>OU744304.1:10000000-14800000 GCA_916610205.1 Griposia aprilina | reverse complement strand
CATTGGATACAATATAGGCTGATTATGCTATATCATGTACTAGGTTGAAAGGTATGAATACCAGTGTCATTATGGGCACGTTTGACATAAATTTAGCATACCTATTTTTGTTACGTATTGATATACGCCGAGAAGAGAATAGGAAAAGAACAGGAAAAGACTTATACAGAAGAGGCACGAGCATTGATTGCACCACGCTTGGTACTATATCCTACTATCCTACTAATATTATAAATGTGAAAGTTTGTGAGGATGGATGGATGTTTGTTACTCTTTCACGCAGAAACTACTGAACGGATTTAGATGAAATTTGGAACACAGATAGTTTATAACCTGGATTAACACGTAGGATACTTCTTGACCCGGTAGTATGTTCCTGTGGGATGATTTCCGACATCCACGTGGGCGAAGCCGCGGGCAGAAGCTAGTTCACTATAAGTCCAGGTTTCCTGTCGATGTTTGGCCTTCACGGATATCATTAATGCCCAAGATAAACTCAGAAAGTACATATGAACTGAAAAAATCACATTGGTACTTGCCCGGATTTGAAACCCACAATATTTCTTTGACAACTTTCAAATGATAAATGTTTTTATTTCTGTAAGTACGTTTGTACAGAACACTTTTACACGTCAATCATATTTTTAAAACTAGAAGAGGTCGGCGTTTCCTATCTGACTACTCTGAGAAGAAAGGCCTAAACAAACTCAGAGGTCATAGTCTCTTTTAAAGTCCAGACATAATCTTGGTCAGATCATGTGAAGACCATGTAGATTTGTGTCTGAAATGGTCTTTTGAGGAAAAACCACACAGATTGAATGAACCTGTCCAGTCAGTGCATGCATTTGTCACTAATCGTGGAGCTCAACTCAGAACTTAAGGAGCTCAACCACTCGACGAACAATACCAAAGAAAGGACATTTGGGTAAACACAAAAGAAGTACAGCCTACAGAAATGCTATCAGATTCTCCAAAGCTATTGTAGCAAAAAAAAATGAATTTCGACGAGCGATAACGTCGCAACTTTCTGTCACTATGGTCATTCATTTTATTTTCTATTCTTGCTTTTGCCCGCGGTTTCGCCCGCGTGGAGGTGGGGCATCCCACGAGAACGTATTTCCGAGATAAAAAGTCCTATGTGTTAATCCAGGCTATAAACTATCTGTGTGCCAAATTACATCCAAATCCGTTCTGCCATTTTTGCGTGATTGAGTAACAAACATCTAAGCATCTAAGGCCCACTTGCTCCGACAGTCACTAAACACGTTTAGCACTAAACGAGTTCTAAACATCATTCCGTCTCTGTCATCTTCAAACATTTGACAGAAACAGAATTAAGTTTTAAACTCGTTTAGCACTAAACGTGTTTATTGATTGGCGGTGCAAGTGGAACTTAATATTTTAACATCCAAACACACAAACTTTCACATTTATAATACATACATAAATATTAGTAGGATCTCGTTTAGTTTTTTGTACAAAACATAAATCGCAGCGGGGTACAAATCTCGTTAATATTTTTAGGCATTTTGTCGTTGACGCTGAAAATGTTTAATTTCGTGGTCTTTGTTTGATGTTTTTTTTACATGGACGTTGATCTGAAAGACGATGCAGACATAGAGCGAGAACGCAGGGCGTTGTCTGTAAGGGCGAATATGATTGCCCACAGGTTTGCTCGTTATACCACAGAAGTGAAAACAACATTGTTCAGAGCATATTGTACATCTTTTTACACGAGCAGCCTGTGGATCTCATACACGCGCAGACAGTACAACGCCTTGCGTGTGCAATATAACAAAGCATTCAGGGTACTGATGAGGCTGCCCCGATTCTGCAACGCATCAGGAATGTTCGCCGAGTCGCATGTGGACTGTTTCTATTCTACTATGTGAAAGCGGTGTACATCCCTGGTGCGCAGGGTTCGGGCTAGTTCCAGCGGCATCATGAGGACATTCGCGCAGAGGTTCGATTGCCAGTACCTGAACCGTTGCTGTATGATTCACATACTGAGCAATCAAGGTCGGTAATGTGTTTATGTGGTATTTTTAATTCTGTTTTTATTTATATTTTAATGTGTGTTTGTTTTATTTTTAATTTGGTAAAACATTTTGTGCTTAGGATCCTTGTTGGTCGAAATAATCGTATTTTATTTAGTTTTCAAGGTCGTTGTAGCTTTGTTACACCCACGGCAAAATAAAACCAGCGCTTCCTGAGCCCGTCAGTAAAAGTTAGAGTAATTTTTTTTAAATTATAAAATACTTTTGTTTTTTTTTTATGTTTCTATGATTATGTTTAGTTTAGTTTGTTATCTCCCTGTGCGAGTCTCTAAACATACTTTGTAGGGTTCCGTACCCAAAGGGTAAAACGGGACCCTATTACTAAGACTCCGCTGTCCGTCCGTCTGTCGCCAGGCTTTATCTCATGAACCGTAATAGTTAGACACTTGAAATTTTCACAGATGATGTATTTCTGTTGCCGCTTTATCAACAAATACTAAAAAACAGAATAAAATAAATATTTAAGGGGGCTCCCATACAACAAACGTGATTTTTTTGCCTTTTTCGGAACAGTTCGTGCGCGAGTCCGACTCGCACTTGGCCGGTATTTTTCTTTCTTTCTTTCAATACCACCATTCCGATTTGTAGAGTTTGGGTGTGATGACTAGGTTCATGAGACATTTCTGCCTTGTCCCATCTGCGATGTTTTTGTACTAAGCAGTTTTTGTTTTTGTGCTAATAAATTCGCCAATTTAAGGCTCCCGCAGACAGGCGCGACGCGACGAGCGACACAAAGGGACCGCACGTCGCGCGCCAGGCGGTGCCTTTGTGTCGCGCTGTCGCGTCGCGCCAGCATGTACATGCCTTTAATGGTTATGTGCCTACATTTTTGTGAGAATAATAGTATTTAATTGTTGTTATTAGTTTATGTGTTATGTTTGTACTTAATATAAATATACTTTGATTTATGTAATTGGTTTCTTAAGCCTTGTAAATCTAAGAAATAAATAAATAAATAGGGTACTAGGTACTAGGACGTATGAACGTGGTATGGTCGTTGTAGCTTTTGTTGTGCATGTAGTAGCATGCACCGCACCTCCTGATCTTGATGAACGGAGGTGCAAAGAAAGCCTGAACTGAATATACTAATCATTTAATCTTTTTCCAACATAACTCGGTTAAAATTAATACAGTAGGATATGACGTGACAATAGACGTGGCCGAGTAGTGGTATGTAAGCGATTGGCGAGCCGCACCTAGCGCTCCGTTACAATATTATAAAAGCAATATCGCATCGCTAGGATCTCACTACTCATACTCTATGGAAAATGGAGGACCCTCCGACCAGACGGGTGTTGTGTCTGGTGGGCAACTGCCCGACGGTTGATGTCGGGACGTTGTATATTTGCTAGTCGCGCGGTAAATTCTGCTTGCGCGATGCAGGATTTGCGTGACGTCAGTATGACTTGTATCTCGCATGTGGCGATGTTGATACCGCTACATACACACGGAAAAATGAAATCATGGGTTCCAGAGCCCGTTTGTGGAAGTGCTACCCCCATTTCTCCGTCCTCTTCAAATCATTCCGATTTGAAGAGTTAGGTGTGATGACTAGGTTCAGGAGCCTTGTTGTTTTTGGCTTTGCAGATGGGAGGCGGTGATGACTACAGGGACTACATCATCATCATCATTTGCCTGCCTTTTCTTATGTTGGGATCGGTTTCCAGATTAACCGGATGCAGCTGTATACCAGTATTTTACATGGAGCGACTGCCTATCTGACCTCCACAACCCAGTTACTGGGTAACACGATACCCCTTGGTAAGGCAGGTTGTCAGACTTTAGGGCTTCTGACGACCCGTATCGACTGTCAAAGATCCACGAATGACAGCCGGGACCAACAGCTTAACGTGCTTTCCGCGGCACGGAGCGTTCTTGGTATGTAAAGATGGTCACCCATCCACGGACCAACCGCGGCAAGCGTAGCTTAACCTGATCGATCGACTCTTGCGGCTGTTATAACTTAGCCTCAAGTACATGGCCACTAATCAAACCGCCTGCTTTTTTGTCAACCAAGAAAATCTGAATGTAACAAAAACACATTTTATTACAATTTGAGAGCGAACGCAATATTATCTTGCTCGATGTTCATGTCATGTTAGATTGGCACGGGGTGCTTTTGACACTATCCTCACGTGTTGTATTGTCCAGCCTTCATATTATCCTTTAGGCGTTATAAGTGACACGACGGATGAAAAGGGATGACACTTTCAAATCCGATAGCTATGCAAGCGTAGAAAATTTAAGTCTGTACAAATAGCCAATATTATTTATATATATATATATATAGTCCTCCAGACTGTGTTTCGGCCATGGTGGCCAATCTAAACGGAGACTAGCCTTCGGCGCGGGAGACATTATAGTGCACAAGTGTGTGCGCAGACACAGGTGCACTCTCTCTTCCCTCGCTTTGATAGTCCGATGGGACGGCAATCCGATACGACCGGAGAGAGATCAGGTGCAGGACCAATAGCTTAACCGCTGCGGCTGCCTCGTTGGTCTCGTGGTTCCAAGCGCGGTGGTTGGTGGTCTGCTGAGTGAAGGTGGCCTGGGTTCAATTCCCAGGTCGGGCAAAGTGTTATTGGGTTTATCCATCTTAGAAACAGCCCGGAGTTTGGGAGTAAGCGGTGTGATACACCCGTGCCTCGGAAAACAATATATATATGATGAAGAAAGTACGTCTCTCTCGTTATCATCTATGGGCAGTGTTGGTTATTGCGCAATAGAAAAACCGTTTACAGTTCAAATCCAATTATAATTTACGAAAAAAATAATCACACTAGCGAATCACACACTGTGGGTACACGACACAACTATACAGAACGCGCGACAGTTTCTAAACGTGTTCACTGCTTGCCCGCCATCGACAAACTCGGCTTTAACTCTGGTCGAGCGTTATGTTGTAGATTCTATCGAGCGCCGCCTGGTGGCGCTGGCGTCCCGATTAGTCGAAGTCAAACGATTGATTTAACGTATTTCCGACATATGCAAGAGTAGGGGAAGACCGAAGAAACCATGGATGGACTGTATCAAAGATAATATGGTTAGAAAGGGGATGACTATAGAGATAGCGACAAATAGAGAAATATGGAAGAAAATACATGTTGCGCCGAACACAAATAAATTTGGATAAGGGCAGGAGAATGATGATGTAGCGGCATCTACAACGCCACATGCGAGCTACGCGTCACACTGATGCCACGAAAAATTTTGCATCGCGCATGCAGAGTTTACCGCGCAACTAGCATATATACAAAGCCCTGGTATCAATCGTCGGGCAGTTGTCCATCACACACGATAACCGTCTGGTCGGAGGTTCCCCTCTTTTCTATGGAGGTATGAGTGAACTTTTACCCTGTTCCTCAAGCCTCCATAATGACATAGAGCTATAGCCAATATGCATACCAAATCATGTTGATCTAGTTGTTGCTAGTGCGACTGCTAAGTCGTCCTCGGTCCTTGTTTCGATCCTCGGGTCGGTCTGTCTTACTTTTTAGTGTTCCGTACCTCAAAAGGAAAAAACGGAACCCTTATAGAGTACTTCCCGTAGATTTAGAATCGTGAAATTTGGCAAGAAGCAACTTCTAACACCACAAGTAAAGGAAAAAGTCCGAAAATCGTTAATTTGTAGTATTATCACTTCTAAAAATACTTTTTCTCGATTACAAACTTACATTTGCAGTTGGAGAATTGACCGTGACGCATATCGATGTATGGGAGAACATGTTATTCAACTACAATGTTAAGTTTGTTCTTGGGATAAATTCATTCTAATATTCATTCTAAATTCATTCATTCATTCAACTACGGAACCCTTCATTGTGTGTGGTTCGACACGCAATTCGCCGGTTTTTATCAGAAAATTCTCCGTAGCAGAGAGTCCAGAAATGTGCCTTTAGTTTATGGCAAGAGGCTCGCCCCCTGTCACATGTTACTTATATTTATCTGGCTACATCTTATACCACCTAAATTATATCTACCCACCCCTTCGGAGAATACAAGCATGATGATATAATAATAATAATAATAATTTATTTACTCAACAGAGAACTGGATCCAATTTCAAAAATATTTCTTACATTAATTCTAGATGTTAATAAACAATTTAACTTATTTTTGCTATGTTAGTACTTAAATTCTACTACCGATAGGATGGTTTTTATAAGATGCCTCTTTAGGGGGCTTTCGTCAAGCCCATCAGCAATAGTTTTCCGGAGGCTGTTGCCACTGTCCCGCAATCATGTGAGAAGAGATGCATTCTTTTTCCGCACTACAGCTGAGAAGCAATCAACTGCAATAACGTGGCAGTCGCAACAGCGCCTTATAAGCATTGTGTTATGTCTTGTGTGCGTATACGCGAACTTGATACTTCACACAAACAAAAACATGGCGACTAAGGAAAAGGTCATACACTACGTCACTCGAGAGTTAATGACGATTAATGTTTGTTAATAATTCTTAATGAATATCAAGGTCTTGGTCACGATTGGTGTTTCCATTTAGGGAAGTACGAAAGATTGATTGATTTGTTGAATTGTTTATTTTCTCTTCTGCAAGCAACTTGTGCTGTGGAAATACTTTCAGCATGTCGCTTTTCTGAACAACTGACTTACCTATTTTTGGCAGGTAGAGTTGACAGAAAGTTCGAGTTGGTGTTAATGGTATCAGCTGCTATCCTACTAATCCTACGAATATTTTACGCCCCTGCGGTTTCAACCGCTTAAGTCTTGATCCTGTGGCGTTATGGAATTCGTAGGTATATAGTCAGGAAATTAGGGTAGAGTAAATTAAAAAGTATACCACTTACAAACACATAATATAATAGAATGAAATACACAAGCACAGTGCTGGGAAGGAAGGTACTGTCCTGGCTTTGTCCGCTAGGGGACACCGTAGAAGGTGCGGTACACCTCGCCACGCTCGCCAAGGCTCCGTCAAGGCGAGCAAAGTGGGCGGATAGACGCCTCAGGCGCACGGAAGTGGTGCAGGTGGCAGCGGACAGGCAGGCGTTCACACCATACCCGCTGTGGCTCCATCACAGCGAGCAGTGTGGTGTGGGTAAGCAGCCTGCCGCGACGTTAGTGAGAATGCGGTTAGCGCATTCGTCCGGACGCTTGTAGAGCCCTGAACCATAGGGGTTCTCATCACGCAAGTTCAAGTAAGGCAATTGAGGAAGTAGCTTGGCAGGAAGCGTGGCAAGCATGACAGCGTGATTATACAATGTTTTGAAGCTAGAAATGAATACATAAGGTTCTCGCTAATAAATTAGATTACCGAGAACTTACATTGCCGGCAGCCACGTCAAAAGGTTATTATTATAAAACTTTATTACAAAAAAAACAACCGACTTCGGTGGCCAAAAACGAAAATATAAAATCAAAGACACCGACTTCCGAAATTAAAGTTATTTTTCACGTCTTTTAGTGTTTTTTTTGGAAGCCGGTTGTTTTTTTTTGTAAAAATGTTTTTATTTTTCACTTTTTAGTTGCGGTACCTACCCCACACAAATTCATATACCACTACTTGGTATGTAAATAACAGTGATAGGAAATTATTAAAACATCATCATTATAAACTAAGTGGAAAAAATATGCAGTATTAAGGATAACTCAAAAATTACTTGTCAGAACTTATTCAAATTTAAATGCAACCACACGTAAAGCATCAGCTATCAAATAATAAAAAATCATCTAAATCGGTTCACTCAGCAAAAAGTTCTGAGCAAACACATAAATAAAAAAACATAGATACAGTCGAATTGAGAGCCTGCTCCTTTTTTGAAGTCGGTTAACAAGATAGGACGCGGCTACTGGGACACAGATTAAGCATTAGATACCATAAAGTACTCACCCTAACACCAGGGGTTCAATGTATGAGATCGGCGACTAGCCAGGATAAAGGAAAGATATTATCCCAGGACGACTCTTATATAACTACTCTTATGTACTAGCTTCATCTTTCTGACTGACCGACCCCTTGACAATTCAAAAGTGCCTGTAATTGGTTTATTTGCAATTAAAAAAAAAAAAAAAAAAAATTGTCGTTAGAACGCTGTGTAGAGAAGTGACAGCGTTTATGCCATAGACAATTTGTTAGATAATTCATAGATAATTAGTCACTTTTAGTATATCGCCTATTACGCTACATTCCCATGGGAATAACGGAATAAAAAATAGCCTATGTCCTACCTATGTCATGTTCTATCCATGTGCAAAATTTCATTTAAATCCGTTCAGCCGTTTTAGCGTGAAAGTGTAACAAACAAACAAATTTATTTTCGCATTTATAATATTAGTTAGGATGTGAAAGTTTGTATATTTGGATGTTTGGACTTTTGAATGTTTGTTACTCAATCACTCAATACCGTCTGAACGGATTTGGATGAAAGGCACACAGATAGTTAATAACATCGAATAACACATAGGATACTTTTAATCTCGGTAGTACGTTCCCGTGTGATATATTTCGACATCCACGCGGGCGAAACTTCAGGTAAAAGCTCGAGTTGGTGTTAATAATAATAATCAAATTTGTTAATAACAATGTTCTTAGCCTAGTGTTAGTAAAAGTAAAAAAAACTGTTTTTACAAAAAAAGACAACCGACCGAAAAAAACACCACGAAGTGAAAAATAACTTTAATTTCAGAAGTCGGTGTCTATGGTTCTGTATTTTAGTTTTTTGCCACCGACTTCCGAAATTAAAGTAATTTTTCACTTTGTGGTGTTTTTTTTAGAAGTCGGTTGTCTTTTTTTATAAAAAAGTTTTTTATTTTTCACTTTTTAGTGGGTCAGTTATTAATTTATCTAAGTTACAATAGCCTTATTTCAACTGCTCATCACCTTTTACTAAATATTGCTTTTCCCGATGCAGGGACGTTAATTGTTGAGGAGTTCTCCAGATAAAAACGAGGAGAACTGGAGCTGATGGTGAAGCCACCATTAGCTCCATTTCACCATATGTATTGTGATGAGCTTTACTTGCTTAGCAATCATATAAAAGTAATCGAATCGCAACCACAATGAGTAGTTCCGGTGGCCACCTCTGGTCTACATAATCTGTTCCACTTCCCCAAATGGTGCTTTCCGAGAGCAAATGCACGAGTTACTATAAAAAATACCCAAATCGCTTTATGTGTACCTATAAAATTTGAGGATTTTCCTCGTTTTCCATAGGCCCCTCACCAGAATCTGACTTGGTGACAAAGGGGCTACCTCAAGAGCATACCCTTTTAAACAAGAAAATAATTTTCAAAATCGGTTTACAATTGACGGAGAAATCGGGGAACATAAATAAAAAATAAAAAAAAACATACATACAGCCGAACATGTAACCTCCACCTTTTTGGAAGTCGGTTAAAAAGTAACAGTAGTCAGGTGCTGGCCCCCGCGTGAAGGCCTATCAAGTGCGCCATAATGTTATTATTAATAACTTTACTGTAACTGGTGTCTGCAACTCTACGTCTAAGGCTAAGCACGCACTACGACATTAATCGTTGCCATTTTTAAACTGCGAAATAAAATCGCAAACGAAAATAAATTTTCAAGCGATGTTTTACCGCGGTGCGCGAACTCTATAGTATGTTGGTACTGTTCACAGATTTGCAATTATTATCCGCAACGATTAAAATTCGTAGTGGGTGCTAAGCTTAAGCGCGTATTTTGCATACAGGAAATGGTATTAACAAGATTAAAAGTAGTTAAATTTTCAGTATTGGCAGTTTATTGTAACCTTAACAAATGTGGCTAATTATAAGCATTTTTGGAACGATTACCAATTAAAATTAACTTTATCTTTGTGGTAAAGAATGTCCTTCAAAACAGATTCAGTATAATAATTTAATGAAGTAAGAAATATTATGGTTATTAAATTCAAGTACTAACAACACAAACATATATAGTATATAATAGCATATAAGCACAATCTGTTACTGACCATTAACAAGTTAGGGACTAATTTAGGCCTGAATTAAATATAAATTGATTATTATAATTGTGAATGTGAATGTGATGACTATGGGGGTAATTGTTGCTTTCTTTTCCACCTCTCAGCTAGTTTAAATCATAGTCTATCAGTTTGAAATTTTCGTGCCCCCCGCCAAATTTCCTTTCTGTGGTATTGTTCGAATCGTAGAGCTCCTTAAGTTCTGACTTGAGCTGCACGATTACTGACAAATACGTGCACTGACTGGACAGGTCCACTCAATCTGTGTGGTTTTTCCTCAAAAGACAATTTCAAACACCAATCTACATGGTTTTCACATGATCTGACCAAGATTATGTCTGGACTTTAAAAGTGACTGTGACCTCTAAGTTTGTTTCGCCCTTTCTTCTCAGAGTAGTCAGATAGGAAACCCCGACCTCATCTAGTTTTTAAAATATGATTGACGTGTAAAAGGGTACGTACAAACTTATTTACACAAATAAAATAATTTATCATTTATTTTTAACCGACTTCACAAAAAGGAGGAGGTTCTCAATTCGCCTGTATGTTTTTTTTTTTTTTGTGTGTTAGCTCAGAACTCTTTCCTGGGTGAACCGATTTGGATGATTCTTTTTTTGTTAGAAAGGACATACCTCAAGGGTGGTCCCATGATAAGGAAACCAGGATCTGATGATGGAATCCTGGAGAAATCGAGGGGAACCTTCGAAAATCGTAGGAGCGCCTAGTGCGTTTGTTAATTTTTTCATTAAGTATTATAAAGAACTACAATTTAATGAAGGTCTGGAATCGATCTGATGATGGAGCCGAAAGACAGTCGAGGGAATTGCTCAATGATTTACAGCAGGTACCTTGTGTTTGGGCTTGATTAATTTGTATTTATGAGAACTTTACACCTGAAGGGTTGTGACAGTCATTAGGGGTCTGATGATGAAGACGAAGGATAGTTAAGGGAACTCCTCAACGGTTTACAGTAGCTACCTTGTGATTTGTTTTAATTCATTTATATTGATGATAACTTTGCATTCATATGGGTTATAAGTGCCATTACAGGTCTGATGATGGAAACCATAGACAGTTGAAGGAATTCCTAAACGATTTAAAGCAGTTACCTTGTGTTTGGGCTTGATTAATTTGTATTGATGAGAACTTTACACCTAGATGGGTTGTGACTGTCATTAGGGGTCTGATGATGAATACGAAGGACAGTTAAGGGAACTCCTCAACGGTTTACAGTAGCTACCTTGTGATTCGTTTTAATTCATTTATATTGATGAGAACTTTGCACTTATATGGGTTATAAGTGCTATTACAGGTCTGATGATAGAGACCATAGACAGTTGAAGGAATTCCTTAACGATTTACAGCAGTTACCTTGTGTTTGGGCTTGATTATTTTTTATTGATGAGAATACGATACCCAGATGTGTTATGACTGTCATTAGGGGTCTGATGATGAAGATGAAAGACAGTTAAGGGAATTCCTCAACGGTTTACAGTAGCTACCTTGTGTTTGGACTTAATTCATTTATATTGATGAGAACTTTGCACCCATATGGGTTATAAGTGCCATTACAGGTCTGATGATGGAGACCATAGACAGTAGAGGGAATTCCTCAACGATTTACAGCAGTTACCTTTTGTTGGGCTTACTTCATACGGTTCAATATTCCAAAATATTCAGGTCGTACAAAAATAATACCCAATTAAGATTGAAGTTTTTCATAGGGCAACCACTACCTACTAGTCATGCTGACGCGTCAATTTGAGACTGAATTTAAGTTGCGTAATCGCGTCATCTCTAGCAATGCTCTTTCGTTGGTTGCTAAGCAATTTATGCTTGTCACAATGCATATGGTGAAATGGAGCTGATGGTGGCTTCACCATCAGCTCCAGTTCTTCTGGTTTTTAACAAGAGAAATCCTCAACAATAAACTCCTCAATTCCTTGCATCGGGAAACGAAATATTTTGTAAAAGGTGATGAGCAGTTGACATTAGGCTATTGTAACTTCGATAAATTATTATCTAACCCACTAAAAAGTGAAAAATAACTTTAATTTCGGAAGTCGGTAGCAAAAAACTAAAATAAAGATCCAAAGACACCGACTTCCGAAATTAAAGTTATTTTTCACTTTGTAGTGTATTTTTTGGAAGTCGGTTGTTTTTTTTGTCAAAAAGTTTTTATAATTCATATTTTATTTATTTTATACAATTATAATAAGTTCAGTAAGAAGAAATCTTAATCTACAGCGTGTATCAGAATAGTGTGGTAATATTTAAGGGTGTGGTACTGACCATTAAACCGAACAACTTTCTCCATGGGACCAACATCGTAATCCAAGTCAATTCAATTTCAATACAATTCAATTTATTCAGGAACAATTCACATTGTGTTTGAAATCATAAATGAATAACAAAAGAAGAATAAAATAAGTCGAGTAGGTATTGAAGTTTTGTATGGGACAGTTGAGATCTTTTTTCGCGATTACAATGTTGGCCCCATAGAGAAACTTGTTCAGTGTGATGGTCTGCACCACAATATTAAATATGACCACATCTTTCCCATACATGCTGTATAGAGCTAGAGAAAGTTCTTACTAGCTATTGCCCACGGCTTCACCCGCGTAGAGCTTGGAAATTATCCCATGGGAACGTACTACTGGGATAAAAAGTATTGTACATGTTAATCCAGGTTATAAACTATCTGTGTTCCAAATTTCATCCAAATTTGTTGAGTAGTTTTTGTGTGAAAGAGTAACAAACATCCATCTATCCATCCATCCATTTATCCTCACAAACTTTCACATTTATAATATTAGTAGGATTGCCGATTTTTTTAAGAAAAACAAAACGAAATCTGGACATCAAAGCCCGCAAACACTAAAAGGGGTTGCTACAGTTTATCTTACAGCCTTAAGTAATACTTTGGGCAAACAATACAAAAGATTTGGGGAGTATTTTGTTACACCAGTATTTCTTCAACTTATCTTTGTACAACAAGTCAATTTCTCCTTACGATTGTTTACGAATCACAAGTCTCGATCAAATACAACGTCGTCGGTAACCCTTAATTCCTTCTCTGTTTTACACTGCCCTTTGTGTTAACGTTTCGATTTTGTAGTGTTTGACTTTGACTCCAATATTTCCTTGATGACGTCAGTAAATACGCAAACAAGTTTGAACTAAATGAAAGGGAATATTTTAGGAAATTCATATTAAATTTTAATTATGTATTTTATAAGATTGTAATCAGTAAACTTTTGAATTCATTTGTCATGTCAGGGTTACGATTCGGATATCTATGGTTACGATAATCTATACTAATAATAAAGCTGAAGAGTATGTTTTTGTTTTTGACGTGATAACGTCTTTTAAATCAATGAACGCCGGCTGCACGCATGAAAAAGCATGACATATTGTCACGTTCCGACTGAGCCGATGACGTTATCACGTAAAATTATCGTCCGTAAACCGACTTTACAGACAAACATTTTTTTTATTTGAATGCGCTAGTCTGTGGAAATGCCACGCGCGCCTCAAAGAGATGTCAGCATAATTGACGGGGTCCGATAGGGCCGATGCCTGCCGGGTTCGCGGATTGTTCGAAAGAGTTACCGTGGCCCTGGCGCACAGGCAACTGAAGGAACACGGGTGGGTTTTAGTCAGTAAGAGTCTGACACGCCCTTCCGCTGCACCCAGAGCGGGAGAGGTCATTTGATGATTTCCCACCCAAAACAAATAAAAAAAGTCTGTGGAAATGCCCATCGGTATTTTTTTTTTTTTGCGTTTGTTAGCCTAATTCTTGAGAAAGGTTTAAGGCTATTTATCTACGCTACGACCCTTAGGAACCGAGCAAATTAAAGCTAGGTGTAACCAATGGGCACAGCTCATATTAAAACAAAGAATTATAATCACAGCGGGCCCTATCAGAATACCAGCGCTGCCTTTTTGTTTTTAATTTCGCAGCGGTTTGCTGAGATAGGAGCCTTATTGGCCTCGTACAGGTCTTCTTTTATTTTATTTTTTATTGTTGTTTTTATGTTAATTTTGTTAGTTTTAAATTGTCCTTTTTTATTTCTTATTTTTAATGTTTGAATTTCCTGTTTGTGTCCCAAATAAAATATTTTTCTTTCATTCATTCTTTATAAAGAAATACAATTTTTATCCAGTTGAACAGCGCGTCTCGTGATAATATTCAATAAGAACGATGTAATTTTTACGTGTTCAGGTCGTCCAGGTAATAAAGTGGTAAAGTACCTATAAATTTATAGCCAGAGCCAATAGGTGGTCGATACCGTAGAAGGGGCTCTGAACCAAATTAGGGTCTAACATTATGACACTTTTATTATATTGAAATTTATGGAGGTAACTTGAGCTGTTATTTTAGGACTTTCTTCACCATTATTGCATGCTGTATTAGACCCGATGGAGGTTCAAGGTATGTTTGGTTTGATGTGGTTAAGGTAGTTGGACTACCCTGCCAGAAATGTGGCCGAGAATGGTCAAAAAGAGCCAAAGGAAGACGGTGTCAAGGGCATATTACAGCTTAATCTGAGTATTGCTATACATATAGGGTGTAAAAAGACCCATCACATAGCTATCAACTACGCATCCTGTACATCAAACTAACTAATATAACATAAAAAATTATTGCTGGGAATAATTTTTTTGTGTGAAAAATCGCTGTTCACGGTAGTTCGCAACGTAACGCACGCAAAACATTGTGGTTATGGGTGCATGCAAATGCAACAGTACAGGGCCCACGAGCCCTGTAAAGGTATGTAAAGTTGTGTTATGAAATAAAAAACTTGTTTTCGTAAATAATCGTCAGTGAAAGTTGGAATTAAGACCTTTAATATCTCCGAAACCAGAAAGTTCCCAGATATGGTCCAGTACAAGAAAAATATAACAATGACGGGAAGTACTCTCGGCTTCGTTAAGCGTCTTTTTACACCCGTTACAGGGAAGAATTGAGTAAACGGGAAGCTTTATAAGGGTATAAGCTTCTTCGCTCTGGGGATGTCCGTCCCTGCTATATATACAGTTGAGAATAAGGTGTAGATGTTGAGAGTATTGAGTAAGGTACTGTGAGAAGAAATCCTGTTAAGTCAGACTCCGGCTATCGACGTAGTTTAGCTGATCCCAGATTCTCTCTGAATGTGTTGAGGCCTTGATGTAATTTTAGTCGGTAGTAGTCCATTACAGTACAATATATATTGATAATATATTGATAACGTTATTCTGTGTGTATTGTTTACCTTTTCGACATTTAGAAGTCCTCACATGGATACCGCCTGGGTAAGACAAACGGCTGAACAACAATTTTATTAATGTCCCTCGGGAATCATCGCATTTCCGAATACAAACGAATGCTAATTTCCATGTCCATCAATTATTAGATTTATCGTGTATAATAATTTGAATTCAGAACTAAGTACTTTATTGTTGTTACGTCTGTTGTTACGTCAACCCAAAACAACAATAAAGTACTTAGTTCTGAATTCAAATTATTATACACGATAAATCTAATAATTGATGGATATGGAAATTAGCATTCGTTTGTATTCGGAAATGCGATGATTCCCGAGGGACATTAATAAAATTGTTGTTCAGCCGTTTGTCTTACCCAGGCGGTATCCATGTGAGGACTTCTAAATGTCGAAAAGGTAAACAATACACACAGAATAACGTTATCAATATATCAGCTAAACTTAGTAATGGTGTCCTCCAATGTGAAAGCTATTACAGTCATTTATATACGTCACTAAACCAGTTCGAGGGCGGGTCGACGATATATCTACTTTAGTTTTTAATTCCCCTTCAGTAGAAGGGGAACTAACAAAACAACAACAACAACTATTAACAACAATAACAACACAATTTAAAACAATTACAAAAACAACAAAACAATTTAGAACAATTACAACAACAACAATCAACAATTTCGTTAAGTTTAGTTAAACTCAACTAAATTGCTCTGAATCGTGACACTATGCAGTTTTTAATCCAGTTTTCTTCGAGCTAGGATGAAAGGTACTTAGCTTTATTTTGGCTTAGCTGCTTACTTGTTTTGAAACGTTGCTACAATTTACATTTTCTTACATCGTTACATGTATACAGATACAAATCGCACTTGCAAATACAGTCATATTCAGGGTTGGTACAGGATAAAAAACGTTCAAGGGAAAAATCACCTTAACCATCACTCTTGGGGATACTAATAACTTCTAAGATAGTGTATAAAGTGACAGCCTAGTTTTTAAAGTGACATTTACAGCGTATGTTTTTATTTATTTTATTATTTACTAGCTTTTGCCTGTGGCTTCGCCGGCGCGGATGTCTCAAATTATCCCACGGGAACGTACTACCGGGATAAAAAGTATCCTACATGTTAATCCAGGTTATAAACTATCTGTGTTCTAAATTCCATCCAAATCCGTTCAGTAGTTTTTGCGTGAAAGAGTAACAGACATCGATCCATCTATTCATCCACCCTCACAAACTTTCGCATTATATTATAGTAGGAAGTAGGACTAGTAGGATATACACACAGTAAAATTGATACAGATACGGCATATTAGTATTGAGTACAAAGGTACTGCTTATTTCTTAAGAAATTTGATCCAACTGACCTGCGAAAGGAGAAATGAAAAAGAATTGTAGACAATAATTGTGTGTTAGAACAAGAAGACAAGAATTTGATTTTGTGATGTCTTAAACTAGAATATTAAATATACAATTACATACAATGCAAAAAGTCAAAGTCAAATCATTTATTTCAAATAGGCACATAAAAGGCACTTTTGAACGTCAAAATTTACAAAAAAATAGAATTGATTCTAGTTGCCCCTTCCAAAAGGTAGTTTCGTATGGAAAAGAATGGGCAAGAAACTCCACCGTTACTCTTTTAAAAATGTTTTACAATATTATGTATACTTAATTATATAAATATATGTGAAGACGATGCACCTAGAATAAAATTACTATACCACAATAGGCAAAAAGAATTAAATATAATGCAATGACAGGTAAATTAATTATGAGATAGATACATGGTGCTCACATATTTACAAATATTGAAAAGTAAATGATTTTTCCAAAATTTCACAAATAATAATTTAGTGTGTGAGATAAAGTAGTTACATAATGTAAAAATCAATGTCATAAAAATTATAAATTATACAATTAAATTAGCAACCAGTATGATTTTGTCTAGACTCTAGATTGTCCTATGGAGCAGGACCAGCATGTTTCCAAGCATTCTTATCTAGGATATTATCCTCTAATTTGTAATATGCTTGTTTACAAAGTGTACTTTTAATAAGAGTTTTAAATTTTGTTTCATTTAATTGCACACATACATAATGCTAAAATAAATAAAC
This sequence comes from Griposia aprilina, assembly GCA_916610205.1. Taxonomy (NCBI): domain Eukaryota; kingdom Metazoa; phylum Arthropoda; class Insecta; order Lepidoptera; family Noctuidae; genus Griposia; species Griposia aprilina. The sequence continues at coordinate 14,782,622 of OU744304.1, read as the reverse complement.
TTACATAAGATACGTATGTAAATACAGTTAAGAATAAAGGTAATGCTCTTTTACTCGATATTTGAAATGAGTAATAAATTTTAAATCTCGAATCTTAAGCAGACGTGAGTTCCACAATTTTACAGCATGAATTATGGACTATGAATAGTAGCTTGTTAAATGAGGATTGTTTGATTCAATGAGGGATTTAAGGTGCTTAGTGTTTTTTATGGAATAACAAACAATATACCTTCAAAATGCTAACGGGGTGTCGAGGTGAGTATCTACCATGGAATTATTACCACGATGATTAACGTTTAAAACAAATATCTAAACTCTAAGCCTCGTTGGTCTATTGGTCGTAAGTGCTACTGGTAAGAATGAGGTTCTGGGTACGATTCTCGGGTCGGGCTAAATGTTATTGGGGTTTACCACCTGGAATTATCTGGTAAATGTTGGTTGAAGGCAATAGAATCGCCCCCTATTACATGGGACTGGAATTTAACTGGCGAAATGTGGGTGTACTAAAGGTGTTGTTTTTTGCCCGTTCTTCTCCATAGGTACCTACTATGCTTTGGAATGGGTACCTATGGAGACGAACGGGCAAGAAACTCCATGGACACTCTTTTAAATCAACATATAGTTACAAAAAACAAATTGTTTACATCATTCATGTTCAAATTAAAAATGTGAGAACGATGTAGAAAGACGTGCACGTTTAAAATATCCGTAATAAAAAAGATAAAAAAACAATTCAAAAATTTAAATTAAAATAAGCCGTGGCAGCCAAGAGTTGACCAGTCCATAATGACGGCGCCCGTTCACGAACATGACGCATGGATCAGCACCATTCAGCTCAACCATCTTGAAGGGAACTTAATGATCCAACACACACGCCACCACCAGCGAAACATTTGAGTGAGCATGACATACTCTCAGCCGCCAGGGCATATTCAAGTCAATGAAAGACGAGCCTAGTAAATGGTGGCTTTATAGTAGGTACATAGTGCTCACACATGTGCTATGCAATTATACATTGTTAAGAGATTGAATTTATACAGTGCAAAGATGTTATTGTTTTTACAATCTTCAGCAGCTCCAACAATATTTTCGAATGCTAATCAATTAATTTAGTCCCCCCTGTGGAGCAGGACCAGCGTTGAGTCAAGCATCTTTGTCAGCGATGTAATCATCCCCCAACTTATAATATGCTTGGCTGCATAGTGTGCGTTTTATACAAGATTTAAATTTTATTTCTTTCAGTTGGAGTATGTGGGGAGGTATTTTTAACCGACTTCAAAAAAAGGAGGAGGTTCTCAATTCACCTGTATGTTTTTTTTTTTTTTTTTTTTTTTTTTTTATGTGTGTTAGCTCATAACTCTTTCCTGGGTGAACCGATTTGGATGATTCCTTTTTTGTTAGAAAGGACATACCTCAAGGGTGGTCCCATGATAAGGAAACCAGGATCTGATGATGGAATCCCGGAGAAATCGAGGGGAACCTTCGAAAATCGTAGGAGCGCCTAGTGCGTTTGTTAATTTTTTCATTAAGTATTTTGAAGAACTACAATTTAATGAAGGTCTGGAATCGATCTGATGATGGAGCCGAAAGACAGTCGAGGGAATTCCTCAATGATTTACAGCAGGTACCTTGTGTTTGGGCTTGATTAATTTGTATTTATGAGAACTTTACACCTGAGGAGTTGTGACTGCCATAAGGGGTCTGATGATGAAGACGAAGGACAGTTAAAAGAACTCCTCAACGGTTTACAGTAGCTACCTTGTGATTCGACTTAATTCATTTATATTGATGAGAACTTTGCACCCATATGGGTTATAAGTGCCATTACAGGTCTGATGATGGAGACCATAGACAGTTGAAGGAATTCCTCAACGATTTACAGCAGTTACCTTGTGTTTGGGCTTGATTAATTTGTATTGATGAGAACTTTACACCTAGATCGGTTGTGACTGTCATTAGGGGTCTGATGATGAAGACGAAGGACAGTTAAGGGAACTCCTCAACGGTTTACAGTAGCTACCTTGTGATTCGACTTAATTCATTTATATTGATGAGAGCTTTGCACCCATATGGGTTATAAGTGCCATTACAGGTCTGATGATGGAGACCATAGACAGTTGAAGGAATTCCTCTACGATTTACAGCAGTTACCTTGTGTTTGTGCTTGATTAATTTGTATTGATGAGAACTTTACACCTAGATGGGTTGTGACTGCCATTACCTCTGATAATTAATACGAAGGACAGTTAAGGGAACTCCTCAACGGTTTACAGTAGCTACCTTGTGATTCGTTTTAATTCATTTATATTGATGAGAACTTTGCACTCATATGGGTTATAAGTGCCATTACAGGTCTGATGATGGAGACCATAGACAGTTGAAGGAATTCCTTAACGATTTACAGCAGTTACCTTGTGTTTGGACTTGATTAATTTTTATTGATGAGAATACTATACCTAGATGTGTTATGACTGTCATTAGGGGCCTGATGATGAAGATGAAGGACAGTTAAGGGAACTCCTCAACGGTTTACAGTAGCTACCTTGTGTTTGGACTTAATTCATTTATATTGATGAGAACTTTGCACCCATATAGGTTATAAGTGCCATTACAGGTCTGATGATGGAGACCATAGACAGTCGAGGGAATTCCTGGCATCACCATCAGCTCCAGTTCTTCTGGTTTTTACCAAGAGAAATCCTCAACAATAAACTCCTCAATTCCTTGCATCGGGAAACGAAATATTTTGTAAAAGGTGATGAGCAGTTGACATTAGGCTATTGTAACTGCGGTACATTATTGTCTAACCCACTAAAAAGTGAAAAATAAAAACTTTTTGACAAAAAAAACAACCAACTTCCAAAAAATACACTACAAAGTGAAAAATAACTTTAATTTCGGAAGTCGGTGGAAAAAAACTAAAATAAAGATCCAAAGACACCGACTTCCGAAATTAAAGTTATTTTTCACTTTGTAGTGTATTTTTTGGAAGTCGGTTGTTTTTTTTTGTTGTAACATTTTAAACAGTACCCCATGAATGATGAGTCTACTTTAGCCAGTCTGAAACCTGGTTGAACTAATTGGTACCTATTTCTAGTCATATAGCTATGTCTTTCACCTCTTTTACTGAAAAGATTAATTTTTTTTCTTACGTACATGATGTTTTCATAGATATATTGACAAGGTACCGTCATGATATTAATGTCTTTAAACAGTTCCCTTAGAGAATCGCGCCTGCGGAGGCAATATATTGCTCTGATGGCTCTTTTCTGTAGAATAAAAATAGACTCGATATCTGCAGCCCGTCCTCATAGTAAAATACCGTAAAACACGATACTATGAAAGTAACTGAAATAGACTAGCCTCGCGGTATCTACATTAGTAAATTGACGGATTTTTCTCACAACATATGCTGCTGAACTTAGCCGTCCTGCAAGAGATGTTAAATGAGGACCCCATTGCAGTCTTGAGTCGAGCGTGATCCCCAGGAAAACAGTTTTATCGACGAATTCTAGTTTCTCTTTATTCAATACTATGTCACAATCATTACTTTTAACATTCGGTAAAGCAAATCTTATTCATTTAGTTTTATTCCCATTTAATACTAAATTATTAGCAGTGAACCAATCATGTACCTGCAGTAGGGAGTTATTTACGTCGTCAAGATTTGATGCACGTCTATTTATATTAAAAATTAAGGAAGTATCGTCAGCAAATAACACCATTTGTGGTTGTTTTTTTAAAAAAGGGGTTAGATCGTTAATATATACTAAAAAGATGAAAGGACCTAATATTGAGCCTTGTGGAACACCTATTTTTACTTTTAAACCACGTGAATTCACACCATTTATTTGGACTTTTTGCTGTCTATCATTTAAATAAGATTCTACTAAGCTAAGCGCAAGTTTATCTAGTCCGTAATGCTCAAGTTTTAAGAGCAAGGTTTTGTGTTCAACGCAGTCAAATGCCTTGGAGAGGTCACAAAAGATTCCTATGGCATCCTGAGCCTCCTCCCACGCTGTAAATATGTGTTTTAATAAAGTGACACCGGCGTCAGTCGTACAACGTCCTCTAGTGAAACCATATTGCTGATCGTGTAAGATTTTGTTGGTATTAAAATGATTAAGCATCTGATGGACCTTTTCGAAAACCTTGCTGAATACCGGCAACACGGATACTGGTCTATAATTGTTGGTGTCTTTGCTGTCCCCAGATTTAAAAAGTGGTATAACCTTACTGTATTTCATTAAATCTGGGAATACTCCTTGATCTACACACAAATTAAATATCAAAGCTAGGTAAGGTGCTATAGTCTCGATTATGGATGTACAAACTTTGATTGACATTCCCCATAGGTCTTCGGTCAATTTGATTTTTATTTGCCGAAAAGCTTTTATAACTATCATAGGGTTGATATGTTTAAATTTAAATTTAACCAGGCAGCCTGGAACGTTCGCTCTTAATAAATTAATTGAGACATCCGGAGAGGAATTTAAAGCTTCCGTCATTTTATATGGTATATCGGTAAAGAAGTTTACAAATTCTTGAGCTACTTCTAAGTTAGAGCTTATGGCACCACGTGAAGTCTCCAATGTATAATCAGTGCTTCGTATTTTTTTCCTACTAGTTTCGTTATTTATAACTTTCCAAACTGTTTTTATTTTATTTTCTGCGGATTTGATCTTGTTGCTATTGTACAGGGCTTTAGCTATCTTGCAGGTATTCCTAAAAGTTTTGGAATATTTAGCAACATACTTGTTGAAAGTTTCAGTGTTAATGTAAGGCTTATGGCCATACAGCTCGAACAGTCTTTCCCTGCTTATCATAATACCTCTAGTTGCCCAGTCACTAAATATAAAGTTAGGGAAAATATTTTTTGTTTTCTTTTCACATTTTTTATTGAATTCCTTGTGCACTACTGAAAAGAAATCCTGATACAATTTATTTGCATCGTTCATATTATGGCCCAGAACATTTAACTTATTATTAAGGGTACTATTGAATCTATTTAATTTGCAAGTCGTTATTGGTCTAAATTGTATTTGCACTTTTTGCAATGGTGCTTTAAAATTAAAGGATACTGTTTGTCCACTATGATCAGACGGCAGATAATTTACTATAGATTTCTCTAAATAATCACAATCGCAGAAAACATTATCAATACAAGTAGCAGAAATTGGAGTTACTCTAGTTAGTTTTGTAAAAACATTACATAAATTGAACAATTTAAAAAGGCTTAATAATTTGAATTACTTTCCAAAATATTAATATTAAAATCACCACAAATAATTGCGGCTTTGTTACTGGATGCAAGTTTCGATAGGACATCTTCCATTATTGACTCAAACAAAGAAAAGTTCACATAATTAGGGGGTCTGTAAACGCACACTACAACATGCTTATCTAGCTCAACACAGGACAGTTCGATGCAATGTTCAACTGATAAACCAACTATGTCTTTACGTTGCTTAGATTTTAAACAATTTTTTATCAAGATTAGAGAACCTCCACGCAGCATAGATTTACGGTTAAAACAACTGCCCATACTGTAGTTCTCATAATTAATTAGCATTTGGTAATCCTTTAACCAATGTTCAGTAAAACAAACAATGTCAAACTTTGTTTTTTCTAAAAACATTTCAATTTCTAATAATTTGGAAGAAATACCTTGAATATTTTGATAAAATAATTTCAAGGCATTCTGCTGATCTCCTTTTCGATTATTACTTACTTTATAGCAAGACGATACCTTGTTGTTGTTATTAAGTACAGAAATATTCTTACTGGTACCTTCTGTTGTCTTACAAACTAGTTTAAATGATTATCCGGAGTTAACCCCAATACTTTAGTGTTATCGCCAGGCAGTGAGCTCATAGTGAGTGAGGGACATGGAACCTCCTTCGTACAATTTGTATAATTACCTATAGCATATGAGCTATATTTATTCAGGCTCACCACATTATTATTAGTATTATTACTAACCACTGTGGTGCTAATAACACAAGACTTCGACATACTACTTATGTCTGAGTTTATATAAAAAGCTAATAGCCTTGCTATTATGTGTCTAAAACTAACAGGCAGATACACAGTACCCCTAGTCGATTTCAAAGTTTCCACAAAAATGTTGGTGTCAAAAAACATTAGCTTGTCACTGTAATGACTAACTAAGAAGTGCATATGCTTATTAAGCATATGAATATAATTATTTTGTCTTTTTGTCAATTTTTCAAAATATGGGAAAGCACACAATATTATTTTACTACAATTTAACTTTAACAACTCAGTTACACAGTCAGTGATTTCTTCTTTTCTGACCTTAGCACTATTACCTACAAATTATATGTTGGTTTTAGAATTACATACATTTCCTGTTACTGATGCCATTATTCGTTTGTAGGATGACCCTGGCATACAATAATTTTGAGTAGAATAACTCAGGTTGTTACCAATTAATTTACCTAAACCTCTTCCTATACTATCTGAGAACATAATTGAATGATAACAATCGAGACTACTGAAAGATGGACAACTACCAATCTCATGCTGTACCACTTGAGATAGATCTTGTACTAAATCAGATATATCTTGGCTAAGAATACTGTCCTGAGATAAACTCTCATTCTGGGACGGGTCCTCCGTTACCTCAGGCTGGACAGCAACATGGTTTGAAACCTTCTGACAAGTACACTGACACATAACTAACTCATTAGCAGCAAGAATATGTTCTTTAATTTGGTTCTGAGAACCCACATTTTTAATGTAAAGGGAACTAAGTCTACCCTCAAGTACCTGTATGTCAGACTGTAAACGATGTGTATCAATTTCATATATTTTTTTGCGGTCTTCTAATTTGATTTGATAGTTGTTTAATTTATTGATTAAATCAACACGTTCTTTTCTCAGTGGAATATTTTTTGAAAAGTGTTTTTGTTGTTTCCTAAATTGGTTACATTTTTTAATTATTCTATTTAGTTTTGCATATTTCTTCATTTTCTTATGACTAACTTTATGACTATAATTCTGTTTAAGCAAGGAATCTTCAGTCAGGTCAATCGTTATTATAGAATGAGGGTTACAATTATTATTTATTTATTCATTATATATGTGGTTAGTTTCTTTAATCTGGGTATATTCTTTTTCTTTCTCTAACTGGATAATACGGCTATTAGCATGAATTAATTCATCTTCTAGGTCCCTAACTTTGCTTAAAGCCTAACTTTACTTATGTTGATTTAAAAGTGTCCATGGAGTTTCTTGCCCGTTCATCTCCATAGGTACCTACTACGCTTTGGAATGGACAACTAGCTTCATTATTCTGACTGACTGACCCCTTGACAATTCAAAAGTGCCTGTAATTGGTTTATTTGAAATAAATGCTTTGAGTTTGAGTTTTTTGAATTTGGTGTACCACTGCCTAAGCCTTCGGGGAATGAAGGCGTGATGGTATGTTATCTAAACTCGTTTTTGAATAATTTCTGGTCTTAAACGTGGTTCGAAATGAACTTAACGGTACAAACTCAAAAGTCAACTCAAACTCAAAGCATGTATTTCAAATAAACCAATTACAGGCACTTTTGAATTGTCAAGGGGTCAGTCAGTCAGAAAAATGAAGCTAGTTGTCCATTCCAAAGCGTAGTAGGTACCTATGGAGATGAACGGGCAAGAAACTCCATGGACACTTTTATATCAACATATAGTTAAAAAAAAAAAAAGTTTACATTATTCATGTTGAAATTAAAAATGTGAGAACGATGTAGAAAGACGTGCACGTTTAAAGCATCCGTGATAAAAAAGATAAAAAACAATTCAAAAATTTAAATTAAAATAAGCCGTGGCAGCCAAGAGATGACCAGTCCCTACTGACGGCGCCCGTTCACAGGATCAGCACCATTCATATTACTGGCACTTAAATACTAACTACATTACTTATTTCTGTATCTTCGAAATAATTACTGTATCTGCACTAGGTATAGGAATCATTTCACGGATGCAGGAATCTGTTCATCATTAGTTAGTTTGCAGACCCGTCCGTGCCTCGGAAACGACGTCAAGCCGTTGGTCCCGGCTGCCATTCTTAGATGTTACGAGTAGTCAGAAGCCCAAATGTCTGATAACCAGTCTACCCAAGGGTTATCGTGTTACCCAGTAACTGGGTTGTGGAAGTTAGATATGCTGTCGCTCCATGTAAAATACCGGTATTCAGCTGCATCCGGTAAGACTAGCAGCCGACCCCAATATACAGGGTGTTTGGCAGAATGTTGAACATACGAAAATGGTGGATCGGTGGGGTCATCTGCTACTTACTCAGCCCTAATTTATATGGCACTGGACCACTGGACATTATAAAAAAAAATATGGTTTCTTCTAGTTTCAGCACTTTCTAAACTTTAAAGTGTATTTTTTATTAAAAATGGGTAAAACAAGCAATACTTTGTTTTTTTTTAATCTGCATCTTTCTGTAAGTTTGAGGACTCATAACTTTTTTTCTAGCTACATCTGAATAAAGAAATAATTTTATAAGAATCTGCCAACATTAAAGATTAAAAATAAAAAATATATATTGCCTGTTTTACCCACCATTTTCCTATGTTCAACGTTCTGCCAAACACCCTGTATAGTTGTGAAAAAGGCTAGGCAGATTGATTTTTTGAAGTACTTAAGTACATGTAGATCCTTCTAATGATCGACCAGCCAATACTGACGGATAGCACGATGCAGAACGAAACGTTGTTCGCGTGATCAACATTATAAGACATCCCGACATCAATCTTCGGGCAAAAGTTAGCTACATCCGGTAAGACTAGAAGCCGACCTTAACGTAGTTGGGAAATGGTTAGGCAGATTGACACACAATATTTAGGCGGTCAGAAATCAATCAGAAAAGTTGCGAAATTCATCCGCCCTAGATAAAGGTGTTATCAGTTTATACGCAGATGATAACCAGGTGACACTATATCCAATATTTTCATTTTATTAGAGACTTTATCTTTTTTATTACTTATTTCCATAAAGGCTCCTGTAAACAGACGCGACATGCGACGCGGCACAAAGGAGGCGCCTGTCGCACGATGAGATCGGGGCCTTTGTGTCGTGTGCGATTTGCGTCCCGTGTCGCGCTTTTTTATAAATGATAAATAATTTTATTTCTGTAAGTAGGTTTGTACAAACACTTTTACACGTCAATCATATTTCTAAAAACTAGATGAGGTCGGCGTTTCCTATCTGACTACTCTGAGAAGAAAGGCCGGAACAAACTCAGAGGTCACAGTCTCTTATAAAGTCCAGACATAATCTTGGTCAGATCATGTGAAGACCATGTAGATTGGTATCTGAAATGGTCTTTTGAGGAAAAAGCCACACAGATTGAGCGGACCTGTCCAGTCAGCGCACACATTTGTCAGTAATCGTGCAGCTCAACTCAGGAAGTCAGGACTTAAGGAGCTCAACGATTCCACGAACAATACCAAAGAAAGGATATTTGGGTAGGCCGTATAAATTAAACAAACTGCCAGATCGTGATTAAAATGAACTGAGAACAAAAAGCAATGACCCACATTTTGAAGGAGCATAAGGCCTGCCTTCCTCCTGCGCAGATGTTGGTCGCGTATTAATATACATTGTTTTCGATATAGCACTACACTGCGACGCTGACGTCAGCGGCGCGTACGTTGATACGACTGGTACGCGACCGACATCAGCGTAGAAGGAATTCAGGCCTTAAATGTCAATAGCCTTGTTCACTATCTGTGGGTGTATAATATTATGTTCAGATTGTTCTTTTATGTGACCGCTTTGGTTTCATATTTTGGCTCAAAATCAGTAATAACTATATCTGAATAATCGATGGATAAGAGTGGGCGGAATTGACCTAAATGGCGTGCAATTTGAGAGGCCTATACTAATCAGAAGATTGCTGTATAGTAAGCTGATAACAATGATGTAGGTTGATATAGGATTAATCAAAACTACAGCTATAATTGTAATATCCTTTTCTTTGGTTTCTTACAAGTTGTGACAGATTTCAAGATTGCACAAATAAGGCATTGTTTTGGAAATAATTCTTGAAAATCCAATTAAAGACAGAACTTAGGTAAAGTATTGTTTGAAACTTTTTCGAAAATGGTATATATAGATTTCTGTAAATCTTAAATCACCTAATAGTACAGCAAAATAACTTACAAATCAAACTGTAGGTATGAACAGATTCTTTCTTAAACAAAATCTCTCTAACATTTTAACTCGAATGTCGTGGTCATAACAAAGTTCGTCGCGAAACAGCGATTTTGGGATGCGGGTGCATTCGTTTGATGTGCTGGCCATGACTTCACTTGTTTCACGTATTCTAGCTTATAATGTCAATAAATGGGTGTTTCCTGGGAATTCAGTTACTGTGGTTGTTTCTGATTTTCTGTAGTGTGAAGGCGTTAAATTTGTTTCAAAAGTTTTTATGCTTTTGGGTAATAAACCAAAGCATAAAATCTATCTTTCACTTTATATTGGTGCCGATTCTCTTGTAACAAATGCCTGCAAACTAGACAAAAAATCACCAAAATTTTAGTTTATTCCTGTCAAACGTCGATTTCCCATTCTGTTGACGACCACAACGCCATCTACTGGTGACAAATAATACCAATCGATGGGAAGAAGGCGGCGCGCAGGGAGGGAGCAAGTACAATGGCGCGACACTAGCGACACCCTGCGGATTTTCACTGTCTTGGTGACACGCCAACGAACTCACGCAAATATAAACCGTACAAGTGAATTATTGTGAAAAAACTATCCACACCCTGTAAAAAACGATATTACATGTTATCATAAGGAGCCTTGTGTCTGATTCCATCCAACGACTCTGACACAACGACGACCTGACGCAGAAACCCCAACACATTCTGAAATAGACTAAAGTGACACAACTTAACTATGGCACTGAGTTACTAATTTAGTGAAAATGGTAATTTTGCTATTCTTCATTTGACGTTTTTCACCTAAAATTTTGATTGTCTGACTAAATCTGACTATTTTAAATCGCGATTAAAATGATGTGGAATAAAATTAGTTGTCATGAACTAAAATTCACACCACCACCTCGACTTCAGGTGCAAAAACAATACTGTAGCTTTTTTTTCTTTTATTTTACTTATATCTCGAAAATGGTGTGTCCTGTCGCAAAAATTATGAAAATTTGGACACCCTTTAAAAAAGCCATAAACTTCTAAAAGTTAACAAGAACAACAACATACAACATGTAGGTAATAATTTTTATATTTTCCATACAAAAAGTGAAAAATTCCATATAAATCACGTCGTCGCTGCCAACCCTACACGCCTCCAGACGCCCTAGACAAAGTAACATTTGATTAGCGATGACGCTAGTAGAAAAGCCAAAAAATATATGGGGTTGACATAAGCTATCGAAATGTCACATGATTATAGGCCAACGAATAGAAATTAGCTAGACAAATCATTCGATTCTATGAAACGAATAGACAGCGTCGAGCGATTACTTCCTTATAGATGCGTACCCAAGTGGCACTTTTTGACAAACGTTATCGCTAGTTTTCGATTCGTATGATGGAAACATTAGCGAAAGCGATAGCGATTGTAGAAATAGAATCTCTCCGAAGCGAATGCCATTTGTCTAGGCCCTCAGCTCTAAAAAAAATCACGGGGTAGGGCAAACAAATACCACGTGGAGTTGCGATTGTCAAATTAGATTTTAGTTGTGCCAAAATTATTTTTAAATTTAAAGTTTTTTTGTAGAAAAGTTTTAAGATTCTCATAGCAAAAAGTAAGGAATTTTAGTGATAGTTTAGTTCGGTGTACAAGAGAATCGGCACCATTACCATCCTAATGCTTTTTATTTTAGAATATTCTTTTTATGTTCTGATTTTTGTACAACTGTACAACACATACACCAACAACAACATAATACCAACGTAACATACTCCTTGGGTACAACTGTACCGAAGGAGTATGTTGCAGAGACTCGTTTGACCAACTTCATTTGTAATTACCTCAAGCAACAATACCGGCAGGTTGTGCTGGAGCGGCTGCTGCAGGTGCGGAGAACCTCAAACGGCGCAAATATTACAATCTTCTTGGAAGTTAATATGTTCGAGCCGTTTGGGGTTGAAACTCTAGGGCAATGGGGTTCGAATGCCTACTTAGTTTTTCGAGACATTGCCAACCGGTTGGTCAACTCTTCACGTGACCAGAGAGCTGGCCCATTTTTTTGCCAAAGAATCAGCATTGCCATACAAGGTGGCAATTCTGCCAGCCTTTTGGGCACTTTACCTGTTGACAAGGATGCGGTCGAATTTGTTGATGCCCTGTGATTCTTTCCCCTCCCCTTTTTATATACTTGTACCTACATGAATTACTATTTTAAGACTTATGTGGTTACCACCGCATATAGGTATTTCCAATAGCCAAAGAGATTTAAGATACTATAGAGTGGCTATGCGAAGAAAAATGTCATAACGGGTGTAAAAATACACATAACGAAGCCGAGAGTCACATGTACTCCCCGTCATTGTAATTTTTTTTTTTGTTCTCGACTATACCTGGGAACTTTCTGGTCACGGAAATATTGAACGCCAAAATTCCAAATTTTTCTGACGTTTTTTTACGAAAACAAGTTTTTTAATGTTATAAGATAAAACACAACTTTAAATACCCCCACAACTTTAAGTACCGTTGCATGCACCCATAAGTACAATGTTTTGCGTGTGGTCCATTGCGCTCTACCTCAAACGGCAAAACACACCAAAAACAAAACTTGTTTCCCAGCAATTATTTTTGTGTTATTTTACTTTGATGTACAGAATGCGTAGTTGACGGCTATGTGAGGGGCTTTTTACACCCTGTATATAGAGGTGTCTTCTTATTTAGGCTTCTACCGTTGAAACCTCCTAATGTTCTCGTAATCTTCATGCATACTTGCACGATGACACGGCGCGCGGCGCCGCCGATTGATAACATGACAATTGTCGATGTTTTTTTTTTAGTTTTCAGGTATTATCATAACTAAATACTGAGCTAAAAGTATACCATAATTCGAAATGAAATACTTTTCACACAGCGGTTCTTTAAGGCTACAATTTAAATGCTCACCAAATTTTTTTTAGATCCTACGACTAATTACCAAGTAAAATAACTTCACTTCAAATAAAATAAACCCACTCTAAACCGAGGTGCCTTAAGAACAACGTTTTAAGTTCCAAAATAATTATACACTCATCAGGATGTACGTGCTGTATTTATATTCTTTTTTTCTACCAAAATGGATCAATGCTCACCAAATCTTGTTTAAGTTGCTCACCTAAAATAAGTTTGCTTCAAAATGCAAGGGTGGTATAGCATGCAAGAGCGAGCGAAGCGAGCTCGGGACTTGGGGCACCCTGACTCGGATCGGTTAGGTGAGAAGGGGATAGCGGGGTCTGAAATACCCCACCATCCCTCTCGTGGTTATTTTTTTTTAAACCAACCAGAAGTAGGAGCCCCGCTGGGCGGGGCTCCGTCGACTAAGCCTTAAAAAAAAAAAAGGAAAATAGGTTCATTTTTACAATATTTTATGAAACACAATTTGTCAAGCATTTATACCAGTGGACACAATTTGATAAGTATTTCGATTTTTTTGGTTATCAAATAGGTACTTTTCTGGTAGGCGTTTAAACACAAGCCGTTCTTTAAAGACTTATTTTTCAAAACCCGACGAATATTGGTACGTTTACCTTACCTAGTAAAGTTTAGAGTAAGCTTTAGTATTTGAAACATTATATCTAGCCAATTAGAACCACATGGGATCGCATTGGTTTCTGTGTATATCCTAATTGGCTAAATCCATCATCTGAGGTAAGTGGTATCAACGTCCTGCTTTCCAAGAATAATGGCTTAGGTTGATTTTGACAGGTATGTCCTTCCTGGAATATTGACTTAGTTTTCCTTCATAGTATTCAATTACCTGTAGATTGTAAGACAATCACGAGTGGCTCTCGTGCCCGAGTAATAACAGCCGCACGACTACGCTTGCGACGTACGGTCCGTGGATTGGTGACCATCTTTACATACCAAGACCACTCCGTGCCTCGGAAAGTACGATTACGTTAAACTGTTGATCCCAGCTATTATTCGTGGATTTTTGACAGTCGTTACGGGTCATCGGGAGTTTGAAAGTCTGACAACCAGTCTCAGGGCTATTGAGTTACCAGGTAACTTGGTTGTAGGTGTCAGATAGGCTCCTTATAAAATACTGGTATTCAGCTGCATCCGATTAGACTGGAAGCCGACCCCAAAAATAGTTGAGAAAAGGTTAAGCAAATGAGATGGTGATGTCTGTAACACAATCCTTAGCTAATGGAATATTATCTATGCCAAGACTGCATAGATAATATTGTAATATGGCACATAAAAGCATAGATAATACAATATGGCACATAAAAGCATAGATAACAATGTAATAAGGCACATAAAATCATAGATAGTATAATATGGCACATGAAAGCATAGATAATATAAAATGGCACATGAAAGCATAGATAATATTGTAATATGGCATATATAAGCATAGATAATATTGTAATATGGCACATAAAAGCATAGATAATATAATATGGCACATAAAAGCATAGATTATATAATATGACACATAAAAGCATAGATAATATTGTAATATGGCACATAAAAGCTTGCGTTCCCAAAAAACTCTGTCTCACCAACAAGGGTCAAAGAGCAGCAAAGGGTGAACAAGGATTATGAGAATAAGAAAGTCTGGTTTATCTATGTTTACTGACTAAATTAAACAAAAATCCCCTGTTTGGAATTTTTTCTACAAAAAATTCGATGAAACTGTTTCATCTGCGTAACCAAAATCATTTACAGCCCTGTCACCTCCGACTTTGCATCACAGTGACTTTTAATCTCGTTACCGTACTCGTTTGATAATATAAATGTCAATGAAGCCGACACAACAAAATTTCTGGGGCTAATAATAGATTCTAGATTGAATTGGAAACCTCAAATAGAGGCACTTAGTAAAAAATTGAGTAGTGCAGCCTACTCTCTGAAACAGCTTGCTGTGGTTCTCAACACAGATGCGCTAATTACTGCTTACTATGGTTTAGCCGAATCGATTCTTAGATATGGAGTCATCTTTTGGGGGAATAGCACAGACAATGAAATAGCGTTTCGGGCATAGAAAAGGTGCATTAGATCGATGTTTAGACTGCAAACAACGGACAGCTGTAAATATTATTTTATCGAACGTAAGATATTGATGTTACCCTAATTATATATCCTGGAAACAGTAATGTTCATTAAAGCGAATACTCATTTATTTCAGCTTTTGTCTGATGCTGTCCCTAGGAATAGACGTGATAATTTCAAACTCTGTGGTCATGGCGCTAAAACCACTCTTATGCGTAAGAGCATCTTTTGCATGGGTCCGACCATCTTTAATAAATTGCCCAAATCATGGAGAACATTAAATATATCTGCTCTTAAAAGTAAATTGAAGAGTTTACTAACCGAAAGAGCATTTTACAGTATTGCAGAGT
This sequence comes from Griposia aprilina, assembly GCA_916610205.1. Lineage (NCBI taxonomy): Eukaryota > Metazoa > Arthropoda > Insecta > Lepidoptera > Noctuidae > Griposia > Griposia aprilina. The sequence continues at coordinate 14,767,065 of OU744304.1, read as the reverse complement.
TTATGAAAGAGGATAATTTTTCTTCGTTTTTGAGATGACGATGTTGTATTTTATTGACATGTTATTGTGATTTATTGTATTTTTTGTGGAATAATTGTAATTTGGAATTGATATTTTAATGACAGTAATTCATATTTTTATTGACTAATTTATTTAATGATGACTTTGACATTTAATTTTATCAAAAAAATGTGCTTGCTGAATTGTAATGATACGTAATATTAAATGAATACTGATGATTTAATAAGTACAAGTGATGAATATTATCACGGTTTATGCACCATCTCTTCCTACCAATTTGTACGCCACGATATGCAGCTGAACATGTTAGAACTTTTCTGTATCTTTTATTATCTTGCATGCAATATATCATGTACACCATGTTTAAACAAATAAAATTTTACTTACTTACCCATAAGGTTTATGTCAGAAGTCAAAAAAAATGTGAAAGGACTGTAGATAACTTTCTTACAGTAACAAGTTTAACAGTCTTCATCAAACTTATCCATTTTGACCTAGCTGAGCTGGTACCACTATGATATTGTAAATAAATGAAAGCTGGGAAACAAATTTTAACACTACCTTCCATCAGTAACTTGTCACCCGTCATCCGCGAAAAGCTAAACTATTTGGCCTCAAAGCCGTTTAGTTGCAAAGTCGCTGTTTTTCATCCCGTTCAGCCGGGAAAACCGCTCGTCAGATTAGACGGAAGACGCGAAAAGGGGAAACTGCACACCTATGTATATTTACTTCGCTTACTGTTATAACATAACATACTCGTAATATCACGCCTGTATTCCCCGAAGGTTTAGGCAGAGGTATATCTTAGTACACCCATATTTCACCAGCTATGTTTAAGTCCCATGTAATAGGGGGTGAGCCCATTTCCATCAACTGCGCACAAATAACACACGCAACCTTACTACATTAATTTCACTTATTAACCGACTTCAAAAAAAAGGAGGAGGTTCTCAATTCGTCTGTATGTTTTTTTTTTTTGTTTTTTTTTGTGTCTGTTAGGCCACTTAACATTGATGTTACACTTTATATTGATGATGTGTTAATAATTTCCTGTCACTGTTATTTACATACCAAGTAGTGGTATACGAATTTGTGTGGGGTAGGTACCACACCTATGTAAAGTGAAAAAAAAAAACTTTTTTACAAAAAAACAACCGACTTCCAAAAAACAAAAGACGTTAAAAATAACTTTAATTTCGGAAGTCGGTGGCCAAAAAACGAAAATACAAAACCAAAGACACCGACTTCCGAAATTAAAGTTATTTTTCATCTCTTTTTTTTTTTTTGGAAGTCGGTTGTTTTTATCTTCTGTTATTTGTATTTTGTGTTTCACGAACTGTGTCCAAATAAACTTTATTCTTTCTTTCTTTTCTTTCCTAGCAGTAGCGCTGTAGAATTAAAAATGTGTGAAATGGACACATCGTCATCACCTTTATATTCTTCATTCAGCCCAAAAGAAGTCCAGTGCTGGATATATGCTCCTTAAGCACCGCTACCTCCTTTGATCCTGTGCTTCCTGCATCCAGCGGTTTGTCGGTCCACCTTATCTGCCTGAAAGCAGACTACCTATTTCATGTGCAAATTCTCGTAGATTTTCCGTTTGAGTACTAATTGGCATACACAATACCCTGACTCTAGTTTCCATTGAAACCTCACGTTACAACAGCCTCGAACAATAATTTGGCAGACTTTCATTTCAAACATGTTCGCGCACAGAGCAGGGAATCGGCAGCAACGTCTAGAGACGGCATATAAAAATGTAATGCTGTTTGTTGGTAAGTGCATCACTTGAGAACTGCTCGACCGATTTGGCTATTTTTTGTTTTAAAATATTCATAATAGTCCGAATTAGGTTTTTATGGAATGAAAAAAGGACTAGTTTTCCGGATAATATTCAAATTCGGGAAAAACTGAAAGTCTTTTTTTCTATGGGATTTTTGTATGAACTATTCAAGTTTAGACAAGACAATGTCTGTGTGCTCAGCTAGTATACAGGGTTAGTTTTCAAAGACCAGCCAAATTTAAGGATGTGGTACAGACCATCAAACTGAACAACTCTCTCCATGGGACCAATATCATCATCGCGAAAAATTTATAAACTGTCCCATAAAAAACTTCAATACCTACTTGACCTAAATGTATGGGACCGCTGATTTTTTTTTCGTGATTACGATTTTGATCCCAAGGAGAAAATTGTTCAGTACGCTGGTCTGTACCACACCCTTAAATTTGGCTGGTCTTTGAAAACTAACCCTGTATATCTATACAAATTTATAAAATATAAGTGTCTGTTTGTAATTTCAAAATAACAGCTTTTTACTAAAAGCATGAATGTAAGTATATAATAACATTTTTTTTTTTTTTTTATAAATTTTGTTTGATTGTTTGTTCCTGCTAATCTCCGAAACGGCTGGACCAATTTTTATTTGACTGAAAAATTGGTGTGGAGGTACCATAACTGAAGAGAGACAAACAAAACATTTTTACTACAAAAAAAAAAAACAGGCGACTTCAAAAAAACACTACAAACTGCGAAATTATTTTAATTTCGGAAGTCGGTGGCAAAGAACTAAAATACAGATCCAAAGACTAAAAAGAATGTGGACTTTGATAAAACAATAACAGCCTTAAAACGAAGTAATATTTCTGAACTTAATTTAATAAATGATCCAGTCACGTTATCTGTACAATTAATAGACAAACTTCAAAATTGCCTTCAGCAAAAAACTATTACTACTTTAGTTCCGAGAAATAATCGCATTATTAAACCATGGATAACTTTAGGCTAGGAATTTTGCGCTGTATTCGAAACAGAAATAATATGCAAAGAAAGCTACGATCTGATCCACAAAACAATATTTTAAAAATTACTTACAGAAGATATCGCAATTATTGCAATGGTATAATTAAAAAACTTAGAAGAAAATATGATAGGGAACAACTATTAAAGGCAAAAAAGAATACGAAACAGTTATGGAACACAATTAACAATATAACTCACCGCAAACCTAAAAAAAAAACTTAATTCAGAACTATTAAAGATAAAGACCACCCCTCATGCTTCAGTAGACCACATAAACGATTATTTTTCTAACATTGGGAAAATCCTGGCAGAAAACATTACCTCCGTTAACCGATCACAATTTCAACACGATTCTGATCACAGACTTCCTCCTTCGTGCTTCTCGAAACGGATGCTAGAGAAGTCTATAACGTGCTAATGGGCCTTAAATCTGAAAGCGCTCCAGGCTGGGATAGAATTACAACATTTTTTTTAAATCTACCCATGAAAAATTCATGGGCAGTTTAAAAAAAAATGTTACCCGTAATACCCATAATTTCACATCTTGCTAATTTGTGTTTTAGCCAAGGGAAATTTCCACCAGCTTTGAAGCAAGCCATAATTACTCCTATGCACAAGGGTGGAGGGTGGACAAAGACAACATTAACTACTACAGACCTATCTCTGTATTGCCTGCAATATCTAAAATCATTGAAAAGCTAATTAACGCAAGACTAACCAGCTACACTAATAAATATAACATTATTTCACAAGCTCAATATGGTTTTAGACAAAAATTGTCTACGGAAGACGCAGTTACAACATTAACCACTCATATTGTTAACTTAGTAGATTCAGGAAAAAGATGTCTAACTGTATTTTTGATTTGAAAAAAGCGTTCGATACCGTTTCTGTCCCCATTCTTGTGCGTAGTCTGGAAGGTATAGGCGTAAGAGGAGACCCGTTAGCATTATTAATAGATTATCTACGGGATCGTAGGCAAAAGGTTAAGGTAGGAGAGTATATTAGTATGGAGTCTTATGTGACCTACAGTGTTCCACAGGGTAGCGTACTGGGCCCCACTCTATTCTTAATTTATATAAACCATCTCTGCAAAATGATGCTAGATAATGGTCGCGTTTTCTCATATGCAGATGACACTGCTATTACTTTCTCTGGTGATACATGGGAATCCGTATATCAATATGCTGAAAAGGGCCTTTCCAAAATTGCTGACTGGTTGAACTCACATCTTTTTACACTAAATATTTCTAAAACAAAATATATTGCTTTTACAATCTACAACAACACTCAACCAGGACCTAACGTAACTCTCAAAATCCACACTTGTCCTAATATATCTAGCACAAACTGTTCTTGTAAAAATATTGAAAAAGTTACTTATATAAAATACCTAGGTATAATCGTTGATCAACGATTATCTTGGCATACTCATACAGATATGGTCATGGCCCGTATGAGAAAACTTATCTGGATATTTAAGAACCTAAGACATGTGACAACAAAAAAAAAATAACTGAAATCTATGTCTCTCTGGCTCAATCAATTCTTACCTACTGCATGCCCGTGTGGGGCGGTGCGACAAAAACGAAGTCTCTTGAACTAGAGCGAGCACAGAGATCTCTTATCAAGGTCATGTATACCAAACCATACAGATTCCCAACCAATGAGTTATACTCCTTTAGCGGTATTCTCACAGTCAGAAAATTATACATACTACATACTGTCTTAAAATTACACAAAATCCTGCCCTATGACCCTCGCCATCAGGAAAGAAGGCGAAAATACAGTGTACCACCAGTCAAATTCGTTAAAACTGCATATGCCAAAAGACAATTCAACACAAATTCCGCTGCCCTATATAATAAAATAAATAAAATAATTAACATCTATCATGATTACTAAAGACTGCAAAAAGGCAATTGTTCAATGGCTAAAAATGAAGTCCTATGATGATATTGAATTATTGTTGCAAGCATCGTCAATATGAATTGAAAAATACACACACGCGCGCACGCATACACACACACACACACACACACACACACACACCCTCGCACACTCACACTTACACACACACACACACAAAATTTTAGGATATATCTCTAAGTTAATTTTTCTTTTCTTTTATTTAATTATAGTTCAAGTCCTGTCTTGTTTAGTTTTAGTTTTTACTTGTAATTTTTTGTACACCACTTTTACCATTCCATAATTTCTATCATTGGAGAGCGGGATCTCCTAGCACAGGTATATCTTTTACTTAAAAGGAGATCCCTATGTAAGATTTACTGTAAAAGTTGTACAAGTTTCTGCAATAAACCTTTATTATTATTATTATTAAGACACCGACTTCCGAAATTAAAGTTATTTTTCACTTTTTGGTGTTTGTTTTGGAAGTCACTTGTTTTTTTTTTTTGTAAATCAGTTCTTTCAAATTTCTCAACTCATGGCTAAAATAAACAAACCAGAAGTATCTACCTACTATAGATTAGGGTTTTTTTTAAAAAACGCGAGGTATTGCCATAAAGTATTCTGTAACTGAAGAAAGCTCTGATAATTAAGACCAAAGATTTTCTTATTAGTTTTACCGAACTTGGAAGCAGGCTGTACTTAGGGTACAGCCTGTTTCCAAGTTCCAGTAGGCTACATTTTATTATGTATTCTTAGTAGTACGATTTGTGATTTTTTTAGAACATAACATTACTTTAGGACCCCTACACGCCCCATATTTGTTCAACATCGACAATTTTTATAAATTATAAACAAGTTAACATCAATTCAGATACTTTAACAGTCTCATAAATAAAATGGTCCCCGATAAAGGGCGAAAAAAACGTAAAAAGCGACGCGTAATGTGCGGTATATTTCTTTTTACGCTTCCCCTTACGTGACTGCGACAATTAGCAATAAATTACGCTGGAAAGGATACTTACCCTTAAATATAGGGTTTGTAGCAAAAGTAAAGTGTTATTTAGTTGTCAAGAAATGTTATGAGACGTGGTATTAATTTGTCAGTTGTTGGGAGTGGAAAATTGAAGGGTAAATGCCAAACTGACAGCTTAGAGCCTTTTGGAGATGGTATCGCTTCGGAAACAGTAATGAAAGTGTAATTCATACACTTTTAATAAGAAGGAACCGAACGCTTTTAATGTATAGCGGTATCTACATCGCCACATGCGAGCTACGCGTCACAGTCACGTCACGCATAATTTTGCATCGCGCAAGCAGAGTTTACCGCGCAGTGCCCCAGTGATCCCCCGTTAGGTAACTCCTGACTAGAGAAAAATGTATGGCTGGTAGGGTCGCCATTCGACTTGTCACTCGCCTAAATGACGAATCAAGCGCAAGCATGATTGTATAAGCAAAATTAACAAGATCTGACTCGAGAACTCTGTTCTGTTTCTGAAATAACTTATAGCTCGGGTTTTTCAAACACATAATAACATAACATCACGCCCCGAAGGGTTAGGCAGAGGTGTACCTATAGTACACCCACATCTCGCCATTATATTTAAGTCCCATGTAACTGGGTGCGAGCCTATTGCCATCAATCGGGCACATATTCAAACTCAGGGCTGATACTGAGAAATTCCAGATGGAAAAACCCAATAACACTTTGCCCGACCCGGGAATCGAACCCAGGACTTCATGCTCAGCAGTAGTGCTTGCGACCACTAGACCAATGAGGCAGCACAGGTTTTTCAAAGGCGGTTATATTTAAGCTGTGAGATAATCGCGTAACACATTTACAATTTATTGCAATGCCTTTCATTATTGCGAGAATAGATGGCTTTCACGCCGTCATGCGCAAGCGTTGTGCTTCCATTATGCGCAAGGTACGCGCCAGCCCCAACGGCATCCTTAAAACTATAGCTGATAGGTGGGACAGGCCCTTACCTGAACATTGGATACGCCTACATGCCACTGTGGCGTAGTAATGAATAGTTTGTGTTGTTTTTCTGGTAGATGTAAGTACTAACACTAGTTTCTAAGTTATTTGTACATTAACCACGTGGATATGGGTCCGAAATAAAAGATTATTATTATTATTATCAAAATACGCCAACATTCATTGCGTTATTTACGTTGTAGAGCAGATTTTTTTTTGAAACATATGAAGCATTGGATTAGGAATTTCTTTCAAAATTCATCGGATTGTGAATTGGGGTGCTGTTGTGTTTGACTGTCAGAAATAACAATAGCCAATCAAATACCTGATATTTGATACTCGTAATAGATTAAATTAAATAGCGTTTCATACACTAGCGCTGAAAGTTTATTTACTAAAGCGAAAGTTTCAACTCAGTCTTTCGCAGTCCACGACACGAGTGGATATAAGCCACAACACTCTGTCCTCCGCCTTCCGCATCCAGCCAGCCATGCTCAGCCACCTTTATAAGATCGGCGATCTATCTAGCTGCGGGGCGTCCCACTCCACTCCAGAACTCGTCTACTCCACCGACCATAGGTCCTCCGACAAACATGGCCAGCCCACTGCCACTTCAGCTTGCTTACTCTGCAAGCTATGTCGGTAATCCGGTTCTTTTCCGGATAATTTCATTTCAAATTGTATCTTTCAAAGAACATCCGAGCATAGCCCGCTCCATAGCGCGCTGAGTTACATTATAACAACAGTTTAAGTTCCGATAACAATTCCACCTTTCTATACGATGGTAGTTTATGTTTCACACGTACCCAACCGTAACTCGAAACATTTGTAAAGGGTCTCGCCGTAATTATTATTTAATTGGGTTGCCAGGGTCGGGTAAAGAGGGAACCAGCAGTTAACTTTGATAGGATATAACAGTGTATTCTTAGTCGGTACGTGTAGGTACCCGTATTCCCAAAATGATATGTTTTCATATAGTCAATTATTGTCATTTCTTCCAGTTCGTGTAAACTGCTGCTATTGACTTATGATAGCCGCTCATCAACGCGTTTTAGCGATCATTCAACGAATTACAGCAAACGCGCGCTTCACAATTTTTAACATTAGTTTTGCGATAATTTTCGTTCGAGAGACTGGCCCATGGTAATTTATTGGTAAGGGATTCTTACAAGTCACATCATTACATTTAGATACAAGTCAAAGATAGGTACAATTGAAGATACAAGTCAATACAAGTAAGATATTTATACATAATGTAATGTATTTTGAGAAATAGACAGAGAATCAAATTCATTACAATCTCTCGTGTATTTATTTTGTACCACGTTTTATTTATTTAAGAATTTATGTACACAATACATATAAAAAACAGACAAGAAGGAAAGCACGGAAAAATACGTACAAAGGTGATGCTTATTACTAAAGAAATCTCTTCTAGCATGTCTGTTTTAGGTACTAACAGCAGTGTACCTACCTATAATTATTTATTATTATTAATCTTTTTATTTCAGAACTATATACACCCTACGGTTTCACCCGCATAAGTCACGATCCCGTGAGAATATCGGGATAAAAAATATTCTATGTCCTAATTCAGGTCATGGTCTACTCATGTGCCAAATTTCATTTAAATCCGGTCAGCCATTTTAGCACGAAAGCGTCACAAACAAACATGCAAAAAATCAAATCTTTATTATTTTTATATTATTTATATATAATTATTTTCTTTATTTTTATTTATTAGTCAGGGTAAATTTAGATTATGTACATACATTGTTAGTAAATAATACTTATAACTACACTCGAGAGCAATGAATCCGGGTCACTTAAAGAATCCTAAAAATCTCGGAATCTAAAAATGCTAGGTTAATGCAATAAATTGTATTTAATAGACAATGTAATACTCCTTAAATGAAGGTATTAAAACTTCTTAGTTATTGTAAAGTTATATCATAAAAAAATCAAATTTGAAAAAGGGCCACTTTCGAAGATGGAACTACGAAATTACAGCATTTGGTTTTGCTTTTGTTTGTAATCTGTCATTTATGTGGGTACATAAACCATGTTGATAGTGCTCTATATTCATTATTCAAGCTGAAATTATGTCGCTTACGCCTGAAGAATGCACCAGAATACTTACAATGCTGGAAACCGGCCGGAGTCAGCGCGATACAGCCAGGACTGTCGGTGTGTCGCTGTCAACAGTACAAAGAGTTCTCCGACGTTACGAAGAAACTGGTTCTAACCTACGCAGACCAGGAACGGGCAGAACCAGGTGTACCACAGCACGAGAAGACCGATACTTGGTGAACACCATGCTTCGAAATCGCTTTCTCACAGGAACTGAACTCACAAATCAGTTTCGACGCCTCGGAGGAAGTAACCCAAGTGCATGGACAGTAAGACGTCGGCTTGCTGAATCTAACTTAAAACCCCTTAGACCTGCAAACGGCCCTAAACTGGAGCGTGGGCATCGTATTTCAAGACTAAGATATGCCCAGAGCCACGTAAATTGGAGTATTGAAGATTGGTCAAAAGTTATGTTCTCCGACGAATCAAAATTTATGCTCTACAAGCACGATGGAAGACACAGAGTGTATCGAAGACCAGGGGAAAGATTCAAGCAAGCATGCATCGAAGAAAAAGTAGCCTACGGTGGTGGGTCTGTACTTGTGTGGGCCGGAATTTCTTCTGAAAGTCGCACAGAGCTGGTGATCATAGAAAACGGCTCTTTAACTAGCGTAAGATATGTGGAAGAAATCCTCAATGATCACGTTGGTCCATTTATGGTCAATTTAGGTGAGGATGCTATATTTATGCATGACAATGCCCGACCTCATACAGGTAGGATTGTGAATGACTACCTTCAAGAGATGAACATTACTCGTATGGAGTGGCCAGCGCGCAGCCCGGATATCAACCCGATCGAGCATGCTTGGGACGAGCTAGGCAGATGCGTAAAACAACGAAACCCTCCCCCAATCACGCTTCGTGAGCTCAAAATTGCTCTCACAGAGGAATGGGAGAATATTCCCCAAAATCGTATAAGGAACTTGGTGTACAGCATGCCAAACCGCGCAAACGCAGTAATGGAAGCACGAGGAGGCAATACGAAGTATTAAAATTCAAGAAAATCGTAATAAAGTTCAAAAATTTCATGTTTCCTATTTTTGTTTTAAGGAGAGATCAGCAGTTTTTTTCTTTATGTAATTTTGTGTTAATAAAATGTATGGTGACTCATATTTTTTTTACTTTCATTTAAGGAGTATTACATTGTCTATTAAATACAATTTATTGCATTAACCTATCATTTTTAGTTTCCGAGATTTTTAACATTCTTTAAGTGACCCGGATTCATTGCTCTCGAGTGTATTTTAGTAACATTATAAAATGATTAATTTATTATTATTATTTACAATTGCGCTATTTAATATTATAAAGGGTGGCTTCAGATACGGATCAGTCTACGGAGACTGGACGGTTTTCCAGTGTATCACAACCGGGCAATAAACTCTTCAGTGTATCACAACCGGGCAATAAACTCTTCCCAATATGGTATTCAGAAGGCAGCACCAATCAAAACGAAAAAAAGCGCGGCAACCCCAACATTTACATACATAATTATAATAATTTTCTTTCACGTAGGTGACTGCCAGAGGGTGTAGCATCGTAATTATTATTTAATTAGGGCAAGGGTTCGGTCGGTATAATTATACTTATTATACTTACATCAGTCATCAGTAACAATAACTCATTATTTACATGTTCGGACCCTTTTGTTTTGGACTAACGAAAATATAGTTCAAATTATACTCTTGACTGTTCCTAGGTTTGCTCGCGTCTTTTCGAAGCAGAATTTTTAAAATATTATTTTATCTAGTTACCGATTAAGTGAAATATAGAATCTTTTCTACATGAAAGACTGGTCCATATATTAAAAGTTTTCCGTAACTGTCGTTATTCCGATTTCACCCAGTTCTATTTTTTTTCTTTTGACGTATAAAAGTGTTTTAACAACTTTACAGAAATAAAATATTATTTATCATTAACAATTATTGTTTATCAATCATAGTAAACTTCGAAAGCGAGACCACGCGATCGTAGCTCCGCTACGAAGCGAGCTACGCCGTAGCGCACTGTGGTACGAGTGACGGATTACGGGTGTGCGCGGAAGCAAGACATCGTTAAATTGTTTAACTGAATAAAATTAAGCAAAGATTTCATAAAGTAGACTATCGATTACTCTAAAAGAAGAACTTCTCTACTAAATTAAATAAAAAAGTTAAAATAAATTTCCTAGACTAAATCAACAGGCTGTAGTATGAGTACAACGCGCTAACTAAATGAGAAACTGTAGTGTCCCTCGTAAACAATGTCACCACCATATAAAATTATGACAGTTGTTCTCTCACCAAGACTCAATTATATTTTATTGCCGCAATTTTATACCGTACTAGTGGATACCCGACGCGTGCTACAACGATAAAACAATGTATTAGGCACATTCGGTCCATTCATGAAGTTTTCGTTTTTTTTTTTTTTTGATCCCTTCATTGCTGCCGTGGTATATCTAAAATGCCGTTATCCGACATGTGGCCGATTTTCAATTTTTGATGACATATTAATCGTTAAAATGGTTACGCATACGTCAGCGCAGAGAGTAGAGGACTGTGCCTATGTTGTATTCTATACTCGACAAACCTACTTCTCCTTCTTAACTAACCTCCCATATTCAATACTTACGAGTATGCTCCGCGCACAGTAAGAATCTTCGTTCCTCCAACAATCGTCTTCTACGATGTCCTTCTCACCGCTCTGGTTTTATTCACTCTTCCTTCTTTGTCCAGGCGGTATTTCTTTGGAATGCGCTCCCTCTGAACATCAGTATGGCCACCAGTCGGTTATCTTATAAAGTAAAGGCATGTGAACATATTCGTGAGAAGTTCGCAGAATCATCCCAGTGCTGATTTGCTGGTTTTGATTTCTCCTCTACCTATAGTTGTTTCTCTTGACAAAGTTTATTTTGTTTATGTGTATCTATGTGTTAGTATTTATCCTTTTTCAAGTTATCCATCCCTTATGTTGCACCTGCCATGTTTTGTCTCTGCATCACCCAAAAGTTGACTGGTAGAAAATGCCTCTTGCATTAAGTCCACCTTTGTACAGTATATTTTTACTTGTGCATAAAGTTTTAATTATTAAATAATTCCTTAACCACCAGGACAAATTCTTAGTAATTTGCTACCTTATGTTCGGGGCTTTACCTAAAAGCCCGGTAGGCTGTGTTAAAAAGCCCACCGGTTCAGCGAGCGCTGAGTGTTAGTGTAAACGTTGGAGTAATTGGCGTGACACTAGTGATGTGCTGTAATGAGATTTTCGAGATGAATATTTTTTCGAGATATTTCGAAGCTACGAGTATTTTTTTTGGCATGGAATTAACAAAAAAATAATAGCATCAACAATAGTATGTATAACATAATAATGTAATTATTTAACTACCAAATAATATTATTATGTGCCATTCGAAGAAAAGTCAACATTTAATTTTGTATTGCAAATAATGTATTCTTACTACCTGAATACCTTATTTAGTGTGGTATAAAACTATATTGATTGATCCTAAAATATATCTTAGGCATTAAAGAATCGTACCACTTGAAAAGCTCTTTAACAGAAATGCTTACTGGAAAAAATATTTATGGAGAAGGACAGTATAAAAAAATTTAGAAACTCCACTGAAATTGAAACGAAACATTGGAGAATACAAAACTATGCAGCGATACGATTCAACTTATTGCCATCCAACTAAATGTTCAAACGTATCACGATAACACTCAAAACCGCAGTAACTTAATAACTTAACGTCGGGAGCAGATAAAGGGATTACGGCTTCAAACAATGTCGTACAACTACAGTCTTAAGGTCCTTCGTAATTCCAGAGTAGTATCTCATTGGTAACAGCTTGGATTTGATTATGGGCTGAGAAACCCCAAGCTTTGAGGTGAAATCCATATTAATTATTACTTATTATAAATGCGAAAGTAACTCTGTGTATCTGCGGGTCTCTCTGTCTATCCGTTACCTTATCCTGTCTTTTAATAAAAGGCACACAAGTAAACCTGCGAGGTAAATGCGTAACACTAACAGTAGGAATGGCTTTCATTTTGACAGTTCAACAACATTCATTGCGTTCTTTACGTTGTCGAGCAAACAAATTTTTCGAATATATGAAGCAATGGATTAGCAATAACCTTCAAAATGATTCAGATTCTGATTGATAGTGTGGTATGCAATTAAGGTGCTGGGTCAGGACATAGGTACTATACTTTTTATCCCGGTAGTTCGTTCTCGTGGTATAGTTTCCAACCTCCACGTGGGCCTAGCCGTGGGAAAAAGCTAGTCTCCAATAATACAGTCAGTCATATGCCAAATACAGCGTCAGCATCTCAAATCTAGTCGCAATCTCTTGACAGCGACAGGCAAATGTCAAAAATTTTGGTACAGTCGCCAGCACATCAAGTTACCACAAACTGTCAGATTTTCTCAACCGATTTTGTACTTATTAACATAATAAGGTATGAAATCGTTTGCAGAAATTTGACAGTTACCTGCTGGCGACTGTACAATACAATTGGAATACAGTATAATTACAATATAATACAATTACAAGCAAACATTTGTTTACAGATTATAAGACTGAGATTAGACTGAAAGAAAGAAAGAAAATTCGTTTATTGCGAACGTTCTTAAAAATACGGGAACTGCCCCTCAGATTTCTCCTGTAGTGTATTTTAAGACCTCCCCCCCCCCCCCAGCTTAAGTGGTGAACGGATTAACGTTACAAGCGAAGTACTACGGTTTATTTTTTATAAAATCTGTCGCCATTGCAAATTGAATTAGCTACCAGAGTTTCTTTTTATTAGTTATTTTGTCATATGTCCAGTATAACTAAGTTATTTTGTTTTCTGGCAACGGGGAAGGTAAGTACCTTTGGAACGTTAAATATCACAAACATAAACCAAATAATCTTACGTTTTGGATATTTTACTTCAGGACTTCACCAAAGAATTTATTTATTTTATTAGATTTACCTACTTTTGTATACAATAAAGAAATTTTAGGCAGCGTCAGAAAATAAATAAATAAATTTAACAAACAATTATAGATAAACATGGTTTTTTCTTATACCCTGTATTATAATGTCTGACCAAAAGAAGTTTATAACGTACGTAATATTTCCATCATAAGGGAAAAATAGTATCTGGTTTAATAAGCGTTGATTTTATCCAGAAACCCGGTTTTCATTGTTTTTTTTAGGCATCATTATTTCAATTACCTTTTGAAATTCCATTCCCGGCGTGTCCCATCACTATGGGACCGCAAAAACTCCATTAAACTTCATCGCAACATGGCAGTTTCACTCCTCACAAATTAAAACTCTTTGTGAAAACGTAAATTAAGTAATTGTTATAATTACCAAGTGTTTGAGTATCAAGTGCTGCTGGGGATACTGTTTTACGAGACCTATTTTGTATCTGTTTTATTATACCGTGTAAACAATCATGTTCTTATTTTGTTTTGAAGGTGACCACACAATCATTTACGAGCATTGTACTGAAGACAATGTTACTTAGCTATTTTGTGGTTATTCTTTCAACTTTTCTTTGAATTACTCATTCTGTATATACCTGACTTGGGCTGAGGGGCTCGCATGTAAACAACCATGTTCTTATTTTGTTTTGAAGTTGACCACAGAATCATTTACGAGCATTGTACTGAAGACAATGTTACTTAGCTGTTTTGTGGTTCTTCTTTCAACTTTTCTTTGAATTACTCTATCTGTATATACATGACTTGGGCTGAGGGGCTAAGTAATAACAGCGACACGGGTCGATCGATCAGGTTAAGCTATGCTTGCCGCGGTTGATCCGTGGATGGGTGACCATCTTTACATACAAATAACCCTCCGTGTCTCGGAAAGCACGTTAAGCTATTGGTTCCGGCTGTCATTGGTAGAACTTTGACTGTTGTTACGGGTAGTCAGAAGCCGAGAAGTCGGAAAACCAGTCTTAACTTAAGCCTTGAGTCCTGACTTCCTGAGTTGAGCTGCACGATTACTGACAAATGCGTGCACTGACTGGACAGGTCCACTCAATCTGTGTGGTTCTTTCCTCAAAAGACCATTTCATATACCAATCTACATGGTCTTCACATGATCTGACCAAGATTATGTCTGGACTTTAAAAGGAGACCTTGACCTCTGAGTTTGTTTCGGCCTTTCTTCTCAGAGTAGTCAGATAGGAAATGCCGACCTCATCTAGTTTAAAAATATCATTGATGTGTAAAACTGTTTTTACAAACCAACTTACAGAAATAAAATCATTTATCATTTAACAAAGGGTGAAGAAAGACCCTTTGGTAAGACTGGTTTTCAGTCTTTTGGCACTTCGGTACCTCCACAATCCAGGTACTGGGTTGTGGAAATCAAATAGGCTGTCGCTCTATGTAAAATACTGGTAGATATTCAGCTGCACCTTCTATGACTGGTGTCCGACCTCAACATTGTTGGAAATAGGCTAGGCAGATTGATCATTGTTTTATGGATATTTGTCATTTTCATAGTATTTTGCATCTTGTTTATGTAAACTGAAAATGTGTATGTGATATGGATGGTTTAAGGTCATAATATTTTACGATTTCTGTAATTGAATATTGCTAGGCTAAGGCGTTCTACATACATATTTGGATCGATTTGGCAGTTTTTGTTGAACAATAAAACCGACATAGGTATTCGATTTTGCCACTCGACTGTGCCGAATAATGCGGGCCGGAAGCAATTAAATAATGGACTACTATAAATATTATCAATGATGTAGCGGTATTTACACCGCCACATGCGAGCTACACGTCTCACTGACGTCACACAAATCCTGCGCAAGCAGAGTTTACCGCGCGACTAGCATATATACCTACAACGTCCCGATATCAACCGTCGGGCAGTTGCCCACCAGACACGACACCCGTCTCGTCGGAGGATCCTCCCTTTTCCATAGAGTATCAGTGGACTTTACAAACTTTTCCTTCATACCTCTACAACTTTTGCCACTACCATAGAGCCAGGATAATCTACAATGTTTTTCTAAGCCAAACATTTTCTTTTCACTCGGAGTTTTTCCGTACCTGCGAGAACAGTGACTGTTAGCAAACACCAATTTCACATGTTCAAACATTATCTACATTTTTAGGGTTCCGTACCCAAAGAGTCCTACCTGATCTATGCTGTGCCCGACAGGGTCCATAATTGTGACTAGTATAATTATTTCCCTACCAACTGTATACATTATGGTACGCAATAAAGAATTGAGAATTGAGAATTGAGAGTGCCAACGTGAACCTTTCACTAAGGCTCCACTGTCCGTCCGTCCGACTTTCACAGGGCTGTATCTTTTGAACCGCAATAGGTACACACTTGATATTGTCGCAGAATGTATACTGCTATGGCTGTTATAACAACAAATAATAAAAATAATAATGTTAAAAAAGTTTCAACGTTTTTTGACTAAAGTAGGTTTTTTTATTAGTTAGGGTTAAATATTGTACGGTGGAATGGATCCCTTCGGGTGCGAGTCCGACTCGCACTTGGCCACTTTTTTCCTGAACGGTATTCATCGCGAAAGCTTAAAATAATAATATATCAAGCGCTAAACCAATTTGCCAAGTCATATGAAATATGACCTGTTACAAAATATTGATTTACCCTCAAATCACAAGACTCAGTACTTTAATTTGTTGCCGACCAACCGCTTTGAAGCAACTCACGAAATTCAACATAAAATTATAATTATAATCTTCAGTAGATTTTCCCAAAACAGGCAATTAACTAATAAATTAAATTTCATAAAAAACTTATTGAAGTATTCATCAATACATTAAAAGAACTTGGATAGCCTATTACTAAGAATTTTTCACATAAAGGATTTCTGACCTTACACATTTTGAAAAGCCGACTAAATACCTATTTAATCATAAAGTTAACGTGGTGTTGAAAATTCAATGGTATTCATAAATTAAGGTTGCCAGACGAAAAAAAAATAAAAAGTGGTTAGATAACGAGCCAACACCAAATTGTTAGCATAAACACCAAAATAAACGAACATTTATAAGGTAGATTTGAATATAGGTAACACAACACATACGCATATTTTCCCCCAACTCGTTTTTTTTTGAATTTGTGTGTTTTTTCATTGCGTCATGTTTACCGCAAATAACCGTATTTTCTTCTTTTTTTTCCAAAACAAAATGCGGTTTTATTCGATATTTTTATTTATTTTAGAATTAATCAGTACAACGTAATGCAGGTGTGTGGTGTTTGCTCTAATCATCACCCTCCTGCCTTATCCCAATTTATTTTGGATCGTTGCAGCATGTCTTCACTCATGCATTTCTATCAGCCGTCGGCGTCGTCGTCTCTGGGGGCCTACTCTGAAAGTCTTTTAAAATGTCAATATCTCACGTAATTTTAAAAACTATTTCTATTATTTTTTCTACTTAGTTATTAATTTTATACACACATCAAAAGTGTCTAGGGATCAAGCACGTAATTTTAAAAACTGTTTCTTTTATTTTTTCTATTTATTTATTAATTTTATACACACATCAAAAGTGTCTAAGGGTCAAGCACGTTTTTGCTAGGTACTAAAAATCAGGTTCTTAACACGCTTTTATTAGCTTGGTATGTATGTTTGTTTGTTTGTATGTTTGCAAAGTAATCATTGAACGTGATTTTCACCTATTCAACGTCGAATAAAATTGAAAGTTTGCACACTTATCAAGGACCGATGACTATAGCATTATTTAATAAGTTTGTCCCATAATCCTGACCAGGATTTTAAGATTAGCGGTTTTAATTCGTAAAACAACTTGGTAACCTTTTTTTCACATAATTATGGTAGACCAAAAAACGATTATTCGTTGTTACGAAATTATCATCGTTTTAAGACTAAAAAGCAAAGATAAATAATAGTAAAATACAAAAACTAAAAAAGTAAGCCGAAAAAAAAACTAAAAAACACGCTTTAATAGAAAACCAAACTAAAAAGTAGAAAATAATTTTCAAAAAATTAAAATTAAGAATAGTGGGATTAACAAAAAAAAAAGTATTTTTTTTTGTGCTGTTTTTTTTTTATTCTGGCTATAAAATATTTATAACAATTGACATCAAGCACCTTTTTTACATTTTTTTTTTTGTTGATAATCTCACTATTCTTAATTTAAATTTCTTGAATATTATTTTATACTTTTTAGTTTGGTTTTCTATTAAAGCGTGTTTTTATTTATTTTTAAATATTTTCGCCTGTTACTACGGACGTGGGTGGCCATTCCGCAACGTCATTTGGATGAACTCATATTGAGTATGCCAAATCGCTGCGATTGTGTTATACGCGTTAACGGTGGAAATACAGACTACTAATTGTTTATTATACGCCATAAAAACCTGTAAAAACTTTTACTTTATATTTTTAATACATTTTAATGTCAGGATTAACTAAGGCGAAAAAAGCAGCATAAACAAAAATCGCGAAAAGTCTTTATTAATACAAAAGCAGAGAGTCATCGATCTAGACAAACGAAAACATTTTATTTAATCAATCTTAATAGACATTTTTATTTAATTTCCATAGAGCAAATATTTTTTTATATATATACCTTGGTCACTAGACTCTTTTGGTTTATGTAGTATAGTGCTTTTGGCACATTCATTCATTCATAGGCTGAAGCTATCAGATAATAGCATAGTCAGCCTATAATGTTCCCACTGCTGGGACACAGGCGTCCTCTCTTCGAGAGGGAATGGGTTGTAATCTACCACTCGAGCCCAGTGCGGGTTGGTAGAAGTCACATGTTAACGGGGCATG
Organism: Griposia aprilina; assembly: GCA_916610205.1. Classification (NCBI taxonomy): domain Eukaryota; kingdom Metazoa; phylum Arthropoda; class Insecta; order Lepidoptera; family Noctuidae; genus Griposia; species Griposia aprilina. Next base: position 14,748,437 of record OU744304.1, on the reverse strand, counting down.
CGGGGCTATAACTATAGGAAATTGTTAAACTAACTTTAGATTTTTGTAAAACATTATTTTATAATTATAACAGTGTAAACAATAATTGGTTGGTTTGCCATGAAAGAAAGTTACGTGCCCTTCCAAAAGTATTTCAATACATCGGAATGAATCAATTAACTTTTTCGGACGGGCATATAAACATGTTTTTTGGTCTTGGAGATAAAACCCCCCTCATGAACCTCCACCTATTTTTCTGAACAGTTGTCCTCTCACTGGAGTGATAAAGTTCAAATAGTTATCTAGGGCATCTTGTCACCGATGATCAAAGGCCAATTGAGGACATTGAACGTGAACGCAGAGCGCTGGTGGTTCGGGGTAATATGTTAGCTCGCAGGTTTGCTCGTTGCTCAGATGAAGTCAAGTTAACGCTATTCAAAGCATATTACCCATCTTTCTACACGAGCAGCCTGTGGGTTAATTATACTCAAAGGGCATACAGCCGCACAGGCAATTGTAGGAACACGGGTGGATTTTGGTCAGTAAAAGTCTGACTCGTCCTCCCGCTCCTCTCAGAATGGTAGAAGTTATTTGATGGTTTCCCAACAGCAGCAACGACATTCTGAGGATAGTTTAGAATAAATATCAGTGTCCAATACACTCGCTCTGGTTAAGCATCGTGATTGGGACGGTAAAATAAAATGTTTTAATTGTTATTTGTATTTAAATTCTTTACCTACTAACATAGTTTATAAGCTCCTGTTAGTTACTAGCCATAATGGATCATGTTATCTGACAAATAAATAAAATAATAAAAATAAACACAGCGGTAGTATGGACAGCTGTCAAATCGTGTTGTCATCCATTCTTAGTTTGGACCCCAAACTAATCTTATGTCCGTAGGTGATACGGAGTCTGACGACCTACAGCACGTAAGTCGGGGCCGATACCACAAGGCCACCACTGCTCTCAGAACTTCAAAAGATTCGTCTTTCAAATATTTCTTGTTTGCTGTGAGCGCCAACCCTAGGCATAATTCGTAGTTCAGTGTTTTTCTCATTAAACTTTAGTCGAGTTCTGATTGAATATTAATCTTATTTAACATTAATTACGTTACTAAACATTTATCGTCGATGTAAAAATTAACATCTTTTAAAATGTCTCAAGAGTTTGCGTCATAAAAGTTTTGAAGGCAACGAAAATGCCAGGCGGTTACTTTGATGAATTTCTGGTCGTTAGCTGTTTAAAATTTGTTTAAGCTGAAATCTCAAACACGTAAAGTGTGGAAATTCGGAGGAGTATATTACTCACGAAATAAACACACACACACAAAACAAAGAACACACAATAAAGAGTATTCTATTCTATTCTATTCTATCGTCAACATCACCATTCTCCTGTCCTTAACTATTTATTTATTTATTTGGTACACCCATAGCAGTAGGTAAATACAAAAATTTAAACAGAACAATAACATAATAAAAGTTGGTGTATAAGTTGTAGCGGCTTCGAAGGACCAATACGAGTATAAGCGGGGATGTTTTTTTTTTTTTTTATTTTGTTTTGCGGCGTTAGAAATATTGGACGACACACAGAATTGAGCAAAAGGGAATATGAGGTTATGAGTAAGAAAATAGGGATGGATCGACTTACTTGAGAACCTTCTGAACGAAACACGTTGACACAAGGACAGCCTTTGCAGACGTCCCACGTGTTCACTGAATTTCTTCCTGTCACGGTGATGCACTATCATTTGGGTTTTAAATGTCATACTTGTGTCGGCCAACACTTATAAAATAAAGAGTTTTTGAGTTTCTTGATGAATATCTATATATTAGGTATTATTCACGGTGCGGTGCGGTTGCGGAGCGTGCGGTTGCCTCCAGTCTCAATGCCAGAGTATTTTTGCAAATCACTGCGGATTCATACTGCGATTGGCTATCGCTGCGGCGGAAGCGCCCTGATTCGGCGCTTGAGATGAGCATCCCTCTCGTTCTGTTGTATGGGAATTGGGAGGGAAGGAAATATAGCTCAAAACTGTGGTCAGCAATACTATAACAAACTTATTACTAAAGCTTGCGCGAGCAAAAGTACTTTTGCTCGCGCAAGCTTTCGTAATAAGTTTTGGTATGTAAGCCTATTATAGGTATACACAGCATTCACCACAAAACAACATCGTAATTAACAAAAGAAAATATAAATAATAAAAAAAATCGTCATGTACCTTCTCGTAGATGACGACGACGATAAAGAAAGAAAGAAAAATAGATTTATTTGTCACAGAAACACGTGCTTATAAAAAAGATAATTAGCTCTGGTAACAATGTAAAATGAAAACAAACAAAATAGATCTATAATCACGAGCACAAAACAGAAATAGTCGACAGCCGCACGTCATGACATGACAAGAAGGCTTCCACTCAGCATGATGCAGAATAGAAAAAAAAAAATAAGAAAGGAAGAAAAAGAATAGAATAGAATACTCTTTATTATGTACACCATAAAAATTACAGATATAAATGTAGAAATTAAACATAGGGTCACAAATTGGGCGGTCTTAACGCTAAAATCGATCTTTTACAGACAATCTTTGGATGGATTTATAGGGATAATGAGAGAAAATAATGCAGGTAGTCAATGGTGTACCATTTACATATACAATAAATACATACATACATAAAACACATACTTATCTACATATACTCGTAATATATACAATAATAAACATGAAACAAGAGCAAGGAAACTAAATGTAATGATGATGTTTAAGGAGAGAGGAAGTGTACAGATATTTCTACCTAATCATGATATCAATAAAAAGTCTTAGTCCCAGCCCGGAGTCTGAATGTATGCCCGGTTGATGCTCACTCCCTATTACATGGGACTTAAACATACCTATTAAGTACACCCACTTTTCGCCAGTTAGAAATCCTACTAATATTGTAAAGGTGAAAGTTTGTGAGGATGGATGGGTGGATGGATGGATGGATGGATGTTTGTTCGCAAAAACTACTGAATGAATTTGGAACACAGATAGCTTATAACCTGGATTAACATTTAGGATACTTTTTATCCCGGTAGTAAGTTCCCGCGTGGGATAATTTCTGGCATACACGCGTGCGAAGCCGCGGGCAAAAGCTAGTATTATGTACTTAACTGGCAAAATGTGGGTGTAGTATAGGTGCACCACTGGGAACCCTCCGGAGAATACCTAGCTAGGCGTGATGTTTATGTGTAAAAAATCGAATGCCATTAGGTAAAAATCTTTAGCCGTTTGTAAATAAAGATGAACATTTCATACGATTAAATTGGAAAAGGGTTCCAATTAACAAAGGAACCTTAAACCTTTATTAAAACTAATGAGGAGAGTGTCTTGTTTCTTGTATTTAAATTTAAATGTCAATGGTTTTGAAAATAAAACTTTATTATTATAAAGAGAGATAAATTTTGCGAAGAAATTTATTAAAGATTTAGAAATTCAAAGGAATTATTTTTCTAAAAATTGTTATGGGATATTGAGGTAAATTCTGGAAACAAGAATGTATAATATTTTTTGATAATTAGGACAATTTTTATACATCTATCTTGTTTTAAAATCTTAAAAACCTTCGTGTGTTCCTGGATTAAGAATATAGCCATCCCATCTCACCCCATGGGTGTCGTAGGAGGCGACTAAGGGAACTGAGGGCCTAGACAAATGGCATTCGCTTCGGAGCGATTCTATTTCTACAATCGCTATCGCTTTCGCTAATGTTTCCAAAAACTAGCAATAACGCTCTTCAAAAAGTGTCCCTTGGCTATGCCATCTCTGTGGAAGTACCTAATCTTTCGACGCTGTCGATTCATTTCATAATCGAATGTTGTTTACATTGTCTAGCTAATTTTTATTCGTTGACCTATGATCACGTGACATTTCGATAGCTTATGTCAACCCCATACATTTTAGCTTTTCTACTAGCGTTATCGTTAATCGAATGTTACTTTGTCTAGGCCCTCTGGAGATTTAGTGCACACCATTGTAGCACCTTGGGTTACTCGCGCGGTGGCGGGTAAACCACTTACAAAAGCATTTCCAAGGAGGGTTGGTGTCAGACTGGCTATGCGAAAACCTTAAGCAACATGAGTGGAAATGATAGGATGCCTGATAGGGACCTTTTAAAGATGGAAACTTTTTAAATTAATGAACCTGTAAAAACTTATTGAGCTTCTAATGATACACAGTTTTTTTAAAGAATTGAGCCTCTTTTTGGAATGAACTTCGTTATCGCATGGAACGAACTTGGCGTGGTCTAGACAAAAAAACTATAAGAATTTTCCTTCATGAGTTGCCGTCACGACCCTTTCTTTATTTGTTTGTTTGGTTGAACACGCTAATCTCAGGAAGTCCTGGTTGGAATTGAAAAAATATTTTTGTGTTGGATAGTCCATTTATCGAGGAAGGCTTTAAGTTATATAACATCACACTACGACCAATAGGAGCGGAGCATAAATGAAAAAAATGTTGCAAAAAATGGGAAAAAATTATTCCTTTTGAGAGCTTCCGTTGCGTGCACTGCGTAAACGGTTAAACTTACGTAAAATTTATGTATGACGGAGTTTTTTCCCTTTAAAAGTTCAAAAAAAACGTCCAGGACAGCATATGTCTGTATTTTAAGGTTGACTCAATATAACCCTTTTTATGGTAGTCAAATTTGTTCTATGGATGTTCTAAATATTATATAAGTACTACGAAAGGAACTTCGTTCTAACTGAGTGTTCCACGACACTCACGATTTTTTTTACTTTCTGGCCTTTTATCACAGTCGGTCGCAATAACAAAGCTAGGGTACTCCGACCACAGGAGTTAGGTTAGATTGGAACTATGACCAATCGCACGCGAGCCGAGTGAGCGAAGCAAGCGGTACCGTGGCAGCGGCCAGCAAGCGCGTCATCCAAATTTGTCGTAGTTAATTGGCTACTTAGTATTTTTAGGAGCCCAAAATAGGAATTATTTGAGGTTCACTAAAAAAGGCGCAATTCTAGAGTGTTCAAAATGAGAATTATTAGAGGTTCGATTTAATACATTAATGCCCATTCAAATAACAAAAACTCCTATCGTCGATATTTCTTGACCAAATAAGGTAAGACATCATATCTATTCAGTAGGTATTTAAAACTAATCAAATAATTAAATAAATTACATTACATGATGATTAAATCACATGTAGATGAAAGTAATTAAAATAAGTTGAGCCCAGATTACGGCATACGTTACGGCACAGAATCAGGCATTGCTTTCAAACGAGTATAAATTAAATTTTCACGGCGCACGTTCACGAAATCCTTTTAACGTTGAATCTAACGTTTAATGGGTATGTTTTTAAAGTAATTAAATCCGTGTTTTTACTTTCATTTTAGATTTAAATGGTTATGGTGGTGGTGGTGGTGGTGGTGGTGACTTATGGTGGTAAAATGTGACTTTAGGTTGGAAAAAAACTAATCCTAAAGCGAGACATTCGTAGGACTATACATTTCTTTTTTTGTTATTATTATATGGGCAAAGGTGGATCTGGCGGGCGGGGGCAGAAGGGCACGTGCCCCCCTTCTCCAGACGATTTAACTAAATTAAAAACTAGTAGATTAATATGATAACGCTCGTTTGGTTCGTGCACGATTCACCAGCACTGCCGAGCTATCTTTCTCCACCTTATGCACGCACCGTTTGAAGTCTATACCTATGTCGACAATTATTGTATTATTTTTTGTAATCGCAAAAACAGCATAGTGCAATACTAGATATGGTGGACACTTACCTCTCTGGACCATGTGCCCCTCATAGATATAAATCCTGGATCAGTCCTTGAATATGGGCCTGCTCTTGCTCTTTGTCTGGTGGAAAGCGAAAGATGAAGTCAACGATGAAATGAGCGAGCCCAGAAGATGCCTGTCCACTTCAGCTTTAAAGGCTGACAGGTTATAGATGTTTGCTCTGTAGGTCCTTAATGTGTTTTTATAAGGAAAACCATCTATAAAATTACCACCACTATACTACAGATGGCAGATGATGAGCTCTGATGATGAGAGACTCTAAAAAACAGTTTAATGATAAGGTCCAGTTTAACTTTTTATTTGAATAAATATCTTGCATTTCCAGTTTACTTTTTCATTTTGTCAAACGCATTGAGATCAAATGCAAACTTGAACCTCAATAGGTAGGTAGTAAGTAAGTAGTAAGCTAAGTACTTATTCAGGCAAAAAGGACACTGCGTTTTTAATCACAGTCTTTTTGTTTTCGAAACTCAATGGGGCCATTTTTTTTTTCATTGTTGGTACTCCTATTATGTACGAATCTTCATTTCCGAGGAAATAATTGGCTCAAAAATAAACCACGAAAATTGCTATGAAAATTGTCAATGGTAGCGCGGCTATTGAAAGCTATTTCCGTTCAATTGTTAATTGAATTTTATATGCGGGTTGGTTTTATTTATTGGTAGGAGTGGAGTGTGGCTATGATTGTAATAATCTTATTTCTAACAATGTTATGCATTGATGTTATAAGTGCCTGTATTCTACAGGCAAATGAGAATTTTCAGTATTTTTTTGTAAGCCATTGGAGTGCTTTCGGTCACAAAAAAAGCGCGCATAACGTGCTTGACGACCGACATAGTCGGCCGCCTGCTGCACCAGCTCGTAATAAAACTTGATTTATGGCCGTTTGAAGAGGTTCCTTGACATACAAATGACTGTTTTGTAAAGTTAAAGAAAAAAAAACTTGTTTAAAGGAGTTTCTGGGAATTTTGCTTAAGCACATCAATGGCTAAGCGGCTATTCCATAATTAGGCAAGCATTGAGAACGAAATTTCAAGGACGCGCCACGTTAGGTACATTTCGTTACAAGAGAGAGAAGAAAAATATAACTATCTCTCTCCAGCCCTCACAGTAAATCTCTCTTCTATCTTCACTTCTATCACGTGAACGATGCTGTAAGCGCAATTTTTCTTTTTGGTTTGTCTCGTTTTATTCGTTAATACTCTCAAGATTTTACAGCCATAAAAAAGCAAAAGTTACAGCTTCATGTCAAGTAAATACTCGTATTATAGGTAACCCATCAAGTATGTCCACAAAGCATTGAAGAAAATTTTACGTATTATGTTAGATGTCCAGAATTATTGGATTTTGTTTTGGTCTTCTTTTTATACCTCTTTTTGTTGAACGGTTATGTAATATATTACAAAAAAGAACTCACTAAGCCTTAAGAGACTTAATCCATATAAAACAACCAGCAGCGCAAAAATATTAAATGAATCACATTGAGCTGTAAAACCGGTTACCAAATCATATGAAATACATTACAGATGCTGACATCAATTAATATTATGAGGGTCCGGATCTTATCTAGCTTACAATGCGATGTTGGACAAACACGGCCAATATTGGATCAAACAGCCAACCATGGCATTTCTGTCGGGTCCATTCTTGGTCTACCGAAAATTTGCATCATTCATACGCCATACCTACTGTTAAGAGTGCGGTAGTATTTTTCATTGTTATTTCATGTTTTAACAAGAAATTCAATATTTTCTTGTCAAATGAGCTTTTTGCTTTATCTACAACTATTACACATTAGGTATATGGATATTTTCCCTTGAGGAATGCCCTGCTTGGGTGGTGCAGCGCCGTGACCTTGTCACGGCGGTTGGAGCCGCGGATACTCTCTCGCTTCCGGACATGGTCCAGTCCATGGTCGGAAGTGAGAGCGCGTGGGACGCCGTCGCCTCCTTCTGTGAGGAAGTGATGGTCGCAAAGGAGGCGGCAGAAAGGGAGAGAGAGGATACAACCTCCCTTCGAATCCGTAGCAGACGCACCGGGCGCCGGAGGGCGCGTAACGATCTCCGGCCGCCGTAGGGTGAGGCCTGCAGGCAACAGACTTGGGGAGTTTGTCGCCTGAACAGTGAAAGGCCCGAGACGGCGGCGCGCCGTGTTCCGCGCGCGCCTATCTCTAGAGGAATTGCAGCCGCATGCAGCTGTTGAAGGTGACGGGGTCCGCATGAATTCATGCGGGCCAACACCTGGCCGGGGGAGCGTGATTAAATGCGCAAGCATTCCGCACCCGGCTAAAGGTAGCAGAAGAACACCGTGTGGTTTTAGTCAGTAAGAGTCTGACAGACCCCTCTATCCACCCCAGGGTGGAGGACATCCATGAGGATCCCCACAGGATAAAAAAAAGGTATATGTATTTCGGTAGACACTAAAGGAAGTATGCTCCATCTTTACAATGCTAGAAACTCTCCTACGTGCGACACATCATTATGGTCATTATTGGCAGCCCTGTTCACAGAGTGCTGAGTACAGGGCCATTTTTAACCTATTGGAGGTCCTAGACACTTCTGGGTATTGGGGCCCTATGGTGAATCCAGGATGTAAGAGCGAGCGAAGTGAGCTCGAAATTCGTAGCACCCTGCCTCTGATAGCCCCTAACTCCGACGCTCTGGCATTAAATAGGGGTCCCCATGAATCGAGGCGCCCCGGGCACTTGTCCAGTATGACCAATGGAAAAGAAGGCGCTGGCTGAGTATAGTCCGCCCTCCCAGTATGGCAATAAAGATATTTTATAATATACCGAAGCTTGTTAGAGAACTGCTAACCAGCTTATTTCAAAAGCATCGCAGAGCATGGCTTATCAAAAATTGTTATTATACTATTAAGGAATTTATGAATTCTAGGACAAATAACAAAGTAGCATGACATGAAATTTAAATTTGACATTTTGATTTTACACAATTGACATTTGTAATTTTATTTATTTGGTTGTCATTTGGCAGTGGATATTTAGACAATTTGTAATTTAATTATTTTTCTTCGACATTTGTAATTTGATATATGTATACAAATTCTTGATATAGTACTTTTTTTTTAAATTAGAATTTAATTAATTTGTTTAAATTGGAATCATTATTATTGTCACAAAATTTGCATGCCGAATTTAGTAGGCGGAATATGAAGAACTATTGTGTATGACGAAGAAGGTACCTCTCTCTCATTATTATCAGCCATATTTTAACTATTGTGGGCGTACTATGGGTAATGTTGGATATTGCGGAATAGAAAATCCGTTTGCAGTTCAAATTAAATTATAATTTACAATCAAATTAATCACACTGTAGGTACCCAACACAAGTATACGGAACGCGAGACAGTTTCTAAACGTGTTCACTGCTTAACCGCTAACAACAAACTCTGCTTGTACTCTGGTCAAGCGTTATGTTGTAGACTCTGTCGAGCGCCACCTGGTGACGCTGGCGTCCCGTTTAGTTAAAGTCAAACGATTGATTTAACGTATTTCCGACATGTATGTGTTACAAAATCTGTAAAATACCATATTTCAGGCAAATAAATGAATATATCTATATATCTACCCCTTTTGTGTCATTTTCCCTGGTGACTGCGAGTCTCACATCTTGGTCTTACCAAAATACAAACATGTGTTTCCGTTGAAATGTCCTAGTTACATTATCAAGCTTAAAGGCCCTCGACAAATAACCTCGTTTTACTTATAACCCGGACATTTTTCCTCCCCGTATAACGATACAGCAATGAATGAACCTCTTTCGGAAATACAAGCCAACATGAACTGGGGCAATGATTACGATAATCGGCAATCCTACATGTCGGAACAGGGCGTCCCTTATAACAGATTATACACCGGGAGCATGGATGAATATTTATACCGTCACCATTTAAAGGACCTTTTCGTGCCTGTCTGTGTGACCGCTTAGTTCTTTCAAACTTTACAATAGATTTTGATGCAATTTTCACCATAATTTTGAGAATTTATGTCGGAAGGTTTATGTGTATAATACATTGCTATTTAACTTAGAAAAATCACAAAAATCTCGATTTTTAGACATGTCATCATTGCTGGCATCAAAATGAGCATCAAATAAAAGCAATTGTACAGGTTTCCGAGGGTTACTTAAGTCGTAATAGTACTTTGAATTTTGTTAAAATACTTTCTTATTCGTTTAGGGTGGTGAAACAAAAGTCCGCTAAAACCGATGGCCTTAATAATAATGAATGCCTAACATAGCCTTATTAATCTGTCTAGCTAAATTATAATATCGACGATGAATAAAATACAAATCGTTAACAAAGACATGACTTGACTATAAATAGAAACGTGCTAAGCACAGTAGGTATTTACTTACCCAAGGCCTCAAACTTTGAAACTAATGTAGGTACATAATGTATCCTACACGTAAAACCACTTATGTTCTTGATTCTCGATATTAATCATAAATACAGGGTGACATGGGACATGGACGCACATCCGGTAACCATGGATTCAGTACATAATTCGGGACTCCCCTGAATTGAAACATTTCATCGATTATTATAAAAAACCGGCCAAGTCCAAGTCGGACTCGCACACGCAGGATTTCGTACCATCTTTATATATAAAAATGAATCCCTATTTCCCTTGGTCACGCCATCACGCCTGAACGGCTGGACCGATTTCACTAAAAAAAAATTGTTGTATTCGTTATTGTCAGGAGAAGGATCTTATGAAATAAATAAAAATAAGGAAGTTGATCGGAAAGTTACAATATTTAAGAAAACTTAACGCCAATATTAATTTTACATAAATGTCAGTTGTTTGAAATAACTGTCAGCGATTGACAGAATGCGCGCTGCAAATATCGTTTAACATAGATGGATCGGTTGATAAATAAGTAGATAGTTTTAGTTTTAGTCAATAGTCAAAACTAAAACTAAACGACATATGACATTAATAGTTATGACAAGACAACGTCTGTCGGGTCAGCTTGTTATCAATAAAAACGACAAAAAAATCACGTATGTTGTATATGGGAGCCTGTTTAAATATTTATTTTATTCTGTTTTTAGTATTTGTTGTTATAGCGGCAACAGAAATACGTTATCTGTGAAAATTTCAACTGTCTAACGATAGTTAGACAGTTGGTTCATGAGATACAGCCTGGTGACAGACGGACAGACAGACGGACGGACAGCGGAGTCTTAGTAATAGGGTCCCGTTTTACCCTTTGGGTACGGAATCCTAAAAAACAGCTTCCGTAATTTTTGACCACGTAGGTATTGCACTTTTGTAGGAAGCCAATGTTTCCTTTTTTACTAGCCCCGTCTAGAATCTTGTGCTGAATGCGAATTTCAGTTTGCACGTCGATGTCATTGCCACCCTGTATAGTGGGCATTAGTAGCTCGTCGTTTCTACAAAATAACACTTGTAAGAGAATTTAGACCGAAAGATCATACAATGTTAAAATATTTGTATTTAAGTTAATATTTACTTGATACTTTTTCAAAAAAACTAGCCCTATAATTCCGTCTGCCTTTAATGGTATCGATTCAAAAATCATAAACGAATGCTGAAATATGTCATTGTTATACTCCAAACTTAAATCCACTAAACCTCGAGAACGCTTTTGTCCACCGATTCCATTTATCAAAGTTTCACATTTCCGAACGATAACGCTTCTTGGTAACGCTTCACTTTTAATTATTGACAAAGAAGCGCCTGTATCAACGAGCCAAAAATATTTAATGTTATTGACGTAAAAAACTACATATGTATTTTGCATTGCCTAAATTTGATAAAATGCAATGTTTAAGATCGAAAAAACTGGTTTTCCGATTCTTTTTTATCTGTATTGTCGTTTATGCATGGCTTATTGTTATCATTCTGATCTGCTAGACAAACATTTCGGTTATTATTTCTAAAATATCTGGAACCCGTAGTACTTCTTTGACCCCTATTATAATTTGATGATACACGATAGTTATGCCTATTTCCGTTATTGTATCTATTTCCGTTATGATCTCTGAAATTACCACGCCATGTATGTCTTTGATTACTGTAATTACCATAGTGACCACGATTGTAACTATTAATATATTGACCACGATTATTATTGAAATGACGATTACCTTGTCGCCTTAAATTATTAAAACCTCGTCCATATCTAGATCCATGCAATACATTACCGGGCGATGACTGGTATTCTGTATCGTCATCTTTGGTAGCTTGAATTGCTTCTTTCAGGCTGCTATAGTTCCTAGCAGAGATGACCGTGCCCAATTTTGAACTGTGTAGTCCTTCTGTAAACCGTTTTATGGCAAGCTTTTCATTCAAAGGTTTTAACACTCCAAATGCATTAGAATTACCATTTGACTGAGATATAGTAAGTTCAGTAAACAGCTTTTCAACTTCTGTGGCAAACTCCTCGATACTACTTGAACCCTGTTGTATATTTTGCAAACGTGTCTGTAGGGCCGTAAAGGATTTTTGGGTCAATAGATGGCATCTCATATCTTTAATTAGGTCTTGAATGGTCTTATAATTTCCTGTAAAGCGTAACTTGGCATTTTCAGACAATCTACTTTTAAGGACAAATGTAATAAGTAGTGTCTTACCTTTCTCATCCAGCATATCTGCATGTATCTCGATGGAATCTATCAAGCGTTTAGTTGTCCCTTCAACACCGTCCATTGCTGGAAGAAAACTACATGCTACTTTTAGGTCAAACTCCATTTTGTCAAAGACTGTTTCAGGGAATATACATAAACTATTTATTTCCTCAAAAGTTATCCTAATGTTCTGATAAATGTCCAATGCCGATGCAACTAATTTCGTAACCTTGCCTTTTTCTAAAGGTAATAATATTTTTCCACATTCGTCACAAATACTTTTGCCTCACCTAACTTCGTCTCAATAACTTGACCTCTATACCTGGTCTGTCCTTTTTTAATTAAGTATTTTCTAATATCTACCAGAACATTATATTTTTCTAACAAAACATCGATCATAATAAAATGTTACTTAAAATTATCTTGTCAATTATTTCGTAATGGAATAAACAAAAGAATCATGTTAACATAATTACTACGAAACGGCACACACGATTTTCACACGTTGCAGTTTTAGCCGCGAGGTATCAAATTCACTGAGTCTTCGTGCACTATGTTATGTTGTTTAAGTTTTTGCGTTATAAAACCAATAGGTATGAGTCTGAATGTTAATCACTGATTTGTTTATAGAATTAACTTGAAACTGACTTTGATGCTGGATTAATTAGTTAGCAGGTGTACCTTTCACTCGTCCACGTAGGGATGCCCTTATGCGCTGAATTGCGTTGAATCCGATTTCTTCTTGTATCCATTGCCGATGGCAGCTGCGGTAGTATTTCAGGAAAAAGTAAATTACCAGGAGAGATATGACAGCGAGAATAATGATAGTGATCGTGCTAAGCCGCTCCATGTGTCCTCCGATGTCCTGCAGAAGGGCGTCATTGTTTCCGCCAGCAGCATTTTGATTTAGGAACACCTCGTCCTTTTCCACCTTAGAATTACACATTTTGAAAGTCGCTGCGCAACAAAAACTCCTTAATCTGCCCCTTGGCAGACCCTAAGGCAGGGTCGCCATGAAATGTTGGGGGTCCTAAGGTCTTTTAAATCAGACAACCAACTCGATCAAATGTACTTTAATCACTGAACAAAGGGAATATATTTTATAATGCGCATTAAAGTGCTTACTTAGCTTAAAAGTATACTTATATTCTAAAGGAACGTACTTACAATGTCATCCACTATTAAGGAGCATACATACACTTCACATGAGTTTCCTTTTAATATGTTTCTTATGCCACACCTTCGGGGTAAGTCACGTCATATTATTTCTAACTAATTCGCTACGACATACAATTTCTAGAACTTAAAATAGTATCTCTGTACTTACTGGAACAATTTGAAGATAGATTAGTGTTTGATCATCTGCCTCTTCCTAACTACGTCGGAGTTAGCTTCTAGTCGAACCGGATGCAGCTGAAGACCTATCCTGCCTATCTGACGTCCACTACCCAATAACTGGGTAAGATACCCCTTGGTAAATTTAGTGCTTATAAAATAAAGGGAAACATTTAACTGATCCTCTAAAAAAATTCTGCGCTTCTAATTATGCACTTTTTTTTATAATTGATCCTCCTTTTAGCTTTCTGGGCTTTTCCCACAGTTGGTCGCAGTAACTAAGCTGGGGTACCCTGACCAAATGGGCCAGGTTATGTTGGAACTGCGACCAACCACGTGCGAACCGAATTGGTCGCAGTAACTTGTCTATTTAGTAGTTTTTAGGGCCCCAAAATTGGAAGTATTTGAGGTTTACAAAAAGAGGCACAATTATTATATTACAATGTTCAGTCATATTTTTAGGAAAGCAAAATGGGAATTATTTGAGGTTCGATTAAATACATGTTTAAAATAAATGTGTTTGACTCCCGCACTACAAAACCCGGTTAGGTACCTGTATAAATCAATGTATGACAAGCGACTCGATCCTTTTGCTTATTCATAATTTTGTTATAACCCCATAAAGCCTGTAAGCTTTTACTGAATTCAGGATTAGTATAAATGGTATTTGATTTACAAATATTGCTGTTGAAACAATGTTATTTCATGCAGGAAATTGGAAATACATTTCAAATAATGTATTCAAGTTATAGTTTACCTTTTATGAGATAAATTGGCAAACAGGCTAGCGGTAGAACTTTAGTTGAACTGATGGAAAGGGGTTACCGTGCCAGTATTTTTACATAACATAACATTAAGCATGTAATCCTCGAAGGGTTAGGCAGAAGTATACGTACCTACAGTAGACCCACATTCCGCCAGTTATGTTAACGTCCCATCGGGGACGAGCCTATTGCCATCAACCGGGCACAAATTCAGACTCCAGGATGCTACTAAGAAATTCCAGATGAAAAAACCCAATAACAGTTTGCCTGACTTGGGAATCGAACCCAGGACCTTATGTATCAATGAGATAAATGAAATTTATAATTCATTTATATCTCATTAGCAGCTCGGTGTCTAGATTTGTGCCCGGTTGATGGCAATAGGCTCGCCCCCCTATTATATGGGACTTAAACATAACTGGCGAAATGTGGGTGTGCTGGTCACACTGGTCACCTCTGCCTAACCCTTCGGTGAAAACAGGCGTGATGTTATGTTATGTTATACTTATTGTGCTTGTCGCATAAACTTAAACCAAAATGCTATAGAAAAGTTATATTTTCGATCAAAAAAATCGATCGAATTTACGTTACTTTTGCTTCGTGCGTTCGTGTTAGAGGCTCCGATGTAATACTTGTAGCGGCATTTACATCGCCACATGCGATGCTACGCATCAGACTGACGTCACGCAAATTTCTGCATCGCGCAAGCAGAGTTTACCGCGCAATTAGAATATATACAACGTCCCGATTTCAAACGTCGGGCCGTTGCCCACCAGACACGACACGACATAGAGGATGAGTGAACTTTACACCGTGTTCCTCATATCTCTTTATACTAATTGCGATTTAGAGTAACCTTCCATTTTCCCCGAAAGTTTAATGGTAGGTACATTTTCCCCGACTCTCCAATATCTCACGTCACTATTCCCAGAATTTTGGTGCGGAGCTAGATGCAACACTATTGTAATTGCATTCCGCTTTGATTTGATGAATTCGTAGTGTATTGTGTTGAGTGTTTACCATAGAGCGTTTAAGCTATAGATAAGGTAAAAGATGGACATAGTTCTTATTTTGTTATAGAAAAATGTGTGACCCTGGCTCCAGAGCTAGGTAGAGTATCTGTATTTCAGGAGCCAGTGACTTCTTCCAATTAGGCTACAATTAAGCAAGTTATATGCAGCGAAAGGTGATAAAATTATATTACTTAAAATTAAGTTAAACATTTAATTTAGGCATTAAAAATAGAATTAGAATTAAAGCAAGTTACATAATCTCATTAAATAAATAAAAAATCAAAATTAGAATAAAATCAGTATTAAAACTAAAATTTTATAAAAAAATTAAAACAATATTAATATTAAAATCAAGATTAAAATAAAATAAAAATTTTAACAAAAACAAATTACAATTATGCCAGGATTAAACAAAATAAAATTTAAAATATGGGGTGCTGGTAGGTGAGTGTGTATGTGTGCGTTATGTGTTTTTGTGATATGGCTAAGAATGGAAGTAAATATTTAGATTACGGCTACTACAATAGCATATTATAATCAGCTTATAATGTTCCCATTGCTGGGACACAGGCCTGCTATCTGTGAGAGCGAAGAAGCGCTAATAGAGTTTGGGAGACCAATGTACCTACCTACTGTGTCCACTTCAAATAAATTGGTGTAAGGATGCACGACGAGTCATAATGTCATCCTGGCTATTATCGCCGACAGGTTGGAGTGCCGGCATGGGTGTGGCAGGCATGTTGCTGTTCAAAAGCCGGTTAGAAAATAATACCTAATTATTTTTATTTTTTGATGACCAGTAATGCGATTTAATTTTAAATTTAATTTATTTTTCCGATATATGTCTGTGTATTGTTATTGTAATTGTTTCCCTAATAATGAGTCTGTTGTTACTTGATGATGAAAAATAAATAAAATTATTAGTAGCGATAGTCAAAAGCGAATGCCTTTTTCTCTGTGTTTTCTCATAACTTGACTGAATAAGTTGTAGGTACGCTCATTTTTTCAGGTTCTAACGGGTTATATAGACCACGCATTTTTTTATCACTTGAATACTTGTCTAAGCATTCTGGAGTGTAAATATGAGATGTGTAGTCTATGGCTTCGATGGGTGACGAAGGACCGATCGGTTCTCGTATTAGTGAAACTGGACAACTCTATCTTGTCAAAATTCTGTGCTTTACACCAATACTATTTGTAGTGAGAATAACGAAATCAGGGGGATGCTTTGTTATGAATATTGGTGAAGGCTATCACTATTGTACGAGGTAATGAATAGTCGGGTTCCTATATTTTATCGACCATCATATTTATGGTTATTGTGACGTATTCATGGCTTAGGGTGGTAGACTCTAAAATAGGAGAGGGGCTCGTGGCTGTATGTTAACATCCGCACGAGTCGCTCGAAGGTTAAGCTACGATTGTCGCGGTCGGTTCGTGGATGGGTGACCACCCATTACATATTGAGGCCCCTCCGTGCCTCGGAAAGCACGTTAATCCGTTGGTCTCGGCTGTCGGCGGTAGTTAGAAACCCAAAAGTCTGAAAACCAGTCTTACCAAGGCGTACCATGTTGCCCAGTAACTGGGTTGTGGAGATCAGATAGGCAGTCGCTCCATGTAAAATACTGGTATTCAGCTACATCTGGTTAGACTGGAAGCCAACCCCAACATACTTAGGAAAAGTTTAGGCAGTTTTTTTTCGGTTATGATGGATGTCCTTTTATACTGAGTACGATCATCGATTAGTAGCTAGAAAATGTTGACAAATTAACATAATCAAAGTCCCTACGATTTTGTAATCAATCTTTTAAAATAATATCCTGTAAAAAAATATAACACAGCAAACTTTTATACGCATTACTTTTAATTTCACCTTACAATTAACAAACAAAAACAATCAAAAGTAACTCCAATTTGTCAAAAATCATTTTCATTTTCCCCCGCAATGCAAACGAGGCACCGTGCCGCATTCAATCGCTCCAAATTCTACGAAAAGCCGACAACTCCCGAATACCGTCGATAATTCCCGACGCTATCGGGACCGGGTTGCGGTGCATGCTTCCTTGACACTACGAAATGTCATGGCGGCGCCCTTGGCATTAATCTGGATACAGCTGCGGCTTGAAATATACGCATTAGGGACATGAAGTTTATATAGGGGTTATATAGGGGTTATATTGCTCTGTTTTATGCATTGTTGGATAATGCAAAAATCTTGTGTTGTGAGAGATTTTATACACTTAACAGATACCACCACGCCTGTAAACCACAATGGGGTAGGCAAGGGTGTGTCCATTTTGTAAGCGATCCTGTTGTAGTATTGTAGTTTATTTTTGTGATTTGTACTAGTTTATACCTATTTAGGGTTTTTTAAGAGTTTAGCACTTAAATTTGGGCACAAAAATCGTAGTACATAAGACAAAACTTTCATTATGTCTATCATGATGGTGAGACCAAGATTATAAGAGAAGCTCAACATATTATTGTCGTGATTTAATTTGAAAAAAAAATATTATTTTATTACCGAATTATAATATCCACTATGGCAACACTGTCAAAGTACATTATTAATATTGTAACAAACTTTTAAATATATTTTCATTATAGCAACTGAATGTATTATTCTACTTTGGCAACACTTAGAAATAAAGGTTGTGATAATATCGTTATTTCTAGGTGGGGCAAAGTCATTTAAAAATGGTAAAATGCAGCGGAGACTCAGGAGTACAGTAGAGCGATTAAAACTATTAGCAAAAAAATTATGTTTTTTATTAGGGCGAGGTTGCAGTACCTTTTTAACTTTCTTAAACCTCTGCAAATCTAGCCAAATGTAAACATGCGGTCAAGCGCTGTGTGAAGACAGAAACGTGAATTATAATAATAAAAAATACAAAAAAAAAAGAGTCCTAAATGTGACACTAAAGCGCTACTTAAAACACACGTTTTATATAGCGGTTTAGTGTCATCTTTATGGTAAACAGAAACACCATCTTGAAACCATATAAAAATTTCAAAAGATACGGCTTATTGTTTTTCGGGCATGTTGAAAACATATTTTATAATTTCGTTATTATTTTTAAAATAAATACAAAATTAGCAGTTCAAGCACTCGCTACGGCATGCTAGTGCTCGCCGAGACGCGCTACAAGACACACCGCGGTACAAGAGGGCCTTAATATTATTTTCTGGTCGTAACACGTTTTCTGGACGTAAAAGTCAAACTTTTTACGAGTATAAAGGCATTAGTGCCGATTCTCTTGTCACAAAATTCTCTAAACTAGACCAAAAATCACTAAAATTTAGTTTATTCCTGTCAAACGACGATTTCTCATTCTGAAATAGACTAAAGTGATACAAATTAACTATATTTTAGTATGACAGCAGTAAGATGGCACTGAATTATTATTAGTATAGTGAAAATGCCAATTTTGGTATTCTTAATTTGATGTTGTTCATCAAAAATTTTGGTTCTCTAACTAAATTAGGCTATTTTTAATCGCGATTAAAAAGGTGTGGAATAAAATTAGTGGTCATTAACAAAAATTCACGACAAAACCTTGACTTAGGGTGCAAAAACAGTACTGTATATTTTTAAAATGTTATTTTGCTTATATTTCGAAAACGGTGTGTCCTATTGCCCCCTTTATAAAATTCTTAAACCACTGAAACTCTACATGTGGTTATATTTTTTTCATATTTTCCATTGAAAAAAAGTGAAATATTCCATATAAAACACGTCAAAGCTGCCCCAGGCGTACCTCCGGCTCTAAAAAAAAATGCAAACAAGTACCACGTGGAGTCGCAATTGTCAAATAAAACTTTTGTTGCGTCAAAATTGTTTTTAAATTTAGAGATATGTCTTTTTTGCAGAATAACTTTAAGATTCTCATAGCCAAAAGTAAGGAATTTTAGAGACAGTTTAGTTCGGTGTACAAGAGAATCGGCACCATTACCTAATTATGAAAACATCGCATTGTTAAAGTCGTGAAAATCCGGAATCTATATCCGAAAGCAAATGGCAACTATTCAAGCATTGATTGTAAATCTTATAAACAGAGCAATAGATAACGACGGGTATCAAAAGACGCTTATCGAAGCCGAGAGTTACTAAGATTTGTTCTGCTTGTCTTTGTTATATTTTTTTTCTACTGGTCCATACCTGGGAACCTTCTATTTACGGAGATATTGAAGGTCAAAGTTATAACGTTTTTAAATGAAAACAAGTTTCAAATGTTAAGGGGACTACATGACCTAAACGAAAATTTATAATGCCAAAAAATATATGATCCACTGCAGTAACCAGAATCAGAAAAATATATGATATTCTTCTGGATATATGCTAGTTAGATAGTGTATTGAAAACATAATAAAATTAACTTGATTTGATAGAAAAAAATCACGAAGATACCTCAAAAAATATTTTAATATCCATACTAATATACATGCAAACATTCAGATTTTTTGTCAGATTATTCTACAAGTAACGTACTAACGTAATAGTGGTTTAATTTTTTAGTCCAATGAATAGATTTTTTGTAAATCCATAATTGCTTCATATTTTGCAATAAATTACCAGCGTTGTGTCATCGCGCGTCTCTTTCTTTTCTATGCAATCCGACAGTGACCGCGCTTTAGCTCTTGTAAGCCTCTCTTGTAAGCCCCACAACTCCAACAGCGTTGCATGCACCTATAAGCACAATGGTTGGCGTGAGGGCTGCCGTAAACAGCGATTTTACACAACAAAAATAAAAGTCATTTTCCAACAATAATTGTTGCTCAATGTTGCTCAGTTTGATGTAGATGCGTAGATACCGACTAAGTGTGTGATGGGCCTTGTTACGATTTAACACCTTAATAATAATTGATTATAATGATTTATTTAAAATAAAATGTAATAAATTACTGTAATAATTAGAATTAATATTATATTATGTAATTTAATAATTTGATATATAAAATTTGCAGTGCCCTTACAGGGTACATCTCGTAACATTGTGTCATGAAATTTTACTGCATGACTACTAACCAGTGTTTTACATGTTAGCAAATAAATAAACCCGTTCAAATTAAATACACATTAATAATACTAACGAGCTTCGTATTCTCGGCATATATACATACATGCACATTAACATGGTATTTATAGAAACATGTTTCCAACATTGAATCTTCCACTGAAATTCATCATGAACTTTCACATTTGTCCAAGCAACTACGATTTTCGATCTAACTCATTTATTTTACTTCATTATGTTAAACTTCTGAGAATACCACATAAAACCTTTTGGCATTTTAAATTATACATTTTGTGGCTTGCGTTTGATAATTAAACGTAGGTACCTACTTCTATTTTTGTGGCGTTTCTACTCGTATTGTATTTTGATTTCGTGTAATTCACAGGCTAGATTTTTAGCCGCTTGGTGACCTTTTAAGATCGTATGTGTAAGTAATCTCTACATAGTATAAAACAAAGTCGCTTCCCGCCGCCTGTACGCATAGATTTTTAACACTCTACTACTGATTCTAATACGGTTTTCATTAATAGACAGATTAATTCAAGAGAAAGGTTTATATGTATAATACATGTATATTATAGTAGAGAAAAGTCGAGAATATCAAGGATTTGAACGAAATAATATGTATTACATTATCTAAATGTAAAACCTAGGTGTTCAAATTCACACAATGTTTTAGACTCTAAAACACCTCTTAATGAGCAAAATACCTACAACATAACTTTAAACAACCCTAAATTCTACAAATAAACACGATCTTTATTACGCCATCCATAAAAGCCTAAGAACAGCGTAATTAATTATAACAGAAGAGCTATAAATAATCAAAATACCTTAAGGCATCGGGTTAATTTGGCAAGTATCGTGTTCGCCTAATTGCTCTTGTCATTAAAAGCAAAGGAAATATACATGATTGAGCAAAATAACAGGGAGTGAACAAGATTGAGTTTTGAACTTGGAACCTTGGCAGAAGACAGAGTTAATCTATGGTCCCAGGGCGTAACTCCGCTGCCGCGAGAAATCGCGGCACAGCTGACAGTGCTCCGGCGGGATCTCATGGGAGCATGGAGAATGCGACTGTCGCAACCCAGTGCTGGGCACGCCATAATTGCGGCGATAAGTCCCCTCTTTGTGGAGTAGATTGAGAGGCGCCACGGCATCCTAACCTTCCGCATGACGCAGGTCCTCACCGGACATGGCTGTTTCAGGAGGTTCCTGTTTCAGATAAGGCGAGAGGAAACACCTAGGTATAACCATTGTATGGATCGACCGGAGGACACGGTGGGTGGAGGTCTGCCCGGTTTGGGCGGAGCACCGCCGCGTTCTCGTGGTGGCTATCAGTGGCGGCGATCTCTCGCATTCGGTCCTGGTCTAGGCCATAGTACGGAGTGAGAGGGCATGGGAAGCCATCACCTCCTTTTGCGAAGCAGTAATGGTCGCGAAGGAGGAGGCGGAGCGCGTGAGGGTAAGGCAATCGTTGCGCCCTAAAGCCCCTAGTCTAGGAGACACACTGGGGGTTGGGAGTCGATAGCCGATTCCCGGGTCACCGTAGGCGCGGGCTTGCGGACGGCGAGCAATGGGTAGCTTGCCGTCCGGTAAGGAGCAGGCCCGGGTCGACGGCGCGTTGCGTTCCACGCGCGCCTGAAAGAGATGTCAGCACTAATTGACGGGGTCCGCTAAGGCCGAAGCCTGCCGGGGTCGCGGATTGTTCGAAAGAGTTACTGTAGCTCTGGCACACAGGCAACTGAAGGAACACGGGTGGGTTATAGTCAGTAAAAGTCCGACACGCCCTCCCGCTCCACCCTGAGCGGGAGAGGTTATTAGATGGTTACCAAACAAAAAAAAGGACACAGTAGCTATTTATGTACCATTAGTCGGTTAAGCATTATTACATAAAAAAATGCATGAGTGTCGTGGAAGACTCGGTTGGAACGAAGTTCCTTTCGTAGTATATTTAGAACATCCATAGAACAAATTTGATTACCATAAAAAGGGTTATATTGAGCCAACTTAAAAAAAAAAAAAAAAAAACTGTGCAAACTTTTTTTAGAACTTTTAAAGTGGAACAATTCCGACATAAATGATTTTTGCGTAACTTTAACCGTTTCCGCAGCGCACGCAACGGAAGCTCTCGAAAGGAATAATTTATTCCCGTTTTTGCAAAAAAATAACATTTAATCTCCGCTTCTATTAGTCGTAGCGTGATTTTATAGTGCCTAAAAGCCTTCCTCGATAAATGGACTATCCATCAAAAATATTTTTTCAATTCCAACCAGTAGTTCCTGAGATTAGCGCGTTCAACCAAACAAACAAATAAAGAAAGGGTCGTGGCGGAAACTCGTGACGGAAAATTCTTACACTTTTTTTCGCCTAGCCCCCATCCGCAAAGTCCGTACCGCGCGATAAGGAACTTCGTTCCAAAACTTCGTTCCAATAAATAATAATGAAACGTCTACTTAACATTCCTGCGACGCTATCTGCGTACCAAAGGAACAAAAACGCGTTAAAATTCAACAGTCACTAAAAGAAAACTACCTCCGTCATCCCTCTCTTCATAATTAATGATTAACGCAAAGAAAAGGTACAAAGCGAGGATTGCTGCCATTTCTAAAAACAATTAATTTTAATGCTCACAAAGAGATTGGTGGTTGAAGGCACACAAGAAAGGGTGAAAACTGTTGTCATGTTTTATTTGCGGGTGGAATTAATTGTTCTGTAGGCGTGACCGTGGAGACTTCAGCCGCTCTTGGTCCCAAAATATTCAGTCTTTGGTGCTCCTCTAAATCTAAATGATCGTAGGTTATAAGTCACTCATATAAGACTGCCTAGTGACTTTGTCGTTTTGGTCCTAAAAGCCGCGAATTTTATTATTGTCATAGTATTCAAGACTTATAACAATGCAAGGTTTTGTATCTTTTCTATTAAGGGCGCACCGAACTTCTGACGCTAATTAGAATAGCAGCATAGAAGCTAGAATGGGCAGTTCACACGCTAATTTAGATATTTCCTTCGTATTATCAAAACAAATACACATTTTGAAAAATGATAAATGACTTTATTCCTGTAAGTAGCAAACCCCTTTTACATGTCAATCATATTTAATAAAAACTAGAGGAGGTCGGCGTTTCCTATCTGACTACTCTGAGAAGAAAGGGCGAAGTTAACTCATAAGTCACACTCTGTTTTAAAGTCCAGACATGATCTTGGTCAGATCATATGAAAACCATGTAGATTTGTGAAAACCATGTCTGAAATGGTCTTTTGAGGGAAAAACCTCAGATTGAGTGGACCTGTCCAGTGAGTACGCATTTGTCACAAATCGTGCAGCTCAACTCAGAACTTAAGGAGCTCAACGATTCGACTAACAATACCAAAGAAAGGACATTTGGGTAGGCCGCATAAATTACTCAAACTGCCAGACCATGATTAAAATTAACTGAGAAGAAAAAAACATATACGTTTTAAAATGAAAAAAAAAATGTTTTAGAAAACATGCATGTAGTTTTGTTATTATCAAAAAGCTGATGACGTTCCGTGAAGTATTTACGCCGTACTAAGGATTTATTTTGTTTTTTAGATTGGATTGAAAATTACTTTAGATTTTTTTTCTATAGAGGAAACTACAAGTAATTGTATTTCCAAAGTGAATGATTTATAGAGTGAATCCTTAAATATCTTACATATTAATTTCAAGATTATAAGTAAAGTAATAAAGATACAGCAAGAGATTAAACGAACGCAAAGCAGAGCCTACAAACCCTCTCCTGGTCGACGCCAGCAGTCAGCCTCAACCCGGCGCTGTACCACATCCGACGCACTGGAGCATAACGCAGCGCAGTACTGTACCCTCGCTCGGTGCGCTCTTAAAAATGAGACCAAGCTTTAAGTTTGTATATATATTACTTAAACAAAAGTTTAAACAACATACACAATATCATACATGTACAACATACCGTGAGAGGAATTGCTGTAGTGAAGGACATACCATAGATCTGTACTTGTGGAGATGTGTAATAGTGGATTTACAGTCATCAAAAGTGATAAGTAACCAGGTGCGTCGATATAGTTGAAGTTTACGAAACCGATGAATGTTTCCAGATTAAATTTTATTTGAAAAGTTAATTGTTTGTTTGCTATTAATTAAGTTAAATTTAAAACTATTATCAAATTAAAAGATGGCGTCGTAAAATTCCTCCGCATCGCTGTCGACTGGTAATGTACCCAAGAGACTGGCGGCATTGTCACGTTGTATGGCAATGCTTAGCCTCTGGCCAAGGTAAAATCCAGCTCTTGGGTCACGGGAAGTGTCAAACAGGCGTTTGGAGATTTCCTAATTTCCTATTTTATTTAGTTAGGTTAGTTTATTATATTTTAATTGTAAATACTATTGTGATTTAATAAAATACTTGATGGCTATACTTCCGGCAAAAAATGGCGAAATTTAATCATAATAATGGGTATTATGATTAAATTTCGCCATTTTTTGCCGGTTACTGGCAATAGGCTCGCCCCCTATTAGTAGAGAAATGTGGGTTTATTATAGGTACTCCTCTGCCCTACCATTCGGGAAAACAAGGCGTGATGTTGTGTGACGTACAGCCCATTTCATACCAAGTAACCGGATTAAAACCATTTACAGGCACATGGAAGAAAGGCCAAGCTTTGACCTTCAGCGTTCCTTAACCACTGCACTCCGTGGGAGCTAATGGAGTTTTCTCATTACACACAATATTATTTACTTAGCTATTAAGTACTTCTTATATTTTATATTTAACGCCACACTACGCCGCCATCTTGGATATCGTTAGAACATTCATAACTCGTAAAGTAGCTTTCCTTGGTTTATGAAAATTAGTGATTAAAAATTTATTGATAGTGATTGTGGAAGTATTGGTATTATCAATCTGACAACCAGTCTTGCCAGGAGGAACCTTTTTCTCAGTAACTGG
This sequence comes from Griposia aprilina, assembly GCA_916610205.1. NCBI lineage: Eukaryota > Metazoa > Arthropoda > Insecta > Lepidoptera > Noctuidae > Griposia > Griposia aprilina. The sequence goes on along the minus strand of OU744304.1, from coordinate 14,722,959 downwards.
GTCGTGGAGGTCAGATAGGTAGTCGCTCCATGTAAAATACTGGTTGCAGCTGCATCCGGTTAGCTTGGAAGCCGACCACAACACCGTTGGGAAAAGACTAGGCACATAATGATAATGAAATCAATAATTCTACAGAGGAAATGCATTATAAAATCCATTATTAATCCTTTTGTTATATACTGACCTTATTGATGATAATAATAATAATCAATATATATAAAAATGAATCTCTATTTCCCTTGGTCACGCCATCACGCGTGAACGGCTGGACCGATTTCACTTTTTTTTTTTGTTGTGATCGTTATTGTTAGGAGAAGGATCTTATGAAATAAAAAAATAAGGAAGTTGATTGGAACGTTACAAAAATTAAGAAAACTTAACGCCAATATTATTTTAACATAACTGTCAGTTGTTTGAATTAACTGTCAGCGATTGATAGAATGCGCGCTGCAAATATCATTTAACACAAATGGATCGGTTGATAAATTAGTTGATAGTTTTAGTTTTAGTCAATAGTCAAAACTAAGACAGGACAACGTCTGTCGGGTCAGCTTGTAATAAATAATAATAAAGGTTTATTGCAGAAACTTGTACAACTTTTACAGTAAATCTTACATAGGGACCGTTTAAGTAAAAGATATACTTACCTGTCGCTCTCCAATGATAGAAATTATGGAATGTTAAAAGTGGTGTACAAAAATAAAATTGAAATTAAACAAAAAATTACAAGTAAAAACTAAAACTAAACAAAACAGGATTTGAACTATAACTAAATAAAAGAAAAATAAACTTAGAGATATATCCTAAAATTGTGTGTGTGTGTATTTGTGTGTCTGTGTGTGTCTGTGTGTGTGTGTGTGTGCGTGTGTGCGCGTGCGCGCGAATGTGTATATTTTCAATTCATATTGACGATGCTTGCAACAATAATTCTATGTCATCATAGTGTTAGAATTTAGTTAATAATAAGATAGGCTATTGATGTTAGAAGTGTATTAATCTATTAATGGTTGTTGTGTTGGTATGATGACAGTCATTTTTACGTTGGATATGACTGTCATCTCATACTACTAGATGGCGTTACTTGTGTTGTGTTTAATATCCGTTTTTGCTAAACATTGATTTAAATTTAAAGTTATGCATCAATTGATTCCTGTATGTTATGTAATGTTAAATATAATGTTTTAAAGAATTGTAGAATTATTTCAGATTGTATTTAAAATAGACATTAATAAAACTCGTCTTACAAAACGAGGTGGCGCGCTACATCCGGTCCCCACCTCTTGTTGGTTGCCGGCGTAGCGCGTCAGCTCTTAGCGACAGTCTGTTGCTAACCGTGTTACAAGTAAGTTGATTAAAAGTGAGAAGTAAGTGTGACAAGTGAGTTTTATTCGGGTACTCCCCACAATAGGACTTCATTTTCAGCCATTGAACAATTGCCTTTTTGCAGTCTTTAGTAGTCAAAGGATAGATGTTAATAATTTTATTATATAGGGCAGCGGAATTTGTGTTGAATTGTCTTTTGGCATATGCAGTTTTAACGAATTACTGGTGCAACACTGTATTTTCGCCTTCTTTTGTGATGGTGAGGGTCATAGGGCAGTATTAGATTTTCCTTACCAAATGTCAAAAGTACAACTTGTGAGATAGTATTAAATCAAGAGAAACTAGAATTCGTCGATAAAACTGTTTTCCTGGGCATCACGCTTGACTCAAGGCTTCAATGGGGTCCTCATTTAACATCCCTTGCAGGACGGCTAAGTTCAGCAGCATATGCTGTGAGAAAAATCCGTCAATTTACTGATGTAGGTACCGCGAGGCTAGTCTATTTTAGTTACTTTCATAGTATTATGTCGTACGGTATTTTACTATGGGGACGGACTGCAGACGTCGATTCTATTTTTATTCTGCAGAAAAGAGCCATCCGAGCCATATATGGCCTCCGCAGGCGCGACTCTCTAAGGGAACGGTTTAAAGATATTAACATCATGACGGTACCTTGTCAATATATCTATGAAAACATCATGCACGTAAGGAAAAATCTACATCTTTTTAGTAAAAGAGGTGAAAGACACAATTATATCACTAGAAATAGGGATCAATTAGTTCAACCAGGTTTCAGGCTGGCTAAAGTAGACTCATCTTTCATGGGGTACTGTTTAAAATGTTGCAATAAAATACCTCCCCATATTCTTCAACTGAATGAAACTAAATTCAAATCTTGTATAAAACGCACACTATGCAGCCAAGCATATTATAAGTTGGGGGATTACATCGCTGATAAAAATGCTTGGCTCAACGCTGGTCCTGCTCCACAAGGGCGCATAAACTAATTGATTAGCACTTGAAACTACTGTTGGAGCTGCTGAAGATTTTAAAAACTTATCTTTGCATTGTATATATTCAATGTTTTAGTATTGTATAATTGCATAGCACATGTGTGAGTACTATATACCTACTATGAAGCTACCATTTAATAGGTTTTTCTTTCATTGACTTGAATGTGCCCTGGCGGCTGAGAGTATGTCATGCTCACTCTAATGTCTCGCTGGTGGTGGCGTGTGTGTTGGATCATTAAGTTCCCTTCAAAATGGTTGAGCTGAATGGTGCTGATCCATGCGTCATGTTCGTGAACGGGCGCCGTCAGTGGGGACTGGTCATTTCTTAGCTGCCACGGCTTATTTTAATTTAATTTAATATTTGAATTGCTTTTGTCTTTTTATTACGGACGCTTTTAACATTCTGCATCGTTCTCACATGCATAATTTCAACATGAACCATGTAATAAATATTTTGTAACCATATTTTGATTTAAAAGAGTGTCCATGGAGTTTCTTGCCCGTTCTTCTCCATAGGTACCTACTACGCTTTGGAATGGGTAACTAGCTTCATCTTTCTGACTGACCGACCCCTTGACAATTCAAAAGTGCCTGTAATTGGTTTATTTGAAATAAATGCTTTGAGTTTGAGTTTGAGTTTATTTTGTGTAATTTTAAGACAGCATGTAGTACGTATAATTTTCTGACTGTGAGAATACCGCTAAAGGAGTATAATAACTCATTGGTTGGGAATCTATATGGTTTGGTTTACAGGACCTTGATAAGAAATCTCTGTGCTCGCTCTAGTTCAAGAAACTTCGTTTTTGTCGCACCGCCCAACATGGGTATGCAGTAGGTAAGAATTGGTGATGTTCTTTAGAATGGTCAGGTGCGTAGTAATCACAACTGGCGGGCGTCTAGGACCAGCTCCCTAATTGTATAAAACACTATCTATCACAATCTGAATTATATTGAAGGTTATTGCTAATCCATTGCTTCATATGTTCGAAAAATTTGTCCGCTCAACAACGTAGATAACGCAATGAATGTTGTTGAACTGTCAAAATGAAAGCCATTCCTGCTGTTAGTGTGTCACGAAGTTACCCCGCTTATTTTCAGAAATCGACAAACCGCTCTAGAACAACCAACCAATTGGATTAGCCTATTTATAAGCCAAACTATTTAGTTCGTTCGTAACGCGTTGGGACAACATATAAATTATTAATTTTGCTATAGAAAACGTGGGAAGTTAATACGGCTTGTATTAAGTACGTTGTCTATAACGAAACCAACCAACGACATTTTATTTTTTATTTTATCTAATGTAGGTATTATGATAACGAGTTCTAACGAAATCAATAGAATTTGTGTCAATACACAAGTCCTTCATTAGGTACCTTTCCACATGACTCTAACTCCGAGAAAATTCTGAAAAGCTTCATGTAGGTAGGTACATCTTTTTATTTTTAACAATATATCAACGACATTTTAACGCTTGTAACTTATATTGTCAGAAAAAGTAAACGGTGAGTTCATAATGCGACTGATTTTTTAACTGTTTTATGGCATCGAGACGAGTAATTCATCGACTCGTCCTACATGCCTACGGCCCATCTAGGACGACTTGCAGAAAATCAAAATAAATAATATTTTCATTCTGCAACTCGTCCCACGTTACTATCAAAATGAGAAAAGGAACAATCAGTTGCAAAAGTGTTAGTGTGGAAAAAAAAAGAATTTTAATCAATAATTTAAATGAAATACACATACACACATGCATACATAACATCACGCCTGTATTCCGCGAAGGGTTAGGCAGAGGTGTACATATAGTACACCCACATTTCGCCAGTTATGTTTAAGTCCCATGTAATAGGGGGCGACCCTATTGACATCAACCGGGCACAAATCCAGACTCCGGGCTGCTACCGAGAAATTCCAGATGGAAAGACCCGATAACACTTTGCCCGACCCGGAAATCGAACCCAGGACCTCATGCTCAGCAGTAGCGCTTGCGACCACTAGACCAACGAGGCAGTATTGAAATAATCAACAATTTTAAAAGATATAACCATTACAATATGTATGAAAGTCTTATTAACTGTACAAAACGTTGATAAAGTTTAAAGTTCCTCACAAAAAGAAACGTGGGACGAGATGCAGTTTTTTTTTTTTTGTTGCATGTCCTGCTAAATGGCCCGTAGGCATGTAGGACGAGTTGCTGAATCACTCATCGAGATAAGAAGACTTAGCGAGATGAAAATATCGACCCACGCTGAGAAGTCACAAATTCTCATACCACTACTTGTTATGTAAAAATAGCAGTGCCAGGAAGTTATTATAACATCATCAATATACACTAAGTGGAAAAATACGTATTATTGAAGCTAACTGAAAAAACTACCACCCTTGAGGCATACCCTATCTATTGAAAAAAGAATTTTCGAAATCGATTCACAATTGCTGGTGAAATCGCGTAATAAACATACAACAAAAAAAAAAACATACAGACGAATTGAGAACCTCCTCCTGTATGAAGTCGGTTAAAAAGTGATATGCAAAAATAAGGAAGGACCAAAACAAACAAAGACCAAATTGAATCAGCAGCAATAACGGTGTTCAGGTATTACGAATTTTTATTATTTTCGAACAAGCGTATTGTCAAATGTCTACCGTGACGCATGTCTTTGCCTGCTAACCATAAACACACCTTTACAAGAACACGTCTGTCATACGCGTCGTAAATTATTAATGCTAAAAGCTGCGCATTTTTGCCTTCAAACACAAAATATTTCGTTTTCTTTCTTTGGGTTTCGTGTAAATGTTATGTTAGCGTGGAGGTCTTAATTGAAAAACGTTTACTCTGAAATATTAATGAGAATAAAGTGCTAATGGGTTGTTCTGAAGCCGATGATAAAAAGTTAAAGTCAAAGTTTCTGTTGTGTTAGGGACACTCGGGTAATTAAGCGTTCGTACTTATATATTTTTTATGTTAGGTATTATTTTGGAGTTAAGCCGCCAATCTTAAGTGGGTCAAATGAGTCCCACTGTTTGGGTCCAATTAAATAGAACTTGGCTTCTCCCGAATGGACTAGCCCGCAATGGCAGAGGACATATGTATGTTGAAAAGGGAGAGGGAAGCCTTTGTCCAGTTGTGGTACACGACGTGCTCGATAGATCAGTTTGGTGGAAAACGTGCAAACTGCTCACGTGCCATCGCCGCGCCGCCTACGGCATCTGCAATACCAAACGTATGGAAGGTGCGTTGCCATCCCCAAGAAAAAGATAGAATAAAAAGACTGTAGTAGAGGTATGAGGAACAGGGTGTAAAGTTAGCTCATCCTCCGTAGAAAACGGAGGTTACTCCGACCAGACGGGTGTCGTGTCTGGTAGGCAACTGCCCGACGATTGATGTCGGGACGTTGTATATACGCTTATAGTTGCGCGGTAAACTCTGCTTGCGCGATGCAGCATTTTGCGTGAAGTCAGTGTGACGCGTAGCTCGCATGTGGCGTTATAGAAGCCGCTACATAGTCATGGGGACTGCGACAGAAGTGAAAACTTAAAACGATGTTTATATATTCATTTTCACTGCTGGCCAAGCGCAACACGTCATACTCATAGCTACAGATATACTGTTTACATGTCGGTGACGCGAATCCATAAGTTTTGCCCCTACCAAAAATCACTCAACGCGGCTAAATGAGTTTTCACTTCAAAAATCTTTGTGCTCACTTTCGTTATAAGTTTATGGAACGCTTGTGTAAAATGTCATGCTTCTACACCTAGCAATTTATACTGTGCATTGCCTGTCAGTAAATGAATGAATGAATTTAATATTTTTACTAAGGCGACAATAAGTGCCAGCGACCTTGAGCTAGTGGGAGGAGCATGCGAAACTTTTAAGCGAATAAAATTGCACAGAGCGTCAGCGTCTACCCGGACATTGGTCAGCGATGCACTGCCGCCCGTCGCCCGCAAGAGTCCCCGCTTCAACGCGCATCAAGTTTATTCGCAAAAACAACCCACTTTGATTTATCAAACACAATACAAAGAAAAGCCGTATACAAAAAATTGGGTAATTAAATTTTCTTTTAGATGGTGCAGATTTCAAGAAAATACGTCCGATAGTTTTTCGTGATTATCGTTTTTGTGTTAGCGTTAGACGTTACTTTACAAACTAATTACACTGTGGTTTAAATATATAATTTCAAATATTCACATATAAAATTACGAAGAAAATAGTCTAGTTTATCATATATATTTTTTAAACAAATAAGACTATTCGTTTAGACGTGATGTTCAATTTGAAATCATTAAAAGTCGTTTAGTTGCGCCTTAAGTAAACTAGCTTCTGTCCGCGACTTCGTTTGCGTGAAAATTTCTTGTCCCCCCGTGTACGGTTTACGTACATACTGTCAGACTGCTCACGCAGCAACCTACTTTTTATACCGTATTTATAATGATTCTCAATACAATTTGAGTTAGTTGACAATTAATTACTTACCACGAACACCGCGGATTAGCATCCTACTCAAACTTAGTTGTGATCGGTACATCTAATAAACTTTAGTGCTACAAAATCTGTGCGTGTTTACGTCAACTCATCTCGACCGTAACTCCAACTTAAAACTTCTTACTAAAACTGCAAGTGTAAGGTGCCTACTACTACGGGATCTTACATTTAATGGTCCTTCGAGCCGCTCGGAGTAATTGTGTCTCTTGAAACGACAGCGAATCGGCTTGGCTGGTCTCCCACAAGCGGGTCGCCCCAGACAAGTTGGGAAAGCGCGCATATTCGTAGCGAGAGTACAAGAGCTTTGAGCAATCAACGAAGAGCAAATTACTCTTCGTGAACAACAATTTTAGTGGCGACTACAGTCAACTGCTACTACTGCAACTACTACTGCTACCACTGCAACTACTACTGCAACTACTACTACTGCAACTACTACTACTGCAAATACAACTACTACTAGTGCAACTACTACTAGTGCAACTACTACTACTACGTCCGGACTACAACGTGAACGGCGAGGAATCCGAGGCCTGCAAACTAGAAGACACCCAACTACGTGTTCTTCAAATCCAACTTTACTTCTACTGCTACAACTACGTTCGACTATTTCATCGAATAACTCAAGATGAGCGAAATTACTTTACAAAACGAAGTCTTCGAATCCATCAAGCGTCTCTGTACTAACTACAAAAAGGATAGTGCATCGCGAAAGGGGAAGGAATACTTGACTCAACGGTTAGTGTCATTGGAAAATCTCTGGCAAGACTTTAACAATAGACACAATTTATTACTTGAACGTGAGGATAAAAGAAACGACTATTTTACTGAAAATATTTTTGAAAAAACAAAACAACTTTACGAAACTACCAGAGTCGATCTGCTACAACGGTTGTTGGCCTGTGAAGGAAAACAGCCTGAAGTTGTCATCCCGCATCCGCAGGGAATAGACGCTAAAACCAAGGAACTACTTGACCGACAAGAATGTCACATAAAAGCACTTGAACGAGCAATGTCAAAGATAAGCATTGACTCTATAACTGAAAAATGGGAGTTAGAGGATCAGCTGAGCGTCCTGAAGAGCAAGTGGGATACCGTAGAAAGATGTCACTGGGAGCTAGAAGCAATTTTAAAAGGATCAAACGAAGTGTACAACGACTTATTTGCCAATAAAGAACGTCAATACGATGTCATGAAAAGATCTCTTAATTCAAAGCTATGGACTAACGCTAATTACCAGAACTCTGCACCTAGGATTCAACTACCGGAATTCACTGGAAATTACAGTCAGTGGATTACTTTCAAGGATATGTTTTTGGAGACAATTCACAACAATGCGAATTGTTCGAAGTCACAGAAAATGCAACACTTAAAATCTAAACTGAAAGGAGAGCCTGAACGACTAGTCCAACATTTAGTCGGCGCTGAAAACTATGAAGCTTGTTGGGATATTCTTATTCAGCGATATGACAATAGACGACTCCAATTCACAAACTTGATGAATACCTTGATGCAGTTACCATCCATACAGCAAGCATCTGCTGCTGTTTTGAAGAAAATGCATGACGTAATCAACGAATGCATGAATGGCCTACTTAACATCGGTCTAAATGCATCAAGCTGGGATCCAATTATCGTGTATCTGATGGCACAGAAATTGGACTCAACATCTTATACTGAATATACGAGAGAATTAGAGCACCCAAAGGAAGTCCCAGAGCTGGGTGAATTCCTGGAGTTCTTGGAAACTAAATTTATGGCATTAGAAGCTGCAAAGGGTTACCAGAAAGATACTTCAAACCAACAAAAACAACAATTTAACAACAAAACTAAATTTAACGCAATTAAGCCATCATCTGAATCAAACAGAAGAGAAACATCTAGGATTTATCATACATCATTCGGAAAATGTCTCTTGTGCAACGGCTCTCACGTGATCATGCAATGCTCGAAGTTCATTGAAATGGACACACGGCAAAGAAATGACACAGTGAGGAAATTACAAATATGCAAAAACTGTTTGTATAAACATAGCGAAACCGAATGCACGTCACGCAAAACGTGCAAAGAATGCAATAAACCTCATCATACGCTATTACATTACTCAGCGCAAAAACAGACATCGAGGTTTAATACGAACAATTTGGGTCAGCGTTCTCAACAACGGGAGCAGCAACCTTCAACTTCAGCTGATCAAAATAATTCGAACCACATATCCAACAATAACATTACGGAAATTTTACTTACAACAGTGGAACTTCAAGTTAAGAATACAACAGGAAACTACATTAAATTGCGAGCTTTACTTGACCAAGGCTCGTAAGTGAACCTTATCACGGAGAACGCAGCTCAACGACTAAAACTTCCTAGAAAAAGGTTAAACGCCACAATCTCCGGCGTGGGTACTATTTCTGGAGATTGTAAAGGACGTCTGGAATTGGAATGCAAATCACTTTGCACTGATTTTGCATTTTCAGCAAGCACACTTATAATGAAAAAGGTTACGAACAACTTACCTAATAAAACGTTCGAGAAAAACAACTGGCCTCATCTTCAAGGCTTAAAACTAGCGGATCCTGAATTTAACTTGTCAAGGAGCGTGGATTTGCTGCTGGGAGCAGATATCTATTCGCAAGTAATATTAGAGGGGTCCTAAAGGGAGATACTCAAACACCGACGGCTCAGCAAACCCGTTTAGGATGGATTTTATGCGGGAAGCTAGAAACTTTCAACTGCCATGTTGCTCTTGTGGACATGGACGACTTAAAGAGATTTTGGGAGACTGAAGATATTATACAAAACAATGAAGATACTTCTAAGGACGACTGGTGCGAAACATACTACAAAATGACTACTGAGAGAGAAAGCGGCGGAAAATACGTAGTGAAAATGCCACTGATTCCTGGTTATGAAGAAAAATTGGGAAACTCAAAGCCAATCGCAATCTCACAATTTTTACAACTCGAAAGGAAATTTGAGAGAAATCCCAGACTTGCCTCGATGTATAAAGATTTCATTCAGGAATACATCGATTTAGGTCACATGAAGCTTTCGACGACGACGTCCGTCAAAGGTCAACATTTCTTGCCGCACCATGGAGTACTGAGAGAACAATCGACAACAACTAAAATAAAAGCTGTTTTTAATGCCTCACAAAAGACCATGGGTGGATGCAGCCTCAATGATGTGATGGAAAAAGGTCCAAACCTGCAAAAGGACATCCAAGCATTGGTATTACAATGGCGCGGGTATAAATATGTCTACACTGCAGACATTGAAAAAATGTACCGTTCCATTTGGTGTCATTCTGAACAACAACATTTGCAAAAGATAATATGGCGAAGTCAACCCACAGATAACTTACAAGAATATGAACTGCAAACATTAACATATGGAACAAAGAGTGCGCCATGGTTGGCAATGCGAACACTCAAACAACTCGCTTACGACGATGGTAACAAATACCCAAAGGCTGCTGAAATATTACTCCGTCACTTTTACGTCGATGACCTAATTAGCGGTCATAACTCGGCAAAACAAGCAAAGGACATTCAAATAACTATCATTAAACTACTAAAGGGAGGTGGAATGAATCTGCGCAAGTGGTCAAGCAATGACTCCGGGCTTTTACGACACTTAGATGAAGATCAAATTTCAAGAAATACATTTGATTTTAAAGGCGATGAACCCATGAAAACGTTGGGGTTAAGTTGGAATCCAAAGGAAGATGTTTTCATATTCAACTGGACTATAGACGACTACAACAAAACACCATTAACTAAAAGAAAATTACTGTCACAGATATCAAAAATATACGACCCCTTGGGTTGGCTGGCACCGATAACTGTGTTAGCTAAATTACTATTCCAAAGGGTGTGGCTGACTAAAATTAACTGGGATGCTGAACTACCTACTGACTTCCAAAACGAATGGTGGCATCTAAACAAAGAACTACATCAAATTAAAAATATTAAAATAAACAGATGGATTGGCAGTACGCAGAAAAGTATACAACTACATGGATTTTGTGACGCAAGCGAAAAGGCATACGCTTGCGTCATATACAGCCGAGTAATCGATGAAACAGGCAATCCTAAGATCACATTATTAGTTTCAAAAACTAAGGTGGTGCCAATTACTCAAAAAGTAACATTGCCTCGACTTGAGTTATGCGGCGCATTACTTCTCTCTCAGCTCATGGCGAAAGCAAAAGAATCACTGACAGAGCATGAGGTATCAGCTTACGGTTGGTGTGACTCCAAAGTGGTCCTAGCCTGGATTCAGGGAGACCTCTCAAAATGGGAAAGATACGTGTCCAACAGAGTGGGGAAAATAAAAGACGTAATTCCACCGCAGCAATGGTGTTACGTACGATCTGAACTTAATCCCGCTGACTGCGCTTCGAGAGGCTTGTTACCGAGCAAGATAATCGAGTTCAATTTATGGTGGGACGGACCTATATTCCTAAGAAACTTCGTGGAATCAGAAAGTCCTCATAGTGCGAATTGCCATTTTACTACTAGCAAAGCACTCAGAATCGAACCCACTGACATCAGTTTGCAAAATTACAATACTGAACATTTTGTTTACAAGCTATTGACGACCCACAGTTCGCTAACTTCAATAACAAGAATTACTGCTCGAATATTGCGATATTTTGCATCACTTAAGCAAAAATTGCAACCAGGCACTACTTACTTAACGACAACTGACATAAAAAACTCAGCAGAATATATAATAAAATATGTTCAGCAGAGTGAGTTTGCGCAAGAACACAGACATTTGAAACAAAACAAGTCAGTGTCACCTAGAAGCAGCATTTACAAGCTCAAACCTTATCTGGACAATCAAGGAATCATTCGCGTGGGCGGAAGACTACAACACTCCGAACTACCTACTAATATGAAGAATCCAGCAATTGTACCCTACAAAAGCCGCTTCACTGAGCTACTTATCGACCAAGCACACTTGATGACTCTTCATGGAGGAGCCCGGCGGACCCTGACTTATATACGGCAACGATACTGGATAGTTTCGGGAAATCGAGCTGTAAAGGGAAGAATACGCCGCTGTGTGAAATGTCATCGTTTCAACTCTACCGACAACGCTCAACTAATGGCCGATCTTCCAAAACAAAGAGTAACACCAAGTCGCCCGTTCACTCATACTGGTGTCGACTTTACTGGCCATGTAGACGTGAAACTGAACAAAGGAAGAGGAGTGAAGACCTCAAAAGCTTATATCGCTGTTTTCGTTTGTATGGCTACGAAAGCCGTACATATCGAATTAGTCTCAGAACTTAGCACAGAAGCATTTATTGCGGCGTTTCAAAGAATGTGCGCGAGACGTGGAACGCCCGCACATATGTACTCAGACAACGGCACGAATTTCGTTGGGGCATCCAAAGTGCTGAGAGAGGATTTTAGAAACTTCAAAAAGCTACTTTCTCCTGAGGTTTTTGACGAAGTTGGCAAATTAGAAGTACAGTGGCACTTCAACGCCCCTGCTTGGCCTAGTGCGGGCGGGATATTTGAAGCGGCCGTTAAGTCGTTAAAACACCACTTGCGACGAGTTCTCGGAGATCAAAAACTCACCTGGGAAGAATTTGCGACCTTATTAGCAAAAATAGAAGCTTGCATGAACTCGAGGCCTCTGTGTCCGCTAACAGAAGATCCGGAGGAATTTTATAATACTCTTACTCCTGGTCACTTTCTAACTGGCAGTGCTACGTTGTCATTACCTCAACCGGAGCCTGATGACAGAAAGATGGATTTGAGAAAACGCTGGCAACTTACAGAGCACATGCTAGATCAGTTTTGGAAGGCGTGGTCCAATGACTACTTAAATACTCTACAGTCTAGGAGCAAGTGGCACAAAACAGTAAAAAATCTACAAATAAATGACGTCGTACTAATAAAGGAAACAAACTTACCGCCTGGCAAATGGGCCATGGGACGAGTCATAGAAACTCATCCCGGCAAGGACGGTTTAGTACGAGTGGCCACCCTTAAAACCAAATCTGGAGTGATAAAACGACCTACTATCAAACTGACACCATTACCACTACAAGAAAACCTGCCCGCTACTGCAGAAACTACGAGCAGCAAAAGTGAGAAAGACGAAGAGATGCCTGAAAACCTAACAAGAAAAAGGAGCACAAGAACCAATAAGTACAGTTTCCTGACTCTCGTTCTTATGACTTTGATAGGAACGATGGGAATGGCACAATCATCATCAACTACAAATAACTTTAAGATGACCTCTATACCCAACAGTCAACCTATTTATTTTGATGAAGCCGGAAAATTACAATTAATCCACGATGAATGGACACTACTTATCTATTTTAACTTAACATCCTACTGGCAAGCTACAGAAAATATTAATAATTATATCAATCAAATTGATAGACTCTGTCAAAGAATCGCCCACGAGTTTACAGCATGCGAAACAGTCGTCAACCATCTACGTCATGAATTGCATCACCTTGAAAATTACAATACCATGTTACTTTCTCAGCATTCGCGACAAAAAAGAGGCTACTTTGATGGAATCGGAAAATTAGCCAGAACATTATTCGGAGTTTTGGATGAAGACTTTGCGCAAAAGTACGAGAAAGATATCCAAAATTTGCAAACCAACGATAATTATCTGTTGCAGTTGATGAAGAATCAAACTTTGATTATTGAAGCTGAAAACAACATTATTAAAAACAATACGGAATTCATGGACAAACAATTTCACGCAATACAAACCTACATGAGCCAGACTAGCGACGCAATCACAAAAATTGAAAACAGAGCGCAAATACTATACACAGTAAACGATGTGAATTCTGCTGCCTTAGCATCAACTTTAATTTTGAACGATTTGCATCGAATTCAAGAAATGTTAATGAATGCTCTTGCCAACATCTACCGAGGTCATTTGGATACGCACTTGTTTCCAGCATCTCAAATAATAGAACAGCTCAACATCATCTCTGGAAAACTGCCACAAGGACTAGCTTTACCAATACAGGATATACAAAAGAACTTCCGAGATATCTACGAACTGATCCATGTTAAAGCTCTAATTACAAATAACTCTCTACTTTTCGAATTACATATTCCACTTTTAAGTGATGAGGACTACAGAATATATCGGGTGATACCCATACCGTTCCTGAGACAAGGACAATTAAAAATTGTGCAGTCTTTCACCAATTTCATCGCCATAAACTTCGTGAAAAATTCGTACATCACCATGGAAGAGCAAGATATGCGTCAATGTACGTCATACGGAAACGACGAGTACATTTGTATTTCACGTCAGCCAGTATTTAGCTTACACGACAAAGATGCACCTTGCGAGGCCAAGGTATTCAGTCAACAGACGTCTTTATCATGTGTCATCAAGGACGTAACCTGTAAAGAGACATGGATCCAATTACAGAAACCTAACTGGTGGTTGTTTACATTGTGCGATACACAGCTGATGCGCGTCATATGTAACGATCAAGTTACGCCGACGGTCATCAATGGCACTGGAGTGATTGTCTTGAAACCAAAATGCATACTACAAAAGAAAGATGCAACTATATTCACATACAATCACTTAGGAAGCAAATTTTACATGGAGGCGGATATTCAAGTACCCGTACTTAACACCACCATCAACAATATATTCGACATAAGTTGGAAAAATGCACAGTTGAATATAACGGAACTGGAAACATCTGCAAAAAGCATCAAGTTTATAGAGAAGCAAATAACTCAGCAGAAAGAGCAGGAAAGACTACCCCAAGAGTCAGACATCTCGAGCCACGACATATACCTTTACTCTGTGACTTCTTTGCTGTTGGGAGGATCTGCTTCGTTTATACTCTACATTTTTATAAAACGATGGTATAAGAAAACAAAGAAGCCAAAGCAGCTTAAAGGAATCGACAATCAAGTCGAAATCGAAATGCAAGAAATACGAAAAGCGACACCGCCGGAGCCACTATACAGCGATGCGAGGCCGAAAAAACTATTTCACTTTGAGGAGCTGTAAAATTTATGATTTTAATGTTTACATGTTTTATATTTACTTTTACACTTTTTACTTTTACGTTTGTGAACTTTTTATATTTTTATGTACTGGATGCTCATCTCGCCCTTTCCCTTGGGAGCATGTACGGTTTACGTACATACTGTCAGACTGCTCACGCAGCAACCTACTTTTTATACCGTATTTATAATGATTCTCAATACAATTTGAGTTAGTTGACAATTAATTACTTACCACGAACACCGCGGATTAGCATCCTACTCAAACTTAGTTGTGATCGGTACATCTAATAAACTTTAGTGCTACAAAATCTGTGCGTGTTTACGTCAACTCATCTCGACCGTAACTCCAACTTAAAACTTCTTACTAAAACTGCAAGTGTAAGGTGCCTACTACTACGGGATCTTACACCCCGGCCGACTCCGTCGCATCGCTTCACCTGCCCGCGCTATTACTTCGTTTTCGATTAGCGTTCTTTCGGACTTTTTTTTTCATTTTGCTCGGCTCCTAAGCGTCCTTGCGTGATGTTAAATAGCCTCAAGCCTTCCTCAAGAATTGGACTATTAAATGCAAAAAAAAACAAATCCGACCGGTAGTTCCAGAGATTACATACAAATAAACAAATTTTACCTTTTTATAATATTAGTATAAATACAGGGTTTAAAAAGACCCATCACATAGCCGTCAACTACGCATCAAACTAAGTAACATTCCACAAAAATAATTCCTGGAAAACGACTTTTATTTTTGGTGTGAAAAATCGCTGTTTACGGTAGTGCGCAACGTAACGCACGTAAAAAAATGTGCTTGTGATTACAATAACCAGGAGTACAAGTGACTCTCAGTCTCGTTAAGGCTCCCACAGACAGGCAGGATGCGACAGCGCAACACAAAGGCGGCGCTCGTCGCACGACGAGCAGTGCCTTTGTATCGTGCGCGATTCGCGTCGCGAGTCGTGCCTGTTTTTAAGACCCTTTAAGTGTCTCTTTACACCCGTTATAGAGAAGGCAGTACCTATTCGGAGTCCTAAAGGTCTACAATAGAAACTTGTTGACCGTTTTGTCTGCCCGTAAGTCTCAGCACTCACCCTCCAGGGCTGAACGGTCTGCCACAAGATAAATACATTACCAACACTCTCACTTGCTTTGTTTTAATAATACAATCTATTAGTGCCGCGTTAAATACGGCTTTGCTACTTATTCTACATAGATGACTCTTCTTTTTATTTTGTGCTTTAAAAGAGTATGCATATTATGTCTCATTACTTATGCTTGGTCAGTGACATTAATCGATTATCGTTACGTTTGAAAATACGTGGTATAAGACATCGACGCACGAAGTGTTACTATGAATTCAGCAAATGATTCTACAACCCCAGAATAGAAAGTTCTTAAAAATAAAAATGAATCTGCTGTTTCATACAAATGTGCAATACCTAGAACAGCAGATTTTATTGGAACAAAGTTCTTTTACGCAACTTGCGGTAAGAGTAAGCTTGTAGAAAATTTTAGAAATCTTCACGTAACGAAGAAGCGTTATGCCATGTCCATGCAACTTTTTATAATATATAATAGAAAGAGGCAGAGAGAGAGAGAGAGCGAGAGAGAGACAAAGATATTTTTCTTGGTTTTCGAGGGTGCTGAAGCCGATAATGAGGTCAAAATGAAAATTCAAGATGGCGGCTGAGAACATTTTAAATATTTTCACCATGGGTGTCGTTTTCGTGGTTTTCGAGGGTGCTGAAGCCGATAGTGAAATCAAAATGAAAATCCGAAAATCCAAGATGGCGGCTTCGAAAACTTAAAAAAAAAAACATCGTTGGTGTCGTTTTCATGGTTTTCGAGGGTGCTGAAGCCGATAGTGAGGTCAAAATAAAAATACAAGATGGCGGCTGCGATTTTTTTTATCATAGGTACAATCGGAATCTCCATATCGAATTACATTCGGAGTTTAAGAAAAAGCGTAAGCAACCTCGTCCTAACGGGGGTCCCCCAACACCACACGTTTTTTTTTTAATAACTGTCTAATAGTTTCATCGCTGATGGGTCTAAGATCATATATAACTATATGACTAGAAATAGGGACCAATTAGTTCAACCAGGTTTCAGACTGGCTAAAGTAGACTCATCCTTCATGGGGTACTGTTTAAAATGTTATAATAAAATACCTCCCCACATACTCCAACTAAATGAAACAAAATTTTAATCTCGTATAAAACGCACACTATGCAGCCAAGCATATTATAAGTTGGGGGATTACATCGCTGACAAAGATGCTTGGCTCAACGCTGGTCCTGCTCCACAGGGGGGCATAAATTAATTGATTAACATTCGAAAATATTGTTGGAGCTGCTGAAGATTGTAAAAACAACAACATCTTTGCATTGTATAAATTCAATTTCTTAACAATGTATAATTGCATAGCACATGTGTGAGCACTATGTACCTACTATAAAGCCACCATTTACTAGGCTCGTCTTTCATTGACTTGAATGTGCCCTGGCGGCTGAGAGTATGTCATGCTCACTCAAATGTTTCGCTGGTGGTGGCGTGTGTGTTGGATCATTAAGTTCCCTTCAAAATGGTTGAGCTGAATGGTGCTGATCCATGCGTCATGTTCGTGAACGGGCGCCGTCAGTAGGGACTGGTCAACTCTTGGCTGCCACGGCTTATTTTAATTTAAATTTTTGAATTGTTTTTTTATCTGTTTTATTACGGATACTTTAAACGTGCACGTCTTTCTACATCGTTCTCACATTTCTAATTTGAACATGAATGATGTAAACAATTTGTTTTTTGTAACTATATATTGATTTAAAAGAGTGTCCATGGAGTTTCTTGCCCGTTCTTCTCCATAGGTACCTACTACGCTTTGGAATGGGCAATAAGCAATAAGTGACATTTATGAAAAGAGCTATTCAACAACATATATGTCTGGTTCTTCTTTTTCTAACTTTAACTTTTTTACGAGAAATTCCAGGATCGGGACTACAAAATCGGCAAATTTACTACTAAATATTGGTAGTGGTTGGTGGTGACAGCCTCATTGGTCTAGTGGTCGCAAGCGCTACTGCTGAGCATGAGATCCTGGGTTCGATTTCCGGGTCGGGCAAAGTGTTATTGGCTTTTGTTCATCTGGAATTTCTCGGTAGCAGCCCGGAGTCTGGATTTATGCCTGGTTGATGGCAATAGGCTCGCCCCCTATTGCATGGGACTTAAACATAACTGGCGAAATGTGGGTGTACTGAAAGCACACCTCTGCCTAAACCTTCGGGGAATACAGGCGTGATGTTCTGTTATGTTGTGTTATATTAGTAGTATCTGAATATGAGACACGGCTCCTCAATCCATACGGACACGCTACCCCGTACAAATTCCATATTCTGGTAAAGAAAATGTCGCTCAACTCCTTTTTCCGGTTTAAGCCAATGGTCCGAAAAGTCAGGCGTATATTCTAGTCGCTGTATCGCACGTGACGGCATTTCAGGCATTACGTCAACGAGATTTAGCATAGGTTCATTTACATGAGCTTTTTTTGCCGTGTGTACTGGGAAGCTGTGATTGGTATGGATGTTTCGTATTTAACCTGATTGGAATACTGTGATTTTGCAAGGTTTTATTGTGAACTAGCTTCTACCCGCGACTTCGTTCGCGTGGAAGTCGTAAGACGCTACAATATACTAAAATAACAGCCACATTTTTATAAAACTTTCCTGTATACTACGTTTGTAATTTTGGTCTTGCCATCCAAAATATAAGGAGAGTCAGGACTGGTGACGCGGGAACAAGCGACGTACAGTTAGTTGTCCGTCTGAGAAGCAGCTTGTCCTTAGGTCAACACCCGCAGGCTTCAGTAGTAATTTCCCATTGCTTGTGAAGTTTTTCGTTTTTTGTAAATTCCTGCCACTTTGTAAATTCCCCCCGCTGCCATGCAGCTGACCATTTTTTTTAGGTTGAAGATAATCCCATAAAACCGTCCCAAATGGTTTTAGCGCAGTATGAAATGACAATTTTTTTTTACTTTTTTTTACAACTTTGACTTATTTCATCTTTGGAATGGCCCACTACTCGAGTAGTTGACACCAATCACATCATAATATTCTTGCCTTGTTAGGCATTTTCTTAAATTCCTCGCGTCTTTTGTTATAACAAACATATTAAATTATTACTAACACCAAAAACATACCTACGAAAACAGCGTAAGAGTATCAAGAGCAACAACATAATTAATTAAAGACATAATTAGTTTGCTCCGAAGCAAACTCTTGAGTTAACAAAATATTTCAATTAAAATGCTAAACAGCGCCGGTTTCCGGTAAATTCAATTAATTCAATTATTTGGGCCCATCGCCGAATTCCGTTAGAGGTACTGGTACTAAGTCGATAGGGTGGCTCGATGTAGGCATGAACTGGCAAACGGTGGAACTGTTTACGTCAATTGCTCAGATCAAATAAAATATCAAGGCATAGCGCTGTCAACATTGACGTTATAGAGGTATGAGGAACAGGGTGTTAAGTTCACTCATACCTCCATAGAAAAGGGAGGATCCTCCGATCAAACGGGTGTCGTGTCTAGCGAGCAACTGCCCGACGATTGATGACAGTACATTGTATGCTAATAGTTGCGCGGTAAACTCTGCTTGCGCGATGCAGGATATTGCGTGACGTCAGTGTGACGCTCGCATGTGGCGATGTAGATGCCGCTACAAGGTGAGGCCGGTTTCGTAAACATATCTGCACTTGTGAGGTGTAGTTTGGTTGTAAATTGGGCTGTAAATCTGTGCGTGTGAACGTGTATGCACAGAGCAATGTGTAGTTTTGCATGCTTCACTTTATTGTTTGCAGCGCAATGTCTTGATTTTTTATCTGGCGTTTCAGTATTTTGTAGTGCAATGCTGGAATTAGGTAGGAATAGAAAGGTATAGCAATATACAAAACCAGCGGTGCGTCAGTCTTCTGTTCCGCACTGAAAAAGAAAAAACGGAACCCTTAGGATCACTTCATTGTCCGTCCGTCTGTCTGTCTGTCACGACATTTTTTCTCAGGAACGCGTAGAGATATCAAGTTGAAATTAATATCGAATACGTAGGTCTACGTTCCCTTGCAGCTCTAAAAAATCAAGCTACTAAGTAAACGCAATAAAAAATACGGCCATTTATGCGACAAATTTTGATACTTGCAAATACAACAAAACCTATACGGTACTTCCCGTTGAATCATGAAATTTGGCAAAAAGCAATTTCGGTAGAAACAATTTCCCGAAACTGTTCTAACATTTCATATTACTGTTTCAGAATTGAACTTTACCAATAACTAGTAACGGTTTATCTTATAACCATATCATAACATCACGCCTGTTTTCCCCAAAGGGTTAGGCAGAGGTGTATCTACATAAAGTACACCCACATTTCGCCAGTTATGTTTAAGTCCCATGTAATAGGGGGCGAGCCTATTGCCATCAACCGGGCAAAAATCCAGACTCCGGGCTATAGAAAAACCCAACAACTCTATGCCCTACCTGGGAATCGAACCCAGGACCTCATGCTCAGGAGTATCGCTTGCAACCACTATACCAGAGCTTCGGATATTCGGTTGCATATTTACCAAAAATATTTTGGCTATGAAAATATGGAAACGGCTTCTAAAATATATTTTTTGTAAAAAATATCCCGGGATGCCAGGAACACTGGGAATGCATAACTAGCCGGACGCATAGTAGGAAAGCGACTTCCAAAAACAAAAAACAAAAAAAAATCGTTGCTTAAGCGCATTCCTTATTAGCCAACTCTCAACTTTAGGTGAATATGCATCCGAATATCCGATCAGCTTATAACCATATCAATAAAAAGGGAATTGAATATCTATACTCTATAGGAACGTGAGAATATCACAGACTTTATGAGTTCTTCAACAATAACATAGCTATTGTTATAAAGTTTTACTACACACGTAATATTAATACAGATACATATACGCTATTTTTTCATTTAGGTAATAAATAAATAAATAATAATTTATTTCAGAAAAAACTCATTTACTCTTCACGAAAACAAACTTTCAAGTAAAACAGGTAACAGGTAAAATTAAAAAAATACCCGACCCAAAAAATACCTTGAAACGGCTAAACCGATTTTGATAAAAAAAACCGCATCTAAATCGGTTCACCCGTTTAAGAGCTACGGTGCCACAGACAGACACAGACACAACGGTCAAACTTCTAGCACACCGCTTTTTGCGTCGGGGGTTAAAAAAAAAATTTAACATTTCAGAAAGCAGTGTATCGTTGATGTCTGTACTAATGAAAAAAATCATTATATCACAAACACTAGAACACAATAACTAATAAAGCGGCCAATTGCGAGTTTGACTTGCACACAAAGGGTTCCGTACCCAAAGGCGCCAACGGGACCCTGTTACTAAGGCTCCTTGTCCATCTGTTCGTCCGTCCGTCCGTCCATCTGTCACAGGGCTGTATCTTTTGAACTGGTATGGGTAGACACTTGAAAATTTCACAATGTGTTTATTACTATGGCCGCTATACAGAGTGGTGGGGATAATACGACATTAATAGAAACCACTTACTGGGTATCGCGTTAGTGGTACGTATACCAAAAATTGTCAAATTATAATCAACGGTATAGCCGCAGGTTTTTTTTTTTACTGTAACTTTTTTAACACATGATGTGAATACATTACGATTTCGCCTCGCAAGTTCATTAGGACATTCACATCAAAACAATTTCATTTACCTACATCCGTAAAACACAACCAAATACCATTTGTGCGGCGCGCTACTCAAAAATAATACAATATTGTATTGTACTCGTATTGCTGATTGAATTTAGATCTAATAACCATAACGATAAATTCCTATCATCATAATCAAACAAAGTTTGCTGAAGCGCACTATTCGTTTCGTAAACTGTGAAGATAGCTACGTTGTCAATGCGACATTTTTGTCTAAACAAAGTAAGTGTAGGCAAAAATTGTTCGTAATCACTTCCGAATTCGGAGATTTATTGTACAAGAACAGGAATGAAATACATGAATGAAGAATACATCTAGGGTTTTTGCTAGAGTTTGTTCTAAGAGCCATTTTTTTACATTATTGTTACCTACATGAATGAAACTTTACGCACACAAAGGACCGCCAAATAAATAGTGCTTACTACACACACCATTTATTTACACTACACGTAAGTGTAGTGCCTACAGGTCAGATGAGGTTAGTAAACAATATTATAAAGGCTGTTGCGTTTAATTTAGATTATTTTCGCATTAAGCATGTTTGAAAAATTTGATTTTTGAATTTTGGTTTAATATCTAATTTGATAATTTTAAAGCGCTTTGATTAACTAGTGGGGATCGTATTTTCATTTAATGTCGATATGTCGTCACCACTCTGTATATCTTCTATCTTCTCCATATGAAACTACCTTTTGGAAGGGGCAACTAGAACCAATTCTATTTTCATGTAAATTTTGACGTTCAAAAGGGGTTTCTATTTGGCAGAATCTTGATGCTCCGTAATTTATTTGACATAATACACTTGGCATAATCTTCTATAAACGGTTATTTTAAAAGTTGTTTAATATAATTATTGTTTGGCCGAATGTTTGGCCGAAGTAAATGTATCCGAATATACAATGGCATACTTTTAAGATGGCAGAATTTAATTTGGCATAATTATCTTTGGCAAAGTTAAAATTCTGCTTATTTTCGTTTAGCGTAACGGTTATTTAGAGCGACGATTATTTGGAACAATTTCACTTGGCATATTATGAAATGGCAGAATTTACTTTGGAATAATTTTATTAGGAATATTGCCATTTCTATAAAATAGAATTTTTAACCTTAAATTAAAGTTAAAATATCGTCTTAAAAATTCAAAATGTTGTACTACAAAAGTTAGTGACAGAAACGAATCGCTGCAAAACCGACTCCACGTAGTCTTGTCTGCCCTACCCCTAGAGTATAATTTAAGCCCGCGTAGGCGCGGAGGGGCGAGGCGGCCCAGGAGTTGAGGAGCAGGTGGTTGTCGGGCTATCATATCAGGTGGTAATTAGTTACTAGGTATATCTATTCTGGTTTCTTTCTATGATACAAATTACAAAAAAATAAAAACAGATAATAACTTGAATATTCCGAACCTGACCCGAAAATCCTAACCCTAGACGGTCGACGTCAGGGGCACCCCGAGGCTCGGTAGATTAGGTTCCTTTAAACCATTTAGACAGAAATAGGAGCCCTGCAAGGCGGGGCTCCGTCGACCTCCTTATTAACCCTAACTCTAGCCCGTCGACGTCAGGACGTCAGGAGCACCCCCAAGTTTGGTTGGTTAGGTTCCTTTAAACCCTGTAGACAGAAATAGAAGCCCCGCGAAGCAGGGCTCAGTCGAGCTATCTTGGCAGGTAGTAAGAAATACAAAATTATTCTAACTATGATTTTTCTGTAATGTGATAATTTGGCAATTTCTTTTCGATGCAACAAGGGAGAACTCTCTTGTTTCATCGAAAAGTAATTGCCAAATTATCACTTCCCAAACAATTTTCCGCATAATTTCATTTGCCAAATTATTACTTAGCAAAAAATCTCTTCACAAATAATTGTAACGCAAACCTAATGTTTGGCAAGTGAACGTTTAAAAAATAACTTGTTTACCAACTAGTACTATTACCAATTTTTATGTAGTCAAATATTTCAGTTGGTATAACATATTTTACGCAAAATAAAATAAGCCAAATATTTAGTATCGTCAGTTTTCAATTTACCATTTCTATTATAAGGCTTAGACGACGGAGCCCCGCCAGGCGGGGCTCCTGCTTCTGGTGTAGCGTTGTGAGGAATCTCAACGGGAAATAGTCGAGTGATGCTATAATAAAGTAATTAGTTAGTCGCTAAGCACATCACTAAATAGATGGAACAACACTAATTAACTTGAGAACACTCGTCCATTTTGATCTCGCGCTGGTTTAGCGAGCTACTATATTCTGACACTCCAGATTCCTTGTGCCCTGACCTAGGGTGAGTTCCTCATTAATTATTATTATTACCATACTGTGTTTTATAAGCCATATAGCGAGCCATCTATTATTACCATTGTTTTCTTTGTATTTTATGCTCGCGTGTTACATACATAACCTCTTATTGCATCTGTCATTGTGACACGCTGTCTTTGCAACTCTCTGCCTGTAAGCCGCTGCGATGTGTTGAGCTTCTGCCTATCCTTCTCCTTATACTGTTCCTTGGTCTCCGAAGGGGAAAGGAGGCTGGGCACAACGCACGCGGCTAGCTGCTTTTGCACTTCAAATAACATGCGCTTCCTACGCGCCTTCCAGGGTTCTACGTCCTGGCTGAGAACAGGGCAACTACAACCTGCGCGCTGATGCGTAGTGTTCTACCGGCGTCCTACTGACTGCTACCGACGCCGCTAACCAACCTACGCGCTGATGCGTAGGGTGCTACCGGCGTTCTACGGTCTGCCACCGACGCCGCTAATCAACCTGCGCGCTGAGGCGTAGTGAGCTACCGGCGTCCTACGACCTGCTATCCACGCGTGCTAACTACGGCCTTGTGAAGGCCTTACCGGCTGTGCGGAAGGACCTGCCGGTTGCCCAGAACCCAAGGACGGTACCCCTCCTAACTATAAAGTGATAGTGCTCAGTGCTGAACAGTGTCCTTCCTGTGACTTCTAGTACAATATAAACTTTATGAATATTACTTGTTTCTCTTAACTACCTGTAGTTAACGGCCTGCGCAGTCTACCTGCAAAGCCCTAGTCGTTACGTTGGATGGTTTAAAAAAAAATAACCATCCCATCATAACCCCGCCATCCCCTTCTAACCTAACCTGTCCGAGTCGGGGTGCCCTAAGTCCCGAGCTCGCTTCGCTCGCTCTTGCATCCTATCCCACCCTTGCTTTTTTACCCTTGAATAAATGATTATATTAAAATAAAATTCCATTTTTTAAATAATTCCCAGAAAAACTTATTTTTGCCTTTATATTTTTTGTCATAACAAATCATTAGACCAAACGTTTATTGTCTAAAGATTGTTTGCTGTAATAAATCATTTGATTAAAGACCAAATGCCTTAATGACATTATCCTTGGTATCTACCAAGTAAAAATTTGACCAAATGAAAATGTGCGTACTAAAATCATTCCAAACATTGCATTGGTATAAAAAAAGGTTGCTATAATTTGTTTGGGTAGTGAAATTTTGGCAAAATCTTTTCGGCAAAACGGCAGGATCCCAATGTGATAGATGAGTTTCAATTATTATGGTTAAGAAATGTATGCGAAAAGATAATTCTATCTGTAAACTTTCGGATATGATAGTTCTGCCTTTTAATGACAATTGATATGAAATTTATGCCAAAAGACGATTCTGACTGTGAACTTTCAGCGATACGATGGTTCTACTTTTTAATTATTATGGATATGAAATGTATGCCTAAAGATGATTCTGACTTACAAAATTATGAGTTTTGAATGTATGCCAAATGAGTGATGCCAAACGATTTTCTGCGAAATGAAGTCTATGCTATCCGCTGTTATGCAAAATAATATTATCACATAAAAAGTTCTGCTATAAAGGGTAGACCCGTTCAAAAGTTCCTTTAATATGCCTATTTGAAATAAATGATTTGACTTTGACTTTGATAATAAAAAAATAATTAAATAAAAAATTAAAGGGTAGAAGTAACGTGTTTTTTACGGGGGGTTTTTTTACGGTGGTACGGAACCCTTCGTGTGCGAGTTCGACTCGCCCTTGTTCGTCATTATGGTCTCTAAATAACAAAACAACAACAAAAAATACCAAAAAAAAAACTTTGGTTCTTGACTTAACTTAGAGTTTACCTTGTTTTAAGTGTACCTTGCAAGGTAAAATTTTAAGGTAATTACCGCAATTTCCTCAGTGGTTATACCGTATTAAACGATTCTCTTTACAAGTCCGCCCCTTGAGAAGCCTTTGAGTTCTGTCTGGGGAACTAAGACCTTAAGACTTGGGTCGTTTTCTTGGAGTGTGTGTGTAAGACTGAATCTTTAATTGAGTAAACCCTGAGTTTGCTCGATTTTCGACAGGGTGGATTGCTCAGTAATTAACACAAATATACCAGACCAGCGTCAGGCGCATATGCCTTATATGGCAGCTTCTGGGTTAAAATAACTGTTATAGTTTCGTGTTTTGTGTACGCATGATAAATGATTTTATTTCTGTTAGTAGGTTTGTACAAACACTTTTTCAAGTCATTTTTTTTAAACTATTTGGGTTCGGCGTTTCCTGTCTGACTACTCTGAGAAGAAAGGCTGAAACAAACTCACACACAAACACGTATACAATTCTAACACTAGTTTTCTTATCACTATCGATGCTTCGACCAACCCGCACTGGGCCCGCGTGGTAGATTACAGCCCATTCCCTCTCAAAGAGAGGAGGCCTGTGTCCCAGCAGTGGGAACATTATAGGCTGGTTATGCTATCGATGCTTAACAATCTGTCAGCACTTAATTGTAAATCGTAGACTTAAAAAACTCATGGAATGCCATGGGAACTTATCAACGGACTTAGCGACGAAACTGGATTTTCAACTCTCTGTGTTGAACCGAGCATTGAGAATCCAACGGAGTGCATCCCAGCGCGTCGAAAAAACACGCTGTTGGATTTTCAAACATCGGCGCTAAGCATAGCGTTGAAAATCCAGTGCGCGAAAAAATCCCGCCGCGATATTTTTACGGCCGTGCAAATGTGGACTAAGTACACACCCTATTAAAACAGTACACTAACACTACTCTCTCTGTCTCTCTCACAAAGAAGAGAGAAAAAAAACTGAAAGTACTCTTACTTTCACTTTTTTTATTTTGTTGTTTGTATTTTGTGTTTGTGTTTTTTTTAACTGTGTCCATTTTTTTTTAAACCTAAATGATTAATTACTAGCTTCCGCCCGCGACTTCACAAAATTTTATATATATTTAAAAAGATGATCAGGGGAAATTCGCTCCTAATGATGTAAGTACGAATAAAATTAAAATAATCGCATTTAAAAAAGGTGACGTTCAAATGTTTTCTCAATTTGAAATAATTATTTCTATAATAAAATGAATTAACAACCAGCCAGCAATGTAACAAAAACTAGTTTTTCGAAAAAAAAAAACATATGTTCCGCTAAATTTGTCGGTGTGTGTAGATATTAGTGGAAAAATCGTGAAGGTTATGTTGATTTTGTTATCATTTCCTATAAGCTCCACTAAAGGACTATAATTATTCCTTTATTTATTTCGAACATAATAATGTGAATTATAGGTACGATATAGTTGGGTCACGGTCGCGTAGAGAACTGTCGCCATGCTCAGCGATTTGTGGTCTTAGTCCTTGGGAAAGGAACAAAATAAGAAAAATATAGGACCACGTATCATTTTTATTGTAACGAATATAGGTAATGTAGCATTTTTTTACATTTATTGATAAATGTGTATTTATTTATTTATAGTTAATGAACACGATAGCATACCAATTACATTAACTAACATAGAAAGAAAACAAAACTATACAATGCAGACAATTGTGTCATAAACAATAAGTATGCGCTACTTACTAACATGGAACAGTGGACACCCTCGCGTTCCTGTTTCTCACAGAACATCAGACATACGCGCTTAATTTTACTCCATTCGTCCGCAAACACATCACATTCAGGGTTGGCCATCAGGAGGGCATTGAGCATCCTTAAAGTATGGCACACATTAAGTAGTAGATCATCTAACTGCTATTTCAAGACCGAACTAACTTTTGAATTAACTTGTACCTTGTTTAATTGGGGAGAGCTATGCTTGGAGTCTCTCTGAAGGATAAAATCCGAAACGAAGTGATCCGCTTGAGAACCAAGGTAACCGACATAGCCCAAAGACTAAGCAAGCTGAAGTTGTAACAGTTAGTCACATCTCTCGCAGAACCGACAATCGCTGGGGAAAACGAGTTCTAGAGTAGAGACCGCGGTTAGGCAAACTTAGTGTGGGACGCCTGCCGGCCAGGTGGAGTGTCGACTTGCGAAAGGCGGCTGGCAGAGACTGTATGAGGAGAACCGAAGATCGGGCTCAGTGGCGTTCACTAGGAGACGCCTACGTCCAGCAGTGTACGAATATAGGCTGATGTTGTTGATGATGATGTGTTTAGTTGCTCCTATACTATCATCATCCCTTATCATACCTCATTCTATTGTATAGAATCAAATTCTTCTAACTGAACAGACAGTTGTGCTGCTGAGGAGTTTATTGCGCCACTTCTTCTTCACAGCTAAAGCACTAGGAAGTGGTGACAGAAGGGCGTTTCGGAGGACTGTAATTTTGACGTTTAAAAAGTGCTGACTCTCAGCCGTATTTGAAGAACTGACTTTTTATTTTGATATTATAATCTTATCCCTATTATTTGGGATCGGCCTAGAATTCACTTCTTTCTTAGCAATACCAACTTTAAAAAAACGATTCAAATTCTTGATGATATGAATTTTGCTCTGCCTCATTTATTTCATCCATACTAGCGACCCGGCCCTGGGGTCCTGCAACCTAAGCACGAAGTCCGTAGGTTTCGGCCAAAGTTGGTGGCGTTTCCTACTCCTTATCACTTACGGACAAAAGATCCGGGGCTCGAACCAAAAATTAATGAC
The DNA here is from genome assembly GCA_916610205.1 of Griposia aprilina. Lineage (NCBI taxonomy): Eukaryota > Metazoa > Arthropoda > Insecta > Lepidoptera > Noctuidae > Griposia > Griposia aprilina. The sequence goes on along the minus strand of OU744304.1, from coordinate 14,694,435 downwards.
AACACGATTTGACAGTGGTCCTTACTCGCGATGTGTTTTAGCCCGTCTGAAAAAGTTAATTAATCGAGACCAGGGTTCACTTCTAAGTATGGAACTACTTTCGGATGGGCCCGTAGTTTCGTTTCCGGACTTAGAGAGTCGGTCCCTTGCTTCGTATGTGTGCGATTTAATGTGGCTACACTTCAAGCATCGACCTAAAAATTAATGTATATACCTAACACACAAACCTACCGGAATGAGTTCTCTAATAATCGTGGAAACAGCATTGAAATCTATCTCTGTAAATAAAAATGACATGCTGTTCGTTGGTGAGCGCATCTCTTGAGAACGGCTGAACTGATTTGGCTATTTATTGGAAAATTTCCCTGAAAAATTTTCAAATTCGGGAAAAGCTGAGCTTCCTTTTTTCTATGGGATTTTTGTATGAACCATTGAAAATTGGACAGAACAACGAGTGTGGACCCTCGGGTCAGCTAGTTGTGTATAAATTAGAAACACCAAGCGAGCACACACCCAGACACTAGAAACGACTTTGTATAATACTATTAAGTAGGTACCTATTTATACAATTATGTATTTTTTATATTAGGTAAGCGTTCCTTTTTGTATAATAGTCCTTCTGCCCTCACTTATTTGTAATCGCTGTATTCACAATATTTTTCTCCAAAACACTATAAACAAAGCAGTAATTTTGACGTTTGGATAATGTTTCTAATTTGTAAAAATGTCAAAGTCAGGCCTTTGATAAAAATCAAAAGCCGAATACTTACCAAGGTTAACAGCAAAATTGAAAAAACCAGACGAAAGTTATTTAAATAAAATAATTCAACATGAAAATGACACCTTAAGGGTCGATTCATACTAGTCTCATCTTGAATCGAAGCGCAGCGAAACGTCAATCTTAAAGATAACAGCAAATTCATCTTTATCTCTACTTACAACGTAATGCACATAATTATATCGCCAATCAGCGCTGGTCGCTCGCAGACGCGCGTATTCCGTACAATACGTGCGTCTTTTTTTTAAATCTCTATATAAATATCGCGTATGTATTTATTATTTTTCGAGATAAATAACCCTTATGTTGCAACTACCATGTTTTGTCTCTGCATCACCCTAAGGTTGACTGGTAGAAAATGCCTCAGGCATTAAGTCCGTCTTTGTACAGTATTTTTTTACTTGTGCATAAAGTTATAAATAAATATGTGCATTACGTTGTACAGAAACGAGTGAATTTGCTATGTTATCTTTTAGATTGACATTTCACTGTTCTTCGACTTTGCGCTAGTATGAATTGGCCCTAATTGTTTTGTCAAGACTTTTTAACTTAAAAGATTCCAAACTCAATTTCAGAAGATCTGACTTCAACTGTTTTGCTAATCTTATAATGGATAGTCCTCTAAGGTATTAAAAAGGGTAGAAATAATGAGGGTAGTGTTGTTCTCTAGTAGTAGGTCGTAAATCTAATCGGTCATCCGTCCCAATGAGTTTGTAGTACGCTGAAAGAGGTTCCTGCAACCTGAACTAATTTTTTTAAAGAGATAAATTGGTTCGTTGCTTACCTAAGTCAAAGTCAAAGTCAAAAGATTTATTTCAAGTACGCACATAAAAGGCACTGTTGAACGTCAAAGCCTACTTACATAAAATAACTAATGAAAAACACAAACATTTTTTAAATATGTTCTTATCTACCAATACCAATTTGCCTTTATGGTGGATTACGGCCCACGCCCTCTTTCAGAGAGGAGGTCAGTATCCGAGCAGTGAGAACATTAGACAGAAGTTACTTTCGCATTTATAATATATGTAAGCATGGATTATGATTGTGCATATTATTATGCTTTAATGCATATTATTATGGTGCTGATCCACGCGTCATGTTCGTGAACGGGCGCCGTCAGTTGAGACTGGTCATCTCTTAACTGCCACGGGTTACTTTTTGTTATTCTTATATTTTGATTTCTTTTTTAATATGCATTTTATTTACATTGTTCTCACATATAGAAGCAACAAGAATAATGTACCAACGATTTTGTAATATCTTGATTTAAAAGGAGTGTCCTTGGAGTTTCTTGCCCGTTCTTCTCCATAGAGATCTACGTTTTGGAATGGGCAACTAGCTTCAACTTTCTGAGTAACTGACCGACTCTTTGACAATTCAAAAGTGCCTGTGAATGGTTTAATTAAAATAAATGCTTTGAGTTTGAGTTTGAGTTTAATACCTATTTATCTAAACGAACATCTTGATATTCATGTGGAAAACGTTGTCAATAAAGCATATCAGATGTTTGGCTTTGTAATGAGAGCATCTAGAGATTTCCATCGTCCCTCTACCTTCTTGCACCTGTATAAGTCCATAATTAGGCCGCAATTAGAATACGCAGTACCGATCTGGAATCCTTACTATAAAAAATACATCGAAATTATAGAATTAGTCCAACGCAAGTACCTTCGTGCTATGCAATTTAGATGTTTTCGAAAGAAAACATCACACCAATCGCTTCTTAAAAAATACGGCCTGCTTACGTTACAGTCAAGACGTGTCCTCCTTGAGACAATGACGTTATTCAGTGTATGCCGAAACAAGTTTGATTGCCCTGACTTGGTGGCTGGTTTGTGTTATCTGGTTCCTCGAACAGTACATGTACGGGAGGTGCGCACCAGGCGACTGTTCGCTACCAGCTTTTCTAGATCCAATGCTGGTGTGCGCTCACCGCTATACCGCTTGGTCGACACATACAATACGCATTTTAGTGCGGTAGACATATTATTCCTAAGCAGGTATAAATTCAGAAATAATATAATTAAAATTCTAAAGGATTGGCAGTAGGCAACAACACAATACTCAATGTAGGTATCATTATTAATAGGCTGGGACTTGTATGATACATCACGCAAGAATTTTGTTTTGTTTTATTTTATTTTCTTGAATTTTGTTTTCTCTTGTTTTATTTTTTATAAATTTTTATTTTTATTATTTTTTATTTGTTACGGTACTTCTTTTATAGAATATACCTAGTTTAACCTTTTTCTTTTAACGTCTTTTTTATTAAGTTAGCCCTACTACAGTTAACGTTTGCTAACAGCTTGTTTTTATTATATAAAATAGTAATCTGTGGAAAATGTTGTGGGTAGTATATTTGTTAATTTTAATTTTTAAGACTACATTGTTTATGCCTAGTATACTACTGTTTGTTTTCCCAAATATAATAAATAAATAAATAAACGAACAAAAGATTTTCTATTATTTTTAGTCTACCAATATATACGGGGTATATATATATATATTATATACGGGGTCAAATTAAATTAGCTAGTGAAACTGCAGACGTGATGGGCATCGATATTTAAACATGATAAAATACGTAAAATTAAATTTAAAAAATCATGTTCCTTTTTGAGTCAACGACCTCTGAAACTTTTATTATTTGAAGTATGAGTTGAAAAAATCTGTTCAAATGAAACGTTTATTATCTAGAAATACATTGTTTGATAAAAGGTGAGATCTTATAACCTAAATGTCATTGTATTCTGCCTGCAAGCAAGCGTGTAAATTTTTATTAAGGGTACGTACATTCTTATTATATTACTATTATTTAGTTTATTTATTTTCATACATATTAAATACATTTTTAAATATTTTTATAAAAAGATTCAATTTTTTTTATATATGAAAACATTGTGGTCTGCCGGTATCAGGAGCAGGGTTCAAGCCACCGGTGGTTAGGGCTCCAGAGACAGGAACCTGCTCACGATGGAGCCGTATCGCGGAGTACTGCCTTCTGAATCAGGCCCAGGATCCAACCGCCTAACGAGAGCCTCGAGAGAGGTTGATCGAGGCTTTGGGCCATCAGGCCATTAGCTGATATACCAGCCGAGCTCACATTCCACATGTCAACAACCTCGTGTGCTAAGTCGAGATATTTAATTTATTTCTCTTTTTCAGCTTTCACAAGGTTCTCGTCATGTGGAATGGTAATATCGATAATTATTGTGCGGCGCGCTAATCGATCTATCACCACTGTATTAGGCTTATTGACTATAATAGTCCTGTCAGTAATGATAGACCGATCCCAGTACAACGTGATATGGTCATTTTCGAGAAATGGATCGGGCTCATTCTTGTATATTACTATTATTATTATATACTATTATTATCTTATACTGTTGCAATTATTCACTTTTTTTAGTTTAATTACATTGTTAATATTCTTATAACTTTATTAATTAATATGTTTTTTTTTTTGTATTCCATAAACTCCTTAATTTCCATAAAAATACTTTAGAAGCCATACTGTCAATTTTGTCTGGAACACATTACCCTGTACATTTTTTAAAACGTTTGGTAAGTTATTACAAAATAAAACACACAGTCACATTATATATTTTTTTCTTATATATCTTTATACCAAATGTATGGGTGGTATGGTATTTCGTTTCACAGAAACTACATCTTTAGTTTATTTATATAATTTAACATTGAAAGGGCTGCTTGTGTTCAATAATTCTTGTTATAATTCGGTACCTGAACCTATGTTATCAGATATGAAATCGCAGGACACTCATTCAACTCATACTTTACACTATTACCACTGAAAAACCAATCTTTAGTTACCTGTGACTGTTTTTACATACAATTGTGTATTTCATACTATTAATTTCCTTCTATAATCTTAGAATATTTTTATATATTGACCTTTGATTATATACCTGTCCAGATTGAGCAATGTACGACGCGCAAAATCCTTCTCCAATTGCGCGATTATGTGTGAGTACCACTTGTGTACGTATTGTAGTCAAACTGTCAAGGTGTGCGTGTTTAGGGATACCTGCTCCAAATTATTAACTTACTTTTCCTCCATTATTTAATAAGATGAAGATTAAACAAAATAGGTTAATTGAAGTAATCATTTTATAGATTTGTGATTTATTTAATTTAGTAACAACAAAAATACGATGAAAAAATAAATACCTACAGTAATATATAAGGTGTATCTATTCATACACGAAATATTTTAAGAGATACATCTATAGCTGGTACAGAACCTAAAGACACGATTTTTTTTTTTTTATCTAAATGTTTTTTATTTTACGCAATTATTATAATTTTAAAACTGCTTGAGACATTTTGCATAAAACCTTTACTCCCCATTCTATGAATGACCCACCCGACGCGGCGAGGGAGGTGGCGCGCCGCCGCGCCGCGCCGCATCGAGCGAGGCGTCTCATCTATTCTGTGTCGAGCAGAGTGTTGGTGAGGTTGTGTTCGCATGCACGTCTCCGCGAGGCCGCGCAAGCCGCCGGACGCAAACACCTGCCCCGACCTTTTACACGGGCCCTAACAATCTCATTGGTAAACTGTAGTAGACGTATGAAAATACACCTCTGCCTATCTCTACGTGGAATGCAGGCGTGATGATGTTAAAAATAGAACCAACGTAGGTAGACTTCGTAACTCTACCTATGTAGTCTTACTTTAATAGATTATCGCTTACAAAAATAATAAATGTGGATTTAAAATACAAAACCACCTAAACATAAGTAAGTACCTACATTATTAAATTCCCTCCTTAATGTTTAACGAAAAGGAACCTAGGTGTGATTATAACAAATTTTAATCCTAATCTACAGTACCTACACATCGGTAAATTAAGTAAATACTAATAAACAGCTGATAGGTGCAACTCGAATTCGCATAAGTTAATGACCTCTGTGACGTTATGACTGTTACGAGTGTATCCGTCAGCTGATTGTTAGTTGCCTACCTCCCTACTCGTACAGATGTGAACATCAAGAAGTCTTAAGTGCGTGGCGTAGAATTATTTGATCAAAAATCGTACCATAGATTGACAGACGTGGACATACGTGTACTGTTGTAGGTACACGTTGTTTCTCGCCTCGCAGTGGCCGAGTGATAAACGGGATAAATGGAATGGATGGATGGTGAATGGTTTATCGTGGAATAACATGCGGTATGATTCATCAAAAACTTATTTAACAAATAAATACCTATTGATTCTAATTCCCCATCATCACACTTCATCAGGCTTTGGACTGGCGAATTATTGATACAATAATTTGTTTAGGTAGGTAGCTACTTACCATTAGGTAACGCGTATTAAATAATGAATAATACTTATCATTCTACTTTATTACTATTGTTGTTTGTATGTCGACGTACCTATTTAGTTACTTGGAAACATGTCAATTTTATACGAAATTCAGTTATCCCATTGAATAAGGTATGCAGGTGCCTTTTATGAATTACTGTACCAATAATTTGGCGTGTTTAAAAATTAGAATCAACTTATTTACAATAAATTAAAATGTACATACCTAATACCTACGTAGTTATTATTTACACAATTTACACCAATTGTTGTACAAATTTGCCCTGTTGTTGGACGCAGAGGGCTGCACGTTTTATTAACTGTCCTTGCACTTTTAATAATGTGTCTCTTTCACTAGCCATCACTGCAAAAGCTTTTACAATTCGCATTTTTAATTGTTGCGCACTAGATATCGTATGGCCGTCATTACCATAAACCAGGTCTTTACCCCTACGTCACACATGGAAGTCCAACGGCGTAAGATTAGGCGAGCGAGCTGGCCAGGCGACCGGTCCACCTCGACCTATCCAACGATTGTCGTACTCGTTAGAGAGGTATTCTAGAACACGCCTATCATAGTCCGCGGGTCATGCTGGAAGTACATCGACATTGTCCTTAAATAAATAAGTGGTATGTCTTCTAGCCTCAGATCAAGTAAAAAAAGGTAGATAACGCGCGGCCTTTGTTGTTAGTGAAGCCACAAAACTCAGCTCCTCCATGTAAACACACGCGCTCACGCACACACGTGCATCAAACTAAGCTCTTTTTCGTTAGTATCTCATGAGGCGCCGTGCAGTAAGTTTGCCTACAAAATGCCGTGCTGTGTAATTAAATGGTGCAAAAACAATACAAAAGTGAACAAAAAGTCTGAAGGAATATCGTTTCACACGTAAGAACACATAAAACTATTATTTTTTTTGTCATTCCAGCACTATTTTGAGGTTATTCGGAACAGATAATGTCAATGTCCCGAAATGACGTACCGGGAGAGTGTTGCTAGTAGTTCTTATTTCTATTAGCCCAAAATGTGGGTAAGTAAATTGTAGGCAGTAATAGAAAAATAATTAAGTAGAGAGTGGACAGAACGTTGTTTTTTTTTAATCACGTGATTTTATCTTACATTAATTGAAGTCAAGGTAAATATTTATTTTGTAATTTGTTTATGTTTTTGTTTAAATTCTTGAGTACTATATACCTTCTGTTTTACTATGAAATATTATGGTTTTAGGTTTCCAAGGAACATTTTAATAAGAGATGAATGGGTAGCTGCTATAAGACTGGGCCGAAATGAACACAATGGCAACCATCCTTATTTAGTGTGGTTTGTTTTTAACTCATTAATTCCGTTTTTTTTTGTATTAAGATTTTTTTTCAAATATATAATTGTTTTACTTTTTGTTGTATTTTTTCTCCCTGCTCACATACCCCTGGACTATCTATTTATAAAGTGATAAAAACGTGTGAAAATTCAAAGAGATGTTGAACGTAGGAAATACGTTTAGCATATCTTTGATTTTTTAACGTTAAGGAATATTGTTTCCGGTAAATGTAAAAATATAAACAAACAAACAGACAGATTTACTTTTGCATTCGCATAATACCTATTTTTATTATTACGTAATATTAAGGGACTTTAAAAAAAAAGTGGCAACTCTTCTTTGACTCACACATAGTTAAAAAAATGGTTACAGTTTTCTATTCCACGTGCGGTATCTACCTTTTTTTACTTGATCTGAGCTTCTAGCATGGTCGCTAGTTGGCCTGTCAAAAAGGCCTAGGTATGTTTGACCATTAAGCCGATCCAGAAACACAGGTCCCAACAGTCTATCGCCTATTAACCCAGCCCACACATTAACACTGAACCGGGTCTAGAAATGATCCGGCCTAACAACACGTGGATTTTCTGATGCCCACCAGTGGGCGTTGTGGATGTTAAATAACGCGACGCGCGTAAAGGTGGACTCGTCCGTCCACAGGATCCGCCGCCGATCCGATACCTGTAGTAAGGCATTGTTGTGTTTCTTGCCCGAAGCCCGACGCGTGTTAACTGCGGCGCGTGCGGTGCACAGAACACTATTACGTGCGGTACGACACGCGGATTATGTGGGACTGAGAGGTGCGGGCAGGGAAGGGAGGCGCGCGCTTGGCGCGCTCGGCGGCGGTTCGTGTTTCTTCCCTTTGATCAAGCCGCGCGCCGTCTTAGCGCGCCGAAATGTCGCCGCCTGCTTCAATGACAGTAAATACTACGTAGGTAGAAACTAGCGTAATGGATGTTAAAAAATAAGAAGGAACCATTATTTATTTTGTGTGTCAAGTAATATTAAATTATTTAATTTTTAAAATAATATAACTAGATAAAAAAAAAACGTGTATAGCTTCTGTACCAGCTATAGGTGTATCCCTTAAAATATTTCGTGTATGAATAGATACACCTTATATAGATCAAAATCCATCTCTTTGTGTTAGTTTTCTCTTTGATTTTATTGCCTGGGCTACGTTATCTGATTAACAATTATGGTGACATCTTATTTACAAATATTAGCATAATAACAAATAACAGGCTTGTTTGGTGATGTTGACAACAATCACCGGTATTTTTGAAAAAAAAAAGAAAGTTGTTCCCCAGTGAATCTAATAAGTACTATTGCATCACTTTATGATTTACGACGATGTAATGATATTTGTAATTTGTCCCCCATAGTTTCGCCAAATCTCCCTAGTAATAAACTGACTACACCGGCTAATCAGACTATCCTACAAAATATCGAATAAAAAAATCGTGTTTTCTTTATAAATAGTGGTTAAATAACTTAAAAACTTAAAAAACTTATAGATGTGGAAAGTGAACTTGGTGTTATTATACGGTTTTCCCACATAATTACGACAGAATTTGACGGCACAAACCGGCATAATTAATTATTCTTCGTGAGCACGTTATCCTTAGGTGATTCAAATGACACTGGCGTAGGTGACAAGCGAGTCTACCAAATGACTTTATTTGGGCCGTTTGGTACGGCCAATAAGTCATCTAGACAGGTATATAATCAAAGATATTGACATTTTTATTGTAAACAAGCTGACCCGACAGACGTTGTCCTGTCTTAACTATGAATGTCATATTTCGTTTAGTTTTAGTTTTGACTATTGACTAAAACTAAAACTATCGACTCATTTATCAACCGATCCATCTGTGTTAAACGATATTTGCAGCGCGCATTCTGTCAATCGCTGACAGTTATTTCAAACAACTGACAGTTATGTAAAATTAATATTGGCGTTAAGTTTTCTTAAATTTTGTAACGTTCCGATCAACTTCCTTATTTTTTTATAGGGATTCATTTCATTTCATTTGTCATCTCTCAGTTTTCTTTTTCTATAAAGCTTACATGTTAAAGCCAGTGTCATAAGGTCAGGTTCTCTCCCAAAGCTGCTTTATTATTTCCGGTTGACTATCAATTATGATTAAGTTGATTACATACAGTGGTTGACAATCCATAACTAGTCTAATATAATACCAAATCAACCAAATATCAACCAACCCAGAAATTAGTGCTAATCCACACAGGCACTAAACTCTACAATTGTACTATCATCAGCAAAAAGAATACATTTCTTCAAAGTAGCTTCTGGAAGATCGTTTATATAAAGCAATAAAAGTAAAGGGCTACTAATGCTACCCTGAGGCACACCATTTTTATTTGTTAGTGCCATTGGTTTAAATTTTTCTTTAAAATAAAATATATTATTCTGCCTTTTTTATAATTTTGGATATGTCTGTACAATGTTTTCTGTTACGTACGTATTCATATGCTTTTCCCCTTATGCCATGAAACTCTTATTTGTGTAAAAGTTTAGAGTGATTTACTAAGTCAAAAGCCTTACTCATATCTAGAAATAGGGACACCACTGAATTGCCATTATTTATGCTTTCTGTTACAATTTTTAACAAATTAAAGATTGCAAGAGCAGTTGAAATTCTCTTGCGGAAACCAAATTACTCGTTGCATAATATCTCATGTGCAGAGAAAAAGTTGTATAACCTACCAAGCATTGCCTTACAAAAAAAAACGATAAAATCGTAACTATAGTCCTGGGCCCATAGTTGTTAGGGTTTGACTTATTTCTCTTTTTGAAAAGTGGTTTTACGGTAGACATTTTAAGTTGTTTATGAAATACACCTTCTAGGTATGATAAATATAACATGCACCAGTGGATGACATATCCAAATAGCACAAGCTTTCAAAGTTTGTGTTGAGATATCATCTTGTCCTCTAGTTTTGCTATTACATTATGATTTTATACACTTCTATCGCATCTATAGGATTTAGAAAAAATGTATTTAGATTTTTGTTTTTTTTAATTAAGTTTAATATTATTGGAATTTATAGGCTGATTAGATGTCAAATTAATAAAGTAGTCATTAAATATATTTAAAAAATCTAAGGGATCATTATATGTCATATGATTACCACTTATTTTCAACTAATCCAGTGTCCGAACTTATCATCATCTACCTAGCCTAGTCTTAACTATGTTGGGGTCGGCTTCCAGTATAACTGGATGCAGCTGAATACCAATATTTTACATGGAGCGACTGCCTATCTGACTCAACTCAATTCAACTCAACTCAAAGCATTTATTTCAAATAAACCAATTACAGGCACTTTTGAATTGTCAATGGTAACAGGTTGCGCGTCGATGTCCCTGCCACCTTGTATTGTAAGTAGTTGCAAGTACCTGCCTGTATACCAAATAGTTTGTTGGACTGTACATCAAAAACGTGTCGTAATATAAGTACCAATCCCCTCGCTTTGACTAATTCCACAGAAAAGAACTATTTCTGTCTAGACTAATAGTTGTCTAGTCTAGACGTAGATCAGACGAGACGCGACGGTTTGATTTCAAAAACATTTTCCAGTGATGCTTTTTTTATTGAGTTGTCGCTTTGTTGGGTTTCGGGAAAAAGATATTGCTATATTTTTGTAATAATGTCACATCTAGATCCAAGCGTAGTCTGTCATGTGTACTTACGGTGTTGTTATTGTTTTCTATTATTATCTTACTAATATAACAAAGCTGCAGAGTTTGTTTGTTTTCAGGGAGCTGTACCGAATAGAAAAGCCGAACCCATATAGGATCACTTCGTTGTCCGTCCGTCCGTCTGTCGGTCTGTCAGTCTGTCAAGACCCTTTTTCTCAGGAATGCGTGGAGGTATCAAGTTGAAATTATTATCAAATACGTAGGTCTTCGGTCCCTTAGAGCTCCAATAAATCAAGTTTCTAAGAAAACGCAATAAAAAATATCGCCATATACTTACGACATATTTTTATACTCGCAAAACCTATAGTGTACCTACTTCCCGTTGACCTAGTATCGTGTTTGGCAAGAAGCAAGGTCTCACAGCACAAGTAAAGGAGAAAAAGTCCTAAAATCATTAATTTGTAGTTTTATCATATAAAAAAATGTGATAACAAACTTACATTTGCAGTTGGATAATTGACCGTGACGTATATTGATTTAAGGGAGAACATGTTTTTCAACTACAATGTTAAGTTTGTTCTTGGGATAACTTCATCCTAACTACGAAACCCTTTATTAGGCGTGGTCCGACACGCACTTGGCCGGTTTTTCATTGAGATCCTTTGTTTGGTTTCGGGAGAAAGATATCGCTTTATTTTTGTAATCATGTCACATGAGATCCATTCATAGTCTGTCATGTGACCGTACTTATCGTGTTCTTATTGTTTTCTATTAACATTTGTAATATACTGAAAATGAACAACCATAAAGTAATAAATATCTAAAGCTTTTCTAACCTTGGAGACAAAAGATCTTCAAGCTATTAAAGCATACATTGCTTTTAACACTTTGCCAATATTATGGCAAAATATGTCATTGTACTAGCACGAGTGGCTCTATGAGCTGTAAAGCTCGCGAGTCTTTACACCTTAAGGGGCTTACAAGAGCTAAATTGCGGTCTCTGTCGGATTGCATAGAAAAGAAAGAGACGCGCGATGACACAACGCTGGTAATTTATTGCAAAATATGAAGCAATTATGGATTTACAAAAATCTATTCATTGGACTAAAAAATTAAAACACTATTACGTTAGTATGTTGCTTGTAGAATAATCTGTCAAAAAATCTGAATGTTTGCATGTATATTAGTAGGACTTTTAATCGTTAAAATTTTTTTTAGAGGTATCTTCGTGATTTTTTTCTATTATAACAAGTTAATTGTAGTATGTTTTCAACACACTATCTAACTAGCATATATCCTGCAGAATATCATATATTTTTCTGATTTTGGTTACTGCAGTGGATCATATATTTTTAGGCATTATAAATTTGCGTTTAGGTCATGTAGTCCCCTTAAAATAAAATCTTTAAAACAAAAAGCGCGCGCAGACAGCGCGAAATGGCTGAAATATGTTTTTTTCGTTTTCAACCCCCATATCTCCGCCATTTCGAAAAATTTCGAAAAAACTGAATTGACAAAAAGCATCCATATAATTATCGAAACTACTCACAAAACTTTATGAGAATCGGTTGAGAAATGCGACCTGTAGAGGAGAACTGTGGGCCTAAAATGGACGCTTTGGCAGAATCATATTATGATCTGCGTACAATTAATATCCCGCAATTCATCTGTTTGACAGTTTTGTATGAAGTTTCGTAAAATGGTCCACAAATTATGCATTGCTTTAATGAAGTCTAATGTCAAATAGCAACTGTCAAACAGATGAATTGCGGGATATACGAATTGTACGCAAATCATATTATGATTCTGCCAAAGCTTCCATTTTAGGCCCCCAGATATCTGGACATCCGGACATACGAAAGCATTTTTGCCCAAGCTGAAACGGAATCGCTTGGCACGCGGTTCGCGCTCAGTTACACAATATTTCAGATTATTGGTTTTTCACCAATTGGTAAATACATACACACACTCAGAAAACATGACCCTCCTTCTAGCGCAGTCCGGTAAAAATAGTAAACAAACAACCAAGTAATTGAAGTGAAAACTACATTAAGCGCGTTTAGCACTTTTTGGGTGAACAAAAATCATGGAACTCGCGTCATCGTCACCGAACGCTTTCCATGAGCTATATGTATACTGTGTATACGAGTATATGTGTACTTTTTGGGTGAACATAAAGCGTCAACCTCGCGTTATCGTCACCGCACGCTTCGACGGTACAATTCACAAGTTAACTTTTTTACTTCTATCGGCAGTCCCCAAAGACAGCCCCGCATATATATATATTTTTTCACATTCGTATCCCACTTTCTAAGCAACATTTAAGTTGCTCACAACTGCAGCCCACTTTGCAATAAGCTTAACCATGGCACAACATTTTTTTTTTTTCAGTTCACGCTAAGTTACAATAGAAGCGCCGTTACATGAACAAGGGACATCCATTTACGACGGCAAGTTGACGTTAAGTCAATGACCGTTTACTTTATGCCAGTAGTATTTACTAGCATTCCAGTCCAGTGATCCAATCCAGTGCTGGATCGTAACAAAAATAGCGTTATTATTCTAGTACCGTACACGGAATCTTGTTTAATATCCAGTCCAATAATTAAATTTGTGTTCTACTTTTTGATACAACACCAGCTAATTCAGTGGCATTCCAGTCCATTTCATTAATCGCTTCAATCTTGGAATCATTATTAAGCGTACTCAGCGTACGCGTTTAGTTTTAAGCGTTTCAAATTTTAATTGTGTTTTAGTGTTTGGTAGCGTAATGATTATGTATGTACCAAATTTAATTTATTTGTTTTTTTTGTGATTAAAGCGATATAAGCGTTTCGGTGAAACTGTAAGCTGATAATGTATTTTTGAATAAATAAATTCAACGGCTTTTGAAGGACTAGATTATTGTAAATGACATCCAGTTCAGTCCAGCGCTGTATTCAACTTGCTAGATCTAGCGACTGGAATAATGTGAACCGGCCATAAAGTTAAGTTGAAGTCACTACTCCGCACACAGTTTGGTCACTTAGTGGTACCATTAAATATTAGTTTGAAACGTTATTAATCTTTGCAAAGGATAGAAGTTTGAAAGTCATTGGTTTTGGTATTAATTTTATAGGGTATTGTGTGGATGGGGTTGGAAGACGGATGGAAGTCAAATTCGGAAGTCATGTAGGCTTTACGTTATTGGGTAGTAATCGAACAGACGACTCAGCTTATGGTAAGTGGTTACTGCCGCCTAAGGGCATCCGAAATACGTAGTGGCTGCGATCTCAGAAATAAAGTTGAAATATCTCATGCATGTGCCTATACAGGGTCAAATTAAATTAGCTAGCGAAACTCCATAGACGTGACGAATTTTAAAAATAAATAAATTTGATGTTTTTTTTTTGGGTCATCGACCGCAGTTTGTGTATTCACTTGAAATATCAGTTTACAATATCAGGTTTTATTTAGTAAACTTCACAGTCGTGATTGGTATCGATATGTATCTAAACACGATAAAACATATTATTTGCGCACGCGCAGATGGACGTCCCGGGGGTCAAATATCGCGCGGCGTCGACTTTCAAGCGGCTAATGCCGAAAGAATATTTTTTAGAAGTCTTGGCTGTTTTTATACGTTTTACGTCAGTTTTTATAAGTCACATGTTATAGTGCGAGTACATGGTGATACGCTGGAAACTGTTGACAATGTCGCCTCTAGTAGCGGCACCCGAGGCGTCTCCGTGATCTGTGGCCTATATTAACATACCCTTCAGACAGAAACACAGGAACGCTGCTAGTCTGTAGACATTGTTATGGTTGCTGGACGTGCTGGAGCTCGTCCAGTTACACACATGAGCTCCAGAGTGCTGAGACAAGTGGCTATCGCTTTCAAAGCGACTTTCAACAGAAGGGGTTCGTTGCTAACTGAAAACAGCTGCACGGGTTGATCTAAGGTTAATAAACTACGCTTGTCGCAATCAATTTTTGGATGGGTGACCATCCCTTACATATCGAGCGAAACCCGTCCGTGCCTCGGAAATCCTGGCTGTCACTCGTAGATCTTTGACAGTCGTTACGGGTAGTCAGAAACCCAAAAGTCTGACAACTAGTCTTACCAAGGGGTACCGTGTTACCAAGCAACTGGGTTGTGGAAGTCAGATAGGCAGTCGCTCCATGTAACATACTGGTCTTCAACTGTATCTGGTTACACTAGAAGCCGACACCGAAGCTGTTGGGAAAAAGATTGGCAGAATGATTTTTGACATAAGCTTTTCGGTAGCCAATGAATAGTTTTTTGACTTTTCCATCATCGTTAGATAACGCTGATAGAATGTCACTTAGTCTTATCCCCTTGGGGACGGCATTCATGTGAACCCTGTCTAGGTTTAAAATAAAAATTAGAAAAGTTGTCAGAAGCCCTACAAAAATTCATGTCGATTCAAGTGAATATAATTCTCGCAGTATTAGAGCCGACTTTCGTGACTAGGATTAAACTGTTTCGGCGGTGGTCGGCTTAGCAAAGATAAACTTTATAAAACCTAGTTTATTAACTTGTGAATGGAACTAATAACCTGCCTACTTGGACTACCTTCAACAGACCGTCGCGTCGGTCCATAGAGCTAGCTTATATCCATTGACGTGAATTCTGTAAGGCTGAGTTAAGTTTATAATAATACTAGCTGTACCCGGCCTGGCTTCGCACAGGGAGCACTAAGTATCTAACTCCTACCCTACCTACCTACCCAACCCTACCGGTCTAACCTACCCTACCCTACCCACCTATCCTACCTTCCCTACCCTACCATACCCTACCCTACCTACCTATCCTACCTACCTACCTACCTACCTCTTCTGTCTCATTCACTCACTTTTTTTTATTTTTTTTTATATACAAACCTTGTCCAGACAATAACGAACACAAAAAAAAGAATTATACAATTTAGTGCAGTCGTTCGGAAGTTATACGTGTACATACAATTTATTTAGTAATATTATAGATGCACAGCAAAGAGACGTTTACATTTCAAGTGACATTTTACCACAGACAATTTACATTTTACCATAGACAATTTATTTTTGAGTTACCATCGTATAAATATTGACAAATATTGACATTAATATTTATACGATACTAACGTCACTCAATTGTTTTGCCTTACCAGTACCTCTCCACTAACACTTAAACTTTATGGTATGGTATTAAAGTTCAAATTGACTTTTAAGTATTATTACGAATCGATTGTATGGGAGTATAGAAAAGTGTTGTTTTTAGATCTTTTCAGGCATTTTTTTAAATTGTTCTCTACGTAAGAACCATCCTCGTACTTCAACGAATATTCTAAAAAAAGAATTAGCAAAATCGGTTCAGCTGCTCTCGAGATTTGCGCTTAGCAACACATTCAGCGATTCATTTTTATACTATAGAAGATTCTTGTCGTTGTGTCGTAAGAATTTATAGCTGTATCTACAAGGATTTTTTGGCGCGTGTCCAGAAACGCAACTAACGCCGCCATTTTTCTTTTTCAATACAATGTCCCAAAACATTATCACAAAAGTTTACCAACAGCGCCCCCCTCTCAATGTGATTCAAGCACCAAAAGATCTTTGCAGCACTGTAAAAGGAACGAGTTCTAGTCTACATAGACCCAAATAAACAGCTCCCAAAGATACCACTCCAAATTATTAGTTCTGTTATTAACTAAATGTACCAGGTAAACATCATTTCGAAGCGTCCAGGCCACAATCGAATTAGCCAACGGTGGTGCCACTTACCGTCCACTTTAAGTCGGTCCACCCTGCTCCCCACGCACCACTAAATTGCTTCTTAATGAGTACCCGCATAAATTATTATAGGTCTTCATTGGATGGTTGGGTCCTGCAAATGTCAAGGGTGCATTTAGTTAGTTTACTTTTGGCCGGGCCCTTTTTTTAGAGGTGAATACTTTTAAATGTGGGCCCTTTTCATGTGTTTTGAAAGGACGGATTGTGGGCATAAGGATATAATCTATTCGTTTGGTAGACGACTGAGTCTTCATGTATAATTTTTACGCTACACTTGCACCTTTGTTGATAAAGCCCTATTCTCATACAGAGAAGAAATGACCACCGATAAACACGGATGCTCACTGTACGTTGACACTTTTAGTCTAAATATTAATAGTCTTCAATGCCTCAATAGGGTGTTCAATAAGAAAGCAGATTACAAAGTTACAACGGTACTCCAGATTGTAGGCTCTCAAATTAATCTAAATCAATATTTTTTCTAGAATAACATGTGTTATTATTTTCCCGACAATCAAGTCCACATAAACCGATTTCCATTACAAAAGCAGATTATGTACGAAGAGACAGAAATAACTGCGCGAAAGGAAAACAAACTCATTGCCGAAGTTAGGCGAATTTATTGCAAGTTTAGGTGTCCATAAATTTTCATACCCCCCACCCCTTTTTACTTTTCTGTGGTTCAACAACAAACAAGTTTCACTACTTTGTTATAGAATCAGGGTTGGCAAATTAAAAATTCAAAATACACTTATTTAACCGTCTTCAAAAAGGAGGAGGTTATCACTTCGGTTTGTTTTTTGTATGTTCGGGCATAACTCAATCATATATAGACGGATTTGCAAAAGTCTTTTTTTGCTCGAAAGGGTATGCTCTCGAGGTGGTCGCATTGTCACCAAATCAGAATTTGATGAAGGGATCCCATGGAAATCGAGGGAAATCCTCAAATTTTACAGGCACGCCTATAGCGATTTGGGTATTTTTTATGGTAACTCGTGCATTTGCTCTCGGAAAGCACCATTCGGTGAAGTGGAACTGATGATGAAGACCAAAGGTGACCACGGGAACTACTCAATTATAAGTATTTCACGGGTTACGATTCGATTACTTTAATATGGTTGCTAAGCAATTTATGCTCGTCACAATGAATATGGTGAAATGGTGCTGATGGTGGCTTCATCATCAGCTCCAGTTCTTTTGGTTCTTACCAGGAGAACTCCTCAACAATTAACGTTCCTGCTTCGGGAAAAGGAATATTTTGTAAAAGGTGATGTGTAATTTACAAAAAAAAAACAACCGACTTCTAAAAAAAAACACTTCAAAGTGAAAAAATAACTTTAATTTCGGAAGTTGGTGTCTTTGGATTTTAGTTCTTTGCCGACTTCCGAAATTAAAGTTACACTTTGTAGTGTTTTTTTTTTTGTAAAAATGATTTTTATTGTTCTCTTTTTTAGTGGTTGATATATTAATTTATCTAAGTTACAATAGCCTAATGTCAAACGCACATCACCTTTTAAAAAAATATTGCTTTTCCCTATGCAGGGACGTAAATTGTTGAGGAGTTCTCCTAGTAAAAACCAGAAGAACACCATATGTATTGTGACGAGCATAAATTGCTTAGCAACCATATTAAAGTAATTGAATCGCAAACCGTGTAATACTTATTATTGAGTAGTTAGTCTTCATTATCAGTTCCACTTCACCGAATGGTGCTTTACGAGAACAAATGCAGGAGTTACTATAAAAAATACCCAAATCACTATAGGTGAGCCAATAAATTTTGAGGATTTCCCTCAATTTCCATGGGATCCCTTCATCAGATTCTGACTTGGTGACAATGGGTCCACCTCGAAAGCATACCCTATCAAACAATTTTTTTTTTTTTAAATCGGACCACAATTGGCGGAGAAATCGGTGAAGATATATAAAACATACATACAGCCGAACATTATGACCTCCTCCTTTTTAGAAGTCGATAAAAAAATCTAACAAAAGGCTTTGATTGACATGGGTCGGCTTCCAGTCTAACCGGATGCAGCTGAATATCAGTATTTTACACGGAGCGACTGCCTATCTGACCTCCACAAACCAATTACTGGGTAACACGATACCCCTTGGTAAGACTAGTTTTTAGAACTTCGGGCTTTTGATGACCCGTAACCACTGTCAAAGATCCACGAATGACAGCTGAGACGAACAGCTTAACGTGCTTTGCGAGGCACGGAGGGGTTAACCTGATTGAATGACCTGTGCGATTATTACTACTTAGCCACGAGCTCTTGACTGACATCATCTGATAAATAAAATGTATTTTAAAAGGTGTTTTGCGTGTTGAGTCCACTATTATCACGTCATCATAATATTGAGATGATCCACATCGCTCATAAACCTAGAAAAGCAAAGTTCCTCGTAAGAACAAACGTGCACAGCTCTAAGATGCTCCATGCCTTCTATTGATGATAATGGGAAACTTGGAGAACGTCAGAAATGGCCATTTTTCAGACAACTTTTTATCCTCCCCTGTATAATAACGTTTATTACAATTACGAGGTTTCCACTGCACAGTGACGATATTGGTAACTCACTTCATTCGTTATGTTTAGATCTTATTCAGGTTTATCATTATCATCATCCTACACCCACGTCATCATCCTGCATCATCCTGTTCATCATCCTGTGTACAATAAGTAGGTATTATACGAACAAAACCAAAACTCAAACTGATTTAGTCAGCAGTTATGATATGGCTGCCATGTTTGTATATGACAAACATGTAAAATTAATACGTACTCCAAACGCATTTTGTCCATAGAACCTTAGGCGAATCACACACTACAACGCGCCACGCGACGTGGTGCAGATAACGCGCACCCGCGCGTTTATATACAAATCCAATAAAAAAATCGCGGGGAATTTGGGTCCGTTTCCCGCGCCCCGTCGCGTGGCGCGTTGTAGTGTGTGATATGCCTTAGTAATACCTACTAAGATAGCAATAATTTATAATATTCTAAAGGTTCCACGGTCCTGTTCGCTTGTTAGTTCTCGTTCACGATGTAATAACGAAAGGTCGAATGTTCTGGAATTTTATGACGTCATAAAATTCAAAGCCCACGTTATGGCATCGTTCTACCTACAATCTCATAGTTCTGTACTAGGGCGGTACGTAACCGTGGAGGTGGAAAAATATTTGGAATATCCATACAAAATTATTGTAGATATTTTATTCTGATAAAAATGCTGCCTTTTTTGGATTCGTTCATGAATTTGATGAGGAATTTACAATGAAATATTGCTACTCTGTATGTATAATGAAAACTGTTACATTTAAAATTAAGTACCTTCTGTCTTTTTGCATAACCATCGTCGACTCAGGCTTAAGAATCACCAATAATAGTAGATTGTGCACCGAGGGGATAAAGTGACCGATTACTAACGAGGGCGTAGCTTAAGGCCCGAGGCTCCACCGAGGGCCTTAATACACACGAGTTGGTAATTGCACTTTCTTCCGAGAGATACATAGTGTTATATACGAGCAACGAGGAAATTATAAAACATTTTTTTTAAGAGAAGTTTATGTTAGAATTGTTACTGATTATTAAAACTCAATTGTAAGACTTTTACCAGGGAGATTAATATTGGTTTGAGACGTTTGAGACAATGCAGAAGAGATTACTTGCTGTGTCTGTGCTATTGGCTCTGTGCTAGGGGAAGACTGTGGGGACAAAGGGGCAACTGGTCCTCGTGGTGCCACTGGCGATACCGCGCTTGTTAATGGTTGAGGAAATGAATCTGGATGCAAAGTAATCTATTCTGCTATTTGGTTATTTATTTTTATTTTGTTTTCAACTGCATTCTCGATGTAACCTTCTGCAACAGCGGATGATTTCCAACCCCCATGACGTTTATTGTGGTTAAATCGGCACCAGTGTCTGCAAGAATAGTCGCTGATGTTCTGCTAAAGCAGTGGCCGGTGTAATCTTGTGGATTGGGAGAATTTAGATAGGAAGCTATTTCTTTTGGCACTGTACTTATTTAATTTTTCCTAATATGTTGTTTTATACATGTCGGAAATACGTTAAATCAATCGTTTGACTTAACTCTGGTGCTGCACAGAGTCTATAACGCTGACGCTGCGATAAAGCAGTGAACACATTTAGAAACTGTCGCGCGTTCCGTATAGTTGTGTCGTGTACCTACAATGTGTGATTCGCAAGTGTTAATTTGATCGTAAGTTATAATTTGATTTGAACTGCAAGCAGTTTTTATAGCGCAATAACCAACACTACCCATAGTACGCCCACAGTAGTTAAAATATGGCTGATAATAACGAGAGACACGTACCTTCTCCGTCGTATATTTCTTGTCTTTAAGCTGCAATAAAAAGCGATTGGTGTTCAGTTCATTAAGGCGAAGTTTCATACATTTCTACACAATCTCATAAAATAAGTCCGATATTACAAATGATCGCTGAATTTTGGTTTTTTGTGTTACGAAGCTTGACAATTAATATATTCTCGTGGATGTCGATATCGTCTGTAGTTATATTTACAAGTTCTTGCGAACGACAAGCACCATTTACTCCCAAAATCAAAATACCCTGTAAAAAAATCAAACATGAAACCTAATAGGTTTCTAAAAATAAGTAGGTAAGTATTCAATTATATAAACAGTATGTTATTTCATAAACATTAACTTCATCAACAAATATTTGTCATCTAAAGCATTTTGCAAAAATGAAAATACTTGGTTAGTAATAAGAACTTTTGATTTCTTATTACGGAATCCTCGGATTTTCTTTTCAGAAATGCTGTAAGTTTTTTGTATTCCATAATATTGATGTGGTATTTTTGCCAATACAGTACTTTTTAACATAGACTGCAAATACCACAAGGTACTTGGCTTATATTTTTGCGCTTTTTCTCAAAAATAAAACATAAAAACATTTTCAGAGAAACAAGGTGCATTTTTCTCGCATTTCCACTGTCAAACTCAAACCATTTATTTCAATTAAACCATTTACAGGCACTTTTAAATTGTCAAAGAGTCGGTCAGTTAGTCAGAAAGTTGAAGCTAGTTGCCCATTCCAAAACGTAGATCTCTATGGAGAAGAACGGGCAAGAAACTCCAAGGACACTCTTTTTAAATCATGATATTACAAAATCGTTGGTACATTATTCTTATTGCTTCTTTACGTGAGAACAACGTAAAAAAAAAATATGTATATTAAAAAGAAATCAAAATATAAGAATAATAAAAATAAGCCGTGGCAGTTAGGAGATGACCAGTCTCAACCGACGGCGCCCGTTCACGAACATGACGCGTGGATCAGCACCATCCAGCTCAACTATTTTGTAGGGAACCGAATGATCCAACACTCGCGCCACCAACAGTGAAACATTTAAGTGAGCATGACATAGTCTCAACTGCCATGGTTTCAAGTCAACATACATAATAATGATATAGTGCAAAAATAATAATAATAATGATATGATGTAATTAGCTAATGTCAAAACTTATGCAGGATATTCAAGATTGTTATTAGTCTGTAAGCTTTCTTTAAAAAATAAATAAATAATAAACGAATCCATGGTACTCACATTTACAAAATTTTAAAAAACGCTTCTAAATTATACAAAACTATAGTTTGCTATGTAATTGAGTGTAATTTGTATGTAAAACTCTTAATATGTCATGTTATATTTATTTCTGGATTTCTTGGGCAATAGATTCTCAACATCTTGGACAGTTTTTTTTTCTGGCTTCTTTATCAAATCTTCACTATCACTACATACTAGATGGCATTTTGATTAGATCGTAAACACAAATTGAAAATTCTGATTTATCAAACAAGAGAAAGCTATCCGCGCGCGCGCGATTGTCACTTATTCATTAATTTTTTTTTTTTTTTAAATCATTGTGCAGCAAAAGTATGTGGCCAGTATCATTTTGCGCTTGGTGACAAAAACTTTTGTCTTTTGGCATTAAACTATATCTATATAAGCTAGCTATTGACTTGCCATAGATAAAAAAATCACAGCACGGTAACAATGGATTTTCAGACACTTTTTCGACCCACTCATTTGTACAACAGTAATGACGTACTGCCTTATTTTTTTTAAAGTCATAGTTTTTTTCCGAGCAGGTACACGACCTGCTCGCTAATGTCAAATTATATGTCATACAAACCTAACTTATAGCAAGTCATTAAAGTCCTAGGCTTTAGCCGGGCATTAATATTGTACTGGATTTCATTATGACCTGCTGGTGCTTAATGTGATTTAAATCTTGAACCACAACTAAAAAAATTGTATGAAAACCTTAATCATAAAACAAACGTTTTTTTCTATTATGGCCAAAGAGGATTTAGTTATAGAGATGTTGTAGTGGAATATTAAGTAGCATTAATGTATAAAAATAATTGAATAATAGGAGAATAACAGACTCGGCTAACCGCTGTTTCTACATTATCTGTTGCGGTAATGGCGGCATGTCATCGCAACAGCTGATCGGTTGCTGTGGTGCGTACCCCCACGTAGAATTGTTTAATTTGAGCGTAATTTAATACATTTTTAAGCTATTGCATAGCCATATATTCGACCCCAATATTAAGTTGTATTATATTTATTTATATTTAAATCAATCCCACTTATATATGATCCCGGGACCCCCCCGCGTCACCCCTTTTCACCAACCCCTCCACCCCTCCAGGGCTACTTCACCCCCCCGGGTCTAAACTTTTGAACCGGAGGTCGTAGAGGTATCGAGTTTGGGGTCTTTGGAATCGGCAGTAAAGGGCCTATCTTTTGGCCCCGATAAGGTTAGGGTAAAGCGCCCCATTTTAAATTTATTTTAGATTTAATTTTTTAAAATTCTAATTTCTTATTCTTATACAAAATGCTATACAATAGCTTTACCGCGGCAGTCCCCGAGTGCCACACGTCTTTTTTTGTGTTTTTAATGAAATTGGATGAATTGAGATAAATGTTGAGTTGAATGAAACTGCACATAATTAGATATTTCCCAATTATTTAACAGTTTCATAAGCTACTAATTCGAAATCGAATTAGTTTTACCTCGCAGTAGATGCGAAAAGTAGAGTATTCTCCTCAGAGATAAAGGCGTCTTCGTCTTGGGTGAGCTTGAATCCCTCGTTGCACTCAAGGTTCTAGTCCTAACTCCCTCGCTTCATTCAGGAGTTAACTCAAAGTTCCTGCGCTATACTCGGGAGCCCTAGAATCGTTACGTTCGGGATTCAATATAGTGCCTGTGACTTAAGACACTACTTTATCCCCTTAGTGAATAATCTACTTTTCACCCACCAGTGCTTTTTTATAATACTTTTTAGGTTTCCGTACTCAAAGGGAGAAGGACCCTATTAGTTTCCTAAGCCTACGCCATCTGTCTGCCCGTCCGACTATCCGTCTGTCTACCACGGGTGTATATTTTAAACAGTATTCACCGAATACGTGTTAAGGGCTTTAAATCCATCCAAAGGTTGTTTTTTAACGATCGCTTTAAGCGATAAGACCGCCCATTGTGTCGCCCTATGCGATTACCTACTATAATTCGTATGATATACCTGGACGTATGTAATAAAGAGTATTGTATTCTGGATTAGTGCCTGGTTGATGGCAATAGACACGCCCCTATTATATGGTACTTAAACATAACTCGCGAAATGTGGGTGTACAGGTGTACCTCTGCCTAACCCCACAGGAATTACAGGTTTTTTTATTTTTTTGTTTTGTTTCTTTTTGCTGTACTCTGGATGCTTTTAACGTGTACGTCTTTTTAACATCGATTTCACATACAGGGTTATTGTTTATATGTTCATCCGTTAAGGGGATGTAGAAGAGGTCATTTGCAACAGAATGACCCCTGATGACCCTATGCAAATGTCAACCATTTTCGAGTAATTTGACATTTTGTATTTTTTTGAAGATATCTGGTATCTTATTGCATCTCGTTGGCTAGCTGAGAAGTTTTTTACATGTTTTTGGAATGTTCTGCCGATGAAGTATTTCCGTGTTTTTTTGCAGACATCGACTATTTCAGTCAAATAACTTGCTCAAAATGATAGAAAATTGTAACGATTTGTAAAACTATTAAAGATAATTGTCATTTTATGGTTGATTATTGTGTATTGAACTAGAAGCAGATAAAAAATATTAAAAAAATCATGCGTTGTATAAATAATTAGTGTCGCTGCGCTTGACTAGATACCGCCAGAGTACTTGTCAAATGCGGCAACAAATAGTACGCCGAAGTCGGCGTACCCGAGCCAGTCACACTGCAAGCTGTGTGTGACGTGTATGTGCCAAATGTTTTATTAAATTTTGGCCATAATCCGAAGTAAAATGCCAGTTTGCGTAGTGAAACTGTGTAAAAATAATACTACAAGAAATAAGAACGACACTGGGATCACATACCATCATTAAGTATCGTATAATTTCGAAATTTCAACATAAAATAACATGAACCCTAAACGCCATTCAGTGTTGCCGCGTATACAAGAATCAAGATCCCCGTGGATGAGATTTTTATAATGTGAATTTGTTGTTTTTGTATTTTATTATATAACCTATTTCATTTATCTAACCTATTTATTATAACTTAACTTAGTTCTACAAATTATTTAATGTTTATTTTTGTAATCTATACACTTAAGGTGTAAAAACTACTGACACTAGTTCAAGGTGTGATGCTATCCATGAAACTGAACAACTTTCCCCAAGGAACATGGACCGAAAAATTAAAAAAAAAAACCGTCTTCCTATAAAAAATGCGCAATCAGTTGATTAACTTACTACGGGAAAACCAACTTTATTTTTCGTATTTCGACTCATGTTCCTGAAATGTAAACTTCGTGTCTGTACATCAAAAATATTTGCGAAAAAAATAATCGAGGGGATGAAGGATACGTGAGAGAACACATTAGAATGATTTTTTATAATTAATTAATCATAATTATTTTAATATTCTTTAATCTTCTAATCATTGATATACATAACTACCTTCCATTTTTCTAAAGAAGTAACCTACACCTAACGTATACACGAATATATGTATACATTCGATTTTAATTTATTGTTCATTTTTAAGTATTTTCTGAGCTACATTTATAACTTAAATAATAGACCACAGCATAAAATATTTTTCCCATTGACTCGGGTAACAGTTGAGCAGCTGGTATCACAATCTTCACGCACACTAGTTGTCAATGTCAACTGGCAAATGTCAAGTGGCGATGTCTTACACACACTACAATAACGAGTTGCCGCATTCACGGAGCTATTGTTTTTGGATAGCGCGGTATCTAGTCGAGCGCAGCGAGACTAATCACTTATCTATGTGTACCGCTAAAAAAATATAAAATGTCAAATTCCTCGAAAATGGTTGAAATTTGCATAAAGATCATCATGGGTCATTCTGTTACAAATGACCTCTCCTACATCCCCTTAATGGATTGCCGACATATAACCAATAAACCTGTACAATTATACGTTCAACATTAATGGTGTAACGAATATTTTTGTAACAATATAATTTAAAAGAGTGTCCATGGAGTTTCTTGCCCGTTCTTGTCCTTAAGTGCCTACTATGCTTTGCAATGGGCATATTTCTGACTGACCGACTCCTTGACAATACAAAAGTGCCTGTATTGGTTTAATTGAAATAAATGCTTTGAGTTTGAGATGTGTAATTTGAAGTTTCTTTAGAAGCAACGTTTTTATTAACATCTGCTCAGCCTGTCACCCCTTACAATAAAACAATCTAGACTTTTCCGAGGTTTCCACGTAGTATGAACGAAGAAGTTTATGATTTCATTTCGTCGTCTGTTGCGCTTTCTACAATTCAATCAAGTGCAGTAAATATAAAAGTTGATTCACATGTTTTATTGAGTGTGGTCTCCTGAGATTTTTACTTCTGGTGATATCGAATTTTATAGTATATTTTTTTCCTTCAATTGACCATAAAATGAGGGTTTCAACAGTGCCAAGATAGGCACTCCGCACAATCTCCAATAAAGATAAAAAATTGAACCGCCTTTTTATGTTTATCGTCAAAATATCTCAGATAATAAACTAAGATCATCTCATACGCCCTCAGTATTAATTCTACATCAAAATTGCATTATAGAAAAATATTATTTGCACAAATAATCAAATACAATTTTTATGACCTAAAAGTCTCAATTTGTAAGTCTGTATACTTGTAATAAGCATTAAAAAGTATGGTTTCCTTACAAAAAGTTATTTTAATATTGTTACATTAAAGGTATCGATTATCAATTATCTTTGTAGCTACTTTAAAGCGGTTGTTGACGCCTTAAGGGCGGTCCTTGACCGAGACAACACATAACTTACCAACGTCTGTAAAAACCAAATTAGGAAGAATTGCTCCGATTCGCCGTGATTCGAACCAGGGCGCAGCTGCGCGGTATTCGCGACAGTGACCGCTGAGCCACGGAGTAAGTCCACTACCGAAATCAACATCCACTCTCTGCCGGGCCGCGCGCCTGTACGGCGTTGGGCTTGCTACGCCGTAGCAAGGAATTCAAACCTACGAGTCTACGCGTCACCGACCAGTGCTACGCTTTGTGCTACGTTAGCAGGAACTTTGAATTTTGCGCTTGTTTCCAGGCCGCGAAATGGCGCTCGCGCAAGGATTTGTACTCTTTTTACTTTGCTACTGGACGCTTTTGTACTACTAATAATTTCACAGAAACACTCATTATAACAATAATTATTTCAATATGTCAATGCAACGCACGCCTCCAACAGCTAAAAGGATTACTCAATCAGAACCGGATGTAGGCACCGCAGTTCAAGTAAGTGATATTTCTTTCGTAAACATAAACCGTGGCAACAAACGTTCGCGTTTCGACGACCCTCGGTCACCTGGCGATTAGCCACAGCAAGATTGTAAGCAAGAAATAATGGTCTTATTAAATAACTGAAAGGCAGAATTTGATTCAAAATTGTTGAAAATTAAAATGTTCATAAAACAATATGACCTAATAACCCAATTTTCTACGGATATATCTGAACGAATACAGAAAATTCCAGTATTCAAAAAACTCTGGAAAAGACAGATACAGCCATGAAATTTATCAATAAAGAGTACAAGGACATCAAGTCGGGGGTCGAAAGCCTGCAAAACGAACGGTCGGCTCAGATTAAATGTATATAAACCCGGGAAAGGAAAGAACACGACCTCCATTTAAAATCCAGGTCTTCCGGCATAGGAATAAAGAACATCCCACTGGTCGAAAACGAGGCAAGTACTGACCTTACAAATGTTGTCTGCAAGATTGGCCGGGCCATTCGATCAGTGACGTATTCCTCGGATCTCCGTAAAAAATATACCGTATACCCGGTAAGCCTTACACAATTCGTCCGATTGTTGCTGACTTCCTTTCAGTGCAATTGAAAGAAAATACTCTTGCCGCAGCGCGAGCTTTTGACAACACCAAAAAGTCATCCGAAGATTTATCGTCATGCCTGGTAAACGGCAAGCGGTTTATGTTGGTATAAAACTTTTGTTAAGACATGGTATAGGTTCTATAGTGCGATATAATTAAATGTTCCTTCAGTATTACGAAATGAATTTAATAATAAAGTTACTACAACTAAACACAGTTTATAAACAATAACTAAAATAGGATAATTATATTTATACTCATCCTATTTTAGTTACTGTTTCGTGTCATTTGACACGAATGACGTGAGCAACGGCTAGTAAGCGACTGGTGTGTCGTCGTGGATTACTGTATTCCAGCTTAGCAGAGGTGCAACGTCATAGGTACTTGAGCTCACAAGTTTGTGTGCATGTGTGAGTTTATAGGCTAATTGCAGGAGGCATCGCGTAAGTACTCAGAATCGATGCTGAAGCAGTATCTTAGGGAATCGTAGTTAATTAAAGTACGTCTATGTGTTTCCGCCTATCCTCAGGCCACAGAAACCATTCAACATTTTTTTAATTCAGTTCAATGTATGGATGGAAGAAGTTATAAAGACTCATTTAACAATAAAACATGTACCAATCAAATAAACTGAGAGCCAAATAGTCTGATATAAACCATAAAGCCTTAAGTTCGACGTCACATATCAAAAGGTTTGTGTTTATACGAGCCAAATGGTAGTACAATGAGGTAAACCCTATTTACCTGTTTTTTTCAGAGGATGTAATGTCAGTTCTGTACATCCGCAACATATCTTTCGAAATAATAATTGTCCCGAACCATAAAGTCTGTTGTTACCTTCCAAAACATATATTTTTTACACACATTATTTATAAATATTTGAACCAAATTGTCCGATTTAAACAACATCCACAATATTTTTGAACTCAAATAGTTTTTTTTTAGAATTAAAACGTCTGATAACAATATAAAAAATATTGATTGCAGCTGGACCTTAAAAATTGGGTCTAATGTAACTACCCTAGGATAAAGAATCTAGATTATTTTCCAATTTATATTATGGGAATCGCTTAAAAATGTCCATCCCCCAAATCTCAAATAACCGAGCATGAATAATTAAAGCCGTGTTCTCCTCAATCTTCAAAAGTATAGAACAATTATTCACCTTCAATGTTTATTTTTGCCTCCTGAAAAGTTACAAAAATGGATATCAGAACGAATGGCTCTGATGACGTCGAGAATTATGAAATGCTATGAAATGTCCGTCGTTGATAGTAATTGTTTGCGCGTAAACATGGTAACATTATTGCTGGCTGATTCAATGGGCATTTCCAATAACTGGGCTGTGCAAACAAACATTTGTGTGGATGAATGTGTGACCTATTAACGAATTGGTATCACTGGAATTGGACAGTAAAGGCGAAGGACAAAGAAAAATTGAAAATGCTAGAGGCCTTTACCCAAGAAGGGTCGAAGGGTTCCAAACCAAGAACAACAAAAACCGAATGAATTTTGGAAAACTATATTTACAACATAACATCACGCCTGTAATCCCCGAAGGGTTAGGCAGAGGAGCACCTATAGTACACCCACATTTCACCAGTTATGTTTAAGTCCCATGCAACAGGGGGCCAGCCTATTGCCATCATACATACATACATACATAAACTCACGCCTTCTTCCCATGGGGTTAGGCAGAAACTACAGAACGCCACCTGCTACGATCCTTATATACTTCTTTTGCCTCGTTTACGTTCATACATGTGGTCATACACGCTCGCCGGTTGTGAGTAGGTACTACGCACCTAACCTTTCTGAAGAACATCACCAATAAGTCCACTATATGTCCTATTGCCATCAACCAGGCACAACTCCAGACTCCGTGCTGCTACTGAGAAATTCCAGATGGAAATATATAACACTTTGCCCGACCCGGAAATCGAACCCAGGATCTCATGCTCAGTAGTAGCGCTAGCGACTAACTATTATTAGTGCAATCCATATCCTTAGTTTAACATTAGAGTACTTGTACAGTCACCAGCACATCATGTTAACAGAAACTGTCAGATTTTCTCATTCGATTTTGAACTTAACCTTCAACATTTTAATGTTTAAAATCGTTTGGAGAAATTTGACAGTTTTATGTAGTATGTATGACCTGCTGGCGAATGTACTTTTATTGTTTGGGTTTTGGAAGGTTTTTTTTTACCAGGCTGACTGTAGAGTAGGCCTGGTAGAGATGTTGAGATCATCATCACTCACAGCCCGAATTGACCCACTTCTTGGGCTTATCCTTTTTTTTGTTGTGCCAATCTCCATATTCCTGTGCGGGCCTCATCTGCAGATTCTAACCGCGACAGCAATAATGTCATCCGCCATGAGTCTGCTCATATCGCCACCGGTTCCTTCCATTTAAGCCAGTTCAAATTCCACCATAGTGAGTTCAGTGCGGTACGTCGAGTGTCCTTCTTCTTCAAATTTGTCCTACGTTGGTTTCACTTCAATGTTTTTCTTCACCGTTTTAAAACCAGTGATAATAAAATTGTAGAAAGACAATGCAAGCCTGCTTGGTTCTAAATTCAAACCCACGGAAAACGTAATAGAAATGGCGTAAGGGGGATGCGCCAAGGTAGCCCGCGAAATTAAAATTTTCTTACGTTTTTTGCAATTTGCAGGTCAGTATCAGGTTGTATGTTGATCTAACTATGATTCGCGGCCGTATCAAACATTTATTTATAGAATTATAATCATAAAAAAAATTATAATAATTGAATGACTATTTCATGAAATCATCACATTTGAGGGCAATTCTAACTTAAGGAGTTGTATTGCTGATTCTAATTATTATAATTATGTAAATCCATATTTTATACGGCCGCGAATCATATTTAGATCACCATACAACCTGATACTGACTTGCAAATTGCAAAAAAGGTAAGAAAAATTGAATTTCGCGGGCTACCTTGGCGCATCCCCCTTAAATAATTTTCGGGACGCGACGTACCGAGTTCCACAAATTAGGTGGATACTTACCTAAACGATTAGCCAGCGACACACGGTTGAAACTCAATTATGACTTAATTTGTGCCAATTTTGTGACTCCTCCACCACATGGAATTCCGAAATACTGGCGTTCTACATAATGAAATCACTTTGTACCACAACACTATTTTCGAAACGACAATATCGTTTTGATTTAGATTTCAAGTTCCATTGTGCGTTTTGTTAAAAAAAATGGTGTTGTAGCACTAGTGGGAAGTATAGAAACAGTGCAATGTATGTTTAATGGTCTGAAAGTTACATCAAACGTATTTCATGGTACAATTCATCAGTCCGTACTGAGTTTCTACGGAAACATACAAAGGACTATCTACTGAACTGACTTAATCGGAGAATTAACTGGCTCTATGAAATCTGGTTCTGATCTGCAGTACATGCGAGATGAGCGAGATCCGTTTACGTAAGGTGACTAGGGCAAGTAGGTACATACTCTTCAAAAAAAAAAAAAAACAAATCATTTATTTGCTTGAATATGGGTAGGTACATGAGGTGATACATAACATTGACAAAAGTCCTTTAAACCATATCCTACCTTAATAGGTGTGCAAATATCTATTATACCTAATTAATAAAAATATACACATACATAAACTCACGCCTACCTCCCATGGGGGTGGGCAAAAACTACAGATCGCCACTTGCTCCGATCCTTACATACTACCTTTGCCCTGTTTACGCTCATATATTAGGGACGTACAAGCACACCGCGCCGGTTGCAAAAATATTTACTACATTAATTAAAAACAACAACAAACATTAAACTACAAAAAAATATTAATATTAGAGTATTTATTTACATTTATTAATTATTTATTATTTATTTATTTATTTATATAATTTTATTATCATTACTTAATTTATAAATTAATTACATTTGTCATTTAAATAATCATTAACTTTATAATAGGCTTTATTGATCAAATAAATCTTTAACCTACTTTTAAGACCCATACAAAATGCACTCTTGTCAAACATAGCCGTTCTATGGCGTATTGCTCGAAGTGTACTGGCCAGCCTGGTACTTTTTAGCGTTTCATATTTATTTAAATTATTTCTAATGTCTAATGCTAGTTCATAGATATACAGTGATGGGAATGTCAATATTTTCAAATTTATGAAATGTGGTTTACAAGTATCTGTGGGTTTTAATGCACATATTGCCCGGATACACTTCTTTTGAGATTTGAAGACAGTTTCTCTCTCAGTGGCATTCCCTAAAACATTATACCATATCTCAGTGTCGAACCAACGTAAGCGTGGTAAGCAGATAGAAGTGCACTTTGATTTACCACTTTACGAAGCATATAGATGGCATAAGAATACCGACTTAGTTTTGTACATACTTGTTCAATATGTGTTCTCCATATCATGTCTGAGTCTTGTCTTCTCTCTAGAGTTCTTGGTTGAAGATTGTATCATCCACAGAGCTATGTTATTCTATCACTACCTACGATCCTGACTATATCCCACTTTAGAGGAAAAAACCATTTCACCCATTCTTTTTCCGTATTGGATTTCAGACCATACATACAAGATTCCTCACTACTTTTCCTTTAGGTACCTACATTTACATATATCCGTTATATATACAGCTTATATACAACGTCCCAAGTTCCCGACATCAATCGTCGGGCAGTTGCCCACCAGACCCAACACCCGTCTACTCCCTTTTCTAAGGAAGAAATAAGAGCTACAAAATGACTTGCACCGCAAGACATTTTGTAGCTCCACGACATGGGGCTAAAGCTATGTCCTGATATTTTCTTTTGTCCGTACCGGTCCTCCGTTTCGTATCCGCGTCGCGCTCCAAGAACATATTAAAATAGGTAAAATTTAAAAAAAAACATCACAGAAAAGAGTTGATGCCTTGAAACGGCTGAACCGATTGTGATAAAACATGTACAAGAACCACCGCTAGGAAACCTGCTTTCAAATAAAAAAACCGCATCTAAATCGGTTCACCCGTTTAAGAGCTACGGTGCCACAGACAGACACACAGCGGTCAAACTTTTAATACCCCTCTTTTTGCATCGGGGGTTAAAAATCTTTTTTTTTTTTTTTAAACTTTGCCCCACTCTAGGAATTTCTCCTGTATTGTGGGTGCGTTGACAAACATTCAAACTCACATACACAAACAGCCAGACCCGGAACAACTACTTGTAGGTCATACAAACAAAAAATGGAAACAAACAAATGGAGGATATCGGAAGGTTTTTGAACTCGCCATTTGGGTCAGAATAATTTTAACCTGTGTAACATTTTAGATAATATAGATAGATGTCTGCTACATATCATCGGGTTTTGAAATCCACGTCATTTATATTTACGCAGGGCTTACCTATCTGGTTGTCCATAGCAACCAACGGAACGGTTCAAAGGATTACGCCTACAATAGCTAAAACACGACTTAAATCTTTGGCTGAAACATGTTTATTCATAATAATTTTCCAGAATATGTAGGATAATAAATTGTAATTTAAGTAAAGGACAAATATGATTGGTAAGGCTCTTTTTCTATGCAGATTTTGCCAGGAATCATGGTTTTATATTATAGTTTGAAAAAATATTCTATGGTACGGATGTCGCCATTTAAGTTAGGTAAAAAATTGGGTGTGAGCAGGGCAAATAGTACGAAGAGTGTATTGCGTCCCCTTAGCAGCATTGGATGATAGATCCAATGCTGCAAAGGGGACGCAATACACTTGCGATACTTTCACTATTATACAGGATTGGTTATCAATTTTGTAGTGCATGAACGTGTGGCGGCATCTACATCGCCACATGCGAGCTACGCGTCACACTGACGTCACGCAAAATCCTGCATCGCGCAAGCTGGGTTTACCACGCAACTAGTTAATATACAGCGTCCCGACATCAATCATCGACGCTCCCATCAACGCTCTAAGCCGAGGCTCGTACCCCGCAGGGGGTGACCTTAGCTTTTGTAAGTTTTTAAGCCCTGGCCACAGGCCTGTCTGGTTAAGCAGGTGACAACCTCCTACGTTGAACTGCGAGAAGCCATTCACAAAAAAGAAAAAGAAAACAATCTTCGGGCAGTTGCCCACCACACACAACACCCGTCTAGTCGGAGGATCCTCCCTTTTCTATGGAGGTGTAAGTGTACTTTACACTCTGTTCCTCTGGTTCCTCATACCTCTATAGACGTAACATTCGATACCTGTCTGTGTAGGTATCTGCGGCGTCATGTTGTGACAACATACAGTGTATTGGCACAACAAGTTTGTGTTTATTGATGTCCACTGTATAGGGGCTCGTGGCTAAATGTTATCAGCCGCACGGGCCGATCGAAATTTAAGCTACGCTTGCATGGGTGGTGTAAAAATCCATTACATATCAAAGTCAAGAGCCCTAAGTGTCTCGGAAAGCACCTAGAATAAAAAAATAATATAAAATAATCTTTATTTCGGACGGGTTACATCCATAGTGGGTTAGTAAGCAAATAATCTTATATTTATATTATTAAACATTAATATCTAGTAACAAGATTATTGTCCGAGATGCATCTACGAATAATACCTATCTTATAACAATGGAGAGTCGTACCTCCCTGCTATAGACGCAAGCGCGCAAGCTGCTGCTGCGTTAATCCGTTGGTCCTGGCTGTCATTCGTAGATCTTCGATAGTTGTTACGGGTAGTCATAAACCAAAAAGTCTGACAACCAGTCTTACCAAGGGGTTTCGTGATACCCAGTAAATGAGTTGTGGAGGTCAGTTGGGAAAAGGCTGGGCTAATTGATTGAATGATGTCCACTGAATGTCTACGTGACACAATACGCACGACAAGCTATACATTTCCAGTATAAGCTGACTTCCCATTGTACGAAAAGCCTATACAATGCGAGATCAGCTAAAACTGGAAATGTATAGCTTGATATGTCGATGTGTACAACTTCAATAGTTGAACGTTGCTACATATCTACTGTATGTTTTTATTTTACCACGAAACACGATATACTATTTTGAATTTTTTTTTATAGGGTTACGTTTGCACCTATCTCATCTGATGTTCAGTTCAGATCATAATACCGTATAATCGTCATAATCATGTAGATACGCTTGTCTATGAATCCCCTAGATGACGATGAGAAGACCTACCGAGGGGACTCATCCCATCCCATCCCGACCGACCACAGAGAAGACCGTGGCGTAATGGTTACGTGATGCCGTGCACTACGTCCCTAGGGATGTGGTTTTTCACGCGAAGGGAGTTGTTCTGGAATTGGTCTCTTAGGTACCTTAAAAGGAAAAAAATGGAACCCTTATAGGATCACTTCGTTGTCCGTCCGTCTCTCTGTTAAGAACCTTTTTCCCAGGAACACATGTAGGTATCGAGTTAAAATTATTATCAAATATGTAGGCCTACGGTCACTTGGGACTAAATCAAAGCTTCTAAGTCAACGCATTATAAATATATGGCCATTTACAGGACTTACTTTGATACTGGCAAATAAATCAAAACTTTACTTTTACTTTCCATTGACATATAATCATGTAATGTGGCAAGAAGCAAGATCTCACAACAGAAGTATCGATATACGAAGCAACCAGGCTGCAATGTCAGGCTGTGATTGATCCTCTACTTGGTCTGTGTTTATGCTGCTAATACATAATTGTTATAATCTAGATACACTTATTTTTATACAAACAATACGATAATATTAGTAAGTCTTAATAAAAAAGACAAACGAACAAAAAAGACAATCTTATTACATGTTTTAGAGGATTCTGATTCCTCTACTACAATTGCAAGTAGCGACCACACAGGGTTTAATGGCAGTACGGGGAAAATACGAAAC
This sequence comes from Griposia aprilina, assembly GCA_916610205.1. Lineage (NCBI taxonomy): Eukaryota > Metazoa > Arthropoda > Insecta > Lepidoptera > Noctuidae > Griposia > Griposia aprilina. The sequence goes on along the minus strand of OU744304.1, from coordinate 14,658,273 downwards.
TTATATTTTTTTATTGCTCAAATACCACGTTCCGCCAGCTTAATTATACTCTGACGGTGACGTTTCATGACTTTGACAATTTTGACATCTGTCTGTGTGTGAAATAGAGATAGACATATTAGAAAATTGACGTGTTTTTGTGTGCGCTTATAAAACTTGTTTCTTGTAAAGTAACAAATAAATAATTCAAAAAAGCCGTAAAGTGTATAATCTTAATTTATAAAATCTAAATAAGTGTTTATAATGTTGAAAGCCGTCATTCTTATTGGAGGGCCGCAAAAAGGTAAGAATTTCTGCTTCCGTCGACGTCACCGGCTTTTCTTATCAATAAATTGTAATAAACTATATAAATACGTATTCTAGCTAACTATAATATGTCTAGAACGTAAGTTTGTTTAATTAGTAATTCTTCAAAGAAGGCCTTTGTATCGATTAATCTTCAGAAGAGGATTTTTTTAAGTGTGAAGGTTATGTAAATAAAATAATAAAAACCGCTATTCACTGTTTATGAAGTGTATTTTGATAATAATAATTATTATTTAAGTATAGATATGACATGATTTTAATCAAATTTGATAAGGATCTATGATTAACAGTATCCATTAGCTTTAACAGCTTATTCTTGTAGCCATAGCAATTAAATGTATAGGTTTTTCTTCCTATTTTAAAACCTTAGATACCTATAAGAATTTATTTCCTCAAAGTATTGACTATATAGCTTCAAATAATCCTGCATGTTGGTACCAGAGAGTGTCTTGTAAATGTCCAATTGCTGGAATACAGTGACTTCCACTCACCAATAGAAAAATATTACCTCAGTAAAAAAAAAACTAAATGAAAGAATGAATATCATGAAAAATACTAGAAAATCTATCTATTACCAATATGTCCAGAAGTTAAGCATTGTTATCCAATTTCGCAATACTGCCAGTTTTTTTGGACACTCTACCACTCCATAACAATTTGAATACTTTGGTGTCACATTTTAGTCTTATACCAATGAACCTTTTAATTTTCAGGCACCCGCTTCCGTCCCCTGTCTCTGGACACACCAAAGCCTCTGTTTCCTATAGCAGGGCTCCCTCTAATTCAGCACCATGTGGAAGCCTGTGCCAAGCTGGAAGCCTGCAAGGAGATCCTCATCATTGGCGCGTACACCACCAACACTATGGCACAGTTTGTTATTGACATGCAGAAGGAATATCATGTTATTATAAGGTGAATTGTTTTTTTTTATTATTTATAATTAGCTTCATGATGAAAATTTAATATTAGGAAGACATTACGAAATACTAAAGAAAAAATGTTTGGGTTCGTAAAATAAAAAGTTTTGGAACAATGCAAACCTATGCAATGCCATAGCAAAATCCAATATCACCAAAACTCCAAGAGAATAGTTCTCTATGGATTGGCCAAATATTACAAAGAACCAGATTACAACCTCCACAGCAGACTAATTGAACTATTTCGCAACACAATCAATGTAGACCTGATGGGTTATATAGAAGACGCACAGAATAGGCAGAAACAATAACAAAAATTGGGCACTGGTTATTGAGTTAATACGTAAAAGGATGACGAAGTATGTTTTAGAAAATGGTCCATGTCTGCAGGGAACCCGTTTGTTTATTTCAGGCCATTGTAATTGGAAATTCGTGCATGATGGGTAGGGTGGCGCTTAGCTCTCTTCCGTCTCTTATTTTAATGGTACCGTCATAATTTCATAAATGATAAATAATTTTATTTCTGTAAGTAGGTTTATACAAACACTTTTACCCATCAATCATATTTTAAAAATTTGATGAGGTCGGCGTTTACTATCTGACTACTCTGAGAAGAAAGGCCAAAACAAACTCAGAGGTCACAGTCTTTTTTAAAGTCCAGACATAATATTGGTCAGATCATGTGAAGGCCATGTAGTTTGTCTCTGAAATGGTATTTTGAGGAAAAACCACACAGATTGAGTGGACCTGTCCAAGTGTCCAGTCAGTGCATGCATTTTTCAGTAATTGTGCAGCTCAACTCAGATTTTATGGAGCTCAACGATTTGACAAACAATACCAAAGAAAAGACATTTGGATAGGCCGCATAAATTACTCAAACTGCCAGACCATAATTAAAATTAACTGAGGAGAAAAAGACAAAAAAAAATGCAGTAAAGACTGCAATTACTGCAATATTATATTATTTTAAATATTGTGAATGTCTTTACATTCACAATATTTAAAATAATGTAATATTTTACAATAATAAATATTTATGTCAAGGTATTTATAAAATTCAACAATGTCAATGTGTACATATATAAAAATCCGAAAATAATCTTGGTCATATCATTAGAGGACCATGTTAGATTGGTGTCTGAAATGGTCTTTTGAGGAAAGAACTAATCAGATTTGAGTTGACCTGTCCCATACCTGTTACCCCTACGCTGAAAGATCTCGGTTTGCATCTTGACTCTACACTTAGCTGGCAGCGCCAGGTTTCTAGTGTTAGTCAAAGGGTCAATGGTACTCTGTGATCCCTGTATCGTCTGAGAAACTTTTTGCCTGCTAAGATGAAAACTATGCTTGTGCAGGCTTTGATTTTCCCCATCATCGCTATGGTGACTTGTGCTACTTTGACTTGATTTCGGTTTTGCTGGATAAGCTCCACAGACTGCTCAACAATGGTATCCAGTTCATATTCAACCTAAGGAAATATGAGCATGTGACGAGTTACAGGTCTGAGCTCAAATGGATGTCCATTCGCCAAAGGAGAAATTTGCGCGCTTTGACCACGCTATTCTCCCTTCTCAACGCTCTCTCTCTCTTCTCTCCTTCTTATCTTATGTCTCACTTCCAATATGTATGTTCTTCACACGCTATAAATCTGCATTCTTCCAACAATCTTCTCCTACTCTCTCCTTCTCATACTTCTGATTTTGTTGATTCTTCCTTGTTTCCTATTCAGTCAATTCTTCTCTGGAATGCGCTTCCTCTTGATATCAGGACGACCACCAGTCGGTATGCATTTAAGCGAAAATTGCAGAGTTATTTTCAAAATAAATAGCATAGAGTCATCTCAATTATATCTTTCCATCTCAAATACCTAGATTATATATAAATATATATATATATATATATAAATATAATCTAGGTACGTATATATTATAGTAAATATGTATGTGTATTATAAGTTTATAACCTATTTGTGTACTTGTATAACTATTTTATTTATAATTAATTATGCTATCTTTTTAGTATTTTTTTTATTATGATTAACTTCTGTCAAACAGAGCAGCACATCTTATCTCTACACCACCCTTGGTTGACTTATTATACACGAGATTAAAGACATTTATTGCGAGAAGAAAAGTTTAAGGAACAAAGAAACGGTTTATTTGCAATAATAAGAAATTACCAATTATTTATTGAGGGAAAAGAATTAATATAGAACATGAATCAGAAAAAAAAATACACAAGAGAACTACAACTAGTTATACCAGAATTTCAACCTGCTAAACACAAATGAAGACACAAATCATTCCTTTCGAAAACACTGACCAACAATATAAAATACTTTTTCAGAATATCCAAGGCATGTACAATAAACAACAACACATTATAGAAGCATTCGTAACAGGAAACCCAATATATATAGCTATATACATATCTGAGTCCCGGTTATCCCAAGAAAAATAGCCCTTATAAATAGAAATCATTTATTTGCCAATAATATAGGTATACAGATGTGATGCAATTACCCTTATGACCCTTATTACCCTTATGCAATTCAATAGATACAAAATTGCTGCATCATATTTTTTTTTTTTTTTTTGTGGGAAATCATCAAATGACCTCTCCCGCTCTGGGCGGAGCGGAAGGGCGTGTCAGACTCTTACTGACTAAAACCCACCCGTGTTCCTTCAGTTGCCTGTGCGTCAGGGCCACGGTAACTCTTTCGAACAATCCGCGACCCCGGCAGGCATCGGCCCTATCGGACCCCTTCAATGATGCTGACATCTCTTTGAGGCGCGCGTGGAACACGACGCGCCGTCGACCCGGGCCTGGTCCTTACCGGACGGCGAGCTGCCCATTGCTCGCCGTCCGCAAGCCCGCGCCTACGGTGGCCGGGAGTCGGCAATTGACTCCCGACGCCCAGGGTGTCTCCTCCTGCGGCGACTAGGGGCGTGAGGGCGCAACGATTGCTGCACCCTCACGCGCTCCGCCTCCTCCTTCGCGAGCATTACTGCTTCACAGAAGGAGGTGACGGCTTCCCATTCCCTCTCGCTCCGTACCATGGCCTGTACCAGGGCCGGACGCGAGAGATCGCCGCCGCCGATCGCCGCCACGAGGACACGGCGGTCCTCCACCCAAGCTGGGCAGACCTCTACCGTATGCTCCACCGTGTCCTCCGGTCGATCCATACAATGCCAACAACCGGGCGTTTCCTCCCGCCTTATCCGAAATAGGAACCTCCCGAAACAGCCATGTCCGGTGAGGACCTGCGTCAGGCGGAAGGTGAGGACGCCGTGGCGCCTCTCAAGCCACTCCTCAAAGAGGGGACTTACCGCCGCAATTGTGGCGTCATCATACTGCCATTAAATTAGATGAGGCCGATGTGTCTGTATGTATGTATCCTCTTTTTCAAGAATACATCAATTGCATAGTGAAAAGGGGCATCATGCTGGGATATGTCAATCGAATATAGGTACTAGAAATGTGTACAATTGAATTACTTAGAGAAAACATACTATTAGTTACTATGTATTGGAATAGAAGGGATGAAGACGTTTTTAAAAACCAACTGAAACGAATTTTGAACTATCTAAATAATAAGTACCTAGGTACCTATATTTAATCAATTTAATATTATTAAAAGAGGAGATTTTGATATCCATACTTAAACTTAACTTTAACGTTGTGCATTGTTCTCACATGCATAATTTCAATATGAATGATGTAATCAATATTTTGTAACCGTATTTTGATTTAAAAGAGTGTCCATGTAGTTTCTTGCCCGTTCTTCTCCATAGGTACCTACTACGCTTTGGAATGGGTAACTAGATTCATCTTTCTGACTGACCGACCCCTTGACAATTCAAAAGTGCCTGTAATTGGTTTATTTGAAATAAATGCTTTGAATTCTTTTCGAGTTTAAAAAAAAAAAAACTTAAATACTAACTTATTCCTAGATCTTATGTCAGAATTCAAATTCCCGCAATTTATAAAAACACCTATAAGAATTACACAAACCGCTTCAACCTGCTTAGACCTAATATTTACTAACTTTACAAATGAAAACATGCTTACAACTGTGGAGGAATTAGATGTTTCGGACCATAGCGCAATAATTGTACACTTACCTAAGACGCAACAATCAAAGCCAACTATCTGATACACTAAAAAATAAAATAATAATCATCAAAATCGGTTCACCTAGAAAAAAGTTCTCAGAAATACAGTCGAATTGAGAACATCCTCCTTTTTTTTAAATCGGTTAAAAAGATTATACAACACCACAAACATACAAAAATTCAAATCTACATTAAGTGAACAAAACTGGAATGATTTGCTACTACCAGACAAAGATATAAATGAAAACTACAAAGCATTCACAATACAATAATAACTCAGTATATTTTAAATCAATTCATTCCTTCGCATAAAGTTAAACTTAAAACCAATTTAAAAAGTACGGGCTGACTACAAATATAAAAATCTCTAGCAATAACAAAAAGCTGTTAAAAAAACTAACATTTGTACTACTGTACTACTGTATTTTACCAACTTGTATTTTTGAATAAATATTTATTATTATTTATTATTATTTAAAACAAAAAATCCAATAATTAGACAATATTATAAAAATTATGAAACAATATTTAAAAAAAATGTCACGACATTTTCTGCTGTCGTGAATAATTTTTTGTCGTGACTGAAAACATAAATAAATACTTATCAATTGATAAGGTTATAACAATGTGGAGTATCATAAATGAATCAACGGACAAAAACTAAACGAAAAAAAATAGCATAAAATCCTTACTAATCCTTACTATCCTTACTCCTTACTATACATATATATATAATAATTATCTAATTTCTATCTAATCTAATATCTAATTATCTAATCTAATAATCTAATCTAATTATTTATTATATTATTATTTAATTATTAATATTATAAATGCGAAAGTAACTCTGTCTGTCTGTCTGTCGCGCTTTCACGCCAAAACTACTGAACCGATTTAAATGAAATTTGGTACACAGATAGTCTAGAGCCTGAGAAAGGACATAGGCTACTTTTTAATGCGAAACAAGGCTTGAAAGGGGGGGATGGAAAGTTGTATGGAAGTATCGTCATTTTTAGAGCTAGAAGCTTGAAACTTAGTTTTTAGGCTGTTGATTCGATATAAATAAATATGACATTCAAAGTTTGTAAAAGTTTTAACCTCAAGAGTGTAAAATAACAATAGGGAATAGGGGATGAAAGTTTGCATGGAAATATGTAAGATTTATGTGAATATTTTATAAGTTTGCGACAAGAGACAAAATATTATAGCTACGAGTATTCTGATGTAACATTTTCGGAGTCACACTACACTACACACACAGATACTATTCCACGCGGACGAAGTCGCGGGCACAGCTAGTTGCAAATAAATAAAAACAACATCCGAACCCAAACAAGTAGCCGACATTTTTAATAACTTTTTTTGCATCAATTGGGGAGAGTGGCGTTAGATCACCAGCACGCGTAGCATGAGCACCATAGAAACGGCTTTTGTCGAAGGAAGAATAGACAAAAGGACAGGTTGTTGACAGATTTCTAAAAGTTTTTTTCTTCAATCTGTTATTTTGTCTATTCTTCCGTCGACAAAACTCGTGTCTATGGTGGCCATGCTACGCGTGCTGGTAGCCGGGAGCCTAACGGCACCTCCATGCTAAACCCCACGGAGGAAAGCATGTCCCTTAGCCCGATAGACGCTTGTGAAGTAAACTAAACAATAAAAATCCATAAAATAAAAGTAGCCATGGTATAGACGAAATTCCACATATCTTACTAAGACAATGCGCAGACGAACTAACGTTACCGTTTATCTCTTAGTAAACCAGTCATTTTAAGGAGGTGCCTTCCCTGATCAACCAAAAGACCCCCTAATTGAACCGATCCACAAGAAAAGTTCAAAAACAAATCATTTTTTTTTGAAAAAGCCATGTGCGACCGTATCTACATATATTGCGTAAAATCCATACTAATATTATAAATTCAAACGAAACTGTATGTTACCTTTTCACGCCTAAACCACTGAACGGATTTCGATAAAATTTGGCAAGGAGATAGATGACATCCTGGGGAACGACATAGGCTACTTTTTGTTCCGGTAGCACGTTCCCGTGGGATCATTTCCGATATCCATCCACGCGGGCTTTTGGCGGCTAGTATAAAATATTTGACGAATGCCAAAACGGTTTTCGCAAATACTACTCAACAACTTTGGCAGTCTATAAATATGTTCAAGAAGCACTTAATATAATTAATAATAAAAAATACGCAGTAGGTACATTACTAGACAAAGTACAATTTAATATATTGCTTACTAAATTATACGAAGTAGGTATTCGCGAAGACGCTCATGAATGGCTTGTATCCTACCTGAAGAACTGGGAGCAAACAGTAGAAATAGAATGTTTTAATCACCAGAACAACGAAATAGAAAAAGTCCGATCAAATAGCAAATCTTAGCGCCTTGACTTACCGAAAACTATAGAGAGTCAATGTTTTATTCGCGGATGACATTTCTTTACTAGTCTCAAGTCAAAACAACCTTAATTTAAATGAAGAAATAAATTCAATACTCGCCAAAACCATCCCCTACGGGGTAATTGGGTAACACACAATGGCTTTCATTTTGACAGTTCAACAACATTCATTGCGTTATTTACGTTGTTGAGCAGACAAATTTTTCGAACATATGAAGCAGTGGATTAGTTTCCAAATGATTCAGATTGTGATTGATTATGTGTTAGGTACGCAATTAGGGTGCGGACATACATTGTCATCACAATTATGTGTTAGGTACGCAATTAGGGTGCGGACATACATTGTCATCACAATTATGTGTTAGGTACGCAATTAGGGTGCGGACATACATTGTCATCACAATTATGAATTTTATTGAACAAAATGAATAAATGAAAAATATCCTGCCTTACAATTCCAGATACCTACAAGAGTTCACACCCCTGGGCACAGGTGGTGGTCTCTACCACTTCAGGGACCAGGTACGGGCCGGGAATCCGTCTGCATTCTTCTTGCTGAACGGAGATGTGTGTGCTGACTTCCCTCTCAAGGAATTATGGCACTTCCATGAGGAGAAGAAAACAGCTTTGGTAAGTACAAGTACTATTTATTGGTTTCCTTTAGCTTAAAAAAACGGGCCAAGTGCTAGTCGGACTTGCACACGAAGGGTCTCCGTACCATAAGGCAAAAAACGCCGAAAAAAAAAACGTTTCTTGTATGGAGACCCCCTTTTATTTTTAACTTTATTTTATTTTTATTATTTGTTGTTGTTGCGGCAATACAAAAAAACACACTCTGTGGAAATGTCAAATTTGTACCTACTACGGTTCATGAGATACAGCCCACTGACAGACAGGCCGAGGGACAGCGGAGCGGAATAGGGTTCCGTTGGCAACGTTTGGGTACAGAACCCTAAAATATAATGTCCCGTAATAATAGAGGATTTTACTAAGGCCTGCTTGCACCACAAATCACTAAATACGTTTAACGCTTAACGAATTTAAAACATCATTCTGTTTCTGTCAATTGTTTCAAGATGACAGAGACAGAAATATGATATAAATATCGTTTGCGCTAAACATATTTAGTGATTTGTGGTGCGAGCGAGCCTTAAACTAGCTTATGAATTACGGATTAAAAGTCTAGAGCTCAGACCAAAGAGTCAGTCTCCTTGCCTGACGAAATTATTTGAAATCTCCTATAAGTTACTATGGACATTAAGTACCAATTTCACCAAACTATGCTGTTATGCCATGCTAAGCATTTTGACGGACTATTTTTCGTAGTAAGATAATCCATCAAATGGCATAACGGGACATTTAGAATAAATACAGTATGGTGAAACTGGCCCTTAATCTATTGGATCACATCTTTCATGTTTGGGTATACTTAAAACCATTGCAAGTCATAAGCACTAGGCATATGACTTTTGTTAACATTGGCATAGGGTTAAAATTACAGTGACTTTCAAAATGCAACAACTATTGAAACAAATTAAAGTTTGTCACAAAAACAATTGCAGTATGAGATCTGATGTGACCTGTTTAGTCAAAGCGAAAGTAATTTATTTGCCAAAAACATGGTATATAGGAAATTATACTTAAAAAAATAGATCTCTACACTAAATCTTTCACCATTGACTTGTAAGTATATGTTCTGATCTGGAATCAAAACAATCCGTACTGCAAAACCCGATCATTCAATCATTATGTCAATCGAGACATCAAACACATCTATCATACTGTTTAAAAATACCAATACAGATGTCCCATGAAAAGTAAGCGCCCGCGTATAATTACAGTATACACACAATGTAATAGATTAACAACTCTATGCAATTCCAAAATACTTACCAAAAGTTTTGAGTGACAGATGATGATCTGCGACCGGAGTAGGTAATCCTACAGATAGAAATCTTCATACAAACGCGCTATAAATAAATAAATAAATTCATTTATTTCAGAACCAGTCCATATGCATACATGTGAAATTAAAAATATTAGATACGTTAAGAATTAATTAAAAGATTACAATTAGATAAACATTACAAAAGTCATCAATAATAACATTATAAATTACATTTTTACAATAACAAAAAGATTAAAATACACTTAATCGCCAGTGAAGTATCAATATCTAATAACTAACATTTTAGCGATTTTCACTTTATTACATATTCGTAGGTATATGAACATTTAATCCCTAACCTGAAATATTTTATTGAATTCTTTATCATCATCGGAAGCGTTTTCTATATTTTTTTTTCAATATAACAATTTGTAATTTTTGATACAAATTTTAAAACTATAGAAATGAAACGGTTTTTACGGCTCCTGTAAAATCATGATTTTGTAGTTATTAGGCATTGATACTACACCGTCGATATGTTTCATCTTAGTGTAAATTTAGGTTTGGATCCGGAATGCTCAATATGCATGCAGCCTGGTCCAGTACCACATTATTCGGCAATCCATCCTCCATGCGAAATGGTAGGTGCATTACTACAAGGCACGGTTGTACAAAACTTAGAATCTTTGCCTCTGTAGGGGATTACTCTGTGGCGTGACGTTCGTGCTAGTTCGGAATCACGAAGATTACCGAAGCGCAAACCTTTGTTGGTTTACCTGTAGCATAATTTCCATTCCTTTCAGGTAACAATAATGGGCACAGAAGCGACCCGTCAACAATCAGTGCACTACGGCTGCATGGTACGCGAACCGGCCACTAAGTCAGTAACCCATTACGTCGAGAAACCCAACAGCTATGTGTCCACGCTCATCAACTGTGGCGTGTACATGTGTTCACTACAAGTGTTCCAAACTATGGCTGAGTCATTTCAAAGGAAACAGGATAGTTTCTACAGGTAAACTATATTTTTTTGTAATTTTTCTAAAATACTTATAAACTATTAAGTTTTGCCCGCGGCTTCGCCCGTACGGAGTATGGAATTATCCCACTGGAACGCCCCCGACACTAAGTCAGCCACCTATTACGCGGAGAAACCCCACACTTATGTGACTCACTGTAGCGTCTACATGTGTTCACATCATGCAGATGTTCCAAATAATTGCCGAGTATTTTCAGAGGAAACAGGATGAGTTCAATTTTTGTGTATTTTTCTTGTAACACAATTAAGTACCGATATTTCAAAAAAAAGTATGCGCTTTGAGAATCATAGTTTATCGTTGGAAATACGAACGCGTGGTGATGGGATCTAATATAGAGCTGTTACAACCATGGAAATACTTGCCTATTTTGTATTACTATGTTTTAAAAAATATACGGTAGTTTGTCAACTATATGCAATTCAAAAAAACTTTCCAAAATTATAGAGTGACAAATGACGATCTGCGATCGGAGTGGGTATCCCTACAGAGAGAAAACTTCCTTTAAACTGCGGTAGTACAAAACTTAGAAGCATTGTTCAGACGTGAATGCGCTGCGCGGGCGGCGATTCACGTAGACAATGAGCGGTGTTACACAGAACAATACCGCTCACACACTCACGACGGCTTTTTTGCCGGGACCGGAACCGGCTAGCTCTGGAAGCGGGGCGAGCAGGAGCCACACACCCTATATGTAGGAGCGTCGAGTCGGCACCTTCGTCAATGGTCATCTTCGTTGAGCCTCGCCTTGATGACTAGGGGTCTCACCTAGCAGGGACTGACCGCCGAGGTGTCGTGAAGAAAGCGGCGCTGTGTAACAACGTCGTGGCGCGCCTACAGAAAACAAATAGCAATCACTCACATGGGCGCGAGTAGCTATGCGCGCTCAAATAGGCCACTAGCCGTTACAGCAAATACGACGAGGGGCCCGTATTTACTGGTCACCGTACTGCATCCGTGGCTGGCGGGGGAGCCCTGGAACGGCTCGCCACGACGCCCCCTATTTCCAGTACGATTAGAAGCATTGCCTCTGTGGTGGTTACTCTGTGGTGCGACGTTTGTGGTAATTCGGAAACCGAAACGCATACCATTTCTGATTTACCTGTATCATAACAGCAAAGAAAATGAAACTTATTTCAATTACACAAGGGGTGTTTTTGTATGAACACGGTGCACGAAAACTGTAACTCTAGAAATGAACTTGTCTAATTGAGCTGCTTTAATTATCCCCCGACGCAAAAGGGGTGTTATAAGTTTGACCGCTACGTGCGTGTCCGTCTGTGGCACCGCAGCTCTTAAACGGGTGAACCGATTTGGATGCGGTTTTTTGTTATTTGAAAGCAGGTTTTCTAGCGGTGGATCTTAAACATGATTTATCAAAATCGGTTCAGCCGTTTCAAGCTCATCAGCTCTTTTTTGTCGGGGTTTTTTTTTAATTTTGCCTATTATTTTCTTTTAAAATTCTGATTGTTTATCCCAAAATGTTCCGTTTATATTGTAGTGGTAATGGCCAGACCAACCCTGGATACATGTCGTTTGAGCAAGATGTGTTGATGCAGCTTGCAGGAACCAACAAATTGTATGCTATGCAAGTAAGTACATTAAAATCATATTATGTGTAATTAAATTGTGTAGTACTTACAACCGGCGTGTGTGTTTGACCAGATGTATGAACGTAAACGAGGCAAAAGGAGTATGTAAGGATCGTAGTAGGTGACGTTCTGTAGCTTCTGCCTACTCCCATGGGAAGTAGGCGTGAGTTTAAGTATTTATGTAAACATCATTTAATTTGAAAAATCATTGAAAGTACAGTCGACCGTACGGTGGTAGCAGTTTGACCTTACGCTGGCCTGAATTACGAAGTTTCAATAGAATAAGAGGCTAGCTAATACCGTCAAACGGGATGAATAGGGTAGCAGGGGTGAATCGAGACGAAACTTTAAAAAGGATTTTAACATTGAAGTAATATAGTTTGTTGCCAAAAAGGACTCTAATGTGTTTACTGTATTATAATTAACGATTAAGGACCCTTGTTGGCAACAAACTATATTATTTCAATGTTAGAATCCTCTCCAAAGTTTCGTTCCGATTCACCCCTGGATCCCGATACCTTCACCCCGTTTGACGGTACTAGTTCTATCACCACTGGCGTGCGGCCTATTGTACTACAACTAAACAATATAGTTTTTATTTAACTACTAACAATATTAAACTCCTGTTCAAGAGAGGTCTCGAAATCTCGAACGTGATGGCTCTAACCTAAGAGTCGTCGCTCAGCGCTTAAAGCGTTGTCGTCGAGTGGCAAAAACTAAATTCGTGACAATAAGCTAGACTGATTCATCCCCCTCTATAAATCGTACACACGGCTATATATCAAGCTATACATTTCCAGTATAAGCTTCTAGCGGCCTCTACAAACGCCACAATAATGCGAGCTACGCGTCACACTGACGTCACGCAAAATCTTGCATCGCGCAAGCAGAGTTTACTGCGCAACTAGCGTAAATACAACGTCCCGACATCAATCGTCGGGCAGTTGCCCACCAGACACAACACCCGTCTGGTCGGAGCGGGCCTTTTCTATAGAGGTATGAGTGAAATTTACACCCTGTTCCTCATACCTCTTTCAAGCTGATCTCGCATTGTATAGGATTTCCGTACAATGAGAAGTCAGCTTATACTGGAAATGTATAAATCAAATTAAATCAAAATATTTTATTTCACATAAACTAACATGGGCACTTATGAAACGTCAGAAGCTAGGTGCATGGTTGCAATTGGTTGTTTCCTATGGAGAAGCCGGCAAGAAACTCCACGGTTACTCTTTTAAAAATAAGGGGCTTTTACAATGCTTCCAATTACAGTGTTGTTAGATATGGGAGGACAGTGTAGGCCTGTCAACAAGTAACAGGTACTCAGCAAAATATAAGAAGGTCCACAAATCTAGTCTAGAAGTTAGGTCTATAGCTTGATATGTAGCCGTGTGTACACGTCATCAACTGCCTGGCTTTTACCAACTCTGTTAGGGTCAGATTCCTGTCTAACCGGATGCAGCTGGATACCAGTATTTTACATGGAGCGACTGCCTTTTAGACTTCCACAACCAAATTGCTGGGTAACACGATACCACTTGTTGTCAGGCATTTGGGCTTTTGACGACCCGTAACCACTGTCAAAGATTCACGAATGACAGCCGGGACCAACTCCTTAACGAGCTCCTTCCAGTCTTTGTTAATTTAATTTTAATGTACATTGCACTACACAAAATATCACAGAGAGAGAAGATCTGTCTGTACTTTTGTCACTAGAGCATTGGCGATGTGCAGTTATATTCGCGTTTAGAAAATAGTGACTCATCAGTGCAACTGCAAAGTAAAGGCGTATGTGACTCATCAGTGCAACTGCAAAGTAAAGGCGTATGTGACTCATCAGTGCAACTGCAAAGTATAGGCGTATGTGACTCATCAGTGCACCTGCAAAGTAAAGGCGTATGTGACTCATCAGTGCAACTGCAAAGTAAAGGCGTATGTGACTCATCAGTGCAACTGCAAAGTAAAGGCGTATGTGACTCATCAGTGCAACTGCAAAGTAAAGGCGTATGTGACTCATCAGTGCAACTGCAAAGTAAAGGCGTATTCATACTGGGTATAAATTAAACCAGTAATATTAAAGCAAACTTTTTATTACACAGTATTTTCCAATATTAATATTAAGGATTTATTTTTAAAATTGACAAAAGACGCGTCCCTACTGTCTGAAGGGCTTACTTAAACTGGTCAATTTGAACACCGCTTTCTAATTTACTATAATCTAAGTGGTCAAGGGGCGTGGCCAAGCTGAGTAACAACGATGAGTCACTATTTTCTTAACACGAATAGACTATAGGGTTAGTACGATGGCAAAACACAAACAGCTTTTTAAATTACAAGATTCTTACCTATTTAATATTCTCAGGTAACAAACTGGTGGTCTCAAGTGAAGACAGCTGGGTCTGCGATTTACGCGAACCGCCACTATTTGGAGTTACATCGAGACCGCGTATCTAAGGATAATCCTTGCACCATACTGCCCGATGTTTTTATACATCCTACTGCTAATGTTGACTCTACTGCTGTGGTAAGTAATACATTATCGGGTGTAAAAAGACACTTAACGAAGCCAAGAGTCACTTGTACTCCTCGTCATTGTAATAATTTTTGACGTGACAACGTCTTATAAATCGATGAACGCCGGCTGCACGCATGAAAAAGCATGACTCATTGTCACGTTCTACCTGAGCCGAGCGTTAAAGCGAGAGCGCGAAACAAAAGATAGAGAGGCACGATCGGCCTAAGCGTTCGGCTTGTGACGCATCTATCTCTCTTCCACTCCTTATGACGTTATCACGTAAAGTTATCATCCGTAAATCGACTTTACAGACAACCATATTTTTGTACTGCACCATACCTGGGAACAAATCAAATCATATCAAAATATTTTGTTTCACATAAACCAACATGGGCACTTATGAAACGTCAGAAGCTATGTGCACGGTTCCAATTGGTTGTTTCCTATGGAGAAGAGCCGACAAGAAACTCCACGGTTACTCTTTTAAAAATAAGGGGCTTTTGTTTCAAATTACAGTGTTGATAGATATGGGAGGACAGTGTAGGCCTGTCAACAAGTAACAGGTACTCGACAAAATATAAAAAGGTCCACAAATCTACAGTCTATAAGTTAGGTCTACAACGTTCTCACATTCACAAAATATACACTAAATGACATTGAAACTTCATGAACTGACATGAACCTTCTGGTTACGGAGATATTCCAACTATGTTTATTTTACGAAAACAAGTTTTTAATGTTAAAACACAACTTTAAATACCCCCACGACCCCTGTACAGTTGCATGCACCCATAAGCACATTGTTTTGCGTGCGTTACGTTGCGCACTATCGTAAACAGCGAATTTTTACACCAAAAAAATATAGTAACCTGCGTGAGTCTTGAGCACCACAAACTGACACCTGCGCAGTAGTTAATTTTAGGTCTGTTTGGCGGAATGAAGAAGCCGGCGGGCGCCGAGCTGCACGCGATTGGTTCGTCAGTCGATACTCGTCGTCTATTGGACTCTCACGTGTCATTCGGCTACTGTACACTTTCGAGCAATTTTAGTGACTTACGTTTTGGATTTTAAAATAGTAAATTTTTGTAAAAAAAAAAAAAAAACAAAGAAAATACACTTTTAATCAGATTAAATTGTTTTATTGATAATATTATATTTTAATCACGAAGACCTACAACATTATAGTATCAAAGTAAAATTTCAAGTACCACTAATATTTTAATTATAGTTTGTGTAAGTACCTATCAATAATTTCAGTAAAAACGGTACTCAATAATTTTGCTTGAAAGTGTACATGCGCGAGCTTGCCCCCACTACTGCCCATCTGTGCTCACGACTCGTGCCGGTTATTATACCTGGGAACCTTCTGGTTACAGAGATATTGAAGGTTAATATTCCAACAACTGACGTTTCTTTTACGAAAACAAGTTTTTAATGTCAAAACAACTTTAAATACCCCCACGACCCCTGTACCGTTGCATGCACCCATAAGCACAATGTTCCGCGTGCGTTACATTGCGCACTACCGTAAACAGCAAATGTTCACACCAAAAATAAAAGTCGTTCCCCAGCAATTATTTTTGTGCAATGTTACTTAGTTTGATGTACAGAATGCGTAGTTGACGGCTATGTGGTGGGTATTTTTTACACCCTGTCTGCCCTTGAATTTGAGTTTTCTATCAAACTTGTATAATGAAGCTTTGTCGTAAATATAACCATATTACTACGCTTCTTAGTCACGGTATGTTGTCAAATTACTATAGTTTTATGTACGATTTCCACCGGCCAAGCCGCGCCGGCGCTGCCAACTGCTAAAATCCGCTGTAACACGCGCGTGCGCTATCCGCTGGCTGACCACGACACCCGAGCGCACGCGGTCGTAGCCGAACGTAGCCGAATAAACGAGACGGCAGCGAACGCAGTCGTTTGCTAAGCTGCTTACGGATCTGACTGGAATCCAAGCTGTGTAAAATCCACGCAAATATTACATTTAACTACTTCGTAAACGCTTCAACTTCTTTAAACACATTGTAAAATGCGCTCCGGTGCGGTCCGACGCGCGCTGGTCGGTGTAAATCGTACATTATTTGCTTTTACAACAATCACAGAAAACTTAAGGGGACTACATGACCTAAACGCAAATTTATAATGCCTAAAAAAATATGATCCACAGCAGTAACCAAAATCAGAAAAATATATGATATTCTGCAGGATATATGCTAGTTAGATAGTGTGTTGAAAACATAATACAATTAACTTGATATGATAGAAAAAAGACACGAAGATACCTCTAAAAAATTTTTTAATGATTAAAAACCATACTAATGTACATGCAAACATTCAGATTTTTGTCGGATTATTCTACAAGCAACATACTAACGTAATAGTGTTTTAATTTTTTAGTCCAATGAATAGATTTTTTGTAAATCCATAATTGCTTCATATTTTGCAATAAATTACCAGAGTTGTCTCATCGCGCGTCTCTTTCTTTTCTATGCAATCCGACAGTGACCGCGCTTTAGCTCTTGTAAGCCCCTTAAGGCTTGGTTATATATCGATTATTATTGTTTTTAGTATTTCCTATACTGATCCCCAGCGGGCAGATTACGTCGTAATATAGATCATTACTACACGCTAAGGCATGATAGCAATAACAGGCTATCGATACTTCATAAAAAAATAGTTCAAACATTTCTTATGTCACAGAAACATTGATAGTGCTTGCGAATCTGCATCGTGTTCTTAATCGGTAGCAAACATTATGGAAAAAGAATTATAACCATGTATAATTTGTCTTCCGAACAGATTGGTCCGAACGTGTCGATCGGCGCAGGAGTGACGATCAAGGCTGGCGTCAGAATCAAAGAGTCAATCGTTCTCAACAACGCAACGGTGCATGAACATGCTCTAGTCATGTACTCCGTTGGTAAGTTCGACTTTATTTAAAACGCAGAACTAGAAGCATTTATAAACCAGTGGGCTTAC
This sequence comes from Griposia aprilina, assembly GCA_916610205.1. Taxonomy (NCBI): domain Eukaryota; kingdom Metazoa; phylum Arthropoda; class Insecta; order Lepidoptera; family Noctuidae; genus Griposia; species Griposia aprilina. The sequence goes on along the minus strand of OU744304.1, from coordinate 14,640,508 downwards.
CATATGTGTTCTTTAAGCTGCGGGGCATAGATATGTTTATGAAAGAAAGAGATATACCCGATAGTTGAAAATGTATCGAAACTAGGTGTCTCCAGTTTGCCCCTACCACGCGCCACTACTGCACAAGCAGTTCAGTAAAAGCAATAGATATGAAGTCGCGCACACACTCGCAATTCATAAATCAGGACTTACTACACAATCAATTTTAAACCTTATCTCGTGAAGCATAACTTGCATCTACCATGCACCGTACAACTTACACAAAAACATCGATCGCTATCGTTGTGCTGTGCAAAAGCCATTTATTTACATATATACGCTAGTGACTGACTAAATCGGAAAGTTATCGATTCTTCCATTTATTGTTGTATTAAAAAAGAATGGAGTCCTGAAAATAAAATAAATAAAAGACGAGAAATTATTATATTACAAATAAACAAAATGCAGCTAAAAAAATATGAAGTAAATCAAAAAGAAAAACCGGTTATGTTGGTTTAGGCTGTCATAGTGTATTGAAACAGTAGATGTTTTGGAACCGATTTAACTCTTCCAAATGGGTTAAAAAAGTTTGCTCAAAAAAAAGCGCTTTGATGAGTTATTGAACAAATTTACCACATTCTCAAAGATTGGACATTTTGAGAGTTGGACATTATGGGAATTGGATATTTTGAGAAGTGGACATTTTGAGAAGTGGACAGTTTGAGAAGTGGACATTTTGAGAAGTGGACATTTTGGGAATTGGACATTTGGACACCGTTGGACATTTTCAGAATTGGACATTTTGACCCTGAAAGTTCGACCAGTGTGCAGCACCTATCTAGCTGCAAAGAAGCCTTCTAAATATATTGTAATTTTGTTCAGTGGGTCAAGAAGCGTCGGTAGGAGAATGGTCGAGGGTAGAAGGCACTCCTTCGGATCCCGACCCGAACAAGCCGTTTGCGAAGATGGACAATACTCCGCTGTTCAACAGTGATGGGAGACTCAACCCGTCTATCACTATATTGGGTAAGTCATCCCCTACCCCATTGCATGAGGTTTGCCACACATCAGTATGTTTCATCATTTATACTATCGTGTGCGAAAAGTTTTAATAAATAAATAAATAAATAAAATTAGATCCCCGTTATACTTGGATCAGAATCTTAGATAATTTACCTGCATGAATTACCAATTTGCCACATGATCAACTATTTATTTATTCTCCTGCTGGAACACCATACAGTAATTACACTAACCGAACTAAAAAATACTTCATGTACTGCTTTCCATCCATCCTGCGCGCGGTGGACATCGAACGGGCGCCTATGGAACACGCACGCTCACAGCGTTAAGACACTTCTCCATAGTTCCATAACTCCTACCATATTGCGCACATTCCTCCTTGCGAATTGTAGGTAGGTAGGTACTTTAGCGTTATGTAGTCTATGTGGATTCTACTTGACTGCGCGTGAGCAAAGACGGTTATTGATTGACCTTTTGTAATAAATTTTGGTTGCAATGGAATTTGAACTTTGTTTTGTATGACATTAAGTTTGTGTTCCCAGAAGGCCAGCATTTTATAATTATCAGAGATTCTGAGTTCAAATTAATATTGGATAAGCTTAAATGATTATGTAGTTTGTCAAATCGTCTTACCATTGTCCAAAACGTCGATCTCACTTAATACATATTTGAAAATAAAATATATTTCACATTCATACATTTTAAAATAATAAAATAAGATAGGTTTTTCTAACAAATATTTTTGTTAACAGGTGCAGGGGTAGTGGTACCTGCCGAAACGATCCTTCTCAACTCTATAGTATTGCCACACAAACATCTAACAAGGAGTTTCAAACACGAAATTATTTTATAGTCCTTTAAATGGCAACATTCATCGGTATGTAATAGAAAATTATGACACAGATACAAAAGAGTTTTTATGTAATAATCTGTGGATGGACACAGAGTCACAGACTATAAAATATTTGAGACCTAAGATTTTTTTATATATTTATAATTTCATAGCTGATAAAATTATTATAGTTTTATTTTATTAGTTTTTAAGAAATTACATTGAATGTAAGGATTTTTATAAATATTTATGGAATATGCTTTTGTACCATACCTATTGGGTAGATAAAAAGGAAATATTTAATTGATCCGCGGCAGCGGCCCACATTGGGGATAGAGCCAATTTTTTGTTCAAAACCACCTAGAGATCGCAAAAATAAACCAAATAAGACAATTTTTGGACAGAAATGTTTGTAATTAAATTCTAATGCATGCATTGCTGATTCTAATGATTATAATTCTGTAAAGCCATATTTGTTACGGTCGCGAATCATATTTTAATGTGTGACCTGCAAATTGCAAAAAAGTAAGAAAATATGAATTTCGCGGGCTACCCTGAAGGTTCCGCCTGAAGAAATCTTTTACGTTATTCAATATATCACAACAAATTATTCGATGTGGCAATTTTGCTGTCAAAGATATGAACTGTCTTTTCGGACTTTGGGGCTTTACCTACGTATTTAGATATATGTGAGCCACTTAGATACGTAAGAAGCCCCAAAGAGTGTGCGCCATCCATTGATGATATTCATCAATGGATTTGAATTGGGTGACCGTGACATACTAATAATTTTGATGATGATAAGAAGATCACAGTCTTGTCGGACTTTAGGGCGTTACGTATCGGATACGTACGCACACTATTTGGGGCTTATATCAATACGTAAAGCCCCAAAGTCTGACAAGACAGTTCAAATCTTTGACAGTAAAATCTACCACATCGAATAATTTGTTATGATTTATTGCTTTTAATTAAATCATTATTTACCTACCTATAATTAGGTACCTATAGTCTATGGTAAAGCTCAGTCAATCAGACGAAAAATAGTTAACAGCATAATTCTTACATTAGGGTCGTACGTGTATTGTACCTGTAATTTCCACCATTAAAACATCACAGTAGGATCCTGAAGTAAATAATGAGTAAATGAATACAATAATTAGGTAAATACTGCTTGTGAACAGGTAGAAATTGTCAGAGAGCACGAACGCGGTGCCGATTTAGAACTTAATGAGTAGACACGCGATTTTACGATTTAATGGTGTAATTACGGGCTAAATAAGGTACATTATTGTATGCTCGATTATCACAGATAAACAGCCTATAATGTTTCCACTGCTGGTACGCAGGCCTCTTCTCCGTGAGAGGGAGTGGGCTGTAATCTAACATGCGGGCCCAATGCGAGTTGGCAGATGTCACATTGTCTTGGAACTTTTGGTTCTAGGAGTTGTCAGTTTCCTCACGATGTTCCATTCATGGTCTTGAAAGCAGTGGCGGTGAAATAAACTCTCCTGCCGACCCCTATCCCTATTTCTATTGGGTAGGCGCAGTATGTATTTTGGGTACATAACTAACCTATGTCTTTCAACCAACTCGCCCATCGCAGTCCACTGCTGGACATAGGCCTCTCCTAGGCTGCGCCACAACACCCTGTCCTCCGCCTTCCGCATCCAGTCTGTCCCAGCCAGTCGCCTGTCAGTGTGACAATTCTAGTAGCTAATAAAGATCAAAATCGCAAAACACGTATTCGTTTGTATGAAACTGACAAACGTCAGGAACGCATTCTCTCGACGGTCGGACTGTACCACTCCACCTAAGTCTTTATTAACCGTCTTTTCAGAATTCACTTCCTCTCTAGGCATATCATCTTTCACACAACCCATCCATCTTTTTCCCATCTTTGCTCTGTCTCTTTTCTAGCCATACCTACACATTCAACCTTTTATTGACACATGCTGCTCTTGTTGTCCTATTTTTTCCTATTCTTGATTCATCATAATCATCAGACTATATTCGTCCACTGCTGGACGGAGGCCTCTCCTAGTGAACGCCACTGAGCCCAATCTTCGGCTCTCGTCATCCAGTCTCTGCCAGCCGCCAAGAAAATATTTTTTATTATTTGGCGGGCTACAGCTTAAAGCCATTTCATACAACTGTCAAAGTATGACAGTTGTGAGTTGAATGTATGCACAACTACCTTTTGCCCGCGGCTTCGCCCGCGTAGAGATCGGAAATTATCCCACGGGAACGTATTACCAGGATACAAAGTATCCTACATGTTAATCCAGGTTATAAACTATCTGTGTTCCAAATTTCATATAAATCCGTTCAGTAGTTTTTGCGTGGTAGGGTAACAAACATCCTTCCATCCATCTTCACCTGACTAACATAAAAACAGATCTAACTGCCTGGTTGGTCTATTGTTCGCAAGCGATACTACTGTTGCCTTACTATGACGTGCTAATACCATCATGGCTCCATTGCGAAAAAGGGATAGTGCTATCGGTCATATATAGCTCCGTCTCTTTCACGCTGGAGCAATGATGGCTTTAACACGTCATAGTATATGGCCTCTGAGCTCGAGCTTGTGGTCCTGAGCTCGATTTCCAGGTCGGGCAAAGTGTTATTGGGTCTTTCCTTCAGGAATTTCTCAATAGCAATCCGGAGTCTGTATTTTGGTCCGATTGATGGCAATAGACACGCCCCTATTACATGGGACTTAAACATAACTGGCGAAATGTGGGTGTACTGTAGGTGCACCACTGCCTTACCCTTCAGGGAAAACAAGGGTGATGTTATGTTATGTGTTATGTCTAATGACACAACATAATAAATCCAATTTCCACTTAAACTTTTGTTATTGTAAACCTTCCTATTCAAATTACATATTATATTCTTCTTAGCGTGTCGATGGCAACCTATATAATAATAATAATTATTATTATTTTATTTAACCGACTTCACAAAAAGGAGGAGGTTCTCAATTCGTCTGTATGTTATTTTATTTTTTTATGTGTGTTAGCTCATAACTTTTTTCTGGGTGAACCGATTTGGATGATTCTTTTTTTATTTGATAGGTGGTGCTTCACATGTGGTCCCATTTAAATTTGATCAAGGTCTGACCAGTAGTTTTTGAGTTATCCTTAATACTGCAGATTTTTTCCACTTAATTTATATGGATGATGTGTTAATAATTTCCTGTCACTGTTATTTACACACCAAGTAGTGGTATACGAATTTGTGTGGGGTAGGTACCGCAACTAAAAAGTGAAAAATTAAAACTTTTTTACAAAAAAACAACCGACTTCCAAAAAAAACACTAAAAGACGTGAAAAATAACTTTAATTTCGGAAGTCGGTGGCCAAACACGAAAATACAAAACCAAAGGCACCGACTTCCGAAATTAAAGTAATTTTTCACGTCTTTTAGTGTTTTTTTTGGAAGTCGGTTGTTTTTTTGTAAAAATTTTTTTTTGTCAGGCAACTGAAGCCCATAGATAGAATACACAAATTGACAAAATAACAAACTATTACCTAATAAAACTAAAAACTCGTGTTAATAAATAATTGCTTAAAACTATGTTAGTAGTACTTCACTTCACTAGCTAATTGTCCTGTGGTATTTGGCCGCGGAAGCGACGGAACACCACGTCGTGTGGCCAAAAGGCTTCTTCCAAGACGACGGACAAGTAACAATTTAGTACTCGCACCACGAACGCTTTGAAGTTGACGTTGCGGTGCGACTCCAGTAACTGCACCCTCGGCGTGTACCTCGTCTTCTGGCGCACGTACTCCACGATGTCCTCCGCCTTAGTGCTGTAGTGTAGGCGGGAGATGTACACCGGTGTGTTCGGTGATATAGATTCAGTCTAGCACCCTAATTACGTAACGTACACACACAATTTGAATAATTTTGAAGGATATTGCTAATCCGTTCATTCAAAAGTTCGAAAAATTGATCAGCTCAACAACGTAAATAACGCAATGAATGTTGTTGAACTGTCAAAATGAAAGCCATTCCTACTGTTAGTATGTTACGCAATTACCCCAAATTTGGCTACTAGCTTGGCAGCTTCAGTAGTACATATTATTACCGCTTTTCGTCGCTGACATTGACGTTACTTGCATTCACTTTCGATCATTTTAATTTTAGCTTAGCAATGTTTTTTGGTACAAGTCCAGCAACTTTTGTTTTTAGCTATCCTTTGCTGACAAAACCTTCGTTTCCGATATTTCCTTCTTCCGGCCGCCTTCTTCGAGAGAATTTTGAGCCATACATGTCTGAGACGAATTCGTTTTATTTTTATTTTTAATACTATACCTTTACCTAAAAAAAAACCTAGAACTAGCAATCAAAAATAAAAATAAAACCGCCTTCGACTAAGAAATGTATGGCTCAAAATGCTTTCACCCCCTTAAAGCTTTGTGCGCTTAGCTTCCAAACATCCTGTATAAGCTTACAGTCCTAAAGTAATAATAATATATACATATATTTAAAAAAGGATGGAAGGAATCATTTGATAAACAATTAATTTACCTGACATAAAAAATAAAAAATTAATTGTACACAAACCTGTGTGAAAGTGGCCTCGCTTAAGTAAGTTAGCATAAGGCTGGACCACATAACGTATATTCTAAACCAAAGCTTCCAATAAAATATACAATAGAAATAAGAAAACTCTTGCATAATTAATTCACTCATTTTTGCGTGTGGCGCTAAACATAATGTGTACATCATCTCTCGTGTCGTGTCGACACGAGATACAAGGTACTTGCTTAAAGCAGAGTGTTTTCCAGTCTCAGCAGGTGGATCTACGAAAAGAAACGGTTACAATGTTTTACCTGTCTCTAAGTGTGACCGCATAAGTTAATACGGGACTATTTTAACCGCACCGATCGGTACCGACTTGTCCTTACCGGGAACCCGCGTGTTTATGCAAGCTTAGGCACGAGATAATTCGGCTCGTGTCCTGATGAAAAATAGGGCAGTCATCAATATTTCATGCATAATAATATTGACAAGGCTCCGCAGGCATTAGCGCCGTGCGCATCAATGTGGGTATTAACAGGTGATTTTTTTAAATAAGGAATTTATACAATGCTGCCTTCAGATATGCTCGATTTGGACGATCAATATGTGTGATCGATCAAACAAAATCGAGTAAAATGTATAAACAACAGACGATCGACATCACACAAGTCGCAACAACTAACATTTGTATACCATTTAATGGTAAAACCTGTAGAAATATTCTTAAATGTATGAACATCCTATGTACCATGTCTCTGGGAAATAAATAAAGTATTTTTGTCGATCTGGGAAATAAATTATAATTTATTTCCCAGATCGACAAAAATACGATCAAAGTCAAATAAGTACTTGTTGACTGAGATCGTATTTTTGTCGATCGATAAATCAAGAACCGATTCTTGATGTTATTCTGGATATTTACCTATCGATCGTTAACAGGTGACATTAACTATCGATAAATTCGAGGAAATCTGTATACTGACGGATCTTATTGATCGTCACAACACAGAATGTCGTGTTAATCGAGTGACAACCATCAATCAAAACAGTAGGTACCTACAGATTCCTATTTAAAAACTCACCCTCTATTTTATTTAATCGTCAATTTTTATTTTACAAAGACACACAATTAAAGCACATAATAAATATAAATAATAATATTATTTTTAATAAAATATTTGTATTTTAATAGATTACTGTTATGTAAATAAAATGTAATATAGTTTTAAGATACACGGTGCTGCGAATAAATGGAATGAGCACATTTTTGAGTTTTATTTTTCTTACCTACAAGCCTCAACTGCATTTAACTTACGCGTTTCTTCGCCACAATTTGACTTCTGTAGCAGATAGCAACCACTTTGAACTGCGAGTTTTTCGTAGTGTATGTGACAGCATCTTTTTTCGTAGCTGTAAGTTTTAAATGGGATTTGGCTGGCCACATCAGCCGCATGCACGATGAACGCTTGGCAAAAGTTCTAAATATGAACGGCGCAGAAGGAGACGGCGAGAAGACCTGGACGCGTACCGGGGCGTAAGGATGGTTTGAGGTGGCGCGGGAAATGAGTTCCTGGAAGGATTTGCGGGAAGACTTTACGCAGCAGAGGGACAGAATAGGTTTAAAAAAAGTTAGGTACTGCTACGAAAAAGAGTCGCTGTCAAAATACCGCTGGCATATGGTTGACCTTGGCTGGAGTGTATAGACAGACCTTGTTATTGCTTTACCACCCAAAGGTTGAATCTCGATTGTACCTACTTCATAAAACGACCTGAGGGCCTAGAAAAAGTAACATTCGATTAGCGGTGACGCTAGCAGAAAAGCCCAAAAATGTATGGGGTTGACATAAGCTATGGAAATGTCACGTGATCATAGGTCAAAGAATAGAAATTAGCTAGACAATGGTGCCGATTCTCTTGTCACAAAATTCCCTAAACTAGACTAAAAATCACTAAAATGTAGTTTATTCCTGTCAAACGATGATTTCTCATTCTGAAATTGACTAAAGTGACACAACTTAACTATAATTTAGTTTGTCAGCACTAAGATGGCACTGAATTATTAGTTTAGTGAAAATACCAATTTTGCTATTCTGAATTTGACGTTTTTCACCTAAAATTTTGGTTGTCTAACTAAATCTGGCTATTTTTAATCGCGATTAAAAAGGTGTGGAATAAAATTAATGGTCATGAACTAAAATTCACGACAAGACCTCGACTTCAGGTGCAAAAACAGTAGGTACTGTATCTTTTTTAAATTTTATTTTGCTTATATCTCGAAAATGGTGTAAAAATTTCGACCCCCTTTATATAACCCTTAAACCCCTAAAACTCTACATGTAGGTAATATTTTTTTCATATTTTCCATAAAAAAAGTGAAAAATTCGATATACAACACGTCGAGGTTGCCCTTATGCGTGACTCCGGCTCTAAAAGACACGTGGTAGGGCAAACAAGTACCACGTGGAGTCGTGATTGTCAAATTAAATTTTAGTGGCGTCAAAAATAGTTTTAAATTTAGAGTTTTTTTTTTACAGAATTACTTTAAGATTGTCATAGTCAAAAGTAAGGAATTTTAGTGATAGTTTAGTTCGGTGTACAAGAGAATCGGCACCATTGTTAACATCGTTCGATTCTATGAAACGAAACGACAGCGTCGAACGATAACTTCCATAGAGATGCGCAGCCAAGTGGCACTTTTTGACAAGCGTTATCGCTAGTTTTCGATTCGTATGGTGGAAACATTAGCGATAACGACAGCGATTGTAGAAATAAAATCGCTCCGAAGCGAATGCCATTTATCTGGGCCCTTTGGTCTATTTTTCTGGGACAGAAAGTTTCATCCATAATGAAGTTTTAAATATACCTACAGGGAATTGTAAAAAGTCGCTTAGCAATTACGAGGTCGACCTAGTCATACATCGATGCAAGATAGTGTCTCCAAAACTGCTAAATGTAACTACCCATCTATTTTTATTTTTTAGCTGATACCAACCAGTTCCTACTGCATAATAATTAACGGTAGGTGACGATCGTGCAGATATGAGGTCACAAAACCTTATAATTGGGAAGTCTCGATGCGCCAAAAAGTTTGGTCACGCCACACGTGAGATTACTTCTAAAAAGCCACGATTTACTCATGACGTGGTATCTGTTAATTACATTCACAATCTCGAAAAAAAATCAGGTAAGAAAGTAACTTAACATAACATCACGACTGTAACCTCCGACGGGTAAGCGGAGGTGTAGGTACCTGTAGTACCTCACATTTCGCCATTTATATATAAGTCCCGTGTAATAGGATGCAAGCCTATTGCCATCAGAGGGAGCAATGGTGGCCTAGTGGTAACGGCCGTGACTTACGAGCTGTAGGTCGTAGGTTCGAACCCAGACAGACGCTTTACTTTGTGTAAATTATTTCATCACCACTGCTCTCAAAACGGTGAAGGAAAACGTAAAGAAACGGGCTTGTCGTAGAACCAAAAATTCGAAGACGTGACATCTACCAACCCGCACTGGGCCCTCACGGTGGATTACGGCCCACTCCCTCTCACCGAGAAGAGGCTTGTGTCCTAGCAGTGGGAAAATTATAGACTTACCTCCTTACTATACCTAATAAACGTATTACTTAAATCAGATGAATAGTTACACACCGATTTCTCTCTTTCAGTCGTTAGTAACTGGACTTTCGAAAGAAGAAGACAAAGCATTGTGTACCTAACTATACAGACACTATACAACGTTTATTTTTAAGGAGGTGAGTATGCTATCAACCGGGCACAAACCAGGCTCGGGGCTGCTACTGTAATATTCATGGAAAAATCTAATACCACTGTCCGACCCAGCAGTAGCGTTTACGACCAACGAGACAGGTAAGAAAGTATTTTAATTGAATTATAATTTATACCTATTGCTAATCGGTTTAGTAGAAAAACATGAATTTGCACACTTGCCTAATCATGCGATTGCCATATCTCGGTAGAGGAATGTTAGTTATTGCTTTTCAAGTGCACCTACACATTATAATTTTGTTTAGGTAGATACCTACTCTCACAGAGGCTTGTGGCCGTGGCTAAGGGGGAAGGGCCAGGCTGCCCTCGAAATTAAAATTTCCTTACGTTTTTTGCAATTTTCTAGTCAGTGTCAGGTTGTATGTTGAACAAAATATGATTCGCGACCGTAACAACTATGTATTTACAGAATTAAATTCATCAATACAACCCTCTAAGTTCATACCTAATCATATTGAATGACCATTTCATGAAATATCAATCAATAGTATTATATGAACTTAGAGGATTGTATTGATGATTTTAATGATTATATATAATTCTGTAAATATATACTTGTTACGGTTGCGAATCATATTTTGTTCAACATACAACCTGACACTGACCAGCAAATTGCGAAAACGTAAGAAAATTTTATTTTCGCATTCAATCTGGCGCTTCCCCCTTAAGTAATAACAGCCGCATAATTGTGTAAATCCAAGGTCAATTTATGCTTTCCGTAGTCGGTCTGTGGATGGGGTTTCCATCCATTACATATCGAGACCCCTCCGTGCCTTGGAAAGTGGTCCCGGCTGTAATTTGTAGGTCTTTGACCGTCATTACGGGTAGCTCGACGTCCGAAACTCTGACAACCAGAGGGCCTAGACAAAGTAACATTCGATTAGCGATGACGCTAGTAGAAAACCAAAAAATCTATGGAATTGACATAAGCTATCGAAATGTCACGTGATCATAGTTAACGTATAGACATTAGCTAGACAATGTTAACATCATTCGATTCTATGAAACGAATCGATAGCGTCGAACGATTACTTCCATAGAGATGCGTAGCCAAGTGACACTTTTTGACAAGTGTTATCGCTAGTTTTCGATTCGTATGATGCCAAATATTAGCGTAAGCGGTAGCGATTGTAGAAATAGAATCGCTCCGAAGCGAATGACATTTGTCTTACCAAGGGTATCGTACGTCCTGCCGGGGTCGCGGATTGTTCGAAAGAGTTACCGTGGCCCTGGCGCACAGGCAACTGAAGGAACACGGGTGGTTTTTAGTCAGTAAAAGTCTGACACTCCCTCCCGCTCCGCCCAGAGCGGGAGAAGTTATTCGATGATTTCTCACAACAAAAGAAAAAAAAAAGAAAGTTATCGTAACTGTTACCCCGTATTATATATAAATGTTTTTTACGGGCCCTTATTGCTGTAGTTTTGTAGACATATTTACCTATTTATGAATGAGGAGCAAGTTTTTTCACACCGGTCTGTATGACGCACGAGACAAGAGATTTTGTTAGGTACTTACATCTCGTTCCAGAATGTCACTATTTACGTCATCTCTGAAGTGAACAATTATTTGCAAGTTTTTTTGCACCAGGGGCTAAAGAACCATTCTTAGCCTCTGGTGTTTGGAGCCATTATGCTATGGTCTGTGTGTCAACCAAGTAGGAAGAAACTAGGTTGTGTTAACCACCAATTTGTAGGTACTTAAAGTACCGCCGCACGTTAGTGGAAACAAAACCAGTATAAGCTTTTATTCTATTGAAACTTATTATACCTTCTCTTATTCTATAAAAAAATTGCGAATCCCCAAGTATAATTACTTAGTTCCTCGTAATTTTATAAACCTAAAGATCACGAGTAATCTAAATTCGTTCCGCAGGACATTTTGTTTTGGTTACCTTAGTAGCCGGGACGATTTCGATATGGCCCGAAGTCCCGAAATAAGGGTTCGGACGAAAGTTAAACGCGCACACGCTTCGTTTTATTTCCAATTCTTTTGGTATGCAGGTAATGAATTGTTGTAAAATAATAGGTCTTTACCTATGAAATTGCCGTTTTGTATGAAAAAATTTAAACGAATTTTTTTCATGAATTTTTTATTTGTATTAATCGAAGTAATCACCCATGCAATCAATGCATCTTTGCCATCGCAGTGGCAGTTTATTGATGCCCTTCTTAAAGAAATCAGCTGGACGGGAGGCAACAAATTCTTCAAAGGCATTTTGTACTGCCTCTCGGGTATTAATTTTTTTTCCCGCCAAGTAGTTATCCAAATTCTGGAAAAAGTAGTAGTCTGTAGGCGCAAGGTCTGGTGAGTAGGGCGGATGACGGAGAGCTTCCAACCCCAGTTCTTGCAACTTGGAGACCGTCTGCTGTGCAGTATGAGGTCGCGCGTTGTCGTGCAGGAGCAGCGGAGACGAGCGATTGACCAATGCTGGTTGGAGATGCGCCAGCTTCTCCATCATTGTGTTCAGTTCTTCACAGTACACATCTGCAGTAATGCTCACCCCGTTTGGTAAGAAGCTGTGATGAATCACACCGGCGCTAGACCACCAAACAGTGACCATCACTTTTCTAGGGGTAAGTTTTCGTTTAGGGCATTGTTTAGGTGCTGAACCAGGATCCAACCAACTTGCTGAGCGCTTACGGTTATCAAACAGAATCCATTTTTCATCGCAGGTAACAATGCGGTTCAAAATTCCTTCATTTGTGTGTCTGTTGAGCAGTGCAAGGCACGTCTCGACGCGTACTTCGCGCTGGCGATCATTGAGTTCGTGGGGCACCCATTTGTCAAGCTTTTTTACCTTGCCAATTTGACGCAAATAGACCAATATTGTTTTGACGCTAACGTCGAAAGCTGCTGCTAATTCAGCCGTAGATTGTGTATCATCAGCTTCCACAATCGCCTTTAATTCGTCATTGTCGACCAAAGTCTTCGGACGACCGCGAGGTTCATTTTTCAGGTCGAAATTTCCAGAACGGAAGCGAGCAAACCAATAACAGGTGGTGCGTTGGTTTGTAGTGTTAGCTCCGTAAACGTCGTTGATGTTGCGTGCCGCTTGTGCCGCGTTGCTGCCACGACGGTACTCATATTCCATAATTACTCGAATTTTTAACGTATCCATGATGACGAAAAAGATTGAAATGCGATGAAAATGTAACACTAATCAATAAAGAAATTACTACTTTTAGAAAAAAAAAAACATGTTTTTAAAATAAAATTAATTTGAAATTAGAATTCTTAGCCAAACAAAAATTATTTTGATTTGAAATGGCCAGTACTGCAGAACGGCAATTTCATAGGTAAAGACCTAATATAAATAATTATTACAACAAATGAATACCTATCATTTCAAATATATTCACACAATAATCATCTAAAATAAATTAAATCCTATTCGTAAATCACAGGTGGGAGAGGACCCTTATGTCGGCCCTCTGGACCTCGCAGGAGGCATCAAATTGTTGCGGGAATGGGGTGTTTGTTTTGGTGTATTGTGCTACTCTGAGCAAACCAAGTAAGAACATATGGGTATCAAAAAAAATCTTAGATAGTCTAGTTTAATAATAAATAGGTTTTCTTGACACAAACTACAAATTAATGTACGAAAATTCAGTAAGAACAAATATTTTACGGAAATTCAACACATATTCTTATTTTAACATTTTTTTACAGTTCTTTGGTCTATGAAGTCGTAATGTAGTTTTAACACCTATTGATTCTGTATGGTTTCAGCTACACACACGAATTTTTAATAAGGTATAGGTTCAGTAGTTTTCAAGTTATTACGCTTTATGTTGGAAATGACCGGTGCGCACGCGCGGTCAAACGTAAAACGCGTTGCGGGACGTGTTACAGGTTGACAGCGCGCGGCTTAGACGTACCAGTGGTTAATAAACATTTAATTTTGAACACAATTTGTCATATAATTAGCATTTTAACGTCTATTCATAAGCATTCAACACCCACAACAGAAAAATTAAAATATAATGTATTCAATAATTTTACAGGAATGTGACAACCCTTAAAATTTTAAACCGCTTGGTGTGCCTGGTATGGAAAAGAACAAAAATCGCTAGGTAACATTGCCCACTATTTTTATTACGAAAATGTTTTTATTACAAACAATATTTTAAAACCTCGGTTAATATTGCCTTAAATTGTAGTTGTGGTGTTTTTTTTTACGTATTTTTAAGAGCTAGATTTGCGTCAAAAATCGACGTGGGCAATATTGCCTAAAACTCCAGATTATTTTGCCCGCCATCAAAATCGAACAAATCTTGGTTTAAATTTCAATTTGTTAAACATTTTACATTTAAATGCGTGCATATCGCACCTTTAGAATTGAAGTGGCTTAATCCAAAATTCTTGTTTTTTGGTAAACGCCAAAAATGTAATTGAAGAACTGTCCATTTTTTAGGTTTTTGATTATCCTCCTATCCTATCCTTTTCTGGACTAAAATAGTCTGTTTATCATTTAATAAACTAATAGAATATATGTTTATAAGTCGTTCAGTTTAAAAACGGCATTTTCTTAAAATTTTGAGTTAAGCCACTTCAAATTTGAAGGTGCGATATGGTCATATAGTTGTAGTAAATGAAAAATATACGTAAATTCCAATAGAGAAAACTTTATTATGATTATGAAAGTTGGCTTGTTTCACGGTATGCTAGGCCAGCTAGGTCTTGAGGAAACCTGGAAGCGTCTGGAGCAAGCGTGGTGATTAATGCTCGTGCCTGCTCTGTATGAGAAGAGGCATTTGCCCTGCTGTGGGGTAATAATAGGCTGGTATAAAAATATTGGAAAACACTGGTACAGTGCATCACTACAAGGGTGAATCTAGGATTTATTTCTGGGAGGGGAACATGGGCCAGACAATTAAGAGGCTTAAAAGAGCTAAAGCGCGGTCACTGTCGGATTGCATAGAAAAGAACGAGACGCGCGATGAGACAACGCTGGTAATTTATTGCAAAATATGAAGCAATTATGGATTTACAAAAAATCTATTCATTGGACTAAAAAACTAAAACACTATTACGTTAGTATGTTAATTGTAGAATAATCTGACAATAAATCTGAATGTTTGCATGTATACTATTATGATTTTTAATCGTTAAATTTTTTTTTTAGATGTATCTTCGTGGTTTTTTTCTATCATATCAAGTTAATTGTATTATGTTTTCAACACACTATCTAACTAGCATATATCCAGAAGAATATCATATATTTTTCTGATTTTGGTTACTGCAGTGGATCATATATTTTTAGGCATTATAAATTTGCGTTTAGGTCATGTAGTCCACTTAAGAAGTGTCTCCCATAGCTAGCTAGCTCCCATTGCACTATGATGTTTTTGTGTACCCCTAAGTGAAGTGCGTCTCGGCGACCACTGGCCAGCCGCGGCCAGAATTTAAAAATAATAACTAAGTATAAAATGAGTTCTCAACATGCCCTAAAAAACAATAAGCCTTATCTTTTGATATAAATTTTACATGGTTTACACGTTTTAATTACCGATTTAGTGTCACTTTTATGTTTTTTTTTTTCGAGCCTATTTTATTAATAATATAATTCACGTTTCTATTCTACTTATTCTATTTTTTATTATAGCAAGCATAGCCGATGTCAACCTTTCTGCCAATGTCTAAAGCGAAATTGAAAAGTAAGTGTACATTGTTAAAATAAAGATAATAATTTAAAAAGTAGTCTTCACACACGTTTGACCGCATGTTAAATTTTCCAATTCATTTTGATCCTCATTTAGGTACATTTCTCTAGATTTACAGACATTTAAAAAAGTTACAAAGTACTGTACCCTCGCCTTACGGTCATTGTTACCACCGACGAAGTGAGCTCGACTCTACAATTCGAGTCTGCGAGATAACTTGATACATGTTAGTAAATTCTAACAAAACTACACTTTGTAATCGGTACGGGACATTTAAGTATGTATTCTTTATTAATAGGTAACTAGCTAATGCCGGGCATGCATTGCAACGCCTTTGTCTTTGCTATGCAGACGATATGGTGCTTCTCAGTTCCTCGATGGGCAGCTTGAAGGAATTGTTGTCGACCTGCGAGGCCTATGCGGAGGAGCATGGCTTAATATATAACTCAAAGAAGAGTGAGATTCTTGTATTAAAAGCACCTAAACAGCTGTCCCGCAATGTTCCTCCCATAAGCCTCAATGACGTAGCACTGAAAGTTGTGGATAGTTTTAGGTATCTTGGCCACATTGTCACGAGTGACCTAAGGGATGACATAAATATAGTATTGATGTTAGGGGTGTGTATAGGCAGAGTTATAAATAAAAGTCTATCTGCTATAGTACTCACGGTTGTATTGAGCAACACACACACACACAACACAGAAAACTTCGCAGACAGTTCCGACTCACCGCGAACTATGCGACATCCGGTTCCGACTCACTGGAACTTCAACTGGCCCTGGCAAGCATCACAAGATACAAGACTCAGCCCACTATCGACCTCCGGTCTCCAGGGGGAGTAATGTAGCGGTATCAACATCGCCACATGCGAGCTACACGTCATACTGACGTCACGCAAATCCTGCATCGCGCAAGCAGAGTTTACCGCGCGATTAGCATATATACAACGTCCCGACATCAACCGTCGGGCAGTTGCCCACCAGACACAACACCCGTCTGGTCGGAGGATCCTCCCTTTTCCATAGAGTATGAGTGAGCTTTACACCCTGTTCCTCATACCTCTATATAGATATAGAGAGGGAGCGCAGGGCGTTGTCTGTGAGGAGCAATATGATTGCCCGCAGGTTCGCTCGTTGTACCGCAGACGTCAAAGTAACCCTTTTTAAGGCGTTTTGTCAATCCTTTTACACGAGTGGTCTGTGGGTGTCATACACGCGCCAAACTTACAACGTCCTGCGTGTGCAATTCAATAATGCTTTTAGGATGCTTTTGGGACTGCCATAGTGCATAGTGCGTTGTAGTGCTTCAGGAATGTTCGCGGAGGCTCGCACAGATGGTTTCCATGCCATCATGCGAAAGAAAGCGGCCTCCTTACTACAGCATCCTAAAAATGATAGCTGCCAGACCGGATTGTCCCTTTCAGAGACACTGGGTAGGGACAGTCATTGGTCAAAATAAATAAATAATGCCTGAAAACTAACAATACTAACCTATCTTTTAAGCACCATTGTTACTAACACCAAAATACTAACTAAATTATGGACCATAGTCTGAAATAAAGTTTTATTGTTGTTATTGTTAATGAGCTGTTCATTAGTCTCGCTAAAACTCAAAAAAGGCTTAACCGAAGTGATTTTATATACCTACATATAACGAAGAAGAAGATTCTGACACAGATCGAAAAATCAAAGACGAAAATAAGATTCCCATGCTAACCATTAGCATCTTAATTTGTATAGAATTAAATTAATTAAGTAAAAATAAAACTAGAATAATAATTGGTTGGGCAAGGCTGACGTTTTAGCATTAGGAAGAGAACAAAACGCATATGCAAAGTTTTATACACCATACATACATAAACTCACGCCTCCTCCCCATGGGCGTAGGCAGAAACTACAGAACGCTACCTGCTACGCAAAGCATAGTTTTATCTAAAACAAAAAACAAAACATAACATAATATCACGTCTGTAATCCTCGAAGGGAAAGCAGAGGTGTACCTTATTACACCACATTTCGCCAGTTATGTTTAAGTCCCACGTAATAGGGGGCGAACGTATTGACATCAACCGGGCACAAATCCAAACTCCGGGCTGCTACTGAGAAATTCGTGATGGAAAGACCCAAACCTGGGAATCGAAGCCGGGACCTCACGTGTTCAGCAGTAGTTCTTACGACCAATACACCTACGAGGCAGTTAGCTGGAACTAGAACAAAAAACTACCGAAATAACAAGAGTTTTTTTTTTCGCAATACTTTTATCAAGAAACGTAGTCCATTTAAAAAAAAAAGTAAGGTTAGTTTCTACCCATACGCAATAAATTTTATTTTAAAAATAATCGTCACCCACCCAAACAAAAATGACACCATTCCATTTTTAAATCAACGCATGACCAAAAATATATAATTCCTTTAAAAATGACGACCGTTTTTCTTTTCGTTTGTCTTCGCACGGATATTTATGTTAGTATGACGAAACTTACGCTTCACAATTTTCAATTGTATAGAAATCTAGTTTGAGACGTATAGTGTAAATAAAGTAAATAAACGATTGATTTGTTGTGAATGCGATCGCACGCAAGCGGCATCGGCAGTTCGTTCGAAGCCACCATCGTGTTTGGCTGTATGCGTTTTTACCTGTGACAAACGGAGTGTTTAAAAAAAAATGAATTTCTTAATAACGAGAATAACATGGGCGAATGGGACGCGGATAAATCAATATCTTTTTGCAATCATTAGTGAGTACCATTTTAATATTTTATTTGGTGTGGTTTCATGTCATGTTTTTTTTTTGTGTGTTTTTTACCGCATCCAAATATATATAATATACAATACTTATTCATGAAGATTTAGCAGTGTGGTGACATTTAAAAAAAAATACAAAATAATACGTAAATAATTATATTTAAAAGTTTTCGTATAAGTAATATCATGTATTTTTTTATAACAAACAAACCAGTTTAAGTTATTAAAAACTACAAAAATACTTCAATCTAATGACGTCAACGTATTTTTAAGTATTTTAACGGTGTCATAATCACACCAAAATTATGCAAGATTTAAATTCAATTGACATTTTAGTGAATTTACATTATGCATTTGTCTACTTTAAAGGAATACTAATCAGATGTTTTCATAAAACACAACAAAAAGTAAAAATTAAGTACCCTCTGTCTTGAAATAGAAACTAAATATTCAAATTCCAAATGCGGGTAGCTATCAAAAATTAACGGAGCACATCAAGATTTCTTGTTTTTATAAGTTTATTGTGTACAGGCAGCCTACAAAAAGATACACGACAAGAATTATTTTAATTTTCAACAATCTCTGTTCCATAATATTGTAGCCACGAAACATAGTAGGTAGGTACACATTGGGTACTTAAACCCTTTGATAACCTATTTTTCTGTCTTTCTTTCTTACTTAATCGTATTTTTACAGTATTATGGAACACAAATTGTAGACAGTCAAATGAATTCCTGTCGATTCATCGTTTTGAGGCTATTATCGCAAATAAATCTTACCTACAATAAGTACTTATTTGTTTTTATAATAATTATGTAAACATGAGACAGATATGTAGCGGTCTACAGGTTATTGTTTTCATTTATTTTCACAAACACCATACACAATCTCACACGGGATCTGCTGAAAAAAAAAATAAACAAACAATTTCCAATGACTTACTATTTAAAATTGAACGTTTTCAAGTTTGTAAAACAAATACTTGTTTGAATAAACAATAAAATATTTATCGTCGAAAACGTCAACGATTCGAACGACGCGACGGTCGTCGGCGATTTCCTGAATCGGGCAATGCAATGCAAATCGGGGAGTATTACGCTAATCTACATAGTCCTCACATGAACTCAACATCAAAAAAATCCAAATATTTTATCTTAATTATATACCGTCAATCGGGGTGAATCGGGACGAAACTTTGAAAGGGATTTTAACATTGAAATAATATAGTTTGTTGCCAACAAGGGCACTTAATCGTTAATTATAATACAGTAAACACATTACAGTTTTTTTTGGCAACCAACTATATTATTTCAATGTTAAAATCCCTTTTAAAGTTTCGTCTCGATTCACAACTGCATCCCTGTTCACCCCGTTTGACGGTATTAATTAAAAATGCGAAAGTGAGTTTGTTTGTTTGTTACGCCTCCACGAAAAAAAGGCTGAACGGTTTTGGATGTTTGGCATACAGATAGACAGACGAGGTCG
Source organism: Griposia aprilina (assembly GCA_916610205.1). Lineage (NCBI taxonomy): Eukaryota > Metazoa > Arthropoda > Insecta > Lepidoptera > Noctuidae > Griposia > Griposia aprilina. The sequence continues at coordinate 14,620,463 of OU744304.1, read as the reverse complement.
CGGGCAACAGCTAATTTCACGTAAGCCTACACGGGCACTTATGAAATGTCAGACACTAGGTGCACTGTCCCAACTGGTCGTTTCCCATGGAGAAGAGCCGGCAAGAAACTCCACGGTTACTCTTTAAAATAATTGGCTTTTACAATATATTTCCAAATTACAGTGTTAATAGGTATGGGAGGACAGTGTAGGCCTGTCAACAAGTATCTACCAGGTACTTAACAAAATAGAAAATGGTCAACAAATCGAGTTATCTGTGAGTCTACAAGGCCTACAACGTTTTCACATCCCCAATCAATGTAAAATATAAATAAAACAAAGTCGGGTTAGTTACACCATTTCTAATTCAAGAACGACTGAATCGATTTTTATGATCTTTGATTTGTTGGATTTGTCTCCGCCCCGAGTAGCAGAATAATATTAAAATATGGGAAAAAAATACGATAATTTATTTTCTCATAATTTTGTATGGATCGGCTTTTTTGATGATATCTCGAGAACGGATTCACTGTTTTCGATATCTTAGTAAAAAACTGAATTTATTACAGCTAATAAGTTAATCCAACATTTATTGATTCTGAGGCGATACGAAGTTCGCGGGTTCAGCTAGTTATTGTTTTTTTTTTCTAACATGGCAGGGGCGAATTTCTTACAATACTAGGTGACCGCACGCTAAGGGCACCCCCTGTGGGGTACGAACCACGGCTTAGGGCGTCACTGAGGGGAGGACAGCAGGATGGGACAGGCTGGATCAAATTTTGATCATTATTATTATGAATCGGGGAATTTAAAGCTACAGGCTCAGCTGCGGCGCGAGCTGGCGCTTCATCGAGCAAGGGTCGGGGGGGACAATTAAGTCGGGGGCGTCGCGAGGGACCTCGGCGGCGAGGTCGGAACGATGGCGGTCTGTGTTTGTGCACTGTACTGGTGGCCCTACTGTTCTCCTGGAAGAGGGTTATGGGGTTATCGGGGTCGGCTAGGGCATGCCTTGGACGGCGGGTACGACTGATACGGGAGGGGGTATAACTGGCAGTCTCGACAACCAGAGGCCGATGTGAGACCGCGGAATCGAATAAACGCTTGGAAATGCGTTTCATGAATTGACGGTTAGTGGAGATTTTAAGGTCGAGATGGAGGATCTTGTTCCGGACAAACCAAGGGGAACCGGTTGCCCTACGGAGGAACCGGTTTTAGAGGGCCTGCATCCTATGAATGTGGTGGGATTTTGCTTGTGCGAAAACTACACTCGCATAGGTCATGATTGGGTGAATGCACGCTGTGTAAATGCGCAATTTGCACTTGACTGACAATTTGCTGCGTGCATTCAGTACGGAATGGAGTCTACCGAGAGGGAAGCGGCGCGCGAACGCGCCTGCTGTATGTACTCAGCGAAGGAGAGGTGCTTGTCCAGGATGACACCCAAGTATTTGGCTTGCTTCTCCCAACGGATAGGCTTACCGAACATAGTGATCGGACTGGGCTAGTAATTGATAAAAATAAAACCTATTTAAACCAAATGACATGATTGTCACTCGTATCACAGTCTCGTTGACAGTCGTTACGGGTCGTCAGAAACCCAAAAGTCTGACAAGAAGTCTTACCAAGGGGTATCGTGTTACCCAGTAGGTAACTGGGTTGTGAAGGCCAGATAGGTAGTCGATCCATATAAAATACTGGTATTCATCTGGTTAGACTGGAAGCTGACCCCAACATAATCAAATCGACTAATGATTAGCGACTGTTTAACCATACATATTTGACGTTCAACTCATTAAGCATCGCTAATGAGACACAATTGATCTGCCATTTTGATGGCCCTCTAGCGGGCCACCTGGGGCCGGATTAGCGTCTCTTAACTTTAATCATCGACATCGTTTATAAATAAACCCCTCTATGTTAGAATTTTAGGTATATCGATCTGACCAACACAATATCTTATCTTTTTTTTTTTTGGGTGGGAAATTATCAAATGACCTCTCCCGCTCTGGGCGGAGCGGAAGGGCGTGTCAGACTCTTGCTGACTAAAACCCACCCGTGTTCCTTCAGTTGCCTGTGCGCCAGGGCCACGGTAACTCTTGACGACGGCGCGCGTGGAACACAACGCGCCGTCGACCCGGCCTGGTCCTTACCGGACGGCGAGCTGCCCATTGCTCGCCGTCACCAAGACAATATCTGGAATTTAAAAGAGACTGACCTCTGAGTTTGATTCGGTGTTTCCTCTCAGAGTAATCAGATAAAGAACACTGACATCATTAAAAAAAAACTACATGTTTGTACAAACCCACATAAAGAAATAATAATGCCAACCTATTATTATACCACCGCAGGACAAAGGCCTCTTCTCATACAGAGAAGGCACGAGCATTCAAGACGGGTTGACGATTTCAGACTTACCTATATTATAAGTGCAGGTTCTCTCACGATGTGTTTACTTCACCGATGTCGGTGATGTTCCTCTCTCTTCCTCTCTCTTCCTCTCTCCTACTTTTGCTGTACCCGACAGGGTCCACAATGGTCATATTTTTGTAACCTACCACGTAAGTTCACATGTGGAAGCAATAAATATATTGAGTATTGAGTATGTTCAAGATTCATATGAATTGAATAGTCATATTGATACTATTATTTTGTCGTTTATTTGTTTTCATACTTACATATTAAATACATTTTTATAAACATAAAAAAAAAACCACGCGTATTTTCTACTTATTAGAAAATGCAGTGTCAATTAAAAATAACTAAAACAAACAATAGACTATAGATAGAACAATTTATCTATTGGTGCTAGAAAATCCTTTTGTTATACACAGTTATTACCTGCAAACATCGATTAATTTATCATTTGCTTCCAGTAACTAAGACGATAATATTTAAACTAAGATTTTCGCCGATGATAGAGTCAATCTGCGTAGTTTTTTCCCAATTCTGTTAGGGTCGGTTTCCAGTCTAACCAGATGCAGCTGAATACCAGTATTTTACACGAAGCGACTGCCTATCTGACTTCCACAACCCAGTTACTGGGTAACACGATACCCCTCGTTAAGGCGGTACCCCGACCAAAACCTTGCCATAGTGCGTTATTCAGAGGCTATTAACTCATTCACTATGGATAATAAACTACATCTAAAAGCACATTATTAATGTTCGATATGCTATCATCACATTGCGCGTTCTTATTTGTTTTTGTGTTATAAATACATTTAAAATCTCCTTGTAAAAAAGTGACTAAAATTATTGATTGTATCCATCTTTTGCTAAAGGTTCTATTAATTTGAGGATTACACTAATGGATAGATAATTTAAAAATCGAAATAACTAATATAATAGTTAAAGAACTGAGCCTCAATAAATTTAAATCATTTATTAAACAGAAATTCTGTCAAAAGGGTTTCTATAAAGTTAAAGATTACTTGGATGTCAAAAAGGCTTGGGATTAATTAAGCTACTTCAATGTACCCCCTAGCAACAATTAATTTTATACTGTGATTGTGTGTTTTAGAATTAATAATGTCGTTTTTATTGAATTACATGACAACTATTATGATTTTTTGATGACATTTAAAGAGAAACCTGCCTGTGAATGTGAGTAGCATGCAGGCTAGATGAAATACATGATATTCATTTTAATATTGTGAATGTGAAGACTATGTGGGTCATTATTGTTTTTTTTCCCTTTCAGGTAGTTTTAATCTTAGTCTGGCAGTTTGAGTAATTTTTGTGGCCTACCCAAATGTCCTTTCTTTGGTATTGTTCGTTGAATCCTTGAGCTCCTTAAGTTCTGAGTTGAGCTGCACGATTACTGACAAATGCGTGCACTGACTGGACAGGTCCACTCAATCTGTGTGGTTTTTCCTCAAAAGACCATTTCAGACAAATCTACATGGTCTTCACATGATCTGACCAAGATTATGTCTGGACTTTAAAAGAGACTGTGACCTCTGAGTTTGTTTCGGCCTTTCTTCTTAGAGTAGTCAGATAGGAAACGCCGACCTCATCTAGTTTTAAAACATGATTGACGTGTAAAAGTGTTTGTACAAACCTACTTACAGAAATAAAATCATTTATCATTTAACTAGTAGTTCAAAACCTCAACATACCCTAGTAAAAAAAAAACTGTTTTAAGGACCTGTTTATCACGTACGTAACTATAAACAATTAAAATTATATACATATAAAAAAATATATAACTAATTCATAAATAAAAAAAAACGGTTTCTGCCTTTTTGAAAAAAGTTGATATGTAGTAGATATATCTTAGTGGTTTTGATCCTAACATCCTCATATGTAATGGTCATCCATCCACGAACCAACCGCGGCAAACGTAGCTTAACTTTTGATCGACCCGTGCCACTGTTATTATTTAACCACGATCCTCTTCGCCAATGATCTAGTAATTCCCCAAAAAGTGAAACAGTTCTTTTGCATTGTTACATTATGTATTTTTTATCATAAATTCTTCCAACCATATTATTTTACTCAATTGGGACAGCAGGTGGCGTTCTGTAGTTTCTGCCTACCGCCATGGGAGGAAGGCGTGAGTTTATGTATGTGTATGTATGTGTAATTGGGGCAAGCCTATGGATTATTCATGAATCTTTCAGCGTCCAAACTAGCTAATTTTGGTGCCAACAACTGTAATAAAATAAGTGACGGGCATAGTGTAATACTTAGGTAGCCAAACACTACAGTGTTTCTTAGGTTTGCTAAATGATGTTTCCGTCGGTTCTGTCTTTGTGTTTCTGATCACAACACTCTTCACTCTTTGAATTTTTGTATTTACCGACATAACTAGATATTATTGGCTACTAAAAAAGCTGGAAGCTAATAATCTTTTTTGCATGCACGTGTTTCTGTGACAAATAAAACTATTTTTCTTCCTTTCTTTCTAAAATCTTCCTAGACACAGAACCTAACATAACATTACGCCTGTATTCCTCGAAGGGTTAGGCAGAGGTGTACCAATAGTACACCCATATTTCGCCAGTTATGTTTAAGTCCTATGTAATACCCCCCCATGTTCCCATGTAATGTGTGTATGTGTGTATGTGTGTCCCATGTACCTATGGGTATGTGTGTCTTCCTAGACTAGATTGATAATGTAGGTATTTTCCATTAAATATTAATACATAAACACTGCCGTTTTTGCTCGACTAAACTGGGATCTTTTTCAAACCAACAGTGCCAACAGTGTTTTTCCAACCAATAATTAATTAAACATTGAAATAATATTCTCAGTATTCGTGTTTAAATAAAACATAAATGCTCTAATGAAAAATACCCGCCCGACGGAGTAATTACTTTAATAATACCTACTAACGTTTTTGTCTCAAAATGTCGTAAAATTTAATTAGCTATTTATCAAGATTAAAAGCTTCCTTGTCCTTCTAGAGCTAGACGTTATAAAACAAAACGAAATGCGTTTGATACAAGCACATTCTGCGATGTTACCAAGACTTGTTTGAGAAAAAGGATTTTTGTATGAGGCATTGATAATAATAATTCCTTTAATGTCAGGCGACTGTGGCCCATAGATAAAATACACAAATTACAAAATAACAAACTAATACATAATAAAACTAAAACTCATTAACATGATTATTTAGACGGCCGGCCGGTCCGTCCTTTCTATCGGCTTAAAGTTGTCCAATGTAAAGATGCTAGGAACTTTTCAAGCTCGTTACGTTTAGCCTGAAACCTTGGGTATTTCAGATTAGCTTTATGTACAGTCACTAAAAGAGATATGTAACCAGGGTCGTTGATATAGTTGAAGTTTAGTAAAAAACCTATGGATGTTTTCAAATCAAATTTTAATTTGATAAACGAACCGTTTGTTTTCTATTAATTAAGTTAAAGTTTATTCGAAAATGTCCATCGGTTTCTTACTAAACTTCAACTATATCCGACGACCCTGGTTACTTACCACATTTGCTGGTCGTACTTAGGTACCTACATATTTCACTTAGAGTAACCCTCTAAGACCCAATAAGAAAACCCTGACTGATTGAAGGCTAAATGTTTAGGTAAGCTGCACCCTGGTTCCACTGGCCAGACCCTTCATCAGCATCTAACAATAGTCCACTGAGAGCTAGAAAGAGTTTCTCCTAATGCCTGTTTTCACTAACACCAGGCGAGACCTAAATGAATACCTGAATAAATGCGCGCTATTGGATTTCCAACTGTCAACGCTAGACCGAGCGTTGAAAATCTAATAGCTCGCTGTAAAACATGAAAAAGATCACGTACAAAACTTTTTTACAAAAAAACAACTGACTTCCAAAAAAAACACTAAAAGACGTGCGTTTTGGTTGCGGTACCTACCCCACACAAATTCGTATACCACTACTAGGTGTGTAAATAACAGCGATAGGAAATTATTAACACATCATCCATATAAACTAAGTGGAAAAATATGCAGTATTAAGGATAACTCAAAAACTACTAGTCAGACCTTGATCAAATTTAAATGGAACCACATGTGAAGTACCACCTATCAAATAAAAAAAGAATCATCCAAATCGGTTCTCCCAGAAAAAAGTTCAGAGCTAAAATACATAAAAAAAAAAAAAAAAAACAGGCGAATTAAGAACCTCCTCCTTTTTGTGAAGACGGTTAAAAAACAGGATTATTATGCGTTGCTGTTACCGAAGATTCTAAAATACCTCGAAGGCTTAAACCGTATCCAGAAACAGAGAAACCACGAACCATAAACACAAGACAATCGCCTTATATGATACTCATATTGATGCTCTGATTTTGTAATCCAAACTCAATATTATAAATGCGAAAGAATCTCTTTCTGCTTGTCACCTTTTCACGCCTAAACTACTAATCGTTTTGAAATATGACAGATAGCTGTAGGTAGCCTAGGACATGCACCCTAATTACGTAACACTATCTATCATAACCTGAATCATTTTGAAGCCTATTGCCAATCCATTGCTCCATAAATGTTCGCAAAATTTGTCTGCTCAACAACGTAAATAACGCAATGAATGTTGTTGAACTGTCAAAATGAAATCCATTCCTACTGTTAGTGTGTGACGTAACTACCCCGCTGGAAAACGACCATAAGATACTTTTATTGTGTTAAAATCAAAATACACGCAGAGTTGCAGACAAAGTTACGGACAACAGTTTGCACCTACACGTGTTTTTAATTGCTTGCAAAACACTAACTAAGTTCAAGTTCAACTGAGTTCATGGTTGGGCGATTACGGTTCTAACTTCAGTTCTAACCTCATACAAGGTTTGCATTCAATACTTTGAGGAATCTTCATCAAAATACTACAGGATCTACTTTGTGGCTGTTAAAGTAAATGCATTGTGATGACTCCGGAAATTAAGCCTATGACCTTATGGAGCATTTAAATGATGGTATACACGAGATTGATTTCTATGCAAATGTATTAGATTACGGAAGTCCTATGTGTGTTTTTATGAAGCTTCTTACCTTGAAGATGCCTAACAGCGTCGACATTTTAGTGCAGCTAGACTCTGTGTTCGTTTATCATCTTTTGGGAGGCTAGGAGTGCCTCATTGGTTAAGTTATTCTTTATCTTTCTTTTAACTAAGCATGAACAGCATTTTTAACCGACTTCACAAAAAGGAGGAGGTTCTCAATTCGTCTGTATGTTTTTTATTTTTTATTTTTTTATGTGTGTTAGCTCAGAACTTTTTTCTGGGTGAACCGATTTGGATGATTCATTTAAATTTGATAAAGGTCTGACCAGCAGTTTTTGAGTTATCCTTAATACTGCATATTTTATCCACTTAGTTTATATGGACGATGTGTTAATAATTTCCTGTCACTGTTATTTACACACCAAGTAGTGGTATACGAATTTGTGTAGGGTAGATACAGCAACCAAAAAGAGAAAAATAAAAACTTTTTTACAAAAAAACAACCGACTTCCAAAAAAAAACACTAAAAGACGTGAAAAATAACTTTAATTTCGGAAGTCGGTGGCCAAAAACGAAAATACAAAACCAAAGACACCGACTTCCGAAATTAAAGTAATTTTTCACGTCTTTTAGTGTTTTTTTTTATAACAATCGTTCATGCCGTACCTAATTAAAATATTGGTGTGCATACCATAGACATTTTTTATATTTCCATGTGACTCTCGGCTTCGTTATGTCTTTTTACACCCGTTATACGTACAACAATAGGTAATAACATGAAAGGACAGCCAACACCAATTTCATTCATATCACATGATCACTTAATTTGTGGTAGCTTTTATGATGCATGATGCAAATGCTCATGAAGGTCACTGTCCTACACACTTACGTCACGTCTTCTGTGCATCAATTGTAGCAGTATCAACATCGCCACATGCGAGCTACACGTCATACTGACGTCACGCAAATCCTGCATCGCGCAAGCAGAGTTTACCGCGGGACTAGCATATCGACGCCTTAGAGTGAAAACCTTGTAAGTGTAAAAGAAGTAACTTTTCAGGATGAAGAAAAATCTGCGTGTTGTAAATTTTTTGTACGGCGTCTTTTATGTTTTTTTTTATTAATTTCTATGGAAATTTAACCCGCTTTTATATCCAGAACAGTTCGATACTATAAGATTGTCTGAAATGCATAAAATGTTACGTAGGTTGCAAGGTATTCACGCCAAACTGACAGATGCGAGTATTTACGAGGTTCTCATTTTGTGTCATAGATGGCGCTACGAGTATCGAATGAACAAATTAGTCAGATCAGGATGTGCGTTGCGAGGTTTTCTTCCTAGAAACGCAATAAAATAAATTTGAGCAAAAATGCATTCCCGAGGTTTTCACTCTAAGGCGACGATATATACAACGTCCCGACATCAACCGTCGTGCAGTTGCCCACCAGACATAACACCCGTCTGGTCGGAGGATCCTCCCTTTTCTATAGAGTATGAGTGAACTTTACACCCTGTTCCTCATACCTCTATACAATCAACATCAATTTCGTAGTATTCTACAAACGGCTTTTATTATGGCATATTACTAAGGCTCCGCTGTTCGGGCGTGTCTGTCACAGGGCGGTATCTTTTGAACCGTAATAAGTAGACACTTGAAATTTTCACAGAGTGTGTTGTGTATCCGCAATAACACCATAAAAATAAAATAAAGTTAAGCATTAAAAAGGGTCTCTAAAAAAGAAAATTATTAATATGTAGTGTTAAATATTGGACGGTGGTACGGAAATCTTCGTGTATGAGTCCGATCCGCACATGGCCCCTTTTTTATTTATTTATTTATAGCTTCTGCCCGCGGCGTTACGTGTATGTCTACCTGGACAAAAAGTCCTTCCCCAGGATGCCTTCTATCTCCTTGCCAAATTTTATCAAAATCCGCACTCTAATTACGTAACACTATCTATCACAATCTGAATCATTTTGAAGCCTATTGCTAATCCATGGCTTCATATGTTCAAAAAATGTGATGATGATGATGTGTGAGATGTGTGCTGTTGTGTGTGTGATGTGATGTGTGTGTGATGTGTGTGTGTGTCTGCTCAAAAACGTAAATAACGCAATGAATGTTGTTGAACTGTCAAAATGAAACTCATTCCTACTGTTAGTGTGTTACGTGATTACCCCGCTGTTCAGTGGTTTAGGCGTGAAAAGGTAACATACAGGCAGAGTTAGTTTTGAATTAATAATATTAGTATGGATGATGCCCAACAACAGACATACACAATATATGACAAAAAAAAATAATGTGGTGGTGACCCTGATATTGTAGTGGTGAAGACATGATATGACAATGAATGATGACTTCATTGGTCTCTTTACGATTCTCAAGTTTTGCTCTCGTACTTTTGGAAATACATACTACGGTCCTTATTAAGTACCAATGCTTACCTAAGTATGTCAAGTTGCCAGAATTAACAGATCTCTCAAGTTGTAGCAAAAAAAAAGCGAAAATCTTTAATACGAGCCCAATTTTAAAATCTAGGTCAACAATTATTAACAGGTTTTCATCTTAAATTAAATGGCGCCGTCTCCAAATTTCTTCGCATATGGTCTTTATTAATCTGTACAATCTCCTAGTTAGTGAAAGTCGGTGATAACGATAGATAGTTTTATTTTTTTATAACACATTCTTCAAATTCTTGGTACGGTGTCATCAATATGAACATTTATAATAGAATATTATAATATTTTAAACAAATGTCCGGGGTCAGTGAACTTGGTATGTTGCCTTGCCAAAGTCTTGATATTGCGTATTTAGTTTTCTCTTTTCTCTTCCCGTAGTGGTAGCTAAATGCGTCTTAGAAATGTGGAAAGAATTTAGCTTGAGGTGCATTAGAATAACGTCCGCGATTCAGCGCGCCCTATGCCGTCAATCTTGCTGCTATATGCATGCTGGCTCATATTTTTAACTAGACATGAGCGATTCGCATTACGTTTGTCCTTATACGAGACCAGCGTCATCCACTAGGTACTCAACATTACATTACTCAAGGGGTTTATCAAATAAGCATTAAAGGAGAATGGGCACCGAAATGTGGGTTTCTGCCCTAAAGCTCAACAGCCATAAGATATATACCATTGGAAAGAGCTTTTCAAGTAGAACCTTTGCTAGTGACATGACTTTTGCCAATTGTTAGTCAGTTCGGAGTTAATGACCTAAATAGATGACAACTTGGGCTCAGAAGTTAAGAAATTCTTGGCGCCCAATAGCCGTAATATATATACACTAACAGAAAGGGCTTTTCAATAAGACCCTTTGCTACTAATACTACTGTTTCCAATTGTGAGTCAGTTCGGTCTTAATGACCTAAGTAGGTGACAACTTGGGCACCGAAGTTTAGAAATGTTCTTAGCACCTAATAGCCATATAATATACATCAATGGAAAGAGCTTTTCAAGGAGAACCTTTGGTTCTAACACTACTTTTTCCAAGTGTTAGTCAGTTCGGAGTTAATGACCTAAGTAGGTGACAACTTGGGCACCAAATTTAAGGAATTATTGACGCCTAATAGCCATAAGATATATACCAACAGAAAGAGCTCGTAGAGAAGAACTTTTGCTAGAAACACGACTTCTTCCAATTAATTGCCAATTCGGAGTTAATGACCTAAATAAAACTAAATGAATACTTGGGCACCGAAGTTTAGGAATGTTCTTGTCTCCCAATAACCATAACTGATATATCAATGGATAATGCTTTTTAAGATAAATATTTGTTACTAAAACGAATTTGGATGGGACGGTAATCCGACAAGGCTTGGGGATCAGGAAAAATTTCATATAATACAATTATGCACGGCGTTGTAAAAACATGCATGTTTAAAGTGGCTTTATCGATTAAAAGTTATGTTGCTCTCATCTAACGGGCTGGAGCATAATTATGTGGTCTAGGATGAAGGTACATTAAAAATCTACAATTTAACTTTTTTTTTCAGACAACAGAAGACTCGTACTCTTTGCAAAGTACTGTATGTAGTTTTGAAATAAATTATACTGAATGAAATTATTTATGGATTAACACATTTTAATTGGAAAATAATAACAGCTGATATCGGTTGACTTCAAGTCTTCTTTCGCTTTTGATCCCATTTTCCCTTGGACACTCAGTTTCGATCGTTGACTTGGTTTCCCTTTGAACTTTGTTATTCTATCGTTTTCAAAACATCGAGATTTTTGTGCTATAGTGAAGTTAAAGTTAAGTGAGAGTGGCTTCTTCTGGGTAAGCTCACTCCATCATCGACTTTGTCGCTGTCACCTCTGACCTAGACTAGAGTCAAGAGCAAACCCATCTAAAAAACATGTATGTATGTAATGTGTGTGTGTATGTATGTATGTGTATGTGTGTATTATACACATAAACCTTCGGGAATAATATCTCTAAATTATTGTGAAGAACTAGAGTACACTAAGAGTAATTTAGAAGAACTAAACGAACACACACAGGGACACGTAAATCGACTTTGTTAAATACTTGTAGACAGAAGAGAACATTTTGGCTAAAGATAATTATTTTTTTACCTGTAGTTGTAGAAAAGATGTATCCTTTAGGGAATTCAGGCGTGATGTTTTTTCTATGTTAATTTAATAATGATGATGTTTATAAGTTACTGTTTAATAATTAGTTAACTTAAGACGAGCATTAAGCGTTGATTTTAACATTACATTTAGGACGACTTAATGCCGAACATGCTAATATTTCAGACATGGCGTAGTAGTAACAAACGTTTTTCTAAACGAGATCTTTGAAAAGAAAAAAAAGAAAAAGAAAGAAAATTAGTTTATTCTGCAGAAACAAAACGCACATTACAAAAAAATTACATTAATAAAAATTCAAACATAGAATGTAGCCAAAAGCCTCGTACCCAAAAATTAAAAGGTTTAAAATTTTGTCCATGGCCAGGGACCAAAGACAATACATTTTGCTCTGCAAGGTTACATAATTTGCTCTGTGTTACGACACTCGCAAATGACAACAAACAAACGATGAAAACAAAAACAAAATGCCGACAGCAGAGTGAAAAAATGACTACTTTTGTAACAAAAAAACAACAATATTATGAACAATTTAGCCGTGCGTCGCATCTGTGCAAGAACAGGTCGTTGCTCAGCAAAATGCTGTGACTTCGGACGAACCTATCGTCAACAGCGCTGATTTCCAGCAACCACCTCTCGAATGACGTAATGACGTCCTCCTGCGTGATATATTAAATCTGGAAAGTATTATTTTCTACAGAACTAAGTGTGATTCTAGCTGAACATGGTTTGTACTTCTAGATAAATATATATATATATATATGTTTAAATATCTGTATTATGTGTAACTTTTAATAAATACATAAAACATATCACAATAAAAATAAAAATAAAAAATCTAAGCATTATCTCTAGCTGTTGTTTAGATAAAGTGTGGTGTGTTTTCCTCTATATACTATTTTTGTAACTATAATTACGATACAGTAACAATACTCAATAATTATGTAATTTAGTCCTCATTGGTACACCATATTTTTTTTGCACCATGGGAATTGCGATTTTTGCGTTTTTTTGCAATTACTTAAACATATCTTAAGCCGGAACCTTCAGGGTAGCCCGCGAAATTCAAACTTTCTTACGTTTTTTGCAATTTGCAGGTCACTGTAAGGTTGTATTTTGATATGATTCGCGACCGTAACAAATATGGATTTACAGAATTATAATCATTAGAATCAGCAATAAATCTCCCTACGTTCATATTACTGTATTGAATGACTATTTCATGAAATCTTGATATTTGACGCCAAGTCTAACTTAAGGAGTTGTATTGCTGATTCTAGTTCAAGCAGTACGGTTATGGAATGCCTTGCCCGTGTCGATAAGGCGTGCTCAATCTTTGTCCACTTTTAAAATTCTGGTTAAAAACATTTCCACTCTCCTTAAACACTGTCATTACATTTAGTTTCCTTGCTCTTGTTTCATGTTTATTATAGTATATATTATATGTACATAAGTATTATATTTTATGTATGTATGTATTTGTTGTATATGTAAATGGTACACCACTGACTACCTGCATTATTGTCTCTCCTTCTCCCTTGAATCCATCCAAAGGTTGTCTGTAAAACATCGCTTTTAGCGATAAGACCGCCCATTGTGTCACCCTATGTAAAATTTCTACATTTATATCTGTAATTTTTATGGTGTACATAATAAAGATAATTGTATTCTATTCTACCCTGGCGTTTCCCCTTAACGGTATTGGGAGTTTCGGCAAATTTAACATTATGTCCGACCGACTCTTAGAAACATTGTTCCTAAAACGGCATACGAGTATAGGCGGCCATATTTTAAAATGTTCGTTTATAGGCTTAAAAGATGATGTTTGCAAGGCACAGATTTAATGAAAGTTATTTAATTGACAAAATACCAGAACTTCTATAATACTTCATTACTCACATTTCGAGCTCTATAGCTCCTTAAGTAGGTATACTAACAGTTAAGAGAGTCGTCTTAATAAGAAATATTATCCATAATAAGATCTTTTCATTGGTATGTATCTTAACGCTATTGGACTTCAGGGCAGATTCCCCAATCTCCTTTAGTCTTTTTAAAACTGCTCAGTGACTATTAGAAAATGAAAACGAGGAAGTGAATCATTTTATTTATTTAAAGTTAAAAGAACAAAATATAAATAAAAGATATGAAAGTTAAAAAAAAACCCCATGCATTGAAAACAAGTTACTACTAAACGACTTATTCAAATAAACATCGCAAACACCATAACAGGTCCCAATTTGCACGAAACTGACCTTAACAAACAAGTTCTAAAGGTTTCGTATTGTGACGTCATTAAGATGATTCCGAGAGAGCAGTGGTGGCCCAGTGGTAACGGCCCCCTTACGAGTTTTAGGTCGTGGGTTCGAACCTAGGCAGGCGTTTTACTTTGTGTTATTTATTTCATCACCATTGCTCTTAAAAACGGTGAAGGAAAGCATTGTGAGGAAACCTGCATGTCTTAGGACCATAAAATCGAAGACATGTGACAACTACCAACCCGCACTGGGCCCGCGTGGTGGATTACGGCCCATTTCCTCTCACAGAGACGAGGCCTGTGTCCCAGCAATGGAAACGTTATAGGCTGATTATGCATATCTTTGCTCCATGCAAGAAACAAACAAACTCTTTGCACGTGAAAAATTCAAACAAAAATTGACACACCTAAAGTCCAAGATTACACAATTATCTTTCTTTGGTGATCTCTCTCACATTCAAGCAAATACTTGTATTAAAGTATTCATTGACACTTCCTTAAAAATGAACTAATAACTAGATGTGAAAATTGATAACAGCGTCATTATTACAAAGCTAAATAAGACGTCGCTGGTCAACGAGGGTCATAATGTGGTGTTTTCTGCTCTGTCCCAGTGGTTTGCAAAAATTGCGCTATTTACTTAAGGGGGAAGTGCCAGGGTAGCCCGCTTAATTAATTTTTTCTTACGTTTTTTGCAATTTGTAGGGCAGTAACAGATTGTATGTCGATCTAAACATGATTCGCAGCAATTATTTTTTTATAGAATTATAATCAGAAAAATCATCAATACATCTCTATAAGTTCATATTACCTATTGAACGACTATTTCATGAATTCTTGACATTTGAGGCCAATTCTAACCTATGGTATTGTATTAGTATTGAAAAATAAAAGAAAAAAAGAAAAAGTATTTATTGGGACTCGCACAGGATTATCAGAAACTAAAGTAAACAAAAAAAAAAAAAATAGAAACAAAAGTAATGATGAATGATGATTCTAATGATTATAATTCTGTAAAGCCATATCTTTTACGGCCGCGAATCATTTTTAATCAACATACAACCTGACACTGACCTGTAAATAGCAAAAAACGTAAGTTAATTTGAATTTCGCGGGCTACCTCAGCGCATCCCCCTTAAAGATTTTAGATCAAATCACTCATTTGATTATTATCTAAATAGCCTTTTCCGATTACGATTGGGTCGTCTTCCAGTCTAACTGAATGTAGGAGAATACCAGTATTTAAATGGAGCGACTGCCTATCTGACCTTCACAACCCAGTTACTGGGTAACACCATACCGCTTGGTAAGACTGATTTTCAGATTTTCGAGCTTGACGGGACTACCCGTAACGGTTCTCCAGATGAACTCACTAAGGATTTGTAGGATAGATATGGAATCGACTATTTTATTTAAAAGAAAGAAAATACGTTTATTTGCGGTAAACATGACGCAGACGCACACAAATACAAAAAAGAACGAGTTGGGATAAATGTGCGTCACATCCATACAATACGGCAATCGCTCAGGATAATGCTACGACCCTATGCGAGACAGAGCCCCAGCGGTGGTGGTGGTTTAATCCAAGGGTTGTCAATGTTACCTACACACTAAGATAGTAGACGTTAAAGAAACAGGGTTCTTTCTAAAGGATTTAGTTTCTAGAGGGTTAATTCTAAAGAACAATAAGTAGTTTGAAGAAAATCTAAATAAAATTCTGAAAAAAAAATGGCTGGGAGAAAAATTAGAACATAATGATGTAAGATGTGAAATACTGTAAGAGATGAAAGTAACAATCATTCGTTATTAGTGGAAATGCATTCCAAGAATAATAACTTTGTCAACAACAGTGAAATATTCAGGGTCAAATTAAAATAACTAGCGAAACTCCGCAGACGTGATTGGTACCGATATCGAAACATGAAAAACAAAAAAATACATTAATTTGACGGTTTCTTTTTTGTGGGGTCATCGACCGCAGCTAGTGGAGTCACGCCTGCGGACGGCGAGCAATGGGCAGCTCGCCGTCCGGTAAGGACCAGGCCCGGGTCGACGGCGCGTTGTGTACCACGCGCGCCTCAAAGAGATGTCAGCATAATTGACGGGGTCCGATAGGGCCGATGCCTGCCGGGGTCGCGGATTGTTCGAAAGAGTTACCGTGTCCCTGGCGCACAGGCAACTGAAGGAACACGGGTCGGTTTTAGTCAGTATGAGTCTGACACGCCCTTCCGCTCCGCTCATAGCGAGAGATTTGATGATTTCCTACCCAAAAAAAAACAAAAAAGCTGGTGGAGTCACTTGAAATATCAGTGTTTTTTTTTTTGGAAAAATCACATACATGACGGGTTTCGGTATCTAAACACGATAAAACAAAACAAAACAGATTTTCTTAACTCCAACTTCATGTAACAAAACTACCCGAGGCCGCGGTTGTCGACCCCCAAAAAAAATCATGTCATTTTATTTTTTTATTTTATCGTGCTTAAATATCGACACCAATCACGTCTGCCTCCGCAGCTGGTTTTTTCGCTAGCTAATTTAATTTGACCCTGTATTGACATTTATAACTTGAAGAATGCCTGTTCGACATAATATATTTTGTGGGTAGATAGGTAAATGTGCCGACCACTTAACTATTTGGAATAAATAATAAAATACTCGTAATGTCCAAAAACATAACAAGGGCCAGTATGTAGTCATTAGAATAGAGTTCGAAGAAAATATGAATAAACCGTGTGAAGGATGACATTGCTAGAGAGAAAGTGAAGTAAAGCGAGATAACGGCATCGGGATATAAGCAGGAGGATTTATTTCACAGCCTCTGCTCTGATAACCGTAAAGGAAAACATCACAAGGAAACCGGCAAGTCTTTTAATCAAGAATTCAAAGACGTCTGACATCCAATAACCCATACTGGGCCAGCGTGGTTGATTACGGCACACTCCCTCTCACAGAGAGGAGGCCTGCGTCCTAGCAGTGGGACCATCATGGACTGACTGTAGTGATTATGCCCTTGGTAAATAAACATCCAATAATGCACCGTATTTAGCCCATACTTACACCATTAAATCCCATTATAGTATTTATCGTAAAATCGCGTGTCTGCTTATTAAGTTCTAAATCAGCTCCGCGTTCGTGCTCTCTGACAATTTCTACCTGTTTCATAGCAGTATTTACCTAATTATTATCTCCATTTACTCGTTATTCACTACAGGATCCTACTGTGATGTTTTAATGGTGGAAATTAATGGTACACTACACGAATGACCCTAATGTCAGAATTATGCTGTTGATAATTTTGCGAATGATTGACTGAGCTATATCATAGGCCAGGGATCACCATTGGGGGTCCGTTTTAAAAAATTATGTGACTGCCGCGGTCCGTTTTTTGCAGACTTTTCACTAATCATTTTGATGATATTAAGATCACAGTCTTGTCGGAATTTAAGGCTTCTCACGTATCTAAATAGCTCACGTAGATATGATATTTAAATATGTAGAGCCCCAAAGTCCGATAAGACAGTTCAAATCATTGACGGCAAAATTGCCACATCGAAAAATTTGTTGTGTTCGATTGATTAGCGTAAAAGATTTCATAAACTAATTTTATCTCAAAATTTTACAGAAGGTTTATCACGTGACGTTTGAACAAATTGGGAGGGAAAAATCATGATTAATCACGTGGGATGGAATAATGCGACAGTCACGTGTTTTTTCGTGCGACGAAAATATGTAACCTAGGTAATGTAAAATATTTTTTACCAATAATAATAAAACAGATTCTGAAAATATCTGATATTTTCAATAATAATAAAAAAACAACCGACTTCCAAAAAAACAAAAGTGAAAAATTCGGAAGTCGGTGTCTTTGGTTTTGTATTTTCCTTTATTGCCACTGACTTCCGAAATTAAAGTCATTTTTCACTTCTTTTTTTTATGTTTTTTTTGGAAGCAGGTTGTTTTTTTTTGTAAAAAAGTATTTATTTTTCACTTTTTAGCTGTGGTACATACCCCACACAAATTCGTATACCACTATTTGTTATGTAAATAACAGCGCCAGGAAGTTGTTAAAACGTCATCTATATGCTTAGTGGAAAAAATACGCATTATTAAGGATAACTCAAATACTACGTACCGGTCAGATCTTAATAAAATTATATGGGACCACATGAGAAGCACCAGCTTTAAAAAGAAAAAAAACATCAGATTCGGTTCAACTAGAAAAAAGTTCTGAAGACATTTTTTTTTAAACTGTCGTATTGAAAACCTCCTCCTTTTTTTTGAAGTCTGTTAATAATACACGTGATGCTGGGAGGTGGGGAGGAGGAGTAGCCTAAAACCTAACGACGTGCGACGTATCGCCAAAGTGGGCGAGTATGAACGTGGCCTAAAAACCTCACGTGGTAGGTTGGTAGCTAAAGGCTATAGAATGTAGTGTAAACCGTCTGAAAGATGTTTATCAACTTGATATCAGCGTCTAATGAATAGGTAGCTTCGGTTAGATTCGCTTTTAGAGAAGTTGATGATTTAATCAAATATCTTTTTTAATTTTAGTGCAATCACATGGGTATCAAGCGATTTGCATGAACTTTTTCCTTATAAAGTTTGTCCCAAATACACGTAGTTTGAGTACCTACAACGGACAGGTTTGGACATGCGTCATGATTCAAGTTTTCGATTATACTTAATTGAAAAAGAAACATAAAAATCATACAAACAATCGGTTGTAAACAAAGTTTTATTTGTTCTTTAAAATGTAGGTAGGTCATGCAAAGTTTTATGGGAATAACTGCGATATCATCATGTAAACATTTTCGTTTATTGTAACGCACCTTGGCACCTTCATTCACCTAAAACGTAGCCTCAATAATTATCTCAACATTATTTTTAATCAACCTTGTATAACCAGTATGAATGAATTGTTTTCGTGTTCCAACATCGTCGTAATTATCTTCCCATTCATTAATATCAGGTTGGATAGCATTACCAGTTTGTATCGGATGTGTCAGGTTGTGCGCAGCATTCCTGGCTTCAGTTTATTTTTAGCTTTGAAAATAATCGACCGATTGAAACGAGATGGAGCTAAAATAGTTTGAACTTAGTACAAGGTAAATAGCGTAAGGCCTAAGTAGCTACTTGCATTAAAGCTCCTGCAGAAAGGCGCGACGCGACGCGAGTCTTGTAGACTAATTTCCATGAAGTTTTCATAGAAATTGTTCTACTAGAGTTGCGTCGCGCCTGTTTGCGGGAGCCTTTAGCCGGTGAGCGGCTGCATAGTCCGACAAACTTGAATGTAGGTATAAGGTATATGCCATTTCTAAGGGGAGATGTCCAAAACCAGTACACACGGCTATATAACAAGCTATAAATTTTCAGTATAAGCTGACCTCTCTTTGTACGGAAATGGTATTGGTAAATTTGTATACAAAGCAAGATCAGCTTAGATATACTGGAAATGTATAGCTTGATGTAGCCGTGTGTACCTACATTTCATGTTACCCTGTCCTAAGGATCTTTTGCCGTGTTGGTAAACATTTGTGCAGCATTGTTTTGTGAATTATATTTAAAAAACTTTTTTACAAAAAACCAACCGACTTTCAAGAAAAACACTAAAAAACGTGAAAAATAACTTTAATTTCGGAAGTCGGTGACCAAACACGAAAATAAAAACCAAAGACACTGACTAAAAATGTTTTTATTTTTCAATTTTTTGTTGTGATACCACAAAAATTCGTATACCACTTCTTGATATGTATATAACAGTGATAGGGTATTATTAAAACATGATCAACAAATCATCTTAGTGGAAAAAAGGAAAAAAATACGTAGTATTAAGGATAACTCAAAATCTCCTGGTCAAAACTTAATCAAATTTATATGGGCCCACATGAGAAGCACCAGCTTTCAAATAAAAAAGAATCATCAAAATTGGTTCACCTAGAGAAAATATCTGAGCTTACAAACAAAAAAAAAAAACGCAGTCGCATTGAGAACCTCCTCCTTTTTTTGAAGTCGGCTAAAAACAAGATGG
This sequence comes from Griposia aprilina, assembly GCA_916610205.1. Classification (NCBI taxonomy): domain Eukaryota; kingdom Metazoa; phylum Arthropoda; class Insecta; order Lepidoptera; family Noctuidae; genus Griposia; species Griposia aprilina. Next base: position 14,600,186 of record OU744304.1, on the reverse strand, counting down.
CGACGTTAGTTCCAATTTTGGACACTAAGCAAAATAATCCTGGTACAGCTATACATACAGCCTAAAGCTAAGGCTTCCTAGAAGAGCGTTTCCGTCACATTTATAACGGACGTCATGAAAATCTGTCATTTTCACCGGTATCTGACATTAAGGTGTCAAAAATGCTCTGTATTTGAACATTACGGCCGGTTTGGCGGTCACCGTTCTTCTAGGAAACAAATAAGATTTTTTCTGAATATTTCGTATGAAAATTCTTAGGTGGAACAAGTTTTCTAAAGTTTGATGATTGATATGAAATTGATGATTATTATATTCAGTAAATTTATAATTGCTTCTGTCGCGAATCGCATTTTGATCAACATACAGCAGTGTACACACAAAACCTGCCAACACGCCGCCGACACAGCCCCGGCGCGGGCGGTTTGATGTCCGGCGGCTTTATTTCAAAAGAATCATGTCGGCGACTTGTACCCGCGCGTGTCGACGACTCCATGAAGGCGCGGCGCGGCGCGGCGCACGGTGGGTCGAAACTATGATTTTAGTGACTTAGGGACCATTTTTGTATTTTTACTTTTTTCTTTATGCGGATGGATAGAGCTCATTAACCTCAATAATAATTGTCCTGATGTTTGACAAGTCTAGGACCTCGAATGGCGAAAAAAAATATAATGGTTTTCTCTCCAAAAGCCAAAAAGCTTCTGCTGAGTTTTCCCACAGAATCCGATATAGATTTTATCGATGTAGATAATTTACAAGATAGTCATAGCGATGGTGAATAAGATTTTTGGTAGATTGTAAGTTTCTTGTTTGTTTTTTTATTAGTTTGTATGTCATAATTGAAAGGAACTAGTAATGTTTGGTGTTGTATACAGTTACTTTTTAGTTTACTTGTGTTAGTGGTAAGTTAGTTTACCTTTACTAATTTGTAATGTATCTATCTTTACTTACTATTCAGTATTAAATTTAACTTAAAAGAACATTTTATAAACTAATATTAAAAGTCTTAAGTAAGTATAAAGTTAAGGAAAAAAGCATCCGGACAAATATTATTGAGATTAATGAGCTCTACCCATCCGCATAAAGAAAAAAGTAAAAAAACAAAGTTGGTCCCTAAGTCACTAAAATCATAGTTTCGACCCACTGCGCGGCGGGTCGGCGGGTTTGGTGTGTGGATTGCTTGAAGGCTCGTGCACACTGGCGCGACGCGACAGCGTGACACAAAGGCACCGCGTGCCGCGCGACGAGCGGCGCATTTGTGTCGTGCTGTCGCGTCGCGCCTGTTTGCGGGAAGCCTTCAAGCGTAAAACAGAGCTACAATTTGCAAAAAAACCAAAGAAAATTTGAATTTGGCGGGCTACAGCAGCACAGACATAAAATAAGTGTTGCACAGAATGTTTCCTTTTTCAAATGTTGGTTGTTAAAAATCATGTTGCAATCCATAATTAATGGTTTTGTTTTTATTTTTTTAAGTTTAATCAACGTACTTTTTAAACCTGTATTTTCGAAGTATACGGGTAGTTATTATTTTTTAGGGAGTTATTAAAATGCTTCTTTATTTTGTAGGGGCCTTTACCGTCACGTAAAAACCCATAAAAAATAAAACTTATTACTTTGCTCGCCGTCCGATAAGGACCAGGCCCGGGTCGACGGCGCGTCATGTTCCACGCGCGCCTCAAAGAAATGTCAGCACCATTGACGGGGTCCGATAGGGCCGATGCCTGCCGGGGTCGTGGATTGTTCGAAAGAGTTACCGTGGCCCTGGCGCACAGGCAACTGAAGGAACACGAGTGGGTTTTAGTCAGTAAGAGTCTGACACCCCCTCCCGCTCCGCCCAGAGCGGGAGAAGTCATTTGATGAATTCCAAACCAAAAAAAAAAAAAAAAAACAAACGTATTCGGTTCAGCACCCTAATTACGCAACACACCATCTACCACAATCTGAATCATTTTGAAGCCTATTGCTAATCCATTGCTTGTATAGTTCAAAAAAAATGTCTGTTCAACAACGTAAATAACGCAATGAATGTTATTGAACTGTCAAAATGATAGCTATTCCTACTGTTAGTGTGTTACGTAATTACCCCGCAGTGATTTAGCCGAGAAAATGTTACAAACAGCCACACAGTAACTTGTAATTATTAATAATTCTGGATTGCACGTAGTTTTATTTTATTTGTAGAGCGTTTACTTATGATTTTAATTTTTGATATTCAATGATCGATGCCTCCTATGCTGATATGTTCCATGAAAAGAAACATAAAAAATTATATTCAAACAGGGTTGGCTTACGTTCCAAAACAATATATTTCATAGACAACATACAGCTTTTATCTATAATTCTATACTTATTTAAAAAAAATTCAGGTGTGCCCTACATTTTTGTTCGCATAACTCGTCAAAATGTAGGGAACAGCTGATTTTTTTTTCGCGATTTCAGGTTTGGTCCCATAGTAAAAGTTGTTCATAATGATGAGTACAATGACCCCCTAAGAGGTTGTGCGTTATTTAATTTACACATTGTATACAAATAAATAAATTGAAGTGTTTGTTTGCAATGTCAAAATTACAGCTTTTACTAAATGCATATGAAAGTACATACATACGGTACAGTTTATAAAAAAAAAAAAACTTTTAATTTTTTCTTGACCGATTTTGACAGGACTTTCACTGGCTGACAGCTGATCTTTTATGGAGTACATAGACTACTTTTTTTCCCAGTAGCGCGTTCCCGTGGGATAATTTCCAACATCCACGAGGGTTAGCCGTGGGCAGCAGCTACTTTGATATAAAGTGTTGCTACACCAAATTATTTATTTATTTGCTAACATGTAAAACACTGGTGACTGGTGGTTTTAACTCTCACTTATCAAAACTAAGGTGATTTATTTTCTATCAAAATAACACAGTCATACTGTTAACATACTAATTATAATAAAATTAAACATTTATTTTTTTTGTTCCCCTGTGGTAAATCCTGATGGATGTCCTCCGCCCTAGAATGGGAGGAAGGGTCTATAAGACTCTTACTGACTAAAAATCACCCCGGTGTTCCCTTCCCATACTTGCACCGGGGATCATGGGAACTTGTGCGCCTTCCACGATCCCCGGCTAGTGCCGGCCCGCCTCTGCGGGCCTCCCCAAGTCCGCGGAGTAAACTAACTAGCACAACGTATTTACATTAAAGAACAGCCTGACTTAGTGCGTTATCTTCGTCAGGATCAGCATTCAGCATTGAACTTGAACCGTAGCCAACTTATAAGTACCTATGTAGGTGTGTGTGTATTTATAGGCTGTACTACATTTCCTGTGTGATGTGTTTTATCTGATACGGGTATGATTTATCTACACTATACTATTTTAAGGAATATCAATACATTATTTCTTTAAGGCGCTACCCCGAGCAAAAACTTGCGATAGTGTGTTATTAACCGGCTATTAACTCATTAATTAAGAGTAATAAACTAGATCTAAAAGCACATTACTAATGTTCGTTATCCTATCATCACATTGCTCTTTCTTATTTGTTTTTGTGTGTTGTAAATACATTTAAAATCTCCTTATAAAAAAGTGACTAAAATTATTGATTGCATGCATCTTTTCTTAAAGGTGACGTTCTAATAATTTAAGGATTACACTAATGGATAGACAATTTAAAAATCTAAATAATTCAAAACATTGTTTGTCTTTTTTTATTAAAAATAATTCCACAATTTTTGAGACTTCTATGATAAATGGGCGTGTGCAGGGAGCGGGACAGAGCGAGACTCAGTGCGACGGAACAGAGAAGGACGTCAGGGAAGCGCCTTAATAAGACCCTTTGACGCCTTCTTTTTTGTTTCTTTTTGATAAAGCGAATCAATTGATTAATTTTAATTATATTCTAAACTTATAGGGATGGCAGGGACATCGACGTGCAACCTGTTACCATGGATGCAGAACAGTACAACTATATTCATAATTATCGCATTTCATTGAATTCAAATTATTATAATACACGATAAATCTAATAATTGATGGACATGGAAATTAGCATTCGTTTGTATTCGGAAATGCGATGATTCCCGAGGGGCAATAAGGAAATAGTTGTACCTACTGTACATGATTCTGAACGGGGGCTGCGTTAAAATTGTAAAAAGATACTTAAAAAAAAATGCTATTCCATGCATTTTGACTGCTTAAGTAGAAAAGTGCAATGCATTACGCTCCGGGGTCTTTTTTTTTTTTGTGTATGAAATCATCAAATGACCTCTCCCGCTCTGGGCGGAGCGGGAGGGCGTGTCAGACTCTTGCTGACTAAAACCCACCCATGTTCCTGCGCCAGCGCCACGGTAACTCTTTCGAACAATAAAATCAAATGCTGAATTCATAGTTTCCGTTTGCGCGGCGATGTGCCACCCTGTATATTAAAACGCACATATTACAAAATGTTGTACAGTCGCCAGCAGGTCACGCTACACGAAACTGTCAAATTTCTCCAAATGATTTTAAACCTTAAAATGTTGTTAGTTAAGTTCAAAATCAAATGAGAAAATCTGACAGTTTGTGGTAACTTCATGTGCTAGCGACTGTACTCTAGACCACATTGTGTAATGTGCGTTTTGTTTGTGCAGAATTAACTATTTTCTGTCTTTCGTGCAATTAAACCTGCTAAATCGCTACTGAAAATCTGGTCTGGTTTGTCGTACCTAAGTACTTACCTATTTGAAAGTAACTTTTATTTTAATGATTAACTTTTCTGAACAGATGCAGCTTGTAGTATCAAGTATTCTCACTTAACCAAATTGTTATCTTTTACAAATTAAGTTGTTAGCCAACTTATTTAGCAATTTAATGTCCCTGACCGTCCTTAGTTTTGTTTTGTCTGGCGAACAAAACGTAAACAATATCGTTATAATTATTTATTATCTCAAAATAAACTAGTTGTATCAGGTATTCAAGTATGTCTCACACCGTATTGCCTTGATCAAGATCACCTCCTTGACAACAAATAAAAATCTTAATAAATAAACGAATGCGCCGGCGCCGCCACCGCGCCCGCGCCGCCACGTTTAAAATTTTTAATTAACATGTTAATGTTGTTAAACAACTAGATTAGTTCAGTGTTATGTAATTATCAAAGGTTCTTTATTATATATATATAAACATATGTAGGTAGGTACTATCAGATACACGCGAGAAAAAAGTGCAGAAGGTCTATTTTCCTATAAGCCATAATTAAAATGTTTTGTTGCTGGAAGAACTACGGTTTTTCTCGTAATAAAAGATCATTTCCTAAGAGAATACGGCTTATGTGTACCTTACGGTTTTAATGATAAACTTTAAGGTTGCATCTAGATGCAACCTTAAAGTCTAGTAAGTGTGTAGTTTTCGTCTACTTCTAAAAGTAGACGAAAACTTTCGACGAAAAATTTCCGACCGAATAAATTCGTGGTCAAATAAACGCGCCCTAAGTGCTCATATACACGAGCGACATGTTGCCAACTGCAGAGGCAACTGCAGCCGTCGACACTTGTCGGCGGCAGTCACCGACGCATCGACGTGCAGTTACCTCTGTCGTTGATAACGTGCTGCTCGTGTATATGAACTCTAAGGTATATAAAATGTACTCTGTGCTCTAAGGCATGAGCTTAGAACTTAGGTAGAAGTGGGAGAAGGAATTTTTATTTTGAAAGAAAGAATTTAATTTTTATTTGACCTACACAACATTCGCTCAAAAATATCAAATAGTAAAAAACTTAAAAACAGTATTATGTGCCTCACGGCTGCGCCAAATAGGCCCAGTTCAGCATAAATGCCAGACAACTATACCCTAAGTCATCAATTCAGATAATTTAAGTAAACAAAGAAATGTCATTGTCAAAATGACAGGACAGTGGTACAAAACAATTTAATATTAAATTTTTCTATCTTTTCATTACAGTTAACTATTTATACGAGCTATGCAAACAAAATATCGTAGCCGAACAGTGTTTGTTCTGTGTCGGAGTCGCGGCTTATTATCATCATAATCAGCCCTTATAAGTCCAAGTTAAAACAAGGAAATATAACAACTAACAACAAGATGAAACAGTTAACACGATGATAATAAAGCACAATTAACAAAGACGCAGCGAATAGTATTATCCGGGAAAAGAAAACGAATGTTGTGAAAAGACGCGACTTTGTAATTATGTCAAACGAAATTTGAGAATGTTGGGAACTCCGGTAGTGTTACCAGTATCATAAAATATTTTATACCACAAAATTTTCTTTTTTTAATAACTTTGTTTAAAACCGAAAACTTATAAAAATTAACACGGTATAATAATTTTTTAATTATTATTTTAAAAATCAGAACTTAAAAGCAAATCTAACCTTGTTTTCCACCATTTTATGTGAATTACCATTAAGACGATATTTTTTTGATCTGTTATCACATTTGTTTACATAAATTATCTGAATTGATGACTTATGGTATAGTGCCTAACGCTGGTTTTCAACTGGACCCTATGTTACGAGGACGTCTTACGTATTTAAATCAGCTTTATAGTGTCTGTAAATTATATTTAAATAAAAAATAGATATGTAGGTATGTATTTTATTTTATAAATTTTAAGAAAACTTACAGTTAAAACATTCGAGTAGTAGAAGAAAGCCCATTACAAGTTTGCACTTACCTATATAAAATGTTCGCTACAACCTCAATGTCGGTGCGAGTTAAGAAATTAACTCAAAACGAAAATAAATCTTGTTTTCGCTGCAACAAAAATATTGGAAACAAACCAAATAGAACAGACATTTAATTTTTTAGATTTATTTTTCATACTTTTTTAATCATAAACAAAAAATAATGTTCATTTCGATCTTTTTAACAGACTTCACAAAAAGGAGGAGGTTCTCAATTCGTCTGTATGTTTTTTTTTAAATGTGTTTTAGCTCAGAACTTTTTTCTGGGTGAACCGATTTGGATGATTCTTTTTTTATTTGATAGCTGGTGCTTCACATGTGGTCTGTGCTGATTCTAATGATTATAATTCTGTAAAGCCATATTTGATACGGTCGCGAATCATATTTTAATCAAAATACAACCTAACAGTCACCTGCAAATTGCAAAAAACGTAACAAAATTTGAATTTCGCGGGCTACCTCAGCGCTTCCACCTTAATGTCAAAGTGCAACCTTACGCGACCTTATAATGTAATAAAACTGATTTGAATTCCGGTTCCATTATTTGACATGACATGAATGGTTTTTTTTTTTTTCCTAATTGGCAGCTCTTAGTTTTGACCACTGAGGTATAGGCTACTTAACCGGGCAAGCCTGTGGGTGCCTTAAGCTACTAAATTAAAGCCTCCAGCCAGGGGCGAAATTCTTAATTACTAGGTGACCGCAAGCTAAGGGCACCCCCTGTGGGGTACGAACCTCGGCTTAGGGCGTCACTGAGGGGAGGGCAGCAAGTTGGGACAGCTGGATCGAAATTATATTATTATTATTATTATAAGGGGAATTTAAAGCTACAGGCTCAGCTACGGCGCGGGCTGGCGCGTCGTCGAGCAAGGGTCGGGGGGACATGAATGGTTAGATGGCATGTGTATTTATTTTTAACCGACGAAAAAAAAAGGAGGAGGTTCTCAAGTCGACCCGTATATTTTAATTTTATTTTATTTATGTTGAATGACATTTATTTGATAAAAATAAACTACTGTGTTTATTACTTTCTTAGATTTACGGAGTTTGATTTAGCTTTTTGTTTAATATAATTGTTTTTTTTTAACTATTTATGATTAACAGCGCAGTTGATTTGTAATACGAAAGATACAAACAGAAATTAACGATGTTTTATTCACGCACGAAAGTCATAATACCGAAACGTGAACCTAAGGCAGTATAAAAAGTCGAAGAGGTGTCGTGGGAGACCCGGTTATAACGAAGTTCCTCTCGTTGTATATTATATATTAAATAACAGGCGTAATGAAATAAATTAACCACATTTAAGATTAACTAAATGAAAAAATTATAATGAAGGTGTGGTGTTAAATTTGTTTTTTTATTTTAATAAACGTCTACAGGGTGTAAAAAGACCCATCACATAGTCGACAACTACGCATTCTGTACATCAAACTAAGTAACATTGCACAAAAATAATTGCTGGGAAACCACTTTTATTTTTACTGTGAAAAATTTCTGTTTCCGGTAGTACGTAATGTACCACACGTAAAACATAGTGCTTATGGGTGCATGCAACAGTACAGGGGTCGTGGAGGTATTTAAAGTTGTGTTAAAACATTAAAAACTTGTTTTCGTAAACTAAAAACGTCAGAAAGTTCCCAGCCCCTGCAGTCTCGACATTAGACAGCGACAAAAATCGGTTGTTAAGTCGTATCATTGTTAAATTCCTTTAATAGATTTTCAGCTTTATTTGGAAAGTATAAGGTTGAAAATCTATTAAAGAAATTTGACATTGATTAGACTTAACGACCGATTTTTGTCGTTATATTTGTCGAGACTGCATGGCCAGGTATGATCCAGTACAAAACATGATTAGGTACAATGACGGGGAGTACAAGTGACACTCGGCTTCGTTAAGTGTCTTTTTACACCCATTATACTACAATAATATACTAAGTATTCATAGACATACGCTTGTAAACCCACATACTATAGTCAAAGTGTCGTGATATTTACCTGTCATGCGTTATATTTAACTATTTTTACCTATTGTGGTATAGTAATTTTATTCTAGGTGCATCGTCTTCACATATAATTAATGTATACATAATATTGTAAAACATTTTTAAAAGAGTATCTGTGGAGTTTCTTGCCCATTCTTCTCCATGCGAAACTTCCTTTTGGAAGGGGCAACTAGAATCAATAGATAGTCAATCAAATGAAGGGTCTGACTTACAGAAGCGGCGGTACCCCGCCGCGACATTATAGCGCCATTTCAACGAGCAAACCTTAACGTGCCATCCATCAATTTCTATACCTAATTAAAATATATGGTGTTACTCAATCGAATTTGATGGCTCAACGATAGGCATTATTTTTGACTTTTTAAATGTTCGCTTTTCTTTTTTTCGTTGGGGGTTTTTTAAATTTTTAATTTAATTTTTATTTGTAAATTTTGACGTTCAAAGGTGCTTTTATGTGTCTATTTGAAATAAATGATTTGACTTTGACTTTCACTTTGTGACTGTCAAAATGTTACACTTATCTCGGTCTAACTCTCATTCGCCAAGTGTTCAGAATATAACATGGGATAAGAAACTTAGTTTAAAAAACGAAACAGGTGACACACCATTCCAATTTGCCTGGTTATAGCCATTTCATACAACTGAATTTGAATGTACGGACAATTTAAATTGGTAGGTAATCAATTCGATAAACAAATAATTTTCATAACAATACCTATAGGTTTATTATCAATTTAAGGGGACTATATGACCTAAACGCAAATTTATAATGCCTAAAAATATATGATCCACTGCAGTAACCAAAATCAGAAAAATATATGACATTCTTCTGGATATATGCTAGTTAGATAGTGTGTTGAAAACATAATACAATTAATTTGATATGATAGAAAAACATCACGAAGATACCTCTAAAAAAATCTTTCAACGATTAAAAACTATACTAATATACATGCAAACATTCAGATTTTTCGTCAGATTATTCTACAAGTAAAATACTAACGTGATAGTGTTTTAATTCTTTAGTACAATGAATAGATTTTTTGTAAATCCATAATTGCTTAATATTTGCAATAAATTACCAGCGTTGTCATCGCGCGTCTCTTTCTTTTCTATGCAATCCGACAGTTACCGCGCTTTAGCTCTTGTAAGCCTCTTAAGGCGCTTCCCCGACCAAACGACCTTGAGTGTTCGGTCCTTCTCTGTCCCGTCGCCGAGTCTCGCTCTGTCTCGCTCCCTGCGCACGCTCATTTATCATAAAATTCACAAAAAAATTGAAATTATTTTAATAAAAAAAGACAAGCGATGTTTTGAAATAAAATAAAACGTGAATTATTCAGATTTTTTATTTATCTATCCATTAGTGTAATCCTCAAATTAATAGAACGTCACCTTTAGCAAAAGATGCATGCAATCAGTAATTTTAGTCACTTGTTTACAAGGAGATTTTAAATGTATTTTTAACACATAAAAACAAATAAGACCGTGCAATGTGATGATAGGATTTCACACATTAATAATGTGCTTTTAGATGTAGTTTATTACCCATGGTGAATGAGTTAATAGCCTCTGAATAACGCACTATGGCAAGGTTTTGGTCGGGGTACCGCCTTAAGAAAATACACGTAAATCGGATAGGTCAGTGAGTGCTTGATAAAAGCTGCTGCAAAGCAAAGTGCAAAGTGCTGAAAGTCATACAAAGATGTCGTATGTTGTTATGGCACATAGATTGCGTTCTGGTCATTTTCCATCCAGCTGTGCTATTCTGTAACAATCTCACCGTGAACACGTATGTGAAGTGAGCGCGGACTGAGCTGTCAGTGTCATCCCACTCATGCTAGGGACTGACCAAGCATAACATTTACAATCATAATCGAGATTTTAATAATATTTTATAAGCTAAATCTATTGATCATTTTATATTAAGTAGGTACTTATTTCATAGCTAATATTTAAGTGTCTAAACATTAGGTACTATTTTGGGGGGTATTAAAATAAAAAAGTACCTACTTAGAACAGAAATTCGGTGAGAAACTCAATGTGGTGTTTTTGCCTAGATTAGGCGCCTGAGGCGCGAGCGCGGCACGCACGTACAATAAACAAACAAAATATAACACACGTTTAAGACAGCTACTGAAGAAAATGCGCATCGACATTGTTTGTTATTTTATTTATTTAACCATTATTTTTATTTTTTACTATAAACCCAATGTGGAATGATTAGGTAAGTAAACGCAATGCCATGACCCAATCGCGATGTCATGTGGTTTGAAGAACCGATTGTGGATCGAGTCGAGTAAAGCCTGTGCGACGTTGTTCAGCGTTGTTATTATCCCAAATCTATTCAATTCAAGAGTTCAAATGACACTCGCGGATCGCGCTCGCTTCAGCTAGTCGAGGTAACGCTACGGCAATCGGGTGAAGTGATAAGATCACGCCGCGCTTGCGCGTTAGGCACTGTCGTTATTAAATTGAGTTTATTTTTTTACTTTTTTATATTATGTAAGTATGAACCTTAATGTCAGCCGATGACTTAAATGCAATCCGATATCTAGCGTGATGAGATGCGCTACTACCTATAAGTACGATTTGTGTAATTAATTATGTGTACATAACTAGTCGTTGCCAATAATAGGTACAAGAATATTCATCAAATGAACGTCATCAATACCTACCTACCTACTATGACAATATTCAACGGTTAAACTTTACTGCAACTTGCGCAGCGCACCTTGCGCCGAAGTGGTGTCGCTATGGCAACCGCCGCGTGATTTCTATAGCTAACGAGAATCGGGTGATGTGAGCTGAGCACGCGACTGCGCAGAAGACAGAAGACGCTGTCATTCTCATCACATTGTTTTTTTTTTTTTACTCTCCGCTACCGAAGTCCATGTCCCTAAGCCTGTTCGTATTCGAGTTCCGAGACAGTAATTTTATTAGTACCTACTTGCCTACTTATTCATTTTAATGCTTTTAGATATTTTGTACCTACATTTAAAACGTAGGTTCAGTGCCAACCTATATTTTGTTTGCAATAATTATAAAGATTTCCTTCATTAACTAAGTACTTACCAACCACTTATTTAACATGCAATACGTCACGCATGCGCAGTAGGAGCCTTATGCAAATGCTATACCTACCAATGTATGTTAAGTACAGCTGCCTAGGTAGGTAGGTACTACAAAGCATCTTCTTGTAGTCTGAGCATAGGTATGTACTTACCTACATAGTTTAATACATGTACGATTGGTGTAATTAGGTACCTACCAAATCATTAAAATAAAAAAGACGTGTGTGATGTTTACCTACATAATTATCTAGTCGTTGCCAATAATAAAAGAATATTCATCAAATGATCATCATCAATACCTACCTACCTACTTTGACAATATTCAACATTAATGCTACTTGCGCAGCGCAGCAGCGCGCCGAAGTGGTGTCGCTATGGCAACCACCGCGTGATTTCTTTAGGTACCTAACGAGAATCGGGTGACGTGAGCTGAGCACGCGACTGCGCAGAAGACTCTGTCATTCTCATCACATTCGAGTTTATTTTTCAATTTTCAGACTTTGAATGTCATCTCTACAAGCATTGACGTATTCGGGCTTATAGGCAAATAAGTATGTACTTACCTATTTATTTCAATGCTTCTAGGTTATCAATTCAAACCATTTTTATTAATTTTAAATGTCAGTTTAGTAATTAGTACCAACATTTAGTTTACAACAAATGGATATTACTTGACAGGTGAGATTGAGCAACTTCATAAAATAGTGATAGGCAAGTATTCAGTGATTGGTGTATTGTTCGTTTACATACTACGTAAAAAGCACATAAGTATTTTTTTAATACCCCGTCATCTAGATAAAACGCAGTACAAGATACAATCCCTATTACAACATAAATATTTAGGCATATCAATAATCTAGGTATGGGTGCTGTTAAGACACACACAAATTGCTTTTCTCTTGCTATCAAGAAATTTAAATTATTCTATTTATTCATGTATTTGTTTCTATATTAGGTCTGTATTATTAATATTATAGGCATGTTTACTTTAATCTGATAGAATAATGTAAGTATGTGTAGGTCGCTAATACGATAATACGTCTACGCTTCGCTCCTGTCGCAGGTCTGCTGGAAGAAATTTCTAATGATATAGGTAAGCAGATGTTACTTTTTTCTATTCAATCTTTATGTATTTTACTTTATTAAGTGTTTAGTGTGTACATAAATAAATGAAATTTATTCATTTGTATCACATCAAAAAAAGTTGGCTAATAATGGTTTTTTCTACTGAGCTTCTTCTGCTGCTTCTCGGGGTTCAACTTCTTGATGCCGCGAGGATCGGAGGGTCGTGTGATGTGTCGGCTGCATTAGCTGTAAACCATGGTAATTATTTATTACTAAGTATTTGATGTAAGTACTTCATTTCTACACTCATTCTAGTATATTTTTTTAAATCAATTGAACCACCTAGTATAAAATTGACATTATCATCAGAACCACACGCAGAATCACCTGCAGATAATTTTGTACTTTTAATAAGTATAGCGGTATGATTTATTCTTAATACAATAAAAGATCAGCATCTGACTCAACAAAATCAATCACATGGGCCATTATTATTCCTTTATTTTGAGTACAATGAGTTGCTATATTTCTTAATTCCATGCTCCATGCCTGTCATGTCCCAACTTATTTGCTTATGTTTATCAAAAATAGTCTGTGAAATATTAATACAATACCTCAGACGGCCACGATTGACAGACAGCCAGGATTGATGAGATCAAATCAAGTAGAGGTGGTGTTCCTTTATTGTCTTCAGTTTCTTTAGTACTTTGGCAACCGCAGGGTTGAATAGGTTCATCAGCTGAGAGGTAGAATAATATATCAGATTAATAAAATTTACTTGCATCTTTTTTTTACTGAACCTATGTTGTCCCACAGCTGGGCAAAGGTCTCCCACATAATTTTCCTTTTGCTGTGCCTTACTCCGCCCAATCGGTCAGGAACGAGTCCAAATCGTCATGGCGGTAACAAATGGTATATCATTAATTCTTTGTATGGCTTCTTGCCAAAAACGGTGGTATGGTGAACCTGTTGTACAGGATGCGCGATAGTAAAAAAAATATACTGTTTCAGTCAGTGTATTTTCGTTGAGGTTGGAGTTAACTCCTCTCTCATCAGCATGTTGAGCTGGAACAAATGACACTCGAATTAAACTTGGTCTAAGTACTATGGAAAGTTAATTGAAAAAAAAAGGACTTTGTTAAAGAGTTAAAAGTTTGAGTTTCAGAAAAATATATGGGGAATATTACTTAAAATTATAATAATGAGATGAACTTATCTAGTATAAATGAATAATAACAAGAATTACTTGATTTATTATAATTATTTTGACTGGTCCAAATGCTAGTAAATGACAACTCTAACATTCCTATTTTAAGTGAACCGGGAATTATATAGAAAAAAATATATTATTACTACTAATATCACACAAATACCCATAAGTCAGACAGCCAAATTAAATTTGCCAATAGCTCACACCTGGTATGGTCTGACAGACTCTTAGAAGCTCAACTATGTAAAAAGCAATGCTGGCAAAGAAACTTGAGTGGATTGGACTGAAATATTTATTAAACAATATTAGCAGGTACTTAGTTATTGATAACGTACGGACCTTTGTAAACTTTTGCGACTATTCTTATGGTAATTTCCTCGGCCGAAAACAATGAAGGATAAGACTAACTTGGCGCCAATACTTTTCAAATCTCATAGATGTATCTTTTCAAAGTGTATCTTGCACACACATAGCTTGTGAAGATCTCCCATAAGACGACCCAATGACCCGCTTAAGCACTGTTAATGCTCAGAAGCCACTTTTTGCGTCCGATCTCACTAACAGGAAACGTTTGCATTTTCATCGTTTCGTAAGACAACTATGTTCGATAAAACACTTGCATCTTGCACTGCCAATGCAAAATAATACACTTTAAAATCACTGAGCAGCTATGAATGGAAATTAATCAACAGAAACTATTCGACCAGCCACAAAACAAGAAAACAAAACTATTCATGAAAAAATCACAAACAAACTTCGAACGAAAACCGCCTAAATTTGACATTGACAGTCAAAAGAACAGTTTTCCAGCCATAAAGTAACGGTTGTGTTGTAATTAAGTTTCGTTTCCTGTGGAAACGAGAAAAAAATTATGTCCAATTAGTGACGGATTATGTTATTCTATCTGATTTCATTTGTTTTTTTATAGCGGTAGATAATTTTTGGTACTATTTACAAAATTATGTTTTTTTTTTTTAGTGGAACGTTCCAGTGACTCCGTTTCCCCATAAATCGTGAATTTTAGTAATCTTTATGCTTGGTTATGGATGATTTGAAAATTAATAATTAATTACCTTTATTGTCACTGACAAACATAATCAAAGTAGATACATACTAAATTCAAACAATCAATAATTTATTTAGAGCTTAAATTGCAGATATATTTGGAACTTGGACCGTTGTGACGCGAGCCACCAGTGTTACCAACAAGAATTTTAAATTCTGTTTTTCGAAACACCGGAACTTTATCTCTAAGATATGATTAATCACAGATTAGTCAAAACTTAAGTGGGATGCGCTACGGTAACCCGCGAAATTCAAATTTACTTATGTTTTTTGCAATTTGCAGTGCAATGTCCGGTTGTATGTTGATTAAAATATGATTCATGATTGTAACAAGTATGGCCTTACATAATTATAATAATAATTCGCAAGAATAACAGCATACCATTAGTGTTACTATTTGTAAAATAAGCATAAGCTAAGTACCACCCTATCGCTTTGGGATATCCTGTTATGATAGAAGTGTTGTGTAAATAAATAAATAATCATTAGAATCAGCAATACTACTCCTTAAGTTAGAATTGGCCTCAAATGTCATGATTTCATGAAATAGACATTCAATAGGGTAATATGTACTTAGTGCGATGTATTGATGATTTTTATTATCATAATTCTTTAAACAAATATTTGATAAGATCGCGAATCATGTTTAGATCATCATGCAACCTTATACTGACCTGCAAATTGCGAAAAACGTAGAAAAAAATGAATTTCGCGGGCTACCTTGGCGTATCCCCATTATAAGGCCATGGTCGGCGTTATCGCAAGATGGCGCATGTCATGACGTCATCTATGACGATTCACGGGACAACGTTATCGCGCTCACGCTAATTCGGAACAGGTGTAAGCACTGAGTGAATTACACTGTAATCGATTTGGGTGCTTATGACTCAAATCGATTACAATGCAATTCGGAACGCACCAATAGGAATGTTACTATCTGTCAAATTTAGGCGGTTTTCGTTCGAAGTTTGTTTGTGATTTTTTCATGAAAAGTTTTGTTTTCTTGTTTTGTGGCTGGTCGAATAAAGTTTCCGTTGATTAATTTCCATTCATAGCTGCTCAGTGATTTTAAAGTGTATTATTTTGCATTGGCAGTGCAAGATGCAAGTGTTTTATCGAACATAGTTGTCTTACGAAACGATGAAAATGCAAACGTTTCCTGTTAGTGAGATCGGACGCAAAAAGTGGCTTCTGAGCATTAACAGTGCTTAAGCGGGTCATTGGGTCGTCTTATGGGAGATCTTCACAAGCTATGTGTGTGCAAGATACACTTTGAAAAGATACATCTATGAGATTTGAAAAGTATTGGCGCCAAGTTAGTCTTATCCTTCATTGTTTTCGGCCGAGGAAATTACCATAAGAATAGTCGCAAAAGTTTACAAAGGTCCGTACGTTATCAATAACTAAGTACCTGCTAATATTGTTTAATAAATATTTCAGTCCAATCCACTCAAGTTTCTTTGCCAGCATTGCTTTTTACATAGTTGAGCTTCTAAGAGTCTGTCAGACCATACCAGGTGTGAGCTATTGGCAAATTTAATTTGGCTGTCTGACTTATGGGTATTTGTGTGATATTAGTAGTAATAATATATTTTTTTCTATATAATTCCCGGTTCACTTAAAATAGGAATGTTAGAGTTGTCATTTACTAGCATTTGGACCAGTCAAAATAATTATAATAAATCAAGTAATTCTTGTTATTATTCATTTATACTAGATAAGTTCATCTCATTATTATAATTTTAAGTAATATTCCCCATATATTTTTCTGAAACTCAAACTTTTAACTCTTTAACAAAGTCCTTTTTTTTTCAATTAACTTTCCATAGTACTTAGACCAAGTTTAATTCGAGTGTCATTTGTTCCAGCTCAACATGCTGATGAGAGAGGAGTTAACTCCAACCTCAACGAAAATACACTGACTGAAACAGTATATTTTTTTTACTATCGCGCATCCTGTACAACAGGTTCACCATACCACCGTTTTTGGCAAGAAGCCATACAAAGAATTAATGATATACCATTTGTTACCGCCATGACGATTTGGACTCGTTCCTGACCGATTGGGCGGAGTAAGGCACAGCAAAAGGAAAATTATGTGGGAGACCTTTGCCCAGCTGTGGGACAACATAGGTTCAGTAAAAAAAAGATGCAAGTAAATTTTATTAATCTGATATATTATTCTACCTCTCAGCTGATGAACCTATTCAACCCTGCGGTTGCCAAAGTACTAAAGAAACTGAAGACAATAAAGGAACACCACCTCTACTTGATTTGATCTCATCAATCCTGGCTGTCTGTCAATCGTGGCCGTCTGAGGTATTGTATTAATATTTCACAGACTATTTTTGATAAACATAAGCAAATAAGTTGGGACATGACAGGCATGGAGCATGGAATTAAGAAATATAGCAACTCATTGTACTCAAAATAAAGGAATAATAATGGCCCATGTGATTGATTTTGTTGAGTCAGATGCTGATCTTTTATTGTATTAAGAATAAATCATACCGCTATACTTATTAAAAGTACAAAATTATCTGCAGGTGATTCTGCGTGTGGTTCTGATGATAATGTCAATTTTATACTAGGTGGTTCAATTGATTTAAAAAAATATACTAGAATGAGTGTAGAAATGAAGTACTTACATCAAATACTTAGTAATAAATAATTACCATGGTTTACAGCTAATGCAGCCGACACATCACACGACCCTCCGATCCTCGCGGCATCAAGAAGTTGAACCCCGAGAAGCAGCAGAAGAAGCTCAGTAGAAAAAACCATTATTAGCCAACTTTTTTTGATGTGATACAAATGAATAAATTTCATTTATTTATGTACACACTAAACACTTAATAAAGTAAAATACATAAAGATTGAATAGAAAAAAGTAACATCTGCTTACCTATATCATTAGAAATTTCTTCCAGCAGACCTGCGACAGGAGCGAAGCGTAGACGTATTATCGTATTAGCGACCTACACATACTTACATTATTCTATCAGATTAAAGTAAACATGCCTATAATAATAATAATACAGACCTAATATAGAAACAAATACATGAATAAATAGAATAATTTAAATTTCTTGATAGCAAGAGAAAAGCAATTTGTGTGTGTCTTAACAGCACCCATACCTAGATTATTGATATGCCTAAATATTTATGTTGTAATAGGGATTGTATCTTGTACTGCGTTTTATCTAGATGACGGGGTATTAAAAAAATACTTATGTGCTTTTTACGTAGTATGTAAACGAACAATACACCAATCACTGAATACTTGCCTATCACTATTTTATGAAGTTGCTCAATCTCACCTGTCAAGTAATATCCATTTGTTGTAAACTAAATGTAGGTACTAATTACTAAACTGACATTTAAAATTAATAAAAATGGTTTGAATTGATAACCTAGAAGCATTGAAATAAATAGGTAAGTACATACTTATTTGCCTATAAGCCCGAATACGTCAATGCTTGTAGAGATGACATTCAAAGGCTGAAAATTGAAAAATAAACTCGAATGTGATGAGAATGACAGAGTCTTCTGCGCAGTCGCGTGCTCAGCTCACGTCACCCGATTCTCGTTAGGTACCTATGTACCTATAGAAATCACGCGGCGGTTGCCATAGCGACACCACTTCGGCGCGCTGCTGCGCTGCGCAAGTAGCATTAATGTTGAATATTGTCAAAGTAGGTAGGTATTGATAATGATGATTTTGATGAATATTCTTTTATTATTGGCAACGACTAGATATGTAGGTAAACATCACGCACATCTTTTTTATTTTAATGTTTTAGTACTTATTTACACCAATCGTACATATAGGTAGTAGCGCATCTCATCACGCTATCGGCTGACATTATGATCATATTTAATGTTATCAAACTATGTAGGTAACTAGGTACCTACCTATGCTTAGACTACGAGAAGATACTTTGTAGTAGGTACCTACCTAGGCAGCTGTACTTAACAGACATTGGTAGGTATTGCATTTGCAAAAGGTTCTTACTGCGCATGCGTGAGGCGTTGCATGTTAAATAAGTGGTTGGTAAGTACTTAGTTAATAAAGGAAATCAGTATAATTATTGCAAATAAAATATAGGTTGGCACTGAACCTACGTTTTAAATGTAGGTACAAAATATCTAAAAGCATTAAAATGAATAGGTAGGCAAGTAGGTACTAATAAAATTACTGTTGATGAATGACAGTGTCTTCTGCGCAGTCGCGTGCTCGGCTCACATCACGCGATTCTCGTTAGCTATAGAAATCACGCGGCGGTTGCCATAGCGACACCACTTCGGCGCAAGGTGCGCTGCGCAAGTTGCAGTAAAGTTTAACCGTTGAATATTGTCATAGTAGGTAGGTAGGTATTGATGATGATCATTTGATGAATATTCTTTTATTATTGGCAACGACTAGATAATTATGTAGGTAAACATCACGCACGTCTTTTTTTATTTTAATGATTTGGTACCTAATTACACCCATCGTACATGTATTAATAAAATTACTGTTGATGAATGACAGTGTCTTCTGCGCAGTCGCGTGCTCGGCTCACATCACCCGATTCTCGTTAGCTATAGAAATCACGCGGCGGTTGCCATAGCGACACCACTTCGGCGCAAGGTGCGCTGCGCAAGTTGCAGTAAAGTTTAACCGTTGAATATTGTCATAGTAGGTAGGTAGGTATTGATGACGTTCATTTGATGAATATTCTTGTACCTATTATTGGCAACGACTAGTTATGTACACATAATTAATTACACAAATCGTACTTATAGGTAGTAGCGCATCTCATCACGCTAGGTATCGGATTGCATTTAAGTCATCGGCTGACATTAAGGTTCATACTTAAATAATATAAAAAAGTAAAAAAATAAACTCAATTTGATAACGACAGTGCCTAACGCGCAAGCGCGGCGTGATCTTATCACTTCACCCGATTGCCGTAGCGTTACCTCGACTAGCTGAAGCGAGCGCGATCCGCGAGTGTCATTTGAACTCTTGAATTGAATAGATTTGGGATAATAACAACGCTGAACAACGTCGCACAGGCTTTACTCGACTCGATCCACAATCGCTTCTTCAAACCACATGACATCGCGATTGGGTCATGGCATTGCGTTTACTTACCTAATCATTCCACATTGGGTTTATAGTAAAATAACAAACAATGTCGATGCGCATTTTCTTCAGTAGCTGTCTTAAACGTGTGTTATATTTTGTTTGTTTATTGTACGTGCGTGCCGCGCTCGCGCCTCAGGCGCCTAATCTAGGCAAAAAAACCACATTGAGTTTCTCACCGAATTTCTGTTCTAAGTAGGTACTTTTTTATTTTAATACCCTCCAAAATAGTACCTAATGTTTAGACACTTATATATTAGCTATGAAATAAGTACCTACTTAATATAAAATGATCAATAGATTTAGCCTAAAAAATATTATTATAATCTCGATTATGATTGTAAATGATAAGCTTGGTCAGTCCCTAGCATCAGTGGGATGACACTGACAGCTCACTCCACGCAAGTGATCACGGTGAGATTTTTTTACAGAATCGACAAGCAGGAAATTTGGACACCTAATGAAAAAAATTGAGTCCCCTAATGGTGAAGTGTGTAATAAAATCGAAGATGTCCAACATTTGCTGGTGGAATGTAAAAAGAACGGGCGAGAGAGGGAGATAGTGATGCGGGAGTTAAAAGTTATTAAGTATGATGTTGGGACTTTCATTAGAATATTATCTACACCTAATTCGGGAGAACCGAAACTGATTTACTGTTTGGTTGCTGCATCACTATCTCCCTCGCTTACGCAATAATATATTACGTGTAATAGTTAGTTAGATTAGGGTATGATGAGGCTGACGTACCTTTGTAAGGTAAAAGCCTCTAAATAAATAAAGATTTAAAAAAAAAAGTGCACAAGCAAAGGGCCTCGAAAGCAATCAAGCTGACCTAATCACTTAAGAATATTCTAAATACAGGACGGCAGGGACATCGACACGCAAACTGTAACCATGAATTCGGCACATGATTCTAAACCCCCTAGCGTAGCTATTCTCGATTATCAGATAAAAAATCTGCAGTTTCATAGGAAACTTCAATACCTCCGCTAACGTCTTATGAATCGATGAACGCCGGCTGCACGCATGAAAAAGCAAGCACGAGCCGAGCAAGCAAGCAAGAGCGCGGAACAAGCGATAGAGAGGCACGATCGGCGTAAGCGTTCGGCTTGTGACGCATCTATATCTCTTCCACTCCTTATGACGTTATCACGTAAAATTATCGTCCGTAAACCGACTTTACAGACAACCATTTTTTTGATAACCTACGTGAAATTTCAACGCAGGGGGTTCCAGAATCATATACTCGTACATATATACTGAACCCATGGTAACAAGGTGCGCGTCGATTTCTCTACC
Source organism: Griposia aprilina (assembly GCA_916610205.1). NCBI lineage: Eukaryota > Metazoa > Arthropoda > Insecta > Lepidoptera > Noctuidae > Griposia > Griposia aprilina. The sequence continues at coordinate 14,578,673 of OU744304.1, read as the reverse complement.
AACCTGTACATTAAATCATCATGTATTACATACTGCAACTAGATTCCTGCCCCTACTAACTTAACCCTTTTTTCTCCACAGTCACAATACCACTGCTAAGCTTCGGCATGGTGCAAGGCTGGCTGTCTCCCATGATATCAGTCCTGCAGTCAGACGACGGGCCCTCCCCAGAGCCCTACACCAGTTCCGACATATCCTGGATGGCCTCCGTGACCTACATCACGGCCATCATCTTTGGAGCGCCCATGGGTTATCTGACTGATCGGTACGGCAGGAAACTCATGACTTTGGTTACTACGCTCTCGCTTATTGTAAGTACTTTATTCTTTTTAACCCCCGACGCAAAAAGAGAGGTGTTATAAGTTTGACTGCTATGTATGTGTGTCTGTCTGTGGCACCGTAGATCCTAAACGGGTGAACCGATTTGGATGCAGTTTTTTTTTATTATTTTAAAGCAGGTTTTCTAGCGGTAGTTGTTAGACATGTTTTCTCAAAATCGGTTCAGCCGTTTCAAGGTCATTTGTGTTGGGACTTTTTTTTATTTTACCTATTATTATATCCTGAATAACGATATTTAACACATAGAAGAATTGTTATGGCGGATACCTCATCAGCTAGAAATGTATGGAACATAATATCACGCACAAGGTCAAGGTCAAGGTCACGCCTGTAATCCCCGAAGGATTAGGCAAAGGTGTACCTGTAGTACACCCACATTTCGCTCATATTGCAATTGAGGTTGTGTTCGATACCAAGGTCAGTCAAAGTGTTATTGGGTTTTTTCATCAATAATTTCTCAGTAGTAGCCTGGAGTCTGGATTTTTGCCCCGTTGATGGTAAAAGGCTCGCCTCCTATTACATGGGACTTAAACAAATCTTATAAAAGACTATCATATTTCTAGAGTAATCTATATAATCAAATCAAAACATTTTTATTTCAGGAATACACCCATATAGAATTTACATTAGATTACAAATAAATTATTACATTAATACTAAACAATAAAATAAAATATTAGGTACTTACATTACATTAGAACAAAGCAATATATAGAAAATTATTGGAACGAAGTTCCTTATCGCGCGTTGTGAAAGGGGGCTAGACGGAAAAAATTCTTACGAAAAGTTGTCACGACACTTTTTGCTATAGTAAGCTATTGTAAGCTGTGCGGCGTCGCATGTTTCTCTGTCTGTCTCTCTCTCTTATAGAAAGCAAGCCAGATATTTTCATTTCTATTTCGCATTGAACAACAACAACAACAACAACAATCCCAACAACAACAAAAATCCCAACAACAACAACAACAAACAACAATCAAACAACAACAACAACATCAACTTTTTTTTTGAACTTCGTTCCATCCGGGTGTCCCTTGACACCTCTCATTTTTATTTTTAGCTGGAATATTAATTGCCATTATACGAAGATGTAGTTTACCTCGTATACGGCCCCCAATATTCCATTGTCAGATATATCTATTCGGTTCATAAAGGTGGCCTGCAACTTTCTTATGACTGCGTAAAAGTCTACCCTCCTTTCGGAAAACATTAGACCGCCAAGGCAGAATCATAAGAATGGCGGGATAAGAAGTGGTCTTGGTCCCTCTTCTCAGTGTACAATAAAGTACTTAATTTCTAACAAAATATAAAATTGTGCAACGCAGGAAGAAATTGCGTAGCCTCCCCCTCAATCTGATCGCACACGAGTAATATACCACATCCAATCAAATTGTATAATTCAAAAAATCGAACACAAATGACAGACCGTTACTAGTGCACCTTGACAAATTAGTACTTACTAGGTTATAAAACTTAGCTGCGTTATCAGTCACAGCAGTTCCATTAATTATTCAGAATGCAATGATAAGAAGCAATAACGTTAATGAAATAAAATTATACGGTCGTCGATAAAAAATCGAGTTTACTTAACAAACCTGTTAATTTCTGCACGGTAAAACTAATCTGGCAATTATATGTATCCGTTGCGTTGCTTCAAATCGGGCCCAAGTTGAAGGCAATGGAATTAATTATACAGCGTGGCGCTACAATGGCAACATTAATTTAACACATGGTAGGGCTAGTGGCCAGTAACAATAATACATATAATAAGAACGTTTTCGTATTAATTTATTTGTAATTTGGTTTAATATCAATATGGGTGTATTCCTGAAATAAAAATGATTTGTTTTGATTTGATTAATGCTGAAATGAACCTTTTTGGCGCAGCCGTGAGTAACACACTGCTGTTATTAACACTCTTTTTGTTATTTGTATTTTGTGTTTTACGAATATTTTTTATTGTTACTGGCTACTATGCTCATGTGTTTCAGTGTTAATTTATTTAGGATCTCCAACAAAAGATGTACACAATACATGACACATAAAGACAGGGCAACATCAGGTATTAAGCAGGTGTACTCCTTCACTTATAGGAAACCACAGCATACACAACAAAGTTAACAACTAAGCTAACAACGTTAAAATATTACTAATAGGTAACATATTATAAAATTTTAAAGGACATAAAAACAAAAAACAAAAATGTTAAAATAACACTGAGATATACTTAAATTAAATCTATTATACCTACAGTTCTTATATTTAGACAGAGAGTCAGATCTTTAGACAGAGATGTGTTAAATTAATGTTACCATTGTAGCGCCACGCTGTATAATTAAATTAAAACGCGGAGTACTGGAGGGAAGGAGTGAAATGATTCATGATGGTAAATCTTCTGTAGGAAGACCACCATCATAATCATCTTTCTGTCCTGCACTTACTTCGGGTTGGTGCAACACGTTTTCTTTATCCATTCTCCACTGACAACCGTCACACATTCACTCCTATTTCTTTCATATCAATCCTCACACAGTTCATCCAACTTTTATTTTGCCTTCCTCTCCCTCTCCATTCATCAACAGGTCACCTTTTGTAATGGTATGATACCATCCATCAACATTACCATCAACAGTCACAAAATGATACTTGACAATCTGGAAGGAGACCAGAGTGTGAGAGTATATGTCTCACTCATTATCCTTGGATGATTAGGACAGGGGATAGAATGATAGATTCAGAGACGAAACTAAAACACTTAGGTACAGGGTGGATTTTATTTGCCTATGGTATACCGTGAATTGAAACAACAATAAAAGTTGCACCGTCTGAACAGTTTTAGACGGTGCAAGTTATTGCTTCAATTTGATTGTATCCCACAGGCAAAAAATATAATAAAACGTTAAAATAAAATCAAGACAACATTTTGTATTTTGCTCAAACAATGTTGTTAATAGTGTGGTTTTTCCTCACATGTTCACAAGAGGTTAATTATACTTAGACTATGAGAAAATAAAACAATTACGGTCAAATTAACTATGATTTGAACATCTTACGACTGTTCTCGATTCCAGTTCTAACAAATGTAGAAAGTCTATCCCGGCCACGTTTTTAAGGTCGTCAGTCCATCTAGCTGGGGATTTCCCACCCTACTCATGCCATTACGCGGTTTCCACTCCAGGACTTGTCTGCTCCACCGACCATCAGTCCTTCGACAAACATGACGAGCCCACTGCCACTTCAGCTTGTTTACTCTACAAGCTAAGTCTTTGAAATGTCTGCAATAAAAACCTTATAAAAACAGTTCGATCGCCAATTCGTTTCTAATTCTATAGTTATTTATTTCCTTCATGACCATTAGTGATTGCACCTTTTTTGTTATAAGCAGAAAAAATGCTACTGCTTCATTCACCGTTTTGCCTTAAGGTCCCTTTCTGTTTTCAAGAAGTAGTTCAAAATTAGGCTTATCTGTAGCTCGAAATATATGTTAAATTTGGTTAAGTAATTGTTATATCGCAGCATCTATAACACCACATGCGAACTCTGCATCACGCTTCACGTCACGTAAAATCCTACATCGCGCAAGCAGAGTTATCCTCGCGATCGGCATATATCAGAAAACCCGACAGCAAATATCGGGCAGTAGCCTACCAGACCCCACACCTATAGGTAATAGGTAATAGGTAATACGGGCTGATGTCCGCAACTCCACGTCAATGCGCGTATTTTGCGTACGGGTGGGAAAATCGATTATTCGATCCACCCCAGCTCCTCGAGGAAGGCCAGCAACGCCTTGGTGTTACTGACAATCTCACGTAGGGTACCTGGGTTACCGAAATACTTTGCCCTGTACGTGGCGACCACCGAGCAGTTTAGAAGCACATGAGCTGCTGTTTCGTCGTCTTCCATGCAGGCCCTGCACAGTGGACTGTCTGTGACTCCTATGACAAAGAGGTGTTTATTAAATGACCCGTGGCCAGTTAAAGCTGCTGTTATTATACGCAGCTGTTTTTTTGTTAGTCGGAGAACCTGGTTCGTGAGGCGGCCATCAATTGTAGGGAGTGTTTCCCTAGCCTGCCTGCACTCACCTGTGTCCACCCACAGTTTGTGATGTTGGTCCCTGGTGCGTTTCCTTACCAAAGTGCGTAAGTACCCAAAGGGTAGTGGCACGATGGGTTCAGGTCCCACTGGTGCCACGCTCGATCCCTTTCTGGCAAGTTCGTCGGCTGCATCATTACCTAGCGAACCGCTGTGTCCTTTTTATTCATTGAATGGTTATGTTATTGAGGCTACCCACCTGATTGAGGCGCTGGTGGCACTTGTATTAGCCCAGAACCCCACACCTAACAGGTCGGAGGATCCTCCCTTTTCTATGGGGGGTGAGAAACTTTGCACCATATTTCTCATACCTCTTAAGTTTCCTCTTCTTCTTCTTGAGCCCGTATTCATCAGCTGTTTATACCTAGACTTTCTTTACCCCTTCTATACGTTTGCGCCGTTGACCTGTATTTCTTTTGTCTTCGTCTGCTGTTACATTATCCAATCCATTTTCCTTCTTCGCTCGCGCCATTGACCTCTGCCTCTCTGTCATGTTCACTACCCGTTCTTAATACACAATCTCCATTATTTACGGATATAGTCACACTAGTTATTGTTATGAGTACTCCTTTTCTGAACTAATTAGTTATAATAATTAGTCATATAATCTTAGACACGCGAGTCGTTTTCAGCTATTGCGCACTTAGATGAGTCATGTTAGCTATTATTTAAGATGCACATGTGGACAGACTTTATGGTTAAGAATAGAAATGCCTTAAATAAAGATATAGATAGTGATGAAGTATATAATTATCTACATATATCTGCCGACAAACTGTACCGCAGTGTTTGGCAGGAGATTTGTGTACCGTCACCTTACATTTACGCAACATTGAAAAGCGATGTTTTCGTGAAATAACGATTCAAACTTTGAGAAAAGACCTATTTCATAAAGGTTTTGCTTTGAGTATATTGTGTTCGTAACACAATACAATTTCTATTAATACTTTTGGAAAAATCGCTTCTGAATCTTGCGTAAATATTAGGTATTTATGCTCGTACCTGTACCCGTTACCAATTTGTACTACTTCTTTGAAGAAACGATAAAAAATATATACAAACAACGCTAAAAGGTAGCATGTTCTTATAGCTTAAGTATAGTTTTTTTTACTAAACAATGTTATCAAAATAAACAGCTACTGAATAAGAATTTAGTGTTTATGAAACAACCGCAATTTTTTGTGACTCCTATGTCATCGGTTCCACAAAATTAAATCGATTTAAGTGCTCAATTAGCAGTTAAAAGCAGGGATGTTATGGAGCTCCGCAACCGTAACCGAAACTATCGGATATCCGAAATAAAAATGTATCCGTAACCGTAACCGTATCCGTTTCACAAGTTTCGGATACTTTCGTATAAGGGCGGAGTCTAACTAATTATTATAACATCTCTAAATAATTACTTACTTATATGACTGATTATAATACCAAATGATAACCTAGACTAGATAAAACCTATAAATAAAACCAATTTATTACATACTATTTGTGTTTATATTTTACTTCAATCTAATATCCGTAACCGAAACTATCCGAAACTAACGGATAATCCGAAATAATTACATATCCGTAACCGTATCCGAAACCGATATAATTTTTTTCCTATATCCATATCCGTATCCAAATCTGAAATATTATATCCATAACATCTCTGGTTAAAAGTCTGTTTTTGTAGATATAAATATAATCATACATACCTACAGGTACTTTTGTACAAGTTTATTATGTTTTTCCTTCTTATGAGATAAAGGATAAACATTAAACCTGCGTTAACGCCGCCTTTATTCAAAGACTTTGTATTCCTCACGTAATTGATATTGTTATTCAAATTAAGAGCAATAACACAGGTACTGTTTATAACACTAATGAACTACCTGAGTGGGTCGAAATTAACGAAACAAAAAAACAAAAGATTTCATTGTTTGATGGGTTATATAGACAATTATTTGGAGTATATAGAATAGAATAGAATAGAATACTCTTTATTATGCACACCATAAAATTTACAGATATAAAAGTAGAAATTTTACATAGGGTGACACAATGGGCGGTCTTATCAGACAACCTTTGGATGGATTCAAGGGAGAAGGAGAAACAATAATGCAGGTAGTCAGTGGTGTACCATTTACATATACAACAAATACATACATACATAAAACATATACTTATCTACATAATATAATATGATATATGTATATGTTTATTATTGTATATTGTACAATAATATAATCATAATTTTCTATTTTTAACCGATTTCAAAAAGGAGGAGGTTATATGTTCGTGTGTATGTATGTTTTCTTTATGTAGGTTCATCGATAATTTCATCAGTTGCATGTAGAGGAAGCTTGCGCAGTGATCCTAAATAAATTTTATTAACTTTGCTAGGGTAGTTTTTGATTACGTTCGATACTACGTATTTAATCCACTTTGTGTATCTTGATGATGTTATAAATTAATACTTCCAGTCACTGTTGTCACAGCAAGTAGTGGTATACGAATTGGTGTGGGGTAGGTACCATAACCAAAAAGAGAAAAATAAAAACATTTTTAGAACACAGAACAACCGACTTCCAAAAAAAAAACACAACAAAGTAAAAATAACTTTAATTTGGAAGTCGGTGGCAAGAAACTAAACGAAAACGACCTCTGGAATTAAAGTTATTCTTCACTGTGTAGTGTTTTTTTAAGGAAGCCGGTTGTTTATAATTGTAAAAAACGTTTATCCAATAATCATCGTTATGAGGGTAAGAATATATTACGTCAAGTTCCGATAACAGAAGAAAAGAAAAGCTATTTATAAACAAAAGGAAATTCTGCTTCTAATTTGACATCATTAATGTAAAATTAAAGCCTTTGTTAGTAACCACGTGGCCACACAGCCACACCATCAGGAATGTAACCAAGCCCAAGGTAAGGTCGAATGTACAAATAGAAAAAGACTTTGCAGGTAAATATGCTTCTAATAATGCGGGTGAACATGGTATAAGGTAAATATAGGAATCTAAAATTAGCTTGTTTTCTCTTGTACTCGAGCTTGAATCGCAACGACTTGCATTAAATGCAGTTGAATACCTCCTGCTTAAAAAATGCAAAAGATGATGCTGAACATTTTAGACGTAGGATACAAGCTTAGATGATTATTGATTTTTTGGATTAGTTAATGGAGATAGATTAGGAAATGTTTCCGCTTATATTGTAGTTAATATACAAACTGAAAATAATTGAATTTGTATAGCAATGGGAATGGCTTTACGTACACTAAATGAAGACTTTGAACTCATTAGCACATTGCACATTGTCACAGACGCCGCGGTACGCGTGATATCACAAAAATCAATTATATAGTCTAAAATGTAGCATACGTATAGTATCACGTCATGACTATCAATATATCCTCGTATTTACATTTTAATAATGTGCTGAATAAATATTACATTATGAAGGAATGTGTGAAATTTTCAGCAATAGACATAGCTGAAATGTGCTAATTACACCTGATTTGGTGTGTATACCAAATCAGATGTAAGCTACATTTTAGTCAATAGTATTTTCATTAGGATATTGATAAGTAGTGATGTAAGCTTTTCATCTGTTCTAGGTTTTCCCAGTGAATTATTCTTTGGAATTTGTTTTGTAGAACTTAGAAATTACCTACTTAACAACTTAGATAACCTAAATTCAAAGGCAAATGAATATTTTGACTTTGAAACTGCGGTACCAGTCACGAGTTAATCCGACATTCCCTATTAAAAATAATCTGATTAGTTTTTTTATTCACCTTGACCTATGCAATTATTATGTAAAAGACTATACATATATATAGTGTATTACCTACCTGACCTGAATCTGCAACAGTTTTCCTCAATAAAATCCTTTTGTTATGTTTAAATTCATTCTGTTTTGGTGTTGTTCTAGAATATACCTACATAAACTAACAAAATTAAATAAAAACGCAATAAACTCGACTTGAGAAAAACAAATTTGTTTGAAAACAATATTTACATAAACTCCGAAGCCCGAAAGTTTGACAACAAGTCTCCATAGTGTTACCCAGTAACTGGGCTGTGGAAGTCAGAAAGGCAGTCGCTCCAAGTAAAATACTGCTATTTAGCTGCGTCCGGTTAGACTATAAATTGAGCCTAACATCCTACATATTGAGCCTACATATAGGTGGAAAAGGTTAGGCCTATGATAATTAACAGCAGAAACCCCATGTCTGATATCACAATTATTACCCATACACTGTGAACATCTAAAATAAAAGTAATAGATAAGAATGCCCGAACGATTTCTCTATAAAAGATCACTGCTTTGGCTTAACCACGCATGAAATTAAGAGCACTCTTTTTGTAGTTGAAAACAATAAGTCAGCATACAGTGTCAAAGGCCTTCGTTAGATCTAAACGCGGAAAGACAAAATCAGATGATCGTTTACTTTGATAAAGTCTTCTTGTTTACAAATAATGGGTGTCGCCATTCAAATGACTTCAAGCGTGAACTCTGGTGCAGAAAAAATACAGAGTATTGAACTCGGTAGCTTCCTTCCTTCCTACGATTTGAGTAGGTATTGTACTATTGTCCGTCTTCTTGTGTTACCTTAATTTTGTTATGTACCTCTTGGGTGCCTGTTCCGTTGTTATTTTTTATGCCTCGCTATTGTAATTTGTTTTTGTATTTCTTTTTTCAATTTTCTTCTTTTTCTATAGCTTTTCTCTGATCAATTAACTTCGATGAAAGTTTATAGTCATTTTATAAACTTCATAATTAATGAGTAGGTACTCCTAATACATCTTGGCAATCAATTATTGTTATTGTTTCTAGTTTTTTTTTTTTTTGTAATACTGCTTCATAGACTGATTTTGCTCAGCTCATACATAATAATATAGATAAAGTAGGCTTATTGTTTACGGTAGGTAAGAACTATTGTGATAAAAAACCTTACGTCATTCTTAATTCTGGGATTTAAACGATTTTTGACACAATTGGTTTTTGTGTTCCAAAACTAATAACAAATGATAATTCTATACCTATGATTATAAATTAATTATTTTTCAAACAATGGTTGTACTTATATTATATATTACTTTGGACAATAGCCGAACATGCGTAAATCATAAGTGGCATAATAGAATAAGCAAAAATAAAAACAAAAGCAGCTTGTTATATTTTTTTTCTTCAATTAGCATTCAATAGGAAGTGCTAAGCGTGCAGCTGCCCATTCTTTGTGAATTATCCATCCGTCTCCTATCTTGACCCGAATAGGTAGGTTCATCATCAGCCTACAACAGTCCACTGCTGGACCTAGGCGAAGGTCTATCCACTCCTGAAATTCCGATAGAAGATAACAGATTAGGTACAGAGCATGTCGTCTCTACTCCGAAAGGTTAGGCAGATATGTAGGAACAGATACATTTCCCCCACAATTCGCTTTATCCTCCTTATTAATAAACGAGGAGTAAAGTTCCATTCAGTATCACCAGATTAACTACAAAGAGATTTAAAATTGACATAACAGTACTCTTCGTAATTAATAAAGGGGTTATTGTTATTCCCATAGATAGTTTGACTCAAGGCTACTGAAATATTCTTTACTAGCTGTTGCCAGCGATTTCGGCTGCGATCCAAGATGAAAAGTAGCCCATACATATCCTTACTCAGGTTATGGTCTATCTGTGTGCCAAACTTCATCAAAATCCATTCATTCGTTTTAGCGTTAAAGCGTAACAAACAAACAAACAAACTTAATTTCAAATTTATTGAAAACACCAACGACAGCCTGACCCTGGCATCAAACCCACGACCCGCAGCAACACTCGCGCTTGATATCACTACAGACATGACCGATAATAAAAGATAAACATTTTCTCCTATTCTCAGATTTACTGGCAGATCAAGCTGCTTTGCCTGGAGCCTTGGGCCCTGATCCTGGCTCGGGCCGTCGCTGGTATTCCCTGCTCTTCCTGCTACATAGTCCTGCCGATATACTTGAAGGAAATCAGCGATATTGACCTCAGAGGAGCACTGGGTTCTCTCCTTATTTTGAATAGGTAAGTTTACTTTTAAATTATCAGAGGAACGGACTCGTGACGAATACGAAACGTAATTTCGAACGATTTTTTAAACAAGAATACAACTATCCTATAGAATTTTGGTTTAAATTTTATCACTATATTACATATTTTATGAATAAGTAAATATGATGCGTGGAAAGAGTATTTTAATTTTTTTAAATCGTTCGAATTTACGTTACGATTACTCCGCGCACAATTCGGCCCACAGGAATCGGTTTGATTTTGCAAACAGCTGTCTTTCATATAATTTATTAATATTTTCAAAGTTACTATTACAGCAAAAGGGATTATAATGTCATAGATATTGGCCATTGCATCATCCCCTTTATGTTCATTGTGATTACCATCATTACCATTGAGGGCAGTAATTTAGGGTGCAATTAAAATGTGGCCACCACGATTACATAGGGTTTGGCAATTAGCCCCACACTCAAATTTGCTGACAAGCTATTTTCAGTCACAGATTTTCTCGTATTTCTAATTCCAAGAGGAAGTGTAGCGTTTTATGACGATCCCACAATACATATTTCTACACATGCTAATATGTAAACATCTAGAAACAATTTTTATCTAATAATATATGAAGGATACACGACTCGATAATATTAGGTCTTTACCTATGAAATTGCCGTTCTGCAGTACTGGCCATTTCAAATCAAAATAATTTTTGTTTGGCTAAGAATTCTAATTTCAAATTAATTTTATTTTAAAAACATGGATTTTTTTTTCTAAAAGTAGTCATTTCTTTATTGATTAGTGTTACATTTTCATCGCATTTCAATCTTTTTCGTCATCATGGATACGTTAAAAATTCGAGTAATTATGGAATATGAGTACCGTCGTGGCAGCAACGCGGCACAAGCGGCACGCAACATCAACGACGTTTACGGAGCTAACACTACAAACCAACGCACCACCTGTTATTGGTTTGCTCGCTTCCGTTCTGGAAATTTCGACCTGAAAAATGAACCTCGCGGTCGTCCGAAGACTTTGGTCGACAATGACGAATTAAAGGCGATTGTGGAAGCTGATGATACACAATCTACGGCTGAATTAGCAGCAGCTTTCGACGTTAGCGTCAAAACAATATTGGTCCATTTGCGTCAAATTGGCAAGGTAAAAAAGCTTGACAAATGGGTGCCCCACGAACTCAATGATCGCCAGCGCGAAGTACGCGTCGAGACGTGCCTTGCACTGCTCAACAGACACACAAATGAAGGAATTTTGAACCGCATTGTTACCTGCGATGAAAAATGGATTCTGTTTGATAACCGTAAGCGCTCAGCAAGTTGGTTGGATCCTGGTTCAGCACCTAAACAATGCCCTAAACGAAAACTTACCCCTAGAAAAGTGATGGTCACTGTTTGGTGGTCTAGCGCCGGTGTGATTCATCACAGCTTCTTACCAAACGGGGTGAGCATTACTGCAGATGTGTACTGTGAAGAACTGAACACAATGATGGAGAAGCTGGCGCATCTCCAACCAGCATTGGTCAATCGCTCGTCTCCGCTGCTCCTGCACGACAACGCGCGACCTCATACTGCACAGCAGACGGTCTCCAAGTTGCAAGAACTGGGGTTGGAAGCTCTCCGTCATCCGCCCTACTCACCAGACCTTGCGCCTACAGACTACTACTTTTTCCAGAATTTGGATAACTTCTTGGCGGGAAAAAAATTTAATACCCGAGAGGCAGTACAAAATGCCTTTGAAGAATTTGTTGCCTCCCGTCCAGCTGATTTCTTTAAGAAGGGCATCAATAAACTGCCACTGCGATGGCAAAGATGCATTGATTGCATGGGTGATTACTTCGATTAATACAAATAAAAAATTCATGAAAAAAATTCGTTTAAATTTTTTCATACAAAACGGCAATTTCATAGGTAAAGACCTATTATATTGATCAAACGAAAATTTATGTGTTGCATATTAAATTAATTCGTCACATGATTTAATTCATTTATCAAGAGTTTTACCTGGCCATGCATTATCTACGTAACTTACGACAACAAATTATGCGTAATTCTTTACACTTCGCTAATGGAATGATTGTCTGGTCTGAACATAATGATTGTCACGCTTTTTGTAAGCTACCGTATAAGCCTACTTGTATTTGGCCGAGCAAGCGCGAAGCGTTTCCGTTTCAGCTTCGGCAAAAATGCTTTCGTATGTCCGGATGTCCGGCTGTTCTCCTCTACAGGTCGCATTTCACAACCGATTGTGGTGAAATTTTGTGAGCAGGTTCGAAATTATATGCATTTTTTTTGTCGATTCAGTTTTTTCCGATTTTTTTAAAATGGCGGAGATGTAAATAGAATAGAATAGAATAGAATACTCTTTATTATCTACACCATGTGTGTTGTGGATTGTCCATGGGGGTGGAAAACGTAAAAAAAAGAAAAAGAAAGAAATAAAAGTATTTTATTTGGGACACGCACAGGAAATACAAAGAGTAAAAAATAAAATAAAAAATAAAAAAGGAGCATTTAAAACTAACAAACAAAAACAACAATAAACAATTAAAAAACTTGTGCGAGGCTAAAAAGGCTCCTATCTCAGCATAAAGCTGCGATATTTAAAAAATAAGTACCGCAGCGCTGGTATTCTGATAGGGCCCGTTGTGATGTCATAAAAAACATATTTCAGCCATTTCGCGATCTTTGCGCGCGCTTTTTGTGTTAAAGTGAACATTTATTCAGTTGTAAGCTATGAAAAGACAGACTCGCGACGTGTACAGCTCACAGAGCCACTAGTGAATATTACATAACATAACATCACGCCTTGTTTCCCCAAAGGGTTGGGAAAAGATGTACCCATAGTACACCCACATTTCGCATTTCTCATTGACTCACTGCCTCTGAGCATGAGGTCCTGGGTTCTATTCCCAGGTCGGGCAAAGTGTTATTGGGTTTTTCTATCTGGAATTTCTCAGTAGCAGCTAGGAGTCTGGATTCGTGCCCGGTTGGTGGCAATAGGCTCGCCCCCTGTTACATGATTCAAGACGAAGGTTTATATGTTTAATAAATGCATATTTTAGTAGAGTAAAGCCGAGAATTTTAAGGATTTGTAATGTGATGTCGTAAAAAACATTTTTTTGTGCGCTTACATTGCAAACGCTGGTTAAACCGTATGAGATAGATCAAAATAATGTACTACGGAATTGTATATATTAAAAATATCTATAAAAAAATTAACAATGGCATATGTCTATCACCTAAGGATAACCCACAGTAACTATTTTTATCTTTTACATATTACAAAAAAAAAAATGGGTTATTTACTAAGCTATTTTAAACAACGTTAAATACGTTAGATACGTTGTACATTTAATGTAGGTCAAAATTGCCTTTTACAGCGTATCATTAAAATTAATATCTTAGAAGATATCAGAGATTTAAAATGCGAGGACAGAGTGACCGTCAGGCTATATAAATGTCCGTCCCGGGTAGCAGCGACCCCCGTCCGATCACCATGTTCGGCAAGCCTATCCCTTGGGTGAAGCGAGCCAAATACTTGGGCGTCACTCTGGACCATAAACTCTCTTTCGGTGAGCACATAAGGCAGGCGCGTTCGCGCGCCGCTTTCGCTCTCGCTAGACTCCACTCCCTATTGAATGCACGCAGCAAATTGTCACTCAAGTGCAAATTGCGCATTTACACAGCGTGCATTCGGCCAATCATGACCTACGCGAGCGTGGTTTTCGCACACTCGAAACCCCACCACATCCATAGGATGCAGACCCTCCAAAACCGGTTCTTCCGTAGGGCAACCGGCTCCCCTTGGTTCGTTCGGAACGAGATCCTCCATCTCGATCTTAAAATCCCCACTATCCGTCAGTTCATGAAGCGCATTTCCAAGCGTTTCTTCGACTCCGCGGCCTCACATAGCAACCCTCTGGTTGTCGAGGCTGCCAGATATACCCCCTCCCGCATTAGTCATACCCGCCGTCCAAGGCATGCCCTGTCCGACCCCGATGACCCCATAACCCTCCTCCAGGAGAGCAGTAGGGCCACCAGTACAGTACACAAGAACAGACCGCCATCGTTCCGACCTCGCCGCCGAGGTCCTAGGCGACGCCCCCGACGTAATTGTCCCCCCCCCCCCCCCCCGACCCTTGCTCGACGACGCGCCAGCTCGCGCCGTAGCTGAGCCTGTAGTTTTAAATTCCCCTGTTAATAATAATATAATCTCGATCCAGCCTGTCCCACCTTGCTGCCCTCCCCTCAGTGACGCCCTAAGCCGAGGTTCGTACCCCACAGGGGGTGCCCTTAGCGTGCGGTCACCTAGTTTTTAAGAATTTTCGCCCCTGGCTGGAGGCTTTAAGTTAGTAGCTTAAGGCACCCACAGGCTTGCCCGGTTAAGTAGCCAAGATCTCAGTGGTCAAAACTACGAGCTTCCCATAAGGAAAAAAAAAAAAAAAATAGCAGCGACCGGCGGGCCCGGCGCGTGCATATAAATCAATCCAATATGTTACTTATTAGTAATATAATATTATTAATCACTCCACACTGATACCCCATTAGTATTGTAGCGGTATCTACACCACCACATGCGAGCTACACGTCACACTGACGTTACGCAAATCCTGCATCGCGCAAGCAGAGTTTACCGCGCGACTAGCATATATACAACGTCCCGACTTCAACCGTCGGGCAGTTGCCCACCAGACACAACACCCGTCTGGTCGGAGGATCCTCCCTTTTCTATGGAGGTGTGAGTGAACTTTACACCCTGTTCTTCATACCTCTATAGTATCTACATAGCACCCGTGCGAAGCCGGGGCGGGTCGCTAGTGTTCTCATAAACGCCTCTATCGTTTAGATACCACGTGGAGCCTTTCATGTAGAATGGTGCACTGACTTAACCTGAAGGAATTTATAGTCAGTAGAAACTTATGACGGAACTTGAAAACGGAAACTATGTTATGATAGAATGTCGCTATTATTAACCTACTGATTGTGTTGGTTGCGGAAGTCAGATATCCGTCATTCCATTGTACCTGCTTTGTTTAACTCAAGTAGGTAAGATTGAAAACCCACCTCACTTTTAGACCCGACCAACGCATAGCTTAGACAAAGGTGGGTCGATGCTTTCATATAAATCAGCTCTCTAAGTCCGCCAACGAAGATACGGGCCGTCCGAAAGTAGTGAAGAGACCCGTACTCTGGATGATTTAACTCTTTCGAACGGGAACAAACATAACGGTGTAAAGACAACTGTTAAATCATTTTGTCATTAGTTATTACTTTGGGCCCCGGACTAATATTATGTCTGAAAGTGATACTGAATTGGAAGCATCCGTAACTTCGACCGAAACTACGAACATCACGCCCCAGATGTTTCACTCGAGTGGAGGTTCATTTTTGGTTCATTCCATGTTCACACGGCACCGACGAAATTATATATGAATGAACGTTCATCTGCTTCATTAATTTCATATTTCGATCATTCGGTAGGCGTGTGGATGATGCTGACTGCCGAAATCCAACATCGTTCGATTAGTTCGCTAATGAATTCATGTTTCACTTCTAATTCATTTAGTTTTCAGACGTTTCACTTCGAGTTAAATATGGCGAAGGAAAACAAAAAAAAAAACCCCCGACACAAAAACGGCTGAACCGATTTTGATAAAACATGTCTAAGAACCACCGCTAGAAAACCTGCTTTCAAATAAAAACAAACCGCATCCATATCGGTTCACCCGTTTAAGAGTTACGATGCCACAGACAGACACACACACACATAGCAGTCAAACTTATAACACCCCTCTTTCTGCATCGGGGGTTAAAAATTAACAAAAAGTGAAGCATCTCATCTAAGCTTTAAAGAGCTTTTAAACTCGCGTTTTCATTAGGAGACAACTGTACTTATCAAAACAGCTAGCCGTAACTGTAACCTCGTGTGCACGACATGGAAGGGTACCAGGGCCTCCTCAAAATTTATTCTTAGCAGTCTCGTTTCCCAGCAGCAGCACATCCCCTATTAAACATAACAGGTGTTATAGAAAGAAAATACGTTTATTTGCGGGAAACATGACGCAGAGAAAGACACACAAATACAAAAAAGACGAATTGGGGGAAAATATGTGTCACATCCACGCAAAACGGCAATCGCTCAGCATAATGCTACGACCCTATGCGAGACAGAGCCCCAGCGCTGGTTTTTTTTCATTGACAGCCGGCGTTGACGTGATGACGTTAACCAGTGCAAATGAAAATATAAAAATAACAAAAATATAAGATGTGGTGATGTGGTGTGGTGGTGTGATGTGGGTGTTCTATATGCCTCTGCTTACCCCTTCAGGAAATATATAAGCGTGATAGTATAACGAGTGTCAACAGAGGCTTACTTAACAAAGCCAAGAGTCGCTTGTTTTGCCCGTCTTTGTAATCATTTTTTTGTACTGGACCATACCTTTCCCAGGTACCTTCTGGTTAAAGGTCAACGGTCCAACTCTTTTAAATTACATACATACATAAACTCACGCCTTAGTAACCACAGAACGCTACCTGCTACGATCCTAACGTACTCCTTTTGCCTCGGTTACGTTCATATATCTGGTCATACACGCACGCCGGTTACGAGTACTACGCACCTGACCTTTCTGAAGAACATCACCAACCAGGTCACTATACGTCCTCCTAAAGTCTCCTCCCAGCGTTTATCTACCATACGAGTATAAATATCTTTTGTTAGTCGCCTTACATTCATCCTCTCAATATGACCCAACTAAAGCATCTTTTAATTGTTTATCTTTTTTGTTTTTTTTTCACGTTCACTAGTTTTTTTTTTTTTTTTGCTTAATTAATGTTCACAATCTTGCACATAATTTTTGTTTTTATAATTTTACTCGCCAAACTTTGTAGTTTGATGGCGAGAAGCGCCTGATAATAAATACAATTTAAATGCTATAACTTACTTTTTGCTGAATGTTACTTAGTTAGATGTACAAAATGCGAAATGAACGGCTTATAGACGGGTCTCGTTACACCCTGTACCTAAATGTTTTGTTTTTATCTATTTCTATGGAGATACTTCGTGATGATATAATAAAAATACGTAAATAAGTATATAATTATGCATGGAATAGTTCAACGAACAGACTTGACCAGATTGTTTTGTTACGTAATGACCTCTGCGCATCGCTTTTAGAATAATCATTAGATTGCAGGTACTTTGTTACAAAAGTAGGTATAATATTGATTTAGAGATATGCGCACAAAATAATCCGAAGGAACAGCATTTGCATAGAAAAACAATTGATAGCTATACTGAATTTTGAATTGAGAAACAAAAAGTGTTATTCTTCAAAAAAAAATGGTAGTTTCCACACACCCCCTTGTTCCTCCTTTTTAGGGTTCCGTACCCAAAGGGTGCCAACGGGATCCGCAATGGGAAACATTAAAGGGGTCTCCATACATGAAACGTGTTTTTATCGGCGTATTTTGCCTTGTGGTACGGAACCCTTCGTGTGCGAGTCCAACTCGCACTTTGCCGGTTTTTCAAATGTTACTTGTATATGCCTTCATATACAAGTAACATTTGAGAAATCGTTTTTTATATTCCAGTATGGCTCATTCTTACGTGATTCATCAAGTCGCAGTCATTTAAAAAAAAATTACATCGCAACTGTCATTTTACTCCAGCAAATTAAAAATATTTTTACAAAAAAAAACAGCTGTCTTCCAAAAAAAAAATATTAAAACGTGAAAAATTACTTTAATTTCGGAATTCAGCCGTTTTTATTTTTCACTTTTTAGTTGTGCTACAGTAAATAACAGTGACAGGGAGTTATTATAACATCATCAGTATACACTAAGTGGAAAAAATACGTATTAATGAAGCTAACTAAAAAACTACCCAAGTAAAGATAATAAAATTTATATGGAACCATCCCTGAGGCATACCCTATCCATTAAAAAAAGAATTTTCGAAATCCATCCACAATTGCCAGAGATATCGCATAACACGTACATTACGTACAAAGAAAAGAAAAAAATAGAGACGAATAAGAACCTCCTCTTTTTTGAAATCGGTTAAAAATCAGAGTATAGTTTCGTTCAATCTAGTATAATGTCAAAATAGGTTTTGCATCAATATGGACACTTATCCTACCTTACCGGTCGATCAGTTTACCTGTTACTTCAACATTAGCTTCTGGTGACTCACGACATTATAAGCTCGTGCACACGACCGAAAAAGACTTTTCACAACAGCTTGCATAGATTAGACAGCTGTATTACTGACCAGGCTATCAGAAACCGGTAACCAGACCTGGAAAAACTATAGGGCAAGCAAATATTCAAACTCGTACCATACAATGCAAAAGTCTACCACTTTACCACCGTCATTTGTTTATTCTTCCAGAAACATCGGCTATCTGATGAGCTACGTCTGTGCAGACATCTTGAGCGTGCAGACGATGCTGTGGCTCGGGCTCCTGGTACCCACTGTGACCTTCTTCATCTTCCTCGCAATGCCAGAGACTCCTGAGTACCTGGTCAAGCAGGGGAAAGTTGAAGTCAGTACCATAGCAATAAAAGCATATTATTATGGACTATGGCGAATTTGGCCATTCTCAGCATATACATTTATTTAACCATTTATGTACACACATACTAAACACAGACTAACAGACAAGAAAAAAAAATACGTAACCAGATGTGCTCCAAGAAATCCGGTGAAATGCACCGGTGCGTGGTGCCTCATCATAATATGCCTAAGTCCTGCCGGATTGATTTGTTCTCCATTGACAAATCCCATGGGAAAACTTGCAATAAAAAATTGACTAACCTATCAAAAAGAAAGTAGTGGGTCAGTAGACCCTCGTGTCAGTCGAACCAACTTACTATGCGTCCACTAGGTCGCAAACGTTACTGCTGAGCATAAAACTTCGAATACAAAAGGAGCGACGTGTTCCGGAACATGGCGCTCGACAACTACGTGAATGTCCCGAGAGAATGTCGCGGAACATTTTGCAGGCCGCACTAGTCAGTGTTTACAGAAATGTCACCCGAGGAGGTTGTGGCGATTACTGCTGCGTATACACTTATTTCGAGCAGTTTAGCGAAACGTAATCGAAAACGGAGGTGGTGGATGCGGAATTACTTACTACATCGAGAAAAAATATATAATATTTTCAGCGAGAAATAGCGCGGCACAGACGCGCAACACGTGTGCTCGCTCTTGGAGTGGGAGCTAGCAATATGTTCCGCGTAGCGTAAATGCGTCTTAAGATGTTGCGGGCATGTTGCGGGACAAAGGGCAACGTTGCAGCGTCATGTAGATTGAGCGTTGCGCGTCATGTTGGGGGATATTATGTTCCCAAGTGTATTGGCGGCTTTAGGTTCTGGGGTCCCATCTGGGGTCTAGATTTATGCCCGATTAACGGCAATAGGGGCGCCCTTATTAGTTAGGACACACATACTAGCGAATATAATAAGCGGTGCATCGAGCGGACCAGTGATCTTCGATGATTAATCTATATATATAAAAATGAATCCCTGTTTCCCTTGGTCACGCCATCACGCGTGAACGGCTGGACCGATTTCACTTCTTATTTTTGTTGTTGTGTTCGTTATTGTCAGGAGAAGGATCTTATGAAATAAAAAAATAAGGAAGTTGATCGGAACGTTACAAAATTTAAGAAAACTTAAGGCCAATATTAATTTTACATAACTGTCAGTTGTTTGAAATAACTGTCACCGATTGACAGAATGCGCGCTGCAAATATCGTTTAACACAGATGGATCGGTTGATAAATGAGTCGATAGTTTTAGTTTTAGTCAATAGTCAAAACTAAAACTAAACGACATATGACATTCATAGTTAAGACAGGACAACGTCTGTTGGGTCAGCTTGTGCTACTAAAAAAGCAAGTCCTCAAATTGGAATCGAGCTATTAGCGAACGCTAGTGCTTTTTTGCAACTTGCAAGCTTAACACCGTGTTGCATAGATAGACCAAGCATAGAATCAGACATACCTATAGCTGCATACAATAATAGTATTTCTTTATTTGTAAATGACTCTCGAGTGAAGACCGATTGCTTCTTTTTCCTTTTTATACCGTTTATAAAATCCTGGCCTGCCATTACTACATATAATAAAACAAAGTCTCCCCCGCCGCGTCTGTCTGTCTGTCTGAACGCGATAAACTCAAAAACTACTGAACGGATTTTCATACAGTTTCCACCAATGGACGGAGTGATTCCTGAGGAAGGTTTAGGTGTATAATTCATTCAGGCTTTGTGTAAATTGGCTGAAGTATGACGATGATTGTTGAAGATGTTGGTAAAATCATGGCGACTGGGAGCTTTAGTGGCATGCGCCGCGTAAACCAAGAGTTATATGAAAACAATGTATTACGAAATGAATACCTTGTCTAACTGGATTAACAAATAGGGTACTTTTAATCCCGGTAGTAAGTACCCGTGGAATATTTCCCACGCGGGCGAAGCCACGAGCAAAAGCTAGTTAACAAAATAAAAAATTAAATCAATTTTAAAAAACCTTGAGCAATAAGCAGTAGGTACATTTGTTCTCAAATATTATATGTTGTATATTTAGGGATTTTTCTGTGTATACATAAATAATAAAATAAATAAAAGTAGGACAAAGTCTACTTAATCTTAAAAACAGATAAACAGTTATATCGGTAAAATTAATTTGTCTAGAATTAAATACAGACAAAAGATTTAAATTAATGAATAAAAAGATACCGTTGGGTGATCGTTTTAACACAAAAAATATGTAGAGAGACCAGAATCACGTAAGAAAAAGATTGGCAGGCATTCTTTTAAAAACCATCATTTAAGGTCAACACAGAGTAACAATTTCCATTAGAATATAATATAACAATAACTAATATAAAATCACTTAGCATCGATCTCTTCCTAGCTAAATAGGAAACTAGCGTCATCAATATTCCATTTAAGTGTCATTTTAATTCATATTAATTCAGTTCCGTAAGAATTATAGTATTATTGTTTGTTCTTATGTTAATAAAACGATGTTAGCACTGTTTTTGCAATAAAAGTAATATTGATAATCTTGAGAATAAGTTTATCAATTGATTTATTTATAACATGAAGGACGTAAACCGTATGAAAACAAAGTAGAAACTCTTCAATACGTGTGTATATTGCTTCAGATATACTGTATTTGAATTTCATTGGCTATCCTTGCACTTCCCCCATAAGAGTACAACAATACTGCATTTCAAAATACTGGTAGCTACTGGCAGTCCTTCAACGTCAACAATCAAAGCTTTTAATATCTTGAACATCAGTTTTAAAGGCGGTTCAGTTATTTGATCTTGCATCAACCGTTTTATAATTTTTGCCAAGATTCCAACGCGGAGACATGAGATTATGACAGTCTTGATCAGAGTAGCTTGATCGGCCAGAAACGAGGGTTATGGACATGGCAGACGAACATCAGCAAACAATAAAATAACAAACTAACCCAGTAAATGGTTATACTACAGGAAGCCAAGACAGTCCTGGCATGGCTGCGGGGTGTCGGCGTGATGGATCGTGGAGTTGAACAAGATATTGAGAGCATTGTGAGGGTTGACAAGCAAACGCAAGCTGACTCGCAGTCCGTGTGGAAAATTATAAGTAAGTCAAATATCAATTCCATAAGTTAAAGGAGAATGTCTGTCTCTGCTTTGGTAAGAGAAGGGATGGATTGATTATATCTGGCAAGATCCAAGATCCTTTCTTTGATTCCCTAAGTTTCTAATTACCAACTCTTACTTGAGTATTGATTTGTCACAGAGCTAGAACGTGTCGTAAAAATGTATTTAAACGCAACCGTATTATCTGTCATTATACAATACTTTGCTACTACTGGCTAGACACGACTGCCCCGTTGGTCTCGTGTCCCAAGCGCGAATGCTGAGCGTGGGGTTCTGGGTTTGATTCCCAGATAAGGCAAAGTGTTATTTGGTTTGGAAATTGGCGGTGTGATACCCCCACGCCTCGGAAGCACGTTAAGCCGTTGGTCCTGTACCTGATCTCTCTCTGGTCGTGTCGGATTGCCGTCCCATCGGACTATGAGAGTGAGGGAAGAGAGATCGCACTTATGTCTGCGCATAAACTTGAGCTCTATAACGTCTCCCGCGCCGAAAGCTATTCTCCGCTAAGATTGGCCGCCATGGCTGAAATTCGGTCTGGGGAAATATTACTGCCTAGGATCTAGAAGTCTCTTACACCTATGAAAACCGTAGACATTTTAATAGATCTCAATTCTGGATCTAAAACTCCATCAGGCTCGACGATATTTCGTCTCATAAACAATGCACAGTCAACAACATAATCCTTAACCATTATTGTTTCTTCCTCCATAGTGCAAGACAAACCAACATTCAAAGCCTTCATAATAACGCTCATAATCAAGATAACGCAACAGTTCGACGGCTACCTCATCGTGCTCATCTACGCCGGCTTCGTCTTTGAGAAAGCTTCGGAGTCCATCAGTCTGAAGCTCAGTCCCAACAAGCAGGTCATGATGATCGGAGTCGTGCAGCTGCTGGGATCTATTGTTGCTACTTGCTTTGTTGAGAAGACTGGCAGAAAGGTGAGAGTATTTCTGATCTGTTAGAAGCTTTACGATCTTCTACAAGTTAGCTGGATTGAAGTCAGTGTTAGTAGAAACGATATCAAGTTTCCTTTGTAATTTACAGCAATATGATTTCCAATAGAATGATGAAGTCGGGAGTATCTTTGGTGGGTAAGAGATATTCCCGAAAATATTTGTGAATCATCAAAACTTTGTGACATAGAGATAATTCAGGGTTGGCTAACGTTCAATCTGAAATCCTATTGGGAAGCTGATAGCTAAGCAAGCGATGCAGATAGATTGTATATGGTGATGAAAGAAAAAGAAGCACCACGGATTATAGTCGGTAAAAGTCAGACACAATCCTTCGTCTTCGTTAAAGTGAATAGTATCAATGTTAGATTTCACCACGAAATTAAATTATCTGCCAAAAGATATCTAATATTTAGTCTGTCCATTTCAGCTTCTCCTGGTAACAACATCCTTCGCCGTCGGCGTGGGCATGGTGATCTTATCCGCGTGGTTCTACATGACGTCATCAGGCTTCTGGTTGCCCGGCTGGCTGCCCGTGCTGGCCATGTGTCTGTGTATCTTCGCTGATGCGGCAGGCTTCCAGCCTATTTCGTATATTATTATCACGGATCTGTTCACTTTCCAGGTTGGTAATTGAACTTTTTAATAGTCGCTGTCCTCCCAAAATACCGCAAAAAAAAATGATTTTAAAATCTTTCTTTAACGTCTTAAAGCTTTGATATAATCCTGTGATTATACTTAGTAATCTTCATATAATGTAACGCTACAAATATTTTAGCTTCGATTCCCCTTTGATTTGTACGCTCAATTGCCAGGAATAAGCTTTGAAGTCGTTAACAAGTCTGTCAGTGATTTGATTCCCCTTTGATTTGATTACTCGTACATTATGTATTATCCAGTCACCGTTAGAACTGATGCTTGGACATTTTAATGTTCCTATACTATTTACCTCTTAGTGTAGTCTAAAAGAGACTCCTCACCACAGTAAATTAAGGCTGCAATAAGTCGACATTGCAGCAGAGTATTTTATTTTAATCTCTTTCTAACAATATCAATATTCATCAAACCATTGTCCTTTTTCAGCTCCGTGGCACAGTATCGGCCTTCGCGAACGTCTGCGCGAAAATGAGCAACTTCGTCCAAACAAAATGGTTCACAATCCTCTGTGAGCTCATCGGTATCCACTGGACCTTCCTATTCTTCGCCATTGTCTGCTTCATCGCCTGCTTTTATACGGTCATCTACTTCCCGGAGACAAGGCAGAAGTCCATCGATGAAATATACTCCAAGCTCTCAGGTAAGGTCAAAAAGGATGATAATAGGATTGTGTCTGTACCTTAAGATATTGGCCAATATATTATGTAGTTTTTATCTGTAGCTAGTCCAAACAGGACGAAGGTCTCTCAGATGTTGCCACACTACCTGGATCTTCGTAGATTTTTTTATTGCATTTGTAGATGACGATACTTTCTTATTTAATAACAACTAATCCTTAGATAAATTATTAGTCTCGCTGCGCTCGACTAGATACCGCGCTATACAAAAACAATAGCTCCGTGAATGCGGCAACTCATTATTGTAGTGTGTGTAAGACATCGCCACTTGACATTTGTCAGTTGACATTGACAACTAGTGTGCGTGAAGATTGTGATACCAGCTGCTCAACTGTTACCCGAGTTAATGGGAAAATATTTTATGCTGTGGTCTATTATTTAAGTTATAAATATAGCTCAGAAAATACTTAAAAATGAACAATAAATTAAAATCGAATGTATATTCGTGTAAACGTTAGGTGTAGGTTTCTTCTTTAGAAAAATGGAAGGTTGGTATGTATATCAATGATTAGAAGATTAAAAAATATTAAAAAATTAGTAATTAATTCATTATTAAAAATGATTTTAATGTGTTCTCTCACGTATCCTTCATCCCCTCGAATATTTTTTTCGCAAATATTTTTGATGTACAGACACGAAGTTTACATTTCAGGAACATGAGTCGAAATACGAAAAATAAAGTTGGTTTTCCCGTAGTAAGTCAATCAACTGATTGTGCATTTTTTATGGGAAGACGGTTTTTTTTTTAATTTTTCGGTCCATTTTCCTTGGAGAAAGTTGTTCAGTTTCATGGATAGAATCACCCCTTGAAATAGTGTCAGTAGTTTTTACACCTTAAGTGTATAGATTACAAAAATAAACATTAAATAATTTATAGAACTAGGTTAAGTTATAATAACTAGGTTAGATAAATGAAATAGGTTATCTATTAAAATACAAAAGTAACAAATTCACATTATAAAAATCTCATCCACGGGGAACTTGATTCTTGTATACGCGGCAACACTGAATGGCGTTTAGGGTTCATGTTATTTTATGTTGAAATATCGAAATTATACGATACTTCATGATGGTATGTGATCCCAGTGTAGTTCTTATTTCTTGTAGTATTATTGTTACACAGTTTCACTACGCAAACTGGCATTTTACTTCGGATTATGCCCAAAATTTTATAAAACATTTGGCACATACACGTCACACACAGCTTGCAGTGTGACTGGCTCGGGTACGCCGACTTCGGCGTACTATTTGTTGCCGCATTTGACAAGTACTCTGGCGGTATCTAGTCGAGCGCAGCGAGACTAATCATTTATCTATGAACTAATCAGAATTTATAAAAAATGACATAATCAGTATTGTCATATTCTATATAAGGCCAATGAAATTGTTTTGGTTTTTCTCACAGTTCCACGTATTTACCTTTTACCAACACTTTTCATAATATAATATCGTGGTAAAAGTAGACATCATTCTGATCTTTATTGTACCCCAGTGATGCACCAAAATCTTCCTCGAATAAACTCCTTATGAGGTGGTTAAAATCGTATCATATACCATCCAGTAATTTTAAATGTGAGCCCACATATACAGACTCTTCTTGAAGAAGTCTTTGGGCACTTTTGTTTTAATTCAATGTTGTGATTACATGTGAAGTTATTTATATTTGTGTATTTAATGTTTAATTTAATTTATGTATCTTCATGTTACTGTGTGAGAGTGTGACACTTGAATACACTGAGTGTATTTAATGTCTGTTAATGTATTGTGTCGGGTGCGATTAAAGCCCACTTGC
Source organism: Griposia aprilina (assembly GCA_916610205.1). Classification (NCBI taxonomy): domain Eukaryota; kingdom Metazoa; phylum Arthropoda; class Insecta; order Lepidoptera; family Noctuidae; genus Griposia; species Griposia aprilina. The sequence continues at coordinate 14,552,450 of OU744304.1, read as the reverse complement.
ACGACAAATCACTGAATGGGTTTTGCGCTAAATATATTTAAAACATAATTCTGTCTCTAACATTTTTAAACGACAGAAACAGAAATGCTAAATTTAGCGCTAAACGAATGTTTTAAATTCGTTTAGCGCTAAATTGTTTTATGTCAGAGGCTCAGTTAAGTATACAAGGTGGAGACGACAATACGTACGACAATAAATTAAACTGCGTATATCTAATGATGATCCCAATCTACATACGAAAATTCAATAAAAATATATCCAATAGTTTATTCACTATAACTAGTCAAACATTGGCAAAGCCCATAGTAGGCACATTACTACTGTTTAGTTTGTTTTAATAAATCTCTTTTTTAATTTCGATGCTAGGTCGTAGCATCTATATTAAAAAAGTGACTATTTTATACTAGCAACTAGGATTCACTTGATAGTTATAAAATACTCATAAGTACTGGTATTGCTAGTATTTTCATTTACTGTCGTATCGTTGTCTCCACTTTGTATATCCATCTTCTTAAGTAACCTACTTTTATTTTCATGACAATTGGTTGTAATGTTGGGTTAATAGAAGAACCTCCTTTCTTTTTCGTTGTATGTGTTTTAAATTTCTTTGATAAAACTGTTAAAAAATATGAAACATATCGCTACATGTCGCATTTTTGGGGTTTCTTAGTTCCTTAAAATAACTTGCTTTGTGGGTCCATCCATGTCCATTACTATCTCCAGACCTTTATCAGTTGAAAGAGTTCTTGGGTTTTCTTCATGAAGACCTGCTTTCACTGCTGATAACTGAAGGATTATATACCTTCCTTAGTTTTAGTAAAAAATGTTGCTTTTGACAGAGAAAATTATCGCTTTTAGTTTGTTTTTCGGACTTCATTTTTTAAGTCATTTTCATGATGTAAGATATTTCAAAGATGTGGTTGAGTCAAATATCTACATGACATTATTTTGTTAGTGAGTGTGAGAGTGTGTAGGTACCTGCTTGAGTGTTTTAAAAATTTACGTAGAACATTACTTTGCGTTCTACATTGACCTGAAGAGTTGTGTATTTTTAAGAATTAATATAATATCGTAAGTTCCAAATAAGTTATTCACAGTTATAATTATAATGTTATAATGTCTTCCGTACCTATTCATAAACTATGTGAAGGACATTAAAGTGAAATGTCAATTTAAAGAAGAATACTTACTGTCACATTTGATTTTTTCTATTAATAACATTTTATGTGAAAACAAAATAAAATAAAAAATAATTTAAATAAATATAATATTTTGTAGACATACGATGATTCAATAACATTGATCAGAGTTTTGTTTGAATTGAACATGGAACGGTATCAGATAAACCAATTTATTTATGGCATTACAAAATGTCATCCATGACATCACATCATTTCCATTAGGTAACATAATTTTCAATAGAAAGTCAAACCAGCAAGGGTAATTGCGTAACACAGTTCAAGGGCAATACCTGTAAATTTGACAATTCGACAACATTCATTGCGTCATTTACGTTGTCAAGCAGACGATTTTTTCTAAATATGAGGCAATGGATTGAGAATTTCTTTCAAAATCCTCCGGAGTGTGAAAAATATGTTACGGAATTGGTGGCTAGTTGACTACGGATATGACGTAATTTCAAAAATGGCCTACAGAAACTTATACATTGTTGGATTCTCAACTCTCGCTGGTCTTACAATTTCTATGAGATGTTTCCTTTATATCTACAAAAGAGTACAGTTAATTACTTTTGTAATGAATTATAGCTACAAACTGTATCAATATCAGTAACTACAACTTTTTTATGATACCTATTACCTATAATTATAAATTATTATTCATACAATTTATATTACCTACCATTTTGTTTTGTTTTTATTTTTTTTATTACAGGTTTGTTACTGAAGTAGTTGACTGTACTTTTTGTTCTTTTACGTACTTACTTATTTTTTATTTAATTTGTGAATAAATATTTTTAATTATAATTCACGAGCCATGATATTGCATAATTATTAGATAGTAGGCAACTAACAATTATTTTTTGTAAAATAATTGTTAAAATTAATGTAAGTAATCTTTACAAATTGATGTGCGTTTTGTTAAAGGTAATCCAAAAAGGATTTTAGTTCTTAAAAATACCACCAGTGTTGTGATTGGCAGTAGTGAGATCATTATAAGAAAATGGTGCTGATTATTTAAAACTTTACATAAATAATCTAATTTATTTAAAATTATAACTGATTTTTGATTGCAAAAACGTTTAGAAATTTCGTTAGAACTTTTTGAAATTTATATGAAATTATATTGACATGCATTAATTTTACATTTATTTAAATTAAAACAAAATGTTTTAAAAGTAACTTAGACAATTTGACCTACTTCTTAGTTCCATTATCTCCTGACAGAGTCGGTGCCTATAAAGTCACCACTATCGCTGCCAAACAAAACAAATGACAATTTAAAATCACATCCTCGCTCACTAGATGGCGGTAGTTACTTTAGTAAATAATATTTAGCTGTAACCGACTCCTTACCGGGATGCCGTCATGATGGTGCGTTTTGAAAACGAATAAAATTAGAAATAAAATGTAAATATGTGATACTGATAATAATTTTAAACAATATATTGTAAGATGAAGACTTGTTATTAATAAACACTTGAACAGACAAACAAATGTTTATTTTTATGATGAACCTTTTACTTCCTTTGAAATGAAATGAAATTGTTTATTCAATTTTACACGTCAAATAAAAAATATACAAAATAAGCTACATTGAGTCGACATTTCGTACCTGACGACCCCTGAGAAAAAATGAAGAAACAAACTCAGGCATCAGTCACTTTTAAAGTCCAGACATAATCTTGTTCAGATCATCTGTGTGTCTGAAATGATCTTTTGAGGAAAGTACCACACAGATTTAAGTGGACCTGTCCAGTCAGTGCACGCATTTGTCAGTAGGTAATCGTGTAGCTCAACTCAGAACTGGAACTCAACTCCTCTTTATGACTTCGGGAGATCAAATTCCTTTTTTTCTCGGCTACTTTGATCTTCTTTGGGAGACTGTAGTTACTCTAAGGGATCGTCGTGCCCTAATCTAATCGAATGAAACATGTACAGTCGCCAGCAGGTCAAGCTACACGAAACTGTCAAATTTCTCCAAACGATTTTAAACCTTAAAATTTTGAAGGTTCAGTTCAAAATAGAATGAGAAAATCTGACAGTTTGTGGTAACTTGATGTGCAGGGCGACTGTACCTAAGTACTTATTTTTATAAATAGGATAACTATTCTTAAATAAATTACTTTTTTACATCAAGACAGTGGCTGTCGAATCTTTTCCTATCCTTCTACAGTATTTTATCTCACGAAGCGACGCGCGTGTTACATGTGGTAACAAAGTGTAAAAACACGCTGTGAATGTGTGCGTAAAGACGAGTACCGTCAGCACATAACACATACACGCACACGCTCACACACTTCCGACTTCGCCACTGTCACGGACGGTACCAAGAGCTCCTGCACTTGCACACACATTCACAGCGTGTTTGTACACTTGTTAACCACAAGTAAAGCGAGGGTCGCTTCGTGAGATAATAAGACTATAAATACATATAAAATAGTGAAGTATATTTATAAAGGTTCAAATTAAATTAGCTAGCGAAACTCCGCAGACGTAATGGTTATCGATATCTAAACATGATAAAACAAAAAATAAATTAATTTAATTATTATTTTTGTGTGGTCCTCGACGGCAGTTAGTGTACCTATTCACTAGAAATATCAGTTTTTTTTTTATCGATATCTAAAGACGATAAATCATATTTTCTCAAATCATTCTCCAAGTAAAAACACTACCAAAGGTCGTTGACCCAAAAACAAAAACAACAAAGCTTTTTTTTTTCATGTTTGCAGACTCATCACGTCTGCAGTTTCGCTAGCTAATTTAATTTGACACTATTTATATTCTCTTCACAAATTTACAGTGGAAGTGCTTAAAAACTAGTTTAAAGAAAAGTTTACATTTGCGAGAGACTGGTACTTGAAATATGCGTTGCAAGCAATACCTATGGTACTTCACCAAGGCTCCACGACGCTACATGTGTAGAACTACGTGTTGCGTATTTATTTTATTCGTTTATTATACACCGGTTGACGTCCTCACACCAACGCCGGCTGTCGCTGAAAACCAGTGCTGGGGCTCTGTCTCGCATAGGGTCGCAGCATTATGCTGAGCGATTGTCTCGCATAGGGTCGCAGCATTATGCTGAGCGATTGCCGTTTGGCGTGGATGTGACACATATTTTCCCCCAACTTGTTGCGTAAATTGGATGCTTTTATGAAATTGAAGAGAAGAGAATATAATTATGCCATTAGGTTATCAAACATTCCTGTAGCCGTACTCTGATGTGCTAATACCATCATGGTTCCATTGCAGCATTGCGAAAAAGGGATAGTACTATCGGTCATATATAGCTCGGTCTCACTTTCACGCTGGAGCAATGATGGCTTTAACACGTCATAGTACGGCCCCTGGAGGTCGGATTAGAAAGCCATCCAGGGTAATACCTACTATGCAAAAGAGTTCTTGAACTTTAACACCATCTCACCAACTGTATTTAGTTTCAAAACTATTTTCTGATCACTTAATATCCTATTTCAAAACATTTATGTGTAAATTGTTGCTAGGTATTTTTTTTAGGCGTACCTAGATACATTTTTATGGAGTTTATATGTCATTATTTTCCATGATGAGTTGATGACCTAGTTTTGGAAACTGACAAGCCTAATTGAAATAAATGCGAAGTCTTGTCTTTCTGTGCTTTTCTTCATAAAATTCTTTTCTTAAAATTCGTTGTTTTTTTTTATGTTAGTAACATAATTATTATCTCGGGACCATGGGGTCCCGGACCTTTGGAAGGCGTACGAGGGGCCGAGGCCAACTCGCAGAGGCCCCTTAGAAAATTTTAAATGGAATGAGGCACCTACCGACGATTATCCCTGTATGCACTGTGCAAGTGCACCCAAGGACAACCCCCGGTTGGTGTGGGACTATTGCAGGTTAAATAAACAAAGATATTGGACTATTGATTTGGGTAGCTTAAGGGGACTGGTTATCTAGGACTATGGATAGACTACGGCCCCTGCCTGACCAATGTTTTATATAAAATACAAAGATAAAATGGCAGAGGGTGACTTGCACACTCAATAATGGGCCCCCGAAAACGGTCGCCAGCACATAGTGTCGTAGCGACAAGGGGGCAACATGTCCTGAGGTGCTTATGAGGAGTGAAGAGGTATCCCACGGCTATCAGGACAAAGGTCGGTATCGGTACGGTCAAGATCCCTACCAGCATCTTACTGGAATACTTCCTTCCTCCGAGCACGTTTGCTCTTGCGAATCTCCACTCAAGCCGGCCAATAAAGGCAAGAAAGAGGTGGGAGCTCTGTTCTTCGTCATTGTTCACTCCAGCCGGCCAATAAAGGTAAGCCAGAGGTGAGGAACATGAGTTCTCCCGGGAGATAGCTAGAGATAGGGTTCGTGTGGTCGCTACTACCCAACAGCTCGCCACATGTTGCCCTGCGGGTTTCTGTACCTCTCTTGGTCTGGCTCCTCACCCTAGACCTGTTTCGGCAAAGAAAACTCTACCGGTACAGATCCAGAGTTCAGGAGCGTGCAAGCCCCACCACGACGTCAACGTAGAGATGCGGCGGTGGGGATGTAAATACCAATATTATTATTATTATTATATTATATTTTATATCCTTATATTCTTAGGTACTTTTATACACAGTAAATAACTAGTAACCATTCTGACACTCAAATCTTTAATTAATAATAATAATTAATACTCGTAAGTTTATTTATTGCTACATAAGTCGAGTGATATCGTTGCCTATACATATAGATTTTATTTCGCTTTCTGACACCTGCACGTTACAAGAACTGATGGATGCCACTGAAGGTGCCAAACTCGTAGCCAAATTATAGGCTGACTCAATTTAGGCCATCAACGTGCTAAGAAGAAGAACATTATCATCATCACACTGCCTTTATTACTATACTTCGCTATTTACATCAGCATGACATACGTACGGAAAGAAAAGAAAGAAAGAGAGAAAATACGTTTATTTACGGTAAATACCGAAACCGATGAATATTTTCGAATGAAATTTAATATTTTGATAAATTACCAGTTTGTTTTCTATTAATTTAATTTAATTTTATTCGAAAACATTCATCGGTTTCTTACTAAACTATGTCGACGACCCTGGATACTTATCTACTTTGCTGACTGTACACTATGTAAAGTCGCCAGCAGGTCAAGCTACACGAAACTGTCAAATTTCTCCAAACGATTTTAAACCTTAAAATGTTGCCGGTTAAGTTCAAAATCGAATGAGAAGATCTGAGTTTGTGGTAACTTGATGTGCAGGCGACTGTACCAAAACAAAGTTGAATGTTAACAAAAGTTTCTAAAGCAAAGTTGCACAATGTGGACCTACTGTCAAATGTCAATGACACTATAGGTAGGTAGGTATTGCTTGCTAGACAGGGTTGGGCAGTAATTGAATTGCTTGTAATTGAAATACGAATTTGAAATACAAATATCGTCGCCTTAGAGTGAAAACCTCGGGAATGCATTTTTGCTCAAATTTATTTTATTGCGTTTCTCGGAAGAAGACCTCGCAACGCACATCCTGATCTGACTAATTTGTTGATTCGATACTCATAGCGCCATCTATGACACAAAATGAGAACCTCGTAAATACTCGCATCTGTCAGTTTGGCGTGAATACCTTGCAACCTATTTAACATTTTATGTATTTCAGACAATCTTATAGTATCGAACTGTTCTGGATATAAAAGCGGGTTAAATTTCCATAGAAATGAATAAAAAAAACATAAAAGACGCCGTATAAAAATTTTACAGCACGCAGATTTTTCTTCCTCCTGAAAAGCTACTTCTTTTACACTTACAAGGTTTTCACTCTAAGGCGTCGATATGTACCTATTTGTAATTGGTATTTCAAATACCTGTCGCTGAAGTATTTTGTAGTTTCAAATACGTAATGCCTTCTAAATATATTTTAACTTAAATACATTTAGCGATCGCGCGATCGTACTAATGAAAATGAAAAATTAGCTAACATACATTAACCAAAAACACTAGAATCCAGAGCATTCTATGTCAATCTTTAGAGTTGGCAACACTGTACCTGTACTGTTTGTCAATGTTGAAGTATCTTGTCAATTGTCATTTTTGGGGTTCCGTAGTCAACACCGAACCCTTATAGTTTCGCCATGCCCACCTGTCCGTCCGTCCGCAGCTTAGCTCAGAGACTGTTTGTACTAGAAATCTATAATTTGGTATGGATATACATATTAATCACGCCGACAAAGTGGTAAAACAAAATTATGTATTGCTTTTTTTTGTGGATATAAAAGCGGGTTAAATTTCCATAGAAATTAATAAAAAAAACATAAAAGACGCCGTACAAAAATTTTACAGCACGCAGATATTTCTTCCTCCTGAAAAGCTACTTCTTTTACACTAACAAGGTTTTCACTCTAAGGCGTCGATATGTACCTATTTGTAATTGGTATTTCAAATACCTGTCGCTGAAGTATTTTGTACACGTAAAGTGGGGATGTTTCTTTTTCTCCTCAATCCCATGGTGTGGGGTATCGTTAGATAAGCCATTCAAAAATATTACGGGTATGTGAAAACCATTTTTCGATTCAGGGATCCGTTTGCGTATAATTAAGCTTTTAATTGCAAATTTTTCTTAGAGTCAACTGTGAACCCCCACTCCCCCCTTGCCAGCTAAACGGTTGCTTTTGGATATGTGAAAAAATTCACGGCAGTAGTAATGTAACGAAATTAAAAGAAAAACTATCACAGTTAAGTAGGCTTTACAAGTTTACGAGTAACAGGCGACCAACTTACATTTGCAGCTGGAACGTATGGGAGAACATGTTTTACAACTACAATGTTAAGTTTGTTTTTGGGATTAATTCATCCCAACTACGGAATCCTCATTGTCCGTGGTCTGACACACACTTGGCTGGTTTTTTAATCTTATGCCTGGGTCGCACACATCGCGACAATATTCTGCTACTAAAATGTTGCTTTCGGCCTACGGCGAATGTGTGTGGCCACATTTCTGTGAAGTTTATCATTACTGGAAACTTGTGAAGTTTATCATGACTGGAAACTTGTGAAGATTATCATGACTGGAAACTTGTGAAGATTATCATGACAGGAAACTTGTGAAGTTTATCATGACTGGAAACTTGTGAAGTTTATCATGACAGGAAACTTGTGAAGATTATCATGACTGGAAACTTGTGAAGTTTATCATGACAGGAAATTTCTGAAGTTTATCATGACTGGAAACTTGTGAAGTTTATCATGACTGGAAACTTGTGAAGTTTATCATGACAGGAAACTTGTGAAGTTTATCACGATCACAAAAGCAAGACATCAAAATGGACGCGGCGGTCGCCCTATGGCAGTGAATAATAAGTATTTTTTTACATTTACATTTAAAAAATAAGAAAAGGTGAAAGTGGACCTGTAGAAAGATTGTTTTGAGAGATTGTTTGAAGAGGCTGTTTGTCTGACGGTACAATTAAAAATGTAGTGTTGATGAAAGGAAATTCTGCTTTTACTGATTAATAGGCTGAGCTGGATTAGTTATATTTGCATTATCTAACACCTAGGCCCTATACCACAAAACTTTACAAATCTACAATTTGACAAGATTATACAATTTTCCATAGAAAAAGTTATTAATTTTGTCAAATTTTATGCTTGTACAGTTTTCTGGTAAGGGCTACCATATTCCAAAATTACATAAGCAATACGATACTTTAAAGACAATTTATTATAATAAGTCTCTGAATGTACCTACATATGTAATGTCATTTGGTATAAATAGGCTTTTATTTTTATAGAGATTCTTCTATATTTTGTGAATGTGAGAACGTTGTAGGCCTAACTTGTAGACTGTAGATTTGTAGAAATTTTTATATTTTGTTGAGTACCTGTTAGGTACTTGTTGACAGGCTTACACTGTCCTCCCATATCTATTAACACTGTAATTTGAAACATTGTAAAAGCCCCTTATTTTTAAAAGAGTAACCGTGGAGTTTCTTGCCGGCTCTTCTCCATAGGAAACAACCAATTGGAACCGTGCACCTAGCTTCTGACGTTTCTTATGTGCCCATGTTGGTTTATGTGAAATGAAATATTTTGATTTGATTTGACTTGACCTATTTTGTCAGTTGTATTTTGTATTTTATATTTCAAATGCACGACTTGAAAATATTTTGTATCTCGTATTTTAATAGGATAAGGTACCTACTTAGTCGTGAGAAAGTATTTTGTAGTTTGTATTTTAATTAAAGCAAAGTTTTTATTTTGCCCAGCCCTATTGCTAGATTATTATCTTACATCACTGTTGATCTCACAGGTACATGCGAAAGTTGATTTAGGTACAGTCGCCAGCAGGTAAAGCTGCACGAAACTGTCAAACTCCAAACGATTTTAAACCATAAAATATTGACGGTTAAGTTCAAAGTCGAATGAGAAAGTCTGACAGTTTGTGATAACTTGATGTGCTGGCGACAACTATGTGATCATGGCATCATTATCGTACTTACTTTTTCCACGCTTATTAAAGTGTGTGTGTAGTTGGCTTGAATGTCAGTATTTTAAGGTTTCCGCAGATAGGCGCGACGCGACGATGAACAATTTTCATGAAGTTTTCATAGAAGTTGTTATGCTAGAGTCGCGTCACGCGTGTCTGCGGGAGCCTTTACATGGAGCTGTCTATACAAAGAGACTTTTTAGTATTAAGAGTGGATCTCTCTGACCAACATACACACATCAAAAGTGTTTAGCGTCTAGGGATCAAGGTATTTAATACATATATTTTATTGCCGTATTGAAATGTATATTTAGATTTATTAAATATTTTCGTATGTGTAGATCAACAAGGTATGCTTTTGCAAAATTTGAATTTCGCGGGCTACCTTGGCGCATCCCCCTTAATAAAGACCCCGCGATTTTTGCTTAAGCTGGATTTTTCACTTTAGTTAATCCTGACATTAAAATGTGATAAAAAGATAAAAATTAAAGTTTTTAAAGGTTTTTATGGCGTAACATAAACAATTAGTACCTAGTCTGTATTTCCGCCGTTAACACGTATAACACAATCGCAGCGATTCGGCCACACTCAATATGAGTTCATCCAAATCACGTCCGTTGTAACAGGCGAAAAAGATTTTCTGGTGTGTGTACGGCATCCATATTTGATAAAGCTCTTCTTTGAAGTATATCCCATGCGTACGCAATGAGATTCAAGTCTGGCGATTGAGCAGGCCATGGTAGGACGTTGATATTAGCTGCGGCAAGTGTTTGCAACGACTCTGGCAGTGTGTGGACGTGCAGTATCATGCATTAGCAAAAATGCAGTACCAAATTTTGGTCCGCCAAGGAATGAAAACATCTGATAGAATCGTTTCAGCGTTAATGTGTGCATTGAGTTTGCTTCTGATCTAAATCAGTTCGGTTCTACCGCCGATCCAAATACCCATCCATATCATGATTGTTCCACCACTGTATGCATGTACTTCTTTGCATGATTTTTAACGTTCTTGGCGTCCAGGGATCCTCCAATACTGTGTAGGTCTCGTATCTGGCGTCATACCAAAGCGAGATTCGTCAGAAAAACACAGAAAACGCCACTCTTCTTCTGCCCAATTTCTATGTTCATGAGCCCATTGTACACGTAGCGGCCTTCGAGAACGGAGATGGACTTAGCAAACGATTTCTTATGGTTTGATCGCTTATTAACATCCCTGTAGAGCTAAGAAGCCTAGTAAACAACATCATTGGGGTCATTGTACGATTTCGTTGACCATGTACCTATGTAACGCGTGTTCTGCCACGCTTCCACTGATGCCGTAACCCAAATGTCCTTTCTTTGGTATTGTTCGTCGAATCGTTGAGCTCCTTAAGTCCTGACTTCCTGAGTTGAGCTGCACGATTACTAACAAATGCGTGCACTGACTGTACAGGTCCACTTAATCTGTTTGGTTCTTTCCTCAAAAGACCATTTCAGATACCAATCTACATGGTCTTCACATGATCTGACCAAGATTATGTCTGGACTTTGAAAGAGACTATGACCTCTGAGTTTGTTTTGGCCTTTCTTCTCAGAGTAGTCAGATAGTAAACGCCGACCTCATCTAGTTTAAAAAATATGATTGACGTGTAAAAGCGTTTGTAAAAACCTAGTTACAGAAATAAAATCATTTATCATTTAGGTATCATTCGTTTATCATTTAACGTGTCCAAAGTCGACTTATAACACTCTAGTGCCCAAAGGTTCTTTTGTATTGCTTCCACTCAGAAGTATGGCAGAAATTTTACTGATTTGGCCTCAAACCCGTTACAGGAATATGTGAATATGACATTACAGAAGATTTTCTTCTTTTGACCGGAATTTAAAACCCCCCTGTTCCATAGGAGTTACAAAAAATAAAATTATTAAACTAGATTTTTTATTAACTAGCAAAAACGTGCTTGGTCCCTAGACACCACAGAAATCTAAATAATTTATTATTTAGATTTCTGTGCTAGTCACTATTGATGTGTGTAGTTATTCAGAATCATCAATTATGATTGATAAAGAAAAATTAAGAACGAAATAAAGAAGTCAATCAATTTAATTTACGGAAACTTTTCAGAGAGGAGAATACCCCCAAGAAGCACATGTAGTGACCTTATTTGTGATGTTCTTCAGAACGGTCAGGTGCGTATTACTCGCAACCGGCGTGCGTGTATGACCAAATGTATGAACGTAAACGAGGCAAAAGGAGTATGTAAGGATCGTAGCAGGTGGCGTTCTGTAGTTTCTGCCTACCCCCATGGGAAGATGGCGTGAGTTTATGTATGTGTATGTGTTTTCCGAGAGCTATCTATTTTTACGAACGCCCAGTTATGTTGATACAGAAACAACGTTGATAAATCGCATAACGCTACATTTACTCAAAATCTGCTTGTGTGTACCTTTAAATTAGCACCCAGAGGCTCAATTTGGCTGACACTAGCATTAATTTGACAGACAGTTTCTAAGCTATCTCAAATGAGTAAATTCAGACAACATTTTCTTAGTCTAGATAAGATAATTTTAAGATAATAAATTAAAATAACAACCAACTGATGAAAATAGGTACCACTAAAGTGATTAAGTATATCTAGGAATTCTCAATGCATTTATTCCAATTAAACCTACAGGCAAAGCTGAACTGGCGCTCGTGGCTAAGTAATAACATCCAAACGGGTCGATCGAAGGTTAAGTTACGCTTGATGCGGTCAGTTCGTGGATGGGTGACCATCTATTACATATCGAGACCCCTCCGTGCCTAGGAAGGCGTAACCTTCAGGGTAGCCCGCCAAATTCAAATTTCGTTACGTTTTTTGCAATTTGCAGGTCACTGTCAGGTTGTATTTTGATTAAAATATGATTCGCGGCCGTAACAAATATGGCTTAACAGAATTATAATCATTGGAATCAGCAATACATCTCTATAAGTTCATATTACCCTATTGAATGACTATTTCATGAAATCATGACATTTGAGGGCAATTCTAACATATGGAGTTGTATTGCTGATTCTAATGATCATAATTCTGTAAAGCGTTAGTTGATACGGCCGCGAATCATATTTAGATCACCATACAATCTGATACTGACCTGCAAATTGCAAAAAACTTAAGAAAATTTTAATTTCGCGGCCTGCCTTGGAGCATGCCCCTTAAGTTGTTGGTGCCGGCTGTCATTTGTAGATCGACAGTCGTTACAGTAGTACCCAACTGATATGGCTTACCGATGTAACCTGCGCAGAAGATGAATTTTCAAAGCGCGGGAAATGCTATTGACCAATCGGCACGCTCCACGCACCGCGCTTCTTTTTTCTGTACCGCGCGCGCCGCGTGGCATGTTAGTCGTTCTGATCGGAGGGGCGCGACTTGCGAGTGAGACGGAACTAACAGCTGCAGTGTATTATGAACCTTATAGTAGTGACCTAAGGTTGATTGTAAGTTTAAGCATTCTTTCGTTAATCTTCGGGGCCATACTTTATTTTCTGTGCGAACGAAGATTCACGACGCGCCTTATCAGTTGGGTACTACAGCTGTACGGGTAATAGTCTGACAACAAGTCTTACCAAATGGGTATCGTGTTACCCAGTTATTGGGTTGTGCAGGTCAGATTGGCAGGCCCTCCCTCAATCAAACATACTGATATTCAGCTGCATCCGGTTTGACTGGAAACCGACTCCGACATAGTTGGCAAAAAATAATAGTTATGATTATATTATGCTTAATGGAGCGGCTCTGCGGTGGTGAGCAGCTTCAAGTATCCGGGGCACCTCGTGACAGAAGAGTTGTAAGATGACGCATATATAGAGAGGGAGCGCAGAGCATTGGCAGTCAAGGGGGAATATGGTTGCACGCAGGTTTGCTCGCTGCTCGAGGGCAGTGAAAATTACTCGTTTCAAGGCGTACTGCCAAACGTTATACTCGAGCAGTCTGTGAGTAACCTTTACTCGCCGGGCTGCAAGTGCTCTGCGTGTCCAATACCACAACGTCTTCAGGATGCTGATACGGCTGCGTCGCTATTGTAGTGCGTCCGGAATGTTTGCGGAGGCGCGAACGGCCGTCTTTAGAATAGAATAGAATAGAATACTCTTTATTATGTACACCATAAAAATTACAGATATAAAGTAGAAATTTTACATAGGGTGACACAATGGGCGGTCTTATCGCTAAAAGCGATCTTTTACAGACAACCATGCGGTTATACGGCAGAAAGTAGCCTCCTTGTTGCAGCGCGTGCGAGGCAGTAGCAAAAGTCTTCTGCAGCTGGTGGTATCTCGTGCGGAATGCCCTGTGCAGAAAAAAAAAAACAAATTCAAATTAATTTATTGTAGAACATAGGTAAGGTAAGATGTTACAATTACAATATAGTTATACATATAGGTCTGCTATGTCTCACCATTGAGGCATACAAAATTCATAAATCGTTAAAGAAGAACAAATTAAACACTAAGTAATATAAAATACAACAATAATAATCGGGTACATTGACGTTTTATTAAATATACAATTATTTGAGGAATTGTGGTTTGTTCTTAAAAAAAAAAAAAAAAAAAAATTGCATATTGTGATGGGTGTTAACTAACATAAGTGTTTTAAGTCTTTACCAACACAATAGGTACCTATAGTAATTATTTATTTCTCTGTATTATTTTAAATTTGTAATTGTATGGATTAATTTCATCTGAAATAAACTGATTAATAATAACTAACCTATCCTGCTGGGTTCTAACAGTTGATGGCCTGTGCAGTCTACTTGCAAAGCCCTACAATGGAATTTTGAATTGTTAAATCACATTACAGATGAATGCTGCCGGTGAGAGAGCGCGTAAGTGGTTCTTTTTTCAAATTATTAAAAAAATAAGTAGGCACAGTTTGAGTCTGCGCCCATCTTCTGCCGATTTCATTTTAAAAGCGTAAGGCTGCGTTACCTCCAGAGATGTGTGAGTAGGCATAGCGAGGGATGTATGTGAAACTAACCAATAACAGCGCTAGCTTAGCTCAAGCTATGAAAATGAAGCGATGTTATTCGATAATTTCACACACATCCCTCACTACGCATCCTCGCTCATCTCTGGTGAAAACGTAGCCAAATCTTTAAGTTTCTTAGTCGTTCTTCTTCAAAGGAATCTACGTATTGGAATGGGAAACTTTCTGGGTAGGTAATTGACAATTTTTTTGTCCCCTTTAACAGGGTCAGCGTATGGGGTCAAAGAGAATTTAATCAAATAAAATAAATTACTTCCCGTTGTCCCTGTAATTTTTTGTAATATATTGGAGGCACTATATACACTCGAGAGCAATGAATCCGGGTCACTTAAAGAATGTTAAAAATCTCGGAAACTAAAAATGATAGGTTAATGCAATAAATTGTATTTAATAGACAATGTAATACTCCTTAAATGAAAGTAAAAAAAATATGAGTCACCATACATTTTATTAACACAAAATTACATAAAGAAAAAAACTGCTGATCTCTCCTTAAAACAAAAATAGGAAACATGAAATTTTTGAACTTTATTACGATTTTCTTGAATTTTAATACTTCGTATTGCCTCCTCGTGCTTCCATTACTGCGTTTACGCGGTTTGGCATGCTGTACACCAAGTTCCTTATACGATTTTGGGGAATATTCTCCCATTCCTCTGTGAGAGCAATTTTGAGCTCACGAAGCGTGATTGGGGGAGGGTATCGTTGTTTTACGCATCTGCCTAGCTCGTCCCAAGCATGCTCGATCGGGTTGATATCCGGGCTGCGCGCTGGCCACTCCATACGAGTAATGTTCATCTCTTGAAGGTAGTCATTCACAATCCTACCTGTATGAGGTCGGGCATTGTCATGCATAAATATAGCATCCTCACCTAAATTGACCATAAATGGACCAACGTGATCATTGAGGATTTCTTCCACATATCTTACGCTAGTTAAAGAGCCGTTTTCTATGATCACCAGCTCTGTGCGACTTTCAGAAGAAATTCCGGCCCACACAAGTACAGACCCACCACCGTAGGCTACTTTTTCTTCGATGCATGCTTGCTTGAATCTTTCCCCTGGTCTTCGATACACTCTGTGTCTTCCATCGTGCTTGAAGAGCATAAATTTTGATTCGTCGGAGAACATAACTTTTGACCAATCTTCAATACTCCAATTTACGTGGCTCTGGGCATATCTTAGTCTTGAAATACGATGCCCACGCTCCAGTTTAGGGCCGTTTGCAGGTCTAAGGGGTTTAAGTTAGATTCAGCAAGCCGACGTCTTACTGTCCATGCACTTGGGTTACTTCCTCCGAGGCGTCGAAACTGATTTGTGAGTTTAGTTCCTGTGAGAAAGCGATTTCGAAGCATGGTGTTCACCAAGTATCGGTATTCTCGTGCTGTGGTACACCTGGTTCTGCCCGTTCCTGGTCTGCGTAGGTTAGAACCAGTTTTTTCGTAACGTCGGAGAACTCTTTGTACTGTTGACAGCGACACACCGACAGTTCTGGCTGTATCGCGCTGACTCCGGCCGGTTTCCAGCATTGTAAGTATTCTGGTGCATTCTTCAGGCGTAAGCGACATAATTTCAGCTTGAATAATGAATATAGAGCACTATCAACATGGTTTATGTACCCACATAAATGACAGATTACAAACAAAAGCAAAACCAAATGCTGTAATTTCGTAGTTCCATCTTCGAAAGTGGCCCTTTTTCAAATTTGATTTTTTTATGATATAACTTTACAATAACTAAGAAGTTTTAATACCTTCATTTAAGGAGTATTACATTGTCTATTAAATACAATTTATTGCTTTAACCTAGCATTTTTAGTTTCCGAGATTTTTAGGATTCTTTAAGTGACCCGGATTCATTGCTCTCGAGTGTATTATATATTGTGTAGGTAATTTAGCGTGGCATGGCTAAAACTAAAATGAGAGATATTTTGTACATAATAGATTTTAATTTGAAACATAGAAACAAATAAGAAATGTTTAACACAAAACACAACTGACTTTTAAATCTAAATCAACACAAAATTTATGTATTTTTTTTATTTAGTTCACACAATCAACATAGTAACTTCCTGTACAGTATAATACTAATAATATTAAAAAAATTGTTTGTGGTTGGTACGGTCAAATGATTCAAATCATTTATAGCACACAACAGAATAACAAAAATGAGAATAACTAAATAGCTTATTAAACATCACAGAATCAACATAGCATGCAGTAAATTATTATATAATAGATACTTAATAAAAAACGAAAATAGGATTGAACTTAAAGTTTAAATACAAGTAAAAAACAATTCAAACCCAAACTCAAACTCAAAGCATTTATATCAAATAAAGCAATAACAGGCACTTTTGAATTGTCAAGGGGTCGAACAGGGGCTTTTATCAGGGGCTTTTATCAGCAATATAAAACCACCCTTCCATTATGAGGTTCTCAGGCAATAATGGAAATACTGCACTAAGTGCAACTGTACGACGTAAGATTTTATTTTTGGTAAGGCCTAATTCACGACTCTTTCTCCATACAGATTTATTGAAATGGTAGTAACAACCATGGAGATCTACATCTGGAAAAAATCCTTTGTTGCAGACATAGTTGCTTCCTCGAAATCGCAAGTAAAAGATGTTGGATTCCAACTATGAATTTGTGATTTTATAAGAGAGCAAAGAATTTTATAGCTCTTGTTTTTCTTGTCCGTCGTCAAAGCATATACTAATAGGGTTATTACAGTACTTTCATTATTGCTTCCAAAATCAACATGTATAGTAAATATCTGGTAAAAATGCATTGGACAACTTTTGAAAGTCCCGTCATCAAAAAACTCCTTAAGAACGGCCATTTTGTTTCTTGCTTCATCCGAACAAAACACCATGATTCGTGTATTACTCTCACAGTAGTCAGCTAACAAAAAAATATCAAATTTTGGAGGCACTTTAACATCTTTCACGTTATTAAAAATAGTCTTATCAACACTAAAAGTTTTATTTCTGTAGCGGTAGAGAGAATTTTTCTTGCTTTCAAATTTAGGGATTGTAATTACCTTGTCGAGTCCCAAGTATAAGATATTAAGTATAAGATATTGTGGCGTTAAAAACTGTTGGTATGGCAGGTAGATCCGATGTGACGACTTTTTTCATGTAACAGTCGAGCAGATTTTTATTAAAATCCGGTAAACAAGTATGCGAAGTCTCCTTTAAAATCTGACTTTCCTATAAATTAATAAAATCTATATTAAATAAAAATGAATGATTAAATGATTTGCTAAGCGCAAAACTCGAAAGCGGCTGCATCGAGTCAGTTTTTTTTTCCTAATACTTATTCGTTGAAGTCCGAGGAAGGTTCTTATAGTCAATAAACAGTAACTAAGAAGGTATCACAATTATCCAGACCCAAAACTAATACTTATTTCATCAACACATTCAGTCCCGGTAAGGGAATAAAACCCGAATCTTGTTTGATTTCTTTTCCGTTGCGTCATCTGGGTCGTCAATTTTAAGTTCGATATCAAACATTAATGTTACAATTATGTAAGTACATGTATCCTGTATATAAATTGATATGAAATGTTAATACTGTAGCGGTATCAACATCGCCATATGCGAGCTATACGTCATACTGACGTCACGCAAATCCTGCATCGCGCAAGCAGAGTTTACCGCGCGACTAGCATATATACAACGTCCCGACATCAACCGTCGGGCCTTAGCCCGGTGACCCAGGGAAGGCCCCCGAGTGGCCGCCTGCATAAAAGCCAGCATCAAAAAAAAAAAAAAAACAACCGTCGGGCAGTTGCCCACCAGACACAACACCCGTCTGGTCGGATCCTCCCTTTTCCATAGAGTATGAGTGAGCTTTACACCCTGTTCCTCATACCTCTATAATACTTACTTGAATCTTCATTGTACTATTACATTTCTTTCGTAAGTGACATTCCCATACTGTAGCTCCACTTTTATAAGAAGATTTTTTCGTCAGTTGGTATCCTGCGTGTGATAATACTGTGGCGCCCTTTCTATTTATATGTTTCAATTCACTTCTACCTCCGGAAGGGCCAGCTGGAGACTCTTTGGACATGTTAATAACTGCTGAAAATAACGAAACATTTTTTTAAACATAGGTATTTTAATTTTTGCATCCTATACTCCTATTTACATATTATACCTACTATTACCACTTAAAAAAATTAACGGTTTTAAATAGATATAAAACACCACGTCACGACTTACCACTGTCAAGTCAAAAAAGTATTTAGATTTTTTAAAAGGAATCTAAATACTTTTTTCGTAGTAATGATTCCGAAAGAACAAACTTTTTTGAGCAATTGCAACAAATTTCTTAAACAAATATATTTATTAAAGAATTTTCGGAGTGCTGGGTTACTAATTTGAGACCATGTTAGGTTGCACAGTATTAAAAATTCTATAAAATCGAAGTAGGTAAACTTCTAAGTTGAGGTTGTTGTTTTGTACCTTGGTGTGCTGCTCCTTTGATGTGACGGTGAATGTTAGCTTTCCGCGTTGCCTTTATTTGAGTTTCACATTTTGTAGAAAATATAACACCACTTGCGTGATCGTAAATTGACTCTGGGCTACTTACAATCCCGCTTTGTACTAATTCAGGTTTAATTGGATTCTCCTTGGCGCAAAATACCTACAATATAATTACAACTATTAACACTTTGAGCTGAGCAACGTTATAACACGTAAAATTTGATAAACGCTATTTGACACAACTTTTAAACACGTCAGTAAAAAATATGTCTTTCTTCAAAGAACGTGTATAAACGGCTGATGCATAGACAAATTCCTTCAAGCTACGTCATTGCGCCGTATCACTTTAAATTTTGGGACTGCTAGCGCCACTCCAAGTTACTTTTTTTGTGCACTTTATAAGGCTACTCGCACACATACATTCTAATTACGCATAAATGGATAAACGTCGACGTGTAGTAACGGTTGTGTCACATTTCATATTATCTTTGGTTGTATGAAAAACAGAACGTCACTAATCGTCATTTATTTTGTATGAGAAAATAGTGCGTCGCGCAACAAACATTGGAATACCCAGATGCTCAGCTGAAAGTGTTAAATAATAGGATTTAAAAGTACTATATGTTTAATGGTGACACAAGAAATTAAATTGGCCATAAAGATTATTTGTATTTTTAATCTCATGTCTATTATTTAGATATCATGTATTTTTACATTTTGTATGTAGGCATTTGTATATTATAATATTCTCAGGCACTCTCACCTATAATTTTAACGGAATGGGGACAATGGGCATAAATTGAAAAGTATAATATATTACAATAAATTAACGAGGACAGCGTACGGGGACAACGGGAAGTAATTTATTTTATTTTATTAAATTCCCTTTGTCCCCTTTAACGGGGACATGACCTACGGGGACAACGGGAATACTTCGGCGGGCGAACACGCACTGGACCACGCTTTCCACTCTTAAAAACGAACACTTCATTCTTCTTCGAGTTATACCTCAGTCCATGTTCCGCCGCGTACGCCTTACAGATTGACACAAGCTTCCACACCGCCCCTACCAACGGTCCCAGCAGTACCATGTCGTCCGCATAACTGATGTTATTTACGCTCACTCAATCTACATACAAAACAAACCACATGAGTACTGCTGAGCTCGCCGATGAGGTCATTAACATACAAATTAAATAACAGAGGAGAGGTTATCCCCTCCTACCGCACATTACATTCCATGCGATATGCATCAGATAGCGCACCTGCCCATTTCACCTGGTTCCTCTGACACGTGTACCAATGACGCAACACGGAGAAGGCCTTTGACAGATCCAGGAAGCACGCATACTACATCTTCCTCTCCGTGTAGTACCCGACAGCTTGCTTAAGACAAATTATTGCGCTCTCTGTTGACAGCACACTCCTGAACCCAAATTGGGCATCATTCAGCTTTATGTGCTGCAGGAGAATGTTGTTAAGCAAGCTGTCAAGCACCTTGGCCATTATTGTGGCCAGTGACATGGGCCGATAGTTTTCTTTATCTGGCATGTCACCAGTCTTATTCTTGATAATCGGTATTATAATTGTTTTCTTCAGCTCTTCAGGCAAGTAACCGTGACATGAACATAAATTATAAAAACATGGAGAGCACACGCGGCAGGTGAGTACCAGCAAACTTTAGATGCTCAATGCTGAGGCCATCATGCCCAGGAGATTTACCCCTCTGCATACCAAGTATCACTTTTTGCACATCACGAGCAGTAAATTTAACAACTCGCTCCTACATGTCATTTAATTAAATAGGTATAAGTACCATGGCTAGGTCGCAGGTAAAAATGCTCCCGCTGAAGGAGTGTCTTTAAGATACACGAGGTTAATTCAAGAGTCCTCAAGATCTTCTAGTTCTGGTACGCGTTTATAAAATTAATTCACACTTCTTCTTTATCAAGAGGAAATCGTGCAGTTGGGGAAGGAAGGAAGTAACTATGTTAAATGTATTTTTGTAGTGCGCCTTTCCTGCAAGGAATGGAACTCTTAAGAAGGTCAATTGTGGTTTGAAAAATTAATATTAATATAATATACAATAATATATTATATTATATTAATATTGGTGAAAAAGTGTCGTGTTGGTGCAGTGTTGAGATTACAAGTTTATATCCGGGTAAGTACCAGTTTGACTTTTTCAATTCATATATAATTATGTAATTTTTAGTTAATTGATGAAGGAAAACGTCGTGAGGAAACCTGGACTTACAAATGATAAATGATTTTAATATTTCTGTAAGTAGATTTGTACAAACACGTCCATCATATTTTTAAAACTAGATGAGGTCGGCGTTTCCTATCTGACTACTCTGAGAAGAAAGGCCGAACCAAACTCATAGCTCACCGTCTATTTTAAAGTCCAGGCATACTCTTGGTCAGATCATCTGAAGATTATGTAGATTAGTGTCTGAAATGGTCTTTTGGGGAAAGAATCTCACAGATTAAGTGGATCTGTCCAGTCAGTGCACGCATTTGTCAGTAATCGAGCAACTCAACTCAGAACTTAAAGATCCAACGATTCGACGAACAATACCAAAGAAAGGACATTTGGGTAGGCCGCATAAATTACTCAAACTGCCAGATCATAATTAAAAATAACTGCGAAAAAAAAACAAAAAATGAATGACGTCGGTCATTGATTTGTTTTTTTTTTCGCAGTTAGGTTAGGTTAGATCATCGGAAGACCATGTAGGTGGGTGTCTAAAATGTTATTTTGAGGAAAAAACCAAAAAGAATGTATTCCAGTCCAGTCAGTGCAATCATTTGTCAGTAACCGTGCAGCTCATAAGGAGCTCAACGATATAGTTAATAAAAGTCTGAAATCGCCAACCCGTCTTGAAAAAGCGTGGTGATCAATGCTGATGCCTTATCAGTATGAGAAGAGGCCTTTCCCCAGCAAGAAAACAATAATAGGCTGGTATTATTATGATATTGGTGGTTGGATATTTGCTGGAACAATATATTCCTCGGTACTCAAGTCATCGAATGACTCGAGGTTATTCTAAATTATACCTAGTCCACCATCTTGGTTATATTAAGAATTAGACAACTCTATTCATGGCGTTGCTGTTGATTGTGAGAGTCGAGGTGTAAGAATAAAGATTATTTCTAAATGAATAAGTATGGAACATACTGACGTGACTTTGAATTGAATGTTCAGAAAGAGAAGAATGAACTCAAGTTGAGAAAGAATTGTGAGTACAGTCAGTTGAAGACGAGCTTGAACCGCTATTACGACACTGGTTCAAGTTCATCCTGCGAAGTAAGAAGGTATTACGTGGGCCGATCCCGGCGGCACTGCAATGCCGGGCCGACCCGCGACGGGAGTGGAGCGAGCCCCGAACATCCCATCAGCTTACAAAAATCAGTTTAATATACTGGTCCCTCAGTGAGGGAACTTTCAGATATTAAGCTGAAAAGAACAGATACTACACTTTGATCTTAGCCAAGAGGCCGAGAAGCGATACCATAAAAAATAAATATTCGGGGTCGTCATTCTCTCATGGAGAATCTTAACACCGCGATTCAGGAATTCGCTACAAACGTACAGCGCCATCTATCGGCGTCCGTCGGAACTATTTAGCGGCCGCGGCTGGTTGCAATAGTACTTGATAGATACATAATTCTCCAAGACAAACTGAAAGATTGACATCTATCCATTATGTAGATACTGAATGTCGCAATAACAAACTTCCAGCTGGAATAGGAAAGAATTGAAGATACCCTCACAGATGACACCGAGGATAGATCAAAAGTGGTTTTGAGAAGCAAAAGCGTAGTGAAAGATCAACATTTCAACTGAGAGTACTAAACTAGCTTTGTAAACCGACATATTCCAATCTGTCAAATCGCACTCTGACCCCCAAGATACAAGATACAATTCACACTACCTATCACAATCTGAATCACTTTGAAGCCTATTGCTAATCCATTGCTTCATATGTTCGAAAAATTTGTCAGCTCAACAACGTAAATAACGCAATGAATGTTGTTGAACTGTCAAAATGAAAGCTATTCCTACTGTTACTACTGTGTTACGCAATTACGCCTCTGCTTTGTTTGGGGGTCAGCAGTCAAACCAAAACTTTGTGATATACAAACATAATTATGTTACCTATATGTAAGCTTACTGACCATTTCTTTGTGCCATTAGACCTTTTTTTTTTTTTTGGTTTATATGTGTCCGTACCCAAAGGGTAAAACGGAACCCTATTACTAAGACTCCGCTGTTCGTCCGTCCGTCTGTCTGTCTGTCCGTCTGTCACCAGGCTGTATCTCATGAACCGTGATAGTTAGACAGTTGAAATTTTCACAAATGCCGCTTTAACAACAAATACTAAAAAACAGAATACAATTTAAGGGGGCTCCCATACAACAAACGTGTTAAATTCCGTTTTTGTAGATAATGGTATGAATCCCTTCGAGCGCGAGTCCGACTCGCACTTGGCCGGTTTTTTGTACCTCATGGGAGTTTATCATCAAAATGTCGACTAAAACAGTCCCAAATATTATGACCTAAGGGTCCTACAAACAGGCGCGACACGCGACGCGACACAGAGGCAGCGCCTCTATATCGCGTGCGATTCCCGTCGCGTGTCGCGCCAGTTTAAAGGAGCCTTGACTCATGTCCCCACCATTTGGACATACCCCATTTACCATATTTTTTTTCCATTTTGTTTGTTTGTTTTTATATATTTTTTTTGTATGTTACCAGAGCTAATTATCTTTTTTTGTATGCACGTGTTTCTGTGGCATTTAAACCTATTTTTCTTTCTTTTTCTTTTCTTTCTATAATATATTATCATTTTGGTTGAAAGATGGAAACTATTTACTATACCATTGTCTTCTCCCATGCATTCGTCATCTTTATTCTGTTGTGTACAATCATCTGAGTCATCGTGACTTGCCCTAAATGATTCGGGAAGTATTCGGTTCGTGGAACTGATTATCACAATAAGGTTATGTGGTCGAAGACGTGATGCTTTCCGAATAATCAATGTGCAATTATTAATACACGTGCTTCTACGAAAATAGGAAACTAGTGCATGAAGGTTGGTATGAATTTTATATTTAACATAACATATTATGTTCACGCCTTGTTTCCCCGAAGTATTGGGCAGGGTTTACACATATGTCCAGTTACTTTTAAGTGCCATGTAATAGGGGGCGAGCCTATTGCCATCAAGAGAAATTCAAGATAGAAACGCCCAATGACACTTTGCCCGACCTGGAAATCGAACCCAGGACCTCATGCTCAGCGCTAGTGCTTGCTGCCACTAGACCAACGGGCAGTCTTTCAAGGAGATCTTTCATATTTAAAGGCGAATATTTTTCAGTGAGCAGTCTTCTAGATTTTTGGATCCGTGAATTTTAAATTGTTTGACCTTCCAGAGTCATCAGAAAGAATGATCGCAACGATTCGGTACCTACCTACCACAGACCTTCAATTATTATTTTTTGAAGCCTGTTAGAGCCTGTCCGTATCCGTCGAAGTACCGATGACTATTGGAGCAGACGAGACCAGTGAAGACCACGACACAGCAAACGTAACGTGGAATGTAGCTGGTGGCTTAAGAAGACAGAAGCAAGAGGACCATTATGCTTTGGCGATATTGGAGTCAGGTGAGTACCAGTGCCAAAAGCTGACGTAATTGATAGATTAATTTGTGTGCTTCTCCACAGGTACCTACTATGCTTTGGAACGGGCAACTAGCTTCATATTTCTGACTGACCGACCCCTTGACAATTCAAAAGTGCCTGTAATTGGTTTATTTGAAATAAATGCTTTGAGTTTGAGTTTGCTAAGAAAATAAAATGCGCAAAAAGAAAATACTATTTGGAGACAAGCGACACTTTATGTATTCGAAACTATGTATTTATCTGAAATATGAGCATCTATATGGTTGTTTGTAAGCCATAAAACTCCTTTATCAACAAATTTAGTTCATATAATATTCCACAAGCATTGAGACCGGTTAGTCCCGCTATGGTATGGTCCCGGTATGGCACCCTCTTAAAATACCTATCAAAAAGTCCCGCTATGGTACCCTTCAGTTTTTGGTACTGTTGTAAAGAAAAGTTATACAATGCGTTAAGAAAAAAATAGTATTAATAAAAAATTTCTTTTCTTAACTAGTAAGCTATCACCAATTTAATTAGTTTTGTGTTTCTTAAATAATAGGGTTTGTCCTCAAAATAGTAGATCTGTCACCAAAATGTAGTCACCAAACAATGCAAAATCAGTTCCACAATAGCCGACGGAGTCCCGCTTCGCGGGACTCCTACTTCTGGGCGGTTTAAAAAAAAATAACCACGAAGGGGACAGCGGGGTCTTTCAGACCCCGCCGTCCCCTTCTAACCTAACCTGTCCGAGTCGGGGTGCCCCAAGTTGTACCAAATACCTGGGAACTTGATACACTCCTAAAAGTATTTATTTATAGATACACTTTTCTTTTCAGTTGTACCTTCTATTGTCTAACGTAGATCTAAAAGATGGGTACCATAGCGGGACTTTTTGATAGGTATTTTAAGAGGGTGCCATACCGGGACCATACCATAGCGGGACTAACCCATTGAGACAACAATATGTATATCAATATGTGTTTCTTAAAATCGTAAGTTTTACGTAAAACCATTGTTTATTCAAGTGTTCATGTTATACATTTTAAATACTAATGAAGTAAACATAGAGGGTCATAAAATACATAATAGGTACATGCATGGCATAATCAGTCTATACTGTACCCACTGCTGAGACACAGGCCTCCTCTTTGTGAGAGGGAGTGGGCCGTAATCCACCACACGGGCCCAGTGCGGGTTGGTAGATGTCACATGTCTTCGATTTTTTGGTTCTAGGACCTGCCGGTTTCCTCACGATGTTTTCTTTCACCGTCTTGAGGGCAGTGGTGATGAAATAATTTACTCAAAGTGAAGTGCCCGTCGGGTATCGAACCTACGACTTACACTCGTTAGTCGCGGCCATTACCGCTGGGCCACGACTGCTCTCATAATAATACATGTACCAGCACACTAATTACGTAACACACTATCTATCACAATCTGAATCATTTTGAAGCCTATTGCTAATCCATTGCTTCATATGTTCGAAAATTTTGTCTGCTCAACAATGTAAATAACGCAATGAATGTTGTTGAACTGTCAAAATGCAACCCATTCCTACTGTTAATGTGTTACATAATTACCCCGCAGGTAACAATACCCAAGTTTAAATAAATAAAGAACTAACAGAAATGGATAGGATATGGAAAGAAAAGACGATTATTCTAATTTCACAAGTCCTTCAGTGTAAGGATTCCAGCAACAACAACCCTTTTCACAGTCTGCAGTCTTCCTAAATACTGGACGAACATCAGCTCAAACGTTGACTTTCGACAGGGTTATTTGTAACTCGGCGTATTCCTTGCAGGACGTCGTAGTAGGGTTAAAATGCAACAAATTAAGCCACCAAATGTTGTACCGAAATTCAGTAGTTTTTGAGTTAGTTAGATTTTTTGTTTTTAATGAAACATCCAATTTAAAAATGATTTACGGCGCGACTATACTGGATTATTTAAGTTGTTTTTTTTGGTGCATAGCTGATGCCGTAGCAGATCTTTTTTAATATGTAATTAAAAGTTCTAAAATGCCTTACACTTTGGCGAAGCTCACTAATTAAACATTTTATTTCCGTCATTTTTATTTTTCTAAGACAAAAATTACAAAGAAGAACTCAATTTCGATAGCACCAATTCGCTGGCTTTATTTGCTACAGTTTAACCCTACTATGGCGTCCTGCAAGGAATACGTCGAGTTACAAATATCACGGTACATGTAGATATCATAATAGTACTCCACAATCCTGTTTCGTCGATCATAACATTCTTTATCAGGAGCGAAGGTAACTGAAGATTGAAGAATATACTCCACTTCACTTCCATCGCTAAAGATAGCAGATAAGAGCCTTTACAATATGCCAGAAATAGCTTGAGTTTAGTGAGCAAATAGACAGGCACCTTCTTAACATTAGCTTGCCATGTGAAAGCAGAATGATCTCCTTCCCAGAACTTCAGCTTAATTCCTTACATATGTATATAAATAAACAATAAGAGTTGCATGACTCAATTCATAGGAATATGTGTCTTTCTTTACTTGCTCTGACTAAACTGCTACAACAATATTTGTTCTGTACACCTCATTATTTATTACTTCTTCGTCAGGCATAATAAACACTGTTGGTACTAGTTGAAATAATACAGGGTGTTAGAAAGTTTCAAATTCTACCTGTGGCCACTTATCCATACTAACGGGTGTAAAAAGACACCTAACGAAGCCGAGAGTCACTTGTACTCCTCGTCATTGTTGTATTTATTTTGTACCGTATCATATCTGGGAACCTTCTGGTTAAGGAGATATTGAAGGTCATAATGCCAACTTTTACTGACGTTTTTTTACGTATACAAGTTTTTAATGTTATAAGTATAACACAACACACAATGTTTTGCGTGTGTTTCATTTCGCACTACCGCTCACGCCAAAAAATAAAAGTCGTTTCCCAGCAATTTTTTTGTGCAATATTACTTAATTTGATGTGCTTAGTTGACGGCTATGTGATGTATCTTTTTACACCCTGTAGGTATACTGTTATCGAGACCC
This sequence comes from Griposia aprilina, assembly GCA_916610205.1. Taxonomy (NCBI): domain Eukaryota; kingdom Metazoa; phylum Arthropoda; class Insecta; order Lepidoptera; family Noctuidae; genus Griposia; species Griposia aprilina. The sequence goes on along the minus strand of OU744304.1, from coordinate 14,524,594 downwards.
CTCCATGCCTCGGAAAGCAGGTTAAGCTGTTGGTCCCGGCTGTCATTCGCAGATCTTTGACAGTCGTTACGGGTAGGCAGAAGCCCAAACGTCTGACAACCACTCTTAGCAAGGGGTATCGTATTACCCAGTAACTGGGTTGTAGAGGTCAGATAGGCAGTCCTTCCATGTAAAATACTGGTAATCAGCCGCATCTGGTTGGACTGGAAGCCGACCCCGACATAGTTGGGAAAAGTCTAGGCAGATTAAGTGGTATAAATGCGAAAGTAACTCAGTCTGTCCGACTGTTCTTTTCACGCCTTAAGAGGGCGCACACGGGTCCACCAGCGCCACTCCTTTAAAAAAGTATTATCTCGTGACTGAGAAGGAATTTCGAATAACGGCTTAATAAGCGACCTTGGTAAGTGTGTCTAGATTTTTCTAATACCTTTTATAAACTTTCATATTGAGACACGAAGCAACAAAATACGATCTAAATGAATGTGGCCGCTTTTGTTTAGATCGAATTTTGTTGCTTCGTGTCTCAATATGAAAGTTTATAAAAGGTATTAGAAAAATCTTGACACACTTACCGAGGTCGCTTATTGAGCCGTTTTTCAAAATTCCTTCTCAGTCACGAGATAATATTTTTTTAAAGGAGTGGCGCTAGTGGACTCGTGTACGGGCTCTTAAGGGCTGAACGGAATTCAATGAAATTTGGCCCATAAGGAAACCATGACCTGGGTTAGGACATAGGACTTTTTAGCCCTTTAGTACGTTCCCCTGGAATAATTTGCGACCTCCACGCCGTTGAAAACTAAGGTAAAAACTATCTGTTACTTTTTTTACGTCATCGGCCTGTCAATCGTAGGCCACTGCTGGACATACGCCTCTAAACTTTAACGCCATTCAGTCAGATCCTAAGCCACCATCATGCAGCTGCTATGTGCTTGTCTGTTTAATAACTGTCTTACAGTAGTGCCCGACACTCCAGCTTTTAAATAAGATCGCGATAAAATAAAAAAATATGAACCATCAACACGTACACGTGATAAAAGCGAAAATTCTTAAAAAATTAAGAATAAAAGAGATTTAGTGTGAGAGAGTTATATCTTTCTACTACTTCATACATACTTTCTACTTCTTCGAACGTGACGTGTCCTTTAATTTTCAGTTTCAATTCTCGTCCAATTATCGAATCGCTACCTAGGAAGTTTAACTTCAAAAATCTCTTCAGAAGTGTCCCTAATGTTACTCTGACTTCTCAACAATTTCAAGGCAAGACTTAGCTGAGGAAGCACTGATCGTGAAATAAACAATAAACTTAAATATTAAAGCCGCAATAGTGGCAACATGGCCACTATAGAAAAGAAAGAAACAGAAGACAAAATGACAGATTGTAGAAAGATTTCTACGGCGCGATGTCAAAATTCAAGAAAAGAATGACTTTTTGTCTTCTCTTCGTAGAGTAGAGATACAAGTGGTCATGCTACGCATGCAGGAGTCACCATTTCCATTAAAAAAAAGTTGAGTAGCGGTTTGTTGGCGAATAACACAAACTTCAAAATGACTTACATTCTTTCAAAAAAAGTATATGACGATGAAGCATTGTCAATAAATAAGGACCGGTCGAAGGTTCCCGAGAGTTCCCGTATGTGAAATACGTCATTTATCCAAGCTATATATTGCATGATTAGCAGCTCTAACTAATGAGTTATTAACAAATTATAGTGGGCTGTTGAGAGAGGGCGAAAGTAGTTAATTAATTAATTAAATTAGGACTACCGCCTCAGTCTAGTGGTTGCATGCGCTACTGCTGACCATGAGGTTCTGGGTTCAATTCCGAGGTCAGGCAAATTATTATTGGGTTTTCCCATCAAGAATTTATCAGTAGCAGCCCGGAGTCTGGATTTGTGCCCGGTTGATGGCAATAGGCTCGCCTCTATTACATGGGACTTAAACATAACTGGCGAAATGTGCGTACAATATATTATTATGTACACCTCTGCTGAACCTTTCGGGGAATACAGGCGTGATGATATGTTATGTTAATTAATTTAATTGACGCACAAGAAAAAGAAAAGCACGCTTCCTAATTTGGAAAAAATAAAACAACCTTTACAATTTACTCCTACAATATAGCCTCACAGTTTCCCGTAGGCGTTTATTATACGTAATTAAACCTCTTTTATATATGTGCGAGCTTTTGCCGTATATACTCAAGTTATTTTTTATTTGTTTACATTACTTTAGTTAAGAACTTTAAAAGCGACCAAACGGAGCATTTTGTTCAGTGCGTGGAGAATGTTCGTCACGGACGCACGCACTACGCGGCCGTGTCTTCAATATCGAACTCAGTAACGGGAAGCGGGACATTTTTTAAACTTTTAAATTTAGAATCTCAGTTTTAAATAACGTTTTATTGTGATACCTTTAAGTGTTGTGTTGCTTGTACTTAATTTTATAACCTAGGTTTTTATGATATTGTGAAAAATAACTTAAAATCGTACTTATTTTACAACATTTGGAATAAATTAAAATTAATTCTATATTTACACTTAAAAAAATACAAATAAAATACATATAAAAGTAACAAAAAGTGATATTAGAAAAGAAAATATTCTGTGATCGAATTTAAAAGTGATTTTTATAAATTTTAAAACTTAAAAAAAAAAAACATTAAAATAAAGTGTGAATGTGTTAATAACCTGCGAAACTTTCGTGAACCCTTAGTGAAATCGTAAGTGGATGCTTGTACTACATTTCAACGTTGTCATTATAAATCAGTTGATACGTTTCTTGAATAGAGAGCGCTTTAATGAACAATCTCCGTCAGACCTATAGTACCAATTACTTGATGTACAATTTTTGCAATAATTTTGTACTAGCTTCTATCCGCGGCTCTGCCCGCGTGGATGTCGGAAATTATCGCAGGGGAACGTCTTACCGGGACAAAAAGCCTATGTCCTTCCCCAGGATACCATCTATCTCCTTGCCAATTTTTATCGAAATCCGTTCAGTGGTTTAGGCGTGGAAAGGTAACATACAGACAGAGTTACTTTTGAATTTATAATTTACGTTTGGATTACGTTAAGACCGTTCATTCATGAATACTTTTATTAAAACATGTGGTGTGGATAGTTTTAAATACGTAGGCACGGTGAGTGAGGAATGTTTTCAAAGTTGGAACGTATGGAATGGTAATAAGGTTTAGGTAGAACAAAGAAACGATGAATTAATTGTGTAAAAGATGATAAATGGCTAGAAAAGTGGTGAACACAGAGTACATTTTATGGGGGTGACTTTTGAGATGACAGCTGATAGAGATAGATGAAAGAGAGATGCTGCGGCCACCCAAAATATTTTGGATATGGTTCATTCACTCTTTACTTCAGTACCTACCTAGGTTTTGCCCGCGGCATCGCCCGCGTGGAGGTCGGAAATTGTCACACAGGATTGAACTACCGGGATAAAAAAATATCCTATGTCCTAAGCTAGGTCATGTTCTGCCTGTGTGCCAACTTTCATCAAAATCCATATATCCGTTAAGGTAACAGACAGACAGTTACTTTCGCATTTTATTAATTTATTATAGTAGGTACATTATCTATGGATGGAGAAATGAATGTTAATTGATACAAACATTGCTGTTCTATTTTTAAAGTAGGTTTACCCTAAACTATCCGTCTTATTCACATGATCTGACTAAGATTATGTCTGGACTTTAAAAGAGACTGTGGCCTCTGAGTTTGTTTCGGCCTTTCTTCTCAGAGTAGTCAGATAGGAAACGCCGACCTCATCTAGTTTTAAAAATATGAATGATTGACGTGTAAAAGTGTTTGTTTAAACCTACTTACAGAAATAATATCATTTATCATACTAAAGCTTCATATCAATTTTAAATTTAGAACTGTTTTGTCCCATTCTGTCAAGTGACAGAAAGTGACAAAACAATTCGGTAGCTAAAATAGGTTTATGAAGCGAATGGCTTTATTATGAATAAGGGGAAGTTCACCAATAGAATTGCAGTTTTTGGTTCGTTCACTATATTGCTGTCATGAACGATATGATTATAATTTATGCAGGAACAATGTTCCACGCATAGAAATGGTTTATGGAAAATTCTTCCTCAATGTTTTTATCGGGTTTTTATATAATCCGCATTATAAGATATCGTATGTAAGGTTTTTTTTTTGTTACATTATCTGAGTAGATTTCAAATAATAGTAGGTAATTTTTGTATGATATTTTATTATTTATAATGTAGGAAAGTATTGGAGAAAATCATAAAAAAAAAACAATTTACATTTGTCGCAAGAAAACAATTTATTTTTAAATAAGCAGGTAACTATTTGATTTAATTTTATTGGCAAAAAATATAACTCCAGCAGTTCAACAAAAGCCTATAAATTGAAAATCGATTTAATACATACTAAAAGCCATTTCACAATTTACCTAGGTAAGTACTCATAAAGTTTTATTTTTTATTTCTTCTAGTTTATTATACCTACCCAGATTTCAATTTAAGTTACCTTATCCATATTTAAAAGCCATATAAAGCACCTAGCTATAAAATCTGCAGCCCAAATGCGTAACACATAATCTATCACGAAACCTATTGCTAATCCATTGCTTCATATGTTCGAGAAATTTGTCTGCTCAACAACGTAAATAACGCAATAAACGTTGTTGAACTGTCAAAATGAAAACTATTCCTACTGTTAGTGTGTTACGGAATTACCCCGCTGTTTATAACATTTAAACGGTAAACAACTCTAAAACCTGCAACTACTTATAAAAATATCACCCTATTTAAATTATTAGGTAATTAATTCATAAACCAGTCTTTTTTATGATCAATTAGTAAAAAAATACAATCATGATTAGGTATTTTAGGCCAGTATGGATAGAAAAAGAAGCAACACAAACATCGTAATTTAAATATTTAACCATTATCAAACATACACAGTTATATTCCAATGAAAAACAACTAACGAACGTTATTTAATTGGCAATTATACAATGTGGAGACGATAATAAATGAAAACACTGGCAGTACTAAAATTTTGAAATTATCAAATCCGACTGAAAGATTTGCATCCATGGCAATGAACAAAAGAAAAGGCTGACGTCGAAATAAAAAAAAAGTTAAATCACTTTTTTTTTAATTTCGACGTCAGCATTTTTTTTTAATGATGGTCCGGCTATGTGTTTTGCAAATCCTTGACTAGCTTTACTGACTAAACTATTAGATATATTTGGTTGAAATTTTGTATGCAGACTGGGAACGTCATTATATATACGAAGTTTAATTTATTATCGTACTGTCGTCTTCACCTTGTATTTGCGTGTAACATTGATCGACCTATGACAACAATTTAATTTCCATTGCTCCATTACTATTAACTTTAACAATCTTTTTACAGACAATACCAGCAATGAATGCGATATGTACGATAACGCTTGGAAAGGGCCCCTGGCACACGGAAATGTTTAACCATTTGCCATTTGTACATAAATGAAGTATATCATCAAAAGTATCAGCAAAAAAAAGTTGCATAACTTGTTTATAGTCACTCGGAACGCGCTATACCCGCAACGAAAGACTGACGTAACGATCGATCATAGAGTGAGAAAAAAATAAAGAATAATAATTGGTCGATAAGCAAACAAAGAAATAACGAAAAAGAAATCAGTTACAATTTAATTTGTCATCATTCTCCCAATTTATTTGTCGGTCTGGTCGGTGAGCAAGACTTCTTCCAGGGGGTCAAGTCGACTAATTTACAAACGTCACAATGTTCTCTGCATTGTGAGTTTTTGACAGATTTGCCATACAAAGTCTGTCAAAAACTAACAATGCAGAGACCATTGTGACGTTTGTCAATTAGTAGACTTGCCCCCTGTATTAGCTACCATCTTAAAAGTTACCCCCCTTTCTTGCCAAATAATCTTTCACACAGTCCACATCGTTTCATAAGACCATAGAAATGAGAATGAGAAGACCCTGCGGGGTAATTCCGTAACACACTAACAGTAGGAATGGCTTTCGTTTGACAGTTCAACAATATTCATTGCGTTAATTACGTTGTTGAGCATATACATTTTTCGAACATGAAGAAATGGATTAGCAATAGGCTTCAAAATTATTCAGATTGTGATAGATAGCGTGTTACGCAATTAGAATACTGGGTTTATGTCTTCACATTCTCATTACCCATACAAACATACATAATGCTCAACGCTGGTCCTGCTCCACAAGGGCGCATAAAATAATTGATTAGCATTTGAAACTACTGTTGGAGCTGCTGAAGATTTTAAAAAATTATCTTTGCATTGTATAAATTCAATGTTTTAGTATTGTATAAGTGCATAGCACATGTGTGAGTACTATGTACCTACTATAAAGCTACCATTTAATAGGTTTATCTTTCATTGACTTGAATGTGCCCTGGCGGCTGAGAGTATGTCATGCTCACTCTAATGTCTCGCTGGTGGTGGCGTGTGTATTGGATCATTAAGTTCCCTTCAAAATGGTTGAGCTGAATGGTGCTGATCCATGCGTCATGTTCGTGAACGGGCGCCGTCAGTGGGGACTGGTCGTTTCTTAGCTGCCACGGCTTATTTTAATTTAATTTAATATTTGAATTGCTTTTGTCTTTTTATTACGGACGCTTTTAACGTTCTGCATCGTTCTCACATGCATAACTTCAACATGAACGATGTAATCAATATTTTGTAACCATTTTTTTGATTTAAAAGAGTGTCCATGGAGTTTCTTGCCCGTTCTTCTCCATAGGCACCTACTACGCTTTGGAATGGGTAACTAGCTTCATATTTCTGACTGACCGACCCCTTAACAATTCAAAAGTGCCTGTAATTGGTTTATTTGAAATAAATGCTTTGAGTTGAGTTGAGTTAATTACAACAAACTCAATATTTAATTAAATCAATTAAAATAAGCTAACTTCTAAATAGGTACCTCATTAAGGCTTTTTAGAACAACAGCAATTTGCTTTTAAAAACACTTGTGTTCGAACGTAAAAATTACCAATATTAATGTAATTAGAACATGTTCAGTAATTAACAGTACTTAGTACGTTTTTATACTTCCCAGATGGAATTTAATTATACATAGTTCTACGGAACGAACTCATTGAAAAATGTCAAGGTCTTCTAGTAACTACGTTCAGAGAGATAAGCGTTTAGATAAATTGCGGCACAAGCTTTGTGTACCTACTTACAATTATTATACATTAAATAAAGAAAGAAAGAAAGAAAAATAGGTTTATTTGTCACAGAAACACGTGCATACAAAAAAATATATAATTAGCTCAGGTAACAATTTAATAAAAAGAAACAAACAAACTAGATCTAAAAATCAATGTCTAAATCAATGTTTCTGTAACATTTAGTATGTTCTAGTTTATCATATCGTAGGATACCTATGCATTCATTTCTGAGGAAAGCTTTTAAGCATCCAGGACCTAGATTCTAAGTTCATCATGAAGCATCCACTACTGAACATGGACATCTGAATGATTAATTAAATTAAATTAAATTAAATGTTTATGAAATTAAATTAAATGTTTATGAAATTAAATTAAATGTTTATGAAATTAAATTAAATGTTTATGAAATTAAATGTAAGTATATCAAATGAAATTAGCGGTTTATGAAATTAAATTCGCCGGAAGGGGTCGCCCTAGGACGACATAGTGACCTTATTGGTGTTGTTCTTCAGAAACGTCAGGTGTTCAAACGTTGTTGCACTGACAATTTTTTCGAACATATGAAGCAATGGATTAGCAATAGGCTTCAAAATGATTCAGATTGTGACTGATAGTGTGTTACGCAAATAGAGTGCTGGGTTTAGGTCTTCACGTTCTCATTACCCATACAAACATACATAATTACAACAAACTTAATACTTAATTAAATCAATTAAAATAAGCTACCTTCTAAATAGGTACCTAACATTTGATTAGTATAATTTTATTCCGGTTGTCTAGAAGGATATGGTAGAAATAATTGTATCAAGATAGTTGGCGATAACTAGGGGAAGCAGGAAGAAGTTAGCAACTTAACAGTCTCTTCACTGCTAATGCTGACTGAATCCTGGCAATGGTCCTTCAGTCCATTCATTGTATTAGGTAAAAAGAGACCTTGACCTCTTAGTTTGTTTCGGCATTACTTCTCAGGGATCAGTCATCTTGGAAATGGCGGCTACATTTTTTTTTAAAATATTGACCAAAAAAATATGGACGTGTAAAAGTGTCTTAAAAGATCTACTTACAGAAATAAACATTTAATTTAATTTACATACATACATACATAAACTCACGCCTTCTTCCCAAGGGGGTAGGCAGAAACTACAGGACGCCACCTGCTACGATCCTTACGTACTCCTTTTGCCTCGTTTACGTTCATACATCTGCACCCTAATTGTGTAACACTATCAATCACAATTTGAATCATTTTGAAGCCTAATGATAATCCATTGCTCCATATGTTCGAAGAAAAATTCTGCTCAACAACGTAAATAACGCAATGAATGTTGTTGAACTGTCAAAATAAAACCCATTCCTACTGTTAGTGTGTTACGTAATTACCCCGCAGGATAGTCTGAAATAAGATGTCACTTGGCTTCAATTTATTAGTTCTAGGACGTGCCGGTTTCCCCACGATAAATGATAAATGATTTTATTTTTTTATGTAGTTTTGTACAAACACTTTTACACGTCAATATATGTTTTCCTTCGCCATCATACATGAGTGAATTCCTTCAAATCTGTGATGATGATCAGTTTATTAGTCACTGCTTGCATGGCAACAGTATAGATCCTACTTATGTCCGAAAAACAATGCAATTACCAAGAAAACAGTAGCGTCATATTTGAGGTCGCCACAACTTATGGGGTTATTGGGTTAACCACCCGACTGCTATTTTTAATTTAGTTTGTTCTATCAATAAAATTGTTGAAATAAAAGTTATTTTAAGAACTTTGTTGTGTCAAAACGTATGAACTTACACAATTATAAATTATTTTTATCTCGAGTAATTATCGTCTCAATGAGCGTCTCGGTTTTTTTTTTTTTGTATCAATTGTATTAAAGTTGACGTCACCCTCATGAACAACTAATATCTATCTACTACAAAAACGTAAACCTGTTTAAAAATTATTTACGAGAGGCTGAGGTTGCACTTTCAAACCTTCATAAATTACAAAGCACGGCCCCACAATTAAGCCCACCTGTTTCCACTTCCATTTTCTGTCAATGAGTACCGTCAAACGGGGTGAATAGGGACGAAACTTTAAAGGGATTTTAACATTGAAATAATATAGTTTGTTGCCAAAAAGGACTCTAATGTGTTTACTGTATTGTAATTAACGATTAAGTGCCCTTGTTGGCAACAAACTATATTATTTCAAAGTTAAAATCCCTTTTAAAATTTCGTTCCGATTCACCCCGTTTGACGGTATGTCTAAAAAATGACAATTATCAGGAAACAAATTCTGCACAGAACAGAATCCTGAGAAACCAGAAGTTTGACACACATCTTGGTTGCATTTTAATTGACTTGTCTACACTATTTGTCGGAGTCTCTCTCGATGACAGTTCAGCTCCGGTTTCCCGGGTGTCAGACTTGGTTAGGATTTCAATTCAACAATGCACGTCGAAGCCGCACCGGCGACATCGTACAAACAACCCAGTTTAATCCAGTTTATGAGACCTCCCTGACGGACCTTAACATCATAGAAACACGTCCCATTGGGGACAGAACATCACAAAAGACCCTATATATATAAATATTTACAAAGCAAAATTTAAAGCATTCAAACTCTAAGAAAAGAATCCGTTTTTTTTTTTAAAATTATGCAGGTGAGACCTGCTTCGGAAAGAATTCTTCCCGCGGTGTTTTTTTCGAATAAACCTGTTACTAGTCTATGGATTAATAAGCTTATGAAGCTAGTAATAACTCGTTTATTTTTTTCTTAAAATATGTGGATAGCTTTTTCATGCTTCGTTCGTATTTCAAATCTGTCACATTCTTTAGGCTGCCCTAAAGGGATATTATAGAAAACAAATGCACTGGCACTCGAGGGTTGCAGCTGAAAATCACCGTCAGTTGGTACACCTTGTGTTGTCATCTGACAGTTGGCATTACAATCATTGTTTTCCGTTTTTTTTTAGTTTTAAGGTGTATTTTTGTTGCTGTAATGCCAACAAATGCATTTTTGTTTCCGTCTTTTTCTTTCAATGAAGTTATGAACAATGTAGCCTTGATACCTTTTTAATGTAGTGCATCTAGCTTGCAAAGAAACTTTTTGACTAAAATGTGAAGCCAAAATGGTTTTTATAAACCCTATAGAACTTTTATAACTTATTTTTGCTTGAATGCAACCTTGGCCAACTCCTTTTCTTCTATGGATGCTGCCATTCAATATTGTATCAATAATTTGTGTAGGGTGACAGATTATGTAGGTACACACGCTTCTCAAAATGTAAACTTATTAAAACGTTGTCTGTAAACATCATTATAACTGTTTACAACAAATACATGTGACAAATTAACTAATTTGTACATAATATAACATTCTCATAATGCATTTCGAATGCAATGACGAATTATGTACCTATGTCAAATCGATTTTAAATCTCGAATTAAGACTGACAGGCATGCTTATCTGTGTTTCTTTTTTGACTTTTCGTTGTTCAATTGTTTTTTTTTTTCACCTACCCTTTTAGATACAATTTATGTTGGTTCGCCACAATCACAATGATAATACAAGACAGTTAAATGATATATGCTTTTATTTATGTAAATAGGTTTGTACAAACACTTTTACACGTCAATCATATTTTAAAAACTAGATGAGCGGGGTAATTGCGTAACACCCTAATAGTAGGAATAGGTTTCATTTTGACAGTTCAAAAACATTCATTGCGTTATTTACGTTGTTGAGCAGAGAAATTATTCGAACCTATGCAGCAATGGATTAGCAATAGGCTTCAAAATGATTCAGATTGTGATAGATAGTGTGTTAGGTACGTAATTAGGGTTCTGGTTGGCGTTTCCTAGTCGACTACTCAGAAAAAATAGACCAATACAAACTCAGAGCCCACAGTCTATTATAACACAAACGTAAAGTAAGTTAAAGACAAAATAGACAAACCTATTACTTAGTTAAGTAAATACAGGAAATACAGAGTTAAACTTAGTATATTTAGCTACAAAAGTAGTTGCTTGGACAACTTTTCCAAGTTGTCACAAACTGAATGCAGCTCGACTGCCATACTCTTTAACTACATACAGTTTCTTGTACTGTACTTATACAATCTAGAAAAGAGATATGTTACCGGTCGAGAAATCATTAATTTTACCATGTGGGTACTTTAAATAATAATCCTCCCGACCGATTTCGGCCCCGGTACCAATCTCAACGAAGATTAACTTGGTACAGTCAGTGACATGCATAACCCGACCACTCTTCTTCTTTTTAAGAGGGGTCAGATAATGCAGAGTACTGACGGTACGCAGAAGATATTACAATAAATAATAATTATTATTATTTATTTAGGTACATAAAGGTTTTGTAGTACATGAGGGACTTACAACTTAGGTATGCATTATTAATTAGCTAGATTACTGACTAATCTGTATTAAGGAGAGACAGTTTCGACTCCCAATTTGAGTATCACAAAAATCATGTTATTATTTATGCTTTTGGAGCTTATAATATACAACAAAAACAAAAATTAAAATGAAATAAAACAAATTAGAATGAGGAGTGTTGGTGTGTAAGGGTGTGTGTGCGTGTCTAAGGGCGTGTGTATGTGTGTGATATTATAGTCCACAAGTGTGTGCGCAAACACAGGTGCACTCTCTGTTCCTTTACTCTCATAGTCCGATGGGACGGCAATCTGACACGACCGGGGAGAGATCAGGCGTAGGACCAATGGCTTAACGTGCTGTCCAAGGTACGGGGATATCATACCAGTAACTTTCAAACTCCGGGCTGCTACTGAGGAATTCCTAATAGAAAAACCTAATAACACTTTGCCCGTCCTTGGAATCGAACCCAGGACGCTCAGCAGTCGCGCTTGCGACAACGAGACAGACCGGGCGGCCATTTTTAAACATTAGAAACAGTCGGCAGAACAATTTGTCTAAGATTTTATTACTGAGCTAACGGACAGCATTTGACAGCCTGGCTTAAAAAAGTTATAGTAAGCTGCTTGCAGCCTTATTGCGTATGTAACACACTCTTAATGACAATCTCTTTCATTTTGACAACCATACTTCCAGTTATTTTAGTCCAAAGCTAATTTTGATAAATAACTAGTGTCAAAGCTAACATCGAATGACGTCCACGACCGACTTATAAGATTGTATTTCAGTTGAAATCATGATGAAAGCTAATGTCTTAAAGTTTAGCTCCTTTTTTGTTTTCTCAATTTCTTCTTCTCCATTTGTGTGGTCTTCTGTGTCGCCCACGTAGTCTGACTATGTCAGAGCTCCACATACCTACATACCTAGTGGTTATTTCGGTCCACAGCAACTCACTAGTAACCGAGGTCAACCCAGTCCCATTTAAACTATGCGACTTATGTAATTATGACGCTGTAACAAAAATACACTTCTTTTAACGCCAGACATATGTAAAAATACACTTCCCTGTTCCCTAGTTTTTGTTTCTAAGAAGTAATTGGATACAAAAGTATGCCAGCATTCGTCGCAGGCGACGTCATGAAACGCGGGGGCAAGATGACATGAGGCTCGTCACTTAAACACGTGCTGCTTATCATTCTTCCTGTCACTGGCGCACAACTATCAAAGTACAAGTGCAAGATAGAGACGGGAACATATTATACTAGTGGTTCTGTAATCTCTAGACCTCGCGAGTCTGTCTTTGCATATCTTAAAATTTCGGCCGAAGTTATGGGCGATTCCTATTCCGTATCACCTACGACATAACACAATCATGCTGAGATAGGAGCCATTGTGGCGTCGCACAGCGGGCCAAGTCTTCTATTTTACAAACGTCACAATGGTTTCTGCATTGTGACGTTTGTAAATTAGTAGACTTAGCCCCCAGCTCTTTTAAGTTTTGTTTTTTTGTTCTGTACGAGTTAATTTTGTTAGTTTTAAATGCTCCGTTTTATTTTAATGTTTGTATTTCCTGTGCGTGTCCCAAATAAAATATATTTCTTTGTTTTTCTGTCTATTAATTTGGGGCCCGATCTAAGAATGAATGAATCCACGATTTGACACTCGTCCCTACTCCTGAAGGGTTTTAGCCCGTCCAAAAAAGTTAATTAAACGGGTGAAGGGTCCACTCCGAAGTTTCGAACAACTTTCGGACAGGTCCGTATCTTCGTTGACGGAGCCCTGGTACGAGTCTTGGTGTTTAGTATAGTACGGCAGAGTAGGCTGTTAGGTCCGAGACTTTAGCTGCATTAAATGAAACACATATCGATGCAAGTGCGATAATTATTAAGGATTCAATATTTTTCATACACATACATACATAACATCACGCCTTTATTCCCCGAAGGGTTAGGCAGAGGTGTACCTATAGCACACCCACATTTCGCCAGTTATGTTTTTTAAGTCCCATGTAATAAGGGGCGAGCCTATTGCCATCAAGCGGGCACAAACCAAAAAAAAAAAAAGAAGTAGAAGAAGAATATAATAGAATAGAATATTTTTCATATTATAATTATTACGCCGTCTGTCAGCCAACGGGGCTGACTCTCAAATCTTTTCTCCTATTATAAATATCATGAAATTGTGTATGATTTATCATATATACCTACAGAGTGGCGATTAGGTTATACAAAATTTTAATGCAATCAATTCACAATAAAAAAATCAGCTGTTCTTTACATTTTGTTACACGTAGCTCGACAAAATGTATGAAACAGCAGATTTCTTTTTGTGAATGGATTTATTTCAATAAAATTTTGTATATCGTCTACCATGTAGTGTACATACCTACGCGGTATAATTTAATGTGATAACCTAATCGCCACTCTGTATATGCCAATATCCAGCGCTGCGACACTTATTTTTTTTTAAATGTCGCAGCGTCATGCTGAGATAGGGGTCTTTTGGCCTCGTACTGGACTTTCTGTTGTTATTTTCATTTTACTTTTTTTTTGTTTTTTTGTTTCTATGAGTGTGTTTAGTTTAGTTTCTGATAATCCTGTGCGAGTCCCAATAAATACTTTTTCTTTCTTTCTTTTCTTTTCACACATTCGTGGAGTTCTATTGGAAAAACCGTCCTGACAACACCTCTTCAGTTCCTACCACAGTCTGCTAACAGCTAAGGTACTGTCTCACATATCTGTGAGATAATTGAGAAGCTGCATCTGTTTACATGATAACGTCTTAGCTATTTCTTAATCATGTACAGTCGCCAGCACATAGTGTTACCACAAACTGTCAGGTTTTCTCATTCGATTTTGAACTTAACCGTCAACTTTTAAGGTTTAAAATCGTTTGCAGAAATTTGACAGTTTTGTGTAGATTGACCTGCTGGCGACTGTACCTGCCACCGTGATAAGGCAACGTAAACTGATAAGGCTCATAAATTAGAACGTTCAAGGTGAAGATTAAACGTTATGGCTCCCGCAAACAGGCGCGACGCGACTCTAGTAGAACAATTTCTATGAAAACTTCATGGACCTAATTCTTCAAGAGCCGCGTCGCGCATGTCTGTGGGAGCCTTTATATGTATTGTTTGACTAATACAGTAGAACGTGTGGGTGCTTAGATAATGATGAAAGTAAACAAAGCATTTTCTTAACGTATCAAGATGTTGCGACCACGGCTATGATTTCAAACAGATATATTTTGCACTCCTCTTGCTCAAAAAATCAGTTATTGGAGCGTACCAGAGCGTGGATAAAGTAGCATATTTTCTTCTAGGGGAAAAAAAGTTTATTTTTTCTTTTTTGCCTGTTACCAACGAGCTTACAAAAACAAAAAAGTCTTTATTCTTAGGTAGAATAATCATGAATAAAGACTCAACTTATTACTGTTTCATAAAAAAACAGAACATTTTATTTTTGAAAATTAAACTTAAAGCGGCGATCTTTTCGGTAGAATGCGAGCATTGCGGTGCGGCTACAGAAGAAATTAAAAAAAGGAAAATTATTTAATATTGTATTGGATTATTTTATTTTCTCGCAATCGTAGTGAAAATCAGAGTGCAGACGGCGCCAAAAACCCATTATAACTCTGTTTCTATAAAGCCCCTCCTCCTGGTATAAAATGGGTCATTTTAGACCCTTGTCTAACAATCTACTATTCTTGTGTCAGGCTTTCCAGTTTACTTTTTTCGCAGTCATGTTTCAATTTTGTGTTTTTTTTTTTTAGTGATTACGTTACTATATGTAATTAAACGGACGGACAGACACTGGAGTCATTCCGTAGTGATTGTGCACTTTTATAATTTCTAACGTGACGATATTTTCGTGGACATTCACGTCCACATCGCGGCATCACGATAACACATGGAAGTAAAATGTATGGAAAACGCTTTTAAATATCCGTTGAAAACTACGTATTTTCATAGAAAATTCCAACGTCCAAGACATTATCGTTGCGTTAGAAATTATAAATGCGGAAATTCTGTTTCTTTTGTCCAATTTTGGCATGGAAGCAGTAGGCGGGTGGGGGAAGGGGGGGGGGGGGGTAGGGTGGTAAACTAATGTTTTTTATTTTTAATCTTTATTTATTTAAGGGATTATTGTACGCATAAGCGATGATGTCAATCCCATCGTGCTTCTACAAAGAACAACTTACTCCTAAACTAAATAAACTAATCGTAGTCACAAAAAAAACTTAAAATAAAGTATTATCTAATAAAAAAGTATAAATTATTTTTGCTGCTTCAGAAGTAGGCTTAGCTAAAATGCCATGGAACATTCCAACATCCATTACCGACAATTTCAACGAGTTGACAAGTGCGTTTCTCTTGTTAGTATTTCGGACACATTCCACCAACACATGATGTGCATTCTCTATTTTGCCACACATCTCGCAGTTAGGAGAATTCGATTTTCGCTTAAGAAAAGCAAAGTTGTCTAGTGCAATATGTCCTGACCTCAAACGATGCGCAGCAACAATTTGACAGCGACTCAGTTTCGATCCGGAGAACCAAGGTATATGAGGAGGCTCACTCTGTAAACTTTTATACCAGATTCCTTTCGCTTTACATAAATAAATGAAACCAGCCCATTGTTTGACGTTCTTAGTTTTATCCAAGGAGAACTAGTTCCAATTGAATCTAGATATGCGGAAGACTACGTGTATTAATATTCCAATTGTTGTTGGGTGTGTATCTGAATGGTCTTTGAAGCTTTCACAAACATAAGTACTACAACTGTGGGGTAATTGCATAACACACTAACAACGGCAATGTCTTTTTAACCGACTTCACAAAAAGGAGGAGGTTCTCAATTAGTCTGTATGTTTTTTTTTTTTTTTTTTTTATGTGTGTTAGGTCATAACTTTTTTCTGGTTGAACCGATTTGGATGATTCTTTTGGTAGCTGGTGCTTCACATGTGGTCCCATTTAAATTTCATCAAGTTCTGACCAGTAGTTTTTGAGTTATCCTTAATGCTGCATATTTTTGCCACTTAGTTTATATGGATGATGTGCTAATAATTTCCTGTCACTGTTATTTACACAGCAAGTAGTGGTATATGAATTTGTGTGGGGTAGGTGCCGCAACTAAAAAGTGAAAAATAAAAACTTTTTTACAAAAAAACAACCGACCTCCAACAAAAACACTAAAAGACGTGAAAAATAACTTTAATTTCGGAAGTCGGTGGCCAAAAACGAAAATACAAAAACCAAAGACACCGAATTCCGAAATTAAAGTTATTTTTCACGTCTTTTAGTGTTTTTGTTGGAAGTCGGTTGTTTTTTTGTAAAAAAGTTTTTATTTTGACAGGTCAACAACATTCATTGCGTTATTTACGTTGTTGAGCAGACAAATTTTTCGAACATATGTAGCAATGGATTAGCAATAGGCTTCAAAATGATTCAGATTGTGATTGACAGTGTGTTACGTAAATAAGGGTGCTGATACTATCTTTGTTAAGGATCTTGATTACTTAAGGTACGAGTTCATAGCCGACTGCATGCAGCAGCAGCAGACGACGTGTCGCTGCGACACTACTGGTTTCTATGCATGTCTATGAAATAACTTTCGTAGCTAGCGGCACGTCGTTTTCATAGAAATACATAGAAACCAGTAGTGTCGCAGCGACACGTCGTCTGCTGCTGCTGCATGCAGTCGGCTACGACCTCGTACCTTAAGAGGCTTACAAGAGCTAAAGCGCGGTCACTGTCGGATTGCATAGAAAAGAAAGAGACGCGCGGCGACACAACGCTGGTAATTTATTATAAAATACGAAGCAATTTACAAAAAATCTATTCATTGGACTAAAGAATTAAAACACTATTACGTTAGTGTGTTACTTGTAGAATAATCTGACAAAAAATCTCAATGTTTGCATACATATTAGTATGGTTTTTAATCGTTAAAATATTTTTTTAGGGGTATCTTCGTGATTTTTTTCTATCATATCAAGTTAATTGTGCTATGTTTTCAACACACTATCTAACTAGCATATATCAAGAAGAATATCATACAATATTTTTCTGATTTTGGTTACTGCAGTGGATCATATATTTTTAGGCATTATAAATTTGCGTTTAGGTCATGTAGTCCCCTTAATTCTAAATCATAATTGCTGTATGTGCCTAAGGGCGAATTTCACCAACGAAACTCAACGCGATCAGTTCATCTAAACCGCGATTAACAGCTGTCATTGTAAGAACTGTTGCGAAATATTGACACTGACAGATCTTAAACGCGGTTTAAATGTGCTGATAGCGTTCAGTTTCCATAGTGAAAGGAATAACTGCTATCTTGCATATCTCGATATAGCACAGCACCCCTAACATCGTAAGCGTAACACACTCTGATTCACAACAATTCATCTGCTCAACAACGAGAATAACGCAATTAATGCTGATAAACTGTCAAAATGAAAGGCATTGCCATTGTGAGTGTGATACGGAATTACCCCGAGCTGCAATAAGTAAGTGTAATGAATGGCATGTGGCACTAGTTGAACTGTATGAATGAAATGCATGAAGGTTGATGGTCTTTGTCACGCACATTTTGTTTGCACGTGTTTCAGTTTAGTTTATATTACATATTATAAACTATAATATAACAAGACATGTTATTGTGTTTAATACATTGCAACGAAGTGCATTTCAAGTACAGCTGCACGGTTACTGACAAATGCGTCCACTGACTGGACAGGTCCACTTAATCTGTGTGGTTCTTTCCTCAAAAGACCATTTCAGACACCAATCTACATGGTTCTCAAACATTATGTCCGGTTTTTTATGTACACATTGACATTGTTGAATTTTATATATACAGTGACATGAGTATTTACTTGTAAAGTATTATGCTATTTTAATTATTGTGAATGTGAGGACTATGTGGGCCATTGCTTTTTTTTTCTCAGTTAATTTTAATCATGATCTGGCAGTTTGAGTAATTTATGCGGCCTACCCAAATGTCCATTCTTTGGTATTGTTCGTCGAATCGTTGAGCTCCTTAAGTCCTGACTTCCTGAGTTGAGCTGCACGATTACTGACAAATGCGTGCACTGACTGGACAGGTTCACTCAATCTGTGTGGTTCTTTCCTCAACAGACCATTTCAGATACCAATCCACATGGTCTTCACATGATTTGACCAAGATTATGTCTGGACTTTAAAAGAGACTGTGACCTCTGAGTTTGTTTCGGCCTTTCTTCTCAGAGTAGTCAGATAGGAAACGCCGACCTCATCTAGTTTAAAAAATATGATTGACGTGTAAAAAAAGTGTTTGTACAAACCTACTTACAGAAATAAAATTATTTATCATTTACACAATAGAGTAATTTCGAATGCCAAAGTATGTCCGGACACCAGTATGTCCGGACACATAGCGCGTAGTCAGCTGAAATGCGCTACGATTTTTGCTGACTGCTTAGTATCTTCACTAAGTCATAAAAACATAATTTTGCCGGATTATTATCTAATAATTCTGCCAATACGGAAGGAGAAGTACTTTCACGGATCACCTAAGTAGGTATAATTTAAGGCGCTTCCTCGACCAAACAACCTTGAGCGTTCGGTCCTTCTCTGTCCCGTCGTTGAGTCTTGCTCTGTCTGGCTCTCTGAAATAAATATGAAATTATTTTAATAAAAAAAGACAAGCGATGTTTTGAAATAAAATAAACCGTGAATTATTCAGATTTTTAAATTATATATCCATTAGTGTAATCCTCAAATTAATAGAACGTCACCTTTAGCAAAAGATGCATGCAATTAATAATTTTAGTCACTTTTTTACAAGGAGATTTTAAATGTATTTATAACACAAAAACAAATAAGAACATGCAATGTGATGATAGGATATCGAACATAATAATGTGCTTTTATATGTAGTTTATTAGCCATAGTGAATGAGTTAATAGACTCTGAATAACGCACTATGGCAAGTTTTTGGTCGGGGTACCGCCTTATCACTAACTTGCATAACGCCTGAAAACAAAAACAAAATTATAAAACATCACCGTTTTTGTTTCAGGCATTTTATACTGAATTTAATTATTTTCGTTTTTAAATATCATCAGTACCTACCTACACCACATACATAATAACAACATTTTATAATATACAAGCTGACCCGACAGACGTTGTCCTGTCTTAACTATGAATGTCATATGTCGTTTAGTTTTAGTTTTCACTATTGACTAAAACTAAAACTATCGACTCATTTATCAACCGATCCATCTGTGTTAAACGATATTTGCAGCGCGCATTCTGTCAATCGCTGACAGTTATTACAAACAACTGACAGTTATGTAAAATTAATGTTGGCGTTAAGTTTTCTTAAATTTTGTAACGTGCCTATCAACTTCCTTATTTTTTTATTTCATAAGATCCTTCTCCTGACAATAACAAACACAACAAAAAAAATAAGAAGTGAAATCGGTCCAGCCTTTCACGCGTGATGGCGTGACCAAGGGAAATAGGGATTCATTTATATATATATATAGATTTCTTTGTAATTACAGTCAAAGAATAATATAATAGATACATATAAACAAATGAAAAACGAGGTTTCAAAACAAAAAGTCGTCACTTGTCACAGAAATAAATTATTCGATACCATCAATACATTCATTAAATTGTACTCAATCGATTATGACCGTATCGGGCGGAATGCTTAATATGGACGGTGGATGTGACCGGTACCTATGTTTTTATGTTCTTTTGTTTTTTTTTGGATACTTTCAATGGTATATAAGATCCTGGATTCGATTCCTCGGTCGGGCAAAGTTTTATTGGGTTTTTCCACATGAAATTTCTCAGTAGCAGCCCTGAGTCTGGATTTATGCCCGGTTGATGGCAATAGGCTCGCCGCCTATTTTATGGGATTTAAACATAACTGGCTAAATGTAGGTGTACAATAGGTACTCCCCTGCCTAACCCTTCGGGGAATACAGGCGTGATGTTACGTTATGTTTCAATGGTAATGTACGTGAAGTTCAATGGTAATGTACGTGAAGTTCAATGGCAAAGTACGCGAAGTTCAGCCTCCATGCAGAATCCATAGAAAGGGTTAAAGTAACAGGGTTCGGTAAGATCACTTAGCAGCTATCGAAATAATTAATTAAGTAGGGTACATGCCTACTGTTTTATGTTACTGTACCTACATATTAAATGAGGACAATTTAGCGAGGTAGAGGAGAGGTACAATTTAGATGGGTTTGCTCTTGACTCTAGTCAAGGTCAGAGACGACAGAGACTAAGTCGACGATGGAGTGAGCTTACCCAGAAGACGCCTGTTCACTCTCACTTTGAAGAGATTTGGGTTGTATGCGGTCGGAAACACAGACGCAGGTAGAGAATTCCACTCTTTTGCTGTGCGCATTATAAAATATGTTTGGAAGCGCTTAGTGCGAATTGATGGAATAGCAACTAGGTAGGGATGGTAACTTGCAGTACGCCTAGATATCCGATGATAGAAGGGGGCCGGTGGAATGAGGTCGTGGAGTTCTTGGGCACACTCACTGAAGTACAATCTGTAGAAGACCGTATTTCACTTTCCACCTTTTTTTTAAACTTAACCTTATCATAATAGCCCATCGAATGAGCCTAAAAATTTGTTCAAAAGCAGTCTATTTCCCGTACAATAAAATCCAGAAAATTAGGATTCCAATAAAAACGGATGTACAGGTCTCCCAAAGTGATAATGCGCATAGAAATCTTCGTCACTGTTCGGCAACGGTCGTATTCCCCGAGCGTCGGAAGACGATATGTATATAGAGTGGTTGTGCATTTTCTTCATGCATAAATAGGGCTCTTACGATTCAATGATTCGGGTGTTTCCGGGAATACGACAATTAGCGAAGATCTGCATGCGCATTATTGATTTGGGAATACCGTATTTCTGCATTAAAATGTTCTCTTAGATTGTTTAAAACAGAACATGCATATTTCTTCTACAAAAACCACCTTTTCTTTATTATTATGATCAAAAGGTCATATTTTCTCCATACTTCACAACTTTAATAAAAATCGATTCATTAAAAAGATTTATTAAAAAGTCGTGGATATTTTCTCTGGTAGTCACCATGTAGACCCAAACAACAATACGTGTTTTTTTTTTTTCTCGGTAGTATGTAGAACCTGCGGGGTAATTGCGTAACACACAATGGCTTTCATGTTGACAGTTCAACAACATTAATTGCGTTATTTACGTTGTTGAGCAGACAAATTTTTCGACCATATGAAGCAATGGATTAGCAATAGACTTCAAAATTTTGTTACGTAGACGAAATCGCAGGCAGAAACTATTTTAATATAAATTATAAATAAAAATATCAAACCATAGATATCAACTAAGAACTACGTATAAAAAAAATATCTGACGTCATCATTGCAGTCTCGTTTATCAAAATGAGGAAGGTAAAATATTATTTATAAATATAATACATAAAGGTAATACGCATACAGAGACTAAGCTCTAACATAAAGTTATGGAATTAAATTTGTTATTTTCCTCTTACCCAAAAAAATAAATGCTCGAGGTGGTAAGCACGGCGATATCAAGCTATACATTGCCAGTATAAGCTGACCTCTCATTGTACGAAAATCCTATACAATGCGAGGTCGGCTAAAACTGGAAATGTATAGCTTGATATGTAGCCGTTTGTACAACGATTATGAGCATTGCGAATTATTATTGCTAATAGTTATTGGATTAACAGTAAAAAATAATAAGAATTTGTTAGTTTCTTGTGCTAACCGATAAATAAGGAAACTTTTTATTGGTTAGAATCAAATAAAAAATTAAGATTTAAACGAAATACACAATTTAAAATGATGATCAAATGACTTTAGTCCTGCATACAAATTGAGTTTTTGAGATGGTAGTTGGCTATTGCTGATCGTAATACCGATAAGAATCACTGTTCTCCATGTAAATTGAATACTTATAACTTACATTTAATTAAATCTGCACCCTAATGTCTACGTGGACATCGGGTCTAAAGAGTCTTATGTGTTAATCCAAGTTATAAACTATCTGTGTGCCAAATTTCATCCAAAACGGTTCAGCCGTTTTTTCGGGATTGAGTAACAAACATCCACACACATAAAAAAAAATACATTTATAACATTAAGAGCAAATTTCAGGAAACTTTATACCTAGAATAAGTCCTATCCTAAGAATAAATTTTGAATGTTTGACAGTTTTCCCATACTAGAACTGTCAGACGTCAATTTTATTCCACGGATAAAATATATATGACTTTGGTAAAATCAGCCCTAAGTAGGGTTTAAAGTAAATCTGTTGTAAAAGTCCTGAAGATCGCTTTGTTATGTACAATGGTCATTACGATTTTTTAAACACGGTAAATGCAGTAAGGGCCATATTTCGAAATCGTCACATAACTTCTAAATAACAAATATGGCGGTTTGACATAATACTTTCTACACAAATGCTGTCAAACTGCAACTTTAATTCCTCTTAGAAAAGTTCTGTGAAGATTTAAAACAACGGTCCAAAATCTTACATTTTAACCATTGCTGACTTCATGATTTGATACAGGATGTTAAACAAATGAATGTCACATAAAACGGTGTCACATTGAAAGAAAGAATTGCACGACTCATGATGCGAAGCATCAGAGAGTGCTATAAGATCGAAAAATTTTTTTCGCCTCATTTTGGAAAATCCAAAAGTGCACGACTCATAACGCTCATTTAATTATGAAATATAAAAAAAAAAAAACTTAAGTCGTTCAAAATTACTTGCCGAAAAAACAGCTGTAGTAGGAAGAAGGTACTGCACAAGCGCCCCTGGTGGAATAAATGTACATAATGTCTATAGATATATCACCATCCATGTTAATTTTACATGGATATATATAGATGTAGGTACAGTCTTGTAGTTTTCGTTTTTTATTAATTGCAATTAAACGACACTGAATTAATTAATCATTCGCATTCAGTGACCTACAATCGGAGATTAGAATTTAAAAACTCAAATAATGGATTTTTTCACAAGTTAGTTTTTCCGGGTTTCACACATGACGGACAGGATTTTTTTTTGACCTATTTTGGTGTTTTTTTCCAATTCTATTGCAGTAAATAATTTTTTTTAAAGTATGAAATTAATCTCCATTAAATTATCTCGACAATAGTATGCAAAATATCTTCATTCCGTGAACTAACAAGGCTATAATATTTTTATTATTATAGCCTTGTTAGTTCACGGAAAAATTGGTTTATTTGTCACAGAAACACGTGCGTACAAAAAGATAATTAGCTCTAATAATAAAGAAAAATGAAAATACAAAACCTATAATCACGAGCATTTTCAGTGGTTACCCGAAAAGGACGTAGGGAATCCAAGTCAGGTTTAATGATTCTTACCAATTCCATGCATTGCGTGCAATAATGCATCAAATGTCAATGTCACAAATGCAGCGTGCGTGACGTATCATGTTTAAAAAGTCGCACGCTCCATAAAGATAACACCAATATTTCCACTGTAATTACCATAAAATTAATTCTTTAACACCTGTGAGACTTCTGTTCAAATAAAATAAATTTTATCTCTGTAAAATAAATTCAATAAAGTCATAATTTTATTGAATGTCACAGTATACAGAGTGTTTTTTTTATTCGATAGACGAAATTCCGTAAATTTTCTTTGTGTAAACTTTCGACGAATATTGAATAGTAATATTAGCCTTTATTGCACGTCAAGTAAAGCCTCTGTTGGGTTTTGAGAACCAATGAAAGACACAGTTATAATTTTCACTGATTAATTTTTATTTGGCATGCTCCACATAGCTACACACCACTCGCGCATCCATAGCTCCCATCCATAGCACGCATACTTCCATAAAAAAAAAACATAGCTTCGTTGAACCCCTTTCCACCAGTGCTATGCTAATGAGATTGGTGGATAACAAACGTATCCATAGCAACGTTGAGAAGCAATGAAAGACACACTTCTAATTTTCACTGATTAATTTATTATCTTTATTTGGCGTACAGCACATAGATACACCACTCGCGCATCCATAGCTCCCATCCATAGCACGCATCCACCCATATACAAAACATAGCTTAGTTGAATCCGTTTCCACCAGTGTTAGGATATGTGGACCAATGAATATGATTGGTGGATAACAAACGTATCCATAGCAACGTAGCAATTACATCTCTGGTAGAAAATGAGCCTAAAGCTGTTATCTACCCAGCATGCTGTAATCAAATGATGGGAAAACCTACATGACTCATAGTACTGTGGAATGCTGAAAACAATGACTGACATTGATTTGTTCAACGCGCGTGCGATTGGCTCTTGTTTAGGAACTCTTGCGCATTTGTGTCATTACGCTTCGAAATGTGTTGTAATAATTTATGGTCTACCAATGAAAATGTCATTCAACTTTTGATCGGTTTCCAAAGTCTAATTCCTCTAAGTACTTCGAAAGCAATTTTTTCTTGTATTGTGTCAAAAAAGTGTTAATAATGTAGAATTATGGATGGCATATATTGGCCATAAAAAATGTGGTAGTATAAAGACTGATAGATTAAGGAAAAGATGATATCGCTAGGATTGTACCTACGCCTACTTACAGAAGATAAAAACTTTTTTACTAAACAAAACAACCAACTTCAAGAAAAACACTACGAAGTGAAAAATAACTTTAATTTCGAAAGTCGGTGTCTCTGTATCTGTATTTTGTTTTTGCCACCGACTTTCGAAATTAAAGTTATTTTTCACTTTTTAGTGATTCAGTTATTAATAAATCTGTAATAAATCTGACCTTTTACAAAAAAATCCTTTTCCCGATGCAGGGACGTTAATTGTTGAGGAGTTCTCCTGTTAAGAACCAAAACCACTGGAGCTGATGGTGAAGCCACCATCAGCTCAATTTCACCATATGCATTGTGACGAGCATAAATTGCTTAGGAACCATATTAAAATCGAATCGCAACCCGTGAAATACTTATTATGTAGAAGTTCCGGTGGCAACCTCTGGTCTTCATCATCAGTTCCACTTCACTGAATGGTGCTTTCCGAGAGCAAATGCACGAGTTTCTATAAAAAATACCCAAATCTCTATACATGTGCCTATAAAATTTGAGGATTTCCCTCGATTTCCTTGGGATCCCCATATCAGATTCTGACTTGGTGACAATGGGACCACCTCGAGAGCATACCCTTTCAAACAAAAAAGGGATTTCCAAAATCGGTCCACAATTGACGGAGAAATCGGTGAACATACATAAATAAAAAATAATAAAAAAAGATACATACTGTAACCTCCTCCTTTTTGGAAGTCGGTTAAAAAAGACGTGCATCGCCGACCTAACATAGCTAACTATTGGGATAAGAGCAGGAGGATGGATGATAATAATAAGCAATAGTCCTACACCAACTGGGGTTGTCCTTGGGTGCACTTGCACAGAGCATATACCTACACATAATCGTCGGTTGGTACTTCATTTCCTTTACTTACAGTCTAACGGGCCTCTGCGGGTTGGCTTCGGCCCCTCGTATGCCTACCAAAGGTCCGGGACCCTATCAATGGTCTCGAGATATGCGACAAGCTTAAAAATAATAATTTACTTATTTATACTTCAAGACAAACATCAGTGTAGTCCTGGCTCTTGTTCCAGGAGTTCCTGTACCACAAGAGCCAGACCTCTCAATTTACAGGGTATATGATAAATAAGTGCGATAGACAAACGTGGGATACTTTATAGTTATGGCATGCATTAGAAGGCAGGTTTACAAATCATACAAGAGAAAGAAAATAAGTAGGTAATAATAATAAAAGGGTTTAATTAACTTACCAGTCAAGTGACGATGCTGCTTTTCTAGCCTTAATCATATAATTTTTACACCATTCATATCTTTTACGCTAGAAGTTCTGGCTCTGACAGCCATACGTAAAACGAATCTCGCAAAGTCGCGACATGTTCCCCTTTCCTTCGCAGCATATACCAAGAGAAACAAACATACATAATAACCACACAACTAGGATAGTATCGGCAGGTAAATTTGATGTACCTAGAATAAGGAATTATTTTGGCAACCGAACGCTTGATAAAAGAGTACCATACCTTCTCAACCAATTGCCTACTGATGTAAGAAGTAAATTACTTAAGCAGTTCTTTTTCAGGAGTTTGTAAGCGATGTTCCTGGGAAAGTGTGGAACCACTTTCTTAGAAGCGTCCATTGCAGACTCCTTGAGGTGAAGGGAGAGAAAATAAGTAATTGCGTAAGTAGATTTATAAGTTGAGAGTCGATGTATTTTCATCATTAACTTTCCATATGTTTAAGATTTAAGTTATTATCGTTAGTTACTTTAAGTACAATAAGTGATAATTAAGTATGAGCTCTAATATACTTGTTTATAATTCTGTTCGTTCCGTTCCCACAGACAAACCGTGAAAACGGTTTTGCGGGGCATAGTTTCTATGTTAAGATTTTTTTTTAAACTTTGTTTTTTTGATAAATAAATAAATACTAATAATACTAAAATCAAATCGCTTCATTATTATAACCACTCACTCTAGCACGTGTCTCATAACATGATAGACCACAAGATCTAGTATCACTTCACCCTATGATATAATCTGACATGACCTGTGACATTGAGTTCTACACGCTCAGACGGATATGCTGATAGCGCGATCATCTTATTGACTTGAACGTTAAACGAGCTAAACATTATGTTATGTGATTCACGCGTCAATTGATACATGACTACATTTTTTTTTTTATGATAGATGTCTTGGGATCTTTCCAGAAAAATAAAACCATATTCAAATCATCTGGATGACTGCATCAAATTTCATCAAGATTTCGAAAGCCTATTAGAATCTATGGACTGTCTTGGCTATTGTATTGGATTGTGTTGGTTATTGTATTGGCTTGGCTTGGATATTTCAATCTATCGGTGATTTTGTATTCGCCGTTTTCAGTCCTGGGAGGACTCATGGATAGGTTGATCTCGTGTCGATTGTAATGATATCGTCACGATAATCCTTCTATATAGTAATCATGTAATCTACGCTAATGTAATTATATAATATTATTAGCGTTATATTATACCGTGTATTGCTTGCGCTACTTTCTGCGATCCTGGACGTGATACCATTCCATATCCGAACCGTTCCAAAACTTAGTGTACGTAAATAATTCAGTATATTGTATAGTTCTTCGTAAAAGATCATGCTACTGGGTTTTTCCTAGTATTTTGCGGTCAGCTTGTAATTCAATCTACACAAAGGCTATTTTTAACTTCTGAGCAGCACTTCATACAAAATATTGATCTTCTTTTGTTTCATGACGCCTTGGTACCGAAGTATCAACTGCAACCTTTCTAGAATTAACAACCTTCTTTTTGACGTCAGTTCATCCTTTAGTCCCTTCAAAATCCAGTTTCTAACTGCTTGACATTATTATCTCAATAGCTGCATACAATATAATGCCAAAGCGTCGAGTGAACGGTGGTCTGACGTGATAAAACCTTGATCAAATTGGCTTAGCTAGGATTTATGTACCCCGGTACATACTGCATTAGAGTCTACTTCCTTTGATAGCTAAGCTGCGTTGTATAATCACGACTTAGCTGATCGTTAAGTTGACAAGATAAAAATTGTTACTTGCGTACTTTGTGCAGCTGTACGAGTAGACGAATCTGGACAAGTAGATATAAGTCCTGCAGTTGTTGTAGACATAAATGTGTTTAACGGGTGTTGGGCTGTCAAACCTTCATCCTGTTGCCCTGTTTCTGATTGCGTATATTAATATTATTTTGCTGCATAATCAGCGTATAATGTTCTCACTGCTGGGACACAGGCCTCCTCTCTTCGAGAGGGAATGGCCACGCAGGCCCAGTGCGGGATGGTAGATGTCACATTTGTCTTCGATTTTTTGGTTCTAGGACATGCCGGTTTCCTCACGATGTTTTCCTTCAACGTTTTGAAAGCAGCGATGATGAAATTATTTGCAGAAAATAAAGCACCTGCCTGGGTTCGAACCCACGATCTACAACTCGTTACCTCAGGGCCACCACTGCTCTCAAATTTTGCTGGGGTGGATCAAATGGTCAATTTTCCCACCCGTACGTAAAATACGTGCTTGGGCGTGGAGTTGCGGACACCAGCCTGTTTTACTACGTACTAATATTATTTTAGCCAAGCGATTACCTACACTATCACTAAAGATATTAGGAGAGTTGACCACTGATCACCTGATTTGTGACTTTTAGAAAGATTAAGGTCAATTTTTTTTTTATCTTTGTCTTGGTGACAAAAACAATTGTACAATAATTTGGTACAGAGATGTGAGACTAATTAATCTCCTGGCTCCTAAACTAGGTTTATTGCCTGTGACATGTGAGTCAGTGGTTCCAAAACTTATGCTTACATAAACTGCGTCGATACACCAATAGATTTATGACTTATAGTTATGGTTACTTATTAACTACTTTACAAAAGCATTTGCAAAATATAAGAGAAGAGAAATGCGTGTGTGTGTGTGAGTGTGCATGCGTATGTGTGAACGGCAATAGATCAGCTAGACGCACATACTTATGAGTGGTGTTAAAAGCCTTATTAAAGCAAACAAGAGAGATTTACATGCCTTTTTTTTAGATAATGTTTCTCAATAGCAACGCTGTTAGCGTACCCATAAAGTTTTTAAACCACCTGCTTTTTGAAACATGTTTAACACACGGGGTACAAATTAGTGGGTAGACAAGTACTCAAGAACAATAAGCACATTGTTCTAATGATCTAATTGTACGCGTCGGTGACTGCTAACTCATTTAATTTTGGCAAACCATAACAGCTGGAGGAAGTGGAAAATTATCAATTTAGTCATCTAGTTACGTTTTGTTTTAATTGTTCTTGTTTTTAAGTACTAGACTGACGTTGCTCAATATGGCTACCGTTTCCATTGTTATGAGCACGTGAAAAACTTCAAAGTTCGTTATATTTTCTGCCCGTCATTATATTGTAAGTCTTAAATTCGCTTTCAGCACGCGAACCACCACCACAGAAACAACACAGACTACCACCACATGATACCCACACACAACACACACACACACACACGCATGCACACACACACACCCACACAGACACACACACACACACACACACACACACACCTGCATGACCGCCATAGAAACGGGTTTTGTCGACGGAAGAATAGAACAAATTACCGATTGTAGAAAAAATCTATAGAAATCTGTCAACAATCTGTCATTTAGTCTATTTTGTCAACAGAACAGAACGTGCTGGTACGCTGGCTGCGTTTCCACCAGAGAAGAGCGAGGATGCGTAGCGAAGGATGTGTGTGAAACTATCCAATAACATCGCTTCTTTTTATAGCTTGAGCTAAGCTAGCACTGTTATCGGTTAGTTGAACGCACATTCCTCGCTACGTCGCTCATCTCTGGTGGAAACACACCCTAATACTGAAAACCAACTTTAATGTCTTATCAATGTAAATGCAAGAAGCAAAAAAAGAAAATATTGAAATATTGTTTATTCTGCACAAACAAGACGCACAATACAGACAAAATACATTACACTAATAAAAAGTAGCCAAAAGCCTCGTACTTATAACATTAAAAGCTATGCTACTTAAGGGGGATGCGCCAAGGTAGCCCATGAAATTCAAATTTTCTTACTTTTTATGCAATTTGCTGGTCAGTATCAGGTTGTATGTTGATCTAAATAAGATTCTCGGCCGTACGTAATAAATATGTATTTATAGAATTATAATCACAAAAATCATCAATACATCCTTGATCGAAGAATACATCTCTTTAGGTTCATATTACCCCATTGTACGACTATTTCATGAAATCTTGACATTGGACGCCAATTCTAACTTAGGGAGTTGTATTGCTGATTCTAATAATTATAATTCTCTAAAGCCATATTTGTTACGGCCGCGAATCATATTTTAATCAACATACAACCGGACACTGACCTGCAAATTGCAAAAAACATAAGTAAATTTGAATTTTGCGGGCTACCTTAGCGCATCTTGTGTGTCGTACAACTCGTACAGTAGGCTGCACGGCAGTGGTAACAAAGCCAGTATAAGCTGGCCTCTTGTTACCCGACTGCTTAAACACAGGGTTATGTTTTTCATGTGTATCTATGTATCTTTTTTTATTGAAACGCTATGAGACCAGGTCAAGGTCAAAGTTTTGCCATCGACGTACTGTCCACTGCTCTCTCTATTTAAGTCTCTTTTCCTAATGTATTTTTGTTTTAATGTAGAAACTTGTGTTTTTTTTATTCCTATTTTTATTTCTTCCACAGAATCTCTTCACCAGATCATGCGCCACTAAGCGGCGCGCACACACGCGATACCGGAAGTAGCGCAGCAGCGCGCGCGCGACATGCTCGGGGTACTTCCGGTGCGGTGGGTCGCGCGCCTCAAACATGGCGGAGTTGTCAACCAATTCATTATGGCCACCATGGGTGAGTTACATACCTTTTTTATACGGTTTTCAGTTCTGTTAGAGAAATATGTTGTAAAACCAATTGGTTTGGCATGTAACGTGATTTTTTACTCGACTGCGGGACAGAAAAGACAGGGTAATGTTATTTTTTAAGTCTTGCGATGTTTATGGTCTGGGTTTTGTTTTTTTTTATATGATCAAAATGGCGGATTTTTGGGTGACCAGGCAAATGACCAGGTTCATGTGAGGTTTCAAAATAAAGGGCTTGAGGTTCCAAAAATATAAAACACAAAAAGATAGTGAAGAAAAAAGAACCCTGCTGCAACTAAAAGGTTCAAAACAAGATGACTTTTCAAGCAGTCTGTTGCTAATTGATTTTGCATTTCCGCCATACATTTTAAAACATAACGTGGGATCGTTGTGTTTCATTGTATCGAGGCCTCTTGGTAATATGTGACAATGTGTCTGACCTCTTCACTACATTATGGCCGACGAGAGAATGCGTTCTTGACACCTGTCAGTTTCATATAAACGAATACGTGTTTTGCGAATTTGATCTTTATTAACTACTAGAATCGTCGCACTGACAGGTGTAAGGTACGCATTCTCTCGACGGCCGAACTGCAGTCTTGACAGGCTCCCAGAGTAGTGACAGCCCTCCATTGAGGTCTGTGCGGGCGCAGAACTTCGTATAGGGTAAGTCGGTGTAAGACGCCATAGTTAAGGTTTAAAGTGCAAATTCATACTAAATCAACACTATCCATCGATAAATATTAGCAAGAAATGTTTGATAGGCCTTCTAAATAACATACATTTTATTTAAAAAGTACGGTATTTTCAGTTCTTAAAATTATAGTAAAAAATAATTAATATCACGGCCCCGTTCGAACCACGTTGACAGAAGACCGAATGGAGCAAAAAATGCACACCGTATCGCCATCTGTGCCACTGGATTAAAAAAAAAACAGAGTTGTGGCTTCTTACCCGCACTGGCATATTACCCTACCGCTATAATTTTCAGTTTATTCAAACTACGGCGTAATTGCGTAACGCACTAACAGTAGGAATGCTGACAAATTTTTCGAACTTATGAAGCAATGGATTAGCAATAGGCTTCAAAATGTTTCAGATTGTGATAGATAATGTGTGGGTTAAGTATACGGAATCGTTAAATAACAAGTAATACCTATAGCTATTCATAGTAACGTTCTACACGCAGATATGATCAGCTGTATTGACATAGGCGCGGAAATAACAACGAACATTCTCCTTACTCGACGAATTCCGCCAATATAGACTCGTACATACAGTCTTGAGAATAATTAGTTTACCCTAATACGCAAGATTCAAAAGTGATTTAATTATAGAATTTTAGAGTATTGGTAGAAATTTCATGGTGTGACCATAGACGAACAACAAAAGTAGGACGGAACTCCACTAAGACAAAACTGAGTCTCTTAGGTGTGAATAATGTGTGAGTGTTGCTGTTTGCGCGCGTAATGGCCGACCATCGGCCGACCGTCGGCCGACTGTCGGCCGACTAATGTGTGAACATGTGCGTACAGCGGCCTGTCGTACAGCGAGCTGGCCTTTTTTTAATTACCGAAAATCTGTCAAATTTTTTTGTTCATCCATAGCATAGTATAGTATTCTCGATACCATATTAATATGAAATAGATCTTTTATCAATGTTACATTATTTCACGAGGAAATTTCTTTGAATGTTGTGTAAACGGTATTTATGCTCGTGACTGTACATACACACAAATAAAGCACCTATGTAAGCATGTTATGTAGGTATATGTAGCTAGGTAGGTAGGTAGCGTTCACTCAAACTTCATTGTCACGTCTGATGCGGTTGTGATACGGTTTTGTACTACTAGTACCTACAGCTCCATACAAAATGACAAAAAACATAAGTAATTATTTTGTTTTGGCACCAACCCCTTCAATAAAAAAGTTGTTGACGTGTTCCGCATTCGCCTCACGAAGTTCGCTCCATATCTGATATTCCTGGTTCGACCCCAAATTTAATTCCCTTGTGGCCCCGAAAATCATTTGTTTCATTTATTTATTGTTTTAGTTCCATTTAACCCCACTTTTTGTTCCTTATTCGCCTCAGGTTTTATTGTTTGGAAATTAATGCTTTTAAACTAGGTAAGTAGTAGGTACTGCCAGGTATGGTAATGAAAAATTACTGCAACAATAATTCATGAATAGTGAATGAATGAATTGTCAGTCAAAACAAAACTGTCAAGCGGAAAGATTATATCAAAGCACTTCTGTATAATTTTGTATGGAGTATCAATAAGGCTCAATTTACACGGCCGGCGCCGCGGAACGGAATGGAAGCGACATTTTTTTTTACAAAGCATAATGAACTTTATGTCAATAGTGTAACGTGCAAGCTAGATACGAGCCAATTAACAGCAAGCGTAGCAGAAGCACCGTCTTGTCGACGGAATAATAGACAAAAATTACGTTTCGTGAAGACAGTACGACGGCAGCAAAGTAGAAAGAGTCAACTGCACTTTTTACGAAATTCAGTAATTTATTAACGGTTATCTTTTATTTTGCTTATATCTCGAAAATGGTGTCTCCTATCGCAAAAATAATGAAAATTTCGACCCCCTTTACGATACCCTGAAACCCCTAAAACTCAACATGTAGGTAATCATTTTTCACATTTTCCATACAAAAAGTGAAAAATTACTTTTTTCCTTTCAATTTTTATACTTTGTGGCCGTCGAGTAAAAAGATTTCTACTGTCTTTAGCATGGCGATTAAAAAATTAAATTGTCTTCACTACCTTAGACAACTGTCTTCTGAAATAGTCTACATTAAAAAGGACCTAGACAACGATCGGCAGAAACGAAAGACAAAATGACAGATTTTAAAAGGATTTTTACGGTGCGATGTCAAAAATAGAGAAACGAAATGTCACTTTGTATGGGAATAGCCGTCTCTATTCTTCGAAGAGATAGATAGCGCCATGCTAAGCCCGCAGGGCGCACGTCTTCTGGAGAATTCTCGCGCATTCTCAGAAATTCCCGCTTATAATTTCGTTGCAAAAAGTGGCTTACATTCCATTCCGCGGCGGTGTAAATTGAGCCTAAAACGCATCACTCAACTAACTTGGCCTCGTGCAAGTAATTGTCGCGGTGTTGCTTATAAACGTAAGCTGTTGTCGTTAATTGGCTTTTACCCGCGGCTTCATGTATCAAACATAATCAGTGATTACCTCATTCAGCTTATACGTAACATAACATAACTAACGTTACATAACTGGTGAAATGTGGGTGTACTTACTATAGGTGCACCTCTGCCTAACCCTTCGGAAAATACAGGCGTGATGTTATGTTATGTTATGATACGTTATCAGCATAAAATGTTCCCACTGCTAGGACACAGGCTTCCTCTCTGAGAGGGAGTGACTGGTAATTCACCACGCGGGTCCAGTGTGGGTCTAATGTCACATGTCTTCTTTGTTACCTATTTTTTGTTCGTTTTGAGATACCGCTATGGGCTCAATTTACACCGCCGCGGAATGGAATGAAAGCGACTTTTTGCAACGAAAATAGCTTAAGATGTTAATAACATCTTGAGCTGTGTCTACGCTAGGCGAGCCGAGCACGAGTGGAGCACAACCGGAACACGAATTCACATGGCGTGGCGTGCTCGTTCCAGACTCCTAAATCTGTCAACGCTACGCGAATTTATGCTCCTTTTATACTCGGCTCGCCTATCGTAGACGCAGCTTTAGTTTAAACGTGCAAGTTGTCAATAGGTTAAACAAATAGTTATCGTTTCAGATTGAGTTTAGTTCAGAATGCGTAACACTCTTAGGCAAAGATCCCACTCCTTCCATTGAAAATATTGAGCAAGAACTGGCACAGATTTGAATGGACAGCCCTTAGCAACATTGGATGACATAACTTCAATTACTTACCCATTATTACACAAGATTGAATGATTCATCTCTGTTGTAATATTTAAGGGGCTTACAAGAGCTAAAGCGCGGCACTGTCGGATGGCATAGAAAAGAAAGAGACGCGCGATGACAAAACGCTGGTAATTTATTGCAAAATATGAAACAATTATGGATTTACAAAAAATCTATTCATTGGACTAAAAAATTAAAACATTATTACGTTAGTATGTTGCTTGTAGAATAATCTGACAAAAAATCTGAATGGTTGCATGTATATTAGTATGAAATTTAATCGTTAAAAAAAATTTTTAGAGGTATCTTCGTGGTTTATTTCTATCATATCAAATTAATTGTATTATGTTTTCAACACACTGCCTAACTAGCTTAAATCCTGCAGAATATCATATATTTTTCTGGTTTTGGCAGTGGATCATATATTTTTCGGCATTATAAATTTGCGTTTAGGTCATGTAGTCCCCTTAAGGCGCTGCCCAAACGTAGGACACCGTAAAATGCTCAGTTTTTTGTCACACAGTTTGGCGTATTGGTATGTCAAAAAAAGAGTTATTCAAAAATATTTCATAAAAATAAAATAGTATCATGATAAAAATAAATCGTAAAACAGAGCACAAAAAAATATTTTTCGTCGCATGGTTCTCATAATTTTGTGCGTAAACTGTCATATTTTATTTAATGATAATGATAATAAAGGGTATTCAATCAACTAAATAAATACTTAAAAAATATTCCACTGAGCCATGTATTTATTTTATAATTTAATTTGTAAAATTTAGTGATCATTCGATTCAACTAATATCTGTTTTGAACCTTATTTGTTGCCGCGGTGCGCTATTGTCAATTACCTAAAAATTTGCTTCTTACCATGCCTCTGGCATTGGACAAATAACTCTTGATTACTGAAGCTATGAACATTAGACCCGCGGCGCGGCGGGCCGCAGCACGCCCTATTGCATAAAAATAAATAAAATAAAATATTTTTACAGAAATACTTGGCCCATAATATTGTTAGTAGAACGACTTAAAAACTATGTAACGCATAAACGCGCTAAAGCAGATGGGACCCGTTGTTGTGGGCCGCACCACCGCAACGTAGTAATTGTTCCAGACAGATTCAAGTTTCGAATTTGAATCGATTTCACTCCAGTGCAATAAGGCTCGCGCATACAACATGTACTAAACTGATGCAAGAGAATTTTTGCAATGCGTTGCGATGCGACGCGGCCCGCTCAAATGTGTGTGAGCCTGAATAGAATAGTAGGTACCTATAGTAAGATAGTAATGAGCTGTTTAATCGCCAGAATTTTATTCAAACTGGGTCTGTAGTTCTTGAGATGCAATCACACAAACTTTCTCTTTTTACTGCAGCTTCACGTGGGCTCGTAGCGTTATGTAATATTGAAAGCCTATTAAATGCTACGCGATATTGGTGGTTTAAACCTTTAATATTAGTCATTAGGTTTACTGCGGTTTCAGTATTTTTTTAATTAACGGCTGACGGCGGCTGGCGGCGGTTATTGGAGGAGAGTAGGTACAAAAATGCACAAAAAAAACCAACCGCCTTCCAAAAAAAAAACACTGCAAAAGTGAAAAATAACTAATTTCGGAAGTCGGTGTCTTTGTTTTTTCGGTTTTTGCCACCGACTACCGAAATCAAAGTAATTTTTCACTTTGTGATGTTTTTTTTTTTTTTTGGAAGTGGTTGTTATTTTTTTGTAAAAATGCTTTTGTTTTTCTCTTTTTAGTTGCGGTACCTACCCCACACAAATTCGTATACCACTACTTGCTATGTAAATAATAGTGGCAGGAAGTTATTATCATATCATCAATATGCACTAATTGGAAAAATACGTATTATTGAAAGTAACTAAAAAACTACCAAAGCGCAGTTAATACAATTTATATGGGCCCACCCCTGAGGCATTACCTACACATTAAAATAAAAAAAATCGATATCGATCCACAATTGCCGGAGATATCGTATAACAAATATATCCGCCAATTTTCCTCCTTTTT
Organism: Griposia aprilina; assembly: GCA_916610205.1. Taxonomy (NCBI): domain Eukaryota; kingdom Metazoa; phylum Arthropoda; class Insecta; order Lepidoptera; family Noctuidae; genus Griposia; species Griposia aprilina. The sequence continues at coordinate 14,487,530 of OU744304.1, read as the reverse complement.
TCTTCAACTTTGGCTTCTTAGGAAATTTCACTAAGTATGTTAATATTCACAGCGTATGTTAAGCAAAATGTTCGATAGTAACAATATCATGCCTGTAGACTCCGTAAGCCCAGGCTGAGATAACACTTACGGAGAAGGGTGCGAAAATGTGGGTGTACCATAGCACACTCAGATTGTGTATAAGCCCCCTGTTGTACTACGTTTTCCTTGTCGCTATCCTAACCTAACCCTATAAATGACAATGCTGAAGGGCACTACAGGACTTAAACGCAAGTTTTATAATGGCTTAAAGTAAATGATCCACTGCAGTAAACAAAATCAGAAAAATATATGATATTTTTCAGGATATATGCTAGAACTAATTTGAGACGATAGAAAAACAACTCGAAGATACCTCTAATAAAAATGTATTGTAACGATTAAAATTTAAAACCACACAAACGTTCATGCAATCATTCTGATTTTTTGTCAGATTATTCTACAAGCAACATATTAACGTAATAGTGTTTTAATTTTTTTGTCCATTCAACAGATTTTTTGTACTGATAATTGCTTCATATTTTGCAATTAATTACCAGGATTTTATCACCACGCTTCTCTTTCTTTTATATGCAGTCCGACAGTGACCGCGCTTTAGCTGTTGTCAGCCTCTTAACTACTTAGGCGGATCTCAAACTACCACGCGCCACGCTCCGGTGCGCGGGACCCGCGCCCCCGCGCGTGATTTCTTCATACATCTATATATATAAAAATGAATCCCTGTTTCCCTTGGTCACGCCATCACGCGTGAACGGCTGGACCGAGTTCACTTTTCTTTTTTTTTTGTTATGTTCGTTATTGTCAGGAGAAGGATCTTATGAAATAAAAAATTAGGAAGTTGATCGGAACGTTACAAAATTTAAGAAAACTTAACGCCAATATTAATTTTACATAACTGTCAGTTGTTTGAAATAACTGTCAGCGATTGACAAAATGCACGCTGCAAATATCTTTTAACACAGATGGATCGGTTGATAAATGAGTCGATAGTATAGTTTTAGTTTTAGTCAATAGTCAAAACTAAAACTAAACGACATATGACATTCCTAGTTAAGACAGGACAACGTCAGCGTGAGGGTCGGCTTGTATTCAATAAAAACGCGTTTCCGCGCGGGGCATTTGTCTCCGTTTCCCGCGCCCCATCGCTTGGCGCGTTGTAGTGTGAGATCCTTGTAACGCAAGACGCCTGTATGAGCGCCTGTTATTTTCAGCTGACTGGACCAATGGACCCTGACTACAGGCCAATAGAACTCTAAGATAAATAAGTATTGCAAGGGTAATTAAATTATGACGCAACAGTAATGAAATGTGACGTAAATTTTATAAAAGAATGACGTCGATGTCTGACATTTGACTTTTCAGTTTAATTTGCGATAATTAATGAGTAATGGGAGATAAGATGATTATGTGCACGCGTCGGTTCCGTTATTATACCTAATTAAATGAATGGTGAGAATTTATTTTTAATTGACCGCATAATTTTTATCATCATAATAACTCAACGGTTTTGCGGATTGGGTATTGTCCAGCACCACTATCACTCACAATCTGAATCATTTTGAAGGATATTGCTAAACCATTGCTTCTTATGTTCCAAAAATTTGTCTGCTCAACAATGTAAATAACGCCATGAATGTTCTTGAACTGTCAAAATGAAACCCATTCCTTTAGTGTGTTACGCAATCTAAGCTAAACTCATTAATTATTTTTTTATTAATGTGTAATATTCCCACTACTCAACAGTAAGCTGCTTGCATCCTCGTCCATTTGTTAAATTAGATTATTTATAAATATTTCCTGTTAGGCCAGGGCGACATAGACAATACAGAACATAAATCACTGAAAAGTATCGAGCTTGGCACCTTGCCATCCAAGTAAATCTCAATTCAGTGGTGCCTAAAAAACGAACGTTACTTTATGGTCGACCAGTTTGGAGGTACTAAAAAAAAGCATTTAAGGCGGAACCTTCAGGGTAGACTGCGAAATTAAATTTTTGTTACGTTGTTACGTTATTTTGTTACTGTCAGGTTGTATTTTAATTAAAATATTATTCGCGACCGTAACAAATATGGCTTTACAGAATTATAATCATTAGAATCAGCAATACAACTCTATAAGTTCATATTACCCTATTAAATGACTATTTCATGAAATCATGACATTTGAGGGCAATTCTAACAGGAGTTGTATTGCTGATTCTAATGATTATAATTCTGTAAAGCCATATTTGATACGGTCGCGAATCCTATTTAGATCACCATACAACCTGATACTGACCTGCAAATTGCAAAAAACGTAAGAAAATTTGAATTTCATGGGCTACCTTGGCGCATGCCCCTTAAGAGCTCATCATCTATCTATATGGTAATATATATAAATAATATTGAAGAGTTTGTATGAACGACCTTATCTCTGGAACTACCTAGAGGGATTCGTTTTTTTTTTTTCATTTAATAGGCCATTTCTTCAAGAAGCTTATAGCCTATTTAAGATCACTCTACGACCCTTAGGAGACGAGCAAAAAGGAAAAAAAAAACAGAAAGAAATCTAAACGAAAACGAAGTAATAGCGCGGCCGGAAGATGCTATGCGACGCGGTGGGTCGGGGACCGAGAGAGTTTTATAAAAATGTAGCTATTGTTTTAGTATACTGTTTATATTACGACTTCCACGCGAACGAAGTCGTGGGCTGAAGAAAGAAAGAAAACTAAGAAAGAAAGGAAGAAAAATGCGTTCAAAAATACACCATAAAACTAAAAAAAAAAAAAAAAAAAAAATACGGGTCGACTTGAGAACCTCCTCCTTTTTTTTTCGTCGGTTTAAAAAAACGGAAGACAATGATTATAATGTCAAAGGGGCCTCAGCTCAGCACAGCACAATAACTTCTAACCCTCATAATCACATTTCAAAACACCCACAGGAAGATATGTGATGTTGACCTGTTTTCTCAGCACACCAGTGTTGCCGCCGTCCGATTTTGATTTTCCCCGGGCTCCTCGTGAAATTTCCCTAAATTAGGCACTTTTAATATTTTTTTCCCCTAAAATTTATTTTACGAATAAAACACAAATTTAAGTGAATTATTCTTATTTATTAAAGTAACCTACACATCTACGTCCGTACCCGTAGCATTATAGTAGTTTTATTATGTATTATTTTGTAATTTGTGTATTTTATCTATAGGCCTCAGTTGCCTGAAAATAAAATAATAATAATAATTATTATTATTATTATTATTCATATTTGACATCTCCCTTCCGCATACACAAATCTATCAACGCGAAAGAGAAAAATATATTATAGAGAACGGTACATCACAACATCAGCACACCAAGTTACGTTCGGATACACGCAGTCACGCAATAAATTCTTTTGCGAACCTAAAATCAAACTATCCCTAAAAAATCCCCTAAATATATTTTTTCCCCTTAATATTACCCTAAATAATTTTATACGCTAAAAAATCCCCTAAACGTACAAAAATCCTCTAAATCTAGGGGAAAATACCCTAAGGTAGGCACACTGCAGCACACTAATGCAACAATCAGATATTCAAATAATAATTACCTCCCACAAAACAACAGTACACAAAGTGTTGCAAAACCTGCGCATGAGTCAGTGACGTTCTCTCGAAAGCTCGGAACTGGTTCCGTCTGTATTACACACAAGCGCGGTGACATCCACGAGGTTATATCAGTTCAAACGAGCCAGGTAAATTACTATCTAACTGTCGCAAATATTGGCGGCCAATGCCTATGTGTGGCCAATGGAGAAGTAAGGCAATTGGCTGGAACTTCGTGCAAAACCAGTGTAGCAGGATCTGTTTATTCAAATCAAATCGCTCCCAGTCGAAGAAGCCAGCAATTGCCAAATTGTTGGTAGACGATTTGGCAGGGAAATTTCAATTTCAGACGTAGACCGTCGGGGAAATACTCTAGCCTACTTTGTTCGTGTAGGACATTGTCACCAGTTTCACATATCGTGTGGTATAAATTCTAGTCTGTGGGAGTCTGACAGACAACTTCTTTGTCTCCTACCTATAATGATGTCACCAAATAAAATCGCTTGTACTGACATTTTGTCGTCATTTGTCAACCATAAAGGCCCATTGCTATTTTGATGTCTCTAAAACTATTTTCTTATTTTTAGAATTAACTTATTAACCTCAGCTTAAAGGTTAAGAATGTGTAAACAAGAGTTTTATCTATTAAACCAATCTGTTTTTCAAGTTACCGCCCATTTATGGACATAATCTTACAATCTTAATAGAGGTGGCCTACCTGTGTGAGATCAGCCTTTGTCATGATAATTTTATTATTTTTAGTCGCTTTCTTCTACCACCATAACATAAGTCCAACTTCCAGAAAGTAGTATATTTTCAGTAAAATATCCTAGTTTCTGGATTTCGGCTGAAAGTCTTCCTTATTAGAGGGCCTAGACAATTGGCATTCGCTTCGGAGCGATTCTATTTCTACAATCGCTATCGCTTTCGCTAACGTTTCCATTACACGAATCGAAAAATATCGATAACGCTTGTCAAAAAGTGCCACTTGGCTACCGCATCTCTATGGAAGTAATCGTTCGACGCTAATTTCTATTCGTTGACCTATGATCACGTGACATTTGGATAGCTTATGTCAACCCCATATTTTTTTTTTGGGTTTTCTACTAGCGTCATCGCTAATCGAATGTTACCTTGTCTAGGCCCTCTGAATATTTTTAGCAAATCATAAGCTAACTTTTCTGAAGCTCATTTATGAAGTACTTTCCAAAAAAATATTTAAAAGCAATATACTATTTAGCCTAAACCGTAATCGTAAACATCCAAACAACAAAATTAAGAACATGTTGTTATTAATCAATGATTACCAGTCATCTTACAAGTCGTATTAATTAATACAGCGCGGGTTTTAATCAGCAGAGCAGAGATAACCATGATCTTCTTGACCGCTAGTCTAAAGGTATGCGCACAATCATTTTTATTATGCGGAAGAAAACCGAGTCAGTCTTGAAAACTCTGCGGGGAGTAGCAACAGCATTCTGGAAATGATAGCAGACACGTTGGACGTGGCTGTGTACAATCGATTCATCAATCGGCATGTCAGAGTTGCGGGTTGATGAATCGACATTATTTTCCACTTTTATTTCTGTACCTGCTAACATACTTTTTATTTTTGTAACTAACAATATGGCCGCTTGATGTCAGTTTTATTTTTTTATTTTTTTATTATTATTGTGTAGCCCTTTTTTTTTTGGGTGGCAAATCATCCGGAGCGGGAGGGCGTGTCAGACTCTTACTGACTAAAACCCAACCGTGTTCCTTCAGTTGCCTGTGCGCCAGGGCCACGGTAATGATTGATTGATTTGTTTACCTTTCTCGGCTTTATTATTATTGTGTAGGCCTAAGATACCAGATATCGGTGATCATAATTCTGTTAAACCAACTATATTGCTCTCAAAGTTAAAGCATTTAGTTCAATTAAACCATTTACAGGCAGTTTTGAATTGTTAAGGAGTCGAGTCAGTTAGTTCGAGAGTTCCAAAACGTACATAAAACCTACTATAAAGCTACCATTAAATAGGTTTTTCTTTCATTGACTTGAATGTGCCCTGGCGGCTGAGAGTATGTCATGCTCACTCTAATGTCTCGCTGGTGGTGGCGTGTGTGTTGGATCATTAAGTTCCCTTCAAAATGATTGAGCTGATTGGTGCTGATCCATGCGTCATGTTCGTGAACGGGCGCCGTCAGTGGGGACTGGTCATTTCTTAGCTGCCACGGCTTGTTTTAATTTAATTTAATATTTGAATTGCTTTTGTCTTTTTATTACGGACGCTTTTAACGTTCTGCGTCGTTCTCACATGCATAATTTCAACATGAACGATGTAATCAATATTTTGTAACCATATTCTGATTTAAAAGAGTGTCCATGGAGTTTCTTGCCCGTTCTTCTCCATTGGTACCTACTACGCTTTGAAATGGGTAACTAGCTTTATCTTTCTGACTGACCGACCCCTTGACAATTCAAAAGTGCAGTGCAGTTTATTTGAAATAAATGCTTTGAGTTTGAGTTTTACATAGATCTTTAAGGAGAAGAACGGACAAGAAACTCCATAGACAATCAAAAGTTAGAATACTCGAATGTCTCTTTACGGTCAAAGGATTTATTTATTTATTTCCTTTATTTTATTATATACATATAAATTATATTTTTAAATATTCGGATATAAAACATTGAAAAATATAAAAAATAGCAGCCCACCGGTATCGGTAACAGGGTCCAAGCTACCGGCCAGGGCTCCAGAAAGAGGAACCTCCCTAACAATGCGAGCCGTGTCTAGAAGTACCGCTTTCTGCATATCCAGCTGCCCACCGAGAGCCTCCTCAGGTGTGTCCTCAGGTTCCTGTTTCGGATAAGGCGGGAGGCAACGCCCGGGTGTTGTCATTGTGTGGATCGACCGGAGGACACGGTGGAGCATACGGTGGAGGTCTGCCCGGCTTGGGCGGAGCACCGCCGTGTCCTCGTGGGGGCGATCGGCAGCGGCGATCTCTCGCGTCCGGCCCTGGTTCAGGCCATGGTATGGAGCGAGAGGGAATGGAAAGCAGTCACCTCCTTCTGCGAAGCAGTAATGCTCGCGAAGGAGGAGGTGGAGCGCATGAGGGAGACGCAATCATTGTGCCCTCACGCCCCTAGTCGCCGCAGGAGGAGCCACCCTGGGCGTCGGGAGTCGATAGCCGACTCCCGGCCACCGTAGGCGCGGGCCTGCGGACGGCGAGCAATGGGCAGCTCGCCGTCCGGTAAGGACCAGGCCCGGGTCGACGGCGCGTTGTGTTCCACGCGCGCCGCAAAGTGATGTCAGCATAATTGACGGGGTCCGATAGGGCCGATGCCTGCCGGGGTCGCGGATTGTTCGAAAGAGTTACCGTGGCCCTGGCGCACAGGCAACTGAAGGAACACGGATGGGTTTTAGTCAGTAAGAGTTTGACACGCCCTTCCGCTCCGCCCAGAGCAGGAGAGGTCATTTGACGATTTCCAACCCAAAAAAAAAAAAAAGGTGTTGATCAAGGCTCTTGGCTATTATATTAAGCCATTAGCTGTCACGACTATCGGCACAATGATCGCTGAGTCCACATCCCACATGTCGACAACCTCGCGAGCCAAGTCTAGATACCTACTTGATTTGTTTATCTTTCTCGGCTTTATTATTATTATATGTAAATATTATGTTATTATTACCATATTATTTATTTTATTATTAATAATATCTATATATCCTTGTATGTATGTTATTCGACGTATTTGTTAAGGAATTTTTTCGCACCACAATAAAAACTTGAAATTTTCAAGAGCCAAGAAGGTTAATAACAAGAAATGATGATAAGTACCTATTCAAATTTATCTTATGTTTTAGTTTACCTTGCTCCATAATTTTGTTTGTCCTTGGGAAAATTAACTAATACAGTTTCATGTTTAGATAACTGAGGAAAACTTGTGCCAAACACGTATTTTTTTCATATCATCGCTAACCTCATTCTGTTTATTATCCATAATATTAGACAATTTATTCATCACATGAGTATATTATTCTCCATTTTGTGGAATTGAGGTAACATGAACGTACCTTCTGATTGGATCATTTGAGCTACTAGGAAAATTCGCCTTAAATTATCTATTATTTTATTTTCCTTTGACGTGTTCTAGTTTGCCAAGCTTGTGTACATTTTGCTGCAGTTTCAGCAATAACTACAGCAGTTATTTATGTAAATGCTATAATTGTAAATGATAAATAATTTTATTTCATTTCTTTCTTTCTTTTATAATATCTGACTACTCTGAGAAGAAAGGCCGAAACAAACTCAGAGGTCACAGTCTCTTTTGAAGTCCAGACATAATCTTGGTCAGATCATATGAAGACCATGTAGATTGGTGTCTGAAATGGTATTTTGAGGAAAACCACACAGATTGAGTGGACCTGTCCAGTCATTGCACGCATTTGTCAGTAAAGGTGCAGCTCAACTCAGAACTTAATTCTAACCTCCTTTTTAGGTAATTTGGAATATAGACAGTGTTATACCTACTAGTCACAACCCACAAATTACAACTATGCTAATATCGCCGTTAAACAGCGAAAACCAATTATTACGCAAAAATCAGTTTTGAAATAAATGCAATTAAAATTTTAACGACATAATTATTATAGAGAGGTCAAATTTGTTAGTTATTTTGTAAATTTGTATGTAGGGGGTAATTCTGCAACTACCGGTCGGATTCGAAAAAGAACTTTCTGCATTTGATAGCCCAATTCTTGAGGAAGGCTATAAGCTATTTACCATCACGCTATGACCTGTACGGGCCGAGCAAATATAAAAAAGTCGGAAAGAACGCTAAACGAAAACGAAGTGATAGGGCGGGCAGGTGATGCGATGCGATGCGACGGAGTGGGTCAGGAGAACAAGAAATTTCACGCGGACGAAGTCGCACGCTATTGCTTCGTTTTTGCGTAGCGTTCTTCCTGACTTTTTTTTCTTTTTTCTCGACTCTTAAGGGTCTTATCGTGCTGTTAACTGTAGTCTCCGTCAAGACTTAGAAAGCAAATGTAAAAAGATTTTTTTAAATCCGATTGGTAGTTCCAGAGATTACCACGTGCAAACAAACAAAAAAACAAAAATGCTGTTCAGCTTTATTATTAGTTTAAAGATTAGTTTAATAAAGAAAAAAAAAGAAGGAATATACGTTTATTCGCGGTAAACATGACGCAGAAAAAATCAGAACCACAATACAACAACAAACACACATAACATAATGTGTCCACACCCTTACAGTCAATAACACAGCACAAATTTTGCGGTTGAAACTCGCCACAAATCTGACCGACCTTGCTAGGACTCGATCGAACCAGTCGTCTTGATTGAAACTAACTGAAATCATAAGTACTTGTCACTGTTTATTGATTGATACATCGATATTTTTTGTGAGAACTCGCGACCTTGTTACGAGGTGCTGTTGATCCAACAACCAATAAGTAGTAGATTGTTATACAAGGGGCTAAAATGACCCATTATATACGAGGTAATTTCAGGTTTAGAAACCGAGTTATAATGGGTTTTTAACGCCGTGTGTTACACTCTACTTTTCACTACGATTGTGATATTAATATAATACAATATTAAATAGTTTACTTTTTTTAATTTCTTCTGTAGCCGCAACGCAATGCACGCATTCTACCGAAGAGATCGCCGCTTTTAGTTCCATTTTCAAAAATAAAATATTCTTCTGTTATGAATCAGTAATAAGTCAAGTCTTTATTCATGATTGTTCTACTTATGAATAAAGACTTTTTGGATTTTGTGGGCTCGTTGGTAACAAATAAATTCAACAAAAAACCCCTAGAGGAAAATATGTTATTTTATCCTCGCTCTGGTATGCACGTGTTAGAAAGTGGATGAAATACTACATTTATAGGTATTGGCATCCACTTAATTAGTAAGCTTTGAGTGTCAGAATGGCTAGTTATATAATATGTAAGAAAGTATCTATGATTACGGTGTGTTGGGAAGGGATTTTATGAAGAAAAGCACAGAAAGACAAGACCAGGCATTTATTTCAATTAGGCTTGTCAATAAATATAGGTAGGTAACGTTAATGAGAAAGCTATTATCCGTTCCAAAACTAGGTCTTCATGGAGAAGAAGGATAAGAAACTCCATGGCAGCTTGTTTTAGTCTTTTGTCAACACATTATCACATTAGCATATTACTATTGTTAACACAAGGTCCGTTTCTCAAAGTTAGCAACTTTGTCAATGTAAAGAAAGAACATGAATATTCCTTAATTCGATTTAACACACATAAGCAATATTAGCTATATGTATAACACATACATAACAACATAGATCAGCAATACTAATCAATATTAGAATATCAATTATTTATAAGTACTTAACTTACATGAACATTGTGGTCAGTCGATCTTTCACTAGAAGTGATGTGATGATCATAATTCAATCTATTTTACAATATAGGAAGAACTTCGCTATGCAGCGTGATTTCCTTATGTACATTGGCTTGTAACAAATTATTATGGACATTGGACACCACTCAGGATCTGTGAGTCTGTCCTCTCTCGTCAAACCATTCGAACCAAGATCCCCTTCGAAATTGGCGGTAACTCATTAAAATCCCTCCATATTACCAGTCAGTACCACAAACATTGCCGCCCATTCTGCCGCCTTTTTAAACCAATCAGAGATGGTTGTACATAATTGCTAAATATCTTCTAATAAAGGTTTTAATTAACAAATCTAGTATAGTGGAACTATTTTAAAACTTCATAAGATTATTTAGCAATTTAGTATGTATTTATTTGTATTCTTTAAGTAAAATCTTATATTATATTACCATCATCTTTAAGATCTGAGAATCGTCTAAAACAACTTGTTACTTTTAAATTGCAATATTAAATCATGAGAAATATTACTAGTATCATATTAATTATTTTTTAATCATTTATTTTAATACTAAGATAACATACATTTGTTTTGATTAAGTCAAACCACCAAACATGACTTGTTTGAAAACTCTAGAATCGTTTTTTGTGAAGCGACCTTTTAAGTCAGAATAAATACCATTTACATTAAATACTTCTGTCTATGAAATATCAATTAAATAAATGCTAATAACATATATCTTAAATTAAGACCTTTCTATTTATAAAATAATAATTTACGTTCAATAAAATATAGTTGAAATGGAACGTTTCCATACGTCAATGTCTTTGTCATCTGACAGCTGACGTTCATATTGTGATTCTAGATTATAGATCATTAAACAACATCAATATTTGTGATCAATAATCAATCAGTTATTCGCCTATAAATATGAATACTCTCACACACGCTACAATGACGGACTTTTTTAACAGGAGGTGTGATATTTTATATATATTCGAGCTTTACTGTCTGACTGATTATTGACTGCCTCGCGGGTCTACTGGCCGCAAGCGCTACTGCTGAGCATGTGGTACTGGGTACGATTACCGGGTCGGGCAGAGCTATTGGGTTTTCCCATCTAGAATTTCTTAGTAGCAGCCCAGAGTCTGGATTTGTCCCCGTTTGATGGCAATAGGCTCGCCCCTACTGCATGGGACTTAAACATAACTGCTGACGAAATGTGGGTCGTACTATAGGTACACCTCTGCCTGACCCTACGAGGAACAAAGACGTGATGATATAATATACCTACTTATTATTTTTTATTCATTTTTTATTCAGTTCCTAATTCCTTTCTATCATCAACATATTCTTCTCCGTATTCCAGTGGCTAGAAAAAGGCACTTCTTTCTTCTGTCAGCGCTACAGACTTGTGCCAGACCTACCAATCTACATGTTTCACTACTTCTTTCCCGGTCTCGATGACACATAGACCATTCCGTCTATGTGTTCACCCAAATAACATATTTTCATCTTCCGTAGCAATAGTCTGTTATAAGAAAACACGGGTTTACAATATTTTTTGACAATACCTAATCGGATAATTTGACAATTAAATTGTAAGGCAAGTAAATTTTTCTTCTTCGCCGTGTCAATGTGTATTAGTATACTAATTAGTATACTAATTACCTAACAGTACTTATATTTATATTTATTATATCGTAATTATTACTTATATTTTATTACTTATATTACTATATACTTATATTATTATTACTTATATTTATATTTAAATTTATGATATCGTAATTATTACTTATATTTTATTACTTATATTACTATATACTTATATTATTATTACTTATATTTATTATATCGTAACTATTACTTATATTACTATATCGTAACTATTACTTGTATTACTATATACTTATATTATTATTATTACTTATATTTACATTCATTACATCGTAATTACGAGTAGTATATTAATTACATAACAGTACTTATATTAAATTTTGTTTACCGAAAACTTCGCCACTGCTACGGCATGGCATTCGTGGCTGGCCGCGCAGAGGTCACCATTTTTTTATATTTTTTGAGTGCGAAATCATCAACTGACCTCTCCCGCTCTGGGCGGAGCGGAAGGGCGTGTCAGACTCTTACTGACTAAAACCCACACGTGTTCCTTCAGTTGCCTGTGCGCCAGGGCCACGGTAACTCTTTCGAACAATCCGCGACCCCGGCAGGCATCGGCCCTATCGGACCCCGTCAATTATGCTGACAACTCTTTGAGGTCACCATGACTTTATTTTTTGGGGCAAATATGACTTTGACAGGATAGGAGACGGGACATAGTTTGCGACGTTGTAATTAGTTGCATCTTTCCACTTGAGTTCAGAGGCGGTTCTGAGACTTCCAAGTGGGCTACGGTCACACTCACAACAAGTCAGTTATCAACCTTATGTTTTTCAGTTGTGTTTGGAACATAAGCGGTAGGTAACAACCACAATTAACGAGTCTTCGCATTTACTTGTACCGTTATACCAAAACTGATTGCAGACAATCATTGACTCCGTTCATTGATGAAATCAATTGTTTCGTGTCTGCACGACACGTGTAGACTAAGTATTATTGCAGTTCACATTTTACAGAAGCAGAAATGTCAATTCTACCATTTAGAGAGTTCCATGTAGAATTTGTTTAAGCAACATATCTTCCTAGAAAGATTTTTCCCTAGCCTTAAGTTTCACAAAATGGTCTAGCAAAATTCATTGTTTATGCAGCTACAACATAATGGTTATAAAATAATCCTGAGAACCTATTTGAACTTGCATTGTGAATCCGCAATGATTTGTCTGCAATTATTTATAAGTAGCCACTTACTCACAGACTTATCACATAGGTGATAATTACATGCCTGTGCGCATTTATTTACACACTTCTATGAGCGTGAATATGCCATAGCCAATTTTTGATCGACTCTTAGAGGCCTGACTATTGACTTATTGTAGGCGACATTTTTGCGAAAATGCAAATATATCGTAAAAATATATCGTTTACGATTAAAGTAGCATTTTCGTAAAGATCTGCGGGGTAATTACGTAACACAGTAATAGTAGGAATGGGTTTCATTTTGACAGTTCAACAAAATTCATTGCGTTATTTACATTGCTGAGCAGACAATTTTTTCGAACATATGAATGAATCAATGGATTAGCAATAATAGGCTTCAAAATGATTCAGATTTAATAAGAATTATAGATATTTTTAACACGCTTTTATTAGGTCGACCTGTATGTAACTAACTATGTAATGGAATCTAAGGTAACTAATTTAACCATCTTCCAAGGGTAGTAGCGTAATGAAAATTGGCAGCTGTATGTAGTTCTGATGACCATACAATAATATGGTACTGTTGAACTGATCTGATGATGGAGCCGGAAGATATAAACTGGAACTTCATGATGGAAAATCGTATCATAGCTGTTTTGGATTTCTTAGAAAAGTTTTGTAATGAACTTTGACCACGATTAGGTTTCAAGGTCTGATGATGAAGCCGGAAGATAGGCACTGGCATTCCATGATGGAATATCGTATCATAGTCGTGTTTGCACTTGTGAGAAAGGCCACGCAATGAACTTTGAACACGATCAGGTTTCAAGGTTATAATAAACCTCCAGATTGAAGAGCTAGATTTTTCTAAGCTGACAGATAAAACACCATGCAATACAGACGCACTGCCGGAGATGGAGAAGATGCGGGCTCATTCGCCTACTTAAAATAAATGTATAAATGTTAAAAATATTTCGTTATCAAAGACCAAAAAGTATAAAATAACAGGAAAGTACTGGTAACTGGTACTTTGAACAGACTGTTTAATGTAGAGCCACCTACTAGTCGTGCTGCAACTCCAGTTATAGCGCCAATCTGTGTAACCTGCTTCCCGTAACATCGCTTAACTTGATTTCTCAGCAGATTATACAAAAAGTATTTCCTGTTCCAGCACCCCACGCTTTTACAATCAAATATTATAATTAAAAACACATAGTTTACACTTCAGCCCAGAAATAGAGACAACTTGAACGATCCATATTTTTTTTTTTTGATTTTACGTGCATTTATAAAAGCGTGTTTTTCTAGTGTTTTTTAAACTATTAATTTTTATTTATTAGATATAATAGGAATTAGTACCGTAAAACGGGGTGAATAGGAACGCAGGGGTGAATCGTAACGAAACTTTAAAAGGAATTTTAACATTTAAATAATATAATTTGTTGCCAACAGGGACACGTAATCGGTTAATTATAATACAGTATACACGTTAGAGTTCCTTTTTGGCGACAGACTATAATATTTCAATGTTAAAATCCCTTTTAAAGTTTCGTTACGATTCACCCCTGCGTTCCTATTCACCCCGTTTTACCGGTAACATGTATTTTTGTTTATTGTTTTATATTTTTGAACTTTATGAATATTGTTAATATTAATGTAGGTAGGTAATGAGATTGTGTGGAACTAATTTAATTCTGTGTTTAACTTGTAATTATTCTAATTTATTTGCGTAGGGATCTTTGTAAAACATTCAGACACAATGTAAATTGTTATTGAATTAAATAAATGAAATGAAAAATAAATGATTATGATATATATTTCTTAGCACGGTAATATTTCCAGGCCATTAATGACCACTGCTAAGTATTAACCTTCTTGAATGGCATGCAACAATTCCTAGAGACGTTTACTAAAAGCATACTTTCACCAAACAAGAATAAGTAGGAAATAAGTAAATACCACTGAAATGTAAACTATACCCTAATTGCATAATAATCAACAATCAATCAATCACAATTCGAGAGTTTTAAAGAATACTGCTTCATAATGTTTGAAAAATTCGCCTGCTCAACAACGTCAACTGCCGAAAGGTAAAATATGATGACAACAAGACTGTGATATACAAATATTTCATGAATGTAAAACATCTGCATATTGTTTACCCATATTTGCAAATATTTTGAATTTGAATTTAAAGAACGCAATGAACAAGGGTGAACACTCAAAATGAAACCCCATTGCAATCAATTGTCGTTTTATGTGTTAGGCAATTACCCCGCGGAACAGCTGCATTAGCTTATATATTTCTATACATATACACATACATAGTATAAACAAAGTCGCTCTTCGTGTCAGTTTATGTGACCGCTTAGATCTTCTAGATTACATGCTGGGTTTCAATCAACTCAGCCTATCACAGTCCACTGCTGGACATAGGCCCCTCCCATGCTGCGCCACAACACCCTGTCCTCCGCCTTCGGCATCCTGGCTGTTCCAGCCACCTTTTTGAGGGCGTCGGCAATCTAGCTAGGGGGCGTCCCACACTACGCTTGCCGATACGCGGTCTCCACTCCAGAACTCGTCTGCTCCACCGGCCATCCGGCCATCATTCCTTCGACAAACATTTCCAGCCCACTGCCACTTCAGCTTGCTTACTCTGCAAGTTATGTCGGTAACTCCGATTCTTTTCCGAATAACTACGTTTCTCATTTTATCCTTCAAAGAAACCCCGACCATAGCCCGCTCTATAGCGCGCTGAGCGACCTTAAATTTGTGGATACTGTATTTAGATGCTACTATTATTAAAACCATTTTTACGATAATAATAATAATTTTTATTATTGATCCAAAAACAGTGTTAAAGTAACTGTAGGTGTGAGTGTGCTGTGTACGTGTGTTGTGTGGTGTGAGTAAGTTGGTGCAGTGAGTGTGTGTGTGATTGCGTATGAGTGTACAGATTTCGTTGTAGAACTAAATTGGTTGTACAAGAAGACGTTCAGTATCACTATATGAAAGTTTTTACAGCCAATCAGGCAGCAGCAATTTGCAATAGGATACATTGATATTTAATTTAGATAATGCAAAGAAAACTATTTTTTTTGAAATATTACCGTTGCACTCATGCGAAGGCAGGGACGGGTCGCTAGGAATGATTAATTTGTCGAATATTATTATAATAAACAAAATAATGAAAAACAAAATAATGAAAAACAAAACAATTCTTACTTTGCTCACAGCATGTAAGCACTGATTAAACAAAATAACCTATAGTAAACTGTAATGAACCGTGAAAAGCAAAATTGGTTACATTATCTGTGGTAAACCACATTATGTTGTTGTTGCGTCTATTTGTAACAAATACTGACTAGGTAATTAACTTTAAAAATAATATTATACCTTGTAATATGCTCGTGCTTGTAATAAAATTATATTAAAATGACCCACTTTCATGTTTTACGTCGTAAGTAAATTACAAAGTTTGCAGTCGATAACCTTTTGACCCGGAAGTAATTTTAATCAAAATTCTAGGAACAAAGTGACTCATTTAAGAATTTAATTATTATTGCAATGTGAAATAAGCACCGTAAATTATTACATCCTATGTATGACCGGCGCGGCGTGCATATATGACCAGCAGGGTAATTACGTAACACACTAACAATAGGAATGGGTTTCATTTTGACAGTTCAACAACATTCATTGCGTTATTTACGTTGTTGAGGATACAAATTTTTCGAACATATGAAGCAATGGATTAGCAAAAGGCTTCAAAATGATTCAGATTGTGATAGATAGTGTGTTACCTAATTAGGGTGCAGATGTATGAACGTAAACGAAGCAAAAGGAGTATGTAAGGATCGTAGCAGGTGGCATTCTCTAGGGTTCGCCTTCCGCCATGGGAGAAAGGCGTGAGTTTATGTATGTTTGTAATGTTATTTTAATCAGTGAACCTAACACATAAAAAGGTTACCTACTACGTTTTCAGAGGAAACAGTTATAACACTGATAGAAAACAGAGTAACTTTTTTTTTCAACCGGCATTGATTATAGATATTAACGTCTTTAACAAACAGCAAGATAACATCCTACAATGCCTCTCAACTAAGATTTCACTAGGCAAAACGTTTGCATTTCTTATTAGGTTATAACATCAGGATTCGTGGCACGGCTGTCATTGTAAGGAGACGTAATTTAAATTCAGTGTCCGACCGACACGGCAGACAAACTTGCTTTGATAAGATCGAATTGATGTATTGATATTTTAGGCAATGGTGCGGATTAATTTAGTGGTTTTTGAAACTGTGATCATTTGTCATTACTGAGTTCTATAAAATATGAAACAGTTTTATGACTACATTGATAATATGACTGTGATAGTTGGCAATTGACAATATGACTGTGATAGTTGGCAATTGATAATATGACTGTGATAGTTGGCATTTGACAATATGACTGTGATAGTTGGCAATTGACAATATGACTGTGATAGTTGGCAATTGACAATATGACTGTGATAGCTGGCAATTGACAATATGACTGTGATAGCTGGCAATTCTTCAGACTGTGCCAATTATCTTGGCTTTCCTGCAAATTTTGATCACGCAAGGAAGCTCCAAGCAGAGCCATCTCTATTACCCTTTGTGTAACTTATAATATTGCCCATAGGTAACCGCTACGTTTCAGTAATTACTGGTAATACACACCAATCAAAGACTTTTATCTTGAACTCTTGAGAGATTAAGGCGGAACCTTCAGGGTAGCCCGCGAAATTCAAATTTTCTTACGTTTTTTGCAGTTTTCAGGTCGTTGTCAGGTTGTATTTTGATTAAAATATGATTCGCGACCATAACAAATATGGCTTTACAGAATTATAATCATTAGAATCAGCAATACATCTCTATAAGATTATATTACCCTATTGAATGACTTTTTCATGAAATCATGACGTTTGAGGGCAATTCTAACTTAAGGAGTTGTATTGCTGATTGTAATGATTATAATTCTGTAAAGCCATATTTGATACGGTCGCGAATCATATTTAGATCACCAGTCAACCTGATACTGACCTGCAAATTGCAAAAAACGTAAGAAAATTTGAATTTCGCGGGTTACTTTGGCGCAGGCCCCTTAAGACGAAAAGATTGTGCGTTATCGGTAGATTACCGAGTGCCACCCAATCGAGTCCCATTCACCGATTCACCTCATTTCGAATTTAGACATAATCTGTTCCAAAAGAATGTGACTAAAGTGTAAATAGACCCTGTTTAGGTTAAATTCGTACGCAATCACTCACTAAAGGGATCATCTGTATTTATTAGGTTTCAACTTTATATCTCACCATTTTTTCCAACAATTATATTTTGATTAACATTATCCTTACTTCATACATCTATATCTATATCTATCTATATATATAAAAATGAATCCCTATTTCCCTTGGTCACACCATCACGCGTGAACGGCTGGACCGATTTCACATTTTTTGTTGTTGTTGTGTTTGTTATTGTCAGGAGAAGGATCTTATGAAATAAAAAAATAAGGAAGTTGATCGGAACGTTACAAAATTTAAGAAAACTTAACGCCAATATTAATTTTACATAACTGTCAGTTGTTTGAAATAACTGTCAGCGATTGACAGAATGCGCGCTGCAAATATCGTTTAACACAGATGGATCGGTTGATAAATGAGTCGATAGTTTTAGTTTTAGTCAATAGTCAAAACTAAACGACATATGACATTCATAGTTAAGACAGAACAACGTATGTCAGGTCAGCTTGTATATTATAAATTCGAAAGTAACTCTGACTGTAAGTTACCTTTTCACGCCTAAACCACTGAACGGATTTCGATAAAATTTGGCAAGGAGTTAGATGGTATCCTGGGGAAGGACATCAGCTACTTTTTCTTCCGGTAGCACGTTCCCTTGGACGTTCAATTTCCGACAGCCACGCGGGTGAAGCCGCGGCCAGAAGCTAGTTAAAATATATGTGTCAAATAAAAATCATCTTTAAAGTGATTTTAAATTAGAATTTCGGGTTTAATTATTCAAATAATCAAATCATAACTCTCAATTTGTAAGTGGCACTACAAATTTGCATTCACATCTACGTTTTCTAATTCATTTGTTTACATTTTCATCAGATACTTTTGAACCAGACTTTATCGAACTGGATAGTTTGTTCTAGACATTCATTATCTTCGACAACTTCAACTGTAGTCTCATATTTAAAACATGTTGTTATTTTTTCTATAACTACTTCAACTGAACTGAAATCAATTAAAAATCCGTTAATCAATGGAATAACCTTGACCGTCGGTGTAATCAGTGAAAACGGTTTTCTTGTTAATGAAATAAAAGAATGCAGTAAAGCCTTATCTTTCTGCGTTAATTGAAATAATTGACTGCAACAGTAAACTTGCTGCATGACTGAAGAGTGAAGAATAGCATGAATATACGATTTGAGATGATATATCGAAATACAGCCGGTGTATCCTAAAAATCTCACCGTGAACTTGAAGTAACCTGTCATTCCACTATCGATAGCTACTCACCTAAGTTTTCACGGTAAAAGAAAGAAAGAAAAATATTTATTTATTAACTCATCGTCACTATCATTACAGGGATTTCCTAATTGAATAGTGTGGCCATAATTACAATTTTATTATTTACTATAACATATAATATACATCGTAGTCTTTGGGAACTCACTCAGAGAACAAGTAAAAAGATCTATGCTGTCTGCTACGTCATCAAATACGCGCAAGGTACGCGTTATAGGGGCTTTACTCAGTAAATTGGTCCTGCTGGGCACCGCGAATAGACGTGGCCGTCAAAAAATATAGGTAGCAAGAGCTATGTCCCTCCTTTTTTCCAATTTATTGTATCCCACCATGCCTATAACAAACAAAGTTGGATACATCAATGGATAAAATGGATATACACCATACCACCTTAGGTACAGAAAACTGGTAAATTTATTTTGTATACGCTCCAGCATGAGACTGTAACCTACCTAACCTAACCTGTAAATAGGTTTATTTGTCACAGAAAGAAACACGTGCATACAAAAAAGATAAGTAGCTCTAATAATAAAGAAAGAAAAAAAAACAAAATTGATCTATAATCACCAGCACAAAACAGAAATAGTCAATACTGACAGCTGCACGTCATGACTGTGACAAGAAGTCCACTCAGCATGATTGTGATGAGCAGTGTGATTTTTACAGTGTAGATCGGAAGATTCTTGGAAGAAGTACACGTGCTGCCTGGATCTGTATCCCAAGCAAATTGGAATAAGAACACGAAGATGGTGATGATGATAATTGCATATATCTATGAAAGGCAAATGCAATTAGCTGAGATGGGTAGATGTCCTCTTTCGAGATCTACAAAAAGACAGAAATCTTTTGAGTATCAACAACGAGCACAGGCCGGCCTTTGACATCTTTCTCCTGTGTTATACCAATTTATTTGGGGTTGGCGTAACATACTTCTCTATTAGTCGTCATCTCGGTAGTCACCTCCTTTCTAGCCATATCATCTTTCACACCGTTCATCCATTGCTTCTTTGGTCTTCACAAGTCTTAGTACTGTAGCGGCCTCTACAAGGCCACATGCGAGCCACGCGTCACAATGACGTCACGAAAAACCCTGCATCACGCAAGCAGAGTTTACCGCGCAACTAGCATATATACAACATCCCGACTTCAAACGTCGGGCTGTTGCCCACTAGACACAACACCCGTCTGGTCGGAACTCGTTAGAGAGTAGTATGTATATTCTT
The DNA here is from genome assembly GCA_916610205.1 of Griposia aprilina. Lineage (NCBI taxonomy): Eukaryota > Metazoa > Arthropoda > Insecta > Lepidoptera > Noctuidae > Griposia > Griposia aprilina. Next base: position 14,466,946 of record OU744304.1, on the reverse strand, counting down.
TGGATCGGAGGATCCTCCGGTTTCTACGGAGGTATGAGTGAACTTTACACCCAACCTCCCAAATCTATACCAACACAAACAGTACCTCAAAAACACTAAGAATAATAAATAAGTCCTATCAGAATAGATAGAGAAGTCTATCGAAGACTATCAAATCATTGTTGGTCCGGCTTAACTACCTTTCAAAGTCAATAAATAATTAAATGCAAATCAACGAACTAACAATACAATACATACGTCAGCCCGAAACATTGCGCTCGTTAAATTTTATTAGCTTTTTATCAATGGCCGCCGTTTCCTATTGTGGTTTCAAATATGGAATGTAATTTATTCTTTATTCGATTGTTAATGAGGGTTTGTTTAGGTTGTTAGGATTAGTTCTCTAATGTTGTGGTTGTGGATGAATGAATAAAAAATTGTTACAAGGTTTCTTAAAAGCATATTCAATTTAACGTTTTGTCTTTTAAGTACCTATACATTACATTTTCTTTCCTGTGGTTATTTTAAGCAACCAAAATCTACTTCGATTATTGCTTCGTAATTCTCACAGTAGCTAAGTACCATTGGACTTTATTTATCAGAGACTGATCCACCAATCAGAACAGGATAGTGTGACATCTCCAAAGTATCTACTTTTGAGATGCCACACTATGTCGATGTGCTGGTGAAATTAAATAGGCTGTGAAGAAGACAGGAACATGTATTACGGAAAATTTGAGTATAAATGTGGGTGGTAGTAAAAGTAGAGGAAGACAAAAACTATGGATGAATTGAGTGAAAGATGACGTGGCTAGAAACGAGGTGACTACTGAGATGAAGGTTAATAGAGATGACGGAAGAAAGCATGCAGCACTGACTTCAAATAAACGGGGATAAGTGCGTTCAGAACGAGATAGGTGTCTCTAATCGGTATTGCTACGCTTTAAGGTGGAACCTCAGGACCTTCTTTGTTGTTTTAGCAAATTGCAGCTCTGTTTTACGTCGTATGTTGATAACAATGGGATTTGCGACTACAGTCGCAAATCGCATTGTTATCATACGATTATTCAGTAAATATATCATCAATTTCATATTAATCTTTGGAAATTTGTTCCACCTTAGATTTTTTCAGAATATTTCAGGTTTCTTAGGTTAAACCAAAGAAAATTTAAGTTTGGCGGGCTACAGTTGAGGATCCACCTTAATGACCATTATTCCCATGATTTATATCCAAAAGTCTCTTTCACAATCCATCCACGGATTCGTTATTAGAAACTATAGAAACAGTCTCGTCTGTCTGTCGTCAGTCGACAGTCTGATTTCATTCAATTGCAATAATATGCGTGCATGCAATTTTAGATACCTGTTCAACCTACCAGGTGCACGACATTGCAAGCTACACTCATTATTATTTAAACTGGCAGTAATATTTATAAGTTTAGCGAATGATATAGCTTACTTACAGCTTAGCTGGTAAAGTAATGACTGTTCGGAATTCCGAATGCACCTGCTGGTTTAATTATTGACTTGAGACTAGCTTTCGCACGCAGTGCCTCTCGTGTTGTCTAGTCTCCTATAGTTTTCTATCGAATTGTTTAAGAACATGACCTTACGAGTAGAAGTTATACATTCAAGACAAAAAGGTCTCATTATACTCTCAAAGCGGTATACGACAAGGAGCGGGCTCGTGACTAAATAGTAACAGCTGCACGGATCGATTGATCAGGTTAAGCTACGCTTGCCGCGGTTGGTCCGTGGATGGGTGACCAACTTTACATACCGAGACCCCTTCGCGCCTCGGAAAGCAGGTGAAGCCGTTGGTCCCGGCTGTCATTCGTGGATCTTTGACAGTCGTTACGGGTCGTCAGATGCCCAAACTCAAACTCAAAGCATTTATTTCAAATAAACCAATTATCAGGCACTTTTGAATTGTCAAGGGGTCGGTCAGTCAGAAAGATGAAGCTAGTTGCCCATTCCAAAGCGTAGTAGGTACCTATGGAGAAGAACGGGCAAGAAACTCCATGGACACTCTTTTAAATAAAAATATGGTTACAAAATATTGGTTACATCGTTCATGTTGAAATTATACATGTGAGAACGATGCAGAACGTTAAAAGCGTCCGTAATAAAAGGACAAAAACAATTCAAATATTAAATTAAATTAAAATAAGCCGTGGCAGCTAAGAAATGACCAGTCCCTACTGACGGCGCCCGTTCACGAACATGACGCATGACGCACGCCGGAAAGTCTGACAACCTGTCTTACCAAAGGGTATTAATTATTACCCAGTGATTGGGTTGAGGAGGTCAGAAAGCCGACCCCAACATAGATGGGAAAAAAACAAAATAACTTAATATAAGATAATTAATTAATTAAGTATAACATTTTAAGCTCAAAATAATTATATACATATATGACGGAGAAGGTACGTCTCTCTCGTTATTATCAGCCATATTTTAACTACTGTGGGCGTACTATGGGTAATGTTGGTTATTGCGCAATAGAAAATCCTTTTGCAGTTCAAATCAAATTATTATTTACGATCAAATTAATCACACTAGCGAATCATACACTGTAGGTACACGATACAATTATACGGAACGCGCGACAGTTTCTAAACGTGTTCACTGCTTAACCGCCAACAACAAACTCTGCTTTGCCCTGGTCCAGCGTGAGCATTATAGACTCTGTCCAGCGCCACCTGGTGGCACCGGCGTCCCGATTAGTCAAGTCAAACGATTGATTTAACGTATTTCCGACATATACATAATATTTAGGTGTTATTATATCAAGGGGCTTATTTATAAACGTCGCATAAAGTTAACTAAGTACCTAATGAATAATGTCTGATAATCCATATTTTTTTTGACGTTTTTAACGTCTTTCTAAAATAGTGGCTCTGTGAACTGTAGACGTCACGTGTCTGTCTTTGCATAGCTGAAAACTGAATAATGTTCACCGCACACATTAAAAAAAAATACTTACATAAAAGAAAATGTGGGCGCAAAGAGCGCGAAATGGCTGAAATATGTTTTTTTTGTACGTTTTCGTCCCCCTAATACCAACATTTTGAAAAAGTAAATAGACGTTAAAATTCCTTAGAAATAATTATCGAACATAATCACAAAATTTCACGAAAATCGGTTGAGAAATACTTACGACCTGGGGGCCAAGTCTACTAATTTACAAACGTCACAATGGTCTCTGCATAGTTAGTTTTGACAGATTTTGTATGGCAAATCTGTCAAAAACTAACAATGCAGAGACCATTGTGACGTTTGTAAATAAGTAGACTTGGCCCCCTGTAGAGGAGAACAGCCATCCGGACATACGAAAGCATTTTTGCCCAAGCTGAAACGGAGATGCTTCGTGCTCACTCGGTTGTTTACAAATACATATCAGTCAAATTGGTGATCGCAATTTATTATTGTAACCAGATACTCCATACAAGGCTACTGCATATTCCAATGTTTTGCGATAGCCATAACGGGCTCAAAAGTGTAGGAAGCAGCAATAATTCATAGTAATTGAACAGCTCTAGTATACAATAGATCGCTTACTGATTAGCAGTAATAATATTATCATACTAAAACATATTCTATGAACTATTAATGATTGCACGGACTTAATTGATGTAATCCAATGCATGACCACTTTATTAACTTATACCAGTAGAATGTGCTTCAAATTCATCACTATTCATAAGTAAATTGTATTTTACTGTGAGCTTTTACATCGTGCCTGCTGTTGAAGATAGGCAGATTTACACGGACATTGATTTCATCGTCCTTATTTATATAAGCTTACAGTATATGAACACCAGCTCGCTTATACCTATGCCACTGACTGACGTATTGGTAGTCCCTCCCATACAATAGTGGGCGAGCCTATAGCCATCAACCAGGCACAAATCTAGGGTCCGGGCTGCTACTGAGAATTTTTAGATGGAAAAACCCAATAACACTGCCCAACCTGAAAATCGAACCCAGGACCTCATACTCAGCAGTCGCGCTTGCAACCACTAGACCAAAGAGACAATCAAACGAGGCAGTGAAAGGAGGCAATCAAAAGAGGTAATCCATAGCGACTCACTATATATTTTTGTAACGGCAAGAATGACTATTTTCACACGGTTTGTCAAACGAGTGAAAACAGTAATACTTTCTTCCCAGTAATGACAAACTTAATCCGTCCAATATGTATAATGAGAAATGCTAATTACAAAATGATTAAACGAACACTAATTAACAAATGATTATGTAAGAGTAATAATTTTATGCTTCGTAGTTTGTTAATACAGGTGCTAACACTGCCAAGCTCGAGGCTAAACACGCTACTTTCTAATATAAACATTATTGTTTACATACACATTCTAGTAAGGAGGTTGTTTATACGATATATGTTATAGTTATGTTCATTAGGAATGCTAAATGTTTGACTACATGAGGCGTGTGAAAAGAGTAACAAAACTATCCTTTGGTTGACACGATACATTTTTATCAGTGTCTCCATCTGAGAAACAAAATAATAATCTTAGAACGGTCGGAAAAACAAAAAAAAAAATACGCTTCTATCCGATGAAAGATAACCGCTGCAAGCTTACGAGTATTAAGTCATTTTAAGCCCGAACGAAAACTTTCCAAAAGTACTTAATAATAGTCCTCCAGACCGTATATCGGCCATGGCGGCCAATCTCAACGGAGACTAGCCTTTGGTGCCGGAGATAGTACAGTGCACAAGTATGTGCGCAGACACAGGTGCACTCTCCCTTCCCTCACTGTCATAGTCCGATGGGACGGCACCTTACACGACCGGAGGGAGATCAGGTGTAGGACCAACGGCTTACCGTGCTTTCCGACGCACGGCGGTATCTCACCGCACTCGCCACTTCAAAACTCAGGGGTTGTCACTAAGAAATACACACATAACACTTAACTTCACGCCTGTATTCCCCGAAGGGTTAGGCAGAGGTGTACCTATAGCACACCCAAATTTCGCCAGTTATGTTTTTTAAGTCCCATGTAATAGGGGGCGAGCCTATTGCCATTAGGTAACTAAGAAATACCTAATGGAAAAACCCGATAACACTTTGCCCGACCTGGGAATCGAACCCAGGACCTTATCAGTTCACAGTTATCGTAGGTGATACGGAGTCTGCCGGGGTCGCGGATTGTTCGAAAGAGTTACCGTGGCCCTGGCGCACAGGCAACTGAAGGATCACGGGTGGGTTTTAGTCAGTAAGAGTCTGACACGCCCTTCCGCTCCGCCCTGAGCGGGAGAGGACACGTGAAAAATTCGCACCCAAAAAAAAAAAAAAAGGACCTTATCAGTTGCGTTAACGACCAACAAGGCAGTCAAAAGTACTTATGGGCAGTTCTAATACGCCTCAAAATCTCTAAATTAATCTCTAAAGCCCCATTTATATGATCCAAGTTTCATACCTGTGGTTAAAGTGGCTTCCCATAAAATTTAAGCACCAAAAGACTTGCATCGCCTACACTTTTTTTGACTTTGCAACTTTTATTGTTGCTTCAACGTATGGTATACCACAGCCAAATCGCATCGAGTAAATCAGGCTTTACTTCTAATCTTTCAAGCTGTAACTAATGCCATAGCTATCGTAGAGATGATTGTCAGAACCTGTACTAACATTTGTTTATTTATACACACACTGGAAAAACTCCGTAAACTAAAAAACTATTAAAATAAAAATATAGTAAGCTAACCTTACTAAAACTATTAACAAACTAAAATATGGCGTCGAAAAATTCCTCCGCATCGCTGTCGACTGGTAATGTACCCAAGAGACTGGCGGCATTGCCACGTTGTATGGCAATGCTTAGCCTCTGGCGAAGGTAAAAGCCAGCCCATGAGTCACAGGAAGTGTCAACCAGCCGACTGGAGATTTCGTTTAGGTTATTATATTTTTCTTGTTAGTTAATTCAGTATAAGAAGTTTATCTTGAGTGTAGTGGATAACCCAATGCGATAAAAGCGCTTGTTTGAGCATAACAAACTAGGTGGACTGAAGCCCTTATAGCAAATTGATCTAGAATCTACTTACTAGCGATGGCGTGCGAATTAAGTCGTCATCATGTTGCTACGGAGTCATTAAATGACAATAAAACACACAACATAAATGTTCTTTAAATCAATATAAATGAATCAGCATGATTTACATAATACCGGTTCTGTATAATATTATCATCTATATCATTTTCTTTAGTCTACTATGCAATTACAATATGCTTTATTGAACTGTAGTGCGTCAATCAGAAGCGGATTTAAGTACTTAATTACTTGTAAATAAGGTTGGTGATTCATCAGCAAACTGCCTGGGGTGTTGCAGGTGTCAATATGCATCGGATTCCAATTTTAATCGGATGCAATAAAGAAGCAAATTATTTGAACAAAACAATTTGATGGTTTCGTGTATGTGCAACATCTTTGCGGTCTTATTGTACACCTGTGCCTGGGGTGTTGCAGGTGTCAATATGATTCGGTTTCCAATTTTAATCGGATGCAATATAGAAGCAAATTATTTGAACAAAACAATTTGATGGTTTCGTGTATGTCCAACATCTTTGCGGCCTTATTGTACACCTGTGCCTGGGGTGTTGCAGGTGGCAATATGCATCGGTTTCCAATTTTAATCGGATGCAATACAGAAACAAATTATTTGAACAAAACAATTTGATGGTTTCGTGTATGTGCAACATCTTTGCGGCCTTATTGTACACCTGTGCCTGGGGTGTTGCAGGTGTCAATATGCATCGGTTTCCAATTTTTATCGGATGCAATAAAGAAGCAAATTATTTGAACAAAACAATTTGATGGTTTCGTGTATGTGCAACATCTTTGCGGCCTTATTGTACACCTGTGCCTGGGGTGTTGCAGGTGTCAATATGCATCGCTTTCCAATTTTAATCGGATGCAATATAGAAGCAAATTATTTGAACAAAACAATTTGATGGTTTCGTGTATGTGCAAAATCTTTGCGGCCTTATTGTACACCTGTGCCTGGGGTGTTGCAGGTGTCAATATGCATCGGTTTCCAATTTTAATCGGATGCAATATAGAAGCAAATTATTTAAACAAAACAATTTGATGGTTTCGTGTATGTGCAACATCTTTGCGGCCTTATTGTACACCTGTGCCTGGGGTGTTGCAGGTGTCAATATGCATCGGTTTCCAATTTTAATCGGATGCAATATAGAAGCAAATTATTTAAACAAAACAATTTGATGGTTTCGTGTATGTGCAACATCTTTGCGGCCTTATTGTACACCTGGAAGTACAAAGTAGTTGTTTACTTGCCGCATCGTGACATTTAGCATTTGGTAAAAATGTGATGCTCATAACTGAAGAAAACAGAGAAAATATCTGTGTTTTTGAATGGGCACCTTCAAATTTCAGTATTATTTTGCCTCTGCATATTCTACCTTTTGCATCAATGTCAAAATCACAGTGAGCTTTATTCTAGTTACAATAAGGTTGCTATTGTGTTGCTGTTTGTATTGTTAGAGGTGAAATAACTATGAAAGGACTGCAAGGCGTTCCTTCCACGTCTCCACTTGACTTGCAATTATTCTAAAACTGTCTCTCCTTTGTTACAGTCACAATTCCAGCCCTAAACTTCGGGATGCTGATGGGCTGGCAGTCCCCCATGACGCCAATCCTGCAGTCACCCGATGGGCCGGCGCCGGAGCCAATCAGCGACGAGACTATATCTTGGATGGCAGCTATTACCTTCATGCCCCCCATATTCTGTGGGTTCATGGTTGGCGACCTCGCTGATCGGTGGGGTAGGAAGTACACTACTCTTTTGACAGCGTTGATGCTTGTGGTAAGTGTTGAAAAGCTTTTAATTATTGGTTTTGACCATTTCTAAGAAGTGGTCTCTGAAATTCATTACAAAACGACTCCTTATGCTGTAATTCGAAGGTTTCGGAGGGCTTTATAAGCAAGAAGCACGTTCGTAACATAACTTATTAAAGCTGGACTATTTTTTACCAACTTCAATAAGGTTCTCAATTCATCCGTGTTTCTTTTTTTTTTGTATGTTTGTTACACGATATCTCTGGAAATTTTCAATTGATGTCGAAAATATTTTTTTTAATGGAGAGGGTAGGCCTCAGGGGGAATGCCATATAAATTGTATTAATTTTGCTTTCGTAGTTTTTCAGTTAGCTTCAATAATACGTATTTTTTCCACTTAGTAAAATAGGTATATAAATCATGTTAAAATAACTTCCTGTCACTGTTATTTACATAGAAAGTAGTGGTATACAAATATGTGTGGGGTTGGTACCACAACTAAAAAGTGTGAAATAAAAAATATTTTACAAAAAAAAAAACAATATTGTATAAATAAATAACTTTTATTTCGGAAGTCGCTGGCAAAAAACGAAAATACAAAACCATAGACACCGAAATTAAAGGTATTTTTCACTATGTAGCGTTTTTTTTGGTAGTCAGTTGTTTGATTTTGGAAAAAAGATTTTTATTATCTGCAAACGTGATTTTATAAACTCGTTCCTTTTCTGTACGAAAAGAAGTACATTCAATCAAAATACAATATTGGTCCTCACCCAAATATCGCCACAACCATAAAACGCTTGCAACTGGCTGATGTTGGTATAAAAGGAAGACAGAAAGAAAAAATAAGTTTACAGCAGACACACACACACACAGAACACACACACAACAGCAGACAACACACACACACACAACAGCACAGCAGACACAGCAGACAGATACAGCAGGTATCAAAAAGGTGTGGTCAAGTTTGTTTTATAATTATAATTATAATTATAATTATAATTATTATTATTATTTTGCTATTTAGTAATTTGTGTATTTTATCTATGGGCCTCAGTTGCCTGACAATAAAGGAATTATTATTGTTAGATTTAAGGGTACAGACCATCAATCTGGACAACGTTCTTCGGAGTCTGTCCACATTGATAGTATATCAATGACTGACCCATACAAAACTTCAATACCTTCTCGGCCCAAATTTATGGCACGCTTGGTTATTTTTTCGCAATTTCGTTGCTGGTCCAGAAGAAAGTTGTTTACTTTCATGGTATCTACCACGACCTAAATATGACCACACTTTTCTAATACATGTTGTACAGGGTGGTAGGGATATCGACGCGCAACCTGTTACCATAGATTCTGCACATGACTTTGAAACACCCTGCGTTGAAAATTTTCGTCGGTTTAAAAAAAAAGTGATGCATACATTTTGACCGCGTAGGTAATTGCATTTTACTATGAAACAGCACATTTTTGAAGTGAAAACTTCTTTAGGCGCGTTGAGCACTTTTTGGGTGAACAAAAATCATGGAACTCGCGTCATTGTTACCGCACGCTTTCCATGAGCTATATGTATACTGTGTATACAGGTTGTTTGGCAGAACGTTGAACATACGAAAATGGTGGATAGGTGGGGTCATCTGCTACTTACTCAGCCCTAATTAATTTGGCCCTGGCCCACTAAATATTAAAAAAAAAAAATTGCTTTCTTCTAGTTTCACCACTTTCTAAACTTTATAGTGTATTTTTTTATTAAAAATGGGTAAAACAGGCAATTTTTTTTTTAATCATTAATTTTGGCAGATTCTTATAAAATTATTGCTTTATTCAGATGTTAGCTAGAAAAAAAGTTATGAGTCTTCAAACTTACAGAAAGATAAAGATTTAAAAAAAAAATACCTGTTTTACCCATTTTTAATGAAAAATACACTTTAAAGTTTAGAAAGTGGTGAAACTAGAAGAAAGCAAAAAAAAAATTGAAATATCCAGGGGGCCAGCGCCAAATAAATTAGAGCTGAGTAAGTAGCAGATGACCACCACCTATACACCATTTTCGTATGTTCAACGTTCTGCCAAACAACCTGTATATGTGTACTTTTTGGGTGAACAAAAAGCGTGAAACTCGCGTCATCGTCACCGCACGCTACCCATGAGCGGGTTTACAGGTTACTTAGTTTTCACTTCTATCGGCATACCCCAAAGACTGCCCCGTTTTTTTTTTGGTAACTGACTAATATTTTCTACGCATTGGGGTCTATAATCATGTTCTAAATCGATGGTAACAGGTTGAGCGTCGATGAGCTGCCACCCTGTATTTGCTCTATCATAGATCAAGCGCCATTGCCCTCAGAACACAGCGAACCTACAAACGAATCACGCTAGTTGTTACAAAGCGGTTGTAACCACTTGTCGCAGATAATACCAGTAGTTATTTACCGGTAGATATTGTTTACAAGCAGCTGTATCGATTGTCGCTTATTGGAACTGATCTGTTGTTTTAGGTTAGATGCACGTTGATCACCATATGCAGTCAATTAATTAATACAGGAGCGTTCGCACAGGTCTTATAATTTTACTAGTTTATTGTTGTTTTTTTGTTAGTTTTAAATGCTCCTTTTTTACGGTTCCGTACCTAAAGGGTAAAACGGGACCCTATTACTAAGACTCTGCTGTCTGTCCGTCCGGTCTGTCTGTCTGTCTGTCTGTCTGTCTGTCTGTTACCAGGCTGTATCTCATGAACCGTGATAGTTAGACACTTGAAATTTTCACAGATGATGTATTTCTGTTGCCGATATAACAACAAATACTAAAAAACAAAATAAAATAAATATTTAAGGGGGCTCCCATATAACAAACGTGTTTTTTTTGCCGTTTTTATAGATAATGGTATGGAACCCTTCGTGCGCGAGTCCAACTCGCAATTAGCCGGTTTTTTACTGTTTGTATTTCCTGTGCGTGTTCCAAATAAAATATTTTTCTTTCTTTCTTTTGTGCAATAATCCTAAAAACTTTATTATACAAAGTGGGCAGTCCGTTTATAAGGCACTGGGTACGGAGGCACGTGCGCTGGGTCGCGTCATTTTTAGTTGTTGTTTGTGAAAGTTTACTAACATAGTTTTTTAAGTCATTGTTACTAATACTGTATGGATTGTGAGTAGGTAGGCCATAGTCAAAGTCAAAGTCAAATCATTTATTTCAAATAGGCACATAAAAGGCACTTTTGGACGTCTAAATTTACAAGAAAATAGAATTGATTCTAGTTGCCCCTACCAAAAGGTAGTTTCGTATGGAGAAGAATGGGCAAGAAACTCCACCGTTACTCTTTTAATTTTTTTTACAATATTATATAAACATAATTATATAATTATATGTGAAGACGATGCACCTAGAATAAAATTACTATACCACAATAGGTAAAAAGAATTAAATATAACGCAAAGACAGGTAAATTAATTATGTGATAGAAACATGGTGCTCACATATTTACAAATATTGAAAAGTAGGTACCGGTAAAACGGGGTGAATAGGAACGCAGGGGTGAATCGTAACGAAACTTTAAAAGGAATTTTAACATTTAAATAATATAATTTGTTGCCATCAGGGGCACGTAATCGGTTAACTATAATACAGTATACACATTAAGAGTCCTTTTTGGCGACAGACTATAATATTTCAATGTTAAAATCCCTTTTAAAGTTTCGTTACGATTCACCCCTGCGTTCCTATTCACCCCGTTTTACGGTACTTGAAGTAAAGACCTTCGGCAGCAAAAAATCTGAATCACGTTTTAGGCAAGAGTTTAGTGTCAAGACCATGCCTTATCACCCTTCTGCAATACTTTTGACAGCATCACTAACGTACCCCTTATTCCACAGATAAGCTGGACCATAACCCTGTTTTCTCTCCGTCCATGGGCGCTGATCGCCTCTCGCGCAGTTGCCGGGCTCGCCTGCGCAGGCTGCTATGTCGTCATACCGTTATATCTGAAGGAGGTAAGTAGTACGCATTAACCCGAGACTTTGTTTGAGAACATATATTCGTAGAACATAGATACAACATGTCCCGGAATTAACGCACACTATCAAACACTCCAATTAGAATATTATGTTATGATCATAATACATACACATTTTTTTTGTCTATTATGCATGTATAAAACATTGTTTATTTATTAAATTAGTTAAACTGATTGTTGGAAAAAATTGTGGCCACATTACAAATCTACGCACGAACACAGTTGCACTTGTATAAGGGTCTAGCGTAGTTAGTACTTCGTCCATTATGGTTTGGTACAGCGGGATTTTGGGATAAAAAGTTACCTATATTTAAAATGACAGAAATCGATTCAGTAAACGATTCTGAACGAACTATTTTCATAATGTGCATTAATTCAGTCACACATTGTATTTAGGTACACTAAGATTAATATAAAAGCTGTAACTTCGATAAACCCATCAAAAATCTGCCGAAAAGACAGCCAAAGTTAAAGACTAGAATTTGATGGAAAATCTTAGATACTTAGGTAATATGATTTGCCTGATTATCTAAACTACTCATTCTAAAAATCTAGAAGGTGTATAGCGCCATGGTATCTAAAATAAACGGTAAACTTGGGAAACAGTTCGTTGCGAATTTGTAGAGCTAGTGTGGTACTTCGTAATTTGACTACAGACATTTTTGTCCTTAAGAAAAAACGTCTTAGTATATGCAACATTGTGGCCAGGTGACCACAAAGCGGTTCTGTAGTGCATCAGGGATGTTTGCTGAACATCGCGTAGACTGCTTTTACGCTACTATGCGTTAAAAGTGCTCATCCCTGGTGCGTAGAGTACGAGGGAGCGCCAACAGCATCCTTAGCATGATCGCTAGTCGGCTGGACTGTGGTTACATCAGTCATTGCTGCGCCATTTGTCATGGAATGGTGCAGTAGTTCTTTTAGAACGAAGTTCCTTATCGCGCGTTGCGAAAGGGGGCTAGACGGAAAAAATTAAGACCAAAAGTTGTAACGACACTTTTTTTATAGTTGTAAGCCGTGTGGCGTGCGCGTGTTTCTCTGTCTGTCTCTCTCTCTCTCTCTCTCTCTCATAGAAAGCAAGCCAGTTTTTTTCTTTTTAAAAATGGAACTTCGTTCCAACCGGGTGTCCCTTGACACCGTTCTAGTTTTTTTTTTTTTTTAAATACACACCCTCCGCACTAGGAATTTCTCCTGTATTGTTGGAGCGTTTACATTTAAACTCACTTACACAAACAGCCAGACCCGAAACAACTACTTGTAGGTCATACAAATATTTGTTCCGTGCGGGAATCGACCCCGCGACACGCAGCTCAGCGGTCAATCGCTTAACCACTGCGCCAACCGTGTCAACAAATTATTGAGATTACTTTCTTTTATATGTTTTTTGTTGGTAGTTTTAAGTATTACTAACACTAGTCTATAAGAACATTGATACTAACAAAATGGACACCATGATCTGTAATAAAGTATTTATTATTTTTATTAAAGCAACAAATAATTAACTTATTTTTCCGCGGAAAGCCCGATGCCCGTACATACGATCATGATTTCGTCAGTACTAGGTATAATTATTATAATTTATTCATGAGAAACAATGGTAGATATTTTCAAACGTAAACATTTTCAGGAATATCCCCCTATTGTTACCTGAAGTTAATCAGCTTTAGTACGTATTAAAAGTAAAATTTATTAAGTTGCCAGTCTTTTTTGTGGTTTAAACTACGTCATAGCATTTTAGTCATTGGGAGATTTAAAAGACGGTACATAAACGGGAAGTTTTCCGATGATTTCAGAAGAGAGAAAGATGTCATTGTATTGTGGTAGGTGTTTTATAACGAATACTTATAACTTCCTTGGTGTGTGACGTTCGAGGAAAGTTATGGAGCGTCATAATCCGAGACACGTTTACCTTGTTATTGACTGATTGGTGAATATATCCCTGCAGGGTTACACAGAGGTATACCTATAATAAATTTTACCAGCTATGTTTAATATGAAATTCCGTTAATTTCTCTGTTATTTCGAATTATTCTGGATACCACAGAGACTGGCCAAACAATAACACAGTCGACTAAACATAACCTATTATTACCCATTAATTTAAGGGGATTTGTGCCCGGTTGATGGCAATACGGATCGCCCCCTATTACATGGGACTTAAACATAACTGGTGAAATGTGGATGTACTATAGGTACACCTCTGCCTAACCCTTCGGGGATTACAGACGTGATGTTATGTTATGTAAATACATTTAAGCTGAAAATTTAGCTTAATTGCGTGTATTCAAACGCTCTTCAAAATATAGTATTGAAGTATAGCTAACCTCGTAGTTCCTTACCCCCTTTGAGGACAATACCCAAAAAAAAAAAGTAGTCTTTGGGGACTGCCGATAGAAGTGAAAACTAAGTAACTTGTAAACCCACTCATGGGAAGCGTGCGGTGACGATGACGCATATTTCACGCTTTTTGTTCACACAAAAACTACACAGTATACATATAGCTCATGGAAAGCGTTCGGTGACGATGACGCGAGTTCCATGATTTTTGTTCACCCAAAAAGTGCTCAACGCGCCTAAAGAAGTTTTCAGTTCAAAAACTTCACTAAGGTTGAAACTATCACAAAGACAAGTTTTATTTTTATTTTATTTATTTGGGACAAAAAAAATACATTTACAGCATTACAAAAATGACTTATATTACAGTCGAAAAAACCTCTAACCCACACGATTGCACACGGAGTGACAACGGATTTTGAAAACAAACGCATGTTAAATGAAAAAAAGTACATAATATTTAGAATAAAACCACTATATACCGACGAATCGATAGAAGCATCCGTCTAATAGACGATTTGCAAGAGATTGTGAAACCATTCTTTTAAAAGATTGCGACAGCGCGAAAATATCAAAATCAATTTTATTAATTGTGAGTTATAGGTTTTTAAAAGAATTGAATAGAATAGAACACAATAATATAACATCACGCCTGTCATTCCCGAAGGATTGCGCAGAGGTGTACCTTTTAGTATACTCACATTTCGCCAGTTATAGTATTTAAGTCCCTTGGAATAGGGACAACGAGTTTTATGACGTACAAGTATAGTTCGATTCAAACTTAATGGCGGCTGTGAAGTACGCTATTCGCTGCGCAGTACCTCACCCCTCACCCCCGCTGACACGTGAATTGGTTACTGCGCAGCGACTCGCATCATGTTCCGAGCCGCCATTAAGTTTGAATCGTACTATAGCAGTTTAACCTTAAGATGAGAATGCAATTAAGAGATTGACTACTTGTGAAAACAAATATTTTTATCATGAATCAAACAAAAGACCTCAACGATAATTATTTCCATCTTTACCTACCCACACTAACCATCAATTTTCTCCACAGATAGCATCAGACAACATCCGAGGCGCTCTAGGCTCCCTCTTCATCCTGTCTCAGAACCTAGGCTACCTAGTAGTCTACGTCGCGGGTGATCTGCTGTCCTTCGACGCAGTGTTATGGCTCTGCACTGCTGTGCCCGCCATCTTTCTCGTTGGTTTCATTTTTATGCCGGAGACACCTGTGTTTTTGGTAAAGCAGGGGAAAATTAAGGTGAGAACTTCTATGTATATACAATATACCTACATATTATAAATTAAAGTCGCTTTTCGTGTCTGTCTATGTAAACGAGTTGTTCTTCTAAACTTCGCGACGGTTGTTGATAAGGTTTTCACCATCATTTAGAGAATTTATTCTTGAAGGTTTATGTGTATACAACATTAATATTAAAGGTATTTATCGGGTGTAAAAATACACTTAACGAAGCCGAGAGTCACTTCTAAAAAAATAGAAAGAAAGAAAGAAAAATATTTTATTTGGAACACGCACAGGAAATACAAAGTGTAAAAAATTAAATAAAAAAGGAGCATTTAAAAATAACAAAATTAACAATAAAAACAACAATAAACAATTAATAAAAAATAAAAAAATAAACCTGTGCGAGGCCAAAAAGGCTCCTATCTCAGCATAAAGCTGCGATATTTAAGAAAAAATAAGTACCGCAGCGCTGGTATTCTGATAGGGCCCGTTGTGATGCCACGGACACACATACGGACATCCTTATATCCCACTAGGGGTTTATTAATAAATAAAATACTAATAAGAAGATAAATCAATACAAAATTGTTTAGAAAACAAATATAAATATATAAATAAATAAAAACCATGATGACTTCTAGTCCCCGTCATTGTGTATTTTTTTTGTACTGGTCCATTCCCGGGATCCTTCTGGTTACGGAGATATTAAAGGTCAAAATTCCAACGTTTACTGAAGTTTTTTTACGAAAACAAGTTTTTAATTTTAAAACACAACTTTAGATACCCTTAAGCACAATGTTTTGCGTGCGTTACGTTGCGCATTACCGTAAACAGCGATTTAACAACACCAAAAATAAAATTCGTTTTCCAGAAATTATTTTTGTGCACTGTTACTTAGTTTGAAGTACAGAATGCGTAGTTGACGGCTATGTGATCGGTCTTTTTACACCCTGTATAATAAGAAAAACTCGATATTTTGTGATATTAGGATAAAAGTTCCTTAATTACGATCGACGCGTTGGAATTTTTATAATTCAATAGGAGACCTAAATTATAGGAATGTAGTACACTTTTAAATGAGATTCAAAGTTTAATTGATCAGCGATCACATTAATGAATACCTACTTAATTGAATTCTGTAATTTGGATAACTTCACAAACGTCATTTCAAGTACCTACCTAGCTATCTTCCGCCGAGTCACTTAGATTAACCCGGACGAGCGATGTAATGAAATGGTATTTCCCAACGAGCCACTTTCCCCTCTTCACAGGAAAGACCAGATGATAATTAGGTACTTTGCTTGTGAACATGTAAAAGTTGCAGAACTTTAATCACTTAAAGTGTTTTTGATGGGCAAAGAGGCGCCTTAGGCCGAGATCTATAAACGTTTCTTAGCACGTACACTGACTTAGACATGTTCCCATCTCCTTCTTGCACTTGCAGTTTGACAGTTGGGCGACAGTGACACGAATAACGCTGAACCAAAGTACGTGCCAAGTAACGTTCATAAATCTCGGCCTTAGAATTAACTCACAACCCCATGTTTCATACACATTTTTTTTTTATCAGAAAAATTGATATTCTCGAACGAAACAAAGTTATTGGAAGATTGAGCTATAGAACTCTTTTTTTCTTTTCTTCTACTCTTTTTCTTATACTATTTTATTTTTAAACTCTAATACTACCATAACTGATCTCCTTCATAAAAAGAACAAAGGTTATTAAACAGGCAGATTAATATTGCTCGCGAAATCTGTAGGTGTAGTGTACCTCTTTTTTTTTTCTTTTCTTTTATAGTGTAGTGTACTTAGACTATGAAAATCATATTACTTACTTTAAAATGTAGGTTCACCCATGGGGATTCTCATCGAAGATTTTACAGATTATGTTTATGTCTTATAAACATTTAGAACTAGGTATAGTGTAAGTATTTATTTTATATTTCCGTATGCTGCACTGGTTGACGTCATCATGTCAACGCCGGCCTTCGCTGAAAATCAGCGCTTGGGCTCTATGCCGCATAGGGTTGTAGCATTATGCTGAGCGATTGCAGTTTTCCATGGATGTGACGCATATTATCCCCCAACTCGTTCTTTTTAGGGTTCCGTAGCCAAAGGGTAAAACGGGACCCTATTACTACTAAGACTCCGCTGTCCGTCCGTCTGTCTGTCCGTATGTCACGAGGCTGTATCTCATGAACCGTGTTAGTTATCCAATTGAAATTTTCACAGATGATGTATTTCTGTTGCCGCTTTACTCGTAACAAAAAATACTAAAAAACAGAATTTAATGCATATTTAAGTGGGCTCCCATACAACAAACGTGACATTTTTTGCCGTTTTTATCGACAATGGTACGGAACCCTTCGTGCGCGAGTCCGACTCGCACTTGGCCGGTTTCATGTTTTTTTGTATTTACGTGTTGTTCTCTGCGTCATGTTTACCGCAAATAAATGTATTTTATTTCTTTCTTATGAAAAACCACAGGTTACTTAAGATTTTACCTCCTTTCAAAGTGATTTATAATTGACTAAGTAATACTTGCTACCTTCACCTACTTTATAACAACATCCACAAAGTATTAAGAGTACCTAGTAATGGTAACATGCACTTACTTATTTATCAATTCAATAGCCATCTTCTTCTATAGTCTTTTTTCACCTTTAATGGGTATGAATATCAATAAAATCGACTCCAGTTCTTGAGCTACCTAATAAAGAGCAAGACCTCAAATAAATCCTTTCAGAAAATGTTTCGTCCACTCTTTTAAATTTTTATTACGATCGATACTTCATCTACAAGGAAGTCTTAAGTCGAAAATGCCTGGAATGAAAGAGTTTATGAAAGGAAATCTTCCTTTGTCACTCAAGCTAAATATTATGGACATGAGCATGCTTCCCATTTTGGATCCTAGACTTGGTCTTTCACAAACATTCAGAAGTCCAAACTCAAGCTTTGCCAACGTGCAATGGAACGCAGTATTCTAGGCGTCAAATTGACAGACCACACTGCGCTCCAAAACACAGATTACTAACATTGCTCAAAAATCCGCTAAGCTGAAGTGGAACTGGGCTGGCCGCGTCTGCCGTATGCCCAATGAGCTGTGGGCTAAAATTACCACTTCATGGAGCCCTGATACAGCCAGAAGGCGTTGCGGCAGACCCCGTAGAAGATGGCGGAATGAGCTGAAGAAAACAAACTGCCAGTGGTCCACTTTAGTGCTGGATCGAAAGAGCTGGAAGTTATGGGGAGAGGCCTTTATCCAGCAGTCGGATGGTGCAGGCTAATAGTAACAGTAACTCCATCTACAACATCATAATCATCATCCTATTGACCTTTTCCTAACTGATTTGGAGTCGGCGCGCCATGTCCTCTTCTTTTATACCTCCATCTGTATCTCTAACAAATTCCAAATGATAAAACAATCCTTGATGTCCTTACAGGAAGCTCGTGCAGCACTAGCCTGGCTTCGGAACACCACCACAGATGACAAAGACCTGGAGGAAGCTATACAGCAGCTGGAGAGGGAAGAGGAACATGCCAGGAGTATGAAGAAAGCCACTTGGAAGAGTATAGGTAAGCAGTTCCTTTCTCATTAAGGATCATTCATAATCACAGCGTGTAAACTCAAATCAAATTATTTAGATGCTGGAAGATAGTAGGTAGGTACAATAGATCCGTGGAGTTTCTTGCCGGCTCTTCTCCATAGGAAACGACCAATTGGAACCGTGCACCTAGTTTCAGACCTTTCATAATTGCCCATGTAGGTTTATATGAAATAAAATATTTAGATTTTTATTTTAGAGGACTGCAATAAGTCTGGTGAAACAGTTGACCACTGGTAAATCATCTTAGCAAATCAGAACGATGTTGCTGCTCACATTTTTTTGACATAATTATTCAATCTTAGCACGATTTCCCACTCCGCAAAATACCATTTTTTTTTTTGAAGATAAAACTTCCTTAGGCGCGTTGAGCACTTTTTGGGTGAACAAAAATCATAGAACTCGCGTCATCGTCACCGAACGCTTTCCATGAGCTATATGTATACTGTGTCTATAGGTATGTGTATGACTTTTTGGGTGAACAAAAAGCGTGAAACTTGCGTCATCGTCCCCGCACGCTTCCCATGAGCGGGTTTACAAGTTACTTAGTTTTCACTTCTATCGGCAGTTCTCAAAGACTGCCCCGATTTTTTTTTTCTCTGAAATATGTGTTTCGGTCAGTGTTATAAAAAAATAATATTACCTACTGCACGACTTACGTCACCCACAGAAGAGATTAAGTAGTCACCTGCAACCACACCACATTTACGAGAATTTAATTGCATCCCAAGAAAAGCAAAACCACAAAAAGATCCCCGTTCACGTGAGATGACAACAATTTATCTTTCTCAATGTTATTGTGAAAGATACTTACCTCCTACATTTTTAAGAGTGAGTTTCTGAACATAATGTTCAGATGACACATAGGTACATACATAACTCTTGTCATGAAGATCACAATCAGATTTGATATTGAATCTCTGGACGGTACTCACCACGAGCATTCGCAACGCGAATTGGTTTTGCAAGCATTCGTTGCGTGAGCTTTTGTAGCGTTGTAACGGACGAACATTCATTCGTGAAACAAACAGTTTGGTGAGTTCGTTAATCCAAATACGAAAAATTTAAGGATTTTGGTGCCGGATCCGGAATGACATTGACAGGACTTCCTGTCTGGTTGTGTTGATGGTCAACATTTGTAAAATTGCCACAGAAATCGTATTGACAAAACAAGATGGCGTTGTTAGTTTCCATTTTGGCGACGCGCCAAAAGAACCTTTAGGCGTTGCAGCTGTGCTCGCGACCGAATGTTATGGGCGTAACAAAGGCTCGCGCAATGAATGTTTGCGAAACGAATCGCTTCGGTCGCTTGCGGTGACTACCATCCATTTAAAAACTTTGAGGAATATGATTTCAATACTCAATACTCAATACTCAATCATTTACTGCATTCCACAATGTGCTTAGATGGTAAGTTAACATTAGTTGTAGGTACCAATCGTGGACCCTGTCGGGCATCGTGGACCCTGTCGGGCACAACAAAATAGAAATTTGGAGAAAGAGGACTTATTTATACATGCAAAAAAAAAACTTATTCTAAGTAAAATTAAAGATAACATTCTATTAATTATTATTAATTAAATTAATTAAATCTAAATTTTTATTATTCATTTATATTATTATGTCAGTTCTATGGATTTTTTCAATTAAATATTCATTTATACTGTAATAACATTTATTTAGTAAAAAAAAAAAAAAAAAATTAGTAAAAATAGCAATTTTTCCCTCATTTCTGAGCACCTCGGGTAGTTTATTATAGATTTTTATCCAGTCTCTGAAACCCCGATTTTGCCAGATATGGTACTAGATTCAATTATTTGAATTAATAGTCCAACGGAACCACACCGAAACACCAACGATATAAAAAAAAGTCAATATTTCCATGGGACGTCACTTGTGCGGAGTTCAAAGAGAACTTTACAAAAAATCCCACTACTGCAGTAAATCCAACAAAAATCTGGGAAGAGCGGGACCAGGGTCTCATAAAGATGAGTCATAATAAACTTACACATCATGAACCAAAAACCTATAAAATGTCTCCACAAGTTGGCCAAGCCGGTTCCCAAATGACGTGTCAAGATCCTGCACATCGGTTCCTAGAATTGCTCTCACTCGTGGAGATAATATTTACCGTAAAGTGTAATGAGCTGTGGCACGCGACGGCAACACGGGCTGCACGCATGTTGTAACCTTTCTAGTATCAACATGACAGTTGGAAACCGTCTAGTTTAGAAATGGACAACTAACCGTTTAGGTGCAGAAAGCTCTGCACCTAAAGGATTAGTTGTTCATTAGCACTAACACTGCTGAGCAAAGGGGTCCCTTCCAGTCATCCTTTTCCAGAGTTTACATCGATAACCGTTGCGGTACACGTCGAGCTCGTCTCGCAAACTCTCTAGGTCTTATGGATGCCTAGTCAGGAGATCACCTCTTTTAACGTATTATCCCTCTTATCAATAGATTTTTCATTTAATTTCTTCTACAACTATTCCAATATCAAATTACTCTAATGGAGTTCAGGAGACGAAATAATCGTCGGACACTGAACCAAGACTACATAAAATTGAACACGTAACAGGATATTGATAGAACAACATCCTTTACTCTCTCAGAACCTGATACCAATCAAGGCGCAGTCGAATAATTCCAAAAAGGTACATTCACATTCTGCAGTGAGGCATTCATTTACAAACGCAGCTGCATAATATTTTATTACGAGCTTACAAATAAAACAAGGCTTCGTCACAACCGGTGTTAGTTACTGAATAAGGATAAGGAGCCAAGTAGGTACTGCGGGGTTATAAATGAAGGGTTTATCTGCAAAACTTTCAAGTGTATATAGTTGTGGGAAAAATTAATTAAACAAAATATGAAAAGACAAACAAACATACATACCTACACTTTGAAGACATTACCCATCTTTTGCAGCAGTTGGGTTAGCAGCTGCCAAGCAAGACTTCAGATTTTAAATTTTTATTATTGAGCGAAATATATAATTTAAATCGGAACAGAAGTAAAATTATAAGAATATTAACGCTAAATAGCAGTTCTTCAAATCATTTGGTGTCAATTTTGATGATGTGTATAGATAAAGATATAAGTGAGAGTAGATCTGATCCAATTGAGGGTTCAGATCGATTTATTGCTAACTACAAAATTATTTACTTAGTACAACACGCAGTGTGGGAGAAAACTGGCTTGTCTTACCTTTGTGAAGGACAGACAGTGACAAGACAATCGTAGGGAAAGCAGTCTCTCCGTAAAGGGCATAATAAGGTTGTATTTACTAGAACCTTGAACCCATAGTTGCTATTGGAGATCAGACCAAAAATCGTCAAATAACTTGATCGTGAAAAATAGAAAAATACCTCCCAAGAGACATAAGATAAGAGGCGCAGAGTTATTAATATATTTGATTTAAAAGAGTGTCGATAGAGTTTCTTACCCGTTCATCCATAGGAACCTTCTATGCTTTGGAATGGGCAACTAGCTTTATCATTCTGACTGACTCCTTGCAATTTAAAAAAAGCCTACAAATATTTAGGTTTAACTGTAGTTAATAATTTGTGTGTGAGTTCGTTACAAAAAAAAATATGTCTGACCATCTTCTACCGTTACTGATATAAAGCGTTGTGGCAGACGGATATACACTAACAATGGCCCTAATTGGCACCCTGGCGGTGCATAGCCCCGTATGTTAATCGATCTACGTTGAAACCAGCATCATATTTCTTACACTGTATTACAATATTTCATTGTATTTCAAGACACTATGCAAATAACTTTAAAACGGTTCCTGCAACTGGTTGGTGTTTATTTAATTACCTGGCTTTTCCCTGGCGTTTACCTGGTAAAAATATAGGTTATTAAAATTGCAGTTATAGATTATGTAAACGATGGGAGAACTCGTCTTAATAGTTTCTTTACTTATAATATAAGGAAGGAAAGCGAAACATTTAAATGCGTAGATGTTCGTAGGGAAGTCCTGATGGTTTTTCAATTGCATAATGTTTGATAATGATTCAGAAATAGGTTGGTGGGTTGGTTCTTGATTAGGTTACTGATGTATGAGGAACAGGGTATAAAGTTCACTCATCCTCCTTAGAAAAGGGAGGATCCTCCGACCAGACGGGACTTCTGGCCGACGATTAATGTCGGAACTTTATATATATGCTAGTTGCGCGGTAAACTTCGCTTGCACGATGCAGGATTTGCGTGACGTAAGTGTGATGCGTAGTTCGCATGTGGCGATGTAGATGCCGCCACAAGATAATAGAGTATCTAGTAAAGTATAACTATGATTTATTGGTTGAACTCGGTTGATGTTAGTCAGTTAGGTAACAGGAGGAGGAGAAGGTTCAGGTAGGTGGGTTCTTATACAGCTTTGCTTTATGAATGTGACATTAATTCTTTTTAGATCGCCTACAACTCTACCGATTACTTTTATTAAGCCCAAGGTTATATACCTACCCTTTTATATAAAAATGTTACTAAGTGGCCATAAAGTTTACGATACGATGTCATTTAGGAGTAGCTTTATCTTTATCTTTATCTTTAGATAGTTTTTCTATAAAATTCTCGATTCAATTCAAAATAATAAGAAACAAAACACATTTATTTTTAGCCTGTCTGCATATTATAAATGATACATGATTTTATTTCTTTAAGTAGGTTTGTACAAACACTTTTACACGTCAATCATATTTTTTAAACTAGATGAGTTTGGCGTTTGCTATCTGACTACTCTGAGAAGAAAGGCCGAAACAAACTCAGAGGTCACAGTCTCTTTTAAAGTCCAGACATAATCTTGGTCAGATCATGTGAAGACCATGTAGATTGGTATCTGAAATGGTCTTTTGAGGAAAGAACCATACAGATTGAGTGGAACTGTCCAGTCAGTGCACGCATTTGTCAGTAATCGTGCAGCTCAAATCAGGAAGTCAGGACTTAAGGAGCTCAACGATTCGACGAACAATACCAAAGAAAGGACATTTGGGTAGGCCGCATAAATTACTCAAACTGCCAGATCATGATTAAAATTAACTTAGAAAAAAAGCAGCTTTAAAAGCAGCTATTAATTTATTACCAGTTTTTTAAACGGTAGAAGCATTCGCGATGTTCCGTTTTTAAAACCTGTCTCTTTTGCAAAAAAAGAACAACATTTTTGTCCTCAACTAGGTTCTGCCTGTGACTTCGTTCGCGTCGTAAGTAGTTGTAAGACGCCACAATATACTAAAATAACAGCCTCATTTGTATAAAACTTCCCTGTATACTACATTTGTAGTTTTGGTCTCAGCCGCAATCGGCCCCCCAACCCACCGCATCGCATCGCATCGCCCAAGCTAGTACTTTGTTTTCGCTTAGCGATCTTTATGCCTTTCTTCTTTTTGCTCGACTCCTAAGGGTTGTCGTTCAAATAAACTCTTCAGCTTTATTATAATTCTTGCTTCAGCATTAATATGCCCGTATAAGGCTATATTCTTTCAAGTGTGTTTATTTTTTTGCAAATGAGACTAAACATTAAAGAAGCTAGCTGAGCCTAATCTAAAAAATCAGCCCGTAAATGTATACTGCTCATTCGAGCCTCCGATTGGTTGCTACTAACAAACAATATCCAGTCAATTGAAAAAGCTTACGTGGCTAAAAAGCATATAGTATTTTTCATGGTCTAAAAAAACAAGGTCTGGCATTCCGGGAGTGACACATGCTTACGTCACTATCCAGTTGCTACTTCATTGCAACAAAACACGAATTATGGTAACATTTTCAGTCAACATTCTGTTAAAAAATATATATAAACCATTTAAATTGTCGTTTAATTTTTCTAATCCAATGAAACAATACCATTTAAACAATAACAACGTAATTGTTAGTTAAAACCTCTTTGTTTTAACGGATTCGCACAGGTAATAAAGGCGATTGAGGAGTTATTATTACATCTACTGGTAACACAGCGGTGATGACGTAGCCTTGTGTCACCGCCGTGACCGGAATGCTATACCTGGCGAAGTATATTACCATTGTATTTTTATCTCACGAAGCGACGCGCGCTTTACTTGTGGTAACTAAGTGTACATTACAAACACACACGCTGTGAATGTGTCCGTGAAGATGAGTAGCGTCAGCACATAACCCACACACGCACGCACACTTTCGATTACGCCATTGTCCCGGACGATTTTTTTATTATTATATTTTATTTATGGAGGATTGGAGGGTTTAATCACAAACTGATTATGCCACCCTCATCGGTACAAACAATTATTCCTTATAATCTAAATCCAATCCGAGAGCTCCTGCGCTTACACACATTCACAGCGTGTTTGCACACTTCGTAACCACACGTAAAGCACTCGTCGCTACATCAGATAAAAATACTGCAGGTTAACAGAAAAATCAGAATCAGAATCAGAATTGTTTATTTGCAAGAAAATACATACAAATTACAGAGAAAGATCTTAGAAGCAAAGCCACACTTTTTATGATGGGGTATAGTGATCTACTGTCGGTCATCTCAAAATTAGGAGAAGCCGCCGAAAGCCAGGCCTTATTAATAAAAACTACAACGGTAGGAATTTTCCCATCACTCTCCTCTTTAAAATATATTTCTTATCCTAGATCATATAAAAGAATTAATTCGCAATTAACGACCCAATTCTAAAGCTTCATTGGAAATAGTAAAATAATGAATTCCTCTGAATTAATTATTTTACTATTTACATAAACATTTAACATTGTATTTTTTCCAACTTATGTTAATTATTTCTAGAAACTAGCTTTTAAGCAACTTGTTATTTTTATACTTAATTCACTTGCATCTTATCGTGGATTTGCCTGCACCAAAATTTAGTTATCCAAGATGATGGTTTATGTCGTCACTGGTTAAGGCCTCGGCCTCTCATTTACGAGGTTATGGTTGCATCCGGGCAAGTAGTAATGTGACTTTTCAACTAGACTGTGACTAGTGTGACAATTATTAATAGGCTGGTATTTTTATTCGTCGTTTTTATTATAAGAAGAGCCTACGTGTGCCTAGCCGTGCCCATGTAGGTTAAAATGTAGCTAAAATTTGAGAAAAAAGTCATGTGAATCGGACAACTCGTTTTCGAGTTAGAAGCACTAACGGACAGACAGTGAAACTCTCTTTAACACGTGCGACACGTGTTAAGGAAATACATTATAAGTATCCAGTTTGGATTCAAAGAATACATTAGGCAACAAAATACCCAAAAACTAGTTATAACAAAAACAATATTATTTGCGTACAATATTTCTTAGCAGGTGCAGGAGGTGGTGAAGGTGGTCGTATCTCTCTCAAGTTATTGATTTGAAGACGATATTTGGGATTTACTCAGATTTAGGCTATAGTGCAATTTTGTGGTTTTGTGTGGCTTCCAATTATGCATTTTTTTTTTAAAAATAGACAGGGTTCGACAACCTTTTTGACTGTACTTCACCTAAAAAAAGCTACAAAAAAACCGCGGTCTACAATCCATGCTTCCGGGATGGATTGATCATTGTTATCTATTAGGTTGGGGAAAAAGTCTTTTCGCATTATAGTATGGATGAGTGACTAAACTAGAAATTGGATACATTTTAAAATTTTACTACAAAAAAGGTAAAAATGCAACGCAAGCCGCGAAAAAAATTTGCGATGTTTATGGACCTAGTGCAGTGTCTGTGAGAGTAGCACAAATTTGGTTTAAGCGTTTTCAATCCGGAAATTTTGATGTCAAAGATGCACGTCGCTCTGGTCGCCCTATTACGGATAAAATGGATGCCATTTTTGAAAAAGTGGAGCAAGAGTGGCATATCAGTAGTTACGGCGTAGCTGAAGAACTGGGAACTGACCACAAAACAGTATTGGCACATTTGAAAAAAACTGGGTACACAAAAAAGCTCGATATTTGGGTACCTCACGAGCTCACTGAAAGAAACCTAATGAAGCGTGTACTCATTTGTGATTCTTTATTACGACGTAATGAAACCGAACCACTTTTGAAGAAGCTGATAACTGGTGATGAAAAGTGGATCACGTACGACAAGAACGTGCGAAAAAGGTCGTGGTCAAAGGCCGGTCAGGGTTCACAGATTGTGGCGAAACCCGGGTTAACTCGCAACAAGGTGATGCTGTGTGTGTGGTGGGATTGGAAGGGCATTATTCATTATGAGCTATTACCACCAGGCAGGACCATCGATTCTGAACTCTATTGCGAACAACTGATGAGATTAAAGCAAGAAGTTGAGAGAAAGCGGCCGGAATTAATCAACAGAATGGGTGTGGTTTTTCATCATGATAACGCTAGACCTCACACATCTTTAGCCACTCAGCAAAAATTAAGAGAGTTTGGCTGGGAGGTGTTCATGCATCCGCCGTATAGTTCTGACCTTGCACCTTCAGATTTCCACCTGTTTCGGTCTCTTCGGAATTCTTTAGGCAGTGTCAGGTTAACATCACGAGAGGACTGCCAAAACCACTTGTCGCGGTATTTTGATCAGAAATCCCAAAATTTCTATAGCAATGGGATCATGTCCCTACCTACAAGATGGCAAAAAGTTATCGAACAAAATGGTACCTACATACTTTAGTTAAATGTAAATATATTAAAAAATGTTTTGAATTTTCTTAAAAAATGCGAAGAAACTTTTTCCCCAACCTATTATATTGTTGTTATCTTTTTGTTGTTTGTTATAAAGAGGTAGGAACAAAATATTTGTTTGTTTGTGTGTAGGGGGTAATCTCTGGAACCAGTTCGACTTTAAAAAAAATATTTTTGCATTTGATAGCCCAATTCTTGAGGAAGGTATAGGCTATTTAACGTCACTCTATGACCCTTAGGAGCCGAACAAAAAGAAAATAAGTCGAAAAGAACGCTAAGCGACAACGAAGTAATATTGCGGGCGGACGATGCGATGTGACGAGATGGGTTGGGGGTACAATAAATTTCACACGGACGAAGTCGCAGCAGCTAGTGCATTATAAATGCGAAAGTACTCTTGACTGTCTGTAACCTTTTCAAGCCTTAACTGCAGATATCGTTGGGAGGCACACGGGTAGACCATGACCTGTGTTAGGACATAGGATAATTGTATCCCGGTAGTATGTTCTCGTAGCATAATTTCCGACAACCGCGCGGGCGAAGCCGCGAGTAGAAGTTCGTCCTAGTTTTCTCCTTTGGCTTCATCCATATTTGATCATACTCTTACCTAATAAAAAAACAACGAACCTAACCTTTTCATTATATCTTTCCAGTACAAGACAAGACGACCTTCAAAGCATTCCGGATCTCCTTGAACGTGATGCTGTCCCAAGAGACCTGCGGCTACCTGGTGGTCCTTATGTATGCTGGCTCCATCTTCGAACAGGCTTCCGAGTCCATCAGTCTGAAGCTGTCGCCGAACAAGCAGACTATCGTTGTGGGGGCTATCCAGCTGCTAGGCAGCATAGTGGCCAGTTGTATTGTGGAGCAGACTGGCCGAAAGGTGAGATATTTTGACAAATGTACACAAACTTGGACCATTTTTCCATGAGAGAAGGCAAGAAATTCTGAGCGCAAGGTATTCAATTCGAGTCACTGCGTTCGATATTATAATTGTTGCTTGGTGCTAAGCAAATGGGCTGGTCGCAGACTTTGTAAGACACCTTTTTGGCCTGTGGCCTGGGTATTTTTTGGTCTGCTTGCTATGGAAGGAGGTAGGAACCATGGGATTCCTACCCTATTAATTTTATTTTCCGATTTACTTTGTAGTGGTTTCCAAAGACAGCTTGAATCAATCCCTCGGGACTCGCCGAACTTCATTGCCTCGGCACTTTTTCTTAATTTTTTGGATTGACACAGGTGTAATTACTTAACATTTTGCTACAAATTAGATATAAGATATTAAATCATGCTAAAGATTTATTAAACATTATCATGTCAAACAAACCACTGCTAAGTATGATTATAGGCCCCCAAATGACGGCTATAATTACGATGCTTGGCAGACGGATACGAAATCGGAGTAGGCACTTTTTATGAGCATATTGTGGTTTCGCGAGACACTACATGATTCGAAGAATGCATTTTATGCTAGTTCTTTGTATGCATTTACGTACAGAACTCTAAAGGTACAAGGAAACAATACCATTTATTGGTCCAAAACATGAGTAGGTAATGGATATACACACATGGTATGCAAGATGTTACAAAACTTAGTATCCACTATGTTTGACAACATTTGCGCTCCGCGCATCTCCTTTGTGTTTGCATAGAAACGGCCGCTACGACAAAGCAAATACATTGAGCACCGTTGGTTCGCGATTTTTTTTTATTTACGGCTTCTCGCGGGTCAAACTAGACTAGAAGGTGGTCGGCTGCTTAACCTGACTTGCCTGTGGATGCGTCAATAAATTAAGGCCTCCAAGCAGGGCTTAAAAAAACTTAAAAACTGAGCGACTTCACACTAAGGGCACCCTCTGTGGGGTACGGAACTCGGCCTAAAGCGTCGCTGGGGGATGGCAGCAAGGGACAGGCTGAATCGGATTATGTATGATAGTCCGCGAACAAAGGGATATAATTAGTCTCGTATTTTGTAGTTATTTCCAAGCTATCTATACCGTATATTACTTCCTGCCATGTTTAGTCTCTGCATCACCCTAAAGTTGACTGGTAGAAAATGCCTCAGGCATTAAGTCCGTCTTTGTACAGTATTTTTTTACTTGTGCATAAAGTTTTAATAAATAAAATAAATAAATATAATATTATAATTATAATACTTGTGGCGGCATCTGTAACGCGACATGCGAACTATTCACCACACTGATGTCACAGAAAATCATGCATCGCGCAAGGATAGTTTTCTGCGCGCTTATATGTCCGGTTTCGGACTGTACAAACTTAAAGAGCAGTTTGCTCTGTTTTATCAATAAAATTATTCAACATGTGGAGTCGGAACCCAATCCCGCCTAAAAGGCAGCCATTTTTGTGTTTTGATCGACTTTTATGAAGCGTGCATAATAGAACTACTTTAACTTTCGAATTTAAAGCCCAATAAACTAAACACTTTTAAGAACTGAAAAGTATTAACAATGGGTTAAATAACTCAAATAATAACAATAAATGCTGCATCATATTGAAATAAATTGAAATAAACGCTAACAGATAATTTTTACGGTAAAATTAACATCGTTTTTATAGTTTATCGAGGTTATTACAAAATTCACCCCTGGAAACTACTTTTTTTATCTACTCGTCTAACAGATGTTGAGTTTACCTAAATAATGATACCAAAAAACTCGATTAGATTCGATTCGATTGATTTTTTTCTGTTGTTGGAACTAAGACTTGCGCAGGTGAGTTCATGGCGATTTGTTTTTTCTGTAGATATTTATAGTAATCATCAATGATAAACAAATAACAAGTATATATTTTTTTCTCCGCCTAGCCCTTCGGGGAATACAGGCGTGATGTTATGTTGTTGTTGTTCTTTGATATTTACAAAAGTAGAAATTTTACACACAAAAAATAACAAAAGTTGTTCAAAATGCCTCCCACCATTTTAAAGGCACACAGTAGCTTAGATCGCTACCTGCTGTGTTGACCGTCTTAACTGGATCGGAACAGCCTTAATTTCTGCTGCAGCAATGCGAATATGCTCCAGCAGCTCTTCCCTGGTGCTGACTGGCTCAAAATAAACATAGTGATCCATCCAACCCCAGGGATAAAAGTCCAGTAGCGTTAAGTCTGGTGAACGCGGTGGCCGGGCTACGGGACTGCCGCGACCAATCCACTGTTGATGATGTTCGTCTAGGTGACTCCTAAAGGCTCGTGCAAAGTGTGGTGGAGCTCCATCTAACTGTAGCCACATGCGTCGGCGATATGACACAGGCAATTCTGAAAACGCTTCCAAAAAATAATAATTTTGAAATTCTAGAAATCTCGGGCCATTTAAATTTCTTGGGAGTTCGATAGGCCCAATTAATTGATCATCGATCATAGCTGCCCAAATATTTACGGAAAATTCATTTTGGAACGTTGACGGTCTAACAGTAAGTGGACTTTCAGCCATCCCCAAAATTTAGATTTCGAAAATTTGTAATTCCTTTTCTTGTGAATGTCGCTTCATCCCTCCACATTATGTGTTTTAAAAATTCTGGTGTTCGTCGCTTATTTTGGGTTACCCAAACACAGAATACTGTCGTGCAGTGTAGTCTGGTTCTCTAATATCCTGCACACGCCTAAAATGATACAGATGTAGACCTTCTTTCTTCAAAATCTCCCAGACTGTCCATCGTGATACTCGTAAACGCGATGAAATACGACGTACACTTAGGAGTGTTCACGATTACGAGTTCCCATAACGAATATTATTAGAACGTCACCTCACATCAGGGGCGTAGCTACCGCTGTATCAGCCATATCAATTATACGGGGCCCCCCAGCTACAGGGGCCCCCAGACGCGATGTGAAAATTCTTAAAATATTATTCGTAATTCTTATTGATAAGAGGCCCGTAATAAATGGGTACCTAATGAAAAAAATCACATTAATAAAATTGGTTTGTGGCTTCAAACTCAAAGTATTTATTTCAATTAAACCATTTACATTTGAATTGTCAAGGGGCCGGTCAGTCAGAAACATGAAGCTAGTTAGTTGCCCATTCCAAAGCGTAGTAGGTATCCATGGAGAAGGACGGGTGAGAAACTCACAATAATACTTTTACTTTCCAAGTCAGTGTGCTATTTTGTAAAAAACAATACTTAGGTAGCTGTTTTTTGAAGCTTCGCTGTAGTTGGGTGAAAAAGGCCCCCTACAAATTTTGATACCGGGCCCCTTTAGGACTAGCTACGCGACTCTGAGAAATCTTTACCCTTCATAAGGGGCCCCAAACAATTTTTTAGACTGCCTTCACACGAAAATACGCACAGGAGCAAATTAGGTGTTGTCAAAAACTAGACGAAACGGAATGATAAAAATAAAACTAGTGTAGTTTAAATTGATGAATACTTCTTTTGTTGTCGCGTCGTTCCCCGAAATGTGTATTTTGTCCCTTTCTCACTTCAACAATACGCAGTAAACCATTGTTGTACCTGCTCCTCCATGGAATGCGCGGTTGCGCGTTCATATGTCACGTACGGAAAGGCTGGTTCAAGCAACAATATTTCTTAACCCAAATGTCATAGAATCGAGTTTTTGTTGTCATTATGTAGGTAAACTTAATATCTGTTAGACGAGTAGACAAAAAAAGTTAGTTCCCAGGTGAATTTTGTAATAACATCAATAAACAAAAAAAAACGATGTTAATTTTATGGTAAAATTGTTTATTTGCATTTATTTCAATAGGATGCAACATTTATTGTTATTATTTGACTTATTTAACCCGTTTTTAATACTTTTCAGTTGTTAATATATTATATATTTTTACGGTAAGTGGGCTTTAAACTCGAAAGTTACAGTTCGTTTATTATGCAGAAGCTTCATAAAAGGCGATAAAAACATAAAAATGGCTGCCATTCAGGAGGGGGGTACCAACTCCACATAAAGAATAATTTTATTGATAATATAAAACAAATAACCACCCTTTAAGTTTGTACAGCCCGAAACCGGACCTATTTTATACAACATAGCTCAGTAATAACACCCGCTGGTCGGGGGATCCTCCGTTCTCTATTGAGGATGAGAAACTTCCCACCCGGTTCCTTATACCTTTATACAAGGTTGCAGGGACATCGACGTGCAACCTGTAACCAACCATGGATTCAGTACGTGATTCTGAACCGCACCCACAGATTTTAAAATTTTCGACGGTTATTAAAAATGCTGTCCAGGTCACTTTGACCGCATAGGCATTGCACTTTTCTATGAAACAGAGTTTTTTTTTTGATAACCGACGAAAAATTTCTACGCTAGGTATTCTAGACTCATGTGCTGAACTCATGGTTGCAGTTTGCGCGTCGCTGGCCTGGCCATCCTGTATACTCAACTTAACATGCACGATGATAATTGACAATACAATAAAACCTCTTTCTTCTTTCCTTCCAGTGGTTGCTAGCTGGCACCTCCTTAGCAACCGGAGTGTCAATGCTGGCATTAGGAGCCTGGTTCTACATCACCTCGATGAACATCTGGTTGCCCGGCTGGTTGCCGGTCCTGGCCATGTGTCTATGCATCTTCGCGGATGCTGCAGGTTACCAGCCTGTGCCCTATGTTATTACTTCGGAGCTGTTTTCGTTTCAGGTAAGAATAAATACTTTCTCATTTGTTTCTTTTGCTGGTGATAAGAAAGCTATTATTCAGGAAATTATTGTTTCTAATTGCACCACCTGGTTTTAACCGTGAATTGGCAGTGGATGGATATGGATATGTATAAACAGTAAAATGTACTGTTTTAACTGTTGCTTCTTCATATCCTGCCTACTAGCTGGGTGATTTGTACCTGAGAGTTTCTTTTGTACTGTCTCCAGGCTCCAATCTAAGAAAATAATTAACCTATTTTAACTTAAAATCGAGTGGCCCACGTTGATTTAAAACACCGACATATTTACATATTACTATAGCTGCGCGCCGCGGTTTCACACTCATAAGTCTTGATCCAGAGGGGATATCGGGATAGAAGGTATCCTATGTCCTAAATCAAGTCATGTTCTACCCATGTGCCAAATTTCATCAAAATCCATTCCGTCGTTTTTGCGTAAAAGCGTAAAAAACAAATATATACGAAAAATCAAATATTTTCTCTTTATAATATTAAGTTTAGATAAATTAAAGTCGCTTTTCGTGTCTGTATGACCGCTTTGTTCTTCTAAACTACACAACGAATTTTGATGGAATTTTCAACATCATTAAGAAAATTTATTCCGGAAGTTATATGTGTGTATTACTTACTTTTATTAAACTCACATAAAATAAAGACATCACGACGTAAAAACCGCGAGAAGCAGGGACGTGTCTCTGGTTTTTAAATAAAAAATAATAATGAGTAGCTAGCTAACACTGTCTTCTTCTTTCGAATTGGCCCAAAACGAATCAGTTGTTGTTTCCATCCAACCATTTTATAATTTTTTTCTTGTTCCAGCATCGTGGCATGGTGACTTCCTTCGTCAGCTCCGTAGACGCTCTCAGTGACTTCATCCAAACGAAGGCCTACGACCCCCTCCTCAAACTTCTAGGAATCCACTGGGTCTTCATCATGTTTTCCATGGTCTGCTTCCTTGGTACCTTCTACACCGTCATGTGGGTCCCAGAGACGAAAGACAAGACCGTGGAAGAGATATACGCTCTTCTAGAAGACAGTAGGAAGAAAGAGAAGCGGAAAGCAGTAAGGGAAGATTTGGAGAATGGGAAAGAGATGAGTAGATTATAAGTTATGTTGTTGGAGACTTGTCGGATTGAGGGGTTGACTATTTCACTGGGTGGAAATGGTACAGTCAGTAACGAAAGTCGATATTTTAAACATAACTGAGCACAATAGACAGTATTTATAATATTCAGCCGTTAACACTTCCTCTTTCAAAAACATGTACCGTCAGACGGGGTGAATAGGGATGCAGGGGTTAAAGTTTCGTTCCGATTCACCCCTGCATCCCTATTCACCCCGTTTGACGGTACCTGAATTCGATAATATAAAAAAAACGGAACAGATACATTAAAATAACAATCTCCACAATGACATCTCAAAAGCAGTGCATAGAATAATTAATTTTGTACCCATTCTATCATTCAGAGAGAGAGTACCTGTCAGTGTTTACCAACTTTTGTTGCAGACCGTACCATCGAGTCTTGTTTCAAAGCTTTAAATTGTTCTAAAAAAAAAGACACGTTGTCTGTAGAATGTTTTGTTTAAGTGCCAGGGTCAGGTCTGAGTCATAGAAAAAGAAGGTGAAAAAAATAGAAACAACATGTGCCATGCTTATGCCATTATGGAACTTTTGAATGTTATTTTTATCATTATGGTTAGACACTTTTGACAGGATAAGTAAGATTATCATAAAGCGGTGTTCTTATGAGGCGATTTAAGTTGGTTTTCTTGTTTTTTTTTTGGGAATTTAATGTCAATCGTACTATGAGTACAGACTTTTAGGAAAAGTTTACTGGACCTACACCTGTCCTTCTTCTTTATATACCCTGGTCTTAGGGTCGGTGTAATATATTTTTCTCTTCCCCTTCTCCCTTATCAGCCGACGCATTATTATTCACTGCCTTTTCTTTCATCATCCCTCATATAATCCATTCACCTTTTCCTTCATATTTATCATACCTCTCATAATGCATCAACTTTTATGTGGTATCTCTCCCTCTCTCCTTTGAGCCATCATCGTTTAATTGTTGTGTTATATTTTGAGCAACTAAAAGTTGACCGACTGAGTCGCCTCGTGGGTACACAGCTTTAGGTATTGGAATGTATGCTTCTTCCGACCTAACCATATTATTATGCATTCGTCTTTTTTTTTATAAAATTCATCTGACGGATTATTTTGACTGTTTCTTTTGTGTATCATAGCAACCAGTAAAATTTTAATATTTCCCTGTTTTAATTTTATTCAATAAACTCCTTTTTTGTATGAATTATTTTGTTTTGTAAAAATACCACAATGTTGTCCCCTTAATTTATAAACGTTGCATAAAATTAAGTAATGCTTAAATGTGTCTGTAGACACACATTTTTAACGTTTAAACTTGTCTTAACGTTAAGCAACGTTTATAAATAAAGACGTGTGAGTTTCCAATGCACCATTCATATTATGACGTTTCTAAAACAATAATTGTACAAGTAAATTGAAAGGCTCGGCTAAGTTTGACAAAACCTCAATTTGACAAGTTTTTACAACCAACCAAAATGTACAGAAAATTCATTAAAAGCTAAATGACGTCATGATACAAAACAATGAATTTTCTGTACATTCTAATTCAGTAACAACCAATCTTTCTGCACACCGATATTGTACCTTAAACTTATAAAAATAAAGTACATAATCGAATGCGCAGGAAGGTCGTGATATGTGCCTCCCGACTACCGATTGTGATATTATGACGAATTAATAATGTTTAGTATTTTGGTATTATTAGATTAAGATGTCTAAATGACGTTAAAAAAATAATTTATATCAAATGAAACTTGTGTTTTATTTCATTATAACTACTTTCTAAAAAAAGTTACTACTAGCAAAAAATATGACTGAACAAGATTCACAGACCGCGCTTTACTTCGCTATATAAACGTCTCATACGAATGTGAACATTATTCGTATATCATTAATGTTCATATTCAAGCGAAACGCTTGCTCACATTCGCGTATACGAATATGAATATGAACATTACTGTTACTGTTAGCCTGCATCATCCCATTGCTGGACAAAGGCCTCTCCCCATGACTTCCAGCTCTTTCAAAATAATAAGGTTCATATTATTCGTATGGCCTATTTAGCAAACTCAAAGTGCACTCTATCAATTACATTCAGAATGTTCAATACAATGCGAAAACCTTGCCTCGTTGCCAACAGTGCCACATGCTTCCAACCTTACTGATTGCCTTAAGTAGGTGCGTAACCGCCAATTGAGGTATACAGGGTCAAATTAAATTAGCTAGCGAAACTCCGCAGACGTGATGGATATCGATATCTAAACATGATACCAGCTCACTTCTAAGTATAAAACTTACGTGAAGTGAGCTTGAAGTCATCCGATCTATTATGTCAAAATCTCACCGTGAAAACTTACGTGAAGTGAGCTTGAAGTCAGCCAATCTACTATGTTATAATCTCACCGTGAAAACTTACGTGAAGTGAGCTTGAAGTCAGCCAATCTATTCTGTTAAAATCTCATCGTGAAAACTTACGTGAAGTTGTAAAATATTGTGTGTATTATCTGTGGTTAACTCTGACAACACTATGTAAGAAGTAGTCTGCTCATGATCTATGACTCTGCTATTAAAATGGCGAACCAACAAACTCGTCTTTTACTAAATCGTCCCTAACAAACGCTTCCACTGCGCAATAGTTGCAAAATAGTGACAAAATTGAAACGAAACCCAATGTAAAGATATTAATAAATGAATACGCAGCAGAAAAAATTGTGAGCAAAAATATAAGAAGAAAAAAAAATGGCGGAAACAAGTACAAGGGAAGTATTACCGCGTCTCAGTCAAGAACAAAATTTCAACAATTGGAAGTTCAGAGTTAAATTACTGTTAGAGGAAAAGCAGGTATGGAGTGTGATAGAAAGCGGAGTTGTGAAACCCAAAACGGAAGAATTTATCAAAATGGATGCCAAAGCCAAAAATTTTATTGTTCAATGCTTGTCAGATAGGTACTTAGAAATACTAAAGAAGTGTAACACAGCTAAAGTAATGATGCATCAGTTAGAGTACACCTTCGAGAGGAAAAGTATATTCAATAAACTGTATCTGAAACGTAAGCTTATAACCTTGAAATGCGGAAAAAGTGAGAAATTGCAGGATTATTTCCTTAAATTTGACAGCATAGTATGTGAGCTAACAGCCGCTGAATGTACTGTAGATGAAATGGACAAGGTTTGCTACTTATTATCTTCTATGCCCACACAGTATGATAATGTCATAACAAGTATTGAAACAATGACTACAGAGAAAACAATTGATATAGAATTTGTCAAAGCAAGATTACTGGATGCAGAGGTCAAAGAACAGAATTGTGAAGAAAAACAACATCCGCAAACAGCGTTCGTGACATGTTACAATTGTGGAAAACCGGGACACAAAGCCACCCAGTGCAAAAGTGGACTTTGGACAGGACAGAATCATAACAAATGACGAGGAAGCTTCAGAGGTTACTCAAGAGGGATATCAAGAGATACTGGATCGAACCGAGAACAAGGAGCAAGTGCTATGTGTGAGGTAAATCACATATCTTTTGTAGCTAGTGAAAATGTGTTATCTATGGACATATGTATTGAGGATATTAAGTTTATAATTGACTCAGGAGCTTCTCAAAATTTAATAATGGATAGTTATGTAAAATACATGATGAATATTAAATATCTAGATGTGGAAACTAAAATTCATGTAGCCAATGGTAAATATTTGATTTCTGATAAGAAGGGAATCTTAAATGTTATGTTTAATAATTTACCAATTACTATAGAAGCATTAATTGTTAAAGGATTATCTCACAATTTATTGTCTGTTAAAAGATTATTAGAAAAAGGAAATTCTGTTAGATTTCATAAAGATTCTGTATCTATTGGCACAGGGAATAAAATAATATATGGTAAAATGTTTGGTAGCCTGTATGCAATAAATTTGAAACTAAATTTAGAAAAATGTTGTTCAGTTATTAATGATAAAGATCTGTGGCACAAAAGATTAGGGCATGCTAATAGAAAACATTTAAGAATTTTGAACTTACCTAGCTCTGAGAAACCTTGTGGACCGTGCCTAGAAGGAAAATCAACAAGACAGCCCTTTATACAACCAGACCAAGATCAAGATATAATGGAGAACTGTTACATACAGACTTATCAGGATCTGTGACCACACCAACTAGAGAGGGTGAAGTATACTATCATTCAATAATAAATGACTTTTCACATTTTACAGTAGTATATTTACTAAAAAGAAAAAGCGAAGCAGCTGATTGGTTAATAGATCACATTAAGAGAATAGAAAGACAGACAGGAAATAAAGTAAAGAAAATTAGAAGTGATAATGGAGGAGAATTAAAAAATGAAAAGCTTTTGTCAAGCTTTTCATTTTTTAATTCTCCTCCATTTTGTAGTGACAAGGGTATTATACAACAATTCACTACTGCTTACAGTCCACAATCCAATGGAGTTGCAGAAAGAATGAACAGAAATATTTACAATAGAGCTAGAACATTACTACTTGAGACTGGCTTACCAAAAACATTATGGGGTGAAGCAGTACGGTGTGCTGTTTACCAAATCAATAGATGCCCATGTTCGGCAATTGATTTTCAAACACCAGCAGAAAAGATGTTTGGACATAAGGATTTGACAAAACTCAGGGTATTTGGATCAAAAGCTTGGGTTCATATTTTACCAAAACAGGATAAACTTCAGCAAAGAGCAAAAGAAATGAGACTAGTAGGATATATTCCAAATGGATATCGTCTATGGGACCCTGAAAATAAAGAAATAATACTATCAAGAGATGTGAGATTTGACGAGACACAAATAAAATACATAGAAGAGACGGAAAAAGAAGAAAATGATAATATGTATGTGGAGAAAGAATATGAAAACGAGATAATGCAAAAAGAAGACACTGGAAAGAAGTATCAACAAGATGATGAGCAAACTGAAGAAATAGATCAAGAAAGTGATAATGAAGAGATTAGGACAGAAATACCAAAATATACAACAAGATCAGGAAGAGAAATTCATAAACCAAAAGACTTAGAAAAATATGATCTAAACATAGCGTATTGTTTATGTGCAGGAGAACCAGTAAACTATGAAGAAGCAATACAAAATAAAGATTGGAAACAAGCAATAAAGAAAGAGCTGGACTCGCACAAAAAGTTAGGAACTTGGGAAGTATCTAATTTACCAAAAGGAAGCAAACCAATAGAAACAAAGTGGATATTTAAGCAGAAACAAGATGGAACCAAGAAGGCAAGGTTAGTAGCCAAGAGATATCAACAAGAAGGACAAGAAGGATATTATGCACCAGTAGCAAGACAACCAACTATCAGAACAATGCTCAGTCATGCTATACAAGAAAGATTAATGATAAAGCAACTAGACGTACCCACCGCTTTCCTAAATGGTGACCTGAAAGAAAATGTCTATATAACATGTCCTAAAGGAGTTGATCAAGAAGGAAAAGTTTTAAAATTAAAAAAGGCATTATACGGACTTAAGGAGTCCCCAAAATGTTGGAACCAAAAATTTCATGACTTCATTACTGCAAATGGATTCATACAGTCAAAACATGATTTTTGTCTTTATAAAAATGAAGATACGTGGCTATTGATATTTGTAGATGATATATTATTACTTGGAAATGAAAATATATTAAAGAAACTAAAAGAAGAATTCAAAGTAAAAGATTTAGGAGTAGTGAGGAACTACCTAGGATTGGAAATTAAAAGGAAAAATGATGAAATGGAAATTAAGCAGACGGAAATGATAAATAGAATTCTAGAAAAGTTTAAGATGCAAGAAGGTAAAGGAATAAATACACCAATGGAGACAAACTACTGTGCAAAAAATGAGGAAATCATTGATGTACCATATAAAGAATTGATAGGATGTTTGCTATTTATATCTATTAATGGTCGACCTGATATAACTTATCCAGTTGCATATTTATCTAGATTCCTGGACAAACCAACAGCATCTCTATGGACAGCAAGTAAAAAGATTTAAAAATACTTAAAGAATACACAAGAAAGAGGATTAATCTACAGAAGGACAAAAGAAGAGAAGAGAATAGTTGCTTATGCAGACGCAGATTGGGCAGCAGACAGAACAGACAGAAAGAGCACAAGTGGATGTGCAGTATTTTACTGTGGAAACCTTATACATTGGTTTTCCAAAAAGCAGACGTCAGTTGCTCTATCTACAGCGGAGGCTGAATATGTTGCAGCAGCTCAAGCAGTCAGCAAGTTGATGTACTTAAAAGGCATACTTTATGATTTGACATGTTTGTCAAATATGCCTACAATATTGTTATTAGATAACCAGAGTTCTATAAGATTAATTAAAAACTTTGATAACGGGAAAAGGTCCAAGCACATTGACATTAAAGCTAATTAAAAAGATATAGTACAAAAGAAATTAGTATCAGTAAACTATGTTCCAACTGATGAAAATGTTTCAGATTTGTTCACAAAGTCTGTACCAAAAATAAAACACAATTATTTTGTTAGTAAACTGGATTTATTATAAATATGTAAGAAAATTATTGTTGTCATGTTTACCTCAATAAATTTATACTGCTGTATACCTAATTAATGTTGTATCTAAAAGTACTTACCTGATAAGATAATTTATTAGTTACTCAATGTAATATCCAATTTAGGACTTTATTTTCGAAAAATGTCAATATTGAGGGGGAGTGTAAAATATTGTGTGTATTATCTGTAGCGAACTCTGACAACACTATATAAGAAGTAGTCTGCTCATGATCACTCTGCTATTAAAATGGCGAACCAACAAACTCGTCTTTTACTAAATCGTCCCTAACAGAAGTGAGCTTGAAGTCAGCCGATCTATTATGTTAAGATCTCACCGTCAAAACTTACGTGAAGTGAGCTTGAAGTCAACCGATCTATTATGTTAAAATCTCACCGTGAAAACTTACGTGAAGTGAGCTTGAAGTCAGCTGATCTATCCTGTTAAAATCTCACCGTGAAAACTTACGTGAAGCGAGCTTGAAGTCAGCTGATCTATTTTGTCAAACACTCACCGTGAAAACGTAGGAGAAGTGAGCAGTCAATTGTGTCATTCCCTAACATCTGCGTGCGTAGCATGGCACAAAGAAACGGAAGACAAAATTACAGATTGTAGAAAGATTTCTACGGCGCGATGTCAAAATTCAAGAAAATAATGACTTTTTAATATGAAAGTGAATGGTCTTCTCTTCGTAGAGTAGAGATAAAAGTGATCATGCTAGGCATGCAGGAGGAATGACAGCTCACTCAGCAATATAGGACATTTTTAAGTACTTATTACTTGTTGACAGGCCTACACTTTTCTCACTTATCTACAGTCCGGCCGTCGAGAATGCGTTCCTGACACTTGTCAGTTTCATACAAACGAATACGTGTTTTGTAAATTTGATCTTTATTAGTTACTAGCACAGTTACTAGAATTGTTGCACTAACAGGTTTCAGGAACGCATTCTCTCGACGGCCGGACTGTAGACGATTGTAATATGAAAACATTCTAAAAGTAAAAGCCACTTTTTTTTTAAAAGGGAAACCGTGGGGTTTCTTTGCTCTTCTCCATGGGATACTCGTACGACCAATTGGAATTAGAACTACGCGCCTAGATTCGGACGTTTCTAGTGCTCTTGTGAAATAAAATATTTTGAATGTTAACTAACTAGGTCTAATGCATCCTTTGCGTATCTGTCACTGTATTGTTACTGACGCCTTTTCAAATAGAATCTGAGAAAACTGTGTGTAAGTATTCCTGTGTCTGAAAAGTTCCAGAACTTTTAAGGTGGCTCCTCAATTCAAACGTCCAGGAACTTTTTGAGGGTTTTACTTCAAATTCCGCAATCAGGCCTACAAAATCGGCTAATTTACTGCGAAATATTGGTAGTTTCTGCGTTTAAATATGAGACACGGCTCCTCAATCCATACGGACACATTCTTGTTGCTGCATAATACACGGTATAATCGTATTACAAATAACACGAACTATGTACCTATAGGTACATAAGCAAGCACATAAGCATCCGGTACTCCACCTAAACATTTCGCAATTTAAAATAAAACATAAAGTCTGCAATCCAAAATAATGGCTCCAAAACCATAAAATAAATATATAGGTACCTACAATGTACATAGACGTTAACATATTCTTTTAGTTATATGATGTGGAATATTTTATATTTAGTATTATTAACTGTAAGTTATGCTAGACATTCTCGAGCCGCCAATGATTTTTCAGCTGGTAAGTCTAATTTAACCGTGAATTTCTGTCCGTGATGAACTTGCTAAGGAATATCGTGTTAACCAGTTACTGGGTTGTGGAGGTCAGATAGACAGTCTCTGCATGTAAAATACTGGTATTCTAGATTAGACTGGAAGCTGACCAGCTGACAAGCTGATCAGTCAACAAAGTGCACATCATCATTATCATATCAGTCGCAATACGTTACGTCCACTGCTGGACATCACCCTCCCGCTAGCGTCGGGAGCAGAAATAAGGAAGCCGTTCCTATCCCTACCTATAGTTTTGAAATAGAAACTATCGGAACTTTTTACCACACACTGGTAGAGAGAGATGGATACCTATAATTATTTGCAGAGGACTTCTTATTATCGTGTCTATGAAAAACTAAATTGAAACGGCCAAGAATTTGGGTACGAGTTTGTCACCTTCAGTACCGTCCATCGGTTCCTGTAACGTGCAGACAACAAGACACGCTGGACACAATATTAAATGTCCCATCGTTCGCACCACATTTACACTCCAGCGCGGAGTCATCTGTGAATCTTTATCTAAGCAGCTTTTTCCTGCTTAGGCCAACCTGCGTCCGCAATTTGTATTAAATCGTCCAGGGTAGCCAAGGCCAAGCAGCAAGGCAGGCTAGGGGGGGGGGGGGGGTTTGGGTAGAGAAGTACTATCTGACCACAGCTTTAGTCTTTCCTTATACCTTAGATTTTCTGGGAACTGCTCAAAATAGTGTGTAACATTGAACTGTAACTTAATTATGTACTTTTGTTCTAAGACCTGCATGTGAGAAACTTTGATGAAAATAAGACTCATTTGATCGAGGGTATGCGTCGCCATGGACATCACTATAAAAAACCAGGCCTTCGGATCAGGAACGAGCACCAGGTCTTCATTACGGACAAGAAGACCAACTTGAGGATACGAGGGGGTAACGCTACGGACACTAAAAACTTTCCATATATGGCGGCTATTATTATAAATGGAAGGTTGTGGTGTGCTGGAACCATTGTGGATGTTAATTGGGTGGTAACTGCTGCACATTGTTTGAATTAGTAAGTAACATCAGTCACTTATTAGGTACCTACCTAGATTGGGAGTTTTATCAAAACTCAAAGCATTTCAAATAAACCAATTACAGGCACTTTTGAATTGTCAAGGGAGCGGTCAGTCAGAAAGATGAAACTGGTTACCCATTTCAAAGCGTAGTAGGTACCTAAGGAGAAGAACGGGCAAGAAACTCTACGGACTCTTTTAAATCAAAATATGGTTACAAAATATTGGTTACATCATTCATAATGAATTTGTGCATGTGAGAACGATGCAGAACGTTAAAAGCGTCCGTAATAAAAAGACAAAAACAATTCAAATATTAAATTAAATTAAGCCGTGGCAGCTAAGAGATGACCAGTCCCGACTGCCGGCGCCCGTTCACGAACATCGCTATCATTTATATTATTTATTTAACTACTAGCTCTTGCCCGCGACTTCGCCACGATCCAGGATGAAAAGTAGCCTATTTCCTTCTCCAGGTCATGGTCTACCTATGTGCCAACTTTCTTCCAAATCCGTTCAGCCGTTTAAGCGTGAAAGCATAACAAGCAAACAAACTCAATTTCACAATAATAATATTAGTTAGGAAGATAAGACAAACAGTCCCCTTTAAAA
Organism: Griposia aprilina; assembly: GCA_916610205.1. Taxonomy (NCBI): domain Eukaryota; kingdom Metazoa; phylum Arthropoda; class Insecta; order Lepidoptera; family Noctuidae; genus Griposia; species Griposia aprilina. The sequence goes on along the minus strand of OU744304.1, from coordinate 14,422,671 downwards.
AAATTGTTGACATTTTGCCACTTCAACTGTGATGCCACATAGTGATTTAAAATATAAATAATAATAATATATATGATAAAATCCTAGGTCAATAAAAATCAAATAAATCAAAAAAAAACAAAAAAAAAATAACAAAAAAAAATAATCAATGAATATGAATGGTCAATAATAATCAAATGAATCAGTCCATAAAAACGTTATAGTGTGGCATCACAGCAGAAATTGAAAAATGTGAACTAACTGGAGGGCACTGTATGTACACACATATAACAAAAATACAAGAAGAAAGGAACAGAAAACAACGTACAAAGGTAATGCTTATTTCTAAAAAAAACTCTTCTAGCATAACTGTGATAGCAGAGGAGACAAAAAGAGATTTAGACAACGTGTGTAAGAGTAAAAGAGAACACAAAATATGTACATAAAATCAAAAAACAATTCAGAAATTTAAATATAAGCATACAATATGAGAATATACTTATATACATACTTGGTTACTTGGTTTTATTAAAGCTTTTAAGAAGAGATAAATAGTAGCAATGGCTTTCATTTTGACAACGACAACGTCCAACCTGAGCCAGCACCCTAATCTAGTAATACACTATCTGAATCATTTTGAAGTATATTGCTAATCCCTTGCTTTAAATGATCGGAAAATTTGTCTGCTCAACAACGTAAATAACGCAATGAATTATGTTGAACTGTCACAATGAAAACCATTGCTACTGTCAGTGTGTTACGATATGTCTGGATGCGTACACAATCTTTAACATGAAATAAGCTTATCACTTATCAGTTTTAACTTTAGACGACTCAATTACGGGCTTAGTCTGGCCAACTTAGGCGTCAGGCCGTAACAGCCACACACGGAACGAAGCTCGGCCAGATTAGACAGATCTGAAACTTGAACTGAGCATTATGACGGTGACAGTCGCCTGTTGCTTACATCTTGGTTAAAATGTATGGCTTGGCCGTTCCATGGAACTATTGCATGAGACAAAATTTAAGACCAGTGACTTAATTTCTTGCCATAAGCCCATAGGAGTGTCTGTGCGACGGCTGCGATACGGCTAAGCCATAGATTTTGACCAAGATATAACGTTTGTAGAATTAAGCCTTATAGAGTTAAGCGACTTGGCCCTACATTAGATCTGATAACTTTTTAATAGTGAAAGCGTTATGTAAGTCTTAGCAACCTACTTTACATGAAATGTATTTGGTGGGATCATTCTATTCAGATACGATTGATGACAAGAGTCCAGCTGGTGTATTCTGTAAAAGTCTCACCGAGAAATCTTAGTGATGTGAATTTGAAATGAGCTGTCGTTCCATCTGGTGCTAGGGCTTGACACTATTGCTAGGGTTTATTGTGGTTTATTGGGTGTTAGGTATAGTGTATTAATTTTATTTCTTGTTTTTTTTATATTTTCGTATGCTGTACTGGTTGACGTCATCACGTCAACGCCGCCGGTCACTAAAAACCCGCGCTGGGGCTCTGTCTCGCATATGGTCGTAACATTATGCTGAGCGATTGCCGTTCTGCGTGCATGTGATGCATATTTCCCCCTACTCGTTCTTTTTTGTATTTTGTTGTCTTTCTCTGCGTCACTTCACCTAAGTTTTCCTGGTGAGATTTTGACAGAATGGATCGGCGGGACTCTTTTCGTCAACCTTGTCAGGAAGGAATGCAATCAGCAAGACTTCTTATTTTCCATTTTTCGATGTTGAGCTAATCGCTAATAATTGTCTCCAACAGCGTCCTCAGTGTCTCCCCTTTAAAAACTCTGGGGCAGTACGTAAAGGTTCGCGTGGGTAGCGCACGGCCCCACGAAGGTGGTACCCTTGTCGACGTGGCGGGAGCTGTTCGACACCCCAAGTTTGAAGAGGAGCCCGTACCACATGCTGATGTGGCGCTGCTCAAACTTGCTGAGAATCTCGGTCAGTACTTTTTAGTACCACCCTAAAAAATTAGGTTGATGCATCATAATACTTGGTTATGTATGAAGGCATTATTTGAAGCTCAAGACTTCAAAGCTTCAGAACTGCAAACTTGGAATTAAATCCAAATTAAAAATACTTTTGAATAAATGCTATTAAATGCGTTCCTTGCGAAGCATGTGTGGTGTGATTATGAGTGAAGTGATAAGAAAACGGTACGGTTTAAAAAAATATGTATTAAAAAAAAAAGAGTATTCTTAGATGGTTTGGTCATGTTGAGATAATGAATAAAAGGCGACTAACAATAGGCAAAAGGAAACGCCGGGAGTGGACTCTTAGGGTAAGAGGACATATAGTGGCCTTATTGGTGATGTGCTTCAGAAAGGTCAGGTGCGTAGTACTCGAAACCGGCTTGCGTGTATGACCAAATATATGAACGTAAACGAAGCAAAAGGAGTATGTAAGGATCGTAGCAGGTTGCGTTCTGTAGTTTCTGCCTGCCTCCATGGGAAGAAGGCGTAAGCTGTATGTGTTTTGAATTGTCAAAAGTTGGTAAATTTTTCAGAAAGTTTACCAGGCATTTAAGCAACAAATACCCTCTTCGCAGATGTATTGCCAGCCATCCTAAAGACAAGGCTAAAATAGCTTTTATAACTGTAATTAGTACACGTTCGGCTCGCCATATGCTTCATACAGTAGTGGCGGCAGAAATGGGTTTGGTGGTAGGGTAATAGGTAATTAACATTGCTTCTCCCGACGAGCTTCTTCACAAAGACAGACTACTACTAACTACTACATTTTTGTCGAAGTAAGATAACTTACAGTATCCGTATGTTTAGAATTCCACAGACACGTGAACCTGATCAAGATCTACGAGGGTACTAAGGAGCCGTTCGCGCAGAGCTTCATCGTGGTCACGGGGTGGGGGGCTACCAGGGTAATGATCGAGTTCCTTCGTCACAAGTAAACAGACACTACATCAACTCACAATTTACATTCCCGGTTTTTCTGAAAGGCTCTACAAAAAAATTATATCAGAATTTCAGACTACTGCGAATTGATTTACCTGGCTCATATTATTTCAGTCACCCAATCACATGACTCATAATCAGCCTATAATGTTCCCACTGCTGGGACACAGGCCTCCTCTCGGTGAGAGGGAGTGCGCCATAATCCACCACGCGGGTCCAGTACGGGTCGGTGGATGTCAAATGTCTTCGAATTTTTGATTCTAAAACATGCCGGTTTCCTCACGATGTTTTCCTTCACCGTTTTGAAAGCAGTCACCCAATCAGTAGTTTAATTTCCGTTAACACCGGCTTGACAGTTCCTTGGATTCAGAGTGCACGGAGACGGATTGTCAACCCTTTCCATGTATATGTGTCAGTTGGCGACACCGTTTACTTGCATAGCGCACTACGTCACAAATGACGTATTGAAACTGACGGTTTTGGATTGGCGGCCCACGATTCGCTCAACGCACTTTCGGCGCCACGAATTTTATTAGTACCTACAGCCGTCTAGGCTTTCATCCCGGGAATCTCGGTCTCGAAAATTTCGAGAGTCTCGACGATTTTTTGGTAATCTCGAGACTCGAGACTAACATTTTCGGTCACGGGAATAACGAGATTTTTGAGACTTGAGTAACATAAAACAGTATTAAATAATCTACTAAGCCAACAGTAACTTTTTTATTATGGTAACATGGATATGGCAATGGCAACACTGTCAAGTGTAGAGTAACGCTTAGTATTATCTGTGGAGATTGAATAACCTTACGTATTTAAGTTTTTTGACAAACAACACAGATTTTGTCTAAATAATATAAATTTAATTGCGAAAGCGCGAAATTACTAGCTGCAATGTGTTCGTTGGCAGATACTCGTAACTTAAAAGGCATGTTAATTAATGACAAATTGCAAACAACCTTGCACGTAGAAATAGATCTCTTTGAAAATGGGGGCGACAGAGGGAAATACCTAAATTATTGCTACAATTATTTAAGTCAGAACCTTCAGGGTAGCCCGCGAAATTCAAATTTTGTTACGTATTTTACAATTTGCAGGTCAGTGTCAGGTTGTATTTTGATTAAAATATGATTCGCGACCGTAACAAATATGGCTTTACAGAATTATAATCATTAGAATCAGCAATACATCTCTATAAGTTCATATTACCCTATTGAATGACTATTTCTTGAAATCATGACATTTGAGGGCAATTCCAACTTAAAGAGTTGTATTGCTGATTCTAATGATTATAATTCTGTAAAGCCTTATTTGATATGGTCGCGAATCATATTTAGATCAACTTACAAACTGATACTGACCTGCAAATTGCAAAAAACGTAAGAAAAATTGCATTTCGCGGGCTACCTTGGCGCATCCCCCTTAATATCTATTCTCCCCACTAGCGTAGAAGCAGAGAGAGCTTTTTCTAAGGCGGGTTACTTTTGTAACAAAATTAGGTCCTCTCTGCCTGAAACAACATTCAACGCCCTTTGTTTTTTACGTGCCCACTACAAAAAATTAAAAAAACTGTAACAAATGATTTTATGATGTTTTTATTTGCGTTTGTTTATTAAAGTACTTGATTAAAATATCTTGTTTTGACTTTCTAATTGCACAGACTATAAGTAAGAAACCTAGTTTTGAAATAGTCTCGAAAGTCTCGTTTTCTCCGGGAATTTCGAGACCACACCTAGTCTCGTTATTATTTTCCCGGGACTCAGTAATGCATCGAGACTGAAAGCCCTAGTCGCTACACGCTACCTGCTCCGCGATTCGGTGCTCAGTAGTTGGCTAGTCATCGTTTAGCAATTAGTCGAGGATTAGTCTTTTTCTAGTTAAGAGATCATCCGGAAGAAGATCTACGGTAAATATTTCTATCTGAGCACATATTTAATACCTACTTCTAATATTTGTGCAGGGCACAGATACATCGTTCAGGGAGCACACTCCTGACCTGATGACGGCCCGGCTGAAGGTGCGCTCACAGCACTACTGCGTTGACGCCTACCAGCTCGTCAACGGCTTCCAGTTCACTCCTGACTTCTTCTGCGCCTCGCTGAGAAACGGCACTAGGGATGCCTGCCTGGTAAATTTCGTTGCTCATATTTTCAGACAAGGACGGAAACTAGAATAGGGAAACGATTCTGATGTCTTAGGAAACCAAAACTCTAAGCGGGATTCACATTATAAATAAATCTCATGTTAACTGCTCAGATTAGTTGGCTGGAATAATTGTTTTCAACCCCCGATGCAATAAGAAGGGTGTTATAAGTTTGACCGCTGTGTGTGTCTGTCTGTGGCACCGTAGGTCTTAAACGGGTGAACCGATTTGGATGCGCTTTTTGTATTTGAAAGCAGGTTTTCTAGCGGTGGTTCTTAAACATGTTTTATCAAAATCGGTTCAGCCGTTTTTGCGTCGGGGGTTTTTAAATTTTAATTTATTATGTCGACGTGTTAGTTGACACTAGATTCATAATGTAAATACCGCTTTAGTCAGAGGAGTCCTAGATCAAGCTACGGATCCTAGAAGAGCGTGTATTGATAGCCGTTATTGTGTTACCGTTCACCGCTTTCCTAGAATACCAAAGCTTTACCCGTGACGTCATTTTCATGACGGTTGTCATTGTGGCCAGTATATTTACAACTATTTTCTTGACGTCTCTCGGCAAGTTCGTGTTTCGTCAGTCTTCGGATTTCTATCAGTTGCCTGTGCACTTGGTGCAGACCGGATGCTCTCAATCGACTTGGAAGTATATAGAGTTGTTAATACTCTTTTAACTTGCTGATGATAGCACGGTAATAATCCTGACCAGTACGAAGCTGATGTAATGATGCGATATAATCTCGATAATATCTTGGCTTAACAATAACAACTTAAAAATTAATCTAGGTAAAACTCAAATTATGCACTTTGGCCATAGAAAATCTAGTACAAAAATGAACGTAAAATGCCAAAACAATTTAATTAATGACGTGGACAGTGCTAAATTCCTAGGTCTTATAATAGATAGACAGCTTAACTGGAAGGAGCATATCGAAACATTATGTAAGAAAATAAGTTGTTCATCCTATGCCCTATATAAACTTCCACCAACCGTTAACACGGATGCACTACTCACAGCCTATCATGGTCTTGTTGCATCTGTGTTAAGATACGGCATCATATTTTGGGGTAACTCTACAAATAAGGAAGCCACGTTCAAAGCGCAAAAGCGCTGCGTAAGGTCTATGTTGGCGCTTCAGGTGACGGACAGTGGTATACCTTATTTCAGAAAGCATAAAATTCTGACACTACCAGCTTTGTATTTAAATGAAACTGCCTTATTTGTGAGATTAAATACAATTTTGTTCTCTAACCTATCTGATACTGTACAACGTAACAGACGAAATGACATGCTACGCAGGCGCAGAGCCAAGACAGCTCTCATGCGGAAAAGTGTATTCTGCAGAGCCCCGCAAATTTATAAAAAACTTGAGAGGTGTCAAGGGACACCCGGATGGAACGAAGTTCCATTTAAAATAAAAAATTAAAAAATGGCTTGCTTTCTATGAGAGAGAGAGAGACAGACAGAGAAACACGCGCACGCCGCACAGCTTACAACAATGACAAAAAGTGTCGTTACAACTATTGGTCTTAATTTTTTCCGTCTAGCCCCCTTTCGCAACGCGCGATAAGGAACTTCGTTCCAATAAAATCATTAAATCAATTATGGAGTTAGATTTGGCTCGTTTTAAGAAGCAATTTAAAGTTTTTTTATGTAATAAATGCTACTATAATTTGAATGACTACCTACTTAAATGACACTTTGACATATTAATTTAATGCAATTATTTTTTATATTATTTTATTCTGACATCCCTTTTTGAATTTGAATTATTAAAAATATTGTTATTATTAATACTAATAATTAATTTATCATCAATGTAATTACTTAACGTTTGTACGCCCACGTGGTAGAATGTGATGAGACAATCTATGTTAAACTTAAGCCCATGTAATATACATACCGACCATGTTCTAACAAATAAATTATTATGATTATGATTAATTTAATGTAATTTACTGATAAAAATCTGAAGACTGACGAAACACGAAGTTTGCCGAGGTACATCAAGAAAATAGTTGTACTGTACTTGCAGTATAATATGTGTGCAGTTAGATTAAAGATCACAGTACAAACTAAATTCGTAAACAAATTGTTAGCATATCTTACCAAAGCATCGATAAAGATCAAGAAACACTTCCTTGACTCTGATTGCTGTGAACAAAGACCGAGATTATAATCATGTCTACTGTGTCTTATACAAGGCGGAAACGACAATATTACCATAAATGACGACACTGAACAGCCTAATGAGAAGTATTTTGAAACCACCAAATAGATCGTAACATCGAAATTAAAAAAAAAAAACAAAAAAAAACTAAATAGTAGTGATGTGCCGACTATGAGTTTTGTCAACCTTTGACTAGCTATAGTGTCCATACATAATCTTGGCCAGATCATGTGAAGACCAATTAGTGTCTGGAATGGTCTTTTGAGGAAAAATCCACAAAGATTGTGTGATACTCCCGGCTGCGTCACAGTGAAACCTGTCAGTGCAAGCATTTGTCAGTAATTGTACATACAGTAGAATAGTAGACCAATACAGTACATATCTATTTAAACCGATCCAGCCTGTTCTTTGCTGCCCTCCCCCAGTGACGCCCTAAGCCGATGTCCGTGCCCCACAGGGCCCTGAGCGCATAGTCGCTTAGTTTTTAAGCAATGCCTGAAGGCCTTAATTTATTGAGGCACCCACGGCAAGCCCGGTTAATCAGCCGACAACCTTCTATGTTGATCTGCGAAAGGCCATACATAAATAAGTATATGTCTCGTTCACTCAACACGTTGCTTCCAGTTCGACGCAGGCGCACCAGCCGTGCAGCAAAACGCACTCATGGGTGTCATGAGTTTCGGGCCCGAACGCTGCGGCCACGAGTACCAGCCCGCGGTCTTTGTCAAGGCTTTCTACTTCAGGTGAGCTACCAGTTCAATCATTATTATCATTATAAAGAAATACATTTTTTTTAAATCCTATCTATCCTAATCCCAATCCTAACTAATATTATAAATGCGAAAGTATGTTTGTTTGTTACCTTTTCATGCCTAAACCACCGAACCGATCATCCTGAAATTTTGTTTATACGTTGTCAGGTGTACAGAAACGGCAACATAGGTGTAAGACATAGGGTACCTTTCATCCCCGAAGAAGGTACTGTTCTCGAGGAAAACAACAATAATGTTCTTATGATAATAGATGGCGCCACGTGTCTTTCGAATCATGATTGAATTATAACCCGAACTGATTGTCAAAGTCTAAATTAACGCGAGCAAAGCCGCGGGCAAAAGCTAGTCTAACATAAATTCTAGGTCAAGTAGTCGCAAGCGCTACTCCTGGGTTCGATTCCCAGGTCGGCCAAACTGTTATTGGGTTTTTCTATCAGGAATTTTTCAGTAACAGCCTGGAGTCGGGATCTATGCCCGGTTGATGGCAATAGGCTCGCCCCTATTACATGGGACTTAAACATAACTGGCGAAATGCGGGTGTACCCAAATACATTTCAGCCTAACCCTGCGGGGATTGCGGGCGTGATGTTATGTTGTGTAAATAAATTCAGTCAAAAGACAACCACTACTGGACTAAGGCCTCCCCGAAGCAATGGCACAACGACCAGTCCTATGCTTCTTGGATATTGCGGATCCCCCAACCTTCACCAGATCGTCGGTCATTGTAGGCCTTGTCAACACTTTTAAGATTTTGGTGATCACTGTTGTGAGGCGCCGCCTAGTGATAGTATATTAACGCTAGTTTAGACGCAAAATGATACACGATCAACGGAAAGTTGATGCACCAAACAACTATGGAAAATAGGCCTTACGGCCTTCCCCACGCACTTGCCTCGCTTGGTATCAGACAACGGTCAGCAGTCACCAGAGGGAGCCAGAGAGACTGCACCTGTGTGTGTGCTGTCCTTTGTGTGTACACACCTGTGTACTATAATATCTCCCGCGTCGATGGCTAGTCTCCGCTGAGAGAGGCCGCCATGACCGATATAACACAAGACCGATCTGACTGTTTCGTTGGGCTAATAGCCTGCATTCCAGGTCAGCTATCGAGTTTTCCGTCAGGAATATCTTAGCAGCAGCTTGGAATATAAATTTGTGCCTGGTTTTTTAACATTTCTATGATAATAGGCTCGCCCATTGTTCCATGGAATGATGGAATGGAACATTAGTGTCGAAATGAGGATAGGTAGCCCTCTGTCTACCGTCGGGGAAAACAGCCACTTTTTGCTATGTCGTAACATAACATAAAAGTTGCAGAGTCACCACCGCTGCGACATTTATTTTAAAAACTAGCTTCTGCGCGCGACTTCATCGCGTGGAAGTCGTAAGACAACACAATAACAGCCACATTTTTATTTCCGTATTACGAGTTACGAGTTCCGAGTTACGTATTATTGCTTTATAGAGCATAGTTAAATTGATTTCTTACATACATACATAAACTCACGCCTTCTTCCCATGGGGGTAGGCAGAAACTACAGAACGCCACCTGCTACGATCCTTACATACTCCTTTTGCCTCGTTTACGTTCATACATCTGGTCATACACGCACGCCGGTTGTGAGTACTACGCACCTGACCTTTCTGAAGAACATCACCAATAAGGTCACTATATGTCTTCCTAGGGCGTCCCCTCCCGGCGTTTCCACTCACATCTGCCTTGTAAATTATATTGATAAACCTTTTGTTAGTCGCCCTTCATTCATCCTCTCAACATGACCAAACCATCTTAGCATACTCTTTTCAATTTTTGTGACTACATCTTCTTTAAAACCGCACCGTTGGCTTATCACATCATTCTTCAGTCTATCATTCATAGTCACACCACACATGCTTCGCAAGGAACGCATTCCACAGCATTTATTCTACTTTCATGCTTTTTTTGCTACACCCAACACTCACTTCCATACATAAGCGTAGGCACCAGTACACCATTTCTAATTAAAAAAATAAATGTTTTTTTTTTTTATGTTCATTTAATTTTAAAAGCAATCAACCTAAAATTTATGATCTATAATATTTTTCGGAGTAACATAAAGTCCTTCCTACCACTGTTTGGGCCGTTGGTTGAGAGCACCAGCTATCGAGGCACGCGCAATGCCTTTAAAACCACGTACAACTGGCAGTGTCTATCCTCGTCTGACGTATTACTTCGGTAAAACGCGCTCACTCTATTTCGCTCTGATCTATCTTTAACAGCCGGTAACCCCTATTTGAGGCTACTTTTACAGAGGCAGAGGTATTTTGTCATGCACAGAAAAAAAATACCTTTAATTTGATATAATTATAAAAGATGAACATACGTCATGAAAGTATCAATGCAACAAAGTATTACCTATTTACACCTGGCTGCGAATAGGTTGCGGCCGAGTGGGCAACAGCAACCATACCTATTCAAGTTATTTACATACTTAATTATATTGCTCTGAAGTGGATTGTAGTTTATTTTCATAACAATTGAATGTTTTTTTTTGGAAAAATGTCATTTTAAATTATTTTTATTAAAAATTGTCGCGGGCAAATCTTGATTGGCAACTTGGCAAAAATACTTGAAAAATTGATTTTGATTACATACACGATGAATGTAGTGATCTGGCAGCCGGATCTTAGACTATCTTACAGAACTCATACAGGACTGTTTTTTTTTTTTTTCTATGTTTGTGTTTTAATATTTTTAGTCTGTGCCAGCTCCAATAAATACTTTTTTTTTCTTTCAGAGACTTTGTAAAATCTACGATTTCATCATACAAAACCACTGCCGAGCTGATCGCAGCAGTCCAGGAGATAGACCCCAGCGCACTCCCCGACCACCAGCACATAGAACGACTCCATCACGGCATCATTCCACCGATACCCGAGCAGTTGAAAGACGACCTGCGAGGAATGTGGGACAACGTCGTGCCTGATACGCAGCACGACTGATTGAAGCCTTTTTATTAATTTAATAAAGGATATTCACGTAACCTTATATCACGCTTTAATTTAATTCTCCAAACAAAAATAAAAACGTTTTTTACAAAAAAAACAACCGGCTAATTTATCTAAGTTACAATAACCTAATATCAACTGCTCATCATCTTTACAAAATATTTCTTTTCCCGATGCAGGGACGTTAATTGTTGAGGAGTTCTCTTGGTAAAAACCAGAAGAACTGGAGCTGATGGTGAAGCCACCATCAGCTCTGTAGGAACGCTGACACATTCGTTTTGTATTCATTTGAATGTGCAGCGATCGGCGACGCTAGTTCGCCCGTAACCACCGCCAGCTATAGACGCAATTATCATACATCGTATAAGTATACTATGTAATACGAAAGGTGATTAAAAGTAACATCCAAGGAAACCAAAGTTTAATTTCTCTCCGTACACACACACACACACTATATAATATAATACACGCAAATACTAAAGCTCCATTTCACCATATGCATTGTGACAAGCATACATTGGTTAGCAACCATAGTAAAGTAATCGAATCGCAACCCGTGAAATGCTTATATTATTGAGTAGTTCCGGTGGCCACCTCTGGTCTTCATCATCAGTTCCACTTCACCGAATAGTGCTTTCCGAGAGCAAATGCTCGAGTTACTATAAAAAATACCCAATTCGCTATAGGTGTGCCCATAAAATTTCAGGATTTCGTTCGATTTCCATGCTATCCCCTCATCAGATTCTGACTTGGTGACAATGGCACCAACTCGAAAGCATACCCTACCAAAAAATAAAAGAATTTTCAAAATCAGTCCTTAATTGACGGAGAAATCGGTGTACATACATAAAAATAAAAACATACATACAGCCAAACATATAACCTCCTCCTTTTTGGGAGTCGGTTAAAAAACAGGATTGTTGGCAGACAACCAGCCCGTGAGCCAAATGGCCATCTTACAAAGGGCCAGGGCCCTTAAACCCATATTCTAAGTCGTTTCGTCAACTCCGACGAAGTGGCATTTCTTTTGATTTTACCCGTAAGAGCTGGTTCACATTAGGTCGGAGTTTTATCGGACCGACAAACGTGTTGGATGCATATTGGCATATGTATTTCAATAGCGCCGTTCACATTAGGGCGACCCGATAAAACACCCAGCCCCACATTTACCGGAAGTTCAGCCACGATTTCTGTCGGATCGGACATAATATTGGCGTACTAGCAAGTATAGCGGCGTTCACATTTGTCGGCGCGTAGCGGCTGAGCCACCCGCCCTTACCCCCACCCACCCGCACGTTCCCCGCTCTCGGCAATCGCGCGAGTAGTTTCGTTGTCGGCGTGGCAGGGAAGACACGTTTAAACTTGGAGGGGGAAATTAATATAGAACTTTTGATTTCTCTTGTGGAAGCTCACAACTGCTTTGTGACGACCCGGGCAGTGGTAAAACAACGGACGACGGTGGTGTTCACATTAGGTCGGATCGGCAGTTTTAGTGTGAACAGCAACACCCGACAGTCGGTCAACGGTAAAACTGTCGGTCTGACCTAATGTGAACCTAGCCTTACTGTTACTTTACGATATTATGTCGTATAGTCTGTACTTTAGTACCATACTCTTTATTATCATGTCCATTTATCGTTTCACAGCAGGGAACATTTCGTACTGGGATCGGTTCCGAACAAAATATAAATTTTATCCACATTCCTAACGAATCCCCACAAAGTGGAATCGGATTGTGGGATCCGATCGGAATAAGTCAAACTTGCGAGTTAACTTTTGTGGAGCAACACTGTGCAACACGGTAACATTAGGTAACTATCTGTAACTTTTTTTTGCTATTTGTTGAACTCATCGCGTCCATACTGCCAATAACATAAAGTAACAAAATATTTAAACAAAGAGTAATTTTCAGCACCAAGCGAGTTGCACGACATATTATTATGTTCATCAAACATACATTCTGTAACAATGTTATCAATTGTTACCACATGTTGACTGTTTTCAAAAGTTAGGCAACATTACTTAACATATACTAACATGGCAACATATACTAACAATAAATAAGTTTTTGCTATCTGATGTTGCTCACACTTCGAAACGTTGTTGTACAAAATGTAACTGCGGTGTGGACGCACCTTAAGAATATCATTTGGAGAGCGTTTCTGCGGCCATTACCATGGCCGCCTGAGCCGAGTATGAGTCGACGAAGGTCCTTATGGGCCGATTTTTCAATGATGAGATAATTTGAAGAATAAATGTGACAAACTGTCAATATGACAAACTTATTCGTCAGATAAAAGATAACTGGCGATTGAAAACCCGGCCCTAGTCTACTAAGGGCTAATTTTTCAATTGTCCGATAGCTTTTTTATGAAGAATTAATATGACATTTTGACATAAGGTCTTTGAAAAGTAACCCTGTATTTCTAACCGTGTAAATGGTTTTCCACCCCGAAATACGCCCCCCCCCCCCCCCCTGACGAGCTCAATGGTGCGGTTTCGTCGATGCAGCTATTCCCAGTCATAGGCGGATCTCACACTACCACACGCCACGCTCCGGTGGACGGGACTTGCGCCCGCGTGGTTTCAAACTCAAACTCAAACTCAAAGCATTTATTTCAAATAAACCAATTACAGGCACTTTTGAATTGTCAAAGGGTCAGTCAGTCAGAAAAATTAAGCTAGTTGCCCATTCCAAAGCGTAGTAGGTACCTATGGAGAACTCAACACTCTTTTAAATCAATATATAGTTACAAAAAACAAATTGTTTACATCATTCATGTTCAAATTAAAAATGTGAGAACGATGTAGAAAGACGTGCACGTTTAAAGTATCCGTAATAAAAAAGATAAAAAAACAATTCAAAAATTTAAATTAAAATAAGCCGTGGCAGCCAAGAGTTGACCAGTCCCTACTGACGGCGCCCGTTCACGAACATGACGCATGGATCAGCACCATTCAGCTCAACCATTTTGAAGGGAACTTAATGATCCAACACACACGCCACCACCAGCGAAACATTTGAGTGAGCATGACATACTCTCAGCCGCCAGGGCACATTCAAGTCAACGAAAGACGAGCCTAGTAAATGGTGGCTTTATAGTAGGTACATAGTGCTCACACATGTGCTATGCAATTATACATTGTTAAGAAATTGAATTTATACAATGCAAAGATGTTGTTGTTTTTACAATCTTCAGCAGCTCCAACAATATTTTCGAATGTTAATCAATTAATTTATGCCCCCCTGTGGAGCAGGACCAGCGTTGAGCCAAGCATCTTTGTCAGCGATGTAATCCCCCAACTTATAATATGCTTGGCTGCATAGTGTGCGTTTTATACGAGATTTAAATTTTGTTTCATTCAGTTGGAGTATGTGGGGAGGTATTTTATTATAACATTTTAAACAGTACCCCATGAAGGATGAGTCTACTTTAGCCAGTCTGAAACCTGGTTGAACTAATTGGTCCCTATTTCTAGTCATATAGTTATGTCTTTCACCTCTTTTACTGAAAAGAATTATTTTTTTTTAAATTTGTTTCCCGCGCCCCGTCGCGTGGCCCGTAGTAGTGTGAAATCCGCCGCAGGCTCGAAGGAAGGCCGTGCGTTGTCTGTCAATAAGCGACTGAATGAATGAGTTTTAAGATAAATATTACGTTTAAAATTACCAAGGTGTTCGCGACGATGCGTCACTTATAGTGTTTTTGAATAGTTTTTTGTAATATAACTTAAATTCATTAATAATAGTGCTATATATATATTATACAATAGAAACAGTTATAATATTGTTTAGTGCGTAAAGCCGTTAGTACGACCCATTCAAACCTCAATTAAGTGGACTAAATAGTCGAAAACCGTAGTTTATTTAGTGTGTCCAGGTAACCTAGACCAAGACCTAGCCCTGGACCTAATTTTCATATATCTAGTCCTTTGAATAAGCCCATTTAATTGAGTTTGAATGTCGTGCTGCGATAGTTTGTAAATAATTCGTTATTTTGGTTAATGAAACATACTTTCAGGGCGCGTCACGCTCTGAAAACTATAGTTGTGATGTTTAAAATATTACATTGTTTCAGTTCTATAAACCGGCCTGAGGTATCTATGACTTAATTGAAAATCGGTTCAGCGGTTTCCGACAAAAACAGCTGACAAACACTTCTGTATCGAAAATTGTAATATTTTCTCTGTTTCCCCTGAATTAACCTTTCAGTGGAAACAGATATAGTTGTTATAGATACCTCAGACGATAGGTATTTTTATAAGGATTTCATTGATATGTAACATGCCTTATGTATGTATAGTAATAATGTGTATATAAGCTATAATGTTGCATATGTCAAATGAAAATTTCATGTAATAAAAACTTTGAATCAGGAAGTACACTCGAGAGCAATGAATCCGGGTCACTTAAAGAATGTTAAAAATCTCGGAAACTAAAAATGATAGGTTAATGCAATAAATTGTATTTAATAGACAATGTAATACTCCTTAAATGAAAGTAAAAACAATATGAGTCACCATACATTTTATTAACACAAAATTACATAAAGAAAAAAACTGCTGATCTCTCCTTAAAACAAAAATAGGAAACATGAAATTTTTGAACTTTATTACGATTTTCTTGAATTTTAATACTTCGTATTGCCTCCTCGTGCTTCCATTACTGCGTTTACGCGGTTTGGCATGCTGTACACCAAGTTCCTTATACGATTTTGGGGAATATTCTCCCATTCCTCTGTGAGAGCAATTTTGAGCTCACGAAGCGTGATTGGGGGAGGGTTTCGTTGTTTTACGCATCTGCCTAGCTCGTCCCAAGCATGCTCGATCGGGTTGATATCCGGGCTGCGCGCTGGCCACTCCATACGAGTAATGTTCATCTCTTGAAGGTAGTCATTCACAATCCTACCTGTATGAGGTCGGGCATTGTCATGCATAAATATAGCATCCTCACCTAAATTGACCATAAATGGACCAACGTGATCATTGAGGATTTCTTCCACATATCTTACGCTAGTTAAAGAGCCGTTTTCTATGATCACCAGCTCTGTGCGACTTTCAGAAGAAATTCCGGCCCACACAAGTACAGACCCACCACCGTAGGCTACTTTTTCTTCGATGCATGCTTGCTTGAATCTTTCCCCTGGTCTTCGATACACTCTGTGTCTTCCATCGTGCTTGTAGAGCATAAATTTTGATTCGTCGGAGAACATAACTTTTGACCAATCTTCAATACTCCAATTTACGTGGCTCTGGGCATATCTTAGTCTTGAAATACGATGCCCACGCTCCAGTTTAGGGCCGTTTGCAGGTCTAAGGGGTTTTAAGTTAGATTCAGCAAGCCGACGTCTTACTGTCCATGCACTTGGGTTACTTCCTCCGAGGCGTCGAAACTGATTTGTGAGTTCAGTTCCTGTGAGAAAGCGATTTCGAAGCATGGTGTTCACCAAGTATCGGTCTTCTCGTGCTGTGGTACACCTGGTTCTGCCCGTTCCTGGTCTGCGTAGGTTAGAACCAGTTTCTTCGTAACGTCGGAGAACTCTTTGTACTGTTGACAGCGACACACCGACAGTCCTGGCTGTATCGCGCTGACTCCGGCCGGTTTCCAGCATTGTAAGTATTCTGGTGCATTCTTCAGGCGTAAGCGACATAATTTCAGCTTGAATAATGAATATAGAGCACTATCAACATGGTTTATGTACCCACATAAATGACAGATTACAAACAAAAGCAAAACCAAATGCTGTAATTTCGTAGTTCCATCTTCGAAAGTGGCCCTTTTTCAAATTTGATTTTTTTATGATATAACTTTACAATAACTAAGAAGTTTTAATACCTTCATTTAAGGAGTATTACATTGTCTATTAAATACAATTTATTGCATTAACCTAGCATTTTTAGTTTCCGAGATTTTTAGGATTCTTTATGTGACCCGGATTCATTGCTCTCGAGTGTAATTAGCGGTCCTCGTTAAAGTAAAGTTTGATAGTACGTTAGTAAACATGTAAAACATAGAAATTTCGTAGTCATCGGCAGAGTATTTATATTGTCTTATATACTTCAAAATAGTTCAAATAGTTTTTCACAAAAGTTCCGAAAATCACTTCCTGAAAGTTCATGAAGACTTGTGTTATTATTCAGTCACCCAGGTAAATATAAACAGTCAGAAAGCGTCAGAAACATGGTCAAAACGTTCTCCTTTAATCAGAAGTAGTCAGAAACACTGGTACACATAAGAAGCAGGAAGCCACCTGGAAGATGGGAAGCAGGAAACAGTCACGAAGATAAGCAGCTGGCAGCCGTCTGAAGATATCTGCAACCTATAGGTGCAGGACGTCAGCGCCGTCTCGACAGGGAGGCCTATCCTCACACACACATAGGGATACACCTGGATAGGCTTACACACCCTACACCCTTCGCGTCCGACGATCACGCCCGTCCGGCACACAAGGGTTATCGTATTACCCAGTTACTAGGTTGTGGAGGTCAGATAGGCAGTCTCTCCAAGTAAAATACTGGTATTCAGCTGCATCCGGTTAGACTGGAAGCCGACTCCAACATACACTAGGGATCAAGGTATTAAAATAAAAATAAAAAATATATTTAAAAAAACTGTCGAAGACGGTCATTAGTATGGACACTAAACGAAGCGCAGCACGAGTTCCGCGGGAAGTGGCAGCACTGTCGTGATGACGTGCATTCTCGGCTAACTTCGTGCTATGACAGAGCCTGGCTGATGGAGGAGCGCTGATAGGACGAGTGGACACTTACCATTCTGCCTTCGAGGAGATCAGTACCTCCACCCTAAGAACTGTCACGCGTTCCATATAGTGGTGTCGTGTACTTACAGTGTGTGATTCGCTAGTGTGATTAATTTGATCGTAAATAATAATTTCATTTGAACTGCAAACGGTTTTTCTATTGCGCAATAACCAACATTACCCATAGTATGCCCACAGTAGTTAAAATATTGCTAATGTTAACGAGAGAAAAGTACCTTCTCCATCATATCTATTTAGATTGAATAAATAAAATGTTTTCGTATGTGTAGATCGACGAAGTACTCTTTGCTTTTGCATTTATAAAGACTTCGCGGTTTTTGCTTAGTTAATCCTGACATTAAAATGTAATAAAAAGATAAAAAATAAAGTTTATAACGGTCTGTAATGCTTAAAATAAACAATTTGTAGTATGTATTTTCACCGTTAACGCGCATAATACAATCGCAGCGATTCTGGCCATATTCAAAGAGTTCATCCAAATCACGTTGCGGAATGGCTGCCCACGTCCGTTGTAACAGGCGAAAAAGATTTTCTTGTGTGTGCACTACATCCATATTTGGCAGAGCTCTTCTTTGAAACATATCCCATGCGTGCTCAATGGAATTCAGTCCTGGTAATTGAGCAAGCCATGGTGGAACATTGATATTAGCTGCGGCAAATGTGTTTGCAACGACTCTGGCAGTGTGTGGACGTGCATTATCATGCATAAGCAGAAATGAAGCACCAAATTGGGTCCGCAAAGGAATAACAACATCTGATATAATCTTTTCAGCGTAAATCTGTGCATTGTGATTGCCTCTGATGCAAATCAGCTCGGTTCTTCCGCCGACCCAAATACCCGGCCATATCATGATTGTTCCACCACTGTATGCATGGACTTCCTGGCATGATTTTAAATGTTATTGGCGTCCAGGAGTCTTCCAAAACCGTGAACGTCTAGTATCTGGCCTCATACCAAAGCGAGATTCGTCAGAAAAACACAAAACGCCACTCTTCTTCAGCCCAATTTCTCTGATCACGAGCCCACTGTAAACGGGCTCTGAAATTGCGGGATTCGATTGGTGGTACACATAGCGGCCTTCGGGAACGGAGATTGACCTCATGCTACCGATGTCTTATGGTTTGATCGCTTGTTAACATCCCTGAAGAGCTATGAACGTCGTAACCAACATCATGGCTGTCATTGCACGATTTCGTCGAGCAGTAATTTATATGTATGATCTTGTCTGCGTGTGGTGATGTGAGCTCATTCTCCATGTCACTTTGACACGCTGCCAGTGCGGTAACGTGTCCAAACTCGATTTATAACACTCTGCGTAGTGCCCAGAGCGATTACCACAGCACGTTGCCTAGAACCAGCTTTCAACAGTCCCACGGCTCTGATCATTTCTTCTCGGCTCTAATGAGGTCTTCTCTACTTAATAATGTTCTTTTATATTGATTCCACTCAGAAGTATAGCAGAAATTTTACTGATTTGGCCTCAAACCCGTTGCAAGATTATATAGGCATATGACTTGCCACAACATTTTCATCTTTTGAACGAAATTCAAAAACCCCCTTTTCAAATGATGAAATTTACGAAAAAGTATCCATAGTTACAAAAAAATATAATTTAAAAAAACAACTGTTTTTTTGTTACTAGCAAAACCGTGCTTGATCCCTAGACACTTTTGTTGTGTGTGTACTTGGGAAAAAGACTTCGCAGATGATGATTAAGTACCTACCTTTAAAATTAACAGACCTGTTCTTTAGACATTGCAATGTTTTACACAGCTCGTGTAAAGTACTAATCTTACCAGAATCTTCGTTGTAGAAACACTAAGTCAAGAAAATCTATATAAAAATTATTTGCACGTCTAATGCGCTAACCACAGCATCATAAGATATAACTTCTCTTGTCAATATTTAATCTAATTATCATAAAGAGATAGTCACACTGGATCCTGACCTATAGTATTATAGCAATGATAATATTGTGGATACTTATCAGCAATCGTTCTAAACTCTATTCAAAAGTGTTAGGTCTAATGATAACGGGGATATTAACAGGTTTCTGAAACCTGGCAAGAATTGATTGTAAAAAATCCATTTGTCATGGTACTCTTTACATCCAATGATTATGACAAAAGGGTGGATGAAGTTTTAAAAAACATCGAGGGCGGAGACTCAGGCCCAAAAAAAAAAGTGTGCTTATCACCACACGATAGAAGTGAAAATATTGTTAATGTAAATGACTTATTACTACTAATTCTGGATATATACAATTTCATATGGATGCCCCTCCGCAATTCGGCAAGGTAAAACGATGAGGTTTGCGCGGCGCCTGAGCGAAATCTTACTGCATTGCATACCACGTCGTGAGTTCGATTCCTGCAGGCTTAGCACAAGCATCGTCTTGGCGACGGAAACATAGACAAAAATGACGTTTCGTGAAGACAATACGACGGCAGCAAAGTATTGTCTTTTATTTTGCGTATATCTGGAAAATGGTGGGTCCAATCGCAAAAATAATGAAAATTTCGACCCACTTTATGAAACCCTTGAACCCCGAAAACTCAACATGTAGCTAATAATTTTTCACATTTTCCATACAAAAAGTGAAAAATTCCTTTTTTCCATTCCATTTTTATACTTTGTGGCCGTCGAGTAAAAAGTTTACTACCTACTGACTTTAGCATGGCGATAAAAAAAACAAATTGTCTCCGCCCAAAATGTGTGTTGTGTTGCGATGTCAAAAATGGAGTAACGAAATGTCACTTTGTATGGGAGTAGCCGTGTCTATTCTTCGAATAGATAGACAGCATCATGCTAAGCCCGCTGCATGCTACTAATATTGTAACCATTTCAATCTGTCTAGCCTTTTCCCAACAATGTAGGGGTCAGCTACCAGTCTTACCGAATGCAGTTGAATACTAGTATTTTACATGGAACGACTATCTGACCTCCACAACCCAGTTACTGGGTAAAACGATATCCCTTGGGAAGACTGGTTGTCAGACTTTTGGGCTTTTGAGTATCCGTAACGACTGTCATAGATCTAGAAATGATAGCGGAGTCCAACGGCATGCTTTCCGAGGCTTGGAGGGGTCTTGATATGTAATGGATGGTCACCAATCCAGGAACCAACCGCAGTAAGTGTAACTTAACCTTCAATCGTCCCGTGCGGCTGTTATTATTAAGCCTATGTATGGGCTAAATAAATGTAGTTGTTCCGGTGTTCCGGGTCTGTTTGATACTCATATCAAATGTATGTACGATAGTCAACTCCCAATCTGGCTTAGTATCATCCACGATACAGTAAATTCCTAGTGCGGGGCAACGCTTTTGTTAAATTTTGGCATTGAGGTAATATGTACAGTATATATTACCTCAATGTATTTTGGTTAGGTAATAAAATGTAGAGAATACTCTCTTCCTTATTCAATCACATTTCAGAGTTATAACATACTTAACGCACAAATAGCTGTCTCTGATTTTATGAACAACTATCTAGAAGGCGGCCCTGTTCCCGGAGCCTGCATATTAATTAATTACAATAACAAGACCATTAATAACAGGAAAACTGCCCATTGATTTCAATGAAGACACAACTACAAATGTAGCAGTACTTTCATATCAGTATGGAATCATAGATGTTTTCTTTGAATCAGGAGGGAAACCCAATGACTAATGTACCACTACTTTTTTTAGGCTAACCCCCACGTTAATACATAATAGCACTTAATGTTAAAGCATCAAGGTCTCCTCTCTAATGTTTGAAAACGGTCAACGAAATCGGTCAGCCGCCCGGTACGCCCGTGCAGCCAAAAGCCCATAGCACTTAAAAAAATGCATTCCATTTAATTTTAAACTCTATAGCAGAATGATAAAGATCATTTGAGGAAAACTGAAGAGTATGACATAACATTGTGTTTGCATAACTGTTAGCTAGTAGTACACATGCTCAAATGATTATAGGTTATAAAAAGTAGTCGCTTGACAGACGTCAGTTGGAACGCAAGCGCATGAAATCATCGCGAAATTTTGACATTTTAAATGAAAACGTAAACCGCGAACTACGAAAAGTGATAACAGAGTGGTGATTACTGTCATGGATCTATTTATAGTGCCAGTGTCATAGTAAAAAATAACCTACAACCGACTTTGTTTTTTTTTTTCTTAATTTATCGGATTCAGAGAACGGATTTTTTCAGCCAGTATGGACCGGCGAAAAAACGAAAGTAGTTCTAAGAAGCAGATTTTGACCGCTTTAGTAGGTGAGTACTTTTCAAGGGTGTTTTAATTAAATTATTACGGATTTTATTGTTTGAAGAATGTCTTAACTTGTTGTTATTATTGTCACGTTCGGCTGACGTCCCCTCTGATGTAAATAGTTGTGTATATTTGCTTACAAAGTCAATAATAAGGCGGTCAAGTGCAGGACGAAGCGTTTGTGCAGTAGAGTCACAATATCCTACTTCAATATTATAAATGTGAAAGTTTGTGAGGATGGATGGATGGATGTTTGTTACTCTTTCACGCAAAACTACTGATCGAATTTGGAACACAGATAGCTTATAACCTGGATTAACATGTAGGGAACTTTTTATCCCGGTAGTCATTGGAACGTACTAGAGATAAAAAGTATCCTACATGTTCTATCTATTGAACGTAGTATACGTTTCCGTGGGATAATTGCCGAAATCCACGCGGGCGAAGCCGCGGATAATAGCTAGTTCATTATAACTAGTAGTTCAATTTTATGCAGCCGGACTGTATTTTAACTGTAGTTAGTTGCATTACGAATTTCATTAATTGAATCAAACTAGAGTTGTAAAGAATAAAAAATTATATGGGTTGGCCTTGCATATTGCGAATTGTTTAAATACAGTTTTAATTAGAACGTAGTACTGTCGCCAGCAGGTCAAGCTACGCGAAGATATCAAATTTCTCCAAACGATTTTAAACCTTAAAATGTTGATGGTTAAGTTCAAAATCGAATGAGTAAATCTGACAGTTTATAGTAACTTGATGTGCTGGTGACTGTACATCTATACAAACTCGAAGACTCATCT
The DNA here is from genome assembly GCA_916610205.1 of Griposia aprilina. NCBI lineage: Eukaryota > Metazoa > Arthropoda > Insecta > Lepidoptera > Noctuidae > Griposia > Griposia aprilina. The sequence goes on along the minus strand of OU744304.1, from coordinate 14,399,853 downwards.
GCCTGCCTTTTCCCAACTACGTCGGGGTCGGATTCCAGTCTAACCGAATGCAGCTGAACACCAGTATTTTACATGGAGCGACTGCCAATCTGACCTCCACAACTCAGTTACTGGGTAATACGATACCCCTTGGTAAGACTGGTTGTCGGACTTTCGGGCTTTTGACTACCCGTAACGACTGTCAGAGATCTACAAAAAAACAGCCGGGACCAACGGCTTAAGGGGACTACATGACCTAAACGCAAATTTATGATGCCTAAAAATATATGATCCACTGCAGTAACCAAAATCATAAAAATATATGATATTCTTCTGGATATAAATAAGTATGCTAGTTAGATAGTGTGTTGAAAACATAATACTTAAATAACTTGATATGATAGGAAAAAATCACGAAGATATAAAATATTTTAACGATTAAAAACCATACTAATATACATGCAAACATTCAGTTTTTTTGGCAGATTATTCTACAAGTACCATACTAACGTAATAGTATTTCAGTTTTTTAGTCCAATGAACAGATTTTTTGTAAATCCATAATTGCTTCATATTTTGCAATAAATTACCAGCGTTGTGTCATCGCGCGTCTCTTTCTTTTCTATGCAATCCGACAGTGACCGCGCTTTAGCTCTTGTAAGCCTCTTAATCTTATCGTGCTTTCCGAAGCAAGGAGAGGTCTCGGCATGTAATAGATGACAAACTCTAAGACTAATTAATTGGCATTTTAGCATTCCCGTAATAACTTTTGAGACAAACAATAGTAAAAGTATGAGTGATAACTGATTATTATAATGATGGCTATCTATAAGAGTAGAGGAAGACTGGAAGACCAGAAACACGATGGATGGTCTGTGTGGAAGATGATATGACTGTAAAGGGTGACTACCGAGGTGGCGACTATTATAGAAGTAGTTAGTATATAAAGGTAAGAGCAGAAAAATCATTGAAATGTCATTTGGTCTAAATAGGCTTTTATTTTTATATAGATTCTTCTATACTTTGTGCGCGTTGTAGACCTAACTTGTAGACTGTAGATTTGTGGACCTTTTTATATTTTGTTGAGTACCTGTTACTTATTGACAGGCCTACACCGTCCTCCCATATCTATCAACACTGTAATTGGAAACATTGTAAAAGCCCCTTATTTTTAAAACAGTTTCCGTGGAGTTTCTTGCCGGCTCTTCTCCATAGGAAACTACCAATTGGAACCGTGCACCTAGCTTCTGACGTTTCATAAGTGCCCATGTTGGTTTATGTGAAATAAAATATTTTGATTTGATTTGATTTGAATCATGATGATGACTTATTATCAGTGTCAGTACATCTATATAAATAAAAATGAATCGCCGAAATGTATTTATGCACATAACTTTCGAACGACTGCACTAAATTGGATAATTCTTTTCTTTGTGTTCGTTATTGTCAGAACAAGGTTTGTATATAAGAAAATTAAAAAAAAAAAAGTGAATGAGACAGAAGAGGTAGGTAGGTTGGTAGGGTAGGTCGGTAGGGTAGGCAGGTAGCGTAGGGTAGGCAGGTAGGTAAGTACGGTTGGGTAGGTAGGTAGGTAGTTAAGGTAGGTAGGGTAGGTAGGTAAGGTAGGTGTTAGATACTTAGTGCTCCCTCTGCGAAGCCAGGCCGGGTACAGCTAGTACCTATATATTATTATAAAACAAAGTTCCACCGCCGAGTCTGTCTGTCTGTCTGTACGCGATAAACTCAAAAACTGACAAACGGATTTTCATACAGTTTCCACCAATGGACGGAGTGATTCAAGAGGAAGGTTTAGGTGTATATTTAATTAAGGTTTTGTGAAAATTGGCTGAAATATGACGATAATTGTTGAAGATGTCGGAACAAATCATGCCGACTGGGAGCTTTACTGGCGTGCGCCGCGTAAACCAATAGACTATACAAAAACAATGTATTACGGAATTATTGCAATTAAAAAGATCTATTAAATGTAGCAGGTACGTTTCCGTGGGAAAATAAATTTAAAAAAGCCTCGATGTATCGTCGTCGAATTCCGCGTCAGCAGTTACGTCGCCAGCGCATCTGTCGTTTGCTGAGCTTGCAGAGCACCCCGCCTGCGTGCTGCGCAGCCCGCGGCTCGTCCACGAAGCGCCGCTCGAGCCCCTCGCCCCGTCCCGCTGCTAGTGTCTGCAGCCCTGCCGAAATCCTTACAAAAGCATTTCGCTAGTGTCACCGGGAGTGTCCCAGGCGCTCCAAGTATCAAGCCAATGCCAGAAAAGGCGCCGAATAGGGCTGATGATGAGGATTTCGTGACGGTGCAACGGAGGAAGAACCGATCGCGAGCGAACAAGAACCGCTGCAGCAAAGCTCCTACGGATTCCGGAGTGAGCCTGCGTGCCGCAAAGCCGAACACACCGGTGTACATCTCCCGCCTACACTACAGCACTAAGGCGGAGGACATCGTGGAGTACGTGCACCAGAAGACGAGGTACATGCCGAGGGTGCAGTTACTGGAGTCGCACCGCAACGTCAACTTCAAAGCGTTCGTGGTGCGAATACCAAATTGTTACTTTTCCGTCGTCTTGGAAGAAGACCTTTGGCCACAACAAGTGGTGTTCCGTCGCTTCCGCGGGCAAATACCACAGGACAGCACAAGGAAAATTAGCTAGTGAAGTGATGTGCTACTAACATAGTTTTAAGCAATATTTATTAACACGAGTTTTAGTTTTATTATGTATTAGTTTGTTATTTTGTAATTTGTGTATTTGGGCCCCAGTTGCCTGACAATAAAAGAATTATTATTATTATATTATAATTTCCGACCTCCACGCGAGTGAAGCCGCGGGCAATAGCTAGTTATATTATATAAGCAAGATGATAAATGACGATGTACTGAAACGTTTAGCAATTCAACACGTCAAGTATGCGCGTTTATAATTTCTAACATGATGATATTATCGTGCATGTCCACGTTCATAAAATATATGGAAATAAGGTTTCGGTATAACGTTATCGTGGATGGAAATTTAAAAGCGTCTTCATACATTTCCATACATTTTACTTCCCTATGTTATCGCGATGCCGTCACGTGGATGGCCACGGTAATATAGTCACGTTGGAAATTATAAAAGCGCTAAATAATGTTCAGTGAAGGGCAGGAATGTAGAAATAAAAATAGATATAATACACATACATACATAACATCACGCCTGTATTCCCCGAAGGGTTAGGCAGAGGTGTACCTATAGCACACCCACATTTCGCCAGTTATGTTTAAGTCCCATTTAATTACCACCGGGCACAAATCCAGACTCCGGGCTGCTACCGAGAAATTCCAGATGGAAAAACCCGATAACACTTTGCCCGATCCGGGAATCGAACCCACGACCTCATGCTCAGCAGTAGCGCTTGCGACACTAGACCAACGAGGCAGTCAAATAAATAAGAAGAAGAAATAATATTTGTTGTATATATGTATACATAGTAGCGTGCAACGACACAATCGCACGTATTTGATAACAGCACACCCCGTTGTAGAACTTTCTATTTTTACTGAGAACGAGAACAATGTGTTTCAATAAGGTATGAAATACAAACGTTCTTGTTATATTAATATAACATGTCATTGATGATAAACAACTGAAACTCAAAGAATTCTACCAATTACAGGCACTTTTGAATTGTCTTTGAGTTGGTCAGTCAGAAAGATGAAGCTAGTTCCCCATTCCAAAGTTTAGTAGGTAACGATGAAGAAGAACAGGCAAGAAAGTCCATGGACACTCTTTTACATCAAAATATTGTTACAACATGGAGGTTAGGTAGGTACATCATTCATGATTAAATTATACATATGCATAATGCTCTCTTGAACAATAAATGTTTTATTATTTTATTTTATGTAAGAACGATGTAGAAAGCCGAAGCTTCGTTAATAAAATATAAACAATTTTTTTTTTTTTTTTTTTCCTATTTGTCAGCTCGTAGTTGTGACCACTAAGGTCCTGGCTACTTAACCGGGCAAACCTGTGGGTGCCTTAAGCTACTAACTTAAAGCCTCCAGCCAGGGGCGAACAAAACTTAAAATTTAGGTGACCGCACGCTAAGGGCACCCCCTGTGGGGTACGAATCTCGGCTTAGGGCGTCACTGAGGGGAGGGCAGCAAGATGGGACAGGCTGGATCTAAATTATATTATTATTAACTGGGGAATTTAAAACTACAGGCTCAGCTACGGCGCGGGCTGGCGCGTCGTCGAGCAAGGGTCGGGGGGGGATATAAACAATTCAAAAATAAAATTATTAAATAGGCCGTGGCAGTTGTCAGCTAAGAGATGACCAGTCCCGTCAGGGAGGGGGGATGAACATGACGTATGGAAGAGCACCATTCGGCTCTACCATTTTGAAGTCAATGAAAGATGTAAGTAACTGGTAAATGGCAGCTTTGTAGTAGGTACAAGTAGGTAGGTTCAAGACGAAATAAGATACCTCTAAGACTAAGATTAAATAGAGAAGTGTAATTATACCTATTAATATTTTGAGGTGTGCTGATTACACCCACATTTCACCAGTCTTAATAAGTCCCAAGTAATAGGGACGAGTATATTGCCTGTATCCGGAAACAATTCCAGATTCCAGGATACTAAACTAAGAAATTTTACCTGTGAGTTTGCATCACTGTCTAAATCTGTGATCTTTATTGTCGTTGAAATAAGGTTGCTGTTGGGTTACTACCATTGACAAGTCTGTCAAAATCACAATAATCTTTACAATTGTTACAATAAGGTTGCTATCGGGTTGCTACAGTCAGACGTAAAATAACTGTGAATGGACTGTACATCATCGCGGCAGTCAACGTTGAAACAATTGCTATCGGGAAATACCTTTCCATGCTCCAATGCTCCAATGTTCCAATGCTCACTGAGTCAGTTAATAAAATGATACAACTCGGAAATACCTGGGTATACTATTTACAAAGCTAAGTAGGCTGAGAATCAGCACTTTTCAAACGTCAAAGTTATATAAGACAGTCCCACAAAACGCCCGTCATTCACCACTTCATAATGCATTAGCTGGAAAGAAGAAGTACCGCAACAAACTACCCAGCACCACAGCTATCTGTTCAGTTAGAAAAACTTGATTTTATACAATAGGAGGTATACAAAGTTATTAACATTACGAGACACAGAACATTAAATTGAATTATTTGCCATAATTATGTTAGCTAGCCACGCCAAATACCTACCAACAAATACAATGAAAACAATACTCAAAAAAAAATATGTACTACGAAACTCAATACCTAAATAAAAGCCTCCAGGCATAAGGGGCCTGTAACATTAAGTACCTATAACAACTGCAGAATACACGTATTTTTTTTTTTTTCGTGTTGGAATTCATCAAATGACCTCTCCCGCTCTGGGCGGAGCGGGAGGGCGTGTCAGACTCTTACTGACTAAAATCCACGCATGTTCCTTCAATTGCCTGTGTGCTAGGGCCACGGTAACTCTTTCGAACAATCCGCGACCCGGGCAGGCATCGGCCCTATCGGACCACATCAATTATGCTGACATCTCTTTGAGGCGCGCGTGGAAAACAACGCGCCTTCGACCCGGGTCTGGTCCTTACCGGACGACAAGTTGCCCATTGCTCGCCGACTGCAAGCCCGCGCCTACGGTGACCTTTTAGCTAAGAGATAAAAGGGAAAACAAGTCGTAAAAATAAAGTAAATAAAACGTTTTTGACGTATATGCAAAATACGCGTTGGGACGTGAAGTTGTGTACACCAGCTCTTTATACAATACAACGTTTACATAAATTATGTACACCTTACGAATAGATACCTACTTATTTATTAAGACCTATCTCTAACGCCCATATTAATAGCCCACTCTCATTATAGTGCTCACTTTTATTAGAGCTGTCAGAACGTTATCAGAATTTGGCAAATCCAAGTTTTTGGTTATAAATCAGCGGCATGTACAGCTTTATTTATTTATTTATTTAAATTACTTACGCATTATCTTACATACATATTTACTATATATATATATATATAAATTTAAGGGAAAGAGGTAATTGAGAAAAAAAAAACATTTTAACAAAAAAAACAACCGACTTCAAAAAAAAAACACTACAAAGTGAAAAATAACTTTAATTTCTGAAGTCGGTGTCTTTATAACTATATTTTGTTTTTTGCCACCGACTTCCGAAATTAAACTTATTTTTCACTTTGTAGTGTTTTTTTTTGAAGTCGGTTGTTTGTTTTGTTAAAAAGTTTTTATTTTTCACTTTTTAGTGAGTCAGTTATTAATAAATCTAAGTTACAATAGCCTAATGTCAACTGCTCATCACCTTTTACAAAATATTCCTTTTCCCGACGCAGGGACCTAATTGTTGAGGAGTTCTCCTGTTAAGAACCAAAACCACTGGAGCTGATGTTGAAGCCACCAACAGCTCCATTTCACCATATGCATTGTGACGAGCATAAATTGCTTAGCAACCATATTAAAATCGAATCGCAACCCGTGAAATACTTATTATTGAGAAGTTCCGGTGGCCACCTCTGGTCTTCATCATCAGTTCCACTTCACCAAATGGTGCTTTCCAAGAGCAAATGCACGAGTTACTATAAAAAATACACAAATCGCTATACGTGTGCCTATAAATTTGAGGATTTCCCTCGATTTCCATAGGATCCCCTCATCAGATTCTGACTTGGTGACAATGGGACCACCTCGAGAGTATACCCTTTCAAACAACAAAAGAATTTTCAAAATCGGTCCACAATTGACGGAGAAATCGGTGAACATACATAAAAATAAATAAAAAAATAACATACATACAATCGAACATATAACCTCCTCCTTTTTGGAAGTCGGTTAAAAATACTTTGATCTTGTTCTGGCCTAGTACGGCGCTTCAATATACCTATAAGAAGCCAGCTTATACTGCTTTTGTTACCAGCGGTCGACTGTACCTAATGAAAATCCGACTTTTAAGTGGGAAACCTGAAATGAGCGTGATTTATTAATACGGGTCTGAGTTATTTGCACGCAGGAATTCGCTTGCATACATAATGCTTGGTTCATAAACTTTAGGTGTAATTAGAACAACAAAAATAATAATAATTTGTATTTAATTTACGACGCCAACGATTACCCGGATAAGCTGGGTTACTGCTGACCGTTTTACGGATGGGGTGCCGGTTTCCAATCTCACAACCGATCTGGGCCTGGGGGTCTACTCCCTAAGCACGAAACCCATAGCTTCGGCCTAAGTTACGGGGGTTTCCTACTCCGTATCACCTACGGACATAAGATTAGTTTGGGGCCCGACCTAGGAATGAATGACACCACGATGTGATATTTGTCCCTATTCCCAATGTGTTTGTACCTGTCCGAAAAAGTTAATTAATCGGGTGTAGGGTTCACTACAAAGTGTCAAACTACTTTCCGGTGGGCCCGTATCTTCGTTGACGGAGTTTGAGAGTAGTCCCCCTGTAACGCCCAGTTTCTGGAACGAAAATTATGGACGTGCCAAAATTAAACGCAAGTCAAGGGATGCGATTGGAAATTGATGTAAAAAAAATATGGTTTAGTTTGATAAAACATTCAACCATTCACAACAACAACACGCACGCTTGAAAATTTGTCACATTAATTTTGCGATAACTTTCTTTCGAGAAACTCGCTGTGAGCCTGACTTGACACTTGGTCATCATACCTAGGACTATATCCACCATCACAACAGTCAAACCCTCTTACAGTCATCTTGTGTAAAATACTGAAATAGCCTGAAAAACAGTCAAGCCAATTAAGCCCTCAAACATGAGTAAATGGTAGAATAATAAAATGATCAATAGAAGTCGTCATTCATTACCACTCGTAAACATCAACAGCTAAACAGCGACCTCCAAGATATAAAACATGAAAGAAATATAATTTTTCAGTAATAACTTGAAAACTTAAGCACGTTTTTAGCAACATTATTGTCATTAATCACTACAGCATTATTACATTAACAGAATAAATAAACAATTTAACAAGTATTTGCATATTTTGGCAGGTAATGGTATTTTATGGGAAATATTTAATTGATCCTCTAAGAACTTAAAATTAATGAACCTCTAAAAACTTTTTGCGCTTCTAATGATGCACATTTTTTTTTTAATATTTGAGCCTCTTTTTAACCGACTTCTAAATGGAGGAGGTTCTTAATTCGTCTGGATGTTTTTTTTTGTATGTTTGTCACGCGGTATCTCCGGCAATTGTCGATCGATTTTGAAATTCTTTGTTTAATAGATAGGATATATCTCAGGGATGGTCCCATATAAATTTTATCATATTTGTTTGGGTACTTTTTCAGTAAGCTTCAATAATACGTATTTTTCCCACAGTGTATAGGGATGATGTTATAATAACTTCCTGTCACTGTTATGTACATAGCAAGTAGTGGTACACGAATTTGTGTGGGTACCACAACTAAAAAGTGAGAAATAAAAACATTTTTCCAAAAAAAAAACAAAACAACCGACTTCCAAAAAGCACTACAAAGTGAAAAATATCAATAATTTTGGAAGTCGTTGGTAAAAAACGAAAATACAAAACCAAAGACACCGACTTCCGAAATCAAAGTTATTTTTCACTTTGTAGTGTTTTATTTGGATGTCGGTTGGTTTTTTTAATTTTTTTTATTTACCTTTCTACATCCAAGTCGGTCGCAGTTATTATTTTGTATTTTTAACACTTCAAAATAAGTATTAGAGGTTCACAAAAACAGGTGCAATCATTTTTTTAGAGTGTTCAATAATATTTTAAGGAGCGCAAAATGGTTTTTATTTTATTTTATTTGATCATGGGTGCAAAGTTTGTGCAATATTTTCAATTATTACGTACATCAGACGTCTTCCTGGTAATTTATCTTGACTAAGAAAATACTTGGACAGTTCTGCTAAAAATGGTTAACACGTTAGGAATGTTGTTTGTAACTTCTGAAAATACTCTATGAAAGTTTTGTATGTTTGTTTATCTTGCTGAATGTTTGAGGTCATGTTTAATTGTATTTTTACTCATCATCTGCAGAGCCTATTCCTATCCATGTTGGGATCGGCTTCCAGTCTTACCGGATGCAGCTGAATACCAGTATTTTACATGGAGCGACTGCCTATCTGACATCTACAACCCAGTTACTGGGTAATACGATATCACTGGGTAAGACTGGTTGTCAGACCTTCAGGCTTCTGAATATCCGGCGGCGTATTTTGACTAAATATTGATCTTTCTTTTGATCTCATTTTCCTTTTCTTGATTTTTTTTTAAATTGACATTGGTTGATTGATTGATTTTTGAATTTGAATATTGATATTGACTTAGAATCTAGTTGCGTCGATTTACCGAGATATGGTAGGTACCCTTGAGTAAGGTTTGAGAGACACCCTTTGAACTGTTTTGAAGTAACTTTTTTATTACATGGGACTTAAAGATAACTGGAGAAATGTGGGTTTACACTGTATTATAGGTGCACCTCTGCTGAACCCTTTCGGAATTACAGGCGTGTTATGTGTGTATGTAACTTTTTATTTTTGTTTTATAAATCACATTTTTTTACAACTATAAATCTTGATAACATTCGATTTTCAATTCACGGTTATGACCCTCAATCCACACGCAGATTACATAAATAATGTTGTTCAGTCTAGAATTCTGTGAAAGTCATCTGATGCCTATGTAAGTGACCTATGCGACTACGCTTCCTTAGCCTGATTATCCCTACCAATACAGGCAAAATTACCTACAAAGGTACGACTGCAATATACAATGTGGAGACGACAGTAAACGAAAAATGAAATGACGATTTTTTTTAAATAAAAGATGCCTTGCAATCAATTCAAGGGAAATACAACTTTAAGTAAGATACTATTTATATTAAATGCCTTACAAATACATACACATTAATCTACATAAAATACCTTAGCCGTAGTGCAAAAATCAACTTTTTCAAACCCTCATAACTTTTGTCCACTACTGCTGATCAATATGCACCTTTTTAATTTTGTTTATAGAAGATCAGTACTATCAAATGACATAGATTTTATATCTGTACATTCTGGGGTATAAGCCCATACAATTTTTGACCATGTATTTTTCTAACAAACTAATGGTCTAACTATGGATTTTGCCGATCAGCCGGCTAGTAGTAAAAGTAGTGACTCAACTATTCAATATATTTGATTGAATTTCCGTATGCAGAATAAGTATGTCATTAACTCATTAGTTACCTATATTAAGTTTAATTTATTGTTGTATTGTCGTTTCCACCTTGTATAGGTGCAACAGGATTTGGGCTTCAAACGCCCAACACTCCTTTTGTAAGGAATTTTAAAAGGCACCCGTATAGGTACACACGGCTACATATCAAGCTATAAATTTTCACTGTAAGCTGACCTCTCATTGTACGGAAATCCTATAAAATGCGAGATCAGCTTACTCGTATACTGGATATAAACCTAGCGATCGTGAAACGACAGCTCATTTCAAATTCACCTCAAGTTTTCACGCTGAGATTTTTCAGAATAGATCAGCTGACAGGCGGGGGTTGGCAAAGGTTGCTGTTAGCCCCCCCCCCCCCCCCCTCCCCAACAAACCGCTCTCCAAACTGAGTCTAAAACTCTAAATTAGACATAAGCAGTATTTTTTAGAAATAATAGATATAACCAGTATTTTTACTTTGTATACAGTATACTAAGATATATGTAGATGCCCCCCTTGAGGCGCTTCCCTGACCAAACGACCTTGAGCGTTCGGTCCTTCTCTGTCCCGTCGCTGAGTCTCGCTCTGTCTCGCTCCCTCCGCACGCTCATTTATCATAAAATTCACAAAAATAATGAAATTACTTGAATAAAAAAACACAAGTGAAGTTTTAAAATAAAATAAAACGTGTATTATTTAGATTTTTAAATTATCTATCCATTAGTGTAATCCTCAAATGAATAGAACATCACCTTTAGCAAGAGATGCATGTAATCAATAATTTTAGTCACTTTTTTAGAAGGAGATTTCAGATGAATTTATAACACATAAAAACAAATAAGAACGTGCAATGTGATGATAGGATATCGAACATTAATAATGTGCTTTTAGATGTAGTTTATTACCCATAGTGAATGAGTTAATAGCCTCTGAATAACGCACTTTGACAAGGTTTTGGTCGGGGTACCGCCTTAAGCAAAAACCTCGACCCGCGCCTGTCAGCTGATGCTAGGGTCGATACTCGATACTATTGATAACTCACTTCACCTAAGTTGTTACGCTCACGGTTGTTACGCTCTCGTGTCTCTGTTCTGTCTTAATGCAATAGCCTACCAATAGCAATAGCCTAGCAATAGTTTCCTTTCATTTCAGCAACCATACCAACCTTCACATATGGCATCCAGATCGGCTGGCTATCCCCCATGGGCCCACTGCTCAAATCTGCTGCAACACCTGCGCAGGAGCCACTGACAGACAACGACATCTCGTGGATGGCGGCGGCACTACCTCTAGCAGCTATATGTGGCATACCGTTCTTCAGTTACTCGTCAGATCGGTTCGGCAGGAAGATCTGCGTGATTCTTGTTTCTTTACTTTCTTGTGTAAGTATTTCGATCAAGTGTATTATTTCTGTTTGCGTTCTTTTTGTCAATGTTATGTATTTTTTTTGTAAATAAAGAAGAATACCCGCGGGTACCACTCGGTACCAGAGAAAAAAGGACCTCTATCTGAGTAGCATTATGCTGCAACACTGAAAAAGCTGCAGTGCTAGTACGATACAATTAACTCCACTATAGCTGTTCCCAGGTTCCCACCAGACCGATAATACTACTTGTTTATTTAAATTCCTGAACGCAGAATCGTCTCAACTACTTTACACCAGCTCCTCTGCACAAGCGTGGTTATTACCTATACCAATTTAATATTGACTGTTATTTTTGAAGTGAAAACTCAATTCACAAGTTACTTAGTTTTCACTTCTATCGGCAGTCCCCAAAGACTGCCCCGATTTTTTATTTTTTGGTGACGGGGTGGTTTTCCTCATGGATGTCCTCCGCCCTAGGACGGACGGAGGGGTCTGTCAGACCTCTACTGACTAAAACCACCTCATGTTCCCTCGCACACTTGCACCGGGGGCTACGGGGGCACTTAAGCACTCTTCAACGCAGCCCCCGGCTGGTGCCAGCCCGCCTCTGCGGGCTCCGTCTGGTAAAGCGGGAGAGTGAATTATCTGACTCCCCTCGTGACTCCTAAGATCTCAGTCTTATATCATAGGGGGCGGCGGACGTCCCCGAACCTTGCATCCCTGGATCCATTTAAACACATTGGTAAACCTAGGTTTAGTCATAGACTTTTGTACGCTGACATGACGACACCAGTACCTACTGAGCTGCTAGTAAAGATGGAGAGGCTCACAATACAGAAAGGTAGACTACCTAAATTAAATTACTTGGCCAAGCATAGCTGCTTGAAACTAAAGCAAGATTTGACATAAATATTGGTTACTTATACACGGTGGAGACGACAAGACGACAATAAATTAAACTTCGTTTATCTAATGACGTTCCCAGTTCGCATACAAAAACTCAACTGAATAGACAGGGAGGCAGGTACGACGCCAACCTGCTACCATGGATCCAGTACAAGATTCTAGAATACTTTTTGTCCTGGTAACACCAACAACTGGTGGTTTTGGTCCTGTGGTTTCCAGTGAGATAACTTCCGACAACCACGCGGGCTAAGCCGCGGCCAGCAGCTGGGCCGGCAGTCTCGACATAGATAGCGACCCTGTCGCAAACTACCGATCGCTAAATATTAAGGTGAAACTTCAGTTGTAGCCCGCTAAATTCAAATTTTCTTTGAATTTGACGATTGATATGAAATTGATGATTATTATTCGATAAATATGTAATTCCCACAGTCGAGAATCGCATTTTGATCAACATACGACGTAAAACAGAGCTGCAATTTGCAAAAAACTAAATAAAATTTGAATTTTGTGGGCTACAACTGAGGATTCACCTTAATATTTAGCGATCGGTAGTTTGTGACAGCGTCGCTATCTAGTCGAAACTCTAGGCCCAGGTATTGGAATACGACTTGACAGAATTCAAAAACTATTCCCTTTTCAAATGACGAAATTTACAAAAAATAAAAATAAAAAAACAGTTTTTTTGTAACTAGCAAAAACGTGCTTGATCCTTATACGCTATTGATGTGTGTATGTAGTTTATTTGAAAAATCACTTGTTTAATTTCGATGCAAGGAAACTTAGGATTTTTAATTCTTGTACTCTGCTCGCCTCCACACTGTTTATTATGCCAAGCTACAAGGCTGTTCTTCTGCCTAAGCAAACTGATTTACAATGTTTAAACAAACAGCTGCATATGACGCAGAGCAGAAATCCATGCAGATATTGTGTCGAAGCAAATAAGACCGTATATCTTAAGTCTTCTTACGTGCAAAGGAGTTAGAAGATAATATTTGTTTTACATAATTATTATTGTGTGTACGTTCAACAAACTTGTTGATGTGGATTAGATCGCTTGGAAATCCACATTCTTCGAGGTTATGCTTGTTTCTAGTAATTAACATCATTTATAAAATCAGTTAAATGGTACTTAATTTACCTATTGCAGGCTCTCTAACAGGTGCGACACGCGATGCGAATCACTCGCGACACAAACGCACCGACTGTCGCGGGATGAGCGGTGCCTTTATGTCGCTCGCGTGGGATCGAGTAGCGTGTCGCGCCTGTTTGTAGGAGCCTTTAGTCTGCTGTGCCCTTTGTCATGAAAGAGTGTTTATTAGGTTGTATTAGTCTGCTGTGCCATTTTGTTAGCTCCAAACGCAGTGTCTCGTAAGCACGAAATACTTTTACTAGAACGCTACTTTAAAGAGTCATGGTCCCATATTGCCATAAAACCTTCAAAACACGCGATTGAATCAACTTACTCATTGCGTTATTTACGTTGTTGAGCAGACCAATTTTTCGAACGTTTACGAAGCAATGGATTAGCAATATCCCTCAAAATAATTCAAATTGTAATATATAATCAAAGATTGTAATTAATAGTATGTTACGGAACTACTCAAATTGCGAACACAATCCGAAGGATTTTGGAGGAAATTCTTAATATATTATGTTCGATAAATTCATGTGCTTGACAACACAAAATAACGCAGTGAGTGTTGTTGAATTGTCAAAATGAAAGGCGTTGCCATTCTAAGTGAGTGCAGTACCCTGCAGCTTGCATGCATAACAGCAACTTACATTCTTACGCCGTCCTTAGACATAAGTAAGTCCTACTTACCATTTGGTACTTTTTCATTTGCCTGCCGTAACCTATCTATAACTCTTACAGCAATAGGTACCTATATCTTATTTTGCAGAGCCTGGCCGTACTGCAAGCAGGAATTTAAATAATTAAACAATCTCCTTTAAAATTTCAGATATCCTGGATAATAAAACTGACAGCGATCATGCCGTCCTCCCTAATAGCGGCGAGGGCCATGGCAGGTCTTGCTGCTGGCGGCTGCTTCGTGGTAGTACCAGTCTACGTGAAGGAAATCTCCGAAGACACCCTCAGAGGAGCCCTTGGGTCTCTGAACATGACTGTTTGTAAACTAGGTAAGGTGGTTTTCTTTATAATGTTTGAGGTGTAATTTCTGCCCTTGTCCCCAATGTATTTGAAGCACTGTATGACTTCTTCGTCATCATCTCAAAAAGCACACCCTTTCTGCGGGGTAATTCCGTAACACACTAACAGTAGGAATGGCTTTCATTTTGACAGTTCAACAACATTCATTGCGTTGTTTACGTTGTTGAGCAGACAATTTTTTCGAAAATTATGATCCAGATTGTGATTGATTGTGATAGGGTGATGGTCGGCACACGTTAACTGTTATGTTTTAATTCCGCAAAAAGTAGATCCAGACTCGGATGCGGAATACAACACAACCTGCCGCCCGCAAATATATGCATATGTGGAAGGTGCTATTTTATAACCCTTACTCTGTACCCTAAAGCCTGATTCCATTACCGTACCTACTTATCTTTGGCACTGAAAGAAAAAAAAGAAAGAAAGAAAAATAGTTTATTCTTCACAAACAAAACGCACATTACAAATAAATGGCATTAATAAAAATACAGACATACAAAGTAGCCAAAAGCCTCGTACCCAAAAATTAAAAGTTTTACAATTTTGTCCATTGCTGCATTGCATTGTTTGTTTTGTCATTGCACTGCAAGTCTTCTTCTTCCATTCGTCATCTCAAAAATCCCCTCTTTTCTAGATCTTTTACACAATCTATCCAGCGTTACTTTCTTTGTCATTCTCTAGTATCATCTATGATTAAACAACTTTCGATTCAAAACAAATCCCTCAACATATTGTGAGCGTAAGAATGATTATACTTACTTAATGAAATAAGAGGAAAATTACTAGCTAAAGGATGAGTTCCACCAAACGGCTCGCTCGCATCGGATCGGAACGGATTTTACAATCTTTAAACGATATTAAATCGTGTAGGTACACAGTATTTAAAGTCTATATTACCAATCCGCGCACAGCAGCTTGACTGCGGGCGTCTTCCGCGACACGCGATCGTAGTCGAAAGTATGCTGCGACGCGCGATCGGCTCCGTTCGCATGTTGTCGTATCCGATCACACATTCATCCGAATTAGAACATGTCAACACGGTAGGAATGACCAGGCGCAGAAATGGATACGTTCGCAAGCGACGGTACGGAGCCGATCGAAAGCATCGACATCCTGCCGGACGCGATCGGCTGTCGCCGCTTCTGTTAGTATCATTTCCGTTTTTTTTTTTCGTATATTGCTATGAAATAAATTACTTATGACTTATGACCCGATGCGATGCGAGCCGTTTGGTGGAAATCATCCCTAATAGCACCTAAAACAGGATAATTTACTATGTTTTTCATTCGTTTCTGTTTTTAATAACGTATTGTTCCTACCAGGATAAATTAACAACCATTTTTTTTTTAGGCGTCATCTTTGTGTACGCTGTCGGCATGGCGGTCTCGTATCGTGTGAACCAGGCGGTGTATCTGGCCGTTGCGTGCGCGCATGTGGTCGTGTTCTGTTTCATGCCGGAGTCGCCCAACTATTTGTTGAAGATTGGGCAGGAGAAGGTTGGTATGTTTGTGTTTCCTGACAAGTATTTGACTCGTAATAAATGGTCCGTAGATAGCTGAGACAAAAGTTAAGAGTCAGCGTCGGCAATTATAGTTCTTCACAGTTTTGGTATTTTACCTCTGACAGCAACCTTATGAGTATAAGAATAAAGATCAATTTCATGCAAAATCAGATGTTAATTAAAATAACTGGGGATGGAATGTATAATAATAGAGCAAAAATCATAAAAACGGTTTTGTTGCATAATGGAATGGACAACTTTTAAAATGCCACATTATCCTTCCTGCACGATAGTAGTTAGTAAATGACTACTAATGTTTTATACTTCCTCTAATAAACCACTTTCGATACGGAATCCACGTTCCTCGTCTACGTAATCTACGTAACATACAGCAATATCGTTCTCTAACAAATACATTTTCTTCGATATCGTGGTAAATACAGGGTGTCCCGTTACGTTTGGAAACAGCTACTAATTTGAATAGTTTAAATAAAACCGTTTTGGTTACCAAGATTGCATTGTTCATCGGAAAAAAAAACTTTTCAATACAAGATATTTTTTCGAAGACAAATAAACTTTATTTAAAAAAAAAAGTCTTTTAACATTTTTTTTTAACTGTTAAGTATTTTTATTTATTAGGAATTATAAAATTATCATAATCATAGATTACAATATACAAGCTAAAACTAAAATATATATATACCTACTACTTATTTACAAGTGTATAATGTAAGGCTCATAGGGCATCCAAAAATTCGTCCGCATCGCTGTCAATGGGATAACTACTCAAAAGGCTGGCTGCATTGCCACGTTGGATAGCAATGCTGATTCTTTGGGCTAAAAATAGGCCAGCCCTCTGGTCGTGTGAGGAGTCGACCCACCGCTTGGCGATGTCCCGAAATATTTGATGAGCACTGTGACCTTATTATTAAGCCCTTCTTATAACATAAGTAAGCTATTCGAAAATGTTTAACTAAAAGCATACCTAAAAATGTTATCATTTGCAGCGACAGCATTAAAAAAAAACTGAATTATGGTAGAGAAAATGGTAAAATTCGAAAAAAAATATGCGGGGCAGTCTTTGTGGACTATTATATTTGCTTTTCTTCCCTTTTTGTTCACCCAAAAAGTACAAATATACACTCTGTATACATATAGCTCATGGAAAGCGTTCGGTGACGATGGCGCGAGTTCCATGATTTTTGTTCACCCAAAAAGAGCTGAACGCGCCTAAAGAAGTTTTCACTTCAATAAATCTTTGTTACCGTAACGGTTTTTTTTAATTAGTCAAATTAGTTGTTGAAAATCGGGTAAACTACCTACCCGTTACGTTTGATCCATTATTCAAGAGACACCTGAGGGCCTAGACAAATGGCATTCGCTTCGGAGCGATTCTATTTCTACAATCGCTATCGCTTTCGCTAATGATTCCAAAAACTAGCAATAACGCTCGTCAAAAAGTGTCTCTTGGCTATGCATCTCTGTGGAAGTACCTAATCTTTCGACGCTGTCGATTCATTTCATAATCGAATGTTGTTTACATTGTCTAGCTAATTTTTATTCGTTGGCCTATGATCACGTGACATTTCGATAGCTTATGTCAACCCCATACATTTTACCTTTTCTACTAGCGTTATCGTTAATCGAATGTTACTTTGTCTAGGCCCTCTGTATATTAATCAGTCGGCAAGGCGGTAGCTCATAGCCAGACAGGATTGGCCAAACGAATATTTAAGTATGGCTACTTGTGGAGCCTGTTTTAATGCACTCCAAGGAGCAAAGAAGACCCTGTTTAGTAGAGCAATAAAGCTAAGGAACTTCGAGATAAACCTACAAACCTCTAAATAGACCATCACCTTTGTTTCAGAAAGCTGCGAAAACAATAGCCTGGTTGAGGAGCCTGGACCAGAACCACAAAGTTGTGGTTGAGGAGATGTTGAAGCTGAAGGAGGAACAGCGACAGTTCGAGGAGACCACCCGGCTGTCACTACTCAGTGTGGGTAAATTACGAGCATCGACTGTTTATATGTTCATATGTGCACCGACCAATGGGAAATCAAATAGTATTTTGAATTTGCACAATGTCGCTATTAATCTGTACTTATTATAAACATAATCAGCCTATAATGTTCCCACTGCTGGCACAGGCCTCCTCTCTTTGAGAGGGAGTGGGCCGTAATCCACCACGCAGCCCAGTGCGGGTTGGTGGAAGTCACATGTCTTCGAATATTACAGACCTAGAGGACATGCCAGTTTCCTCACGATGTTTTCCTCCACCGCAGTGGTGATGTAATTAAATACACAAAGTAAAGTGCCTGCCTGGGGTAGAACTCACGTCTTACAACCCGTAAGTCACCAGTCGTCGGTGCCGATACCAGTGGACCACGAATGCTCTCTGTACATAACATGGTTGAAAATCAATCGAATCAGCCTATCAGACGGCTGCTGGCCTGCTAGGTCCCTCAGAAGTTGCTCCACAATACCTAGTTCTCCGCCTTCCATTGTTTGAACATACCTTAACATATACCTACGCTTAAACCTTACTCGTAAATCTCGTATTAGACCTGCAACCTAATTACGTAACACACTATCTATCACAACCTGAATCATTTTGAAGCCTATTGCCAATCCATTGCTTTATAATGTTCGAAAAATTGTCTGCTCAACAACGTATATAACGCAATGAATGTTGTTGAACTGTCAAAATGAAACCCATTCCTACTGTTAGTGTTACGTAATTACCCCGCTGATTATTTTCAAATACTTACTAGTAAATCTCGTTCGTATTAGACCAGCGGGGTAATTACGTAACACGCTAACAGTACGTATGGGTTTCATTTTGACAGTTCAACAACATTCATTGCGTTATTTACGTCGTTGAGCAGACAATTTTTTCGACCATATGAAGCAATGGATTAACAATAGGCTTCAAAATGATTCAGGTTGTGATAGATAGTGTGTTACGTAATTAGGTTGCTGTTATCAAACTAAATGATACATAATTATTTCCACATTATATAAGGTACAGTAATTAAAAATTACTGTACCTTATATAATGTGGAAATGTAAATGTAAATGTAAATGCACTGCTTATTACAATAAAACTGCAATAAAAATTCCTTGCAATATAACTAAGCACATAGACAGGTGTTTAGTAAGCAAATAAACTATACTTATGACAATAATTAACACCTACTCAGATTATTCACCTGATTGTGCGTTGTTAACAGAAATATTTGCATTTGCATATTTAGATAACAAAGAAGAGTGTTTGCTAAGTTATAATAATTCATAGCTTGCTCTAAGATTCTACGACAAAAATCTATGCAAGTAGGAGCCTCAACGCCAGAAAATTTCCTACCTACCTACTTCCAGCGATCATAGAAGATGCCAGATCGTCATATCATCCTTTCATCTGTAGCTAAAACTGCCTGTTGACATTCAGAAAACGTCATGTCGATACGGTATATAAAATTCAAATAGGCACTCTCCCTACCCATATGTTTCAAATTCAAAAATAATCGTACCTTCCAAACAGATTGCCTACAAATATTAGAAGTGCGACAAAAAGGCTAATAATAACTATTTTTACCTTAAGGATTTATAAAACATGCTAGCATTCGATAATACTTAAAGAGGTATGAGGAACAGGGTGTAAGGCTCACTCATACTCTTTGGAAAAGGGAGGATCCTCCGACCAGACGGGTGTCGTGTCTGATGGGCAACTGCCCGAGGATTGATGTCGGGACTTTGTATATATGTCAGTTGCGCGGTAAACTCTGCTTGCGCGATGCAGGTTTTTGCGCGACGTCAGAGTGACGCGTAGCTCGCATGTGGCGTTGTAGAGGCCGCAACATCCATATATATATATGATATTTTAGGCAACTAACATAAATTTAGTATCCGCACTAATAAACTGAATTTTTTGTATGATCCTTTCCCACAAACAAACCGTGAAAACGGTTTGTTGGGTACAAAACTACTGCAAACTCTTTATAAATGAAATAATAATAATCTCCACAGTTCGCGACCACACGACATTTGCGGCACTTCGGATGACGTTAATCCTGATGGCGATGCAGACGCTGTCAGGGTGCTTCGCCCTCATGAACTACGCAGCTGACGTATTCCATCGCGCAGGCACTGAGTGGAGTCCTAACACCCTCGCGCTTGCCGTGGGGTCCTTGCAACTGGCTGGATCCTTCTTCACTACAGTTTCCATTGAGAAGTTTGGACGGAAGGTGAGATGTTTTATACATATTTGTAGCAGTCAGCAGTGGCTGGTGATACGAGCGAGAGGCTGTATTCGTTCAACACGAATTTTAAAATTAGTTTTGTCAGGATTTGTCGTGAGCGTGCGAACGGACGGACGTGTTACGGATCGTATGTCCCTAAATTACAAAAATATATATTTTACTAGTCGAAGTTTTAAATGGATACGAAGTGTAGCGGCTGTGATGATGTTATTGATGATTCACTGGTTATGGAGTGTTCGCAAGAAAAATGCCAGAAGAAATTCCATAAAGTGCCTGGCCTTAACGAAGGAAAAAGTTGAAGCGTTCACGCCGGAATACAGGAGTAAGTGGATATGTCCCGAGTGTGTATGTACAATGCCGAAAAGGGGGTAATACTGACACACCTGTTCGAGGAACTAAAATCACCAGTAAAACGTTTTCACCGAGCAGCTATGTGAACACCACCGAGCGAGGCAGTCGTCGAAATACTAGTGTAGTAATGGATACGGAGAGCCTCATTCTCGACGAGATACGGGAGTTTCGGTGTGAAGTGAAGTCACAGTTGGACGAGCAGCGAAAAGAATATGTTTTATTGCACAATAGATTTATTAACACGGAAACTGAGTTGAAAGAATTGAAACAAATATTGAGGGTAGTACAAGAAAAGGCAAGTAAAGTTGATATCCTAGAAACAAGAATTAAAATCCTAATGGAAAAAAATGAGAACCTGGAAGATCTTCAGAAAAGTCAGGTAAAAGTGCCAAATCAGGTACACCACGGCCCTAAAGGAGCGACACTATCTTTTGCAAACGCTGTCAAAGATAAGCAGGTAGTTAGCAAAAATATACCAGCTAAGGAACGTGTGGCCACGAAAACGGCGAAAACTGTATTGAATGAGGAACAGATGCAAGTATTAAATAATGAGACGAAGTCTAAGAATGTCAGCGGGGAAAAGGAAGAACTTGAAAAGGAAGGAGATTGGACTACCGTAACAAGAAAAAATAGCAGGTATTCAAACAATGATGTAAAAAAAGGCGGAAACACGAGTGCAATTGATATACAGGGAACGGAAAAGAAAAAGTATTTACACGTATGGCGTTTGCAGAAAGAAACAACATTAGAAAATTTAGAAAAACATGTTAGAAAATTTTATGAAGAAGAAGTACCAGTTAAAGTTGAAAAAATAAAACACAAGACGGAACGGGATTATGCATCATTTGTCATAGGAGTCCCAGAAAGTAAATACGAGAAGTTATGTCAACCTGAAAGCTGGCCAGTGAATATTGAATTTGCGGAATGGGTGTGGTTTCGTAGAGCAATCAACAAACTTAGAAGTCCAAAGTAACCCCGTTGAAATACTGTACCAAAACGTGCGAGGACTTCGAACTAAGTTGGAGGAATGTAATAACAGTATTACAACCGCAAATGCAGACTTGTTCGCCATCACAGAAACAGGCTGCAATGACTCCATCCGTGACGCAGAAATAATTCCACCAGGTTATACTATTTTGCGGTGTGACCGAGCAGATGGACGAAAATAAGGCGGCGCGTGTCTCGTGGCCACACCGCATTTTGAGTTGCGGCGAGTGTCACTACCTGATGATGTCAACATTAACGAGCATGTGTTTGAACTGGTTTGTGCTACTGTGTACCTATGTAACAGATTTATGTTTTTACTTTGTGTTGTTTAAATTCCTCCGAGCAGTAATGATAATGAATACATGTTGTTATTTCGCATCATTGAACAGTTTTGTAATAAGCGCTTGCGCCGGCACCCCGGCTCAGCAGGCTCAGCTGCACCTGGCGTAAATGCATGCGCACCAGACGGTTGGAACTTTAATAAAGCTGACTTTTGTCATTGTATGCTTTAATTGCAGCCGTAGACTGGACTCCGTTGTCTGCAATGGACTTAGAAGCAGGTTTAAATTATTTTTATAGTATTATTAATTCTATTTTAGATGACTGTGTTCCAAAAAAAAGCGAAGTCGTGTCAACTCAAGGTATATTTATCCTGAGTGGTACACTGTTGAATTAATTCGCGACATACGATCGAAGGGTGTTCTACATAAACAGTACAAGGCAAGCGGGTCGAGGGACGATTATGAAGCGTTTGCTCGGTGTAGGACCAACATTAAAAATATGTTAGTAGTGGCACAGGAACAATATCGGAACCGTGTTCAAGGTCAATTGCTGAGTGATCCTAAATCTTTTTGGAACTATGCCAAGTCTAAAAGAGGTAGGAGAAGGCCGCAAGTGATTTTGAAAGACGGGGTGGCATTATCTGGTCAGCGGTCTGTGGAAGAGTTTGCGGAGTATTTTTATTCTGTGTATAGGGCAGAGCGACCGGGATTGGATGTAGCCGCGGCTATAGCTAAAGCAGGTAATGGAAACGGAGCGGCGCGAGTGCACTTGGACCAATTACAGTTATTAGAAGTATGTCGTGCACTTCAAGATGTTAAGCCGAAGCGGTCCGCCGAGCCTGACAGCATTCCGCCTTACGTATTCAAGGATTGTCGATTAGTGCTGGCTAAACCGCTACTTCATATTTATAACCTGTGCCTCAAAGATGCCGTGTTTCCGGAGAGGTGGAAAGTGACCCGCGTTGTTCCGGTTCCGAAGGGAGGGTCAGGAGAATCGGTGGATGGGTACAGACCAATTGCATTACCGTCGACGCCGGCAAAAGTATTGGAAACTGCTATTCACAAGAGCATATACCTTCAGGTTGGCGCACAGCTATCAGACGCTCAGCATGGGCTTCGACCGGGCAGAAGTACCACCAGTAATCTTCTTTGTCATATGGCTCATCTGGTGCCGACTGTGGATAGTGGGGGACAAACCGATGCTGCTTACTTTGATTTCAAAAAAGCATTCAACCTAGTCGAAAATGACATGTTGCTTAAAAAGTTAGCAAGTGTTGGTTTCACCCCACACTCTCTTCAGTTTTTTGCCAGTTATTTGAGGGATAGGCAGCAATATGTGGAATATGCGGGACATGTGTCAGGTCCATATTTCACGAGGTCCGGGGTAAGTCAAGGCAGTAACCTTGGCCCTTTGGGCTTCCTGCTGATGGTAAACGACCTGCCAGAAGTAATCCAAGACGCTAATTGTTTATTGTTTGCTGATGACCTCAAATTGTCCCTTGCGGTAAAAAGCGATGATGATTGTGTCAGGCTACAGAGGGACATTGATAGGGTAGTGAGCTGGAGCAAAGAAAATCTCTTGCAGTTCAATAGCTCGAAGTGTGTAACCATCACTTTTTCTCGCGCACACAATCCCATCTTACATACCTACCATATTGATGGATTGCCTATGGCACGAGTCACAGAAGTCAAGGACTTGGGGGTAGGCTTTAACACCGGTTTGACTTTTCGTGATCACATTATGCGTAGCTGCAAAAGAGCGTATAGAAATTTAGGATTCATGCTTCGTACGGTCCGAGGGTTCACGAATGTGAAAGCTATTATAGCATTATATAATGCATTGGTGAGGAGCCAGTTAGAATGTAATGCAGTCATCTGGGCTCCGCATGAAGCTAAATATGGTCTCATGCTGGAGAGGGTGCAAAATAAGTTTATAAGATATGTATATAAGCGCTATTATGGAGTCTACCCCTTTTACCCGTTAATGTATCCAACCTTGTTTATTCTAGGCATGGTCGGATACAATGAGCTAAGGGTTAGGAGGGATCTTGCACTCACGTCTTATATATTTAAGTTATTGAGAGGGAAGGTTCATAATGCAGTTATTTTAGGGCAGGTGAGTCTGTGTGTTCCGGACAGGTACGTATGGCGACGACGGCAGCCGCCACTGCTAGTGGAACCGCGCGCTCGGACCAACCTTTTAAGGGAGGCGCCGCTGACGCGTGCACTCTGCACGCTCAAACTCATAGCGAGTGAGACGGACTTACTGTGTTGTTCTCTGAGTGAATTCACAAGGAATGCATTGTTTATAATTAGTTGTAGATGTTAGTTTATATTAAGTTAGTTTAAGCGCATTTATCGCATTGGGGTTAACCTGTAATGGTAGATGTAAGTAGATATATAAATAAATAAATAAATAAATAAAACACCCGTCGTAGACAAAAAAGGTTTTACTTCGTTAGAAAGGTCACCCCACAGGGGACGTACAGGGAATAGACTAGTTGACAGTAAGAAATATAGCATAAAAAATTGTATTGTAGAATAGACGTGAACTAAAAATATCAAAAATTAACAAATGATCTAAGACTAACTCATATTTTTGAGCAATAATTGCGTGAAAATAAATCCATTGGTCACGTGACATTGAACGCGAATCGGAGCACGACACGTCAATTCTTGCAGATAATTGTGTTTTAAATAGTAAAAACAATCTTTATGCGTCCGACATAAAGTTCCTTTTGCATTATATATAGACGTACGAAAGGAATCATCTTAAAACGAACAACAGAGATTGTTAGTGTGTCCTTCTCGCACAATGTGGCAGTGTTCATTATCCATATATATTATCAATAATAAATGCGTGTTCGTAATGTGTTCATAATTTGTATAGGCACATAAAAAATTTGGAAATGGAAATGGTCTACCCTACGACTGTTCATTTGTATTCAAAAACGTTGATATTTAAGACTACCGAATTAAAATAAAGTGTATGCGAGCAACACTAAAAAAAAACTCGCAGATTTGACAGAATGAAAGTAATAAAGTCACTCAAGTCTCGAGCCGCCATGACAGAATGGCCCATTTTGACAATAAAAAATTAATTACGTTTTTTAAAGAAAAAAAAGTTCTGTTAATGTTAATATTTCGCAGAAATATTCATATTTTCATGTAAATAAATCACAAGGAATATTACTAATTGGTTTCTTACAAACTGTCAACTAGCCTATTGGCAATAGCTATCCTATATATAGCTATAGCTACAGAATTGCACTACACATCCTGTATAGCTCTGGAGCAATGATGACTAAACGGCAACAGGAATACCTACCTACTAACATGATACACACAGTGATCAATTTAAAATCAATATACTCTTTCAAAAAAAATATGAAAGAATTACCTCCCGGTTGAGCCAAATGACCGCATTAGTTGCACCACTAGTAGGCACTGTAGTGGCTATTGGCCTCATTTGGCCTTACGAACGAGCGTCACTTTCTATACCAGCCCATCTTTTCTAATAAGTGATCTCAGTGAAAACTTAGTGTAATTATAAAAATGTAAATTTCATTTCATTTCATTTATTTCTGTAACAATTTTTACATTGTATCGAAATTTTACACAAAATTATAAAAAAATAAAAGAATTACAATAAATTCTTGCGCATAAGTAGTTCGCGACGGAGATCGCTCAGTTTAGATCGCCGCTCCTAAACGAACTAGTTCGCTCTTCTAGTTCGTAAGCTCCCAGCTCGAATCAGAGGAAGGCAGATCGTGCGCTCGTTTTGATACTGCTCCTGCACGGGCGCGCGACAAGATTATGGATTGCTGTACTTTTACCTACAATTTTTACACTATCAACAGCACCTAGTCTTATTGGTGGAATAAATAAATACACTCCTTAGTTTAGTTAGTGAATAAAAGCTTTCGTTTTTTTAAAGATATTTATTAAGTTTTGAAAATAATCAATAATTACATATGCAGTGAGTGAGTTGAGTAACGACTTTAGTTTGGTTGACGCCACCCTTGCTCATTCGAACTAACGAACTATAGAGCGGGGAATGACGGAACTAGTTCGCGTAGTTCATCTGTGGGAGCGCTCTTACGACCTAGTTCGTTCGCGAACTACACAAGACTATTATAATATAAATCATTATTATAACAGTAACCAAATAAATTAATTAAAAAGTAAAACATTTGCAATTCCCTGTTATAATATATGTTAAATGTCAAAAAATAATATCAAAACAAATCAACTAAAGATTCCAACATTACACATGTCAAAAATGTAATCTAATGTCAATAAAATAAAATCCCTATCATCGGCTGGAATAACAGCTCACTTCAAGCTCACTTTTACCTAACTAGTTTTCACGATGAGATTTTTACAGAACAAACTAGTAGACGTACCAAAAACAGAAACAGCTCAGCACAAAAAACTGTATAGGAATATATTTTTAATAAGGGTATTATAAATTAGATATATTATTATCACGCAGAAAGGTCATCTAACAATCGCGTCAGCCAAGCTGCTCAATAAAATTAAGCGATGACCCGATAACAGATCAATGTTTTTTTAAGAAAAAAGCATCTACTAGGTTATCAGGTTTTTAATTAAATTATTTCATCACATCGACCTCAAGTTTATTGACAAACTCGTTCCACGGACAAAAGCCTTGGTCATCCGTGTTGCACCAGTTCAATCGCATCACAACTCTCTGCGGAGGATTTTCTAAGGAATATTTAGACCCATTTCTTAACTGTGACCAACTTGCGTAAACATATTCCACTTTCAAATATTCACTTTTACTATCTGTCCACCTTTGAAACACAATCTTCCCGCCAATTGGAAATTTCTCATATTGATTCGGTAAGTCAATCGATTCAAATCCCATAGAAGTCGCAATAGAGTTCATGTTGTAATCATGACCAATTATCAACATTAACTTAGGCATTTCGTCATAATCCTTAAATGTTTTGGTTATATACTTCATTAATGGAGCCCCGATGTCTTCAGCTAATGTTGTATATCTTATGTAATGGTCTTGTCGCCCTATTTCAGTCAATAGCTTCCATTTTTCCGGTGTCGTTATTTGTCCCCAAGCAATGTCTTCTATCGGCCTACCGTCGTAGTAACTCATAGTAAATGAGTCCATAGATGAGATTCCCATGAACAGCGGTCCGTTGACCCACACTTCTTCGCCAACTTTATACGAAATCGTGTTATAAGGTCCAGTCAAATCACATATTCCATCCTGCTTGCAAATGTCTGATCTCTCAATTTCCAATATTTTATTCAATTCTGTAAAAGCGGCCATCAGTTTAGAATTATTTTGTAATTTTCTGTGAATTTCTTCGATCACCATATCTTTATATGCTTCTGTGGTGTTGTGTATGACAGGTTTAAAAAGGGGATCCGGCTCTGTAATGTTTTTGTGATGTACAGTCACGTTGCAACTTTTGAACGCTGCGTCAATGAAAGCTCTCGCCGTCGCCTTGGTTCTGCTCGCCGTGTTGGCGTACACATACACTGTATCTTCATCGGGACATCCTTCAGGAAGAAACTGTTCCTTTTTGAACCATTCTGAGAAATATTCGCCCATGAATCCTTCTAGCTCCGCTCCTTTCGGAGTCAACAGTCCCGGCGGGCCATCCCGTGCGGGCCAGGGCTTCGGTGAATATCTCTGTAATTGTTCTCCTAACGGAAGCCGTATGTTATGTCGACTGAGTATGAACACTTGCTTCAGTTTCAGGTTGTCCGCGACAAAACCTTTCCACAACACGATAAACAATAGTAAAGAAACTGATTTCGACACCATTTTATTTATTTTTTATCACTATTGCTAACTTAGCATTCAATGCACGAATTAAATGTTTATTTTTGTTTTTGAATATTTTACGAGTACTTGAATAGATCTATCTACACATGTCTATGGGTAAATCAAGACTAATTTATTTTTTTACAAAATTCGTACGATAGGCCATCACTTATTGTTTATACATGCAGCGTAACATTTAATTTTAAATACTAGCTTCTGCCCGCGACTTTGACCGCGTGAAATTTCTTGTTTTAACATAAAATATATCCTTTAGCATCGCATCGCTCGCCCGCGATATTTGTTCGTTTTCGCTAAACGTTCTTTCTGACTTTTTTCTTTTTGCTCGGCTCCCACAGGTCATAGTGTGCTGTTAAATAGCCGAAGTATAACTTTCCTATCAAATGTAAAAATAATTTTACAAATCCGACAGGTAGTTACAGAGATAAGCGCGTTCAAACAAACAAACAAACTCTTCAGCTGTACTATATTAGTAAGTATAGATTAGCACTATCAAGGCGACAGGTAACCTATCGGACCGGATCATTAGAATAATGTTGAAGATAGTAATTGGTTCATAACTAGTTACTAAAATAGTGCATTGGTTTATTGATAATAATTTACTTTTAAACGAGAAAAACCCTAACGTTAAACAGGTGAAAACCATGTACTAGGAAATGGGACGGAATTGGATCTTGTGGACACCGCTGTGGTCTTAGGTATTACTTTAAACTCGAAGCTACAGTGGGGCCCACATATAACCAAATTGTCGAAGCGGCTAAGCTGTGCAGCCTACGCGGTCTATAAAATCCGTCTTTTGACTGATGTCGTAACAGCCCGATTAGTATAATTTTAGTTATTTCCATAGTGTAATGTCGTACGGCATTTTGCTGTGGGGAAATGCAGCCGACAATCAGGCCATATTTGTGCTGCAGAAACGAGCCATTCGATCAATTTATAACCTTAGTTGTAGGCATTCACTGAGGGATAAATTTAAGGAAATAAAAATAATGACTCTCGCATCTCAATATGTATATGAGAACTAGATTTATGTAAAAAAGAATATTAATCTATATTCTAAACAGCGACATTCATAACATAAATACTAGAAACAAAGATTTACTTATTTTGCCCACGACTAGGCTCCAAAAATTAGTAATTCATTTAAGTGCCAAAAGTATACGTTTTTACAACAAACTCCCAAGTCTTGTTAAAGAACTGAGCCTCAATAAATATAAATCATTTATTAAACAGAAACTCTGACAAAAAGGTTTCTATATTGTTAAAGATTAGGTATTTGGGTGACAAAAAGGCTTGGGATTAATTAAGCTACTTCAATGTACCCCCAAGCAACAATCCATTTTATACTGTGATTATGTGTTTTAGAATTAATAATGTCATTTTTATTGTTTTTATTTTATTTAAAATATGGTATTTTTAATGACACTTAGAGAGAAACCTGTATGTGAATGTGAGTAGCATGCAGGCTAGATTAAATACATGATTATTATTTTAATATTGTGAATGTGAAGACTATGTGGGTCATTGTTGCTTTTTTTTCCTCTCAGCTAGTTTTAATCATAGTCTGGCAGTTTGAGTAATTTTTGAGGTCCTTTCTTTGGTATTGTTCGTCGAATTGTTGAGCTCCTTAAGTTCTGAGTTGAGCTGCACGATTACTGACAAATGCGTGCACTGACTGGACAGGTCCACTCAATCTGTGTGGTTTTCCTCAAAAGACCATTTCAGACACAAATATATCTGGACTTTAAAAGAGACTGTGGCCTCTGAGTTTTTTCGGCCTTTCTTCTCAGAGTAGTCAGATAGGAAACCGGCATCGTCTAGTTTTTAAAATATGATTGACGTGTAAAAGTGTTTGTACAAACCTATTTACAGAAATAAAATCATTTATTCATAAAATAATATAATATAATAATCATTTATAAATCATACTGTGAAAAATGGGTACCAACATTATGGACTGATCACCAGTATTTGCTCATTTTCTTTCTTTTTCTTTGTCCGTATGAGCTTTATAGAAAGCGAAATTTTAAAGTACTAATAATAGTACTTTAAAATTTTATTCAGTGGTAAAAGGAATTAATGAAGAATTTTGGATAACCACTTCCCTTATCTGTGAGTGGACCAGCGCGCCATCACCCAGTGCCCGTCTGAGCGAGGAATATCAGCGCTTCGCCAAGTCTGTGTGGTTGGGCAACTTCTGCCAAGCTTGTATAGTATCCATTATGGTCATTGGGAAGGTATCCAGCAGCTGGATAGAGGCCTCCCTCACTCAAGCATCACGATAACGACCGGCCGCGAACGTCCAGCATCAGCGGATTCTCGCAACCTTCACCACACCGTCGCGTCGCGCGTCGGAGCGTTAAGCTGTTGGAGTTTTAATTTAAGTGGGCATTGACATTCATAATTTAACGGTTTTAAATATTAGAATCCAATTTAGTGAAATTGGATTCTAATACTATAACCGGTTCGAAGGAAAAAAATACTTTTCAAATGTGTATAAGCTTTTATTATTAAAATATCACTGTGCAAGGACCACGTAACACGTTTTAATGTCCCGACTCTATGAATATACTAAATAATACTTTAACTACTTCACTGATTCGTTCATTCGATAGACAACGCACACCTCAACCGCTGGGTTCAGAACTTCAGAAGCGTGAAATTTAGCTCAACAATACCTACATTACATTGCCAAAGTGAGCACTAAGGAAGTTTTTTGAGTGCAGAGGTTCCCAATCTTTTTTTATACTGCGACACCCTTTACGTTTTGTATTTTTTTTTTTGGCGAATCCCTTGGAAAAGAAGATACCTGCGTATAACTCTAGAATCTAGTGTCTAAAAACTAGACTCATTACAATAATTCAGCTAGACTAGCTAGATTATTTTATACAAAGAAAACTCCAAAGAATATAGAATCGTACTAACTTTTACTTACAAAAAAAATGTATTTACGAGGCTAAGGAAAACAGTAGGTACAATTATTAATGAGACAGATGAGCTTGCTTTTCTGTGCATAACTTCTTAAATCAGGGTTGAAATTTTGAAAAAGTTACTCTAATTTATTTTTCTAAATGGACTTGTGATCTGTATTTCGATTGAATTACTGCAATTGCAGAAAAGACTCAAGTCCGACGTTGTGAAAGGTAATAGAAGCTTCAAAGCTGTAGTACTGACTCTCTTTACGTCAATGTCGGCGATGACGTGAGCATACCAGTTCGCGACGCCCCTGGGACAACGCCGCGACGCTTCGGGGCGTACAATTAAGTTAGGGAACTCCTGCCCTAAAGGATTTAAAGAGGGGATGAAAGTTTGTTTGGAAATTCGTCATTTTTGAAGTTAGAAACGTGTACGGTGGCATTTAGATTTCTGTTTGTATGTAAAAGTTACTTCTATTATCGTTTTCTTTTTTTAACTCCTCCTCTTAGGCTCCTGAGATATTGCCGATGAGAAATCCCGTCAGGCATACGACTTGATTACTTTGGACTTTAGAGAATGTTAACAGCTCGTTATATATAGACATACATAAATAAACATACATAAATTCTCTCCTTTTCGCATGGGGTAAGCAGAAACTACAGCACGTCACCTGCTACGATTCTTACATACTCCTTATACTACCAGACACCTAGAGCACACCTACATCACCCACCACACACCCATAGGTACATAGGTACCTATAGTTTATTGACAAACTCGTTCCAAGAACAAAAGCCATATTCATCAGTGTGGCACCAGTTTAATCGCATTACAACTCTCTGCGGAGGATTTTCCAAAGTAAATTTTGACCCATTTCTTAACTGTGACCAACTTGGGTACACATATTCTACTTTTAAATATTCACTTTTACTATCTGTCCACCTTTGAAACACAAACTTCCCGCCAATTGGGAATTTCTCATATTGATTTGGTAAGTCAATCGATTGAAAACCCAAAGCATTAGCAACAGAGTTCATATTAGTATCGTGGCCAACTAACACTATTAACTTTGGTTTGTCGTCATAGTTCTTAAATGTTTTAGTTAAATAATCCACTAATGGTGCCCCGATTTCTTCAGCTACAGTTGTATATCTGATGTCTTGATTTTGTCGTCCCATTTCAGTCAATACATTCCATTTATCCGGTGTTGTTATTTGTCCCCATGCAATGTCTTGTATCGGCGCGCCGTCATAGTAACTCATTTCAAATGCGTCCACAAGTAAGTGTGCTATGGAAAACGGTCCATGGACCAGCACTGGTTGTCCGACCTTATACAAAATTGTGTCATTAGCTTCAGTCAAGTCACATATTCCATTCTGCTTGCAAATGTCTGATCCTTCAATTTCCAATATTTTATTCAATTCCGAATATACTGCCTTCAGTTTAGAATTATTTTCTAATTTTCTGTTTATTTCTTTGAACACCATATCTTTATATGCTTCAGTGGTGTTGCGTATGGCTACTTTAAAAACAGGATCCGGTTCTGCAGTGTTTTTGTGATGTACAGTCACGTTGCAACGTTTGAAGGCTGAGTCAATGAACGCTCTCGCCGTCGCCTTCGTTCTGCTCGCCGTGTTGGCATACACATACACTGTATGTTCATCGGGACATCCTTCACGAAGAAAATCTTCCTTTTTGAACCATTCTGAGAAATATTCGCCCATGTACCCTTCTATCTGCGCTCCTTTCGGGGTCAAAAGTCCCTGCGGTCCACCTTGCGGAGGCCACGGCTTCAGTGAATATCTATGTAATTGTGTTCCTATCGGATACCGTATGTTATGTCGACTGAGTATGAATACCTGTTTCAGTTTCAGGTTGTTCGCGAAAAAGCCTTTACACAACACTATCAATAATACTAAAAATACTAATTTAGACACCATTTTTTTTATTTTCATAATTTGTTTTAATGCACGAATTTAATTAAGGCCTTCAACTTTTGTTTTTGTGTATTTTACGATTATTTGATTAGATCCACACATGTGTGTTGGTAAGGCGAGACTAGTTTATTTTAGGTATTACAAACGTTAGAACAGGTAGGTCTGGTACGGAAACTCGTTTTATAAATAGCGCGACGTTGTATTGGATTATTACATTTATTACGCAGTAGTTGGCGGTTTTAGTACTACCCTGTACTGTTTTAGTACAGACCTTGGCGAGATTTCTGAGGTGCCCCGCTATACTCTTGAGATTAGAGGGGCGAAAAGTTAGATTTTCTTTAGTCCCTGTGCAATGATACCGTTTAATAGAAGACTTTGTCGACTTCTAAAAAAAGGTAGACTAAATGATGTAAGAGCGAGCGAAACGAGCTCGAATATTTTTGGATCCCTCTTCGGTTGTGTCAAATTTTCTTTTGAACATTCATACAGACATGAGGTACTTTGTCGACCCATCGGTACTTGATTAAAAAAGACTTTTCAAGATGGTCTGGACATGGATGGGAAGAAGTCCCCCAGGACGGTAGACCCACGAACCACGCTCTCCTCTCCCCTCTTAGTCCACCACTGACGGACAGCACAGTACATGAAGACATAGTCTATGTACGGCAGGCGCCAGAAATGAATGCTTAGACTGATGTTACCCTAAGGCCGGTACTGATATAACGTACTGTTGAGATGACAACAAACCTGTCGGACCGGATTATACGATTAGTGTTTATGATTAATAATTGTAACATAACTGGTCAGGATTAGGATGAAAAATAAGTAGGTACCAACAACATTGTTACAGTTCGCACAAAACTTTATGAGCTCTCGGAAGTTGCACGCGAGTGGCTGCGCAGTATGCCTAATATAGGTGTCTGAGGGAACTTTCGCACTCTCAGTCAACTGTACCATGCGCGGTTTCGTTCTCGGGCCTAAGTTCAGAGGGCTCAGTTTTGCGGCGGCAGGTCACGGCCACAATCAGACTCCCATATTCCCTTTCAACGTAAGTGAATAATATATATAACTTTGGTTAGACCTGCTGTCTGATATGGATCAGATTGTCAGACCAATTGCATGTAGCTGAGATGAGAATGCTGGAAGGGATGTGTGTTGTGTGCTGTTACATAAAAGGATATAATTTGAAATGAGTAAGTAAGAGGCAGTCTATAAGTAGCACTGCGTAGTGATGGAAAAGTTGTGTGGAAATAAAACATCAGCAACCTCTTAAGGAGTCATTGTACTCATCATTATAAACAACTATTATTAAGGACCAAACCAGAAATCGCGAAAATATAAACAGATTTTCCCTACATTTATGTTCGCATAACACGTCAAAACGTAGGGAACAACTGATATTTTTTTCGCGATTTGTAGTTCTTAAATGTTTTAGTTATATACTTTACTAAAAGCGACGCGACGTCTTCAGCCACTGTTGTATATGACATGTTGTATATGGCCTTGTATTATATCAATCAATATTTTCCATTTTTCCGGTGT
Organism: Griposia aprilina; assembly: GCA_916610205.1. NCBI lineage: Eukaryota > Metazoa > Arthropoda > Insecta > Lepidoptera > Noctuidae > Griposia > Griposia aprilina. The sequence goes on along the minus strand of OU744304.1, from coordinate 14,365,587 downwards.
TGTGATTTGTCACCATGCAATGTCTTGTATCGGCGTGCCATCGTAGTACCTCATTAAAAATTCGTCAACAGCTATGCTTGCTACGACCAACGGTCCATTGACCGACACTGTTCAACCGACCATATACGAAATCGTGTTATTAGCTTTAGTCAAGTCACACATTCCATCCTGCTTGCAAATGTCTGATCCTTCAATTTCTAATATTTTGTTCAATTCCGAATATGCGGCCATTAGTTTAGAATTACTTTCTAATTTTCTATTAATTTCTTCGATCACCATATCTTTATATGCTTCAGTGGTGTTGTGTATGACAGACTGAAAAAGGGGATCCGGTTTTCCAGTTTTTTGGTAATATACAGGCACGTTGCACCTTTTGAACGCTGCATTAATGAAACCTCTCGCCGTCGCCTTGGTTCTGCTCGCCGTGTTGGCGTACACATACACTGTATCTTCATCGGGACATCCTTCAGAAAGAAACCCTTCCTTTTTGAACCAATTGGAGAAATATTCGCCCATGTATCGTTCCAACTGTGCTCCTTTCGGAGTCAAGAGTCCCGGCGGGCCAGCACGTGGGGGCCAGGGCTTCGATGAATATCTTTGTGGTTCATCTCCTATTGCATACTGTATGTTATGTCGACCAAAATTTGAAGAGTTCTTTCAGTTTCAGGTTGTTCGCGACAAAGCCTTTACACAACACGATCCATAAAAGTAAATAAACTAATCTCGACGCCATTTTTGATAATTTTGAGTTAAACGTTCGAATTAAATGTTCTCTATATTTTTGCTTAGTGTATTTTACAGGTAATACTCCAATAGATGTCATGTACACACGTCTAATGGTAAAACAAGTCTTTACTTCTTATAAGTACAGAATCGTTTTGTTTAAATAGTGTGACGTTTTAATTGATTTATTATGTATTGTTGGGGTTAATTATGTTGAAGGTCAGTATTTATCAGTACCTACAGTTAATATATTACTGATTATTGTGTAAGTGGGTCTCTTTTGCTTACCAGAAAGCTCATGCCGTGGTCTTAGTTGGCCAAGGAGCTGACTGCCCAATCTACGCTGGACTTATCGTCTATGCATTAAAAGCGGTAGTAGCCTCAGGCTACTGTAAAATCTTTATTTAACCTCATTTTACGCGATTGACTATTTTTATAATCACACCAGGTTACATAAATGAGATTTTCTTGCAGATTTGTTGATCAGAGATGTGATCATGCTAGAAAAAGATATCGCTCATAGGGCTATAAGTGATAAGTATATTTTCACTCATCTAGGGTAATCTTCCCCTACAAGAAATTAAGGCAAGTCACACACTTTCCCAAGAGCATGGAAAACATACAAAAAACTATTTTCTCTTTCCAGATACCCCTAGCCTGTAGTTCCCTGGTCGTGTCAATATGTATGACGACCTTAGCGACATGCTTCCTCCTTGGTACTGGCGTGGCCAGCTGGCTCCCAGTAATGGCTGTATGTGTGTGCATCCTGGCTTATGGCGCTGGCCTGGCCCCTGTACCAATGGTCATCATGGCTGAAGTGTTCACATTTCAGGTGAGATTTGTATTGACCTCTAGTATATTTTGTTTTAGATGCTTTTGATTCGCAAATAAAGACCGTGATTTATTTAGGTCTGCGTGATTTGGTTTAGATCAGTTGCAAGCAAGCACAATGTGTCTGTCTAAATTAGTACGTATACTACCTGAACCTACAACCCGTTTCGGCGATAAGTTTTTGCCTTTCTACAAACACGATGTCGTATCGCTCTTTAACGATAGTTTCGATTTGACACAGATGTTTTGAAATCAGCTGATAAAGAACAGCGAAAACATGATTCTCTGAATTAAATAGGTGCCTACTAAAAATAAAATTATCAAGCAATTCAAAACCATAAACTAGTTTCAGAACCAAAACCGATAAGTAATAGTAATGCCTATATATCAAAAGTTTTCCACGCTACAGTTATAATAAATTCTGTGGCTAATTGCTAAAATAAAATATCAGTATGATTACTTATGTACCTATTGTTCTTATTTTCCTCAAATATTGATAATTATAATATTCCATATTGCAATAATATTCCATAAGTTATTTTTGCAATTAGTCAGACCTGCCATAGCAACTCATAAAAAGGATGGTTGATCATACCAGTGGTTGGGTGGTGGTTGGTTGGTGGATGGTGGTATGGTGGTTGGTGGATGGTGGTGGTGGATGTACCTATACCTCCTTAAACATAGTAGGTATACATAATTATAAACTTACTTTTCAAGATCAATGTACTGCAGAATGTTTGACGGTGATAGTCTTGTGGAGCAATGGGCTGATGAATTATGTTACTCCAGTCCAAAGGGAGGATCCACCAACCAAATGGGTGATCTTACACATTTTTTTCCACCAACAGTCTCCGTTATGCGTAGTACTTAAAGGGTAAAATAAGTAAATTGATTCCGCTACAACCTAAAAAACAGAAACCTCACCCTATATCCTCAGGTCCGGGCGCGAATGGCGGGAGCTTCAATGGCGTTCTCATTCTTCTGCAGTTCAATGACCGTACTCTTCTACACGCCCATAGCCAACCAGTTCGGTGCGTTCGTCGTGTTCTATAGCTTCGCAGCGGTCACGTTCTTCGGAGTAGTCTACACCGTTCTTTGGGTACCAGAGACTAAGGGCAAAAGTTTGGAAGAGATCCAGAAGTATTGGAAGAAGACTGAACCTGTGTTTGTGTAGATAAGGCGTTATTTGACTGTGTATTGTATTGGAGACTATAGAAAGGTGTATGGTCCACATTCCTTTAAAAAAGTTATTTCTACCTCCTTGGATGGCGTATTAATGAAAAAATACTTTAGAAATGATGTACTTATAAAGATTTATTTCGGTAAACTTTCTTTTTCTTAGCTTCCCAAGTTTTTTTTTTTTTTTTTTTACATATTTTTTTCGGTAGAGGTTTTATATTCCGTAAGGTAGCAATAAGAGAGACCAAAAATGCATCTAAATTGTAATGTACCTATTATATATAATTAGGATGTTAAAATATATGTTTTCGTAACTAAATTAACGATTTTTATCAGTATTTTTGAAGTAAGTACAAAGAATATTGATTTATACATGAAATATGAATATAAAACTGGTACCTGTTATTTTTTAAATAAGCAAAATGATGTTAGAAATCTCATCAATTTATCTTTTTTTTATTATTAATTTAGGAAACTTTTATTGAGAAATACATAATGAGGTTCAATGTGTTAGAAAACTTGATCGGCAGAAAAATACAATAGGCTAGTTGAGTGTCTGTCCATCCAAGGTTTAATTTCCTCAAAATATGAATATTTCAGCGAAATACTTACATTAATGTATCTAATTTTAAATTCAAAAACCAATTCATAAACAAAAAATCATAAACACTTTTATTTAAAAAAAAAAATACAAGAGATACTGTCGCGGCGGCTCAATTGACTTCAGTAGGCACTTTTATTCTGTCAAATCTGCGAGTTTTTTTAACAGTGTTGCTTTTAAAAGTTTACTTTTGTCGGAATATTACAACTAATATTAGGTAGTCTTAATAATTTAACAACGTTTTTAAATATTTAATTTCCTAATTTTATATGTGCCTAAACAAATATGATTAAATACTACTAATTTAGTAGAGGAATAATGAACACTGCCACTTGGAACTGTCATTTGGAAGTTGTGACATATTGCGCTCTGATTCGCCTTCAATGTCACGTGACCAATGGCTTTATTTTTACGGAATTACTCCTCAAAAATATTAATTAATATAGGTAACAAAAAAACAAAATTCGTAACGTATTTTTGTTACTGTCAAGTAGCCTATTGTCTAGGCAACAAAGACATAAGAAATACGTGTGGAATTTTCTTTTGAAAATGCATGGCAAGGCATACTAAATACAATTTGAATGTTTTTAATTTAACGCAGGTAATGTTAAGATTACCATATTTTAATACGTTGATTCGCTGTTGAACTGATGAATTAATTTAAATACGAGCCGGTTTTTCAACAGTCGGATAACTTTTATCGGAGGATTAAATTAATACGGCGGTTTGACATATGTTCCATAGTTTTTATTTTTCCAATAGAAATTAACTGACGATTGAAAAATCGGGCCTCAGGGCCGTTGCACATCTGGCGAGGCGCAACGTAGCGCATTCGTCACGCCAAACAAATATCGACCTTGAACTAGTTAAAATAAAGTTGAAAATAAATAAATTTCTATTAGCTCGAGAGCGCGTCTAGGCGGAAAGAGGCGCGTGGCTCAAGTTATTCATTTTTAACTTTATTTTTGTCACAAAACGTTGATATTTGTTTGGCAGTGACTACCGCACCGCGTTGCACCTCGCCAGGTGTGCACCGGTTCTTAATGTGTAAATTGAAAAGGCTTTCTGCGGGGTAGTCGCTAGTCGCTGGCATGTAACTTGGCAAGGTGTTGGCGTAGTGGGGGTAAGTTCACGCATGTACTCTTAATGCAACAAAAAAAATGGTCACTTTCATTGATTGTGATTATTCTATGGTTATTGCCACAATTTATTTTTAAACAAGTTTGTTTAGAAGGAAGGAAAAACGCATCTAACGACTCTTGCCAACTTACGTGCAAGTGACTGTAATTGCGTAACAAACTGACAGTAGGAATGGCTTTCATTTTGACAGTTCAACAACATTCATTGGGTTATTTAAGTTGTTGAGCAGACAAATTTTTCGAATATAAGAAGTAATGGATTAGCAATATCCTTCAAAATGATTTGGATTGTGACTGAAAGTGTGTTACACAATTAGGGTGCGGGTTATGAGAGCTTGTATAAATATACAAGTTATAATGGGTATACTATTAAATGAAAAACTATAGTATCACAAATGTATATCTATTTATTGTTATCAGTGAATGAACAAAACCTCTTAGCATAAAGGTTGTGATAAGGTATTTAACGAAATGGAATAAAATGGAAAACTACCAAGAAATGTGTTTATTATTTATTTTTAATACATAACTACAGAGAATCACTGCGACAGTGGAGCGACCGCTGTGTCGCTAATATTTCCTTTTTTTTGGTACACCTTAAATAATATGTTTATCAATAAAAAAAGTTATTACTTAATGCCGGTCTTGTACGAATGTTTTGGACATCGAAGCGGGGCAGGGGAACCCTATAGTAGAGACTAATGAAAAAAATGGTAGCGATGTCATTACTTAGAATAAATTATCTATATAACCTTATAATGTATTATCGTCAGATCATACAGTGTATGTATTTAGAAATCTGTGACCTTATTGATCTCTTATCGAATCAACTTAGTGCTTGTGAAACTAGAGGGTTCAATCCCCGATAAAAACCTACATTGATATTTAGAATAATATCACGAGAAATTAAATTATTTTAGTTGACGAGTACCTAAATTTAAAGGCCGGTATCTGAGATACGTCGAACGGTCATTAATATTTAGAAATAGGCATAAAATTGTCCAAAACATTTGATTAAGTTTTTCGTCCACAACAAACAAGTTTTTGAATATAAATTCGCTTAAAATTACATAATTTTAGTATTTGTTTAATTTACAAAACATATTTTTCTGTCGTATCTCAGAAACAGGTAAAAATATCGACAACACACATAATAATAACCTTACAATTAGCCGCTACGATGACCACAGACTAACCAAATATGTCCATCCAACATTACAAAAGAACTGCAGTAAACATTCGTGGTGTCCTCAATGGAGGTCCAAACTATACAATAATATAATTAAAAAAAAATAAGGAGACGCTCGTCGACCAGCCGAAATGAAATTATAACTATAACAACGATAAAACAAACATTAAGATAGGTAAACTTATCGATTTAACTCTATAATACAGACTCATTATCTCTATTCATAGATCGTTTTTTTTTTTCAATCCTGGAGATGTCCGATCAATGTTTTTATTCAAGACTTTTTTTTTATAGCAAGGCTTTGCCTGTGTTCGGTATTTGTGACGGTTGATTGTGAAAGGCCCGTTATATCTTAGGGCCTATTTACACTCATTAGTAACAACAAGGTTTTATGTATAGCTCATAATGAAAACACAAGTGTATGTTTTATAATAAGCATTTAACATCTTAAACATTTGATTTACAAATTACGTTGACAATGTAGTGGAAATAGGCCATACAAAGCGATATTTGAACCTTGTAATTTAGGATTTCAACAACAGTCACATTTTAGAGTTTACCGCCAACTTTCGAGGCCGTCGTTTTGAAAATATAACCCAAGTATCTATATATACTATTAAGCACGAAGAGCGAAACGCGAGAATGCCAAGAAATGTGTAAAAACTTAATATTATTGAAGGTTTAAATAAATTAACGCAAAATAATTTATGATAAACTAAAGTATTAGCTACATATGCATGAAGTAGTCAATATTATGCGAAGGCCGTAAGAAATGAATGTTGACCAATTTATTATGAAAACTAGCAATTAATAACGATAATATACATAAACACTTAGGAATATTGCTAATAACCTCTCATTTTCGAATATTATCTTTATACAGTATGGCCGATGAATCTTGGCCGGTCTGAACATAGGCACTATGAACTTTCGCGCATGTTCTTTCACTCACACTCGCCTCATGTCACCATTTGGTTCCTACAAAATGTCATTGCGCAGCCTTCTGCGCTAAGTTCGGACAAGTCACGATTCATAGGCCGTATTCCTTTATTCGTCACGATTGTATTAATTGCACGATTTGTGTTATACCAATGCGTTTTTTTTTTTAAGCCTGTAATATGCTAAGCCCGATTTACATTTGACCCTTTTTGACAGTGTGAGGAGAAGACAATAATATTGTCTTCTGAGTTTTTAATCAGCCCGGAATTAATAGTCACAATGGACACTTTTATTATTTCTAACGTGACGATATTATCGTGGACGTCCACGGTATCACGATAACACAGGGAAGTAAAATGTATGGAAATATATGAAGACTTTCAAATTTCCGTCCACGATAACGTTATAACGTGCACGTTGACGTTGTTTCCTCTGACATCTTTTATTTTTATTTTTGGGTGGGAAATCATCAAATGACCTCTCCCAGTCTGGGCGGAGCGGAAGGGCGTGTCCAGACTCTTACTGACTAAAACCACTGAAACTGAAACTAAAAAACACTCTTAGTTCCGAGTTGAGCTGCACGATTACTGACAAATGCGTGCACTGACTGGACAGTTCCACTCAATCTGTGTGGTTTTTCCTCAAAAGACCATTTCAGACACCAATCTACGTGGTCTTCACATGATCTGACCAAGATTATCTCTGGACTTTAAAAGAGACTGTGACCTCTGAGTTTGTTTCAGCCTTTCTTCTCAGAGTAGTCAGATAGGAAACGCCGACATCATCTTGTTTTTCAAAATATGATTGACGTGTAAAAGTGGTTGTACAAACCTATTTACAGAAATAAAATCATTTATCAATTAGAGTAGTCAGTTAGGAATCGCCGAACTCATCTTGTTTTTCAAAATATGATTGACATGTATAATTATTGGTACAAACCTACTTACAGAAATAAAATCATTTACCATACACTTTACCTCCCTGTGTTATCGTGACCATAGATGTCTACAATAATATTGTAGCGGTATCAACATCGCCACATGCGAGCTACACGTCATACTGACGTCACGCAAATCCTGCATCGCGCAAGCAGAGTTTACCGCGCGACTAGCACATATACAACGTCCCGACAGCAACCGTCGGGCAGTTGCCCACCAGACACAACACCCGTATGGTCGGGAACCTCCCTTTTCTATAGAGTATGAGTGAACTTTACACCCTGTTCCTCATACCTCTATAATATCGTCACGTTAAATATTATTAAAGCGTCAAATAATTCCCTACAGATTAAAAAGTAATTTGTGGAAACACGACATACCTTAGAAAGGTTTGTTCTTTCATTTGAAACGACTGATTGCTTACTTTGCTACGCCTATTGAACTAATACAGTCCAGCGCAACTGTGTCGACCGTTTTAATACAACTAAATGTGTTCGGTATGAATTGTTTTGTTTGTACGTTTTTAGGACTTGACAAAACATCGATATGTCTTTTTTATGTCAGTTTATAAGTAATGCACTTATATTCCCCCGGAATAAATTCTTTAAATGATGATGAAAACTGTATCAAAACCCGTTTCGCAGTTTAGAAGAACAACGGGATCACACAAACAGACACGGAAAGCACCGTTAATTTATAAAATACTAGCTTTTGCCCTTGTCTTCGCCCGCGTGGATGTCGGAAATTATCCCACGCGAATGTACTACCGGGATAAAAAAGTATCCTACGTGTTAATCCCGGTTATAAACTATGTGTGTTCCAAATTCCATCCAAATCCGTTCAGTAGTTTTTGCGTGAAAGAGTAAGAAACAAAGAAACATCCATCCAGCCTCACAAACTTGCACATTCATAATATTAGTAGGATTATGTACAGATACTTTGCTTCAGGGCTAAGAGTGTATGTAAATCGAGCCTAACTTATGAAACTTGTTAATCAAATAATATAATTGCATCCATTATCTTCTTACACAGTCGATTTCAGAATAGATTTATAATCAATTTGTAATTCGCGTGACAATGATTTATTAATGATTTTTGATAAATTTTTGTCTGTAATAGAACATAATTCATATAAAAAACTGATTATTTACATTTCCATATTATCTGTATCAATTTAACTTCCAAATGGTCGTGGCATGAGATATTAAAGAGACGTGAGGAAGAAAATACGCAGTTTGAGTACTAAACATTAACTTATAACACATTGGCAAATAGATAAACCAACATCTGAGACCAACTTTGGTGCCAATGTTGACTGTGGCAAATATGTTGGTAGAAAATTCGTTATTGAATTAGGTGAATATTTAAGACCTAAATAATCAACTAATTCAATAGCACATTCTCTAATAAATTGTAGGAGATAAAGCTTAATAAACTAACACTGGAACTGGCAAATATAATAATAATTATGATGGCGTTATAAAAAAGCCAGATTTACTAGAGGAACAGACACAGGTACTTGAAAACTTAAAATAACAAATTAATCTCCTTATTTTTCCGATTATTTTTTATCATTTATCTCACGCCAAGACCAACACATGAAAGTTTAGGCAAAGTTCAAGTTACCGAAGTAACTTACATTCAGTGAGGAATGAACTAAATGTTTCCATTCACTCGTTCGTTCAATAGTTAGGAGTACATACTAGTAGCCAGTCTTCATAGGGTTAAGCTTATAAATACATGACTGAGTTTTGTCCTAGTTTTTAGTCTGAACACACAGATATTTTTGGTTCCAATCAATGCTAGCATTCTTGATATTTTGTTAATCTTAAAAATGGAGCTACCACACAAATGGAAAATTATATTTCGAATAGCAAAAATATCTATATGCTTAGGCTTTATAAAGAAACAGTTGATTGACCAGAAAACAGAAATAAAATGCTGCAAGATTTTAACACCCGAGTTGCAATGCAAAATCTAAATAAACGAGAGTTGAGATTTAAATCTTCACTGGAGCAGACAAACGACTTTGTTTTTCATCCTTGACTCTGGAAGCGAGGTTATGCCATTTGTATCACTGGTATGAGAGGTCAATACAACTGCTACCTCTTTTCAGTATTCTCGATATAATAAAACATCCGATGAACATCTTCTATGAGATTTGTTTATTTTATGAGTTGTGTACAATAATAAAGTGCCAACATTAGCGATAGATAACCGTAACGAAGTATTCAAATATTGAAATTATTATTATTGAAACTTTATACAAAATTTAATTCATTAATAGTTATAATTACTGTGGGGTGCTAAAGGATTTATTTTAAATACACGTTATTTGTTCGGCTTATAGACCTCATAGTTCTATTTACCGTTAAAATATATTGACATCAATATCATTGACATTTTGCTAAGAGATACTGTATGACACGTACTTACGTAATACAGTTTTCGTACTATCAAACTAACCTAACATCCTCTGCCATACAAACATCAAAATGGAAACAAAACATTTTTGAATAAATCCCAAAATTCAAGACACCATTCCAACAAAAGAACAATTGACTGCATATTTTCAATTGTCACAAAAACTTGACAGCTTATTTATAAAAGCCACAACATAGTATCCAAAATTCTCATTTATTTATGTCAAATTCAACTGTCATTCAATTCTGACAGCTGTCATCATCATCGAGTACTATGACGTCATAAACACAGTGGTCAGGTTATCTATCGCTATGCTAGTACTTACTCGCTGGGCTCGTGCGACGGTCCAGCGGAGGGTATTTCTCAGTCACTGACCGCGCGCTTCGCTTGAGGCTCTTCTAGTTCCGTTTCCGGAGGATTGTCTATGCCGGGTAGCTGTATCTGCGTATCTGATGCTTCTGAAGGCTGGAGGAAAATGAGAGGCATGGTTTAGTAGTGATATTCAGAGTTTTGATAGTAAAATGAATGGTGAAACTGATTGAAAACAAAAGGGGAAAAAAAAGTAAGAAAATCATTTTCTAATTTAACTATAAGCGTAATGATACATAACTTTATTCAGCTAAGTGTCCTTTTTATTCGTTACTTATACATTAAAGGGGTATATCACACTAGCTTTTATTCAATGCAGGCGCGTTTGCCTAACGTCGCTTTACCAAAGCAAGTTAAGAGAACGCTCTGTCTACGCAGTTTACGTCGCGTCCACGCGCTGTGCGAACACTATTTGAATGCTACCATTAGGATTGACATACAAAATAGGGTATCATGCAAACAGAAGGCCAATCCCCGTAATTAAAAATGTTCAAAATCTAGTCGCAATCTCATCTCAATGACAATTAATGTGAAAAACTTGTCAAAAACGTACAGTACAACTATTTTCTTAAAATCCCTCGGCAAACTTCGTGTTTCGTCAGTCGTTGGATTTCTATCAGTTGCCGTGCAGTTTCTATCTTTGCACTTGGTGCAGACTGGACCTCTAAATCGACTTGAAATATACTTCCAAGTCGATTGAGAGCGTCCGGTGTTGCCGAGGGACATTAAGAAAATAGTTATACTGTAGGTAAATTAGAGGTTTTTTTTTTGTCAGAATTAGACTCAGATTAGCATGACTTAAAAATACGAGAATGGCCCCTCTGGTTTTGGAAAGAATTTAACATCGGAATGATTGTGAGTGTGCATGAATGAATAATTTCAGTTAAAAATACTTACATCAGTTATCATTAATGAGATATTTAAAATATTATGTTCTAATGGGTTTACCTTGACGTCAATACTCCCGCGTCCCAGAGTATGCTTGGAAAACATTGTTCAAGTAAATACATATACTATTTAGTTCAAGCTTTTTATGTAACAGGTGATATAGTTTAGCGAGATACATAATGGGGTTAGTAAAATTTTATAAATATAATATGAAATTGGGTTAGTATGAAAAATTTATTTAGCATTAACTATACGTGGTGTATATTTGAACCCATTGTAAAGACTGACCAAATGTTTTTTGAATTCCTTATGATCAGTGTCTCATAGTGCAGTCGTGCAAAAATAAACACAAATCAAACGACTGTACGCTCTTTTGTGCTGAAACTTACTAGCTTTACTTTTTATTAGATGTTAGGAAATGCACAGGAAACACATAAATATTACAGATCTGGTTCATGTGAATTTAGTAGTCTTGGTTAGCAAAACACTTTCACTGGCAAAATTCAAGAATGGGTTGAAATAAACACCATTGATCACAGAAAGCCAAGCATATGCTAATATGAGCCTTATCCGCATGAGACCCGTGTTTACCTCAACATCGTTAGCGTTCTCCCTCTCGGGCAGCGCGCGCGCTCGCTTCTTGCCGCGCGGGTTGTTGCTCTCTGACGTCGCCTGCCTCTTGGGTTGGAACTGTTTGGGGAATAACATTCGTTTAATAATACATTTTGAATATTTCTGTTTCTAGTGCGAGAGATAATGTTGAGATTATCTCTCGCACTAGAAACAGTAACAGAGATTAAAATTGAGAAAAATGGAGTGTCGCTGATACTCAGTTATCATTTTACGCTAAACGCAAACGACAATTAACTAAAGTAAGTGACGAGTGAGTGAGTGTGTCGTGTGAGTGAGTGGAGTGTAGTGTAGTTTAGTTAAGTCTATGTCCCTACAATACACATCCAGTGATAACAATTGCTGCAAGAAACTTAAGATGCGTCTGCTACTGAAATCGGACCTAGACGCTGCGCATACGCATCGCTGACGTAACAGTGACGTCTTTTTAATACAACGCTAGCACAGCATATACATTTACGCAGCGTCTACACGGCATCAACGCCTACGTCAGTAATACACATACAATATGAGACACTCTTACAATCATTTCACAGTTTTTTACCTCTGATAGCAACAACCTTAATCTAACGAGAATGGAGATCACTGAGATTTTGGCAGACTTGTCCCAATTGCAACCTTATTGCAACGAAAATAAAGATCACTTTGGTGGAGAGTGATGCAAAATCACAGGTAAAATAACTGTAGAAGGATTGTAAAAATGATTTTTACACTTCACTTTACGGTAAAACCTAAAAATAATAATTGACTGGAATGTAATCTTAGTGACATCTATTATCTAAACAAAAAATCCATGACACACACCCCGTCCGCACATTGCCTCAGACCGACCTGTAACTCGGGCGGCAGGAACACGCGAGTGTTGGAGAAGTAGTCCGGCTGCGGCGCGAAGTACATGCGCGGGATACGTGCGTCCGACGGGAAGTCGCGCAGCTCGAAGCTCTGCGACCGCGACCAGATCACTGACATGGCTAGGTCGCATATGGCCCATAATTTCTGTAAAAGATGCACAATAAATTAATAATAATATATGGTGGTGCTGAAAAGTTGTGTGGACTTGTTGTCATGGTATGGGCATGTGATACTGAGAAATGAGGAACATGTCGCGAAGGAAGTTTGAGTATGAATGTGGATGGGTATAAGAGTAGGGGAAGACTAAAGAAACGATGGATGGAGTGAATGAATGATGATATGGTTCGAAAGGGAGTGACTACGAGATGACGACTAATTGAGAAGTATGTGTTCAATACAATGTGAACATATATTTTAATATTATAAATTTATGTAATTAATTGCAGTAATTTAAAATAAATATTTTTGTTTTTCCTTGTTTTTTTTATTGTTGTGCCTTAAAAATATTTTTTAAGTGTGGCAACACACATTTTTTCTTTTTCCGTGGATGAACTGCTTTGAGTGTAACCCGCCATTGTTTTTTTTTATATTTTTATTTAAATATAAGTGAAATCTATATTTTACTTTCTCTCTTTGTATTAATTCATACAATATGCAGGCTTAGCACAAGCACCGTCTTGTCGACGAAAGAATAGACAAAAATGACGTTTCGTGAAGACAGTACGACGGCAGCAAAGTAGAAAGAGTCATCTGCACATTTTACGAAATTCAGTAATTTATTCACGTTTATCTTTTATTTTGCTTATATCTCGAAAATGGTGTGTCCTATCGCAAAAATAATAAAAATTTCGACCCCCTTTATGAAACCCTTAAACCCCTAAAACTCAACATGTAGGTAATCATTTTTCACATTTTCCATACAAAAAGTGAAAAATTCCTTTTATCCTTTCCATTTTTATACTTTGTGGCCGTCGAGCAAAAGTTTTCTACTGTCTTTAGCATGGCGATTAAAAAATCAAATTGTCTTCACTACCTTAGACAACTGTCTTCTGAAATAGTCTACATTAAAAAGGACCTAGACAACGAAAGACAAAATGACAGATTTTAGAAGGATTTTTACGGTGCGATGTCAAAAATAGAGAAACGAAATGTCACTTTGTATGGGAATAGCCGTCTCTATTCTTCGAAGAGATAGATAGCGTCATGCTGAGCCCGATGGAAGAAAACGAGGGCCACGAATATATTATGATAACAGCGAGAGAATGATGACGATATACCGGTCTCCTTGTCTTACTAGTCAGCATATCTTGCTAGAAATATGCTGGTTGTATTTTAACATGTAAGTCAAATGTAAGTTCGGGACTGGCTTCCAACTCAGATGGCGTCTCTGTACACGAACAAGCGAGTCGTGAATAGATCAAAGGGCCTAGACAAATGGCATTTGCTTCAGAGCGATTCTGTTTCTACAATCGCTAATGTTTCCATCATACGAATTGAAAACTAGCGATAACGCTTGTCAAAAAGTGCCACTTGGCTACGCATCTCTATGGAAGTAATCGTTCGACGCTGTCGATTCGCTTCATAGAATCTAACGATGTTAACATTGTCCAGCTAATTTCTATTCGGTGACAGCTTATGTCAACCCCATACATTTATTGGCTTTTCTACTAGCGTCATCGCTAATCGAATATTATTTTGTCTAGGCCTCTGGAACAGTTTAGCACATCTTCTTAGCGTATCGATGACAATATAAGAAAATTGTTGTGAAAATTCTTTAACCCAAAATTCAGCCTCGCGAATTCCGTTCGATGAGGCCATCATAAGACCCACAAGTGCACAGGTGGAATGCGGCGCAAGATGGAAAGTGGTCCGTCGTCTGCGGAGACACGCCGCACATACTCTTGAGGTCCGAGTCGTCTATAAGCCCCCATCTGTGAAGATTCTCTTTGCTACGGCCGACTTGGGTTCGGGGTCTATTTAGGGATTTCCAAGTCGTCGTTAACGCGTTCCCAGGTGGATGTGGATGAACACAACCATTAACACAGGATAAGGTATTGTCAATCTTCCTTTTTTTGAAGTGAAAACATCTTTAGGCGCGTTGAGCACTTTTTGGGTGAACAAAAATCATTGAACTCACGTCATCGTCACCGAACGCTTTCCATGAGCTATATGTACACTGTGTATATATGTGGACTTTTTGGGTGAACAAAAAGCGTGAAACTCGCGTCATCGTCACCGCACGCCTCGACGATAAAAGTCATCAAAGACTGCCCCGATTTTTTTGTTGTTTTTGTTTTGTTTTTTTATTCTTCGCGATATTAAGTTTCTTTCGCCCCAAGCTTAAAACCGACCAACTTATAAGACCTGCTCAAAATAGAGAACCAAACATAGCTCATACATCTTATCCTCGCTCAATGTAAGTATTAATAAGCCATCGGATCTAATTTAAAGTTCCTGATAAACCAGTATAATTCAACATCAGTATCGCTGACCAACTATAGAGTATACTTACATAGTTGACGGCGTCGTCCGTTTCGTTGAGCCCATCTTTGTGCAGCTTCATGCGTTCCACGAGGCTTTTATAGAAGCCGTAGCAGTAGAAGTCGTTGCGAGTGATCAGCGGCTCCAGAATGAACCACAGGCAGTTCTTAACGACCTGCGAATAATTAAATAGTAATTATTTACTAAAGGGATAAAGATGTGTCTTATGTCATGGGCGCTATTTTGAGTCCCGAGTTTAACAAAGGATTCTAGTGCTCCCTAGCGCAATGAGGGAGTTTAGAGTCAAGACCTGAGAGCAGTGAGAGATTCAAGCCCACCCAAGACGTATATACTTTTATCCCCGGGGAGAATAATCTACTTTTCACACCTTCTGCGAAGTAAGAACATAAACCTTTTTTTTTTTATATCGAATTTTCAGTTGAGGTTCCAAATTCAAATCACATTATTGACCAGCGAGTTCCACACACAGCGACATCCGACGCACTGGAGCACAACGCAGCACCAGCCCGACTCACTGGGGAATCACCGCCGATAGTTCCGACCCACTATGGACTATACGGCACCTGATTCCGATTCACTGGCACCTCAACTGGCCCTGATAAGCATCGCAAGATACAGGACTCAGCCCACTATCGACCTTCAGTCTCCGGGGGGAGTGATGTAGCGGCATCTACAGAACCACATGTGAGCTACGCGTCACACCTGATGTTACGCATAATCCTGCATCGCGCAAGCAGAGTTTACCGCGCAACTAGCATATATACAACGTACCGACATCAACCATCGGGCAGTTGCCCAGCAGACACGACACCAGTCTGGTCGGAGGATCCTCCCTTTTCTATAGAGTATGAGTGAACTTTACAGCCTGTTCCTCATATCACTATAACTTACTCTAAGTTAGGTTGACACGACATATTATTTGACATTATCGAGCAAGTGGTGTGAAAAGATTATTAAAATCCTCTGGAAGTAACGTACGAAGTCATGGGCGAAAGCCGCTCATTGCTGCATATTGAATTTGATACTCAATCATTTGCCGCGTTCCATTAGTGGAAAAGAATCCGAGTGGACGTTTTACAATATGGATTTTAAACATTTCTGGCCAACATCTGTTGGGCGCAGCAAATTATGAACTTATTATGCATTTTTTATTTAACATAATACTGGTTTTCTTTTATTAATCGCTTTCCTCTAAGATTCCATTAAAATCTGAATAATTGAATTGGTTAGTAGCATCTAAACTTGAAAATTAAATTATGTTATATCCAAAATCTCTTTGAACCTAAATATCGTCTTCGGGAATCATCGTCTATCTTCGGAGATACGAACGCGCGATGATGAGGTCTACTATAGCTGTTACAACCATGGAAGCTCTTGCATATTTTGTGTTTACAAAATTATAGATTTACAACTCTATGCAATTCCCAAATAAAACTTTTCAAAACGTTTGAGTGATAAATGACGATCCGAAACCAGAGTAGGTAACCCGACAGAGATAAAACTGCATACAAACGCGCAATGATAGGTACACTACGTACTACAAAACGCGGTATAACAAAACTTAAAATCTTTGTCTCTTTAGGGAGTTACTCTGTGGCGCGATGTTCGTGATTTTACAGGTTTACCTGTAACTAGTTCTCTGTTACAAACCGCTATTATATTGTAAATATCTGACATACCTTGAGTTGCACGATGTTATCGTAGGCGGTGAAGGCAGGGTCATGCGTGAGTATGGGCACCGCGAACACCAGCATGTAGTCCGGCAGGATGTGCGGCAGCTGCGACACGGCGCGCTCCACTGTGCAGGCGAACACATACGTTAGTAAACTGTAGTTACAAGACATTATAGTTTGACGTCTACTAAATAAACGTCGATGGCGTTACTAAATGTTCGCTTTGACGCCTACCGTAGTCGTCAAACGAAACGCCTAGCATAGTCGTCAAAAGAAACGCCTAGCATAGTCGTCAAACGAAACGCCTAGCATAGTCGTCAAATGAAATGCCTAGCATAGTCGTCAAACGACACGCCTAGCATAGTTCTCAAATGGAACGCGTAGCATAATCGTCAAATGAAATGCCTGGCATGAAACGCCTACGTGTGTAACTACACATAGAGCACAAGTAGTGACGTCACTCACATAGGTTACCTTTAGTGCCGACGGTGATGTTGCGCACGTACTCGCGGCGCCGCACTACGTCGGCCAGCATGTACTGGCGCACGAGGCTGCGTATCCGACGCTCAGGCTCGCGGCCTGCCAGTGCGTACATGCCCATGAAGTCTAGTGGCAGGCATTTGTTGGGGATACCCTGTGGAGAGAAACAATTCCTGAAGTAAACTAACACCGAACAGAACGGGGCGTAAGACTTTATACATGCATATTTTGTCGCACGATCCTCGCGGCTGCGCAGAATCTCGTAAGTAGCGCGGCCGAACAACCGCAGTAGCGACTGATCGATCTCTGTTAAAGTATTGCGCTTGCATCCTGCAGTGGATGGAGGACACGCAAGGAGTCCAGCTCATCCCATCAGGAATAAGGAGAATCAAACTTTTTGCAGTAACATTTTGGTTTAGGTACACCAATTAATATTCACCGGCTCTATATTTTTATTAGACAAATATAAATTACCTTTGACAATCCTTTGTGTAGTTTTGTGGCAAAAGCTTCTCTGACTTGAGGTACGTCGTCCTGAAATTACAGAACATTATGAAGTTAAAAAAAAAGTGGTGATAAAAAGTCGCATTAGATCGATCGAACGCATTGAGTGTTTGAGGACACATGTTTATTTAGCTTAGCGAAGTGTCGCGAGCGGGGACAATTTTAAGTCTTTTGGAGCACATAATCAGCCTATAATATTCCCACTGCTGGGACACAGGCGTCCTCTCTTTGAGAGGGAATGGGCTGTAATCTACCACGCGGGCCCAGTGCGGGTTGGTAGATCTCACATGTCTTCGATTTTTGGTTCTAGGACAAGCCGGTTTCCTCACGATGTTTTCCTTCACCGTTTTGGGAACAGTGGCGATGAAATAATTTACACAAAGTAAAGCGCCTGCCTGGGTTCGAACCCACGACCTACAACTCGTAAGTCGGGGCCGATACCACTGGGCCACCACTGCTCTGCTCTCTCTTTGAGCACAACCGACGGCAATTTTAACTTTTACAAAAACACCTATAACATTCTACAGCAGCATGACGAATAAATAAAAATATATTTGTATCAAGAGGTCGAAATCCACACAATACTCACAATCATGAGATGCGACAGGTTGTAGAACTGCTCGGCGGTGAACTGGTCGCCGACGCCCTTCTGTTCGCAGATCTTCAGCATGGCCGCGCCCGCCGCCAGCCGCAGGTGCGCCATTTCCGCTTTTGATAGACGGTTTTGCTGTAATAGAGGAAGATGTCAGGCAACGAAATAATGGATGACATGAGTCGGGACTGAGGGCCTAGACAAATGGCATTCGCTTCGGAGCGATTCTATTTCTACAATCGCTATCGCTTTCGCTAATGATTCCAAAAACTAGCAATAACGCTCGTCAAAAAGTGTCCCTTGGCTATGCATCTCTGTGGAAGTAACTAATCTTTCGACGCTGTCGATTCATTTCATAATCGAATGTTGTTTACATTGTCTAGTTAATTTTTATTCGTTGACCTATGATCACGTGACATTTCGATAGCTTATGTCAACCCCATACATTTTAGCTTTTCTACTAGCGTTATCGTTAATCGAATGTTACTTTGTCTAGGCCCTCTGGTCCGTTGAGAACTGCCATAAGTTCCTTCTTTAGCATACAACAAAATACAGGTTAGTGCTGAACCTCCGGAGAAGTCGTAAATTTATTCAACACTATCTTGTGTCCGCAACTTCATCCGCGTGAAATTTCTTGTTCCCCCGACCCACCCCGTCGCATCGCATCGCCTGCCCGCGCTATTACTCCGTTTTCGCTTAGCGTTCTTTATGACTTTTAATATTTTTGCTCGGCTCCTAAGGGTCTTAGCGTGATGTTGAATAGCCTATAGCGTTACTGAAGAATTGGGCTATCCAATACAATAAGAATTTTTGAAATCCGACTTAGATTAAGATTACCCCTACAAAACTTACAAACAAATTTTACCGTTAATTTTTTTTTTTTGTTTCAGCTATATTCTTGATCTGGCAGTTTAAGTAGTTTATGCGGCCTATCCAAATGTCCTTTCTTTAGTATTGTTCGTCGAATCGTTGAGCTCCTTAAGTTCTAGTTGAGCTGCACGGTTACTGACAAATGCGTGCACTGACTGGACAGGTCCACTTAATCTGTGTGGTTCTTTCCTCAAAAGACCATTTCAGACACCAATCTACATGGTTCTCAAACATTATGTCCGATTTTTTATATACACATTGACATAGTTGAATTTTATCTAAACAATGACATGAGTATTTACTTGTAAAGTATTATGTTATTTTAATTATTGTGAATGTGAGGATTATGTGGGTCATTGCTTTTTTTACGCAGTTAATTTTAATCATGATCTGGCAGATTGAGTAATTTATGTGGCCTACCCAAATGTCCTTTCTTTGGTATTGTTCGTCGAATCGTAGAGCTCCTTAAGTCCTGACTTCCTGAGTTGAGCTGCACGATTACTGACAAATGCGTGCACTGACTGGACAGGTCCACTCAATCTGTGTGGTTCTTTCCTCAAAAGACCATTTCAGATACCAATCTACATGGTCTTCACATGATCTGACCAAGATTATGTCTGGACTTTAAAAGAGACTGTGACCTCTGAGTTTGTTTCGGCCTTTCTTCTCAGAGTAGTCAGATAGGAAACACCGACCTCATCTAGTTTAAAAATATGATTGACGTGTAAAAGTGTTTGTACAAACCTACTTACAGAAATAAAATCATTTATCATTTACCTATTTATAATATTAGTATAGACTGTTTTGTAATAATACTCACGTCTAGAAAAATATCGAAGGAAAATATGACTTTTACGTCTTAAAAATATGACATTATTCTTTTAACAACTTAGAAAACTCATTTCATTTCAAAATGCTCCAGTTACGGAAACCTAATTAAATTTAATCAGACATCAAGTTACCAAACAAAATAGCTAACACGAGAATTGACAAGATATTTATCGATCAGTATTTTATAAAACGGACTGTAATAGTCTCTGTATTTTCTAAGTAACGACAAAACACCACTTCTGAGTTATACCTGTAACAAATCTCCCTTGTGTACTATAAAAGCATTCAGCATCCTGAAGGTCTTCTGCGCAGACAGTTCGTCCTTCTTGAGTCCTAGCAGCCAGCGCGCCATGCACTTGAGTCCCTCCAGCTTGCAGCGCGTTTCCTCGGGCAGCTGATCTTCTGGGCACCACGGTTCGTCTGGTACTGAGGAGCTGGCTCCGCCTTCGCGGACTAGGAGCTCTTTTACGATCTGTTGAGGATTAAAGGCAATAATACAAGATAATGACTTTATTTCAGAACATCCATTATAGATCATCCATAGTAAAAATGTATTAGAAAGTACTTAAGAATTACGTTAGGAAACCACAAAAAAAAGCTTATTTGATTAAGCTTTTTTTTTGTGGTTTACTAACGTAATTCTAGGGGCTCTTTTACGATCTGTGGAGGATTAAAGGCAATAATACAAGATAATAACTTTATTTCAGAACATCTATTATAGATCATCCATAATAAAATTGCATTAGTACTTTAGAATTACGTTAGTAAACCACAAAAAAAAGCTTAATCAAATAGACACGTGGAGTGCGATCCAGTGTCTTAGAAATGGACCGCCTAACCGGTCCACTATTACTTTCAGAATCCTGTTGGAGCTGCCTCTGATGCGGTGATGGAATTACGTTTTTGGTAAAAATTGTAGACGGTAGGTTAGCGTCACGGGAGGAGAATTAGTTTTTTTTATTTCCAGGTCCAATCCAGTGTTAATTTTATAGTATTTGTGATTGGCAATCATCATCATCATCATTTCAGCCGAAAGACGTCTACTGTTGGAAATAAGCCTCCCCCAAGCATCGCCACTTCGACCGGTTCTGGGCTTCCCGCATCCATCAGATTCCTGCGGCCTTCACAAGGTCATCGGTCCACCTTGTGGGAGGCCTACCAACGCTACGTCTTACGTGATGAGCAATGCCGCGATAAAAACTATGTATCGTAGTACATGAAAAAAAGCAGTATTTTTTCAACGATAAGTAACAAACGAAACCCAAAGCGGTCCATTCCCTATCCTGCGGTCCGCTGAAATGTGTTAAAATGAAATGCTTTGAGTAAAATTTGCTACCAGTATTTAGAGTACTTTTTCTACAGGTGAGGTCAAAAAAAAATCGGGGCAGTCTTTGGGGACTGCCGATAGAAGTGAAAACTATGTAACTTGTAAACCCGCTCATGGGAAGCGTGCGGTGACGATGACGCGAGTTTCACGCTTTTTGTCCACCCAAAAAGTGCTCAACGCATCTAAAGAAGTTTTCACTTCAAAAATTCCAACCTGTATATGGCATCTCGCAGGTAAACCTAGGAGGTTGTCGGGTGCTTAACCAGGCTTGCCTCAACAAATTAAGGCCTCCAGCCAGCACCCTAATTGTATAACACACTATCAAACACGATCTGAATCATTTTCAAGCCCATTGCTAACACATTGCTTCATATATTCGAAAAAATTGTCCGCTCAACAACGTAAATAACGCAATGAATATTGTTGAACTGTCAAAATGAAAGCTATTCCTACGCAATTATCCCGCTGTTCCAAATTATCATCAGTATTCAGATAGGTACCTGATTTTCCAATAACCAACCCTAGGCTGTTTACTTATTCATGGGCCATTCATTGTCATATCTATGACGGTGTGATAAGGAAATGGGATGAAAATGCAGATAAAAAACTAATAACTAATACGCTCTTTACATCTATACTTGTTTCTTGTTCTCTGCAAATGTTTCCATGGTAATATCGAGAAGCATAAGAACAGGCATGAATTATTATAATATTAATAGTATCTATTTAAATAGAATTGTTTCTGTAATTCAACACAAGGGTGCGAGACCTTTAACACCAATCTAATAGGAGAAGCTATAATTTCTTTAGAGAACAGTCGGTCCTAAAATTAAAATAATTCGATTCGTGGGAATTTTAAAGTTGCTGGTTAATTTGTTACGCAATTACCCCGCAGGGCTTAAAACGTTAAAAACTAACCGACTACACGCTAAGGGCACTTCCTGTGGGGTAAGGACCTCGACTTAGAGCGTCGCTGGGGGAGGGCAGCAAGGGACAGGCTGGATCCGAATTATTTGGGACGAATTTAAAACTACAGGCTCAGAGGCGCGGGTTAGGTCGAACAAGGGTCGGGGTGGACAACTAACTTGTATGACGCATACCTACTTATATCTCGTAGTTATAGAACTAATTTTGGATGGGTATCTTACCTTTCTAGAGACAATATTCTTGATGTGCACGGGGAAGTTGTCGGGCAGGTTGTGTGCTATGTGTCCGAGCGTCACGATGGCCGTGCGGTAGTGTTCGGAGTGCGGCGAGAGAGTCGCCTTTAGTGTATCCAGGATCTCTGTGAAGATCTGCGTCCTTTGTTCTGGTACGTTCATGAATAGGCATCTGGGGGACCATGAATATGAAATGTAGTATTTTTACTGTCTACTTCTAACATGGGACCAGTCCTATGAATACAAAAACTACAGACTATGTGATAACAAAGAAGTCGGTTGTACTCAGCCAGAAAATGGACTAAAGGAATAACCAGATTATTTTATTCTATACATGGTCAAATTAAATTAGCTAGCAAAACCTCCGCAGACGTGATGGGTATGGATATCTAAACAAGATAAAACGAAACAAAGAAATTGTCTTGTTTTTTTTTTTCTTTTGGGTCAACAACCGCACATGTAACAGTTTCGAGTATTGAAAATCAGTTTTTTTTAATGTATACGTCACATGCGTGATTGATATCAATATCTAAATACGATTAAAAAACAAAAAAACTAATTTTCTAAACTCATAATTGAAGTACACCTGAGGACGTAACCCCCAAAAAAAAAAAACCTCAATTTTTTTTACGTTGTCCTTTTTACATGTCGTTGCCCATCACATACATCTGCGGAGTTTCGCTAGCTTATTTAATTTGACACTGTATATATAACCGTTTATGTACACACACCTATAAAGAGACAAGAAGAATAGAAGAGAAAAATACGTGCAAAGGTGACGCTTATTTCTAAAGAAATCTTTTCCAGCATCCCTATTCACTATTTACCGGGTGAATGGAAGAATCTGTTAGAGCTAATTTAACTAAGCATACTTCTAGTTCAATTAATACCTATTAACCTAGGTCCCAGTTTTTGTTACCATAATAATTCATTTACAAAACGTTAAGCTGGAGGAAGAGACGATTGCCAAACAATAAGTTGCAGGTATCTTACCTGACAGCATTCTTGGCTTGTTTCGGTGTGCCGACCTCGGCGTACGCTTTACACAGCGTAATCAGTCGCGGGAATAGGGCCGGGCACGCGTCGCCTGTAAACAAAGCCGTTACAAATTATAACGTTAGCATGAACACCCTTGTTAAGTTCCTGTTTGAACTACGGTCGGCACGACTCATAACAGAGGGCCTACACCCTCAGCACGAAGTCCATAATTTCGGCCCAAGTTACGGGTGTTTCCAACTCCGTATCACTTTCGAATATAACATTTAGTCCGGGATCCGAACAAAAATATTATAACAAAACGATTTGACAGTGATCCTTACTCCCGATGTGTTTTCGCCCATCAGAAAAAGTTAATTAATCGAGAGTAGGGTTCACTAAGTATCGAACTACTTTCGGAAGAGCCCTTATCTTCGTTGACGGACTTAGAGAGTAGGCCCCCTAATTTGCCTCATCTTAACTTACACACAGCTACATATCAAGCTATACATTTCCAGTTTAAGCTGATCTCACATTGTATAGGCTTTTCGTACAATGAGAAGTCAGCTTATACTGGGAAATTTATAGCTTGATATGTAGCAGTGCATACATGGAATTTTGCGGTAATTCCATATGAGCACAGCGCAGGTGATACTAGTGATCAAGGCTCAGCTGATGTTAAAATTTACACTTGCGTAAGTTTTATTTAGAGAATTCTATTCTATTCTATTCTATTTAGTCTGCGTTTTAGTTAATTTCCTGAAATAATACCCACATAAGTCTTATTTTGTAAGAGTTCTCTAGTGGTCGCAAGCGCTACTGCTGAGCATGAGGTCCTGAGTTCGATTCCCGGGTCGGTCAAAGTGTTATCGGATTTTTCCATCTGGAATTTCTCAGTAGCAGCCCGGAGTCTGGATTTGTGCCCGGTTGATGGCAATAGGCTCGCCCCCTATTACATGGGACTTAAACATAACTGGCGGAATATGGGTGTGCTATAGGTACACCTCTGCCTAACCCTTCGGGGAATACAGACGTGATGTTATGTATGTATGTATGTGTTCTCTATTAATTATAGTAGATTACTAAAGGGATAAGACAGTGTCTTTTGTAATGTGCGCTATATTGAATCCCGAGCGTAACAAAGAAATCTAGTACTCCCGAGCGCAGCGAGGTAGTTCAGAGTTAACTCCTTTTTTTTGTTTTCATACGAATTATTAGTTGAGGTTCCAAATTCATCATTGCCCAGCAGGTTCTATTAAAATTCAGTCCCATATTAATACTCGGCTAGACCCCAGGGGCTATTATGACTTACTTTAGGTCAGGTTTGCATGACATATAGTTTGACATTATCGAGCAGGTGGTGTGAAAAATATATTATAATATCACATGTTTACACTCACTGAGCGGCTTGTATTTGCCTAAGAAGGTGAGCGCGGCGAGTATGTGCGGCGCGACGGACTCGTCGTCCAGTTCTAGCAGTGACGTCAGCCGGTTGAGGATGTCTTCGTGTAAAAAGTGGGAGGGAAACACGAAGGCGAGCATCACGAGGAGCTTGAGACCACGCTCGGCTGCTTTTTTCACGTCGATTCCTGGGGAAAATAGAAGAATTAAGTAAGGGTTTCAAAATTATGTTATTTAACCAAATTAAACGATTATTTGCTAGAAGACAGAGTGTAGGCGCCGTTCCTTCTCACAGACAGGAGGCCTTTGTCCCAACAGCGGGAATGCTAAGCTGATTATTTAATGTTATTCATATAGAGTGTTAAAAGATTCCCTAGTATTAAAAGTTTTAGTTTGAAAATATTTTCATTATATTAGTAAGTATTGGAATAACTAATACAATGTCTTAAGTTCAAATTACATTACCACCAAAATGTATTTATTCACTTAATAATTAAATTAACTAGAGGTACTTCATAAATGTGATGGTTGTCAATATCAAATATTTTTGAATTATATTTGCAAAAAAAACAAAATTGTTTTTGAAATCATTTACTTTGGTATTGATAACCATCACATCTGTGAAGTTTCAGTGCAGTGACTCGTTCTCACAAAATCTTCAGTGTTGTAGTATACAGCCATATTACTATACTAGTACCATGGTCTAAAAAAACAAGGTCTGGCATTCCGGGAGTGACACATGCTTACGTCACTATCCAGTTGCCACTTTATTGCAACAAAACTTTTTTGCAAAAAAACAACCGACTTGCAAAAAAAACACTAAAAGTGCCTTTGGTTTTGTATTTTCGTGTTTGGCCACCGACTTCCGAAATTAAAGTTATTTTTCACTTCTTTTAGTGTTTTTTTTGGAAGTCGGTTGTTTTTTTGTAAAAAAGTTTTTATTTTTCACTTTTTTGTTGCGGTACCTACCCCACACAAATTCGTATACCACTACTTGGTGTGTAAATAACAGTGACAGGAAATTATTAACACATCATCCATATAAACTAAGTGGAAAAAATCTGCAGTATTAAGGATAACTCAAAAACTACTGGTCAGACCTTGATCAAATTTAAATGGGACCACATGTGAAGCACCAGCTATCAAATAAAAAACCCAGAAAAAAGTTATGAGCTAACACACATAAAAAAAAAAACATACAGACGAATTGAGAACCTCCTCCTTTTTGTGAAGTCAGTTAAAAACACGAATTATTGAAACATTTTCAGTCACCATTCTGTTAAAAAATATTTTTATAGCATTTAAATTGTCGTTTCGTTTTTCTAATCAAACGAAACAATTCAATTTAAAAGTCACAAGAAGTTATAATTTAATTTTTATAATCATAGATACAAGTAAAAAGTAGGTATTTTATTAATGTATTTAAAATTCTTTTATTAATGTATTATGTATTTAAAACTAGTAAATCGAATTGTTATTAGGTACATTAAATAATACTTTAGGTATAGTGTTAAAACAAGCAAAACGGTTTTAGCTTCTTAAATATTTTATAGCTTTTAAAAATCTATTAATATATAAATAAAGTAAAAAGTAGTAGTAGTCCAGGAATATTAGTCAAATTAGGGCAAGTATCTCGGAATGAGAGATAGTCAGCTATAAACTTGTCTAAACCTTTATTTTGGCACCCTAAAACTTGTCTCAAAACCTACTTCTCGTAGGGTGTCCGCGACTACAGATATTCCAAGGTCAAAGGTCAAAAAAAAAACGATTTTTTACACATTTATTGCAAATATCTCGTTTCCTATGGGTTTTATGCCATTTGTATTTTTAACCGACTTCACAAAAAGGAGGAGGTTCTCAATTCGCCTGTATGTTTTTTTTTTTTATTATTTGTGTTAGCTCATAACTTTATTCTGGTTGAACCGATTTGAATGATTCTTTTTGTATTTGGTAGCTGGTGCTTCACATGTGGTCCCATTTAAATTTGATCAAGGTCTGACCAGTAGTTTTTGAGTTATCTTTAATACTGCATATTTTTGCCACTTAGTTTATATGGATGATGTGCTAATAATTTCCTGTCACTGTTATTTACACACCAAGTAGTGGTATACGAATTTGTGTGGGGTAGGTACCGCAACTAAAAAGTGAAAAATAAAAACTTTTTTACAAAAAAACAACCGACTTCCAACAAAAACACTAAAAGATGTGAAAAATAACTTTAATTTCGGAAGTCGGTGGCCAAAAACGAAAATACAAAACCAAAGACACCGAATTCCGAAATTAAAGTTATTTTTCACATCTTTTAGTGTTTTTGTTGGAAGTCGGTTGTTTTTTTGTAAAAAAGTTTTTATTTTTAATAAATATTGTAGAGGATGAAATTCTCTACAACTTTTGTTCAACATTTTTTTATATCTTGAACCATTTTCGAGATAGAGGGCAGAGCGATCAAGTTATCAAGTTCAGACTTGGTTAGGGCATGATTTAGAACCCCAGAATTGGGTTGAATAATGCGTGATGAATTCCTGGAACTTGTTTGACAATGAATCCACCAGCTCCGGAGGAATTGCTTAACACAATATTCTGCAACTGCAAGAATGATTGTGGTTCGCGATGTGGATTCAGGAAAGCAGGGCTGCAGGGCTCTTTAGCTTGCGGTCAGTGTAATAGGGAAGCTTGTCTTAAAGCTTCACCATATCAGAGTGATATCAATGAAGACGGTACTTTTGTCCCCGAAATCCTGGAAGAACTGGAGACAAATGTCGTTGAAGACGAGAACACCGAGGAATTTGAAATTTTACAGCGACTGGAAGACGATGATGATGAAGAAGAAGAAAATTGAAATTAGAAGTTGCAGTTCTTATTATTTTAATTTTCTCAAATTTTTACGTTCATAAATGTATGAAATGGAATGTTTCAATAAAAATAAAAATAAACTTTTTTTTTATTTAGTTAGGAAGTAATGATAAATAAGATTAAAATTAAAAAATAATTAAAGTGTTTCCCTTAATAACTTTATAATAACACGAGTAGCAAAGTGTTGTTAAATTAATAGATACTGAATTATTAAAAAAAAAAAAATTAAACCTAATTGTTAATAAAAAAAATAAAAAAATAGAATTATAAATTTATCAATAGTTTATAAACTTTATACGGCGTGTTTTTAATCGGGACTACAGGTTGACCTCGAATGATACACTAAATAGTTAAACACTGCGTGGGCTCTGCCCTTTATCTACCATTTCTTATAATGAATTTGCAGCAACAATTTCTAAGAACACCTAGACAGGTTGAATTTTTATCCAGTGCGCAAACTGTGGCCAATGATTCAGCTTATGATTCTTGACCACCTAGCATAGAAATTTTTCGTCGGTTATCAGAAACAATTCGGCATTTTGCTGTGGGGAAATGCAGCCGACATTCAGGCTATATTTGTGCTGCAGAAACGAGCCATTCGAGCAATTTATAACCTTAGTTGTAGGATAAATTTAAGGAAATAAACATAATGACAGTCGCATCTCAATATGTATATTTGTATATATTGAAATATGTATATATTGAACCTGATTTATGTAAAAATAATATTAATCTATATTCTAAACACAGCGACATTCATAACATAAATACTAGAAACAAAGATTTATGTGCCCACGACTAGGCTCCATAAAATTTGTAATTCATTTAAGTGCCAAAGTATACGTTTTTACAACAAACTCCTAAGTCTTGTTAAAGAACTGAGCCTCAATAAATTTAAATCATTTATTAAACAGAAACTCTGTCAAAAAGGTTTCTATAAAGTTAAAGATTACTTGGATGACAAAAAGGCTTGGGATTAAATTAAGCTACTTCAATGTACCCCCAAGCAACAATCCATTTTTAAATGTGAATAAGTGTTTTAGATTTAATAATGTCATTTTTCTTGATTTACATGACCTAAAATATGATATTTTGATGATGTTTAAAGAGAAAGCTGTCTGTGAATGTCAGTAGCATGCAGGCTAGATTGAATACATGATTCTTATTTTAATATTATGAATGTGAAGACTATGTGGGTCATTGTTGCTTTTTTTCTCTCTCCCTCTCTAGTCTTTAAAATATGATTGACGTGTAAAAGTGTTCGTACAAACATATTTACAAAAATATAATCATTTATCATTTAACAAAATTAGCTGTTTCATAGAAAAGTACAATATCTACGCGGTCAAAATGTATAGAAAAACATATCTTTTTTTATAAATTTCTACCCTAGGGGGTTTAGAATCATTTGCTGTTATAAGGCCTGTATATTCATCAGAACCTCAGTCCGCACAGCGCGCGTCAGTTCTGTTTTTCAGTTGCGCACTGGATAAAAATTCAGTATTGGAATTTTAAAGCTTTTTAACTTAGGACTTTATTAACTATTATGAGAATAACAGTTGATTGAAGTAAGTTTAGTCGATTCGATTGAAGTTAGGTGTAGCTACAGCTAGACGTTAGTCGAAACAAAGCGCTCGCAAGTGTCAGTGTCACACGAAATGTGACATCAGATGAAAGGTGGCGGTGGCGCGGTAAAATTCAAATTTTCTATGCGTTCGTTCCCGAATAATGCGTTTGCCATCATACAAAATATTATATTAAATTAATTAGTTATTGTAGGAACTTACATAAAATCTATATTGTGAAAAAATAAAAATAAAAACATTGTTTAACAATTTTAATAAGTGGTCCACCTAAGTCCTGGACCCAGCCCAGGGGGGGGGTCATGACGGGGGTTTTATCGGATTCGCACAGGTAATAAAAGCGGTTGGGGAGTTAATATTACACACTACTGGTAACACAGCGGTGATGACGTAGGCTTGTGTCTGCCTGTGTCTCGGAATGCTATACCTGGCGAAGTATATTATTATACCATGACTAGTACATACCGCACTCCTCCGCCATAGAGCCATCGGTTCCCTTCACGGTGCCCTCCACGTAGCCGACGAGTATAAGCAGCGAGTCGTGATCGATCATCACTGAGCTCACTCGTTCTAACAACATCTTCACTGTATTGTAGTATAGGTTCGTCATCACTGGTTGGCCAAGTTTCTTTAGGACGCTTGACTGAAGTGAAATAAAGTAATTAGTATTTATTAAGGTTTCATTTTCTCGGTAGTCACCATATTTGGGGTATGTAGTTTTTTTTACTGGAAATAATTTGCCTGTGACTTCTAGACTCAAGACTCATCAATTGCTGACCAGCACCCGTTGTGATTGGTTAAGGGGGATGCGCCAAGGAAGCCCGCGAAATTCAAATTTTCTTAAGGTTTTTGCAATTTGCAGGTCAGAATTTATTTTATTTATAGAATCATAAAAATTATCAATACATCTCTCTCAAGTTCATAAATGTACTCTATTGCATGACTATTTCATGAAATCATTAAGGAGTTGTATTGCTGATTCTAATGATTATAATTCTGTAAATCCATATTTGTTACGGCCGCGAATCACATTTTATCAACATATAACCTGACAGTGACCTGCTAATTGCAAAAAACGTAAGTATTTTTGAAATTCGCGGGCTACCTGGGCGCATCCCCCTTAAACATATAACAAAATTGGTAATGAGATGCCACATTTGATTTAAAGGTATGAGAACTGAGTAGGCTTTTGGAAATCAGAATTAAATAAATCAATGCCACATATTTCACAGACAGACCTAAATAAATAAAATCATTTTTTTTTAATCTTGACAAAAGTAGGACGATGCATTTCATAACCTAACAATTTCTTTTCTAAAGAAGCAATATCAATACTAAACAAATCACTAAGATCGTTACCCACCCGTAGCATTACAGGTTAATGGGTCACAACTCATACTAGGTCACTTGTCAGCTTATAGTGCTACCTAATTACATTACATAACGCTAATAACATCCATACTACCTACTATTTCTACTTTATTTATTCCCATAATAATTATCTATGAAGTTTATGGAATTAAAAAAGGTCCTGTATAATAATATTAAAAATAAATACTCAAAAAAAAAAAAGTGTTTTAAGTGAAATAAATACTCACAGTAGTACGCACGCAGACCTCGCAGCTCACATTCGGATTCAAAATGGTCTCCATTCCTTGCAACAGCTCAGGAGCCTGTTTCATATGATGAGAGAACTTATTCAAGAACTCCTGGGACTTGACCGATTCGGGTAAAAACTTCGAACTTATATGTAGCACTTTAGCTATCATTTCTTTTTGTACGGCTGGCGTCGGCGGTTTTCGGTGGAGCTCGATCCATTCGCCTACAGTACGACGAACGACCAACTGGTGCTTTTGTAACTCTATGAAGGCTTTCGTCGCGTTGTCATCAACGTTTGACATTAGATAAAAAAGCTTCTTCATCCGAATCGGAGCTGGCAATGTATACGGAACGAGAGAAGTGTTTAGAAGACGTTCAACCAATAAACGGTCTTCTAAAGCCGTCATGTAATAACCATGAAGGATTTTATCTTTGATCCATTGCACTGCTTTCTCTGTGGCGGGAGGCACGCTTTCTTCTGTTAGAAACTTTTTGTAGATCAGAGCTAAACCGGACATAGCCTCTTTTCGAATTTTGAATTTCTTGTCGAGCGTTCTTTCGCGGACGAAGTGTAGGAGATCTTCCGATTCGGCGACTGCTTGGAAGTCTCTTTGAGCTGTTGCTATGATGGCCATAACTACTTCGTAGCGTACTTGTTCATGGGCATCATGTTGTCTCAATTTTAACGTCTCTGTTATGTCTTTTCTCAAGTCTGGGTGATGAACTAAGAAGTGCATGCAGTATTGCACGCATTTGATTCTGATTGGTACTGATATATCGTTGAATCTGCCTAAAAATGCCCTCCATAGTGCTGGGTACTGTTTCGCAAGTTCTGATCCCGGTTCAGAGAACATT
Organism: Griposia aprilina; assembly: GCA_916610205.1. Classification (NCBI taxonomy): domain Eukaryota; kingdom Metazoa; phylum Arthropoda; class Insecta; order Lepidoptera; family Noctuidae; genus Griposia; species Griposia aprilina. The sequence goes on along the minus strand of OU744304.1, from coordinate 14,333,680 downwards.
CTAGCAAGTAATGCGACGCCACTGAGCCGCTCGGGGAACTGTGCTGACTTGAGCTTGCATTCTAACTGCGGTAGCACGGACAGAAGGATGGTGGGACAGCATTGATATAACTCGTAGATAAGCTCGTACACTTTTGAGTATATGAGAAGATTTTTCTCTTCTTTGCCGAGAATAAGCACGTGGTTGAAGAACTGTGGAAGATGAAGAAGTGTATTGTGTCAAATAGTATTACAATAAAAAAATAAGGTATGATTTCGTAACAATACACGTGATAACTTTCTTAATCATCTTAACAAGCAGTCCTAAGCTTCTACACTAATTAATATATTTTTATAAGAGTACATATACCTACCTACCTGTATGAGTTTGATCTTGGAAAACGTCATATTACGCTCACTATATTGTATTTACGTGGGTGGTAGTCGTAAGGGATTGCTAAGTAAGTATTTGTAACAGAGACAAAGCTCTACCAAGCCAAAACTTTTTCTAATAGGCTAGTTGACAATTAGAAAAATACTGTATTTTTATGTCACGAAACGACGCGCGCTTTACATGTGATTACCAAGTGTACAAGACGACAAAGACGCTGTGAATGTGTGCCGCCCGAGACAATAACGAAGCCGGAAAACGCGCGCGTGTGTGTGTGCGCGTGCGAGTGTGTGTGCGCGTGCGTGAATCCGCGCGTGCGTGTGAGTATGCGCGTGCGTGTGTGTGCACATGTGTGTGTTCGTTATGTGCTGACGCTAGTCGTCTCCACACACACATTCACAGCGTGTATACTTGGTAAACACAAGTAAAGCGCACGTCGCGTCGCTTCGTGAGATATAAATACTGTACCAGACTGTACCTTATGAATTTTGTTTTGTAAAATGGTTCGGAGCTAAAAATATCAAAACTCCACTTAATTTTGTAAATGATTTTTCAGACATAATTGCGTTAAAATAAAGTCACGTGACATTGAACGCGATTCAGATCGCGCACGTCACTCCTTGTAATTGACTGTGTTTCAAATTGTAAATAGAAACAAACTTTATTAGTCAGACATAAAGTTTATTTTGCATTACCAATAGACGTACGAAAATAATGTTCTTCAAAGGAACAACACTGATTGGTAGTGTGTGTTCTCAAAAACTGTCAACTAGCCTATACGTGGTGTTTACGGTTGTGTAACGTTTGCAGCTCCAATATACACATATGTACCTGCGTTTAAGAGGCTTACAAGAGCTAAAGCGTGGTCACTGTCGGACTGCATAGAAAAGAAAGAGACCCGCAATGGCACAACGCTGATAATTTATTGCAAAAAATGAAGAAATTATGGATTAACAAAAAATCTATTGATTGAACTGAAAAATTAAAACACTATTACGTTAGTACGCTACTTGTAGAATAATCTGACAAAAAAACTGAATGTTTGCATGTATATTAGTATGGTTTTTAATCGTTAGAATATTTTTTTAGAGGTATCTTCGTGATATTTTTCTATCATATCAAGTTAATTGTATTATGTTTTCAACACACTATCTAACTAGCATATATCCAGAAGAATATCATATATTTTTCTGATTTTGGTTACTGCAGTAGATCATATATTTTTAGGCATTATAAATTCGCGTTTAGGTCATGTAGTCCCCTTAAATAGGTTAGAAAAGGGGGAACATAATGATTGCAGGCGTCCGCACCTGAGCATGTGATACTTACATTACCTTCACGTGATATGCAGAACCAAACGTGATGCAGTCATTTGTAGCAACCATCACGGTTCTATATTCAATCGTTTGAATAGGTATATCCACATTCTGAATTCGGATGACAAAAATGTAAAGCGCAATTTTGAATCGCGCCTATCTATCCAGCTAGTAAACATACAACCCTGCACATCCATGTCCGTCCATTTCATTGGCAAAAAAACGGAACAAAGGCTTACAATTTACATTATGCTCAGGGCCGGCAGTCTCGACATAGATAGCGACGCTGTCGCAAACTACCGATCGCTAAATATTAAGGTGAATCCTAAGATGTAGCCCGCCACATTCAAATTTTCTTTGAATTTGACGATAGATATGAAATTGATGATTCATATCCGATAAATATACAGTCGAGAATCGAATTTTGATCAACATACGACGTAAAACAGACCTGCAATTTGCAAAAAACTAAAGAAAATTTGAATTTTACGCGCTACAGCTGAGGATTCACCTTAATATTTAGCGATCGGTAGTTTGCGACAGCTTCGCTATCTAGTCAAGACTGCCGGCCCAGGATAGTCTTATTCCAGAAACTGTAAAATGCTGTATAAATAATACCTTTTATCAAAAGTTTTATATCGCTGAACAACCTATATCACATAAACGCATACGGACAGTACGCAGCAGTTACATGACATATCGATTAAGACAAAGGTCCTTTAGGAGTGTTGTCGTGTCTCGGCTGAGTGACGTCTTTCTAAAACTCAATGTCCTATATTTACGCCCGGGTATTGTACTAATGTTAGCTAAGTATTTCATATTTAAATTTTTGTTTCCATTTAATCTTATTACCACTTGAGCAAATATCAACCACGGACTAGAAAAAAAAGAAGGACTCCGCGCCACGCGTATCGATAGTGAAGCACTATAAGTATCGGCAGGAACGTTTGTACAAACATGCCTCACGCACACATTTACATCATAAGGTGCCACTATGGCGGCATTGTAGGTACTGTTTACGTCAAGTAATAAAATAAAATAATGCCTTCTTGTGTCGTGAAATGGTGTTAAAATAATTGTACCTACATCCCAGAAAAATTGTCAAGGAATAACATATCACAAGTAAGACACTTATTTACACACACACGCATAGATCGGTACGGTGCTTCACTTTCTATATGCGTGGCGTGGAGTCCTTCTTTTTTTTCTAGTCCGTGATATCAACTTTATTAGAGTAAATTAAGTTGATTTCAGAGTAACTAGTACTATCGCAAAATCATATAAAATTTTGAAGCGGACCTTTAATTTAGTAAAAACACATATTTGTTTACATGTCTGGAAACTAAATTGCAAACTTAGTATAAGTACTTACTGCCTGTATATATGGTTCAAGCGTCTCACTAGTCTTGATAATCAGCTCCTTGGCGAGCGAGTACGCGTACTTGTGGTCGCGTTTGTTGGGCTCCACCAGGTTCATGAGGATCACGTTCAGAAGCTCGTTGGAGACCACGTCCGATTCCGTGATGAGTGGGCACAGGACATCCAGCATGAAGGATTTGACCTTTGTTGAGTGTTCCGTGCTGGGGAGAGAGTGGGGCGGTTAAAAGTTAGAAGATCTGAGTCAACAAGATACTAAAGTAAGGTACTATCTACAGGATAATAGAACCCTGGTATTCTTAGGGCCGGAGCAGATCTCACGAAGCGTAGTGCAGTGCGGTTTTCACTGCCGAACAAATATGAACATTGCAGTCATGAAAATAAAGTTCAAATTAAATAATCTTCCTCAAGCCCGCAAGAGAATGAAACGGAGAGACAAACAGTTTATTTTTGTCGACTTTATTTTGAGAGCTACAAGGTAGATATTTGTTTGCAGTGAAAATGCGCTGCGCTTCGCTTCGCCTGGTCTGCGTCAACCCTTAGACCTTGTTCAGATAAGTCGTTCTAAGCACGCGCGCTAGTGAGACGATGGCCGATCCGTCTTCTAGGAGCGCCTTGTTGCGTCCAGTAGTACACCAGCGTAAAAACTCGTAGCCGAACATACGCTTAGCTAGAAGCACCTCTTTCAGGTAAGTAAAATATCTTGACGTGAATAAATATGTACAAACAACTGATTCTTTTGATCGGATAACGCCATTCACGAAAAAAACATGTGTACTAGGTAACTAGTTTTGCGTGTCTCTTTCGTTGAATCTGAGGGGTAATTTCGTAACACACTAACAGTAAGAATAGCTTTCATTTTGACAGTTCAACAGCATTCATTGCGTTATTAACGTTGTTGAGCAGACAAATTTGTCGAACTTATGAAGCAATGGATTGGCAATAGGCTTCAAATTATGATTGATAGCGTGTTTCACAAATAGGGTGCTGGTAAAGAAAAGTAAGTAATGGGTGCGTCCTTTAAGAAGAATATTTTTATATTGCACTTTGGCTTGAATAAAAATTATCAAATGAACAATACCATGTATTGTTCTTTTTATGATATCATATCACCAACACAATAAACTTTGACCACTAACCCATTGCGTATGAAAGCAGTACTTGCATTTTTTCATTTCTACTCCGTATGAAATTCTCGAGGGTAAAACGTCCAACCCCTCCATTTTTACATGAAACCGTATTAAGCTGAAAAGGAATGTTCCTAGAATTCGCAATAGTGAACAAGCTTCGTGACAATGGTCTTGTTCCAAGAACTGGGATCGATTCAAATTAGGTGCTGTAGTATTATACCAGGGTTGGTTTTTGAACAAGAGTTAAAAGGGATGCGCTAAGGTAGCCCGCGAAATTCAAATTTACTTACTTTTTTTGCAATTTGCAGGTCAGTGTCAGGTTGTATGTTGATTACAATGTGATTCGCGGCCATAACAAATATGGTTTTACAGAACTAGAATCAGCAATACAACTCCTTAAGTTAGAATTAGCCTCAAATGTCAAGATTTCTTGAAATAGTCGTTCAATAAGGTAATATGAACTTATAGAGTGATGATTTTTGTGATTATAATTCTATAAATATATATTTGTTACGGCCGCGAATTATACTTAGATCAACATACAACCTGATATTGACCTACAAATTGCAAAAAGCGGGCTACCCTGGCGCTTCCCCCTTAATATGGGTGCTATAATAATAATATAGCCATGGAATTTCTTGCCCGTTCTTCTCCATAGGTATCTACTACGCTTTGGACCCAAATGGGCAACTAGCTTCATCTTTCTAACCGACCGACCGGACCCCTTTACAATTCAAAAGTGCCTGTAATTGGTTTATTTTAAATACATGCTTCGAGTTTAAATTTATTGTTAGAGATAGGATTGAATGAAATCCATCTAGTTTTTCAAGTGTTTTAAAACCGTAACTAAGGAGTTTTGAAATAAATATGAACGTATGACGTTCATATCTCATTTTTAATCAATTTTGCTAACTTTACCCATAATGTAAAGTCAACCGCACAACGATGCTAACAATTTGACATTTACAGCGTCTTTATGTCGTAGCAGTAAGGGCGATTTTCATTGTGCAAGTCTAACCAACGATGTGTGAATGAGAGGCAACTTCTTGTTCTTTAATAAAAAGTTTTTTGTTTTTCAATAAACCTCACCCTGTATAGCCGTTATTAAACAAAAGCCTTTCAGTTATTAAATTTAAATAACCTTTTTATCACTTTTACAATTTCGGCCGAAAGTATTAAATTCTGTAAAAGTTGTAAGACAATGACAAAAAGTAGCGATTCCAAAATTGTTCAATACAACTCGGTCTTTTAGAACAGTTGCTCACATGTTTAAATATCAAAGTGCAGCATACTTACAGTTCACGCAAAACTTTATGAGCTCTCGGAAGTTGCACACGAGTGTCTGCGCAGTATGTATAATGTGTCCGAGGGAACTCTCTCACTCTTACTCAACTGTACAGTCCGCGAGATCTAAGCTGAGCTTTGCATTTGTGTGAGTGCACATATAGATAGTGTAGGTGTGACGTCGGCCTAGAGCGCGACGCGTCCTTTGCTTGGTTTAAACTGGTTTATACTCACACAAATGTAAAGCTTAGCTTAGATCTCGTGGACTGTACCCTGCACGGTATCGCTCTCGGGCCTACGTTCAGAGGGCTCATGAAGTTTTGCGCGAACTTTACCTTCAATGCGTTTTAACCTAACTGGAAGACGTCACTGGCTCCCGAAATTCAGGAACTCTAACCTAGCATTGGGGTCAGGGCTTCAATTTTTTTTTGTTAGCTGTGTTTATGCCCCGTTGGTCGCGGGGTCGCAAGCGCGACTGCTGAACGTTGGTTCCTGGGGTCGATTCCCAGGTCGGCCAAGTGTCATTGGGATTTTCCATTAAGAACATCTAAGTAACAGTACGGAGTTTGGAAGTTGGCGGTGTGATACCCCCCATGCTTCGGAAAGCACGTTAAGCCGTTGGTCCTGCGCCTGATCCCACTCCGGTCGTGACGGATTGCCGTCCCATCCCGCATCGGACTATGCGAGTGAGGGAAGAGAGAGAGTGCACCTGTGTCTGCGCACACACATGTGCACTGTAACATATCCCGCACCGAAGGCTGGTTTCCGCTGGGTTTGGTCGCTATTTTGGGACTTTTTATGCCAATAAAGAATTTAACAACTGCAATTTTTGTAACTACAAAGCAAGCAACGATAACGTATTTAATTTTAAATCATTATCATTCCTTAATTAGATTATCTCGAAAGCATCGAAAATATAAATATTGTCTACTCTAATTGATGCTTGTATATTATGTGTAATCACTTAATTAGTGATACTGTGATAAATAAGTCCTTTTTTGTTCAATCTGGAAATCGTTAAGAAGAACTGTATAAAATAAATCTTTAGAAGGTCATATAAATCGCAAAATTATGTCTTTTCAGTCTATTCAACTAATATTTTTTTGTGATTAGGTTCTCTCCCAGTTTCAAGTATAAAGAATTCTCGGAACTTATTCCCGCTGACATAAGACATTCACATTAGACCATCCTTTCGAATAAAACCGGGCAGCCGGCCTCGGATATAATCGAGTTCACATTACATTAGTCCTTCAAATCACGTTAAGCGTCGCGCACTTTCACTAGGACCAATTTTCATTCCTACCAATACCACCTTCGTCTCAAAAGGAACACACATCGCAAAGACGCAAGTCACTGGAACACCAACATGACCAAGACCTCAGAGTCCTATATTTAAATAATAATCAGTAATACCTGTTTTCATCAACACGCGCTGTTGGGTTTTCAACATTCAGCTTAGCGCCGAAGGTTGAAAATCTAACAGCGCGCTTTTATTTAAGCATTCATTTAGGTGTCGAATAGTGTTCGTGAAAACATGCTTAACATTACTTCCTGTTTAAGAATGATCTAAAACTAAAATAAAACTTGGTCCTTACTTGACAATCTTGAACATAAGCGAGAAGAGTGCGCAGAAGATCTCTTGGCAGTCTTCCAACTCGAAGCACATGTTGAAGGACTTAACATAGGCCAGGTTCTCCAGCAGATAGAAGTACCGCTTGAACGCTGGGTCCTTCGGGTCGCGGAGACCTTGCAGTTGGTTGATCAGGAACAGGAATATTGTCTTTACCTGTTGAGGGAGAAGAAGGATTATTATTCATGCCCAAAACACCGGTTGTCACATACATCCTTCCTCGTCATCATCATTTCAGTCAAGATATGTCCACACTCCACTGCTTGACAATAACGATACTGGTGAAGTATCGCTACAACACCGGTCCAGTGCTGCCCTCACGCATTCATTAGATTTCCGTGACCGTCACTTAGGTCGTAGGTCCAACATGTGAGGCGTCTACAACTCTTCAAACATTCACCGTCTTGGCATACGTTGCTCCTGCCTTATATTTATCTCTTTGGGAGATTACAAGGAAACTATTACAACTTGGCGAGGCCTATGTGCAGCAATAGATTGCAGGACAAATATGACATGGAAAAAGACAGTATAAACTTAAATATCAACTTATGTGGTGAAGGGCGGATCAATCCGATCGTGAGTTGATAACAATAACAAGATCCTGCGAGCAGCAATGTATGCATCCGCGTTACAAATCAATACAAGTTGCTGTTTATGGAGGGAACCAACTAAGTATAGCTATGGATTTTACATGATACCCAGAGTTCACCACCTATGTTTGTCATAAACTTCCATGTAATAGGGACAAGCGAATTGCCGTCCCATATCCGGTCTCCGGGTTGCTAAAGAGAATCTTCTAATGCCCAATAATACTTCGCCCTTGTGCTAAGCAAATTCAGCACCCACTACACCAACGAAGCATTCTGAATAAATGTTTGAATTCGGGAAATAGAAGTGTGATTTTATGTAAGTTTATCATCCAACTACCAAAGCCGTGTTCAAAGCAGCAAGATTACTGCCAACACTGCATATTTTCCCCCAACCCGTTCTTTTTTGTATTAGTGTGTTTTTCTCTGCGTCGTGTTTACCGCAAATAAACGTATTTTCTTTCTTTAAATTTTTTTTTTTATATCGCTACAGTGAATTCAGCACATATTCTATCCATATCATCTTCCAATTGATTTAGTACGGTTTATGTCACTGACAAATTAGACACTTGAGTGGTTGCACAAAATCGATTTAATCATAACTGCGCACAAAGGCAGCGCTCGTGCATTCTGCGAATGCTTTCAATGTTTTGAATCACTCACTACGTTTGACGAATCTATATAGAACATTTTAGAAACGGCAATAATTTAAAATACCATATCAGCCAGAGTTTGGGGTCCTGCAGGGTAATTGCGGAAAACGCTCACAATCCCAATACTACATTTGACAATTCAACAATATTCATTGGATTATTTACCAAATCGAGCAGAATTTAAAAAAAAAAAATGCAGCTATGGATTACCAATTTTCTAGAAAATCCTTAGGATTCTGATAGTAAGTACACACGCAATTGGGGTGCTGATCACAATCTTGGGCATATTATTGGTTTTTTCCAGTAGAACGTAGTCTTGATGTGTGTCCGGATCACGGAAAAAAGGTCGCCCGCGCCCCTATTACATGGGAATTAACATCTGGCCTTATGGCTCAGAATTTTCATATGAAATATTCTGTAAAATTCTTATGTGAAACAAAGGAGACGTTTCATTTTTGTATGGAACTTTGGCTAGGACGTGTACATTCCCAGAAAATCTGTGAAATATATCTATATACATGTAACAGGCAATGATTTATTGAATTAATTTGTATTGTAGAAGTACAAAAATAAAATTGATAATGTTTGACATTTGTTGTGAGAAAAATAGAGACATAATGACAGCTGACAATGACATTAATGTCATCATTCAATAACTTATAACGGGGATAATTTAAGATTGACAACGACACTTACGACAATCTATGTCAAAATAAAACGTTCGGAAATCGGAAGTACACTGGCCAAATAGATTTTATTAATCGAACTAGGATATTATTACATGTTTCCATTAGCAACACATTAGAAATAGGTGTATTAGATGAATTAATAATACAGCGATACCATTTTATAATTATATTTAATAGGTACTTTTGTATTTACGGTTTCACATTAATTTCAGATCCATTCTGATTTCAGAACGCATGTTGTTAGGATGCCGCCATAGTGTGGCCATAACGACAACAATGGCAATAATTGAAAAACTTTAATTTGTGTGTACAACAAAGATAACATTCTCATATTCACGGATTAATATTTTTCCTTAATACCTACAGTGTATTTTTCCCAGCTTTTTGATATAATGTACAAGTGCTAGCCGAAAATGAAACATCTCCTTTCCAGTTTGAAGATTGATAGGAAATTGATGATCATTATTCAGAAAATATATAATTCCTACAGTCGTGAATCGCATTTTGATTACCATACGATGTAAAACAGAACAGCAATTTGAAAAAAAAAAAAACAATGAAAATTTGAATTTGGCGGGCTACACCTGAGGATTCATCTAAATTTACTTCATAAAGAACTTACGGCTCCTATACGCTTAGGAACTCATAGTAAAAACATTCTAAGTAAATATAAAAGTTTAAGCACTAACTTGCGATATCCAATTAAACTTGGTAAGTTTTTCTTTTAGTCGTGTTAAAAGGTTACCCGAGTTTACCGTCCATATTCATGAACATGAATAAATATCGAATAAATTCTTAGCTGACGACATTTCTACTTTTACGTTTAAAAAAATATGTTCGTAGATACTTGCATTAAGAAAAAATTAATAGCTTTTAAATGCTACCTTGTTGCTACCTCGTGTTCATTTACTATGTATTGATTTTAGCTTCCATGGCATTTATATTTTTATAATTGATAGCTGTTACCGAAGCGTTCTATCAAAAAGTAATCATTGGACGAAAAGCTTGTTAGTTATTTATTAGGTATCGCTACGGGCTTTGTCTGTGTGCGGTAACAAAAGACGATATTGGTGCCGATTCTCTTGTACACAAACTAAACTATCACAAAAATTTCTTATTTTTGGTTAAGAGAATCATAAAAGCTACCCTGCAAACAAGATTCTCTAAACTAAAAAACAATTTTGACACAACTAAAATCGAGTTTGACAATCGCTAAGTGGAGTAGACCATACACCAAGATTTGTCAAAGTGTGTAAAGTAACTAGGTAATAAAAAAGGAAGTCTTCTCTTCAGCATGCAGTCGTCGAACTCGTCGAGGAAACGAGCCAGTAAGAGACAGCAGGAGCTGTTCGTGGAGCGGCTCCACAATAATCGACAAATAGCCGTTGGTTTACCTTTCTGCCGACTCGACAACAGCTGCAATCACATAAGCTTTCATAATGATTTCCAAACTCACAAGCATCCCAACTTTCAAGAACTAGTAGAAGAATGTGCTTTGTCAATTTTAGTTCATGACAACTAATTTTATTCCACACCTTTTTAATCGCGATTAAAAATAGTCTGATTTAGTTTGATAGTGGAAATTTTAGGTGAACAACGTCAAATTCGGAATAGCAAAATTGCCATTTTCATAAAATTTAATAACTAAATCACGTTCGTGCTGTCAAACTATATTGTAGTTAAATTGTGTCACTTTAGTTAATTTCAGGATGGTAAATGTCGTTTGTCAGGAATAAACTAAATTTTGGTGATTTTTAGTCTGGTTTAGAGAATTTTGTGACAAGAGAAACGGTACCATTATACAATAATTTGTGGAAAGCTTTTAAAAATTACAATGGACACTAAGGTTAAAAGTTACGTAAAAGCTGAAGTTTCTCCTTTGTATTTTCATATAAAGCCGTACAAATTGTCTTCTACAAAGTTCAACCGAACGTTTTTTGTACAAGATCCCCTTTAGCGATAGAACCGATTGTAATACTCCATGAATATATCCAATTTTAATCTGAGGTATTTATTCTTCTTATAAAAAAACGTGTCCAGCGTGTTCTGTTGTCTGCACGTTACAGGAACTGATGCACGCTACTGATGGTGTCAAACTTGTAGCCGCTAATTCTGGGCTGACTTTATTTATATTGGCATCGACACGCTAAGAAGATAACAAAACCTCTCTTCTCCATTCTTTTAAAACTCACCTGTTCCTGATCTTTATAAGGCGCCTCCGGGGCATAAACCCGGAGCACATCAGCGATGCAGCACGCAATGAGCAGCTGAACATCTCTGGAGGGGTGTGAGAGGAAGAACTCATCGGCCAGATGGATCGCCAGCGGTATGTACTGCTGGTACATGCCCTCATCTTGCCCGAGACCTTGTAATGTGTGCGCTAGGACCTGCAGAAGAAAAAGTACCATAAGAATAGCGTTAGGATAACGAAGATTGGGCTGCTGTCTAAGAGGCTTCATATTTATTGGGGGGGTTCTAGTAACATCAAATTTGAATAAGAAAAGTTCAGTTTTTTTTTTTTTTACATCCTTTTTCTCTTTTAAACTTATTGATACGCGTTGGCCTCTCGGAGGTATCGTTACAATAGATACTTATTACTTGTGGCAGGCTAGTGTCAAGGCTTTATAAAATACATAATATTTTTTTAAGTTTATTTGGCACGATTATTTCCACCTTAGATAAGATATTTTTCCTTTTCTGCCGATTATTTGTGCCCGACAAATACATCGGACACCGTCAGAGCCGCCGGCACAATCTGTTTGCGCAACTGCCATCCAAAACTGTTGCCAGAGCCGAATCCCCAGTCTGTCGTACTCTGAAGGTGCTAAATGCCCTTCTGACTGCCAACCCTGAATGTGATGTGTTTGCGGATGAATGGAATAAACTTATACGTATTTGTCTGGTGTTCTGTGAGAGAAAGTATGCAAGGGAGTCCACTGTTCCATGTTAGTTTTAAATTAGATTATATACAACTTATTGTCAACGTAATAATTGTTTCTATGTTAATTAATGTAATTGGTGTTTTACCGTTTTAATTAACTATAAATAAATAAATAAATAAGATACGCAAATCACTGGCCTTCGCAAAAAGGTGTACCAAGAACAAGAGTTCAAAGGTGCGTACGCGTAGCTAAATGCTGACCTACAATGAGTGTCTTGTAGTCTTAAAGTTGAAGACGTACATACGCAAATCATTGGCCCTTCGCAAATATGTGTACCAAGAACAATAGTACCTACAAAGGCGTGCATAAGTAGCTAAATGCTAACCCAATTAGATGCAATTCATTAAGGTAGACGTTTCGACTGAAACATCAACCTGGCTTGCCTTATCCCGAAACCAGTAGCGTATATAGAGGTATGAGGAACACGGTGTAAAGCTCACTCATACTCTATGGAAAAGGGAGGATCCTCCGACCAGACGGGTGTCGTGTCTGGTGGGCAACTGCCCGACGGTTGATGTCGGGACGTTGTATACTTATATATGCTAGTCGCGCGGTAAACGCTTGCGCGATGCAGGATTTGCGTGACGTCAGTATGACGTGTAGCTCGCATGTGGCGATGTTGATACCGCTACACGTATGCCTTCACAAAGATTACTTCAAATCCAGACAAAAATACTGCACATAACCAGAATCGATGTCAAACATAATTAATGCCCCGATGACCTAAATAAAGTCTAGTAATCACCTTGATTCAGATAGGCTTTACTCTATTTAGTGCAGTAGCGCTCTGTCCCATCACGTCGACCCAATCTAGGCCAGGTGTCATGCAGACAATAGAACAATTGTTTCGAAGATTACATCTAGATTCCAGTCAACTCTAATGTGACCTAACAATGTCTGAATGTGGGTGAGCCGTAAAAAACGAATATTAAAAATAGGTTATTGAGCTACTGTGATCATAATAAATAAATTGCTCCGATTCTTTTTGACACAAACTGTTCTAAAAACATTGCTTTCGGACTTTCGGTTAACACAACAAATAGATGGACAGATACTAGGGCTGAATTTGGTTTAATAAAACTACTCAACCGCGGTTAAAAATATGTCAACTAGAGTGATTTGCATACGTCCCCGTCTGATTTTCGCTATGAATAAAGGCCAGCAAGATTCAGCCATCAGCACCAATCTTATTATCCAGCCAATCGATTGCTTTTATCTTAGCCTAGTACATACATACATACATACATACATACATACATACATAAAGTCACGCCTTCTTCCCATGGGAATAGGCAGAAACTACAGAACGCCATCTGCTACGATCCTTACATACTCCTTGTGCCTCGTTTACGTTACATACACGCACGCCGCTAAGGCTATTGCTGGACAAAAGTCTGTCCTATAATAGAGGTATTACTAGTCACTACGCTGCTGAGTGGATTTGTGACCGCAAAGTCAGGTCGCTCGCACCAGTGACGTTGTCATTATCCGCGCCCTGTGTCGACTATATCGGGGTCATCTCCCAGACTAACTAGAAGCGGTTAAATGGAAGTGGTGTGTACCGTAAATAATTATTTTTCACCTGCTTTTTCTAACCACTTTATATCTGACATAGATTCTGGCCGTTTCTTGTGCTCTTCACAACATGGAAGGACTTTAGTTATGCTGTTTAAAACGCCATCCTTCTCCGGAATAATAACAGTTGAAGTAGCTTAACTATTTAAGGGGGATGCGCCAAGCTAGTCCGCAAAATTCATTTTCCTTTACGTTTTTTTTGCAATTTGCAGGTCACTGTCAGGTTGTATGTTGATTAAAATATGATTCGCGGCCGTAACAAATATGGCTTTACAGAATTGTAATCAATAGCATCAGCAATACAACTCCTTAAGTTAGAATAGGCGTCAAATGTCATGATTTCATGAAATAGTCATTCAATAGGGTAATATGAACTTAGAGAGATGTATTGATGATTTTTATGATTATAATTCTATAAATAAATATTTGATACGGCCGCGAATCATATTTAGTTCGACATACAACCTGACACTGACCTGCAAAGTCCAAAAAAAACTAAGAAAACTTGAATTTCGCGGGCTACCTTGGCGCATCCCCCTTAACCATATAGTGCTTGTACACAATGCATCTTAAATGCGTAACTTCAGGCACCTGTGTACAGTACCCACGTGGTAATTGCGTAACACACTAACTATAGCAATAACTTTCATTTTGACAGTTCAACAACATACATTGCGTTATTTACGTTGTTGAAGAGACAATTTTTTCGAATATGTACAGCAATGGATTAGCAATATCCTTCAAAATAATTCAGCCTATGATTGAAAGTGTATTATGCAATTAGGGTACCGGGCGTAAAAAAGGGCCATCGAGTTTGAATAACGGTTCTGCTGCGTAGAGCGTCGTAACTGTTACGCACTTGCAACTCGACATGTCAATTTACGCCCCTGGGTACTGTTAAAAGTTCCACGGGTCAAGTGACATCGCATCTTTATGATGAAGTTACCGGCACCTTGTAAAGTAGGCCGTACGTCACTGGTAACACAATCAGTTAAAACTGGAGTCTTAGTATTGAAACTCCGTGCAAAGCTAGGCCAGCTCTAGATCAAATCCTCAAAGTAATTTAGCCATAGGCCCTTCATTACGTACGATATGATATCAAAGGACCGTATTTGAATCGATTGATTGTAATTGCAACTTAAACAAGCCGCTCTCTCAAGCACACCCACATATTATTATGCAAACACAATGTAGGTATCGTATCGATGTTTCTTTATAAATAAAACATTGTTAAGCTACACATAAAATACGAATATTTGTATCAATCTCGACGGAACTAATTTATCTGCCGCTTTATTTAGACGGCAACTGAAATTACATGCAATATACTTATCACACATAATTATTTACTGGTAATTTATTACTGAGAAAGCAGGAAAACATTTCCACGAAATAAATATGTAAGTCTGCCTACTTCCTTGCCTACCTCTTCTGCCTACTCCCATGGGAAGAAGGCGTGAGGTTATTTATTTATGGAAAGCAGGAAAATCTCTTTCATTTCGAGTGATATCATACACTAGCTTCTGCACCCAACTTGGTCCGCGTGAAATTTGTTGGTCTCCCGACCCACCCCGTCGCATCACATAGCCTGCCCGCGCTATTACTTCATTTTCGTGTAGCGTTCTTTCTGACTTTTCCTTTTTCATTTTTCTCAACTCCTAAGAGACCTAGCGTGATGTTAAATAGCCTAAGGTAAACGTGGGTGAAGTCGACAGTGACCCAGAAGTCATCAAATTGTCTAAAGACATCAAGACGCAATCGGGTTGTTTAGAAAAGAACAATGCACTTCTGAAGTAGATACTACTAGCAAGAAGCAGGTTAGAAGTTTGTTGATAGTGTTTTTGAGTAAAGCTAGTGATATAATGTGGAAATTGTGTCATGTTAACAGATATTTTCACACTTAAGGTACAAGTTCGTAGCCGACTGCAGACAGCAGCAGCAGACGGCGTGTCGCTGCTACTGGTTTCTATGTATTTCTATGAAATACCTTCCGTAGCTAGCGGCAGGTCGTTTTCAATAGCAGAAGGAGCTATCTGCTAATGCAGGTCTACAGGAACTTGTTGATTGAGCAGCAACCTACCCACTAGGATTGTATCCTACTGTACGTAGTAGTCCGAACACTCCTATCCAGAAGTATATTAAAATTAAAATAGTTTATTGCTCTCATGTGGCATGTAGTTGCTACATTAAATACGTTCAGCACCTCTTATGAACTCTAATTTGCAATTAAAACATTTAAATTACTAATTAAAAATTACATTAAGTTTTATAACTAATAAGAAATGCTAAATGTTTAAACAACATTATAATTTATTATGCTATACTGTATATTTTTTGTTGTATTTTGTAATAATTAAGGAAATCTTATAGTTATGATCTTAGCAAAAATAACTAGGCCAAGATTCATACTTTTGACAAGATTCAGGCTGCCTAAAGAACTATGTAAAAGCTTAGGAATGAAAGACTGCAAACCAGTTTCTGTTTCATACTGAAGATATAAAGAAAGAAAGAAAGAAAGAAAGAATTTACGTTTATTTGCGGTAAACATGACGCAAAGAAAAAAACACAAATACAAAAAAATTAAACGAGTTGGGGGAAAATATGCGTCACATCCACGCAAAAAGGCAATCGCTCAGCATAATGCTACGACCCTATGCGAGACAGAGCCCCAGCGCTGGTGTTCAGCGATAGCCGGCGTTGAGATCACAACAGGAAGTCAAATACTGAAAATATTTATAATCAGAACAATTCCATTTTGAGATAAGTATCTTTAGTTAATATAATTAATGCAAAATCTGTTAAACCATTAACCTATGCGGATATCTAAGGTTAAGATATTATAATCAAATAGCCTATTGTTTACACTCCGATATTAGTAAAAACTAAAACAGAAGTAATGATAATATGTTAATGAAGGGTAGTTGTTCATGAAATAGTTCACACAACCGACCCCAGAGAGCCTTTTAGAACCAAGAAAAATATAGGAATTGACAGCACAACCCTTTGGTTTTTCTTCATTTCCATGGACAATAGCAGCAGTAGCCCACCGAGAGGCAGAAAATTTGCGTGCCTGAGGTATCTGTATTCCTCATTATTTAGTAAAAAAAAAAATGGCCCACTACAAGAAGCAAATTTTTGATTTCTGTCTCTGAGACTGTGGGTGCTAACAAAGTTTGGCTGACAAATTAATTTCCTAAGTCAATTCTAAATATCAATCAGGAGTTATAATATGTTGACCTTCTTTGGAACACTGAACACAAGGCCCTGCCTGCAAGCAAGGTAGAAAGGAAGATAATAATATCAACACTTCTAAAAAAGAGGTTTTGTTCCCTGAAACAAGCTCAAAGTTTATTAAACACCTAAATTTTGCTATCCTTATAGGGGAATGCTTGTCGTCAGAAAAATATTTAAAAAGGGCAGACCAAGACCAATAGAAAAAGGTTGCGCCACTGGTTTGCCCATAGGCTATTGATAGGCCACAGCTCAGATCCTCTACACATGGGAAACCCACTTCTTGACCACACATTCCCTGGAGGAAAGCTAAGGAGCCTACATGAAAGGGCCACTCTATTCATCCAAAAGATGTCTTTAAAATATCGCTTACGATAAACTAGTGTATCCTCAAAGATGCTTGTTATCGTATCTTATCATACTACACGAAACACCCATACCTTAACGATGACGTCAATTCTTTATGGAAGAGGTTAGCCTATTGCCCCAAGGCATGGCACGGGGCACAAATGTTTAGCCTTGGATTCAGCTCGACGTAAAGCCAATAGATAGGCGGAGATGCGAAGCAAAATGTGAGGACTATGTGGGTCATTGTTTTTTTTTTCTCAGTTAATTTTAATCATGATCTCGAAGTTTGAGTAATTTATGCGGCCTACCCAAATGTCCTTTCTTTGGTATTGTTCGTCGAATCGTTGAGCTCCTTAAGTCCTGACTTCCTGAGTTGAGCAGCACGATTACTGACAAATGCGTCCACTGACTGGACAGGTCCACTCAATCTGTGTGGTTCTTTCCTCAAAAGACCATTTCAGCTACCAAACCACATGGTATTTACATGATCTGACCAAGATTATGTCTGGACTTTAAAAGAGACTGTGACCTCTGAGTTTGTTTCGGCCTTTCTTCTCAGAGTAGTCAGATAGGAAACGCCGACCTCATCTAGTTTTAAAAATATGATTGACGTGTAAAAGTGTTTGTACAAACCTACTTACAGAAATAAAATCATTTAAGTACCATTTAAAACTGAACTAATGAAACTGCGACAGTTTGGCCTGATCAGATGCGACCACATAGGTACATGAAACGGTGACACCATAGAGTAAACCGTGGGACTGTTTAGTTTTAACATGTAGGCTTTGATTGAGGCCTTAATATCCATAGTCTTCATTTATTTTCGTTGCACTCATATTTAGTATGTATGTATTTATGTATCTATTATTTAGGATATGATATCTGTGTATCTATTTTAGTGTATTGTATAGGTACCTATTATTTGCACCAACGACCACCCCATTTTATGTCCAGGCAAATCACTGTCCACTCAAGGTTGGCTGGTAGAGATCGCAGAAAGCGACAAGGCCGCTCATTGTATATTTTGTAGTGTTTGATTTATGTTTTGTTATGTATTTTGTTGTGCACAATAAAGAATATATAAATAAATAAATAAAGATTTGTAATACATTTACTGTCCGCGAAGCAGACACACATAACAAAACGCCTTGTTTCCCCGAAGGGTTAGGCAGAGGTGTACCTTCTACCCAGATTTCGCCAGTTATGATGAAGTCCCATGTAATGGGGGGCGAGCCTGTTGCCATCAACCGGGCAGAAATTCGGACCCCGAGCTGCTACTGAGAAATCAGAAGCAGACGCAAAAGCTAAACAATATTTTCTTGAACCACATGTGGTTGGGGACCATTCAAGTATTATGTAAGCACCAAAGGGGGGTGGGCGGGTCTTTGCTTTGCTTATTTTTGATGACATGGGGGACGGGGGGGGGGGGGGAATGGACGGTGATTACGTCAGCATTTTTTTTTACATTTTCTTATTTTTCTGCAAAATTTAGTAATACTTACTGATTTGGACAAATATGGCAACCCTACTTGTTCGAAAGCGAAAAGTATGTTCAGGGATTCCCCAAAATAATTGATATTTCTTACTCGCTCTTAAACGGTGTTTTATGGTTAAGATAGAAAGAACTCAAGTAGGGAAATTACTTAAATGGGCATAAAAATAGTCTATAAATTCCTTATTTCTAGACTCATGAATAACAATAAAGAAATCAGAACAGATTTAAAAAAATAGCAATGTTTACGTGAGCCTAAGAGGGGGGATAAGAGCTTTGCTTACTTTTGCTGACAAGGGGGAGAAGGGGGTTAAAAATTACTTTAATTCTGCTTACATAATAATTGAACGGCCCCTTGATAGGACATGGGAAGAGTTAAGAGATGTAGCAAACTAAAAGTAAAATTAATGATGAATGGCAGTCTTGCCGTCCAATACACCTCAGAAATATCAGCTGTTCAAATCAAGATAATGAGCAAACCAATGAAGCGAAGTTGCGTTAATAAGTGAAACTGGTTACATTGGTCCTCGTATACGAAAGGCTAACAACCGATCACAATTGATTCACAATTATGACCTTTAACTCAAGGTGAATAGGTACCTCATTTCCATACTTAAACACTTGCAATCTTTCTTTATAATCTTACCCTATGTAATTACTTTAAGAACGAGGGGCAGCGGTAAAACTAGCGATTTATGAATAAGTTAAAGTCAAAAGTTAAGATTAAAATGCAACAAGGGAGACAAAATTAAGTTAAACAGAAGTTTTAGTAACTTATGACTGTAACTTGGTGTCAATATAAGTCAAGGCTTGCTAAAATGGCCGTCGTGTTTCCCGCGCGCCTCAAATAGATGTCAGCACCATAGACGAGGTCCGATAGGGCGGATTGTTCGAAAGAGTTACCCTGGCGCACAGGCAATTGAAGGAACACGGGTGGGTTTTTGCCAGTAAGAGTAGGACACGCCCTTCCGCTCCGCCCAGAGCGGGAGAAATCATTTGATGATTACCCACCCAATAAAAAAAAAGCTATGCAAATGCAGACATTTTCGACTAAATTCAGAAAAACCCTGAATTTGTGCAATGAAAAAGCCAGTAATTTGGGGTTTTTTCTTTAGTATGTAGTATCGAGGATCATGTTAGTAGATAATCATATTATGAACAGGGATTGAAACGGTATATCCTCCAGCACATATTATGATAATGTTAAGGCATGAAACTCAGATAGGAGCCTTTTGGCGTCGTACAGGACTTTCTATTTTTATTTTTATTGAATTTATATAAAAAAATATTTTTTTTTGTTTCTTTGATTGTGTTTAGTTTATTTTGTGATTTTTATTTATTTATTTTTGCATAATATACACTCAGTTACAGGCTAGGCTAAAACTTTAAGAGTACATGGCCCCGTTGGGGCGCAGCAAGTATTATTACGTTTAAAACAGGGATGTTAAGGAGCTCCGTAACCGTAACAGAAACTATCGGATATCCGAAATAAAAATATATCCGTAACCGTAACCGTATCCGTTTCACAAGTTTCGGATAGTTTCGTATAAGTTCGGAGTCTAACTTATTATTATTACATCTCTAAATAATTACTTACATACCTATATCACTGATTATAATACCAAATGATAACCTAGACTAGATAAAACCTATAAATAAAATCAAATTATTACATACTATTTGTGTTTATATTTTACTTCAATCTAATATCCGTAACCGAAACTATCCGAAACTAACGGATAATCCGAAATAATTACATATCCGTAACCGTATCCGAAACCGATATAATTTTATTCCCATATCCATATCCGTATCCAGATCCGAAATATCATATCCATAACATCTCTGATTTAAAACTTATAACTATACTCGAAAGGTTTAGGTAGTTAAATAAAGGTAAACAAATCGTAAAAAGGGTTTTTTATAGTTGACATTTTATTGTTTAAAAATACGTTAAAACAAAATTAAAGTTATTTGCGATTTATACGCTAGTTTCCTCTTTTATTAGTGTATGTTAAACTTTATCATTTATTCGTAAACTATAGTCTTTGCACATGTAATTGCTTGACCACATTTTTTTTGTTAGATTTATAAAATAGTATAATATTTTGTAATCTGTCTATTGTAAAGAGCCCAAAAAGACAGGTTCCCTAAACCTTTTAGAAAATACAACGCATTAGATAACGTTGCTAAATTGAAGAGTACACCTGTTACGTAGTATGGCAACTGAAGTAGCAGGTATTACGTTTAGTCGGTTAACCAGATGCCTTATAAGTTGTGGATGAATAATTAGGAAAAATGTTATATGGTGTCACTGTATTGCGGCTGCCACCATACCAGTGTGAGCGCAATTCAATTGAGTTAATATGGGCTCAAGTTAAAGGGTTTGTAGCCGGGAAAAATAAAACTTTTAAAATGTCTGACCTAAACATTCTTTTGCCAGAGGCTTTAGCTAATGTGACTGCTGAGAATTGGAAATGTTGTGAGGGTCATGTAACAAAAGAAGAACAGAAAATGTTTAAATTAGACAAAATAGTGGATGATACCACTGAACGCTTTATTATTAATGTGATAGATAGTTCCTCAAATTCAGATTCAGAATAGAGCCTATTATTATGGGACTCAAAATAATATGATTTTAACATTATTTGAAATAAAAGGTTTAACATCTATGAGTCACGTGGTTTTTTTTTATTTACCTTTATTTAACTACCTAAACCTTTCGAGTATAGGTTCTAACTTAAAAGTTAACATTATATTGCATGCCTATTAAAGTACTAAGTAAATATCAAAACATTCATTATTGCTACCAATACATACTTAAACTGTTTCTAACATCATATATTTAACTTTTAAAGTAATTTGAAATATATAATAACATTAATAAAAATATTTTATGCATAGATACATAACATTTGTGCTTTATTTAAGCTGCTTATCTTTCATAAACTCTTTAATATTATAATAACTTTTTTTCTAAAAGTAATTATTTAAGTCTAAATTTAAATATGCAAAGTGTTTTTGTAGATCTTATGTGTTCAGGTAACTTATTATAAATTTGCATACTTCGGTATTCTGGGCTATGTCTATACATCTCTAGTCTAGGAACTGGTAGAATTAATTAATTAAATTAAGTTTCCTGTGCGAGTCCCAATAAATAGTAACTTTTTCTTACTTTCTTTAAATCTGACAAAACTTGGAACCTATCCTAAAAATGTGATACTTGCTTTAAGTTTATACCAACATTCCTTTTATATCATAACGAGGCATTTTTAAATCCCAGTGGGAGTGGATGAGTTATAACGAAGTCCCGGGGCGTTCCCAAGTAATCGATAAAAACTACGTAATAAGGCAAACAAATAGCCCGACAAGTAAAATCACAAAACAAAAAAGAAACTAATCAGCTTTCAAAACGTCACAAGTTAGTTACGCTCTGCAGTGCGATTCTGAAACCATCTCACCGTGAAAAGTTAAATGAAGAGAGCTGTCATAAGTTTCAATTCGCATCACGAGGAATGACAGCTCACTTCACCTAAGTTTTCACGGGGAGATTCTAAAGCTACGGTTTCCTAAAAAAACGGTGATCATCCACATAGCGTCCGCAATTTACCGGGGAATGACGTCACTAGAACGTTGTCTATGAAAGTAAATTGGTGTGTTTTCCTAGCGTTTTTGACACCATAAAGTCAAACCCCGCTGCCCAAAGAATTGAATCGAAAGATTTGCCCTGACCATACTTAATCACGCGAAAAATGTCCGTACTGAGAAGAGTGAGCTCACCCATTATTATAAAGCGTTTCCATGACAATCAAGTCAAGTCAATGCGTCATTTTGTATCAGAGGTGTCAAAACGAAACAGAAACACGACTATCTTTTGACGCGGCGTATCTAACGATTTAAATCTTTGCCGCTGTCATCATTTTCATGACAGCCGTCACTGGGGCCGTTATGTGCGGTCACGGCTTTTCTAGGAAACCCGTAGCTTTACAGAATAGACCGGCTGATATTCAAATCTTAATTTCTCTAGCAGTCCGATAAAAACAAGTGAACGGTACAAAACGGATGTAAGAGAGGATATTGCTATTAGTACTGCAAACGTTTCCTATAAGTCTTCGCACGCAGTATATTTTTAATTTGCACCTGAATGCTCCCAGCCTTTTTGCCATGTCTCAAGTCTCAGATATTAAAACTTTTAAGGAATGGTCCTTGTTATAGCGGTCTTTTGGACCGCGATAAAATTAGTTCGGCATCTGTCAATTACTCCAACATTTGTTTTAAACAAAGACATTACATAACAACGCGCAACGGTAGCTGAACACTTTCATAGTCGTAAAATGGGTAAACAATAATACCATAGAATTATAACTTTCAGAAGGACAGGACCGAACAACGCGTATTGTTTGACACATTTGTTTTTTGGAACCAGACTCGAATGTACTGAATGGCCTGCTTCAATAATATTATGTATGTCCAATTTTTTACAAGGCAACCTGTAGAGCACAGTATCTGTATTAATACTATCCATATACTTTATACATATAATTCTTTATTACTTTGGCTGTCTACCTGTTACCTTTACCATAACATGTTGAGATTTTACTTCTTCAAAAAATACGTGTTCACGCCTTTATTCACCGAAGGGTTAGGCAGAGGTGCGTCTATAGTACACCCTATTTCGCCAATTATGTTATAGAAGGCGAGCCTATTGCCATCAACCGGGCACAAATCCAGACTCCGGGTTGCTACTGAGAAAAACCCAATAAAGCATTGCCCGACCCTGGAATTGAACCCAGGACCTCATGATCACCAGTAGAGCTTGCGACCAATAGACCAACATGGCAGTCACCGAGTATTACGGGATAAACAGACATTATCTCGGACAGGTTTCGAAGTCAGCACTCCCTGCAATAGGGAGCGTGAACATCAAGTAAAACAAAAAATTGTCAACCTTATTGTGTGCGCTTTGTGAGGATTTCTGAAACGAAACAAGTATTTTGATGGGCATTTCTAGCGATAAATACGTTAAGGGGCATCCATGAATTTCGTGAGGCGATTCCCCCCCCCCCGCTCCCCGTGAGGTTTTAAGTGAATTCATATGTACTTTCTGAGTTCACTTCGTCCAAGTGAAGTGAAGAAAAACATCGCTAGAAAACCTGGACTTATAATTACTATAAATCTGAAATTGACAACCCTTCTTGAGCAATGCTCATGCCTTCTTTGTATGAGAAGAGTCCTTAGTCCTGCCGTGGGACAATAATAAGAAGCTATTATTATTTGGTCATGCTAGCGAGGCAGTTTGTTATTGATCTTCTGTGCTCGCCTATCCTGTGGTTATGTCGTATGTGGAAATCGCAACACTGGCTGTGTAACTGTTCATATTGATTACAAGTTGGGACTATTAATAGTAGTACATAGTAGTACACAATACGCAAGTAGACGTATGGCATGTAAGTTAACCGTATATTTCTATTTTCACTTTTATAACATGGTTAGTCTTACCAACTCGTGCGTATGCGTGTGGCGGTGTGCCCTGCGCTTAAGGCGACAATAAGTGCCAGCGACCTTGAGCGAGTGGGAGGAGCATGCGAAACTTTTATGCGAATAAAATTGCACAGAGCGTTAGCGTCTACCCGGACATTGGTCAGCGATGCACTGCCGCCCGTCGCCCGTAAGAGCCCCCGCTTCAACACGCATCAAGTTTATTCGCAAAAACAACCCACCTTGATTTATCAAACACAATACAAGTAAAAGCCGTATATAAAGATTTGGGTAATTAAATTGTCTTTTAGATGGTGCAGATTACATGAAAATACATATTTACATTACTTTACAAATTAATTACACTATGTTATAAAAATGTAATTTCAAATATTCACATATCAAATTACGAAGAAAATAGTCTAGTTAATCATTTTTTTTTTCAAACAAATAGGGCTATTCGTTTAGACGTGATGTTCAAATTGAAATCATTAAAAGTCGTATTCTGCGCCTTAAGGAGTGTATTGCTGATTCTAATGATTATACCTAATTCTGTAAAACCATATTTGTTACGATCGCGAATCATATTTTAATTAACATACAACCAGACACTGACCTGCAAATTGCAAAATACTTAAGTAAATTTGAATTTCGCGGGCTACCTTAGCGCATCCCCCTTAAGTCCTATCCCATGTAATAGGGGGCGAGCCTATTGCCTCGGACTGATCAAAGCGTTTTATTAACAGGTTCACGAGCGTAAGGAGTTAAACAAATATGTTTTGTTTACAGTTTCGCAAGTCGGTCCTTACATCGGACCGACTTTAACATGTTTTGCATCGGAAAGCACTGCACTAGTTGTACCACAGATTAGAAATGCAGCGTAGCGTGTGGGGCGCTTCACTGGTTTCAGGATACAATTACATTTTCCTATGACTAACATTTTTACAGGCTAGATTTTCCCAGCGTTTTATTGCCCTTGCAGAGTACATAACGGGGGAATATCCGTGGAAAAACTGCACGGTATGCATTATAAAACAAAGTTAATAGCATCAAATAAATGTATAGACATAAATTAGCTAGATGCTAATTTATATGAATACATATTTACAAATAAACTAGCTGCTTCCCGCGGATTCGCCCGCATGGATGTCGGAAATCCACGGGAACGTGCTACCGTGCTACATAACATTAGCTATCTGCCAGTGAAAGTACGGTCAAAATCGGTCCAGCCGTATCGAAGATTAGCCGGAACAAACAGACAGACAGAAATAAAGACAAAAAATTAAAAAAAATGGTATTTTGTTCTAAATACCGTATATACTTCCATATGCATTTAGTAAAAAGCTGTTATTTTGACATTACAAACAGACATTTCAATTGTATCTATACACATACATACAAATAAATAAAATTGGAAGTGTCTGTTTGTAATGTCAAAATTACAAATAATAGTAAAATCTAGTAACGTGTTCTGCGTTTCCATTTCGCCGTCATTTTAATTTAAATCTCTAAACAAACTAGAATAATAATTATAATAAATAATAATAATTAAAACTTTTATTTCATAAAAAATAAAGATTTAGCATGTGTTATATGTATATACCTAGACAATTTAAATGAGCTTTGGTAGTAACACAATGCAGGACAAATCTAAAAACTGAAATCTGTACACAATATGGAAAACCCTGCCTCTCAAACTAGGATAACCTGTAACTTGAGCGACAGTGATTCAGCTTACAATGTGATGCTATATGTATAATAGTAGACTGTGTCGATCTATAATTCTAGTTTGTTTAGAGATTTCATTCGTGAATTTACAGAACTGTAGCAAAAATATGCACGTTTTTCAGTGAGTTTTTAGTAAATTAACATAATCGTTAGCGGAAAACCTTCACGTGTAGCATTTTAAAAGACAATGGCGAGACTAGTTATTGTTTTCAAATTATGTATTCACGGCGGCAAATATTTAGACCATGAAAAGGGAAGATGTGACCTTGACAAATACTGTACCTCTTTGGATTGCGTTCCTAATTTCTCACACAATAGTACCGACAAGTATAACATCACCCCTGTAATCCCGAAGGGCTAGGCAGAGATGTACCTATAAGTACACCCACATTTCGCCTGTAAGGACATACTTCAATAATCTTATCTTATCTTATATTATATACTAATAATAAAGCTGAAGAATTTATTTGTTTGTTTGTTTGCTTGAACGCGCTAATCTCAGGAACTACCAGTCGGATTTGAGAAATTATTTTTGCAATTGATAGCCCCATTCTTGAGGAAGGCTATAGGCTCCTTAACATCACGGTACGACTCTTAGGAGCCGAGTAATAACAAAAAATGTCGGAAAGAACGCTAAGCGAAAACGAAGTATAGCTCGGGTAGGCGACGGGGTGGGTCGGGGGAACAAGAAATTTCACGCGGACGAAGCCGCGGGCAGATGCTAGTATAGAAATATATATTATTTATTTCCAGTTCATTTAATTACATACACAGGTACATGTATGAAAAATATTATTATATGTAACACTTTAACAGTAAAAGTATTACCTACAGCTATTTCACACAATAAATATATCTGAGAAATGGAGCCGTATTTTTTACTACAAAACCTAAAAAGATCCCCACGTTCTTGAGTTTCTTGGAAAACACGTGCCCTTCATTTTCTCCTTGTACAAGGCTGTTGCCTCACACAATATACAAGTTATGTATAACAAGACGTAACATAGCGTACTACGTACGTAGGTACGTCACGATCGAACGGACGATTAATCATACCGACGCCATAGGTCTTTTTAAGTTGCGGTAGGTACTACACCCGATACGACGATTCGTTTAATTCTGGTCCTTACATCCCAGAAATATGTTACTGAGGGGCTCGTGGATAAATGATAACAGCTGCAAGAATCGATCAAAGCTTACCGCGGTCGATTCGTGGATAGGAGACCATCCATTACATATTGAGACCCCCTCAGTGCCTCGGAAAGCCCAAAATTCTGATAACCAGTCTTACCAAGGGGTATCGTGTTACCAAGTATAACTAGGTTGAGCAGGTCAGATAGGCAGTCGCTCAATTAAAAAAATACCGGAATTCAGCTGCATACGGTAAGACTGAAAGCCGACCTCAACATAGTTGAGAAAAGGCAAAGCAGATGACGATGATGTTGCCGAGAATGGACTGCAACTAGATTTTAACGTTTTTAAAGACGGGAATTAGCCTTCTGATACTGTAGCGGTATCTACACCGCCACATGCGAGCTACTATACTGACTTCACGCAAATCCTGCATCGCGCAAGCAGAGTTTACCGAGCGACTAGCATATATACAACATCCCGACATCAACCGTTGGGCAGTTGCCCACCAGACACAACACCTGTCTGGTCGGAGGATCCTCCCTTTTCCATAGAGTATGAGTGAAATTTACACCCTGTTCCTCATACCTCTATAGTACTACGATTCGTTTAATTCAGCGTGGTAATTGCGTAACACACTAACAGTAGGAATGGTTTTCATTTTGACAGTTCAACAACATCCATTGCGTTATTTACGTTGTTGAGCAGACAATTTTTTCGAACATTCAAGCAATAGATTAGCAATAGGCTTTAAAATGATTCAGATTCTCATTGATAGTGTGTTACGAAGTTCGGGTTCTGGTCTTTAGATCCCAGAAATATGTTCCTACTTAAATCATGCTTAACCATAATCTGTAAATTTAGTTTTTGTGCCGAAAAGTATCATTATTACTATCGCAAAAATTACGCAAATCACTCTTCTAATAATCAATCTTTAGAGCGTTACGGTATTAATAGACACGCCACCGATGCGACATTACAAAATAAAAATGAATTAGGTCACCAGCAATTTATAATGTATTCTGCATGTCCATGTTATGCTACAGTTGTTCTTTCAGCACCGTTTAAAAATAAACCATGTTTATTTTGGCACTTTACTGTGTTACTAAAATTACATTTCAGTTGTCGTTTACGCTATTTCAGTACGGTTTGCGAAGTGATTGAAGTCATATTAGTGTGAAGTGCTCTCTCTGATCTTTCACTACATTTATCACTCGCTTGTCACGATCCTACATGTTATTGGCGTTAGTGATAGAAATGTGAATTTCTTTTCTACTTTACTGTGAGATCTATTAGTTTCTGAACAGCTTTTGACGTTTACAGCTTGGAGTATTGTATTGTACGAGAAATGTAGACATGAAGAATGTTAGAAGTCGGTTATAAAGTAAGAAGAAGTTCATATTTCTGTACCAATCTTAGAATAGAATATAATTCTCTTTATTATGTACACCATAGAAAATACTGGTATAAGTGTAGAAAGTTTATATATGTAGGGCATAGGCAATCTTCATACCTGTCAAAAGGGACTAGATCCTGTGACACAGGGTATCGTATCCCTAGTGCGAGATCCAGTGTTACATTTAATAATCCAACAATCAATCCTAACTAATATTATAAATGCGAAAGTAAGTTTGTTTGTTTGTTACCGTTTCACGCCTAAGCCACTGAACCGATCATCCTGAAATTTTGCATATACGTTGTCAGGTGTATAGAAACGGACCTTTCATCCCGAAAAAAAGTACTGTTCCCGAGGAAAACAACAATAACGTTCTTATGATAATAGATGACGCCACGTGTCTTTCGAATCATGATTGAATTATATTATTGTAGAAACTTTAGTACTAAGTGTATTAAGTATTTTTTTTTTTGTGAGTCTAGTGTCGATAGACCGATTTTTCATCCTCCTAACTATAATTCCCCGAACAACCCGAATTTATTGTCAAATTCTAAATTAACGCGAGCGAAGTCACGGGCAAAAGCCAGTATAAAATAAAATAAAATTGAAGTGTCTGTTTGAAATGTCAAATAACAGCTTTTACTAAATGCATATAAAGTAAGTTTAAACGGTACTTGTAAGAACATTATTTTTTAAGTTTCTTGTCTGCCTGTGTTTGCTCCGGCTAGTCTCCGAAACCACTGGACCGATTTTAATGAAATTTGGTATGTCCTTTGAACCCTCGGTAAAGACACAGGCTACTTTTTATCGACATACCACGCGGGCGAAGCCGCAGGCGGAAGCTAGTCTTATGATAAAATTATTATTATTATTATTATTTCCTTTATTTTCCACTTAAATAAAACATATAGCAATTACTTACATGTTTAACATTTTTTATAAAAAAACATTAAGTAATACATTTCAAAATAAATATAAAAAATGAACCACACCAGTATCGGGAACAGGGTCCAAGCTACAGGTGGTCAGCGCTCCTGAGAGGGGAACCTCTTTATTAACTAGCTTCTGTCCGCGACTTTGTCCGTGTGAAATTTCTTATTCCCCCGACCCAACCCGTCGCATCGCATCAGCTGCCCGCGCTATCGCGTCGTTTTCGCTTAGCGTTCTTTCTGACTTTTTTTTCTTTTTGCTCGTCTCCTAAGGGTCATGGCGTGATGTTAAATAGCTTATAGCCATCCTCAAGAATTAGGCTATCACAAAATTTTGTATTTTTTTTGAAAAAAATATTTTACATTAATTGCAAAGAGTTTTTAATAAACATATATTATTACATAGCAAACAATTTGGTTTTAATAGGGGTCGTTCAACTACTGATTGAACTTTTAGGACATATTTATAATGCATGGGAAGATAATTGCGATGCCTTGGGCATTTTTTGTGACTTGTCCAAGGCATTCGATTGCGTTCTTCATGAAACGTTAAACAGGAAACTCCGCCACTACGGGATCCGGAACGCCGCTCTGGATCTTCTTATTTCATACTGGAGTAATAGGATTCAGAGCGTTGATGTTAATGGAAAAAGATCTCCCGGATCTATAGTAACGATGGGAGTCCCACAGGGCTCAATTCTTGGTCCTTTCTTGTTTCTTATTTATATTAATGACTTGCCGTACCTCATAAAGGATAAT
The DNA here is from genome assembly GCA_916610205.1 of Griposia aprilina. Lineage (NCBI taxonomy): Eukaryota > Metazoa > Arthropoda > Insecta > Lepidoptera > Noctuidae > Griposia > Griposia aprilina. Next base: position 14,303,636 of record OU744304.1, on the reverse strand, counting down.
CATGATATAGTGTTGTTTGCGGATGATACTTCACTTTTGTTTAAACTTAAACGTCAGCAGCTGGTTACCGACGATGTAAATAGCGCGATTTCAAAAGTAGTTTACTGGTTCAATGTCAATAATTTACACCTTAATAATAAAAAAAAACCAAATGCATTAAGTTTACGCTAACTCACGTTAGACAGGTGAAAACGAATGTATTGATGAAGGGCGAAGAATTGAATCCTGAAGATAGCACAGTATTCTTGGGCTTAACTTTGGATGCTAAGCTTTAGTGGGGCCCACATATAGATAAATGGTCAAAAAAGCTAAGCTCCGCAGCATACGCTGTTAGAAAAATTCGTAATTTAACCGACACAGAGACAGCCCGTTAGTTCGTACGGTATTCTGTTATGGAGAAATGCCGCCGACATTCAGACTATTTTTATTTTGCAGAAAAGAGCTGTTCGATCAATTTATAAATTAAGTCCGAGACAATCTCTCAGAGAGAAATTTAAGGAGATTAATGTAATGACTGTGCCTTCTCAGTGATATCCATAATATAAATACAAGGAATAAACAAAAATTTGTTGTACCTACAACAAGGCTCAAAGAAATAGGTGGCTCGTTCAGGTGTCAATGTATACGCTTTTATAATAAACTTCCAAGCCACGTTCAAGATCTAAGCGTTAATAATATCAAATCATTAATTAAACGTAAGTTGTGCCAGAAAGCCTTTTATACCGTTAAGGATTATATTGAGGACAAAAAGGCTTGGGATTGAGTTGCTCCAATTTCATTTACTTAGTGAAGTATAGTATTATAATTTAATTATTGTGAATGTGAGGACTATGTAGGTCACTTTTATTTTTTATTTATTTTTTTCACTTTCTCAGGTAGTTTCAATGATAATCTGGCAGTTTGAGTGCTTTATGCGGCCTACCCAAATGTCCTTTCTTTGGTATTGTTCGTAGAGTGGTTGAGCTCCTTAAGTTCCAAGTTGAGCTCCACGATTAGTGACAAATGCGTGCACTGACTGGACAGTTCCACTCATTCTGTGTGGTTTTTCCTGAAAAGACCATTTCAGACACAAATCTACATGGTCTTCACATGATCTGACCAAGATTATGTCTGGACTTTAAAAGAGACTGTGACCTCTGAGTTTGTTTCGGCCTTTCTTCTCAGAATAGTCAGATAGGAAACGCCGACCTCTTCTAGTTTTAAAAATATGATTGACGTGTAAAAGTGTTTGTACAAACCTACTTACAGAAATAAAATCATTTATCATAAAAGCAAAAATATTTTTTCAAATCCGACCGGTAGAGTTTCAGAGATTACCCCCTAAATACAAACTTACAAACAAACAAATTTTACGTCATTATAATATTAGTATAGATATGATATTTATAGTTTCCCTTCTTCGTCTCTTCCTATTATGGCACCTGGGTGGGCAGGAGCACTAAGCCGAAAGTTGGTACGAAGTGCTACTAGTCTACGCAGGTATCTACTATAAGCACGTTCTCTATGCATTAAAGAGTTCACTCGTGAGATTCACTGGGAGATGAGAACACAGTGTGACAGTTGTTCAACCAGAAAACTGCCTATAAGAGAAGCAACGCGGAACCTAGGACCACAAACAAAACAGAGCCGTAATTGAACACCGTAACAACAGACATAAAATGGCAATTGATCGCAATATCTTTAATTTTGACAGTTTAGCCACGTTCATTACGTTATTCACGTTCTTGAGCAGATAAATTTTTCAAACCAATGTATCAATGGATTAGGAATTTCCTTCAAAACCCTTGGATTGTGAATGAAAGTATGTTACGCAATTAGGCGGGCATTTTTTATTAAGTTATTGAGATCCCTAATAACATTTAAGACTAATTAAACGCACAGATCCGATGTGATGCCAATAAAACATAAAACGTGACAACTCGGTAGTCCGCCATCTGCTAACATTTGAAAGGAACCCGTTTCCGAGAGGGATTCGCACCTTGCGAGATGAGCAGATGTTTGGTTTTTATTCAGATCCACGTGGTGAGACTTTTAGGGGCGCTGCCCAAACGTAGGACGCCGTAAACCGCTCAGTACGGCGTATTGGTAGACATTACAAGTCAGAAAAAAATTGAGTGTATTGTCAAAATGTTCAAAGACAAGACTTCTTCAAAAATATTTTATAAAAATAAAATAGTATCATGATAAAACATTCGTAAAACAGATCGTAAACTATCATTAAAGGAAATTCAATCAACTAAAGAAATACCTAAAAATTATTCCACTGAGCCGTGCATTTGTTTTTTAATTTAAGTAATGCTGCATAATTACTTTTATTTTGGTGATCATTCGAATCAGCTAACATCAAATTCATCACTATTTTGAACCTTATTTGTTGCCGCGATGCTCTATTGTCATTACCTAAACGTTTGCTTCTTACCGCGGCTTAATCTGTCTACAAATATATATTTATTAACTAAATGCAAGCCAGAAAAAAATTGTCTGCATTGTCAAATGCAATTAATCACTGCTTGTTTAACAAGACAGCCTCATTGGACAAGCCTAGCTAGTTAACATGTGAGTAGTCTAGCTTGACATTCAATAAAAAAACTTATAACACCCCGTCGTTTTTGCGTCGGGGTTTAAAAAGAGAGTGAAGAACTCTTTTTTATTGAATGACAAGCTAGACTACTAGATAGATGTGCTAAATATAAAAGCGTCTTCATATAATGTTATATATAATTATATACGTCTTTATATATAATTATGTATTATCGTGATACCGTGAACGTCCACGATACTATCGTCACGTTAGAAATTAATAAAAACGCCCACTGGATGTCAAGCTATCCTCGGGCTCGCATAGAAGCCAGGTGGGGCTCGTGGCTAAATAATAACAGCCGCAAGGGGTGATCGATCAGGGTTAGCTACGCTTACCGTGGTTGTTCCGTAGAAGGGTGACCATCTTTAAATACCCAGACCCCTCCGTGACTCTGAAAGCACGCTAAACCGTTGGTCCCGGCTGTCATTCGTGTATCTTTGATAGCCGTTACGGGTCGTCAGAAGCCCGAAAGTATGACAACCAGTCTTACCAAGGGGTATCGTACCCAGAAACTGGGTTGTGGAGGTCAGATAGGCAGTCGCTCTATGTAAAATACTGGTATTCTGCTGCATCCGGTTAAGACTGGAAGCCGACCACAACAAAGTTCGGAAAAGGCTGGACAGGTGATGATAGATGTCAAGCTAGACAATCTCATCTCCAGAAACTTTTAAGGAATGCCGCAATGTCATACCATCCGCTACAACAAACAACAATCTTATAAATGATATGAATTTCTCGATTAAATTAGTTCTAAACCTCTGTCTAGTGCACGAGACACCATGTACTGAAATTCTATTCGAATGAGCTTTGGTGTAATTCCACTGAGGATACAATCAAATTAAATCTTTGCAGGACGTGGCAAAGAGAATATAACAAATTGCATAAAAGAGAGTTAAGGCGGTACCCCGACCAAAACCTTGCCATAGTGCGTTCTTCAGAGGCTATTAACTCATTCACTGTGGGTAATAAACTACATCTAAAAGCACATTATTAATGTTCGATATCCTATCATCACATTGCGCGTTCTTATTTGTTTTTATGTGTATGTATTAAATACATTTAAAATATCCTTGTAAAAGTGACTAAAAAAATTGATTGCATGCATCTTTTGCTAAAGGTGATGTTCTATTAATTTGGGGATTACACTAATGGATAGATAAGTTAAAAATCTACATATTTCACGTCTTATTTAATTTCAAAACATCGCTTGTCTTTTTTTATTAATATAATTTCATTTTTTTTGTGAATTTTATGATAAATGAGCGTGCGCAGTGAGCGAGCCAGAGCGAGACTCAGCGACGGGACAGAGAAGGACCGAACACTCAAGGTCGTTTGGTCGGGGAAGCGCCTTAATATGCTTCAACGTATTTTATCATTTATGCGAGGAGAACATAAAAGCAAGAACATTTTATTAAATAAAACTGTTTAGTGCAATTTACATTCCCGTTTTCCAAGAACAGAGGCAGCTGGAAAGCTGTTATATTCCTTGAACGAAGAAATACTCTACATCGCGTGATTCAAAAAATCAGAATCAATATTGCACTGTATGTCCAGGTAAATAAACTATACTATACTAGGTAAACCAATCAACAAATATCAGCTATCGACATGAAATCAATAAGCTTTGGAGTACAGGAGTAGTTGTTAAACCTGTGAGTAAGTAGGTCAATATGACGTTACGGTGCTCTTAACAATAGAATAGATGTTATTTAGCTTGAAGAGGACTCTATTATACATAGAAGAAAGCCTTTAAAGTATCTAAAGATGTAAAGGCTTTCATTGTACAGGGTGTAAAAAGACTCATCACATAACTGTCAGTGTCAACTACGCATTCTGTACATCAAACTAAGTAACATTGCACAACAATACCGCCGTGACAAGAATTTTGTTTTTGGTGTGAGAAAACCGCTGTTTACGATAGTGTGCAACGTAACGCACGCAAAACATTGTGCATAGGGGTGCATGCAACGGTACAGAGGTCGTGGGGGTATTTAAAGTTACTTGTTTTCTTAAAAAAACGAGTATAAAAGTTGGAATTTTGACCTTCAATATCTCCGTAACCAGAAAGTTCCCAGGTATGGTCTAGTACAAAAAAAAATTATTACAAGGCGGGGAGTGTACAAGTGACTTTCGGGTTCGGTAAGTGTCTTTTTACATCCGTTATTTATTTATTTTAAATAGAACGGCCGGAGTCAATAAAAAAAGACCACCAAAAAAGCCAAAAAAAATATTTAACACAGTCATGCTTTCTTCTCACAAAAATTCTAACATTCTGACAGTATCATCTTCCATTTATTCGCAAACATATCAAAATCTGTGTTTGAGTTCAGGAGAGCGTTAATAGCGGCTAATGTCCGCGGAATACGGACGACGGTGCGAGTGTGCAACAGTACGGCAAGTTGTAACAGCCAGTAATTGTCTGGGACAAATAGAATGCAGATTTCATTATGTAGATCAGGAACATCTATAATCCCCCTAAGAATTTTAAATATTAGTCATCTGATTGCGCGACCGTCTTATATTTTCAGAAAGTTATATTAGACTTAATTAGCGAAGTAAGCTAAGTCCAGAACATAAAGAGGCTAGTCACACGTGTCAATTCACTTCGATTCAACTTTACTCAGGCAACCTAAGCAGTTTCATACAACTCTACCATAATATGTGACTAGTCCCTAAGTCGGAAAGCGGATGCCGACGGGATGTTGTGAAAGTTGATATAGGAGTCGCCAACCTAACAAAGTCGAACAAAAGCAAAAAGACTCGCTTCGTTCCAATTATTCCAGGCCGACGAAGTTAGCGTGCTAAAGGCAAACAAATTATATAGAAATGTTCACGTTTCTGAACAACAAAACGGTGAATCAACTTAACATCTAGAGAGGTTTTTGAATTACGCCGAGACTCGAGTACCTAGTACGTCCAAACATGGCCTTAGGGCGTTTAGCTAAATACAGACAGTACCAATAAATGGATCAAACACCAGCATTGATTCGGGAGAAAAAGATTAAGATATAAGCATACATCTTTACATGTATTACAAGCAAAATTCCGATTAGCTTCAAGGCACATGTGGCAACAACGTGCTGTACCTTTATTGTTTATCTGTACCATCATCGCAAACGTCATGTCATAAAAACAATATCTACATAATAATATACAACTCCCGTACACTAGGACAAATTTTGGACTACTTTTCTGTCCAAGATCTTAGCTCGAAGTTTAAGAGGCCCAAAGTTAGAAAGATACTCTAGCATACCAATAAGGAACATACTTTTCTATCCTTATCATAGCTTGAAACTCGGGCAAGACTTAGGAGCTCAAAGTTTGGAAGCATCTTTTCAAAACTTTGTACGGCAGTCGGTAAACCGACAGTTTCAAAGTCATAAATGTCGATGTGAATATATTATTATCTTACGAAACCCAAACAATGATCTGGATCTCTCAAAATGGCTGTCTTATTTGGTCATCGAAAAGTAAACAAGAAGGTTCATTATAGGAAATGAGTTTTTATTGTATTTAGAATCTTCCTGCTCCGTTGCAAAGAGAATTAAATATTTTAAAACTTCATGGTGAAATAAATTCATGATAACAATTCTTCTTCTATAGGGATCGGAAGAGCTTACAAACGATTTATGAACCGTGCGCTCCCAGGACCGGTGGGTGACGCGTATCACCGCGTATGGCGCAGTACTGAAGACGACTAAGCATTGGATTAGATAGGCCTTTGCCCGGGCCCTTGTAAATGATCGACCGTTGGTTAAAACAAAGATACGACTATCTTTTCCAACAACGAAACGTGGTTTTATAATCTTCTATCCATTAGTAGTCTTTCGTTTACCGTTGGCAAGAAAAACGATTCGTTAATGATATAGGAACCCGGCTATAAATTAAGCCTGATAACCTTCAGTAAAAGCTTAATGATTCGGAAAGAAGGTAGGTAAGTAAAGCTAAATAGTAGACAAGTTATTCAATGCAATCAAACCCTAACATATAAAACTATACGAATTAATAGAGAAATATTATTGATTTCTCACAAAGCGTCGTCGTTGCGACGTTCGTTCATGTATAAATCGCAATGCGATACTGTGACACTGCGTAGTTGCATCACTCAACACCTGTTAGTCGAAGCCAACAGCAAATTACTCAAGCCATCCGATATCAGTCACACTGTGAGCTTATTATTACAGTGTAAACATTTGCATGTTGTGATAGTCAGCTTTCGCCATCATTACTTTGTATAATAAACATAAATCTGTCTTTGCTGTGGCGCAGTCGGGTAAAAAGTGTAAAACAACGAATCCCCATATTATATAGGATAGGACAGGTCACAAAATGCAGCCAGTTTCTTTTTAAGGGGGATGCGTCAAGGTAGCCCGCGAAATTCAAATTTACTTACGTTTTTTGCAACTTGTAAGTCAGTGTCCGGTTATGTACGTTGATTAAAATATGATTCGCGACCGTAACAAATATGGCTTTACAGAATTATAATCATTAAATCAGCAATACAACTCTTTAAGTTAGAATTGGCCTCAAATGTCATGATTTCATGAAATAGTCATTCAATAGGGTAATATGAACTTAGAGAGATGTATTGATGATTTTTAAGATTATAATTCTATAAATAAATATTTAATACGGCCGCGAATTATATTTAGATCAACATACAACCTGATACAGACCTGCAAATTGCAAAAAAACGTAAGAAAATTTGAATTTCGCGGGTTACCTTGGCGCATCCCCCTTAACAATAGTGTACAACGACAAATATCGCGCTGATCGAGTAGCCAAACAGACCAACTTTTCAAACATTTGAATGGATTCTGCTATATTGCCAACATGAAAGTGACAGTTGTTACGAATGGGTTACGAACTTAGAGCGGTTCTGCACGACATCCGATCCGAATCGGAGAAATGTTGATCCGAAGTAGTCATAGTATTATTTGTGAGGGGTTGCGCACTAGATCCGAACTCTGTTCGTCCGAATTGAGAACTTACCCAATTCGGATTGAACTCGTTTGAATTCGGATTCAGATCGGATGCGGTGCCGAACCGCTCTAAGTTCGTAATCCATTCGTAACAACTTAGGGTGCCGACAAGTGCGGATTCAGGGGGGGGGGGGGGCACAGGGGCACGTGCCCCTCCCAAACGGTTTAAGTAAAATATAATCGAATCGTTTGGATGGACTGGCCTGAATGCATATCCATCATGACATTGCTTCAATGATAAACGCTGAAGAAGTACCTACTACATCTTCAGCAGCTTTGGCATAAGTATTATGGTTCAAAGAGGTGCAGTCAGTTCGTACTCAGGCACTGAGGTCTGCTATGCCAACAATGCGCCGGCCTAGAGTTGGCGAGAGGATTTTAGGATAACATATAATGCTAAAAATATGCGCGGTCTGAGTCAAAATAAAAACTAACCAAACCAATTCGAGGTGGGGTGCTATAATAATTGAGCTCGCTTCGCTCGCTCTTGCACCCCAGGGTCTCATAAATCTTAAACTTTACTACCTATGTCGACAAAGTTACTCTTATTTCTGTATCTATAGTCAAAAGCAAATCCATCCTATCAGAGGCGGGGTGCTAAAATTGCATTTTTGTTTGTAGTTATTCTTATATGGTATTGAAAAAGGATAAATCCCAAAAACAACATAGTGCAATACGAGATGTAGGAGAAACTTCTTAACTGTCTAGCCCATATGCGCCTCCCAGAAATAAATCCTGGATCCGCCCTTGGGTGCCGATCTTAAAGTTTCGAATGACCTTACCTTGTCCAGATTTAAGTCCTCCGATACGATACCTCCGATGCGGTACCTGGACCGCTGAAGTAGGCCACATTTATAGGTCAAATTTATATGGACCCTGGGCACGCAAAGGTAGGCTAAGGAAAGATTGAAGTCATGATAGGTGTCGGCAATGAAAAGAAACGCTTTCTTCTGATAATATCGGGGTAGATTAGATAAGGGCTAAAAATTATGTGGCGAAACTAGTGACAATAAATTATTTTTATAATATGGGGCCTGTTTCACTAAGTCTGGCTCCATCCACCAGATAAAAACTGGAACTGAATATGCATTTGAACTGGAACTGCTAGAGAAGTTAACTGCCATAAAGCAGTTAAGTTACCAGGTGATAGATAGACGGGGCGGGCGTCTATAAACAGATCGTTACAGTATTTTTATCTCACGAAGCGACGCGCGCTTTACTTGTGGTTACCAAGTGTACAAACACGCTGTGAGTGTGTAAGCGCAGGACCTCTTTGATACGGTGTCCGAGAGAATGGCGAAGTCAGTAGTGTGTGCGTGCGTGTGTTATGTGCTGACGCTACTTGTCGTCACGCGTAACTATTTAGTGATCTGTGGTCACGCACACATTCACAGAGAGTTTGTACACATGGTTACCACAAGTAAAGCGCGCGTTGCTTCGTGAGATAAAAATACTATAACTTTCAAACCTTTCTAGCGAAGTGCGAACATTCAATGGGGTTCTTTACAAAATCTAGACTATACAGAGTTTCAGGTATCCTAACAGAAAGGACTACACGATAAAATATTCCTACATGTTAACGATATTTAATACTAGCTTTTGCCCGCGGCTTCACCCGCGTGGAGGTCGGAAATTATCCCACGGGAACGTACTACCGGGATAAGGAGTATCCTGCGTGTTAATCCAGGTTATAAACAATCTGTGTTCCAAATTCCATCCAAACCCATTTAGTCGTTTTTGCGTGAAAGAGTAACAAACATCCATCCATCCATCCTCATAAACTTTCACATTTATAATATTAGTAGGATAGGATGAAACCCACTCCTAACGACAAGCTGAAAAACTTTTAGTACCTTAAATAAAATAAATCAATGATGATAACGCCTGGCGTGGGCCTTAGTTGTTACAAGCTTGTTCAAGCTATTACTAAAGTATTGATTACAGATGAGAACATAATTAATTATATTGCGTAAAAGTCGTATGAAGTATCAGGTTTTATTCCCTCGTTTCTCAAAATTATACAAGATGTTATGTTCAGGAAGAAATTCGCAGAAACAGCCATGTAATTTGAATGGTTTCCTGTAAATAGGGAAAAGCTCAGTTTAATGTTGAGAAGAATATAATTACACATTGTACTGCCATTTTCGAAGCTATTGGTGATGTTGGCGTGTGAACTGACGAATGTGGATGCGAAGCCACCCAAATGTCCTTTCTTTGGTATTGTTCGTCGAATCGTTAAGATTTCGTCGACCATGTACCTATGTAACGCGTGTTCTGCCACCCTCCCAGTGATGGCGTAACTCAAATGACGAACAATACCAAAGAAGGGACTTTGGTATTGTTCGTCGAATCGTTGAGCTCCTTAAGTCCTGGCTTCCTGAGTTGAGCTGCACGATTACTAACAAATGCGTGCACTGACTAGACAGGTCCACTCATTCTTTGTGGTTTTTCCTCAAAAGACCATTTCAGACACAAATCTACATGGTCTTCACATGATCTGACCAAGATTATGTCTGGACTTTAAAAGGGACTGTGTTCTCTGAGTTTGTTTCGGCTTGTCTTCTCTGAGTAGTCAGATAGGAAACGCCGACCTGATATAGTTTTTAAAATACGATTGACGTGTAAGTGTTTTTGTACTAAATCATTTATCATTTATCAAGCTTTTCAGAAGTAAGAAGGACATCTCATAATGGCATTAATCATTAATAATTCAACCCGCTGATGAGACAGATCGATGTCAAATTGCCAAGGTTGATGGCTCATCCCCTTCAAAATCAAAATATTTTATTTCACATAACCCTATACCCATACCATACCCAACCCATAACATGGGCACTTATGAGACGTCAGAAGCTAGGCGCACGGTTCCAATTGATCGTTTCCTATGGTGAAGAGCCGGCAAAAAACTCCACGGTTACTCTTTTAAAAATAAGTGGCTTTTAGAATGTTTTCAAATTACAGTGTTAATAGGTGTGGGAGGACAGTGTAGGCCTGTCAACAAGTAACAGTTACTCAGCAAAATACAAAAAGGTCTACCAATCTCCAGTGTCCAAGCTAGATCTTACAGTGTTGACTACAGAAAGAGTAAGCATTAGCGAAGGTTTTAAGGGGGTTCTAGAATAAGGACATTATTTTGTTAACGCGTATATCCCATTGCATAAAATAAATGAAGTTCGTCCATAAAGTAATATTATAAATGCAAATGCAACTGTATGTCTGTTTCTTGACTTTCCACGCCTAAACTACTAAACCGATCGTTACACATATAGGTAACCTGGGACTTGGAGCCTTCTCCAGGTCCACAGACACTTTTCATCCCGGATATTTATATAAAACTAATGTAATACAAAATACACACAGATAAACAGAGGGAAAGCCCACATGAGATAACGAGTCAAAATTAAGGGCTCCCGCAAACAGGCGCTACGCGACTCTAGTAGAACAATTTGCATGAAGTTTTCATTGAAATGGTTCTACTAGAGTCGCATCGCGCTGTGGCGTCGCGACTGTCTGCGGGAGCATTAATAATGAAGTGACACTTATCCATAATGCATAAACGACGGACGTATTAATAAGGATCAGATAACTTAAAACAGTAGTTTTGCATACCATTGTAAGCTTTACAAATAGATTTCAAAAGACTCCTAATGAAATGTGTTGTGTTGTTATTTTATTGTGTTTTTACATCTGGAATTTCTCAGTAGCAGCCTGGATTTTGGATTTGTGCCCGGTTGATGGCAATAGGGTCGCGTCATACATGGGACTTAAGTCGAAGTTACAATACTTTTTAACTTTCTTAAACCCCTGTAAATCTAGCCAAATGTAAATGCTGAGAATCTGCCGGGGTCGCGGATTGTTCGAAAGAGTTACCGGGGCCCTGGCGCACAGGCAATTGAAGGAACACGGGTGGGTTTTAGTCAGTAAGAGTCTGACACGCCCTTCCGCTCCGCCCATAGCGGGAGAGGTCATTTGATGAATTACAAGCCAAAAAAAAAAGTAGGAATGGCTTTCATTTTGTCAGTTCAACAATATTTACATTCATTGTGTTATTTATGTTGCTAAACAGACAAGTTTTTCGAAAATATGAAGCAATGGATTAGCAATATCCTTCTAAATTTCCAGATTGTGATTGATAGTCTGTTACGCAATTGGGGTGCAGATGTATGAACGTATACGAAGCAGACCGGGTATGGAAGGATCGTACCAGGCAGGTAGCGTTCTGTAGTTTCTGTCATCTCCCATGGGTAGAAGACGTGAGTTTATGTATGTATGTCAAACAGAGTTATGTATTCTTCCGATTAAAGTTAACTGACTATTGAAAAATCAGCCCTAAGACATCATCATTCTCCTGCATTTATACCAATTTATTTGGGGTCTGCGCCAGCGCCGGCCCTAGCCTTAGATCAGGATAGAGCGAGATCGTCTTTCGGCGCCCTTGTCTTAGTTAGTATTGATGCTTCTAGATCATAAATACGTCAATTCTCGAAAGAAAAAACTTTCTACGCGCTTATGGTTCCCGGGCGCCATAAATGCACGCAAGGCATCGCCGTAATGCGATTTGATATAGTTAATTGTATTTTTGAAATACTTATAACGTTATGTCGCACTGTATATCGCTATTTATCATAACGTTATGAAGCCCTGATTTTAGCTGTGCACAAAAGAGCTGTTACCAATGTAATTTTACAAGAAATGTTGGTGTCGGACTAGGTTCAAGGCTATTCTAGCTGCTCCATACAGTCAGATTTAGCTTTTTTTAAAGTCTGTAGATCTACGGATTTATCTAGAGGCAATCTATGGATTTTTCAGCGTCATTCTACGGATTTTTAAACCTGATCTGACAACACTGCTCTCGCGCCTCTCAAAAAGCGCCATCAAAATTTTATTTTGCGCTGGAAATTGTTTTTCGCATTTGGCTTTTTGGCGCCCCTTGCGATCTGGCGCCTAGGGCGACCGCTTCTCTCCCTCTACCCCAAGGCCGACGCTGGTCGGCCCAACATGTCTATTTCTTCCATACTTCTCTAGTAGTTGTCATCAAAAGCAGCCCTAAGTAGAATAACAATATGTAAAATTTTACATAAACACGATGAAAATATGTATAAAATCGTTATGGCTAAAGCCCTAATAAGTCTTTTGTCCTCATTCTGCTGAAAAGGCAATGACTGATAACATTTATCATGCGAATGTCAAGTTTTATGTATAACAGCGTTTTAGTTTTGTTTGGGAGTTATATCAGGCGCTTAAGTGCACTGTTGGCACATTCCCGAAGAGCTCCATCAAACGCATGTTGAAGAACTAAAGGAAATGATATCTATAGTTCGGAAATAATAGGACAAGTTTCGTATCCTCAAGACCGAGGGATCTCTGTCGCCTCTAGACTCGATTTCAAATAATGTAATTACATTTTTAAGGTTCCGTACCTTAAAGGGAAAAAACGGAACCATTATAGGACCACTTCGTTGTCCGTCCGTCTGTCCATCTGTCAAGGCTCTTTTTCTCAGGAACGCGTGGAGGTATCAATTTGTAATTAATATCAAATACGTGGATCTACGGTCATTTGGAGCTCTACAAAAATCAAGCTTCTAAATAAACGCAATAATAAAATACAAACATTTATGCGACATATTTTGATACTCGCATATAAATGAATACCTAAAGGGTACCTCCCGTTGACCTAGAATCATGAAACTTGGCAAGAAGCAAGGTCTCACAGCACACAAGTATAGGAAAAAATCCCAAAATTGCAGTTGTCCGTTAATTTGTAGTTTTATTACATTTTTTTTTGCTATTACTTATTTACTTTTGCAGTTGGAGAATTGACCGTGACGTATATCTATGTAAGGGAGTACATTTTTTCAACTACATTGTTAAGTTTGTTTTGGGATAAATTCAACCCATCTACGGAAACCTTCAATGTGCGTGGTCCGACATGCCCTTGGCCGATTTTTTTTATTAGGATGTGCCTTTATCTTGTTCTATCATATTCATAATGAAGCTATAAGGCTACTTAAAATACGCGCCACACGCGACACAAAGACACCGCGTGTAGCGCGACGAGCGGTGCCTTTGTGTCGCGTCTGTTTAAAGAAGCCTTTAAGCACATTGTCATTCCAAAATGGACTGCCAGCGTGTAGTATCGTGGCTGGCGAGGATATCGCAATAATGATTATTTCCACGCAAAAGCACTCCATAATTTATTGTTCAACTAGAATCAAGTGACCTACTGCATAGGTAAATATAGGAAAAGGCCGTAACATCAGGGAACTTTTATGAAAATAAGGCATTCTCCCTTTTACTAAGCTACTAAGGAGAATGATATATGCAAGACATACCTTAAGTCTCCTTACAAGCTCATCTGGACCGAGGTCATCGGTGATTGGACGGCAGCCTTGCGGGTACACTATTTCCGCCATGCTGCCAATCTGGAAGAAAAGAAAGGAATATGTGTAAGTTTACCTGAATCGTAAGAGAAACTGGGTAAGCCCAATTCTACTGACTTTTGGACGGTTACAAAGTGCCTTAAAATGGTCTAATTAAAGTAAATTTGCGAAACGAAAACGATTTAAACTCATCACTATCAGCATCTTAGAATCAACAGCATTTAAAAAAAAATGGAGTAGATGCTCAAAATACTTACTTTTTATTCTAGTTAAGTATTTTCCAATAGATGGGAAATTAACAAGTTTTTGACTCCACAATAAGACCAAATTAAAAGTTATGGCTGTGTCACACAACACAACACCTCTTTATCATACAACAATCTATAAAATGTCATTGAAATGTGAGCACAAATGCCACGATAATGTAGCTCATAATGTCTTTAGTTCCAGTGGTCGCAAGCACTACCGCTGAGCCTGAGGTCCTGGTGGCGATTCCCAGGTTCCGCTAAAGTATTAATGGGTTTTTCTATCAGGAATTTCTCAGTAGCTGTCTAGAGCCTGAATTTGTGTACAATTGACGGCAACAGGCTCGCCCCGGATTACATGGGTCTTCTAAACAACTGGCGAAATGTGGGTATACCAATGTAAGTACTGGAAGTTGATGGCCTTGGTCAATGCGTGTGATGAAGAATGTAAAGCATCACACCTTTGTATTAATGTTTGATTTTGGAGGATGCATATCTAATAACAAACAACTTACCACATCATCATTTCTCCCGCTCTTATCACAATTTATTTTGGGTGGGGGTTGGTCTTTTTCTTCCATACTTTTCTATTAGTCGTCAACTCGGTAGTCACCCCCTTTTTAGCCTTATCATCTTTCACACAGTCCATCCATCATTTCTTTGGTCTTCACCTACTCTTATAGCCATCCACATTCATAATCAAAACTTTCCTCACAACATTTTAATAATTCCTCTGCATCACATGCCCATACCTTATCAACCGATTTCCACACAATGTTTCAGTCAATGGTGCCACTTTCAGACTTCCTCTTATGTACTCATTGCTTATTCTATCCATTCGCGTAACACCACACTTCCTTATAACATTCTTCTTTCATTCTCTTTTGTGGCCCAACATTCTGATTCATACAAGACAGCAACACCACTTAACACATCCATACATTTTATAATTTGAAAACCATACAGGTCTAGCCTAGTTTGGATCCAGAATGTTTAGGTTTGCAATAAAAAAGGCAAATACTGAGAGAAGATGAATCTTAAATCCCCAAGTTATTAGCATAATATATAAAACTTGGTGAGGTTGGCAGGAAAGTCATGGACTAGACAGGCAAGGAGCAGGGAGAATTGAAAGAGGTTGGAGGCCTTTGCCAAAGAGCACACAGACTCAGAACTGATATTCAATGTGTTTTTGTACTTCAACTATCACTCTGAAATAAGGTTATATTAATAGTTGGATAGCTCCAAATGTACTTTCCATATTTCAATAAACCCTACATCAATGTGTGGTTCTGTTGAACATACAAAATATTTTGTCTATAGAAAACTTTGCCTCATTCAAATATAACTAAGAAATAGTATTAAAAATGGAGGTCATTCAGTCATAATTAGTTAAAGTATACAGTTTCATGTAATATTTAACTTATAATTTTACTAGTTACTGTAAAACCATGTTTAACAGTTGTTAATACTGTCCCCTCTATTTATGGCTTAATACATCTTTATGTGTGGATGGATGTTATACACGGTTTAACAAGGCTTCAAAATTAGGAAGAGCCATAATTAAAATATTTTGAGTGAAAGAAAGAAAAGAAAGAAAGAAAGAAAGAATAAAGTTTATTTGGACACAGTACGTGAAACACAAATAATAAAAAATAAAAAGTGATAACAGTGTGTGCCTCACGGCTGCGCCAAAAAGGCCAAAGGCAAAAGGCAAAAGTGAAGTATGCCATTAGAGCAAATTCCTTGTTCTTAACACTTGACAGCAGTTTCTATTGTTTCATAGCATAAGATGACATCTGTATTCTAATAAGGGTGAGGTATACCACATAGCATAATCAACCTATGATTTCCAACTGCTGGGACACAGGCGTCCTCTCTTTGGGTGGTAAATGGGCTGCAATCCACCACACAAGCCCAGTGCGGGTTAGTCGATACAGGTTCTGTGGTTTTGCCTACTCCCATGCGAAAAAGGCATGAGTTTGTCTGTTTAAGAAGGAGTAAGTTAGCAACAAGGATAATGCTTGCTTTTACAAAAATAGCTGTCCCAAGTGCACGCACATTTCATTGGTCATGTTTAAGGTCAATAGGATACAAATCCTGCTCGAGGGCACTACTGAATAATGGTCCTGTAGATCTAACCCATGTTTCAGTTCCATGCCATCATGCCTATGCCCAAAGCTTTGCTTTTGCCCTGATGATTAGTACACAAAGATAGCAAAACATTGTGCTGCGTAAACAATTGAGATGATTGCTTCCTGGTGAAACAAAATTTTGCACTAAATTGGAGCAGAAACAAGAAACAGTCATGCTAAGGGCCCCATTATCAAAACTAATGCATTCAACAACATGTTTAAAACATAAGTTTTACTCTAAAAGTAGGTCAAGACATTGAAACAGGGATAATGCTACCCAGATGATCAGAATTACATTGGAAATATGTAGAATCATCTAGAAAGTGAGGGTGATTGCAACCCTATCTGAATCCTATGGTACACTTATATCTAAAAGCTGCTAAAGTTTTGGTCAGAAAATTATGTTTCAATAATGTTTACCCAGTAAGCTGTAATACTGTCACATATTGATTGAAGGCAGAAGTTGGTCATGACCAAAATGCGCATCCACTGACATTATTAGCTGTATACAAACAGCCTAAGTCCACATTGTAGTATCTGTTCTTGACCTAACATGATTCTGGTGGCTTATCACGCAAATCTTTATTGATTGTGAACGATCGAGAAAAATAAAGGACATCGGCCTCATAACAACACCAATGTGATGTTTAGAAACATATAAAATGACGTGTCGATCAAATTAAGTCATAACTTTTGGTTTTCACATAGAAATATCATTGCGAACGTGATATTTACCCTACCCTGTTGCTGTGCTCGTGGTTTATACAACAATCAAATTATGCCAGATTATGGCAGACCCAGTTTTTACGACCAAGCAAACAACACAAACTTAAGAGGTTAATCCATCGTAACTGCACCAAATTATACCAAAATATATTGAATTTGTATCGTGATTACACTTAAACAGACAACTAAAAACTATAATGGCTAGAATACGTACAAGAATTCATAGACGTGGGCCTGCGTTCACGTCCCGATGTTTACAAAATCCACCACAATATAACAACTCAAACAAACTGTTCACTGTTATAGCATTATAGTTTCATGAAATCTTCACTGGAAAACAAATCATAGGGGTTGAAAAATGTCCTATTGATCTAAATGCATAGAAAATTCGTGCTAATAATTTTTTATCAATCTATGTGGACGCCAAACTGCGGGAAAAACTACAGCGAAGTTGGCATCATATCGCTCGCAATTCAAGGCCGTCTAGAATCTATGATATTGGGAAGGCAGTTGTCTCTGCACTCTGCGCTTTTTTCGTTTGTGGAAATTGTCTATGGTGAATTTGCATGGTCCAGCTACATACATGTACATTCGGGTGCACTGTTGTTTTTTGACAAGAATACCATTTCCAAATATAACTTAATCAATTATTAGTGAATAAATAATATGAGATCGACCACCACCACCAAAATCGAATTTTATTATCACTTTTGTTTTTGTAAATCCGCTCAGTTTAGGTTTTCTTAGATTTTATTATCACGTTTCAGGAAAATAAAAGAAGATATATATTTTAAAGTTATTTTATTTTTTCATCTTATTACATACTGTACCCAAAATATGTCGGATGACATTTATAACCGATGATGAATTATTACTTAGAATCGCTGTTACGAAACAGCCCTTTCACGTTATAAAAGGTGATTAATTTAATGCAGCAGTCAGTTTGTCATGTTGGCAATTATCTTAAATATACGAGAATTCTAATTGATAAACATACATTGCAACAGATGGCAATGAGAATATTTTTCAGAACCTTCCGTTAAGAATGGTAACGTGACACCACCGACGGCTGTCACAAGCTCTATAATAGTTAGGTACTAAATATTTAAAAAAATGTAGGCCTATAAAATTAATTATAGTGTGATCTGCCATAAATGTAGTCTCAGTAAGATTATATAACTTCTCAAGCATATATTTTAATATTGTTTACAGTTTTTACTAAATTCTTATCTAATAACAGTGAATGAGATCTATTTGCATACAGTTATATATTTTATTCTATTGAGTACTTACATTTGATGATATTTAATACCAATAGCCATCACAAAATGATTAATTAACTACAAATTAATTATAAACCCTAATTTATCCTGAAAGCAAAGCAAGATTTGAAAACGTACATGTTAATTATAAAAATATATCTATTCATTTAGACCAAAAATTGCCCAGCAAACTTCCAAATAATTAAAGAAGTTTCACTTCATTTACTCAAAAACCATAATGATTTATTTTAGAGTCTAAACTTTAACTCCCAACAATATTCTTAATCTAATTCAAGTTTTCTGAAGGATCCTGCCGTCGAATGTATATCTTGAGTTAAATCGTTCTTCTCCAAAGCATGCAAGTCCACCGACATTCCATCTAATGCCAGCAAGTCATCTCTCTGCTTCAATAGGTTGCGTTTCAGTTCTTCAATCATGTCTCTGAGAGGAACAGTGCCTCCATATTCTTTCGGCAAAATTGCTGGATCAACGTGTTTCATCAAATCGTCGCTTGTTCGATGGAACTGTGAACAGAGAAAATTAAAATGAGAAAACAGATGAAATCTGAGAAACTTAACACTGGAGGTTGCCCATTAGATCACCTTTACAGTATACGTAAACTAGTGTGAAAATCCGGTTGGTTCTGGTTCTGTAGTTTTTTCTTTAAATAAAGTTTAATAAAAAAAAAGTGTTAAAATTACCATCACACGGTCCTTCAGTTTATCGCTGAGCAAAGATACAGCGAACTCGAAGAACTTGACTCCGTAGTGTGGAATGTTCACGAAGTGAGTGCGCTTGTGCCTCATTGGGGTAGAGTTCTGAAATAAAACATTAACTAGCTTTAGATTTTTTCAAATTCAATGATTTTTGTTGTTAAGATATTCGGAATTTTGAATGTCGCGGGTTAACTTTGTTAGCGAATTCTAGCCTAATGTATCTGCGGGATAATCCCGAATTAACGTTGATGAGTCCATCATGGTAGGTACATATCTATAGCTTGACTGACACCGCTGTACTTGTACCACGCCTTAGGTATGTGTGCGGCGAGACGGGGGGGGCAGTGCACGCCGCTCATTCGTCAACGCTCACGGCGTCCCGCCCCCCGCCTCGCTGCGCATACCTGAGGTGCGGTACAGCGGTATCGGTCAGGCTATAATTATAGACTCGGGACCGAATTACTACAGTATTATATCATTCAAAAGTCGTCTTCAAAACACTACCAGTTATTATGCCCGGAATCTGGGATTCCTTTTAGTAAAAAATTTGGGTATATGAGATTAACTACGAAATGACTCGCACTCTGACTAGTTCCTTTCTCCATGCTTTTAATTATACGTTTGTTTTGTTTTAAAAAACTGAAGAGCACTATAAACTTGCAACAGGTTTTAGAAGCATCTCTTTCAATTTTTTTTGCAATGTTACTAAGCGATATTTTTTAAATGGAACAAGAAAATGGCAGCTCCTAGAGTGAACTGCCCAAGAGACGATAATAGCCGTTATTTAGAAGCAATAATACAGATTTAAACCGGGCGAGCGCGCGACCCTCTAGAGGGCCACCGGGGCTTGACGGTGTGAGCATGAGCGACCTAATGGCCCTTTAGGGGGCCACCGGGGTTTTAGCGGTAGTACTAAGTAGGTATTCGAGTTTGCTTTTTTATGCACGTGTTTCTGTGACATAATAAACATATTATTTTCTTTATTTCTTCTCACCTGTATACAGTTAAGCATAACCCTGACATCAGTGAGTGACCACAGGCTCACGTGCGGCATCTGCATGCCAGCCTCGTCATTCACGTGGGTGTACCCCAGCAGCTGTGATCTTGGCTCGTCCAGCAGCAGTTCCACGATCATAGAGTGGACGCGGGCCATCACGCAGTTGTCGAATTGATGGGGGTCGAAGCGACCTGATGGGGGAAGAGGACTTTAGTGTTTGGCCTTTACGTCCATGTGTTTGGCAAGTTTTGAAATATTCCTATGAAGAAGGATTCCCTTGACCGAGATCTTGATCGTGCCCTGCTCCTACTCAGTCACCAAAACTTTGGTTGAGTGACGAGTGTCTTCTGCAGTGTGGATGGTTTATTTTTTGGTTTGGAAACGAAGCGTTTCTAAAAATACGACATCTATTGACCAAAGAAAGACTTCACCCTTCTTATGTCCGCAGGACACTGGGGTTACTATTGGCATCAGCTAAATTTGTTTGATGTCTAAAGCTCAATAAAAAGGTTAAAAGGTTGAGTTAAAAAATTGATTCCCAGACATTTTTTATACTACATAATATTAACTTTAAATACAAATACATGTAGATGACGTTACCTACGTGCGGATGAGTCAGTAGTTAAATACTTACGTTTTTTACACGAACTGAGTAATGCGCAAATAATATAACCGCAGAATGCCATCCGACTTCTAGGAAATCATCTAACGGACACGAATAATAATAATAATTCTATACCAATACAGGGTGGCGATTTAATCACCTGCATCCGTCAAGGGGTTGATTCTACACGTCACTCTATAACTGACGCTAAAGAAAAACATTGCATCAAAATAGTGTGTCTACTGTTGTTTAAGAACTTGTTTTTTTCTTCAGGAATCTGATAAGAGTTTCGTAGCGAAACTTGTTTAAAATGACGGGTAGAATCACCTCGGCGGATGCAGGAGACTAAAGCGCTACCCTGTTTAAGGGAAATAAAACGAATTACTTAGACCATACCACACCTACACACGTTATAGTAAAGCAGCTTAAACCGCTTCACGAACTTACCCATACAAGACAGCACCACTCGCCTACCCTCAGCGTCTCTTTTCGGCAAAGGCACCAGGTACCCTGCATCAATCACTGCAGCGATCTTAGGGTCCAAGGGGTCTAGATTCTTGAACCATTGAGGGTACATCTCGCGGATGGTGAGGTACCGCTCCAGCATGGAGCAGGCTTGCGGGATGGAGTACTTTTTCGTCCGGAGGAAACGGAGGAGGAAGGGCGAGTCTGTAAAGATAAGGTTGTTTATTGTCTGACTAACATGAATATTGATTTTAGTCGTTAGGGCCTTTTAACAATCTTGCTGCATCATAGAAGACTAAGATTTTGGGGGAGATTCCAGATCGTATAAAAATCACAAAAACGAGCCTACTAGACTCGCTTGTCCCTTTTACTCCTAAAACCAAGTTTTCAGAGACGACCTCAGTGCTCTCGTTCTTGTGTTTATTGATGGTAACCAAAAATAGCTGGCTAGCTATAGCTTATTTTCCTTTTCGGGGTGCGTTATTTCCTACTGGCTATTCATAATAATTAAGCCAAGCCATGTCATCCGAATAGGCCATCTGGCACAGTCACCCTACGTCCTAGAACATGATACTTAGTTACTAATCGTTGTACATTCGAGACCTGCACTCAAAGGGTTTGACCATGAAGTAACTGATACAATATTTACATACCACGTGATCAGAATCACAATTGGATTACATGCATCTGGTCTCAGGACCAATTTACTTTAAAGTTTATTGTTTTCGGTGAAATTGGATTCAAGAACCTGGATGTTACAATATAAGTGCAACATTTAATAAAGATTTTGAAGATGCTATACATATTTTATGGCGAGAATAATTTAAGATTAATTTGAGTCTGGTACTTAGTAGTCCGCTTTGTCCGCATGTAATCAGTGTTTAAGCCTTAAAAATTGTTATATCTCGGTACCCTGGGTACCTGGACCTAGAGGCCGAAGCCAACTCGCAGAGGCCCATTAGACGCTTTCAATGAAATTAGGGACCAACCGACGATTATCCCTTTACGCACTATGCAAGTGCACCCAAGGACAACCCCCGGTTGGTGTAGGACTATTGCAGGATATGGAAACAAGGGTATTGGACTATGGAATGGGGTGGCAAAAGTCTGGTTACCTACAACTATGGAAGGACTATGACCCCTGCCTGGCCAATATTTTATATATACAATACGCGGATAAAATAGCAGCGGGTGACTTGCGCACTCAATAATGGGCCCCCGGAAACGATCGCTAGCACATAGTGACGTAGCGACAAGGGGGCAACATATTCTGAGGTGCTTGAGGAGTGGAGAGGTATTCTACGGCTATCAGGACAATCCCGGACGTACGGTCAATGATCCCTACCAGTCTACCAGCATCATACTGGAATACTTCCTTCCTCCGAGCAAGATTACTCGCGAATCTCCATATAAGCCGGCCAATAAAGGCAAGATTGACATGGTATTATTATGGAATGTGTTATTACATTGTCGATGGGCTGAAAAGTTTGTGCTATCAGTGGCGCATCGTGCAACCTTAATTTGAAATACAGCGTCACCACCATAGATCCGTGAACTACGACGGAACGTATTGATATTGGACGAAAGGACCAATCATATCAAGGGAGACCTGGTACCAAGAGTTCTTTTAGTACCGGGAAATATTTCTTACCAGTTCTACATTTCTTGATTGCAGGATGTTTCTCAATAAAGTGTCTCATCTGTGCCAGAGCCTGTTCTCTTAACGCTGGTTCTTCTCTCAGTTCATTCCTGGCCTTTTCTCTAAGTTCTGGAGGCAGCTCTCCAGACTCCCGCTCCTTAGCTTCAAGGATGTACATTCGGTCATCATCGGTCAACCTCGGCGCTTCGATGATGTCATGCTTCGGTTCGTGCTCCCTTCGGCAATCTTCGGGCTGCAGTACTGATGTCGCCATGTTGGATTATCTGGACCAAAAGGACAATAAAATTAATTAGGAGGCAGCTGGATGCGGATGGAAAGATTAATACCTAAAGCTCTTAGTATGTTTCATAGCACATGACGGTAAGGTGGCTTCATTATTCGTATTGACTCAAATTTTATCAAACAAATCAACGGATAGTTTAGTATAAGATTATCCAATCATTAGGCTTAAAGTAAATATTGTACGACCTTCGAAGTTTCTCAGTGTGCTGTGATGTGTGCAGACACGCAAATGTAAAGATTTGCTAAATACTTATAAAAGTAGGTTGTAGTTAACTCTTAATTGAACTTGTAGCCTGTAGGTAGGATTATTTATCATTTATATCTCATAATTTAATGCCAGCTCCTGATTTTAATTAGTCCACACCTAGAAATCTGCCAACTGCATAATTTACATACCTACTAATTCTATACCAAGCCAAATTTAAATCCTCAAGTCATGGAACTGGACAGGGAGTCAAGAATGGGACTATCCAATGACAATATTAAACTATTTCGAGTTACTGGTAGCAATCTTATGTATGGTACAGTCTACAGTCACGGAGAGTCTGATGAAAAGCGATGGGCCTAATGTATGTTGTGAATCAAGATAGCTTACAACAGTAATTATTGTTGATGGATCGAATGAAGGAGAAGGAAGACAGCTCCTGAACTCTAAACGGACACGCGATAGGTGCGGGAAAGTGAGTTCAATAAAAATAACATGTGTCAGACGTGATATTTCCTTCCTTTCGTCGGAAGTCGACGTCTTATATTGCAGACTGCCTTGTACCTACACGCGATTGTAGGTATCACGCAAATAGTTGTGTACCTATACTTATATAAATTATAATAATAATAACATTGTTATGAATGTATGAGCCAAAGAAAAGTAATAAATAATAGTACATTTCCACATAGTGTGTTTCGGCGGAAGAAAAGATTTTTGGACCAGCTCCTCATCACCGATTTTGTACCTATCCTTTCTACTTCAGTTCTATGAGCCCTGTTGATCATGCTCGGACTGAATTGAAAATCAGGTCACATAACTCATTCATTACTTAAGTAAGTGGGTATATGTTTATTTTATAATCGTTGTATCATAGCCGCGATGGCCAAAACCTCAATTCAATGTGTTATATTTATTTTGTAAGTGATTGCCACTTATGTACTATTTGGTAGTCTAGGCTTTGTGCAGGCTGTATGCTGGATTAACAACATATTAAAACCGATAAAAAGGAGATTCTGCCATCGTTTTTCATAAGTTCATGAACCTATAGGAGGACAAATTTTTCGTACTAAAAAAATTGATCCTTCGAGCCGGATTATATTGAAGAATTAGCTATTGATTATTCCCTTGTATCTTCAAACTTTTATTTACCGCAATTAATATTCAGAATAAATACAAGCTTCCAGTGATAAAAAACGTTTAGTTAAAAAAATGTTTGCTTTCAAAGTAAAAAAAAACTTAAACACGCGACCAACGAAAACTTGTCACGCCATAGTCGAACATTGACTTACGAAACTGGCTTTTATTTACATTACATAACTACAATTCTTGTGGTGCACTTGACTTGGTTACAACTAAGTTTTTAGATGTTCTACAAGCCTAGTTTAACTGAATAAGTTATGCATAGCTAATAATTCAAGTGAAGTTGAAGATCGTACGTGAATAGCTTTCATAATATAAATGATACGTGGTCCTTGTAAAGAGGACTACACACAGCACACTTGTAAGAAGGCTTTTCCTCCGCTGAAAGTAGAGCTAATGCCTCAAGATCAGAAAGTGACAGAGATTTTTTTAAAGCTACCTTGCGGCTTATGGTATCTCCATTGGGCCAATAGCAAATAATAATATAACACTTCAAAGGTAAGCAGTGCCTAATAATATCTTGAAGCGCAGAAGTCACGCCAAAGTTCAGTTTATTACAAGTTTAAAAAAAAATACTTAATTACTTCAAAAAAATGTAAGCAGTCTTTTTATAAAGGTTAAAAAAAAGGTGAAGGTGAAAGTTCTTTCGCAGACATTTATTGGCGAATTACTCCTAACCGAGAGAGTCATATTTGACCGAGCTTTAATTTAGGTCCTGTCTCTCAGATAGCGATCTTATATAAAGCTTTCTTAATTATTTTTAGGTACCAAAATACCTTCAGAAGGATAATGTCCTTTGAGCTGCAATAGAATAAAACCGACCTGGCGAAACCTTGTACCGACTCCGACCTACCAATGCCTTTTTTCACGCCCAGTATGAAGGGTTCCTAAAGCATGAACAACATTTTATTTTCAGCTCTTACATACGATGCTTGGTTTACAAGGTGAAGACAACTACTTACGTATGTTATTAACTTTATTAATACGTCGTAGACGTCATAGTTTTATACAGCTGTTGTGAGTACCTACAGCTCCTAACCAGTAGGTGTCATATTGGAACCACAGATGAACGCGTCATCGAAGTAGGTAAAGGTCCAATAAATTGATTCATCTTTGTGGATGTCACATTTGCCAGCGGCAGTAAAAAGGAGTAATCTGACCATAACAGTAACTTTCGTTTTTTAAATATCTTTAACGCATAAACCGGCCGCTATACCATATAATGCCTGTTATGACTGACACCAAATTCTATAGCAATTTAAATAAATAAATATTCCAATTTTAAAATTTCTATTCCATTCGCGAACTGACCTTCAAACTGGTTTGCTAAAACTTAACTTTCACTTGCTACTTTCCCCTTTAGTCTATTACAACGTCGTGATTTTATTAGTGTTTATCATAAAATGAGAACGAGATATTTTGTATCTGTCAAAACTTGGCTGATTATTATCTATGGTAGGTATACTTTTTTTTTGCAATGTATTTTGTTGGTGAATGTACCGAACCTAGTTAGTTTATAGTTTATGATGACCTGAGAAACCTATAGTTTAAAAAAAAAAGAGAAGCGAAAGTTAAATTATAAAAAAATAGTACCTACTACACTTTTGATTAATTTATAAAATTAAAGCACCTCTAATTAAGCTAGGTCAAGCGGTCCGACCTAACGACTTATTAGTCGCCAATCAACGCAACTAACGCAACGTTATTAGACCTACTAGGTACTTGACATTGCCTCTACTTTTGGATAGTCGACCCCGACCTACATAAA
This sequence comes from Griposia aprilina, assembly GCA_916610205.1. NCBI lineage: Eukaryota > Metazoa > Arthropoda > Insecta > Lepidoptera > Noctuidae > Griposia > Griposia aprilina. The sequence continues at coordinate 14,277,488 of OU744304.1, read as the reverse complement.
TGATTTAAAATGATACATCCGTCGCCCCTTTAGTAAGTACATGCCATAGTTAACGTCTGTTAAACTCAGCAATGGACTTTATAAGGGTCCGTGGACCAAGCGCACCAGCTGCTTATTGCTTCATGTTGCTTTTAGCGATGTCGCATCAGTATTGTTGCAATACACTGATTTCACAAGACTCTTACCAACTTAAGGATAGCCATTTATAACTTGCAACATCCAATAAGCAAACGAACATTTTTTTAAACGTTGAGTCATTTTTATTTTCTTTGAATAATAGGCGCGAAAGTTCTTAGGCATTGGGTAATAATGTAATATTTTTTTGCAATGGTAACATAATGACCTGTCATATTTTAATTATCAGCAAGGTGAAAGACCCAATTGTCATCCTTTAGGTTAGAGTATATTTCCATGTCTTCATCGAGATTCGAGATACAAAGCACTGTTTGATATGCCAGGGACTGTTGTATCGTTATTATCAATAAACCCATTTGGAGTCGACAAACGTATCGCGTACGTACTCATGTCTAACGTCATTGTTTTCAATTTTACAAGTTGTTTTAGACCGTAAATAGTTTCCTTTATGGTTTATTTTGCTTTGTTTTCGTTTTATAGACTGTCCAAAGTAGACTTATAAAAGACATGGCAATGTACTTAGCCGTGATCACAGGATAAGAGTTTCCTGCCGTTTGTTTTAAGCCTATTGTATTTTATTTTAGATCTAAAATGTAATTTTTGCATTTAAAAATCAATGCTTGTACATTTACCTAAACTCTCTTGTATAATCTGAACCGTTTCAGTATTTTTTTTTTGTTTTATGTAATTTGACATTTTAATCTTATTTTTATAGTCACTCAATATTCGGTTTTGTTTAGTTTCAAGATCCCACCGCACATCATTTTGACAGGTTGCTTAATCTTATGGCAAACAAGTGCGACGCGACTCTAGTAAAAAAAAAAATAAGAAAACTTCATGGTAATTGTTCTACAAGAGTCGCGTCGCGCCTGTTTGCAGGAGCCTTTACTTGCGCTAGAATGATTTGATGAGACGCAAAACGCAACAGATACACGCTGATACAATCAAAGATTCTCCGACCGACCGACCGACCGATCGACCCCAACCGACCGACCATCCGACCCCACCGACCACCGAGGTTCGACCGTTTCTGGAAATAATTCCAGAAACGGTCCACACCATTTTACTCAAATGCCATTAATTACTGCTTACCTACCTACTTCACATAGAAAATTACTTTAGACTAAATTACTTTTTAGGGTTCCGTACCCAAAGGGTACCAACGGAACTCTATGACTAAACCTCCGCTGTCCGACCGTCCGTCTGTCCGTCAGCAAATATAGAAATAAAAGTAAAGTTAAAAATTCAAAGGAGACCCCTTTAATTTTTTAGTTTATTTTATTTTTATTATTACATACAAGAAACGTGTTTCTGCGGCGTTTTTTTCCTTGCGGTACGGAACCCTTCGTGTGCAAGTCCTACTTGCACTAAGGCGGTTTTTTTTTAACTACAATGTAGTGGCCAAGTGCGAGTAAAATAACCCATAAAATATTTAATATTTTAATTATAATTCATAGTGCAAGCGATATTAATATTTTTGAGATGAAATCACTGATTTATCATAAAATTAATAGCAGATTTACAATACCTACTATTAAAATAAAGGTATATAATTTAAGTTTTTAAATCTGACAGTGCTTATGAGCCAATTTCGTTAGCATGCCTTTTAAAATCAGCGGAGGTATTAAATAATAATTAAACTTCAAACCGCATTCTTCTTGCTCATTAAACACCCATTAGAATAATTGAATGCTTATTTTTACGTGTTCCCTAGTTAACGTGATTATTTATTACATGTACAACGCTAACTGTTCACATGCTCGGTATACTTACCTATTTGGATCAACGCAACATGAATTAATTATTAAGTTCTTGTTACTCACGCAAGGAATTTTACGTTACTACTCTACTAAATTAATATTTTATTTCGTAACTAATCAATTCTTTTTTCTATTTTCTAAGAGAATAGTTGATACCCCAATTTCTACAAGTGCAGCCCTTTAATGCACGCATCTACCTTTTAAAGATTCAATCTGTGAAAGTTCGCTATGCTAGAGCAAAGCGCATTATCACTCGAAGTCGTGATTATTTGCAACAACAAAACAACAAGAGCTCAGTTACTGACTAGTTGTTAACCTATCGCCTGCGGGCATTTCTATCAACTACCTAAAAAAAGAGCACACTTTTTCAAAGTAATAATAATTTGATGTTCTATTATTACTACATCACAGACAACTTAAGCTCCGGGGCTAAGTTGTCTGTGTACTACATAAACAAAAGAAAGTGTTAACTTTTCTCGAATAATTTACGCAGTGATGATTTATTTCTTCTTATTTTAATTATGCCGTTCTCAATCAAGATTAATTGCAATTAAAATACATAATTAATTGGTGTTGAATTCAAAAGTCAAAACTGTAAAATATAAAATAATGCAGCGCGAAAACAACGCTCACTAAACTACGAATAGGTAAACGCACCAATTACCGTCCATCCGATCACATTTTCAATAATTCAAGGGTGAACACCACTGTTGTCGGCACGTCACACGATAAACGTAGGGCAAGTCGTACTGGCTGTGCTCGGTCGATGCACCCGGTCCTCACCGTTAGCTCCCGAAATATTGCGACATACGGCAAGCCCTCCGTGATTCACGGAATAAAGTACCTACCTTTATTATGGTGCTTTATATGTAGGGTATTGCCCTGAACCTGTAGTGTACATGGCGAGCAAAAATTGTAGATATATTGTAAACATAACATAAGAAGCCTGACCCCAGGCTTAGCCTGAGGTCAGGCTTCCTGTCATGTTTAATTTGAGTTTATTTTGTTTATAAAATTACATAAGTTTGTTCACGTTTTTTGACAAAACTATAACAGCATACGATTAGTTGGTGACGTACCGGTAAAACGGGGTGAATAGGAACGCAGGGGTGAATCGTAACGAAACTTTAAAAGGAATTTTAACATTTAAATAATATAATTTGTTGCCATCAGGGGCACGTAATCGGTTAACTATAATACAGTATACACATTAAGAGTCCTTTTTGGCGACAGACTATAATATTTCAATGTTAAAATCCCTTTTAAAGTTTCGTTACGATTCACCCCTGCGTTCCTATTCACCCCGTTTTACGGTACTTTAAACTTGTACCCAAAATTTTATTCCAATCATAGTTTTTATCTGTTACTCAAAGTACCTACTTTTGTGTTCCACCGCAAATGCACGAACTTTTATAGAACGTCTTGATCCAATAAACAATAGAAATTGACGATCACAAACGTAGAGCTACGAGCAGCGACTCAATAAAATCAACTTTATCACCTCCCCTACAGTGAGCTTATTATATATTTGAACTGTAATAAAAATACATTAGTTTTTCTACAAAAAAATCTTTAAAAGCGTATGAATCTCCGTAAGGTCCTCGAGTAGATTAAAAGCGCTGGTGTAAAATTGAAACTAAGTAATAACTACGAAAGTTGATTATATAAGACATTAAATCACAAATTGTCTGCAATCGCTAATATCAAGACCTAACAGAATTATAGCTGTTCTTACTTATCTAAGATGAAATCTCTTTCGAATACACGCATCAAAAATGTGTAGGGTAATAAAAAAAAAATGCCCTATTGAAATTAAACAGAAATGTCGATATAGATACAATGTTTTCGTATACGTGTAGATCGACGAAGTACTCTCTGCTTTTGCAATAATGACTTTTCGCGATTTTTGTTTATGCTGGATTTTTCACCTTAGTTAATCCTGTGTTAGAAAGATAAAAATAAAAGTTTTTAAAGGTTTTTATTGCGTAAAATAAACTTTTAGTGGTCTATATTCCCGCCGTTAACGCGAATTTCACAATCGCAACGATTCGGCCATACTCAAGAGTTCGTTCAAATCACGTTGCGGAATGGCCGCCCACGTCCGTTGTAACCGGCGAAAAAGATTTTTTGGTGTGTGTACGGCATCCATTTTTGGCAGAACTCTTTGAAGCATATCCTAAGCGTGCTCCATGGGATTCAAGTCTGGCGATTGAGCAGGCCATGGTAGGACGTGGATATTAACTGCGGCAAGTGTGTTTGAAACGACTCTGGCAGTGTGTGGACGTGCACTATGTCATGTACAAGCAGAAACGAAGCACCAAATTGGGTCCGCAAAGGAATGACAACATCTGCTATAATCGTTTCAGCGTAAATTTGTGCAGTGAAATTGCCTTTGATCCAAATCAATTCGGTTCTTTTGCCGATCCAAATACCCGCACATATCATGATTGTCCCACCACTGTATGTATGGACTTCCTGGCTTGATTTTAAACGTTCTTGGCTTCCGGGTCCTCTAATACCGTAAACGAAAGCGAAATTCGTCAGAAAAACACAAAATGCCACTCTTCTTCTGCCCATTTTCTGTGTTCACGAGGCCATTGTAAACGGGTTCTGCGATTGCGGGGCTTAGTAGGTGGTACATGAAGCGGCCTTGGGGATTTCTTATGGTTTGATCGCTTATTAACTTCCCTGAAGAGCTATGAAGCCTCGTAACCCAACATCATCACGGTATGTAAAGATCTTGTCTGCGTGTGGTGATGCGAGCTCGACCTCCATGCCGCTCTACCACGCTGCCATTGATACAGTAACGTCCAAAGTCGACTTATAACACGGCGTAGTGCCCAGAGCGGTTGCCACAGCACGTTGCCGCGAACCATTACAACTTCCAACATTCTCACGCCCTGATCATTTCTTCTCGGCTCCAATGACGGCTTCTCTCCATAATATCGTTATTTTGTATTGATTCCACTCAAAAAAAAGTATGGCACATATTTTACTGATTGGCCACAACCCGTTGCAGGATTATACAGGAATACGACTTGATAGAGGATTTTCATCTTTTGACCGAAATTCAAAAACTATTCCCTTTTCAAATGACGAAATTCACAAAAAAAAAAACCATAGGAGTTACAAAAAATATAATTAAAAACCTGATTTTTAGTAACTAGAAAAAAGGTGCTAGAGCCCTATACAGTTTTCATGTGTGTAACTGTGTAACATAAAACTGCATAGATATTTTAAGGCTATTAATTTAATGCATAGAGCATAGAACCCTCTCAATTGGATATCCAGATAAAAGATAAAGAAGGTAGCTGTTGGGAAATTTTATCTCTGAGCAGTGCTATTTACTACTTACCTTTACCTTGTCTTACACAAGAGGAAGCAAAGCGACGATTTATTGAGTAAAATTAAAATGTTCATATTCGCGACGAGCGAGACCTATGGGTTTATCATCTAGGTACTAGAAAATCTTACAACAATAACCCATGTAACTCAATTGACTGCCGTAAACTCATAAATTCCGCAACAACTTTATTATTATTACGCTAGCGTAGAAACAATAAATGCAGTCATAATTCACGTACTCATATTTTTATTCATAAATAATGCAACTATGTAGGAGTGGGTTTCATTTTGACAGTTCAACAACATTCATTGCGTTATTTACATTGTTGAGCAAACAAATTTTTCAAACTTAAGAAGCAATGGATTAGCAATAGGCTTCAAAATGATTCAGATTGCGATAGATAGTGTGTTACGTAATTAGGGTGAATGTCCGCACGGGTGATTTTTTTCTCTCACTCGATTTTCAGCGCTTCGCTTACCACCGAGAGTTGAAAATCCAACAGTGTTTTCTTGTCGCGCTGGGATGCGCTCTATTGGATACTCAATGCTCGGCTCAATACCGAGAATTGAAAATTCAATACGCGAAATAATATCTTCGTAATAAAATGGTCTGAGCGAACGGGCTTAGATGGTGTTCAAGTTTTAAGCAATATTGCATAGTGTGTGCTCGTAACAGCATTATGTAAACATAAGCTTGTCGGTGTTCTTGTACTCGTAATGTTGAGTATAGTTCGACCAACTTAACTGTGCAAATATTGGTGGCGCTGTTCGTCACCAAAAAGTACAAAAGATAAACAAAAACCGATCGTATTTCCCATTCAAAATGTTAGTTCCAAAAACGTCCGTTTCACAGATAAGTTGGTCTAAATGTATGGTTTTTGTAACATTCACCCACTGTGTAATGTGTCAGCGAAGACACATCGGTGTCATTATTTAGAATCGAACGCTAACCAGCAACTTTAAAATTCCCACGCATCGAATTATTTTAATTTTACGACCGACTGTTCTCTAAAGAAATTATAGCTTCTCCTATTAGATTGGTGTTAAAGGTCTCGCACCCTTGTGTTGAATTACAGAAACAATTCTATTTAAATAGATACTATTAATATTATAATAATTCATGCCTGTTCTTATGCTTCTCGATATTACCATGGAAACATTTGCAGAGAACAAGAAACAAGTATAGATGTAAAGAGCGTATTAGTTATTAGTTTTTATCTGCATTTTCATCCCATTTCCTTATCACACCGTCATAGATATGACAATGAATGGCCCATGAATAAGTAAACAGCCTAGGGTTGGTTATTGGAAAATCAGGTACCTATCTGAATACTGATGATAATTTGGAACAGCGGGGTAATTGCGTAGGAATGGCTTTCATTTTGACAGTTCAACAATATTCATTGCGTTATTTACGTTGTTGAGCAGACAAATTTTTCGAACATATGAAGCAATGGATTAGCAATAGGCTTCAAAATGATTCAGATTGTGATAGTGTGGTACGCAAATTAGGGTGCTGGTAGTTAAAATTCAAAAGACATTAAACAAATCTGCAAGAAAAGCCTTCGTTATTGTCGAGTACAGATAATTCGATCTTTCAATCAATCAACTCAGCCTATCGGAGTCCCCTGCTGGACATAGGCCTCTCCCAGACTGCGCCACAACACCCTGTCCTCCGACTCCAGCATCCAGTCTCTCCCAGTCACCTTCTTAAGGTCGTCGGCCCATCTAGCTGGGCTGGGGGACGTCCCACACTACGCTTGCCCGAACTCGTCTGCTACACCGGCCATCGGTCCTTCGACAAACATGGCCAGCCCTCTGCCACTTCAGCTTGCTAACTCCGCAAGCTATGTTTGTAACTCCAGTTGTTTTCCTGATAACTTCATTCCTGATTTTATCCTTTAAAGAAAGACCGAGCATAGCCCGCTCCATAGCGCGCTAAGTGACCTTGAATTTGTGGATCAGCCCGACTGTCAGTGTCCACGTTTCGGCACCGTATATCATAACGGGCAGGACGCACTGGTTGAAGACCTTAGTCTTCAAATATTGCGGAATAGCCGACGAGAAGACTTGACAAAGTTTCCCAAACGCTGCCCAACCCAACCGGATCCTTCTGTCGACTTCTATCTCAAATTTATGTCTACCGAGCTGGATGACTTGCCCTAGGTAGTCTTCGACTAGGTAGGTTCGACTTCGAGAAGAGACCTTCAATGTGGATTGGGATCTTTCACCCTAATTTTATTAATGCGTTGGGATTGAGTTTGGCGTTTTGTGCACTTTCATTTAAATGTCATCGCTGATACCTTTGGAACTTATTACCGTGGAACCCTTTATCTCTAGGATTTATTATTTTCGATCCTAATTAGGTACCTACTTTGGCGTTTAAGCAACAGAGTGTGGCCAGTCATTACAAAACCAATTAGCTCACTGAGTGCACTGCACCACGCCCATCCATTACTTCATACCACAGTTCCTATTTTCATCTACAGTTATTTTAAATATTAAAGAGATAAATTATCTCTGGTACTTAAAATACCTTGCTTCTAAGCACTAGGTAAAATCTTTTATCATATAAATTATGCACAATGTCCCTCCACACGCTTACTCGTAATTTGAACATAAACGTTAGATTTGACAAAAAAAAACAATAATAAATACATAATAAAATAATAATATATGCAAATAATAGTTATAATGATTACCGGCGGACCACTATTTTTATATTTTTCAATGTTTTTTTTTTTGTTGTTTAAAATATTTAAAAATGTGAAAACGAAATAATAATTCAAATCATTAAGGGGACTACATGACCTAAACGCAAATTTATAATGCCTAAAAATATATGATCCACTGCAGTAACCAAAATCAGAAAAATATATTATATTCTGCAGGATATATGCTACTTAGATAGTGTGTTGAAAACATAATACAATTAACTTGATATGATAGAAAAAAATCAAGAAGATACCTCTAAAAAATTTTTTAACGATTAAGAACCATACTAATATACATGCAAACAATCAGATTTTTTGTCAGATTATTCTACATACTAACGTAATAGTGTTTTAATTTTTTAGTCCAATGAATAGTTTTTTTGTAAATCCATAATTTCTTCATATTTTGCAATAAATTACCAGCGTTGTGTCATCGCACGTCTCTTTCTTTTCTATGCAATCCGACAGTGACTACGCTTTACCTCTTGTAAGCCCCTTAACACAGAAAGCTCTTAAAACAGAAAAAATATCATTAAAGACCCTACCATCACAAACGACAAATGTCGCAGATGCCACATTCACTCAGAAACCACACAACACATAACATGAGCATGCATAACCCTCACACAGACACACTACACTCACAGACACACTACAATCACAGGCACAACCGTAGCAAACATTATCCATCAAAAACTAGCACTCAAACACAGTCGCATAGAAGACACTATCACTCCCAACTACGCGCCACAAACTATTCTAGAAAATGACACACACACTGTCGCTATACTTACAGATAGGACCATCCAGTTTAATAGACCAGACATAACCCTACAGGTATCTTTACCTCATAGACATTGCAGTTCCCAACACCCATAACCTACAAAAAACAATCGCTGAAAAAATTAGCAAATAAGTACGCTGAGCTCAAAGAAGAAGTTACAAGAATTTGGAAACATAATAAAGTTTGTTGTTCCTCAGGTGTTATTCCCAGCCATCTCCTCCGTAGCCTAAAATTAATAGATCCAGAGGAATCCCTTTACATCAATCTGCAGAAAGCAGCCATCTTAAACACATGCAGAATCTTTAGGAAATGCATACAGTTAGACGAAAGAAGGAACACTCTCACCATAAAATTCACCACACGTTGCATTTACTTGGCTTTGGCTCGTAAATGTAGCTAAAACTAGCTTAAAAGCTGAGAAAAAAGAAAACTCCAGAAGTCATTGCTCGCGATAATAATAATAGTTTTTTATTTCTCTCAAAAAGGTCGAGGTCGTCATTTTCATATAATTATGTAATTGTATCTTACAATTAAAGGAAAATGACGTCAATGCGTCGTTGTATTAGTATACATTTTTATTATTTGTTCTATTAAAATCTATAATTGTAAAAATACAATTCAAGGAAAATGACGTCAATGCGTCATTTTCATCGTGCAAAATCTACGTAGGTACCTAGTCCTTACAAATAAGGACGCTTACATCAACAGTAAAAGGTCCTAACTTTTATGGAACACTAACTGTCGGCCACCAAATAAAATAAGTATCATTTGTTCTAGAATAAAAACCTGCTGACTCATAGCATGGAAACTTTACAATGACATTTTTATTAAATTACATCTTCCTTGTCGTGGAAAAAGATCGTTACAAAAGACTTTTTGTGAAAAAAGTAACCTATGTTTGGAAAGTGGAGCTTGCGGTCGATGCACTTGGCTGGGTCCCGTTAGTGCCGAATCGCGACGTCCCGTGGGACATTATACCTGTTTTGGGTTCCTTAGCATTATCACCCGTATGGAAGCCCCCAGTACGGCAGATGGTGAAGCTGCGTGCTACCAATACGGAAGCTTTTTTGCGCAAGTGACAAGACATAGTTTTGTTTCGCTTAAGAGGCTTACAAGAGCTAAAGCGCGGTCACTGTCGGATTGCGTAGAAAAGAAAGAGACGCGCGATGACACAACGCTGGTAATTTATTGCAAAATATGAAGCAATTCCATGATTTACAAAAAATCTATTCATTGGACTAAAAAATTAAAACACCTTCACGTTAGTATTTTACTTGTAGAGTAATCTGACAAAAAGTCTGGATTTTTGCATGGTTTTTAATCGTTGAAAGAATTTTTGGAGGTATCTTCGTGATTTTTTTCTATCATATCAAGTTAATTGTATTATGTTTTCTACACACTATCTAACTAGCATATATCCAGAAGAATATCATATATTTTTCTGAGTTTGGTTACTGCAGTAGATCATATATTTTTGGGCATTATAAATTTGCGTTTAGGTCATGTAGTCCCCTTAAATATATTTTTTTGGTTTGTTTCAGAAGGACTAACAAGGCGTTCGATTCACATAAATAATGGTCACCTTAAGAAAACGACAAAATAAAATGTTCTTAAACCATTTCTCTTGTTACACAGTAAAAAAAACGAGATCAAGATCATGAATAATTGTTTTATCAAAGAAAATAATACACCATTATTAGTTTTCTATCACCAACAAAAAACGACTCAGAATCGTACGCGTGGAACGCTCACTAACTAATAAATAGATCTAACATTTTTTAGCTAGGTACGTGATCCACATATTAACCGTGGCAAGCGTAGTCACAGCTATACTAATCCATTTAGTTACGTGTCCGCCCTTTTGTCATGCCGTGCTAAACACATTACCCGCCATGTAGGGAGCCAATTATATAAAACAATGTGTAGTTATCAACATATGTCAGGAAAACTCGTAAATAATATGATTTGTTTGTAAGTAACATCTGTTATTTGGTGATGGTGAGTTCCTGATTGCTTGGCATTGATTTTGCGATGGTCTCGTGACTATCGCAAAATCAATGCCAAGCAATCATGGGTAACATAGTTACAGTATTAATGTTTTTGATGTTGAATTATGTCTCACTGTTTTGTGATTATACTATACTGTACTGATGATGTAGAATCCCAGAGTGTTATCCTCAGATTCCGGGTTCACGACTAGGAATTGGAACCCTGCCCGATGTATGACGATAAACTTGCCTTCGAGATAATAATTAGTAGGATATGGCCAACGTGCTTTAAAAGCATTAGTCAATAGAATGCACCGTGTTATTGGCTTATTGTGAACACTTATTTAGACTTCAAACAACTCAATGCTACACGCCTCTAACGGCTCTACACAATGCACTCAAACTCATTTCTCCATTTGTAGCTTTATTTATTGGGCGATGAAAAAACCACACTCACTGTTCGTATTCTATTCATTGTGTTCTATACAAAATAATGTACTTAACACAAAAATCACTTAAAATGATTTGTAAGTAAGTAATTTGTCAATTCTGGCACAAAAATGGGCCAAGTAATTATGAGCCTCATTTTTGGCACTTAAACCGCAAGTCGTTTGAAAGACATCACGATCGAATACGTACGTAATCAATAAAAACTCCGAGATTCATCTTAAACAAGCACGCAGTGAAAGTCTTGGCCAGTAGAGCAGAATGGGGACAAGTGACTCAGCCATTTTAACTGAACTACTGCACACGTTTGAGCATGGAGGACGCATGGTGGAGCTTGTATCCGTATGCGGCACCGAAAAAAAAAACAATGATACAGTTCCGAATGTCGACAAATAAGTTTAATGCACTAAATAAAACAATGATTCAGCGAAATTCTATTAGTAATTGAGTATGAGAATCTTTGTTCCATTTCGTTGATCGTTGATGTAGAAACAATTATTTTTTGGAACGAAGTTCCTTATCGCACGGTACGGACTTGGCGGATGGGAGTTAGGCGAAAAAAAGTGTAAAAATTTTCCGTCACGAGTTTCCGTCACGACCCTTTCTTTAATTTGTTTGTTTGGTTGAACGCGCTAATCTCAGGAACTACTGGTTGGATAGTCCATTTATCGAGGAAGGTTTTACGCTATATAAAACCACGCTACGACCAATAGGAGCGGAGCATAAATGAAAAATGTTGCAAAAACGGGAAAAAAATATTCCTTTTGGGAACTTCCGTTGCGTGCGCTGCGGAAACGGTTAAAGTTACGCAAAATCATGTAAGTATGACAGAATTGTTCCCCTTTAAAAGTTCTAAAAATAGAGCCTACGACAGCATATGTCTATCTTTTAAGTTTGACTCAATATAACCCTTTTTATGGTAGGTACCTAATCAAATTTGTTTTATGGATGTTCTAAATATGCTACGAAAGGAACTTCGTTCCAACCGAGTGTTCCACGACACTCACGCATTTTTTCTTAAAAAATCTCATTGGGTATTTAATAATTTATTAGGTACTTATAATAAAATTCGATAGAATACAACAACTTTTCTAAAACACATATATTATCTCTATATCGAGGCCCGGAAGGCTGTTAAGGCGACAATAAGTGCCAGCGACCTTGAGCGAATGGGAGGAGTATGCGAAACTTTTAAGGCTGCTCTCTCGAAAAAGCTTGAAAAAAAGCATGCAGATGAAGCGACTTTTCGTCGGCATTTACAGAGATATTACATATGTTTTTTTTTTTTTTTGCAATCTTCATGATATAATACGTAATTTGGTTTAGCCATAATTTTTCTATCGGTATCACTAAATAAAATAAAAATACACCAAATCACCTCCAAATTATTGAGATGAAACCATTTTACTCCTTCGTTTTTTTATCAAAAGAGTATAAAAAAAATATCTACTGCTTTGCAATACAAAGGAAAATGATTTGGTTTTGTTACTTTTTTAAAATATTTATTATTTTTATTGTAATAAATTAAAAAGGCGTCCGATTAATGGCTGCGTCTACGTTACCCCCGCACTCGTCCTTAGATTCAGTTGGTCGTTAGCTCCGCGCAAATGCTCAAGGTTATTGGCATTATTACAAGCCTTAAGCGAATATAATTGCACAGAGCGTTAGCGTCTACCCGGACATTGGTCAGCGATGCACTGTCGCCCGTCGCCCGCAAGAGCCCCCGCTTCAACGCGCATCAAGTTTATTCGCAAATACAACCCACCCTGATTTATCAAATAAAAGCCGTATACAAAAATTTGGGTAATTAAATTGTCTTTTAGATGGTGCAGATTTCATGAAAATACGCCCGATAGTTTTTGCGTGATTATCGTTTTTGTGTTCGCGTTAGACATTGCTTTACAAATTAATTATACTATGTTACAAAAATATAATTTCAAATATTCACATATCAAATTACGAAGAAAATAGTCTAGTTTATCAATTTTTTTTTTTCAAACAAATAAGACTATTAGTTTAGACGTGATGTCCAATTTGAAATCATTAAAAGTCGTATATCTGCGCCTTAATTCTTGAATTTATCCGCACTGCCTCTACTTTGTCAGTAATATACGCCAAGTATCTAACATCAGCGCGTCTACAACATTGTCTAGATACTAACACGTTGGGTTAAAGCAATAAATTGCAACACCTTGGTTCACACGGTAAATACTGGCTTTCGCCTATAAAGTACAGTCGCCAACACAACAAGTTGCTACAAACTGTCAGATTTTCTCATTCGATTTTAAACTTAACTATCAACATTTTAAGGTTTAAAATCGTTTGGACCTAGTACGAAGTACCTTCCATTGAAGTCTTTAGAATTATTTTGGAAGGAAAGAAATTTTGCTTTTTACAGTTTTTCTTTTCTGACACAGTTTTATCAGCAACTCATCAGGATCACTTCAATGTGGCTTATCATCTCTGGTCAGCTTATCCAAAGGGCAGTTTATTTTTTTTACTCGTGTCAATTAATTTTGGTAGAAATATGCCACAGTACATAATTATAGTTATATATAATATATGAACCATTAGGTTAACATTATACTTATATTTTATTTAATCACAAGATCGCTAAAAAGAGGGGACAGATTCGGATTACACCGAACGAGCATCAGTTTCGGTTAGTTTCGATGCAGAATAAAATTAACCGCGATCTCATTTAAAAATTTAAATAAGATTCCAACTCAAGATATATTTAGTTACTTACATATTTCTGCAATTTGTTATTATGAAACATAATTTAATCGAAGGTACAGTCGCCAGCAGGTCAAGCTACACGAAACTGTATTTCTCCAAACGATTTTAAACCTTAAAATGTTGAAAGTTAGGTTCAAAATCGAATGATAAAATCTGACAGTTTGTGGTGACGTGATGTGCTCGCGACTGTACCAGAACCTAACAGGTACCTAATAAGTGAACACCAAACGTTTTGCGAAACACCCTTACCGAGTAACTGCATTACGTAAATATTCGCCGACTAACCGACTTATGTTGATTTTATCGTTTTTCCCGACCACTGCAGTGCTAATTGTAGACTTTCTACGCCTTTTTTTGGCATAAAAAGTTTCCTGATATACTTAATGGTCGTTACTTTATTGTTTTTAGTAAAAAGGCAAAAAAAAACTGATATATTTTGAAATGTTTAAAGCCATACCACGGACTAAGTCCGTGATCCATACTTACTAATATTATAAATATTCGAAACTAACTCTGTCTGTATGTTACCTTTTCACGCCTAAACCACTGAACGGATTCCAATAAAATTTGGCAAGGATGGCATCCTTTTTTTTTTGTTTTTATTTTAGATGGGTTTGCTCTTGACTCTAGTCTAGGTCAGAGATGAGAGAGACAAAGTCAACGATGGAGTGAGCTTACCCAGAAGAAGCCTGTTCACTCTCACTTAGAAGAATGGAAAAAAAAAGATGTACTGGAGAATTACATAGGCTATTTTGGTCCTGGTAGCACGTTCCCGTGGGATAATTTCCGACATCCACGCGGGCGAAGCCGCGGGTAAAAGCCAGTAATTTATAAAATCAAACAGACAGCTATTATGAACTTTACCCTATTATTTTTGACACATTCATATTTAATGTTACCAGTTACAAAAAGTCATAATTAATAATGGTTTGGGAGATAATCAACGTAAAAAATTAGAGCCCCAACAACGGTAAAAATATGATAATTTTTCACGTAAAGAACCCGTTACAAATAACCAAATTCAAAATAAAACCCATAACATGTACGTTTACGTCAGATTTACACAATAATTGATAATAGGTATCAAAACTGTTTAAACAGACTAGAAAACAGTACACGTTGAACAGTGGCGTAGCTAGTTCTACAGGGGTTCTGTACAAAACATGTTGGGGGCCCTTTTAACCCGACTGCCGCTGAAAATGGCGATTTTTTGTATTTAAAATAATTAAAATAGCATCCAGAGTCAAGAGGTTAAACTGTTATTGCGCCTTTACTAAGAAAATGCAAGAGCGAGCAAAGCAAGGTAGAAAATTGAGACATCCTTCCTGACACGGATAGGTTAGATTTTCAGTGCGATATGCCGGGCCTATAGCTTATAAGCTTTTACAAGGTATTCATTTATTACGGGCCTCTTATCAATAAGGTATTGGGTAATATTTTAAGAATTATTACTACACACGTGGGGGGCCCCTGTAGCTTGGGGGCCCCGTATCATTGATACAGCTGATACGGGCGGTAGCTACGCCCCTGACGTTGAACGTTGGGTCACTTGCCTCATAGCTATTTTTAAATATTTATTGGTATTGTTATGTGAAATGAAGGACATTAAATTTATTGTTGTATTTATTATTAGTTATATTAAAAGGCAAGTAAAACCTGACTCTATTACTATACATAACAGAGATTGAAGGTCGGTTGGTATTGCACTAACTAAACTTGAAGAAAACGAGTGATCTGCATACAAGTTACCTACAACCATTCGACAGGCTTCTGAGGCACAATTGACACATTTCCATTACCTGAGGGCCTAGACAAAGTCACATTCGATTAGCGATGACGCTAGTAGAAAAGTTAAAATGTATGGGGTTGACATAAGCTATCGAAATGTCACGTGATCATAGGTCAACAAATAAAAATTAGCTAGACAATATTAACAACATTCGATTATGAAATGAATAGACAGCGTCGAAAGATTAGGTACTTCCACAGAGATGCATAGCCAAGGGACACTTTTTGACGAGCGTTATCGCTAGTTTTTAGAATCATTAGCGAAAGCGATAGCGATTGTAGAAATAGGATCGCTCCGAAGCGAATGCCATTTGTCTAGGCCCTCAGATTTGCTTAAATGTGTCACCGTAAATAGCCGTCGAAAGTGGTCGTCTGATTGGTGTAAACCATCAATATTTTCGATTTTCGGATTTGTGAACAGAGTACTCCTTCGATAACATTGATTGATGTTTGATTCGGCACGGAAGCGTATCGAATAGCTTTTAGGCAGCAGCTGAAAACTAAACAGGACACTTATTTAAGATTCCTATGGGCTTTGGCTACATTTAACTGTTAATGTTTCATGACTTCCATGTCGTATGGCAACCTTGTTCAAAGAGCTTAAAGTGGAGCCACAAACACAAATGTTTACCTCTTATTACTTGGCTCAGAATCTTTTGACACATCTGTTCTCAAGTACCAAGTAACAATATCCAGATCCATTTCAACAAACATAAACATACAACCTATCATTGTAAAACCTAGAACAGAACAAATAATAGTCCTTCACATGTCACTGGTCCAGTATCTCTTGATAGCTCAAGGCGGCGCCACTTGCAAACGCAAATGTCAAAAATGTGTCAAATTCTATAAGTTTCCGGTTTAGTTCCCTTTTCTCCCGCGGGTCTACATTTTCTGGTCACGGTATAACACATTGTTGACACATACCATTAACACCATTACGCTAATATCATTGGGTAAGAGCAGGTTTCCATCAGAAATCTCGAAGTTCAACGTTTTGGTGCATGAGCATGGAATTGAGCAACATTCAATGACAAATTGCATAGCGTTTGCAGACCAAATTAGTTTAATTGCATATTCGTTTTAATTAGGTACTTAAGATAAATTAGTTGTAGTTGTATTGTACAATCACGTTCTGCGATTAAAGTTTTGATAGCGATTGAGTAACTAGGTGATTGTCATTTTGGCCTGACTTGCCAAACGTTGAGCACCAAACTACCTATGAGAAAAAACAAAAGCTCGATTCTCCGTATTTCAACAACACAACAACATTCTCTTTGATTTTTACATAAACTATGTTATATAAAAAATGTAAACAGTTATGATTTCTGATACAAAACAGATTACTTTGTAGGTAGAACCAAGTCATCAATCACTCATGGAGTTCAAAAAGATTTTGTGGAAAATCTAAGTATACATAAGTCCAGGTGGTCAGATGCCCAAAAGTCTGACAACCAGTCTTACCAAGGGGTATCGTGTTACCCCGTAACTGGGTTGTGGAGGTCAGATAGGCAGTCGATCTACGTAAAATACCGGTATTCAGCTGCATCCGGATAGACTTGAAACCGACCCCAACGTAGTTGCGAAAACGCTAGACAGATAGATATATAGGTAATGTAACTAGAGATGGATCTTGATCTGAAGGTGCATGTTCTCTCAATTGATGCAGATCAAAAGCGTCATCTAGTGCCGTAAAGGAACGTGCATTTGTTCCCAGAATCCGTTTTCCTCGCGATTTTTTCCAAGGGTCAAGCCTTCTTTCTTAAGGCGACAATAAGAGCCAGCGACCTTGAGCGAGTGGGAGGAGCATGCGAAACTTTTAAAGCGAATAAAATTGCACAGAGCGTTAGCGTCTACCCGGACATTGGTCAACGATGCACTGCCGCCCGTCACCCGCAAGAGCCCCCGCATTCAACGCGCATCAAGTTTATTCGCAAAAACAACCCACCTTGATTTATCAAACACAATACAAATAAACGCCGTATACAAAAATTTGGGTAATTAAATTGTCTTTTAGATTGTGCAAATTTCATGAAAATACGCCCGATAGTTTTTGCGTGATTATCGTTTTTGTGTCCGCGTTAGACATTGCTTTACAAATTAATTACACTATATTATAAAAATATAATTTTAAATATTCACATATCAAATTACGAAGAAAATAGTCTAGTTTATCAGATATTTTTTTCAAACAAATAAGACTATTCGTTTAGACGTGATGTTCAATTTGAAATCATTAAAAGTCGTATATCTGCGCCTTAAATCTATGGGTCAAGCCAACCGAACTTATGTTATGGAGGCAGTCACTTATGTAAGTATAGAATCTAAATGAGACTGCTAGTGCCACAGTCTACTTTCTCCAAAAACCCAAAATTATTTTTAGTTGCGACATTCACAAACATTGCTAAATACAATAAAAATGATATAAAAGTAGCTCTCACGAACGAAAGTAACCTAGTGAAAGAGGTTTCACTCTCAAGCCTCAAGTTTTAACAATAAGATGAATCTGGACCTAGTTCACAAGAATCAGAGCGGCAGTTTTTTTTTTTTGTTACTTTTTTATGTCATGCTCTGCTACACACTGGCGGAATTTGCGGATAGAATAGGTACCGATTTGTTTTATTTTCTGACGTTGCACTGTTCAAATAAAGTGTTATTTTTATGGTTCCGTACCTCAAAAAGAAAAAACGGAAACCTTAAAGGATCACTTCGTTGTCCGTCCGGCTGTCTGCCTGTCAAAACCCTTTTTCTCAGGAACGCGTGGAGTTATCTAATATAGAAATAGGTATATAAATTGAAATTAATATCAAATACGTAAGCCTGCGGTCCCATGGAGCTCTAAAAAAATCAAGCTTCAATAAAAAAAAAATGGCCATTTATGTGACATATTTTGATACTCGCAATTACTCGTATATCAAAACCGTAATTTCCCGTTGACCTAGAATCATGAGATTTGCCAAGAAGTCTTGGTCTCACAGGACAAATAAAGGAAAAAGTCCGAAATCGTTATTTTGTAGTTGTATCTCGTATTTTTTTTTTTTTTTGCGATTTGTAACTTATACAGGGTTAGTTTTCAAAGACCAGCCAAATTTAAGGATGTGGTACAGACCATCAAACTGAACAACTCTCTCCATGGGACCAATATCATCATCGCGAAAAATTTATAAACTGTCCCATACAAAACTTCAATACCTACTCGACCCAAATGTATAGGACCGCTGATTTTTTTTTCGCGATTACGATATTGGTCCCAAGGAGAAAATTGTTCAGTCTGATGGTCTATACCACACCCTTAAATTTGGCTGGTCTTTGAAAAATAACCCTGTATTTGCAGTTGGAGAATTGACCGTGGCGTACAGTAAGATTCACGAAAGATGACCACGGCGCAGAAGGCATATTTTAGGTCCCTTTAGAGGTGCGAGGTGAGGCGCGGGCGGAAATTATTATTAAATATTAATTAACCAATTATTTAACCAACATTAAAATATTATTTTGTCTTAAGTCTTTTCTTCATGAGTGTACGTGCGCAGACGGTCGCCATTTGTGGTCATCTTTCGTGAATCGTACTGTACCTATATCGATATAAGGGAGAACATTTTTTCAACTAAAAAGTTAAGTTTCTTCTTCGGATAAATTCATACCTACTACGGTACGGATCCCTTCATTGTGCGTTTTTAAATTAAGTTGTTCTTTGATTTTTAGTTGACCATGCTGGCTGTTGGCGCGAATGATGCGTTCTTCGATCAATAATAGCACATTATTGATCGAATGATCTATTAGTAAAATAAAACGAACGATATCTACGGATTTTTCTTAAAAACGTACGATTAAATACTTACTCTGGCCGGAAGGGCAATTCGATTACATGCATCGCATTCACAGCAGAACAAACCGTTAATTATAGGCATATATAAAAGGTCATTTCACCAAAAAGGTTTAAACAGAATACCATCAAGCAGGAAGTTAAAAGCTTTGCTTGAACTTTCCTTAACTAAGAGACTAACAGTACACTTATTCCGCTCAATTTGGCTTTTTTTTGTCCACAAAAAACACCAGTTTTGTATTGAGATGCGTACGCATCCGGTCAGCTTCCGAAAGCTGAACGAATGCGTACGCATCTCCATAGTCTCCGTAGTTAGTCCCTAAGGGGCGGTATAGATACTCTACTTTTGGAGCGTATTTCGCTGTACCGCAAGTGGTAAGCCTTGTTCGTTCACTTTTACATCAAGTTAATTTTACGCTATAGGTACTTTATTTCGAACTTCGAAGGTCTGCGCGCGCAACCAGTTGCGACGTGATGAAATCTCATTATACTGTACAAAACATGTGATAATAATGGACCCAACAGCCTTTGGACCACTTGTTGAAATTTTTAATGAAGCATACCTACCTATACTTTACACTTGTAAGCTCCCAGCGTGGTGTTTGAGTCAAGTTCTATCACGATACCTACACATGAGTCGTGGGGTCCATGAGCAGCCATAATGGGGCCATGAATAGATTGCATGGTCTATTTGACGTTTTTAGGCTAATGTATGTATGAATGTATTTTATGTTGGCTACAATTAGTAAGCTAGAAGATAAGCTTGTGCTTAATTAATGTTTAAGTGGAACCAGTCACCACCATAGTTCAAAAAAAAACTGACGCCCATAAACACCGACTCCACCGACATGTGAACATCGAGGCAATTCAGCTGTTAGACCAAACAAATATAGTGCGAAGACCAAAACGAACAAAACCTTTATGTGTTAGTGTAGTGTACTAAAAGTGTAGAAATAATAGTGACAATGACACACATATTAGCACATGAATACGTTTATATCATTATATCAGACTCTAAGAAAGTGGAACGGACTTGTAAAGTACAATCAACACTATTCGAAGTTTTAAAATAAATATCACGTAAAAAATTAAGTTAGATTCAAATTGTTTATTAGTCTGAATAGGCTAGATTGTGATTAATTATTAAGAACCTGGTTATTTTTAATAAAGGATTAAAAAAAAAATGTTATTGTAGGTTCAAAACAAAGCGATTTTATTTCGTAGGTTCATAGGTCTCCGATTATGGTATAAACACCCTTGAAGTTCTGTGATAGAGTGGTTCAAAAAACGTGCCCCATCAAAATGATAAAGGTTCCCACCGTTGCTCGTTATGGATGCAACTAGAAAGTTTGACGAGTAAAATTGTAAAAACCAAAAATGATGTTGGTATGTTTGTGAATAATAAAATTAAAAAAAATTAAAATAACTCCCAAACACGCACTGACATCAATCAGATTTGGGAGAAACTACAATAATCACCTGTTGTGTCCTACCGGAAGTTGAACTATTAGAGTATTTAAGGTACCAAGCAGAATTTTCAGCCACTTACCTACCCTATGTGGCAACACTTTTTATTTAATTATATTTTTTATTTCTAAACTATTTTATTATTTAAAAGCTTTAATTATAAATAAAAATGTGTCTTATAACTTCAAACCTGCAGTGAAATGTAACAAAAAAGATGCATACCTGAAATATGGAGAGCAAAGGAAATTCCAACAGGAGCCAAGCGTCGAATATCCCACTAAGGATTTTTCACTGTTATATCAATTTGATTGAATTATTTCACTGAAGTTATCACTAAAGTTAAGAAAAAAAAAAATATAATTCGAAATAAAAAAATCGTGCGATGGCCGTACCCACCGCACCGAATGTCGCTTCAACACTGAGATAGGTACTACAATGTACGCGATGTTTACTGTGCGAACCAGTCGATCTAGTCGAAATAAACGCAAACGCTACCTATATAAAACCTAGTAAAAATTACAGCTCTTTCGAGCATAAAAAACCTTTTTAGAACCATAAACTGGGATCAGCGTCCCATTTTCAAAAGGATGGCGCGATTTCTCTGATTGGTCGAGCGTCGCAACCGGTTCTCATCGATTGGTCATCTCGACGCGGCGGTTTCCCTAACTTTCTTTGACCCCGATTTAATCGTGTCGGTACATTTTTTTCGTGATTGCATTTTGATAGAATTTTATTGCAATAATTCGATCGTTAATGTTCCGATTGCTGGGTACGTCGCAATAAAAGGTTGTTTGGATGTTCTATTTTTATTTTTTTTCCTCCTTATTGCGCGGTGGTGGAAATACTGACTTTTGTTTAAATCTTAGTGGGTTCAATGAAAAAATATAGCTGAGCTTTGTTTTCGGTTTTTTTTTAGTTTTAATGTGTATTTTTGTTGCTGCAATGCCAATAAACGCATTTTTCTTTCTTTTTCTTTCAACATTTACTTATGTTTGACTTGCTTAATTAGGACGATTGATTGAAATGTTATTGGCATATAATACTTTTGAAATATCAATGGTTTTTTATTCCACAAGTTCTCAATTTATTGTTGTGTTCGGTAAGTAGGTACCTACTATTACCTACATTATTTTCTACAAAGTTCTTTGGAACTTACAGCAGTATATTTATCAAATTCAGAATATAATCTTGTTCAAGGCCAGTATAATAGCGACAGCAGCAGTGAAGGCCACTCAGTAGCCGCAAAACTGTTAATTTAATGGTGAATATTTTATTATGCAGATGACTGTGACTGACAAGATCCTCTCAATTATTTTCCTGTATTTTTTACTTGTTATTGAACGCTTTCACGAATAGGTACCTATCAAACGAAACTTCTTTTTCAAATAAAATGCTATCACACACACACACACAATCGATTAAAAGTAACTAAAACCATGGACTTAGCCATGGCTTATTTTAATTTAATTTAATATTTGAATTGTTTTTGTCTTTTTATTACGGACGCTTTTAACGTTCTCCATCGTTCTCACATGCATAATTTCAACATGAACGATGTAACCAATATTTTGTAACCATATTTTGATTTAAAAGAGTGTCCATGGAGTTTCTTGCCCGTTCTTCTCCATAGGTACCTACTACGCTTTGGAATGGGCAACTATGTACCTTCATCTTTCTGACTGACCGACCCCTTGACAATTTAAAAGTGCCTGTAATTGGTTTATTTGAAATAAATGCTTTGAGTTTGGCTGTGTAATTGACATCAACAGTCTTAACCAGTAGATGTCTCGCCAATCCATGAACAGACACGTCTGGCGAATAATGAGGAGCGAGAGGCGACTTCAAATGAAATGTCAAATGGGATAGGTTAGGCTAGGCAGAGACAGAGTCCTAAACACAGGCAAAGAGAGTTTTGGTCTTGTTTTGCGTCGAAACACCACCCAAGCAGCACACATAGCTGTATAGGCGCTCGACAACAGAATTTTTGGCAACTCGAGGCTGTTATGCTTTCTGTATATGGGCTGTATATCAGGTTACACAGCTCTTATAATTCAAAATTTGGCCCCAAATTAACCAGTCCTGAGCATTATAGTAGCTTGCTAACAGCTGTCCAGAGCATTTTAAGAGCCGTAAATGGGCTGTACAATGGCTTAGACAGCTGTCAATAAGCCACTATGCAGCTCCTTTAATTCACCTAGACAGCCAAAAGATGGTTTATGGTTTAGTAAAGGCTATTGTTAAATCTACAAAGAAATAGCAACAAAAATCTATTTGTGGAGTGCAAGTGTTAAGGCAAGGCGGTCTAACTACATATTTCTGTGGATAAATAATAATTTCTAATTTAAGGTAAGTCATTTTTCACGTTTGTTTTGAATCCCTATTGATAAATTGTACTGCGGGTGCCACTTTACTGTTAATATATATAGGTGATATTATCAAATATTACACGCGCCATCGAAATAATATAATTTTACTAAAAATATTATACAAAATAAATACGGTGCAAGAATTATCCATGGATTTTTTCTATTTTTTTTCCATTTAACTAGAATATAATATATATAATATATAATATAATAATATCTATTTTTAACAACGAAACAATGTATTTTTTCTGTAATATGACTCAAATATAATGAAAAGTTAATAAATATCAGTGGATTTTTCATATATAATCGGCTTGTTTACATTAAAATGGCGTTAATTTGTTATCCAGCAATAATTCTAACTAAATTCCCTTGACCCTCTCTTTTCTCTTCAATGGCCATATTTAAGTCTATTAATCAGCTGAAAACTGTGCGCTAGTGGTACAATGGTTTTCAGTTATTCTAACGACTGGTTAAAGGTGTAAAGTGATAGTATACAACAGCGTCTTAGGGATCTCTAATCTTGATAGAAAACCATTTTGTACTCAAGTAGCTTAGGTACTTCACTTGATTTTGTGATCCTATTTATTCTCGCCTGTTGTGCCAAACTAGCGAGCCATTAATTGTCATCTTGCTTAGAAATGCATAATGCAAAGTAAAAAGGTATTCCAATATTGGAAATCTAAAATATCAGCCAACCTAGCTGAATATTCATCTCCGCTCTGTTCAACTTTACGTTCTCCCGGGCTGTGTAAACACCCTATGTGTAATAAAGAGTATTTATCTTATCTTATTTAGCCTAGCTCTACTATAATGCGATGAGCTTCCCTACCTGTTTAATAAAATTGAATTTTATTTTTAAGGTTTTCCAATGTTATGTCAGAAGTTTATTCACACTACCTAATTTTGTGATTGCAGATACTGTGTCAAGATAGTATACAGGAGAGTGCAACGGCATCTTCAAACACTGTTATTGAGATACTCAGTAGTGGCAGCTATATGGAACTAAATAAGATGTACATAACTCCAGCTTCCTGATATATGACAGAATAATTCTACCTATACCAATATTTAAGGCATAATAGCTGCAATCAAAGTTCCCACTCTTAATTTAGCTGCCACAAAAACTTCGTAAGTATGAGTCTTTTAGTGTGTGTTAGCTGGAGTGACGTAATCTTGCATCCTCATTCAATACAGGCAAACCAGTGAGGTTAGGGTTTAGGACTATAGTCAGAAAAATAACGCATAATAGCTGCATAAGGAAGGAAAGAACTGAACGATAATACTTAAAAAGTGTTGAAACTACGATCAAAAAACGTGTGTGTAAGCTGGAGTGACGTCACCCCAGCTGCTCATGTCATATCGTCCAAACGAAAGAAGATATGATTATGTATTACAGCTCAAAAATTAAATATTGGAGGTAGAGTTATTCTATCATATAATATGAGGAAGCTGGAGTTTTGTACATCTAAACAAGTAAAATCGACTCCTTGAAAACCAAAACCAAATATTAAATAAGCAGAAAACCATCATGGATAACCAAAACATTATTCACGAAATACAGAAACAAATAATTGAAAAAGAAGAAAAACCCGGCAAATGTCACATCTTATTATTCTTATAGATGCCAGTTTTACAAGACTCGAAATTTGCTGACAGGTAAAATTGGTGAAGCAAGCTCTATTGAACTAGAAGCTTTTATGGTAAAGCCTGTATCAAATGCCGAAGAACTTAATCAATTAGAAAAAAACCTTATTCGATAAAAACACAAAGCAAAAGCTGCATCAACAGTGCTCACTTTTGTGTACTTTAGTTTCCTGACTGAATTTGCTCAGAATTGTTTATTATGCTAAATATGTATGCAGATTAGTTGATTAGTTACTGTTATTTTTAGTATAATAACGTAATATCGTGACTGTGATTTTGCTCAGAATTGTTTAATTTACATACAAATTTAAGATTTGCCAAATCTGGAGTCTGTGATTAATAAAATAAAACGCAGAAAATGTATATAGTTAATTACTTTTATTTTAATTGACCATTACATTTACCCAGCAGCATTTACCCAGCTGCATATACCCAGCAGCATTTACGCAGCAGTATGAATAATCTCTTACTAGTATAATATTACCACTAAAGTGTTGACAATGGTGCCGATTCTCTTGTACACCGAACTAAACTAACTAAACTATCACTAAAATTCCTTACTTTTGGCTATGAGAATTTTAAAGCTATTCTGCAAAAAAATATCTCTAAATTTAAAAATCATTTTGACGCAACTAAAATTTAATTTGACAATCGCGACTCCACATGGTACCCCGTTTGCCCTACCCCGTGATTTTCTTTTAGAGCCGGAGGCGCGCATGTGTGACAACCTCGGCTTGTTTTCTATGGAATTTTTCACTTTTTTTTATGGAAAATATTTAAAAAAATACCTACATGTAGAGTTATATGGGTTTAAGAGTTTCATATAGGGGGTCGAAATTTTCATATTTTTTGCGATAGGACACACCGTTTTCGAGATATAAGCAAAATTAAAAAAATACAGTACTGTTTTTGCCCCTGAAGTCGACGTGTTGTGGTGAATCTTAGTTCATGACAACAAATTTTATTTCACACCTTTTTAATCGCAATTGAAAATAGCCAGATTTAGTTAAGACAACCAAAACTTTAGGTGAAAAACGTCAAATTCAGAATAGCAAAATTGCCATTTTCACTAAACTAATAAATCAGTACCATTTTACAGCTGTCAAACTAAAATATAGTTAAGTTGTGTCACTTTAGTCTATTTCAGAATGAGAAATCATCTTTTGACGGGAATAAACTAAATTTTAGTGATTTTTAGTCTAGTTTAGAGAATTTTGTGAAAAAAGAATCAGCACTAATATCTATATTGTGCAGTCCATTTTGTGATATATTTGAAGTTGCCATCCCTCGATCATAATATTACCTAATCTCTTCATGACACCTAAAGGTGCAAGAAATCGGCCACTGGAAAATCATTCGCCATATCTATTGGCAAAGGTGAATTGGATTTGTGATGCTGTCCTGCGAAACCCATCATCTGTCCTTTCAGAGCATTGCAGTCCCGGAAATATCACAATGTGAGATTTATGGGAGTACTCTCCCTCAGTAACGCATTTTAAGCATCCATGTTTGCCATTAAAATTGCAGACCCTTGAAAAAGTGTCTAAACATACAATTAGCATTCGCAGTACTACATCACCCTCAACGACCCGAAAAAAATAAACTTTTGAGCGCCACAGACATGACTTTATTGTTTTGTAACGGCCAAAAAATATTAAAATTTGTCTTCTCATAAAGATGTGGCGCTGAAGGCATGAAAACGTAAATACCTTTTATAAAAGCCCTTGCGGGTGAATTTCAATTTTTTTTTTTTTTTTTTTCCCTTTGTTATTAAGAACAGAATTCTTAATAAATTAATTACAATCTAGCCTAAAAAGACTAATAAGTAATTTAACTCTAACTTAATATGCTACGTTATAAATAATGTTAATACTAAGAATAGTGTCTATTTGCACTTTTACACAAGTCCGTAGCACTTTCTTAGAGTCTGATATATTATATTAAAACACTATGTTCATGTGTTATATGTATAGCACAACAATGTTACTATTATTCACTCACTTTGTTAGTACTTACTTACACTACATTAATTCAAATGGTTTAGTTCTTTTTAGCCTACGCACTAAGTCTGTGTTGTCTAGCAGCTGGATAGCCTCAACATTCACATGTCGGTGTAGTCTGTGTTCGTGGGCTTCAGCAAATTTTTTGATGATTGTGGTGACGAATTCCATTTTAAGGTCACGGTGAAGGTCGTCGTTTCTTATGTACCAGGGTGCATTCACAGCATCCCTGAGTACTTTATTTTGGAATTGTTGGATAATTTTGATGTTGCTTGGTTTAGTACAGCCCCAAAGTTGGATACCATACGTCCAAATTGGCATCAGTATATGCTTGTATATGGTTATTTTATTATGTATTGATAGACAGGATTTCCTTCCAAGTAACCAATACATACTTTTATAACGTATGTCGAGTTCCTGTCTTTTCTTTTTGACATGAGCTTTCCAACGCAACTTGGTATCGAGAGTCATGCCAAGGTATTTGGCTGTATTAGCGTAAGGCACTTGCATGCCATTTATATAGATTGGGTGATAGTCCAGGTGTTTGTTTGTGAAGTCAATGTGAATTGATTTAGATTCATTCAGTTTGATCTTCCATTTTTGTGTCCAGTCATAGACTTTGTTCACAGCTAGTTGAACTTTTTCTACTGCTTCTCTGTGGGTTGAACCGGTAGCCATAATTGCAGTATCATCTGCAAAGGTCGCAATGGTGTTGTTTTCCAGTTCTGGAATGTCACATGTGTATAACAAGTACAAAATCGGGCCTAGCACACTTCCTTGTGGTACCCCAGCTTTTATATGTTTTAGTTCGGAATATGCATCCTCTTGCCGTATTCTGAACATTCTATTACTTATATACGACTCTAGTATATCTGCAAATTCTGGGAGCATGCGCCTGAGTTTGAATATTAGACCCTTATGCCAAACTTTATCAAAAGCTTGCGCCACATCTAAAAATACAGTGGCGCAGACTTCTTTATTTTCTAGTGTTTTTTCAATGATATTAGTTATTCTATGAACCTGGTCTATTGTAGAGTGTTTCTCCCTAAAGCCAAATTGATGATTTGGAATAAGGTCTTTATCTTCTATTACTGGTTTTAATCGCTTCAATAATAGTTTTTCGAATAACTTTGATAGCACGGGCAACAGAGAAATAGGTCTGTATGATGATGCTTCATGTGGTGGTTTCCCAGGCTTCGCAATCATAATGACTTCAGCGACCTTCCATGGCGCAGGTACGTGTTTTAAAATAATTTCAAATAAAACATCTAATCTTGACTGTTTATAAACTTGCTGGTTGATATGAGGATTCTGTCATTCAATATCTGTTTCTTTTTTACTACAAAATCTTCTCGATACATATCAAGATTCTTCGGTTTTCCGACACCAGAATAAACACCAATGATAAATGGTTGGGCAGGCTAGGTATTTGCAACCATTACATAAAATCGGCCAAAACTCATATTTTAAACTTTTATATATGTACTGGCAAGCCATCAATGTTTATGTGCAAACTCATGCTCTTAATATTTTCTAAAACGTCTAGCCAGTTGTTCAAAACTATAGTTAGCAGATTGATTAGTCCGTTGTGCCAGAATTCACCACCAGATTCTATTAATTTTATAATATTTTTTCTAGCTGTGTGTAGAATCGTTCTCGGATCTTTTGGTAAAACATCTGGAAATCTATTATTCACAATTGTTACTAATTACTTCTGTGCATCTTGAGCAATATTTCTCTTTATTGTCCGTTCTTTAATATTTTCTTTAAATAAAATGTTTTTCATATAAATATTTTCTCCCTCATCTTCGTAAGTCTGATTTGATTCAAAACTTTCACTATTTCTACTTTCAATAATTTCTTTAGAAAGGTCACTGAACGAATCCATTAATTTTACGGAACTATGATCATTGGTAACAAAATCTATGTGCCCGGAACCCTCATTTTTAATCAACACCGGCACTTGGCTGCAGCTACATAAATGAATCAGATTTTCACTATCCTTGCTCCTTTGGTTATTGTTTTCTTTAGAAAGTGTATTTTTAACTGCACCAGTTATTTTCCTTTTTTCCATGGTTTAACCGTATTCATTTAAATTATATTTTTTCTTGCACGATTATTAATTAACTCGCGTTGCGAGGTTATGACAAAATTGACGTTATCATAGCACTAATAACCTATGTTTCCAATAATTCTAGAGGCAGTAAAACAGCTAATATTTATACTTTATGCTTTGGAATTAAAGTGGAGTAAGGCTACACTAATTTACAGCTCATGTCATCTTAAATGCTTTTAACCAGCTACTATTAAGCTCATTGAGGTAGCATTATAATAGAATTAGTGTACACTACAAAAAAGCCAATGACAAAATTTGAGTCTCTAATACAGCTCACAGCTTAGAAGAGATGTGACTTTATCGCGTTAAGCAGCTATTTAAAATATTTGGTCTTCTGCACCAGCTAGTAGCATTATATGTAACCAAAGGCTGGACAATAGTTCTTTCAAAATTCTACTAAAATGCATTTTGTTGTTTTTTTCTCCATTATACTGCCATTATTCTGCTGTGTTGTTTAACAGCATAGAGATCACCCCTCATACAGTCTCAAGAATCGTCTTATCCGTTAGTACAGCAACATAAGAGCCTTTGACTGTAATATAGCTTGTTTATGGATGTAATTTTCGCTAATGTGCTGCTTGGGCAGCACCTAATTGCGTAACACACTGGTGCCGATTTACCAAAATTTAGTTTATTCCTGTCAAACGTTGATTTCTCATTCTGAAATAGACTAAAGTGACACAACTTAACTATATTTTAGTTTGACAGCACTAAGATGGCACTGAATTATTTAGTTTAGTGAAAATGGCAATTTTGCTATTCTGAATTTGACGTTTTTCACCAAAAATGTTGGCTGTCTGGCTAATTTTAATCGCGATTAAAAAGGTGTGGAATAAAATTAGTTGTCATGAACTAAAATTCAACACAACATGTCGACTTCAGGTGCAAAAAAAGTACCTACTGTATCTTTTTTTTATTTTAATTTGCTTATATCTCGAAAAAGGTGTGTCCTATCGCAAAAATAATGAAAATTTTGACCCCCTTTATGAAACACTGAAACCCCTAAAACTCTACATGTAGGTAGGTAATTTTTTTCATATTTTCCATACAAAAAGTGAAATATCCCACTTATAACATGTAAGGCTGCCCACATGCGTGGTTCCGGCTCTAAAAAAAAAACACGGGGTAGAGCCAACAAGTACCTACCACGTGGAGTCACGATTGTCAAATTAAATTTAGTTTGCGTCAAAATTATTTTTAAATTTAGAGATATTTTTTTGCAGAACAGCTTTAAGATTCTCATAGCCAAAAGTAAGGAATTTTAGTTAAAGTTTAGCTAGTTTAGTTCGGTGTACAAGTTACCACAAACTGTCAGATTTTCTCATTCGATTTTGAACTTAACCAGCAACATTTAAGGTTTAAAATCACTTCGAGAAATTTGACAGTTTCGTGTAGCTTGACCTGCTGGCGACTGTACATTAGACCGCTCTGCCTGTACCCTGCAGGTAGTGCTTTCAGTAGGCCTATGTATAATTATATAACTTTGCCATTATTGTATGTTTTTGGTAGATAGATCTTCTACTAATTAACTTTCTTAGGTAATCAAAATCCAATGTTGAATCTACGTATTCTCGAGTATCAGGCTAGCCCATTAGTTTGCTCAATCGTATAAACAGTTAGCCATTTGAATTCACTTAGGTACCGATATTAAGACATGCATTTCGTAAGACAGGTCTATGGGTCAAGTGATTCTCCTTATGTGTTGGCAGGAAGATACACACATACTTACTTCAAGTTTATTAATCATCAAGCTTTAAAAGGATCAATTTCAGGCAAATTCTGAACAAGTTCAGGCGAAAGGGTGTATAAAATATGACGTCACGTTAAGAGAATGGGCAGCCCATGTTATTCATTTGTGCTTTTTGCATGTCAAATTTCCTCGGCTATTCAAAAGAGCTCTTGTGCATCCTATCTTCAAGAGTGGGGACAGAGGCAGTGTCACGAACTACAGACCGATTTCAGTTTTGACCACAATTTCTCAATTTCTAAAGTTATAGAGAAAGCACTCAACACACGCCTGGTTAGCTACCTGAACACAAACAAAGTTCTAGCACAAATTCAATTTGGATTTAGACGCGGAAGGCCGACTGAAGATACAATTTATTGATCTGACAGAGCATATCAGTAGGACACTAGATCATGGTAACAAATGCATCGACCTTTTTCTTGATTTATCTAAGGCCTTTGACACTGTCTCGGTTCCCATCCTTGTCGATAGACTAGAATCCATAAGCATAAGAGGTATTGTTCTTGATATTTTTCGTAACTATCTAGCGGAACAAAGTCAGTCAGTTAAGATTGGTGCCCTTGTCAGCAATGAGCAGTTTGTCAGTTACGGTGTGCCCGAGGGCAGTGTGCTGGGTCCAACGTTGTTCTTAATGTATATTAACAATTTATGCACGTTAGCCCTGCCTCATACTAAAATCTTGTCATATGCCGATGATACAGCACTGCTCATTGATGGTCCGAACTGGGAGCAGGCTAAAGTTTATGCGGAAGACATGCGTTATGAGTTGGCTGTCTGGAAATCTCTTAACACTTAACCTAGATAAAACATCATTCGTAACTTTCTCCATTTCACAATTCAGGCACATTGCTGCGACTCTACCAACGCCTATTGTGACTGCCTCCGCATTAAGAGGACCTCAAATATAAAATACCTTGTAGTCCAGGTCGATTGTTTTCTTAATTGGAAAACGCACATTAATGAACTCGTCCCCCGTATTCGTAAGCTCATTTTTGTGTTCAAGAAACTCAGATCAGTAGCAAATCTTAAAACACTGAAAACAGTTTACTTTGCGCTTGCCCAATCCTTGCTGGGCTACTGTATCTCTGTCTGGGGTGGCACCTTTGCAACCATTATGCTACGTCTTGAAAGAGAACAAAGATCGGTCCTTAAAGACATGCGCAGGAAACCCTTCAGATATCCTACCGCACGTCTCTATAAAGAGACTGAGGTCTTAACTGTTAGACAACTCTTTGTGCTCCAAATAACATTACGCAAACATGCCACTATACCGCACATCCTACAGCTACGAGAAGGCAAGCGAAAGAACGAAACTGTATAGCACGGAGAAACATAAAACCGCTCTTGCTCTGCGGTATTATTGGATACTGGATTACGGGTTTACAATAAACTCAATGCTGTTTTAGATATTTGCTTACTTACCCGACAGCAATGCAGGAACGCTGTAAATGACTGGCTAAAAGGTCTTACTTACGAAGAATCTGAGAGACTTATAAAATTGGTGGGTTAAGTGACTATTTCACCAACGTAAACTCACTCATACCTTTTGGACTGCTGGACACACACTACCAAACAAACACACACACACCCCAACAATCACACGTATACTACAACATACATACATACATACATACACTCACACACACACACACACAAACACACTCCTTTTGTTTATAATTTTTGTTTGTAAAATATAAGTTAATAGCTTAATAGTTCAGAATTTATTCAAAATTAAATTGTATAAAGAATTATCCTAGTTGGTCCGGATGAAGGTGATGGTATAAAGGAACAGGGTGTAAAGCTCACTCATACCTCCGTAGAAAAGGGAGGATCCTCCGACCGGACGGGTATCGTGTCTGGTGGGCAACTGCCCGACGCTTGATGTCAGGACGTTGTATATAAGTATATGCTAGTCGCGCGGTAAACTCTACTTGCGCGACGCAGGATTTGCGTGACGTCAGTGTGACGTGTAGCTCGCCTGTGGCGGTATAGATACCGCTACAATGGCATTCGTCGTACAGGGTAATCCTAGTACGAGTGCCGAAGCACTCCTTTCACACCTAAGTGCACATTACTTGAGACCAAATTTGTTTTTAAGGAGATTTACTGTACTCATTCTTCTCGTAATAAAGATTTATTATTATTATTTTATTTTTATGTTAGTAACATATCTCGGGACCATGAGGTCCCGGACCTTTGGAAGGCATACAAGGGGCCGAAGCCAACTCGCAGAGGCCCCTTAGAAAATTTTAAATCGAATGAGGCACCTACCGACGATTATCCCTGTATGCCATATATGGGCACAACCGGCCCGCGGGCCGGATCCGGCCCGCCTGTAAGATATGATCCGGCCCGCGAGACATTTTGAAAAAACCCAATTAAAAAAATATTACATTAAGTACTTATACTTCGCCGCCACTCGGCTTGCTCGATCAAATTCTTTGAGGTTTGCCGCCTCACGGACAATACATCCAAAGATTTATTGCTTCTCAATTATTCTAAACTAGTTTATTCCAGATTATTCCTTCATTTTGCCTATATAAGCGGGTGGATGGCCCGAACGTTAGCTCAGCCAGGATGCGATATCTCGCACTCTCCAAACCTCGGTCAACCAACTCGGTGACTGGTTTAGAAAGTGGAGAATCGAAGTCAATCCCGACAAGAGTCAAGCGGTTCTCTTTTCGAAACCGCGACTCAGTCCCGCCCCCCCCCCCCGTCCGATCACCATATTCGGCAAGCCTATCCCTTGGGAGAAGCGAGGCAAATACCTGGGTGTCGTATTGGACAAACACCTCTCCTTCGGTGAGCACATAAAGCAGCCACGTTCGCGCGCCGCTTTCGCTCTAGGTAGGCTCCACTTCCTAGTGAATGCACGCAGCAAATTGTCACTCAAGTGCCAATTGCGCGTTTACACAGCGTGCATTCGCCCAATCATGACCTACGCGAGTGTGGTTTTCGCACACACGAAACCCCACCACATCCATAGGATGCAGGCCCTCCAAAACCGGTTCCTCCGTAGGGCAACCGGCTCCCCTTGGTTCGTTCGGAACGAGATCCTCCATCTCAATCTTAAAATCCCCACTATCAGTCAATTCATGAAGCGCATTTCCAAGCGTTTCTTTGATTCCGCAGCCTCACATCGCAACCCTCTGGTTGTCAAGGCGGCCAGTTATACCCCCTCCCGTATCAGTCATACCCACCGTCCAAGGCATGTCCTCACCGACCCCGATGACCCCATAACCCTCCTCGAGCAGAGCAGTAGGGCCACCAGTACAGTGCACAAGCACAGACCGCCATCGTTCCGACCTCGCCGGCGAGGTCCGACGCGACGCCCCCGACCCTTGTTCGACGAAGCGCCAGCCCGCGCCGTAGCTGAGCCTATAGCTTTAATTTCCCCGACTAATAATAATATTATAAATTCGATCCAGCCTGTCCCACCTTGCTGCCCTCCCCTCAGTGACGCCCTAAGCCGTGGCCCGTACCTCACAGGGGGTGCCCTTAGCGTGCGGTCACCTAGAATTTAAGTAATTCGCCCCTGGCGGGAGGCTTTAAGTTAGTAGCTTAAGGCACCACAAGACAGACCGGTTAAGTAGCCAGGACCTCAGAGGTCACAACTACGAGAAGTTGGTGGCGAAAAACTTAAAGACAAAATTCCAAAATTAAAGTTATTTTTCACTTTGTAGTGTTTTTTTTTTTTTTGGAAGTCGGTTGTTGCTATATCGTCATCTAAACCCATTAATGTGAAGATGGCGAGGCCCAAAATATTATTTTTCTTCCAATCAACATCCAAAGCCTAAAAATGTTTATCAAAAATCAACACGATGGCCTGAGAATGATAAGCACAGAACATAAATACCCTGATTTTAAGCACCAATTTATTTTGACAGTTGTTATAGTACCTACGCTTAATCTTTTTTTATAAATTTCGAGGTTTGGCTACGTGGATGGGATGCATAACTTTTGTATGTTGTCGATGTCTATGAAAAGTCGCAGACAATACAGACAAGTGACGTTGCACTTGCCACCACAAACATAAATTACGAAAAACCTTCAGCATTAAATCGTTTGTAATTTTAAGTGACAGATTATTCAGCGGATGCGTTTTATTACAGCAGATAGTTGTTGCATGTGATGAGGCGTGCATGAGGCCTTGTAACAGATGTGAACGAATCTTTAACGTTCACGGTTCAAGGCTCTTCAGAAATTGTTCTACGGATTATAGGTAATAATAAAATTGCGATCAGAATCGTTTTGAAAAGTAGGTACGATCTTGAGGATCAATATTTTCTTTTAAATAATTTCTATGAAAAAGGTCATTGTGGGAAAACCAGAAATAAAATAGCCTATGTCTTAGTTTCCTTGGTCTACCATAAACTAAATTTTGGTTGAAAAGTTGCTTTCTAGTTTGTGGATTTGTGACATTGACATAATTGACAATTCCAAGCTGTCAATCTGTCATCATTGTAGCAAAACAACGAAAATGGCGAGCGTTCCATTTATTGCGGTTAAATCACACACTCAAAAGGTTTGCTCCCTTTACAAAAGGGCTCTACGCAATTTGGAGGCGTACTACGATAGACGGTAACGACTACAAAATATTTGAATCAGTCATTTCCCTTTCTTTGCTTTTGTTTTCCCCATTACGTAATTCTCCCAAACATAACCACAATTTACCCCTTTTTTTCAGATACCTTTTGATTTTTTAATCCTTTCCATGAGAAAATCCTACACCTGAAGTATTTTTCAAGTGTCTATACATAAAAGGTTATTCAATTATTGTTTGAAAAATAACTTTATTAGAACTGCATTTCGAGTTGTATTGGTTTGTTAAAATCAGTTTGTTTAGCTCAAATCTTGCTCAAATAATATTTAGATAGTTAATTTGTTAGTTTTAAAGAGTACTACTTAAGTAGAGGAAAGTGTATCGTAGAGAAAACTAACTACAATTTGATTACTTTTTCATGAATTTGAATTCATTATCATTATGTAGCTTA
Source organism: Griposia aprilina (assembly GCA_916610205.1). Taxonomy (NCBI): domain Eukaryota; kingdom Metazoa; phylum Arthropoda; class Insecta; order Lepidoptera; family Noctuidae; genus Griposia; species Griposia aprilina. The sequence continues at coordinate 14,241,628 of OU744304.1, read as the reverse complement.
TTCACTATTGTCATCCTTTAATTTCGTCTCTGTTCCCATTTTCCACTCCTTTATTAGAAAAACAAAAAGGGTCGACAACTTTTTCTAGTTAATAAATAGGTATCTGATTTGTTTATCAACAACAGTAGTTCCTGAGATTAGAAATCAGAATAATTAATTTAATATCCAGACCAATTCTGCCACCACTAAATACCAAGTTGTAATTTGTATATTTTAATATTAACAAAGGTATCAGCGGCCAGTCAAACTCGAAGCATTTATTTCAATTAAACCATCTACAGGCACTTTTGAATTATCAAGGAGTTGGTCAGTCAGAAATATGAAGCTAGTTGCATATTCCAAAGCGTAGTAGGTACCTATGGAGAAGAACGGGCAAAAAACTCCATGGACACTAAATAGCTGGATCTAGAATCTGGTATAGATTGTCCACTTTAAAAATGCACGCCTCTCCACTGCATCTGCATACACATTTCAAATATTTGTATAGAAATTTTAGTGGAAGGGTTTGCAGTTTTAAATTAGACAATCTCTACTTACATCTAAACATGGCACAAATTGTGATGAAGTTCCTAACTCATTACCCCTGATTGTTGTTAACTCATGTTTTACCACTTTGCTGTGGGTGGGACACTATACATATAATTATTTCTCTATGTATACGATTTTTTTAAAACATGTAAGTGTACAGGATGGCAAGGACATATATACGCAAGCTGTTACCATGGATTCAGTACATTTTGACCATGTAGGTATTTTACTAAAACAGCTGATTTCCTTTTTATAACTCATGGAAAATTTCTAGCCTATATAGGGGGTAGAATAATGTGCTGAATTTATGGTTATAGTTTGCGCGTCAATATCTCTGTCACCCTGTATAAAACTCCCAGTAACTGGGTTGTGGAGGTGGATAGGCAGTCACTCCAAGTAAAATACTGGTATTCAGCTGCATCCGGTTAGACTGGAAGCTGATCCCAACATAATTGGGGAAAGGTTAGGCATGTGATGATGAATATATGAAAGAATAGGATACTCTTTATTATGTACGGTCACCAAAAGTGATAAGTAACCAGGGTCGTCGGATATAGTTGAAGTTTAGTAAGAAACCGATGGATGTTTTTGAATAAAATTAAATATTATTAATAAAAAACAAACAGTTCATATAACAAATTAAATTTCATTCGAAAACGTCCATCGGTTTCTTACTAAACTACAACTATACCCGACGGCCTTGGTTACTTATCTCTTTTGGTGACTGTGTACCATAAAAATCACAGATATAAATGTAGAAATTCAAAAAAAGTAAAGAAAGGAAAAGGGGAGGGGAAGGGGGAGGGGAGGTGGAAAGTATGTCAAATAAAATAAACTATTCTTCAAATTCCAGCAATGTTTACCGGTATCAGGCAGTACTCCTCCGGGAGAGGTTCGACAAGCATGCCAAGGAGACTGACATGGTCAAATCTGTAGAGCTACTGAAGGAAGGAGAACAAGAATTGTTCTTAGTTCAGCATCCTCTTCCTAGAGTTTGTAAGTTTGATATCTTATTTACTACACATAACATCAGCCCTGTAATCCCCTAAGGGTGAGGCAGAGGTCTACATATAGTATACCTACATTTTACCAGTTATGTTTAAGTCCCTTGTAATAGGGGCCAATTTTGTCATCAACAGGGCACAAATCCAGGCTGTTACACACACACACACTTTTGATTATTTTATTGCATTGTTAAACTGTAAAGCACAGTGCACATCATTAGGCTACATAATGAGGTATGAGCCTTACCAAAAGAAAAATCTGTACCAATAAATAAAACTGAAGTGTCTGTTTGTAATTTCAAAATAACAGCTTTTTACTAAATGCATAATATTATGAAAGTATATGCGTAAAAAATATTTTTTTGTTTTATGTACAACAAACAAAAAAATATTTTTTGAAATTTTTGTCTATCTGTTTGCTCGGGTTAATTTCCGAAACGGCTCGACCGATTTTGACGTGATAACGTCTTATACAGGGTGATTGGAAGATGGGTGCAAAGCTTTAAGGCGACGATAGTACAGACAATTTAGAACCATTTAAGCCATGGTTGTCTTAGACGAAGTCTTACCAAATATTTTTAACCAAATTTTTAAGTTTTTTTTCGGAAATTCTCAAAATTTAATGTAAACTGCATAATTATGGCCAAATTGAATGATAAATGAATTCATTTTTTATTTATTTAATTAAAGTAATGTGTAAGCAATCAAGCAAAACATGTTTTAGGCTTCTGTGTCATTAGACATTTTTTTTACAGACATTTAAAGCTCAGAAAAAATAAAAAAATTGTACAATACGTCTTTTAAACCTTATTAAAAAAAAAACGGAGGGTGCTTTTTTTGTTCAAACCTTTTTGAAGACATGCTTGATAATCGCTCTTTCTTTTGAGGTATCATTTATGCGGATATCTTACAAATTATTGAAATTAGGGCCTACAAACCAATTTGAGGGAGATTTTTTTTATTTTAGGCAGACTAATTAAAACAACATTTGAATTAAAATTATTTATTTTTCATGTTCAAAATGACGGCCGTGATTCCTAATACAAGCACGGCCCCGTCTTCTAACTTCTGTAGTCGTTATTTTCAACATCATCTGCTTCATTGTCTCCAACGCTGAATTTATTCTTTGTATCAATTCTTCTCTAGTGTTTATTTCTATGTTGTTATACACCAGTTCCTTGGCCCGGCCCCACACGAAAAAGTCCAACGGGGTCAGATCTGGGGAGCGAGCGGGCCAAGGGATGGGTCCATCCCTGCCGATCCAGCTATCAGGAAAGCAATTGTTGAGGTGTTTCCTTACATTTAAAGTCCAATGCGCTGGACAGCCGTCTTGCTGAAAGATGACTGTTAGGTCTTTTTCGAAGATCGGGACACCTGATTCCTCTACCAGCAGTGGTAAATCAATTTGCAGAAATTGCAAATAATTTTCGCCATTCAATGGATCAGGCAAAAAGTGGGGCCCAATCAATGTTCTGCCAATTATTCCAGCCCATACATTCACAGAGAATTTCATCTGAAATGACACCTGCTTCTTAAAATGTGGATTGTTGTCTGCGTCGGCCCATTCATGGATGTTGTGAAAGTTTGTAATACCTTCCCTTGAAAATTTACTTTCATCCGTCCACAAGATTGATTTCAGAAACCACGCATCTTCGATGTCTCTGTTGAGGAGGAAACGGCAGAACTGAATTCTTCTTTGAGGATCTTGCTCTACTAGACCTTGCACACTCCTGCCATGGAACGGATACTTATCATTTTGGTGCATTGTATGCCACACCTTCCATTGAGAAATGTTGAAATTTCGAGCTACTGCTCTAGTACTGGTAGTAGGATCCGCTTGAAATTCTGCTAAAATGTCTTCGTCGACGGCAGTTTCGTGTCTGCCCGGGTTGACTCCAGGTTCCACGCGGTGAAACCCATCTTGGGCAAGACGACGAAACGTGTTGTAAAACACTCGGACATTCGGTATCCTGCGATTCGGATAGCGCTCTTGATACATCCGTCGCGCCAAAGATCCATTGCCGTCTGCTCTACCGTACATAAATACAATATCCGCATATTCTTGATTGGAAAAAGTAGCCATAGTCACTTAACAATTAAGAAAAACGGCGTAGGAGCGCACTAAATGTCAACTCAACACAATTAAGTCAAAAATCAACACGTGCAGGAGCGCGAGGCTACGACTGGACACGATGAAACAAAAAAGTTCAAAACTAACGCAAACAACACGTGCAGGAACGCAAAGGGCTACAACTGAACACGGTAAATTGTGAATTAACACGACAACGTCCACTCACAAGGGCAGTAGTTTGACTAATAAGTAAAAGATGTAATGGCTTCATCACAGACCGACTGACCCTGACTAAAGAAAAACGACTTTGTTGCCTCAGTAACTAAGACCATTTTGCTGTAAAAACCAACTCTTATCGCTTTTTGCTATTCATTGGGCGTTCTACCTGGAAATGCCGTCGCACCGCGCTCGGTGGCCATTGTTTAGAGAATCCCCTCAATGGGTTCCCCTCAATTGGTTCCTGCATGTGCCAAAAATTCTTAGAATTGAACAATGTTATCATTTCGAGCACATAAAGTATTCTTTTAAGCAAAAATTTTGTGTTTTGTTAGACTGCCTAAAATTTAAATTTTCTCCCTCGAATTGGTTTGTAGGTCCTAATTTCAATAATTTGTAAGATATCCGCATAAATGATACCTCAAAAGAAAGAGCGATTATCAAGCATGTCTTCAAAAAGGTTTGAACAAAAAAAGCACCCTCCGTTTTTTTTTTAATAAGGTTTAAAAGACGTATTGTACAATTTTTTTTTTTTTTCTGAGCTTTAAATATCTGTAAAAAAAAATGTCTAATGACACAGAAGCCTAAAACATGTTTTGCTTGGTTGCTTACACATTACTTTAATTAAATAAATAAAAAAATTATTCATTTATCATTAAATTTGGCCATAATTATGCAGTTTACATTAAATTTTGAGAATTTCCGAAAAAAAACTAAAAAATTTGGTTAAAAAAATTTGGTAAGACTTCGTCTAAGACAACCATGGCTTAAATGGTTCTAAATTGTCTATACTATCTTCACCTTAAAGCTTTGCACCCATCTTCCAATCACCCTGTATATCGATGAACGCCGGCTGCACGCACGAAAAAGCATGACGTATTGTCACGTTCCGCCTGAGCCGATGACGTTATCACGTAAAATTATCGTCCGTAAATCGACTTTACAGGCAACCATTTTTTTATTATTCCCGACATCCACGCGGGCGAAGCCGCGGGCTGAAGCTAATAATTTATAAAAAAAAAAATTGGCAATAAAATGTGTGGTAACATTTGTGCTGGGAAAATACGAATCCTGTTGTGTGGTGCCTTTACCTCTGATAGGTCAGGAGGGTGTCTGTAAAAGAGATCTTGAACTTCTTGAAAAGGAAATTTAATTGAGTGGGCCTTGATGGGCATATCTATACAAAATATACAATAATATTCAGGTCGAAGGTTGTTTCTGACCCTATTGCTCAACTCCAATAAAAATAAAATTTAAAGTAGCTAGGTTTTGTAATAAAAATGTTTTGTAAAATGCATCAAGATCATTTGCATTAAAATATAAATTACTTAACACTTTATTTTCCTAGATTTTCCTTTCAAAGGAACATTGTATTTATTATAAATTTATTGTGTAATATAATGCTTAAGTATAAATAAATGCAATTTGTCTTACAAATGACTTGCAGTGAATAATTAACTGCAGTCATAATATTGCAGCATCTATTTGATTGCTTGCAATCATCTAAGCAATCAATCAAAAAATAATGCCGTAGATATAAATAAATGAATATTACATGGAACGTCCATGTAATATTCATCTATTTATATCTACAGCACTATTTTTTATACCTATTGGTAAGATGTAAATAAACGTTTTCACGTCTTTTGTGCAATAATTACAAAAGCCTAGTCTTAGTTGATCAATTCAACTGATATGGGTGATCATTTCTTTGTTATGCACCTGTCCCACGAGGAAGCGACTAGGTATTGACTATTATCTCGCTCAAGAAACGTACAATAGATGGGTCCCGTGTCAGTAAAAGAGATACTTGTCCACTTGACTCACAGTCCGTGCACGAAATAATAACTTCTCTCAACAGTCCGCCCCTGCGAGACACGATAGCGAAACGGCCCGCCGGATGCGCTCGCGATAAAGAAATGCTTTTGTTTCGCAATTTATTAGCACTTTGTCGAAATAAAAACTAAGATCGGAAAGCTGATTAAATACGCAATTTGGAATTGTTAAGAATAATAACTAAATACTAGGTATAACTTAATATACTTAGTATTTTTGATTTGAATCAACCACTCTGATAATTTTTTCTGAGTTTTTAACTTATAATAAATGCTAACTTATTTGTAGTAATGATCTTAAAATTTTAAGACAAAGACCAAATCTTTAAGATCATTTTGGTATATAACCACTTGTCAGTTCATGGTCACAGCACTCCCCTGGCTGGAGGCTTTAAGTTAGTAGCTTAAGGCACCCACAGGTTTGCCCGGTTAAGTAGCCAGGACCTTAGTGGTCAGAACTACGAGCTGCCAATTAGGAAAAAAAAAAAAAAAAAAAAATGGTCACAGCAGATGCCAAAGTAAAACTACTCTGCAGTCCATGGTCACTACAGTTGCCGTTGTCAATTTCCGAGTATGGTCGCACATTTCTTCCGATTTGTCGAAACTGAGAAAGAAGTCTATTTCTTTGCCACTCTGACAAACTACGGAATGCCTGTGAGTGAGCAGTACTACACTACTAGCCATGGTTACAGAAAAAAGCGTTGAATTGTCACTCGTGGTACGCGGCTGTGTTGTGTTGTTGGTCGTGGTCGATTTTTGGATATTTCTCATGTCGTTAGTACTTAAATTTATGATAATTACACATCGCACCTTAATTTCGAAACCGTTACTAAACGAAATTTTCACGAAATTGAAAATATTTAATTACATGACTACACACCTTAAAAAGAAACTAATAATTTAACAAATAATCTCAGGAATATCTCTTATGAGTTCATCAGATATTTATTAAGAGGTAAATAATAATGCAAATATCGTAAATTATTTCTCTTGTAAAATTTAGTTTTTTTGTTTAATAACGGTTTCGAAATGAAAGTGCGATATACTGTTCACACTGCTGGCGAGAACTCTATTGTTCGAAGTCGCTTCCTCGTCGGCGGTGGCACAAATGCCTCAGTGATCAAAAATTCCCATGGCATAACTAAAAGCAGCCTTTTCTATTTCCGCTCCTAACTAGTGCTCCGCGCTTTGCAATGTATAATAAAATCCGAACAACCCATCCTCTCTCCACAGTCGCAACAAGCGTTGGAGGCGTGGCCCACGAGCGTGTAGTAACTCCCCCCGACTGGGTCATAGACTACTGGCACCCTCTCGAGAAGGCCCACTACCCCGAGTACTTCAAGCGTCGTGAACAACGCAAGAAGGAGTACATTGCCATGTGGGAGAAGGAACATGGCCCCGCCGACAAACAGGAAGAGAAGCATTGAGTTTTTATTGTATAGTTGTGATATATAGTGAATTGAGTTAATTTAGTTTGGTGTTTTATTTATGTAAGTAGCCTGTTTAACACAAAACTTAAAGCATTTATTTCAATTAAACCAATTACAGGCACTGTTGAATTGTCACGGAGTCGGTTATTAGAAAAGATCTTGGCCTTCATTGCCACCTCTATTTTCCTTGGCCTTCATTGCCACCTCTATTTTCATGATTGATTTCTATTTCAAGTGCCGCTAATCCGCGTGTCAAATACGCCACGCGGGTTAGCGGCACCCGAAAAAGAAATCAACATACACGCAGTGACCGCGGTACTGTATAAGGGTGTATTGTGTAAAGCACTGCGTGTCTGCGTGGTAAATGGATGTATTAGTGATGGCGGAATGTTGGTATTGATAGGAGGATGCTTCTGCCTACTCCATTGGTATAATTCAGTCTGGGACAGGGTCAGCCCTTTTCTCTACGTCACAAAATGCGGACTCTGTTTTAGAAAAAAAAAAATATTATATAATAAAAGGCAACCAGGCAACAAACTATCTCGATTCTGTTTTCAAAGCAAATTAAATTATGACGCGTATTCGTTCGAAATTCTAAGTTTATTTTTTCTTTGTTTATTTTCGGCCAGTCTTCACTGTAGCGGTTAGTGTACCTATCCATAGTAAAAAAGTAAGTTGTAGTCTCATTTCCTACGAAATGTATGGGAAAAGATTTTGCGATTTCTGACTTTTCTAGTACTCAAACCTCACTTGGTTCAATGGAGGTTTTTGATCCTTGTAAGAAACATGATTGATTGGCATAAAAAAAGTTTTTGTGCTGACTATTTCTTTTTCAAAATCTGTAAATGCAAATAAAATAAAAATAAAGTTAAGGAAAGTCTCCTAAGACCGTTATCCTGTAGCTACAGCGGTTTCGGTAGCTGCCCTTGCTGCCCCATCTCAAAAATCCACCATGTATAATGTTTTTTTTTAACCAAGTCAATTATTTCCACACATTTAATTTTACAGCTATTGGATAGTGATAAATAGAACTACACAATATTCAAACCCATGTTTAAAAAAAAAAAAAAAATTATTTCGGGTAAGTAGGCCCTTAAAAGACAATTACAAACATTACATAATAGAATAAAATAAAAATAAAATAAATTCATAATAAATGTCAAAAAATTCTAGCATTAAAATTAAAATTATCATACTTTAAATACATACAAGGACACACTCAAATATCAATAATGCCTGCTAAACGGCTTTCCCTGAACATGCCTGCTGCAGCAATGCAGCATGTAGGGGCAGTCCAGCCTATCAGCAATCATCGCCAGGACTGCGTTGGAGCTGGCCCGTACTCTGCGCACCAGAGAGATGCTCCGCCTGCGCATAGTCGCGTGGAAACAGGCGGTGCGCTCCTCCGCGAACATACCCGAGGCGCTGCAGAACCGAGGCAGCCCCACCACAATCCTAAACGTGTTATTGTAGAGAACGCGGAGTTCACTATAGCACTTCTTTGTGTAACGAGCCCACAGGCTGCAGGTGTAAAGGGATGTACAATATGCTTTAAATAGTGTGACTTTTACCCCCTTGAACACCTAGGAAACCTGCGGGCTATCATGTTGGCTCGTATTGAGAGTGACCTCCGCTCTCTCTCTCAACAGCCTCATTATCACTTAGGTCAGGCGTAAGAATATGCCCCAAGTATTTAAATTTATGTTATGTTATTTGTGTTTTGTTCTTAAAATAATTTTATTATAGAAATATAATCTAGTTGTATGTCTCTTGATATCTTCACTGCTTTGTAAATATAACAAGACTCGGTATTTATTATTTAAAATAAATATGCTATGTTTAATAAATAATGCGTTTATAAACTCTGAGGGCCTAGACAAATGGCATTCGCTTCGGAGCGAATCTATTTCTACAATCGCTATCGCTTTCGCTAATGATTCCAAAAACTAGCGATAACGCTCGTCAAAAAGTGTCTCTTGTCTATGCATCTCTGTGGAAGTACCTAATCTTTCGACGCTGTCGATTCATTTCATAATCGAATGTTGTTAACATTGTCTAGCAAATTTTTATTCGTTGACCTATGATCACGTGACATTTCGATAGCTTATGTCAACCCCATACATTTTAACTTTTCTACTAGCGTCATCGCTAATCGAATGTTACTTTGTCTAGGCCCTCTGATATATTCAGATTGGCGCTATGGTTATACAGGAAGCATTAAAATATATTCATTGTAGATATTACTGCCCCTGAACGAATCTTCATAGCAACTTTTTTATATGTTAGACTGTAAAGATGGAGTTTGGAAGTATGCCATCTTTTTATATCCACTTTTATAAAAAAAAAAACCCTTAATACGTATAAGTTGTTATTGCGATTCTAGAAATAAGTTTTTTTTTTTTTCTTTTTTTTTTGAGAAACAATTTTCTTTGCTGTAGGACGTGGGTGAATTTTGATCCTTCTTCTTTAAGGGGACTACATGACCTAAACGCAAATTTATAATCCCTAAAAATATATGATCCACTGTAGTAACCAAAATCAGAAAAAATTATGATAAACTTCTGGATATATGATAATTAGATAGTGTGTTGAAAACGTAATACAATTAACTTGATATGATAGAATTTTGTCAGATTATTATAAAAGTAACATGCTAACGTGATAGTGTTTTATTTTTTTAGTCCGATAAATAGATTTTTTGTAAATCCACAATTGCTTCATATTTTGCAATAAATTACCAGCGTTGTGTCATCGCGCGTCTCTTTCTTTTCTATACAATCCCACAGTGACCGCGCTTTAGCTCTTGTAAGCCTGTTAAACTAAATTATTTTAATCTTTATATAAGTAAGTTCAAATGGGACACAGGACTTACAGCAAAATGTAACATCTTTTATTTTGTGCGTGTGTGTTATGGTGTACATAATAAAGAGTATGTATTCTATTCTATGTTTTTAACTTTCCATAGACAACACTTAAAGATAGTTGATAATTTTTCAAAAATCCTTTTGTACCCATTTGTTTCATAGTCGGCTCAGTAGTAGTTTCCGAGATTTCGCGTACAAAAACAGTTCTTATTTTCAGGCAACTAACTTCCCATTTTCAACAGATTCGTTGATCAATAATAATAACAATATGTGGTAGGTAAGGTAATGCACTTGTTTTATTCATTGAAAAATATATTTTTATTAACATTCCAGTAAAATATACATTTTTTTTATGAGTTATTTTTGTATAATAAATTGTAAATTATGCTATATTTACATTGCCATACGTAATTATTGATACTTTGTATTTCTGACAATGCAAGCTGATACTATTATTATATCATATCTATTATAAGGTATCTGGGCATACATACAATACGTCCTTGTGACTTATTTCCCACAAAAAAAAATATTCTTCATACTGAGCATTTGTTGTTTAGAATGTATTTCTCAAAAAGGAGGTCCGAGTCAACAATACAGCTGTACAAGAATCATTTGGCCAACAGCGTCCCCCTGTCAACGTCATCTATAAGCGCTAAAAGATCCTTGTAGCCGTGTAGTCGCAAGGACATTCTCGACCTTGTCTGCGTAGACGGTAGACTGATCGGTTATGCAGGCCACACACGTTAATGTATACCTACTTGTGCAAGTATATCGTAACGTGTGTGGCCTGCATTAGGTTGGAGCCCTAACAAAGACTCTTACCATTTTGAGTAACAAATGTATATTTATTTATCACGCAACAATTGTATTACTTTGTCCAAGTGTAAATAAAAGTCACATGTGTTATAAAAAACTTATGCAATAATAGCATTCAGCATGACTTTATTTGACCTATTTCAAAAATATTTGTCTTTGCTAAAAATTGTTAAATACATTTCACAGTCACGACAAAGGCATTAAACGAAACCTGCGGGGTAATTGCGTAACACACTAACAGTAGGAATGGTTTTCATTTTGACAGTTCAACAACATTCATTGCGTTATTTACGTTGTTGAGCAAACAAATCTTTCGTAATAAAAAAATAAAATTATGAAGCAATGGATTAGCAATAGGTTTCAAAATGATTCAGATTGTCATTGATAGTGTGTTAGACAAATAGGGTGATGTTCATACTTCAAAGTCGGATTCATATTCATCCATTGACCAATAAATAAATATTATATTCATATTACTAATTGTGGTGTTGCCATGTGTCAATTCTGGTTGGTTGATAAACGGACAAAAACCAACATGGGTGATAGAGGCCCTAAATATAAATAAAATAGAAACTATCTAAGCTTATCTCAACCATAGCCACGTTGGTCACCAGCTCACAGTACTGAGAGTTATCTAAAGGTAATAAAACATTTCTCTCGTATCCCTGGTGACCTAAATGTCCATGATGAAAGCAATATGAAGTTTATTTATTTTAACGCTATTTATTATGGGTCAATGGACTAGTAGGAGCATCCAAAGTGAGTCTTACAATGTCCATTCAAACGCAATTCTATGAGCATAAATCCATTCAACCATTATTATAGAATTCTACTATAAAGTTAATACAAAATGCACGACAAAAGAAAACCATTGTTTTCCCATCACAAAAAAACCATCGATATATTTAACTTTATATTACCTAAACATTCTTTCGCGTCACTAATTTTCAAGTTGTGATCAGAGGTGGGCTTAAAAAAAACATACTTCAGACTTGAACAACACTCTATAAAATCAAAAACCATAAACATAAAAAAGCAAACGCTGTATACACATTACCTACTTGGTACGTGGTTACGTGTATACAGCTTTTGTTTTTTTTGCTTGTAAAACTGTCAGTAGTAACACCACAATCACATCTTAAAAACCGGTACACCGTGTGTACAGCGCTACGAGGTTATTTTTGGCGCGTGGCTAAAATCAGAACTAACGTCGCCATCTTGTTTTATCAACGCTCCCCTGTCAATGTTATCCAGGCGCCAAAATATCCTTGTAGCACTCTATACCTAACATCAAAGTCTCTCACTAAAGAGGTCGTTTGGATCAGTTGCCTCCGAGAGCTTGTCCGCGGCCCCAGTTGTGACCACCGAACACTGTCCCGGCTGGTCTCGTGGGCACCCTCGCTTGGGGCGCAGTCCCGAAACCTCCCACGTACCTCGTGTCAGGGAAAATCTGTTTTCTGAAGATATAAGAATTAAATGCATCATTATTAAGTAACTGAATAGTGTGTTGAGATACATTCTGTGGCATATAGAAATGTTGGTCTAAACCAGATGCGTTTATCTTACGATACGGCGGCAGAAGCGATCACTATATGAATCAATTTGATACTTAAAACTTTAAAGGTGGGATGAGACAGACTTTGATTAGAATAACCTGTTGCAGGTTTGTCTGTTCAGTTTTACGTCTCTACATATACAGGGTCAAGGTAAATTACTGGCGCAACTTCATAGACTGATTTAAAAAGTACTATATACAGGTAAAGCTGACTACGGGTTCAACGGCCGCTGCTAGGTACCTGAAATTATTAATTAGATATCGATACCCCTCACGTCGGTAAAGTTTCGATTCATTAGATATCGATATCCCTCACGTCGGTAAAGTTTCGATTCATTAGATATCGATACCCCTCACGTCGGTAAAGTTTCGATTCATTAGATATCGATACCCCTCACGTCGGTAAAGTTTCGATTCATTAGATATCGATATCCCTCACGTCGGTAAAGTTTCGATTCATTAGATATAGATACCCCTCACGTCTGTAAAATACCGATTAATTAGATATCGGTCTTGTGTTAAGTTTCGTCAGTAAATTTGATATCTCCCTGTACGTTAATTATGTGGCTTAAGGCATAAGCTAATACTTACATGAAATTAGGCGGCGTGAGTAGGGCAGGGCCGCCGAATTCTTGAGGGTACTTGAACAGCAGGAAGAATGCCAGGTGACCGATAAGGATGCCAATTAGCTCCACAACACCTCTGCAATAAAGGTCAATTTATCTTTATTATAAATAGCCTTCGGGGAAGGATATTGTAGTAAGTAGTACTTAATATTTCACATAGCATAACATCACGCCTATTTTCCTCAACAACATAGGTGTACCTATAGTGCACAAACATTTCGCCAGTTGTTTGTCTCTTGTAATAGGGGGCGAGCCTATTGCTATCAACCGGGCACAAATCCAGACGCCAAAGGATGCTACTGAAAAAATCCTGATGAAAAAATTCAATAACACTGCCCGACTTGGGAATCAAACTTAGGACCTCATGCTGAGCAGTAGCGTTAGCAACCAGCACACTAATTGTATAATACATTATCAGTCACAGTCTGAATCATTTTGACGTACATTCCTAATACGTTGCTTCGTATGTTCGAAAAATTTGTATGCTCAAAAACGTAAATAACGCAATGAATGTTGTTGAATTGTCAGAATGAAAACCATTCATTCATTACCCCGCTGTAGATTAACGAGTCAGTCACTTCACATGATGGGATAAGACCGTATTCAGAAATCAGCATGATCAATTTGATCTAATGGCGGACCGTGAAGGTGTTGATAAAACATTGCAATCAATAAAACATTTGAGTGCATTCATTGTGAAATATTTTATGAGAATCGTGTACCTAATTCTAAAATACACCATGAAGCATATTGATTGACAGATTTATCGCTAGTAACTAAATCAATTCTCTTTTATTAGGCATAAAATTTACACGCAATGATTGCATGTCAAGAATACAATCTACATCACATGGTAGATAAAATGCACAGTCACGCAAAATGCATAAATAGTTTTCAACTTTATTTAAACTTTTTTTTGTGTTGAAACTTTACTCAATCTAGTACAGTCCTTTCATGGTCATTTTACCTCACTGATTATTATACCTCGTGATTTTGTATCACTGTCAAAATCACAGTGATCTATATTCTCGTTTTAATGAGGTTACGGTTGGGTTGCTGCCACTGGTAAGTCTTCTAAAATCACAATGATCTTTAGTGTTGTTACATTAAGGTTGCTGTTGGATTGCCGCTGTTAGAGGTAAAATAACTGGATTTGGAGTGTAGTAGGTAATATTGCTGGAACTCATGCGACTCCTTCGAGCGACTCAATGTTTCAAGAGTGTGTCGATACAAATTCACGACACATGTCACAAGTTCACATTACACATTAAACCTCGGTCAATTAATTGAAAACAACGATGAGCAAGTCTTGCAACATTGTTGCCCGCAACATGATACCATGAATACGACTGGTTTTATAACCGACTTCAAAAAAGGAGGAGGTTTTCAATTCGACTGTATGTTTGTAATTTTAATCAAGTTCTGACCGTACTGGTCAGAACTTGATCAAAATTACAAACATACATTTATGAGTTATCCTTAATACTGCATATTTTTTACACTTAGTTTATATTGATGATGTTTTGATAATTTCCTGCCACTGTTATTTACATACCAAGTAGTGGTATAGGAATTTGTGTGGGGTAGGTACCCCAACTAAAAAGTGAAAAGTAAAAACTTTTTTTGTAAAAAAACTTTTTTTCTTCAAAAGATCATCTTAGACACTAATCTGCACGGTCCTCATATGGCCTCACCAAGATTATGCCTGGACTTTAAAAGAGACTGTGACCTCCGAGTTAGTTTAGGTAAATCTTCTCAGAGTAGTCGGATAGGAAACACTGACCTTATCTAGTTTTAAAACATAAATTATTTTTGATGTGAAACAATTTACGGTAATAAGTAGCATTTATCATGTACTGAACATAAGCATTGCCAGTCACATTGCAACATTCCGTGTTGCCAGCAATATGTTTCCCGCAACATAAACACATGTCCCAGCAATGGGAACATTAAACAGCTAGCGGTTATGTAAAACAGCGGGCATGTGTTTTTAAATCCTATATCTACATGTTAGGAACATAAGAGAACTTTCAGTGTATGAAAACAACCGCTCGCGCTTCTCCGCATTGTCGGCTCGTTTGATCCTGTCGATTTAATTAACTTAAGGCGCCAATATACGACTTTTAATGATTTCAAATTGAACATCACGTCTAAACGACGTTTTTTGACGTTCAAAAGTGCCTTTTATGTGCCTATTTGAAATAAATGATTTGACTTTGACTTTGAAACGAATAGTCTTATTCGTTTGAAAAAAACATATGATAAACTAGACTATTTTCTTCGTAATTTGATATGTGAATATTTGAAATTATATTTTATTTATTTATTTTAAAAAGGTACACCAACAGCTTCTGTATATAAAATATCACATAACAGTGGGTAACAGCCATGCATTTTTAACATAGTGTAATTAATTTGTAAAGTAATGTCTAACGCGAACACAAAAACGATAATCACGCAAAAACTATCGGGCGTATTTTCATGAAATCTGCACCATCTAAAAGACAATTTAACCACCCAAATTTTTGTATGGCTTTTATTTGTATTGTGTTTGATAAATGCGCGTTGAAGCGGGGGCTCTTGCGGGCGACGGGCGGCAGTGCATCGCTGACCAATCTCCGGGTAGACGCTAACGCTCTGTGCAATTTTATTCGCTTATAAGTTTCGCAGGCTCCTCCCACTCGCTCAAGGTTGCTGGCACTTATTGTCGCCTTAATATTAGCAAGTGACGTGAAAAGATAAAGACCATCGTAGTGCGGTGACACGGTTATGACCTTGGTATGCATTGTTTGAGTAATTTTTTTGAACTCAAACTTTGCATAGAGATGCTATACCAGATGTAATCTTCACCCTTTTTGGGTAGATATACCATACCTATCCTTTCTGTTACACTTTGTAAATCACGTCTTTGCACTTGCAGGCAACACCTGCAATTCATACATTTTTTTCTCAATCTTTGTCGGCCGTCGTCTTGCTAGCCAATGGAAAAAAGTTCAATGCTGAACTGCCTTTTTATCTACTTAGTGACCAATACCTTACCGTGCCGTCCCGCATCTGGGCGCCTGGGCGATGACCAGAAGGCCAATTGACGTATTAAAAAACGTTCAAATTGTAATCGCAACTTCATATCACCGACAATCAATGTCAAAAACTTGTCCAAATTGTAGGGAAATTAGAGGTAAGTACTTTCGAAAGATTGAGCCTGAGATTGCGACCGTTCTTAAAAATACGATAATTGCCGTTCAGAAGTTCACTAGTGCAGGAGTCAAAAAATAAAAATAAATGTACTTTTTTTGTGCCAACCCTAGAAAGAGTAAAACTTTACTAACCTCCCCAGCGAAGGTTTCTTTAATTAAGTTAAACATAACTCACCCTCCGCTAATGACGAGGTTGAAAGCGAGCAGTACCCACGGCAGGTACATCGCCTTGAACCTTGTGCCGAACCAGAACGAAACGATGACGTCTTTGTTGAGTTGACACCACACGTACAGCACTGAGAGGACCATCGGGTCCATGAGGATCTGGAAGAGGCATGAGAAAAATAAGTATGTAATAACCTCTTCTAGTAATTTTACATCACTCAGTCCAATAGTATTATAAGTAAAAAGAGGTAGGTAGGTTATTCTCGCTCTGCAAGTGGCATGTTAAAACTTGGCTAGTTAGCATGCCTGAACTCGGTGTCGCGCCGCACAGCGACATTATGCTTGTTGATATTTGACAGTCGTTCCGGGCCGTCAGAAGCCCGGAAGTCTGACAACCAATCTTACCAAGGGGTATTGTATTACCCAGTAACTGGTTGTGGACTGTGGAGGTCAGATAGGCAGTCGCTCCATCAAAAATACTGGTATTCAGCTACATCCAGTTAGATTTGATTTGCTCTAGTTAAAATAATAATTATAACAGTAATTTTTGTTTTTTCTAAATACTCACCGGCAAACTAACAAGCAGGCCAATAATCACACAGCATGCCCAGTTGAACAGCAACATATAGAAGTAGTCCGCAGGCTTGCCGGCAAACATGCCTGTTTCAAGTCTTTGCGAGTAGTTGTACAGGAAGTAACAGTTGATGAGGAAGTGGAACCCTGTACTCGGACTTATTGGGTAGAAGAATAATGCTGTCAGTGGTCGCCATATCTGTAAAATAAGAGGAAAAAGTGTTAGGCGTAGAATGTTATTCTGTGTATAATAATAATTAATGATTTTCTTAATTTCTACTGTGGTAGGGAAAAGTTAAAAAATCTTGATTGATTAATAAACAGTATTTCAGTAAAGTAGACTTCTAACCAGAGTGCAGAGGACTGAAATGGAATTTTTAAACTATGTAGAATGCAGAATTGCCTCAATAATCTTATCTGGCATTAATCAATCAAAAAAAATCCAAAAGTGCACGACTCATAATGCTCATTTAATTATGAAATATAAAAAAAAAAAAACTAAGTCGTTCAAAATTAATTGCCGAAAAAACAGCTGTAGTAAGAAGAAGGTACTGCACAAGCGCCCCTGGTGGAATAAATGTACATAATATCTATAGATATATCACCATCCATATGTTAATTTTCTATGGATATAAATAGATGTACAGTCTTGTAGTTTTCGTTTTTTATTAATTGTAATTAAACAACACTGAATTAATTAGCCATTTGCATTCAGTGACCTACAATTGTCGATAAGATTTAAAAAAAAAAAAATAACTCATTAATGGATTTTTTCACAAGTTACAGTGTTTCCGGGTTTCACACATGACGGACAGGATTTTTTTTTAAACTATTTTGGTGTTTTTTTCCAATTCTATTGCAGTAAATCAATTTTTAAAAAGTATGAAATTAATCTCCATTAAATTATCTCGACAATAGTATGCAAAATATCTTGATTCCGTGAACTAACAAGGCTATAATAATAAAAATAGCCGCCAAAATGAGGCGAAAAAAAATTTTCGATCGTAAAGCACTCTCTGATGCTTCGCATCATGAGTCGTGCAAAAAAATTAAGAGATCCACAGGAGAACTAAGGTAATTGACATAGCCCGAAGAATTGCCAAATTTAAGTGGCAGAGGGTAGGGCACATTTCTTGCACAACAGATGACTGATTGGGCCCATAGGTTCTGGAGTGGTGACCGCGTACTAGAAGACGTAGCGATGGAAGGCCCAATGATCTTGTGAAGGCTGCTGGAATCGGTTTTTCGGTTTTTCGATTTCGGTTGAAATGATGATGTGTTATTCTCATAACACATAACTTACTGATGTTGTTGGTTTAGCTAGCTGGACAGTGGTGCCGATTCTCTTGTACACCAAACTAAACTATCACAAAAATTCCTTACTATTGGTTATGAGAATCTTAAAGCTATTCTGCAATAAAATATCTCTAAATTTAAAAATCATTTTGACACAACTAAAATTTAATTTGACAATAAATCGACATGGTACTTGTTTGCCCTACCCCGTGAAATTTTTTTAGAGCCGGAGGCGCGCGTGGGTGGCAGCCTCGGCGTGTTTTATATGGAATTTTTAACTTTTAGTATGGAAAATATTTAAAAAAAAAATACCTACATATAGAGTTATATGGGTTTAAGGGTCTCTCTGGGGTGGGATAAAGGGGGTCGAAATTTTCATTATTTTTGCGATAGGACACACCGTTTTCGAGATATAAGAAAAATAAAAACACAGTACTGTTTTTGCCCCTGAAGTCGAGGTGTTGTGGTGAATCTTAGTTCATGACAACTAATTTTATTCCACACCTTTTTAATCGCGATTAAAAATAGCCAGATTTAGTTAAGACAACCAAAATTTTTGGTGAAAAACATCAAATTCAGAATAGCAAAATTGCCATTTTCACTAAACGAATAAATCAGTACCATCTTAGTGCTGTCAAACTAAAATATAGGTTGTGTCACTTTAGTCTATTTCAGAATGAGAAATCGTCTCTTGACAGGAATAAACGAAATTTTAGTGATTTTTAGTCTAGTTTAGAGAATTTTGTGACAAGAGAATCGGCACCAGTATATAAACTTTTTAAATTGGTAAGGTCTAAGAATACGCTCAATTCATTTATGATAACTTTGTTGGAACTTTTGTACATGATTAGGGCAAATTATGTATTTTTAGATAAGATTGTTTTATTTTGTTAAATAAATAATGCTTTGGTAGCAGTAGGGGTCTCTAGAAGTTGGGTTTTATTTAGTGAAATTTTGTTATTCGTGGTGCAATGGACCAACTCTGGAATAACTCGGTGATTTTGTAGGGACAGATAGAAGATACTACTACTTATCTAAATGCAATATAAAATTCATAATTTCTTACCTGGAATTGATTAACTATGGGGTAAAAGTCGAGCACTAAATAGTAATAGTTAAACAGTCCGAACCGGCCCAATATACTAAACACCATCGTCAGAGTCAGCCAATACCGGGTGAAAAACGGTACACTGTTGTACCAGTCCTTAAATTCGGACATTTTTACGTATTTTTTGTGCCTTTCTTGAATGTAAACACAAACAACTGGGTCACGAGGAAAACAGGTTACAAGGAGTTTGTACAACACTTAGTTCACAAGTTCCACAACACTCAGCGATCGTTGGACCATAAATAGATAATAATGATGAAATTATTGACATTAAATTGTAAGTACACGTGTACTCTGAGAATTTGTCGAGAAAATTCAACCAACAAGAGGATGATTTTGTTGTTTTTGACAGTTCTTTTTAAGTGTTGCCGTCACGTTGCCATTCTTTGATTCTTGACAACTTACTCTAGCGCATGGTCTAAAATATTGTTATACCATGCTCTAGCATTGTTTTGAAATTTTCAAGAAAGTACGCAAGTATTTTCATAAATAATAACTTTCATGTAGTATTTTGCCTTTTAAATGGAAGGTATAAAACCTCAAAACAAAAGTTTCAGAACTGGTGGAAAAGAAAATCTACTGACACATGCCTACGGACTACGGAGATGAATGGAGCTTGCCCATTGGTCAGTCAACACTTAATTCATGGTCAAAGTACGTTCCATTGGCTCAGTGTGCCGGCGACACCATTATCTGAACCATGATCGATATCTGAACGCTGCCCTTGGTTTTACTCGTTTTACTGGACTTGACACTTGACAGACAAATAACTGACAGATTAGTGACACTGACATTTCATGGTATATCGAACGTAACACGCCTGCTTGAAAATCATATCATTGTTTTGATTTGAATTTCTGAAAAAATGAGAGTTATTCTGAATAGATTAATTACTGCTTCTAATTTACCTATAAGACGGTATGCAGTACGTTTCAATTCCAGTAATAGTCAACCCGCTGAAAAAGAAAAGAAAGAAGAACAAAAGGAACCGGAGAAAAATGAGAAAATAGAAGTAATAAAAAAAAGTAAGGTTTGCTTTTCTTTTAGTATCAAATTACATTAATATCAATATAATTCATTTCATAATTATATGTTCAAATAAAATGTACCCTTTACCTATACTTCTGCATCTGCACGCTATGCCTATTTGGTAAACACAATACTTATTTTGTGGAATGTGTTTAGAGACTCTTTTATAAATAAACAATGTTTTTGTGTTATATTATACAATTTGTAATACAACAAGAAAAACCTACCCACACATCAGTAAATAATAAAAAAATTCACTTCCAGATATTGTCGTTGAAAAATTTGGTTCGGTAATGACACTGAACATAGACCGCCAAACAACACGTAACAGCTTAGATATTCCCACTCTTAGAGAAATGGCTGCAGCCATCAATGCATTTGATAATGATAAAGAAGCTAAAGTGTTGGTGTTCAACGGAGAAGGTGGAACATTCTGCTCAGGGTTTAACATGTACGATATAGGCAAGGAGGGATATCAAAACCTTAAGGATGCTGCGGTAAGAAAAAAGTTAATTGTAACCTTGACGTGTGTATTGTAACTTACAATTATTAGTAAAGGTTACACACATATATTAAAAAAAAAACAATATCAGTATTCCGCTTGTTTGTTTAGTTTAGTCTCTAGTTATGTTAGTTAACTTTGATATATTTATTTTCCTGCCTCAACAGCATTGTCTGTTTGCCTATCAATGGCAAAGGCTTCATCCAACTGCCTCCAGATTTTTGTCACCCGCTATAGCTGTCATATAATTTATCCATCTTTGCAAAGCAGTGGTGGTCCAGTAGTAACAGCCCCGACTTACAAGTTGTAGGTTGTGGATTCGAACCCAGCCAGGCGCTTTACTTTGTGTAAATAATTTCATCACCACTACTCTCAAAATGGTAAAGGAAACTTTGTGTGGAATCTATCTATATGTACTAGAACCAAAAATTCGAAGACAAACATTTGACTGGGCCTGCGTGGTAGACTACAACTAACTCCTTTTCGAAAAGAGAGGAGGCCTGTGTTACTGCTTTGGGAACATTATAGGCTAATTATGATGATCTTCACAAAGGTCTACCTTGTTTCCTTTTCATGTGTCCTGTAAACCAGTGCATTAATGTTTTGCTCCATTTTTCCTTTCCCCAGGTTGTATAACCGGTCCATTTCCATTTAAACTTTTTACATTAGTTGATAGGGAACGATTGCGGTATACGGAGAACCTGCACGTTTGGCAGCTGCTTTGAAGGCTCATTTTCATTAGGTGTGTGTCTCTGCTCGCCTTTTATTAACCAATGAATTTCATTGGTCGCTATGCCCACTACGGGAATTCCCCGCAGACGGTGTACGAACCGCGTTATCGACTTAAGACTTTCATTAGTCACTACCCGGCCTGTGGGGAGACCCGATATACCGACCCAGTTACTGACTAATGAAAGTAAGCCATTATTCTATCAGAGCTTTCCCCTCCTCATGCTTCTCTCCGTAGCGTTCTGGCAAGTTTCAATTGTTTTGTTATGGGCTTTAGTTAGGGACCAAGTTTGTCAACCATATTAAGGACTGGCAGTTGAATAGTTTTTGTTTGATAGCCATACTTCTTTATTTTTCAATGTTCCTTTTAGGCTCCAGAATCGTTTTCATGCATTTCCTGTGTCTTTCAATTTCTTTCGTTGTAGATCTTGTATTGATATTATTTGGCTCAGGTACATATTCCTCAACATTCTTTATCGTCTTATCCTCGATGCAGATAGGCTCTTTTGACGTATTTTTTATGATCTTGGTTTTCAATGGTTTCATAATCAAATTTTCGTCTCTCATTATTTCATTTAGCATTTGTTCGAGACCATACTTTGTTGGCGAAAGTATTATTATGTCGTCTGCGATGCTCAAATGAGTTATGTTTTCCTCATTTATATTTAGACCACATTATTCCCAGACGAATTGGCGGTAAATCTCCTCCGCTTTGACTAGTTTCGGTGACCAAGGATCGCTTTGGCGGACACCTCTTTCTATATGTATTTCTTCTTCTTCCTCGAATTATATCTTTGCTTTACTATACCTGTAGATGTTCTCCAATAATCTAATGTACCTTCTGGTTTCCGATCCTTACGACCGCGGCCTATGAAATGTGTTACGGATGGCTTGAACTGATGCACGGGATTGGTAGATTATAAAATTCAATATAAGAACCACGTATAGTATGAACCGAGCACTGAGCGGTAAATTGTCATGAACCTCGATGTCCGGATTTTCATTTGTTACAATAAAACTGTTTAGTGTATGTTTTATTACTTTGCGCACAGGATTATATATAATAATTTTTAGCTTATTTGACATGACTAATAGCTGTGTTTACACGACAGTGTTTGGAACTGTAATATTTGATTAGTGATCCGGCGCTCGAGCCGATTTGAGGGGGTGAGCTGCGGGCACAGAACATATATACTCCTGCTGCGGGGCAATCCGCGGGGCACCGCGAGCCCGCGCGTCTTTCTCGTCGAGAACGTTAGTGTGCTACCTACTGATAGCAAAGCCAGGTCATAGTACAGCCATATCAGTATGACTGCAGTATTTGAACAAAGGAAAAATAATAGAAATACAAAAATATTTATTTCTTTATAAAAGTGTTTTTACACAGTTGGTGATTGGATGCTCTTTTTGATTGACATGATAACATTTTATAAAGTAGCTATTTTTTAATGGTAGTGTAGTTTTGTTAGGTAAAGGTATTACAAAAAATCTTATTTTATCATGACAAACTCAGCGAATTGTGCAAAAAAGTCTTACTACCTTTTCATTTATATAAAAAATAAGAAATAAACCTTTGTTTTTTAGCTGTAATATTGACTAAACAATAAGAAAAGGGGAACTTTGGTTTTTTTATCCAGCTAAGTTAAGAGGCATACAAGAGCTAAAGCGCGGTCACTGTCGGATTGTATAGAAAAGAAAGAGACGCGCGATGACACAACGCTGGTAATTTATTGCAAAATATGAAGCAATATGGATTTACAAAAAATCTATTTATTGGACTAAAAAATTAAAACACTATTACGTTAGTATGTTACTTGTAGAATAATCTGACAAACAATCTGAATGTTTGCATGTATTATATATTATATATTAGTATGGTTTTTAATCGTTAAAATATTTTTTTTGAGGTATCTTCGTGATTTTTTACTATCATATCAAGTTAATTGTATTATGTTTTCAACACCCTAGCTAACTAGCATATATCCAGAAGAATATCATATATTTTTCTGATTTTGGTTACTGCAGTGGATCATATATTTTTAGGCATTATAAATTTGCGATTAGCTCATGTAGTCCCGTTAACCTAATCGTGTTATTAAAAGCGATTGCATGTCCGCCAGATCCCTAAATAAGATACTTATACTTTTTTTTTGAATTTTATAACAATTGATTTTGTTTTCCATGGATTCAAAACATTAGTAAGCGCGATTTTGTCGGGTCATAGCGCCTGAACGCTGATTATCACTTCCGTTGCAAATTAGCCATTGCTCGAAACTGTATTTTTCCTGTTATCATTAATTTGTTTTACCAGCAGCTGGGGTCAGATTTGATGAGTTGAGATAACAACATCATTAAGTGTGGCTGCCACTAATATGGTTGATAACAAAGTAACTCCAACATGTTTTTGTGAATGATTCGAGATAAAGCTTTTGTATATTGTGCAACATTTTAAGGTTTAAAATCGTTTGGAGGAAATTTGACAGTTTCGTGTAGTTTAACCTGCTGGCGACTGTACGTTCCCTTACGGCCCTATATTTAAGTTTGATAATGCATCCAGAATGTATCCCAAATATAAACACCATAAGTTACTATACGGTGGATATTTGAACTATATTCAGTTACCTGGTACCTACTTATGCGAAACTAATACTACACACAACATCAGTAATTGCTATCTATCTATCTTCTATCTATAAATATAAAAATGAATCCCTATTTCCCTTGGTCACGCCATCACGCGTGAACGGCTGGACCGATTTCACTATTTTTTTTTTTTGTTTTGTTCGTTATTGTCAGGAGAAGGATCTTATGAAATAAAAAAAATAAGGAAGTTGATCGGAACGTTACAAAATTTAAGAACAACGTCGATATTAATTTAACATAACTGTCAGTTGCTTGAAATAACTGTCAGCGATTGACAGAATGCGCGCTGCAAATATCATTAAACACAGATGGATCGGTTGATAAATGAGCCGATAGTTCTAGTTTTAGTCAATAGTCAAAACTAAAACTAAACGACATATGGCATTCATAGTTAAGACAGGACAACGTCTGTCGGGTCAGCTTGTAATAAATAAATAATAAAATCATTTTATTTCAGACAACTAAAAATATCAATAAGTTAACATAACATAACATCACGCCTGTATTCCCCGAAGGGTTAGGCAGAGGTGTACCTATAGCACACCCACATTTCGCCAGTTATATTTAAGTCCCATGTAATAAGGGGCGAGCCTATTGCGATCAACCGGGCACAAATCCAGACTCCGGGCTGCTACCGAGAAATTCCAGATGGAAAAACCCAATAACACTTAGCCCGACCCGGGAATCAAACCCAGGACCTCATGCTCAGCAGTAGCGCTTGTGACCACTAGACCAACGAGGCAGTCGTTGTTAGTAACTTATACTAAAGACGAATTAATGAGAAGACTACCCATCAGCTAGACACAAAAGAGACATGGAAACTAGGGTATAAGTCTTCTTACAAATTGCCTTATTATGACGGGGGAAGTGTCTGCCCCACAGCCTTCAGGATGCTATTGTGACTGCCTCTTAGTCTGCTCAAGGCCGGCAGTCTCGACATAGATAGCGACGCTGTCGCAAACTACCGATCGCTAAATATTAAGGTGAATCCTCAGTTGTAGCCCGCCAAATTCAAATTTTCTTTGAATTTGACTTTTGATATGAAATTGATGATTATTATTCGATAAATATATAATTCCCACAGTCGAAAATCGCATTTTGATCAACATACGACGTAAAACAGAGCTGCAATTTGCAAAAAAATTAAAGCTAATTTGAATTTAGCGGACTACAACTGAGGATTCACCTTAATATTTAGCGATCGGTAGTTTGCGACAGCGTCGCTATCTAGTCGAGACTGCCGGCCCAGGAGTGAGCCCGTTTTTTTGCGGATGATGGCATGAAATTCATTAGTATGGGTTACCACGAACATTTCTGACGCATTGCAAAAGCGATGCAATTGCAACAGCATCGTAAAAACATTGTTGTTTTGCACGCGTAGAACATCCAGCGACCCTTTCAAGTACTTGACCCAAAGATTACCGGTATTAATACTGACAATAAGCTTTAAAAAGCGTAACCTTTACGTGGTCAGCATAGCTATACCACGGTGGTTTTTATTACTGATGATAATTAATATTGTACTTACCTATCTACTTCTGAAAACTAGGGTACCTATAAGTCGGTATGTGTAAAAAAATGCAGGGCAGTCTTTGAGGACTGCCGATAGAAGTGAAAACTAAGTAAATTGTGAATGGTATCGTCGAAGCGTGCGGTGACGATGACGCAAGTTTCACGTTTTTATTCACCCAAAAAGTACACATATACACAGTATACATATAGCTCATGGAAAGCGTTCGGTGACGATAACGCGAGTTCCATGATTTTTGTTCACCCAAAAAGTGCTCAACGCGCCTAAAGAAGTTTTCACTTCAAAAATGTGTGACTAAATACTTTAAGCATGACAGCAGTGGTTCTCGTAACGAGTTTTGTTAATAATTTCTTATTTACATACTACTAAAAAACAGTGCATCGTAATTTATCATCGTGTTGTCTAGTAAACCAAAACTGTTCGGAACGCAGTGCCGGTTTTAACATGATAGGCGCCCTGAGCGAAGCGCTCTCTTCGCTTGCTCTTGCATCCAACATTCTCTGAATTCTCATTTTTTTCTGCATAAGCTGACAAAGTAACTCCTATTTCTTTATGAATAGACAAAAGAAAACCTAGTTGGAGTGCTGTAATTTTCCCCCCCTCTCTACAGTCTACTCCTCCAAGCTCCCCTCTTGGAGAGTAGAGTGGAGTTGTAAGGTTTGCGTTTTTGCCATTTGGCTACGGAACCCTAAAAACCACTTACGGAGTCAAAATACTTAAAAATACCCGTTATATTTCGCAGATGCGCCTTGAACGTCGTCCTCTATGCGACAAGATCACCATAGCCGCGGTGTCAGGGTATGCAGTGGCGGAGGGTTTCGAGCTCGCCCTGTCTTGTGATCTGCGGGTTATCGAGGATACGGCGGTTCTAGGTTGTCTCGGGAGGAGATTCGGTATGTCCTCAGAATCATGTAAACACGGCTACATATCAAGCTATACATTTCCAGTATAAGCTAACCTCTCATTGTACGGAAATCCTATACAATGCGAGATCAGCTTATACTGGAAATGTATAGCTTGATATGTAGCCGTGTGTACTTAGATCTTGTTACTACTATTGAAAAAATAAGCCAGATACATTGCCAGTTTCATAAAGTATTGCGACTTGCGCAACACTAGACTCAAAATGAGTCCTTGCAAAATAAGCAAATCGAGTTGAACAAAGACGCAAACAACGGTGTGGTTGACTCCCAATCACAACTAGTACGTTACTCATATCTTATATAAAGGCTTAATTATTCCGTCAAACTCCCACGATTGACGTGCCCACTCGACACGATTTCGTCAAGAATCTACTCCACTTGCCATGACAATCAGGTACAACATGGTATTATTTGTTAAAATTTTGCAGGAGTCCCCCAGTCTATCTTCGGTGCTCGCAAGCTGACGTCACTGATTGGCTTGTCGCCTGCACTGGACCTGCTGATCACCGGCCGACTGATCTCGGGAGTAGATGCCAATCGATGGGGACTGGCGTGTAAACTTACTTCTACTGGCACTGGTAATGAAACTTTTCTTTGGTTTTAAATACGGTTTTTAGTGACCCCTGTGGACGAAGCCGTGAAATCTACATCTGTAGATTTCACGGCTTCGTCCACAGGGGTCACGAAACGTTAGTGAAACGTAACATGAAATGTAACATCATGTGGACGTGTCGCGTTTTTGACATGAAAACAAAGGGATGTTCATGTGTGTACTAAACGTAGTGTAACATACAACTTATTGAAATATTACATTTCATGTTTTGTTACACTAATCTGTACTCGGCGTAACAGCCAACCATTCATCTGTCCGTCGTCGTCGTCGTTGAGCAGTGTGACTTTCGAAATGTAGGTTGTAGGTTCGAACCCAGACAGGCTGTACTTCTTCTTCTTTAGAATTTTGGTTTCCGCACTTTGTCCTTCAAGTGGACCATTGTGAAGGCTGTACTTTGTGTAAATTGTTTTCATCCCCAATGCTCTCAAAACGGTGAAGGAAAACATCGTGAGGAATCCGGCATGTCCTAGAACCAAAAATTTGAAGACGTGACATCTACCAACCCACACTGGACCCGCGTGGTGGATTACGGCTCACTATCTCTCACCGAGAGGAGGTCTGTGTCTCAGCAGTGGAACATTATAGCCTGATTATGCGTGTCTTTCCGGCGTGGTTTTTAGTTCATATTTTTCCCCTGATAATCATTGCTTAACTCTTAGTGCTACCACCGCAGTGGTGCTTCTTCCACACCCTTCTGGTTAAAATTTAATAATTACTTTCCAGCTCTTGGCGAATCAATAAAGCTAGCCAAATCTTTGGCGAAGTTCCCTGAAAACGCCATGATAATGGACAAGATGGCCGCCATAAACTCGCAGCTGAACCCCAACAGTGAGGACAGTATGAGAGACGAGGCCATCATGTCCAGTCTACTCGGAAACGCGATCGAAGATATGAAGGAAGGCGTCAAGAAGTTTCAGCAAGGTTTGTGTGATATTCATACTCTTTTCTTGGATTAACATGAAAAAATGGTTAGACCATAGCCAAGGTAGACCTTTGATGAAAATATATACTGTAGTTAAAGTGCGCGCAAAATAAGTCTGCGCGCGGCCGAAATTGGAAATAATCGTTTGCCGCCACTTCCTAGTTTATATCTGGTGTCAAGACAGTGTGCTGTGTTCAGTGTTTTCCAAAGTAAATAATTGCTATCATTATGCTGAAAGTGATTAAAAGTGCTGGCAGGGATATTATATATAGTCTTGGAAGTCAAACACGAGCGCAGACTTATCTTACGCGCACTTAAAGCTTTTGATTTCGACATAACACCATAAAAAAACCTTAGGTCCAACAGTTTTCATTGAATATGTTATGTTTTTTTTTTGTATGAAACATCAGATATTTATATTCGATATTTCAGAGTTGGTCTCATGGTAAAAGTTGATTATATTATGAGTGGGTTTAATCCCCCCCTGAAAAATTACCAATGAATGTCAAACCAGGGCCGGCAGTCTCGACGTGATAGCGACGCTGCCGCGCTGTCGCAAACTACCGATCGCTAAATATTAAGGTGAAACCTCGGTTGGGCCCGCCAAATTAAAATTTTCTTTGAATTTGATGATTGATATGAAATCATCAAATTCAAAGAAAGTTTTAATTTGGCGGGCCCAACTGAGGTTTCACCTTAATATTTATGCGATTCTCGACTGTGGGAATTATATAATTCCCACAGTCGAGAATCGCATTTTGATCAACATACGATGTAAAACAGAGCTGCAATTTGCAAAAAACTAAAGAAAATTTGTATTTTGCGGGCTACAACTAGGTTTCACCTTAATATTTAGCGATCGGTAGTTTGCGACAGCGTCGCTATCTAGTCGAGACTGCCGGCCCAGCCTGTACTATACTTGTTGCGTATCACGAGCGTACGCCAATCACTGCAATTGAAACCTTATGGCTTTGACACAAAGTCACATGATGGCTCGTGATTTGCAACGACTGTACCTACTTAAAATGTGCCTCTTTTAACATGGAAACTATTTTTTTTCTACCCAGGTATAGGCAAACACGGCAAATTCTACAAACTTACAGAGGTACCGCTAAAAGACTGGGAACTAGAGGAAACGGTTAATGAAGTAACCATCAAGATAAAAGAGGAAGATAAAAAAGAGCCCTAGTATTAGATGTTACAGGGAAAAATACTTGTAAGGGTCGAAGCAGACCTGACTAACAATTATCAACCTTGTCCTGATTGAAATAAAGTTGAAAATCAATAAACTTTCATCAGTCCGAGAAATCATCAACGCGGTCAAGGTTATTTATTTTCGACTTTATTATAAGACGTACAAAGGTGATATTCGTTTGGCAGTGAAGATCGCGCTGCACTGCGTTTCGCCAGGTCTGCGCCGGTCCTAAGACTTGTGTGAATTGTTGTTCCGTTTGTAAGGCATTTAAGTTTTAAAATAAGTATTAAACTAGTCATTTTCGAGGTTCTTTTTTTGTTGTTTATGCAATCGAAACAAATATAGGTTTGTGCTAACTTAATTTGTTTTTCTTTTTTTTTGACAAGGACCAACTATAATAAAATTATCGATCGCTTCGTGTTTGGCGACTTGCTGCGTTCAATCGCGGTATTAAAATCGCGTTTTAGTTACAAAACTGAAGCTGAGGTACAGTAGCGGCATGGCGGCATCGAGATCAAAGCCTTGATCGCCGATGCCTAAAGCATCGTGTGTGCTTTGGTCTACTTTTATATCACCTTCGTCTCTATAACCAGGAGAATGTACTATGAAGTTTCAAAGCCATAACAGTTCCTTTGTCAAAAAGGGCTATTCTTCCTGCCTGAGCCGGATCTCACACTACCACGCGCCACGCTCCGGTGCGCGGGACACGCGCCCCCGCGCGCGATTTGTACATACAAATTCAAGACATAACTATAGGACTAGAAATAGGGACCAATTAGTTCAACCAGATTTCAGACTGGCTAAAGTAGACTCATCCTTCGTGGTGTCATCGCTAATCAAATGTTACTTTGTCTCGGCCCTCTGATACTATAAAAGATTATGATCATTCTCTTGTCCTTTTGCCAATTTGTTTGACGTCGGTGCAGCATGCCCTTTTGAAAAAAATTAAAAACTTGCCAGGAAATTCTGAGGGTGCATTTTCTATGAATTATTGAAAGGAAATTGTTCATTCTCGGCTTCGCGTGGACACGATGCTCGAAAAGAAACAAATTAATCAAAAATCATGTTTAGTTTTTAAACGCTTATTTCTTCTATACTTTTGTATCAACTTACGCCCACGAATAGTGTATTTAATAAGTAGGTACTGAAATTGTTTTCCTCTTCGACATATTGACAGTACGACCTTCATTAATTCATAGTGATGTCAAAAATTTATCGTCTACTATAAAATAATTATTTACCAATCGATTCTAATTGTTATTTTTGAAGTTCAACTACGTCCTCCATATTAATATAACAGTCTAGAGTTCTAGAGTTTACGGTCAATTAAAGTCAAGCGGTTTTTATAATCACTTACATTATTTCAAACATGTTTTATCCATAAATCTGAAAACAAAAGTATTTAAAAGTATCGAAGTTGGTCAGTGAATCGATTTTTAGTAATTATTAAATCGATTATTGAAAAAAAAGTTTACATCAATGTCAGTTATCTGTCACTTCAAGTCACTTGTCATAGTTGTCATTCACTTTGTTTCTTGGCATCGTGAATATTGTTTTCATCGTTTTACGGTGATTATTTTACAAGTATTGTTTTGTTTTTTTTTTTTATTGTTTTGATGATACCCCTTCTCACGTTGACCCCGGCACGCCTATGAACTCCGACACCAATCCCAACATTGACCTCAGCTTGAATATAGACCGTAAAAATGTGTTTTATTTAAAAAAACAAGTAAGCAAAACAAGTCGTACATGCATCACGATACAACCATAATATGATATACACTTTCCTACTGGTATAAGCCTATTAAACCTATATTTTATTTATACTTAAAGTGCCTGTTCATACCGAGCCAAATTCCCATACAACGTGGACAATGCCCTTTGGACAGGACGTTTATCAGAATAAAAACAACCAAATACAAATAGCAAAACTTTATTACACTAAAACCGTAAACCTAAGCGCCAGTATTGCCCTTTTCAGCGGCATACATGTAATGCAGGTCGGAGCAGTCTTCATTAGAGATGTTGACCCAGCCCGTCTCGCTGATGTGGTACACGCGCACGATACCTCCAGAGTACGCGTCGCGGTGGGTCGCGTGGTAGATGGCGCGGCGACCAAGTTCTGTGAAATATAGATTGGAACATGACATATTTTTGCTATTGAAAGAAAATGATAACATTAGAACACTTATAATGGAACAACGAGACGATATATAGGCGAATATACGAATGCCCGTATTCGCATATCCCCCACTCAAAATAATACAAATAATTCCCGCACGGAACAAATATTTGTATGACCTACAAGTAGTTGTTACGGGTAGGCCTGTTTGTGTGTGTCAGTTTTAAATGTTTGTAACCGCACCCACAGTACAGGAGAAATTCCTAAAGTAAAGTAAAAATTTATTTGCATAGATTGCAGGAACAGTAGATAAGATGTGACAGTTAAAATATGGGGGATCCTTGTACAATCTACCTTAAATTAGGCATGCAACATTATTAGAATATGAGAGCATTAATATAAAATGAATGACAATGATGCCACAGATAAGTTATTTTTAAGAGAGTTATTACACTTGAACAATAGCCGGCATGGTAGGTACATTCATATAATAAGACATTAATTTAAATAACTGCAATACAATAGGAATAAAATTAATAAATCGAAACAATGTCATAATTAGGTAGGTATGTCAAAAATTACATAAAAAATTTCGGTACATAAGTCAGTATCATTAAGAAAGTCATTCACAGAATAGCATTTCACAATTAATAATGCTGTCAGTTTATTTTTAAAGTTTTGAATTGTGCCTATTTTAATTATGTTAGGTATTTTATTATATATTATTGGGCCCATACTAATAACACTTTTTTTTTTGTAAAACAGTATTACAGCTCTCAACATGAAGTAGATATTTGTGTGGAGCAATGTATAAAAAAAAATATATATATAGACGTGAAAATCTCTTGTGGGTACGGAGGCAAAGGTACCACAATAAATGAATGCAAGCAGTGCTTGTCGGACGCGTAAAGTGGTATGGCGGTGTGGGGACGAACCACCTTAGTGTAAGTTATTGCGACCTTATATTCTGGCAGCCAATTTCATACAAATTAAGTTCCATTTGTGTATACAATGTATCTGTTGGATAGTGAATAAGTGGGCCTTAAATCATACAGTATTTCTTTAAATTTTTATGCAGCTTTTATCTATCTAATTTTAAAACAATAGTGTCATCGTATTAACCTATCGCCTTTATGTTAATTACAAAATTGGAAATAAAGTTATTATTCTATTCCATGCATGGTATAATAATATACTTCGCCAGGTATAGCATTCCAGTCGAGTGGGAGACACAAGCCTACGTCATCACTGCTGTGTTACCAGTAGTGTGTAATAATAACTCCCCAATCGCCTTTATTACTGTGTGCGAATTCGATAAAACAAAAAGGTTATATGTAACAATTACGTTGGTATATGTTTAAATTGAATTGTTTCGTTTGATTAGAAAAATGAAATGACAATTTAAATGCTGTAGATATTTTTTTAACAGAATGGTGACTGAAAATGTTTCTATAATTCGTGTTTTGTTGCAATAAAGTGGCAACTGGATAGTGACGTAAGCATGTGTCACTCCCGGAATGCCAGACCTTGTTTTTTTAGACCATGATCTAATGTATGGTTTGTCACCTTGTGCATCCTTATCAGACAGGTCCCAGCTGTAGCCGCTGTCGAGCACTCCGAACGCGTACACCGACCCCGAACCCACGGAGAACACCTTGCCAGGTGTGCGTGTGCCTTCAGAGTCCACGTAGTACAGTTGAGCTCCCTGAAAACAATAGCGAATTAGTATTTTTACTGTAGCACTAAGAATGTATGCAACAAACAATTTTTTTTTGGGTGATTATATCAGAGCGAAGACGGATGAGCAGCAGTGTCCTGCTCATTGGGTCTTGCAGGAGTGTCTACTACTAAATCAATACCAACGAACTGCTATCATTCAGAAAAACAGCATTAGTGTATGAAATATATCAAAATAAATGATTATTTTAATGGATAGCCTGAATTTTAAGTTAATCCTTTACTATACCAGATCCAAACACTCATGGCACACGGGGCCATAAAACACGTTTGTGACGTCAGTCATTAGGGTTGCGCATTCCATACAAATGAGTCATCGATAATTACGCAAAACAGGCGGCTTAAAACTAATGTTACTGTTATAATTTTTTTTATTATTAAACTACTTTTAATCATTAAATACTTTATTATTTCATTTAACGCATAAAAGGTAACTGATACTATCGATAAGAAAGTGGTAATATCACTACTCCCGCCCATAAGACCTTTAAGTGCAAGGGAGCGCGCAATATGCGTTTTTTTTTTTTTTCCTAATTGGCAGCTCGTAGTTTTGACCACTGAGGTCTTGGCTACTTAACCGGGCAAGCCTGTGGGTGCCTTAAGCTACTAACTTAAAACCTCCAGCCAGGGACGAAATTCTTAAATACTAGGTGACCGCACGCTAAGGGCACCCCCTGTGGGGTACGAACCTCGGCTTAGGGCGTCACTGAGGGGAGGGCAGCAAGGTGGGACAGGCTGGATCGAAATTATATTATTATTATTATTATAAGGGGAATTTAAAGCTACAGGCTCAGCTAGCTACGGCGCGGGCTGGCGCGTCGTCGAGCAAGGGTCGGGGGGGCAATATGCGCTACTCCACTCCCACCTTTTATATCCCCGCGTGCCACGAGCGTTTGGACCGAGTATAGACTTGTTGTTTGCAAGAAAAGAGCCACAGACCTGCCCACTAATTACGTAACACACTATCTATCACTATCTGAATCATTTTGAAGCCTATTGCTAATCCATTGATTCATATGTTCGAAAAATTTGTCTGCTCAACAACGTAAATAACGTAATGAATGTAGTTGAACTGTCAAAATTAAACCCATTCCTACTGTTAGTGTGTTACGTAATTACCTCGCTGGCCTGGCGATTTGCGATTTTATCTGCAAAAAATATTAATCTTTGGCATATTGATTATAAAGTCAAAAATGAACTCTGCGTGCCAATATACAGTTTGATAGTCTCGCCGTAATTTGCCACTATATTACACTTTGCTAGTTCTCGACTGGCCCTAAAAGCTTTATAAAGAAGTCTATGTACGATCTTTTGCAGACTATAAACTCACCCTCTTATCAACACCAGCCAACATCATTCCCATGCTAAGCCCCATGCCCTTGTAGTTGTACACCATGTTAGCCATCAGCTTGCTGGCGGCGGCCACTGAGATACGTTCCCTGTTGCGCAGTTCGTACAGCCGGCACTGCTTGGCCAGCACGCGGTCCCAGTACACACAGTCTGCGGCACCTCCAGCTAGTGTGCCTGGGGAATAATTGTTTAGTTGGAAATAGTTTGGCATTCGTCTGTTCCCATAGTCAAACTGTGAAAATGGGGCATAGTTTACAGTATAAGATTGCTATATATATATATATATATATAAAAATGAATCCCTATTTCCCTTGGTCACGCCATCACGCGTGAACGGCTGGACCGATTTCACTATTTTGTTTTGTGTTGTGTTCGTTATTGTCAGGAGAAGGATCTTATGAAATAAAAAAAATAAAGAAGTTCATCGAAACGTTACAAAATTTAAGAAAACTTAACGCCAATATTAATTTTACATAACTGTCACTTGTTTGAAATAACTGTCAGCGATTGACAGAATGCGCGCTGCAAATATCGTTTAACACAGATGGGTCGGTTGATAAATAGTTGATAGTTTTAGTTTTAGTCAATAGTCAAAACTAAAACTAAACGACATATGACATTCATAGTTAAGACAGGACAACGTCTGTCGGGTCAGCTTGTACTTTTATAAATTAAGCACTTGGCAATATAATATCACCCGCATAGATAGCTAGTCTTCGCTGAGATTGGAAGCCATGGCCGGAATTCAGTCTGGAGGACTATTACATCTATCCTTCTAATATTAGAGGATTGATGGATGGATGTTTGTTACTCTTTCACGCAAATACTACTGAACGGATTTGGATGGAACTTGGAACACACATAGTTTATAACCCGGATTAGCATAAAGGATACTTTTTATCCCGGTAGTTCGTTCCCGTGGGATAATTTCCGACATCCACACGGGCGAAACCGCGGGCAAAAGCTAATATTAATAAAAATCGTTTATTTATAGAGGTACACATTTACAAAAAATACCTTAACAATTAAAATAGAACACAGTTGCTAATTTGCCTGAACTATGTTGAACCTGTGCTTCAGGCTAGAAAGTGCATAAATACTTAATGTAATAAATTAACAATGAGCGTAAAGATACAACTAAAATAAAACTTAGTTAAATAAAAGTAAAATAGGATGTTAGTGGTTCTATTTGCAGACAACAAGGAGATCTTCTGTCTGTGCATAATTGATGGTTAGTAAATACTTAAACTAAGTATAATGTTTTTAGTAATTTAATTCATAGATACTTAGTTTTTTATTTAATATATTGTACAGAAATAGGCCTAAAAATGTGAAAAATCTTTCTACACAGACATGTTTTGAGGTTGCATTAGATATGCATACTATATCATTCCGTCTCTTGTTAGTATTGTCAGCATTGTAGGTAAGCATGGTGTGCTGTTTTAATACTTATTGCATTATGAAAAGCTGGCGAACCGTCAGTACGTTGCAGGATTTATATAACAAATGAAAATGAAATGCTGTTTGTTGGTAAGCACATCACTTGAGAATGGCTAAACCGATCTGGCAATTTCTTGTTTCAAAATGTTTGTAATATCCGAAACATGTTTTTATGAAAAAAAAAAAAAATACAAGTTTCCTGAAAAATGTTCAAATTCGGGAAAAACTGAACATCCTGTTTTCTATGGGATTTTTGTATGCATTATTGGAAGGACAGGACAACATCTGTTGAGTTAGTTATAAATATAAATAAAGAAACATGGACTCCCAGCATAAGGAACTACAGCACAGCTGCAGCAGCTCCCCATATACTTCAAATGAATGAAACGAAATTTAAATCTTGTATAAAATGCACACTATGCAGACAAGCATATTATAAGTTGGGGATTGATTACATCATCGCTGAGAAAAATGCTTGGCCCAATGCTGGTCATGCTCCACATCAACTAATTGATTAGCATTTGAAACTACTGTTGGAGCTGCTGAAGATTGTAAAAACTATCTTTGCATTGTATAAATTCAATCTTTTAGTATTGTATAATTGTATAGCACATGTGTGAGCAATATGTACCTACTATAAAGCTACCATTTATTCGGTTAGTCTTTCATTGACTTGAATGTTGTGTTGGCTGAGAGTATGTCATGCTCACTCGAATGTCTCGCTGGTGCTGGTGTTTGTGTTGGATCGTTAAGTTCCCTTCAAAATTGTTGAGGTGAATGGTGTCAATCCATGCGTCGAGTTCGTGAACGGGCGCCGTCAGTAGGGACTGGTCATCTCTTAGCTGCCACGGGTTATTTTAATTTAGTTTAACATTTGAATAGTTTTTGTCTTTTTATTATGGACGCTTTTAACTTTCTGCATCGTTTTCACATGTATAATTTCAACTTGAATGATGTAACCATATTAAGATTTAAAAAAGTTTGCGTGGAGTTTCTTGCTCGTTCTTCTCCATAGGTACCTACTACGCTTTGGAATGGACAACTAGCTTCATCTTTCTGACTGACCGACCCCTTGACAGTTCAAAAGCGTCTGTAATTGGTTTACATGAAATAAATGCTTTGAGTTTGAGTTTGCTGCTGTTATTGTATTCTGTGTATGTGTGCATTCAATATTTACAATATCATAGAAGCACTGCATCATGTTTTACAGTGGCGTTACAATCAGGAAGTTTGTTGCAGCCTAATCCATAACATCACTGTGAATGCATTTATTAGTCACAGCTTTTATAGTGTTTGCATCTGCTGCATAGTCCTGCACCTTAATTGAATAACACACTATCTATCACAATCTGAATAATTTTGAAGCCTATTGCTAATCCATTGCTTGATAGGTTCGAAAAAATTGTCTGCTCAACAACGTATATAACGCAATGAATGTTGTCGAACTGTCAAAATGAAAGCTATTCCTACTGTTAGTGTGTTACGCAATTACCCCTAAATTGAATTTATTAGTGACAAATTGCTGTTCTCGGTATCAAGTTTCTTTCATTTGTATAGCTAGAAAAAAGCACAATGTTTTAGCCCCACTTTCATAATGTTATGACAAAAATGGTGCTTTAGTTTATTGCATCACACAATTGCAAAATAACATAAATACTTACCAAGAAGGTAGTCATTGATCTCCACAATCTTTTTCATGGACTGAGATCCAATGAACTGGCCACCAGTGGCTCGGGAATCCACAGCCAACAGTACTCCACCCTGGAACACAGAAGACAATAAGTTGGAACTGTTTGTTTTAGATCTAGATAAAAGTTAAATAATGTTAGCTTAATACTGTCGATTTCGATATCCTGCTTGGCATGCTTCGCTCGCTTAACATATCTCCAACGGCGATTGACTGGTTTCATAGTTACCTGTATGGCCGCCGGCAGCGTATATGCATGGAAGAGTCTTGCTCTTCTTGGTGTTATACTGCTGCCGGTGTACCTCAGGGTGGCGTTTTATCTCCTTTACTCTTCGCAATATTTATAAACTCTATTTCCATAAAACTTCTTTCTTCCTACCACCTCTATGCAAATGATTTACAAATATATAAGCAAGCTGCCCTTTCGGATTTGGCTGATGCAATTAATATAGTAAACAAAGATTTGGGTTCAATTTGCGAATGGAGTGAGGCACATTGGTTGCAGGTTAATCCATCAAAGACTCAGGTCATTGTTGTTGGCAGCTCAAGGATGACCCCCAAGATAAACTGGTCGCAGCTTCCCCAAGTACAATTTAACGGAACTGCTATTCCAGTCAGCGAAAAGGTTAAGAACCTTGGGGTTTGGATCGACAAACATCTGTCTTGGGGTCCTCAGTTACAGGACGTAAGTCGCAAAATTTTTGCATCTGGTAAGTCCCTGAGACGATTGCGGAACTTTCTTCCAACTGCCACTAAAACCGCGCTTGCACAATCCCTTTTACTTCCCATCCTTGACTACGCTGATGTCAGTTATCTCGATCTCACTGAGGCGCAACTCGATAAACTTGAGCGACTTCAAAACTTTTGCATAAGATTTATATTTGGCCTGCGCAAGTATGATCACATTTCTGAATTTCGTACAAAGCTCAAGTGGCTTCCCATACGTCTTCGCCAGAATTCTCATATCTTGTTTCAGCTCTACAGTATTCTGTTCAACCCTAAAACCCCCTCTTATCTTAAAGAACGTTTCAAGTTCCTTCATGACACACATAATAGATACCTGAGGTCATCGGAAAACTTAAGACTAGAGATGCCGAGGCATTCCACCAGTTTTTATGACAAATCTTTTACAGTTCAAGCAGTACGGTTATGGAATGCCTTGCCATGTCGATAAGGCGTGCTCAATCTTTGTCCACTTTTAAAATTCTGGTTAAAAAACACTTCCTCTCTCCTTAAACATTGTCATTACATTTAGTTTCCTTACTCTTGTTTCATGTTTATTATTGTATATATTATATTAGGTAGATAGGTATATGTTTTATGTATGTATGTATTTGTTGTATATGTAAATGGTACACCACTGACTACCTGCATTATTGTCTCTCCTTCTACCTTGAATCCATCCAAAGGTTGTCTGTAAAAGATCGCTTTTAGCGATAAGACCGCCCATTGTGTCACCCTATGTAAAATTTCTACTTTTATATCTGTAATTTTTATGGTGTACATAATAAAGAGTATTCTATTCTATTCTATTCTTAAATGACTTATAAACCATGACTAGGCAAAGAGTAAAGAGAATGAGTACACTAAAATTTTTAAAGTCTGCATAGCTATGAAAAGAACTGACCCATAATGAAGTAATGCTACAAAATTGGTTCAGTTACTTAGGTAACTGAAATATTTTCTTATTATGGTGAAAAATTGTTATATTGAGTGCTAAATTAAAATAAGGCCGACTATATATTATCCGTGACTTCAATATACTCGTCATTGTTTGAAAAATGATTGAGTATGGGGATTTTATTAGACAGCCAGAAACAATGACTTGGTGTTTCGAAGAACCATTTATAGTAAGGAGATTTGTGTGATAACTATTAATAGTTTAGTTACTTTTAACAAAATACGTAGCAAAATTACCATCTTACCTGGTAACGGAACCCAAGAGTAGTGGTACCATGGTCGAACTGGATTTTGATCGCTTTGCCAGTCTCATCGTGCTGGTTGAACTGTGCAAGGGTTTCTATAGGCTGTGAAGACAATAAGGACACAGTTATTCACTAGTTTTATGGCGGTTATTAAAGTATTTAAGGCATTATAACCTTTACTTACGTTAGCAAAAGGCGGCGTCGCGAGTTGAGTGCTGTGTAGGAAGTTTTCACTGTATCCGACAATGTCATTTGGAAATGAAGCAAGCGCGTCAACGGGTTTCAAGTTAATTTTCTCGTTTAAATTACAATAATCGAGCAAAGCCATTTTTGTTTAGTAATTTCAAATAAACTTTTGTGTTGAATGAATGACAAGCGATTTCTTCAAAAACGCCGATTTGTCAAGTTTGACGTTTACGTTGCGTTGTTGCAATAAGCGAAATACAGCTTGCAAGACTTACAACATTTTGTTGCCATCACTACGGAACAGATCCGTGTTCCGTGGCCATCACAGTCGATATAAACATGGGGAATGAAATGAGACATTACTAACTTTATTCTAAAACGGTGTTTTGGATCTAAAATTACGTTATATTTCTAATACGTTTCTGTTTACTTTCGATGGTGCAAACAAAATTAGTGTAACAGCGCCACCTAGTGTAAAGGTGATAAAACCATATAGTAAGATGTTGATGCTACTCATCAATAGATGTCGCTACTCACTTCAAAGTTAACCACAGCGATCTATTCGAAATAGCCAAACTATAGAAAAAAATCAAGAGTCATGAATTCTTGGCAAACGTTAACAAGGTTTACCCAATATTTTTAAAACTATCAATTTTATTTAATCCGAACGCCAACACTGGTCGCCAGGTCGTCAATCATTAAACCCAAGAAACACAAATTAAGAATCGTATCTATCGCATAATTCGTTAATGAATAGTTCGGCCATCAAAAATTATCAGTTGTAAATAAATTCAAAGAATCGTTCAGTCCAAACATTATAAAATTCAACGAAAAAGAACTGTGCCTAATAAATAGCGGGGAAGTTAGCAAACCTATCATTACGCTATGAGTCAGGGTCTCGATACGATCTGCTTGTCGATATTATTCGAAGCTCCTCAGTTTAAAGTCTGTCATTATTTCTAAGATATAGATAGCGTTTGTATAATTTATATATTAGTCATTAGTTGTTGGTCATTTTGGAATGCTCGCTATCAAGATGTTATTGTTACGTCGATGTGCGGAATGTGCATCGATCGGAGTGTTTTATGAATGACTTCTGATCGTTTCTTTCTTTTTATTTGTAGCAGGCAGATAGGAACAGCTAGTTTTCTGTAAACTCTTCAAAATGAGTGTGAACAGGTTTCTCCTGGGTAAGCTCACTCCATCGTCGACTTTTTCTCTGTCATCTCTGACCTAGACTAGAGTCCAGAGCAAACCCATCACAAATCAGAAAAATAAAATAAAACTATAGCTAACAGTAGGTAATACCCGTTTTCACTGACAGTAGGCAACACCTAAATTAATGCCTTTAAATAAAAGCGCGCTGATGGTCATTCAACTTCCGACGCTGAGCTGAGCGTTGAAAACAGTCTGCTTTTATTAAGGCATTCATTTAGGTGGCCCCTTCTGTTAGTGAAAACGGTCATAAAAGTCCTTAAGTTTATTGATCAATCAAAACGCTCAGCTCCTATCATATTTCAGTTTCAGGTTGTCTTTCCATTGCACTGAACATCAAACGTACAGACTTATAATGTCTTGCGAAAATTTGCCTTTTCTGAGTAAGATTGCTTATCCAAATGCGTTTACAAATACTCATCTCTAATTTATAAACACTGGAGCTTGAGCTCTGTGGCGTTCAATTCGAGAGAACGTCCAGCAGCAGACTGCTGCAGGCGGATGTCTATGAAGTCTACTCTGCTCAATGACTTAAAGTACACTGTCTTAAGTCATGGGCGCTATATATGTTGAATCCCGAGCATAACGCCTTGGTTCTAGTGCTCCCGAGCGCCGTGACGACGCATAGAGTTAAAACCACTGAGCGAAGCGAGGGATTTAAGATTAGAATCCTGAGTGCAGAGAGGACTCGCCCAAGAAGAACCACACTTTCATCACCGAGGAGAATACTCTACTAAACTATTTACACCTTCTAAAACTTCTGCGACGTATTAAATAGCAATTCGATTTTCGATTACTTACCTATACCTATATTTTTTGTAAAAGTTTTCATACGAATTTTCAGTTGAGGTTCCAAATTCAAACATGACATTATTGAGCAGCGTGAAATTCAGTACAATATTATTACCTGGCAAGACCTTCGGGCTATAATGTCTTACTTTTGGTCAAGTTTGCATGATATATAATTTGACTTAATCGAGCATGACAATTTACTTTGTGAAGTATAGTATTATTATTTATTTATTGTGAATGTGAGGACTATGTAGGTAACTTTTATTTTTTATTTTAATTTTTC
Organism: Griposia aprilina; assembly: GCA_916610205.1. Classification (NCBI taxonomy): domain Eukaryota; kingdom Metazoa; phylum Arthropoda; class Insecta; order Lepidoptera; family Noctuidae; genus Griposia; species Griposia aprilina. The sequence continues at coordinate 14,199,517 of OU744304.1, read as the reverse complement.
ACTTTCTCAGGTAGTTTCAATGATAATCTGGCAGTTTGAGTGCTTTATGCGGTCTACCCAAATGTCCTTTCTTTGGTACTGTTCGTCGAGTGGTTGAGCTCCTTAAGTTCTGAGTTAAGCTCCACGATTAGTGACAAATGCGTGCACTGACTGGACAGGTCCACTCAATCTGTGTGGTTTTTCCTCAAAAGACCATTTCAGACATAAATCTACATGGTCTTCACATGATCTGACCAAGATTATGTCTGGACTTTAAAAGGGACTGTGACCTCTGAGTTTGTTTCGGCCTTTCTTCTCAGAGTAGTCAGATAGGAAACGCCGACCTCATCTAGTTTTAAAAATATGATTGACGTGTAAAAGTGTTTGTATAAACCTACTTACAGAAATAAAATCATTTATCATTATCATTTATCATTTATCATGCAGTGGTGTGAAATATATCTTAAATCTCTTTGATGCTACTCAATCGAAGGCGGCTCTACCATAGTACTAAGGAATCAAGTACTTAATTTGTTTCCTGTCTGAAATTGATAATTTCAGCCTAAAAACGTTCAGTTCTCAAAATCCAAAGCTAGCTATGATATAAACAGTCGTGATCACGGCATATTATTTAAACAATTCAAGGTTTTAACTTAGCCTTCATCCTAAGTTGAAAGGCGGTAACAGCTAAAGAAATCATATCTTACAAACATACATTTATCTTAAATCCTAACGAAAATTATGAGTTTCTCAAAACTGTGGCGCCATCACCCACATCAAAGGTTTGCGTCAAATAAATTCAGAAATCGTGTAGTGTATCGCGGGAGAGTCACGACTACCCGCCAGAGACGAGAGACGCACCTAGCGCACAAATGATAGCCCCAAACTCGTAATTTCGAGTTTTAGGGAACGACTGTCTGTCACACCGCCGTGTGTATGTGTACCGATGGGTGGGTGTTAATCGTGGAAGGCCGAGGTTCAAATTATTTTATTTCTGTAAGTAGGTTTGTACAAACACTTTTACACGTCAATCATATTTTTAAAACTAGATGAGGTCGGTGTTTTCTATCTGACTACTCTGAGAAGAAAGGCCGAAACAAACTCAGAGGTCACAGTCTCTTTTAAAGTCCAGATATAATCTTGGTCAGATCATGTGAAGACCATGTAGGTTTGTGTCTGAAATGGTCTTTTGAGGAAATAACCACACAGATTAAGTGGATCTGTCCAGTCAGTGCACGCATTTGTCAGTAACCGTGTAGCTCAACTCAGAACTTAAGGAGCTCAACGAGCTCAATACTTGGTACGTAAATATAAGAAACTATGTACTTACCTATTTAGTAACAGAAAAAGCACTGTATGTAGGTATTTGAAAGTAGGCAAATATTAACTACTTTTAAATACAAAGGTTCTTCATCATCATAAGTGCATAAGTTCATAGGCTTCTTTCTCTTTCTTTATTTACTGCTGAAGTTTGATCGTCAGGTTCATATATTTCAGTAGTTAGGATCAGAGATCGTACATATTTTTTTTGCAGCCCGTTTTTAAGCATCCTTGCAGCTGACAGGATAGTGGTTTTGCTGCAGTAATTATGCTGCGGACAACAGTGTATCAGTTATCATCGTTATCTCCAAAAAAAACCTTAATTCGAAATTTGTTGTCTTCACATTTAAAAAAGTTCTTAGGTAACGATCTACCAGACGCAGACTTTAAACTTTTACAGTACTTATTCACATTGACGAAACGCCACCATATTCTTCCCTTTTGGTCAAACGCAAGTCACGTTACACTTCGGTGTAACAGGCATCCTATTTTAAGACTGATTAACGCATTCCCGCAGTGCATGGTTGCAATTCGTCAGATCTCATGAGTCAGGCTGTGGGGGGTGAGGGGGGTAGTCTGTTTCCCATAGGAAACTGGCGCGACTCGGCCACTTGTCACGCGACACGCAACGGTTTTCGGTAGTTCGCTGTGGTGGCCATGATCGGCAATTGAGCATGGATTTATTGAAAGTTTTGGATTTGACTAAAATTGTGCAAATTATGAAAATAGAACAACTGGTTTTTCAGGAAAATATTGTTGTGGTATAGCATAATCAGCCTATAATGTTCCCACTGCTGGGACACAGGCCTCCTCTCTTCGAAAGGGGATGGGCTGTAATCTACCACGCGGGCCCAGTGCGGGTTGGTAGATGTCACATGTCTTCGAATTTTTGGTTCTAGTACATGCCGGATTCCACACGAAGTTTTCCTTCATCGTTTTGAGAGCAGTGGTGATGAAATTATTTACACAAAGTAAAGCGCTTGTCTGGGTTCGAACCCACGACCTACAACTAGTAAGTCGGGGCCGATACCACTGGGCCACCACTGCTCCTTTGCTGCTATGTTGTGCTATACCACGTTGTTAATTTTCTCAATTAAGAAATCATCTTTTGGGAAACTATTTGATAATTTCCTTAACTTTTCTAGTTCGTTCGTAGGTATAGTCGACTTCGTAATTGATTTAGCATCCTACCCTACCACCCTAAGGTTGAATTTCACTTGCACGTAATAAAACGACAAGATCTATTTGTCTATGTGACATTTCGACCTTAGTGAAACGTCAATTTACTGGGAATTGTTATCAAAAGTGAAAAGTAATTACAAGCTTGACTATACTAAGTTGCGTTTTTCAGTTCTTACTTAGCATTGAAAAAAACCTAATTGATGAACTACAAAGTGTTTCATCTTTCAACCATTTTTTTAGGAATTTCCCAGAACCCCATCACCCCGTGGTGTCCCCAATATTAGTGTTAGTGAGTCCACCCCGGGGCTGGCGGTAATGCCACGAATTTGATCGGCATCTTAATGACGTCAGCATCGGTAACTTGACAATATGATTGTAGCAGCCGAAATGGAATGATATCGTTTTCATTGGAATTCTAATGTCATAGGTTGGTAGGGGATCTAGTTATGATTGGGCTGTGAGAATATAAAAAGACTAAAAAGTTCAAAAAGGATTCTAGAAAATAGATTAGCCTAAAATATTCTCTCGTGGACGGCGTTTTATTTTGTGTTTGGTGTAATTTTCCTACGATCTTACGTGGCTAAATAATAACAGCCGCACAGGCTGATGAAAGGTTAAGCTACGCTTGCCACGGTCAGTTCGTGGATGGGTGACCATCTATTACATATCGAGACCCCTCTGTGCCTTGGAAAGTACGTTAAGCCGTTGGTCTCGGCTGTTATTCGTAGATCATTGCTAGTCGTTACGGGTAGTGAGAAACCCCAAAGTCTGACAAACTGTCTTACCAAGGGGTATCGTGTTACCCAGTAACTCGGTTTTGAAGGCCAGATAGGCAGTCGCTCCATGCAAAATACCTACTGGTATTCAGTTGCATCCGGTTACACTGGAAGCCAACTTGATTACCAGATTGATTACCTACGATCTTACTAGTAACTTAACATATTATTTTTTAAGGCAAGTTTAGTGATGTAAGCTACTTATCATTTAAAACCAAACAGTTTAATATTTATTTACGCATCCGATACCTATAAATCAAGCTTCGTAAAGATTCCAGCCTATTTGCGAATCACCGCTACATCCTTAAAAATGCAAACGACTTAATAAACACAGATTAAAAAAAACCTATGATTCCAAATTCAAACCCCTCACTTCCGCCGCTGTAAAGATTCCGTCTATCATCTATCTAAATGAAGTGTAATAAGAGCTAGCAGATCGGTTTATGGTTAGGCAGAGGTCAAAGGCCTGTCTGTTCAGCTTACTCTAAGACAGTGGCAATTAGATGTTTAGTGTATGTTGTATTCTACGAGATTTAATTGCAATACTTTTATTACTATTGCGAGTGTGCAGTGGCGGCCGCGAAAAATGGCGTGTGAACTTATGTTGAAAAGATGTAAATTCAATAGTATTAGGCGGATTCGTTCCGGTTAATTTATCTTGTAGATAATATCATAATATGATACTAATTCTGCTTTATTATATTTTTGTCTATCTAGAATTTTGGAGACTGTTACAGGGCGCAGTAATAGTATTAAATCATACTTAATTTATTAAATAAGTGGGTGAACATTGGTAACCTTACTAGAATAACATCCCACAGGACACGACAAGTAAGCCTAATGTTAATCTCTCCTAAATATCACTTCGAAATTCAAACGGTGAGAATTCACGATGATTTATTTTAATAAAAACAAATGAATTTGTTTTCCGCCGTCACTTGAGTGAGGTTTGAAGATATTTTTTTAGAATAGCACTACAGTAGTTTTCTCAAAACATATATGAACTAATGAGTTAATATATGTTTTGAGAAAACTACATTGAACATTTTTTTTGAACATGATTGGTAAGGGGTGAATAGGAAATGTTCCTATTCACCCCTTACCAATCATGTTCAGACTATCCAATTTCACCAATATCTCCGACTGTGCGAACATTTCTGCCCCTATGCGCAGGCGCACATTAGACGTCATATAACGCGGCCCGCGCTGTGTGTTTTGTTTCTCGTTAGCTCCCGACCACCATTTAGTGCTCTTATGACTTAATACTTCGCTACAATCATTTATTTTAAATTACTTAGTCGGATTTCTGTTTGTTAAGAGGTCGTACAACGGTACACTAGCGCCACTCCTTTAAACAAATATTATCTCGCGTACAAAGGTACACTAGCGCCACTCCTCTAAAAAAAGAATTATAAAAGAATTTACTAATACCTTTTATATAGTTTCATATTGAGTCACGAAGCAACAAAATACGATCTAGAATTCTAGAGGAATGTGCCCGCTTTTCTTTAGATCCAATTTTGTTGCTTCGTGTTTCAATATGAAACTTTATAAAAGGTATTAGAAAATTCTAGACACACTTACCGAGTGTCCTTATTGAGCTGTTATTCATAATTCCTTCTCAGTCACGAGATAATATTTTTTTAAAGGAGTGGCGCTAGTGTACCGTTGAGGTATGATTTTTTTAGCTAGCATTAATAATGATGGGACTGTTTGGAAGTCCCGATAGGTGCTATCGACTATCACCCAGACACATCAAGAAATGGAATAGAATTTGTATAAAATTCTCTCCCAGCCACAGGTAAGTATAGCGGAACTAATCTGGAGCAGGTGAAACAGGCCGAGATTCATGATAGCATAACAGTGAATGTGAGGACTATGTGGGTCAATTTTAAATTTATCTTTTCTCAGTTAGTTGTAATGATGGTCTAGCTGCTAGACCATCATTACAACTAACTGTACCTACCTACTGAAACTGCTAGCCTAGCAGTTTCAATAGGTACTTTATGCGGCCTACGTAGATGTCCTTTCTTTGCTATCGTTCGTCGAGTCGTTCAGCTCCTTATCTTCTGAGTTAAGCTATTTAATTACTGACAAATGCGTGTACTGACTGGACAGGTCCACTCAAGCTGAAAGGATTTATTTCAAATAAACCAATTAGAGGCACTTTTGAATTGTCAAAGGGTCGGTCAGTCAGAAAGATGAAGCTAGTTACCCATTCCAAAGCGTAAGTAGTAGGTATGTACAAATCGGTGTCAAATCTCAAATCTTTGTGGTTAATCTACACGGCCCTCACATGATCTGACCAAGATTATGCCTGGACTTTAAAAGAGACTGTAACGGTGTAACCCCTTTTTTTTTTGTTTGGGAAATCATCAAATGACCTCTCCCGCTCTGGGCGGAGCGGAAGGGCGTGTCAGACTCTTACTGACTAAGACCCACCCGTGTTCCTTCAGTTGCACCAGGGCCACGGTAACTCTTTCAAACAATCCGCGACCCCGGCACAACAGTGTAACCCCTGCGTTTGTTTGGGTGTTTTTTTTCTCAGAGTAGGTGCATCGGAAACGCCGAGCTCATCTAGTTTTTAAAATATGATTGACGTGTAAAATTGTTTGTACAAACCTAATTACAGAAATGAAATCATTTATCATTTACAAAAGTTTTTCTATGTAAGTAAGTATTGCACAATTTTCTCGCATAAGACTTTGGCTGGGCTGATATAAATAAGAAAGAAAAGCCTGATGACAAAATTATACCATTCTTTTTAAACATTCAGTATCTCTGATCAAAATATCGGCCATTATTTTAATGTGAAGTACTCGAAGTACATAATAACGTATGTAAAGCAACTTTATTACTCTAAAGATACACGTAGATAATGTACTCTCATTACATTTTTCCTACATTGAATGAGTTATCGGGCAAACGTAGCAATTACAGACAGCCTATAAATACGTACGCACATACATAAGTCGTTATAGAACTTAGATAAATTTCCGTTGATCTACCATCTTGCACCGAAAAGGTCATCATTATATGAAATTCGAACATTAGAAGGGTTTAGCGATATAGTTTTAGATGTAGAGAGAGTGAGAGGGAAGATAATGATGTTACCCAATGTGAAATACGGTGTAATGTTGCACGTTCCTTATTAATATTCGAAAATAAAGAATGTTGCCATTTGCCCTCCGGGATGGGGAGTATATTTTTATACTAGTGCTGTCTATTGTGGAGTATCGATATTATTTTGTCAAAGTGATTATTACGAGAGAAGAATTAGAATCAGTATGATGGCTTACCTACCTCTCTGTAGGTAGTTTAAGACTGTAAAATATTTGATGATCTAAATGACTGATTTCGTGCTTGCAATCTTTACCTATGTGTAAGTCAAGTAAGTTTATTTGTGATGTGATTTTCTGTGTTGTAAACTTTTTTTCTCCTCCTGAGTCAGCGTTAGCAACTGCATGTCGTGTAAGCCCCAATCGTAATCTTTCTCTTCTTCGCTGTTATTTACAGACGTGGAAGAGTTGTAAAGATTATGTTTTGTGTTCAGTCGTTACGGGTAGTCAGAAGCCCAAAAGTCTCACAACCAATCTTACCACGGGGTATCGTATTAACCAGTAACTGGGTTGTGGAGGTCAGATAGGCAGTCGCTCTATGTAAAATATTGGTATTCATCTGCATCCGGTCAGACTGGAAGCTGACCCCAACATAGTTGAGAAAAGACTACGCAGATTGATTTTGATTTTAACAAAAGATGAAATAGATTATTCATTGTTTAGCTTTTTATTTATTGCTGAAATAAGTTGTGTACACACGGCTACATATAAAGCTATACATTTCCAGTATAAGCTGACCTCTCATTCTACGGAAATCCTATACAATGCGAGATCAGCTTATACTGGAAATTAATAGCTTGATATCTACCCGTGTGCACTATTGTAATATATTATCTGAAATAGCCTCATTTACCGCCCCACAATAAGGAAAACATTAAATTCATCGGTATCAGAGACTATACAAAATCGACAATAAATCGTTGTCACAACACTAGCGGGAGCAGGCTCGATGGTGAGCGATAGTAGTGGTCGAGCCCCGGGCTGCGTGCGCGCCACCCTTTCATTTTCTAATTATATAACTGGCAACACCGGCCCGTGCGCGACCGGCCATCGTAACTTCTTCAGTTTTGAATTTAGAATTATTATTGCGCATTATGCTCTCGCCCGCCGCGATGGACGGACGTGCGTGTCTTTAAGTCGTTATTGTTATTTGTGAGATATGTCCCATAATTTAATGCTCGCGTTTTATGTATATGATTGGGTTTATCGCATAAGTACCATGTTTAGGGAAATATTGCAGTTAAGTTTTATATCACATAGCTTGCTAATGGTAAGGATAAACGTGGCATATTAGATGTAATTTGCATGCGAGTCATCTTGAGGTCCACTAGGAGGTAATATCTTCTTTGAACAAAGTAGGTAATTATATGATATGCAAAAAATATAACTACACATTAGATTGGAATCCAAGCCTTGGATATATTAAATTGGTTTCTGAATTCAAATAGTAATTATGGTCATTGCACTTAAAACTCGTTTAGAAATCTATTATAAGTATTTCAATGTTATTTTTATTTGGAATCAAAATATTATCAACTCTAGACGGTGCTTAAAATTAGTCAATAATAATAAAATATCGCTTCAGGGAAATTAAATTTATTTTTTAGTTGAGGCCGGGAATTAATTCAGAGTCAACATACACAGATATAAAAAGAAGACTAAAAAGGATAATTGACAATACCATCCATAGCTGTAAAGACATAGGGTCTGTTCTAATGTTTTTCATTTGACAATTGAGGTTAATTTTATAACCTCAATTTTCGTCGATGATTTTTCAATCCTAATTTAATAACACATAATAGTTGTTGGAAAAGTGGTGAGTCATAAAGTTGAAACCCAACTACAGAATAATGTATTAACCTATACCTTTAGTGAGTGCTTGCGTAAGAGATTAACCTAAAAAGGATTTGTTTACAATTTCATCAGATACTTTTGAAACAGACAATGATAGCACAGCAAAGTCAAGTTTAGCACTAGCTAGCAAGCATCACAGATTGACGGATGTACATTATAACCATCTCGTAACGTGTAATAGCTATCCATGTTATTCAAATGCGTGCCCGGCGGCGGTCGGGTGCGGCGTCAAGTGCGCGCGCATTTGACACTGACAGTTCAGACAACATGGCGGATTGGCGGGGAAATGAATTTTTTTTTTTTCTTTTTGAGAGGAGAGGAAATGAGCTTAAAGCTTAAATGTCTTATTTTCCATGCAATGGGACAGTTACCTACTGGCTGAATTTATTAGAACATAATATAAATATATCAAAACCATTGGGTCGTAAGTATCTATTATAAATTGGCTTGCTTACGGTTTCCCTACAGAAAATTCTCACGCATTTTTCCGGACTTGACAAATTAATTAGAATTGGATAGGCTTCGAGATCGTAATCGCTAGAATATAGACGCAAATAAGGACCAATGTCATTGGTTGAAAAGCAGCTGAAATTCCAAGTTACGTGTATAATTAACACCCACAGAGTAAGCTTAGGATATGTATAGTTAATAAGCAGTATCTCTGACAGAACGCGCATAGACGTGTAGATAACACCATAACTAAATGATGTGACATTTAGATATTTCTATAAGACTTACTTGAACAGTAAGGTGCTCATTAGTACATCATAAATGCGATTGTTACATGCCGTTCTTATGTACAAGAGGTATTTACATCTCGATTTTAATTTGGAGTCTTGACTTCATGATTTCGGGCACGTCACATCCATTTGATATCTTTATTACAACATTAGCTTCTGCCTTCGACTTCGTCCGCGTGCTTGTTTCTCCCACCCACCCCGTCGCATCGCATCGCCTGCCCGCACTATTACTTCGTTTTCGCATAGCGAGCTTTCTGACTTGTTGTCTTTTTGCTCGGCTTCTAAGAGGCTTAACGCGATGTTAAGTAGCCTAAAGCCTTCCTCAAGAGTTGGGCTAACAAATGCAAAAATAATTATTCAAATCCGATTGGCAGTTCTAGAGATTAACGCGTTCAAACAAACAAAAATTTCTTCAGCTTTGTTATTAATATGTACATAGATATAGATTAACCAACACAGGAATATTAAAAGGATTTTAGGACTGTTTTAGTAAAATATTGAAGGCAGACAATAGCGTGGCGATATGGATTGCGCCACACTCAGGCATAAGGAAAGGAATTGCACTCTAATTCCGTAACACTATCATAATCTGAATCATTTTGAAGCCTATTAGCAATAGGCTTCCACTGCTATATGTTCGAAAAAATTGTCTGCTCAGCAACGTAAATAACGCAATGAAAATTAATGTTGTTGAAATGTCAAAATGAAAGCCATTCCTACTGTTAGTGTGTTACGCAATTAGCCCGCTGGACGCGAAAAGGGCTGCTTATATTTCACATGGGGCAACCACTATGGATTCATTATATAGACCGTGATAGCTATATTACGGTTTATCTAACTAGGTGATTGTAGCTCAACTTTTTTCAAACTAACACGGCTTGTGGTATGCTATTGTGCCATTTTCGGTCCTCACGAAATCTATGACAAAAATATAAATAATAGAAATGCGTGTATGTTAACATATAATTTATAATGATTTAAAACCTCCACATTGTAAGTAGGTAGGTACAATCATATTTGGCAAGAGATACCTACCTACCTATTATTTACTTTCAAATAACTTGACCTTTTTCGATGAAAACTCAATCTATAGAGTGATTAATCGCTTAGAACAACTGTAATTAAACATTTAACTAAACCATTATGGATTACGTTCTATCACACACGACAAGATGGCGCCCGGAGCAGTTCACTAAATGGTGGTTTAAAATCGGTCAAAAGCCCCAATCATGGTTGTAACACGATAACGAGTTTATCTAAATGTATTATTTGTAATTACTCTCATTATTTTGAACAATTAATTGGTGTAGTTAGCAGATTTTATGAAGCTTAACTTTCTTTAATTTCTTTATTAAGCTGTCATTTGTTTTACAGGATTGGTTGTAGCTTCAGGGAAGGCCACGTTTTAGTGTCATGTAATAGTTTTTTTTTATTCAATAGTCATTTTCGAATTTGTGAAATATTTTATTTGCAGTATTTAGTAGGTAAGAAATATGAAACAGATTTAATTTCCTGTAAAAACGACGGTTTCCATATTAATATCTTGATAACATTTTAAATTGCCTTTCTACGTAAATCCGGATTTCGTATTTGACTGATTCTGTTGTTCTTAAAACGAATGAAAACTGAAACATTTTTAACTTTTCAGGAAAATTTCAGGAAAATTGTAGCAAGTAGAACTCCTTTTTAATAACAGGGACCAATGGCTCACTGGCGTTACGACGTCTCTGCCAAAGATTCACAACCAAAAGCAGAACTCCATCAAAAGCAGAACTGTCTAATTTGATAGGAAAAAGCGCGCGAAATCAATCACAGCTAATATCTGGCGCGAGAGATCTCTATCTAGTCTGTGGGCGTCACGTGACCGCCGGCGGGTAGCCACGTGACCATGTTTACACAGTAATGCGCCCTTTATTAACCCGCACTTGAGGGTACTTCATCAAGATAGGGTGGTAAGCTAATAAGTACTAACCCTAATAAGGTCGGTTGTATATTAAATTTTGACAGTATGGGGGAGCATCAGTAAAGTTAAGTAGGTATTGAGCTGTTATCGTCTGCAGTCCCGAAACACGTCTACTGTAACACTCCTTTCTCTTTCCGGCTTGCAACTTCTACCAGGGATTTTCATCTTAATTAAGGAAAATTGGTTCTTAGAATTGGCTTTGTACAGTTCTAGTAAATTAGACTATGACAACGTACCATGATTAAAAGGCCTACGTTGAGCACTGCCATCATAGACTATAATGAAGGTATTCAATTGGTAATGGAGTGCTGGACCGAGCTTGTAGTAGATTGGAAAACTATTGAGCTCCAGAGGGCCTAGACAAATGGCATTCGCTTCGGAGCGATTCTATTTCTACAATCGCTATCGCTTTCGCTAATGATTCCAAAAACTAGCAATAACGCTCGTCAAAAAGTGTCCCTTGGCTTCTTCTTTCTCTGTGGAAGTACCTAATCTTTCGCCGCTGTCGATTCATTTCATAATCGAATGTTGTTTACGTTGTCTAGCTAATTTTTATTCGTTGACCTATGATCACGTGACATTTCGATAGCTTATGTCAACCCCATACATTTTAGCTTTTCTACTAGCGTTATCGTTAATCGAATGTTACTTTGTCTAGGCCCTCTGGTGCTGCCTCGAAAAGTAGTTAAGGTAGGGTGTCCTCATGCCTCTCGCCGCCTTCAATATGATTTCGGGAATCAATCATCATTTGCTAACTTCACTGCACTAGGTACTTCTTGTAGTAAACTTATTGATTTTTCACACAAAACTCAGCTCATAGTTAATATTCTCGAACAACAAATACAGATATTCATATAAATGTAGAAGAGTGTTGTGCTCGTAATCCTGTGCGTCAACAACTCTCTATATTGAGTGACGCTTGACATTCGGCCGCTCAGAGGATTAGTGGAGTGCATGCGGGACGGATGTGGCAGTTTACTTGAGCACAGTTCAGCCCACACGGCAAAACTGTGTACGTATAGGAAAAGTTAGGCAACAATTTAAATTAATGTTTACTAGTAAAAGTATGATGGTAATGAAGTAATTAGTTCTGAAATTATGAGTTGCTTTCCAGTCTAGGCACATCCTTATAAATTCCAGAAAAATACAGCATTGCTTCCGAAAGCTGCCATAGGTAGTCAGGGATTACGTGTTTAATGTTTTCTCTGTAATGTTGTTAAGGCATAGCAGCCAATGAAGTCCATTTAAGAAATTGTTATCTAAAACATAATGTTGACTATGGTTCTGCTTTGTATACAGTAGGTTAGCTTATACGGTTCTTAATAAGAGCGTCCAGCGACGTCAATTCTAGACATGTTGCAGAAACCACATTACAACATAAAATAGTAATGTGATACTATTTTATAGTCACTCAAGCAACCAAGCATCCAATCAAAACCATTAAAGCCCTGATAACTTTTGACCTTCTTGTGATACTCATGGAAGTCACATACGCGCACCACATCCGATTCTTCCCACATCTTTACCACCCAAAAATGAACAACATGGCTCACAAAACCCTTGTTGATTTTTGTTCTCAGTGAGGGCGATCAGGCGATCGCGTATTCTGTTCGCTTCCCAAGACTGTGGCCTCTCAGGGGACTGCGGGACAAATTCTGCTGATATAAGCCTGTTAGCACCCTACGAGCTACGTGGGCTAAATTGTATGCAGTTATATTGGACGGGAATAGGTGATTATTTTTGGTGTGGGAGTAATTATGTACCTTTGTGCGTTTGACGTATGTCACTAGTAAGTAATGATAAAATGGTAAAATTCTTAGTGGTAAGTATTTATTCGACATAGCTCTTTAAACAGAGACCAAATATTCTTAATTTTACGGGAGTCTGATGGAAAATTTGACTCTGCGAAACAAAAGACTAGCGAACCCCGGATTTCGCAATTAGTCAGAAAATCTCTCGGTTGATGAAGAACCATGAAGAACTCACATGGTCAATGTTTGTCATCATCATCAGTATTCAACATCAGAATATTAATAATAATAATTTATTTATATATTCAGATAACAAAGATCCATTGGGTTAGTAACAATAGTCTTAGCCTATGTTAGTACTTAACTAATGAGTTGACACAGACAATATGTTACATTTAAATTGAAAATTATGCATTAATATCAAACAAAAACAAAACAAAATTAAAATAATATCTTAACATTAGTTAGTTAGCCAGTCAGTCATATTGGTGCCGATTCTCTTGTACACCGAACTAAACTATCACTAAAATTCCTTACTTTTTGGCTAAAAAATATCTCTAAATTTAAAAATAATTTTGACGTAAGTAACTAAAATTTATTTTGACAATCGCAACTCCACGTGGTACGTACTTGCTTGCCCGTGATATTTTTTTAGATCCGGTGGCACGCATAATGGGGGCAGCCTCGACGTATTTTTTACGGATTATTTTACTTTTAGTACGGAAAGGATGAATAAAAAATTACCTTCGTGTAGAGTTTTAGGGGTTTAAGGATTTTATAAAGGGGGTCGAAATTTACATTATTTTTGCGATAGGACACACCGTTTTCGAGATATAAGCAAAAAAAAATAAAAAATACAGTACTGTTTTTGCACCTGAAGTCGAGGCGTTGTGGTGAATTTTAGTTCATGACAATTAATTTTTTCCCACACCTTTTTAATCGCGATTAAAAATAGCTAGATTTAGTTAGACAACCAAAATTTTAGGTGAACAACGTCAAATTCAGAATAGCAAAATTGGCATTTTCACTAAACTAATAATTCAGTGCCATCTTAGTGCTGTCAAACTAAAATCTAGTTAAGTTGTGTCACTTTAGTCTATTTCAGAATGAGAAATCGTCGTTTGACAGGAACAAACTAAATGTTAGTGATTTTTAGTCTAGTTTAGAGAGTTTTGTGACAAGAGAATCGGCACCATTATCCCCATCTTTGTTTGTATTCGAGACCGTTGCTCAGTCATCGACTCACTATTTAAAACTGACAAATTTCATACTTTTCTATACTCTCGCAAATCTTCCAGATCCTGCATCGTTCGGCTGTAGGCAACACTACATATAAAAGTAGGAAAATTACCATAACCCCAAAACCGATTCGTCACCCTTCTAATCCTTAAAAAGAGGGCCCATAACTCCATAACTTTATGCATAACTAATATTTATCGGTTTATCTTGCGCATGCGATCCCGCGTCATCAATGTGACGTCATTACAAGATCTGCATAAATGTCTCTGCTCGACTGTGGCGCCCTCTGGGGAGAGTGGTTAGATGAAGAAACTGTATTGTTATTAGGAGAAATGATGGATGAGAGACGATATGATGGAATTTGGACTTTAAGCTGATGAACTTGGGGTTGCAGTTTGTATAAGCTTTTGCTATGTTAGACAAATGAAGAGCAGTAGTCCAACTTAGGCTGTCGCAGCCCATTGCCTGATATAAAGGGCATTGTCAGGGTTGTCTTCCAAATGCCAATATGGTGTTGAAAGTTTAGTAGAAGCACATGAACTGGGAAACTACTGTCGGTGACTTGTTCTTTTAACAAAAATTTGGAAACCTCCTTTCCAAGACGCTAAATGCCAAATTCTTGTATTCCATTGTAATTATTATGTAATATACTTAATAGATAAAAGGTATTTGGAATGGGTTTTGGTATTTGGCCTGCGCAAGTATGATCACATATCTGAATTTCGTACAAAGCTCAAGTGGCTTCCCATACGTCTTCGCCGGAATTCTCATATCTTGTTTCAGCTCTACAGTATTCTGTTCAACCCTAAAACCCCCTCTTATCTTAAAGAACGTTTCAAGTTCCTTCATGACACACATAATAGATACCTGAGGTCATCGGAAAACTTAAGACTAGAGCTGCCGAGGCATTCCACCAGTTTTTATGACAAGTCTTTTACAGTTCAAGCAGTACGGTTATGGAATGCCTTGCCCATGTCGATAAGGCGTGCTCAATCTTTGTCCACTTTTAAAATTCTGGTTAAAAAACACTTCCTCTCTCCTTAAACATTGTCATTACATTTAGTTTCCTTACTCTTGTTTCATGTTTATTATTGTATATATTATATTATGTAGATAGGTATATGTTTTATGTATATATGCATTTGTTGTATATGTAAATGGTACACCACTGACTACCTGCATTATTGTCTCTCCTTCTACCTTGAATCCATCCAAAGGTTGTCTGTAAAAGATCGCTTTTAGCGATAAGACCGCCCATTGTGTCACCCTATGTAAAATTTCTACTTTTATATCTGTAATTTTTATGGTGTACATAATAAAGAGTATTCTATTCTATTCTATTCTAAGGTGCAAAAGCTGTTTCAAAGCGGGCCAAGTATTGACCCTAGCATCAATGGTATTTCAAATTTGTTCTTCTGCCATTCACTTACACACTAATAATATGTCACCCCACAGTTATAATAATAATATGCAAATAATACGCATAATTTAGGGTGTACCCGTGTTTTATCTATTTATCTATGGAATTGCTCAATTAGCGATACGAAAGCGATGCAAATCGCGACATTATATAATCTATGGAATATGTTAAATGATTTATTGTCTTTGGATGGTGTATAATTTGGTGATTATTTTTTGTCTATGGGTCTGTGGTTATGGAACATGTTTTTTTCTTGTCATCGTGTAAAAGGCGTGTTAGGGATTACTTTTACTTTGATGGCAGCATCCACCTGCACACAGATTTTTTAACACAATTATTTTCTTTGAATAAATGTTGTTCTAAGTGAACCCTCGTCCTTTTCACTACTGGGAATAAAAATGAGAATACATAGTAGGGTCTTACGAGGCTTACAAGAGCTCAAGCGCGGTCACTGTCGGATTGCATAGAAAAGAACGTGACGCGCGATGACACAACGCTGGTAATTTGTTGCAAAATATGAAGCAATTATGGATTTACAAAAAATCTATTCATTGGACTAAAAAATTAAAACACTATTACGTTAGTGTGTTACTTGTAGAATAATCTGACAAAAAAACTGAATGTTTGCATGTATATTAGTATGGTTTTTAAACGTTAAAATATTTTTTTAGAGGTATCTTTGTCATTTTTTTCTATCATATCAAGTTAATTGTATTATGTTTTCAACACACAATCTAACTAGCATATATCCTGCAGAAAATCATATATTTTTCTGATTTTGGTTACTGCAGCGGATCATATATTTTTAGGCATTATAAATTTGCGTTTAGGTCATGTAGTCCCCTTAATTATAAATACAATTGTGTTGAAAATATAGGTTAAGCAGCCTCTAGTGTCTTGAGGGTCTAGAGTTCCAGACTCTAGAGAATCATAATCGTGAATTATATTAAGTCATTCAATAGCCTAAGGTAACTAATATCTCTTTTTGGTTTAAAGTCTGTCTTGAAAACCAACGTGATTTGTGGGAATTTAACAACCAAATTACGAATAAGTGATTTTGATTTTTACCCCTATCAACGGCACTAGCGTCGCACGCGACACGCGAGTTTAAAACATGACCACACGCATGTAAACCTTACAGACATTAGAGCATCGTCCTTTAATATTTTTTTTTTTACGGTCACACATTTATAACCATTAGCGGCACAACAAAAACTGTAACAAACCACTAATTTCACCGAATCTATAAAAATGTATAAATCAAAGAAAAAAGCAAACACCACAGACTATTAATATCTCTATCCTTATACTTAAAGTTCGGAAAAGACGATAATTACAGTCCACGAACGTCGGGCTTAACGTTCGAAAATTAAAAGTTGTAACGTTCAGCCAGCACGTATCATTATGTTTGCATTATTTTGTTCTTATTTGTCGACCTGAGGTTAAGTTGGGTCACGACACATCCCAATTAAGGGTGATTAGGCGTCGTAATTTATTGAGTGCGTTTCTGAACGGTTGTGGCACCGCGGCCTCTTTGACTCGTGAGTGTCATGGCGCCAAATGCCTTCTTTTGTTTTTTTTTTTTTAAGTGTTGAGTTGCGAACATGGGCTTCGAAAGTTGGTCGAATAATGCCAGTCATTGATTTAATCGACGCCACGAGCGAGTAATAATATTTTTATTATTTAATGAGGCTGCTTTCTCTTATGGGCGTTGTAATAGCCATTAGGAGTGTGTTATTAGTCATAGATGTGACCTCTACTCTACATTTTTTATGCGTAGCTGAAGTGTCGCGCTCTTGTTTGATATGTGTAAAATAAGACAGTTTACTCCCTGAATTCACGTGAAACAAAAAGATTCACCATTCTTTTAAGTTACTGCTTGCTTTTCAGTTCTCATGCAAAATCGTAACAAACATTACGTAAAGCTATAGCTTGATATTTTTTTTTTCAATATTTGTTTTTAAGTTTCCCATTCTACCGAACAATGTGAGTTTAAAAGATTCCAAACGCATTAATAACAATTTAAATTTTCAATAACAGGCAAACCTTATAAATAACTCCCTGCAACGATCGATGCACGGCTTGCATAATAATCTATGCAAATTGTATAATCTGTGCGTGTGCGTCTATTACACTGTCAGGTAAATTACGCGGGAAGGTAATTTGTCACCGTTTGACCCCTCGCCCCGCCTACGTAATAAACTAATAATAGGTCGTAATCGTTGACCCGGGTAGGCTAGGCTCATGTTACGCCACTAGGATGACGCCAGAGCTTCCGTATTAGTTCTAACATTGTTTGACGTTAAAATGTTTTGAGGTACAGCATAGCTATTTCTAACCGTACCAGTGCCCTTTCTGAATCCGAGAGGATACATAAAAAAGAAGTCTTGGAGGAAAAACTGCCAATAAAATAACAACTAAGTCCAGTGCGTGTTATGATTTGGCTATAAATATCTTAAAATTCGCTAAGACCAGACATAGATAGATTATCATAGATTTCATATCCTGATCCTGCACTGTTTTCTCGGTAGCAAAAATATTCCAAAACGAATTTTAAATAATGAATTTGAAGTAAAGCTTAATCGAAAAGATTCGACGCACTTATCGTAATGTAAGTCAATGATGTCCTCCCCATTATAGCTCATTATAAGTATTGCCTGATTATAAGCCAGTAATGTATTGCATATCAAAAGAAGGCCAGGTATCTAATTATCTAATCATACATTAAATATGCATGGGAATTAAAGACAACTGTCCGTGTCTTTGACGTGCAAATCAAAATGATATGACGTTTCATGCAGTTGTCTATGGTTAAATGTGTAATGAGTAGTTCTGTGGATGTAGTTATTTTGTCGATACGGTAATTACTTAGTAGTATTTTGTTGCAGGGGGAAACCGATTCTGTTATTTTTTAGGTATATTCATTTTATTTTGTTACACACCACCGTGATGGCTACTTCTCACAAAAGCATTGATCACCTTATTATGCTTGTTTCGGGCTTTAACATTTTTCTTAACTTCACTATAAAGTCGGGTATTAAAACGGCTATGTGCTTTGGAAGTCGTTTGACGTCTTTTCGACGTTGATTATATGTAGCGAATCAGTATATAGGTAGCAGTACACTGCTAGTACTACTGTCCAGGCCATTAAACTCAACTCACAGCTACTCCCATTCATATTCTACCGGTCACCCTGCAAAGATTGTTATTCCACCTGGCCAAAGTGTCCTCTATACAGGGTGTTTGGCAGAACGTTGAACATACGAAAATGATGGATGGGTGGCGTCATCTGCTACTTACTCAGCCCTAATTTATTTGGCCCTGGCCCCCGGTTTTTTTTTTTTTTTTTTTTTGCTTTCTTCTAGTTTCACCACTTTCTAAACTTTAGTGTATTTTTTATTACAAATGGGTAAAACAGGCAATGTTTTTATTTATTTTAAATCTTTATCTTTCTGTAAGTTTGAGGACTCATAACTTTTTTTCTAGCTAACATCTGAATACAGCAATAATTTTATAAGAATCTGCCAACATTAAAGATTGAAAAAAATCCAGGGGGCCAGGGCCAAATAAATTAGGGCTGAGTAAGTAGCAGATGACCCCACCTATCTACCATTTTCGTATGTTCAACGTTCTGCCAAACAGCCTGTATAACTCTTGTTTGCCGATTCGTCGTTTCCACTCAATAGCTCGTCTACCCCAAATAGTTGTCAGTTACCACGGCTAATCAGGGCGACCCTTTGCTACTTTAGCTTGCTTATTCTGACGTCTATGTCAAATACTCTGGTTTTCTATCGGGTAACCTTATTCTTGATTTGATCCCTGCCCTCAAAAGAATACATACGTATGTTTAGCATTAGAAAATTATCGTGAAAGATAAAGGAAAACGCCGGGAGGGGACGCCCTAGGAAGACATATAGTGACCCTATTGGTGATGTTCTTCAGAAAGGTCAGATGCGTACTCACAACCGGCGTGCGTGTATGACCAGATGTATGAACGTAAACGAGGCAAAAGGAGTATGTAAGGATCGTAGCAGGTGGCGTTCTGTAGTTTCTGCCTAGCCCCATGGAAAGAAGGCGTGAGTTTATGTATGTATGTATGTGTATGTATAAAGGAAAAAATATCCGTTAGCCTAGTGCAGATCTTAGATCGTATAGAAATAAGACGTCTGACGTATGGCATAATGCCATCGGAAATTAAACGGTGTCTTCCCGTCCCACGGCTTGGCGGCATTTAGATAAGCGTCGTCGCCCTAATAACACAGGTTCGAGATTTAACGTACTGTTAGTGCACATGCACACGGTCTGCTTCGGAGGAACGCTTCTGTTCGTAGCAGCACATTCTAGTTTTGTGCAACTCAATAGAATTCCCGCTCAAACGTCCACAGCTACTATAATAGCCTAAACCGCGCGTGCGCACCGGTCATTTCTAACATAAAGTGTAATAACTTCAAAGCTACCGAATTTATACCTAAAAAATCGTGTGTGTAGCTGAAACCATACAGAATCAACAGGTGTTAAAACTACATTACGACTTCATAGTCGAAAGAACTGTAAAAAAATGTTAAACTAAAAATATGTGTTGAATTTCCGTAAAATATTTGTTCTTACTGAATTTTTGTACATTAGTTTGTAGTTTGTGTCAACTAACCCTATTTATTAGTAAACTAGACTATCTAAGCTTTTTTTCGATACCCATATGTCCTTACTTGGTTTGCTCAGAGTAGCACAATACACCAAAACAAACACCCCATTCCCTCAACAATTTGATACCTCCTGCGAGGTCCAGAGTGACGACATAAGGGTTCTGCCACATGTGTGTTTACAAATAGGATTTAATTTATTTTAGATGATTATTGTGTAATTATATTTGAAATGATAGGCAATCATTTGTATGCAATAATTATATATATTTTACAACAAAATAATTGGAAAAACAACGAAGCGTATGCGCGTTTAACATTCGTCTGAACCTTTATCTGTCAAACTCGTTAACGTCCACCCCTCAAATGATGCTTATTACAAATTGTACTGCGGAACGAATGAGATTATTCGTGATCTTGAACTATCTTCATAGTATTTTAACGTTCTGAGCATGTTTAAATACTAAAAATGAACTTATGTCCATATTACAAGTATTACTTTAGTAAATTATTTAGTAAAACACACGTAATTTAACAAGAAAATGCCGGCGCGTAGCATGTCGCTAGGGCCTCATTTTTCATGAAGAGTTTAACACAATAAAACTGATTCAAAACCTATGACACATATAGATATTCGTAAACCTTGATTAATGAGGATTTTTATGATATATAACATTAATACATTTTGTTATTAACTACGCCGTCAACACATAATATCTACGGAGCGCACATCGTTCGTAAAAAATTCTGACCAAAATGGCGGAGCGCTGACTTTCAACTTTTTTTACAAAAAAAGTCTATGGTCTGACACAGAGTATGTCATACGTAAATATGCGGAATTTAATACGGAGCCACCTGGTGTAATTTTTTGGCAGCTGTACAGTGTGCCAGCGATACAAAATCGATCTGAACGCAGCAAATCCAATAAGCCTCAGATGAGGGGCTGGACGTTTGACCGGAAAATATTTTAAGTCTCAAACGGGGACAGGACGCTAAAGCGGTGCTTAAATTCTCTCTTTTTGTTTTTAAAGGGTGTCTCATGATGAGTGCACTTTTTAAAATTAGTGTCATTCTTTTTTCGTGCAAGTGGTAGCTCTGAAATTTAACAGCGGTCACCTATTTTTATTCCGATTATAAAAAATGGGGTGCTTTACGAAAGAACAAGGCGTTATGATTGTGAAAACTTATTACAAAAATTTGGAAAGTTATGCTGAGACCGCTCGCAAACTTCACCGAATTTTCAGTCGAGAATGTGCCAATGTGTCAACCATTCGAAGAGTGATCAAAAATTTTGAAGAAACTGGCTTTGTTTTTTTAGAAAAGTTTTTAACGTCAATAAAGGTGAAACTGACGAGAAGTTAAAATACAACGTTTGTTATAATGGAAATAATGTCTCTGAATATTTCGAAAAAAATAAACCTAGATCCAACCAATCCACCAGCATAATGCTTCAAAATCATCAAAAATCCGAAGCAACACGTGTACCCAGCACTCACATCAACATCAACTATGCTAATTGTCGTACGTGAAGATAAGCATCGAGTAACGGTGTGTATCGATCGTGTGCTCGTAATTGTCGCTCGGTTATAGTTATTAGAGCGGCGCGTGCGCTGGCCGGGGACGCGCGGGCGGAGTGACGTAATGATGCTTATCTGTATACTGTTTAGAGGAAAAGAACTACATAAAATTTACAAAACGTCAAAAAGTTTACTGTCTTCGGAATTTTTTAGTCTGTCCTCTAGTTTATGGATCCCCCCAAGCCCAAAGATAATAATTTGCAAGTCATGCCTCACTTTCACCGTGCAAGGTGATGAATAATAAGCACACATGAGGATCAGATGCAAAATCACATATTTGTTCTCTTTTTGTGTAATATTGACCTTCTATAGGAGTATATGATAAACCCCTTGGAAAGATCACGTTGCTTAGTTTTGCTTAGTTCATTGTAGCAGCGAGCACAAACTAATTTACAATTTACAATGGGGACATAATACACAGAGTTTTCTGTAACCACTCCATCTAAAAACCAGTTAATTCTTGCAATAATTTACATGCCTCTACTGATTTCAACCTATACGCGAGTCCGCCTCTAAGCGACTATTAATCCTTGAAATAATTATACAAGAAAAACGTCTGTCAAACTGTCCTAATTAATAACATCGATCTTTATCGATAAAATACGGCCCCCATCTCTATTTCCTTTCCACATAAACCTTGGCCTAACGTCTCACTAGCCCACGCGCTAAGTTTTAGTGGCGTCCCGTCGATACATCGACTGTCGATATGTTATAGATAACAGATGATTTATAAGCAGTTATTACACGCCGGCTTTCTCTATGCTTTGTCTCTATTGGCTGTATAAATAGCTGTCTGTGGTGATGAGTTGCTTCTCTATGGCGTTACGATTAAGTTTTCATGTGGTGGCAGGAATTTCATAAATGTAGAGCTGATTGTACCGTTCAGGTTCGTCCTGTGCTTACACAAGACGAAACCTTATAACCTTCCGTTGATCTTTGAAACAAAAACGATAGAAGAGATATCGTATTAGGGTATCTAATGTATGTATCTACGAGTATATACGATTTCCATCGAGGCCTAGGCTTACAACGGCTCTAAGCATGAACCACGTCTTAAGATTTGATGTAGTATACATATCTGCCTACAAATACAGCTTTTGGATATCATGTTATGATTTAGTGGTGAAAAAGACATAAACGAACACCGTGTTTGTAAAAAACAAAAGACCCTTCATTTGAGTTTAAAGGGTACTGTATAACGGTTGTCTGCAAAAGTCAACGTTATATTGTGCTAGATGGTAGTAAAAGGGGTGTATTTAAAAGCACTTTAAATTTGATGAAAACAGCTATAAAATTGTATATCAGCACTTTAAAATAATAATACATCTATAAATTAATATTATCATTTTAATAAACATGAACCTATAAAGTAATAATTTCATAAACAACATAATTAACATACCTACAAAACTAATGGTTTGCACTATAACTGAGTCGAATAAATAAGGCGTACTCGACGGAGCTTGGCGGGGCTCCTACTTCTGGGTGGTTTAAGAAGAAATAACCACGAAGGGGATGCCTTCAATCCTAACCTGTCCGAGTTGGGGTGTCTCAGGTCCCGAACTCGCTTCGCTCGCTCTTATAGTTGAAACCATTATTTTTATAGTTCATTCAATTAATTTTAAAGCTAAACATTTTAAAGTTCGTATATACTATTCCCTGTAGTAAAATAACTTCTAGTTATATTCGAACAGTCAAGCGAGTTTGGAATGAGCTTTCAAATGATTTGAATTAGTATTTCGTTTAGAAAAAAATTAAAAAATATAGACACGTTGATGTAAACACGAACGCTTAAAATAAACATAATAATAAATTTATAACGTGTATTCCCTCTGCAACGTCCCCAATTATCTTTATAGTACTGTATTACATTATTAACGTTAAGCCATACTCAAAACAGTTGCAAATAAGTTTTGATCAGTATATCATAATAATAAAACAAAAAAAAACTACCTATCACAAAAAACCCAAAATTACACGTTTCCACCCCAACTAAACGCATGACAATCGATGGAACCACAGATATACATAATCACGTTAAGGCGACCACTCGCTGGCGCGGCCCTAGATTGGCACAATTATGAGTACCAACGTACTGGGGTGGTAGACGCAGGGTCATGTGGTGCTATTGTCACCAGAGCGATTTACGAAGGGTCATTAGATATTCAATTGTTTTTTTTTTTTTGGTGATGCTTGAAACGAGTCTATGGCTAAGGAGTCCATGGAGTTTCTTACCCGTTCTTCTCCAAAGGAACCTACTACGCTTTGGAATAGGCAACTAGCTTCGTCTTTCTGAATGACCGACTCTTTGACAATTCAAAAGTGTCTGTAATTGGTTTAATTGAAATAAATGAGTTTGAATTTGGAGGTGTAGTTGGCTACGCCCGAAGTATTATTAAAGAAAGTCTTACGCTCTCACAGAGTCGTCTTTTATGTCCGATTTCAATAACACCAGGGGACATCTAAATGTAAATTATTATTGCACGTTAGATTTTTATCTCTCGGCACTGAGCCAAGAGGTGGAAATCTAAAAGAACCGACGCCTTAATGTAGGCACTACCTGTGCCCGCGACTTCGTTCGCGTGCAAATAGGAAAACAGTATAATAGATTTCATGTTTTTTTTTTTTTCGCAAATCCCTAATTATTTTGCTAAAATAAAAGTATCCTCAGTTACTCCTTTAAAAACAGCTATCTGCCAGTGGAAATTCCGTCAAAATCGGTCCAGCCGTTTTGGAGATTAGCGAACAAACAGACGGACAGACAACAAAATAAAAATAAAGTTTTTTAGTTATAAGTACCGTATATACTTTCATAGGCATGTAGGAAAAAGCTGTTATTTTGACAATACAAACAGACACTTCAATTTTATTTATTTGTATTGATTACATTTAGTTGTTGCCTAGTGTTAGTTAAAACTGGCATGCAACTTCTTCAAAATTGCAACTCTTCTAAAAGATAAAATGCTTGCAAACTATAATAATTATGTTTGTGGCATGACGGTAGAAGTCATGGCCAGAGACATAGTCAAAACAGGCCACAATTCAAAAAAAAAAAAAATACGAGAGCATGAAGGTAGTGCAAAAACCGAGGAGTAAAGGATGATGTCCACCAAACGGCTCGCATCGGCTCGCATCAGATCGGAAAGGATACGAACGGATGCAGCGACAGCCGATCGCGTGTAGCAGGATGTCGACGCATACGATAAGCTCCATAACGTCGCTTGCGACCGTATCCGTTTCTGCGCCTAGTCAAATAGCTGCATTCCTACTGTGGTGACGTGTTCTAATTCGGATGAATGTGTGATCGGATACGACGACAGACGAACGGAGCCGATCGCGCGTCGCAGCATACTTTCGGTTACCGTCGCGTGTCGTGGAACACGCTCGCGGTCAAGCTGCTGTGTGCGGCTTGGTAATATAGACTTTAAATACTGTGTACACGATTTAATATCGTTTAAAGATTGTAAAATCCGTTCCGATCTAATGCGATGCGAGCCGTTTGGTGGAATTCATCCTTAAGAAGATTGTGCTTTTGCAAAGGGACGTAACGCCATGCACCGTATCGGTTCAAATTATCACAATTTTTGATACCAACGTAATGGGGCGGTATTGGGGTTGACAGGTATTATTGTCACCAAACGCGTACCATTGTTGAACCCTTTTTGAATAGTGATTATTTACATAATGATTTGTTTTTGAATGAATGAGGTGTGTGGTTGGGGCTAGCATACGCATAGTTTATTTTTAGTATTTTTGCATGAAATCGATCATTAAGTATATTTTTAACGTTTTTAAAGAAGAAAAAACGTTTTCCTGTCACAGAAACACCTGCATACATTATTTAAAAAAAATAAGGTTTTTTTTTATCTCTCACCATTAAAAACTGCAATTATACAAATAGGGTACATGACAAGTATTTCAACATTTTTGTGGTGATCATAACAAGGTGCACAGCGTATTGACCCTAGCCCCTGAACTAGGCGGGAACCTGTATCGCAGGGGATAGTGTTCAGCTATTGACAATCTAATATTTATCTTAGGACATTTGTGTGTCACTACTTTATTAAAATACTAGCTGACCCGACAGACGCCCTGTCTTCACTATGAATGTCATATGTCGTTTGGTTTTAGTTTTGACTATTGACTTAAACTAAAACTGTCGACTCATTTATCAACCGATCCATCTGTGTTAAACGATATTTGCAGCGCGCATTCTGTCAATCGCTGACGGTTATTTCAAACAACTGACAATTATGTAAAATTAATATTTACGTTAAATTTTCTTAAATTTTCTAATGTTCCGCTCAACTTCCTTAATTTTTTCTTTCGTAAGAACCTTCTCCTGACAATAATTAACACAACAAAAAAATAATTAGCGAAATTGTTCCATCCGTTCACGCGGGATGCGATGACCAAGGGAAATAGAGATTCATTTTTATATAATTATATTCCTCTTGACTGCCTCGTTGGTCTAGTGGCCGCAAGCGCTACTGCTGAGCATGAGGTCTCGGGTTCGATTCCCGGGTCGGGCAAAGTGTTATTGGATTTTTCCATCTGGAATTTCTTAGTAGCAGCCCGGAGTCTGGATTTGTGCCCGGTTGATGGCAATAGGGTCGCCCCCTATTACATGGGACTTAAACATAACTGGCGTAATGTGGGTGTACTATAGGTACACCTCTGCCTAACCCAGAACAGTAGTTCGCGCGCGAAAATCTCGCGTGCGGGAAATCTATGATCAGTAGACGACGTTGTGCTCCTGATTCACTGATGGCATAAATAAATCTCGATTACGAAATCGATCTTATGGAGTAGAGAAACCGCCAAGCAGAGCATCTTACTGTTTTTTTTACCAGCTGTTGATTCTTGAAACTTGTAATTAAATTATATTTGTTTCATTTCATTTACCTGATTCAATCCGTTACTTGTGCTTACGACAGAATGTCGATAAAGAGAGATGTAAAAACTCTACCCTCCTCTCAAGTCTATTCAAGTAAGCCTGAATGACACATACAAATGTCTAATGGAGTAAAAAAAGTATATTAATTGCCCCCAAAATCTGTTATTAGCTAAAGGACCCCTTATAGAGCTTATCGTCCGATTAGCTAGGGGTCACCGCGCCCCGCTTTACTGATTTTGTTTTTTAAGCATGATAGTGATGGTTTTTTATCGATATATTAGAATACTTAGAGACCTTTAATGACACTGCGATTTTGAAATGAAATAAAATATACTTGTAGATACAGTTTTTAGTTTTTTTAAGGTCACGGTTATTTATTATAATAGTTTTATTTAGCTAAATTAATTTATTACTAATATCTGGCTGGCGTTCGTAATTGATTGACAAAAATAAACAAAAACGATTTCATGAAACATAAGGAAACGTATTTCAAATTTTCTTATTTTATCGATGTGATGGCTGCCCCTCACTAATCAAAAGAATTAAACAGTAATATTATTTGGACATCATTTAATCTTTCTTTGATCTTCAAAGGGGATGTATTCGCCCAAAGTGAATTAGAAAATCATCTCGTATTTTAATTAGCAAAAATGTTTCAAAAAGGAACGTTATTCTCTTTTTATTTTTAGATTACATAAAATATTGTTTCATTATATGACTGGAAGGGATAGATTTGTTTAGCGTAGATAGATTATTTTTTTTTTTGACGATTACTTAGATTATTCTCTTCTATAGTATTCCTACATACTCCATTGTAAGGGCTGATTTTACTAAAGTCTTCTATCTTTTATCGGTGGAATAAAATTTACATCTGGCAGTTCTACTAGGGAAAAACTGTCAAAAATTCAAAATTGATTCCCAGGATAAGTAAGACTAAGGGCCCATTGTTTGATCAGTAGTCAAACATACTAATAGTTAAAATGCGTTAGTTAAACTAACAATTTGTTAAAAATGACAGAAGTATGTCGTTTGAAAAATGGTTAAGGTAACTTAACCACGGAAATTTAACCACGCGCAGACAGAGTAGTTAAACTTTGACAGCTTTTGACTATTGTCAGGTGATTAATTGTTAAATTGACTATTGGTCATGTTTAACTATGTATCAAACAACGAGCCTTATTCTAGGTATAGCAGTTTGGTGAAAGTTGCCCTAAGAGAAAAAAAACTTTTGTGAAGAAGTAAATACTCGGTTAACTTCATAAATAGGAGGGATATTATTACTGCAAACTATGAAAAAAAAACCGATAGTATTATACGAGTATATCACAATAGACATTCATAATTTTGTACAAGCCTAGAGATCTTCTTCATGTATGAGGTAGACCTGCACCCTAACAGAACACACACACAATACAACACAACAACGCGCGACACACTATCTATCACAATCTGAATCATTTTGAAGCCAATTGCTAAACCATTGCTTCTTTAGTTCGAAAAATTTGTCTGCTCAACAACGTAAATAACGCAATGAATGTTGTTGAACTGTCAAAGTGACAGCAATTCCTACTGTTAGTGTGTTACGCTATTACCCCGCGGAAAGCAGTTAGGCCATTTCTGCAAGCCTAATATTCTACACAAGGAATAACATAACTTAACATCACGCCTGCAATCCAGGGTTATAGGCAGAGGTGCACCTATAGTACACTCACATTGCGCCAGTTATGTTTAAGTCCCATGTATCTGGGGGCGAGCCCAGTTGCTTTCAACCGGGCAGAAATCCAGACTCCAGGCTGCTACTGAGAAAATCCAGATAGACTGGATCCGACCCGGGAATTGAACCCAGGACCTCATGCTCAGCAGTAGGGTTTGCGACCATTAGACAAGGTAGTGACAAGGTATCAAGCCTTCAAAACTATACCTTAATTTAATCTAAGAAACTCCAATTAGTCTGAATTCTACAGGGTGTCTCAAAAAAACCTAACTTTTTTTGATGCATAAAAATTTAACAAATATTTTTATATATATACACGTTAAATTACAAAATTAGAAACTGAAGACATGGGAAAATATTTTTTTGAAAATAACTTTATTCAAATGACGTCCTTCGCGGCTCAGAGGGCCTAGACAAATGGCATTCGCTTCGGAGCGATTCTATTTCTACAATCGCTATCGCTTTCGCTAATGATTCCAAAAACTAGCGATAACGCTCGTCAAAAAGTGTCCCTTGGCTATGCATCTCTGTGGAAGTACCTAATCTTTCGACGCTGTCGATTCATTTCATAATCGAATGTTGTTAACATTGTCTAGCTAATTTTTATTCGTTGACCTATGATCACGTGACATTTCGATAGCTTATGTCAACCCCATACATTTTAACTTTTCTACTAGCGTCATCGCTAATCGAATGTTACTTTGTCTAGGCCCTCTGGCACTCTTCAAAGCGATGTCTAACATTCATAAAAACGCGCTCGCCCAGACCTCCCAGATCCTCCCTCCCAGTTATTTGAAGAGTCGGGTGTACAACGGTAATCCATCAAATATATCTGAATTGAAGGAAAACAGACAAGAAATCAACAACATTCCTACTCAACTTCTGAGGCGCGTTTTCATGAATATTAGAGATCGCAGTTGAATAATGTTATTTTCATTAAGTAATTTTCCCATGTCTTCAGTTTCTGATTTTGTAATTTAACGTGAAAGTATAAATATATTTGTTATTTTTTTAGCATTTACAGAAGTTAGTTTTTTCTGAAACAACCTGTATGTGGCAGTAACAATTGTTGTTAGTTAAGGAAAGCTCAAAGTTAACCTCACCGGCTAAACTAAACAGAAACTAAATAACAAAGATTGTCTAATGTTTATTTTCGTAATAATATCTCAAAGGATAGCAACTGTTTGAGTTTAGACGTCGGAGTACAAACTCTTTGGTGCTTGAAAACTTAACAATGTAACCTTTTTGGTATTTTTTTTTAGTTTTGTTTTTATTATCAAAGGCTGTCTTTTAGTTATGATAAAGGTCTTCGAACTGTGAGCTAACAATGAACACTGAGGATCTGCGTTTTGATAGATTTTAGATTGAAGTGTGTCCGTGGAGTTTTTTGTCCGTTCTTCTCCATAGGTACTTGCTACGCTTTGGATTGGGCAACTAGCTTCATCTTTCTGACTGACCGACCCCTTGACAATTCAAAAGAGCCTGTAATTGGTTTATTTGAAATAAATGCCTTGAGTTTGAGTTTGATATACATTCCTGCGCTATCATCCGGCACCCTAATTGTGTAACACACTTTCAATCACAATCTGAATGATTTTGAAGGATACTGCTAGTTCATTGCTTCATATGTTCGAAAAATTTGTCTGCTCAACAACGAAAATAACGCAATGAATTTTGTTAAAAGTCAAAATGAAAGCCATTTCTACTGTTGGTGTGTTACGCAATTACCGAAACTTTTTGTAGCAAAAAGAAAACAGCAGCAAAAGAAAGACATGGCTTTATCTCTGAAAGTTCTTGAAGATGCGATAATTTCTTAATCAAAAACCTTAGGCGTAACAGACATTTCTGTATCAGCATCAAAATTCACACGAAACAAAAGATCACATAAAGAATTATCCCCAAAAAGTAAAAAAAAACTTAAGGACGTTTCGACTCTCAAAAAGCCCTTAAACAGGGAACGAGGCAAAGGAACACCCATAACAACGCTGATTACACGCAAAATGCCTGAAATATCCGAACGCGTCGGCCTGGCTGCATGCATGGAATACCTTGAACAACCAAAGCTAAAGAAAAGAGTATTTGGAGCGAAAAAGTCGTGATAGTTATTCAAAAAAGGAACGCTGGGCAATTACTGGCACGCGAGCGGGCAGTCGCGCGCCCGAAGCGGGTGCGTACATACTGGTATATGTGAGCAAAACAATTTTCAATTTATTGTTTTTCCGTGACAAAAGCATCCGGACGTACTTACGAGTTGAGCATTAATTATTTGCCTAAGGAAATAGTTTTGTTAAGACATTGGTAGCAGCTGGCGGAGGGGCTAAATGGCTTGCGATTGGAAAGGTCTATTTCCACGAGAAGACGGGACCGAGAGCTTTTGTTGAAAATGTAAAATGATGAAATTTTACTTCTGCTTCGAAGTACCAAAATTATTTTTCAGCAGCAGTAAAGCAGCACAAGAGAGGAAACGAAGGCTTAAATTTCCAAAGCATCACTTTGAGGACCTCTATTTTGAGAACACATTACTCATCCTAAACATTTGTGAGTGCATGAGGGTAAAGTGTTAAGCTTTCCTTCTTTCAAAATATCAGAAGCTTCTCCAATATTTTGCCAAAAAGTTATTGCTCCGTGTGTCCGTCGGCTTAGGTCGTCGGTCGTCGTGACCGCCGCGAGCCGTTGACGGATCGCCTCCCCGCCCCCCGCCTTCCCGCTTCACCTCTACTACCTTGTATATCTGGGCGCCTGGTACCGGCCGCTTGCTGATTTGCTTCTGGCCTCGCCTATTGTGGAGCTAGCGAGTAATGGGCTATTTATTGCCCCACTCGCTCAAGACTGAAGTCTGTTGGATCATACGACCAGTCTATTATTTCTGATAAGTTTATGTTATCGTTATGTTTTCTGTGTCGGATAGGAGCCCATAAACAGCATTTAATAAGACCAACTCTAGCCTGATTGCAGCAGAAAAAACATACATTACAAGTATTTTAACTAATAATATTTTATTTATTAGGTAAACTGGCGTTTGACCAAACATCGATGATACGTAAGACGATGCTGCACGCTTACGTAGTTAAAATAATTGATAAACAAATATTGGCTTGGCATTTAAAGTTCTGTCAAATCCGAATACAAATTCAAAAGTCGGGCTAGTAATTAGAAAGTTTTGTAAAACAATAGGACATTAGAATTTAAATGGTTTGTTTCTGTTCAGTAGGTATTAAAAGTGGGTAATTTGTTAATGAGGATTGTTTTACAAAATCGGAGACACCACTCATTGTTTAAGTTGAAAGAGAATATCTTTAGAAAGGTAGCTAGTTAATTTTATCACAGAATTTACATTTTATTTCTGTGGAATGTGATTGTACAGTGGTGATCAGGAACTCAGGAAGTTATTTTGAAGGACCTATCTCGGAAAACAAATGGCGCGTGGAGTCTAAAAAAACAAGCGTTTGTGCTCAATCGTTCACTATCCTCGTTCCTAACAACAATAGCTCATTAACGGTAACTAGCAGCCGAACTCTCAAGCTCATTGTAGCCAAGTTATTGCAAGGGGCAGATTGTCAATATTCCAATACGTATTCTAAACCAAATAGCTGCAGGCTACACAGTCCCCTCGATACTATAAAGAATCCAATGCTGGCTGACGCACCGATATCCGAATATGTTCCAATTAAAAATAAAACCTATTCTTTTTTTGAATGTGATGGCGCGAAACGGTTGCAGCGCAGCTGGGGGTTGATAAGAACAATTGACGAATACAGGCGCGCGTGATATTTTTAAAGTTTTTAGGTTTTTTTGAAGTTAGAATTCTTGAAAAATAGAGTTTGTGCTCGCAATAAGTATACAGGATTTGATTGATCCCATTGAAATGACTATTTAGTTTGCATAGTACAAGCATAAACTAATAAAATAATAAGCTTATAACCTTTTGCGGACACAGTTTTGCAATCAGCCGGACATAACCTGTAGAAATCCTGTCTTCGTTCTTGACAAGATTTCGAATTTAGATTTTAATAATCTAAATTCGAAATTCAAATCTCCCCAGTTTCGCGAGTGCGTTCGGTTTAGCCCGCGGTTATTTACTCAAACTGGAAGCGACTGCATTTCTATGAAGTAGAGATTATAGCGATCCTTCATTACCTAATGGCACAATACGAGGGGACGTCGCACGATTTAGTTTTGGCAGCATGGCCTTTGATGGTAGTATATTATGTACCTACTGTTAATCCTTAAGTTATTTAGATCCCGCTTGCCTTATAATATATGAAGTTGAAAGCTAGGCAAGGGACTAACAACACTTATTCAGCTCTGTTCAGCTTTTGTCCATATAAAACAACGATTTTGTATGGAGATGCGTACGCTTCTGTTCAGCGTCCCGCGTAGCGGAAAGCTGAACGGAAGCGGAGCTGAATAAGCGTGATTAGTCCCTCGGACTGCTAATAATTCACTTATAATACCGCAAGTTATATAAGGCCATCGTCTTAGATTACTCAACCACGATACGCGCTTGAAACTGGTAGAAAACCGGGTCAAATTAGGCCCATTTGCGATCACTTGCTTCTTCTTTATCATCCTTCTCGTATCGGCTGTTTGACAAAGGCTTACATGTTTCGCCTTCAAGTCACTAATTAATTAAACAATTCCACGCATATCCGAACGTCTCAATCTGGCAACTTAACAGTGGTAAGGCAGTGGTGCCAACATACCGACTACAAGCAACATGCTTGTTAAGCGCGCGGCGGGAAGCAGGCGTCCCGTCGCGAGCCGCCGCCGCTACCGACCGCTCTTATTTTGAATTTCGAATTTTATTCCGACATATTGATGTGGTCGAAACGCTTCTGTTTTAAAAATAGGTCGATTATTTTACTTATTCAATGTAATTTGTTGATGCAAATGAAGGCTATTTGAATAGGAAACAAATAATTAAATCTTCAATAGCTGCCATTGAACGCTAGAAACAAAAGGTCCCGCTAAAAAGTTATTGACATCGGTATCTTTTGGTCTATATGTCAACCTAGTTGCCAATATTAAGACTAGATCGCGAAACGACTTGTGTTGTATTTGCGAGTAATAGGCCCTTTCCTTAGGAGCTTCTCGTACACTAAGTACGCCAATCAACTGAGTTAGAAATAGTTTTTGAAAAGACGCGATAACATTCATTTTCCTTTGGCTAACAACTCGCCTTATCTTCACTTAAACCTTTGTAATCGAAAAAACCCAAACTCTTGACAAATTCGTCAACACAAAAACATGTTGAAAAGCTGCAGTGCAGTGATTAAAACCTCTTTTGTAGTGTTGTTCTAAAACAATGACCTATGGGGTCGCAGTGCCGCACCATCGACAATTTGCAATGTCTTGAATAAATAATTGGGGAAGTGCTGATGAGGTATAGAAACAGTAGATTTAAAATTAAAAGAAAATAATTTTCGGCTGAAGTGACTGACGGTTTCGATATCAAAGATTTGAGATTGAATTTGATTTATTTGTAATAGTTTGATATCGATTGTCAGGTTGAAGCTTTTACCGTGTTGTGCCGGCTTCATTAAAATAAAAGACATGTTCAAAGCTAGTCTAGAAAATCCATAAAAATATTAACGTCGTCATTAATTGTCGTCAACATATTATCGCAGATATATTCCCATATATCCGTTTCCGTATATACGTTTCTCTGCCTTCTCATCTAATTTACTTTTCATCAATTCGTTTAGAACCTATATAATCCTTTTCACTCTTCCGAGTCTCGCCGTCATGGTGTGATAAACATCGTAGGTATCTTTAAAAATTTAATGGTTTAATAAAACCTGCTTTAGTCATGCATAACGCGTTTTATCAGTACGTGTATAATCACCGCGATCACCCTCGCATTGGGTTGTCACCCTCGAGGTGCACCTCAATAACAGTGGGTGACGCTCTGTTTGAACATCACTAGTGGTTACATTTGGAAATTCATTATCTGACTGGACTTAATTGTTTGGTAATGATTATTTTTTGTTCGTATTGTAGTCGTTTTGTACGTTCGTAAGATTGTCTGGCAAATTTTCGACTGCGTAAAGACGGCTCATAAAACCATCTAGGTATTTGATTATTTTCTGAAACTCAAGAATACTTAAATAATGTATTTATTCATCAAGTATCATTACTGTTCTTATGTTGTATTGCTTCAAAATGTTTTACAGGTAAGCTTCATTAAATGATGCCAGCTACAAATGGGTCGCTGCTTCTTTCATTCCTGTAGTTGGATCACCATTTATATTATACCTCTGAATGACGATATCAGCTAGACTAGCAGGAGTTTTCACTATGCAGTAGCATCTACAAATTCTTTGGTGACGTCACACTATCATACAGGTGCAGCTCCAATTTCAAAATCATCTAAAACAAAGCCCCTATCGTCTCCTGTGTATGTTTTACCAATCAATCAAACTCCAGTCAAAATTCACCCTTCTTTCTCGTCCAGACAATGATCGTTACAGATTTATGAATTAGCGTATGCTGAGCTAGTGTAGTGTGTGTCAAATATATGAATATGATCGCGCGGTCGCGTATCGCCGCCGGCGCGCCATCTGTCAACGTTTGGAGAACTACTAGGAGCAGGGATGTGCTGGGATGTCGATGTTTTATTTATGTGGTGGGGCTTTGTGTGTCTAATTTAACCGTGCTTTTGTTGACGGTGATGGGTTTCAATGAATTAAGAGATTTTTAAAGTAAGTATGTGAAGTAATTTTTTGGTCCTTGAGTACGCAAAACTATTTTTTGTAAGTGCAGAAAAATCTTTGTTATGATTGTCATGTTTTAAAAATATTAATCGTATGAGCAAAAGTTTGATAATTTTAGAATATTAATTGCGCAGCAGTGAGACAAAACAGGTTAAAAATAAAAAATTGGTCAGACAAGAAAACCCTACTCTTGTTTTCAAGAAAATCTTTTCATCGTACTACGAAGCAGTCACGTGCATTATCGATGAACCAATAGTGTTGTACCAAGCTTGCACCGTTGAATAATATGGTGTAGTTTTTTACTCATCACTTACGGTTGGTACACAGTCGACAGATGGCGGTGTTTACTAAAAATTAACTGTCAAATGGTGTGTGAAAACATTCACATGGGAACGGCAATTAATGGAAATGAATGAATCATTTTAATAGGAGCTTTCTTGGAAGCTATAGGAAAAATGTAGTTCATTATTCATTGTAGATTAAAGATATTTTGTTGCATATATACAGACCTAGAATCTACTACAGGCTTTGCAGCCTAGAGCAATATTGTTATTGCACCATCTTGACATATTCAAACTAAGTACTCTCCTATATACAGGCTGACAGGGAAATTCGACCTATTCCTTAAAAGGGGTTATACTAGAGGTAGCAACAAATTAACTCCTGTTAACTAGGGGTCAAAACTGGATGGTAACCGAGCTATGACGGTTCTTTGATTTTTAGAAATTTTCTTACTTGTTACCAAAAACAATTAATTATGAAAAAACTACTCCACTCTAAACATTAAATAGATACTTTTGTGAAAGCTGAAAAATGAATGATCATTTAAAAAAGATATACCTGCCCAAAACTTACATAATCTTAGTAATAAAAGGCCTTTAGTAGCAATAATCTTTAATTTTTGTATACTTCCCGTAAAAAAACGTAAATTATTGCGAAAAAACTGTATGACAGTTAGCGTACAAATTAGTAAAATGACTAACTGGTTTCATAAGCTTTCCAAAAAACTACAATTGTTATATCATATTCCGTTAGAGTTAAAATAAAAAGCAGTTGATGTAATCCGGATAGCAGATTTCTTAGAATCGAACATTGCACAAAATTAAGTTACTGCCATTTCAGGGTGTAAAGCGTATTATTTTCTGCGTATTGTTTGTCAATTTCAATATTGACTTTACGAAATAACGATCACCGTTAAACATCTGTGTTGCGAGCAGTACCTACCCACATTTTTATCAGTTTGTGTCGTTGGTAATAACTAAACTACGCTAAAACAGCACGCCTGTCCCTTTGTGGAATGGCTGCTTTTCATAATGAAGAAAATGCCGACATTTTGTATTTGTATGGGTTTTGCGACGGTGACGTCGCTGCAGCCCGAAGAGAGTATCAAAGTACCAGTAAAGTACCACTTGTCTTGTTTATACAGTGGGTCTGCTTGAAAGCACTGAAGAATTTCACTATCGTCGTCGGTAATAACAACGGCTCTTCGTACTGCAGCAGCATCACCGTCACAAAAGCAAAACAAATACAAAATGTCGGCGTATGCTTGATTTTGAAAACCAGCCATTCCACAAGGAGACAAGCGTAGCGTTTTAGCGTAGTTTAGTTGTTATCAAAAACACCAATTGATAAAAATGTGGATAGGTACAGCTCGCGGCACGGATTTTTAGCGTAGACCGTTATTGCGTAGAAGTCAAAATTGACATAGACATTGACTAACAATAGGCAAAAAATAACACGTTTTACAGCCTGAAATGGCAGTGACATATTTTTGTGCAATGTTCGATTCTAAGAAATCTGCTATACAGAATGCATCAACGACTTTTTATTCTAATTGTAACGGAATATGATATAACAATTGTAGTTTTTTGGAAAGCTTACAAAACCAGTTAGTCATTTTACTAATTTGTACGCTAACTGTCATATAGTTTTTTCCCAATAATGTACGTCGATTTACGAGAAGAATACAAAAATGAAAGATTATTGCTACTAAAGACCTTTTATTTCTAAGATTATGTAAGTTTTGGGCAAGTATTTTTTTATTTTAATGATCACTCAAGTTTCAGCTTTCACAAAAGTATTAATTTAATGTTTAGAGTGAAGTAGTTTTTTCATAATTAATTGTTTTTGGTAACAAGTCAGAAAATTTCAAAAAAATCGAAGACGCCGCATAGCTCGGTTACCATCCAGTTTTGACCCCTAGCAAACGGGACTTAATTTATTGCTAATGACCTCTAGTATAACCCCTTTCAAGGAATAGGTCGAATTTCCCTGTCACCCTGTATATAAACACAAAATTAATCCATTTGCATCCTACCCCAGATATATTAATCAGCCACTTCTCCCCCACAAATTAAATCCTTATAAAGCCTACTTGCCAAACACTTGTATATTTCATGGCTCCAGCTAAATTAATATGAACATTATAACTATAATGGCAGGAATTCAATTATTTGCTGCAACGAACATGCGCGCAGCGTGGGTCGGTAGCGTGTGCGCAGTACATGTGTCTCGATATGGACAAAATGTTAAAAACATATTGATATATTGTTTAATGGGGTACTAAGATATATGGATAGCTGGGACATAAAAGAGATGTCACATTTGGTATTTACAAATAAAATTAAATTCCAGAAATTCGAGAAAATACGTATTTCTTTTATTTTAGCTATGCTACATAAGCTTTGATAGACAATGGTTGTATTTTAAGGGTGTTATGATTCGCAAAAGGTCCTTCCAATACAAAATGAGCTAAGCATTTGGATCCTGATAAGTCCTTCTTGAGTTTTTGAGTCCTTCACCCGACTAGTAAAGCAAAATCTACGTAGGTATAGGTACTAAACTAAAACTGAGTATAATATAAAAACAAGTAATATAATAATAATACACAAGTAATATTATAAACAAGTTAATAAACTTGTTTGAATATTGTGTCTAAATCTTTGTTTAAACATTCCTGAGGGGCTACAATAATTGCCGAATAGCCATTTCCACAAGATGAAAGGAAGTCTTGCCCTTTTCAGTTGAACACCTTGTCTAGTCATTTCAAAGAAGGGATCACATTTTCTTCGAATGCTCTCATTATATTATGTGAAGTCAGATTTAAGCCTTGGAAACAAGTGGCAGTTCAAGGCAGCAAGAAGTTACTTTGAAAACATTTCAGCGATTTCTGCGAAATTGGTTTCTAGCTGTGGCATAAATATTTATTTGGGGGGACCTAGAGGAGGACATTTTTAAATAAAGTAAGAAAAAGCGAATTTTATCATTCTTTGGGTACGATTGAATATTTGATAAAAGGCTTAAGGGGGGTGCGCCAAGATAGCCCGCGAAATTATTTTTTTCTTATGTTTTTTTGCAATTTGCCGGTCAGTATCAGGTTGCATGTTGAACTAAATATGATTCGCGGCCGTATCAAATATTTATTTATAGAATTATATTCATAAAAATCATCAATACATCTCTATAAGTTGATATTACCCTATTGAATGACTCTTTCATGAAATCATGACATTTGAGGCCAATTCTAACTTAGAGAGTTGTATTGCGGATTCTAATGATTATAATTGTGTAAAGCCATATTTGTTACAGCCACGAATCATATTTTAATCAACATACAACCTGACAGTTAATTGCGAATTACAAAAAAACGTAAGATAATTTGAATTTCGCGGGCTACCTTGGCGCATCACCCTTAAGAAGATCATCTGCTACATCTAAGAAGATACATTCCCTCTAACGGTTATTTTCCCTTTGGGCTTATACTACTTAAAGAACATAAATACTTCGACTCTCATAAAGTATTCTTCTTTAATCTAAGACGTTTTTTATATACAACCAAAGAGTTGTAACTCACGAAATCTCGTTGTTCTAAATAAACTGCATAAAGTGATCAGAGCTCAAGACTGATGTTATACCTCGTGATGAGACACGTAAAGCTACAACTTTACGAGAGTTCCCGCCATGTAATTGAATAACAAGATGGCGGTACAAGGCTGTGTACAGACCAATACTAATAACAGTTGTTTTAATAACAATAACACAGTGAGTAGTAGTGAAACGACCGATATTATAGTCAATTCCAGAATGAGATAGTGGTGCCGATTCTCTTGTCACAAAATTCTCTAAACTAGACAAAAAATCACAAAAATTTTGTTTAGTCCTGTCAAAAGACGATTTCTCATTCTGAAATAGACTAAAGTGACACAACTTAACTATATTTTAGTTTGACACCACTAAGATGGTACTGATTAATTAGTTTAGTGAAAATGGCAATTTTACTATTCTGAATTTGACGTTTTTAACCTAAAATTTTGGTTGTCTTAACTAAATCTCGTTATTTTTAATCGCGATTAAAAAGGTGTGGAATAAAATTAGTTGTCATGAACTATGATTCACCACAACAACACCATATAACTCTACATGTAGGTATTTTTTTAAAATATTTTCCGTACAATAAGTGAAAAATTCCATATAAAACACGCCGAGGCTGCCACCAATGCGCGCCTCCGGCTCTAAAAAAAATTCACGTGGTAGGGCAAACAAGTAGGTACCATGTGGAGTCACGATTGTCAAATTAAATTTTAGTTGCGTCAAAATGATTTTTAAATTTAGAGATATTATATTGCAGAATAGCTCTAAGATTCTCATAGCCAAAAGTAAGGAATTTTAGTGATAGTTTAGTTAGTTTAGTTCGGTGTACAAGAGAATCGGCACCATTAACAAAATACTTTAGGATTGAAGAAAAAGATGACAGCCAATCATTTCTGTAAAAACGTCATCCTGGAAACTTAGGTGAAGTGAAGTTGAAGTGAGCTGTGTACATCTCCTGTGTGCATTCTCTACCATAAGGTGGAATGACTGCTTACTTCAAACTCACTTCACTTAAGTTTTCAAGGTGAGATCTTTATACAGGCAGATGTTACAGGAGTTGCCAAAATGGCCATTGATTTTAAATTATAGTGAGACATACTTAATTAAACTTCTTCCAAAAATGTTGCTTTTGTTCAGATAACTGATATGCATATTTTTTTTGTAAACTTTGATTCCACTTCGTAAAACAACAAAGTGTCTAGACTTTAAATAAAAATAAGCTACTGCAGTGGAGGCATTAATTTTTGCGTCACACTTGCAGTGACAATCAACCCGTCGTGTAAACAAAGATGGATGTTATGATTGTCAACTGCAACCAAATTACTCTCCGTACACGCGACACAGTATACAGAAACAATTATTATGGTCGTTTGTTTTATTTACTTCACTTACATTCACTTCTATTTTTCTGAGTATAACACATGTGTCTTTTTCACCGTAGACGTTTCAATCGATCAGGTTTTTGTAAATTCATAGTCGCGGTAGTCTTACAATAGCTGGCTCTCTTTAATGTCAGCCAGCATCATTCCACGGGGCAAAGGTTTCCACCTTGACTTCCAGCTATTTCGACATAGGACTAATGTAGACCATTGTTCGGTATCGGTGAATAGAAGCTTTTTTATTTAGTTCTTGAGTGAGTCCACCACCGATCATTGTAATGATCAGCAGTGGATTCCGAAATGGAATAAGCTTGATTGATTCCTTCAGTTCGCTTCTTCCTTTTACCTTAAGTTTCTTCTGTAAATTAGTCCCGAAACTGTCATTATGTTTAGACCTTAACGCGTGGAAGTGTTGTCGTGTCGCGGACGTATATATCAGTGGCGGGGCCCAGCATGCGGCCCGCCAGTGGTATAATGTGGCTACTTTAACATATCAGCGAGGAAATATACCTAGATTTGTCAGGCGATCGCCCTAAAATGGCTGATAATGTTTCCATTTTAGAAATAAGGGACTAGTCTTCGGCATTTGAGAGCGTATTCAATGTGATCCGCTGTCAAATGTAACTGTCAATTCGGATTATTGGTCGTTGTTAGTTTTGGTGAATGAATCACAAGAGATAACATGAGATTTGGGAGATTAATGATGATCAGAGGTTGCATGATCAGCTATACGGTTGGTTCGTTCGACTGGCAAAAGACACTGCCAAATTATTTCTATAATTTACCGTATTTAATTATAATAATTGTCATTTTCAAATTCAAAACAAGCGTTTCCCACATTCACCTCTACACACGTTTGGCAAAGCTTTTAACAAAAGCTGTCGTGAAGCGAACACGCCCGAGACTAGGGGTCATAAGCTCTCAAAGTGACGTCACGAACAGGACCAGTAGGGTCTGCCGTCTGTAGCTTTTGATCCGTACAAAGGGCAAATGGGTACCCTATAATGTTTGTGAATGTAACGAGTTGGTAATTAAATTAAGTGCTCTTTTTATTGAGATTTTGTTTTTTTTTTGTTTACCTTTACTACACTTTATTAAGATATTGCTGTGGAAGGCAATAAGAAACAATGATCAAAGGACCAAATTATGTGTACATACAACTTTTGACATAGAATTATTGATAAAACGAATGTGTCAGGGCAGCCCGCCCAATTAATTTTTTTTTACGATTTTTGCATATTGCAGGTCAGTATCAGGTTGTATATTGATCTAAATAAGATTCGCGGCCGTAAAATATATTTATTTATTGAGTTATAATCATAAAAATCATCAATACATCTCTCTAAGTTCATATTTTCTTTCTTTTTTCATTGATTAATTTTTCATTCATTTATTTCATTCAATCCTATTGAATTCCTATTTCTGAATATAATTCTGTAAAACCATATTAGTTAGAAAAGAAAGAAAGAAAATCGCAAATAATATTATAATTAACATACAACCTGATACTGATCTGTAAATTTGCAAAAAAACGTAAGTAAATTTGAATTTCGTGGGCTTACTTAGCACATACCCTTTAAGAAAAAATGTGAAACCATCACAAGCAAATTAACATGTAGAACCAAAATCATAAACAGTAAAATTACCACATTTTTATCGTTGCAAGAGAATCTATTGCTTCAGCAAACAAGTCTACTTATCTGTAATGCTGGCAGCACAGCGTGGTTTCGCGCGCAGCGTGGCGCGAAAATTATAACCTCGCGCGATCTGGCTCGCACAAATCAATTTGTGCCGTTATGGCGATGTTAACGCAGCCGCGACACGGATGCGCGGCTCCTTGCACTCATGTCTTTGCCTTTTTGTATTTAAATATGGTAGTGACATTAGACGATTTTATTATAATGATGTTTTATTAATTTAGAGGTGTATATGGTTTCTTGGATGATTATACCACACAGTTCGTGATTGAAATAAATATGTGTGTGAAATATGTGTGTATTCATCATAAATGTTTCATTAGATATAGCCTCACAAAAAGCCATCAAACAAGAATATTCTTCCCTAAACATTTCCACAAGCCTTGATGTTTTAAAATAAAATAAATACATAGACATCTCGATTAGTATGACAAGCTGTCAATCAATTCCAAAATCATTAACGATGTTTACATCCCCAAAAAACAACATCTGGCTTAAGACTCCACTCGTCATCCTGACAGTACCATACTGTTTGCTTTCTCCAAGTACCAGGGTGCCATAAAAGACAGGAGGCCGCCCGAACAATGCTGTGTACGCAGCGCGCAAAGGCACGACTAATGACTGCTGAATAATTTAACGGAGAGGCGGCGCGGCTTGCGCTGCCGTCTGTAGTCCGTGTAGGAAGCTTAAAATTTCGTGGTTTTTCAAAATTGTTGTAAACGTTTAGGGCTAGGTTTCAGTACCATGTTAGAATTCTACTCATTTCGAGAAATAACACAATTAAATAAATAAAAATATTAAAATTGTATGCAATGATACTTTTCTTTAAAAACTGCCTTTACGTTGACGATTTCTCAAACTCATAACTCATACATAAAGGAAAATTACAAAATAGGGTATTTTACTCTATATGAGTGAAAATCTAAAAATATTATTGAGATAGCTTAGGCAAAAAGCAGTCGGGAAACGTTAGTTCATAAAATAGCAAACTAAATTTTAAAATTCAATTTTAGGGTTTCAGCTTTTTTAATCTGTTTCATAACACCATTAAATATTAAATAGTAGTCGCCATGTTATTACGTCATACGGCTATGTAAACTTAGAAGTGTCAACTGTCAACTATCAGCGTATCAACTATTGTTTACACAGCCAACTGACGTCATGACCACAGAGCAATATGGCGTACACTGCGTCCAGCGTTTTCGTCAAATTGCGCGCGAAATTTGAAAATGCAAAATTTACATGCATTTTTATGGCACTTAACGATTGAGTAAAAATTTTGTGAATTTTTTAGTGGTTCATTAGCACTATAGAATCTAATTGAGTCAATTTTCTAAAATGGGCGTAATACGCTATTATAATCTGAATTGTAGAGAGTTCTTCTACTGTGTCATGTAGGCTTTTTATATCTTGTAGGCACTTCATTGTAACCGCTCCATTATGAAAAAACGTCATCTTTCTTATTATTGAAGTGTTTTCAGTTTCCTAATTTTCAACCGATTATGTAGATATACCTACTTACCTTGAAACTGCTTAATACTTACACATCATGGTATATTATTGTACTTCCCTAAGTAATTCGTGTTTTGTGGCAATAGTGGCAACTGGATAGTGACGTAAGCATGTGTCACTCCCGGAATACAAGACCTTGATTTTTAGACCATGTTACACATTTTCTTTTTCCTTCATTTCATTTTGAGCTGTCTTCCCAATTTCGCGATGTCAACAGAACTTTTTGCAGACCCATAAAAAAAGGTAAAATAGGTACCTACTCAAATGTGAAGAGCCAGTGTTATGATGGAGCGATATGCACATTCGTCACGCATTACTTCACAAAAGTTAACAATGAACCTCTTAACCTACCACAATGAACAACATTGCAAAAGGAACCTTCTTTTTCGCAAAAAATGCATAAATAAACATGCTCCATGCTCCATTCTTGATTTTGACAAAATACACACCCACGCACAGACAATCAATAGTTCTTTTTATTGGCGGTGATATTATGTTCATTCAGCCTCAATCGAATCGAATCGATAGATCGAGCATGAAATTAATTATTTGTGCGAAGGGTTTAAGAAGCTACCTGAGTGTTATTTTTATGTTATTATCGTTTTGAAGTGTAATCGTACATTTATAAAGGCTCTTTGAAAGCCTTCATAAATGTACAAAACCAAATACAGGTTCTTTAACTCCTTGACAGTTAATGAACCTGTGTTTGGTTAAGTGGAAGAAAAAGATGGATGCTGTATTTATTTCGGTCTTATGTTCCATCCATGTCTGCTCATAAAACTGTCACCTGCTGAAAATATTAAAGTTTTTAATGAACAAATAAAGTGACATTCCGTTGTAAGTATGTATTTTAAATGGCTATGTCTCATCAATTTTACGTTATGGCAGTGGGATCATTCTGTAGAACTTAACAGTGTTTCGAGCTCAGAAGAAATGCGTTCGCTCAGTAAGTGGAGCGCACTGGGCAGCTGGCCCCCATTATCCAAAATATTAATAATATTGTCACTACATATTTTTCGAATCTGTATTTTTGTGTACCAAAATAAGCATGAATTTGATCTGCTTAGTGATGTTGTATCCAGCACCCTAATTACGTAACACACTATAATATTACAATCTGAATCATTTTGAAGCCTATTGCTAATCAATTGCTTCATATTTTGGAAAAAATTGTCTGCTCAACAACGTAAATAAAGCAATGAATGTTGTTGAACTGTC
Organism: Griposia aprilina; assembly: GCA_916610205.1. Lineage (NCBI taxonomy): Eukaryota > Metazoa > Arthropoda > Insecta > Lepidoptera > Noctuidae > Griposia > Griposia aprilina. The sequence goes on along the minus strand of OU744304.1, from coordinate 14,154,957 downwards.
AAAATGAAACCCATTCCTACTGTTAGTGTGTTACGTAATTACCCAGCTGATCTAGCCGCAGAGTTCACATGCTTCGTGTGGGTAGGGTACCTAGACGAAATAATAAACTACATATTTTCTAATAATATATTTTTGGCGACCAAACTTTATAATAAACTACCAGATAGTTTTAAAATTCTTAACTTCGGAATTTATGTCGACCAAACTTTATAATAAACTACCAGATAGTTTTAAAATTCTTAACTTCGGAACATTTAAATGTTCATTATTCAATTATACACACACACACACATAACATAACATCACGCCTGTATTCCCAGAAGGGTTAGGCAGAGGTGTACCTATAGCACACCCACATTTCGCCAGTTATGTTTAAGTCCCATGTAATAGGGGGCGAGCCTATTGCCATCAACCGGGCACAAATCCAGACTCCGGGCTGCTACCGAGAAATTCCAGATGGAAAAACCCAATAACACTTCGCGTATTCAATTATGTCTTATGTAAATGCTACTACTACTCAAATAATGATTTGAATAAAAAGTTGACTTAAACTTTAGGAAATAATTATAACATTCTCTTCTTATTATCCCTTTGACTTAATTTAATCTGTTGACATTTCTATTACTAATATTTGACTAATTTGCAATTTGAATGTTATTCTACACATACATACATAAACTCACGCCTTCTTCCCATGGGGGTAGGCAGAAACTACAGAACGCCACCTGCTACGATCCTTACATACTCCTTTTGTCTCGTTTACGTTCATACATCTGGTCATACACGCACGCACGCGCGTCTAATTCATTTAATTCAATGTTTTATATCTAAAAAACTAACCAAAACCCTGAAAATGTATTTTTACGCCGTAAATGAAACAATATTATAAACTTTAAAAACTATTTAACATATTCTCTGTAAAAATATTCTGACCACTAAATGGACCAAGTATAAGTCCGATTAGTCTGGAATGTAAAAAAAAAACGATTATCGTGAATTTAATGGAGTGTGGGTACTTTTAAAAACAATGTTCATTATATTTTGTCCATGGTCATATTCGACATCTGAAGGCTACCATAAAAGGGCAGCCAAATAAATTAGATTAAACTTTTTTCCATTAATCATCTGACATTTTTCTCAAGATATCCAATCCATTTCTTTGATATAGGATCACAAAAACGAGCATGTAATTGAAATCCTCGTGGTAAAGTCTGCAGGTTGTCAGTCTAATGTGTTTTGTTGAAAAATAGGTGCGTAGCGAATTATTAGATGTGTGGCGAATCGAGTGGCTAATGCATGTTTTTTTTTTCTTGGCTATGTTTAAGTTTATGTGCAGTTCAACCAGAATGGTGTAGCTACAATGTTTTTCAATTCTTCTGTTGCAGAATTGAGTGTAAGTATCGAAAACTTTTGGTCACACAGTGATAACCTGTTTTTCCCAATTTCATACAACAGCGACCCCTAGCATCAGGTGGAATGACAGCTCACTTCAAGCTCACTACAAAATCACTTCAAGCTCACTTAAAGCTCACTTCAAGCTCACTTAAAGCTCACTACAAGCTCACTTCAAGCTCACTTAAAGCTCATTACAAGCTCACTTCAAGCTCACTTCAAGCTCACCACAAGCTCACTTAAAGCTCACTACAAGCTCACTTCACCTATGATTTCATGTAGACATTTTTACAGCTTAGATACTCGTATATAGGCAGAAAACTATGAAGCATTTATTCAACAATTGTCTATGCAGTGGTTTTAAGTTACAAACTCCTTGTGGATTCAAATGCACCCTATTTCCGATTTCCCAACATAAGTATACCTACCTACCCATATGTACATTATACATTGGTTTACCTTAGTTCAAAGTATACAGGAGGGAGGCCGAATCAAAACGGACTTGTTATTACAAATTATATTTTTTTCTCAAGGGGAGGATGTTTGTACGAATCCTTAATAGAAACGAAACATTGGTCTGAAAGAAATCTGTATAACTTTAGGGGATGCAAAGGAAATTACACCTTGTAAAGGCGGTAATAAGAGTGACGTGGCTTGCCATTGTAATGTTATTTGAAATCTTCAGGTCTGGCAGCGACAGGTTTATTAATTTTCCCTTTTTCTTTCTTTTTGTTTTTCTTCGGTTTTCGTTCGCGGAGTTTCCTTATTTTTTAATGTACCCAACTGTCTTTCCTGATTTACATACTGATTAGGTGTCAGCGTTTCCGAGTGTTTACTGTATTAGGCCATTTTTATGGAAAATTGTGATAGCGGCTTTATGTCTCGAATACATATTCCTTTGCGTTTCAGCTTAGGTCACTGTTATATGAATGGATCAACTAGCTTCTGCCAGCGGCTTCACCCGCGTAGATTTCGGAAAGTACCCCACGGGAACATGTTACCGGGACAAAAAGCCTATGTCCTTCCCCAGGATGCCATCTATCTCCTTGCCAAATTTTATCGAAATCCGTTCAGTGGTTTAGGCGTGAAAAGGTAACGTAAGGACAGCGTTACTTTATTGACGCGCGAAGCGTCTCCGTTTCAGCTTGGGCTAAAATGCTTTCGTATGTCCGGATGTCCGGGTGTGCTCCTCTACAGGTCGCATTTCTCAACCGATTCTCGTGAATGTGAGCAGGTTCGATAATTATATGGAATTTATTGCCAATTCAGTTATTCGGAATTTTGAAAATGGCGGAGAAATGGGGGTTGAAAATGAAAAACCATCATAAGTCAGCCATTTCACGCTCTTTGCACACGTTTTTTGTTCTTAGGTGTGCGGTGAACATTTATTCAGTTTTATGCTATGCAAAGACAGATTGGCGAGATGTACAGCTCACAGCGCTACCAGTAATATTAGTATGGATTGATAACTAAGCTATCTAAAACTTTTAACAAAAAAACAACCAACTTCTAGAAAAAACAATAAAAGACGTGAAAAATAACTTTAATATCGGAAGTCGGTGGCTAAAAACGAAAATACAAAACCAAAGACATAGTCTTACAGAAGTCGGTTGTTTTTTTGTAAAAATGGTTTTATTTTTGACTTTTTAATTGCGATACCTACTCCACACAAATTCGTATACCACTACTTGGTATGTAAATAACAGTGACAGGAAATTATTAACACATCATCAATATAAACTAAGTGGAAAAATATGCAGTATTAAAGATAATTCAAAAACTGCTTGTCAGACCTTGACCAAATTGCGACCGCATGTGAAGCACTAGCTATCAAATCAAAAAAGAATCATCCAAATCGATTCACCCAGAAAAAAGTTCTAAGCTAACACGAATAAAAAAATTAAAAAAACATTGACGAATTGAGAACCTCCTCTTTTCTTTGAAGTCGGTTAAAAACATTCTATACCAGTAGCCACCAAGTAGATAGGTACAGGACTAGCAAAGTAGGAAAAAGAACCTACTATAAGTATAATATCAGCGGGGTAATTACGTAACACAGTTACAATTGCAATGTCTTTCATTTTGACAATTCGACATCAATCATTGCGTTATTTACGTTGTCGAGCAGACGAATTTTTCAAACATATGAATCAGTAGTTTCTGCGCACGTGGTATGTCGATAAAAAGCCTACGTCCATCCCCAGCAGGCTTAGCACAAGCACCGTCTTGTCGACGGAAGAATAGACAAAACTGACGTTTCGTGAAGACAGTACGACGGCAGCAAAGTAGAAAGAGTCAACTGCACTTAATTCGAAATTCAGTAATTTATTCACGTTTATCTTTTATTTTGCTTATATCTCGAAAATGGTGTGTCCTATCGCAAAAATAATGAAAATTTCTACCCCCTTTATGAAACCCTTAAACCCCCAAAACTCAACATGTATGTAATAATTTTTCACATTTTCCATACAAAAAGTCCATTCCATTTGCATTCCATTTTTATACTTTGTGACCGTCGTCGCCTAAAAAGTTTTCTACCTACTGTCTTTAGCATGGCGATTAAAAAACCAAATTGTCTTCACTACCTTAGACAACTGTCTTCTCAAATAGTCTACATTAAAAAGGACCTAGACAACGATCGGCAGAAACGAAAGACAAAATGACAAATTTTAGAAGTATTTTTACGGTGCGATGTCAAAAATGGACAAACGAAATGTCACTTTGTATGGGAATAGCCGTGTCTTTTCTTCGAAGAGATAGCAGCGCCATGCTAAGCCAGCTGGGTTCAAAGTATCTCCATACCAAATTTCATCAAAATCAGTCCAGCTGTTTCGAACATCAGCCTGAACAAACAGACAGACAGACCGACAGAAAGACAGCCAAAACTTATTAAAATTGTATTAAATTTATATAAGTACCGTATGTTTATACTTTTATATGCATTTAGTAAAAAGGTGTTATTTTGACAATACAAACAGCAACCTTAATTTTATTTATTTGTATACGAGTATAGACTGGATTCAAAGTGTTTTAAGCAATTGGAGTGCTGGTATGCCTATCACAGTGCTCGACAGAAGACTGCGGGGTAATTGCGTATAACACTAACAGTAGGAATGGCTTTCAATTTGACAGTTCAACAACATTCATTCCGTTATTTACGTTGTTGAGCAGACAAATTTCTCGAACATATGAAGCAATGGATTAGCAAAAGGCTTCAAAATTATTCATATTGTGATAGATAGTGTGTTACACAATTTGGTTGCTGGTCTATCTGGCCAGGTTTGTGGGCGGTCAATAAAAATTGTTTATTTAAAAATTTTAATGTATACATGTTACTATGTCCAACAGTTGACGTCTTCCGGCTGTCATGATGATGCTGATCGGTACCAAGCTAGGGCTACCTATTAACATCTATACGTATAGCCCTATATCAAGTAGCAATAGCATAGACATACCTAAATACAATTAAATAGGTTCACAAAAAATAAAAAAACTACTGACTTCACTAAAAAGCTAAGTACTGCAAACTGAAAAATAATTTTAATTCAACTCAACTCAAAGCATTTATTTCAAATAAACCAATTACAGGCACTTTTGAATTGTCAAGGGGTCGGTCAGTCAGAAAGATGAAGCTAGTTACCCATTCCAAAGCGTAGTAGGTACTGTGGGAGTCCTACGTGTATCTAATAATTACTAGAGGGTCGTAGAGGTAAAGCAATACACGCAGTACTCCTTAGAACGTAAATATATTTTATCAAGAAATTATACACCGGCAGGCCCTAGCTCTGCCTGTCTCCTTATTAAACAACCTACTATCACTTTTCCTATAAATCTTATTTTAAACTCGCTTGACTGTTCGAGGCAAACCAACGATAATATATATCTAGCCAGTCAACATAAGGTTGACACATGCAGACAACCTCTACAGTACCTATGGATAAGAACGGGCAAGAAACTCCATGGACACTCTTTTAAATCAAAATATGGTTACAAAATATTGGTTACATCGTTCATGTTGAAATTATGCATGTGAGAACGATGCAGAACGTTAAAAGCGTCCGTAATAAAAAGACAAAAACCATTCAAATATTAAATTAAATTAAATTAAAATAAGCCGTGGCAGCTAAGAAATGACCAGTCCCCACTGACGGCGCCCGTTCACGAACATGACGGCGGATCAGCACCATTCAGCTCAACCATTTTGAAGGGAACTTAATGATCCAACACACACGCCACCACCAGCGAGACATTTGAGTGAGCATGACATACTCTCAGCCGCCAGGGCACATTCAAGTCATGAAAAAAGAAAAGTCGTCTAATGCATAACCTTCTTTTTTAAAGTCGATAAAACTCAAAATCTACGTCATCTTCTTTCTGACAATAGTATGTCTAGTATGTAGTAATACATCCGTTTTAGTTACAAGTTGCGAGGAATGACAACCGTCGCATTCACTACATTTTTTTTTCGTTTTATTTCATGTCTAGCGTGGAACTTATTTCTCTATCCTCTTTGTAGCCTTAGTACTTACAAGAAATCTGAAGAGTGGCAAAAATGCTAACTTATGTTACATTAAAGCTAGTTTTTGAACGAAGAATAATTTAATACCTAATTGGAAATTTAGAATTAATACCTAAGGAATGCGAGAGCAGTGGTGGGCCAGTGGTACCGGCCCCGACTTACGACTTGTAGGTTGTGGGTTCGAACCCAGGCAGGCTGATTACTTTGTGTAAATTTCATCACCACTGCTCTCAAAACGGTGAAGGGAAACATCGTGAGGAAACCGGCACATCCTAGAACCAAAAATTCGAAGACATGTGACATCTACCAACCCGCACTGGGCCCGCGTGGTAGATTACAGCCCATTCCCTCACAAAGAGAGGAGGCCTGTGTCTCAGCAGTGGGAACACTATAGGCTGATTATGCGCGCTTTTATAATTTCTAACACAGGGAAACAAAATGACATCCACGATAATATCGTCACGTCAGAAATTATGAAAACGCACAAGAGCTATTTTGCACTTTCATAATTTCTGACGGGAAAAAGTAATTAACCGGCAAGAGAGATGATCTTTATCTAAGTACACAGTCCTAAATTGAAATAAATCCCATATTCCCGCTGACAGGCGCGACGCGACTGGTCGACACGATTGTGGTAGAACAATTTCCATTAAGTTTTCATAGAAAATGTGTTACTAGAGCCGCATTGCGCCTGTCTGAGGGAAAATAGACAGAAGAATTATTCAGTTCAGAGTTCAGAGTATTTATTTGAAAACATAGGTTACAGATACACAGGTAAGTTAGGTAAGTTCTCTATGTTTTGCCATTAGGCGTAAAAATGTTAGTACATACAGTCATATCAATTTTAATTATTTCATTTCACAATATAAAGTAAGAATTATAGAAAAAGCTAGACTTTTAGATAAATCAATATAATATTCTCATGACAATTAATTAAATTTCAAATAAAAACATCAATGTCAAAACAAGTAGGTACCAAATTAATAAAATATTTGAAAAATGTCAAAAATTAAAATTTAAGATAAAACAAAATTGTCAAAAAATAAAAATAGGATAATGTCAATTTATCAAATTAATACAAGAGTGTCAAACAATGCATATCTGAAGGAGGGATTATAGAACTGTCATCCAAATAGTCCTTTAATGAGTAGTAACATTTATCAATTAAAATTAATCCAAAACTACACAGAAGTATAGGTAATAAAAAGTATAAATGCAATGTCGAAAATCATGGTGTTACCGAGAAAACAGATTCTTACCCAAACGCGAAACAAACCCAAACCTAGACAAAGTAACATTCGATTAGCGATGACTCTAGTAGAAAAGCCAAAAAATATATGGGGTTGACATAGGCTATCGAAAAGTCACGTGATCATAGTTTAACGAATAGAAATTAGCTAGACAATGTTAACATCATTCTATTCTATGAAACGAATCGACTGCGTCTAACGATTACTTTTATAGAGATGCGTAGCCGAGTGGCACTTTTTGAGAAGCGTTATCGCTAGTTTTCGATTCATATGATGAAAATATTAGCGAAAGCGATAGCGATTATAGAAATAGAATTGCTCCGAAGTGAATGCCATTTGTCTAGGCCCTCTGAACTCATAAAATCAATGACAGTAAGTTCTAAAATATTGTTATCACAGCGCAGCACTGAAAACTTTTTTACAAAAAAACAACCGACTTCCAAAAAAAACACCAAACGACGTGAAAAATAACTTTAATTTCGGAAGTCGGTGTATTCAGTTTTGTATTTTCGTTTTTGGGCCACCGACTTCCGAAATTAAAGTTATTTTAGGTTTAGTGTTTTTTTTGGAAGTCGGTTGTTTTTTTGTAAAAAAGTTTTTATTTTTCACTTTTTAGTTGCGGTACCTACCCCACACAAATTCGTTTACCACTACTTGGTGTGTAAATAACAGTGACAAGAAATTATTAACATGATGTGTTTATAATTTCCTATAAACGAAGTGGAACAAATATGCAGTATTAAGGATAATTCAGAAACTACTGGTCGGACCTTGATCACATTTAAACGGGACCACAAGTGAAGCACCACCTATCAAATAAAAAAAGAATCATCCAAATCGGTTCACCCAGAAAAAAGTTCTGAGCTAACACACATAAAAAAAAAAAAAACAGACGAATTGAGAACCTCCTCCTTTTTGTGAAGTCAGTTAAAAATACCGGCTTACGTAGGTACCAAACGGTAAATTTTACAGTGATTAAATTAACTCCACTTGAACATTATTTTATTCATTGAACAATCGCTTCTGCATCTTGAGAAACGAATAACCCCTCGATACTGCCTGAATTAGAGAAATATTAATCGACAAGCTGACCCGACAGACGTTGTCCTGTCTTAACTATGAATGTCATATGTAGTTTAGTTTTAGTTTTGACTATTGACTAAAACTAAAACTATCGACTCATTTATCAACCGATCCATCTGTGTTAAACGATATTTGCAGCGCGCATTCTGTCAGTCGCTGACAGTTAAGTATTTCAAACAACTGACAGTTATGTAAAATTAATATTGGCGTTAAGTTTTCTTAAATTTTGTAACGTTCCGATCAACTCCGTTATTTTTTTATTTCATAAGATCCTTCTCCTGACAATAAGGAACACAACAAAAAAAAAAATAGTCTAATCGGTCCAGCCGTTCACGCGTGATGGCGTGACCAAGGGAAATAGGGATTCATTTTTATATAGATTGTAAACGAAATTCATTAATTGTCTGAATCTACTTATTTAGATTAAAAACCACTGTCTGACTAATGAAAACTGCGGGGTAATTGCGTATCACACTAACAGTAGGAATGGCTTTCACTTTGACAGTTCAACAACATTCATTGCGTTATGTACGTTGTTGAGCAGACAAATTTTCGAACATATGAAGCAATGAAAACACGCTCGTAGTACCACAATCAAGACTAAAATTACACAGCACATGTGCTCACGTAACATCAATTAAAATATATAATAAAATACCTAACGATCTAAAAATGGAACAAAATGATAAAATATTTATTAATCGAGTCAGAAAACTACTCGTCGATAAATGCTCATCAAAATGTAATGAGTTTCACCTCTATTGTATTCATATCTATACGTTAATTCAATTATTTTTATTTTTTTGACTTATTTTAAATTATTTTAATTTGTGACAGCATTATAATTATTAATTTTAAATCATGCTAGGTACTACTTACTCGTATAATGTACTGTATTACTGATGTGCCCGACAGGGTCCATGTGAACTTATAAATAATATTAAGATCTTGTACACACATGTGATATGCAATAAAGGTTTGAATTTGAATTTGGATTAGCAATATCCTTCAAAATGATTCAAATTGTGATTGAAGAAGTGTGATACGCAAGTAGGGTGGTGCGGTCTGCAGTGACTCTTTCTATTCGTTAAATGCGTTGCGTGAGTAAAATAGGTTAATGTGCTTGAATCCATTTTTCTCAAAATAAACCTACGTCATGGGAAATGGGACTTAAAACATAACTGACAAAGTATGGGTGTACTAGGTGCACTTCTGTCTAACCTTTCTGGGAATACAAGTATGATGTTAAACCTTAGTACAGTACAACTATTTTCTGATTGTCCCTCTGGAATCATCGCATATCCGAATACAAACCAATGCTATTTTCCATGCCCATCAATGATTAGATTTATCGTGTGTTTTTAATTCAGAACTAAGTACTTTATTGTGTTGCTACATCAAAACAAAACAACAATGAAGTACTTAGGTCTGAATTCAAATTATTGTACACGATAAATCTAATAATTGATGGACATAGAAATTAGCATTCGTTTGTATTCGGAAATGCGATGATTCTCGAGGGACATAAGAAAATAGTTGTACTGTAGATATTTTTGAAAGCCATGAAACTTAAAATAAAATCTCGTCGCTCAATATCAAGAACGTGTGTATAGACAGTAAACCTTTCGTAGGAAAACAAAACATTTATCTATAAACCTGCAGGATTTTTAAACGCAACCAAAACATGGCGCTCCCTGCAAAGAGATCTAACTGTGAACGTGTAGGTGTAGTTCGCAAATTTCAACAAAGCTCCCTCTGACAGCAATTCCGTTTTAGAGCCTTAATCCCGACTCTAGTACGAATAAAAGGCATATTTCGTTCGCCGACGCTCGCAAAATTGTCATCGCAAATAGCTTTTGCCTTGGGCGTTACAGTTACCCAACTCCAAAACTTTGTAACTCCCCAAAACATGCAAAGAGTTTTGAACTTTGAACTCCTCGCATAAAGCCGAAGTTATTTTCTCTCAAACTCTCCTGAGTATTGTAACAATGAAAATGCCAGCATTGCACACGTAAATACAATTCGTGGGATCGTTTCGATCGTCTAGATTTACCGGCTTAAGAAATAAGGTTCACAATCGTTTGAATGGGAAATCTGAACTTGAAATTCGTCGCCGTTGCCTGCCTGACGCTCGATATCAAATAAACATTATTGTGAGTGCAGAACGCCTGAAGCGACGCGTTTCGTTTGAACGATTGTGAGCTTTATTGTTCTTTGTTTAAAGTTGGTAATTGAGAAATAATTTCATGTTGCTAGGATTTTCGCCGGGGGAAGTAACAAGGATGGCCGGATGCGGGTATCGATAGGAGTGAAAGGGAGAGGAATATAGCTCGGAGCACTGTGATTGGTCAGGAAGGCCGCAGGCTGTGAACAGTAGCCCGCCCTATGTCTACTGTAAACGTTGACGCAGCTGCCACAAAAAGACGTAACTAGAGCTGAAGTGGTAACTATTATTTTTTGTTTATACCTTTTTTAAACGTTTGTTAGACTTGAACATCACTATGGATATTATTATTTCATACATATAAACATATATCCATATATTACCGTGTAAAAATTTTGCAATTTAGGTTTTGTGTTTTTCATTGTTCAACGAGGTCTTTTACTTACTTTACTTTTGAAAAATAATGACTCGGAACACCTGTGCACGTGCCTGGGAGCTATTCCGTGTAAATAAACAGTTACAAACGCGTCGGTAATTGGAACGTGTAGGTATTCATATTATTATTGGTTTTTGTGAACAATTCAAGATTATGTTGGAAATACGTGCAATTACGTATTTTGGGAATTAAATGCATAAGGTAAACTTTTTCTATGGCTTTATTTTCATTTAACACTTTACGACTCACAAAGGCCCCAGACTTAATAATAATAAAACTTCTATTGTGGGTTGTTCAGTGTCCATCAACCGATGAACTTTCTTTGTATTTTTTTTGCGTGCAAGTCTTACAAAAACATCTAAGATGTGCAGTAACTCATTTGTTCGCGAAAGCCGTCGCCGCCGGCGTTACCGAGGGCGCTCATAGCTCGGGGCGGGGCGCGCACACATTCACAATCACACCCTCCAAACATCGTAAATACAAGGAAAATCCTATGCAAGTGTGGAATTTCCACCCACACTCATCCATTCACAAAAAAATCCTCACAGAACCCCATGTGTAAGTAAGTCCCTGGCGAAAATACGAATGTGTGTGTAAATTTGTACAGTTACAATAGAAACTTTTCGGACCAAAATACGGCGATCTTTTTATATTATTCCACGCACACTTTGGAGTGAGAGTTTTTTTCCAAGATCCCTATTTCCCGGTATATGAAGATACTTATATATTTTTCTCGTACAAGCAATTTGGTTATGTAACGAGTTTATGTAGGGGTAAATAATTAAGAGATTGTGGTGATCCTTTTAATATTTTATTTAAAAACTCCATTTTCTGTCCGTAATTTGTAAGAAAAGTGGATCGTACGCAGAATTCGTGAGAAGAAAAACGTGAAGGCGAACAATAAAAAGTGTAGATAAAGAAAACGTTATGTAAGTAATACTTAACTACATTATTAAGTGTTCAGTTTGATATGAAACAACGCGAAATATATATGATTCTTTAGTAATTCGATGTTTCATTCACATTTTAGAGCTATCTTTTAAAAAACTCCGACAATTTGCAAATCGAGGCTTTAATTTTATATTTCTAAAATTCTTAGGCCAGCACCCTAATTACGTAACACACTATCAATCACAATCTGAATCATTTTGAAGCCTATTGCTAATCCATTGCTTCAAATGTTCGAAAAATGTGTCAGCTCAACAACGTAAATAACGCAATGAATGTTGTTGAACTGTCAAAATGAAAGCTATTCCTACTGTTAGTGTGTTACGCAATTACCTGGTATTATTTTATATGTAACCTCTTTCTGAAAAACCTATAAGTTATAGGACTACCTATGTAGGTATATCAAGAACTAGCTGACCCCATAGATGTTGTCCTATCCAAATAATTCATCCAAACATCCCGTAGAAAAAAGGACGATCAGTTTTTCCCGAATTAGAATTTATTCCGGATCATTTTTTCCAATTTTTGTTTCCAAACCAAATTCAGACAATTACGAACAATTTTAAACAAAAAATTGTTAAATCGGTCCAGCCGTTCTAAAGTGATGCGCTTACCAGCGAACAGCTTTTCATTTTTATCTAGATAGATACAAATTCGCTGGGATCTTATTGACTATTGAAGCAAAATAAAACACAGGAAGAAGTGAGTTATATTCTATTCATTGTTAGAGTAGGAACAATTTACATTTTTCAATCCCTTGGTTGTGTTTAACTAATTAATTATTATTTACATACGTTGTCCCACTGGAGGGCAAAAACCTCCTTTTCTCCTCTCCACTCCTCTCTGTCTTGAGTTAGTGTGGACCAATCATGTCTGTAGACTAGTTTAAAACATTGTACCTGGGGGCCAAGTCTACTAAGATATACAAAATCTGTCAAAAACTAACAATGCAGAGATCATTGTGACGTTTGTAAATTAGTAGACTTGGCCCACTGGTCTATTGACAAACTTAATCCACGTTATAATTTTATTATAAACGTGTGGACTGCAACTCGTATTTTTAACCAAGGCTTGCTGTAAAACTGAAAACGCCACTCACACCGGAAAACTGAGCATCAAATTAAATTGAATTACAGAACTATAATCGAATTATGTCAGTATTTCAAAAAACATCATTATTATCGATACAATTCGATGTATGTAGTTATATTGCATTTGTTTCAGTGGCGCCGCTCCGTTAGTTTCAGCCGGGCCGCCCTGAAACACGGCCATTGCGCGTCGGGCGACGCCATCTTTAATTTTATAAATTCAACATTCTTTATTTGAAATTGTTTTTGTTTCGTTTTTTTTTCAGTTGCGTAGTTTTTCATTATGAGACATTGACTGTGTGATAAATTGTTTTTTTTTTTTATGAAATGACAAGTAGTCAATGATTTTGGTGTGTGAAAATATTATAGTTACTAATTGTTTTATGATTAAATTATTTACGGTGAGAAAGACCATAATGTAATAACTTGAGTGATCATAGCCTACGTGTGTAGGTACCTTAGTGTGCATGATCAGCTGTTTTTACATATCGGGCAAGTTGTAGGTAACTTGTAAAGTTTAAATGCAAAAATATACCGTAATCTAAAACATTACAACGGCTAAAGGTCTGAAATCGCCAACACTGATTCTACAAGTGAGCGTGTTTCTTTCTTGTTCCTTCTGCGTATGGGAAGAGTTTGGCCTGCATTAAAAATCGGTAAGTAGGTATATACTTAAGAGGCTTACAAGAGATAAAGCGCGGTCACTGTCGGATTGCATAGAAAAGAAAGAGACGCGCGACGACACAACGCTGGTAATTTATTGCAAAATATGAAGCAATTATGGATTTACAAAAAATCTATTCATTGGACGAAAAAATTAAAACACTATTACGTTAGTATGTTAGGTACTTGTAGAATATTCTGACAAAAAATCTGAGTGTTTGTATGTATATTAGTAAGGTGTTTATTCGTTAAAAAAAAATCATAGAGGTATCTTCGTGATTTTTTTTTATCATATCAAGTTAATTGTATTATGTTTGTATACTATCTAACTAGCATATATCCAGAAGAATATCATATATTTTTCTGATTTTGGTTATTGCATAGGATCATATATTTTTAGGCATTATAAATTTGCGTTTAGGTCATGTAGTCCCCTTAATCACCAGGCTCTATCTTCCACGGTATCGTCGGTCGCAGCGCAGGATAGGAGGAGGAGCATAAGTTGCGAGACAGCTCCACATCCACACCCTGCTGCCGTTCCGTCGAGGAAGCCCCACTTTACCAGACTGGAGTTATATTTTCCCGCTTGGGTCCGGAGACTGTTAAGGGACTTTGGGCCAGTAAAGATCTGAAGACCAGCCTCTAACAGCCTGGTGATTAGATGTTTACAGTGTAGCAGGGATGTCGACGCGCAACCTGTTACCACTACATGATTCTGAACCCCCCTGCATTGAAATATTTCGTCGGTTATTTAAAAAATATTATACAGGGTGGATTTTTGAGATGGGGCAGCAAGGGCCCAAAGGGCCCATCTATGGTAAAACAGTAAGTTGTAGTCTCATTTGCTACGAAATGTATGGGAAAAGTTTTTTGTGATTTCTGACTTTTCTAGTACTGAAACCTCAGTTAGTCGTATAGAGGTTTTTGATCCTTTTATGAAACATGATCGATTGGCATAAAAAAAAGTTTTTGTGAAAATTGCCCATTTTCCTGCTGACTGTACATTCTTTTTCAAAATCTGTGAATGCCTTTTTTCTCAAAAAGTTAAGGTATGTCTCCTAAGACCGTTTTCCTGTAGCTACAACGGTTAAGGTCCTTGCTGCCCCATTTCAAAAATCCAACCTGTATATTATTATTATTTTATATATTATTGTTTATTATTTTATTATTATTTTGGTTTTTATTGTGAATTTTGTTAGTTTCAAATGCTCCTTTTTTTCTTTTTCTTTTACTCTATGTATTTTCTGTGCGTGTGCCAAATAAAATATTTTTCTTTCTCTCTTTTCTTTATTTTGACCGTGAAGGTATTGCACTTTTCTATGTAACTGCAGTTTTTTTTTTATAATCTACTAAAAATTTCTACGCTACGTCTATGATCATGTGCTGAATTCATATGGTTTCAGTTTGCTCGTCGATGTCCCTCTCACCTTGTACTTAACGATTACATAATTATAAGTCCTGAGTTGAGCTGCACGATTACTGACAAATGCGTGCACTGACTGCAACAGGTCCACTCAATCTATGTGGTTCTTTCCTCAAAAGTACCATTTCAGATACCAATCTACATGGTCTTCACATGATCTGACCAAGATTATGTCTGGACTTTAAAAGAGACTGTGACCTATGAGTTTGTTTCGGCCTTTCTTCTCAGAGTAGTCGGATAGGTAGACCTCATCTAGTTTAAAAAATATGATTGGCGTGTAAAAGTGTTTGTACAAACCATGGTATTGTAATATACTTCGCCAGGTATAGCATTCCGAGACACAGTGGTCACGTGGGAGACACAAGCTTACCTCACCACCGCTGTGTGTAATAAAACCTCCCCAACCGCCTTTATTACTTGTGCGAATCCGATAAAACAATGAGGTTTTAACTAATAATTACGTTGGTATATGTTCAAATAGAATTGTTTCGTTTGGTTAGAAAAACGAAACGACAATTTAAATGCTTTATATATATTTTTTAACAGAATGCTGACTGAAAATGTTTCCATATTTCGTGTTTTATCGCAATAAAGTGGCAACTGGATAGTGACGTAAGCATGTGTCACTCCCGGAATGCCAGACCTTGTTTATTTAGACCATGGTACAAACCTACTTACAGAAATAAAATCATTTAAAATTTATCATAGACATACATAACCACCACAAATACTTACATAACAAACGAAACAAGACGCAAATTAACGAAAAATAAAAGAATTATAAGTAAAGCCAACAGGTAATCATCGCGGGCCATAATCTTGTTATACCTACACAAATGTTTGGCAAAATAAAAGAAGCGTAATTATTTAAGAAATTCAACGCACAAAGGGTCGCCCCCCTCCCTCTTCTGCTGAAAGGGGGTGGCGGCCATTGTAATTATTTTTCTTAAAAACTTTCCCGGTATGAATTTGTTCTTTGAAGGAAAAAAAATGTAAGCTAACAGTGGATGTGGTTTTATATACTTAATATACTTAATTTGATGTTCAGTTTTGTTTTGTGGAGATTTAATTTATTTGTTTATAATATTTCCACTGCTGGACACAACACATGAAACATGGACGTACATAACATCTAATTCAATACCTTGCATGTCTGATTACATCAGTTTATGTAAACGCATGTTTGACTAATAAATTATCTTTATCTGGGACACAGGCCTGCTCTCAGTGAGGAGTGGGCCGTAATCCACCACGCGAAAGACGAAGAGCGACGAAGAGCAGAGTCGACAGCCAGGAGTGGAGGATTAGTTAACATGTCAAAAAGCGTGTAATAATTACGCCTAAAAAAACTTTTTTACAAAAAAATAACTGACTTCCAAAAAAAACACTAAAAGATTTTTATTTTTCACTTTTTAGTTGCGGTACCTACCCCACACAAATTCGTATATCAATACTTGGTGTGTAAATAACAGTGACAGGAAATTATTAACACTTCATCCATATAAACTAAGTGGAAAAATATGCAGTATTAAGGATAACTCAAAAACTACTGGTCAGACCTTGATCAAATTTAAATAGGAGCACATGTGAAACACCACCTATCAAATAAAAAAAGAATCATCAAAATCGATTCACTCAGAAAAAAGTTCTGAGCCAACACACAAAAAAAAAAAAACATACAGGCTAACTGAGAACCTCCTCCTTTTTGTGAAGTCGGTTAATAAAGCGCCTGTCTGGGTTGGAACCTACGACCAACAACTCGTAAGTCGCGGCCACTGGGCCACCACTGCTCCCATTTGACCATTTGTTTACCCCCGACGCAAAATGAGGGTTGTTATAAGTTTGACCGCCATGTGTGTGTGTGTCTGTCTGTGGCACCGTAGCTCTTAAACGGGTGAACCGATTTGGATGTGGTCTTTTTTATTTGAAAGCTAGGTTTTCTTGCGGTGGTTCTTGGACATGGTTTATCAAAATCAGTTCAGCCGTTTCAAGGTCATTTTACCTATTATATACACCTATGTTGTTACCTACAGTGATCCTGCATCGGTTATAACTAGTGATAAATAAACAGGATCACTGTACTTGGTTTGAGTCATCATCTTCAAGAATTTAACTGCATCACTGCAGCACTCTCTTGTATATTTGTTAACGTACCTTTTAATGCATGTCATGTTTTTTAACTAATGTTTATTTAAATTACAAAGTGCATTTACATACAAGATTGGGAGATCACCTTTAAAGCAAAAAATTGCTCGTGTTAGGAGTCTCCGCTCTTTTACTTAGCAGTAACCATTTTTGCAATTCAGTGTCAAAGTACAAAAATAAAATAAAGCAAAAATAAAGTACGTTAGATTTAACAGAGAAAAATGCTAAACTGCGCGTAAGTATTTGTGTGATGTGTGCGAGTAGGGGTGAGTGTGCTAGTGTGAGGGCGTGTAGTGTCTAGAGTGTAAGAGTTATCTGAATCATTTTGAAGCTTATAGCTAATCCATTGCTTCATATGTTCGAAAAGTTGGTCTGCTCAACAACGTAGTTAAGGCAACGAATGTTGTTGAACTGTCAAAATGAAAGCTATTCCTACAGTTAGTGTGTTACGTAATTACCCCGCTGATATAGGGTATGTAAAAGTATCAGTATAAGTTAGTAACTATAAAATATCTCATTGTATGTATATCGCGCTTCTTTATCATATTTCCTGTAAATTGAGAGGTGTGGAAGAATGATAGAAAGAAAGAAAATACGTTTGTTTGCGGTAAACATGACGCAAAAAAGACACACAAATACAAAAAAGAACGAGTTGGGGGAAAATATGCGTCACATCCACGCAAAACGGTAATCGCTCAGCGTAATGTTACGACCCTATGCTAGACAGAGCCCTAGCGTTCGTTTTTCAGCGATAGCCGGCGTTGACGTGATGACGTCAAAACCAGTGCAGCATACGAAAACTAAAAATTAAGAAATAAAATAAATACACTATACCTAGTTCTAAATGTATATAAACATAATATTTATAAAGTGGTAACATTCCGAGCAACGACTCATGCGCCACCGGGTTTCTGGCTCTGATGGTATAGGAACTCCTAGTACAAGAGTCTGGACTACACTGGTGTTTGACTTGAAGTGAAAATAAATAAATAATATTATACATAATATTATTATTATTCGGGAGGGGACGCCCTAGGAAGACATATAGTGACCTTATTGGTGATGTTCTTCAGAAAGGTCAGGTGCGTAGTACTCACAACCGGCGTGCGTGTATGACCAGATGTATGAACGTAAACGAGGCAAAAGGAGTATGTATGGATCGTAGCAGGTGGCGTTCCGTAGTTTCTGCCTACCCCCATGGGAAGAAGTCGTGAGTTTATGTATGTATGTATATGTATTATTATTATATATAGACTTCACCAACTGCTGGGCATAGAGTTCTCTTTAGCAAAACCGTACTTACATACATCGAGAACCTATTTCATCCCAGTCAGTTAAGACTCTATTTTTTTAAAACGTCCGTTCCATATTTCCATAATGTAAATCTCAATGAGTACCCTCCTCAAGTTACAAAATAACATGGCCCCTTATTATAAAAGTTTCGGTACAACATGAAGGTCCGTATCATTTTAATGTTAGAGTACACCCCGGGGGTAGGCAGACTTAAAGGCTACCGTCATGTTTGTTCGTTTGTGAAAAGTATTGCCGCCTAAGTACTTGTTAATTCAAGAAAATGTAACTTGGTTTTCTTTGTGAGGTTATTTAGGTACATATATTTATAATCGGCCTATAGCTGGCTCCTACTGCTGGGACACAAGCCTCCTCACGGTGAGAGGGGATGGGCTGTAATCCACCATGCGGGCCCAGTGCGGGTTGGTAGATGTCACATGTCTTCTAATGTTTAGTTCTTGGACATGCCGGTTTCCTTACGACGTTTTGTGAGCAGTGGTGATGAAATAAATTACACACAGTAAAGCGCCTGCCTGGATTTGAACCTAAAACCTACAAATCGTAATTCGGGGCCGTAACCACTGGGTCATCACTGCTTTTACTTACAACGTTATTTACATATATATAACCTAAATTATCTTAACATTGTGTGGATCAAAAGTTACCTATTACCATGACACTTTAAGGTTTTATACTTAGGTACAGTATTTTTATCTTACGAAGCGACGCACGCTTAACGTGTGGTAACCAAGTGTACAAACACGCTGTGAATGTGTGCGTGAAGACGAGTAGCTTCAGCACGTAACACGCACACGCTCACACACTTCCGACTTCGCCATTGTGTCGGGCGGTACCGAAAGCTCCTGCGCTTACACACACATTCACTGCGTGTTTGTACACTTGGTAACCACAAGCAAAGCGCGCGTCGCTTCGTGAGGGAGGTAAAAATACTAATTACATAAGGTACCTTCAGATCCGTTCTCTTACAGGTCAGTAAGGCCAAGGTATTTTTTTTTTTTACAATGATGTTTTGTAGCTGTGACCCTTAGAGGTCTTGGCTACTCAACCGGACTATCAAGGCAATTAATGTTTGAAAGTTGCAAATTATACCTAAGTAGGTAGTTCTTAAAGAAAACGTAACAAACTTAACAACAAACAAAACTGTTCTGTTAGAACTTTATAAAATAAACGTAATAGTGTTCTTCAAATATCTAAACATTGATTTCTCTCAACATTGGGCACTGAAAAATTCCTTCATAAGTTCTTTCAAATCATGCCAGTTTCACTAAAATTCATAAATTCAGTCGGTCATAAATGTTAAGTAGGTCCCTGCATGTTATAACTTCGCCATTTATGGACGAAAATTTATTCAAACAAACTACAACTAAAAGGACTTACGTATACTCCATTTGATATAAGATTAGAAATTTAAATAAGCCCTTTTTTACAGTCCGGTCAACCGATTCTGACTTCTAGTCCGAAGGCATAAGGATGGCGTTAAAAGCAAAAACGTGGTAACAATACCAACTGTTTACTGCATCTGCATTTGCCATGACAATAAAGCAATAGAAGTCAAAATCGGTTGAACGGACTGCAAAAAAGGTTTATTTAAATTTCTAATCTTATTTCAAATGGAGTATAGTCATATGGCAAGTTTCAGTAGTAATGTGACTACCATTCATGTAAGTACATACCTACGTAGTTATTACGTCATAGTTTAGTAAATACGCGAGGGACGGTATATTGTATTAATATGTTAAATTTTATACCCAAACTGGCTAAAACTCTACTCAAATATGACCAACGGATTAAGCAAATAGATATTAAGTTTTAACTATATGTAGCTCTAATCGTATACTCTTACTTACACACGTTTAGCGCTAAACGAGCTTAAAACATAATTCTGTTTCTGTCAAATGTTTGAAAAACTCGTTTAGCGCTAAACGTGTTTAGTTGTCGGCAGTGCAAGTGGTCCTTAATGTGGAACTTAACTAGGGTTAGTAGTACATAACCTAATAATAATGATGAAGCAATACTTTGTCAAAGCCAGAGCAGCAGGGTAACTGCGTAACACACTAACAGTAGGAATAGCTTTCATTTTGACAGTTCAACAACATTCATTGCGTTATTTACGTTGTTGAGCAGACAATTTTTTCGAACACATGAAGCAATGGATTAGCAATAGGCTTCAAAATGATTCGAATTGTGATAGATAGTGTGTTACGTAATTAGGGTACTGGTGTCTAATTAACTTGGTCAGCATAATATGCCCTACTTGGTCAGCTATTGGTCAGCTTGGCTAGTTGGTCAGCTTATTGTGTCCTCTTACCATCAGTAACCGTGGCTTAGTGATGTGGCCAAGTAATAATTGATTGATTTTGTTTGAGCCTTTTTTATTTCCAGCCAGTGCCGTTACTAAACGAGGAGTTTCATAAACATAAGAACTCCTTAGTGAACATTCAGACAGTGACAAAATAAAAGTGATGACTGTATGGTGATGAGTGGTGATCTCGGTGATCAGTGGTGAGCTCGGTGATGAGTGGTGAACTCGGTGATGAGTGGTGAACTAGGTGATGAGTAGTGAACTCGGTGATCAGTGGTGAACTCGGTGATTCGAGTTATAACGCGATCTTTCTACCCATGTGTGGATCGTGTGATGACATTTCTGGCCCTGGAGCCTAACGGATGGCAGGTGAGTGGACATATTTATTTGATTTACTTATTACTCTTCGTTATGAATTATGTGGCTAAGTTATTACATCCGCACGGGTCGATCGATCAGGTTAAGCTACGCTTGCCGCGGTTGGTCCGTGGATCGGTGACCATCTTTACATATCAAGACCCCTTCGTGCGTCGGCATGATAAGCAGTTGGTCCCGGCTGTCATTCGTGGATCTTTGACAGTCGTTACGGGTCATCAGAAACCCGAAATTCTGTCAACCAGTCTTACCAAGGGGTATCGTATTGCCCAGTAAATGGATTGTGGAGGTAAGATAGGCAGTCGCTTCGTGTTAAATACTGGTATTCAGCTGCATCCAGTGAGACTGGGTGCCGACCCCAGCATAGTTGGAAAAGGGCTTGGCAGGTGATGAAGATGAAGTAGTTACTTACCCTTTTTAAGTGTTTGTTAGAGACACTATCTCAGACAACACAAACATAATATATGCCTAATACTAGCTTCTGCTCGTGACTTTCGTTGGCGTGGAAGTCAACTACTTAAAAGTAGGTACCGTACCATAAAACATAATCCTATGGTACCTATTAGTGAAAGATTTTTTGTAATGGGATCGGTACATCCAAACAAACAATCTCTTTATAATTTGTTTTTATTATTTACCAGCTGTTCGTGTCCAGCGTCACCCTGGTTGAATTTCATACAAAAATAGCATCCAAATTTTCGACTTCTCCGGTGGATTTTCCAAGAATTCTCTTTCATACAAACCTTGTCCTGACAATTACAAACACAACAATAAAAGAATTAGCCAAATAGGTGCAGCCGCTTTGAAGTGATGCGGGGGCAAACATTTTTGGCAATTTATTTTGATTTATATAGATTACTAGCTTTTTCCCGCGGCTTCGCCCGCGTGGATGTCGGAAATTATCCCACGGGAACGTACTACCGGGATAAAAAGTATCCTATATAAGTATCCTGTATAAGTATCCTAGTATCCAGGTTATAAACTATCTGTGTTCCGAATTCCATCGAAATCAGTTCAGTAGTTTTTGCGTAAAAGAGTAACAAACATCCATCCATCCATCTATCTATCTATCTATCCATCCTCCCTCACAAACTTTCACATTTATAATATTAGTAGTCTTGTACTTAAAACTATGCCCCACAAAACCTAGGTCTATCTCTTCAAACGGGCCATTCCAACACATCGGTCAAACTGCCATGAAATCACATTTACCGACTGAAAACGTTATTTCTTCAGCGGAAGTGACGGAACAAACTAAATAGTGCTGCCACCTGGCGGGCGGCGCCGCCGGAAGTGGGCTTTATTGGCGGAAATGGACTGGCCGACCGGATATAGCAATTTACACGGGCGCGGGCGCCTCGCTGTTGACTCGTGAAGGAAATACACTTTATTTTGAGTTCGTTACTGTTATTTACATTTCGCCGCTTATTTATTTATACTGCGCTGCTGGAATGAAAATTGTTGGTGAAAAGCTATTTGTAGAGTTATTTTTGCTGTAGGAACCTTCTTAAAGTTTTCGGGGCTGAAAAGAAAATAATGATGAGTACTTTTATCTACGACTATACTTACAAATTTTATTTCTTTAGAATAGAATAGAATATTTATTTGCTCAGAATATAGGTATTTACAATAAGGGGGTTATAATAATAATAAAGAACCCTTGTACATTCTACCATTTTGGCATGCAAACATTGATACACAACTAAAACTTATCAGCTAGAAAATCCGATACAGAGTAGTAACATTTATTCAATAGAAGTAAAGTTAGTTTCTTTTAGTTAGTTTTCTTTTACTTAAGATATTGTGAGTTAGATACAAACAGCAGTTTCCGAACTGTTTCAAATGTATCTATGTAAAATTCTAAAACTATCCGGCCACAAAAAATCTTACGAATGGTTGCAAACAGACGCGACGCGATTCTACGAGTAGTAGAACAATTTCGATGAAAAATTCATGAAAATTGTCCCACTACCGTCGCGTCGCGCCTGTTAGCCTGGAGCCTTGAATGTTAAGATCTTCTCTATTAAAGGAAAATATGACGACTCTGACATCCAAGTAGGTAGGTACAATAGCAAATGTATGCAAATCTATTCGTTCACAAATACTCTTATGAAGTAATGTTATGGATCTTTCGAAAAATAAAATTTCATCTGACACCTAATTATATTACTACACAAATAGTGCAAGAATCTATTTAACCGCAAATCGGGAAGCTACCCCAGAGCGGGACGAACTCTCCCCAGACGAATCGATAATTTCGTGACGCGAACCGGGGTAGGAATAGAATCGTTGCGGATAGAGAAACAATGTGGTCTTGCTCGGTGATAGGATTTTACGCGTATTTTTGAAGTGGAAACTTATTGCGACGCTGAATCGGGTATACTCGGCTCCAGTCGGTCGGTGACACTGAATCGGGTATACCTACTCGGCTCCAGTCGGTCGGTGACGCTGAATCAGGTATACTCGGCTCCAGTCGGTCGGTGACGCTGAATCGGGTATACTCGGCTCCGGTCGGTCGGTGACGCTAAATCGGGTATACTCGGCTCCAGTCGGTCGGTGACGCTGAATCGCGTATACTCGGTTTCAGTCGGTAGGTGACGCTGAATCGGGTAAACTCGGCTCCAGTCGGTCGGTGACGCTGAATCGGGTATACTCGGCTCCAGTCGGTCAGTAAGACTGAATCGGGTATACTCGACTCCAGTCGTAACTTTTCACTTCTACCGTGTGGTCATAAGCACACACCCTTTTCATTAAGTATTAGTGGTTGTGTCCTAATACTATAGCTTACCCACGGACACCATAGGAAACAAGTACGCATAAAAAGAAATCAGAGAAGTCCTTTAATTCTCAAATTTAAAAACAATAGGTGCACTTGCGGACAGAAAAAAAGAGACGGTGCGTTTGATCACTTAACATTATTTATTGAAGGATAAACTATAAAGGCCTCTCTTGGTTACTCAATGGATTCTTGATATGATTAAAAGTCGATTTATATCGTGGTATAGCATCTTCAAGAACATTTGTAATAAAAACAATGTGATCAGTGATCACAAATGTAACAATGACAATTTTCGCTTACGTTTTTTGTAATGAACTATTAGGAGGGACTATGTACAGCGGTCGATTAATTATTGATCATAAGTACTTTTTATATAATGTTTTGATAGGTGGTGACGCAACTTAAGTACCAACTCCGTTTTGCCAACGCAGTTTTTAATTTAGAATTGAATGTTAAAGTCCCTCCATTACTTTTCATTACTAGCCTGCTTGCTAATGAATTTAAAACTATACTCGTGAACTTTTTTCATATATTAACACATTAACATGGTTGATCGTGCTAGCGATTATCACCTTTTGAGGTCTAGCATATAAAGTGTTATGTCAATTAGTCAACTCAAGTCAACTGTAATTTGTATACATGTGGCGAATTAGTGCTTAAGTCGTAGTAGTCGATCATTTGCATGATTCAAATAGTGTGGATATTTTTTGCATTATTCATCATTGATCAAACTGTAGGTCAATGTAAATGGATAGCCTGCAGGCTTAGCACAAGCACCGTCTTGTCGACGGAAGAATAGACAAAAATGACGTTTCGTTAAGACAGTACGACGGCAGCAAAGTAGAAAGAGTCAACTGCACTTATAACGAAATTCGGTAATTTATTCACGTTTATCTTTTATTTTGCTTATATCTCGAAAATGGTGGGTCCTATCGCAAAAATAATGAAAATTTCGGCCCCCTTTATGGAACCCTTATACCCCTATAACTCAACATGTAGGTAATAATTTTTCACATTTTCCATATAAAAAGTGAAAAATTCCATTTTTCCATTCCATTTTATACTTTGTGGCCGTCGAGTAAAAAGTTTTCTACCGTCTTTAGCACGGCGATTAAAAAATCAAATTGTCTACACTACCTTAGACAACTGTCTTCTGAAATAGTCTACATTAAAAAGGACACAGACAAAGATCGTTAAAAACGAAAGACAAGATGACAGATTTTAGAAGGATTTTTACTGTGCGATATCATAAATGGAGAAACGAAATGTCACTTTGTATGGGAATAGCCTTGTCTATTCTTCGAAGAGATAGACAACGTCATGCTAAGCCCGCTGATTGATTTATTTGAATTTGCACTTACGAATTTTACGTTTAAAGCAAGAGCTATATCAGAGCAGGAAATTGCAGCGGAATTAAGATGGCACTTTCGGAACATTTTAACTTTCTACGACGAAACGGAATAATGCTTAATACAGAAAGTATTTACAGTAAAGTTATTTAAAGTAAAGTATTTACTTTAAATAATAAAAAAATACGATGTAATTTCAGGCATAGGTATTGGGAGATTTCAGTT
The DNA here is from genome assembly GCA_916610205.1 of Griposia aprilina. NCBI lineage: Eukaryota > Metazoa > Arthropoda > Insecta > Lepidoptera > Noctuidae > Griposia > Griposia aprilina. The sequence continues at coordinate 14,129,505 of OU744304.1, read as the reverse complement.
GTGTCTCTGATGTTTACGAATCTACGATGCCTCTTGTTGTATTCTAGATGTCCAAAAGCGGTGATGACCACTTACCATCAACCCGGTTACCAGCCAATAACATAAGAAATAAAAAACTCATCAGAAAAAATCAATGAACACATCAAAGTGACCCTAAATTGACTCCACAAATTCACAAACACTATCTTTCCCCTACAATCGCAGATGTTATCGGGTCGTATTAAAATCAAATTGCACGTTAAACTGTCCAATTTGTAGAGCTGATGATGCGATAGCGCCCCCTAGCGTCGCTTGCGCAACTGGCCGTGACTAAGCGGTGTGCGTCAAGTGCTCGTGATTGATGAGGAGGTACGTGTAGTGGATGGTGTGAATAGCAGGTCTAGCATGTAGTCATACATGATTGTAAATGTCGAAGGTGAGAAGACCTGCGGCGTAACAAACTTACAATGACAATGGCTTTCATTTTGACAGTTAAACAACATTCATTGCGTTATTTACTTTATTGAGCAGAGTTTTCATTCATGTGAAGCAATGAATTGGCATTTTCCTTCAAAATCTTTCAGATTAGTGTGTTACGCAATTAAGGCGATATTTTTTTTAATTTGTTGTTTTCTGTTTACTAATCTATCGGAAACCTCAGAGTGTACCTTACATGCATAGGACCTTGAAGTTCTCCGGAAAAACACATCTGCGCTGCTTCTGAATGCTCTCAGCATTCAGGAGCAGCACAGCTTAAGCTCAGTAAATCATGAGGATGATTAAGTACTTACCCACAAATAGCTCGTTGAAGAAGTTAGAAAAAGGAAGGCCCAGCAATTTGCCAGTGGATAAACACCCTTTGTGCAACAAACCGTGACTAAACGATCATGTCACGATTCAGGTGTCGAGCTTATTGATGACAAATAGATCTGAACGGTAAATAAATTGCATAAGTTCTTCCGGGTTAAGAGATTTGGTCGGCTTAGAAACAATGGGGTTGCCTAATAGGGAATATGCATGTGATTCAAAAATGATTTTTTTTTAATACAAACTTTATTACTTCAGAATTATGCCTCCATCAATATTTTCAGATTATAATTTTTTCTTAAGAGTATTTATTTATTTATTGTGCAATAAATCTGGGAATTTCATATATGTATTTGAAAAGCGATGGAATTTTTTACAGCGAATTTGACGTAAAAGTCTATGACAACAATAAATGTCAATGTGTAGAGCCATTCAGTCCGTTGTCAGTGTCATAGACTATGGCGTCACACCAAGCGCGCCAAAATGGAGGATATTTAAGTTGGGTCGGGTATATTTTTTTTATACGTATGTATTCCCTATCGTCTGCAAATCATGCAACTAAAGTGAAGATCAGTGAAGCTTCAAATAAGTCGCAACAGAGACCCAATAAGCTGTTACTAAAACAGTTTTTATCTAGAAACTATTATTCTTAGTCCTTCAGGGTATCTAATCATCTAGCTAGCGGTACCTAATCAGCTGCAACTTCTATCAGTTGTAACGAATTCGACTGGCTATACATACCTCGAGAAGCTAAAAATTAGGGCTGAATAATTATGTTATGCGTGGTCGCTCGAATGTAAGCAACTGTTCAACGTTGGAGCTTTAAGGCTCCCGCAAACAGTCGCGACGTGACTATAGTAGAACAATGTCTATGAAAACTTTATGGATATTGTCCTACAAGATTCGCGTCGCACCTGTCTGCCGCGGAGCCTTTAAGAAAAATATAACCAAAATCTATTGTATCTTAGGCTTGTGGAATGTCCCACATCAGCCAAACTTATTCCAAACTTCAAAAAACCTATACTCGAAAGGTTTAGGTAGTTAAATAAAGGTAAACAAAAAAAACCACGTGACTCATAGATGTTAAACCTTTTATTTCAAATGTTAAAATCATATTATTTTGAGTCCCCTAATAATAGGCTCTATTCTGAATCTGAATTTGAGGAACTATCTGTCACATTAATAATAAAGCATTCAGTGGTATCATCAATTATTTTGTCTAATTTAAACATTTTCTGTTCTTCTTTTATTACATGACACTCGCAACTTTTCCAATTCTCAGCAGTCACATTAGCTAAAGCCTCTGGCAAAAGAATGTTTAGGTCAGACATTTTAAAAGTTTTATTGTTCTCGGCTACAAAACCTTTAACTTGAGCCCATATTAACTCAATTGAATTGCGCTCACAGTAGTATGGTGCCAGCCGCAATACAGTGACACCATATACTTAACATTTTTTCTAATTCATCCACAACTTATAAGGCATCTGGTTAACCGACTAAACGTAATACCTGCTACTGTAGTTGCCATACTACGTCACAGGTGTACTCTTCAATTTAGCAACGTTATCTAATTCGTTATGTTTTCTAAAAGGTTTAGGGAACCTGTCTTTTTGGGCTCCTTACAATAGACAGATTACAAAATATTATACTAGGTATTTTATAAATCTAACTTTAATTTTGTTGTAACGTATTTTTAAACAAGAAAGTGTCAACTATAAAAAACCCTTTTTACCATTTGTTTGTTACCTTTATTTAATACGTAAACCTTTCGAGTATAAGCAACATCTTATCTAACAAACTTCACAGCTTACTTGCACAAAGACGTAGCTAAAATCAATTTGACAACAACTAAGTTACTTCGACATCGAGTTTTCATTTCTGCGTGCAAGAGGCATGCAAAATCGCCTTAGGGGGCTACCACTTTCCACTGACCCCTCGCTCATTTGAAAATGAACCTTATTAACGTGGGGTACGGCTGTTTTTGTTTGTTTGAAGGGTTGTGTGTGTATTGGGTGGTTGTGGAAGATCATCAAGGTGTGTTTGTGGTCGTTTGGGCAATGCCACGGTTGGGATATGCTGCTGAGGGTTCGTAATAGGCGAGGCAATGACGTTTCATGCTTACGACGCCGTTGCGCGTTGCCATGGTTACGAATAGCGATTGGTTTTTAATGTGAGTAATAGAGAATGGGGTTGCATCATTTGCATGAGCGATTTTATGAAACTGTGTATAGATGCTTGTCACATGTTTGAAAGATCTGATAGCGCAGGACAATGATGTTATATAGGACTAGATCTGCAGTGTCCGGCGCCAATGCGTTGCTACGTCGTATATGTCCGCAAGCATAATTATCTGACTTCAGTCGTCAGCTTGACGTCAAGTGAGCGATTGCTTAGCGCAAAAAAAATACAAAATGGTGAAATGTGCGATTAATATTTGTATGACACGGTCTGAAAAGATCAATAAAGCAATTGGTGTTTCATTTTATAAATAAGTTGGCTCAATTTTATTCAGATTATCCAAAAAAAACATTACGACACGAAATAAATTTATCAAACGTTGTTTTTACCATCATTGTTACCTGTAAAAGTAAAAATGATTTTAATTTTGCCAGACTCTTGGGAGTTTAGTGAACGACGAATGTATGTTTCTGGAAGTCTAAATTATTATTATAGTCTGTTTGGTATAAAAATATATATTGTACAGTACATACATATTGTATAAATGATTGTACATAGAAATAATATCGTTACATTTTAAACAAAAGTAATTTGACACGATCTTAATAGTTTTGAAATATAATATTTACGTTTACACATTTGTTTTTCTTCTTCCTATATGTACCTAAGCCTTGTCAGTTTCTTTAAATCTTTAATCTATTGAATGTTCCATAATACAAACTATCTATATAGTACCTAATTGATTCAATAAATATCTACATTAATTCATACTGGGGAAATTATGTTGATCATTGGCAACTCTGGCCGTTTTTCCGATAACAATGTCTTGTCTCATTCCAATGTAATTAGTTTGAGGATAGAAGAAATGAGACAAACATAGATTATTTTGACAGATTGACATAATAGTATCCGTTTCAAAGCTACGACTTTAAACTCGTAAGTGGTTACGTTTTCTGTTTTTTTTAGTACGACGTTGCTCGTCTAGTATTATATAACCTCGTTGGCGCAGGAAGTATAATATTTTAGATTCAAGTTAAGGTTAGGTAGCTTATTTAAATGTCTTCAATTCAAAATGTCTACTTAGATACTAAATCTTCGAGTCTTTAAAAACTAGTTTTGCCCCTTATGACTAATTCCTAATATGTTCACAAAGTAACACTCTCGAGTCGTTTATAACTTGAACCCTTATATGAAGCTAGGGAGCGTTCAAGTATTACGTAACGCAATTTTTGGAGATTTTAACCCCCCTCCCTCCCACGTAACGCGCCGTAACGTTTTACTGTACTTCCCCCCCTCCCCCCTAGTGAAACGTTACGTAACCACCAAGTGACCATTTTTACCTAAAAGTCACAATTATGTGGCGTAAAGTACCGGAAAGTCGCTAAAATACCTTTGTTATTGTTGACCGATCTGAAGGGTTAAAAAAAACAATGTTACGTAACGCGTAGTTCATAACTCCCCTTCCGCCCCTGTAACGCATCGTAACGTTTTACAAGACCACCCCTCCCCCCAAATTCGTTACTTAATACTTGAACACTCCCCTAGCTTGGCAGCTTAAATTTCATAGGTAAAATTGTCTTTAAAGTCAACATTTTTTTTCAACGTTTTCAACGTGGGCGTTTGTGAGTTTCAGGGGGGCAGTAGAAGACCCAGAGAAAAATAGGGGGCAAAAAAATTGGGTGATCTTGAAAAAAAAAATCTCAAGTTAGGCAAAATAACTTTGAGAACCTATGGATAGACACACAAATTAACAAGTTAAACAAATTACAATTTACTGAAGTGTAGGGAAACCATTCGAGAAATATTTGGCTTATGTAGGTCCTATCGGATGGAAGCCAGGCTCAGAAACTATGGGCTGAAGTAATATAAAAAGGAAAATACAGTTAACACCTGGTTTATTTTCCGATCCAAAAATTCATCGCTGTTACGGACGAATTCAGTCGGCCGGAGGCTGTTATTATTTGTTTTTATCATATTTTCTTTTAATTTTTTTTAAATATTTATAAAGGAAACTGCTCATATTTTTGCAAAAATATGTAGGTTTTTTTGGGAAACTGAACATTTGACGACGTTGAATTCAAAATATCCATTCCACTTAGGTGCAAAAATATTATGTCATCATTATATTATGTTATTCTATCAAGAATTTATTTTATATTCGTACACCTAAACTCACATTTTCCGATGGGTATAGGCAGAAATTACAGAACACCACTTGCTACAATCCTTACAAACCCTTTTTACTCTCCTTTTTTTTAAATATATTTTGGGTTAAGAAAATAAAATATCACTTTTAAACTTAATTTGGGTCAAAATAAAAACCATAAAGCAATTAAAACTATTACTGGTGAAGAACGTAAACATTCCAGACCCTATCAATTGGTATACAGCATCAAAAACTATGTACATAACCTATTATATTTATATACAGAATCAAAAAGCCCTTTCACAGAATTACCATAAGCCCGTAGCATACTGTGTCCGGTGCGATACGGTGGAGCGACGCGGGCGCAGAATCCGAGCCGCAGGCGACGCGCGCAGCTGCCGCGGCACAGTAATGAACGCACCCTGTACGCTGACGGCTTAGTTCTTATACAGGGGGTGAGCTCATTAGTTAGGTTTAGGTTTTAGTTTGGATTCATTATTAGCATGGAGGTTTGCGTAGTGACATTATTAGTGGCGTTGTGGTGACTAAATGTTTAGAAAAAGAAATCGCGTGAAGTCGAATAGAGAAAGAATAAAAATAAATACAAATTATGAAATTTTTGATTGACTCAAAGTTTGTCGGCAGATAGTTTATAAAAAAAAAGGCGTGCAGATGCTGTGATTATGAAATGCCATAAACTCAATACTCAAACCGAATGCATTTATTTCAGTTAAACTATTTACATGCACTTGAATTCTCAAGGAGTCGGTCAGTCACAAAGATGAAGTTAATTACCCATTCCAAACCCAGGTAAAAATATAAAAGTACTTATTTAATTAAAATTCGTTTTCTAGTTCTGGTCAAGACTATATTACAAACCAATAGCTTAAGGCTTGAATTCAGTGCCACTTGTAATTACTAATTTTATGGCATATAAAACTCTGACATTTAATAGAAGGAAGAGGAATTCATGCAGCCATTTGTAAACGATGCCATATATCAGAGAGACATGGATTAACGAGTAATCTTAATGAAATAATTGTAGACTGGACTTCTAGATAGGGCGTTTAGTATCTAACGATAAATTACATTGATGTAGACAGTTTGTCATTTCCTGTACCTATGTTCAATAAATAAGAGAGAATTGTTAGTTTCAGGAAATTACAGTTCAGCCGTACCGGTTCTCTTAGTGAATTTCATATTTTACCAATATGATATAACGTGCCTTAGAGATAACTTATCGCTCTAAAACCTTTATTAAAAACCCCTTAAATTACCAGCACAAAGATAATTTTCAATTTAAAAAACGTTTCACATAACAAACACCAAAAACTCTAATAAAAACAAAGTTGGAACCATCAAACACCATGTGTTTTGTGATCTCGGAGCGCATTACATATTCGTGCGGCATAATAAATGTATCCGCTTAATTATTATTTTGAAAATATCCGCGCCCCGGGCTCGCCGCGCGCCCGCTACACAATCATATTTCTTATAAAAATAAAAGTAAAATGAGTGTGCACTTGTTCGTGGCCCCACTTGTAAACGGGACAAACTTCGGTGAGTTATATGTTGATAATTTTAAATTGGAGTATATGGTTTTGTTTCGTGATCATTATAAACGGCAGTCTGGTTCTTAGTAAAGAATATCGCTCTTATTCTGTTCCAAAAAGGGACAATTTAAATACGGTGAAACGATTTGAAAATACTTAGTTCAGGTAGTATTGAAAAAATGAGCCAGTCTTTGAGGTTAGTAACGAGTCTGACTGGCCAAAATGCTCTGGAGTTATTTAGTAAAGTCACTCGAATACGTTTTTTTATGAATTCCATAATATTATAATACACAGAAAACATAAAATACTTCGATAATCCTTTCTTCATAGAACGAGCGTGGTAATTAATGTGGCAAATTTTCGCTACAGAATGTACATTCCTTCAATACTTAGAAGCTACGAAATGGCTACGAAATTGCGACAAAAGTACCAGGAGATCAGTTAGCAAAGGAGGTTAGAACGTATCCAGAGTGGAGTGTATTATAATGGCTGCCGAACGGGAAAGGGTTGCTCAACCCTTTGCTGCATAGACTTCGGAAGGGGAATAGAGCTGTTCTAAAAAGTTTTTATTTATTCAAAGTTTTTTTTCTATAGGCCAACTTGTTTGGTACCTAGGTATTTCTCGCAAAATCGGTTTAAAACTTTTTTAAACACATGAAATTAATCTTTAAACTACCGCGACCGTTAGAAATAACTAAATAAAAATTGAAATATGTAGGTATATTTTTTGGAAAAATATGGCCTTCAGCATGCAGCTTAGACTTCTTGCCAGGTATGTCTGAAATTAAAATGCCTCTTCTACAATTTCTGATGACTACACAACTCTATAAGGTCCCTCAGTACCCAGGGCATTGTTACCGATCAATAGCGACTCCCGCTTAAATAACAATCACTCATTCATTCGCTCCGCTCACTGCAGATCAGTTACATTCGAAATTCGAATTAAAATAGCGGCACAATGTTCTTTATTTGTTGCCACTCGCTGTCGCATTTTGAGCGCTGCCTACCTTTTGTTTGTCATTTTAATTGTCTATTTGTAAATGCGATAAAATGTCAATTAATATTGCTTGATGATAGTAGTCATCAAATATTACTGGCTATTTGTATGATATACACACGGGACTCGTGGCTAGATGATAACAACCGCAAGGGCCGATGGAAGGTTAAGCTACGCTTGCCGCGGTCGGTTCGAGGATGGGTGACCATTCATTACATATCGAGACCCGAGACGTTGGTCCCGGCTGCCATTCGTAGATATTTGGCAGTCTATAGGATTAGTCAGAAGCCTAAAATTCTGACAACCAGTCTCTCCATGGGGTATCGTGTTACTCAATAACGGGGTTGTGGAAGTCAGATAGGCAGTCGCTCCATGTAAGTTACTGGTATTCAGCTGCTTCCGGTGAGACTGAAAGCTGACCCCAACAATTATTGGGAAAAGTTAGTTTGATAGTAGTTATCAAATAAATACTGGCAATTTACACGATGCAGAGAAATGGAAAGAAAACGTTTTGAATGTGGAATAGATAACCATTTCATTCATAATGTTGGCAATATGATTATACCTACGCAATGGGTACCCATATTTGACGGAACTTTTAATTAAAAGTGTTAATAGAAACCTCTGTCTGATTTTATAATGTCTATTTTTAGGTACCGTATACTTTCAAATCCTAAGACGTAAGTAAATACTTATCTAACTAAGTAATTATATCCGTCTTGTTTACTACGTAAAACTGAAAGCTTTGTAATTTCCCACAGCGAATAAAAGGACGCTCTTTCAAAATGTATTATTGTTGAAATAAGATTTTGAAATTGCCTACTGCTATTTAAGAACTAAAGTTTTTAGCGCCTACATATTCAAGTACCTATCTAGAAAAGATTCATAAACATATTCATATTTATTTGTTTAAGCTTTGTGAAAGGTTACTAACATAGGTTTGTATGTAATTGTTACTAATACCTGTGCTAATACTATATGGATTATGAGTAATTGTAGTCCGAATCAGAATCGCCATACAACGTGACAATGCTGCCAGCCTTTTGGGCACTTTTCCTGTCGACAGCGATGCGGACGAATTTTTTGATGTCCTATGATTCTTTTCCTTCTTTTTTATTTTATTTTATTTATTTTTAATCTGTAATAAATGTGTATATATTCGGCAATAAAATGCATTAAAAGTCCGAAATAAAGAATTTTATATTACATATAAACACACTCACTTATTAACTTTCCTCGAATACTAAGTAGATACCTATAAATACTCTGAATTAAGTGCTCTCAAGAATAAAACCTATGTATTATTTCATCATTTATTTGTAAAATAAGGAAACGACAAGCGAAACCAGAGGTTCCACCTTTGGTTTCGTTTCTCGTATGGACATAATTACATGTTAGATTAGTATTTACTTAGGTCTCAGGCTTAGAAAGTATACCTAAAAATAGACATTATTATAATCAGATAAGCTCTAAAAGACAAAAACATGTGTGAAATAACATGTGTTATGCAAAAATAATTCATATGCGCCTAGCCTTAACAATATCTAATTTGTTAAAAACAATACTGGCATAATAACAACCCCTTAAATAGGAAAATTACACGGCAAGGGAACACTGCAATAATGCCTTATTCAGTTGCTATTATTTATTCGATAAACTAACTCAACCTCTTTGGTACACAATCACTAATAACATTTTACCACCAAATCAAAGGATAATCAACCTGAGCTTTCTGTAAATAAAGGTTTATAGAAACGTATGGTTACCTTTGTCGATTTTAATAATGGGTTATCGCCGATATAAAATAACAATATTGTTTGATAACTATGACATATTGTAATATTACAGTCACGAAATTCCGTTCGACTATTAATTATTATTTAAATTATCGCTATTATGAAATTATTGAGGTTTATTTATCCTCAATCGCTGGTAGATTAGCGTGACGATAAAATATTTTGATTAGGTCATTATTATGCGAGTAAAAGGACTAGGTACTCTACCTGACAAGAATATGACACAATGTAACCCTGCCTTTGCGCACGCTAAGTAACTTAGGTATTCACAAGCACGTTGAGCCATTGGTCACGGGCTCCCGGCTGACATTTTTAGATCGATAGTCGTTACGGGTGGTTAGAATCCCAAAAGACTGATAACCAGTTTTACCACAGGAGGTCAGATAGGAAGACAACGGATAGACTGGAATCCGATCCCAACGCAGTTGAGAAAATGCTGGGCAAATGATGACTCAGAGAATCGTGAAAAGCTCTTTTGAGTAAGATTTTTGCGTGTTCAAATCACGTCGGGGTCACTTTAGAGACATAGGTGGCAGGTAGTCTACCTGTCTCCTCTTACGCGTACTGGAGGTGAAGTTGTGGTCGAAGAGCGGAAGTGAAACTCCAACTTGCAGTTAATACAATTGTAATTAGGTACGCACACTATTTAACACAGTCATATAATTAATAGTCATATAATTAATAGTCATATAATTAATAGTCATATAATTAAAGAGCTGATAGTGGCTTCACCATCAGCTCCAGTTCTTCTGGTTCTTACCAGGATAACAATTAATTAACGTCCCTACATCGGGAAAAGCATTAATTTGTAAAAGGTGATGAGCAGTTGACATTCGGCTATTGTAACTTAGATAAATTAATAACTGACCCACTAAAAAGAAAAAAACAACCGACTTCAAAAAAAAAAACTACGAACATTAACGTTATTTTCCAAGTCGGTGGCAAAAAACTAAAATACAGATCCAGAGACACCGACTTCCGAAATTAAAGTTATTTTTCACTTTGTGGTGATTTTTTTGGAAGTCGGTTGTTTTTATTTCAACAATGAGAAAAGTGGTATGACAGTGACAAAAGTACTTAAACCTAAGTTTGAAAAGAGTTCATTACAAAATAACCTAGATGGCTTTTACGGAATCTATCCAGCTGTCGAATTCCTACGAACATACACCAATAATATCCCACTATCAGTTAGCTATGCAACCTATATCGTGAGGTACTTATACCTCCATAAACACTGGTTGTAATGCCTTGCGCGAGGAAGCCGGCCACGCCTCACAAGACGCACACCTTTCCATGTAGGTATGTACTGTCTTATATATAAGACAGTGCGCACAACAGACATGCAGCAGGATTACCATAACATAATAAGCCTATAATTTTCCTACTGCTGGGACACAGGTCTCCTCTCGGTGAGAGGGAGTGGGCCGTAATCCACCACGCGGGCCCAGTGCGGGTTGCTAGATGTCACATGTCTTCGATTTTATAGTTCTAGGACATGCCGGTTTCCTCACTATGTTTTCCTTCACCGTTTTGAGAGCAGTGGTGATAAAATAATTTACACAAAGTAAGGCGCCTGTCTGGGTTCGAACCTACGACCTACAACCATGGGCGCTAGTTAATTTTCAGGGTGTCGCAACTTCAGCTCCACGAAGCGAGATCGATCATTTTTGCACATCACCTCAGATGTGTTAGGTTATCGTATGTCCATTCATACAAGGAGTAACTTTGTCAACTTATGTAGAAAAGCTAAGCAATTAAGAGGCTTACAAGAGCTAAAGCGCGGTCACTGTCGGATTGCATAGAAAAGAAAGAGACGCGCGATGACACAACGCTGGTAATTTATTGCAAAATATGAAGCAATTAAGGATTTACAAAAAATCTATTCATTGGACTAAAAAACTAAAACACTATTACGTTAGTATGTTACTTGTAGAATAATCTGACAAAAAAACTGAATGTTTGCATGTTTAATAGTATTGTCTTTAAACGTTAAAAAAATTTTTAGAGGTATCTTCATGATTTTTTTCTATCATATTAAGTTAATTGTATTATTTGTTCAACACACTAATCTAACTAGCATATATCCAGAAGAATATCATATATTTTTCTGATTTTGGTTACTGCAGTGGATCATATATTTTAAGGCATTATAAATTTTCGTTTAGGTCATGTAATCCCCTTAAAAGAATGTAGGATGCAAGAGCGAACAAAGCGAGCCCGATAATTTTTGCATCTCGCCTCGAATGGGATAGTTTTATTTTGTCCATGCATACAAAAAGAGGATAATGCTAGGCCCCCGTCTAGGCTCGATTAGATTTTTCGGAAATAGGAGTTTGTTGACTAATACACAAAAGCTGTAGAATCGAGAGATTGCAGAATGCAAGAGCGAGAGAAGCAAGCTCGAACATTTTAGGACCGCGCCTCGAATAGGTTGAGTTCTCTATTATTCTATTAGAAGTTTTCGGATATTTATTAGTTCTGCATGTTTTTACATCTACATTTTATTTTGAAGCCAGGGGGGGTGCAAGTGCACTCTCTTGTACCCCGCTCCGGGCGCCCATGCTTACAACCAGTAAGCCACAGCCGTTTCCACTGCTCAGAATTGCCGTGATACCCTAACAACGGGTCAATATTTGACAAACTGTGAAGTGAAGCGAAGGAGCAATAAGACCTTCCAACATCTTATTAACATTATGAAATGCAAATAAAGACATGATTCGAATTTGGTACGATTTTACTCTTACTGATCGAAAAGAAAATGAAACCACGTGGTATTCGAATAAATAACCAAATCGAGTTAAATGATAAATGATTTTATTTCTGTAAACAGGTTTGTACAAACACTTTTACACGTCAATCATAATGGTCTTTTGAGGAAAAACCACGCAGATTGAGTGGACCTGTCCAGTCAGTGCACGCATTTTTCAGTGATCGTGCAGCTCAACTCAGAACTTAAGGAGCTCAACGATTCGACGAACAACACCAACGAAAGGACATTTGGGTAGGCCACAAAAATTACTCAAACTGCCAAAATGATAGATAGATATAATAGATTAAAACTAGCTGAGAGGGGGAAAAAAAGCTACAATGACCCACATAGTCTTCACATTCACAATATTAAAATAATACTCATGTATTTAATCTAGCCTGCCTGCTACTCACATTCACGGACAGGTTTCTCTTTAGTTATCTCAGTGTCAAATAAAATACATCAACATGCGACTTATTTAAACTTTATTTTATATCGGGTGATTATTAAGCGTTAATCAATTACTTTCCTATAATGAAAAAGCTTTAAAGTTCTTTAAAAAATATATTAATTGCTTACCTTGAACTGGGAACCATTGCTTCTGAACAGTTTTTCAGTAAATTTTTGACGACTTTAAGACTGATTTTTGCGAGTGTGCGCGCCACATTGTTTTCATAGAGCGATATTGTCTGTGTCTGTCTTCATTCATTCATTAATTCTAATAGACAATATTTCAGGTCTGTGGCTAACCTTAGGCTGTGTGGTATAGTAGATAGATTAGTAACTAGTATGTATGTAGATAGGCACTTGGGTATATAGGGAAACATTAGGTAGTAAGCTGTAGGTATTGTTTCAGTAATCAGTCGATTTGAAATGATGGTTTAGCAGAAGGTTTAATGTATTATGCAATACGGCTTCAGTGCTGGGAAATACACTGAAGACGCTACCCTGGAACTGTCAAACATAATAGTTGAACACCTAAACAATAATGGATGTTTATCTGAAATAAAATATTTGAATTTGAATAAGCAAAAGTCATCGAGTACATCTCACACCTTCGCTTTGCCGATGACATCGTCATAATGGCAGAGACGCTGGAACAGTTAGACCAGATGCTGCATAGCCTAAATGGAGGCTCTCGGCGGGTTGGCCTCGGCATGAATTCGGACAAGACGAAAATCATGTACAATTCGCACGTCTTGCCGAGTCCAATCCGCATCGAAGGGTCACTTCTCGAAGTTGTGAAGGAGTATGTCTACCTTTTTTTTTTTTTTTGATCTTGGGTGGAAAATCCTCATGGATGTCCCCCGTCCTGGGGGGGCGGAGGGGTCTGTCAGACTCTTACTGACTAAAAACCACCCCAGTGTTCCATCTCACACCTGCGCCGGGCGTCGCGGGAACGTACGAATCTTCCGCAACCCCCGACTGGTGCCGGCCCGCCTTTGCGGGCCCCGTCCGGTCGAGCGGGGGGAGTGAGGTGTTTGACTCCCCCCGCGACATCTAAGAGGGGCGCGCGTGGAACACTACGCGCCGCCGCCTCGGATCCTGATGTATGGGGGGCGACGGACGTCCCCAAGTCCGTCGTCCCTGGACCCATTTAGGGGGGCTGGAATAGGGCGTTGTCCGCCCTCCGCCGACGCCCGGTGCGCCTGCTGCGGGCCGGGTGAGAGGATGAGATCTCTCGCTCCCTTTCCGCAGCCTCCTTCTGCGAGATAACTGTTTCGCAGAAGGATACCACCCCGTCCCAGGACTCGTGACCGCCGACCATACATTCACTACGGCCGGCAGCGACAGGTCACTGCCTACTCCTATGATGAGGGCACGACGCGGCTCCTCCCAAGCGGCACACTCTGCCAGCGTATGCCGCGCCGTGTCCTCCCGACAGTCGACGCAGTGGTGACACCGGGCGTCCGGCTCCCTGTTTATGCGACACAGGTACTTCCCAAAGCAACCATGCCCCGAGAGCACCTGCGTCACCCGAAACGACAGGGAGCCGTGCCTCCTCCCGAGCCAGAGGTCGAGCACCGGCCGGACCACCTCGATGGTGACGAGGCCGACGGTAGGACGTGAGAGCCTGTCCCGCCATTCCGCCACCAGGACCTCGCGGAGCTGCGACCGACGCTGCTCCATATGTCGCTGCATCGGTCGCTCGCCCCGCGCCCGCCATTCCTCGCGCCACCGGTACAGTGACGCGTGCACCTTCGCCTCCAGGTCAGTGCACAAGCCGCCTCGTAGGAGATCATGCAGTACCCCCTTATGACTCTGACGGCCATCGCTCTCTGCGGCTTTCGCAGAACAGCAATGCTGCCGGCCGTCAGGTCAGCCGCCCAGATCGGGGCCCCGTAAAGGGCCATCGATCCCTACGTAGAGCCGCCTACAAGCGGCGCTCGGGCCCCCCAGATTGGGAAGCAGCGTTGACAGCGCCCAGCCGCGCCCAACAACTTGGGCGCCAGCAGCTGGAAGTGGGGGCCGAAATCCCACTGACTGTCGAGCACCAAGCCCAGGTACTTCATGGTGGGGTCGACAGCGATTCGTACCCCCCCCCACCACAATGTGGGATCCGGACGGTGGCGCCCGCCGGGGACCATGAAACACCATGGCCTCCGACTTGTTGAGGGCCACCTCCAGGCCGAGGCGCCTTATGCGGCTCACCGTCTGTGAAACCGCAGCCGTCGCCAGCAACTCTGCCTCCCTGTGCGAACTCCCCGGGCCGTGACCAGCGTATCGTCCGCGTAGCACGTCAGGTCGACGCCCGGTTGGAGTTCGCCTCTCAGCACCCAGTCGTACCCGATGTTCCACAGGAGCGGGCCCAGGACCGATCCCTGTGGAACACCGCGCGATATGTGGCGCTGCCTAACGCCATCGCGTCCCATGTAGGTGACACACCTCTCCGCCAAATAAGCCCCAACGATGCGGCGGAGGTAGAGAGCCACCCGATGATACCGCAGTGCCTCCCGAATACAACTCCAGGGCAGGGTGTTGAAGGCGTTGGAGATGTCCAAGGACACCGCCACCACCAGGTATGCAGGTACGCAGGTATGTCTACCTAGGGCAAGTCATCCAGCTCAGTAGACACAACTTTGAGAAAGAAGTCGACAGAAGGATCCGGTTAGGTTGGGCAGCGTTTGGAAAACTTTGTCAAGTTTTCTCGTCGCCAATCCCGCAATGTTTGTGGACTAAGGTCTGTTCAACCAGTGCGTCCTGCCCGTTATGACATACGGTGCTGAAACGTGGACACTGACACATGGTTCACAAATTTAAGGTCGCTCAGCGCGCTATGGAGCGGGCTATGCTCGGGGTTTCTTTGAAGGATAAAATCAGAAACGAAGTTATCCGGAAAAGAACCGGAGTTACCGACATAGCTTGCAGAGTAAGCAAGCTAAAATGGCAGTGGGCTGGCCATGTTTGTCGGGGGACCGATGGCCGGTGGAGCAGTCGAGTCCTGGAGTGGCGACCGCGTACCAGCAGGCGTAGTGTGGGACGCCCCCCAGCTAGATGGACCGACGACCTCAAAAAAGTGGCTGGGACAGACTGAATGCGGAAGACGGAGGACAGGGTGTTGTGGCGTAGCATGGGAGAGGCCTATGTCCAGCAGTGGACTACGATAGGCTGAGTTGATTGTTGATTGAAGCAAAAGTCTGTCGGTGTCTTCCTGGACCTATCGAATACGTTCGATACCTTTTCTGTCCCCAAATTAATTAACAAGCTGGAGTAAATTGTCATTCGTGGCATTGCCCTAAATATCTTTCGTAGCTACGTAAGGGGGCGTTAACAGGTTGTAAAAATCGAAACATTTATTAGCAACTCAGAAAATATGATTTTTGGTTTACCTCGGGGTAGTGTCCTAGGCCCAACCCTCTTTCTTATCTTTGTCAAGGAGCTGTGTCAGTTATCTCTTCCGAACACACTCATAATTACATATGTGGACGACACAGCTCTTATAACCCATGGTACGGACTGGCCTGAGACTCGTGAGAAGGCAGAACCTGCTTTGAGGTTAGTCATAATATGCTTAATCTCGAATCTGCTCACGCTCAATATCTCAAAGACCAATGTCATCCTCTTCACCCCGGGAATTCTTAGCCAACCACCTACGACATTTGGGATCAAGAGTCATGTGTGTGCTTACCCCGCGGCCACCACCTGTAACTGTGCTCGAAAGAACAATCTTACAGTATCAAATATCTTGGAGTTATATGGGACAATCTTCTAACTAGGAAAAAACAGGTTGACTCTATCGTGGTTCGTGTCAGAATACTAATTTACTTAGGCTGCTGAGTTTCAGTTCCTAAAACATTGCTCTCACTCAATCAGTTCTCGGTTACTGCATAACTGCGTGGGAGGGGGGGGGACCCACAAGACAATCATGCTGCGTTTAGAAAGGGCACCGAGAGCAGTGCTAAAAGTACTTGCAAAGAAACCTATTCGATTTCCAACTACTGAATTATATTCACTTAGTGAGGTTTTTGCACTAAGACAGCTGTTCGTTCTACAAACAGTGATACCACCTTTTGCTTTACGACTCAAGTACCTTATAAAAAAGCGACGCTCTGACAGAATCTGGAATACTGAACTCTGCAGATTTGCGCTGGTAAATCGCCACTTCAACTACATTTGTTCTAAGCTAAACAGTAATACAAATAGGAGAATCAAAATCTACCCTTTAACAAGAAATTTATTGAGAAAAAAATTGACAGACAGGCTTAAGTCCTTCGATGTCATATAATGCAACTAGGCAACTTGTGGTATCATAAATAAATTAACATGCTAGGGTTCTTTCAATGCACATCTTTCACACATACATACTCTCTCACACACACACACACAAACACTCTCATCCTCTCAACCACTCTACATTATACAAAGTAACATTACACATAAAACTTAGTGTTTTGGAACGAAGTTCCTTATCGCGCGTTGTGAAAGGGGGCTAGACGGAAAAAATTCTTACGAAAAGTTGTCACGACACTTTTTGGTATAGTAAGCTATTGTAAGCTGTGCGGCGTCGCATGTTTCTCTGTCTGTCTCTCTCTCTTATAGAAAGCAAGCCAGATATTTTGACAACAACAACAACAACAACAACAACAATCATCAACAACAACAACAACAACCCAGCAACAACAACCAACAACAACAATCAAACAACAACAACAACATCAACAATTCCTTCACTAATTAATCGAAAGGAACTTCGTTCCATCCGGGTGTCCCTTGACACCTCTCAAGTTTTTTTTTTTTTTTGTTAGTCTTTATTATTTATTATAAGACTCCCTTAAAATGTCAAAGTCTGGAACGAATGTCTTCCATGTATTTTGTGTTGGGCGTTGATAGTCGCGTCACAGAATTTTACTCCTGCAGCTTCTTCGTATCTTTTGTTAAGTTATACCTAAGTTGTTTCTAATAAACTTTTTTATATTATTTCACGCAAATTGTGGTAAGGCAATTGTTTTACTAGGCTTGGATTTTTATCCAAACTTTTGTTTACATTTTCACACAATTTTCTAAGAAGTTCAGAACTGCAATTGAACAATTATCACATACAGAATTTTCCGTGAATGTATTTCAGCTTTTGTTTCTGTAAAATTAAAAGAAAGTAGTTCAAATACCTTAAGAATTTAAGAAATACATTTATTCAACAAAGAGAACTTTGGGAATGTCTAGGATCTCAAACTTATATTAAGTAGTACATTCTCTGTATAATTCCAAACTCAGAAGTACTGAAGTACATACCTGCCAACTATACCTACATATATGGTATTATCATAGTTAGAAACAGGTGCTCACCGAGACAGTTGCGCACCGTTACTGCAAACTGTCTGAAGTTGTGGCAGCAACCGTGCGAGTGAACGTACTTAGCAAAAATAATTACAAAGTTCTGTAAGGACATACTTAGTGAGTTAGTTGTGGAGTTGTCGTCTGTGATACTAGGGGTGGTTTGTGAAGTGCTTTTTATCCTTTAGGAAAAAAAGTTACCTAGATTTTTATAGACTGAATAAGTGGCTTTTTGTCCAACATCTTACTTCATGTCAAGCAATGACGCGGTTGACGTTTGTTTGTCTCTATTTCACGTTACTTAATCATTTATTTTACAAGTGCGTGTCTTTTACATACATACACATACATAACATCACGCCTGTATTCCCCGAAGGGTTAGGCAAAGGTGTACCTATAGCACACCCACATTTCGCCAGTTATGTTTAAGTCCCATGTAATAGGGGGCGAGCCTATTGCCATCAACCGGGCACAAATTTTGACTCCGGGCTGCTACCGAGAAATTCCAGATGGAAAAACCCGATAACACTGCACGACCCGGGAATGGAGCCCATGACCTCATGTTCAGCAGTAGCGCTTGCGAACACTAGACCAGCGAGGCAGGCGTGTCTTTTACATTAAATTAAAAGTGAAAAATATAAAATAACCTTTCCAGATTAAAAATGGGTTCAAAAACCAATTTCTACTTAATAACATTACACAGACTAACAATATAAACAACCTGCACGGTACACTTTCAGAAATTACACACAGCAGGCATACAACATTACTGAGATGAGTGGGTGCTGCCAACTGCAGCAACCTAATTGTCCCCCATTGCAGTGTCCCCCCGGCGGTCATGATCTAGCCACACGACTACCCCAAGGCTCTCACTAAATACAACCAACTTCGCAAATGCAACGAAAAATTCCAAATTCGAAATTTTAATTTGACGTTTCGTAAAATTCCCGCCATAAACGGTAAGGATTGTTTCAATCGTGAGATTTTTTCGTCATATTCGTGAGTTTTTTTACCGAGTTTAGCCTTAGGGTTTGTAATTAGACGTGGTTGATGTATGCTGCATGTGTTCGAGATGTGACGTGTGAACTGGGATCACGAGTTCGTGATACGACTCCTCATCAGTGTTCTGGATCGATGTCAATTGTAGGGATCGTATTGTTTCTGTGAGGGCCTAATGATGAGTCTGCATTCCTGACTAAGTAATTGTTACGTGGAAGTTCTTCGGTATTTTAGTTGCATAGCTAAAATGAAATATTTTTAAGTAGAGGTTTGTTTTTTAAATGGTAAACCATGTCTCAGCTCTCTGAACTGAAATCTTATTCCTTTAAAGAGCAATTCCAATATTAAGAATGCAAAGACTTTTGAGAGCTAAAATCATAAAAATAAAATAAGTCACATTGTGTTGATTTTGTTTCTTACTTTACTTTATGTTTCTAATGGTTAGAGTTTCAACGAAAATACGTCAGAGGTTCATACTGACCACCAAAACTGTAAGATTAATATCGTAGCCAATTTTAAAAAGTCACCACCACTTTAATCTCTGGCGTGTTTGTACCTGCCGTGGTTTGACGATGACAGCACTAGTGGGAGATCAAAGGAATGAATCCAATATGTGCAGTGATGCAGACGCGATAGAGGGGCGTAACTCATAATGTGAGAGTTTTGACAATTGATTCATAAAATGACTGAATAAGTCAAGTGGCAAGTTTATTCATGGATATTGCCGCTCACAATTCAATATAAACAAACAAACTACTTAAATAATAATAAAAAACCAAAATTATAATATCCTAACTTAAAACTATTAACAAACTAAAACATGGCGTCGTAAAATTCTTCCGCATGGACTGGTAATACTCAAAATACCTACCCAAAGACAATTGGCTCAAGACAAGTTCCTTCTAAAGGGGTTCGTCTAGACAGAGCATACCATAATCGGACCTATTTCTACTGCTGCAACATTACAGTTGTCCAGTTTGAGTTTTAAAAAGCATGCTGAAATTGCAGGAAATTGCATGAAATTGCAGACACATGACATTTATATTATTTAAGTGTTGACTTTATGGTTGATAATGCTAATGTTGCAATAAAAAGTCGTCTTTAGGAAACCTACTGACGTTGTACTTTTATACAGAATTAACAAAGCCGCTAGAAACAGAAAAAGTAACCACCGTGTTAGTAACCGGCGTGATTGTCTGTGGCGTGTTTGGACGATGACAGTTCTAGCGGAGATCAAAGGCGTGCACTCATTATGTGCAGCGACACAAACAAACGAGGGAAAAAATAGGGACAGGTCTTGTTATCGATAAAAGTGAAGTTTGAAGGCGAAACTCTAAACTTCGAGGGTAAACGTTCAAATGCTCAAAATCCTGTTAAACTTAATTTCGAGCTACAAAGATGTTAAGTATTTCTTTTGAGAAATATAACAAATATATTTGAACTCTTTGCAAACTACTAACTTTGTAAAAAAAAAATGAGGAAAATGTCGATGCTTCAAATGATTAAATTATTAGGAAGAGTAATTCAGTTACTACGAGCATCACTCAGACGATAGTTACTTACCGTTCTAGATACCTAAATTAAATCATACGTCGGCCTGCCAGAAAAAAAAAATCACGAGCACTGATATTCCGCAATCGACATTAGTCACAGCACTATTTAAAAAGCTGAATGCACTCTGATAGAAATTTGTTTTTAATCGACCTCAAATTGGGCGCGAAATGAGTTGGACCCTCGGGTGGGGTGCGTCAAAGATAGCTTCATTACAAACGCGGAATTAATATTCTAAACATTTATCATGTTCAAATATATTAATTGCTACGCTCTTTTAACTACCAGACTTTTTTTGACGAAGATTTTTTTGTAGTTGTGTAAAAAATAGTGACCTTTGCGCTTTTGCGTCATTTACTTGTCAAAACTCAAGGTAAAGCTATTCATCAAATTCGTCATTTCTTACTCTATTGTTAGATTTTCAAATCAGCCTTTAAATTCCTTCTAAAGTATTTTTATATAAGCCAATTATTTTCAAACTTATTTTCAGAGATGTGTGTTGACTTTTTCAGTAACTACGAGCTTGGAATGTTGTGATAAATCCTTTATACACTTACACTGTAATATTTTATTAAGTCTAGACGTTATATTCTGAAACTATTTACTTATTCGGAAACCAACGTGCTGGGTCCGTGCTGGTGCTACGAATGCGGTCCTTATTGGCAGTGGCACAGCTATTTGATCTTAGATGGACAATTGGCCCGCCCATAAACAACTGTTGTATTGGTTAAATAAGATTTACATTATTTTGCACGTGTTGCTGGTAATAAAAGCGTGACCACAGATTCTAATTTACGGTTCGGAATTCAAAACGATTGTTTCCCTCCAAAATCTGACAGCTCAATTACATTTCGCCTCGGACGACATTTGTTCAAATTGCCTATGTTTTATGGATATTACCACTTATGATCGACCGTGCAGCTAATGCAATGGGTCTCTTATTTTTAGGAAGCTAAAGCTTGAAATTTAATGACAACCAACTTTGGAACTGTAAGTTTGAATTTGTAAACATAGGTTCTTTTTACGTTCCATTTCGCGGTTAATACAGCGTGTAAATGAGTTCTTTATCATGTCGTGTTTTAAGCGGCTGTTTATAAAGTTTTGTTTCGGGTGACACTGAAGGGTGAATAAATTAAAATAAAAGCGATAATTTAGAGGGAAATGATCCTTCAACAAATTGGCATGTAGTTGTAACTACTTTATTTGTAGATTTTTTAGGGATTTGATAGCCGAATTTTTGATTAGAACAAAAATTTTCTGTAGAAGTAGAAAACCATCGAGAGTAATAAAAAAATATATTAAGTGACCTCTGCTTGATCTACATCAACTTTTTTTTTTGTTTGCTGGCTCTGTCCCACTGCTGGGCAAAGAGAGGTCTGAGTCACCTTGAACCAGCTACTAGGGCCACATACACGACGGGTATTCATATTTGGTGCATTGTTAAGTAGCAAGTTACATTTTTGAAATTTTAGGGTGACGTACTACCTGGCTCCGCTGTCCGTCCGTCCGTCCGTCTGTCTGTCTGCGGGTTGCATTTCATGAACCGTATTAGGTAGATAGTTGATTTTTTCACAGCGTGAATTTCTATGGCTATAACAAAAAAAATATGTTTCACTTTTTTTTTACTTGACGTGTTTTTTGCGGAATTTTCTGCCTTGTCGTACGGAACCATTCGTGTGAGAGTCCGACTCGCATTTGGCCGGTTTTTATCTTTTCGTCTCGAGCAAGCACTCAGTTTCTGCATCAATACATATAGGCCTGCCTTAGCTTCCGAATTCCACTTTTTGCTGTTGAAACCAAACAACCTTTTACTATTAATAGTAACATTAGCTCCCTTATTTCTTTTCCCTAAAGCTTATGATTCTAGAACATATTCTTTCCACTACGTATAATTTGCCTACTTATGTACTGTAATACATAAAGACATTTCACACTGGATACATACGTTCATCGTGCACCTGCCATTCAAATCACGCCTACAGCACTTAACAGCAATAATACTATCGAATAAACAAACGATTATGAACTCTAACGCATTGTGATAAGAGTTGTGAAATATTAAGCACTAGTAAAGTATTTGTCTTAGTGAAGCGAGTTATGGACAAAGATTAAGGATTTAGACTTAAAGAAAGTAGTATTTTAGAAAAGATTTCTTTAATTGGTAATAATTTAATACACACATCAAAAGTGTCCAGGGATCAAGCACGTTTTAGCTAGTTACTGAAAATCTGTTCGTTTAATTATATTTTTTGTAACTCCTATGGACAATTCGTCATTTGAAAAGGGAATAGTTTTTTCATTTCTCATACTTACACGGAAAGTAGTGTTTGTTTGATCCGAGTAGCGGGTGGAACACGCTGCTGCCCATCTTTGGGCGGGAAAGACTCATAGTAATTTCTTCTCTCTCTAGAGCGGGAATGAATTTTAAAAATAGAAGTATATTTGGTTAAGTAGTCGGCTACGAAATTTTTTACATAATCAAGAAAAATAAAGATTAAAAAAAAATGCGGCGTTTTTGTGAGTGTATAAACAGCCAGTGTGAATTAAAAAAAATACCTTTAAGCGGGACGGCCCGCGGCGGTGACGCGGTGTGTTCCATATTAAAAAATTTAAAAGACGAAATTTGGCGGGATACTAACTCTGTAAGCTGTTAAATTCTAAATATCGGTTATAGAGACTAATATTTAATCAAAAATGAGTTCAAGCGATTCTGAAATGCTGACCCCAGATTCGGTTAAAGACGAGGCAAATACAGTAATCGAAAATCTTTTGCCAGGAATTTCAAAAGAGAAATACTTAAATACATACCTACAATAATTTTATGAAGTGGCGAGCAGAGAAGAAAATATAATATTTTCCGAAAGTGTGTTTCTTATATACTTCAATGGACTACATAGCAAAATACAGCCCTGTTAGCCGATTCTGGGGCCTGGGGCGAACTTGACAATGTTAAAAAGACATGGAGAATGGACATCCAGCACAGTCGCGGAAGGCTACATTGAGGATTCTGTCCAAAATAAAGGTAAAATTTCAAACAAATTAACTGAGACTATAAATTTACGCCCCAATTCTCCTCAACCAACTATTTTAAGGGAGTCTCCGCCATGGATTCCACCGTCTAATCATATACCACTTTTACAGACAAATTTGGCTGTGCTGAATACACCCAAATTTGTCATAATATATTATCAAACAGCGTAAATATTCCAAACAAAAACTTAACTTTAAATTAATTTTAAATAGGTACTACTCATATTATTATTATCAATAAACATTTTATAAAAACTAAAAAAAAATACTTTCCTTATATTTGAAATGAAAAGTAGAGTGTTTAACACGGTAGAAAGTTATCAATTCCTATACTCGGACTATAGCCGCCCTCGCTGCGCGCGGGCAGTCTAAATACCTCGTATAGGAATTGTTTCCTTTCGACCCTTGTATAACAATCTACTATTGAATTTCGGTCAAAAGATGGACGGTTTCGCTCTCGTGGATCAGTCGTGAGGTCGGAGCGGAGTCGAGTTATGACCGCTACGCGCAACGCCGTTTATGGCCCTAGTGTATTCTTGAAGGTGCGTTTTTTCTCGGATCAGTCGGTTTACAGCCGTTCTACCTAAAGTAAACTCAACGCGAGAAGTGCTTGTCATTAGAAACAAATCACACGGATCAAATCAACATTTTGTGAAGCATGGTACTAGGCGAGCAGACTTATCAGGAGATACTTTTTGTTGCCCACACAAAACCAACTACTACTTTACTTACTTTTTACCAATACATAACATTATTGCGAGTAAAGTGGCGGCTTTAGTCAAACTGTTCGCCTATACTAATGTCAAGCACTCACTGGCCCGCGGGGAAATAAAATGTGGGAACAGGACGAAGCCTTTATCAATTAAATATAATGGCCAGTTGATCGACTATCACATCTGCGTGCTACTCTATGCCCGCCCGTGGCATACAGTTACCGAAGTGGCAGAACGCAAGCGGAGCGCCCGCAGGCATCACGGAGCGCCCGCGCCGCCCGTACGCACCTTACGTTATACTTGCCGGCCTGAAACATTAGGGATAAGCTTGGTTTTTTGTTCAAGGTGAACGTTATTGTGTCTTGGAACATCTTGAGATCATATCTCTTTTGTTTACCTCAGAAATATCTACTTTGGAGGTATAAAAGTTAAAATTAATTTCTTCACGAAAACAAGTTCAGCGTACTTAATCGTTCGTCAAACGTATAAGTAGGAATGAGTTATCTATTGTAACTACATGTCAGTGAGAAGTTCCCTCACTTGATGAAAAAGTACAGAGCAAAGGAGTACACAATCCTGATATAACTAAGATTTTTCTGATTTTTTACGTGTGAATTTTGTTTGCCTTAACCGGGGTCAAATATTTTTTTCTTTCTTTCTTATTAACCGACTTCACAAAAAGGAGGAGGTTCTCAATTCGTCTGAATGTTTTTTTTTTTTTTTGATGTTTGTTAGCTCATAACTTTTTTCTGGGTGAACCGATTTGGATGATTCTTTTTTTATTTGATAGCCGGTGCTTTACATGTGGTCCCATTTAAATTTGATCAAGGTCTGACCAGTAGATTTTGAGTTATCCTTAATACTGCAGATTTTTTCCACTTAGTTTATATGGATGATGTGTTAATAATTTCCTGTCACTGTTATTTACACACCAAGTAGTGGTATACGAATTTGTGTGGGGTAGGTACCGCAACTAAAAAGTGAAAAATAAAAACTTTTTTAGAAAAAAACAACCGACTTCCAAAAAAAACACTAAAAGACGTGAAAAATAACTTTAATATCGGAAGTCGGTGGCCAAACACGAAAATACAAAACCAAAGGCACCGACTTCCGAAATTAAAGTTATTTTTCACGTCTTTTAGTGTTTTTTTTGGAAGTCGGTTGTTTTTTTCTAAAAAAGTTTTTATTACTAACCTACTACCCACGGTGTGCTTGTGGAACGCGATAGCGCGACGGACGTGGCTTTTAAGCAGCTCCGTAGCACCTGCTATGCGGTCCGGCTACGCTTTGCATACGTCCGACTAACGTCTGCGCTGCATCTACACAGCTACGTAGCCACTGCTACGTGGAGTTTACGCTTTGCATACGTTCGACTATCATCTGCGCTGCCTCTACGCATCTGCGTAGCAACTGCTACGCGACGCCTACGCATTACATACGTCTGCGCTGCCTCTACGCAGCTGCGTAGCAACTGCTATGCGGAGTCTACGCTTTGCGTACGTCGGAATAAGGCCAACGCTGTCTCTGCACTGCTATGTGGCAGCAGCTATGCGAAATGTACGCTTTTAAAACGTCCTACTAACGCCTATATTGCGCAACAATGGATAATTTCTGAGGAAAATTACTTCAACTAGCTGATATTATGTTCTGGGAATAAATCAGACAAACAAGTAATTCTAAGAAAATAGAATAATGGCTACATTGTGATTCAGTTCATGATCTCATGTTATTAGATCATAATCTAGACCGATTTAACTTGTCGATACTCAGTATAAATAGTATCTATTATTGGAAAATAACCAGAAAAACCGTACAAATACACACCAGATCTACTTAAATATTATGCTCATTTGCTGAACACAACAATCTTCTGAAAATCACGAACAAAAATCAGCTGTAGTAAAAACAAACATTCGGTGCAACGACATGTTAAACCGCGTTTATTTTAAATTAACTAAGACCTATTTTTGTTCAAGTTCATATTAAAATATCATATTCCGTATTCCCCAAATCCATGTAGCAGAAGATGCAAACAAAAGCAAGACAAATTACAACGCGACTTCAACACAATCACGTTATTTCTTTCACAACACTTTTGCATGTGATATATAGCCGTAACTACATAATAAACACATCACTAGGCCACAATAGGCCAATAATTACGTATTGTGTTGCAACGAGCCATTCAATAGGCCGTCTCTTCAGCAGGTGGGGAACATTGTTCGTCTGCATAGAACTTGTTGGTGAACTGAACTGTTGCACCAATTACTTGTGACTAATATATCGACCGATAGAGCAGTGGCAACGGCCGCGATTTACGAGTTGTAGGTCGTAGGTTCGATCCCTGACAGGCACTTTAATTTGAGTAAATTATTTCATCACCACTGCTCTCAAAACGGTGAAAGAAAACATCGTGAGGAAACCGGCCTGTCCTAGAACAAAAAATTCGAAGACATGTGACATCTACCAACCCGCACTGGGCCCGCGTGCTGGATTACAGCCCACTCCCTCTCACTCAGAGGAGGCCTGTGTCCCAGCAGTGGGAACATTATAGGCTGATTATGCATGCATGCAATATATCGAAGTTGATTAGGATATGGTAATTTATGGAAACACGGTCTCATGCAAAAGAATGATTGCTGCAGCAAAAAATGAAGTAGGTACCTAATAAAACGTTTGCTATGGAAGTTGCTAATTTCATTCCATTCTTTTGGGATTTGATCTGATTTTACTCAAGTCAGTTATCTTTAATCTGTGGAATAAAATTGTCGTCTGACAGTTCATTTTCGTATAGAAAATTAGTCAAATATTAAATTCGCAGGATATGACATTAGGTATAAAAGTTTGGTTGTATTCGCCCTTAGTGTTTTTTCGGACCATTTTATCGCTTTCTTAGCTTTATTAAATAAATAAAAAACATAAAAAAACAGGCTAAATCATAAAGTAACTACCTAAAATAAAATTAAATTTAACAATACTGCAACAGTATTGATCATATTAGAATAAAATATCATTGCAATTAAAATAAACGAATTAGTAGGTTCAAATTATAAGGGTCACAGAGCTAAAATTAAAATAAAATATCAAATCCAGAAATAAACGAATGAATATAGTTACAAATTATAGGGGTCACAGAATAAAAATTAAAAAAAAAATAAGTTTGGAAACAATACAATACAAACAAGTCATTATAAATATAGGCCAGTGTCAATTAGATTAAGGGGACTACATGACCTAAACGCAAATTTATAATGCCTAAAAATATATGATCCACTGCAGTAACCAAAATCAGAAAAATATATGATATTCTGCAGGATATATGCTAGATAGATAGTGTGTTGAAAACATACTACAATTAACTTGATATGATAGAAAAAAAAATCGAGATACCTCTAAAACTATTTTTAACGATTAAAAGTCATACTAATATACATGCATACATTCAGATTTTTTGTCAGATTATTCTACAAGCAACATACTAACGTAATAGTGTTTTAATTTTTTAGTCCAATGAATAGATTTTTTGTAAATCCATAATTGCTTCATATTTTGCAATAAATTACCAGCGTTGTGTCATCGCGCCTCTTTCTTTTGTATGCAATCCGACACAGACCGCGCTTTAGCTCTTGTAAGCCCCTTAAGTGCCCTGGCTATACATGTCTGTTACTGCATTGTCGAATGTACGGGCAGTCAAATCCCTCAGCGATAATTACCAGGACAGACTCCATAGGACGAAGTCCTGGTAAACATATCCAGTGGTAGGCTACCTCAAGGTTTTTCTAATATGAACAATATGCTGTCGTGCATAACAACATTCTTACGTTCTTGTTTTTTTTTTCAATCTTTGACATATTTGACATTAATACCTCCAATTCTTATTTCCACTCTTTACTAACGGCTTTTGTAGACAGGATTTTAATTCAGATTTGTTACAGTTGTATAGTAATGGCAATCATGTCATTTGGTTTAAATAGGCTTGTATTTTTATTTATCTATATAGGTTCTTCTATATTTTGTGAATGTGAGAACATTGTAGGCCTAACTTGTAGACTGTAGATTTGTAGACCTTTTTCTATTTTGTTAAGTACCTGTTACTTGTTGACAGGCCTACACTATCCTCCCATACCTATTAACACTGTAATTTGAAAACATTGTAAAAAACAATTATTTTTAAAAGAGTAACCGTGGAGTTTCTTGCCGGCTTTTGTCCATAGGAAACGACCAATTGGAACCGTGCACCTAGCTTCTGACGTTTCTTAAGTGCCCATGTAGGTTTATATGAAATAAAATATTGCGATTTGATTTAAAAAATAAGACGAAATTGCTTGATTTTAACTTCGTGTCTGGCCAATAGGTTGATAGGTCAAGCTGTTTTTAATCTTACTCGAAATCCCTTTACATTTTGCAGCCAAAACTCGAGATAAATAGAAAAGTGCCATATACTTTGTCATTGTTCTGACCTGTCGATTATATCAAAACTATACAAAGCGGCACTGCTTGCAATAGCAAACGACAAATTATGTCAACCTCAGTACATTCAGAATTAGTATCCTACAGTGCCGCCGGTCAACTTGTACTAACCATTTAGCCCCTTTATATCTCCTTCTGTCGTAGTCATGTCAGACACGCCGGTGGTCTATTTACGAGTATATAATGTACTGCAGGTAATTTCACAATAGTCCACCTATTATATATTTAAGTAAATAGCACAGATACAGTTTATATTCTGCTTGTACTGAGAAAGGTAATAGCTGGCTGTAGGGTGACACGCTGTTGAGTTTTTTGTGGATATTTTGGTCTAGTTTTAAGGATGGTATTTTAGGCAAAAATTGTTGTGTTGTAATGCAATGGCTTCGCTGGCTGCTTTAAGTGTTTGCTTTGCCAGTGTTCCCACTTATGGCAATGGTGACTAAGAATAACAAGTGACATTATAAAAGTCACATTGTTCGCACCCTTGTGCTTTTTTGAATACTTAATCAGCCACTCAAAGCCGTCACGATTTTTATTTTTCAATATCTCTTCCAGCCAGTATACCTTAGTCAGGGGTAATTGGTGCACAAACCCCGTGCCCATCCAGAATCGAGTATTTAACTACGCAATATTGTCGAACACTGTAAGATTCGAGTGTACTACGCCAAATACTCGGCCGAACTGTTACATATAACTGGAACTTTGTGGGAATCTGTTGTTCTAAGGTTGAGGAAGACTATCCGCTCGTGATATAGTTTTATAGTAGTACGAGGGGATAGGGCGAATCAGTCCGAAGACAACCAGTCCATGCTATTTTTACAATCTACCATTTTTCACACTCTCCAACTGTTGATCTGACTAAATATTGTCAAAATAATTTTAAACGATTTTTTTGTTGTCTTTTATGGGCTTATTATTAAGTTACTCGGTATGGTTGTCTCATATTCATGAATAAAGAAAGATTATTATTATAATTCGTTTTTTATACTTTTTCGTATCTCGGCGTTGCGCCGGATCTAAGGGGTAGTACGGGCCGAAGCCAACCCCAGGACTACCCCAGGAAATTGGTTAAATTGTGATGAGATGTTGGTATGTTCGGATTTTGCGATGGTGAGTGTGTCGGTCCATGAGACTGTGTTCGTGCGGTGGCTGCTGCACTCGTGTGTGAGGTGACAATTGATGTTCCGTTGTCATAGGTAGGTATTACACCTGTTGTTGACAATACTATGGGAACTATAGCAACATTGCTTAGCCGCCGCATTCGGCTGATTTCTATTTTCAGGTCTGTATATTTTGAGAGTTTTTATATTATTATATAAACATTTTTGTGCTCTTTTCATACCTCTTCACAAGTGTCACTTCTGGTAAAAGTCCCGCTATACCTTGTTCACTTGGCCCCTCTAACCGTGCAATAGTGTAGGTACGGCCAGTAGGTACGCTAGCCGCGGGCTGTCACGATGAATGACCCGCCACGCCGCCCATACACAATTTCACCGGACTGCGCTCATGAAAAGACCTTTTTTTTTTTCTTTTAAACTGTTTTTTTGAAAGCATGATGAGTTCCTTTTTTAAGCCTCGGATATTGTTTGATGGGTCAGTTTTGTCTTTGTTCTGTATTTAGGTGAGATGTGTAGTGTGGTGATTTTAATTGTATTTTTTGGCGATAATGTATTTGCATCCTTATTGGTTTGGTTGTGGGTAGAGCCTCAAGATTTAGTTATTACTTTACTCTCTCACTGTCCATGAAGCAGACCCTGGACGGTGAACGGGTTAAGAGGCTTACAAGAGCTAAAGCGCGGTCACTGTCGGATTGCATAGAAAAGAAAGAGACGTGCGATGACACAATGCTGGTAAATTATTGCAAAATATGAAGCAATTATGGATTAACAAAAAAAAAATTCATTGGACTAAAAAATTAAAACACTATTACGTTAGTATGTTACTTGTAGAATAATCTGACAAAAAATCTGAATGTTTGCATGTATATTAGTACGGTTTTTAATCGATAAAATATATTTTTAGAGGTATCTTAGTGATTTTTTTCTATCATATCAAAATAATTGCATTATATTTTCAACACACTATCTAACTAGCATATATCCAGAAGAATATCATATATTTTTCTGATTTTGGTTACTGCAGTGGATCATATATTTTTAGGCATTATAAAAATGCGTTTAGGTCATGTAGTCCCCTTAATCAATTATTTCGAAAAAAAAAAATGCAGATACTTCCGAATTGATTCTTTCTCTTCTATTTACCAGCATGCGTAGCCTGGCCACTATAGAAACGGAAGACAAAATAATAGATTGTAGAAATATTTCTACGGCGCGATGTCAAAATTCAAAAAAAGAATGACTTTGTCTTCTCTTCGTAGAGTAGAGATAGAAGCAGTCGCAGTACGCATGCAGGATTGGTAAACAGTCAAGCTAACTTAATTAACTTACACTTAGCATTTCAAAAATATAAATGTTTCGATTTCATCATTAAAGTTCAATCTGTATTAAAATGTTGCACCAGGGCAAAGTTGTGGCTTCACGTAAAAACCTTAAAAGAAAGTAAGTCACAAAAATCAATCACCACTGCGCCACAAAGTCTAAACAACAACAACAACACAAAAAGAACTATTCTTTTAATAAACTAGCAAAAAATAACAAAAGGGGATCACCGTCACAGACCCCAAAATTATACCATGCCCGACTATAATCACCCTATCTGGGTTTTTTATCGGGGACCCACAAATCTAATATGAGTAATGACAGGATCGGAGAGTGGGCACTATAAAGCGCCTATTTGGTACCCCTTGTGTCATATCCAACGATTTATTTGAGACGTAATAATAATATTTTATGTGTAGATGAAAATGTAAGATTTGTTTAGAAGTTGGTTTATGAGAAAACAACAGTTGATACGATAGAATGCGTTGGTTGGTACGATATTATTGTTTGGTCGCTTGAAATTATTTTTTCTTTTTGGGAGTTTTATTTAACGTACTTTAATTAGACTTACTTTTCATGTGGACTTTGAAAACAGAGGATTTCATCACTATACAAAATTCTACTATTACGCACCTTATTGGATTTTTTTAATGAGGTTGCTACGACATTTCACGATCATCAATACATGCACTCGTGGATTTCCATTTTGTAACCTCATTTAAGTGAGGATTAATTCTTATGAACGTAGGTATATATCTTCCAAACTCTTCGATCAATATTGATCGAAGTCCAAACTGCAGCGATTTTTGTTGGTGTCAATCAGTCACAGAATTGTAATTTGTGCTTAGATATAATTATGAGTATGTACAAAAGTTCAACTGAAGACCTCTTAACTTTTTAACCATTCTGATCACAGCATTGCTCCCGTCCAATGAACTAAATCCTTCCCGTTGACAGAATCACGTCATTCCTTAATCCAAACACATTTTCCTTCATCAATCCATTCGTCAATCAATTAGACTCCGTGCATGCGCGGGCGGCGGGTGTCGTGCGCGGGAGCGTGTGCGCAGCGGGTGCGCCGCGGGGAGCAAGCGCCTCGCGACATGCAGCCTTTGTCTTTGCGCACCTACATGTTAGTGCGAGGTTTTGAAAATAGAATGCTTTTGTTTTAAATATGTTGGCTGATGAGGGAAATATGTTTTTTTTTTATAGTTTAGGGGATTAAAGACGGCTCGCCACATGTAGCCTTTGTATTTGCGCACCTACGTGCTATTGCAAGGTTTTGAAAATAGAATGCTTCCGTTTTAAAGAGGTTGGCTGATGAGGAAAACGTTTTTTTTTTTTAATATTTTAGTTTAAAGCTGCGCTTCCACCAGAGAAGAGCGAGGATGAGTAGCGATGAATGTGTGTAAAACTATCCAATAACATCGCTTCATTTTCATAGCTTGAGCTAAACTAGCGCTGTTATTGGTTAGTTGTACGCACATTCCTCGCTACGCATTCTCGCTCATCTGTGATGGAAACGCATCCTAAGAGTTTCAGGGAAATGTGGTTTTTAATTGATTTGAGAAACGATGGTATTTTTAGGGTACCTACCTAATGAAAACAAAGGGCTAGATGCCTTTTGCTACTAACTTTATGTCTACACTAGCTCTAACTGTATCTGTCTGATGGTTAATAAGTCTTCAGTTTGCAATAATAATTCAAGGTGTACGTTGTATTTTTCCTGGACCAATATTCGACATAAAGGAGGTACATCACACAACAGTACGATTCAAACTTAATGGCGGCTGTGAAGTGCGCTATCCGCTGCGCAGTACCCCACCCCTCACCTCCGCTGACACGTGAATTGGTTACTGCGCAGCGACTCGCCTCATGTTCCTAGCCGCCATTAAGAGGCTTACAAGAGCTAAAGCGCGGTCACTGTCGGATTGCATAGAAAAGAAAGAGACGCGCGATGACACAACGCTGGTAATTCATTGCAAAATATGAAGCAATTATGACTTACAAAAAATCTATTCATTGGACTAAAAAATTAAAACACTATTACGTTAGTATGTTACTTGTAGAACAATCTGACAAAAAATCTGAATGTTTGCATGTATATAAGTATGGTTTTTAATCGTTAACATATTATTTTAGAGGTATATTCGTGATTTTTTTCTATCATATCAAGTTAATTGTATTATGTTTTCAACACACTATCTAACTAGCATATATCCAGGAGAATATCATATATATTTCTGATTTTGGTTATTGCAGTGGATCATATATTTTTAGGCATTATAAATTTGCGTTTAGGTCATGTAGTCCCCTTAAGTTTGAATCGTACTATACGCCTGTATTCCTTGCTTAGGCAGAGGTGCACCTATAGTATACCTACTCACATTTCGTCAGTTGTGTTTGGATCAAGGAGGTATTATTGCCACCAAATTCTTGACTTTTTGACACATCCAGGGTGGCAGGGGACATCGACGCGCAACCTGTTACCATGGATTCAATACAAGATTCTGGACACCCCTGCGACGAAATTTTGCGTCGGTTATTAAAAAAAAAATGCTGTTTCGTATATTTTGGCCGCGTGGGTACACAGACACGCGCGCGCACACGTACTTTTATAGGAAAGAGGAGGTGGCGTTCTGTAGTTTCTGCCTACCCCCATGGGAAGAAGGCGTGAGTTTATGTATGTATGTATAGAAAACAAAAATAACCTACCAAAAATTTCAATGCAGGCACGTCTAATGAAAAAATATATGAAGGGAAATACACACCCTCACACCACACACACACACACAACACACCTTCCTAGATATAAGTTGAATTTCTTTTTATGTTCACTCCTACATTATTATTGTTTCTAGTTTTAGAAGAGCTGGGTCTCCTAGCACAGGTATTTTTTTACTTAAAAGGAGCCTCTATGCAAGATTAAATATTGTAGAAGTTTGAAAAGTTAACTAAATTAAAAATTATTATTATTATTATTAAATGATATTTATTTCTGTAAGACAATTTTACACGTAAATTTTTTGGTCATTATTTTAAAACTACGCCGGCATTTCCTAGCTGATTGATCCCTGAGAAGAAATGCCGAAACAAACCTAGAGATCAAAGTCTCTTTTAAAGTCCAAACATTATATTCAAGAAACACTTTATCATACTTAATATATTGTGTCCGGTTTGAATATGGCGTTTTTATTTCAACGATGACAGTCTAGGTCCTGAAGCGATTTTAATTTACTTATCGGCAGTCGTATCTAGAATGTTTACCGCTAAATTATAGTTTACTAGCTACTGCCCGCGACTTCGTCCGCGTGTAATTTTTTGTTATCCCGACCCACCCCGTTGTGCTTAGCATCACCTGCCCGCGCTGTTACTTCGTTTTCGCTTAGCGTTCTTTCTGACTATTTTTCTTTTTGCTCGGCTCCTAAGAATCCTAGCGTGATGTTAAATAGCCTATAGCCTTCCTCGAGAATTGGACTATCAAATGTAAAAAGAATTATTCAAATCCGACTGGTAGTTCTAGAGATTACCCCTTACACACAAACTAACAGACAAACAAATGTTACCTCCTTACAATATTAATATAGATTATTCTGTCCAAGGTCTTTTTAGCGCACATTAAGTTATCAGCACGGAATAATTACGTTATAAAGCCCTTTTTATTGTTTCCACCGGCACCTCATTTACGTAACACACTATCAATCACAATCTGAATCATGTTGAAGCCTATTGCTAATCCATTGATTCATAATGTCCAAAAATTTGTCTGCTCAATAACGTAAATAACGCAATGAATGTTGTTGAACTGTCAAAATGAAACCCATTCCTACATAAAGTGTGTTACGTAATTACCCCGAAGTTATAAAAAGCATGGCAACTCGTTTTTAATAGCGAAAGTTTTGTATGTAATATAATAACCTATTTAAAAGTTTCATTATCTTCATACGAACTTTCCTAACAAATGACTCATTGCTAAAACATATTCATAAATCCAATGGTTTCAAATCTTATTTTAATTTCATTTTGTGATGCACAGACATATCAATTTATCATCATCTTTCATTATTGCCTTTCGGTCCCATAGTGCACTCGCCTCCCTACAATTGCTTCGTGACAATCTCGTCCAAGCAGGTTTGAAATGAAATTTTGGCGTGAATTCTCGTAAAAAAAAAAAGTATTTTCCACGTACAAGTAAATTCAATACCCACGACAATTACGCACAGCACTAACAAGCTAATGCAAAGAGCTGTCAGAATTAATAAAGTAGAGGTATCGAGTGTCGACGCGTGGCCGACAATGGGCCAGTGTTTTTTATTCGTGGCCGGTAATGGGCGCCGCGTGGCGTTACGAGGGCGTATTGTCGGCCACCTCGAGTGGTGCAGCGTTATGATACGGTAACTAAGTACTTGATGTGTTCCATCTTTAATTTTTCTGCACGTGTGTTTTTGTATAAAAAAGTAACTGAATTTGTGAGGAGTAATTAGGGTGAGGTAGTAGTAGTACTGAGGGTCTCATGGATAAATAATAATAGCCACAAGGTTAAGCAACGCTTGCTGAGGTCAGTCCGTGGATGGGTGACCATCCATTACATATCAAGAGCCCTCCATGTTTCGGAAAGCACGTCAAACCTTTGGTCCCGGCTATCATTTTGATTTGTAGATCATTGACAGTCGTTACGGGTAGTCAGAAGCCCGGAAGTCTGAAAACCAGACTTACCAAGGGGTATCGTGTTACCCAGTACATGAGTTTTGTAGTCCGATAGGCAGTCGCCCCATGTAAAATACTGGTATTCAGCTGCATCCGGTTAGACTGGAAGCTGACCCCAACATAGTTGGTTGGTTGTTGTGTTTTTTTTTGTTCTTTGTGCAGCATAAACATTTTTTCTTTCTTTTCTTTCTTATAAATGGCTTAGCAGAAGATGATTAAGGTAAGTAGTACTTAACCGGTCGTCTGATCAATGTATTCTGTTGATCTTTTTGTTTGCGAAGTTTCCAAAGAGTCTCGTATGTACCTACTACCTAAGAAAGGGAGGAGGCCTATACTTAGCAGAGGGTGGTACAAGGCTGCCAAATACGATGATGACGACGACTTCCTAAGAAAACCCCCCTACGTCGATCGTCGTTCCTATCATAATCTAAAAAAACAAAGTCTGGCATTCCGGGAGTGACACATGCTTACGTCACTATCCAGTTGCCACTTTATTGCAACAAAAGACGATTTATGGAAACATTTTCAGTCACCATACTGTTAAAAAATATATTTAAACCATTTAAATTGTCGTTTATTTTTTCTAATCAAACGAAACAATTCAATTTAAACAATACCAACGTAATTGTTAGTTAAAACCTCTTTGTTTTATCGGATTCGCACAGGTAATAAAGGCTATTGGGGAGTTATTATTACACATTACTGGTAACACAGCGGTGATGACGTAGGCTTGTGTCTCCCCGTGACCGGAACGCTATACCTGGCGTAGTATATTATTATACCATGGTTCCTACGTTCTATTGGCATTATGCCGCAAACTTACCTATAGCCTTTTCTATGTGCCGGGATCCAAAACAAACCTCGGACATTTCGCCGCTTTGCCAAGGCTCTGTAGGCAGTATAACGAAGTACCGAAACATAAAGAATTAGATATTACATACAAAATTGCAAAGTTTAAAAAGGACATACGAGTTATAATATCCAAGGCATAATATTTTGTTATTGATTTCCTTTGACATCTATGGTATTTTTTATTTTATTTTATATTTTTGAATTATATTTTTAATCTTTTGAATTTGTTGTTATGTAATTTTTTTTTTTTTTTTTGTATGATTGTATTTTAATGTTTTACCTTGTCAAACTTTTTGTACCTACCTAGTTATTAAGTGAATGATGTGGTCTCCTGTAATTGGAGGCGCACACTGTTATTTGTCCCTGTGTTGGTTAACATGCATGTTATTGTGTAGCCTCTGTTGGCGATCCAAAATAAATAAATAAATAAAAAATAATAATAAAAAATGCCGGTCACTCACATTCACACGAATTCGCGAATCCGAAAGACTTAAGACGACATTCGCAAATGAATAATGCTCAGTCTCTACCACAGTAACGGATTTCCAAGCCGTGTCGGTTTTTGACGCACATCAAAGTGCGCGAACCTCGAACGAATGTTTGCGCGCATGTGAGTCAGCAACCATTTTGTTTTCAGTAAAAAGCACAAATAAAGAATTAAGAGCTACAAAATTTTCAGAAACGTTTTTTTTCAAACTCAAATGAAATCAAACAAATAATTGCGGTTGAATAATATTTCTTTATGAATTTTATTTTTAATTGCAAGCACTTTAATTGGCCGTGTAACGAAATAAAAAAACAATTTGCCTTTTGAGCATTCAGAAATCGTTCGTATTGTAAATTTTTCGCGGCAATATGCAAAATAAATGCATAGAGCACGCGCCACCTGGCAGTTCAATTTGAATTTTGAATTTCGAACGCTTTCAAAACTTATCTACGTGATGCGATTTGCAACACGCAAGCGATGCGAGGGCGCGAATCGGAGGGAATCGATGGTTAAAATCACATTCAATTCGTGATTTAAAATCATTTTTTGATACTTTGATGAGTTGTATAGGTTATGTTAAAAATCTGATCTCTTTTTGAATCAAGCAACTGTTTCATTTTATTTTGGGCTAAAAGAATGTTGTAATGAATAATTGACTTATTTCTTTTCTTTCTTATTTAACGTATTTCTATTTCACACTGTTGATTATTATTTTTCTCTCAAGTTTGGAATTTCTGGAAGCTTTCACCTTCGTTCCACTTTATTCCTTATTCATGCAGCAAAGAGAAGCTTAATATAATAGGTAGTTGATGAGTAATAAATTCCACTACCTACTTAGCTAGTGATACGTTGTAATTCTTTGAAAGAGTAGGTATTTTTTCCGCTTCGTCATTTACATCCTCGAGCACAGATAATAATTATAATATTATTCTACCTCCACATTAAAGTTTCAACATGAATTCATTATCCGACCCATTCCAACAACCGATTTAGTTACTTGACGCGCATCGACGCACCTGTTCCGATTCGAATATCGAATTACCATAATCGATTTGGGGGTAAGCCACGCGATGTGCTCTATGATGATGCACAACCCTACTCTTTCTGGTACCTACTCGAGTTTTACGTCCGTATTCTAGAGCTAAAACGAATCTCCGAGTATCGATTAAAATTAGATCCGAGTTAAGATCAGTATAAAATCTAATAGTAATACAACCTATTATGCTCAGTTATGATACTATGATTCACAAGAATATGATTTTCATATGTACAAACCTATACATAATTAATTAAATATCATCATCGCGATACAATCAATATTGGCTAGACATAATAATGCTGGATATAGGCCTCTCCACAGTTGCACGCACAAGACTACTTAACAGTTTAATAGAATATTGCCCTAATTAAAATTGTTCAGTTTGGCATAAGTACTTATATGGTGATTGCAGTACCTACTTTGAAATAGGTAGAAAATTAAATTATTGGATTCCCACGTAACGACACCAACAGCGATGAGAAATCAAAGACTGAAATTGGAAAATAACAGATGAATTTTCCAAGAAAATACTTACATTGTATTATACAAGTTCTGTACTGTAGGTACATTTTTATCCATTCAATTAGAATTATTTTGTGCAAAATTTTAACGATCTCTTTTAGGGGAACACAGATTTGGCCCAATTATTCTATTAAAAGCATTTGGTAGTAAATTCGCTGTTTTGTAGGCCTAATAAATCAAGGGATAATGTTGACCGCAGTATATGAGTGATCGTGAAACCTAAATAAATCACTTTTTGGGGATGAATGTGGTTAAATTGCGGCCATATTTCAAGATTATGAATTCTCTAAATGAGATTTGGTATTTTGAACATTTTTTAAGAATTACGACTCTGTCTATGGTTTTATATGAACTAGCCTACTGAATTGGGAATTCACAATTTTATGGCAACAAAGCTTATTTTGTAGGATATTAAACTACGAGTACCATGGGATGCCACCACTGCTACCTAATAAAACAATCATACAGGGGTACATTTTCCTGAAAGTCTTTCGATGATCTAGATGTAGAATAGATTCTGATGACCTAAAGACGTAGAGTAGATGACCAGCCGATCTAATCTGTAAAAATATCACCGTGAAAACTTTGGTGAGCTTGCAGTGAACTGTCTATTGTGTCATTCCCTAGCATTAGGTCGAATGACAACTCACTTAAAGCTCACTTCATCATTTTCATGGTGAGTTTTTTTTACAGAATAGACCGGCTGGAATAGTTGTAAAAGTTGCACAACTAGAAATAAAATCAACGTTTATAATATAGCAAATATAAAACCACTGAACATTAAGTATCGCTGTTTTGTATGTTTTAACCATTTAAACCCACTTTTCTCGCACATTAAACAACAATTACTCTGAAATTTTCGAAATTCTAAATTCTGGAGACTTGCGTGCGGTATCCAAGCATCCAAGATGGCGGAGCAATCAATCAGTCAAATTATATTGTCTTAGAGATCGAGCCAAATCGTCCCGATCCGGGCCCGAAACTTTACCACGACGGATTAAATTGTTCTAAATGGTACGTAATTGTAAATATATTATAGTATTTTATAGATTGAGCTTAAATTGCGTTGTTCTTTTTAGGTTCAAGTGGCGGTCGTGACTTATGGTGGAGATGGAATGTCGTCCCTTTAGTCGTTAAGTGTTAGTAGGTATATCTTGGCTTACCAATCACGTTACGTCATAGTCCTGGTGTCACTGCTGTCATTACAAACCATCATATTTCTGCCAGCATCTGTAAGCTATGGTTTATTATGGGAATCCGAATTCTGTCTCTTTTGTCATATAACCACAAAATAACATCATCAGTTGTTTCGTCTTATTCTCCCTTTGTGAAAAGACAAACTCTTTTCTATTTTTAGTGACTTATCTCTATGGTTTTCTATGTCGGATAAGAGTAACACTGGCTGGTGACAGTCACTCTAACAGAGCGTGGCATCGATCATCGATGGTTGCGAGGCGGCTGTCTTCTGATGACAGAAGAGGATGTCAGGGAAGCCGCTGTCATTACCACGTCCACGACTAACTGCTGCATTCCGGTACAATCCTGATGACATTGAAGCTGCTGAACCACTAATACGATAAACAGTTCTGGTAAAAGCTATCCTGCGCCGTTATAGGTATATAGAGGTATGAGGAACAAGGTGTAAAGCTCACTCATACTCTATGGAAAAGGGAGGATCCTCCGACCAGACGGGTGTCGTGTCTGGTGGGCAACTACCCGACGGTTGATGTCGGGACGTTGCAAATATGCTAGTCGCGCGGTAAACTCTGCTTGCGCGATGCAGGATTTGCGTGACGTCAGTATGACGTGTAGCTCGCATGTGGCGATGTTAATACCGCTACAGGTACCTATGTTTTTCCTTTATATTTTCCAACCTGCAATAAACCCGGAAACATGAACTTTTAACTTGACATAAGAGTTGTGTCCTTACAACTAGAATATCGACTTCCAAAAACTGTCATGATTGGAGTGACCATACTCCGAACGTGACCAAATCAACTAAGTATTAGCTTAACGGAAGAGGATAATTTACTGCATTATAATCTTATCACCAAATAAATCAACCAAACACGGTAAAAAAAAACTAATATCTAACTGTAGTCGTGCATCAAATTTTTTGTACAATCAAAATATTATGAAAGGTTAGACTCAATCAGCTTATTATCAGATTAGTCAGATGATCCTTTAGTGGAATTATAATAATTTAGCTTCGTGTTAGATTGTTTTGTTGCACTCGACTAAAATACTGGCCGGATCGTTTTAAAAAGTAAATTTTGATTGATAGATGTAATTTTTGTAATTTGTAAATAGAATATCGTGATCATGATGTTTCGGGTGTTTGGTTATTAAGAGAGAGTTGGTTTTGAAGTGGTTGTAATACATATTTATTATTATAGGTAAGCAAGCAATCTGCCTAGCCTTATCCCAACTATGTTGGGGTCAGCTTCCAGTCTAACTAGATGCAGCCGAATACCTTTATTTTACATGGAGCCACCGCACAGCACATACACGATACTCCTTGGTAAGATCGGTTGTCAGATTTTTTTGAGCTTCTGACTACCCAGTAACGATTATGAATGACAGCCGGGACCAACAACTTAACGTGCTTTCCGAAGCACGGAGGGATCTCTATATGTAATGGATGCTCACCCATTTACGAACCGAACGAGGCACGCGTAGGTTTTAACGTTAGGTAAGTAGATACAACGAAATCATAACCAATCTTCTTTTATGGTAACAGCTTAGATATCCTACGAGCTTACACATTTGTATTCCGACGTTTCCAAAATGTCCTAGCCTAGGAAGAAAGACAGACCCAAAAAAAAACTAGTTGTAAAAAACTTAATGTCAAATTAATGTTCTTACTTTCTTAGGCTAACAACAAATATTTAATAAATTACCAAATGGAATTAAGGACATAAATATTATTCAATTTAAAAACAAATTATGACATCTGGAAAAATGTTACTATTGATAAATGATAAATTGTAAGTTATGCGACACTGTTATTTATTTAATTTCGACATTGTATTATTATCTTTATTTCCATTCAATATTTAAATGTCCATTTGTTTGCTTTGTTTGGTTTTGCTTGTTTTTATTTTAATTTTAATATGTTGTTTTTATTTATAATAATTACTAATTTATGTGTGAAAGAGTGTACACCTGAGTGTAACCATTATTTATTATTAAGATCTCATGTATAATGTACCAAAAATCACACCAATAATTATTATTAATTTGAATTTGAACATCTGTAAAGGCCTTCGCCAAATTTCATAAATGCTGTCATAACACGTTTAGATCTGCCTTATTGTATTTTTAGGCTCATAGGTACCTACTTAAGATTTGGAGTTTTTTTGTCGCCCATATTTGTAACAAAATCTCCCAAATCATAAAACAAACGCGATAATATATCATAATAATGCTGAAACTCACTAACACCCAAAATCACAACATAACCTCATTATGTTCACAAAAAAGTAGTCGGTATTTTAATGTTCCTCTAAGTATAGGGTGCTCTCTTACTAATGTCGCGAGACCACGTGGACCCGCACTCATTTACATAAACACGATGACCCGACATAGTTCAACGCAACCTTTAATTTGATACATAAAACTTTAATAACATAAAAATTATAATTTTCCAACATAATTATGGACCGTTTCAACAAAATGTTAGTGGATTTATATGTAAATAAAGTTTCAGTTCAATGTTATGATGATTCTTATCTTATCAGGCTCATATCTGGCAGTTTGTATTGAAATGCTCGTATTAAAACCTTCTTAGAAATTGCCTTCTTGATCTGTGGAAAAAGAACAAAACTTGACGTACCTATAAGCTGTTCGGATTCCCGCCCAAGTTGTAAAAGTCGCGGAGGGAAAGGTTCCCGTTGACGATGTTTGTTTGCAAAGTAATTAACCATAAAATTTACTGCCCACAAATATTGCACACTTTTAATATCCGTGGTCCCTCAAGATTTCCTCGCAGTTCCATAACACCACTCTGCCCACTGCAGAGAAGAACGATCCTAGGCGCCAACTCCGCCTATGCAAGGTATACAAGGTCAAAAATGTGTGATCAAATCAATGTGCACTTTGAAAGTTTGGGCAAATTAAAAAAATCAAAAAAAAAAAAAAAAAAAAAAAAAAAAAAAAAAAAAAAAAATTCTAAATTTCTTAAATAGATGTGTGTATTTACATATAATAAGTTCCCTAAACAGGATGAAATTTTAACCAGTGCGCAAACTGTGGCATAGATATATTTCCACAGCTATAAAAAAAAAACTGATGTTTCATAGTAAAGTGCATTAACTACGCGGTTAAAATGTATGGAACAACAATTTCTTTTTTATAACCCACCAAAAATGTCTTCGCTCGGGGGTCTAAAATCATAATTATGCTGAATTCATGGCTACAGTTTGCGGACTGGTTAAAATTTCTTCCTCTATTGTTAAATTATATTGTTATTGTCTTTATTTACACTTTTACATCTTTAAGTAATTTAAAACTGGATTAATCATATATTTTTTGTACAACTTCTTTATACATGCGGAGCTTACGTGTGAGTGATTGGTGCAGTGTTGCATACACACTTTCGCTTGTAACCTTTAGCATAGAACCTGTGTGAACAATCGTTGGTGAACCAATAAAATAAAAAAATAAAATGATTAAATAGACAAAGGGTACTTCTAGGTTTCCTTGTAGTACGTCATCTCACACACTTTGAGATAAACTACCTGTAACAACAATACATTCTATTCTAAACTTTATGTATTTCTGTCAATCGTTGAATTTAAGTCAAAGTGAAATTATGGGTCAGTTTCAGCATACTGTGTTAATTCTAAATGTCATTATGTTAGTATTAGTTATTCGTAGTTATGCCATTTGACGGACTTTTTTTCGTAGTGAGACAATCCGTCAAATGGCATAACGGGGCATTTACAATTAACACAGTATGGTGAAACTGGCCCTAAGTGAGTCGTCGTGAATACTACCCTAGAAACACTTTTGTCTATTTCACGGTTAGGTACTTTTACAATGCCAACCAACCAACGAAACCAACTTTAACCTCAACCACAACCTCTGCCATGCCTGCGGGCGAAGTTTCGTGCTAACTCTAGCCCTAGATTGTACCAAAGGCAAAATGGAAACCTGTTTTTAACCAAATAATAATTTCAGCGATGAATTACTACTTTTACACAATTCGTTTTAATTTCTATCAATGCACAATGCTACACAATTTCAGACCAACAAAAATTGTGCAAATCGACTCATGAATTCAAAACATATCAAAATCAACACATCTCTATAATTTGAAAGGTGAATGTGC
Organism: Griposia aprilina; assembly: GCA_916610205.1. Classification (NCBI taxonomy): domain Eukaryota; kingdom Metazoa; phylum Arthropoda; class Insecta; order Lepidoptera; family Noctuidae; genus Griposia; species Griposia aprilina. Next base: position 14,085,388 of record OU744304.1, on the reverse strand, counting down.
ATACCGTTCACAAGCACAAAAACTAAAGTTTCCACAAACAATATATTTATTGTTTTGCCCATAAAATACGGCCAATGACTATGTTTAGCTCAATTACAGGTGTGGTCCAACGGGGCGCAATTATAAAACGCTTTGTGACTTACCCGACCTCAATTATGAGAGGTTCCTATTGTTTTTGTGGATTTTTATTGATTTTCTGACCTTTAAGGTCCTTTTGAGTGGTTGTAGGATAGAGTTAATAACTATTTTTGGATTTTAGAAGGCTGTAATTAAGTTTGAACAAAGCTAAAATGACTAAAAAATTATAAAACCTATACAGAACGAACTATGAAGTGAAAACCCTATTCACTATTTTGGTGACCAAATTAAAAAAAAAAACACTTTCTGGTGGAACTATGGGACAAATTTGAAATCAAATGAATTAACAGCGCCAATAAGGGCTATGTAAATCTGGTTTGTTCTGTTCCATTATGATTCTATTACTTGAAATGACTGAAAGAATTCATGTAATAGAAAACGACAAAAGCAATCTAAAACAAATGACAATCGAACGGCAAAGCTCCGAAATATAGAGCAGTGTGATAACAACAATAAATACTTAACAAGCTAGCCAAAAGATAAGTGAAGATCAGAATAAGAATAATTTAACGCCATCGGGTTGAGGAAAAATCTGAGTTTTCCGACATTTAGGTATCAATGGAAAAGTTCATATAGGTAAAACACTTATCATTAATTATAGATACGATATAGACGTGCGTAATTGTCTGAGAATGACGACTAAGTATGATGCGACACTTTGACCCTGAACTGGCAGCGCCATTCACAACAGGAGTCGAGCTAATGTCACAAATGACAATGACTGGTATTCCATAAATGGTTCTAATATAACCTTCATGTTCATTTGATCGACAGATTTAAAGTTTAATCATATACCGTAAAACGGGGTGAATAGGAACGCAGGGGTGAATCGTAACGAAACTTTAAAAGGAATTTTAACATTTAAATAATATAATTTGTTGCCAACAGGGACACGTAATCGGTTAATTATAATACAGTATACACGTTAGATTCCTTTTTGGCGACAGACTATAATATTTCAATGTTAAAATCCCTTTTAAAGTTTCGTTACGATTCACCCCTGCGTTCCTATTCACCCCGTTTTACCGGTACAGGCTGTTTGGCAGAACGTTGAACATACGAAAATGGTGGATAGGTGGCGTCATCTGCTACTTACTCAGCCCTAATTTATTTGGCCCTGGCCCCAAGGATATTAAAAAAAAATATTGCTTTCTTCTAGTTTCACCGCTTTCTAAACTTTAAAGTGTAATTTTTATTAAAAATGGGTAAAACAGGCATTTTTTTTTAAATCTTTAATGTTGGCAGATTCTTATAAAAAATCATTGCTTTATTCAGATGTTAGCTAGAAACAAAATGATGAGTCCTCAAACTGTTTTTTTTTATTGCCTATTTTACCCATTTTTAATAAAAAATATACGGTACTTTAAAGTTCAGAAAGTGGTGAAACTAGAAGAAAGCAAAAAAAAAAAAAATGATATCCAGGGGGCCAGGGCCAAATAAATTAGGGCTGAGTAAGTAGCAGATGACCACCATTTTTGTATGTTCAACGTTCTGCCAAACATCCTGTATTTCGTGATATTAAAATGGATTTTCATGATTGATAAAACGGAGGAAGTCAAAGATATATTCTGTATAAAATTAAAGATACGGACAAACATTGTGATGACTGCAATTAACGATCTTTTAGTACTACACACTTTCTTGTGATATGGGATCCGAGAAAGAATTGCAGATGTTTCAGCACAATTGGGAGATACCGCTTAGTTTTATATTCGCAAGATTGAAGACACACTGCTCAAATATGTCCACAATATACGCCAATGAAATGGAGCAAAATAACTTGACCAAAAACCCAAAGATAAAAGCTTTATCATTCATTTTGACTAGCGCAACTTCTAAAAATGAAGACCAAATAATTAGGACCACACGTAAGTAGGCCCTACTCAAAGGAAAAATTGTTGCTGGGACAAGAAAGAGAAACACTTCTGAAACAGCAGATGTTAGGACCAGAAAAGGACCGAACGTCATGACGTATCTAAGTAGGTACGTATCACAATTATATGACATTAGCATCAGTATCGAGGCCTAATAGTGAGTATCACATTAGAGTCGAGTAATAGAGGTGCACCTCGCGTGCCTCGCCTCGTCCCCGATTCCCGAATACCCGAGTAATTGCAGTGAACACGAGTCTCCGAATATTTCGAATTTTTACCAAATTATACACTAGTTTGAAGGAATTCTCCAAAATCATTACTGAGAGGTGATCTAGTGTTGATTTTGTTTATTTTTAGATAGTTACTAGTATTAACATCGTCTACATTCCAATCGAAATTGAATCGATGATTAATCCGAAGAGGATTTGAAGTTTTGAACTTTAGTTTGAAAAAAATGTGATTTATTGTTAACGATTTAAGATTTATTTGGTATTATATGCATAGTTTATTATATGTATAAAAACGAGGCAATTTGATGACCTTCATCATAATTTGAGAAGCTGCATCAGATTAATTTCAACGAAATCTACGCAGTATGAATCCAACGAAAACATAAAATATGTGTTTAACACCATAAATCCAGAAATGCGTTACGAAACGCTAATGATAAAAAATGGCAACCTATAAAAAAATTACAAATGACAATCTAATTCATGATTTAATTTTCAACTTTCTGAATTCGAATAACAAAAAAATACCGTTACAGAATCATCTAAATTCGAAAATTTCTAACGGGATGGCGCGTGACTAATAGGTCAGCTAAAACAAAACGACATAAGTAAGAAAATGTGAATTTATCAAATTCAACTGACAGTTTTGTAATTTTTAATTGATGACCCATGGGTCGGGTCGCCGCGGTGAATTAGACATTAATGAGCTGATAATGTGTGAAGCTATTTTTTTGTCAGAAGTTTTAAGTTTTTCTTTAAATCTTTTGTGTGGTTTATTGTTTGTTTTTAGACTTCTGGAATGCCTAAAGGTGTGTTATGATGACTTTTATTATGAAATCTTTTGTTTGTTTTTTTCTTGTTTTATGTTTGATATAATAGTAATGTTAGATGCTGCTCAACGAATACTTCTAGCAGTGCAAACACAAAATGTAAATAGAGGTAGGTATGTGGTTGACGAGTTTGGAAGAACATATTACATTGTTGCAATTGCTCGTACCTAAGTACCTACCTACATATCTATCTACTACTTTACTAGAAGGTACGTACCTACTACAATTTGAAGTTACTGACACTTTTAACGTAGGTATGTTCATACAATACAATTAAGCATGAATTGCTTAGGTACATTTGACAGATATAAGTAATTATAATAATATTTTACCGTGTTTAACTTCAACTATATAAAATGACGATTCTACAATACAACGTCTTTAAATACCTTTATGAAAATATAGAGAAAAGTTTAAATTCTAATTTATTTTCACAACAGCTCCATATTATTAGTATTAACAACATAAATAATTAAATAAATTTGCTATTCACATCAAATAAATGCGTCATTATCCTTTGTAACATAAAAAGGGGCTTATTTTGCAAACTTTCGATATAATGAGAGTTTCCGAAAACATTTCCGCGCCGACCAAATGTCCAACACCTCGGGGTGGTTATTAAACGCACACGGGTAGGCGTGCGTTTCCACAAGAAATTAATTATCACAAATTATTCGAATTATTCGCGATGGCAAACCCGAAAAATTGACAATCGCTACCGCAACGCAAGAGGTCGGACCACACAATGGATTGACAGCTGTCAGTTGAATTTTTTTGTTTACTTTAATTAGAGTTTTGCTTCAGGGTGTTAGCGGTTTGTTATTTATTATTGTTTTTGGAATTTGTTACTTCCCTATTTCAGAATTAGGCGCAATCTGCCTGTACGGCGAAGCTGCGAATCTCGTGTTGATAGAAACAGCAAAATACAGACAAAGTTGAATGGGCATTTGCTTATCTACCTATAGAAAACCATATTTAAGTAGGAATACCTACCTATACCTAGTCATAATAACTCTGACCGAATAGGCATAAGATAAATGAATATACTTCCGCCGAGCACAAAAACGAGCAAAAAATGTGTATAGGTAGTATTACAACACAACTTATAATTCAGAACAACCATTCAACATACAATTCCAATGTCACGCCATTGGAGTTTCCTCTGAATTGCAAAGTTTTGTTTAATAAAATACGGGATATACCTACCTATAAAAAGTATTTAACAATATTATGAAATACCTACGTGCCTGTACATTTTATGTAAAGTTTCTATAATATGGAGGTACCTATACTTGTATAGCTACTATTTATACATTCAAAATTATATCAAATACATTATCCTTAAAACAACTGATCGCGAATTTCATCAATGAAACTGAACGCTATCTGCATATCTAAACGGCGTTTAAGAGCTCAATAAAGTCTATATTTATATAAAGTCTATATTTCACAACAATGATGACACTGACAACTCTTGATCTGAACGCAGTTTAGATGTGCTGATCGCGTCCAATTTTGTTGGAGAAATTCGCCCTAAGTCCCTTTCTAATTTCATTCTTCCTTACGTTGTTAGGTAGGTAACAATGTATTCGTAAGAAGAGGTTCTTCTCCCCTTTGGGGTTCGCCCCTCAACAGGAAAACCCGAAATCCGTTCCCCACGCTTTTCCAAGATAAACATAGTAAGATGCTTCCAATGTATGAAAGGGAGGTGCTCGGAATATATTAATAACAACCTCCTTGCTATATGCTTTCACTGTTCTGTTCTATTTAGACCTTTACTTTGCTGTAGTTTGCATACCAATATTTTGTGTTGTGTTTCTTATTTTGTTTGGTTGGTCCACCAGAAAAAAGCTTTGTTTTATATTATACGTGTTCTACTTCATCTTGAACAGAACCTATTGAGAGTTTCTATTGTAAGTGCTTTTATTACAAGTTTGTAAAGTTTTCAAAGAAAAGGATTTTGCGATACAGTTTTTATAATGATGTAAGTAAACTTTGCACCAAAAATACCTTTTCAATGAAAAAATAAAGTAAACTGGTGGTATTAATTATTAACAATACCAACAAAAATGAAAAAACTTAGCGCAATGGATCCAAACACGCTGACACCGAGCCTACACAAATAGCAGCAAAAAGCGAACAAAACGATGCGCCCGCGCAAATCTGACACAACAGACGTATCCACTACAAACGAGCTATTCAAACATGGAACACAAACGTCACGTATAACTGCTCACTTAACCCTACAATAGCCATAAAGAATTACAATTAATCGCTGCGACGAGAAATGCCACCGCGCCGGTAAAAAAATGTCAAAATATTGTCGGTGGATGCGACACGGTACCCCCACCGGCGGCTACCGGGTAGCCAATAGGGAGGCGCGGTCGAGGCCCGCTACCGCTTTTTAGCCAATGGCGTTCCCTGGGGCGGAGCCTCGAGCTACGCACGGTGTTTCGCCCCCAGCTAAAACCTTTTCGCCTGCAGTCGTTTACAGATAAGCCCGCGGGATGGTCGATTATTATTACATTTCATACGCGTGATTCTGTGATCTACGCGCGTCGCCTCGGGCGCTTACCGAATCGATAGCGATGTACAAAGCGAAGTGCGATACTAGAATTAGTTTCGGAGAGATTATGATAGAACTTGCGTTGTTGTGATATGGTAGAGACATATTGTGCGTTCTGTGATATGTTTGCCTTAGTATAGATATAGCGTGCGGTATGAACCTATATATGCAGTGCCATCGTGAGGTATGGATGTATCTATCTTATATGCTTGTGTATCTACAGCGAGATGAAGCCAGCATCTTGTTAAGGCTTGTGATGGATTGCACCAATGTTTGCTGATTGGTCTAATAACTTGGTGCCCTTAGATTCTGAGTTCAAATAGCTAAAAGCTAAACTACTTTTTTGTTATATGTAAGTGTTTGTAATGGTTTAGTATCCCATGAATGCTGGTTGGATTTAAATAAATACAATTATTTGTGTCATTTTAAGATCCGTCGCTAAATCTGCAGAACATTTAAATTAATTGTTTGTTTTTTTATTTTTATTGTGTGTACACCAATTCATAAGTTTGCTTCCAGTAATAAAAATATATCAAAATTAATATAAAATAAAATAAAAATTGCGTCAGATATTTTTAAACAATAAATAGCAGTGCGGCGTAGTGGTAGAAAGGTTAAAAGCATTAAACCAATTAGAATTAAAACAAACCTTGATTAGTACACATTATAGTCATAAAATTCAATTATTGAATACTACTATATTTATAAATTTCTGTTGACGTCCTATACATTATATTTGTATTTGCAGAAACCATTTAAATAAACATTCCAACCAAACATTAAAGTAAGTTACAATGAAAACGCAATTATAAACGAGCAACATTTAAAATGGAGTAAAATTATAATTTGTATTCAACGACAAACCACAATTAAATTTATTTTAAAAATAAAACCGAACTTTGTGAGAGCGAGGCGGCCGTTGCTACATTTAAAGCATTCCATCAAAGGATATAATTAAATAGCCCGTATTCTTCTCTAAGTTATACTTTAAACTTATAATTGGCGGTCCCCGACAAAAAGTATACGTGAGACATCCTTTTGTAGCTGGTCTATACAAACGGGTTTGTTTTTTTCTAAAATTTACAAAAAAAAACTTTAAAAGATCGTTTACAAAATTAAACAAATACTAAGCTAAAGAAAATGTTGGTTAAAGAACTAATAAATAATTATGTTTATGAGACAATAATAAATAAATAAATCTGTGTTGTTATTAATAAATGATAAAAAAGCGTTTTTGGAGCTATCCCACTTTCGTTGTAGGTTGCAGTTAATTTTCCCGGAAAATATTTTTAAATGCTAATATTAAATGCTGCTGTTTTAAGGCAGCATTATTTACTGTATCTATTAGGTATCAATAAATCACACAGAACTTAACAAACTATGTATTTCGTAAGATTCAATTAGGTAGGTCGGTACGTACAATTCCTAGGGGTAAACTACAGCCGATACAGGTAAAATATACAGTGACAAATCACAGCAATTTTCTAAGTAATAACCAATTTCCTTAGCATGGGTTCTAACAAGCGGAAATTCTGCCTACCTATATAGCCTCATAGACCATGCTACGCAGCAAAGGATTATCTAATATTACCTATTAAATAAATCATAATAATTAATGTTCTACAAAGTTCCTACAAGCTCTAATTAATTAATCCGTGGTATGCTTTTTGTGCTAAATCGGACAAAAAATATTAAAGTTCCTTCAGCTCGTGTCAAAATAGGCGCACAAACCGAGCTGTGAGGCGAAACTGTTGTCTCTTCCCTATATATCGGATGGGACACTTGATCTTACCTGACCCGACGACCTGCTGTCGCCGACGGTCCCAGTGTTCCTCAATAAAAGGGCGTTGTGATTAAAAAGCACCCACATTTTGATTAGACTAAAGCCCAAAAGATGATAGAGAAAAGTATTTTTTTAAATTCATTATTAGTAATAAGTACGTTATATTGGATATCTTTTAAATCATAACAAATTTTAATTTCCAAGATAATATTTACTTAATTTAAAAGCTAACTGTCTTAAAATAATAATATGTACAAGTATATTTTGTAATGACCTATGATTCTATGATCTACATTTTATGTAGATAGAATCATAGGTCATTACAAAATTAGTCTGCATCGCTTTCAACAGGAAAAGTGCCCAAAAGGCTGACAGCAGTCAGGTTGTGTGGCAATACTTTAGTTCATTAATTTTAAGAGGCTTTTTCAAGCTTATTGGATTTTAAATCGAGCTTGTGATAATGTCATCCACATAGACTAACTAACTTTAAAATTGAATTCCAGACTCCTAAGTAACATTTTTCACAATTGATATTGATAAATATGCAACTGCATGTTTTATTTTTCCTTATTGTCTACCAAGACCGAACTTAAGAGACAGATACAACCGTATTAACCTGCGTTAATGTTTTTAACTCCATCTGCTAAAACCCGCCTATTGAATCCAATCTGACGGAAGTTCTAGATTTTCAAAAGTGTTCTTAGATTTTATTCGCACATACTACGAGTATCTAGGGTCTACAATATCACTCGTTAATACAATGTCGTTTTGCAAGCATTTGTAACTAAACACAGACACACGATTCACCACTTTAATTTTTATTTCCGCGACGGTAACCTCTTGCGATTTTTTTTTTTAAATTGGATCGAGATAAACCCATCTTTACCCACCCCATCATGATCAGCAATTAAATAATTTCGTCATACCTACCCAAATTTTGCTTCCCTTCGCGAACTAATAAACTTTTGTTTGCACTTTACCTCATTGTTCATTTTATGCTCTATTTTAAGTTCGCACTGCTTTAAATCACAATTTCTTGTTACACAATCCACACATCCGACTTTCATGTGACGCCAGCCAACCAACCCAGCATACCGTGAGTCAGGATGGTTACTGTCTGTCTGCGGCCGTCGGGTTTCCAGACGAGCCTGGGTGAGAGACCCAACATGACTAACACAGTCTGATAGTTTTGGTACCAACCTTATTATATGCTTATTCATTATTTTTGAATTGCTGACTAGCATAAAAGCCGACAGTTAGTTTCTGAAGATGATTTCTATTGTAAGGGGTCTTGTGGAATGTATTTATTTCCGTATACTTACCTATTAATTCTATCTTCTAAGTCACTTTTCTCTTCGAATCAACTGTTTACTATCAGTTTATTCTAGAATATTGAAATTAAATTTTCTTAACCGGTGCTTTCATTTAAAGGTTCCTGAAACTTTCATCGTCTAACTTTCTCAGCAAGTGCGGTTGCTGCAATTGCCAAGTTGAAGTTCTTTCCAGAATTTTCTAGAAACTAATTATTTCTAATCCTTCCAATAACCCCAAAGTATCAAGGTACCTACTCAAACAATCCAATAAATCCATTATCTTATTCAGATTGAAGTAATAACTAAATTAATTTCCACATAAACAAAAGGGAATTAAAATCAAAAAGGGAATAATCTCCAAACGGAATGAAAGGCATTATATTTTTTATGGCGGTGTTCGCGATCCCATTAAGTCGCTGTCATCGCTCGTTGATAAGATTTAAATTAGCCGCACAATAAAGCTCCTGTCAAATCCGCCATTAATTTCGAATTTTGAATTTGGAACAGAAGCGGTGTTTGATCACACCACACTGGCTGATAAAGTGGCCTCTATGGTTCAAATAAAATAAGCAAGAAGATTGAAATGGTTTTGAATCAAGTTTTTGCTTAATTTACGTAGACTTATGAACGAATATTTCATAATATATAAAATAAGATTGTTGTACTTAACTGCACATAAGAATTTCGATTATTGATACAACAGTAGGTATCGATTCTTCAATCAAGCTGGCCCGTTGGACTACCTAGCGAAAATGTATTGCCCATTATGATTCTGACTAGTAGACTAGGAAGTAGGAACTGTTCCACAGTACGTTCCAAATTACCACTTACCTTTGTTTTTTATTACCTGTGAATCAATTATTTTCAAAAGACCGTCAAAACAGTGTTGCCAGCACGGGATATTCCTCACACCGCGCCACTTCGTCCGTGCGTTGCGTTGCGGCAGAAAAGGTCTCCGAATGTAATTTTAAACTAATTAATTTTGCTCCGCCTGTCGGCTTTTGAATAACACTATTTGGACTTCAATTGTCTGCATGCCCAATATAAAATAATGGCGATTTTGATGAAACACCACACACGAATTCGTATGACTTTTTATAAAATCTGAATGCACAACCATAAAGTTTTTTAGATGTTCTTGCCGCTAAAATGGCTGCAATAAATCAGTTTTTTTGTTTGCTTTGTAAGCAGTTCTTACTTATTATCAAATGTATTTTCAAACATTTTATCGAATAGTAAAGCCACTTAATTAATAAATATAAAGACGGTCGGGCTTCTAAATTATTTATTTAAATGTTTCAGGGTTTCAACAACTGTGTTAAATTCTAAAGAAGAAATAGAGTTAATCACATTTTTACCTTATTTTCATTTCCGCCTTTTACGTTAGATATTGTAAGTACCCAAACAGATGTACCTAATAGTTCTTTTTTTATAATCAAATCTATTTTCAAAACCTCCACCAAAAAAATAACTACCAGGAAAAAACCTCGGTAAATATTAAACAATGTATCATGTTGTACAGCTTACGTCACACTTGGTAATAGATATTGTCAAAAAGATTTAACGACATGTCACTTCGGCCCCGCCCACCGACCGGCCATAATCTACATCGGACACATTCGATACTCGACTAATTGGCTATTTCGAAATTCGTTTTTCAATAATCATTGCCGATATTATATTTTAATAGGCAATAAGAGCAAGGATAAAAGCTTTGATTCTTTTTTTGAAATAGTGTACCGCGAGGGATTAAATGAGCGAGTCGTTGTTTTTTAAGTTTTTTGATTTACTACCAATGAATTGTGAACAGCAATTAATGAAGTATTGAGTAGTGTCGCTAGAAGAAGGATCCTTTTATTTTAATTTTTAATGGGCATCGATAAACATAACTCTTGTTGTTTGAGCTCCTTTATAATTCAAATCGTTATGCTTGCCGCCATGTTCAGTGACCATCTAATCAGTTTTGAATTGCAAGACTTTCACGTTTAATTCTCTGTTTGTTATCTCCTTCGCTCTCTAAACAACAATAACATTCAAACTCTCTAGGATATGATATATCAACAAACCATTCTATAAAAGTACTAGTAATTTTTCACCGTCCACTTTTTGTAATAGCACATTCATAACAGCAAATACGAACCTATTGTGTGGTTAATACAGAGGTCAAACCGCGCACGGCAATCGCTTTTCTAAGTCATAACCGGAATTTATACCCGACATTACTCATGCACGCGATGCCGTTTGGTTGTTTTCCTCTAATTAGAATCCATTCAAGCGTACCCCATTAAAACTCGTCTAAATTAAAATTCGAATAACTTACTAACTAGACGTATAAATCACAACCGTACATAAAGACAATAAAATATATTGTCCAGGCCGGTCGAGGATACGACCGACGCAAGAATAATTAATACAACAATACACTCACCGGGTAATTAAAATAAACTAATTTCTAAACTTGAATGGCTTGGGTTTTATGAATGAATATCCTATGGCTTTTTTAAAACTGGCAACATTTCTCATTCTTCGTCTCGCGTACTGACAGTTCGGTTGACGGCGTTCTTTTTTTGAAGCGCGACCTCGCACAGCGGGGAGCAAGCGCATCCGTTGCGCGCTCGAATTATCTCATTTTAATTTAGGAATCGGCACTTTTTAATGGCGTTATTGAGCTAATAATTCATTTAAAATCAGAATCAATTATGTAGATGGTTTTGGTATAATTTCGTGGCATTATTACGTTCCTACTTTCCAGTAATCCCTTTGTTTCTTTCTCACGCTAAGCAAGGGTTGACTCCCACGAATTAGTCTGCTAAGGATTTTTATTTGCAGGAACATCGGATCGGGATGAGCAAATCGGTGTTCATAATTACAACGTTGGGATATTTGGGCGATGGCGGCCGCGTGCACAGTAGCAATAACGTGCAATTTAAATGTTTCACATTTCAAACCGATTCATTTTTGAATGCGAATCCGTTGCGTGTGAGCACGCAGGAGAAATATTTGGTTATTTCTGCCTGGAAATAACCTTTATTTTGGTGTTATGTGTATTTTAAAAGAAGTAATAAATTCATGTTTGTGTCTAGTACTTTAAGAAACGCTTTTTTTCAATTACTTATAGACGCCATAATAGAAATATATCGAATCCTCCGGATCTAATCTGTAGATGTACCTACTATAGGTGCACCCCTGCTTAACCCTTCGGGGATTATCAGGTGTGATTTTATGTGTACCTATAATTGAAATCTCCCAAATAATTTTCCCAAACTTTAAACTACGCGATTCCTGATGAATTTAGTATGTACGCGCGGTAGCAGCAGCAACGTATTTACCTAGCTATAAACTCTTGCGCACAAAATTGTCTGCGATACAAATATAAAATATAACAATTAGCATATTATAGATATAAATAAATTAATAATGGCTTTCTAAATATTCTGAGGGCGTATAATGGCGTTGTCTAAAAAGTTATGTCATCTTTTAATAGGCCAACATTTTGCATACTAACGAGGTACCTAATGGCGGATAGAGGTTGAAAATCTAGTCAATTATAGTATTAAATGAACTAATCAACGTTAAATCGATTTTGATTTATACATAATTCCAATTATTATCGAAACTAAAGATGAAGCAGGTGAACAGAGCAACGGAGATCTCATAAATAAAATTATAAATAATGTAAATAAAAAATAAGCCTTTCGAAAGAACTAAACAGAAAAGAGGGGCCCACTGACTAGATTTCGGAAATAATTTAATAGAATGTTTGTAATAATGAGAGAGTCCAGTTATGATATAACGCTTCGATATTAATCTATCTATACTTATATCTATACTAACACATAATAAAGTAATAAAATTGTATGTAGCGGGTAATCTTCGGAACACCTGATCCGATTCCGAAAATTATTTCACTAAATGGGAAGATACAGTATTGCCGAGTGTCATTGTCAAAGATCGGATATTCGCATGCATATTTCCCTAAACTTATTTTTTTGCTCTGACACTAAGGAAGCGGCTTCAAGTTCTATTTTTTGTAAAATTCTCATATGCATATTTTTTTTTAAACTAGCTGACCCGACAGACGTTGTCCTGTCTTAACTATGAATGTCATATGTCGTTTGGTTTTAGTATTGACTATTGACTAAAACTAAAACTATCGACTCATTTATCAACCGATCCATCTGTGTTTAACGATATTTGCAGCGGGCATTCTGTCAATCGCTGACAGTTATTTCAAACAACTGACAGTTATGTAAAATTTATATTGGCGTTAAGTTTTCTTAAATTTTCTAAGGTTCCGTTCAACTTCCTTATTTTTTTCTTTCATTAGAACCTTCTCCTGACAATAATTAACACAACATAAAAAGAATTAGCGAAATTGTTCCAGCCGTTCACGCGTGATGGCGTGACCAAGGGAAATAGGGATTCATTTTTATATAATAGGTTGGGGAAAAGTTTCTTCGCATTTTTTAAGAAAATTCAAAACATTTTTTAATATAGTTTATTTACATTTAACTAAAGTATGTAAGTACCATTTTATTCGATAACTTTTTGCCATCTTGTAGGCAGGGACAAGATCCCATTGCTATAAAATTTTTTGGACTTCTGATCAAAATACCGCGACAAGTGGTTTTGGCAGTCCTCTCGTGATGTTAACCTGACACTGCCTAAAGAATTCTGAAGAGACCGAAACAGGTGGAAATCTGAAGGTGCAAGGTCAGGACTATACGGCGGATGCATTAACACCTCCCAGCCAAACTCTCTTAATTTTTGCTGAGTGGCTAAAGATGTGTGAGGTCTAGCGTTATCATGATGAAAAACCACACCCCTTCTGTTGATTAATTCCGGCCGCTTTCTCTCAAATTCTTGCTTTAATCTCATCAGTTGTTCGCAGTAGAGTTCAGAATCGATGGTCCTGCCTGGTGGTAACAGCTCATAATGAATAATGCCCTTCCAATCCCACCACACACACAGCATCACCTTGTTGCGAGTTAACCCGGGTTTCGCTACAGTCTGTGAAGCCTGACCGGCCTTTGACCACGACCTCTTTCGCACGTTCTTGTCGTACGTGATCCACTTTTCATCACCAGTTATCAGCTTCTTCAAAAATGGTTCGGTTTCATTACGTCGTAATAAAGAATCACAAATGAGTACACGGTTCATTAGGTTTCTTTCAGTGAGCTTGTGAGGTACCCAAATATAGAGCTTTTTTGTGTACCCAGTTTTTTTCAAATGTGCCAAAACTGTTTTGTGGTCAATTCCCAGTTCTTCAGCTAAGTCGTAACTACTGATATGCCGATCTTGCTCCACTTTTTCAAAAATGGCATCTATTTTATCCGTAATAGGGCGACCAGAGCGACGTGCATCTTTGACATCAAAATTTCCGGATTGAAAACGCTTAAACCAACTTTGTACTACTCTCACAGACACTGCACCAGGTCCATAAACATCGCAATTTTTTTTCGCGGCTTGCGTTGCCATTTACCTTTTTTGTAGTAAAATTTTAAAATGTATCGAATTTCTTAATTAGATTCACTCACCTTGACAGTACGAAAAACAAATGAAAATCACACATTTTCCTCATTTGAATTTGGAATTATGTTCTTTAAAATTTAAACTTTCAATGATGCCAAAACCAGCCAGATACAAATAGTATAGCCAAAGAGATTTTATTACAAGTTCATTCATACTATAATGCGAAAAGACTTTTTCCCCAACCTAATATGTAGATATATATATATTTACATAGATAGATGAATGTTTAACCCCCGATGCAAATATGTGTGTATAGGGTGTAAGAGGAGGGGTGATGTGTGTTAGTTAAACAAAAAAAAAAATTTTTTATTCTGATTGGGCGTAAATATTACCTCGGCTACAACAAGTTTAATCACTTCCATTCGATCGCTATGATTTGGTCCGTTTTTTTTTCACTGAAAACTGACGTTAGCGGATTTTTTTCGATACAAAACCGCATTCCATATTAACCAACATCTCATTAATATGCATCCGAATATAAGATCTCTGGTCATAGTATATATTTTATTATTTGGCTAATTACGCGGACGAAGTCGCGGGCTGAAGCTATAGTCATTTATAAAACCAGTAATTTTACTATTACGTAATAAAAAAAGATATTCGAACTACTTTCAACCATACAACTTGAAACAATGCATTTGGAACTGATTATTAAATGTGGACATGATTACAGTCCACTAAAGCCCGGACCACTGTGCTGGCTATCACGTAGCCACGAATAATACCTTAATTGTACAAAAAAAAAAATGCTTTCTTCGAAATAGCAGGTGTGCCTCGCATTTGATTCAGGTAAATATAACCTCGTTTTATTGTTTTCCTTTGTACTTTTTTGCCACTGGCAACTATTCTTTGTCCAATCTAAAAATAAAATTAAGTATGACAATGTCTAACCTTACTCTTAATAGCTAAGTAGGTAACGTTACATTTAGGTTAACATGGGTTAGCAGTCTAACCAGTGAGCGAAATTTTCTTTTTGGAACCTCTGAAAATGAGACTCTGAGTCAATAGGCGCAGACAGGCGAGATGCGACATCGCGACGCAACTCTAGTAGAACAATCAATTTCTATGAAAACTTCATGAAAATTGTTCTACCAGAATCACGTCACACCGCCGCCGCATCACGCCTGTTTGCAGGAGCCTTATTTTGTTCATATCATTCAGTCAGTTTGACAAGTCCTCATTACGTCACAGCTGTCAAATTGTATCGTTTGCACTTGACATTTGCCTGCATACCAGACACATTTCCTAATCAACAATATAATATTACTTAGCTTAAATAGTCTGTCATCGAAGTATAGTAATTAAAATAAATAATGAGTAAGCCTTGAAGCAATCAGTTTGTAGCTTAGGGCTACAAGCTATTACATGATAGGCTGTAAATATCATATTTTATAGCTTCGTATATTATAGATATTAAAATTCATATTTTTTTGATTATGTGTAGGTAAGTGTTCGTTTTAGCAAACTATTAAGTAAATAGTAGGAATGGAAAGGAAAGTTAAAAAAATAGATTCTAATTACCTACTTAATTAGTTCAAAAATAGTTTTAAGACTTTTGTGTAAGTATTCATATAGGTCATGAAAATCTCATGAAAGATTTTTATTAAGTTCTTTATACAACAAATAGTTTTTTAAACTTAACAATAGTAGGTAGCTTTTAGTGTCCACAATCGTATTTTACACAAATCACTCTTGTTCTGGAGACCGACATAACTTTTTTAATATTTAACACCAGAAGACGTGACACCTTCAGATTTACAACCAACAATATTATAATAATAAATGAATACCATCTCTGTCTAACGTATAATATTCTCTTTCATTATAAGCATGGATGAACGAAAAAATCGGACGGAACTCCGCTAAGACAAAACTGAGTCCCGTATATGTGTGAATATATTTATGTGCGAGTGTTGCCGCGCGTTTGCGTGCGTAATGGCCAGTGATCGGAGTAGGTAGATTGATTTTTAGTACTTGTATCATAAATGCACACAGAAAGAATAACATGGATAAGCCATTTTTCCGGAAAGTAATTCCGGTATTTCCGGATTTAGTATTTCCGGCGGGCGTACGCATTGTTCTGATAACCGGTTATTGTACCACCCATGATCCTTTGTTCTGATTGGTCGTTGGGTTTTGTCAAATCGTGACAAAAAAAAAATAGGAAGAATAATAAAGAATAAAATTGCTCATTTTATTACAATTCCTACCTTTTTTTTGAGGATGGCAAATCATCAAATGACTCCTTCCACTCTGGCAGAATACAATTCCTACATAAGTTCCGGTTTTTTTTTAATAATCCACCAATTCCGGAGGAATGTCCATAGTAATATATACGTTTCGGATCAATGACCCCAGTTCAATCTACCTACTCCGATCACTGGTAATGGCCGACCGTCGCGTCGCGTCGGCGCGGCCGACTAATGTGATAAGTCTACCTACAACGGCCTGTATGTACACCGAGCTGGCCGACTTGTGTGACACAGTTTTTTTTTTTTAGCGTGACTTTTTTTACTCGTCCACGGTTATAAGTATTTAGTTTTGAAGATAAGTAGAACAAAATGTCAGCGGTCATTAGATTGGCAACATTTAGGTATAATCAAAGGTCACAATCTTATGCAAATGCAAACAGTGACAGGTTGCTACGGAATCATAACCACTTATCTGTCAAAAATCTTTTCTATATAAAAGGTCAACAAAAAAGGTTGATTAACTTTTTACAAGCTTCTTCTAAGTTAATTAATTAATCTTCTTTTAGCCAACATTTTAATTATTTTACCTCAAACAGGCTCCCTATAAAATCATTACCAGATCGTGAGCGGTATTGCCAGTTAAAAATATAATCATTCCCGGTGTTACACGGGACGCTGCAACCAGTCAATGGTCACGACCTGGGGTCGAGCTATTAATTTGATTACTTTATTATAGCTACCGACGAGTAGACTTTTCGATAAAAAAGAAATGCTTTTTGGATAGTTCATTAAATAGCCATCGCATCAGTTCTTTGTTTTTTGTAATATTCTGCATACCGACGACATGTAGGTACGTGGTAAATAGCCTGCCTGCGTACCGTGACAAAATTTTGTATTTCGCAAATGACAAAAGGACTATGTTTACGCTGAGTCAGTCATGTCTGGTTTCCACCCAAGACACAAGTGACGACAAACTTTTCTCGCACGTATCGTAAGTCCTAGTTAGCCTGGCTGTATAGACTGGATGTGAAAGGTGAAGGACCAAGTCCGACCCAGTGTTATGGCGCCACTCGAGGGAGCAGTAAAAGTGTAATAAAAATAAACATTCACAGAATACCATAGAGTAATTGAATTTCAAATTACTGAAGTAGAAAACCCACTTATCGTTTTAAAATCATTACCCAATTTAAAAGCCATAACTGAGTTGGTGCTTGCTCTGAAGTCGTAACCCAGTGTTGTAGAATTCTCTCTATAGTGAAGTTAAACAAATAAATATTTACTGTTTTTGGTACCTAGGTGAGGTGTAATAACTTACTGGTGAATTACTGCGGTCCTCACTCTGAACACTATTTAGGTCTCATAATTATGTAGCTACCCATGCCTCGGAAAGCACGTTAAGCTGTTTGTCCCGGCTGTCATTCGTAGATCTTTGACAGTCATTACGGGTCGTCAAAAGCCCGAAAGTCTGACAACTAGTCTTACCAAGGGGTATCGTATTACCCAGTAAATGATTTGTGGAGGTCAGATAGGCAGTCGCTCCATGTAAATTACTGGTATTAAGCTGCATCCGGAGAGACAGGAAGCCGACCCCAGCATAGTTGGTAAAAAGCTAGGCAGACGATGAGATGATGGTGTAGGTTGCCAGTGCGAAAACCGTCCCTAATTTCGATTTTCATTCGAACGAAGTAACGGCTTTTGCACGGGCGTAGGTAGGTACTTAGTCAAAGTCAAAGTCAAATCATTTATTTCAAATAGGCACATAAAAGGCACTTTTGAACGTCAAAATTTACAAACAAATAGAATTGATTCTAGTTGCCCCTTCCAAAAGGTAGTTTAGTATGGAGAAGAATGGGCAAGAAACTCCACAACATACCATAGATGTAAGAAAGAAGTTTTTTTATATTTCTATGGTACTTACCTACTGCAAGAATTCAGCGCTCTTGCGATACCGTGTCAATAAAAGGCGTATTTTAAACATAAAGTTTGGATTATTATTTCTATAAAATTGTGTAACTACTTATTTTCATCAAGACGAGGGCTTTCATCTATTCGAGCTGACTTTCGAATCTTTTTCTTTACAAAAAATGAAATAATGTTTAACTCTAATATAAATGCCATTAACGTATCAAATATTCGTGGATGTTGGATGGATAGCCATCCAGATTAAAACCTCTACAGTACTTGCACTACTGACGTGATTGATTTCCACCTTACCATCTACCAAGACAAACCTATTTCCACCCTTCAAAGAAAAACATTAATCAACAAAACTACCTCAATCTAAACCCCCTAAAAACACCAATTAACCGCTCCGATATTCCACGATATAGGAAACGCCTACCCATAAAATCATTGCCAGTACAAAAAAGTCATTACCGTGTTACGCGGCTCAACCCGCTACGCGCGTGCCCGAGTCACGACCCGGACGATCCGATTTTATTACTTTACACGAACCGCGCGTAACGCGTAATTGAAGGTTAACGAACAAGTTTTGAATTACGAAGTTTCGAACACTTACGTTGTTCGCGGTTTGAATTTTTGGATTCGGATTTGCAATTTTTGGTTTGTTTCTTTTTGCGATTGGTTTTTGATTTTGATCTTGGCATCATGTCTATTCTCGAAAGCTATTCTATAAAGAGACGTAAGTTGTGCTTCGTCGAAATGTGTCACTACATGTCATTCGCATAGGTAACTAATTTGCTGCTTGAATCTTTGACGAAAATGACATGTGGATATTTTCTAATTATCGTGGTTAGTATAATGGAGAAATGCAGGAGTAAGATCCCACTTGAGAATAATCAGTAGGTATCACTTTTACACAAACCTAAAATTTGATTTCTGCCCCAAGACAAAATAAAACTACTTACCTTACCTGCCACAAAATAAATTAAACCATACTATACCTAAGAAAAAACACTCCTCTTATCCTGACTCCTATTTTCCTATAGCAGCATAAACCATAACCACCTTCTGTTGTTAACAAAGGACACTGACACGGAACATAATTGTTTCGGAGCTCATAACTCAACGTCAGACAAAACTAAAACAAATGCAAGACCAGAGCTTCCTTCATTAGCAACTTGTTACACCGAACCTCCATACAAAATGACTGGCTGAACTGAAAAAACTAAGAAGTATTGCACACTGTGATAATCCTGAAAATCTGAACCAAAGAAAAGGATTAAAATCTCTTTTCAGTACCTAATTGAATTATTGATAGAGTTGTGCGCATGTTTGGATTTCTAGTTCAGCTAAAAAAAAAAATTTGAATTTGGAAGAGTCGTCAAGTTCTTTGAATACTTAGCTTTTGTTTTAGGTAGGCAGGTATTAGGCCTATTTATCCAGCAGCCGCTAGCAATCCCACCCATGATGTTAGCCTAAACAAAGGAAATTATATTTATATTGTGCCACAACTTTTTCTATCTTAAAACAGTTAAATATCAAGAATCAGTTTCCTCCTAACCCAACAACCTGTCAGTCAGTTCTATTTTCAAATCAATCTCACGTACTGGCAGGACAGTGTGAGTGCGGAGCATCGATCATAGAGCCACGCCCCGAAGCCGCCGCGCGACAACCAGCCGGAATATAAACTTTTTGAATTAACCTCTTTCGATTTTCGAACGTGGAATTTGTTAATCTGTTTTGGGATTATCTGTGGTTACGACTGGCTGCATTCATTAATGATTTGTATAAAATGCTGTATTTTATCCTCTCCCAAAAAAAAGGAAAATTATCGCTTCACATTCACAGCCTTGTTCCATGAGCACTAAATTATTAGTTACTGATACGAAAATTCGACATTTCAGAAGATTTTCCGATGCAGAAAAGCTTACTGGTTGACCTTATAGAGTTTTCAGCACCAATCTTGAAAAAATCATGTATTCTGAACTTTGCTAACTGATGCTGTTGTCCTAGGAGTCCAAAGGACTACCGTGCTGGTAGAAACAGAAAAAACTCACTCACTTTACCAGTAGAATATGTCTATAATAAAATAAATATTATCAACTAAATTAAAATTAAGTAATTATTTTATAGATTTAATTACAAATCACTCATTTCCTTTCATAATTTTTTCATGCAGAAAGTACATTCTGCCTATATAAATCATTATAATTAAAATACTTCTTTTTTCGAACCAAAGCATTTCATCCACTGACAAGACTTGATTATCAAAAACAAAACGCTAGCAATTTAAAAACAGCAGAATTTAAAAAGAGAACAGGTGGAATGTTGAAATGATCCGCGCTACCATTCTCAAATACGCTTCAAAGGGTTAAAAACAATTTTGAACACTATCTGGATTAAAATAGAATGCTTTTTTCTCAAAATCATTTCAACAATATAGGACATTCCAATTTCAGTTATTTTATAATTTGGACTTCCGTTTTACGTAATACATCGAAGGAATGTAATTTAATCTGTAAGAGAAAGCAATTAAGTCCAAATTCATTTGTAAAGGAATAAATTGATAAAATTAATTTATTTTTCTTTTCTTTTTCGACTACCCGTGTTGAAACTATTGAATGTAAAAATGTTAATATTTAATAGCTATTATGAGCAGCTTAAATAATTTTCTGTAGGAAATACGTCATTATCATTATTATGTAGGTACCTATAGGTTGGTACTAGCTGTTGCTCGTGGTGCCAGTCGCATTATAGTAAAACTATGGCGCAAAAGGGAGGAGGCCTATAATTAGCAGTGGGTGGAACAAGGCTGCCAAAGATGATGATTATGAATTTATGACGATAGGAAAACTGCATAAAACGAAACGAGGAAAGTATACGCGTTTGTATAAAGTTGTATCTCTGTCAAATTACCTACTCCGGTTGCTTCTCGTCATCAGCCACTTAAAAGTTTTGTTAAGATTTCTGGAATTATATAGACTTGTAAATATACAATTAATCGGAACTAGGTGATTCTAAAATTAATATTATAATAATAGGCTTTTAGCTGTTACTTACATATAATGCTGAAAAGCAGGGTATCGAATTAATTTGTTTCTATATAAATGACAATAATATGTAATAAAAGTACCTAACTGTATTACTAAACTTTCGATACTAACCTACCTATTAAATTTAATGATAAACATGGAATCTTAAAATGTAATCGTGTAGGTACCTAAGCTTATTGAAGTTATTGCAAAAAAAAAAAAAAAGTTCCTAAGTACGTAGGTACCATGGTCTAAAAAAACAAGGTCTGGCATTCTGGGAGTGACTCATGCTTACGTCACTATCCAGTTCCCACTTTATTGCAACAAAACACGATTTATGGAAACATTTTCAGTCACCATTGTGTTAAAAAATATATAAAAACCATTTAAATTGTCGTTTCATCTTTCTAATCAAACGAAACAATTCCATTTAAACAATACCAACGTAATTGTTAGTTCTAACCTCTTTCTTTTATCGGATTCGCACAGGTAATAAAGGCGATTGGGGAGTTATTATTACACACTACTGGTAACACAGCGGTGATGACGTAGGCTTGTGTCACCCCCGTGACCGGAATGCTAAGGTACCTAATTCCTCATTAAACAAATACCACTATCTTACTAGGTATTTCTACATTTAATTTTTATGTAACGAAGACTAACTTTCAAGCACTCTAAACTGAACGTAAATTACAAAGAAAACCAGAATGACTAATTAAATGATCGTCCATTGAGAACTGAAAGTTTCGAGAAACACAAATAAAAGTGAATTTTATACTTTTACGTGCTATTGTTCTTTGCTTAAAACCTTTCGAACTTTATTGCTTGGGAGGCAGACCTTGTGGATGTTTTAGTAGACAGTATTTAAGATTCAAAATATCAGTAGCATCATACTATCATTCTCATCATTTAGAGTAATATAAAGGTATGAGGAACATCCATAGAAAAGGGAGAATCCTCCGTCCAGAAGGGTGTTGTGTCTAGTGGGCAACTGCTCAACGATTGCTGTCGGGACGTTGTATATATGCTAGTTGCGCGGTAAACTCTGCTTGCGCGATGCAGGATTTTTGCGTGATGTCAATGTGACGTGTAGCTCGCATGTGGCGATGTAGATGCCGCTACAATCTGCCTAGTCAAAGTCAAAAAGTCAAAATCAAAATATTTTATTTCACATAAACCAACATGGGCACTTATGAAACGTCAGAAGCTTGGTGCACGGTTCCAATTGGTTGTTTCCTATGGAGAAGAGCCGGCAACAAACTCCACGGTTACTCTTTTAAAAATAAGGGGCTTTTACAATGTTTCCAATTACAGTGTTGATAGATATGGGAGGACAGTGTAGGCCTGTTAACAAGTAACATGTACTCAACAAAATATAAAGGAATCTATATAAAAATAAAAGCCTATTTAGACTAAATGACATGTATGACAGTCTTTTATCAACTACTAGCGACCAGCCTCTGCCTCGCGCGGTTTTTACGCCCTGACAAAGCATCGAGATTTCTTTATTGTTTGTTAGTTTTAAATGAATGTATTGTACCCGAATAAATGCTCTAAATGATCGTGAAAATCGTATCAAAATCCGTTGCGTAGTTTAGAAGAACAACGCGACACAGACAGACACGAAAAGTCACTTTAATTTATAATATTTGTGTCGATGTTGGAGTCAGTTTCCAGTCTAACCACACACAGCTAAATACCACTATTTCACATGAAGCGACTATCCGTCAGACCTCCACAATACAGATCCTACGATCAGTCTACAATGTTCCCACAGCTGGGTTTCAGATCTCTGTGAATAATTCGCGGTAGTCCACCATGCGGTCCTGGTGCAGACGTCACAAACGGCCATGTCCAGAATATTTTAATTCTCTGACATGTTTTGCTTCCCTGCTTTAGAGCAGTGGATATAAAACGATTTGGCCACAGCCTAGTAAACTGTTAATTCCAACCCACCCGCTACGACTTGTAGGTTGTAGGTAAGATTACGAGTCGTAAGGTGTACTTACGACTCGTTACCTCCGTACCACTGTGCTTGTAGCCTTGTTTTCTGTGAAATTCAAATAAAGATTCAATCGGATAAACATTCCAAATTCTTCAAGTCTTATTTCCAATATTTATCTCAAAATAAATACCTCACATGCTTTGACTCACCTAAAGTAGACAAACTTCAAAACGAACTCTCGAGACAGAATTTTGAATTTTGAACTACTTTGCTAAAGACGATAACAATAGCGTCCATGTTGCTTCGTTACTAACAAACACAGCCTTTGTTAATACCTAATTGTTTCAGCCCAACAAGAAATTTGAAGCACAAAGTCCGTTACGCAGGAGAAACTTAAACAATGGCTAGCAGCCTGCATACACAATTATTGTATTTAATAATGCATTACATAGCACAAATAAATCTATTCAACAAAACGTTGTGCTACATTCCGCAAATACACTAATTAATCTTTCCGAAACACGCAAAAAATACCAACATAATGATAACTTAGTGTGCGCTACAATGAGGCATAAAATTCTTGATGTCTGGTACTCACAAAAAAGGTTACTTGAAAAAAGCGACTTCTGTTATCGAATAGTCAACCTAACCGCTTTAATATAGAGTAGGATTTTGTATCCGGCAACTTTTCATTTTGTTTTTTTGGCGGTTTAAAAAATGCTGGAGCTGACCGCACCGCCGCGGGCATGGCACGGGCCGGCCGCACTCTGCCTAGAAATCTTCACTTCAAATCTGTGCTTAATGATTGCGTATAACTTAAAATTACCTGTCAATATTAACTGTGGGCTATTATTTTTATGATGTCGACTATTTAATTTTAGGTGTAAAGTTTAAAATGAATTTTTGTTTAGTTGATTATAGGCCGGATGTGATTTAATATTTTCTAAAGAATAATTTGAAAAGGACCTACTTTAACACTTGAACGCCCGACAAAAAGACTGACGTAGATTATCCTGAAAACATTTTTGGGCCATTTATTTTATCATAACTTCATAAGTCCTCTCATAGTCTAATCTATTCAAAATAATAGAGACATGCTAGCTAGAATTAAAAATTTGTTCCCGAATTTTTTAAAACGTCTACTAAAACCTACAAAAAATCCTTCGGAATTCAAACACCACCGGACCAGTTTTCACGTCTCTAACCCGCTAGAACACGTAACATCTTTTGTACCCCTACGCCTAAATCGCTATAAAATTATACCCACCAATCATATACCAATCTAAATTATGATTGCTCCAGTAACGTTGATCGACGCGCGATGATGATTGGGTGCAATTATCCCGTCATAAGTCAGTTATCTATAAATCAATAGAGCCTTTTAAAAACGTTTACCTTATCGGGATGGTTTTTCTAGATATTGCAGATGAAGACTTTGTTTTGTATTTGTACTGATTTTTATGAAAATCGTAGTTTACTTTGCATTTTTAATTATTTGTTAGTTTCAAGTCAAAACCTTCTGAAATTATTGTTTTACATAACATAGAAGTCGCACTGTTTTAAACTTATAATGTTATCTGTTACTGTATCACTAAGTAAGTGTTTTGTTTTGTTCTAGGTAAGCTGTGAGAAGAAGTTTGTTTGTAAAAAACTGACCAATTTTGTGATATTAACGAAAAATGACTTTTCGGTGTGTTCCTACTTTTCAAACTGTCTCCAACGATAGCAACGCCACCTGGGTAAGTGTTTTGTAACTAAAACTTCTAAATAAGCTATGCGATACTAGATGGCGATAATTATATTTTGTTTTATCTATTATCCATCAATTGATTAAGTAAACTGTAGAATAATATAAATCATACATAATTAATTCGTAATCTACTGTTAGCTTGTCTTATTTATAGAATATTCCCACGTAATAAAATTCATAATTGCAGCGCCATCTATTATAAAACTTCAGAACTAATCAAGTACGTAGCCACCAAGTTGGTTACTTAGTTACGCTACTCGCCACTAGAGGTCTAACCTTATTTAGTTATTTTGTTAATTCAATCCAAAGCAAATTTATATAAAGTTGATTTTCCACTTTAATCTTATTATTAAGTAATATTCTGTTGAAATCTTATACTTAATTAAATAATATTTAATTGCTTACGTTATGATATTTCACACTAGTATTTTTTTCTATCAACCTATTTTCTGCATAATCATCTCGCAGTAATCATAAAAAGCAATTAACAAGTTTCAAATCAACGCTTCATTGTCCGTGCTCGAAGGTGCTCGGACCATTGACACATGAAGTGTTGTCTCGTTGACATGTCGACGAACTAGTGCTGTGACCCCTGCGGTCGCCCACTCACTGCTTAACCCAGAATTTTTGAGTTTATCTTGGCAGTTCTCGATAGCGCTGCTTACTATATCAAATCGTCAATGACATGTCAACATCAGTACAAAAAAATATAGTTCCAATTTTCGCCGCATGTCAGGTTGAATTGGTTTTCTTTCGTGAAGTGACATGGCTTCTTGCGTAGGTACTTGAAACTGACCCTGTTATTTCCCTGGGAATAAAAATAAAGTTAAGGATGGGCGACGATACGTGGGCAGTAGAAGGTGTTTTATCTGTTCCGTTATTTCGGTATTAATGATTTATTTCAGTTAAATATTAAATTGTTACTTTTATAACGTGATGTGTCCTATGAATAAGCGATAAGTCATTTTAGAGTGTGGGTTTTAATCGTGTCATAAATTTTGTGATAATTACCTCTTATTGTTTTATATTTATTTTAAATAAAATTAGCGAAGCTTGCACGTTATTTTGTTGTATATACGTATACCTATGAACCAAGAAATTATTTTATCGGGGTTCGGTTTTCCGTCAGGAAATTTCAGTACCTACCTAGCAGACAGCTGCCCATCCTCTGTCTACTCCTTTGGTGAATACAGACATAAGTAATGTCTTGTTGTGTTAATTCATTAGAATCACTGAATTTTAGAGCAATGATAGCCCAGTGGTAACGGCCCCGACTTACGAGTCGTCGGTCGTGGGTTCGAACCCAGGCACGCACTAAACTTTGCTTAAATAATTTCATCATTCTCTCAAAACGGTGTAGGAAAGCATCTTGAGGAAAGCGTCATGTACTAGAACCAAAAATTCGAAGACATGTGACATCTACCAACCCGCACTGGGCCCGCGTGGTAGATTACAGCCCACTCCCTCTCGTAGAGAGGAGGCCTTTGTCCCAGCAGTGGGAACAGTATAGGCTGATTATGCTACTGATATTAAAAAAAATAAAATATTACGCTATCACAAACGAGCTCCTTTCATAAGAATTTTAAAGGTACACATTTCAACCTTTTAGCTTTACTTTCTACATATAAAATTCCTTTATACAAGATCCAAACAACGAACAGCCCATAGACGATAAAAGAAAAGTAATTAAGTACCGGTGTATGTTCAGTCAAATTGCACTGTTCGTCGAACTATTAGTAAAAGATAATTAGTTCGGGTCTGAGATAATTACAACTTTAGTGTTCATCGAACGCTTGTCATCGTGCTAGCTGTACAGTTTTAAATGATCGACAACGAATTATTGATTGGTTAGTCTATGGGCAATAGACCTACCAGTATCTATGTACCTGCACATTATAATGAATAGGTAACTTCTTCCTCGCACGTAATAATACTTATAATTATGAACCCTAGTTGATATAAAAATCCATTCTAGCAATAAGTCATGCTTGATAATAGTGAAATGTGTTTAGTTTATTATAATATAAATTGTAAAAAAACGTCATTAAATATTTAAGTACGTACCAGGACTTTCTACCTTCTTTATGTGATGCTCATTCCAATGTCTCGCTGGTGGTGGCGTGTGTGTTGGATCATTAAATTCCCTTCAAAATGGTTGAGCTGAATGGTGCTGATCCATACGTCATGTTCGTGAACGGGCGCCGTCAGTAGGGACTGGTCATCTCTTGGCTGCCACGGCTTATTTTAATTAAAATTTTTGAATTTGGTTTTTTTTATTTTTTTATTATGGATGCTTTTAACGTGCACGTCTTTCTACATCGTTCTCATATGTATAATTTCAACATGAATGATGTAACCAATTTTTTTATTTGTAACTATGTTATTATATGTTGATTTAAAAGAGTGTCCATGGAGTTTCTTGCCCGTTCTTCTCCATAGGTACCTACTACGCTTTGGAAACGCTTCATATTTCTGACTGACCGACCCCTTGATAATTCAAAAGTGCCTGTAATTGGTTTATTTGAAATAAATGCTTTGAATTTGAGTTTGAGTTCTGCCTATTGGTTCAAGGGGTATGGTGTTACCGAGTCTCGCAACTATGACCGGTTAGTTCGTGTCCTACTACCAATCGCGTAACTCAAACCAAACCAAATCCAACCATCTTAGTGCTAATTTAGCTTAAGTTCACGATTTAAAGTTATCATAATTTGTAGTATCTAATATACCCTTTTAAACCATATTAATTTCGTATCATTAAGTCGATCGTAAACCAACACCCAAACCGTAACCATTCTAGTATATTACCGAATCCACCAAATTAACCAAATATCAACCAACCCAGAAGTTAGTGCTAAACCACGCATGTGCCAACTTCTACAGGGTGTCAGATAGGTAGTCGCCCATGTAAAATACTGGTATTCAGCTACATCCGGTTGGGCTGGAAGCCGACTCCAACATAGGTGTAAAAAGGCTAGGCTAGGATAGCTCATACCGTAGTAACACACAAGGTGGCGGGACATCGAGGCCCAACCTGTTACCATGGATCCAGTACATCATTCTGAACCCTGCGTTGAAATTTTCCATTGGTTATTAAAAAAGAATTAACTGTTCCATACATTTTGATCGCGAAGGTATTGCACTTTACTATGAAACAGCAGTTTTTTTTTTTATAACCATCAGCAAATCATGTGCTGAATTCATGGTTTCAGCTTGCACGTTGATGTCCTCTAATCCCATGGACCTCAAATCCCATCGTCCTCTAATCCCGTGGTCCTCTAATCCCGTGGTCCTCTAATCCTATGGTCCTCTAATCCCATGGTCCTCAAATTCCATTGTCATCTAATCCCATGGTCCTCAAATTCCATTGTCTTCTAATCCCATGGTCCTCAAATTCCATTGTCCTCTAATCCCATGGTCCTCTAATCCCATTGTCCTCTAATTCCATTGTCCTCTAATCCCATGGTCCTCAAATTCCATTGTCCTCTAATCCCATTGTCCTCTAATCACATGGTCCTCAAATTCCTTTGTCCTCTAATCCCATGGTCCTCAAATTCCATTGTCCTCTAATCCCATGGTCCTCAAATTCCATTTTCCTCTAATCCCATGGTCCTCAAATTCCATTTTTCTCTAATCCCATGGCCCTCAAATTCCATTGTCCTCAAATTCCATTGTCCTCTAATCCCATGGCCCTCAAATTCCATTCTCCTCTAATCCAATGGTCCTCTTATCCCATGGTCCCCAAATTCCATTGTCCTCTAATCCCATGGTCCTCAAATTCCATTGTCCTCTAATCCCATGGTCCCCAAATTCCATTGTCCTCTAATCCCACGGCCCTCAAATTCCATTGTCCTCTAATCCCATGGTCCTCTTATCCCATGGTCCTCCAATCCCATGGTCAAAACCATAAGCCGGTCACCAAGGTAGTGTAGGGGTTAACTTTAGCAGTTAACCCCTACACTACCTTGGTGACCAAACGTAGGTACCTACACTAAAATATCGCCACTCGTCATAGTCAGTGATAAATTGATATTAGTAAATACAGAAAAAGAAAAGAAAGATATTTTTTGTTCTCCACAAATAAAGCGCACAGTCTATACTATTCCATACTAATATCATAAATTCGAAAGTAACTCTGTCTATATGTTACCTTTTTACGCCTCGCCTATACCACTGAACGGATTTCGATACAATTTGGCAAGAGATGGCATTCTGCCACTATAGAAATTAAAGAAATGGAGGACAAAATTGCAGATTGTAGAAAGATTTCTACGACCCAATGTCAAAATTAAAAATAAAGAATGACTTTTTGTTAAGAAAGTGATTTGTCTTCTCTTCGTAGAGTAGAGATAGATGTGGTCATTGCTACGCATGCTGGATAAGGACATAGGCTAATTTTGATCCCGGTAGCACGATCCCGTGGGATAATTTCCGGCATCCATGCGAGCAGAAGGTAATTGAATTTATTATAATAATATTATAAAGAGGTAAACTTTTGTAGAAACAACCAGAATTGAAACAACAGGATCGTTAAATAACGTTTTAATTAGGACTGACAATTATTTGAACTTACAGTACAACCTTAACTTTTAATATAAATGCTTATTTCTAGAAATATCTAGCAAATAATTACGTGTCGGCCTTCTAGGAGTGACCGCTTGTCATGAGCTCCAGAATAACTATGATATCTAGCAAAGGAATCGTTTCTGCCTGGGCGTAGACTAATCCCCACTACCAAGCCACTACCCCACTAAACCAACGGAACTTCTGACTCAGTGTTGCCAGTAAATAATTAAGTGTGTATCAAGTCTGTTATAGCCTCAAAAGTTTATACTTTGTTTGTCTGTAGTTACACTTGAACTACCGGTCGGATTTGAAAAAATATTTTTGATTTTTATAGCTCAATTCTTGAGGAAGGCTATAGGCTATATAACATCACGAAAGCTAAGCGAAAACGAAGTGATAGCGCTGACGGCAG
Source organism: Griposia aprilina (assembly GCA_916610205.1). NCBI lineage: Eukaryota > Metazoa > Arthropoda > Insecta > Lepidoptera > Noctuidae > Griposia > Griposia aprilina. The sequence goes on along the minus strand of OU744304.1, from coordinate 14,055,326 downwards.
GTGATGCTATGCGACGGGGTGGGTCGAGGGAACAAGATATTTCATGCAGACGAAGTCACGACCAGCAGCTAGTACAATATAAACATAAACTAAAATCGACTGCTACTTCACTGCCTCGTCAGTCGTCGGTGAAATATACACAAGCGCCAAGCGTCAAGCGTTCGATTCCCACATCGAGCAAAGTGTTATTAGGTTTTCATCTGGAATTTCTCAGTAGCAGCCCGGAGTCTGCATTAGTGCCCGTTTGATAGCAATAGGATCGCCCCTATTACATGGGACTTAAAAACAGAAATAACTGGCGAAACGTGGTTGTACTTCAGGTCACGCCTCTTGCCGAATCCTTCAGGTAAGACAGGCGTGATTTTATGTTTGTGTTATAAAAACACTGACCCAAAAAAAAAAAAAAAAAAAAAAAAAAAAAAAAAAAAAAAAAAAAAAAATATATATATATATATATATATAATCACGCCCCATAAAATGAATGAATTGAATAAATTAATTGCACTGAAACTTCCTCTAAAGAGAAAGTTCAGGTACTTACTGATAAGAAGTAAATCAATCCGTTAGTAAACCGAACCGATAGTAACTGCTGTTGTGATTATATCTCTGTTACTAACGACTAACGATGTTAATAAAACAATGCTTGGATGCCGCCCGTCGAGAAAATGCTTTAATAGTACAATCTACAACATATCGAGACTTATTAAAAGTATATTACAAGTAGTAAGTCTATGTTTCATGCACAGTTTCTATAAATTCTATATAGTTTTCATAACTGAAATAGACGCTTCAGTGTTTTTCCCTTGAAGGCTATAACTTTTATGGATGAAACTTACAAGTTTCGATTTTAAATGCCTGTTACGTGTACCTACTTAGTTCAAATTTCCAAAGGGAACTCATTTCATAAGTTCGCTATATGCTTGTTGACTTTCTAACCAATAAAAGTAAACAACAGACTGAAAACACCAATTAAACTAACATCTGTAAAACAATCAGACTATTCATAAAAGCTTTCAAAGCTCCGCACGACATGTCATCAAAAATGCGTAAGTTCTACGCGCAGACGCAAATCATTTCACGGACGCAGACACTCACAAACATACAGAGACATGGCGCACACACACAAACACACGATCACCTCACAATCAAACCTGATATGAGAGGAACAATGATACACATTCGCCGCGAAGAGCGAGAAGGAGCTTTTGGTGTAGTATATGTAAGGAAATCAGATGAAAAACTGCGATGATTTGTCATGATTTGTAAGTTGCAAAACATTCAATTTTGTGTATATAAATTGTGTTAGTGATCTATATAAGTTGTGATTTAAAACTCTTCAATATATCCTATAATTGCCTTGATTGTTTTAGCGTCAAACTATAACTTTTGCATGCCTGTCGGTAAAATATGGCTGAACCTATATGTTATCAATTTATCACCTTGTACGGTACCCATATTTGCAAAATAAACGACTTACTTCACAAATTCTCAAGTAAGGTCAAAATACGTGTGATTGTCTAATTTCTATTCTATTATTTTACAAAATAGGTCTCTATTTGCATTTATAATTCTCAGCTCCATGCAGTAAATAAGCACTGGGCACAACTGGGCGCGAGATCTAATGACTACAAAGATTATAAGTTAATTATGTGTTTATATTAAGTTAAATAAGCAGTTGACTTTTGTTTGAAACGGTGAATAAGCTCTATCTGTCTCGTCTGTAATCAGAACATATTTTATTAGGATGTAATAGTGTCTGCTAGAAGCTTTATAGGTTCTTTCGTAAATTCGATCGGGTATCGAACTAGTTTAACCTCTTAGGTGGGAATATACCTATTTATTACATGTTTCTATAAATAATAACATAATCTTAACATGTTAGGTAGGACTTTATATCATCGTCAGATATAAAAAATACCCCTGCCTAGGCGCAGATAATGGTTACCTATGCAAAATGATTAAAATGTGTCAACTAAAAATAATCTACTGAACCATTGACGCAATTCAATTATGCACACGATTAATCTACGCCCGCTCGTCGCCAACCAATTCATCATCAGTTATTAAATGTTAATATATTTCTTGATCTGCATACTTACGGTGGTCTGTGGCACTCCCCGTCTTTATCGCGGTACGTCAGGCGCTCGGGCACTCCATGTGATAGCCGCGGGCCGCGACCGACTGCTCACGTGGGCCCGAACACGCGCCAACATACGAAATTAAACTTTTGGAATTTCGAATTCGGAAACTTTTTAAATTTTTTGACAGTGATTGTGCTTTGTTTTTTTTTTATTGGGTGTCAGGAATTTGTTGTTATCTTGGAGTGTAGCGGACTTATTGATAATTAACTTTTATGATTCAGTGACAGTGCGACGTTAAATTAAATAGTGAATAGAATTTTTGTTACCAATTGATAAAGTTATTAGCTGCAGGAGAATCGAGTATACCAATCCGCCCGGAGGTAATCACATATTGGTCAGGCAATTTCCTATACCATCAATAATAACGGGGCAAGTAAACAATAACATTATTTGATGTAAGACAGAGACAGACACATACAGAAGAGCGGGCCAAAAGAAAATCATCGATCTAAGAAAATAGAATTCTCATACGAAATGTAATGGCGGTACAATAATCGTGTAAAAGTTCACGATAGTTGCCCAACGTGAGGCGGTAACAATACAATAACGCCAGCATATATAGATCTTGAACAAATCGATTTGTGTATACTTGGCGTACTGAAATTAGAGGTCCTTGTAAACTGGCCGGTTATAGCGGTCATCTCGGCCGATAGATAATGATCTGTCGATGATTTACGCCGCGTTAAACCGACAATGGCACGAGATAACCCCCAGCACAATGTGACCAATTAGAAACGCGGAACATTCGCCACAATGACTAAAATGAACGGCATCAACCTGCCAGACATGACCGACCAAGATCTCTCCGTCGACGACATATTCAACGAGAACTTCAACTTGAAAAGGAAGAAAATACAAATCGATTACGAAGACACCAAGAAATCGAAAACAATCGAAGATTCGGATTCCCTAAACTTCGGAAACAACAACAATGTAATCGATAAAATAGAATCGCCTCAAAACTTAAAAAGAAAAACGAAAACTTTCGCAGACAACTACGATATCGATAAGATCGTGCAATCGAACATGATAATCGATAAGGAATCGAGTAAAGTAAGATTGGAGATGAGGCAGTGTGGTAATGATTTGGAATATAAAACAAACGGGCACGTTGGTAATGACTTGAACGACGTAGGTGCTGTTTCTACAGACGGGAATGAATATACCATGAAGGATGGTAACGATATAAGAATGGATGGTGCAGAAGATAAGATAATAAACAACAATGAAGGTGATTACAGCATGAACGGGAATGATGAACATGGAAATGATGTAAGTGATGTACATATAGCATTTTCAACAGATTTGTCGGCGATTTAGACAAGTATAGCCCTAACTAGCACATGAAGTACCTACTGACTTTATTTTATTTAACCTCTAAAATATTGTGCAACTAATGACTATTCAAAAGTATCGACACCTGTTTCACAATTAACATTTAGAAGCCAATTATGTCAAGCGTCTCTCAATTAAAGGTTATCGGATGCCTATTGTCAAAGTTAGCGAGCTTCAAAAACGTTGCATATGTATTCATTAGTTTATGCTCGATGAATTCCTTCTTCAGTTTATGTTGGCTATTTTATTTTATGAGGATTGTCTGTCCATCTGCTACAATATCTTTTAAGTCTTCAGCCGTAAGTACCTAATACGCGGATCACGAAAAGTACATACATGTGCTTACTGTAACCAGTGGCCTGCTAAGCACTGTTGGTTGCGATATAGTAAAAATGTTGGAATAATCATGGCCGCGGTGCACGGTGCCACTAGTTTTATCCCCCGTAGATTTTATTTTATGTTGGATCCTTTAGAGCAGTCTATTTTTCTACCTAGAGTATCACACACAAAAATGAGAATCCGCCACTGATAGTCGACTGAGATAAGGCTCCTAACTTCATCAGCCTGAACAATCCCTGACTTTAAACCTTTCAAGACTACAACCTGTTTAGTAAAATGCATTATGCTAAGCTAGACTGCACAAGACAACCTAATTCTTAAACGAAACAGAAATAATTTACCAAGCTCTCGTTTACATTTAAGCGTATAAAATTCTTCATGATTCGATGCTGAACGCGATAAGACGCCGAAATTCCGACAATACTCGGCTAATTCCGACAATAGTCCACTAATTCCGACAATAGTCACCTAAATGCCGTTAGTGGACGACAATGGAGTTACTTGAGTGGAAATAATCGCAATCTCTATGCGGTTGATGCAGTAAAAATTGTGGATGATATTCATATCCTTTCTTACCGGCCGCGGCATGGATTAGCTAGCATCTTGTATTCTTAATTGTATCAGCTCATTTGCCTTTAAGAAAAGGAAATGAAGCATAAACCGGCGATTATCCCTGTATGCACTATGCAAGTGCACCCAAGGACAACCCCCGGTTTGTGTTGGACTATTTCAGGATATGGAAAAAAAGATACCTATTAGACTATGGGTTTGGGTGGCCAAAGTGGACTACTTACCAAGGACTATTGAAGGACTATGACCCCTGCCTGATCAATGTTATAATTATTCTATATTTTTTAATGATTTTATGTTAAATCAAGAAATTCCACGCGGACGATGTGGTGGGCAGAAGCTAGTCATTCGATACAGGAAAAGCTTATAAAAACTAATCGCCTTAAACAAAAACATCCAATTGTTAATAAATTTCACGCCATCTATGTCAGCCACAAGTCAACCACAATTGTTGGCCATATAGAGGAAGCATAGACACACCCGTCTTTTTTTGTTTTTGTTGCTGGCCCGCGGCAAACAACACAAAACATATTATAACCGTACTATGATGCACTTGCCGCCGATAACATGACACGTGCTGGCACGCCCGACCTTAGCACGTGACGGGAGGTTTATTCAATAAAATATAGATACAGGAATGTAACAGAACTTTATTTGCTTTAGTTTATGGTACTAGAAGCTTTTTCATTATGTTATTGGATTAAGTACATATTCACTGAATGTGGATGAAACAATCGGAAATGTCAGTTGTCACATGACCTCTCCATCATTGCAAATAGTAGGGAGGGTCTACCTCCGTACTTTTTGTAAGACACAAGTAACGAAAGAGGCACTAGTCTATAGAAATAAAAATGAAATGTTTTTCGTTGGTAAGTGCATCACTTGAGCAGAACGGCTGGACAGATTTGGATATTTTTTTTAAATATATATGTTTGTTAACATGCGAATAAGGTTTATAGGGAACGAGAAATTGGAAAAGTTGCCCAAAAATTGGAATGTTCGGGTAAAACTGAAAATCCTTTTTTCTATGAGATTTCTTGTATATATTGGGACAAGACAACGTCTGTCGGGTTAGCCAGTTTCAAATTAAAATCTTTTCCATTAGCTTTTCAAATTGGCTAGTTAAAGCTATACCTATTGTGCTCTTTTCATAAGGCACACCTTGATTTCATCCAAATAGATTTAATTGTTCAATCCCAAATAAAGCCTAACTCAAAACGTACAATACATGTTTAAGCTTATTTTCATAACCACCCATAAAAGTCAAAAATCTATGTCAAATACACACTTCAATCAACAAGGCTTAGGAACAAAAGTCAAAAGCTAACTGACCAAGTCAGAGGTCCTCAACGACCACAACTAGGTCAGAGAGGTTATAATATATCATAAGGTTATAGGCTACATGAAGTATTAGCAAATTGAACATTATGGGCTCTTAGAGCTTCCAATTATTACGTGCTGCTTTTATGCGTAGTAAGTGACTTTCAAAAGGGGTAATGGCAACATTGTGTGCTATTATTATTTGTATCATAATTAAGGTAAGAATTTGTATTTAGATGAAATTATGCACAGCGGTGTTTTAATAATAACAGCTAACTTAAGTAAAACTATTAACAAAATAAACTAAATAATAATAATTATGTTTTTAAACATTTAGAACTAGGTTTAGTGTAATTATTTTATTTCTTATATTTTTTTCTTTTTGTTTTTTTTTTCGTATGCTGCACTGATTTGGACGTCATCACGTCAATGCTATTGCTATCGCTGAAAACCAGCGCTGGGGCTCTGTCTCGCATAGGGTCGTAGCATTATGCTGAGCGATTGCCGTTTTGCGTGGATGTGACGTATATTTTCCCCCCGACGATTTTTTTTTTGTATTTGTGTGTGTGTTGTCTTTGCGTCATGTTTACCGCAAATAAACGTATTTTTTTTCTTTTAAATATGGCGTTGAAAAATTCCTCCGCATCGCTGTCGACTATTGTATCGATACCGGCGGCATTGCCACGTTGTATGGCAATGCTTAGCCTCTGGCCACGGTAAAAGCCAGCCCTTGTGTCATAAGAACTGTCTACCAGCCCTTTGGAGATTTCATTGAACAAACCATGAGTACTCGGGCCCCACGGCCCGAGGATATCAGCCCAAAACGGCTCGAAAATATAATTACCGATAAAGTTAGTAGACTAGGTTTAGGTGAATCAGAATGTTGGGCCACAAAAGGGATGAGCATGCAGCTAAGATGAGAATGCTAAGAGAGATGTGTGGTGTTACACGAATGGATAGTATAAGAAATGAGTACATAATAGGAAGTCTGAACGTGGCACCGGTAACTGAAAAATTGTTGGGAAATCGGTTGTCGTAGTATGGGCATGTGATGCAGAGGAAGAGGATAATGACGTGAGGAAAGTTTTGAGTATGAATGTGGATGGCTATAAGAGTAGGGGAAGACTAAAGAAACGATGGATGGACTGTGTGAATGATGATATGTTTAGAAAGAGGGTGAGTACAGAGATGACGACTAATACCTAGAGAAGTATAGAAGAAAAATACACCTTTAATTTTGCCAGTTATGTGTAAATCCCATGAATAGGAAGGTGTGCTTATTGCCATCAACCTTGCCCAGGCTAGAGAAATTTCTAATGGCAAAATAGAATATAGAGCGCAGTTTCGAATAAGCTGCAATTACTTTTTTCCTTTAACCTGAAAATTGCTACTGAATATAGACCGTCGATTTAATTTCCAACAATATAAAGTTAACTATACTCCTGTATCGATAATGACGTAGCCGTTAATAAGATTTTCCAATTGGCAATTGGAATTCAGTTTAACAAGATGCTCAGACATGGCTTCACATTTATTAGTACTACCCCACCCCCATAGTTAAAGATTTAGCACCTTTAGATCTAGTCGCTAGGTACTCCCATTTTTTTTTTAGAAACTTTGCAGTTTACTACTACTCGTCACCTAGCTATACTTCATCAAAAGCCTGCCTTCTTAATTAATTTTTAACAGTGTCTACATTCTTTACTCTAACTTAATCCAAACACTCAAAATTAGCACCTCCAACACTATCTCTATACCAATCAGGCGCAAAAGTGCGAACTCTAGCACCTTCACAGACTATTACTTTAAAATCCCATCCATTTCGACCACGCGTCTCATTTGATATATTGTTTATAGTAGCTTTCGGAGTTCTTTAACCTTTAGCACACGTAAATGTGTCAGGCTGGCCGGTTGACGGTAGACTTTTTGCTTTAAGAAACCAGAATACAATGAGCCTTGTTCAAGTGCGAGCGATTGATCTGTCGTGTTGAAGTTGTTGAAATACTGTTGCGTTTCATGGAGTTGGTGGTAGGTTCTGGGAAGTGGGATTTACATACTCAATACTCATAATTTATTTACATTCCACAATGTGAACTTAAGTGGTAGGTTTTACAAAGATATGATCATTGTGGACCATGTCGGGCACAGCAAAGTAGGAGAGAGGAAGAGGGCTTAAATTTTTTATTGCCATATTCATGAGGCCGTTCTTTAAAGGTAGGATATGTTAAGACAACAAGTGTGTGATTTTTCAAGCATCTTTCTTGACGTCAGTTTTGCATTGTATGGGCTCAATTTTTAACTGAGTATGAAATAAATTGCAAGAGATCTTAAATGTTTTCCCTGAGCCATTTTCAAATCAGCTTTTCGATCTCTTTGCAGTATCGTTTCCGATGTCGAATAAGTTCAATCTAACTCCTTTGGCTTCCTTGTTGCTTCTGTTGTCAGACTATTCACGTTTGAATTTGGCAAAGCTTGGGTAGCTTGTGTAACCGTTTTTACGCTATCCAAGCTGCAGTCACAGCCAGGTCTTTAAATATGGGTTCTTTTACACTCAATACTTAAGTAATTATTCTACTACCATCAACAATTATCAATTAATACATCTCTTCGTGCCGAATGCCAACAAAAACAGATGTTACACCGAATTATAATGAATTCATATCAGATCCATCTATTAGGATAATGACATCATTACGGTCTAGACTTCATGATAGACTGTGCGTCTGGATCAAGATTTTTTGTTGATTCTAGTTCGACTGACAATTTAATGTCATTGTATTCTTTTTTCACGTCTGCCTTATTGATGAATGTAATTGATAGACCAATGCAGTAAGGAATACATCTTAGTGGTTGCAATATGTGACTATTAGTAATGTGGGTGCATGTTTGGGTGCGCCCATTGACATAGGTAGAATGACTATTACATAAAGCGAGGAAAGAATCAGAACTTGGTACAGTCAGAGAGACAAAAGACTTTGGGTACTTAATTGTAGCTACACTTTGATTGATACAAAGTGAAAATTAATTAGCCGTCGAGTAGGTATTGAAGTTTTTTTATGGTACAGCTGATAATTTTTCCTAATTACGATATTGGTCCCATGGAGAAACTTGTTCAATTTGATGGTCTGTCCCAAACCTTTGAAATTGATCACACCTTTCTGTTCAGACTGAATTAAAGAAATGTTTGTTCGTTATTGGTTGAGTTAGTAAACTTTCATAGATTTCCAGTATCAAAACACCTATTTGAACTTGGAGCCTCATTCCCTTTACTTAGAACCAACCACCAACCACAAACCATCCCACCAACCACAACCAATCAATCCAACCAACCAATCCACCAATTACAAACGATGCCTCGTTGTCACCTCACCAGTGTTGCCAACATATAAAATTGTAAATTTTAGCACAGACCTCGGTACGTTGGTTGTGAGTAGAATCACTTGTATGACGCCCACGGCCGTATCTCTGGCTTACTTACGTAGTTTCACAACAGGTAGACTACTACCTGTTTTCGATAGTAATTTTGATCATGTTAGGACCTCTTAGTAGTAAACAGAATTACTCGTGTAAAGACTTAGAATGAGGAAAATTTTTGTATAAAGGAGACTGCAATTTTAGGGAAAGGTTAGTTTCCAGTAACAAACCAAATCAATCTGCCTCGTCTTTACGTTGGGGTTGGCTTCTAGTCTACCCGGATGTCCCTGAATACCAGTATTTTTTATGGAGCGGCTGCCTATCTGATCTCTACAACCCAGTTACTGAGTAACACGATACCCCTTGGTAAGGCTAATTTCACTGACTTGGTGGTTGGTTGGCCTGGGTATGCGCCTGAATTCCTGAAAATTGTGAAATCCGGAAAATGCTAAGTAGATCATGATAATGTATAATAACCAGTAATAGTTACAGAGCAATCATTTTGAATCATAGGTGTACTATCTATTGTAGTACCTTGTAAAAAATATGATACGACATTGCGACGAAAAAAGGCGCGATGCGACCGTCGTAGAAAAATTTCCATGAAGTTTTCTTAGAAATTGTTCTACTGGAGTCACGCCGCGCACTGTTGGTCACACGTAAAAGGCTCCCGCAAATAATTGGGGAGCCTTTTACGAGTGACCAACATTGGCCCCAACATATTGGCAGCACGTAGTTCAGTAATTGCGATGATTAGGCAAGTCAGCGTTCCTAGAAACAGATACTTTGTTCTGCTCGAAAGTTCAATTAGGTCCAGCCAGTAATGTTCAGTGTTGCCAAAAAATAAAACGAGAAAAAAACCGCAAAACTTGTTTATGCGATTTAAATTGTGTTTACTGTAAACCTAATTGGGTAGTTGAGGTTTTTGTGTCTGTAAACATTACACCTTTTTTTTATTTAATGTAAGAAGTGGGAAATAAGGCTAATTGGAGATCGAATAATTTTCGTGAAGAACTGGATAGAACATGACTTGACAGGTTTTTAAACTTAGATTTTTCTAATCTAACTGACTGATCGTCACTAATCCGATAATATATGCACTATCATTTCCAATAGTCAGAAGAAAAGTAATCTATCTAATTACCATCCCACAACTTCGATTTTGAAAAGTCCCTCCCGCGCTCCCTAAGGCCCACTTGCACTGCTAATCACTAAACACGTTTAGCGCTAAACGAGTTTTAAACATCATTATATCTCTGTCATCTTCAAACATTTGACGGAAACAGAATTATGTTTTATACTACTCGTTTAACGCTAAACGTGTTGAGTGATTGGCGGTGCAAGTGGGACTAAGTCCGGAATCCGACACATATTAGCTAAAGGAACATAGTAGGGTTAGTCCTTTATTTTCTAACCTAACCTAACCACACTTATTCAGCTCTGTTCAGCCTTTGTCCATAGAAAACAACGATTTTGTATGGAGATGCGTACGCATCCGGTCAGTTTTCCGCGTCTATTCAGTTTTCGCGGCAAACAGCCATAAAATTAGAAAAACTGTGTTTTTATCAAGAGCATGCTTTTTTCTTTTTTTTTTTTTCTTTCTTTTTTTTTTGGTGGGAAATCATGAAATGACCTCTCCCGCTCTGGGCGGAGCGGAAGGGTGTGTCAGACTCTTATTGACTAAAACCCACCCGTGTTCCTTCAGTTGCCTGTGCGCCAGGGCCACGGTAACTCTTTCGAACAATCCGCGACCCCGGCAGGCATCGGCCCTATCGGACCCCGTCAATTATGCTGACATCTCTTTGAGGCGCGCGTGGACCACAACGCGCCATCGACCCGGGCCTGGTCCTATCAAACGACAGTGTTCAGGCTAACATTAAAATTAACTTTAATTATTAACATTTACATTAATTGTGTTCAGTGTGTAGAAATGACGAAAATCGTCCAGCGAAACGTGAATGCAGCTGAATAAATGTACCTAGTTACTACCTAACACGGAGGGTATCCACGCATTAGGGCTCCGCCACAAGAGAAAAAAATAAACAACCTGAAATACATCATACCTACTATAGCTCGTCGTTATAGTGTTCGCAAACGCTACTACTGAGCATCAGATCCTGGGTTCGATTCCCGGGCAGGCAAAGTGTTTTTGGGTTTTTCCATTTGAAATTTCTCATTAGCAGCCCGGAGTCTGACTTTGTGCCCGGTTGAAGGCAATAGGCTCGCCCCCTATTACATGGAACTTAAACGTAACTGGCGAAATGTGGGTTAATTACACAAGTCAACACGATTTTCGAGTCTGAGTTCTGTATGTCTGATTTTGATTAATTATGTGTCAATAATGAAAGAAAAAATACTTTTATCTAATAAAGTTTGCTTTTGTAGGTACCAGAACGAAATTTCAAAAACTCTATTTTTCATGTGTCAGTAGTATGTAAAAGCAAAAAAAAACTTTAATTTATATGTACCGTAAAACGGGGTGAATAGGAACGCAGGGGTGAATCGTAACGAAACTTTAAAAAGAATTTTAACATTTAAATAATATAATTTGTTGCCAACAGGGACACGTAATCGGTTAATTATAATACAGTATACACGTTAGAGTCCTTTTTGGCGACAGACTATAATATTTCAATGTTAAAATCCCTTTTAAAGTTTTGTTACGATTCACCCCTGCGTTCCTATTCACCCCGTTTTACCCGTATGTATGTTAATCACTTATTTACAAAAACAATAAATATAGGAAAAAAAGCACAAAGAAGCATTAAAAATTAATATTTTTCGTTTTTTTCTACTAAAATACAAAGCAAACTTTATTTGGTAAAAATGGATCCTCTGGTTACTTTTCAATGTAGACAATCAGAAAATAAGCATTTAATAACAACCCCAAAAAATAGTTTTTTTTTATTGACTTGTGTTATATGCACCTCTGCCTAACCCTTCATGGAATACAAGCGTGATATGTGAAACATGTAAAAGATTCTGCAAATCGATAAGATATTAATGACATCATCTAAGTTCCTCTAACAAATGACAAACATCATTATTCATAGGACAGTGAACTCCATCGGTTCCTGAGTGAGTGAATAATGAGTTACATAGTAGTAAGTAGTGGTTACCACACGCCGTCCGAGCGGTCAACAATAACATACCTTTGGAATACACCTTTTGTGTTTTTCTATCAACTTGATAGATATGCAGTAAACAGATAAGTCGCAGAAGTATTGATGAAGATAAGCCGGTAGCCAGAAACAGACTGGTAACGCGGAATATCAAGAAAAAGCGCTTCTTCCAATTCATAAAATTTGACTGAATTTTTTTGAATTTAAAAAACAATTATTAACATCAAAATAATAGGCTCGCCCCCTGTTAAATGGGACTTAAACACAACTAGCGAAATGTACTCGTAGGTGTACTATTCATAGATACCTACACTTACATATTACATAATACTTACATAAACTTAATACAGGCGTGATAGCATTGACCGAAGGAGCCCGAAGCACGAGCAAAGCGTCTCCGTTTCAGCTTGGGTAAAAATGCTTTCGTATGTCCGGATGTCCGGGTGTCTGTTCTCCTCTACAGGTCGCATTTCTCAAACAATTCTTGTGTAATTTTTTTGAGTAGGTTCGATAATTATATGGATTATAAATTTTGCGAAAATTTTCGAAATGGGGAGTTTATGGGGGTTGAAAACGTAAAAAAGAACATATAATTCAGCCATTTCGCGCTCTGTTGTTTTAAATAGCGCGGTGGACATTAATCAGTTTTAAGCTATGCAAAGACAGACTCGCCAGGTCTACAGCTCACACAGGCTCTAGCGTTATGTTATTAACATCAAATCCATTCTTGAAATCTGCCCTAAAAGCTCTATAAGTCTCCATTAGATCTCTAGTACAAACTTAATAAACCGAACTACAAAGGAGACGTTTCATTTTTGTATGAAACTTTGGCTAGGACGTGTACATTTCCAGAAATAAACATGTAACAGGCAATGATTTATAGAATTAATTTGTATTGTAGACGTACAAAAAAAAAAGTGAAAATACTTGACATTTGTTGTAAGAAAAATGGAGACATAATGACAGCTGACTATGACATAAATGTCATCTTTCAATAACCTAAAACGGGGATATTTTATGATTGACAACAACACTTTCGACAGTGCATGTCAAAATAAAACGTTCGGAAATCGGAAGTACACTGGCCCAGTAGATTTTATTAATCGAACTAGGATATTATTACATTTTTCCATTGGTAACACATTAGCAATAGGTGTAATAGATGAATTAATAATACAGCGATACCTTTTTACAATAATATTAAATATTTTTGTATTCACGGTTTCACATTAATTTCAGATCCATTCTGATTTCGGAACGCATGTTGTCAGGACGCGGCCATAGTGTGGCCATAACGACAACAATGGCAATAATTGAAAAGCTTTAATTTGTATGTACTTACAACAAAGCTAACATTCTCAAATTCACGAACGAACGATTTTTCCTAAATTCAGTGTATTATTCCCCGTTTTTTGATATAATGTACAAGTGCTAGCCAAAAATGAAACATCTCCTTTAAGTTTTCTAAAATAACACTAAGCCAAAAAGGCTAAATACAAAGTCTGCTACTAAATAGAATGACAGCTGTCACTCAAACGTCAATCCGTCATACGATTGGGATCTTCGCGCGCCATCGTTAGCAACGGCCGCGTTTTTATTTATTGTTTTTAGATAAATAGGTGATAACCGATAACAAATACATTAAGCTATTAGAACCTACTTGGAGGCAGTAATGGGTATTTTTTTTGTATGTGGACTGGCAGGTAAGATGTTACAGGAAAAGGTGGTTCAACAGCTACTGAATCTTAAATGGAGAATATGATTCTAAAATCAAACATTTTACAATTCAACTAAAACTACTACACGTTGTTTTAATAGGCAGAAATAGGTCAATACCTAGTCCTTTGTCTAGTCCCTAGTCCTAGAAAAATTTAAACTTTACTATTGTCTGACTTCTCACGATCGAGCTAGAAAGATAAGGTGTTAATCGAGCTGTAGAAACAGCGAGAATAATAAGCAAATTCAACAGAGGCCTTTTGATCATGTCGTAGATCATACGGACCTAACCTACTCTTCTCACCTCGTACTGTGTCATACTAGCACTCCCTACTGTTCCAATACAAGCGTCCAAATACATTATTTCTACATTACATTCTTGACATTATAAAGTAAAAAAACACCCAGCGATTGTTGGGTGAGAATCGCGCAACTGTTGTCCAGTTTATAATGTATCTTCCACCCACGTGATGTCTGCGATGCAGTAGGTTTATTTATTTCGAACGCGATATTCTGTCATATCGATTAATCAAATCGAATCGATTGAAAAAATTGCATGTAGTATTTCATGCAATTGTTTGAACTGGTGACCTTAGGATCATTTAGTCTCGTCTGCATTCAATAATCAACTATTCATTACGTAATGTTTGTTTGTTTTTCATGGTAAAGACTGCCTTCAAAATAACGCCTATGCTTGCGTAAGAACTGTATGGTGAATACCTTTTATATAGTCCTATCAGAGCCCATCATTTTATGCTTTGGTATTCGTTTTTAGGGTTCCGTACCCAAAGGGTAAAACGGGGCACTATTACTAAGACTCCGCTGTCCGTACGTCTGTCTGTCCGTCTGTCACCAGGCTGCATCTCATGAACCGTGATAGTTAGACACTTGGAATTTTCACAGATGATGTATTTCTGTCGCCGCTATAACAACAAAAAAAAAAAAACAGAATATAATAAATATTTAAGGGGGTCCCATACAACAAGCGTGATTTTTTTGCCGTTTTTATTGATAATGGTACGGAACCCTTCGTGCGCGAGTCCGACTCGCACTTGGCCGGTTTTTTTACCTACGGAACTATATGAAACAGCATTTTTTTGGAACTATGGAGCGGTGGAACTGTATGGAACAGCATTTTTTTTAAATAACCGGCGAAAATTTTAAGCGCAGCGGGGTCCAGAATGATGTACTTACTAAATCCATGGTAACACATCGATGTCCTGTCATCGATTTTCTTGAATTCCTGAAAATCATGAAAATTAATTCTGTGTCAATATAAATGAGCTGTAGATCAGATAGGGCTGTGCCTGTAGGTAAAAAAACGAATTGAAAAGCATAAAACTATGGGCTCTGAAATAACGATATACAGGGTGGATTTTTGAGATGGGGCAGCAAGGGCAGCTACCTTAACCGTTGTAGCTACAGGAAAAAGGTCTTAAGAGACTTTCCTTAACTTTTCGCTAAATTTTTATTCGCATTCATAGATTTTGAAAAAAATACAGTCAGCAGGAAAATGGGTAATTTTCACAAATACTTTTTTTTTATTCCAATCGATCATGTTTCATATAAGGATCGAAAACCTCTATTAGACCAACTGAGGTTTGAGTACTAGAAAAGTCAGAAACCGCAAAAAAACTTTTCCCATACATTTCGTAGGAAATGAGACCACAACTTACTTTTTTATTAAAGGCAGCTGCCCTTGCTGCCCCATTTCAAAAATCCACCCTGTATAGGGTACCTACCTATTCGCCATAAAGATTTTACGCAAGGATAAGCATTATTCTGAAGGCACGTTAAAACTATAAAAGTATCTACATATCTCTATCGTTAGCGATGATGAGACTAATTTCCTCTTCAGCTGCCTAGCCTTTTCCGAACTATGTTGAGATCGGCTGCCAGTCTGACCGGATGCAGCTGAAAACTATGTTATACGTATAGAGAGACTACTTATCTGACCTCCACAACCTTACTGGGTTAACATGATACCCATTGAGAGTGGTTGTCAAACTTTCGGGCTTCTCCCGTGACGACTGTCAAAGATCTACGAATGACAGTTGGGACCAACAGCTTACGAGGCTTACAAGAGCTAAAGCGCGGTCACTGTCAGATTGCATAGAAAAGAAAGAGACGCGCGATGACACAACGCTGGTAATTTATTGCAAAATATGAAGCAATTATGGATTTACAAAAAATTTGGACATTGGACTAAAAAATTAAAACACTATTACGTTAGTATGTTACTTGTAGAATGATCTGACAAAAAATCTGAATGTTTGCATGTATGGTTTTTAATCGACAAAATATTTTTTTTGAGGTATCTTCGTGATTTTTTTCTATCATATCAAGTTAATTGTATTATGTTTTCAACACACTATCTAACTAGCATATATCCAGAAGATTCTGATTTTGGTTACTGCAGTGGATCATATATTTTTAGGCATTATAAATTTGCGTTTAGGTCATGTAGTCCCCTTAATGTGCTTTCGAGACTTTGTTTTCTACATAATACTTGATTAATGACGAATATTACCGTTAGACAAAATCAATTCACAATCAATATACCTACACAATTAATGGTTTTATTGCAACATTTTGCGACATACATGCAAAAAATAGTCCAATTGCCAAAAACAGCTAACTTATTCAATCTAGGTAAATAAATGTGCATCAAAACTGTCTCACATGAACGATTTCACATCAACTAGTTGATCAAGTTTGTCAATTTTCTAAAAAGAAATAATATTTGTTAATTACACACTAATGTATCCTGTTTACTAAAGAAGTTGCTCTGTTGCAAATTTTGGCAATAACTAGATAAATTGAGCGATCATTGAACAGATACTGTTATTTCGTAATTGTGTCGTTTTATGTTTATTAGGTAATTAAACTTTAATTTGAGATGCTAATTTAAACTGGGTCATTAGTACTATATGTATAAAACTGATTAACAATTTTATAGATAGGTTTTCCGTAGGATTTCAGAAAAGTACCTACCTAGTCGTATTCTGCTGAAGCATTAGCTATTTTCTAACTGTACCTAGGCTTCCTTTACCGTAGATGTATATAAGGTGCTAATTGGCTTGAATCCGCTTTAAGACTCCTTCAAACAGGCTCGACACGCGACGCGAATCGCAGGCAACGCGTGTCGCGCGACGAGCGGTGCCTTTGTATCGCACGCGATTTGCGTCGCGTGTCGCGCCTGTTTGAAGGAGCATTTAATACCAGGCAGTCTAATCAATGGTGTCAATCCCTAGCATTACGTGACAGCTCACTTCAGGCTCACTTCAGCTACGTTTTCACGATGAGACTTACAGAACAGACAGACAGGAATAGTTCTGGCTTCATGTTATTTATTAAAGGAACTTAAGGCGCATTACTTTTAGGCAGCAACATGTTTAAGCTAGCTATGGTAATATATGTAAAAACGTGTTACCTAACAGTTAAAATTTAATGTCCACATAAAATACCGCACGTAACAATTAGTCATTAAGGAAAAAGTTGCGAACTAACTTTTCAACGCTTTCTACGTCCGCCATAAAAAGGCGACAGGTGTTCAATGAGTCACAGCACAGCTAAATACTTACTGCTAAATATTTTACAGTTACATTTCTATAGGTACCTCACAGAGTTTTCCTATTTAAGTATCTCCTTGAATTTATTCTTTGTCTATGCTCTGGCCTAGGTAAAAAGTTTTCATCTACATACATAGTATCATGGTCTAAAAAAACAAGGTCCGGCATTCCGGGAGTGACACATGCTTACGTCGCTATCCAGTTACCACTTTATTGCAATAAAACACGAATTATGGAAACATTTTCAGCCACCATTCTGTTTAAAAATATATATAAACCATTTAAATTGTCGTTTCATTTTTCTAATCAAACGAAACAATTCAATTTAAACAATACCAACGTAATTGTTAGTTAAAACCTCTTTGTTTTATCGGATTCGTACAGGTAATAAGGGCGATTGGGGAGTTATTATTACACACTACTGGTAACACAGCGGTGATGACGTAGGCTTGTGTCACTCCCGTGACCGGAATGCTATACCTGGTGAAGTATATTATTATACGATGCATAGTATAAAACAAAGTCGCTTTTCATGTCTGTCTCTGTGAGCGCTTGGATCTTCTTAGGTCCACAATGGATTTTGATACGGTTCTCACCATCACTTAGAGCATTTATTCCGAAAGCTATATGTGTATAAACATTCATATTTAACGTAGATAGAGGTGGATCGCTAGTCTATAATAATATATATATTGATCATTGATCACACAACATCCAAAGTTTCCATAGACATTATTGAAATCTTATAACAGTTTGGCTTCAATAAAATGGTACTCGTATTCAGCACGATTGTATCTGCTAAAAGCTTTCTACTAATGCCTTTGCAAGTTCTAGTGTAAGATCACAGTTAATTTAACAACCGGAAGTGCCTCGTACATCAATAAACATTTACAGTCGTCCAATTTAGACCCCTATACAGGAGCTACAAAATCAAAGACAAATAACTTTTTCAAATAGGTCATTAAAGGCATTTGTGAACGTCAAAATTTACAAGGAAATAGATGTGATTCTAGGTGCCCCTTTCAAAAGGTATTTTCATAAGGGCAAGAAACTCCATAGTTCCTTTTTTAAATAAATAACCGCAGCCTATTCACAACACCACTACACGTACTGAACAGAAGTCAGCCTCAACGTCAACTCACGTTATGGGACCTCACCTTTTTCCTTTTGCATCCATTCATCTGCTGTTTTCTTCAGACAAACCAGCATCATCTACAGTGGCGAGTCTGGACTTCTAATTCCTAGGAACTGTTTTAAGGGATTTTTCCGCTCCCATATCATCATTATCATCAGCTTACAGCAGTCCGCTGCTGGACATAAGCCTCTCCAATTGCTTGCCATTCATCTCAATTCTAAACTATTCTCATTCAGCTGCTACCATGTAAAGATCGTCGCTCCCCCTAGCCTGAAGGCGTCCTACCTTACGTTTGCCGATTCGCGGTCATCTCTCAAAAACACGTCTACCCCAACAGTCATTGGTTCTACAGCTAATATGGCTGGCCCCTACACTGCTGTATAAAAGCCCCTGTGTATTTCGTGTGCTACCCTCGTTGCCTCTGATCAGCAGTCAGTAGTCACTTACAGGTCTCTGATCCAACTCCAGTAATACCAATTTAGCTTCTTCCACAGCTGATCAATTACGTAACTCCTAAATTTATCGCCTCATATATAAATCAAGAGCTGTAAATCTAATCGCACAGCATTGTTTGTCGGTCTGTTTGTCACACCAGTTTTATCATTTAATTGGCACCAGCCATGTCGTGGCGTAATTGCCACGACTTAACGAAGAGTTTGGACTTGAGAACATTTTGTAAAAGTTGGCGGAAAAAGGTGGAGTGACGATCTTCGAAGGGTGGCTGGTAGCATCTGGATGAGAGTTGCCGAGAATTGAGCTGAATGGCGTGCAGTTGAAGAGGCCTATGTCCAGCAGTGGACTGCTGTAGGCTAATGATGAGGGGAAAAGATCTTGGATTATAGTAATGACAGGATAGGACATTTTAGTGGCATGTATCATGATGATGGCAATATTTGATGGTAGAATTTCTGTATTGATGAAAAACTTACTTGGAAAAGGGTATTGTGTCAGATTTATTTATTTTACGAAGGACAAAGAAATATTTTAGAAAAAATGTGCTGAGCTCGAGTAATCGATTTAAAGCAACCAGATTTTGACTTAAGTTGTATTTAATATTTATTTTAAAGTTTGTCACTAATTATTATCACAAGTCTCAACTTTTCGTAGTGGCTCGGTGGCACCTCGTACAAATTTCGACAGTCGTTACGTATTCCTCATACACATACATACATACATACCATACTTGTTTATACTTATAGAAAGTTGCTCCCAAATCAGCCTGCTTGTCAACATTACTCAATACACAAACTGAGATAGATTACAATCAGGAAACTGGATGTCACATGCAAATTCATCTTTATTTCCACTGACTTAGAGATTATAAGAGATTTTATCGTATGTAGAATAAGTTTGTCGTATAAACCTTTGATTGGGTCACTCGCAGTTTTTAGAATTTGATTTGAATATAATATAGTGCACAATAAGATCGAAGGTGACGATTAGATTTTTTGCCTAATATTTTTTAGTCATCACTCATCACTGGGGCCCGTGGGGCGTGGGCAGTTGTACTACTTAGTAAAATCGTCATGTCATGATAGGGATTTTTTTACGACCAGCTACCAGCAGTCCTTATACAGACTTCGAGTTTTCACTCCAGACCAAAAGAAAATCACGGCCTGAATCAATGGAAGGCTTGGCAAAGTTAACTTGATGATAAGGATGCTCATAAATAGAGAGCTTTTTAAAAGTTCTGCAAAACATAAACTTTTCTGCGCTGTAAATGTTTCAATCTTGTCTAACCACAAGACAGCAGCCTGTTATTACTCCATAACAAGATGGAAGACATCATGAATGCATAATTGACACGTCTGATGTTTATACCATCGTGTATCTACACGAAAGTGATAATTTAAACGCTATTCCTAATGCCTAAGCCACATTCCGTTGCGCAGGCTTGCCCACGCATAGCCATCGGAATCAGCTGACCACAATGGGCGGGCGCGCGGAATCAATCATGCACTTCCACGAACATAACGGTCGCCAGTGCTCGCCGCGCGCCTTTTTACTTTCTTTATTGCGTTCCTTTTTCGAAATTTCGTAATTAAGGCCTTTTTTGTGAACCGCAAAATATTTTGTTAAGAACGCGCTTTATATCCTCGCGGGTTGATTTACCGCGTTATTTTCATCGTGCCCTTTTGCTGTATGAGTATTTTAATTACATAATTTACAAAATAGGTTGCATTTTCTGTTCATATCCTGTTTTGTTATAATCTTTGATGTTACAGTTTCTTTTTACATCATCATAATCAACTACCTAGATTGTTCGCATGATACAGTTGTATACCAGTATTTTACAAGGAGTGCCTGCGTATCTGACCTCCACAACCCAGTTCCTTTATTCATTTGTAAAAAATAAAATAGGTAATAAAAATACCTACCGTATCTACTCTTTGTCTATCTATCATGTATATGATTCAGAAAATCTGTGACCCTGTTTCGGAGTTTGAAAAACTCATCTTTAACATGTAGGTGTTTCCATTTCACGCAATAGTTTTCCTTCCCGGTCACTTTTTAATTACTTACTTACAATAATTTTCCTGAAACACACCTGAAAGCTTTGTCACAGATTACCTACTTGAGCTTAGCGCTTGTACAGTCGCCAGCAGGTCAAGCTACACGAAACTGTCAAATTTCTCCAAACGATTTTAAACCTTAAAATGTTGATGGTTAAGTTTAAAATCGAATGAGAAAATCTGACAGTTTGTGGTAACTTGATGTGCTGGCGACTGTACCTTACCTACTGCAACTATCAAGGCTGAAAAATTCTTATATTATTTAAAGTCATTCTCTGAATCATCGATAAAATCTCAGCAAGACGTAAAAAATGCAATTAACAAAACGAAAGCTACTCCATTACTTTTGTCATTATAATTTATTTTTACAATGCTCATTATTGTTTTTTTTTCACTTGCAACCTTTTGACATGCTTTATTCGAAAATCGAAAGAACAAATTTGAATTAGGATGGTCATTAGACAAACAGAATCCATATTTCCGGCCGACAGGCTGGCAACATTCGGCACCCCGCCATCTTGCCCGAGGCGATATAGCCAATCGGCGTGCGTTCTTTATTCAAAAAACTACTTTTAGCACAATGCACTTTTATTATTTTTCTATTCGTTCGAAATTTTCATTGTGTTTAAAAGTAATTGGGTATTCGTGCTGAAAGTCGAGTACGATTCACATTTTTTTTATTAAATTACTTTTATCATCCGGGTATGCTTCCTGATAGCTCGAAACTAAAAACATTCTAATATAAATTAAATATTTATTAGATTTACCAAGACGTCATAAAACTGAGATGTAATACGGAAACAACATTAATTAATGTTAACATTTCCAAGAATAAAGAGGCTTGGCACAATACAGATTAATGTTTCTTTTTAAAGTTGGTGTCGACTTGAAAGTTATTGTTACTCAATCCACCCTAATTGTGTAACACGCTATCTGTCACAAATTCACAATCTGAATCATTTTGAAGCCTATTGCTAATCCATTGCTTCATATGTTCGAGAAATTTGCCAGCTTAACAACGTAAATAACGCAATGAATATTGTTGAACTGTCAAAACGAAACCCATTCCTACTGTTAGTGTGTTACGCAATTACCCCGCTGGTTGTTGCACCGCATTTTAGGGATTATTTTTCGTTGTACTCTTGGTTTTCGACCTGCCAGAATGATTTTTTAGACTTTTAGCAATTTTAATACAAATAGTTATAGTTCTTACCTTTAAAACGACTTACCTTTGCCCAAAAAAAGGATGTCGTCGGATTGAACTAAAATCTTAACTCTACTAAGATTATACGAGTAGATCACCGATTTTAATGAAGATCATAGACTTGTTTTAAGAAAATCTAAGTTCTAAATACAGGCAGGCAGAGACATCGACGCGCAAACTGTAACCATGAAATCAGCACATGAAAAAAAACTGCTGTTTCTTAAAAAAGTGCAATACAAAGTGTAGAACAAATTTTTTAAAGTTTTTTTTTTTTTCAAATAGATTTCAGAAGAGTGTTCAGATCCATGTACTGAATCCATGGTAACAAGTTGTGCGTCACAACCAGCCAAAGCAAATACGAAAACTCAGTACAATATTCCAGCTATTAAGCTACGCATGTAGTAAATAGCCTGGGGGCACGAGGAGACAGGGCGGTCCTCAACGGATATTAACGAAAGTGACTTCCATTCCGCTCGACAGGGGAAATATCGGAGGTGTTGCCAATTGAAAAATGTGAAAATAATACAATTTGTAAATGGTGGAATCGGTGATTAGAAATTTTGGAGTGAGTGAAAAATTTGATTGTGCGGCTTGCTGAAAAGAGGATTTTAAGGATTTTTTGAATTTGTCTTGGCTCATCTTGTTGTTATTATTTACTTTTGGGCAAGCGATTGAGAATTTAAACGTTTTAATAACTTTACATGGGTTAAAAATTTCGGGCAACTATAATTTATCTACATAACATATTATAGGAGTAGTGGTGTGGTGGCAGTGGTAACGGCCGCGACTCAAGATTTGTAGGTCGTAAGTTCGAACCCAGACACGTGCTTTACTTTGTGTAAATAATTTCATCACCACTGCTCCCGAAACGGTGAAGGAAAGGGTATGTCTTAGAACCAAAAATTCGAAGACATGAGACATCTACCAACCCGTGCACTGTGCCGGCGTGGTGGAATACGGCCCACTCCGTCTCACCGAGAGGAGGCTTGTGTCCCAGCAGTGGGAACATTATAGGCTTGTAGCGTATCTATACCGCCACAGGCGAGCTATACGTCACACTGACGTCACGTAAATCCTGCATCGCACAAGCAGAGTTTACCGCGCGACTAGCATATATACAACATCCCGACATCAACCGTCCGGCAGTTGCCCACCAGACACAACACCCGTCTGGTCGGAGGATCCTCCCTTTTCCATAGAGTATGAGTGAGCTTTACACCCTGTTCCTCATACCTCTATAGGCTGATTATGTATCTGTGTGATACATAACATGAATAAACAATTCGTATTTACCTTTCCGTGTTCTTCCACCGCCACACTCCTTCAGATCTCGATTGACATAACATAACATCACGCCTGTAATCCCCGAAGGGTCAGACAGAGATGTACCTATAGTACACCCACATTTCGCCAGTTATGTTTAAGTCCCATGTAATAGGGGGCGAGCCTATTGCCATCAACCGGGCACAAATGTAGACTCCGGGCTGCTACTGCAAATTTCTTGATGGAAAAACCCAATAACACTTTGTCCGACCCGGGAATCGAACCCAGGACCTCATGATGAATCTTAGTTGCTTTGGTAGGTGTAATTTTATCTTCTGCAGGACAAATGTCTTCCTTTCCTAGTTTGTTCCATCCAGTTACGTCTATCTAAAGCTGTTTGCTTTGTTTGTGGCCAATGTTTAAAAAAGAGTCAAGGTCGTCTCGCCCCGTCTCCTTCTCCCACTGCCGTGCTGCCGATTGCTGCTGTTTGGAAAACAAAGAGTGCCTGAAAGAAAAACAAATTTATCCTCAACTTGAACAAAATTAACACCTATAAATTAAAAAAAAAATCTTCCCCTTTCCTTTGCCAACCGAACAAATACAGCATTAGCATTAATAAACCCATTATGCGCGTTAAGTAACACAAGTACATAAGTAAGGCTCGCTGCACACTCCAGTGATCACCAATCGCGCGCTCGCATTGCTGGCAACAGTGCCTACTAATTAGCGACCTCTGGTGGGGCGAGGAGGTACTATCGTTTTTTGCGCAGTGGTCGAGTTTGCGCGAGAATTCGTCGAGTTTCAGGTGAATGATTTGATTTTTGAAGCATTTTGTTAAGTATTGACTTTATTGACTAAGTTATTAGCGTTTAGCCCTAATCAACGTAACTACTACTAATATGTTAAATTCTAGGTACCTAAATGCAGGGTTTCAATTTTATTCGTTTTAATATGGTTTATTTTTAAATTCAAATTTGTAAGTTTTAAACGTAGGTAGGTATAACGCAATATAGAAGACTCCCAGTTTTGCATCAAACACATTATAACCACACCACAAAGTTACTAATTTAAACAATTCTAACATAGTAAAACTCAAATCATTTATTTCAAATAGGCACATAAAAGGCACTTTTGAACGTCAAAATTTACAAAAAAATAGAATTGATTCTAGTTGCCCCTTCCAAAAGGTAGTTGCGTATGGAGAAGAATCGGCAAGAAACTCCACCGTTAATCTTTTAAAAATGTTGTACAATATTATGTATATAGGTACATTAATTACTTATATAATTATAGGTATTTAACAAATCTTTCTTGTTCAATAATTTACTCCATAGCCCTGAAATAAAGAGATTTGAGAAATTCTCACGCATAACTCACTGAAAGATCAATAGTGCAAATAGTAACCGTTACACATTAAAAAAGGGTCACATAAATCGAATATCAGTCGTAAGGTCGAGAGCACATGGTTACCCCGAGGGCGGATCGACCGCCCTCCGGCAGTCTGTGCCGAGCACGCGACGCGCGCGATCGTAAACCGTGCTTTACGATTTTACCGATACATCGATTATAAATCCGATTCCCAATCGATTATTGTGATATACCTAAACTTTAAATACAATCAAATTCAGCATCTCAAATCTTAATGTTATTATTTTATTAACTCTCATTACTGTAATTAAAACATCGATTTGTTAATTAAAAATCGTAACCGTAGTTAGTTAAAATAATAGTAATGTCGGTTTTTAACTAACTTCCCGTTATGTAGTAAAAATGTTCATCAACTACTAGTTTCTCTATATAACAATAATTATTTTATACAGCGTGCTGAATTGGTTTAATCGATTTTATTTGCAAAGGTATTAAAATTTAGTGATGGGCACGAGCGCGTATCGATGTAATTAGTCGATAAACTTAATTGACTGAAATTAATTACTTTGATTATAAGAAAAAATATTGCTGGTTATTAAATATTTCAATAATAGTGCGACGATGGAGTAGATTAACCGTAATAACTTTTGATCGTTTAGCAGTAGTTGCGGTATAGGCAGCGCGGCATTGTTTAGCGTCTGTTTTTACTTTCGCAATCGTCGGCCGCCCGATTGATTAATATGTTTCATTAAAATATCATTAGTCACACTTTTTATCTAGATACAATTTATTGATACTGACTTTTGTATCACTAATACCACCAGGTGTACAAATAAATTTTATAGATGGGGCCTAGTTTTTTGCCGGTGCACTGTAATATTATATCGTGATTCTAAGAGTATTTGTTCCCGCCCCAACTATGTAGTTTCCTAACAAAATAAATTACAACTACTCTAAAGCAGCTATTAAAACATTGTCTATGCTATCTCGTAGACTACTAACGTCAGCGTTTATGTATGCTTCTGTGATGTACTATTAAGTGGAGATTTCATCTCGTTTCCAACTTAATAGGCTAGCACGTGATTCGACAAACTATCGACATAAATCCGCCACTCGATAATAAATAATAAAAACCATCCAGTAGTCGGCATTCGGTCATCGAGCCGGCGCGCAAGGCAGCAATTTAAAAAGCAATCACTAACCGATTGTAGCCGGAATCGCCCGCCTTTTAAGGGACCGGTAATTATCGATACTCGAACATTTACATATCGGTTTTTTGACATTCGCTTTCACCTCACTATTATGGCAATAAATCGATTTTAGCCGCGTATCAACTAATTCATAACCATCGTGATAATCCGACGCTAATCTTTGTTGATGAATAATTTAAATTAATAATTATTTTAATTGCGTTCTTTGCGCAAAATATATTGAATACCTAATTAATTACACATACGTTATAAATCATTCGCGCGCCGAAATATTATATACCAACATTAGCTTCTACAAATACCGAATAATTACATAATTATCAGCTTCTGTGGTTAATTTCATCTTTTAAAGTAAACTCACTGGTTCTTCAAGCATAAAAAATCCAGAGAAATCTCCATTACCTATCTAATAGGTTACCCAAATGTTATCCTAAATACCTCTATGTACCTCAAGAAAGCCTATCACGAAGAACATGTAAGCAAGAATTTAAAAGTGCTGAAAAGTTCGATTCTTAAAGGATCAGTTTTATTGGTGAAGTGTATCAAAAGCTTTGGCGCTGGCGTACGTGGATCTATCCAGTGTGATCGAGGTGCAGGTAATGAAAAAAACGTATTTTTCTAATGCAAAAAAAGTAATTTTAAAATGCAAAAAGAATCTCTCCGGCGGGGAATAGAACCCCGGTCTCCCGCGTGACAGGCGGGGATACTTACCACTATACTACCGAAGACTTGTTTGTGAATCGTAAAATTGCTGTTGTATTACTACAACGTATTATTAACGTACGTAATTTATCAATCTTTTTAGCGATAAAACTGCGAGATAGTGTCAATATTAAATCATATTTTTCTTATCAAAAAAACATTTGCAACAGTTTTATTTAAGCTAAGTTAGATATTATAAATACTGTATTTTTTTTCGTGTAAATATTGTAGTTGTATAATAATTTACTAGTTATTGTTTTAATAATTTCTGTTAATTTATGAATTAAATTACGTACTTAAAATTACTTTTATTACTTAATTTCGTTTAAAATATTGTACTTAATACCTAAACTTAAAATTAAATTAAAAGTGATGAAACAAAAAAATAAACTTAAATAGCAATGGTAAACTTAAAAATAACTTTTTAATAAACAGTGAATATATTCATTTCTTATTCATTTATCAAATAACCTCTCTTCATTAATATTTCGTTATGTTATAGTAATTTATAGGAAACAAGCTGATGCCCGCGGTTTCACTCGCAACCTAGCCTAGAGGCTCACTCATGTCGCCACGAACGATACCACAATAAATTATGTTCAAAGTTTACTTAAAGGCACGACAACGAAAATTACTGCCGATCGAAAAATACGGTGAAGTGAGCTGTCATTACACCTGATGCTAGGGATTGACACTATTGACAGCTCACTTCAAGTTCATCCCCCTAAGTTTTCACTGTGAGATTTTTTCTGAATAGATCGGCTAATGTCATCAATAATTCCCACTCTATTTTGCCGAAACATCAAAGCAAATAACCCTCAAACTTTCACCATATTGTTTCTACCATAACAAGCCAATGATTAATAATAGAATACTTCTAAACAATGTATAATTGCACGAGTCCACTCGGTATGTTAATGAGACATACATTCGAATCGATTTATTATTGCATTCGAATAGAGACGTACATCTAATACAAATTCCGCCATTGATTGATGGCGACTATCCGATATGTAACAGTAAATCTACTCGATTAGATTGGGTATCGATATTTGAGTCGAGAGTAGGATGAATGGGGAGATTCCTTTGCTTGTTTATCCTTAGCTCTGTTGAGTCGTGCTGTCATATCGTTAGGCAAAGACTACACTGTTTTTCGTGTTGATTCCAAGTAAAATTAAGAAACCGTTTCATCTCTTCTATTCTACAGTCAAGAACCTTACTGTTAGTTAATATTGATCTCTCCAAAATTAGAATGATTCATAATTGATATAATATACCTACCTACTTTGATGAATGGTACCTAGGTACCTATTCCTTCATAAACGATAATGTATAAAACTAGCAGGTTAATATGGGCAATATTTTTGGTATGTAACGATAAACGCTCGTAAAGAAAAAGGAATTGGGCACACAACGGTGTGGTTATCATTGGTTATTGTCAAAAAAGTAAGATGGCTGGTATAAAAAAGCAATAGGTATATTTTTATTTAACACCACCAAACAATAAAAATTCAAACAACATCATTTCGCATTTTATCTTGAAATATTAACAACATACATCATCAAAAACTTCTTATTTTGACAGTTGAAAGTACAATACCTACAGTTAACCGCGCGTATATCTGTCAATTTATCACACCGCCATTTTTATAGGCATGTCTATCACGGCTTCCTAAATAATGGGCAGTGTCTCCATCTACAACTCACCCAACACGCGTTGACCCCACGACCTGGGTAAACAATACCGCCTTTCACCTCCACGCATAGACAATATTAAGAACGTATTTATTTTTGTTTTATCAAGATTGTCTTTGGGTTTCCCAATCGGTTTTTTTCGATGAGTATCGTTTGGGAACTTTTAGTCAGTCCTTTAGATTGTTACCTAATTATATACAGTGAAACTATGAATTTGTCCTAAATATGAACACTAGTAGAACCAAATAGGCTCTCCGTGCATTTCTTGCGGTCAGATTTCATACCATTACAAAAGGTGAGGTGGTGGGGTGTATACATGTTGATGGATGGAGATGGAGAGGGAGACGAATGCCAAAGAAAACATGGATGGATTATGTGAGGAATGTTATGAAAGAGAAGGGAGTGAATGATACCGTGACTGTGGACAGTGGAGAAAGGGAGAAGAAAACGTGTTGCGACGACCGCAAGTAACATGGTACAAGGGCAGGAAGATGATAATGACAAAATGTGTTATTTATGAACTAAGATATAATTGCAAACAAACTCGTAAAAGCAGATCCCGGTGGCTAGCTTATTAGAAATATCTACAGGTAAGTAATAAATACAGACGAAACAAACAGGATACTAGCAAAGCGAAATCGTGCCGATGTCGACTCGCCTACAAAACCTACTAATTTAGTCGACAAGTATAATGCTCTAATCAAAATAAATTCACCAGGAGCATTGCGTGGTTACGCGCATAAATCAAGTTAACAAATCCAGAACACTTGCGACACGACTCACACGAGCGCCCGCGCACGTAGCGTCAGCAACATAAGCTTAGATTTGCTTGATGTCAGTCTCATGATAGGAAAAATAGCTACTCTGAAACTATTTTTGATGGTCAAGGAAAGAAGGCTCACACTACCAAAAGTCAGACAAAGATGTAACATGAAGACTGTCTAAGCTTTTGAGCTTGAAGCATTTGTTAGTAGTGTACGTCTGACACTAGAGTAGTCCCTGGCTAATGTCTACTTCGATAGTCTTAAAAAAAATAAAAAGACACTGCCGAGACAAATTATTTGTGCTGACTCTTTTTACACTAATTACGATTAAAAGAATTTCGATTAAAAAAAAGTGTGATGCTGATGACAGATTGTTTTATGTTACCAACTAATTAGTCAATGAAATTATTCCCCGAAGCTATGACTTGAATGATCACGTTGATCACTGCTGCCCATTGATGAGTTTTTATACCAACACTTTGGCTCACCTTAAACTATGATGAATGTCGTCCAATTTATCTAATTTTATCACCCATAAAAAAATATTTAAACATATTTTTTGCCCTGCTACTACTTGATACCAACAATTAAGTATCATAGCACCTATGTCATCACATCACGACGAGTTTTCACCACATCCGGTAACAAGGTGCATAAATTAAAACAGATAATAAATAAAAACTAGATCGAAAGTAATCGATTAGATGTCCAATGCCGTAACTCGATACAGATACCGTAAGTTTTGTAATTGATCTACATTATATTGAGTATAATTTCAACCGAATGGACTACACACTAGAGATTTGAAATTGGAATACTTTGACAAAGTTATTAATGCAGCTTATTAGCTACATCTCTAGCGGATCATGCATGGGCTGTCACATTTATGACAGCAAAATAAAGATGGTGGCTGTGTTGACCGTTTCAGATGGTTGTTAGCGTAATTAAGTAGTGAATACGCAGCACCAAGATTGAATATCTTGAAAGTCATTAATGAATTTGGCCTGCCTTTAATAATATTTACATGAAAAAATTATAATGGATTAAATTACGATAGTAATATTAGAAAGCTGAATGCTCTAAACAGTTTTATCATCCTTACATACCGCTAGAATCGCCAGATAGTTTTTTTGGGTCTACAAGCTTGAAGTATGAAAAAGCTAACACTCCATATCTAAAGGCGCCTCATCAGGTCTCAGATCGGAAAATTCTGTATCTGCTGTCAAATCCCACTTCAAGCATTGCGTGCGATTGGTTGACCTGGCAATCTACTCTCTAAGCACGAGATCCGTAGTTCCGGCCAAAGTTACGGGCGATTTCTACTCCGTATCTACACATAAGATTACGTCGAGGCCCGAACTAAGAATGAATGACAACACCATTTGACAGTTGTCCTTACTCACGATGTGTTTTTGCCCGTCCAAAAATGTTAAATAATCGGGTCGAAATCGAATCGAACTACTTTCGGCCGGGCTCGTATCTTCGTTGATGGACTTACAGAGTAAACCCCCTGAATACAAACAACCAGTAATTATGCCTATTTTATTAGAGATTTTGAAGGTTGGAAACTTAGGATTCGTTTTTCTGGTGAAATTCAATCAAGAAAAACATGATGAATATACATATGCCTTCGTCAACACCAGACACTGATCATTAGATTTCCGCATTGTAGACATGATATCATTAGAATCTCATTTAGCTCAATTCATTGCATTAGAACAAATTGATTACCACATCCAATGGGTACACTTACTTTAAAATGATTATACGCCGCATATATCAAAGACAGAAGTGCTAATTCATATATTGCGTGTATCATGAGTTCATGACATGTAATCATATAAGATCATCATTGTCTATATCTATTCGGTTATTGTAATCTAACCGAACATTGGCATTACTGATGTTAAGGAAATCTACCATAGAGAACGGTGCGATGTAGAGGCATTAAGGCATTTGACATGTACAGTCAACAAGGAAGATAAGTAAACATAAAATAAACAAAAAACATACATTTTCTCGCCACACACGTACTATTTGTTGTTGCCTATGTAGGTTCCTACTCTAATAACATTAACACTCTCAATTCAAAATCAAAGACTTGCCTGATGTATATTATCAGCTCTACTGTTTCTCCTGAATGGGTACTGATTTGACACCGGGCTACTCCTTTGTCCAGCACTGATAGCTTATTTATTAAAAGTGATTGTACCTAGTTAATTACGGCATAGCGAGTACAAAGAAGAAACAAAAGTTACTAGGACACCGATGATCTTCTCATTTAAAATGCACAGCGTGAACCGAGTTTTTTTTGTCTCGTATCCCAAAAAGGTCAGAAAAGCCACCTTATACTTCGACCGTTTTTAATTAAAGAGCAATCAGTTAACTTTTAACATCATAAAGTAGGTACCTATCGCCACCTCACAAAATATGATTGATTACACATTGATCAGTAGCAGTTTCATCCGTCAATTGCGTTTCGATACACGTGTAGGTATTACGAAAACTTTCTCAAATATAAATTTCATCATCTTTTCGCTTAGCGTTCGTCGGATGGGCATCCTTACTCTCCAATTTATTCCACACAATAGCATCATTTAGTTCGTGTAAATTGCCAGTGTTATAACGAGTGATTCGATAATTAGCTGCTTTAATTACTGTACTCTGATTGGATCGCTTCATCCTTGAATGATGGCTTTCAACGCTATTACGAGTGTCAGGTGTAAGGTGAAGTTATTTAGTTGTTACATTGTTGCACGTGTCGATTTAAAGGTATAGCTTATTTCTATTGCAACACCACGTTTTAAAATTACCAGTTTCTTTTTATCATTACCTATCTTTACTTATTTCGCTGTAGTATGTTTCTTTTAGTGGTAGGACCATTTTGGTGGGTATGAAACCAAATAAATGTGGTAAAATGCGTTGAAGTCTTCTTTTCGGAAGAATAGCAGAAATTTATAACTGCATTATTATGATTACCTCTACACCTGGCATTAGTCACTATTATCAATTAGATTTTATTGGCGCTGGTTTATTCTTAAATTAGACCTTTCTACGTAATCATACGAATCGTCGATAATACTCAAGTTCTCTAGTAGTCTTTAATAAGCGACTACCGACATGCTTCTAACTTCTGTATTTAGCTCATTATTGTTCTCCTCTAAACAGTTCTAGAGCTTCAATCTTGTAATTTTTATTACCGAAACTCCGAGAATCATCAGCAAGCTACTGCAAACCATTATTTCTAGAACGTTTAGATCAGCTTTCTGTTATTATCCTCGTTTCTAAACATTCTTTGTTTTGTTGCACAGGAGCGGCTGGGCAGCGGCGGGCTGGGTCTCGGCGGCGGCGGGTTTCGCGGAGGCGCGCAGCCCTCGCTGGCAGACTTCCAGCCGCCGTATTTCCCGCCGCCCTTCGCCCCCGCGCCGCACCCCGCCAGCCCCCATCATCAACAACAGGTGAGTGAGCTAGCTGAATAAGGACCCGCCATCAAAGGAACACACGGCCAAGCTCTCAGATAGGAACAAAACTCAAAAACCACTCCTATCAGGATAGTGCTGAGAAATAATGACACTACCAAAGATGACAAAAAATGGATTAATGGCTACTTTAATGTAATACCTTACCACTAATAATGTACTGCTCAAGTTTTTCTCATATGCCATGTCGTTATTTAAACAGAGCAAGGATTACTGCAACCAGCCACATGACTCTTACATTTTCTATTTAGTATACCCTGAACCTCGGGAGCAGTAAGGCTAGTCTAGTAACGTTTTAGGCCATCTAAGTCTGCAATAGGGTGCAACTTAACCTCAGTCATCACCTTTATCTTAAAACTTCCTTGTCTCCAAATCTACCAATTCCCTTCCATCTGCGGCAGAGTCATGGCATGGACTACGGTGGGGGAGGCGGGGGCGGGGCGGAGTACGCTCAGCACTACGCGCCGCAGCAACTGCTCCCGCGCCACCACACGCACCACGAGCCGCACGCGCATCTCCGGCACCACAGGGACCACCACGACATACATGCGCACCACGTAAGTAGCCACAACCATAACTTTTGTCACAGTTTAGAGTTCTGTTCAGGCCTGCCGATCAATTCTGTAAAAATCTGACCGTGAAACATACGTGAACTGAGCTGTCAATAGTGTCAATCCCATCGGGTGTAATGACAGCTAACTTCACCTAAGTTTTCACTGTAAGATTTTTACAGAATATACCGCTGAATGCCAATTCTCACAATTAAAAACATTTTAACTCTAGTCGCAATTTCATCTCAGCGACAATAAATGTCATAAACTTGTCAAAAATGTAGGTTAATTAGAAGTATTTTTGACAGATTAAGATTGAGACTAGAATGCGAACGTTCTTAATAGCGTCAGGATAGCCCGCAAATTTCAAATGTTCTTACGTTTTTACAATTTCCAGGTCAGTATCAGGTTGTATGATGATCTAAATATGATTCGCGGCCGTATCAAATATTTTTTATGTTATAGAATTATAATCATAAAAATCATCAAAACATCTCTCTCAAATTGCAAAAAAAACGGTAGGAAATTTTGAATTTCGCGGGCTTCCTTAACGCGTCCCCCATAAAAATACGGGAATTGCCGTTCTGCTCACATGCCAGTGACAGTTCTAGCTGAATGATGTTACTGCAGCAGCCACTTGAAGATGCTTGTGACAGCCACAAGATGCAATTTTGAAGCTGTGGTGTGTGTATATTATTAGGATTGCCCAACTTGTTAGGAATTCGACCGGAGCTGTAAGTCCTGTCATACAAACGAACAAACTCTACAATCCCGTCGTTTAAACATACCATGAAAAATAGACTAAACATCACTATAAAAAACTTTGTTCATTGTTTAATGGTTTGTGACGGTATTTTTCTACACAAGCTAATCACACAGTCAATTTACTCATCCTCAGAAAATATTCTACTAAATAGATCGATATGCACCACATTGTAGTAAGAAACTATGCGCTTCCCCTCCCCCCATTCAACCCTCGCGAAAGAATCTCTGCATAGTTCACCCTCCGCGGGTATAAAATGATTATGTTATTAATAAGTAGGTATTAAAATTTTCCGCCGAACCGATCCTTCTGGCAACTGTGTACTAATAACGTGTCTATGTAGTCTATTGAGAAAAGTATTAAAATTTAAAATAGACTTTTTATAATTATTAATAATAATAATACCAACCTTTTATTATTCCACTTCTGGGCAAAGACCTCTTCTCGTACAGAGAAGGCGTGAGCATTGATCACAATTATAATTTGAAATGTTTAAAAAAGTTCGTTTTCAAGATTATTCTTCTACTCAGCTTATATCGAAATTGTTTTCGATCTTTTATAAACATTGTACGTACTTTGATTCTGTCATTTATTTATTCACCTGACTGTACCAGTCCGCCCATAAACAAAAATTAAACTAAGATTTCAAAATCGAATATTTCGAAATTATAACCAGCCAAGAACAGCTGTCAAAATCTTTTTTTTTTTTGCTGAATATTTTTTAATCAAATCCTCATAAATTAACTTTGTAATAAATGTACAAAATATTATTACTTAACAGTGTCAACAATTAGTCACGTAACTAATAAATAAATATTTACATTTTAAGCATCTGACATTATTCAAGTTATTTTATTGTCATACTAGTCACTTTATCTTGATTTGTCCCCAAACGGTCAATCAAAATGTTTCTTTGGTTTTTTTTTTACAGCCCATTAACGGACGTAATTTCTGTTACATGAAAATAAACTTGTATATCTAGTCAATATGTATATTTTTTAATTGCTTGCTGATTCAATTCGTCACATAAGTTATAAAATAAAAACAATTCAACTGACTTTATTGCAGCCAAAAAATAATATCTCTTCAATTCAATGTATATTCTGAAAGCTCCATTCGAAATACGAACATGTATCCAGTACGGTTTTTTTTTCTGAAGTTACGTCAACAATATTTTCAGCCAACAATAGGTCTTGGACGAAAACGTTAGGGATGGGATCACTTTAGTAGATTAGCCACTGGTAATGGTCCGGTTTGCTAGAGCGGGCTATTCAATAAGTACAACAGTGGCCGACCGCTGGCAGGAAGACTCGATGACATTAAACGCGATTGAACGCAATTTATGAAAATCTTTTTCATAAATATTTTTGAAATTATTGGACAAAGCTTTATTGCATGAGAGCAAATGTCTTGCTGTAGAATGCTTTATTTATACCTTAACTTTAGTTCTTCCATATGTTACTCACAACAGCGCTGTTAACCTAGTTATTATGCGTTTGTAGCCTCGAAGGATGTATGTTTATCTGTTACCGTTCTCCTCCAAAATAACTGGATCGATTTCGATTTGATTAAATATTTAGCTTGTAATGATTGGTCTTTGTACGTCTGGCTAAAGTATGGATCACTATCGTAAATAAACAGTGTTCCTAAATTAAATCTCAAATCCTCATTACCAAGTACATTATCACCTAATCCTGAACTTTTCTGCACAGTTATCACACGGCGGCTTCAGTTACGGCGGTGGCGAGCGACGGGCAGACTACGGAGCTCGGGAGCAACATGAGTTGGCCTTACACCATGCGCTGCACTCCGCTGAAGAAACCCCGGTAAGAATATCCATAGAAACACGAATCATCAGATCAACCAGCGGAAAGCGCTTCGTCCAGCCGTCCTAGCCCGCGGAAAGCGCTTCAGCTAGTGTTTTAACACGTCAGCTGCACTTTGAATTCTCTGTTCCAGTCAATAAGGTTCAAATGACTGGTGGAAAAACTCCATCACTACCATACTTACTACACTAGCTTCTGCATTGCGAACTTGCGAAAGAAGGTGTCTTATGCTAATCGAAGCTCAGCAGGTCAGCGACGAGCAGCTACTCGTTTTTAATAAGGATCCACTTCCTCTCTATAGACAGGCCCATGCTATTTATTTATTTATCTTTACTTCAGACATACAGTCTTTAAAATAATTACAAATAAAGTGTTAATAGGGTTGTTAGTAGTACACACAAAAATCAAATAAAAAGGTGTTAGTAATTTGTTAGTAAACAAAATAAGTTACACATTAATAACTTAGTCTATTTCCTATTCCTGTGCAGATGTACCTGCCCAATACACAGTAAACGGACCATCAATTTTGCACGCTAACGTATATGAACGCTATGAACCTACTGCAATATGCGAAGAATTTGTCCTAGTATTTCCTAAAAATAAAACTAAATTTAATTATCCACAAATATTTTCCACTGCAGGAGCAAGTCGTGCAATATTATTATGGGACGGGATATATATGTGGCCGAGGAATATAAGAAATGCCAATTATTTATTTAAAATTTCGCTCTCGCATCGTCGATATTATGATAGACATCCAATATCTAAGAAATATGTGCGCCCAGTCCTTTCTGGAATTTAATAATAAGCTTACTAAATTAAAATGCTCCTCCTCTAGCATGGAATGTCGGAAAGTTCATATTTTTCCTTTTTATAATATCAATAAGTACTATAAGGAAGATAGCAATTTGACGTGCATTAGGGTATCCATTGGCTGCATAATCAAAATTAAGTAGCTTGTAGTAGTAGTAATTTAGTAGTAAACTTGTTAAGAATGTGAAAGGTATTTTTTGTCGAATCTTCAAAGTTGGTTATAAGAGGCTGTCAAATTACTACTTCTTCATTACGTTCATTTGAAAATAGTAACGTTAAAATTAAAATGTATAATAGATTTATGTAACAAACATAGTTCCCCGCACTAAATAAGCCCGCGCTAAACAATACATATTTGAAAATCTTTGTTTGTTTTTAGAACGCTGGCATGGATGACACCACGGGGTTCATGACTGACCTTCCTCTATTAAAAAGTAAGTATTTTTTTTATTATCAAAGCAGCATTTTCAGTCGTTAGTGACGTCACGGTATTTTTAATAACTACCTAGCATGCAGTATCGTCAATTAAGTAGGTACCTAACTGATTAGATCCGTTCTGTGCTGAGTGTGTTCGGTTCTGTACACTCCATTGGATATTTTCACACCATAATAGAATGAATTTAGTTTAACCAAAAACAGTTACTTATTTCATCTGCAAATAAATAAACTTGATTGCATGTAAATGTAACGCAAACATAATTTCGGTAATACAAACGAGTCAATAAGTTTTCTCGATAAGAATCATCTGCTCTGTAAACTTCCTCAATTTATGGCCGATAACCAAAGATTAAGCGCGTAAAATTATTCACTTAATTCTCCAGTCGAGCCGCCATACCTATGTAATTTAAATTGCGAACATCAGATAAAAGAACTACACATTATTAACATATCAAATATTTTATTGTTATACTGTTCTAAGATGACCCGGTAAAGATAAAACTGTAATTAGACTTCATACCGCACTTATCAAATAGGTGTATCGATTTTTCTAAGTAGATTGTAAAAAAATCCATCTCATTCATCGGACGAATGAATCAATATCAAATAAATAAAAGTATCGATCAATCAATCGATATTTGAATAGGTAGCATTCAATTTTGGAAATGACTTTTTAAATTTTGATTTAAAAGTCTTTGCAGAATGTCGTTAAGGATGGTGTGGTTTTAATTTCAAAAATTATTAAACAGTTCGAGGTATCTAGAATTAACTTTTCTTTTGATATTAAAAATAAACTAGTGGCTATGTGAGCTGTAGACCTCGCGAGTTTGTCTTTGATCCTTAAAACAAAAAGAGCGCGAAGTGGCTGAAATAAGTATTTTTTTACGTTTTCAACCCCCATATTTCCGCCATTTTGAATATTTTCGAAAAACTGAATCGACAAAAAATCTTCTTATAATTATATTTGTGAGCAGTG
The DNA here is from genome assembly GCA_916610205.1 of Griposia aprilina. Lineage (NCBI taxonomy): Eukaryota > Metazoa > Arthropoda > Insecta > Lepidoptera > Noctuidae > Griposia > Griposia aprilina. The sequence goes on along the minus strand of OU744304.1, from coordinate 14,017,096 downwards.
CTGTAGAAATGCGACATGCGAAATGCGACCTGTAGAGGAGAACAGCCATCCAGACAGCCGGAAACTTCGGGTGCTTGCATTTTTGCCCAAGCTGATACAGAGTTGAGAGACGATTATTCGCTCGCGCTTCGCGCTTGCTCGATCAATAAAATATTAGGACAAAAATTATATTAATTGCTGTTTTAGTTTTTTTTTTCTAACTATACTCTCCCACTGCTGGGCAAAGGCCTCCCCCATATTTTTCCATTCATCTTTGTCTGTCTGTTGCCTGTTCCGGCCAATCAGTCAAGAACGAGTCTAGGTCGTCGCGCCAGCGTTTCTTAGGCCTGCCTCGGTGACGGCGCCCGTCGTCAGTCACCAACTACGTGACAACGCTGGCCCATCTGTCCTGATGCAACCTGTAGGTGTGGCCCGCCCAGTCTCATTTCAGCAACGTGGTCTTATCGCCAACATCGGTAATGCCTGTCTTTGAGCGTATTACTGTGTCGCGAATTTGATCCATTAGTTTTATCTTCAAATGCTACGCTCCATTTCTCTTTGGCAAACCTTAACGTTGGACTTCTGAGCCTCGGCCAAAGACCAAGTCTGAGCACCGTAGGTTAGGATAGGCAGGATACACATCCGACGCCGGGATCACATCGTGGTCAGCTATCGAGTCATGCTGAACATTACCTATTTAAAGTTTCACCGTTTTCAGCATAATTTTATTTCTTCAATAAAAGTTTACAGAAAATACATACATTTAAGTAGCTACTACGAAACGACAGTTTACGAGTCACAAATCCCACACTTCGTCGTTTTTTTCAAAAACATAATTGGCCGGTAATACGCGTGCACACCTTTAACTTTTTGAATAAAAACGCGGGGTGCTAAATAGCCAGTATGGTGCCAACATAATGACATACTAATGTTTATTGTATTAGGGTTGCCATATAGAAATATTACAATGAGAATAGAGATCACGCTGCGCTCATGTTTGGGGCGTGGCAATGATTGTTAGTGGCCCTATTGTTGATATTTGAAGCCAGGGATTTTGTAATCACTACAATTTTTGTATGACTGTATGTTTAATGTATTCGTAGCGATTGTATTTTGGTTTTTTCGACTCGGTATTTTTTTGCGTAGGTTGCCTATATGACGAAGAAAAAATGAGTAGGTAAGCAAAATTGAGAAGTTCTGTTGACTTGTAATGTTCAAACAATATTTTCGGTACCAATTTCAAATAAGTCCCTTATTATGTTACTTTCCCAGGCCTAATTGTGAACTATTTTGTTCTAAAACCTCATACGTACAACACGCACAATAAAGGAGGTAGGTAGATACAATTTAAAAAAATCAATAACTATAATGATGGTCCATTATGATACTGTTTGCAATATCTATTCATCAAACAGTGAAGTAAAAGTTGACCCGCTATCACTGTTAATGAAAGACGTAGGTACAAATACGTAGCCGAATACAATTTCCTGTTGGAAATCTTAATACAGGATGTAAGCGATATGATAGCAAATGTAATCGATATGTTACAAAGTCATCAACATAAATCTTTTAGCTGTACCTGTGATTTATTAAGTGCTACAAGTTTGTGAATACTGTCAAGTCATTTTTACTAGCTTTTTTCGAAAAATTAGAAGGATTCAAGGATTCATGGAGTCATGTATTATCGAACACTAACATACCCTTTAAAAGATAGTTTCCATCGCTTTGTACCGCTAATCTTGGAATAGATACTTAGGTTTAATTAGGTCTCTCTTGATATTTTTACCGTAACCCAAAACGATGCGCACTGAACAAAGAACTCGAAATTGACAGATTTTTAACTTAGATTAGCATAATTCGATCTACCTCTATCTACATAGGTACCTAGTTTCAAATAGATATTCATGATGACTGAGTCTCGTTCACCAAAAGGCCATTGAGTACAGAAAATATGTTGACAGTCCTCTGATTAACATAACTTCGTGTAACTCCTTTTCTAATCTTATTCTTCTTTACAGCAATGAAAGGCCGCGACGGCCTCGGTGGCACAGGCTCGTGTGCACCCAACGACGTGTTCTGCTCAGTCCCTGGTCGGCTGTCTCTCCTGTCTTCCACCAGCAAGTACAAGGTAACCGTGGCAGAGGTGCAGAGGAGACTGTCACCCCCTGAGTGCCTCAACGCGTCTCTACTTGGTGGTGTACTGAGAAGGTAAGGAGATGGAATGTTTTCTGTAGCTTTTAAGTCGAGCCTACTCCAGTAATGGGTTAAGAATGAGCTCGTTCTTATTCTTAGCGTAGTGATCTAATTCAAGGGTGTTTTTCTCTCTGAGAGAGACCCATCAGCCTGTGGATGGGGTTTTTGTCGAGATAATGCAGATGTTTAGTGTAGGTAGTGACGTATAATCTGGATCCTTTTTGAGGGAAGACTATTGTTAGCAGGGACTTCTAGAAACTAACAACCACCGTTAGAAGAAGATAAATGCAAGTTTCTTTGCTGTGAAAAGCTCAAGTGGCATGGCATGACACTATAGGACTTGTAGCAGTTGTACCTCATTCATCATGTAATAAGTTATCTGTCGACACATAGCCAGTGAATCGTTTTGTTTTTTTCGAAAACGTTTTACAATATCAAACGTCTTGGCCCCGCGATTAAATTGAAATTTTACAACATACATCATGCAAGTCGCTGCTTGCTGAAAAAAAAAACAAAAATTAAAATTGATTGTACCTACCGCCTACAGCTGCTTAAGTTTGGTGATTCACTACAAGTTAATTAAAACGATAATTACTGTATGCATAATAAATATTAGGCAATTACAAGACAAATTCACGTCACCCGCCACCGAGCGTAATATTGAATTTAAACGTGGCATGCTCTTGTTCTTCTAGTGCAGTTAGTTACCTATTTATTTCCTTTTTTGCTCTGGCAACACTGTACAGTTTGCGGTGAGCGTTAAAGACATGTTTGACTTTTAATATCGGATCGTTTTGGTTAGCGGTTGTTAGGATATTTAGGGTACCTTTACCTTAGGACCTAAATACCTTAGAACCTAAATACCTTATTAAATTCGTTTCGAAAAATCCGGATTCGATTATTAATTGAAACGCTATAATTATACTTACCGTCAATATTTTAAGGTTTAAAATCGTTTGAAGAAATTTGACAGTTTCGTGTAGCTTGACCTGCTGGCGACTATACTATAGTATACCTAACTATACTATAAAGAAAGGGACTTCGGAATTAAATAAAAAGACATTTAAATACAGTTTAATTTATTTTTTCCTGCTCGATAAAAGCTCACCTTTACAAATTATTTAAGTTCCACTGCTCGTTACCCTCGTAAAAATTAGCATTACCCAATAAAATTAAGAAACAGGACAATTTTAAACTGCCTACATAATCGGCCAGAAGTGTAAAAAAACCATGTAGGTAATTGAATATTCAAGTAACTAGTTTATTTAAATTACGGAACCCGTAAGTACTGCTCAAATTACGCTCAGCACTTTTTTGTTGTGCGGTTGGCATCGAAACGCCGCGCCGTTTCCTTTATATGTTTATTGAATATAATTATCGGGCATTACTTCTAGATATCTCATTGTGATCATATTATATTATCTTGCTATATGCACACCGTTACGTTAAAAGCAGCTAGTTACGTTTTTGCTACCGTTTTTGCTTTTCATATGGATTTTTTATAAACACCTTACGCGTCGACATGTTGGGACGCAAATTTCTTTTGACACTTGACAAAATAATACATTTTTTCCCCTCGCTGCCTTACGCATAGGTTATATTTTAGTTGGATTCAAGCACTCAGTGTGAAGTGTCCGCCAAAAGTTCGTAAGTTTCAGCAAAAAACTGTCCGGTCATGATTTAATAAAAAAAAACCAATTATACCACAAATGGAAGCCGTAATGACTACCTATCCAACTTATGAGGTCATTTAAGCACATCCTAGTTTGTACGTGATCGCCGTAATGCTAGGATTTAAATTAGGGCTTTATTGAAAAACTGCAATTAAATGGTTCGATGAGAGAGTAAAAAAGTCTTTTACTTTGAACTTCACCAAACGATCCAATTGACGCAATGAATACCTGTCAGACAGACCACTTTACTTGTTTTTATTAAATTTAGAACGCGATAAACAGTGCATCATCGTCGCCCTAATTGCCATCATTACGTGCCGATGGTGGCGTTGTCAAAAGCCATGCAGCCAGCATTGCGGCTTTAGAAAATAATTTATACGATGGCAACACCGAATAATAGCGGGAAGCCGGCAGCTGACTATATACATTGACTCGAATATTTCAAATTCTCAACTCGGTGCCTCCTTACATGGTAATTAGATTAATAATAAATAAATTTAAGCGTGTCATTTTTACGAATAACAAGTAGGTAACTTAAATTGCCTACAATGTTTCATTCATCTTGTAGCGATAAATACAGGTGTTCAATTAGAAATATTTGTCACTTTCAGGAATAATGCATAATCAGCCTATAGTGTTCCCACTGCATGCTGAGACACAAGCCTCCTCTCTTCGAGAGGGACTGGGCTGTCATGTACCAGGCGGGCCCAGTGCGGGTTGGTAGATGTCACATGTCTTAGAGTTTTTGGTTCTAGGACATGCCGGTTTCCTCACGATGTTTTCCTTCATCGTTTTGAGAGCAGTGGTGATGAAATTAGTTACACAAAGTAAAGCGCCTGCCGTTACCACTGGGCTACCACTGCTCACAAGATGATTCAAGAATAATGAGTGTTTGTCTGTCCACAGAAAAAATAGTAGATTACTGCGTCGTTGGTCTAGTGGTCTCAAACGCTACCGCTGAGGTCCTGGGTTCGATTCCTTAGGTTGGGCAAAGTTTTATTGGGCTTTTCCATTAAAAAAATCTCAGTAGCAGCCCGGAGTCTAGATTTGAGCCCGGTTGATGGTAATAGGCTCGCGGAACTTAAACATAACTGGCGAAATGTGGGTGTAGTATAGGTATCTACAACTCTGCCTTACCCATCGAGGATTACAGGCGTGAAGTTATGCTAATTACAATTAATTACGCTAATACGCTAAATAGCTCCAGTGAGCTATTTAACGCACATTACTAGGCATTCGTTGAGACGATATTATATTATTTATTACACTATAGTTTCTGCCCGCGGCTTCACCCGCGTGGATGTCGGAAATTAGCCTATGTCCTTCCCCAGGATGCCGTCTATCTCCTTGCCAAAATTTATCGAAATCCGTTCAGTGGTTCAGTCGTGAAAAGGTAACATACAGACAGAGTTACTTTCGAATTTAAAACATTATTATGGATTAGGTTTAGCGTTCATAAAAAAAAATGAAGTGTGTCCCATTTCAAAACAAAATCTAAATGAAATTAATCACTCTTAAAACCTTCATATCCGAGAGCCTCTTTCCACAAAAGAAATGCTGTCAAAACACACACCTATGCCGCAGACGCCATTATTTCGAAATTCAAAATACTCATTGTGTGTGTCGTAAGTAGAAACGCCATTTTGATTTAATCAATCGCGTATTATTAATGGATCCGCCGCTTTACGATACGAGAGTTATTTTTATTATTTTTCATATCGATATGCTCGATTCGGTAATTGGAGATGAAATGATCATGCATTCATAGTTACGCGGTCACATCCGATCGGAATTTCTTAGCAGCCAGTAAAAGCTAAAATATCGATTACTCAAAAGTTAAATTCGTATGTCAATTTGATATGACGTGCAGATGTCTACAAAGAACCGCAGTAAAGAACACATGTGGGAAATCGGCCAACTCTACCTTACCTATCTAGTACACCCGTACTTATCTTTTATAATTATCGTACTTGAATCAAAGACGTGTACCTGATTGTTAATCTCTTTAATCGGACACTTGAGTATCCGATACATACTCGATATTCGATGCCCATTAGTTCTCTTTCCAATCTGTCGATTCATTCGATTTAGTTTTCCATTGATTCTAAATTCATAAATTCAAATTCATTGTTTGGCTCGTTAGCTCTGCGGTTGATTCTCGCGTTCTTTGTAGTTGTCTAAACGAACGTGTGAAAATATCAAACTCGACTAACGGAGCTGTCTAATTACAATTGTGATTATTTTCACCTCAACCTTTGTGTAAATGAGAAATAGTAAAATCATTGGTCACTGCTCACTGACTCGGTTGGTACCTATCTCCCTACAAAAGCTTTGCGGCTTTTTGATCGCCAATTAAATTGATATTTTCTTGAAATGTTGATTTTATTCGGTTAGTTTGCTTCGAACAACATCCATACGATTCAGAAATGTACCTACGAGTAGTACTTACCTAAGCTCGATATAATTAAGTTATTTTTAATTTGTAATTTAATCTGTTCATTCTAGCAACATTCTATATACATACATAAAGTCGCGCCTACATTCTACAGTGACGCAAAGGATGTAACCTAAATCTGCCCAAACGAAGTACCTACCGAGGTACACTTAGTGGCATAAAATACACTAGATTACACTGAATAACATTGCATTTATATAATTTTGTTATGGTTACCCGGGGACGAGAATAAAATAACTTTTAACATAATAAAAATCACGCCATTTTGCCGTTCTATCATATAAAAAAAAACTGTTAAGTTGACAGCTGTCTGCGGTCGGGTTCAGCCACTGTTGTTTCACGAACGAACTGAATGACATGTGAATGACATTTACGAAATAATGTCAACCCGAGTGTCAACCAAGGGTAACGCAATTGTACATGCTTATAAAATAATTGATTATGTAGTTTTAAATTATTTAAGGATAAAAATACTATTATTTTCGAATTCCAATATTTTTATCTACGATTTGGTGCACGTGTACCTCGAAGTACATGTTTGGGCAAAGTTGTATGGGCTTTTGTTGACCTTCTTTACTTTTTATGATGAGACTATACAGGCTGGTTGAGACATCGACGCGCAACCTTTTTCCACGGGTTCAATCAAGTAGGTACATGATCCTGAACCCCCCTGCGTTGAAAATTTTCATAGGTTCTTATAAAACAAAATCTGCTGTTCCATACATTTTGACAGCGTAGATAATGCACTTTTCTATGAAACAGCAGATTTTTTTTTGATAACCTGCGATTAATTTCTACACTAGGGGTTATAGAATCATGTGCTAAATTCATTTTTACAGTTTGCGCGTCCCGTCGATGTCCCTGCCACCCTGGCCCTGCAGTCTCGACAAATATAACGACAAAAATCGGTCGTTAAGTCTAATCGATGTCAAATTTCTTTAATTGATTTTCAACCTTATACTTTGGAAATAAAGCTGAAAATCTATCAAAGGAATTTGACAACGATACGACTTAACGACCGATTTCTGTCGCTGTCTAATGTCGAGACTGCAGGGGCTGTACCACAGAGCATAACAACCGGGGCTGTACTAAACACTTTTCCACGCACGTTTGACCACTGACATTGCGGGCCAGTACTTTCGGTAGTAGTCAAGTTAGTCAAGGAAGGCCTTACCCAGCAGTGGGACATTACGGGCTAAATAGATATATAGATATTGAACCAGCGGGTTAATGGCATAACATACTAACAGTAGGACTGGCTTTCATTTTGACAGTTCAACAACATACATTGCGTTATTTGCGATGTTGAGCAGACAAAAGTTTGGAACGTATGAAGCAATGGACTAACAATATCCTTCAAAATGATTCAGATTCTAATTAATAGTAGGTAGGTTACGCAATTAGGGTGCAAATGGAACAGAAAAAAAAAACTATAATATTTTGTCTGTTGTGTTTTGTTTTGTTGTAATAATTATTAGGTATTCAATATTAAGTACCTATCTGCTACTGACATTCATGCATACCTAAATGTTTTGTTAGAAGTTCATACTATGAAAATTCAACAAACTAATAACAATTTGTTAGGAATTCGTTCGCATACCAGCCCGATACCGAGGGGGCCCGAAAACGTCGATACACAAAATTGGGCCCATCTCAACCCAACGAGACCGCGGATTTCGATAATTTGTAACACCCGTGTTTTGAAGGTAGTTTACTTACTACTTATAGTAAAAAATACGGTCTACTCAATCATCTGTATATATCGTAATTTTTTTGGAAATACTTAAGTCAAAATAAACAAAGTAGGTACCTACAAGGCAAAAGTAGCGCATTATTCTTAACCGACGAAAAAAAAGAGGAAAATTTCAAGTAAAAGCGTATTTTTTTCAAAACTTGATCAATCGAAATGATTCTAAATAAATTGGCTCAATTGTTTTTTTAATGCCTCTTTTTCTTTGTGCCTCGTAAAGACTAGCGCAGATTGGGGCCTCACCGCAACGCAACGAATTACAAAAATCCGCCTTTATCACTTTCATACATTTTCTATAGACGAACGCACACTATAGGCGGGGCGGCACTGCACTTTTTTGTATGAAAATGCGTTGCGCTGCGGCCTGTTGCGACTATAACTTGCGCTTGGTTTAATAAATCAAAATAGTTTTGTCGCAACTATTTCAGCTCCTATTCAAATTGTCAACAGCCTACCAAAACTGGAAACGCCAATCGGCCTACATTATTCGATTAATCATAACATAACGAGCGAACTCACATTCTTGAACTTCATTCATCGAAGACAATTTCGATAACGAGGTTTTATTTCACAGCGGTTAATACTGGTAGCCATTTTTAAATACCGAACGTAAAAGCCAAAGTATTTTTTACCTCCAAAAAGACATAAATCATTCGATTACCAACCTTATTCCGTAGTCATAAGAGAAAAAGACATTTATCGAACTAAATTGTAACTTTAACTTTCTATGCGTCAATCACAAATTACAATTTTGACGGTAATAGATAGGTTATCGGTAGCTCCATCTAGCGGATCAGTAGCAGTACTATTGACTGACGTGACTGTACAACAAAAGAGGCAGCTACTTAATTTTTTTTACGCACTGACTTTTATATTTAAGGTCAACGTGTAAATCAAACAGCGATTTCAATTATGCAATTAGTATTCTTTCTGTATTTTCTTTGTCTCTAGCCAGAGCGTGGCTGTTCTATAAGTTCTACAAGCTAGCTTTTAAGCCAATTAAGGCTCTTAATTACAGCAAGAAGTTTATAACTATTTATTTTTTCAGAGCTAAGAGCAAAAATGGCGGGAGATTACTCCGTGAGAAATTGGAAAAGATTGGGCTCAACTTGCCGGCTGGGAGACGGAAAGCTGCCAATGTAACGCTCCTCACATCTTTAGTAGAAGGTAATTAAACATCCTCATCCTTAGGTACAGTCAACCGCACGTTAGTGTTAAGGGGCCGTGCACGAAATCGACTGATCTTGATTTATATGTTCACTTTTTGTGAGAAAGGAATAAATAATTTAAACCAAATTGTTTGTGATTTCAAAAGTCGAGTTCTTAGTTTTGCATGTGGCTGGAAGGGATTTTTTAAATAATTTATGTATTCATGGGAAATCACTAATATTCTCAACAAGTTTTCCGAAAAATGACGCGAGACTGTCGTTTGATCATCGTTTTACAAGAAACTAATCAAGATTTTGAACATGAAAAAAAATCTTCAACGTCATTATGTGGTCTACTTGCACGTGGTTCGACCTTCGATACAAAATATAGCAGAAAAAATATATTTGGAAAAAAAATGTTTTTTTTAAAGAAACCCTGTCGATAATGTATTTTTCTTTATTATTTAGCAAACATTTCAAGACATTTAAAAATCACACTAGTCTGCAGCCATCCTTGAAATAAATCAAAATTTTATTTTATGGAAATACAATTATCTTCATTAAGAGGCCGCACACGGGTCCACTAGCGCCACTCCTTTAAAACAATATGACTGGCTACTAGATACGAAGCAACAAAATTCGATCTAAAGAAACCGGCCACATTCCTCTAGATCGTATTTTGTTGCTTCGAGTCTCAATATGAAAGTTTATAAACGGTATTAGAACATGCTAGACACACTTACCGAGGGTGCTTATTGAGCCGTTATTCAAAATTTGTTCTCAGTCATATTGTTTTAAAGGAGTGGCACTAATGGACCGGTGTACGCCCTCTTAAGTGATGAAACTAGTAAAAGGTACTGTGACTGACACGAATGGTTTTGCGCCATGAAATCAGTACTTTTATAGTCACACAGACTTAATTTTTCAATTATTTCAAGCATTCATACAATTATATAAGAAATTTTCAAAATTGGTATTTTTTCGTGCACGGAGCTTTAACTCTTACCTGGAACTGGCCTAGCCTAGTACGGAGTTTCAATAGAATTCGAGACCAGCGGGGTAATTGCGCAACACACTAAGGAATGTCTTTCATTTTGACACTTCAACAACATTCATTCCGTTATTTACGTTGTTGAGGAGACAAATTTTTCGAACCAATGGATTAGCAATATCCTTCTAAATGATTCAGATTTTGCAGCTTATAGCTACTGGTTTTGTTACTACAGACGTGCAGTACTAATATTGACTTATTATAATCCCCCCCCCCCTCCCCCTACCCTTTTGGACCCCACCGCAATCGGATAACAAATAACTACACTCGAGAGCAATGAATCCGGGTCACTTAAAGAATGTTAAAAATCTCGGAAACTAAAAATGATAGGTTAATGCAATAAATTGTATTTAATAGACAATGTAATACTCCTTAAATGACAGTAAAAAAAATATGAGTCACCATACATTTTATTAACACAAAATTACATAAAGAAAAAAACTGCTGATCTCTCCTTAAAACAAAAATAGGAAACATGAAATTTTTGAACTTTATTACGATTTTCTTGAATTTTAATACTTCGTATTGCCTCCTCGTGCTTCCATTACTGCGTTTACGCGGTTTGGCATGCTGTACACCAAGTTCCTTATACGATTTTGGGGAATATTCTCCCATTCCTCTGTGAGAGCAATTTTGAGCTCACGAAGCGTGATTGGGGGAGAGTTTCGTTGTTTTACGCATCTGCCTAGCTCGTCCCAAGCATGCTCGATCGGGTTGATATCCGGGCTGCGCGCTGGCCACTCCATACGAGTAATGTTCATCTCTTGAAGGTAGTCATTCACAATCCTACCTGTATGAGGTCGGGCATTGTCATGCATAAATATAGCATCCTCACCTAAATTGACCATAAATGGACCAACGTGATCATTGAGGATTTCTTCCACATATCTTACGCTAGTTAAAGAGCCGTTTTCTATGATCACCAGCTCTGTGCGACTTTCAGAAGAAATTCCGGCCCACACAAGTACAGACCCACCACCGTAGGCTACTTTTTCTTCGATGCATGCTTGCTTGAATCTTTCCCCTGGTCTTCGATACACTCTGTGTCTTCCATCGTGCTTGTAGAGCATAAATTTTGATTCGTCGGAGAACATAACTTTTGACCAATCTTCAATACTCCAATTTACGTGGCTCTGGGCATATCTTAGTCTTGAAATACGATGCCCACGCTCCAGTTTAGGGCCGTTTGCAGGTCTAAGGGGTTTTAAGTTAGATTCAGCAAGCCGACGTCTTACTGTCCATGCACTTGGGTTACTTCCTCCGAGGCGTCGAAACTGATTTGTGAGTTCAGTTCCTGTGAGAAAGCGATTTCGAAGCATGGTGTTCACCAAGTATCGGTCTTCTCGTGCTGTGGTACACCTGGTTCTGCCCGTTCCTGGTCTGCGTAGGTTAGAACCAGTTTCTTCGTAACGTCGGAGAACTCTTTGTACTGTTGACAGCGACACACCGACAGTCCTGGCTGTATCGCGCTGACTCCGGCCGGTTTCCAGCATTGTAAGTATTCTGGTGCATTCTTCAGGCGTAAGCGACATAATTTCAGCTTGAATAATGAATATAGAGCACTATCAACATGGTTTATGTACCCACATAAATGACAGATTACAAACAAAAGCAAAACCAAATGCTGTAATTTCGTAGTTCCATCTTCGAAAGTGGCCCTTTTTCAAATTTGATTTTTTTATGATATAACTTTACAATAACTAAGAAGTTTTAATACCTTCATTTAAGGAGTATTACAATGGTGCCGATTCTCTTGTACACCGAACTAAACTAACTAAACTATCACTAAAATTGCTTACTTTTGGCTACGAGAATCTTAGAGCTATTCTGCAATAAAATATCTCTAAATTTAAAAATCATTTTGACGCAACTAAAATTTAATTTGACAATCGCGACTCCACATGGTACCTACTTGTTTGCCCTACCACGTGATTTTTTTTTAGAGCCGGAGGCGAGCATGGGTGGCAGCCTCGGCGTGTTTTATATGGAATTTTTCACTTTTTGTACGGAAAATATTTAAAAAAAAATACCTTCGTGTAGAGTTATATGGGTTTAAGGATTTCATAAAGGGGGTCGAAATTTTCATTATTTTTACGATAGGACACACCGTTTTCGAGATATAAGCAAAATTAAAAAAAATATACAGTACTGTTTTTGCCCCTGAAGTCGAGGTGTTGTGGTGAATCTTAATTCATGACAACTAATTTTATTCCACACCTTTTTAATCGCGATTAAAAATAGCCAGATTTAGTTAAGACAACCAAAATTTTAGGTTAAAAACGTCAAATTCAGAATAGCTAAATTGCCATTTTCACTAAACTAATTATTCAGTACCATCTTAGTGCTGTCAAACTAAAATATAGTTAAGTTGTGTCACTTTAGTCTATTTCAGAATGAGAAATCGTCTTTTGACAGGACTAAACAAAATTTTAGTGATTTTTAGTCTAGTTTAGAGAATTTTGTGACAAGAGAATCGGCACCATTGTCTATTAAATACAATTTATTGCATTAACCTAGCATTTTTAGTTTCCGAGATTTTTAGGATTCTTTAAGTGACCCGGATTCATTGCTCTCGAGTGTAGATATTTCTGTGTAGGTAATAAGTACTTATAAGTTTAAATTCAAATTCGTTCTGCATAATTTAAATAGAAACTGCAGTAGTTTGACAGTATTTCTACGGAACTATTAAAGTACCTAAAGATTTATTATAGTCACTTGGGCTAATTGTATTAATTATAGCAAATAGTGATTTGTAGGCTCCTAACTACCAATTTGCCTTCAGTTATTTATGTGCCGATTTGCCTATTAGATTTATAAATTACTTTAGAACTGCTAATTTATCATTGAATACGTACAGTCGACAGCACATCAAGTTACCATAAACTGTCAGATTTTCTCATTCGATTTTGAGAACTTAACCATCAATATTTTAAGGTTTAAAATCGTTTGGAGAAAGGATGTCACCAAAATCTGCCCAAATGAAGTACCGAGGTACACTTAGTGGCATAAAATACACTAGATTATCCTGAATAATATTGCATTTATAAAATTTTGTTATGGTTACCCGGGGACGAGAATAAAATAACTTTTAACATAATAAAAAGCACGCCATTTTGGCATTCTATCATCGGTACAAGCACAACTACCTTACTTATTAAAAAAAAACTGTCAAGTTGACAGCTGTCTGCGGTCGGGTTCAGCCACTGTTGTTTCACGAATGAACTGAATGACATGTGAATGACATTTACGAAATAATGTCAACCCGTGTGTCAACCAAATGTAACGCGATTGTCCATACTTATAAAATAATTGAATAAGTAGTTTTAAATTATTTCACGGATAATAATACTATTATTTTCGAATTCCTCTATTTTTTATCTACGATTTGGTGCACGTGTACCTCGAGGTACATATTTGGGCAAACTTGTATGGGCTTTTGTTGACCTCCTTTGACAGTTTCGTGTAGCTTGACCTGCTGGCGGCTATACATAGACAAAAGGAAACTTTTCATAGAATAACGCCACAGCAAAAAGAAAAAGTACCGAAACTTATCATAGAATAACGCCACAGAGAAAAGACAAAGTATCGAAACTTTTCATAGAAAAGACAAATTTCAATTATTAGCGACAGAAGGTCTCCAAAAAAAATGGTTTGTAATTGGATCTCCAATTACAAATTAATTCTATGATAAGTTTCAGTTACTTATAAGCCAATTTATCAGATAGCTTGCTTTATGCTGAATACTTTAGGTCGGAACTTTGTCATCCTGTAGTTAATTAAAGTATTCAAATCAAATCGTTTTGCTCTTTTAGGAGTACATTATCTGTCACAATCCTCATTAGAGTCGTCATCTCCTTCTCCTGTAAATTGCCTGAGACTCACATCCATAAGCTAAACTGCCAGCATCTAATACTAATAATAATAACAGCCTATAATAGTCCCACAAAACTGCACTTCTGATACAGAGAAGAGAAAGCAAGACGGGCTGACGATGTCAGTATCCTCATGATATTCCTTCACCTATCATAGCAACGTCCAAGATAAACTCAAAAAGCACATATGAATTAAAAACGTCACATTGGTACCTGCCCGGATTTAAACCCACAACCACCTGCACCTACAACAGTTTATATCTAGAACATTTTCCTCAACAGCGGAAGCAGTGCACTTAGCCCGCGACTTTGGCTACGTGTGTGAGACAGAGTTCCCCGCGCGGGCGCTCGCCGAGTACCTCGCTCGACAGTACGCCGAGCACGACTCGCGGCGCAGGAGGGACTTGCTGCAAGCCACTAAACAGGTAAACTGCGACGGCAGTACTTGTGTTAAGCCTAGCTGCAATTCCACTTTATCTGGTCGATGGTGGCCGTAAGCCAACTTTGCTGCAGCGCTTAGTCATGACAACACGCCCGGTTAATTTCGGTTTTTGGACCTCATTTCCGAAAAAAGCCTTAAAGAATGAAAGAAAAAAAGATAAGACCGCAGATATATACAGTTTGGCCTTGATTGATCTTTACTAATCCCATCAATTTCCACAGGTAATAAAGGAGCTGATGGACCTACTGAACCAGGACCGCTCGCCGCTGTGCAACACGCGACCCCCGCATCTGTTGGAACCGGCAATACAGCGCCATCTAACGCATTTCTCGCTCATCTCGCACGGTTTTGGAGGACCTGCCATTGTGGCTGCGTTGACCGCTATACAGGTGTGTATGCGTCCTTATATTGGTTGGACCACGAAGTGTTTAATAAATGGAGTAATAAATGTTAGCGGGCATAATGTTCTTTACGTATCTGTGATGTATGCCACGATGTCATTCGGGGACATTCAGCGGCTCGCTCGGGGAATTATAAATTAATAGACAAAATAAACGTTTGCAAACATAAACCGATTGATTAATTGATAATTTACGCCCACTCAGTCACACACGTCGCTACAAAATAACTAAATCTAATTTTCGCGCAATTATTAATATCGGCCAGTCGGACTACGTACAATATAATTTTAACTGTATATTTTTAACAATTCTAACTGTATTTTACTTTTATATTTGTTCCAGAATTTCCTTAACGAGTCTCTCAAGCATTTAGACAAGTTATATCCTCAAAGTGGTATGGTTTCCTCATCAATGGACAAAACAAAAATGGACCCCGACATCAAGAAGTAACACATGCGTGACGACGATGACGTCGGTCTCTGCAGCACGAAAATACGCGCAATGAGAACAGACCTCTTGCGTACACTGTTCCATTCAGTTTGCCCTGTATATCTTACCGTGCGACTATGGAACTACATTTAAAAGTACTGAATTTGATATCTGCCTTTGCATTTGACAGTAGCGCTGCCTTGGATTGCTAAGATATACACCGCACCGTGAAAACAAGGCAAAGGTGTCAATCATACAACCAACGTTACTAATGATATTATCATCTAAATAAAATTGCCATAATAAAATGTGCGTATGAGAGAATGCAAGGAGATTGCGTATTTATTTTTATGATGATCTTCGTTTGAGGCGACCCGCATACAAATAAAGTGCAATTATAATACTCATGATTGTGAGAATCTGTACATATAGCCTAGAATAAACACTAGTGTTAATTTAAGCATTTATAGCGAATAATTTTCAGCTCAACCAGTGATTTTTGTAATTTCAAAATGAATATTTTTTAATAAAAAGTAAAATATTTCACATCCACCGCAATAAAGACACATATCAATAATGTAAATAGTAATAATTTTAGAACGAAGTTTTATCGTTTCACACAAAAAGGTTTCATACTGTTTTTAGATTAAAAGAATAAAACCTCTTTAGTTTATAATTAGCTATAGTTTTGCTAGTGACTCAATGTGAAAGTGTGCCAATTAGTTTTAAGTGTGGAAACACCATAACGGGTTCCCGAAAATTAAGTATTTAATTAATATTTATTGTGGCTTGTACATAATACTTATAAAATTACTATTCACTTGCGTAATATTTAGTTTTTTTTTTCTAAAGTTATTCTAGTATTCGACATCTCTCTCTCTTACTCCAGACTTTTATTATATTAAGTACATACTTAAAAGTTTAATTTTAATTCGTGATATTGTAAACGGGATCCTTGAAGTCTCAAAAGGTTTGTAAATTACCACAGAGAAGTAGCGAATGGAGTGTCAAGAGGCGAGCCAGTCAACATCTGTGAAAGCAGTTCATGTAGTGGCACAGTAGCTGTCAACTAATATCACTCCATTTTTATACTAATCCGTGTTAAAAGAAACTTCTTAAGTGACGAAATTGTACGAAGCATATTCTTATGATTAAAATTGTCTTATAAAGTTGTAAAAATCTTTAGTGGTATAGAAAATGACAAAAACGTATCTTATGGTAGACTACAATTTATACGCAAACAAATGTACCAGTTTTAAGGCGTTTTAAAATTTGAATAAAACCTTTCTTTGTAAATAATCTAAATTGGGCGTCCTATTTTTACCTCATTCCTCGTTTTATTTCATTATCATACGATTGTATGTCATACTTTATGCCGCAGAACGCCATTTAACTTCATTGGGTTCTTATTTGCAAAACTTTTAACTCACCAAGATGATAAAAGTAATTCAGAACACAAGTACGTAGTAGCAAGTGTATCACGGCAGGCAGAAAGAGAATGAGCTAATCTACTATGAGAACTGAGGTCGTTTACGCGGAAAAACGTGGCGAATTTTGCGCACGTAATTCCAGACAGTTTCAGTAATCGTAGCAACGTCAGATACGAGCATGTTGCTGTGTTTTTGCTCTCAGAGTTGTCCTCTGCCTTGTTTTTTCTCTTCGCCTTTGCAATTTTGCAAGCAGTAGCGGATAAACTACTGTGATTTACTGAACACCGTGGTCCAATACAAACGTCTGACAAATAAAGCAATAAAAAATCTTGTTCTGTATCCACATTTGTGAATTGTGACATTTCAACGGACAATACTCTGTGACAATGTCACGGTACCAGCTATACTGCTACAAGGATCTTTTGACGCTCGACAGCCGTTGACAGGCGATGTTCGTAAACATTTGTGCAATTGTTTTGTGAAATTTCACTTGGAATGTGTTCGGAAAACAAGATGGTGGA
Organism: Griposia aprilina; assembly: GCA_916610205.1. Lineage (NCBI taxonomy): Eukaryota > Metazoa > Arthropoda > Insecta > Lepidoptera > Noctuidae > Griposia > Griposia aprilina. Next base: position 13,999,752 of record OU744304.1, on the reverse strand, counting down.
ACCTTGTAGCGCTATACGTCTATTTTGTGGACCGGGCTTGTGACATTGCTCGGTTTTGATCCCTGCATAACTTTTTTTTTTTGCCGTAGGTAAAGTTGCCAGCACATCAAGTTACCACAAACTGTCAGATTTTCTCATTCGATTTTGAGCCTAACAACATTTTAAGGTTTAAAATCGTTTGGAAAAATTTGACAGTTCGTGTAGCTTGACCTGCTGGCGACTGTACATATTTGTCACAGTCACGGTGTCTGGTCTATTGAAGTTGTAATGTCACAAATGTAGACGCAGCTTTAAAGAAACAAATATTTTTTTATAGTGATATCGTACCTACCTACTGAAGAAATAAGTCACGATGTTTTTAATGCTCGTTGCAGAAATAGTTTTAGTAAAAACCAATAAATGCAACAAAGTGAAATTATTCTCTTTTTTAAATAACTGGAAAGCTTACTTACCTATTTGGCACTTTCAAACCGTTTATCAATTTTAATATTAAAGTAATCTATCGCGCACTGTACTGTAAGTTTTAATATTTTCTTAATTTGTTATCATTTTCGTAATAATTCATAATAAATTGTAATTCTTCCTATTACCACTGTGTACTTAAATTTTGTTTCGTGGAGTAAAGAATGATGTTAAAAACAATTTATTTTATTTTATCTTATACCCAGCACCTACGGATACGTGTGATTTAATAATAAAAATATGCGAGAAAAATATAATTCATAGTATTTTCTAATCAATCAACTCAGCCAATCGTGCCAATCAACAGGGCAGTCCACTGCTGGACATCCCATGCTGCGCCACAACACCCTGTCCTCCGCCTTACGCATCCAGTCTGTCCCAGCCACTTTTTTGAGGTCGTCGGTCCATCTACTTAGGGGGTGTCCCACACTACGCTTGTCGATACGCGGTGGCCACTCCAGGACTCGTCTGCTTCACCGGCCATCGGTCCTCCGACAAACATAGCCAGCCCACTGCCACTTCTGTTTGCTTACTCTGAAAGCTATGTCGGTAACTCTGGTTCTTTTCCGGATAACTTCGTTTCTGATTTTATCCTTCAAAGAAACCCCGAGCACAACCCACTCCACAGCGCGCTGAGCGACCTTAATTTTCTAATAAATGAAAGAAATAATACATATAAAAAAAAACTTCTAGGAAGTAAAAATGATTGTATGTATTGGCCCTATACGTAAGTTGTAGATAATATTTTGATTCAAGCGTCGTCGCGTCGGGGGACGGCTAATGAAAATAGGAAATTACAAGCAGCTATCCTTTCTACAAAATAGCATACCTACATTCATTATTGCTAGGTATAAAGCTCGTTTGTTTGGCGTTTTCGTTAACCGTCGCACGATGCGACAAGACTTGAATCATTTAAATGTACGCTGTGGCTTGAATTAAAATATTACCTACATCTTACATAAAGAGCCAACAGGTGCATATTATTTTTTTTACTTCTTAGAAATTTTTGTTTATCTTTTTCTTAAATTTAACTTATTTTCCTGCTTTTTAAACTTTATATATTACTAGTAGACACGCTACGATCGACACGTATCTCTTCTAAATCTGCGCAGCGGGCTTAGCACGACGCTGTCTATCTCTTCGAAGAAAAGACACGGCTATTCCCATACAAAATGACATTTCGTTTCTCCATTTTTGACATCGCACCGTAAAAATCCTTCTAGAATCTGTCATTTTGTCTTTCGTTTCTGCCGATCGTTGTTTATGTCCTTTTTAATGTAGACTATTTCAGAAGACAGTTGTCTAAGGTAGTGAAGACGATTTGATTTTTTAATCGCCATGCTAAAGACAGTAGAAAACTTTTTACTCGATGGCCACAAAGTATAAAAATGGAATGGAGAAAAGGAATTTTTTACTTTTTTTTATGGAAAATGTGAAAAATGATTACCTACCTACATGTTGAGTTTTAGGGGTTTAAGGGTTTCTTATAGGGGGTCGAAATTTTCGATATATAAGCAAAATAAAAGCTAAACGTGAATAAATTACTGAATTTCGTAAAAAGTGCAGTTGACTCTTTCTACTTTGCTGCCGTCGTACTGTCTTCACGAAACGTTATTTTTGTCTATTCTTCCGTCGACAAGACGGTGCTTGTGCTAAGCCTGCTGGTGTACGATTTTCTCCCACAGTGAAGCTAGTTACTAATTTATCCTCATTTCTCTTTCCTTCACCATCATCAGACCCTGATCACCATCTTTCTATAATCTGTTCATTGAGACCATTCCAATGAGCCCAAACACGATACCTCTGCTGTAACTTGGCGAGGGACTTAGGTATCCTGCAAAATCCAGGTGATGCTGCAGCATCTGTTCAAGGTTACTGTGTTCTGATATCATTGAAGTAACAGAATACCAAGTTTCGAGTCGATCAGACCCGTGGAACTACTAGAAAAGAACTGATTATCTTCAAACGGCTGAACTGATTTTCCTATATCATATTTATGAACACTCTCGATCAAGTCAACTTTCAAACAAAACAAAAAACAAGAAATCGATTCAGCCGTTTGTTAGCTCCGACGCCGCAGACAGACACACGTTAATAATAATAAATAATAATAATCTTTATTGAATTATGGTAGGAGTTACAAAAACCTATGAAGCCTCTGAAACCAAAACTAGGTAAAAACCTGTATGTGAGATTTTACGTTAAACTTGTAACACTCCTGAAACACCTAAAAGCAGCGCCATCTGTTATGAAGTAGCAGACTGCAGAACTACCCGACAATGTATTATAATAGGTATTTTAGGTGGTAATAACTTTGATTGTATTCATAGAAGGTTACACTTTATTTGACAATTATTAATTACCATGAACTGTCTAAATAATTTGCCGCAAATATTTTACAAAATAAAACTTAATCGTCCAGAAATTATGATTTCAAAATGGCGTTTAAAGAAATGATTTCCAAACTGAAATGTCAAAGTCATAGTTTTACCCGCGAGTTTCCGTAGTAGTTAGTTGTCATGGCCATGGCAATAAAATAGAATAAAACAAATTGTGAATAAAGATGGATATCAGCTATGATAATGAATTAGCAAAACGATGTTTCAAATTTGACCAAACAGTGCTAAACAACTTAAACATAGTTTACAATGCTTCGAACAATACAATAATACTTTGGAATCAGTTTCAAATATTCGTTTATGATAATCTAGAATTCGAGAACGCAGTGATAACATTATCACCTAAATTTCAAATACACGGCGTGATAATATCTGGTAACCATTTGGTGTGCCTGGATTGCAGTGGTAACATACACACTACTTCTTTGAAATTAAAAACCACTGGTTCAAAGAGTTTAAAATACAGTTTTCAGCATAGAGAACTGAGTATAGTGGCCAGTTCGCTCTATGAAAAAGACCACGCCATATGTTTGAAATATGAAGCCAATTCCTACTTCTTATGTCTTCATAAAGTTGATACTGAGTTTTCATTAGTAAAAAATGTAATACTGATCTATGAAGAACATTTACCAATCATACAAACACAAGACAAATACATTTTGAAATTCCATCCACTCTCAGAAAATCATTTGGAAAACCTGAAAAATGTTATGAATGTAGAGGATTTGAACATCAGAAACAAATACAGTTTAATAGTTGTAACTTTTGATAAACAAAATATTTATGGGTGTTTATTTAGTTCTAAAATGATTGAAGAACAAGCACCGCTGGTCAAACTTTACTCATGTCCATCAGAGATAAACAACATACAAGTGATTGAATCAGGAGAGGTCAACATTTTAATCAGTCTCACAATAGGGACAATAATAAGACTGTCTTTAGAAGATATAAATACCCCTAAGATTATTCATTTAAACATTGCTATTCACAAATTTATAGCCATTAAAGATGCTATAGTATACACAGATGGTAAATCTATGTGGAAAGCAGACAACATAATCTCCAAACACATAAAGTTCAGTCAATTTTTTGTCAAACATGTGAAAGACTTTATAGAGATTGAAGGACAAATAATTTGTACTACATTTATGGATCTATTATACAAATTCTACATTGATGATGATGGATCATATTTGAAACAAGAATCCCCTGATGAGTACTGTCCTGCAGAAAAACTTTTAAATAACTCGGAATACCTGCAAAAGATTATGGAGGAAGTTAAAAAAAATGATACACTGATCAAAACATTAAGTAAAGAAAAGGATTACATTACTGCTCTATCACTTTCAAATAGGCAGGATATAATGGACAGTATTATTATTCATAAAGTGATTGTTTATGAGAATTATGAAGATGCTATCACAGAGAATAGCAACGCTATTCTAACAGACAACTTTAGCAAATACTTTGATAAAGAAAGTTTCTTCTTTTTGATAAAAATCACCGCTTCGATGGAACATAAGCTTGGTGATATTCTCTCTAATTCTTTAGGAGACTTGAGAGTCCACTTAACTTTATCAACTGCTAGCAAAGTCATAATAACAACTAGTATAAAAGTTACAGAACTAAAGAAAATAAGTTTTTTAATGCCTTTGAAAACTAAGGAATTGGACTTCACTGAAATGAATGTGAACATTAAAATCATGTCTATTATACCGGGAGCTTTTGATACTAAACAGAAAATATGGACTATTTTATACAGAAAGCATGTAACATTACAATCTGAACATTTTATAAAATTCAACATGAATTTAAATAGGCAACAGTCCTTGAAAAATCTGGAAGAACCTTTAGAAAAACTGATATTGCAAACCGCAGTAAACCAATATGGGAATTTATTTGAATTTGATGATGCCTCGAGCCACAGTTCACCACCTAGAGAATGGCAGATGTATGTGAAACTTCCAGACAAACACCAAGAAGTATTTAGAAATAAGGATCTTACCAAACACCTGACTTCAAAAAAAGTAAACTATTTTCTTCAACAGTTCACATCAGAGGACTTTTTGAAGTCAAAAAGCAACTTAATATTTTCAATAGGTGATGAAAAAGTCAAAATTGAAATATACAATGACAGTTTTTCAAATCCTTTACTAAAGTTATCGAGTACAAATATTAAGATTGTATTAAATATCAGGAACTTTTTGTCAGATTTGATTTATTGTGTTTTTGCCAACTTTGATCCTGGAAAAGAATTCATCAATCTCTCGTCATATGCTACGGTTGAAGTAAGTTTAATCATTTTTGAGACTAATAAAAATATGTATATAATATAATATAAAAACGTCAGCAACAAAAATTTGCTGCTAATTTCAGAATTTTGATTAAGTATTACTACTATACTGAAGAATTCTGTTCTATATTTTGTTACAAATAAGTGATAATAATAATTGATTTATTCATAAATCCCTTTTCTAACGTGTCCCCGAACTGAGAAATATATATGTTGAAACTCTAACTACTACTACTATTACTTTATTACTAATTGTTTTTATATGTTTGTTACAGAATCTACAGAAAGCAGTAAGAAAATGTATAACTGGTTCCTCAGAAGATATAGAACTACTTGTTGAACAATTTGAGAGAAATGTTATTGGAGTTTTACCTATTTAGAAGGACCTCATCTCTATCCTATTTGTAATAATTGTAAAACAATTATATATTTTTGAGCATGAGGATTTTGTAAAATGTAATCGAAACTATGATCTAGTGGGTTGTTATAATTCACATCTTCAATGCTATTCAACTACTCATCCTGTCACCTGTGTCTTATCTCCTATTGATATCCGAGCATCCTTTATAGGTGAACCAGTGAGGGGCGAAAGATGAAGTTTGCAAGACAGAAATAATAAAAGTTAATTAATTGACGAAATACCTGAATTTCAATCATGTTTAATTACTCATATTTAGGCCTCTGTAGCTCCTCACTGACTGACAATGGAGAGAAGTCGTCATATCACAAAATATTCCCCTTGAAGAGATCTTTCCATTGCTATGTATTTTAACGCTATTCGGCTTCAGGGCCGATTCACCCAATCTCCTCTCCTTGTTTCTGGAATGGCTAAGCACGACCCCAGATTTGGCACTCTGAGATCTCGAGTTGCATATCTCGACTCGATATTGCATTCCCTACTCGCAACCGAACCGGTGCGGTGTTTCGAATAAATCACGGAAGCTCCCCTTTCCGTGAGAGGACTCCTTATTTTGTATTAAGAGGGCGCACAACGGTCCACTAGCGCCACTCCTTTAAAAATGATTAACATGAATTATCGCACACGCCGGATACCTACTCACTGGGTTTCACAGATACACGTTTCAGGAACAAGGTATTTATAGAGGAATAGAAAAAAAAAGCTTGTAATAATTATAATCTATATTTATTATTAGACCATTCTCCTCAGGAGTTCGTTGATCTTGTCCTCGCGGTTTCCGAAGTCACCTCCGTCGACGTAGTGGATGGTCTTCTTGCGCCAACCTCCAGTGGGGTTGTTGAGCTTGAATGGCCATACGAAGTTGCTGGCGTACTATGGAAAAGAAAATAAACATTTAAAATAAAGATTGCTAAATTACTCAAGTGACTTTTAAACTGATAACTTGCATACTCACATTTTGCGAGTATTATTCACACCACCGACTTCAAAAACGGTAATGCGAATGCTATACAACAGTTTTTATTTTCTTGTTTATTTCCGATGCTCTCTTTGGCAGCGTAACGACGAATTTCGAACTTAATAACAGATTTGGAACACAAATAATGATTTCGAAATCTGTAATACCATGTACCAACCTGGCAGATAGATGGTCTTAATTTTGTCAGGTACGAGAAATGAGACATTGCGGAGGGAATGGTAAATAAGAATAGTACAGTCGCCAGTACTTCAAGTTACCACAAACTGTCAGATTTTCTCATTCGACTTTGAACTTAACCATCAATATTTTAAGGTTTAAAATCGTTTGGAGAAATTTGACAGTTTCGTGTAGCTTGACCTGCTGGCCACTGTACATGGCGGTAAATGTCACGAGTTTTAGGTTCAAAAACGCTTTTGTCGGGTCCCAGACTCTTTTACCTGCGTGACAGTCTCTTTCTAACGGCGAGTTACTGTACGTATGAAGAACTATACGATTCTCACCTTGAACTTCTCTCCGACGCTGAAGATCTCGTGGATGAGGTCCTCAACACAGATGATGTTTTGTTTGCCGAGCTTCTGCTCAACGATTGTGTTGGATGCGATGGGCACGCGCTGTCCGTTGACCTTGGCGAAACCACGCTTGTATACCAGCTGGGGAAGAGTAGGTATTGGTTAATAACATGGTAAGCAAAAAAAATAACATTTTGTTCTTTCAATGGAAAAGGCTGGAGGAAAGATAGATAGATTTATCAGTTGCGGTGATGCTTGGGGGACCTATGTGTAACGGTGGACGTCTTTCAGCTGATTAATAATGGTGGTGGTTTAGTTTGAAATCTCTTCAATCTTGTATGATGTGATAAGGAACAGTTTATTTCATAATAAAATCACAATCATCCATAGCTTGATTTCGCCAGCAACTGAGTAATGGCCTCTTTGCTTCTGCCAATCTCCACACTCATACATCAGTCACATCTGTTTGTCTACTGTTTATTTTCGACATTATTTCAACAATCACAACGTTTCTGATTGTTTGGCAGTGGAAAACTTGCTGCTAAACTAGATTTTGAAAGTAATGAGCTGGAAATACAAAGTGATCTTATTATACTGACCTCCCTAACGCTCTTAAGGTTGGGGTATCCCCATGCGATGTAAGGCTCAGCGATACGCAGCATGTTGACGGTGGCCTTGTTCAGACGAATGAACACACCGTTGTTGATCTGGCGCAGTCTGAACAACTGCAGCACTTTGCGTACCTGTGGGAGAGGGGTACCAAATAAGGCAATGTTGAAATGTTTTGTGGAAGCGATACATTGTGAGGTAGGATCTGTCATTGCTCAAAAAAAATTTAGGTAGATAAATCTCAAGCATTGAAATGAACTTTAACGCTTCTTTTACCCACTTAAAAATGAAACCCATTTGACAGAATTAGCTCTTAACAGAAAGACTACAGCACTAATCTAGAAACAGGTGCTAATAGCGATACTCTATCCTTAGTACATTTTCTGTGAAGTCTCACGCAAATCTAAAGACGGGTCTTGTGATGCTGCAACTCAATAAGTAATTGCGGTATCTAGTGGCAATGGTGACCTTGAAGTAAGACAACCTACATTATGCCAAATAAAAAAAAATTTATAAACAAATATTTACCTTGGGTGAAACCTGGTTGATACCACGGATACGGATGACGAAAGCAAGTTTCGCTTCTCCGGGAACATAGTAGTTGCCGCGGTTGCGAGCCTGCAATACAAACACAGGATCAATATAAATAATTCGCTCATGTCTTCAAGAAATGGCATTTCCACACTGCCAAGTTTTGAACCTTGACATAGTCTCTGATCAACAAAGCCGCTGACAAATTTCACAAAGTATCTGTTGTTCTGGCTGAGCAAGAAACCAGCATCAAGTTGACACAATACATATTACGACATTCGAAGATAACAGGAACTTTAAAGACATTCACAAATTAATAATAATCATGCTTGAAGGAGTAAGTGGCACAACATAAATGTGATGCATCATACACAAAACAAAGTAATTGCTTTAAATAGTTTCTATTTTCTGCTAAGCCCAATATGCAAGCAAGTGTGGTTACCATTTTTATTAAACTTGGAAAAGTCCTGACAAAAAGGCAGACAATTGCAAGACAGCAGATTGTTTTTATTTTTAATCGCTTGTTCTATTCTCTTAAAAAAATCCCTTTATGTCGAAAAGTCTAGACAAATGACAAGTCCGGACAGATGGTAACCTAAATGCTTAATTTAACATAGGACATAATGTTAGTGACTCACCTGTCTGGCTAGCCTGATCTCATCTCGCTCCCTGATGCGGTATTCCTTAACATACTGTTCGGCCCTCTTGAAGATTTCCTTACGCTTCTTGACGGCCACTGAACGCCTCTTGAGGGTGACCTAGTAATACAACATTTATGTTTTAGTTTACGTGCTTTAAAATATGGTGATGTTGTGTGGATGATGTTTTGATCAGTTAAGAAAATTAACAGCATCTTAGTCAGATGAACTATGCCTTAAGTGTTGGAATCATCATGTAAAGTATTGGGAAAATAATTATGTTACTAAAAACTTAAATATATCAAGAATTTAATAATGAATTTTGTTTCCTTATCATGCCTAGAATAATATTGTGTAATATTAAGAATTAATATGATAAACATTTGAAAAAATGGGTTGAAAAAGTTACTTTAATGAATTTTTATTGTCACAGTCACAACAGAAACTCAAATTTTGATTAAAAAAAAATGTGTTAATAATTAAATGACTGTTTTTAATATGTATGTTACTAATCATGAATACTGCAACCTCCTTTACAAATAAAAACCTGAAATACACATTAAAGTTTGTAGGTTATGTTGTTATACCTGGAGACGGCGGGTACGGAGTGCATCCCTCCTCTTGCGGTGCTTGAGCACTGACTCTGGGACGGCGGGCAGCTTCTTGCTGTCCTCCTTGCCCTTCACTGGCTTCTTCTCGGCCGCAGCCTTCTTCTCTGTAGTTGCTACCATCGTGCTGAAATTTTATAACAACTTATTAGAGAACGGACAGAGATTAAAACAGGTTCACTGTAAATGTTTTCATAAAATATTAATTGCTCTAATGCACTAGAGCTGATAAACCAGATGGGTAGGCAAATGCCTAAGTAATAAAATGGTCAATAATAAGAAATGAGTGGTGGGTCAGTGGGTCTTCTAAGGGGCGGTTTCACCACATTTAAACTTGGATAGGCTCCTATGCATTTTACATTGCCTCATTGTTTTAGTTTATCATTGTAATCCCAAAGAAGAATATTTACATGCTAACAACATGCTACAAAGAGATAGCAGTGACAATCATCAATATTCTTTCACATTGTAAAGTAGGAACGCCTAAAAATAACGATGAAGGAGCCCAGTATCACAAAAGGAAACCAAATAGCGATAGTTTTTGGATAGTTTCGAAGCCGTACCACACTTGTTTGTCGAAGAGGTTAGGTCGTGTTGCACGAACTTATAATTTTGGTGTCAATAAAATAGAAAACACGTGCTAATTGAACAAATTAATTAAGCTACAGTGTTATTTATTCATTATCTTCCCACAAAAGCTTGTAATCAGGCAAAAAACAAGGTTCGTTGGTGTGGCGGCATGTCACCGTCCTACCCATCAAGTTTATCAACACTTTTCACAAAATACACATAACATTTTATTTTACTGACACTGTAATTGTATTCCTTATTAAATTACGAACTATTTTAACACTTAAATACTAATAAATATATTATTTTTTAACAACCTGCGGGGCAAAACTCCACGCGGCACGTGTGTCAAATTATCAAAAGAAAGACAGAATACAGACTTCCGCCAGTCGCCATTTTATTTAGTTTTTTCGTATAGTAACACTAAGGCTTGTTCATATCAATGTGAAAGCTATCACAAATTTTCATGACAGCCTATGCAAAAACTGGATCTCATTTTCTTTTTAATTTTTATTATTTCACTAGCCAACAAAATAATTGTGTAGTACTTACAACGATCTCAATATTGGTAACTCTAATCTTATATATACCATATCGCTCTCAACGCTATTTAATTTTTGAAACTAGTTTTTATGCTATTGAACAATTTACTGTTTGAACGTAGCTTGCTACATAGTAGTAATCTGTGTTTAAACGGTTTCACAGTATATTTTTTCATTGGATTACATCTTTCTTGGTGACTTCCGGTGGCGCAAATTTTTGAATTTATATTGAACTAACGTTTCCATAGTTACAAACAAAGAGTAAATTTTATATAGGGAGAGTATTTTTTTTACGTTACAAACAAAAAGGAAATACGTGTGAGTGGTTTGAAACTAAAAAAATAAACACATTTTACAGGTTATAGTAGTTACATATTAGTCAATATGGTTGAAAAAGATCCTCAACTTAGCGCCCTGGGGATAGGAGAGCTAGATTTATTTGTCGACAGCATGGTACCATTCCGTATTGAATCCATTGGTAATCAGGGGTAAGTCCATGAGAGGTTCAAGAAATTAATGTTATGTTGAATACTTTATTAGAAATTCGTCTCACTCAGAGCAGAAGAATTCATATCGAATTACTTAAAATCATAATCTTTATAGGTGGGTGGATTGGCATCTAAGATTACAAAAAATAAACCAACAAGCAGTCTTGGAAGCTTCTTCGATGCTAGAGGAACTCACGAAAGAAACTCTTATTGCCTCTGGAAAGGTAAATCTATCCTATTGAATAGTTTTAGGAAAAAGTTCGACAGGAGCGGCCGGGGCCGGGGTAGTCATGTTTTTGATACTCACGTAACTGGCGAAACTACTAACTACGCGTAAATCCAGGTAAAGGGCACCTTGTAACTTCCAATATTACGCGCGTAAAATGCCTTATATAATACTATCTTTTGCCCGTGGCTTCGCCCGCGTGAATATACCACGTTTTTGACGCTCTTGAAGGATTCTACAAAAACGCTGAAACACGTATTTTTTTTACCAAAAACATAAATTTGAAGGGTTACTGTCATCCCCTATATCATCCCTCTAAGATTATTTTTGAGACATAAAGTAGCCTAAGTCCTTTCCCAGGATGCCATGTATCACCTTGCCGAATTTTAGCACTTGCACTTTTAGCACAGATTTTAGCTACTTCCACAGCATTATGTCATATCATAAAGCATTTTACTGTGGAGTCGGGCTGCTGACATTGAACCCATTTTCATTTTGCAAAAGAGAGCTGTCAGGGCCATTTACAATCTACGTCGTTGCGAATCTCTTATGGAACTATTTAAATAGATTAATATTATGACGGTGCCTTGTCAATTCATCTATGGAAATATTATGTATGTAAGAAAAAATCTACATCTTTTTAATAAAATAAGTGACAGACATAATTTTAATACTAGAAATAAAGATAAAATAGATCAACCATTTTTTAGATTATCTAAAGTACATAGGTACATCTTTTATGGGGTTAAATGTTACAACAAAATACCTTGTGATATATTGCAATTAAATGAAAGAAAATTTAAAACTCATATTAAAAGTACACTTTGTAAACAAGCATATTACAAATTAGAGGATTATATCCTAGATAAGGATGCTTGGGAACATGCTGGTCCTGCTCCATAGGACAATCTAGAGTCTAGACAAAATCAAACTGGTTGCTAATTTAATTGTATAATTTATAATTTTTATGACATTGTCTTTTACATTATGTAAGTACTTTAACTCACACACTAAATTATTACTTGTGAAACTTTGGAAAAATCATTTATTTTTCAATATTTATAAATATGTGAGCACCATGTATCTATCTCATAATTAATTTACCTGTCATGCGTTATATTTAATTATTTTTACCTATTGTGGTATAGTAATTTTATTCTAGGTGCATCGTCTTCACATATAATTAATGTATACATAATATTGTAAAACATTTTAAAAGAGTAACGGTGGAGTTTCTCGCCCATTCTTGTCCGTACGTAACTACCTTTTGGAAGGGGCAACTAGAATCAATTCTATTTTTTTGTAAATTTTGACGTTCAAAAGTGCCTTACAGGTGCCTATTTGAAATAAATGATTTGACTTTGACTTTGAATTTTCTCCTTGTGAAAAGGTAACATACACACAGACAGATAGACAGACAAGAGTTACTTTCGAGTTTATAATATTAATATTGATTAGGATCGTAATTTACCCGCTATTGTTAATATATTACAGCTTCCTGTATTGGTTTACGAAGCCATATGCATCCAAGTATGGCGCATAAAGATATATCCACAAATAATTAAATTGGAGCCAGCTCCTGAGAACACTTTTGGCGTTTACATGGTGGTAAGACGTTCTTTGGTCAAACTTTTTTATTGGAGACAGTAATTAATTAATCAGCGGGGTATTTGCGTAACACACAGCAGTAGGAATGGCTTACATTTTGACAGTTCAACAACATTCATTGCGTTATTTACGTTGTTGAGCAGACACATTTTTCGAACATGTGAAGCAATGGATTAGCAATATCCTTCAAAATTATTCAGATTATGTGTTACGTAATTATGTATAGGGTAATGTATAGGGTGCTGATTTCAGATTTTTCTTTTCGTACATTACTACTTCGTTGGTCTCGTGGTCGCAATAAGCACTACTGCTACTCCTGAGCATAAAGGCTCCCGCAAACAGGCGCGACGCAACTCTAGCAGAACAATTTCTATGAAAACTTCATGGAAATTGGTCTACAAGAGTCGCGTCGCGCCTTTCTGCGGGAGTCTTAAGGCCGCGCGCACTTTGGACGCGTTTTCTTACGAACTGGTGAAATGTGGGTTTGCCTTTTACAGACACACCTTTGCGTAACCCTTCGTTGATAACAGTAAAGGTAGTGATATGTTATTTGTTTTCTGGGATTTTCTGATGTACCACTATTTCCAGTTGTACCACGAGGCAGCAGCCGTGGGTTTGCTCGAGACTGTGTTGTTTCATGAGGACGGTGCGCAGTGCATCAGCGAAGTGGTGGTGGACCTCTTGAACTATGCCGTCGATCAACTTACTGCGCTGTTGGCCCTCATCAAGTTAGTTCAAAATCGTAACGTTTCGAATCACACTATATTTGAACGTGGGGAATGTTGATATTCTATATACAGGGACTAACATAACTCGAAGACTATCAAGAATCGTGGAACACACATCGGGTATTTTCGGAAACCTACCCCTGGGCATGAGGACTCAATTTTTTTTATGACGTCACCATTTGGACCACCCTGTCTATTTTTGCCAGTGAAAACTGCGGTACGCTTTCTTTCACCGGTCGTGCGGCTCCCATAAATCTCTCAAGGTTTTGTTCGTCGGAAGGCTCTTATAGTTAAACTTGACTTCTTTCTTGTGGGCTCTCGTAAATATAACAAAGCTAATTTCATGTTTTTGTCTCAGCACCGACTACCTGAAGCCAATTACCGCGAAGGAGCTGGAAAGTGAGACAGCCATCGAAGAATTGAACAGACAGAAGCGCGATCTTCAATTTGACATCAGCATGAGATGCATTTCCATCCTGCGGTGAGATGTTATTACCTTTTTTTAACTAGTAATATACATAACTAGCTTTTGCCCGTGGCTTCGCCTGCGTTAATTTAGACTTTGACAATCAATTCGGGTTATAATTCAATTATGATTCGAAAGACACGTGGCACCATCTATTATCATAAGAACATTATTGTTGTTTTCCTCGGGAACAGTACTTTTTTTCGGGATGAAAGGTACCCTATGTCCGTTTCTGTACACCTGACAACGTATATGCAAAATTTCATGATTATCGGTTCAGTGGTTTAGGTGTGAAAAGGTAACAAACAAACTTACTTTCGCATTTATAATGTTAGTTAGGATTGAAACGAATTGTTATATATTATAATAACTTTATTTCAGAACATCCATAATTGTATTAGAACTACGTTAGTAATTCACAAAAAAAAAACTAAATCAAATAAACATGTGGAGTGCGATCCAGTGTCTTAGGTATGGACCGTCTAACCGGTCCGCTATTACTTTCAGAATGCTGTTGGAGCTGCCTCTGATGCGGTGTAATTTGGAGGCCGCTCTCTTTCTCATAATGGCATGAAAGCCATCAATCCGAGCCTCTATAAACATAACAGACGCACTACAGTATCTCGGCAGGCCCAACAACATCCTAAAAGCGTAAAAACCTTGTATAACGTAATGAAATAAATATTTTAAGCAGTCGGTAGATCGACGGCCGGGGCGGCGGGGGGGGGGGGGGGTCGGGGTCGGTTGGTGGGGGTCTGTGACTCGGTCTTAGAGATTCACTAGATCTCAGCTAGCAACCGTCAAGTAGCCGAAAGTAGTATGATACCTATTTATCTGCACTATAGTATTTTACTTAACATATGTCGTGATGGCCCCCTCTCGGGTACAAATTCGTGCCAAGTACCAATGTAACTTATGTCCCAAACCGTCTTGTGCAAGCACGGTGATCAATGCTCGTAACTTGTCTGTATGAGAGGCGGCCTTTGCCCTGCAGTGGGATAATCAATAATAATAGGCTGATATTATATTACGAGTAAAAAAACTTAAAACTGTAATAAATGTTCACCGCGCACACTAAAACAAAAAGCGCGCGCAAAGAGCGCGAAATGGCCGAAATATGTTTTTTTAACGCTTTCAACCCCCATATTTCAGCCATTTTGAAAAAAATTGAATAACTGAATCTTCACAAAAATTCCATATACTTATCGAATCTGCTCACAAAATTTCACGAGAATCGGTCCGGACATCCGGACACACGAAAGCATTTTTTCCCAAGCTGAAACGGAGACGTTTCGCGCTCGCTTGGTCAATTATAATTGTAGCTCTTCTTACGTTTTTTATTAATTTTAGATACATAGCAGAACACATAGAGGTAGGCGGCGCTGGGGCATCAATCTCCACAAACTTCTACAAGACGCATGATGTACCCTCTCTACTCACGCATCTGCTTATACACGAACCGTGGATGAAGAGAAACGACAAAGATGAACGGCAGATCTTTAACTGTAAGGCCGCGTAAATTAATTTGTAAAATACAAGTACCCACAAATTGTTTTGAGTTTGTAATTTAAGGCCACCACAACATCTAGTCAGCTGCCAACGTGAGCGTGTTCAAAATGTATAAAAAAAAATAACTTCAGCTACCGACTGGGTCTTATACTGTATCTCCAACACTTTGCCAATGTCCTAATGTCTTAATATCAAAAAGTTCGATTAACATACAGTTGGCCGCTGGAACAAGCCGTCTGCTGAAGACTTGTCTCAAATGCATCGCACTGAGGTGCAACTGTGGCTGTGTGTCCGGCAACTGTTGTTGGAGCCACGCCTCGCACACTACTACACCATTGATGAATGTCGCCGCAGCGCTTTCTGCAGAGTAAGTCTGAAGTTCTGACCAGCTATGGTCTTCTTAGTGCATTTAATTGTAACAAGGCCAGTCCTATTAGAGATGTAGAAATGCTGTCTTACCTAAATGTATCCTAAAAGTTTTTGAAGCCATAATGGTTCTGCATTGCTATGTTTTCGAAGAATGGTGAACCCAGATCCAGACTACTTATTACCCTGTGAGGGAATCCTTTAAAAACATAAGTAATGTAACATTGCAACCCTAGATTTATTTGTTATTTATCAAAAAACAAAGTTTATAAAAATCTTAACTTAAGAACTATGCCCGCAAAGCCGTTTCCACGGTTTGTCTGTGGAAACAGAACAAACATTATTACAAATAAGTATATTTTATATTATGATATCTGACCCGACAGACGTTGTCCTGTCATAACCATGAATGTCATATGTCGTTTGGTTTTAGTTTTGACTATTGACTAAAACTAAAACTATCGACTCATTTATCAACCGATCCATCTGTGTTTAGCGATATTTGCAGCGCGCATTCTGTCAATCGCTGACAGTTATTTCAAACAACTGACAGTTATGTAAAATTAATATTTACGTTAAGTTTTCTTAAATTTTCTAATTTTCCTCTCAACTTCCTTAATTTTTTCTTTCGTAAGAACCTTCTCCTGACAATAATTAATACAACAACAAAAAAAAAAAAATGTTCCATCCGTTCACGCGTGATGCGATGACCAAGGGAAATAGAGATTCATTTTTATATAAGTACGTAATATAGATATAGATTAGGTAGGTACTGTTTCCATAATTACCTACAATGATTATTAGTCAGATTTTTTTAAACTCTCATCAATTTTTGCATCCCTTAGTTACAAGCCAAGATGACAGAACAAATGCTAGACCAGATCCCACCGCTGGGTGACCTGAAGATGTTCTTATGCCGGCTAGCTGTAGGGGACTACTCGGGCCTTAATAATCGCAACAACGGCGTCAAGAACCCTGGATGTACGCTCATTGAAATTGTGCCACAGGTGATTTCATAAGTTAATTATTAGGGCGTACGTACTCGTCACCTCTGTCTATATACTCGGGCAATACGGGCGTGATGGGGACCATCACACAGGTATTCATGGCAAACACGACGCTTTACAAATATGCACTTTTTATACTAAAATTCGCTGTGCCAGATTTAAGCCCATAGAAATATAAAAATATCTATGTTTAAGCCCCATTTACAAGATTAAAGTGTCTTTCCTGAGGCATACAATAAAATTAACGCAACAAATGAATTGCATCGTCTAAACACTGTTTAGATGGTGCAACTTTCATTGTTGGTTCACCGTATGGTGGCAAGTAAATCGCACCGTGCAAATCAGGCGTTACGGCCGCGTTCCTATCTATAATATTGGCTAGCACTAGCAGGCGTACATAAAACTCTTTTTTCCTAACCCCAGATCAAAGATGACTACTTAAAACAAGTACACAAGCGAACAAAATCTCTCGCCAAAGCCCAACTAGAGTTGTTCCACATGGATGGCTCCGAAGAGTCGCGAGTCATGGCCAAGCGTCTATTGGAGTCGTACACGAGTGACGCAGCCCTTGCGTTGGACAGTGGCGGTGCTAAATGTGCCAAGTGCGGCGATAAGGCCACTAAGAAGTGTTCGAGGTGTAAAACTGAGTGGTATTGTGGCAGGTTTGTGCAAATTCTTCTCGTTAAGGCGAAACCTTCAGGGTAGACCGCAAAATTCAATTTTTCTTACGTTTTTTGCAATTTGAAGGTTTTATGTCGGTCTAAATATGATTCGCGGTCGTAGCGAATATTTATTTATAGAATTATATTCACAAAAATCATCAATACATCTCTATATGTTCATATTACCCTATTGAACGGCTATTTCATGAAATCTTGACATTTGAGGCCAATTCTAACTTAGGGAGTTGTATTGCTAATTCAATGCTGATTCTAATGATTATAATATTCTGTAAAGCCATATTTGTTACGGCCACGAATCATATTTTAATCAACATACAACCTGACACTGACCTGTAAATTGCAAAAAACGTAAGTAAACTTGATTTTCGCGGGCTACCTTAGCACATCCCCCTAAAAAGAAAGTTTTTCATCTAAACAGATCCAGCTTGCCAATAAAGCAGTTTATTTAGCCCTTAGTGGAAAATCATAAAATGAGCTGATATATCCAAATACTTAAATCGGTCAACTTTTTTTTACAGGGAATGTCAAGTTCAACGATGGCCCATGCATAAAGAAATATGCGATCAGTTCGCAAAAATATGTGTGTAACAACTTCGTTTCAATACAATTGTTTCAAGCATCATTTTTGTGAATATTCAAGCTTAGCATTTATTGTTATACCTAATACAATTATGTTACTTAGCTATTATTTATTTGATTAGAATTAAATAAATTTTACTTTAGCAAGTTCAGTGTTGTTTCAATTATTAGTTTTGGATTTATTCGTGTGACAACACTTTGGCTTGTTCAAAAAACATTACCCCGGTCTATAAAAGTACTCTGTGCCCCGGTCACTCACATGCGCGCAGCGTTGTCAGACCTAAGAGAATTCTCGTACCTTTACGAGATTTAGGAGTATAATCTCAATGCCATAAACGATCGACTCAGCCGCTAGATTCATTACCTCATCACTAAATATGTGCGTAGGACCTTAGAAATCGTCTTAGTACAGATACAGTAAATGATACACTTTTAGCTACAGATACTGCTAGAAAGGAAATGTATTCCAGAATGACAGCTGAAAAACTGTAAGTAGGTACCTACTAACCTACCTTCAATAAAAAACGTAGAGGATTTTACCAAAACCCCTAACATTACATACGAGGGCGGGTCAATAAGTCTGTGACTTTTTGAATTTCTGACCTCTTTACTGAAACAGCAACACTGCTCCTGTCAACAGGCATCTGTCAGTTGACTCCTGTCAAAATTTAAACTTGCTGCGTCAGTTAGTTTGTGTTTGACAGCTATTTTTATCAGAATACTCAATAATTTGAGGAGAAAATGGAAAAAGTGAATTTCGTGTGCTTATTAAGCATTATTTCTTGCGAAAAAAAACCATTACCGAGACCAAGGCTAAGCTTGATAAATACTATGGGGACTCTGCACCATCGATTTCAATGGTAAAAAAGTGGTTTACTGAATTTCGTTGTGGCCGTACAAGCACTGAAGATGCCGAACGTCCTGGACGCCCAGTTGAGGTCTCTACACCCGAAACAATCGAAAAAATTCACGATATGGTGTTGGCCGACCGAAGATTGAAAGTGCGAGAGATTGTGGAAGCCGTAGGGATCTCGCATGGGTCAGTGGTTTCAATTTTGAATGATCACTTGGGCATGAGAAAGCTTTCCGCAGTCGACCACAACGCAGTCGTGTAACAACTTCACAGGAAGGTTTGGCGTTGTTTAATCGCAATATGGAGGAGTTTTTGCGCCGTTTTGTAACCGTGGACGAAACATGGATCCATCACAACACACCAGAGACCAAACAACAGTCAAAACAGTGGGTTTCTAAGGGTGAATCGGCGCCGAAGAAGGCAAAGGTGGGTTTGTCAGCCAATAAAGTTATGGCGACTGTTTTTTGGGATGCACGCGGGATAATCCACATTGACTACCTTCAAAAGGGAAGAACAATCAATGGGGAATATTATGCCAACTTATTGGACCGATTCAATGACGATTTGAAAAAAAACCGACCTCATTTGGCCAAGAAAAAAGTTCTTTTCCACCAAGACAATGCAAGGGTGCACACATGTGCAGTTGCCATGGCAAAAATCCATGAATTGCTCCCTCATCCGCCCTATTCTCCAGATTTGGCTCCGAGCGACTACTTCTTGTTCCCAAACCTGAAGAAATGGCTTGGTGGAAAAAGATTTGACTCCAATGATGAAGTCATCTCGCAAACAAAGGCCTATTTTGAGGACCTCGACAAATCATTTTTTTTGGAAGGGATAAAAAAATTGGAGAAGCGTTGGACAAAGTGTATAGAGCTCAAGGGAGACTACGTTGAAAAATAAAATTATTTTTTTATCAAAAAATCTGTGTTTTATTCCAAAAGTCACGGACTTATTGACCCGCCCTCGTACCTACTACGACTTAGAAGTAATTCAAAGTCTATTGAGAGCGACTGACGTAACACGAAGTTCGCCGAGGGACATTATGAATATAGTTGTACTGTGCTCTCGTTTGTTTGCAGGGAATGCCTTGCCAGTTTTAATAAATTTATTTAAGAAATATTTAGTAGGGGGTAGGGGGGTTTAGTTGGGGTTGGTACACAAAAACCAAAAAACTAAATTAGTACAATGCAGTTTCATAACAATGTTGTACATCTTTGACACAGTATAAAGCCGAACGTCTGGCTTCTTAACTGGCCAAGGATAAAATATGCAATGCTCATGCGACCAGTCTCAGGCTGTCCCTATATAAAATATACTCTGTGAGGCTGTCCATTTGACAGGCCTAAACACCACACAGCCCATTGAAAATAGCTCAGTGGTTACGCCAGACATGATCCCATAGGATTAGCCACTACCACATTATAACACTGTTAAAATTCATTCACATTGTCAAAAAAAAAAAAACTTTGATTTAGAATAAACTTTTTTCAAATATTTATTTCTGAACAGATAAGAAAACCCCATAAAATCATCATCTATCATTGAAAAACCCCAAGGAATGTTCTGCGAAAATGAAAGTAAAAGTCGTTTTTTTGATTTTTTATTGTTTAACTTAAACACTAGGTGAATGATTAGCTTGAAGACTTCAGGTAGTCTTTGAGCACGTCCAGCGCGGGCGTCTCCTCACCGAAGTCCTGTTGAAAAGACATGAAAGCTTTGTAAAAAACAAAAAAACAAAAAACGGTTACGGCATGTGTTGGAATTCTTTAGGTCTACATTGCTACAAGGATCTTTTGGCGCTCGCATGACGTTAACACTGACGTTTTGAGCAATTGGTCTATAAAATGTGTTGAAAAAATTAGATGGCAGCATTAGTTCCGATTTTAACCACGCGCTAAAAGAACCTTGAAGCGCTATATCCACATTATAAGGGTAAGGGCCTTCCGGGCAGCATCTATACAGAGAGTCCAGAGTTTCAGCCTAAACCTGACTGTGTATAATCACACAGGCAGGTTTACGCTGTATCAGGAAAAGGCTGTCTTATGCATCTTGTGGAAAGCTGCTAAGTATGTTTGTACGAGTGATAGGAAAGTTGCCTGTGCAAGTGGCGCGGCACCATAGGGTCACTCGATTTGATGTTGCGCCGTTATTTCGTCACTAGCAACGATGTATGCTGATAGTGTTCGTGCTGAGCGCAATGTAAATGTGAGGAACAGATATGTCTTATTCTAGAAACTGTTTCAGCTCTTGAACATTTGTAATAGTGCATCCCCATTGCGAGCAATCATCCACGTGTTTAAGAAAGTACCAATAAGCCAATAATTCATTTGATTCTTCAAGAAACTTCTTGTTTGTGATTGAAAGCTCGCACAGTGGATGTGCAAATTACCACCCAAAAACTTGTTGTATAGGGTGAGAATCTTCTGAGCTATTTATTGCTTGTGTCGTTTTGACCGTACCTTGATGACTACGCATGAGCAGCCGACAATCTTCCTGGCCTTGCCGTCCTTGTCGATTTTGCAGAGACCCGCCCATTCACCAAGCTTCTTGTTGTTGTCCACCTGTGTATACATAAATGTAGTTTTTGAGATGGTCTAAGATTGTTGCAGTTATTGCAATGTCGCAAAATCATGGAATTAGCAAATACACTCGTACTCTGTCACAAGTGATCTTTTCAGTCATTATTACATACTTCTGAATAAATCCAGCATCTTTCTTGTTATTAGATATTAATTTATTAGGCATAGGATTAGCACAATTGTTGTGCATATTATGTCAAATTCTATCACTACTTTACTGAGTATGACAAGATAAAAAGGTTTAAATAAAAAATATATAAATGTTCGGGTGCTAGGAAAGTTGACTCGTCAGGTTGAGAGTCACCATAGGGGCACACGGTTTGTTCTGCGCTCCTTAGGCGGGACCGGCAATAAACAGGGCCCGCTCGTGCGGAGCGCAATAATTTGTAGTTAATAAAAGTTAAGATAATCTTCTAAGCAAGTTATTTAAGCAGCTGTAACTAAAAGCAGTAAGCGTAGGTTGTAATGTTATAAGGAGGTTGATTGTGCAAACACTGCAGAGAGAGCTGGAAAGCTCTCTCTGCAGTGTTGCACTGTAATGACAAGTATTAGAAGAAGTAAAGTTTTACTAGTTGCACTAATCAAGCGAGCTACAGTATGCCAATAATTATGACCATTACATCATCATCTGCTGGCCTTTGCCCAATTATATTGGGGGTCGGCTTCCAATCTAACCTATTGCAGCTGAATACAAGTATTTTACATGGAGGGACTGCCTCTCTGACCTCCACAACACAGTTACTGGGTAATAAGAAACCCCTTGGTAACACTGGTTGTCCAGACTTTTGACTACCTGTAATAAATATAATTATGACCATTACATATATTTATTTAATTCATATTTACCTTGACGAGTGGGATCTGGTGCTCATTACAGAGAGCCTGGACGAGCTTCTTGTACGCAGCCTCGTCACAGTTCTCAGCCAGTACGCACAGGACTGCTTGCCTCCTGTTGTGGACAATATGCACAATTTAACAAAAAAATAAAGAACTAGTAAGATTGTACTACTTTTACTATTATTTTAAGATGAACCAATAATTTTATTTAAATGTAGCATTCAATTGTTGTTGTGAACATATATTCTTTAGTCTAAGCATGTGAAAAATGTGGCACATATGGGAGGCCACAATGTTGATAATTAAAACAGTGTGGTACTATGAATGTGCGTCACTATCTGCATCGAAGTGTATCCCACACAACTCGCAAAGTGCGGGATATTTCCACAAAGCATGGGACTAGAACAGGCCCACACTGAGTGAATATTGGTTGTAGTTCCAATGCAAGAGGGTTGCTTAGGGCAAATCTTAAAAGAACCTTCAGTCATTGAAGTCCATGGAGGTTACTACTGAACCATAAACTGTTCAGTCAACAGGTCTACTAAATGTCATTCATAGTCTATGTTTCCTTACAAAGTTACCACATGGTAAATAATGGAAATTGCAAGTCAGTGCACAGTGACATTTTATGACCATAATATAGTCTTATCTCACAGCCAGAAGCACTTGCATTACTTGCCATACATAGTTCTCCACGGATCCAGGGATTGTAACTCCACAAACAACTTATTATGTCTTGGTCATAAAGATATCTCATTGAGTTACATTCTTATGATTGCAAACGATGCTTAATGTGTTTACCTACTCCTAGCCACACTAGTTTATAACTGAAAGCCATATTCATCATACTCGGGTTGTAGAACTGAAGGTCACATTTTAGTTAAATTATGCAGAGTTTACTAACTTGTCAAGAGCCTTAGCAGCCTCATGGAGTCCATGGACGAGTCCGCCGTGGATGAGAGCAGTCTTCAGCACCTCCTGGAGGGCCGTGTTCACGTCCATCGCTCCGCCGCTCAGGACGGGGTTAACGGGTACTTCACTGTAACCAAACGTAGGTTGTAACTTACTTTGTCATATATAATTTCATTGTTGAGGACTGTTGGTGCTGTTCACGAGGATGTGGAATGTTTAGGATGAAGAATATAATGAAAATCAAGCTTATTTTAAGTCATTTTGGATCATGTTTTGAAGGTTATGTTGACAACATGTTTACTTTTCTTTCATCTTTCCAAAATAAATTGCATTTTGAGGAATACTTAAATGTGTCAATATATACATATCTTAACAATTACAAAGGCACGCTGATGTAGAGTTAAATAGGCAAAAAATTACGAAAACAAAAAGTACTTACACTTCGACTTCAGCCATGGTTTTTTGTGATTAGACGACCTGAAATATAAAATAGAACAGATTGAGAGACACTCCGACATGATTTTAAATGAAACTCAGCCATTGCAGAATTAAAGATTGCGAAAATATATCAAGATTCAGAGCAAGGGAACACAAAACGTTTGACAATTTACCTTGCGTACCGGAAAAAGACTAGAGCTGTCAAAATCATTTTTGAATGTGATATTACCGTAACATTTTTTAAGCTTGCAATAATATTTGGAAAATTCAAACTCAAAAGCCTTATAGTCCAGGAATATTAGGGGTTTCACCTCGGAATGAGAGATAGTCAGCTATAAACTTGTATAAACCTTTATTTTGGTACCCTAAAACTTGTCTCAAAACCTACTTATCTTAGGGTGTCCGCGACTACAGTTATTCCAAGGTCAAAAGTCAAAAATCGTTTTTTTACACATTTATTGCAAATATCTCGTTTCTTATGGGTTTTCTGCTACTTGTATTTTAATAAATATTGTAGAAGATGAAATTTTCTACAACTTTATTAAAACATTTTTTTTATATCTTGAACCATTTTCGAGATAGAGGGCAGAGCGCACGCAGTGTTTAACTATTTAGAGTATCATTCGAGGTCAACCTGTAGTCCCGATTAAAAACACGCCGATAAAGTTTATAAATTATTGATAAATATATAATTTTAAATAATTTTCATTTTTTATTAACTATTACGTTGTAACTAATATTTTTTTCAATAATTCAGTATCTATTAATTTAATAAAACTAACCTACCCGTGTAATTATAAAGTTATTAATGGAATACTTTAATTATTTTTTTATTCTAATTTTATTTATACTCATTACTTCCAAACTAAATAAGAAGAAAAGATTTTTTTTTTATTGAATTTTCTCATTCCATTTCATACATTTATGAACTTTGAAATTAAAAAAAAAAAAATAATAAGAACTACAACTTCTAATTTCAATTTTCTTCTTCTTCTTCATCATCGTCTACCAGTCCCTGTAAGCTTGCCCATTACACTGGCCGCAAGCTAAACAGCACTGCAGCCCTGCTTTCCTGCATCCACATCGTGAACAACAACCATTCTTGCAGTTGCAGAAGATTGTGTTAAGCAATTCCTCCGGAGCTGGTGGATTCATTGTCATGACAGGTTCCAGAAATTCATCACGTTTTATCCGACCCCAGTTCTGGGGTTCTAAATTATGCCCTAACCAAGTCTGAACTTGATAACTTGATCGCTCTGCCCTCTATCTCGAAAATGGTTCAAGATATCAACAAAATGTGTGAACAAAAGTTGTAGAGAATTTCATCCTCTACAATATTTATTAAAATACAAATTGCATAAAACCCGTATGAAACAAGATATTTGCAATAAATGTTTAAAAGTAAAAAATCGTTTTTTTGACCTTTGATCTTGGAATAAGATCTGTAGTCGCGGCCACCCTACGATAAGTAGGTTTTGGGAAAAGTTTTAGGGTGCCAAAATAAAGGTTTAGACAAGTTTATAGCTGACTATCTCTCATTCCGAGATACTTGCCCTAATTTGACTAATATTCCTGGACTATTAGTAATGAAAATCTGAAACCAATTAAACAAAGTTAAACATAGACGCCTGTCAGCTTCAATAAAACTGTTGAAACGAAACACTTGAAATAAAGTCATCACATAGACTAAAGCATTTATAAATTGGTATAATATTGGTACTGGCAACTAGGACTACGCAGTGCGTTGACCGGTGGCAGTGTTGCCATCCGTACGAGGTTTCTCGTACATGTATGTACAAGATTCAGAAGTCCTGGTACGAGGTACGAGCTTACATCCATCCTCGTACAATTTTGTACGAGATTCGTTGATACAATTATACTTTGGAACGCGCCTATGACGGATAGTCAATTACAAAGGATATTTTAATTGACTTTCCAGCGGTTCAGCCTTAGTGTTGCTTTCCTTTTTCTAAATTATGTACAACCTGCCACCTGCGACTATGGACACTATTTTTTCCAGCGGTGTGTAAGGTGTGTTTGTACAACTTTTACAAACTGCCCTGTAGTACTTTTTGACGAAACTGCTTTGTAGAGTGCTTGTTTATGAGGTAGTTGACAAGAAAATCAATAGATTTTAAGAAATTGATTAATAAGATGGTATGTACGAGGTTGTGTTGACAAAATACGAGATTTTATACAATCACCCTAATTGTGTAACACACTATCAATCACAATCTAAATCATTTTGAAGCCTATTGCTAATCCATTGTTACATATGTTCGAAAAAATTGTCTGTTCAACAACGTAAATAACGCAATGAATGTTGTAGAACTGTCAATATGAAAGCCATTCCTACTATTAGTGTTACGCAATTACCCCGCATGTCTGTACGAGGACACGCCGTCGGCGTCTGGCAACACTGAACGGTGGCAAATTTAAAACAAAAGAAAATAGTGTCATTTGAATTGGATTTTGTAACTGAATTTTATTTTTTAGTTAAAATTTGTTTAGAAATAAATGTTTGTGTTTGTGAAATCGTAGTGTTTTAGTGTCTTATTTACAAAACTGTGTATTGTAGTTTTAGATGAGTATATTACTTTATTGAAGATGTACTATCAATTAAGTTACGTGTCATTGTTATCGCAATGATGAATCGAAATACTGATTTATTGTTTACCGCAGAATATATAAAAAACGTTTTATATTTTGCAACTGTAAGGCAAGGAAAAACACTTAAAAATACAGCTGATACGCAATATTTTTGTATAGACAACGAACTTGTGTACGAAAATTATTATTCAGATTTCGGGCCTTTAAATCTTGGTTGTGTGTTTAAATACTGTAAAATACTAAATGAGAAACTGAAACAGTATCTAAACAAGCAAATTATTGTACATTATACTTCAATTGATCCAAAAAAGAAAGCGAATTCTGCATTTCTACTAGGATGTTATGGAGTACTGTATTTGAGTTTATCACCGAGAGATGCTTTGAAGCCCCTGATGGTTCACGGACAGAGTTACAGGTTTAATAAACTTTTAATAAAGTAATTTCTCGATTTTGTCCCTTAATGACATTACATTCATCAGTAATATATTGAACACTATAATATTTTTTTGAATAAAATACTGACCCATTCAGTATTTTGCAGACCTTTCCAAGACGCAACGCAAGGTGACTCGGCATACACAATATCACTGATGGACTGCCTCCAAGCTGTGAAGAAAGCTAGTGAATTTGGTTTCTTTAACTTTCAAGATTTTAATTATGAAGAATATGACAGACTAGACAAAATTCAGAGTGGTGATTTGAACTGGATTTTACCTGGTAGGATGTCCGTTTATTACTTGATATTGGTGCCGATTCTCTTGTACAGCGACTAAACTAACTAAACTATCACAAAAATTCCTTACTTTTGGCTATGAGATTCTTACAGCTATTCTGCAAAAAATATCTCTATATTTAAAAATAATTTTGACGTAACTAAAATTTAATTTGACAATCGCGAATCCACGTGGTAGGTACTTGTTTGCCCGTGTTTTTTTTTAGAGCCGAAGGCACGCATATTGGAGGGCAGCCTCGACGTATTTTTTATGGCTTATTTTACTTTTTGTATGGAAAAAAGGAAAAAAAAATACCTACGTGTAGAGTTTTAGGGGTTTAAGGGTCTTCTAAAGGGGGACGAAATTTTCATTATTTTTGCGATAGGACACACCGTTTTCGAGATATAAGCAACATAAAATAAAAAAGATACAATACTGTTTTTGCACCTGCAGTCGAGGTGTTGTGGTGAATTTTAGTTTATGACACCTAATTTTATTCCACACCTTTTTAATCGCGATTAAAAATAGCTAGATACAACCAAAATTTTAGGTGAACTACGTCAAATTCAGAATAGCAAAATTGGCATTTTCACTAAACTAATAATTCAGTGCCATCTTAGTGCTGTCAAACTAAAATATAGTTAAGTTGTGTCACTTTAGTTTATTTCAGAATGAGAAATCGTCGTTTGACAGGAATAAACAAAATTTTTGTGATTTTTAGTCTAGTTTAGAGAGTTTTGTGACAAGAGAATCGGCACCAATGTGCGCTTTTATAATTTCTAACCTGACGATATTATCGTGGTCGTAGGAGGACGAAGTAAAATGTATGGAAATACGTGCACGTTATAATGTTATCGTGGACGAAAATATAAAAGCGTCTTCATTTAATTCCCTACATATTACTTAGGTTGTTGTGTGTGCACCTATGTTATCGTGATGCCGTGCGCGTGCACGATAATATCATCACGTTAGAATTTATAAAAGCGCACATTCACTGTAATATTGTCGTTGTACCTATTTAGTATGGCGTCAATTATAGTACGCGTTAAACTTTGTGGCAGCTCTGAAGTGCGCTACTCACTGCGCAGTTTACCACTGACCCCCCATCCCCGCTTATACATGAATTTGTTACGGCGCAGCGACTCGCCTCATGTTCCGAGCCGCTGTAAAGTTTGAATCGGGCTGTGCAACTTTTCCTTGAATGTTTTCAGGTAAATTTCTCGCGTTCATTGGCCCAGTTGACTACAGCGTATCTTTATTCCATCCGCCTGAAATGTACATAAATTACTTTACGGAAAACAACGTTAAAATAGTCATCCGGTTAAATAAAAGACTGTATGACGGAAACGTGTAAGAAGATCTTTAGATTAAAATAAACAAAATCGCACATTTGTTACTTATGTTAATTTTATTTTTGTTTTTCTTTGTAGATTCAATAATGTTGGTATTATACACTACGATTTATTTTTTCCTGATGGTTCCTGTCCACCGCGACACATCCTATTCAAATTCCTCCAAATTAGTGAAGAAGCCAGATGCGCACTCGCGGTGCATTGCAAGGTTACGAATTTAGTCTGTTTGAGATACATATTTTTAGGTCTTTCCCTTTTTTCTGTTTCTGACAAAGAACTTGTTCAGGCAGGTCTAGGGCGCACTGGCTCGTTGATTGGCTGTTATTTAATCAAGCATTACCGGATGACTTCTCACGAAGCTATAGGCTGGATGAGGATCTGCAGACCCGGATCCGTTATAGGACACCAACAGGTAAGAAGTATAATAGTCATCAATCGACACATCGCAGTTTCTATATTGGCCGTAATAAATTAATTCACATTTGATTTCTTGATAAAGGGTTGGCTGGAGCAGCTTGAACCATGGCTGATTAAGCAGGGGAATCTTTATAGGTAAACAGGTGAAGATTTCATTGATAGTTGGTAACAAATAAGACAACCCAAATCCGTATTTGGTTGTCTATCCGTGCCGTCCATGGGTAACTATAAAATATTGTCATTGATTTCTTGTTTGCAATTCGGACTTCATCCAGATCTTTAATGTGACGGAGTTTTGTGGCTTAGTTACTTTAATTGAACTGATAGTAAGAGTTAGCTACTCAAAGTTGAAATTAATAAAGTTTTTGACAGGAAACGTACGTACCAGGACACTGAGAAGATGCCCTTGCATGAGTTCGGCGTTTATTCTATCGCTGAAAAGACTATGAAGCAGCGGCCTGTGGTCTTCCATAAATCGCCTTCGCCGCCACCACCAATCCAAAAACACGTTCGATTGGATGGAGCGAACCCACTGAGGCCACAGAACTCAAGGATAAAAGAAGGTTATAACAATAGATTATTTACTTTGATTTTAGCCTTTTACGGTCCACCGCTGGACACTTGCGTCTATCAAGTTTTACCTCAAAATTCGGATGGACTGTGAAAGGCTAAGTTGATCTCAGGTTAATTTGGGTATTTTAGAAGTATGTATGTACTTAGTAAAATTTCCAAACAGTGTTATTTTTTTGTAATCTTAATTTTATTGTACTATCTGTTCACGGCACTTTGTTGTAATTCCTTTAAAGTAACACTGTTTGTACATACTGTTAGCTTTTCTTACAGCAAAGCTTTACGCAACGCACCATCAATTTCAAAGCGTTTTTAGATGATAAACAGTGTTATTTTATATGCCGACTTTTTCGTTGGTGACAGTCATAATGGTTCATGCTGGAGACGGCGGACGGATTGCGGGGATAGTAGAAAGCGTGCGGGCGGCAAGGCCGTCTGGTGGGCGGGAGCGTCAGTTCCTCGTCATTGTTTTTGGCGGCAACCCGTCCTCTAAGATACGGCAGACGGCTGCGCATCTGAAAACGCACGTGGATGATTACCACCCAAAGACCAAAAAAATATTGACAGTCAAGCCAAAAAGAATATTATTTAGGTAACAATCATAATGGGAAATAATAAAGCTTCCGAAAAACAAATTAACTTCCAGCGATCTGTGGTTGACTATAATACTAATTAAGCTGTGTTAAAATGAATTACCGAAAAATTCATACAAAATTAACCGACAAAGATGTTGTATTTAACGAACAAACATGAACTTATTCAAATTATAATTGTACGAAAAATAATCTATACTTTCAAATAAAATAAACTAAATTTCCAAAAAAAACACTAATCTTCCGAAAAAATTACTAAGTTGCCGAAAACATATAATATGTTCCCGAAAATCCTAACCCTAAACGGTCGACGTCAGGGGCACCCCGAGGTTCGGTTTGTTAGGTTCCTTTAAACCCTTTAGACAGAAATAGAAGCCCCGCAGAGCTTGGCTTCGTCGACCTGCTTATTAACCCTAACCAAGGGCGGATCCAGGGGGGGTCATGGGGGTCATGACCCCCCCCTGGGCTGGGTCCAGGACCTAGGAGGACCATAAATTAAAATTGTTAAACATAATGTTTTTTTTTTTTTTTTTCACAATATATATTTTATGTAAGTACCTTCAATATTTAATTAATTTAATATTATATTTTGTGTAATGGCAAACGCATTATTCGAGACCGAAAGCAGCAAAAATTTTAATTTTACCGCGCCAC
Source organism: Griposia aprilina (assembly GCA_916610205.1). Classification (NCBI taxonomy): domain Eukaryota; kingdom Metazoa; phylum Arthropoda; class Insecta; order Lepidoptera; family Noctuidae; genus Griposia; species Griposia aprilina. Next base: position 13,969,006 of record OU744304.1, on the reverse strand, counting down.
CGCCACCTTTCATCAGGGGGCCTACTCGTAGACAATAACTTTTCTGATAGCGTTAGCGCCAGGCGCTAACGTCAAAATGTAGGAGTAATTCATCAAGTCCTACATGCCTACGGCCCATTTAGGATGACTTGCAGAAAATCAAAATAAATAATATTTTCATTCTGCAACTCGTCCCACGTTTCTTTTTGTGTGGAACTTTAAACTTTATCAACGTTTGGTACAGTTAGTAAGACAAAATATTTCAGTCATAATTATAATTAATAATTTAATCTTTTAAAATTGTTGATTATTTTATTTATATTTATTGATTATTATCTTTGCTATTGCGATTGCTTCACTCAATCAACTCAGCATTTCGCAGTCCACTACTGGACATCGGCCTTTCCCATGCTACAACACCCTGTCCTTCGCTATCCGCTTCCAGTCTGGGACTCGTCTGCTCCACCGGCCATCAGTCCTCCGACAAACATGGGCAGCCCACTGCCACTTCAAAATGCTTACTCTGCAAGCTATGTCAGTAACTCCGGTTCTTTTCCGGATAACTTCGTTTCTAATTTTATCCTTCAAAGAAACTACGAGCATAGCCCGCTCTATACCGCGCTGAGCGACCTTCAATTTATGGCCCAACCCGATTGTCAGTGTCCACGTTTCGGCACCATGTTATAACGGGCAGGACGCACTGGTTGAAGACCTAAGGTCTTCAAACATTTCGGGATTACTGACAAGAAGACTTGATGAAGTTTTCCAAATGCTGCCCAAACCAACCGGATCCTTCCGTCGGCTTCTTTCTCAAAGTTATGTCTACCGAGCTGGATGACTTGCCCTAGGTAGACATACTCCTTCACAACTTCGAGAAGCGACCCTTCGATGTGGATTGGACTTGGCAGATGTGGGAATTGTACATGATTTTCGTCTTGTCCAAATTCATGCCGCGGCCGCGAGGCCAACCCGCCGAGAGGCTCCATTTAGGCTATTCAGCATCTGGTCTAATTGGACGATTGCTTATTATTTTATAATTTTAGTTTATTATTATTAAACCTATATGTATGAATCTTCATTATTACCTCGTGTGTAAATTGGTGTCAAATTTTTCATGATTTAATCTTTTCTCTTTATAAGTGACAATGTTGTGATGATTAAACATTTTATAACAACTATTCTTTTTTATTTTTTATTTCCACACTAACACTTTTGCTACTGATTGTACCTTTTCTCATTTTGATAGTAACGTGGGACGAGTTGCGGAATGAAAATATTATTTACTTTGATTTTCTGCAAGTCATCCTAAATGGGCCGTAGGCATGTAGGACGAGTTGATGAATTACTCAAATGTATGGCAATGACATTACATTAATGTCAACTCCATACAATTTGATTTTCCGTTGGCGTTAACGCTTACAGAAAAGGGATTTTGTCTAGGCCCCCTGATGTTACATTTCGTGTGACACTGACACTTGCGCGCGCTTTGTTTCGACTAACGTCTAGCTGTAGCTACACCTAACTTCAATCGAAACGACTAGACTTACTTCAATCAACTATTATTCTCATAATACTCGTAGTTATGAAAGTACTAAGTTAAAAAGCTTTAAAATTCCAATACTGAATTTTTGTCCAGTGCGCAAACTGTGGCCATGAATTTAGCATATGATTCTAAACCCCCTAGGGTAGAAATTTTTGACCGGTTATAAAAAAAATTGTTGTTCCATACATTTTGACCGCGTAAGTATTGCACTTTTCTATGAAACAGCTGATTTTGTTAAATGATAAATGATTATATTTTTTGTAAATAGGTTTGTACAAACACTTTTACACGTCAATCATATTTTAAAAACTAGAGGGAGAGAAAAAAAAGACCCACATAGTCTTCACATTCAAAATATTAAAATAATAATCATGTATTAAATCTAGCTTGTATGCTACTCACATTCATAGACAGTTTTCTCTCTAAATGTCATCAAAAATATCATAATATGATAGGTCATGTAAATCAATAAAAATGACATTAATAAATCTAAAACACTTAATCACAGTATATAATGGATTGTTGCTTGGGGGTACATTGAAGTAGCTTAATTTAATCCAAAGACTTTTGGTCATCCAAGTAATCTTTAACTTTAAAGAAACCTTTTTGACAGAGTTTCTGTTTAATAAATTATTTGAATTTATTGAGGCTCAGTTCTTTAGCAAGACTTAGGAGTTTGTTGTAAAAATGTATATTAAGGCACTTAGATGAATTACAAATTTTTTGGACCCTAGTCGTGAGCACAATAAGTAAATCTGTTTTTCTAGTATTTATGTTACGAATGCCGCTGTGTTTAGAATATAGATTAATATTATTTTTACATAAATCAGGTTCAATATAATACATATTTCAATATAAACAAATATACATATTGAGATGCGACTGTCATTATGTTTATTTCCTTATATTTATCCCTCAGTGAATGCCTACAACTAAGGTTATAAATTGCTCGAATGGCTCGTTTCTGCAGCACAAATATAGCCTGAATGTCGGCTGCATTTCCCCACAGCAAAATGCATTGATTTTGATAACCGACGAAAAATTTTTATGCTAGATGGTCTAGAATCATAAGCCGAGTTCTTGGCCGCAGTGGCGCACTGGATAAAAAATCAACCTGTATAAGTAATAGTGTCCTTAGAAATTGTTGCTGCAAATTCATTATAAGAAATGGTAAATAAAGTAGGTAAGTAATCGGTTTCTTCATTAGGCCAGTGTGTGTGTGTGTGTGTTCAAACTCAAATGTTATTATTGTTGTTAATGTTCTCAGATAGATAGTAGATAGATAAGTAGGTACCTACTTACTGCAAGAGTGTGACTTTGGTATTTACCTATAGGTACCTATATATTTTTTTTGGATGAGGGAGTTTGAAGAGCCTAACTACTACTACTATTACTAACCTAACTAACCCAATCTAAAATCTTAGATAAAGTCACACGATGAAAACAAGTGTATCTTCGTGGCACAGTGCAATTTATAAAAAATAATCTTCGTTGAAGTTTTAAAAAGCACATAACGAAAACTTAAATTCAAAACAATTGCGCGACACAAAATCATTGCGTTTTATTAACAGGCGTTTACAACAAAGAAAATAGTAATCTTAATTACCTACCTACTACTTTTTACGTTACTTATATATTAATAGATTTTTAAAAGCTGTATAATATTAAAGAAGCTAAAACAGTTTTGCTTGTTTTAACACTATACATACAGTATTATTTAATGTAGGTACCTAATAAAGTAATAACAACTCGATTTACTATTTTTAAATACATAATGTATATAAGTACAGTAAGTACTTACATACATTAATAAAATACCAAATTTTTACTTGTATCTATGATTACAAAAAAAATATTATACCTTCTTGTGACATGACCACGACTATGTGACCCCACCCCTGGCAGCAAAGCTAGATCCGCCCTTGACCCTAACCCTAGCCGGCCGACGTCAGGGGCACCCCTAGGTTTGGTATGTTAGGTGTAAGGTTGATTCTAAATTTATAATAGGTAAGTTACAATAAAAATGACTACCTGTAGATTTCCGTAAAACGCAATTTAAGCTGGTGGAAAAATATTACGTCAGCAAATATTGAATATTGAAATATTGTAAAAAAAAATCGGAATTTTCAGTATTTTATTCGGTCGTTTCTTTATTTGTATTCGCATATAAGCTGTCGGAAAGTTAGTATTTAAAGCAGTAAATTTCATATTTTGAGTACGCTCATATTTTAATTCTTTTTCGGAGCTTTTATTACTACCCAATCATAATTATCATAAATAAATAGAGGTATATAGATTACTTACCCAACTTTAATCTTCAAAAACGGCACCCTTGTCGCTCTCACTTATAATGAAATAAGGTAATATTGTAATGTCACAATATAGAAGACAAGTGGAAGTAGGACGGCATCTCGTAAGATAATTATTACAAGCATTCATGTTGCTTCCGTTGACTCTGCCTGGCGCGACACTTAATTGGTGTTTTTTTTTTTTTTGTATATGTCATTTCGCAGGTCAACTTAGAAGGTTGTCGGCTGCTTTACCGGGTTTGCCTCTTGGTACCTCAATAAGTTAAAGTCTCCAGCCAGGGCTTAAAAAACTAACCGACTACATGCTAAGAGCATCCCATGTTGGGTACGGACCTCGGCTTAGGGCGTTGCTGGGGGAAGGCAGCAAGGGACAGGCTTTTTTTTAGGGTGGGAAATCATCAAATGGCCTGTCCCGCTCTGGGCGGAGCGGAAGAGCGTGTCAGACTCTTACTGACTAAACCCCACCCGTGTTCCTTCAGTTGCCTGTGCGCCAGGGCCACGGTAACTCTTTCGAACAATCCGCGACCCCGGCAGGCATCGGCCCTATCGGACCCCGTCAATTATGCTGACATCTCTTTGAGGCGCGCGTGGAACACAACGCGCCATCGACCCGGGCCTGGTCCTTACCGGACGGCGAGCTGCCCATTGCTCGCCGTCCGCAGGCCCGCGCCTACGGTGGCCGGGAGTCGGCTATCGACTCCCGACGCCCAGGGTGTCTCCTCCTGCGGCGACTAGGGGCGTGAGGGCGCAATGATTGCCTCTTCCTCACGCGCTCCGCCTCCTCCTTCGCGAGCATTACTGATTCGCAGAAGAAGGTGACTACTTCCCATTCCCTCTCGCTCCGTACCATGGCCTGAACCAGGGCCGGACGCGAGAGATCGCCGCCGCCGATCGCCGCCACGAGGACACGGCGGTGCACCGCCCAAGCCGGGCAGACCTCCACCGTATGCTCCACCGTGTCCTCCGGTCGATCCACACAATGACAACACCCGGGCGTTTCCTCCCGCCTTATCCGAAACAGCCATATCCGGTGAGGACCTGCGTCAGGCGGAAGGTGAGGACGCCGTGGCGCCTCTCAAGCCACTCCACAAAGAGGGGACTTACCGCCGCAATAATGGCGTGCCCAAGCAAGGGACAGGCTGGATCTGAGTTCAGGTGTGCTACCTAGCCCAGTTTTAATGTACCATTTGCGGAGCGCGGATAATCTAACTACCTTTTTTAACGTATAATCCTATCATTGGTAGCTAAGTATATTAAAATTGGAAAAAGATCCATGCAATCAAAAGATTGGTGTGTGCTTATGACCACACGATACAAGTGAAAACATACGATTGGAGCCAATTAGACGCGATTCAGCGTCACCGAACCGAGCGTGACGGTTCCGTTTATTTCACTGTTCAGAAAGAGCGCAAAGTGCGCCTGAAGAAGATTGCACTTCAAAAATTACGAATTGAAGCAGGATGGTATAATGTAAATACCCTCGAGTAACCTGCGTAAAACAGTTTTTATTTGTTTAATATTTATACTTTGTACACGGCCAGTGTCTACAAAATGTTTTAAATGCAAATGAATGTATTACTAATATGTGAAATCGTTTTACACTTGAAATTCGTTCAACGGAAGCAAATTACGAAGTATTTCACAAAGAAATCTGTAGACTCATCTTTGACAAGGGAAGAATACCATGTGCTTGTCATTTGTTTAATCCCGCGTCCCCCTTCACCCGCTTGAAGCATGGGACTGTCACCAACGAAAAAGTCGGCCTATAAATATGGATATTATAGCGCAAAGTTTTGAAGTCGGTCATCAAATGTATATTTCTCGTTTTACGTCCAGACTACGAAAATAAACCTGAGTATGAGGAAGACGAAGTGTTCATAGCGTCATGTGATCTGACTGTAATGCCTTCTAAAACGACGACTCAAAGAAAGGGCTGTATAATAAGAAGTAACTTGCTTGACGAAGAACATGGCGATAGTCACCAATCATTGAGAGTCGCAGGCTGGAAAAAATACTTGTGTGATCAGTCATGTTTCAAAAAACTAAATGATTTTTTGTGGATGTTGACGGTGCGTTGCGCAGGCTCTGCTCCCAAAACATGTAATGGTACAGGCTTGTGCAGTTTATTAGACGGGGTTTGTATTTTTTTTATATTTGATAAATAAATAATTGCAAATCTTACCAAAAGTAATACTAATTATAACTTTAATTTGTCTCCATGTAGCTATTAACAAGACGAAGGAGAAGGAGTGCGACTGGCGCGTGAAATCGTATGATTCGAACAATAGTTCGCAAAAGATAATGTACAGAGGGTATGTAAATATTTTATTTGGTTGATTTTCCCAGTAATAATCATAAGCATAATCAGCCTATAATGTTCCCACTGCTGGGACACAGGCCTCCTCTCTGTGAGAGGGAATGGGCTGTAATCTAACACGCGTGCCCAGTGCGGGTTGATAGATGTCACATGTCTTCGAATTTTTGGTTCTAGGACATGCCGGTTTCCTCACGATGTTTTTCTTCACCGTTTTGAGAGTAGTGGTGATGTATTTACACAATGTAAAGCGCCTACCTGGGTTCGAACCCACGATCTACAACTCGTAAGTCAGGGCCGATACAACTAGGCCACCACTGCTCTCACATTTTCCCAGTAATGCCTAGTAAAAATAAAGTATTACATTTTCTGCACATTGAAGAATTACGTCGTCGAAGATGTACCAGCAGCGTCTGAATTTGTACGAGCTGGGTAATTATAGGTTCACCCCCCTTTTATATGCAACTTAAACATAATTAGCGAAATGTGGTTATACTATGGGTACACCTCTGCCTACCCCTTCAGAGAATTCATTATAAACAGAGGAATTAACGTGACCGTCAGGATGGCTGGACCAAACGAGCTATGTAGGTACATTTACTACTATACTATTCGCTACTATTGACTACTTATAATGAAATATTTGCTACCTTTGCGTTAAGGAAAATATATCAAAGAAATAAAGTGGTCAGCCATTCTGACGTCAGGTTGGCAGACGACTTCCAAGTTCTCATAGGTTTAGCGTTGTATTAAACGTGTCGTTAATGTAAATATTTACTTCCTGTTTGCTACCTTAACATATATTTTTACACAACTTTAAGAAGCTCTTATAAAAATGTATGAATATAAGCCATTAAAACGCCTGTATATCAATTATTTACTTATTTTCGTGTCAGAATAATTGCTAACAATATTTTTACAGGCGCTTAGTGGCTTATGAACAACTTGTTTCTGGATATCCCTTCTCCTTGTTTCTGGTTATATGTCGATTCTCCTGTGTATTGGTACGCTGTCAAAATTGAACAACAGCAAGATATCCAAAATTATTTAATTACGTTCAATAAGTACATGATTCAAAATAAATATCAAAAAAATCTCAAGGAACAAACTATAACTGATGCCAAATTATATTCAATATTTTTCAATGTAATTATAGTTCGTTCTTCAGAATTGAGTTCAAAAGCAATCAAATCTTCGTAGATATCTTGTTTGGTCCAGCCATCCTGACGGTCACGGCTCTTTGAATGAAAACTATGTAAATATTAACTGGTATTTTTTGTAACTACTGAAGAGACCAATATGACTCATTCAGTACTGCGTCGCGTCGTAGCAGCGGTGCTGGCGACCCCAGAGCTGGTCGTCCAGTTTCTAGAACCTCTACACCGCGTGCACAGACGCCACGGAATAGTATTAATTCTAGCATTTGGGTAAATATTTCAAAATCCATTATTATTCTTATGTCATAGTTAGATAGCTTTATTTTATTTTATATTGCGTTTCTGGTCGTTTTCCTCGTGTATCAATTAAATCTGCCATTTAATAGGAGCAAGAGTCAAAAAAAATCCGCTCTAATCCCACTCCTATTACAACTTACCGCACAAGCCAGGGTCCAGTAATAAAAAGCGTTAATGATGCTCGGGTAAGCAAAGCAATTAATATTATTGGTTCGATTTATTTATTGTAGATAAATGGATAAAAGTACATCTATACTTACTTTCAGAATTACCTAATGCGAACCAGTATTTATAATTCCGAACGGGAGAAGAACTCGACTCTTATGGTAACCCCTTCGCATGGCGTCCGGCAACAAAGCCCGCCATTTTTTAGTTCAACTGTAGGCAACAGAACATATGTCACACCTTCGTTCGAGCGTACAACTAATTACAGTACAGGTACCTATGATTAACATTTCATTTGATTTAAGGCGGAACCTTCAGGGTACCCCGCGAAATTCAAATTTTCTTACGTTTTTTGCAATTTGCAGGTCACTGTCAGGTTGTATTTTGATTAAAACATGATTCGCGATCTTAACAGATATGGCTTTACAGAATTAGAATCATTAGAATCACCAATACATCTCTATAAGTTCATATTACCCTATTGAATGACTATTTCATGAAATCATGACATTTGAGGGCAATTCTAACTTAACGAGTTGTATTGCTGATTCTAATGATTATAATTCTGTAAAGCCACATTTGATACGGTCGCGAATCATATTTAGATCACCATACAACCTGATACTGACCTGTAAATTGCAAAAAACGTAAGATTATTTGAATTTCGCGGGCTACCTTGGCTCATGCCCTAAGTACAAACTTTTCTAAACTTATCAGTCTTGCGTTTAGTTTAAACGAAGTTTGATTTAAATATGCGAAATTTGAATGTGGTAGATATAGTTCAGCTTTACTTTAAAAAAAATACTTGAATGGGTTGTTTATTTCCAAATAGCATCTAAAATACCGGCACAATCCCAAACCCGACGAAGACTTGGACGTAGTCCAAGTCCACCAGCTCGTATGTGCAACGAACAGTCTCGAGCCACGAACACACCTTCAACGACTGAGAAATTTTTAGTAAAAGATGCCTCAAAAACTGCGTTAAGGGATGTCTTGTCAAGACTAAGACGTGAGTACCTACTTTAGAATTCTTTTATTCACTTAGGTTCTAAATAATAGCCGCCACAGGAAATGAACTTTTATCCTCCGGTGAAGTTGTGAACATCTACGATAGCAAACACATTTTACATTATATATTTTTTACTATCGATAAGTGCTGCATCTAGTATAATGCCATCCGTTTTAGTAAACGTTTCGTTTCAAGTTGTTATTAAAATATTCCTGGCAACTGCTACTGCTGGCAACTTTGGCAAGACTTTTTTGATTACAGAATAAGAGAACTGTCATATTAGCTTTATGTCAAATTGTAAAATAACCTCGTAATGATGCAATTATCCATAAAAATAATGATTTAAATAATGTTTACCAGGTGAACTGTGTTTATTTAAATATCGGATATTGTGCTATTGCCACCTGAGATGGGTGCTTTAGTGACTAAAGCTTTGAGACCGATCAAATCTTTCAATATCGAAAATCGCGCTCATCGCGTGATTTCTAAAGAAAAGCCGACTCCGGCACCCAGGTATCCTGACAATATTGAAGATTTAAAGCGAACACTTGAAGCGGAACCTGATATAGACGAGAAATTAGATAAAAAAAATGAAGGACTTGATAAAAGATTGAAAGATGTTTATGTAACCTCATTTGGGAGGCCTGAAGTTGACGTTACTCGGGAGAAGAAATCTGTTAACAAGAGTAAGCGTACTTTGCCTCAAGACCGTACAATGCCGAAGGAGTATGACTTTGGATTCAAAGAGCCAGATAGAGTGACTTATGGCCGAACTACTCTTCGAGATTCAATAACCTTTATTTCTGCCCATCAAACAAATCCTACTGAAATAACAGCTTCGAAAATAGCGCTAGAATACAAACTAAAAGAGGAGGATGTAGAAAGTATACTAAAATATTTCAAGACTTATGAGGTATACATACCAGAGACTAACAAAACGCCAGCTATATTTGCAGGACCAGCACAAATGAGGAAACAACTTTACAAACTTGAGACAAAAGAATTAGAAGCTAATAAAGAGCAGAAAAATGCTACTGTAGCCGAGACAGACTCAAAAGTAAAGGAAGTAACCAACACAGACACAGAAGTAAAGGAAATAGCCAACACAGACACAAAAGTTAAAGATGTAGCCAAAATGGACACAAAAGTAAAGAAAGCAGCCTAGTAACCATTATGTTATGTATGATTTAGTTTAAATAGATAAAATTACCTCAATGTTCCCGTTCTAAATGGATTAGTTTCTGGGATATAATATAATATTAAAATGAAGTTTCTTTTATGTACATAAGAACAGCTTTAATATTTAATACCTATGTATTTAGTTATGCAACCTGATAATGTAATAATTATTACCTATCTTCAATGATTCTGTTGACAGTGGCAAACTATGCTTGTAAGATGTTACATACCGATACTGCTGAACCGCACTGGTATCAGTCAAGCTATAAGTATGCTGAGGTCTTATAAGAATACAAGCTGACCCGACAGACGTTGTCCTGTCTTAACTATGAATGTCATATGTCGTTTAGTTTTAGTTTTGACTATTGACTAAAACTAAAACTATCGACTCATTTATCAACCGATCCATCTGTGTTAAACGATATTTGCAGCGCGCATCCTGTCAATTGCTGACAGTTATTTCAAACAACTGACAGTTATGTAAAATTAATATTGGCGTTAAGTTTTCTTAAATTTTGTAATGTTCCGATCAACTTCCTTATTTTTTTATTTCATATTATTTCATAATGATCCTTAGCCTGACAATAACAAACACAACAAAAAAAAAAAAAGTGAATTCGGTCAAGCCGTGCACGCGTGATGGCGTGACCAAGGGAAATAGGGATTCATTTTTTATATATAGATATATCTATAGTGTTACTATTAAATGTTGCTGTAGCTAGATTATTTATTGTGTCATCAACAAATTCTATCTATTATACTCTACTCAGTACATAATATTAATATGTTATTGTATAATGGATATTGCTATGTCCAGGCCAATGTGATTTAGAAATTAGAAAGAGATAAAATTAAATTGTTTTGTTTTTAATTATGATACTTTTATTTCCATAAAGCATACCAAAATCTGTTTCCTAATTATAGGTAAAATTATGTATACTAGCTTCTGCCCGCGACTTCATTAGCGTAGAAGTCGTAAATATACCACACTATACTAAAATGAAAGCCATATTACCTGCCCGCGCATTTACTTCGCTTTCGTTTAGCGTTCTTTCTGCCTTTTTTCTTTCTCCTCGGCTCAAGGGTTGTAGCATAAAATGTAAATAATATCTATTTGCTATGTAGGTATAGTTTTTGTTTAAATCCAGCGGGGTAATTGTTTATTGCGTAACACACTAACATCAGGAATGCCTTTCATTTTGACAGTTCATCAACATTCATAGCGATATTTACGTAAATAAATAAATATATCTGCCCAACAACGTTGTTGGGTAGACATATTTTTCGAACTTATGAAGCAATGGATGGAACTATTATCTGAAAGAAGTGTATTAGCAATATCCTTCAAAATGATTCAAATAATAATTAATTAGAATCTAGCTTAGGAGAACAATAACCAATTTTGATCTAAGTAACTTAATTTTTAAATTATGTTGGCTTGGCGACGGGTTCCATTTTTAGGTCAGAATGATGGTTGTCATTTCTTATAAACTCGGGCTCACTATCAATACTCCTGCTGAGTACCTTAGTTAAGAATGTTTGTATAATTTTGATGTTGGTCGGTCCCACAGTTAGATGCCATAATTATGTCCTTATCGTGAGAATATGCATAAATAATTAAATTTTGAAATCTATTGATACGCAGTAATTCCATTTAATCAATCAATACCTAGATGTTAAAAAAAATTAAAACGCATGTCTAGCTCCTGTCTTTTCTTTTTGACGTGTGCTTTCCAGCGCAGTGTCGCGTCCAGCGTAATTCCAAGGTATTTGGCTGTATTTGCTTATGGCACTTGTTGGCCATTTATGAAGATTGGGTATTAATCACAATTCTTGATGGTGATTTCACCAATATGAACTACTTAATTCAATCAATTTTATTCTCCATTTTTGTGCCCCAGTCATGAACTTCATTCACATAATGAGTGTCGTCCGCAAAGATTGCTATAGTTTTTATTTTCTAGCTCTTCTGATATATCATACGTGTACCTACAACAGGTAGAGGACTGGGCTCAACACACTACCTTGAGGTACGCCAGCTTTAATATTTTTTTACTCTGGATAGGCATCGTCGTGCCTTAGTCGAAACATTCTGCCTGCCATGTATGATTGTAAGATACCGGCAAAATCATTGGGCAGCAATAGCCTTAGCTTGTAAATCATACCCTTATGCCAAACTCTATCAAACACGTCATTTAAAATTACGGTGGAGCAGACTTTTTTATCTCCAAGTGTTCTCTCAACGATGTTGGTAATTCTATGTACCTACTTGGTCTATTGTGAAGTTTTTCTCTCTGACACCAAACTGATGGTCAGAGATCAGGTTCGTCTAGTTTATAATAGGTTTTAGGCGTTTTAAAAACAATATTTCAAACAGCTTTGATAGTATGGGCAGCAGGGAAATGGGTCTGTATGATGATGCTTCGTGGGATGGTTTACCCGACTTTGCAATCATAATCAGTTCAGCAACTTTCCATGGCTCGGGAACATGAGCATTGATGAGTCTAGTAAAGTAGTAAGCTTAACGATGGCTTGTCGTAGATGTTTCGGGATTTCTCCCGCAATAAGGTCATACCCTGGGGATTCTTCAGCTTAAGGGGGATGCGCCAAGGTAGCCCGCGAAATTCAAATTTTCTTAGGTTTTTTGCAATTTGCAGGTAAGTATCAGGTTGTATGGTGATCTAAATATGATTCGCGACCGTATCAAATATGGCTTTACAGAATTACGAGTATAATCATTAGAATCAGAAATACTCGTACAACTCCTTAACTTAGAATTGCCCTCAAATGTGATAATTTCATGAAATAGTCATTCAATGGAGTAATATGAACTTATAGAGATGTATTGGTGATTCTAATGATTCTAATTCTGTAAAGCCATATTTGTTACGGTCGCGAATCATATTTTAATCAAAATACAACCTGACAGTGACCTGAAAATTGCAAAAAACGTAAGAAAATTTGAATTTCGCGGGCTACCGTGAAGTTACTTCTTTCGGGGTCACAAGCTTAATTCTTTGATCTTGCTGAATATTGGCAAACTGTAAGTTGTCTACGAGGCCGTCATTTGGCTGAAAGATTTCTTTCAAGCGGCGAGCAAATCTTGAGGTTTTTGCTCATTGCTTGTGGCACACTTACATTACCATCTCTGATATTATGACTTTGTGTAATCGGCCCTGTGAGTGACTTAGTCGCTTTCCAATGAGAGTAAATAGTGGGTTGTATGGTCGCTGGTTAACTGACGTAGGTTAGTATTGCAAGCCTCGCATTTTGAAAGGTTTGTATTTTTCTCTTCAATCTTTTCGTAAAATTATTCAATTAAGTTTTTTCTTGCGGGAATCTAATTTGTTACCATCTTTTTCTTTGAGTCTTTTTTATTATAAAATAAGTCTTCGTTACTTTTTTTTATAAGAGCAAAAAGAAAAAAGTCAGACAGAACGCTAAGCGGAAACGAAGTAATAGCATGGGCGGGCGATGCGACGACGTGGCGCAGGCGCGGTGGGTCGGGGGGCGAAATTTCACGCGGATGAATTCGCGGGCAGAGGCTGCTCATGAATTTGAACAATAGTAGATTGTTATACTAGGGTCGAAAGGAATCAATTCCCATATGAGGTATTTAGGCTATAGTCCGACTAGGAATTGATGACTTTCAACCGTGTTAAACACTCTACTTTTCATTTCGAATATAAGGAAAGTAAAATAAGTACTTTTTCAAAAATATTTGTTGATTATAATAATAAAGACTCATTTTTAATCAAATCTTAAAGTCTATAAAACCGATATTTTGAATTTCGGTACAGCTTACAGAGCTAGTGTCCCGCCAAATTATAGTCTTTTTAATTTTAAATATGGAACACACCGCGTCGCCGCCGCGGGCTGTCCCGCTTAATAGGTTTTTTTTTAAATGCACACTGGTTGTTTATACACTCACAAGACCGCAGCATTTTATTTAAATTTTAATCGTTTTTTTTAATTAGTTATGTAAAATTTTCATAGTTGACTAAGTAACCAAACTTAGTTCTATTTTTAAAATTCATTCCCGCCCTAGAGAGGGAAGCAAAATATTACTATGAGTCTTTCCTGCCCAAAGAGGGGGAGCAGCGTCTTCCACCCGCTACTCGAATCAAACAAACACTACTTTCCAAGTATGAGAAATGAAAAAGTATTTTACAAAAGGATTTTTTTTTAATTACATCTTTTTCACAATTTTTTATTGTGTAGGTATTGCATTTTTATTATGGAACTGAACAGCAGATTATTTTTCGTTATTTCAGAGTTGGTCTCATAGTAAAAATGCTTCATAACCATGCATGAGTAGGTACCACCTATTATGAAAGCTAATGTCCTATTTACATACGCCCAGTTTGGAACGGAAATCAACATAAAATTTGCTGACAAATAGTGAAGTGTGCGTAAACTGCTTTATTTGGTTGAATGAATTATCAACAGCCAATCGCATCACTTAAGGCGCTTCCCCGACCAAACGACCTTGAGCGTTCGGTCCTTCTCTGTGTCTTGCTTTGTCTCACTCCCTGCGCACGCTCATTTATCATAGAATTCACAAAAAAATGGAAATTATTTTAATAAAAAAAGACAAGCGATGTTTTGAAATAAAATAAAACGTGAATTATTTATATTTTTAAATCATCTATCCATTAGTGTAATCCTCAAATTAATAGAACGTCACCTTTAGCAAAAGATGCATGCAATCAATAATTTTAGTCACATTTACAAGGAGATTTTAAATGTATTTATAACACATAAAAACAAATAAGAACGTGCAATGTGATGATAGGATATCGAACATTAATAATGTGCTTTTAGATGTAGTTTATTACCCATAGTGAATGAGTTAATAGCCTCTGAATAACGCACTATGGCAAGGTTTTGGCCAGGGTACCGCCTTAACTTGCGTTTAATTTTGATGCGTCGATTTTTTTTGGTTCCAGAAGCTGGGCAATAGTCTCGTAGTCATAGTCGTCATTGTATTGTAGTCATCTGATATAATGGCGTTGTTGTTGGTATAGTGTCGATGTATCGCGATGGATCTCTGGGCGCGGCATCGCTAGGCGCAGCTCCGGAGGCGCCCGCGCCGCTCCCCGCGCCCTCTGTGCGCTCCGACGAGCGGACGATGGCCACGCAGGGGGACATGCTCAACAGCATTAAGGTAGGTACAGTCACCAAAAGAGATAAGTAACCAGGGCCGTCGGATATACAGGGTGGAATTTTGTAATGCCACCTGGAGGGAAAGTACTCTTAATACTGCAGATAGAAAATATTACTCAAAGGAAACATTCCTTTATTTTTGAATAGAAAGCAAACTGCATTCAAATATTTTCGAAAATTCTCTTCTCCCACACCCGGGAATCGAACCGGCTAAAATCTGAAAAAATTATACCCTGTACTTTTATTGCATCGATCGTTAGGGTCAATTATAAGGATGAAATCTCTCTAACAAACATGATAAATTAAATGAAAGGAAAACCAGGAAATCTGAAGTTACAAATTCAATGAGTCAAGTTAAACTCTTTAACTAACATCCATCTTTTGTAATGCAGACTCCTTTGCGACATACTCGTAGCTGCGTGTATGAGGTAATTTAAATATGGAATGTTAGATTAAAATTTGAAAATTAGATTGTCATAGTTGTTATTCACATTTGATTGTTTTTACAACTCATTTCACATTTTGTCTCACGGTGAAAATGGCTTATCAAGAACAGTTTGATTTAATGGAAGCTTATTTTTTAAATAACAAAAACGTGAATCTAGCTCTGCGGGGTGCCTATCTGACGGACAGGGCCGTCATCTACCCCGGTCACCAGGGAGAATGGAACCGGCGAGAGATGTCGTGCGGTGTCCCACAGGGATCGGTCCTGGGGCCGCATCTGTGGGACATCGGGTACGACTGGGTGCTGCGTGCCGACCTCCCTAGCACCGTCAGCGTCGTTTGTTACGCTGACGACACGCTGGTCCTGGCGCAGGGGAGGTCGCACCAGGCGGCGGCCGAAATAATGACACGCGGGGTTGCGACAGTCATTGAGAGGATCCGGCAATTGGGACTCGAGGTGGCCCTGCACAAATCCGAGGCCATGTGTTTTCATGGTCCTCGGAACGCGCCACTCTCGGGTTCCCAAATAATGGTGGGAGGGGTTCACCTCGGCGTCGAGTCGACGATGAAGTACCTGGGACTCGTCCTCGACAGCCGGTGGAACTTCGTCGAGCATTTCCGACGTTTGGCTCCCAGACTGCACCGGGCCGGGGCTGCCTTGAAGCGGCTCCTGCCCAATCTAGGGGGTCCAAACGCCTCCTGCCGGAGGCTCTACGCGGGGGTCGTGCGGTCCATGGCCCTTTACGGGGCACCGGTGTGGGCGCGTTCATTGAGGCTCCGACCAGCACGCCGGTTGAACGCGTCCCAAAGGGTCATGGCCATCCGGCTAGTCCGGGGATACCGCACGGTCTCCTACGAGGCGGCGAGCCTCCTTGCTGGATTGCCGCCATGGGATCTGGAGGCAAAAGTCCTCGCGCATATTTGGGAGTGGCGCGAGGAGGCGAAACGCCGGGGCGTTACTCCGCTGCCGCGAGAAATCGCGGCACAGCGGACAGAGCTCCGGCGGGATCTCATGGCGGCATGGAGAGTGCGACTGTCGCAACCCAGTGCTGGGCACGCCACAATTGCGGGGGTAAGTACCCTCTTTGAGGAGTGGCTTGAGAGGTGCCACGGCGTCCTCACCTTCCACCTGACGCAGGTCCTCACCGGACATGGCTGTTTCGGGAGGTTCCTGTTTCGGATAAGGCGGGAGGAAACGCCCGGGTGTTGGCATTGTGTGGATCGACCGGAGGACACGGTGGAGCATACGGTGGAGGTCTGCCCGGCTTGGGTGGAGCACCGCCGTGTCCTCGTGGCGGCGATCGGCGGCGGCGATCTCTCGCGTCCGGCCCTGGTTCATGCCATGGTACGGAGCGAGAGGGAATGGGAAGCAGTCACCTCCTTCTGCGAAGCAGTAATGCTCGCGAAGGAGGAGGCGTAGCGCGTGAGGGAGAGGCAATCATTGCGCCCTCACGCCCCTAGTCGCCGCAGGAGGAGACACCCTGGGCGTCGGGAGTCGATAGCCGACTCCCGGCCACCGTAGGCGCGGGCCTGCGGACGGCGAGCAATGGGCAGCTCGCCGTCCGGTAAGGACCAGGCCCGGGTCGATGGCGCGTTGTGTTCCACGCGCGCCTCAAAGAGATGTCAGCATAATTGACGGGGTCCGATAGGGCCGATGCCTGCCGGGGTCGCGGATTGTTCGAAAGAGTTACCGTGGCCCTGGCGCACAGGCAACTGAAGGAACACGGGTGGGTTTTATTCCCGGGAGTGGGAGAAGAGAATTTTCGAAAATCTTTGAATGCAGTTTGTTTTCTATTCAAAAATAAAGGAATGTTTCCTTTGAGTAAAACTTTCTATCTGCAGTATTAAGAGTACTTTCCCTCCAGGTGGCATTACAAAATTCCACCCTGTATATATATAATAAAAAGGATTGTGTGGTTTTATGAAACCACGGTAAAAGTGAAACTTTTTCCCTACTCCGCGGCTGACCGTCACGCGACATGCAACACACAGACGAAAAAGTTTGAGACAATGTAATAAAAGTTTCACTTTAATAATACCAGCATATTATTGCTCCACTGCAGGGCAAAGGCCTCTTCTCATACAGAGAAGGCAAGAGCTTTGATCACCACGCTTGCTCAAGACGGGGTGGCAATTTCAGAGTTATAATTCCAGGATTCCTCGCGATGTTTTGCCTTTACAGATGTCAGCAATGTCTAAGATAAACTCAGAAAATATAAATGAATTAAAAATAAATTAGTATCTACTTGCCGGGATAGTCCATCACGACATCTTCGCCTAATGCGCGCTCTACATTCGCGCGCGAATCTTGCTGTGAATTCACGCTGCGGTTCGCGCCGCGAACTTCGCTTGAAAACGTGTCCCTCCACACTCGCAGTTTCGTTCGCGATCTTCGTGGAAATGGACGACGATGTGGCTGTAGGTTTTGCTGTGACGCTATGCGCTGTAGCATACTACAATTATCATTAAATTAAAAAGTACAAAGAAATAAAAACGAGATGGAGAAAAAGAAGATGGTGGATGACGAACGACGTCGTACCCATTTTTTCAAAAAGCTTATTCAAAATAATACGCAGGGCCACTTCCGACTACGTTTCGTGCGCTACTGCGAAGAGATGCGAGTGTAGATGCGTTCGCGCGCCGTGAAACAAAAACCCTTTGTCGCGGGACAAAAAAACCGACACCGATCGGAGAAAGGCGCAAACGCGAAGGCGCGACACCATCTACACTCGCGTTTCACGTTTCGGCTTTTGCGAGCGTTCGCGCCGCGAGTGTAGAGCGGCCATAATGTTTGGAAAATAGACGACAAAAGTTGACTAATGATTACGGGTTTGTTTCGAGTTTTCCCTACTACTTTAGGTCAACGCTGAGCTGTAATGAGTTCGCACAAGAATTTGTCTCAAGAAATTGTATCTTTTTTAACAAAATCCTGCTTTCTTTGAAGAGTTAAAGTAGGTAATTAACCCCTACCTTCGTAACGACCACGACTGGTCGTGGCCGCATTATTCTGACTAAGAAGACAGTTTGATCGCACAAATTGGTCGTGGCCACGTAGTTTATTAGTTACGAGTATACCGCTTAGTAGTTGATCTACAAATTCAAGACAGTCAGGTCGAAGCAGAAGTAGGTACAGGCATAAGTCAGTTGAAGCCTATTTTCACATGGTCCTAATCCGATATTATAAATTACAGTTACAAAGAAGAATACGCGAAGCTATGAATGCAGAGAAAATGCCTGTATTTCACGATAAAGTTAAGTAAGTAATAATATTAAGTATCCAGTGATCCATTTTCGGCAACTTCCTGATTTTATTCAACGATATTTTTTTAACAGTTTGGCGCCCAGGAAGGCTAATAATAATAATATCAAGAACGAGATCTCTAGGAATAATAATAATAATATGACGAAACTCAATCAAGACTTTGGGTGCGTAAAAGTATATTTTAACCGACATCGAAATAAGGAAGAGGTAATTAATTCGATGAGTTAATATTTTGGGTGTGCCAGCCAGCTGTCTTGCCACAAGTTTTAAACAATTTCGTTAGTGTACTGAGTAACCAATTATTTTACACAACTCTCTTCAACATGCCATAAGCTTAAAAAAAAAAACCCATATACGATCAGCGTGGATGCAACGATTAGGCGACATGGCGAGTCGTTACACATGTACGCGGCCCTACATAAAAGTGAATATTGGCAGTGTAGCGGAAAGATGAATATTTTGACAGCAGCCTCCATGAGTGGCGTTAATCAAATTACCTACTTTTGAGTATCGTCACTCGAGGAGGCTGCTGTACTGCATCTTATTTTTTATTTTCTAAAACCTGCTCATGTGGAGATTCACACATGACTCCGCCCTGGGAATGTAAATGTGGAACTGTCCCACAAACTATGGGGCACTTTAATATCGTGTCCAGTGTCCGGTTGCCTGCACGTTGCGGAAGCTGATGGACGCTACTGAAGGTGCCAAGCTCGTAGCCGAGTTCTAGGCTGACTCGTTATAGATTGCCATCGACACGCTAAGAAGAACTACGGGCCGCCGCACATCTGGCCGATCAGGCTCAGAATGTCTCTTTCCCTAAATGTCCAGTTGATTTAAAGTTGAAAATAAATAAACTTCCATTAGCTCGAGGGCGCGTCTAAGCGGAAAGAGGCGCGCGTCTCAATTGATTTATTCTCAATTTTATTTTTAGACACGCAACGTTGATATTTGTTTGGCAGTGATAACCGCGCCGCGCTGCGCCTCGCCAGGTGTGCGCCGGCCTATTTTGTCCCACTGCTGGGCAAAGATCTCTCCTAATATTTTTTTATTGATTTGGGATATTTTTGGTTGTTTCAGCGTTAAGGGAGACAAACAAACCCCCTTTACTCGTAGTTTGTACAGCCCCGCGCGCCCGATGTCGCCGAGGGGACGGCGGAACGCGCAAACGAAAAGTTTTTATTGACCAGTGAATCAAATTGTATAGTAACTGAATCAAATTGTACCGCGTGTGGTAATAAAAGTACGTTTTATATTCAATGGTTTTATTTATTTACATTATATTTACAATTATGTACAATAGTTGGATGTATACTTTATAAGTACCTATTATATGTATGCATGATTGAATTTTATTATTCGTGTTTAACCACGAGGACAGAACTTAAGATTATTTATTTTATGAAATTAAATGATGATCAATGGGGCACAAACGGACCTTAGAACGAATGGGGTTCAAACAACAACAACGCTATTTCTGATACATAGGCTCGTTACAAAACGAGCTGTTAATAAAAACGTGGTATAAAAATATATATCACAACATTCCTACTCTCTAAAAAGCACGTGTCATAGTAACCGACCACGGTGACTAGGCAAGGTTATTCGAGCGCCAAGCGCCATTGATGTGGTCGACTTAATAGCATCACATGTGGTCAAAATTGCTTGACCTTAAAATATAGAGGGGGACCGTAACCCCCCAGTTTCGTTTTAAGAACTTTGCCAACTACACCGTATCATACCATGACCGTGCTAGGAACGTGTCAGACAAAAATAAAATATTTGTATTACAAAGTATGAGACTAAGCCCACTAGATCGTTGCGTCACCGACCAACACCGTCGCGCTCCATGCACGGAGCATCAACAACAGAGGCTGTACTATGACGTGTTAAAGCCATCATTGTTCCAGCGTGAAAGAGAGACGGAGCTATATATGACCGATAGCACTATCCCTTTTTCTCAATGGAACCATGATGGTATTAGCACGTCATAGTAAGGCAGCAGGTCGGCGAGAATATTTTGCCGGTGCCGATACGCTCCGTGCATGTCACGCAAATCAAATCAAATTATTTATTTGCTTAATACAGGTGTTACAAATAGATATAAAGTACTCTGTATCATTACCTAATAAGGTGTGCGAATATTTTAATATTGCCTGAACTAATTAAATAATTATTAAAATAACATTATAAAATTATTATACCTACTCAAAAAACTAAATAAATTCAGAATACTACAAATGTTAAAGGCTTAAAAAAAAAAAAACTTGGATGAGTAATTTATAATACATGTCATAGACTTAACAATCCAATAAATTTAATTAAAATATTGGTCCAAATTAAACGCAACGTTGCCAAACCGCTAAGCGCAGGCGGCGAAACGGTAAGTATACGGATACGGGTTATTACCGCGTATGATGACCGTTCTAAACTCGTTATAAACGGTAAATTTTCTAATTGCCATCGTATGGTATAGGACATAATTTCTCAACAAGTACATTCACTTGGTCTTGCTTACGTGTCAGCCTCACGCGAAAACAGATGAATTACTACAACCGGAGAGAACGGGAACCGTACGGAAATGATACGCGGATGCTACGGTCACTATAACCGTTATTCAGCGGTATGATACGTTCTAGTGGGGATCGTAGTCCGTGTCATGTTTCTTTCCGTGCCTAAACGTTCTTAGCACGGTCATGGTACGGTACGGTGTAGTGGGCAGAGAGCTTTAAGCCTGATTTACACGTTGCAGTTTCATTACTTGTGGCATACCCTAAGTTAAAGCAACAACAAAAGTTAGTGTAATTCTGAATTACTGTCAATATTACAGTGACCTTTATTCTTATACCAATAAGGTCGCTGTTGGGATACAGCCACTGGCAAGTCTGTCAAAATCATTTTGATCTTTATTTTCGTAATAATAAGGTTGATGTTAGGTTGCTACTGACAGAGGTAAAACAAATGTGAACGGGCTGTATATGCGATGCAAGTCATTTGTTGCTTCAATTTTATTGTACGACATAATGGTTGAGATGGGTGGTGCTGAGCCACGCGTCATGTTCGTGTACGGGCGCCGTCGGTTGGGACTGGTCATCTCTTAACTGCCACGGCTTATTTTTAAACTTATGTTTTGAATTGATTCTTATTTTTTTACATTGTCTCGCGTATTGAAGCTAAAATAATAATGTACCCAGTAATATGTGTGTTTTGTAATATCTTGATTTAAAAAAGTATCCATAGAGTTTCTTGCCCGTTCTTCTCCATAGCTAGCTTCAACTTTCTTGCTGACCGACTTTTTGACAATTCTAAAGTGCCTGTAATTTGCCGTTTAATTGAAATAAATGCTTTGAATTTGAGTATGCCACTGGTCAGAAACTTGCATCGTGTAAATGAGGCTTTAGTAGTTTAATCCTTCAAATATTTGATGACGTCACTAGTTCTCAACTGACAGTTCTCTAATCATCCCTGGTCGGCTTCTAGTCAAAGTCTTGCAGACTCTAGGACTAAGTTAAGTACTAAATAGTGCAGGAGCTAGGAGAGGCCGGGGTCCGGGGGCGGCGGCGCCATGCAGTTCCCGTCAGGATAGCGCTTCTTGAAGGCGCCTATCAAGTCAGGGTCCACTAAACGAACGCCGTCCACTTGGTTGCCTAGGGTTATCCTGAAATTAAAAGAAAATTTAAATAAGAATAAGAATAATTTTATTGTATAAGAAATTACAATCGAATGCGTTGATACCTGGAACTAACACTAGGATTCCCTGTGTCGTGAGATCGGAAATAGTTTTTACAAAAAATAAAAAGACATCCGGCTTCCAAAAAAGACAAAAATAACTTTACTTTTGGAAGTCGGTGGCAAAAAACGAAAATACAAAACCAGAAACCGACTTCCGAAATAAATTAAAGTAATTTTTCACTTTGTAGTGTATTTTTTTATTAAACGTTTTTTACTTTTGACTTTTTAGTTGTAGTACCTACCCCACACAAATTCACCGTACACCACTACAAGTTATGTAAATAACAGTGCCAGGGAGTTATAACTTCATCAACATACTCAAAGTGGATTAAATACGTATGAGTTAGCGTCGATAAAAGTTACTCAAAAAACTACTCAAGAAAAGTTAATTAAATTTATATAGCACCGCACGGGCTTCCTCTACCAACTAATAAATCGGCCCAGAAATCCCATAAAAAAAGATGTACCAACATAAAAAAAAAACCGCCGAATGCATAACCTTTTTTTTTAAGTCTGTTAAAAATAAACTTGATACGAATTGAAATAGAGCATATCGACACCTGCAAGGAATAACATTGTAACTAATATTTAGTAACTTTACAGGAGTGCGCGTCAAAGATTTAAAATAAATCTCTCAGATTTTGGTTAAGTCTGATAGGATAGAAGTATGATAGGAAAATGTAGCTATTCCCTCGTTGACTCATATTTTCAAGGTTGGTTGGC
This sequence comes from Griposia aprilina, assembly GCA_916610205.1. Lineage (NCBI taxonomy): Eukaryota > Metazoa > Arthropoda > Insecta > Lepidoptera > Noctuidae > Griposia > Griposia aprilina. Next base: position 13,945,730 of record OU744304.1, on the reverse strand, counting down.
ATTAAGACTTAACCGAAATCTGACTTAAATATTAGTTACAATGTTATTCCTTGCAGGTGTCGATATTTTGTATGGGCAAAATAAGTTTACAATAAAAGGCACGAGTCGAAGGTCAGGGAACAGGCTTCTAATAAAGCTAGAATAGCTTGCATACCAATTCGGCTGGACGTTGTGAGGTCGTCCAAATAGTTCTATTTTTCTCGTACCAGGACTGAGTCTCTCTGAAAATATAAGTGAATTGAAATTATTATATTGTATGCTGAAAGAGTAAAGGATATTATATCAGTTCTGCTTTTGATAATGAGCCTCCTATTGCAGGAATCTTAAAAGTTATTAATTTAATTAATAACTATCTTCTGCCCGCGGCTTCGCTCGAGTGGATGTCGGAAATTATCCCACGGAAACGTGTTACTGGGACAAAAAGTAGTAATGTTCTTCCCCAAGATGCCATCTATATCATTGGCATTTTTTTTAAATGCAGCCTATGTTTCTTATAGTCAGCCCAGAATTTGGCTACGGGCTTGGCATGGCACCTTCAGTAGCGTCCATCAGCTCCCATAAAGCAGGACACAGTGGACACAATATTAAGTGTGCCCTTGTTTATGGGACAGTACCACATTTACACTCCAGGCTGGAGTCATCTGTGATTCTCCAGCTGCACAGGTTTTCTTTGCTTCGGCCTACCTGGGTCCGGAGCCTGTTTAAAGACTTCCAGGTAAGGCAAGGCAACCTATGACCAGATGGGAGATTTTCAGCCGGTGTAATGAATGGGTTGGGTAGGGAAGCACTATTTCGCCACAGCGAAGAGAATATTGAATAGGCAGGTATCTGTGGCTTTGTACATATGGGTGCAACAGTACACTTCTGTCTTCTCCTGTATAAAACAGTCATGAATAATTAATTGACTGCCTCGTTGGTCTAGTGGTCGCAGGCGCTACTGCTGAACATGAGGTCCTGGGTTCGATTCCCGGGTCGTGCAGTGTTATTGGGTTTTCCATCTGGAATTTCTCAGTAGAAGTCCGGAGTCTGGATTTGTGCCCGGTTGATGGCAATAGGCTCGCCCCCTATTACATGGGACTTAAACATAATCGGCGAAATGTGGGTGTGCTATAGGTACACCTCTGCCTAACCCTTCGGGGAATACAGGCGTGATGTTATGTTATGAATAATCAATATTAGTAAGCTCTCTCACCAATAATGCCGTAGATCTCGTCGGGTTTGTGCGAGGTGGCGCGCACCTCGGCCACGATGACGTCACAGTCCAGACCGCGGTTCAGGTTGTCTGGGCTGCCCTTCATGCCCACCTGTAGATGTATTATAATTACATAATGAGCAACAAAATATTATTAAAAGTTTATTTCGTAATCAACAGGTTAGAGACTCGGTGCTAAGTAATAACAACCGCACGGGTCGATCGATCAGGTTAAGCTACGCTTGCCACGGTCGGTCCGTGGATGGGTGACCATCTTTACATACCGAGACCCCCGTGCCTCGGAAAGTACGTTAACCCGTTGGTCCCGGCTGTCATTCTTGGATCCTTGACAGTCGTTACGGGTAGTCAGAAGCTCGAAAGTCTGACCAGTCTTACCAAGGGGTATCGTATTACCCAGGAACTGGGTTGTAGAGGTGAGATAGGCAGTTGTTACATGTAAAATACTGGTATTCAGCTGCATCGGGTTAGGCTGGTAGCTGACCACAACATAGTTGGTAAAAGGCTAGGCAGATGATGAGATTTTAACAAATCAATTTTAGAGGCCTTCTTTATTTTAAGTTGAGTGTAACAGAAGACCTCCGATTTCCATATCTATGTGTACACATACAAAGCCTGTTAATAACAGAATTTAAACAAAGTAGGTACAATAACAAAACTAAAACTAGAGAATTTAGAAACACAATCTTCCGGCTATTCCGTTTATCCACCCTAAGCCTATAAATTCCGTTTATTCAACTAGCCCTAGGGTGGATTCTCGGACATACGTTTTCACGTATCCACATTAGGGTGGATTTTTTGGGGTGGATAAACGGAATAACCCTAATCTTCGTACAATGTTCCCACTGCTGGGACAAAGGCTTCGTCTTTGATAGAGGGAGTGAATTAAATGTTATGCAATAAATCAATATTTAGCTGTCCTCATTCAAGTTTGATTGAAGCGACCTTTAAGGGTGGTTGCACATCTGACAGAAAATTCTTCGGGTGTAATTTCCGCATCATCGGATGTGTAAGGTTGCTTTTTTTATTATCTTCTTGTCCGCCCTGGCGTTATGCAACGGACGATACGCGACGCACCTTCCGTGAGATGCGCAACCATCCTTAAAGCTACGTTTTTTAGTCTTTACTAGTTTATAAAGGTCGGTTTTTGAAAACCATCGCTGCGGATTGCAAAAATATAGGGTTGGTAGTGAGCATAGGACCGGTCGCCGGGGCTTATTATAATTTTCCAAGTTTATTGCATACATTTAATGCTTTATTAAACAGCACCCGTCGTGAACAAATATATCACATTGTCACTTTGTCAGTTATATTAAATAGGGTCCAGTTCTTTGCTGCCAACCCCTGTGGGCCTAAAATGGACGCTTTGGCAGAATCACATTATGATCTGCGTACAATTAATATCCCGCAATTCATCTGTTTGACAGTTTTGTATGAAGTTTCGTAAAATGGTCCACAAATTATGCATTGCTTTATTGAAGTTTAATGTCAAATAGCAGCTGTCAAACAGATGACATACATACATACATAACATCACGCATGTATTCCCCGAAGGGTTAGGCAGAGGTATACCTATAGTACACCTACATTTTGCCAGTTATGTTTAAGTCCCATGAAATAGGGGGCGAGCCTATTGCCATCAACCGGGCACAAATCCAGACTCCGGGCTGCTACCGAGAAATTCCTGATGGAAAAACCCGATAACACTGCCCGACCCGGGAATCGGACCTCATGCTCAACAGTAGCGCTTGCGACCACTAGACCAACGAGGCAGTCCATACAGATGAATTGCGGGATATACGAATTGTACGCAGATCATATTATGATTCTGCCAAAGTGTCCATTTTAGGCCCCTGTTCGCTTGGGGGACGCCTATGTTCTGTGTATATCTAGGACCTCTAGGCGGACAGTTATTCCAGTTATATACTAACCAGACAGTGTTCTTTCCCGTGGTTCAGCCAGTGTCCCGTCCGTCCAGTCCGTATGATACGTTGTAGCTGGTTGGTCTTCACCCAGATTAGCTCGTCCACTCGCTCGTAGCCCCACAGCTTGAGACACTCTCGACCCAACTCCATTGCTCTGGGGATCAGGTCAAGGTTGAAATAAGGCGGAGAACATTTGCCTGGACATTCCTTAAAGCTATAGGAAAATTCATCAAAGAACAAGCCTTTGAAGCAATTCTTGCCTAACAGAGTTGTAACAGCATGGAATAGGCTTCCGGAATATGCAGCAATAGTCCTACACCAAGCGGGGGTTGTCCTCGGTTGCACTTGCACAGTGCATACAGAGATATAATCGTCGGTTGGTGCTTAATTTCCTTTACTTATAGCGTCTAACGGGCCTCTGCGAGTTGGCTTCGGCCCTTCGTACACCTTCCAAAGGTCCGGGACCCTATGGTCCCGAGATATGTGAAAAGCTTACAAATATAAATAATTTGCAGTTTTTGAACGTGAAAGTATATTCGGAGCGTGGACAGGTAAAAAAACGGCCTCCAAAAGTCCAGCCTTAACCTCTTCCTACTGTTTAAGGGGAAGCGTCAGGTAGCTCGCGATTTTTTTTATTTATTTACGTTTTTTGCAATTTGCTGGTCAGTGTACGGTTGTATGTTGAACAAAATTTGTTTCACGACCGCAACAAGTATGTCTGAAAGTAATACAAGATGATGAAAAAGAACTTTATTATTTTTTATTATAATCTTGCAATCAGTCGGCAGACTATGAGCAGATGAGATCGCTACTATTACCGTGGGGTCGCTACTGCCCAACAGCTCGCCACATGCTGCCCTGCAGGTTTCTGTATCCCTCTTGACCTGGCTGCACACCGTAGACCTGTTCCGGCAAAGTAAAATCTCTACCGGCACAGACTTAAGAGTTCAGGAGCACGCAAGCCCCACCACGACGTCAAAGTAGAGATACTGCGGTGGGGTTATTATTATTATTATTTGGTAAAGACACTAGCAGCTAATTAGCAAATTCTTGTGTATCAAATAAATTGGAGATATTTAACTTGTCCAGTTGGTTCTTGAAGCAGTTCAGTGTGAGAACCGTCGCAAAATTTTCCGGGAGCCTATTCCATGCTGTTAGAACTTGGTTAGGCAAGAATGTCTTTCAGAGCAAAATCGCGTTTGTGAAAATCTCTATGGTGCATTATGTGCAGCTACCATTTCATCCATTACTTTTTTAACCGACTTCAAAAAAAGGAGGAGGTTCTCAATTCGCCTGGATGTTTTTTTTTTTTTTTTTATGTGTGTTAGTTTAGAACTCTTTCCTGGGTGAACCGATTTGGATGATTCTTTTTTTGTTAGAAAGGACATACCTCAAGGGTGGTCCCATAATAAGGAAACCAGGATCTGATGATGGAATCCCGGAGAAATCGAGGATAACCTTCGAAAATCGTAGGAGCGCCTAGTGCGTTTGTTAATTTTTTCATTAAGTATTTTGAAGAACTACAATTTAATGAAGGTCTCGAATCGATCTGATGATGGAGCCGAAAGACAGTCGAGGGAATTCCTCAATGATTTACAGCAGGTACCTTGTGTTTGGGCTTGATTAATTTGTATTTATGAGAACTTTACACCTCAAGGGTTGTGACTGTCATTAGGGGTCTGATGATGAAGACGAAGGACAGTTAAGGGAACTCCTCAACGGTTTACAGTAGCTACCTTGTGATTCGACTTAATTCATTTATATTGATGAGAACTTTGCACCCATATGGGTTATAAGTGCCATTACAGGTCTGATGATGGAGACCATAGACAGTTGAAGGAATTCCTCAACGATTTACAGCAGTTACTTTGTGTTTGGGCTTGATTAATTTGTATTGATGAGAACTTTACACCTAGATGGGTTGTGACTGTCATTAGGGGTCTGATGATGAAGACGAAGGACAGTTAAGGGAACTCCTCAACGGTTTACAGTAGCTACCTTGTGATTCGACTTAATGCATTTATATTGATGAGAACTTTGCACCCATATGGGTTATAAGTGCCATTACAGGTCTGATGATGGAGACCATAGACAGTCGAGGGAATTCCTCAACGATTTACAGCAGTTACCTTTTGTTGGGCTTACTTCATACGGTTCAATATTCCAAAATATTCAGGCCGTACAAAAATAATACCAAATTAAGATTGAAGTTTTTCATAGGGCAACCACTACGTACTAGTCATGCTGATGCGTCAATTTGAGACTGAATTTAAGTTGCGTAATCGCGTCATCTCTAGCAATGCTCTTTCGTTGGTTGCTAAGCAATTTATGCTTGGTCACAATGCATATGGTGAAATGGAGCTGATGGTGGCTTCAACATCAGCTCCAGTTCTTCTGGTTTTTACCAAGAGAAATCCTCAACAATAAACTCCTCAATTCCTTGCTTCGGGAAACGAAATATTTTGTAAAAGGTGATGAGCAGTTGACATTAGGCTATTGTAACTGCGATACATTATTATCTAACCCACTAAAAAGTGAAAAATAAAAACTTTTTGACAAAAAAAACAACCGACTTCCAAAAAATACACTACAAAGTGAAAAATTACGTTAATTTCGGAAGTCGGTGACCAAAAACGAAAATACAAAACCAAAGGCACCGACTTCCGAAATTAACGTAATTTTTCACTTTGTAGTGTATTTTTTGGAAGTCGGTTGTTTTTTTGTCAAAAAGTTTTTTACATAAATAAACTCACGCCTTTTTCCCATGGGGATAGGCAGAAACTACAGAACGCCACCTGCTACGATCCTTACATACTCCTTTTGCCTCGTTTACGGTCATACATCTGTCATATACTAACGTTCTTTTTTGTTTATTTAATTTTAATTAGTATTTATTTTCTGTTAATTTATGTTTGTTGATGGAACTAAATTACCTGAAATAAATTAATTTATTTTATTTACTTTTGAGTCTACGTATTGCTTCCGGGATGGTCACTTGCACTGCTATTTGGTTCGGGTGGATAGCGATTCGTACTTTGTATTTGGAGCATCTTGTAATAACAATAAGGTCCAAGGGAATGACCCTAGCCGTTTTATTACAAAACACGATCTAACTTTAGCCCGAGCCTATACCTTCGAGCCGTTTTTTTATTTCGAACTTTATGCCAACATTAGTAAAGTTCTTAATGCAAAATTTACAATCTAAAACCCGACTAAGTTTTTAGTTTTGTAAAAGGAACTATACTTCGATTTCTGTTAGCGTTCTTATTTCAAAAAATGGCTCGATGGTTTAAACCATGTCTAAAGAAAAACTTTGTTTTGAATTAAGACCATAGGGGTTTTTTCCTTACCTGCCAGTGACCCACAGGAAGATGAGCCCGCTGTCTTGTAGCTGTGGCACTCCCAGACATCTCATCTCATCGTCTGACATGGTGCCGTAAGGGAGTTCCATGTGAATGTCCCATGGAGGGTCTGCCATTATTACTGCGAACTTGCCTGGTTGCGAAGAAATTCACAATTTTGAGATAGCCTATAAAAATACTTGCCTCTGGTCTGGCTGTTTGTATACGAGAGATTTATATACTCGTACGAATTTGGAGTAAAATTTTCACTGTTATTTTTTAACTAATTTTTCACTGACTTCAAAAAAAGGCCTCGCCATTTTTTTCAGACTTCCTTTTACTGCCTATTAAGGCCCACATTAAGTGAACATTATTGGGTGTAGATACGGTATGTTAGGCATACTGACCTAAGAACGTCATGTCCAGATATCTGAGGTCGCACTGTATCCACTGCGGCGGCGTTAGAGTAAGGACACCATCCGGTTTAGCTGCCACACTCGTGCCTGAAGGGATAAAAGAACTTATCAAAGACTTAAGAAGAAAAAGAAAGCTTTTGAACTATCTATAATATTTAGTTTGAATTAAACTTTCATGCTTTAAACAAACATTACGATAAAAAAAACGAAAGAAATTAATTTAAATATTTGTAATTGCCAACCCGTCTTGAAGGGTTATTCCGTGTATCCACTCTAAAACAGTCACCCTAGGGTGGCCGCCTACGTATTGCATTTAAATAAAATTAATTTCTCTTCTTCGTTTTAATAATACTGTGAAATGACCAACACTAATTTCATTATTGAGTAGACGTGATTGTGTATCCTGGATAAATTCGTCTCTTTTAATGTACATTTGCAATCGTTTTCTAAATTTCTTTGCTACAACAGACGTATTAGCGAAAAACGTAAGGTATGTCAATGTAAACTAATTATCTTGGGCCAGTTTTTATCATGTTTCTTTATATGACTACACAGACGTGGGAGAAAATCGGAAGAAAAATAATATACGAATTCCGATTATCCACCCCGACAGGGGTGGATAGATGAACATGCGTTTCCGAGTATCCACCCTAGGGTGGCTGTTTTAGGGTGGATAAACGGAATAACCGGTCTTGAGGGAGCGTGGTGATCAATGCTCATGCCTTGTCTGTACGTATGAGAAGAGGCCTTCGTCCTGCAATAAACAAGGTTTATAGTTGAGTGATATAGCTTACCGTTATGTGCTCCCTTGGATGCAGTCTCAGCAAGTTTGGGCGCGTTCGCATTCGGGTCCGAGTTGTCTACTTCGTAATGCACATATCTGAAAAAGTAAAATTCTTATCAATTGCACACTTCGCCAAGCAATAACAATCCCTTTTCCAGCTTGAACTTTAAACTACAAAAAATAAGGTTTATTATTCAATGACTCTTTTCAAGCCATATTACTTCTTGAAATGCAGCTTCTTGCAGGCGTATGATTGGTCGGCTGTCAGTGTAGACACAGATTTAAATCGTTAGATTTGCCCTCATCGACTTCACCTCACGAGCGGATAAGTGTTCATACTGAGAAGAGTGACCTCACACAATAATAATGACAATCATGTTTGCAACATTGTGTGCTCGCGCAAGTTTTAGTAATAAGTTTGCTATAGTATTGCCGACCGCAGTTTTGAGCTGTATTTCCTTCCCTCCCAATTCCCATACAACAGAACGAGAGGGATGCTCATCTCAAGCGCCGAATCAGGGCGCTTCCGCCGCAGCGATAGCCAATCGCAGCATGAATCCACTGTGGTTCGAAAGAGACACTCTGGCATTAAGAAACTCAAAAACTCTATTCAACTCTTCTTTATTTTATAAGTGTTGGCCGACACAAGTGTGACATTTAAAACCCAAGTGATAGTGAGAAATCATCACAGTGAAAAGGAAGAAATTCAGTGAACACGTGGGACGTCTGCAAAGGCTGTTCTTGAGTCAACGTGTTTCATTCAGAAGGTTCAAGTAAGTCCATCCATCTCTATTTTCTCACTCATAACCTCTTATTCCCTTTTGCTCAATTCTGTGTCGTCCAATAATTCTAACCCCGCAACCCCGCTGATGGTCCTTCGAAAGCCGCGATAACTTATACACCATTGTGTGACAGAGGTATCAAAACGAAACCGAAACGCGACCATCTTTTGACGCAGTAGGGCGAATCTACGTTTTTAATATTTGAGTGCAGCACTTACTTGCAGCTGTCCATGTGGAAGCAAGTGTTGAGGAAGGAACAGTCGCCGAGCGACTCGTCGGTGTGGCTCTGTATGATCTTCTTGAAGTGCAGCTTCTTGCATGCATATGATTGGTCGGCTCCTTCCTCTGCTTTGCTTGTTGTGAACGCTCGCATGCATTCAGCGCGAGTGCCGTGCGGACAGAACTCCATTACTTGAGCACCTGGGCGAAAAAAATAATACTAGTGACCGGCCTCGGCTTGACACGGTTTCGCGACATGACAAATCGTGAAGGTTTCTTTTATATCTAAGTTCAATATTGATACACATAAACCTTCCGGAATAAATACTCTTGATGATGTTGAAAACCAAAATTACCAAAATTAGTTACGTTGAGAAGAACAATGCGGTCACACAGTCACGAAAAGCGATTTCTTTTAATATGTGTAAGATATAGATGATTTCACAGAATAGTGGACATACTAATTACCGATACGTAGGTAATTGGAAAAGTAGGGTCGGGTCGTCATACAGATTTTTTGTAAATTAAAAGTATGTAAATTTGGAGTTTTATTAATCAATCACGCTGCCGTAACGGCTGTTTTATCGTTATTTTTGTCGTTTTCAGAACTATTCTAACTATTATACTATACTATACTACTACACTAACTATTCGCGGGCGAAGCCGTGCTTCGCCCGCGAATAGTTCAACAACACGATTTAACAGCTGTCCCTACTTCCGCAATGCATTTTGCCGTCCAAAAAATATATTTTAACGCTTGTTTTGTCGTACAAACTTCTTTCGGATGGGCCTGTACGGTCGTTGACGAACTTAGAGAGTAGACCCCGCGAAACCACGATTTCGTCCGCGTGGAGTTTGGAAATTATTTCAAGGGAATTCTCGGTTCGTCATATTATTGATTGGTGTAGGGCGCATTTGAAAGAAAAAAATACAGTAAGATGGCAATCTAAAGATCCTATGCCTTTGATCCCAATGGTATTAAACAAGTAAAATATTTGAATTAGTTCCAAACCTCCTTGACTCTTGAACTTGTCAGCCAATGACTTCTCCTTGGCAGTTGGCTTGCTGAGTAGATCCATGATCTCTTCACCAACTCTCTTCACTGCTTTCTCTCTACTTGAAGGCATTGCCAGTAATGACTGTAATAGATAGAAAAAGAATCTTACGCTACAAAGGGGGTGAGTACTGATATAACGACTTATAACTATGTAAACAGAAGACTATGTTGCGCCAACCCCACAAAAATTGGGATAGCGAAAGATAGCTAAATATTCGCGTTATTTGGGCAAGACTTCTTTAAATTAAGTTCTATTTTACTTTATGCTCGGTTTCTTGAACAAAAACCACGCAAAAATTAGCTTACAAAGGCCCTTTGTACACGACACGGTTTCTTTACAGTGTGACCTTGTATATGACACGGTTCTACGGTATACGGTGCCGTGCCGTAGTGCCACCGTGTAGTCAATAAACTTCCACAGTGATCCATACAACACTGACGTCCGTGCCTACACACGGCGAATAATCCGTAGTTTTTCCACGAAAAGAATAACGTATGTGTACAAAGGGCCAACTTGTCAAGCGTGGGTAAACTGCTATGATTGGTTGACTAAATTAACAACAGCGTATTGGATGACTTGACTTGAGTTTAATTTTGACACATCGATAGTTTTCGCCTAGGACCTGGGTGACTATGATATTTAGAGATCCACTTTGAGAACAAAATAAATGCATAACAAAAAACGTGTGCGGTCGGGGGACCCCGTCAGGATCGAAGTTCTTTACACGATACTCGCACGCACACACACACTCGTTCAAACCTATGAAGCAATGGATAAGGTGTTTCCTTTTAAGGGGCATGCGCCAAAGTAGCCCGCGAAATTCAAATTTTCTTACGTTTTTTGCAATTTGCAGGTCAGTATCAGGTTGTATGGTGATCTAAATAGGATTCGCGACCGTATCAAATATGGCTTTACAGAATTATAATCATTAGAATCAGCAATACAACTCCTTAAGTTAGAATTGCCCTCAAATGTCATGATTTCATAAAATAGTCATGAAATAGGGTAATATGAACTTATAGAGATGTATTGCAGATTCTAATGATTATAATTCTATAAAGCCATATTTGTTACGGTCGCGAATATTATTTTAATCAAAATACAACCTGACAGTGACCTGCAAATTGCAAAAAAACGTAACAAAATTTGAATTTCGCGGGCTACCCTGAAGGTTCCGCCTTAACCCTCTGATTGTAATTGAAAGTGTGTTGCACAAATTAGGGTCAGTATATTTGACTGAGCCAGCGCGAAGCTACTCCGTTTCAGCTTGGGCAAAAATGCTTTCGTATATCCGGATGTCCGGCTGTTCTCCTCTACACGTCGCATATACCGATTCTCGTGAAATTTTGTAAGCAGGTTTGATTAATTATATGGAATTTTATAGGATATACACTTTTTCGAAAATTTTCAAAATGGCGGACATGTGACGTTTAATAACGTAGAAAAAATTCAGCCATTTCGCGCGCTTTTTGTTTAAAGGATTTTGGTTTATGGTATGCGGTGAACATTTATTCAGTTTTAAGCTATGCAAAGACAGAGACGTATTAGGTATATACCCACCATAAGATCTGTGTCGTTTTTAGCAGTTTTCTTCTCATCTGTAGCAGTTTTAGATACTTTAGGATTTGCGGCCTCTTCTGTTTTGTTGTCACCTGCAATGATAAAGTTGAAATACATCTTATAGTTAGTCTAAATTACCTAACTTCTATTTTCATTTAGTTACCGAGATGACGATTTATACAGAAGTATGGAAGAAAAAAGACATGTTGTGTCGACCACGAATAAATTGAGATAAGGGGAAGACAATCATAATGATGTTCTATTAAAGAGTTAATAATTTTATACATTTGTTGAAGACATAGAAAGAAAGAACGAAAATACGGTATTATTTGCGGTAAACATGACGCAGAGAAAAACACACACATACAAAAAAGAACGAGTTGGGGGAAAATATGCGTCACATCCACGCGAAACGGCAATTGCTCAGCATAATGCTACGACCCTATGAGAGACGAAGCCTGGTTTTCAGCGACAGCCGGCGTTGACGTGATGACGTCAACCGGTGCAGCAAACAAAAATAACAAAAAATTAAGAAATAAAATAAGTACAATATACTCAATTCTGCATGTTTATTTAAACATAATATTCATAAAATGGTAACATTTCGGGCAACGACTCATGCGCCGTCGGCCGTTAATATCTGAACCCTTTTGTTAGGCTGCTACTACTACACATACACACACATACATACACTTACACACTACATACACACACTACACTACACACACACACTACACTACTACACTTACTACATATACTTTGCCTACTTTTGTTAAGCTGTTTTCTTTTAATATAGACGGAACCGCTAAGGTAGCCCGCTAAATTCAAATTTTTGTTTCGTTTTGTGCGATTTGCATGTCAGTGTCAGGTTGTATGTTAATCAAAATACGATTCACGACACTAACAAATTATGTATTTACAGAATTATAAACATTGAAATCATCAATACAACTCCCTGAGTTAGAATTGACCTGAAATGACATGATTTCAGGTAAGTCATTCAATGTCCGCTTTTATTTCTAACGTGAGGATATTATCGTCCACATCCTTCAAATTTATGTAAATACGTGCACGTAATAACGTTATCGTGGACAGAAATTTAAAGCATCTTCATATATTACCATATAAAATGTATGGCCGTCAACGATAATAATATCGTCACATTAGAAATTCACCGTCGCAAATCATAATTTGATTAACATTCAACCTGATACAGACAGACTAATTACAAAAAACCGGCCAAGTGCGAGTCGGGCTCGCGCATGAATGGTTCCGTACCATTATCTATAAAAACGACAAAAAAATCACGTTTGTTGTATGGGAGCCCCCTTAAATATTTATTTTATTCTGTTTTTTTGTATTTTTGTTGTTATAGCGGCAACAGAAATACATCATCTTTGAAAATTTCAACTGTCTAACTATCACGGTTCATGAGATACAGCCTGGTGACAGACGGACGGAAAGCGGAGTCTTAGTAATAGGGTCCCGTTTTACCCTTTGGGTACGGAACCCTAACAACGAAAAATTTAAATTTCGCGGGCTACCGCTGGCGCTTTCGCCTTAACCTACCTAAAACCTACCTAGTGGTATTGTGTTACCATGTGACTGGGTTGTGGAGGTAAGATAAGCAGTCGCTCCATGTAAAATGTGCATGAGCGGCATCTAATTGGGTGCTGCATCTGGTTAGATTGGAAGCCAACCTCAAAATAGATGAGAAAAGGAAATTGAGTATAATCTACATGTTCCTTTTGGATGGAACAAGGTAAAAAGGAACATGGTAAGGTAAGGTAGGTAAATCATGTACAAACCCTTCCTCTTGCTACCAGAAGTCTGTTCCTCCATGAGAGCTGCCAACACGGCTGCTAGTCTCACGGACTCTGCGTTCACCACCTCTATGCTTGCATCTGTTGTGCTCTCAGTACGTTCCTTTATGCTTAAAGAAATAGATGAAATAAAATGACAGTGTACATTAAATTCTTTGCTAGATCTGACTGTACAATAAAATGCAGCAACTGTTCACCAAATCTATTGTTTATAATAAAATTGGCCCAATGTGTCTAAAATGTGTATTCTATTCAATTTTATTTTACTATCAGATATTTTAGCTTACTATAAGATTTTTTGACAGAATATCAGATTTTAAAGAAAATCCTAGCCTCCACACTGATTCATTATGATGTGCCGTGCTTCACCGAGGCTATGGATGTCTGGAAACTCACTTGCCCAAATTCAGATCCACCCAACAATCCATCGTCCCACAGACTGTGGGATGAGCCGCTCTGCAGAATAGTACAGAACATTTTTTTTTGACATGTATGCTACTTCTGCAGAGCGTACATGCTTGCTGGCTGTGGGTAAGTGGGAGTCGGGCCTTTGGCTTCATGCACTACCGTCGTTGAACATAGGCACTTTTAATGAAATTAATGAATTTAGAACAAATTGAATATTCATTTCATTATATTCAATCAAGACTAAACCAGGAAGTGGATTTTCTTCAATTCATAGCAGGTGGCATTGTGTAGTGTCTGCCTACTTCCATGGGAAGAAGGCGTGAGGTTATGTATGTTTGTGTTTTTAATTAAATTTATGTATTACTTATGCGTAAAATATAAAATAAGTGCAAAAAACACAACAAAACTTACGTGATAAGTTTCTGTGTGGCAAACTTCTGCAGTAGGCTGGCTACTATACCCGCATCAACATCACCTAGGCCGGGCAGCAATGCACTAGCAGTCGCAGGCAACTGTAGCTGCATATCCGATAGCACTTGCAGGAGACGCACCTCTAATGATACGGACGGTACCAGTGGTTTCGGTTTCTCTTGCATTCCTGTAATGATACAGTGAGTTAAATGAATATTTTTGTTTATAAACATGTGTGCGTAAGTAGTTTGTTAATTAAAAATATTTTTTTGTTCTGAATAAATTTTTCTTTATATTTATTGTTCTAATAACTTTTCTATTCTTTTCACACAGTTTGTCATCAATTATTACAATTAGGAAAAATAACTAGCTGCTGATTGCAATGATACCTTCATGCTTCAGTGTAGACGGGCTTGCCACCAACCGTTCCTTCCCGCTGCCGGGAGATCCCTCTGACTTCTCGCCAACCAAATTAGAACTCAAAATATTCTGCCGTTCTTTTTTACGTTTCTCTAGCTTCTCGCGCAGACTGTTCCTTTTGCTTTTAACAGCTTGGATCTCTTCCCAAGCGTCCGACATGTTTTTTATTTTGATACTAATACCATCAGCAACTGCTACCAGCCCCACGAGAATGCCACTTTCAAGGGCAATTTAGGCGAGTTGAGGTGATTATATTTAAACTCTGTGAGACAAAATAATCTATATTTATGTGATAATCATTCTGAATAGCCCAGTAATACAATTACTGGGAATCAACTTAGGAAATTCTTATAATATTTAGACGCTGCAGAGGACGCTACACAAATTCACGCTTCTCCTCAATCTCAAAAATGTTTTTGACGTTGTACGTACGTTTGACATTGACACTTGAGTTGACAGCAAAGACCAAATTGACAGCTTTTTCTATTTTTCGGCAACAAGGCTTTGGTTTTCTAGCTTTTTAATATTTATTCGTGAACATTGCTTGCAACCTTAGAACCGACCGACGACCCAAATCTATGTAATTAGTATGTACTTTAGTACACCTAGAATGCGTACGCACGACGCCATTATCATGCTATACATTTCAAGTACATATAAACTGACTTCTCATTGTACGAAAAGCCAATGCGAGGCCAGCTAAAACTGGAAATGCTTGGTATGTCGTCGTGTGTATAAGCACCGAAGCCGGTCTTGAAAGAGAAAAGTGAACTGTAGGGTGTTTTTTTCTAATTAGGTAACCATACATATAGGTAGGTACTTGAAAAAAAACATACATACAGCAGAACATATTATAACCTCCTCCTTTTTGGAAGTCGGATAAAAAGTGGTACACGATGGATTTAGAATATTAGGTCAGTAAAGCATTAACGGCTTTTCTAAAGATCTATATATATAAAAATGAATCCCTATTTCCCTTGGTCACGCTACACGCGTGAACGGCTGGACCGATTTCACTTTTTTTTTTTTGTGTCCGTTGTTTTTATGAGAAGGATCTTATGAAATAAAAAAATAAGGAAGTTGATCGGAACGTTACAAAATTTAAGAAAACTTAACGCCAATATTAATTTTACGTAACTGTCACTTGTTTGAAATAACTGTCAGCGATTGACAGAATGCGCGCTACAAATATTGTTTAGAACAGATGGATCGGTTGATAAATGAGTCGATAGTTTAAGTTTTAGTCAATAGTCAAATCTAAAACTAAACGACATATGACATTCATAGTTAAGACAGGACAACGTCTGTCGGGTCAGCTTGTATAATATAAAATTATTAATATTTAGGCATGTAATTAGTCTCCTCTAGCATACCATGTGAAAAAAAATTACACTTTCAAAAAAATGATTTGATTGTCTGTGAAACGCTGATTTCAGCCCACCCACCAAAGAGTAATACCACCCACTGTGAGACGTCGCTAGTACACATGCGCAAAACAGTGCGTCCTAAAGTGATGTAATATGACATTACATTTCGTACCGAGGAATGTTGCATTACACCATGACTCCAAACATGACGCGAAATAAAGCGCCACACGCGATGGATAATGTAATGAAACGCTCGCGTCGTAGAAGATATACATCATTACATGAGATATCGTATGACGCGTGCGGCAAAGCGTAACTGCCATAGTGTCATACAGTGCGAGTCATGATTTAATAAATCACTTAGGCAGTCCGCGGTGCCAATAAAACGTAAACCTTATTACATCCAAAATACGGTTCTAACTAATAGTTCACTTATTTCGTAGCCAGCCGACCGGCTCATGCTCCTTCTCACTTGCACACACAGCGAGATAATGCAAAGTTTACGAACAGTGCGCCGCGGCCCGCGCGTCATGTTTGAGTGTCATGTGCCATGCTTATTTTGTTCGAGTCATGTGTAATGCTACAGTACGCGGTCGGGTTATATGACGCGCAATGCAACAATCGCATTACTTAAACAAGTCTAGTCGCTAGTATGTGGACGTCGCGCGTCGTCGCGTCGAGTGGTGTGCGACAGGCAACAATTAATTATACTCTTTGGGCAACAGCATTCATAATTATTTGTATTTGCAATCTGAAAGACTGAAAGAACTCTAATCAGTAATGCTACGGCTATATTGTTGCGGTAACGCAAATTACACTTCGCACGCTCTCTCTCGCACACACCTTGAGGTCTCTCTGTACAACAGAGAACGCGCGAAGTTTGATTCGCGTTGTCGCAAAAATGTAGCCGTAGCCTAAGGCAAAAGCGATAGCCTACGAAATGTAAGTTTTCTTAGGTTTTTTGTAATTTGCAGGTCAGTATTGGGTTGTATGTCAGTATAATTATTAAAATACACTAAACTTCGCGCACTCTCTACGTTATCGCGCGACATTAGAGCCGTAACTTATCAGCGAGACGTTGAGCAGTGTGCGAGAGTGCGCGAAGTGTAGTCAGCCTTGTCGCGGCAATGTACCCGTAGCATTACAACTCTCCAAGTTCACAATACCCTATTGGATAATTATTTCTTAAAATCATGACGTGGCTAAGTAGTTTTAAATAAGAAAGTTGTACTGATGTTTCTAATGATCATAATTTTGTTTATACACATTTGTTACGGTCGCACATCATATTTTGATTAACATACAACCTGACACCGACCCAAATTGCAAACAACGTAAGTTTTTTTTTTTTTTTTAGACTAAACTTAGTAATTATGCAGATAGGAATAAATGTAATAGGTAGGTATGCTTTATTTTACACCAAATATTCTAGCTTGAAAAACAACCTCGCCTAGTCAGCGCATAAAATAATAATTTGCCACTTTGAACTTCACCTCACTTTGAACTGTTTTAACAAGGTTTGAACTTTGAACCACTGAAAATTGGAACTGTCTGCGCAAGTCTGGCATGTAATACTTATTTATTTTTTAATTTTATCATGATTTACAATAATATTATACCATGAATTTTATGACAACATACCTATGTGACATTCCATTTCAGTGCATTATCTGAAGAAAAACATTGAATTGTAAAGGGCTATTAAAATGCCGTTTGCACCCGAATTACGAACTCATTCTCAAAAAGTATGCACTCTTTATAAGAAAGCTTTGAGAAATATCGAAGCATATTATGTAGCCAGGTAAGCATAATATTGAGATAGTTATTACCTACATATTATTATTTACATTATTCCAGATGGACCTAAGCCATAAATACACACATCAAAAGTGTCTAGGGATGAAGCACTTTTTTGCTAGTTACTAAAAATCAGTTTTTTTTAATAATATATTTATTGTAACTCCTATGGATAACACTTTTTAATATGAAAAATTTTAATTTCGTCATTTGAAAAACGAAAAGTTTTTGAATTTCGGTCAAAAGATGGAAATATTCTGACAAGTCTTATTCCTTTATAATCCTACAACGGGTTTGAGGCCAAATCAGTAAAATTTGTGCTATACGTCTGAGTGGAATGAATACAAAAGAACGTTACTAAGGAGAGAAGACGTCATTTGAGTTGAGAAGAAATGATGAGCCGTGTGAATGTTGGAAGCTGGTTCTCGGCAAAGTGCTGTGGCAATCGCTCTGGGCACCATGCAGACTCAAACTCAAAGCCTTTATTTCAAATAAACCAATTACAGGCACTTTTGAATTGTCAAGGGGTCAGACAGTCAGAGAAATGAAGCTAGTTGCCCATTCCAAAGCGTAGTAGGTACCTATGGAGAAGAACGGGCAAGAAACTCCACGGACACTCTTTTAAATCAACATTTAATTACAAAAAAAAATGGTTGCATCATTCATGTTGAAATTATACATGTGAGAACGATGTAGAAAGACGTGCACGTTAAAAGCGTCCGTAATAAAAAAGATAAAAACATTTTTTTTTTTTTTTTTTTTTAATTAAAATAAGCCGTGGCAGCCAAGAGATGACCAGTCCCTACTGACGGCACCCGTTAACGAACATGACGTATGGATCAGCACCATTCAGCTCAACCATTTTGAAGAGAACTTAATGATCCATCACACACGCCACCACCAGCAAGACATTTGAGTGAGCATGACATACTCTCAGCCGCCAGGGCACATTCAAGTCAATGAAAGACGAACCTAGTAAATGGTGGCTTTATAGTAGGTACATAGTGCTCACACATGTGCTATACATTGATAAGAGATTGAATTTATACAATGCAAAGATAGTTTTTACAATCATAAGCAGCTCCAACAATATTTCGAATGCTAATCAATTAATTTATGCGCCCCTGTGGAGCAGGACCAGCGTTGAGCCAAGCATCTTTGTCAGCGATGTAATCCCCCAACTTATAATATGCTTGGCTGCATAGTGTGCATTTTATACAAGATTTAAATTTCGTTTCACTCAGTTGGAGTATGTGGGGAGGTATTTTATTGTAACATTTTAAACAGTATCCCATGAAGGATGAGTCTACTTTAACCAGTCTGAAACCTGGTTGAACTAATTGGTCCCTATTTCTAGTCCTATAGTTATGTCTTTCACCTCTTTTACTGAAAAGATTTTTTTTTTCTTACGTACATGATGTTACCGTCATGATGTTAATATCTTTAAACAGTTTCCTTAGAGAATCGCGCCTGCGGAGGCAATACATTGCTCTGATGGATCTTTTCTGCAGAATATAAATGATATCTACAGCCCGTCCCCATAGTAAAATACCGTAAGACATAATACTATGGATGTAACTGAAATAGACTAGCCTCGCGGTATCTACATTAGTAAATTGACGGATTTTTCTCACAGCATATGCTGCTGAACTTAGCCGTCCTGCAAGAGATGTTAAATGAGGACCCCATTGCAGCATTGAGTCGAGCGTGATCCCCAGGAAAACAGTTTTATCGACGAATTCTAGTTTCTCTTTATTCAATACTATGTCACAATCACTACTTTTAACATTCGGTAAAGCAAATCTTATGCATTTCGTTTTTTTCCCATTTAATACTAAATTATTAGAAGTGAACCAATCATGTACCTGCAGTAGGGCGTTATTTACGTCGTGAGATTTGATGCTCGTCTATTTATCGTAAAAATTAAGTAAGTATCGTCAGGAAATAATACCATTTGTGGATGGTTTTTTAATAAATGGGGTAGATCGTTAATATATACTAAAAAGAGGAAAGGACCTAATATTGAGCCTTGTGGAACACCTATTTTTACTTTTAAACCACGTGAATTGACACCATTTATTTAGACTTTTTGCTGTCTATCATTTAAATAAGATTCTACTAAACTGAGCGCAAGTTTATCTATTTCGTAATGCCCAAGTTTTAAGAGTAAGGTTTCGTGTTCAACGCAGTCAAATGCCTTGGAGAGGTCACAAAAGATTCCTATGGCATCTTGGGCCTCCTCCCACGCTGTAAATATGTGTTTTAATAAAGTGACACCGGCGTTAGTACTACAACGTCCCTTGGTGAAACCATATTGCTGATCGTGTAAGATTTTGTTGGTGTTATCTGATTGAGCATTACCTTTTCGAAAACCTTGCTGAATACCAGCAACACGGATACTGGTCTATAATTGTTGGTGTCTTTGCTGTCCCCAGATTTAAAAAGTGGTAGGTATAACCTTACTGTATTTAATTAAATCCGGGAAGACTCCTTGATCTACACAAAAATTAAATATCAAAGCTAGGTATGGAGCTATAGTCTCGATTATGGATGTACAAACTTTGATTGACATTCCCCATAGATCTTCGGTCAAATTGATTTTTATTTGCCGAAAAGCTTTTGTAACTATCATAGTGTTGATATGTTTAAATTGAAATTCAACCGGGCAGACTGGAACGTTCGCTCTTAATAAATCAATTGAGACATCCGGTGAGGAACTTAAAGCTTCCGTCGTTTTAGACGGTATATCAGTAAAGAAATTTACAAATTCTTGAGCTACTACTAAGTTAGAGCTTATGGCACCACGCGAAGTCTCCAATGTATAATCAGTACTTCGTATTTTTTCCCTACAGGTTTCGTTATTTATAACTTTCCAAACTGTTTTTATTTTATTTTCTGCGGATTTGATCTTGTTGCTAATGTACAGGGCTTCAGCTATCTTGCAGGTATTCCTGAAAAAATTGGAATATTTAGCAACATCCTTGTTGAAAGTTTCAGTGTCAATGTAAGGCTTAAGGCCATACAGCTCGAACAGTCTTTCCCTGCTTATCATAATACCTCTAGTTGCCCAGTCACTAAATATAAAGTTAGGGCAAATATTTTATGTTTTTTTTTCAAAAAAAATATCGAATTCACTGTGCACTACTGAAACGAAATCCTCATACAATTTATTTGCATCGTTCATATTATGGCCCAGAACATTTAACTTATTATTTAATTACTGGCAAATTAAATAATAAGTTACTGGTCTAAATTTTATTTGCACTTTTTGCAAAGGTGTTTTAAACTTAAAGGATACCGATTGTCCACTATGATCAGACGGCAGATAATTTAATATGGATTTCTCGAAATAATCACAATCGCAGAAAACATTATCGATACAAGTAGCAGAAGTTGGAGTTACTCTAGTTGGTTCTGTAAAAACATTAGCTAAATTGAACGATTTAATAATATAAGGCCTAATAATATAATGCTATTTGAATTACTTTCCAAAATATTAATATTAAAATCACCACAAATAATTGCGGCTTTGTTACTGGATGCAAGTTTCGATTGGACATCTTCCATTATTGACTCAAATAAAGAAAAGTTGTGATAATTAGGGGGTCTGTAAACGCAGTGTTATAAGTCGACTTTGGACGCGTTACCACGTCACTGGCAGCGTGGCAGAGCTACATGGAGGACGAGCTCACATCACCACATGCAGACAAGCTCGTTACATACAAATTACTGCTCGACGAAATATTATAATGACTGCGATGATGTTGGTTACGAGGCTTCATATCTCTTCAGGGATGGTAATAAGCGATCAAACCATAAGACATCGCTTGCATGAAGCCAATCTCTGTTCCTGAAGGCCACTACGGTGTACCACCTTTTGAGCCTCGCAATCGCAGAGCCCGTTTACAATGGGGTCGTGAACATAGAAATTTGGCAGAAGAAGAGTGGCGCTTTGTGTGTTTTTCTAACGAGTCTCGCTTTGTTATGCAGATAGATAATAGACGTACACGATATTGGCGGACCCCTGGATGCCAAGAACGGTTAAAATCATGCCAGGAAGTCCATGCGTACAGTGTAGTAATCGTGATATGGGCGGGTATTTGGATTGGCGGAAGAACCGAACTGATTTGGATCAGAGGCAATCTCAATGGACAGTTTTACGCTGAAACGATTGTACCTATCATCTGTTGTCATTCCTTTGCGGACCCAATTTGGCACTTCATTTCTGCTTATGCATGATAATGCACATTCACACACTGCCAGAGTCGTTGCAAACACACTTACCACAGCTAATATCAACGTCCTACCATGGCCTGCTTAATCACCAGACTTGAATCCCATTGAGCACGCATGGGATATGCTTCAAAGAGCTCTGCCAAATATGGATGCCGTAGATACACCAGAAAATCTTTTTCGCCTGTTACAACGGACGTGGGCGGCAATTCCGCAACGTGATTTGGATGAACTCATAATGACTATCCCGAATCGCTGCGATTGAGTTATACGCGTTAACGGCGGCAATACAGACTAAATTGTTTATTTTACGCAATAAAAACCTTTCAAAACTTTTATTTTTGTCTTTAAAACACATTTTAATGTCAGGATTAACTAAAGTGAAAAATCCAGCATGAGCAAAAATCGCGGGAAGTCTTTTAATGCAAAAGCGGAGAGTACTTCGTCGATCTACACACACGAAAATTTCTTTTTCAACACATTTGCTAAAAAAATGCATTTACGAAGCCTTTATACATTGTTAGAAAGTTAAAAATTACGCACCATACAACGGAACGTGCGGTAAAATAGGTAATCACACCAAAGTACCTGTTTTACCGCATACTCCGTTGTATAGCGCTGTGCGTATCCTTTATTAATAACCATAAAAAAAAAAAATAAGAATTCCACCAAAGAGTTTCACATTACATACAATAGAGAAAATGAGACGAAAGATGTAGTTCTAATTTTCACTACGCGCACGTGGCGCCACTTGCAAATTCGCGTCATTTTCATAATAGAAACGTCAAAGATGGTTGCGACTTTCCGACTGATATCTAAAAACAAAATAACCGGATATTAATATTGTACTGTTTTCTCCCAAATGTGTTGAAAAACATTGTATGACACACGTGCGGAAATTGGTATTTACAAACTCGTGACTATGGTAAGCCCTCGACTGTCTACTCGTTTGTAAAAACCAACTTACCGCACTAGTATCATACATAACTAAGTAAGTAATCAATCTAAATAGACATTTTGATAGGGCATTTTTTATACCTTTATCCCTGGACACTTTTGATGTGTGTAGGTATTCCTACAGTCGCAAATCGCATTTTGATCAATATACCACGTAAAACAAACCTGCAATTTGCAAAAAACCAAAGAAATCTTGAATTTCGTGGGCTACTGCTGAGAATTCACACAAATTAAATACTGTCTTGAGTTCATGCAAGCCTAGTACTTTTGTTAGGTTACTGTTCAGAACTTGTGTACAACATGTGATATGTGATACCGTCTTTACCTACATGTTAAATTGCACCCGTGCGAAGCCGGGGCGGGTCGCTAGTATAAACTAACATTGTAAAGAGAAATGATTTGATTTTTTTGATGTTTGTTTGTTACGCTGTCACGCTAAAACGGCTGAACGGATTTCGATGGAAGTTGGCACATGGATAGAGATATTTCCACAGGATAGAGACTTAAGCCTCCTTCAAACAGGCACGACACGCGACGCGACACAAAGGCACCGCCTGTCGCGCGACGAGCGGTGCCTTTGTGTCGTGTCGCGTGTCGCGCCTGTTTGTAGGAGCCTTTATGCGGGTGAAACCGCGGTGCATGGCCAGTGACAAATAAAATTGTAAACTAACCAACGATTTACCATTTAGACAACTTGTGCGTTATCATCAAGTTATTTTGAGGAGCGAATTCGACAAACATAAATGTGTTACGGATCCAAAAGAGCAACGACGTTTATTGTGGTTGGGAGAACACGAGGTTTTTCAAAAGATGTCTCCTTTGCCTCCGGCTAAATGTAAGTATAAAGTATTAAGCTCGCTTTTCACTATGAGATAAAATATATATTATATTCCGACACAACAAAAAACATTATAGTATGAGTGTAATATATCTCTTCGTTAACGGTTCCATTTAAAAGTACCTACGGTGTGCGTTATTAATTAATATCTCGAGAGGTAATATAAATTATATTATAACCTATAGTCAAAAGCGAGCTTAACTTCATTAACCAACGACGACAAACTTGCATTCACGTGATGATAAAATAAAAACAAAAATTATTTTATGTTTGTTCTTTTGCTTTTTTCTAGTTGCTCATTCTATTGGTGAAGCGGGTGGCGTGGCGTTTGAACGTGTCGTCACGCCCCCTGACTGGGTGCTTGATTATTGGCATCCTTTGGAAAAAGCTCACTTTCCGGAATATTTTAAGAAACGTGAATGTCGCAAATGTGAATATATTCAAAATTGGCATAAAGGTGAAATGTATTAGCCGTAATAATAATATTATATGATTACCCGGGTGGGTATCTATGTTTGTAGGTAACTATTATTTTTTTGCGCCTTTCTGTAATTTCTGTACGAGTATATTTATATTACCTAATTAGTTTTTAAATTCACTTGAGCGCTGGATAAGAATGGTTCATTATCTACAGGGATGTCGCCATCCTTATTTTACGTTTTTTTTATTACCTACTGTTAGAATAAGCGCAGAACGAACAGCAAAATGCTCGAGTATGGTTCTGTGCTGTCCAGTTTTGAGTGAAGTTATGCTCAAGCATATTGAAACACACGCCATAGGAAATCATTCCCTACACACTATTTTGAAATATAAGTACTTAGTTGTTATTTAGCTATAACTTATTTAACAATGAAAAACTGCTGTTAGCATTTTGCTTCTCTGTCTGTGCTGGCCCTAAAGCAGGTTGAAGACTAAAAGCAAAGCTGAGTTAGTTTAGGATAGCTCGCATAGCTGAGATAATTTTTCATACTTTGCGGTCTGCACACAAGTATGAGAAAAATTACCTTAGCTACGTGAGGTAAGCTAAGGTAACTTTTCTTAGCTCTTTGGTATGCAACTGGCTTTATGGTCATGCATGTGAAGATTTTTAGTTCATTATTTGTTTTAAATAAATTTCGCTGGGATAAAATCGTATTTTTATTTTGTCATAGATGGATAAAACTATATTTTTTACGTAATCAGCGTCCTATAAAGACTAATGGAGAGTAAAATCAATACAAGAAGTTTGCATTACATAGGTACAATCTTTACAATGTATACTTGTTTTGACAAAGAGTTTCGACTGATTTAGGGCCTATGGCACACGGCGTTTTTTAGATGTGCATTGGTATGCGACTTGTCGGCGCGTGTTCTGCCTTGAAAAAGCAGCACTATATAGATGCAACCGTATACGCGCGTCGGCGGCGACGCAACGACGCGACGGCGCGTAAAAAAACGCCGTGTGTACAGGCCCTTAGTGCTTCTGCTAGGTAACTAAGGCCAAGGTCACCATGCGTTATACCGTTCGCGGTTGGACCACATAATTTTGTACCATGAACTCATGAAGACGTCGGAAAGTTGTTCACCGTTCGTGCGAAATTGTAGCATCACTAATAATGAGACACAATTGATTATCTATTGTTGTGGCCCACTAGCGGGCCACCTCGGGCCTGACTAGTTGTAGTGAATGCACCTCATAGAAATATTATAATTATCTATGTTGCACCTTGAGCGGTTTTGCGGCTGTCTAGCCACCCGCGGCTGGAAACCGTGGTGCGGCCTCGCCACAGAATATATATAATACCCCTAAAGGAGGGCCTCGCCATGGACCTAATATACAAACTGGACTGAGCTCTCGTACCAAAAAAACGAGCAGAGAGAGATAATGCATACCGAGGCTTTCATCTCTTTCTAATAGGGTGACGAAACATTTTTTTAACAGACAGGAAAGTTCGTTTTGAAAGAGATAATTTGTGTCCGGTTGATACTAAGTGATTTCAAATTATTGTTTTGTAGCGGAATTTACACCGCCACATGCGAGCTACACGTCACACTGACGGCACGCAAATCCTGCATCGCGCAAGCAGAGTTTACCGCGCGACTAGCATTTAGACAACGTCCCGACATCAACCGTCGGGCAGTTGCCCACCAGACACAACACCCGTCTGGTCGGAGGATCCTCCCTTTTCTATGGAGGTATGAGTGAGCTTTACACCCTGTTCCTCATACCTCTATAGTTTGTAACTTACTTAACTTCATTGTAAGTACAATAACTTTATTTAATTATTTTTTTTGTAATAAATTATTAATTCACTATTTGATGTTCAAATAGTGAAATAATAATTTATGAAAGAAAAGAAAATCAAACCTTTAAAAACTATTACATATCGGAAAAGACTTTTTCTCGAAAGCTGATTATTTGAAACTGATATTGTTGTATACTATTTAAATAGTCCTCCTTATCGATTTCGATAACGGCGACCCTTTGAAATTATTATTTCCTAGCGTGTGCCTGTTGCTATGTCGGTGTTGAATCGTAAATGTACCCATGTTTTAAAAAAGAAGTTAAGTACCTAGACTACAATATTGTTGAGGAGACACATGTCTTGTGTTAGGTAAATCATCAAATTTGATCACGTATACGTGGTTTACGATGAAGTAGGCAAGCTATTTAAATGAAGTAAAGGGAAATAAAACTAAGTGTGTGTGACAAACATTTTTTCAAATTCAAACTCGAAGCATTTATTTCAAATAAGTAAACCAATTACCAATAAACCAATATAAAAATCTGCCGGCTTGAAATGAAGGTTGCTCACAACAGAATTTTTGGTAATTGTTTGTGATTCGGGAATTACATCCTACCATTTTTGCTTCATTTCTCCTTATGATGGAAAAAACCAACATAAAAATAATGCTATTTCAATCATGCGATACATAAGTGCAAATTGTATTTATTATACGCATTATATTAATAGTTTTAATCAGAAATACACTAAAGCGTTGGTTTCTTCCGTCTACGAAACTTCTAGAGCATGGTCATAAGTACTACATATTGTTATTGAGCAAAATCTTTTTAATTCCTTACCAATGAATGAAATGTTATGATATGTGAAATGAAATGAAAAATATATATATGAAATGTTTTGTTAAAACACTTTTCCACCATTTCCACCATAAAAATTACAAAAGAACCGTAGCTAAAACTTTAAATGCGATTCGTCTTCACAAAATAACAGAAAAAGTCATTCGCATGTCAGATTATAGTTACAAGAGTAATTTTATGATAACTACCAAACAATTATTATTTTGATTATTTTATTTAAATTAAATTATTCACTACTATGTACAGATTGTAAACCTTTATATAAAATTATTTAAAACTAATCTAAAAGCTAAAAATATTTATACGTTAACTACTTATTTTACTTGCAGTTGGTGAAATATTTTCTACCATCTCTAACATTTTTATTTTCTGACAATTGAGAAAAAGGGACAAAGAGCCTCTGCTCTGACTATCTCTCTCGGCTCGTTTTGCCTCGGCTAAGATAGCATAACAAAAGTAAACCTAAAATGTATGTAGCAGTTGTGGTTCATTTTTGTAAGATACGATTTTTGGAGAGCTCAGTCCAGTTTGTATATTAGGTCCATGGGCCTCGCACATTATCACTTTTCTTCGACATAGCGAAAGCGTTCGACAAAGACTGGCACAATGGCTTATTATATAAGCTATACAAACTTAAAGTGCCAGATCGTCTCGTGCTCATCCTGCGAGACTATTTGTCGAACCGCACCTTCCGATTCCGCATCGAAGGAGCGCTATCCTCCCCCCGTCCCATTCGCGCCGGAGTCCCTCAGGGCTCCGTGCTCGCCCCTCTCATTTTCACGCTATTCACCAGCGATATCCCCAAAAGTAAAAGGGCTCAGTTGGCTCTGTTCGCAGACGATACGGCCATTTACTACACCGGCGTAAGCCCCGATGCGATATCTCGCACTCTCCAAACCACAGTCAACCAACTCGGTGACTGGTTTAGGAAGTGGAAAATCGAAGTCAATCCCGATAAGAGTCAAGCGGTTCTATTTTCGAAACCGGGACTCAACCTCACCCCTCCCCGTCCGATCACCATGTTCGGCAAGCCTATCCCTTGGGAGAAGCGAGCCAAATACTTGGGTGTCATTCTGGACCATAAGCTCTCTTTCGGTGAGCACACAAGAATCGAATCGAAGAAGCCTATTAAATGCACGCAGCAAATTGTCACTCAAGTGCAAATTGCGCATTTACACAGCGTGCATTCGGCCAATCATGAGCTACGCGAGCGTGGTTTTCGCACACTCGAAACCCCACCACATCCATAGGATGCAGACCCTCCAAAACCGGTTCCTCCGTAGGGCAACCGGTTCCCCTTGGTTCGTTCGGAATGAGATCCTCCATCTCGATCAAAAAATCCCCACTATCCGTCAGTTCATGAAGCGCATTTCCAAGCGTTTCTTCGACTCCGCGGCCTCACATCGCAACCCTCTGGTTGTCGAGGCTGCCAGATATACCCCCTCCCACATTAGTCATACCCGCCGTCCAAGGCATGCCCTGTCCGACCCCGATGACCCCATAACCCTCCTCCAGGAGAGCATTAGGGCCACCAGTACAGTACACAAAAACAGACCGCCATCGTTCCGACCTCGCCGCTGAGGTCCTACGCGACGCCCCTGACGTAATTGTTCCCCCCCCCCGACCCTTGCTCGACGACGCGCCAGCCCGCGCCGTAGCTGAGCCTGTAGCTTTAAATTCCCCTGATAATAATAATATAATCTCGATCCAGCCTGTCCCACCTTGCTGCCCTCCCCTCAGTGACGCCCTAAGCCGAGGTTCGTACCCCACAGGGGGTGCCCTTAGCGTGCGGTCACCTAGTATTTAAGAATTTCGTCCCTGGCTGGAGGCTTTAAGTTAGTAGCTTAGGGCACCCACAGGCTTGCCCGGTTAAGTAGCCAAGACCTCAGTGGTCAAAACTACGACCTGCAAATTAGGAAAAAAAAAAAAGCACATTATCACCACTTCTCGCACAGCCTTGCACATTTATTTAAAGTACTATTGTACCTCGCACTTATGACACAACGAAACGAAATGTCACAATTGTCACATTCAATTTGTCATTTTGACAATACTGAATGTTTTTAGGTTATATTTTTTGAAGAGATTCATTAGAAAAGCAATTTATTTTTTAACAAAGTCAGTTTAGAATTTAGTGTAGGAAGGAAGGTATAGAGCTACTATAACTATGGCCGAAGAGTCGTCGAAAGAGGCTAAGCAGCCGATTACGGATGAGGAGAGAGTCGCTTTGTGTCAGAAAATGGACAAGGAATTGGACGACTTTATTGATAGCTTAGAAAAGAAGAGATACACTGAAGGATGGCCCGAGGACAGATGGGAGGTGAGGACTTATCATGAGCATCGTAATATTATCAACAACGGTTGAGCTACACGATTACTGACAATTGCGTGTATTGACCGGACAGATCCACTCAAATCTGTGTGGTTCATTCCTCGATAGACCATCTCAGACATTAATTTGTATGGTCTTCATATGGCCTGTACAAGATTTTATCTGGACTTAAAAGAGACTGTGACCTCTGACTTTTTTTCGGTCTTTCTTCTCAGAGTTGTTGGATAGGAAATACCAGTCTTTAAAACAATTTTTTTTTTTGAGGTGGAAAAGTGTTTTTTTTAACCAATTTACAGAAATAAATAACATGTATAAATTTTGAACATTCTTATTCTTGTTGAACACAGGCTTTTTTCTGTAGTAGGTACATCAGAAAGTGGTTAGGAAAAAAGTAATAGATTTTTGTTCTATTAGAACACCTAAAAACAATTAAGACTGAAGTTTAGTTTAATAAATAGACATTATTTTGCATCATGTTTTGAAGATTCAAATGCTCAACCAAGCGTTCTTATGTCTTCTCATATTCTAATTCTTATAAGTTAAAATGATTTGAAACACTGTTTGTAGGAGGAAATGGACAAGCATCCGTTTTTTATGAAGTCAACACCGGACGACGGTGCCCTATCCCCGCTGGCTGAAGGTCTGGCCAAGCTGAAGTATGATCCTGAGGAGAACACCCCGGTGGAACTGGCCGGCAACTACAAGGAGGATGGAAACTTCAACTTTAAACATAAAAACTATAGAATGGCCATTTTAGGGTGAGTATCCATACTAATATAATAAATTCTAAAGTAACTGTTTGTATGTTACCATTTCACACCTAAACCGCTGAACGGATTTCGATTAAATTTCGTAAGGAGATAGATGGCATCCTGGTGAAGGATATAGGCTACTTTTTATCCCAGTAACATGTTCCTGTGGGATAATTTCCGACATTCACGCGGGTGAAGCCGCCGGTAGAAGCTAGTGTTTAAAAGGTCAGATTGTTTTAGCATGCTATTATAGTTATTGGTTGATGTTAGCAGTTTGAAGATTTAAAATCAAACCATCTGAAACCTCATTGTTGATTTGATAAACTTGAACTTTATGAATCTTATTAAAGATTTTTTTAATAGCCCATATTGTCAGTGTCTATTTTTTAACCAGTCTTACCAAGGGGTATTGTGTTACCTAGCAACTGGGTTCTGGAAGTCAGATAGGCAGTCGCTCCATGTAAAATACTGGTATTCAGCTGCATCCGGTTAGACTGGAAGCCGACCCTCAACATAGTTGGGAAAAGCGTAGGCAGATGATAAGCCTAGGCAGATGTTAAGCCTAGACAGATGATAAGGCTAGGCAGATGATAAGCCTAGGCAGATGATAAGCCTGGGAGATGATAAGCCTAGGCAGATTGATGAATCACAGTGTCTATCTTTTAATGGCTATTCTTTGATATGTGATATGGTTTTTGCCAATTGAATTAACAAACTAAAAATAAATACAGTTCATATATTATTTCAAACAATATTGCTGCCATAATTCATTGTACAATAACTGAATATCTTTCTGTCAAAGATAAGAGGTAATATTACATAGTGTGCTTTTAAATTTATTGTATTTCCACTTTTTTGAAAAAAAAAAATCTAAGACATCCTGATATATTTGGTGTAATTTATAGGAAACAAAAAATAACTTTACTGAAAACAAATAATTAAAACCTCTTATTCATTGTGTTAAGTTTAGAATTTGTCTGAAAGTTACATCCTGCTTCTTCATTATAATTTTTTGATATAGGACATTATTATGGTCATGGTTTTCTTACCAAAAATATATAAATATACAGGGTTATTGGTAAAACATCAGCAAACTCTTAAGGGGTCATTGTACTCACCATTATAAACAACTTTTACTGTAGACCAAACCAGAAACCGCGAAAAAAAAAAACAGATTTTCCCTACATTTATGTTCGCATAACGCGTCAAAACGTAGGGAACAGCTGATATTTTTTTCGCGATTTCAAGTTGTTCCATAGTAAAAGTTGTTTATAATGATGTTGTCTTTTGCTTCTAATAGTTCTAATACACCTAGTACACACAATCAGTCTTATTACAAAAAACTAAATAAACCTTGGTTTAAACCTGTCCTATCAAGTCCAGGCTTATCTGCAGAACCATGGTCTAAATTTGTCCGTATTACAAAACTTAAAAAAACCATGGTCTTCTTAGTACCGTCATTTGAACCATTGTCTACATATCGACCACAGATTAATACAAATATTATTCGTTCACCGTGATATCATTCTATTGCAACGTTCCGTATGCTCAGAAAAGAAAACTTTTTGTTAATACGCTAATGATTATTATGATGATTAGGAGTATTAAAAATATTGAGAGTGTTAATTTGCATGAAACATTAGTTATTTCGTCGATTGTAGTTTAGTATAGGTTTGAGCACATTACTTAGTGTCGTATTAATTACTAATAATACACCTAAGTACGTGTAACGAAGCGTAACATTCTGGCGCGTTATATGAAACCATAACATTAAACAAAACTATCGCAAGTTGAACAAAGTTAATTTAGCATTGGAATTTTTAAATTATCAAAGTCTATATTAGAACAATTGCCTCTTTGTGCCTTCTATGTTAATTTTAACATTATATCGTTATGGACCAACAAAAGAAAAAACGATCTGAGAATTGGAGTACCGAGGAAAAAGTAAGTAAACATAAATTACTTCGATGAACTTGAAATCCGTTTTTAATTTATTGATTTTAAGCTAACCCATAAATGATTTAGGATATACTACGCGAGATGATTGCACAATCACGCCATATAATCGAGGACAAGAGCACGAAAGCTTCCTGCAATATTAAAAAGGCTCAAGAGTGGAAGAATATAGCAAAGAGGTAAGTGTTTTGTTTTTTTATTATTATGTGACCCGTTATCAACGTAAATTAACAATATTAATGAAATATTTTCAGAATTAATGAACTCATGGGAAGAAATAGGACTGATGGTGAAGTTAAATTGGCGTGGAAGAGAATGAAGCTTGCAGCTAAAGCTAACTTGTCCGCTCATAGGCATTATCAGATGCAGACAGGGGGTGGTGAAAAGCCCAAGTCGCCTTCTCAAGAAGATATGGCGATTATGACTATTGCTCCACACGATTTTGTTGTGGAATTCAATGAGTACGACAGTGACGCAATAAAAACCGTGCTAAGCATAATAATGTTCTTTATTTATTATTATAAAACACTGTTTAAATTATTATATAGTATATTTAATAATAAATACTTGTAGGTTGAATTAAACCCCCCAGAAGATAATGAAATAACAGCTGAGCCTAGTACAGACTTTTCTCCAATAATCATACCTCCTGAATCCAATGATGTGGTAGAAGTTATAATGGACCAAGGTAAAAATAATAATTCTTCTTTAAATTATAATATTCTAATCTTTTAATTTGACCATATTTTGAACATTCAAGAAATATATAACATGAATTAAAAGAATTTTATTTTCTTTCTACAGTCTCTAATCATAAAACATAATTAAAATACTTTCAGGTACCTCAAAGGAAAGTGTGGGAACTACTACTCCTAGAAAAAAAGAGAACAATCGTAGAAAGAAAGGTCCTCAAAACAAGTAAGTAAGATTATATTAGAATATATTCTTATTACTTGCCCAGTATAAAATATAAAGGGTACCTACCTAAATATTTTACAGAAAAGAAACAATGCAAGAGACAATATTGAAGAGCAACACTCAATTTAAAAAAAAACAAATAGATATGCTAGAAGTGGAGCATCAGTACAATATTAAAATTGCTGAATTAAAAATAAAAAAACTGGAACTAGAAATAGAATTATTAGAAAATAGGAAGAACTCTAGTACTTAGTAAATATTAAATGGTGAGTGAATTTTTTTTAACATAAATATTTTCTTAAAAAAATTAAATCTTATTTTTTCTACTCCAATAAAATATATACCTAGATTCAAATCAGAGAGAAATAAACTTTATTCACAATACTATTATTATCTTATTATTATTTATAATTACTTTTTAATACTAACATACAAATCTTAACCAAAAATATTACACATAATACCAACAGGTATGCACTATGGAAGATTTTACTTCTCAATATTATTCAAAATACAAATATCATAAACCAAAGCTTTTATGAATAAATAATAAATTAGTCAAAAAATTAAAAAATCTAAGCTATAATTATAAAAGAGTTACATTAATACTTATATTTATGATTTAATATTTATTTTCAGATCCTACAGTGAAGTTAAAAAATGTTATTTCATAACAAGAGAAACATGGTTGAAGAAAATTTATTTTAAAATGTTAAGTGTAAAATGTTTATTGTAAATTAGTTAAGGTTTAAAATATATTATTTTAGTTAAAAGTGTCTTTCAATAAATTGACGTCTTCTAATATTGCCACGGACATTGTTTTCCACTGGTAAAACTGACTGACTGGCTTCAGATGTTTGTGTGTAAGCTTCATTGTCATCAAGCCCACTATGAAAAACATCTTCTTTCATATCTATGGCAATATTGTGCAATACAGCACATGCCACAATAGTTTTTTTTGCAGTTTCTATGTTGCAGTAAAGGCCTCTTAATAAACAGCGGAACCTCTGCTTCCACAACCCAAAACATCTTTCCACTGCATTTCTGGTCCTAATGTGAGCACTGTTGTATCGTTCCTCTTGAGGTGTGGTAGTATTGCGTAATGGAGTAAACAAATAGTGTGTGCAAGCATAGCCACTGTCTCCTAGCAATATGCCTGAGAATGCACCAGCCTCAAATCGCTGCTTCAAACGACTTTCACGAAATATTCTTGAGTCATGAACACTCCCACGCCACCTAGTAACAATGTCCATGATTTTTAAATCTGCATCACAAGCCACCTGGAACAACAGTTAAATATTTTAGTATCTCTTACTCACATAAATATGCATGACTATTCACTATCACTACATATTATAGAACAAAGTTACTGTCCACTTCTGTCTTTTTGTCCGATTCCATATTCCATCCAAAGCCAGAGTGGGTTGTTATTATTTATTGTATACTAATCTCACTACATATGGTCACCCTCAACCCTGTACTAGGTTAGACTACTTTTCAACACTATAATCAACGCCTCATCAGGGATGGGGCTGTGGACAAAAGTCATTGTTCCTTTATATTGGAAGAAAAAAAATAATGTAAAATAATACCTGGACATTAATTGATGCAAATCCTTTGCGGTTAATATACAGTTGACCACCATCTTCACTTAACTTTTTTATTTTTATATGAGTACAGTCAATTGCGCCAATGACTGTAGGGAAATTTGCGATTCTGTGAAACTTTTGTATTGCTTCCTCTTGTTCTGTCAATGTAGCAGGCATTTTTATAAATCTATGTGATATTCGGGCTATGGCTTCTGCAATTTTTTTGCATATCTGACTTATAAAAGGCTGTGAGACTCCGTGCAAATCGGCTGTGTCATCCTGGATCTATAAAAAACAATAACAAAATATTAGTTTGGAACTTAGGACATAATTTAGTTTAATTATTTCTACCAATGTTTTGATAAATGCAATATAAGCTTTGAATCTACTTACTTCATGTCGCGCCCAGCTTCGTAATGCGCAAACCACTTGTATTTCGGGAGACACAGGGCATCCTCGAGCGTCTCTAGTCAAATCTTCTCTTAGTAAGTCCACTATTTTCATCGCATAACGTTTATTAAATCTATACTTTTGCCTGAAATCTTCATCGGATAATTCTACGAAAGGATTGATTCGAACACGATTTATGTTGTGTCGGCGTGGTGTTCCCAACAACTCAGCGGCTTCAATATCATCAATATCAATTAAATCGACCATGTTAATATCCATTTTCGGGTTAAAAACAACACAACACAATGAAAAAGATGCTATAACCTAAAAGAGAAACTTTGACAGATACGATTTAGACCATGGTTTGATCGTTTAGACTAGGGGCCGCCGAGGTTTAGCGTTAGACCATGAAATGGTCTACGGTTTTTCGAAAAACCACGTTTTGTAATATCAATTTTGTTTAAACCGTAGTTTATAGAGATTTAAACCTGGGTTTTTAGTTAAACCGCTTTTTGTAATAAGGCTGATTAGGTTTAATACACATTAATGTAGAGGCGGTATGGAACAGCCCTGCCGACCACTGTCTTACTGTATAGACACGGACTCCCCGAAATTAAATTAGTAACCAGCACTCTTAATTACGTAACACACTATCTATCACAATCTGAATCATTTTTAATGTGTATATTTTGTATAAATAAATTAAAAAGATAATTACATAAAAGAACGAAAGCAAATGCAGATATAATAGTACCAACTTATGTTTTGTGCAGTTACACTGAGGGCATCAAACAGAGATGTAATGACGCCGACGTCAATGCAAGTCTATACAACAACCGAGCAGCATCACATTGGCATCTAAAGAACTACAGATCAGCCCTTTTTGACAGCGAGAGAGCCTTAACTTTCAACCCAAACCACACCAAGGCACGGGTACGCGCGGCCAAAGCAGCCCTCGAAGTAACCAAATACGACTCCTGCATCGAACACTGTGAAAAACTATTAGATGGCGAAAAAAAAGACAAAGAGATAATAGAACTCCTCAACACAGCAAAAAAGAAGAAGTTACAACATGATCGCGACCAAAGAAAGAGAGAGAGAAAAAATGCAAAGGATGGCGAACAAAAAGAGCTGGTTATCAAAGCAATCATTGAACGAGGAATTAAAATATCGAAATGCGATGACGAAGATGACATAGATCTGTCGAAATTAGAACCTAGTTTACCAGGATCGCAGGACGCGATAGTACGTTTTGAAGATGGTATCTTAAGGTGGCCTATATTACTCTTATATCCGGAATACCAAATGACGGATTTTATTAGAGATTGCCCTGAAAACGTGCCTCTGCAAAGTCAGTTAGAACAGCTCTTCCCAGCGCCTTGGGATGAAGAAAACAAGTACAATTGTTCTAAAATTAATGTTTACTTCGAAGGCTACGATAAAATGCCTCATGTGATTAATCCTGCAAAGAATCTGGGTGATTTATTAGTAACGAAGTATTTCGAGCTGAAAGCTGGGACACCCGCATTTTTCGTTCTACCTCGCGGTAGCGTTATCGAGCGCAGGTTTTTGGAAAGTTACATTTAAGTGCGTTTACAGTAGTATTTTTTACGTTTATTTTGAAATAAAAATGTTTTATATTCTGTTAAAAATGCTTTATTTAATTTTTCGTTAATTTCCGTAAAATTTGTGCCTTTAGTACCTATATGGTAGATAATTTCACGACTATAAGTGTAATCAGCTTCTACCTATTCCACGCTGCGAGTGCCTTTTTATTGTACCCGAAAAATCTCACGAGGTTGCTAGGAAAACCTTCTTCGGCTGACTGACTATCCTATTTTGAATCGGAATTTTGATCACAAATATACAGGGTTATTGGTAATATGTGGGCATTCCATTAAGGGGATGTAGGGGAGGTCATTTGCAACCAAATGACCTCTTATGACTTCTATGCATATGTCAACCATTTTCGAGTATTTTGACATTTTATATGGCGGTACACAACATGAAATTTAAAATAAAACGATGCATAATTTTTTTAAATTATTATTTTCTATTACTTTCCATAAAGTTTTTAAATCAGAGCTACAATTTTCATCATTTTGAACAGGATATTTTACTAAAATATTCGATTTCTGCAAAAAATCACGGAAGTACTTTATTGGCAGAACATTCCAATAACATGTACAACTTCTCAGCTATCCAATGAGATACAATATGATACCAGATATCTTAAAAAAATCAAATTACCTACTCGAAAATGGTTGGCATTTGCATCGGGGTTATAAGGGGTAATTTGTTTGCAAATAACATACCCTACATCCCCTTCATGGATTGCCGACATATTACCAATAACCCTATAGATTTTTGCATGTAGGTTTCGCACCTACGTCTAGTGACATAGATGCAAAATCTACATGCGAAGCTAGGTACCTACTAGGCTAAGGTACACACATAACATCACGCCTGTAATCCCCGAAGGGTTAGGCAGAGGGTGGACCTGTGGTACATCCACATTTTGCCAGTTGTTTTTTTTAATTCCCATATAATAGGGGGCGAGCCTATTGCCATTAAACAGGCAGAAATGCAGACACCGGGCTGCTGCTGCAAAATTTCTTATAGAAAATTCCAATAACACTGTCCGACCTGGGAATCATACCTAGGACCTCATGCTCAGCAGCTGCGCTTGCAACCACTAGACGAACGAGTGTCACTGAAACTGGCAGGGCCACCATCAGGGATTTTAATTTTGATAACACAAAAAAATAGTCGCTAATTAGTCGAAATTACTCGCCAAATATCAGTATTAGTCGATCACTGGTTCAAAAGTTATAAAGGTTTATAGGTAGCCGATCTGGGGACTGTCTACCCCAGCTTGGCCCATTTGAATCTCAAAAGCTAGGGCACCTAGCGAAGATCTGTTTTCTCCCAAATTTAGTCGCTAGGTGCCCTAGCTTTTGAGATTCAAATGGGCCAAGCTGGGGTAGACAGTCCCCAGATCGGCTACCTATAAACCTTTATAACTTTTGAACCAGTGATCGACTAATACTGATATTTGGCGACAAATTTCGACTAATTTATTGCGTTATCAAAATTAAAATCCCTGATGGTGGCCATGCCATGTGTCAGTGCCACGACGAGCGAGGCAATCCAAGGTATTTACTGAAAAAAACTGACGTAAAACAATAAAACAATGTGAATTGTAAGAAATATATTATTCGATATCCTGTTCGTCCATGTCATAACCCTGCTGATGCGGGTAGAAGTCTCCGGGCGCTTCGAAGTCCTTCTGTTCGCCGAGCCCCCCTGGGTAGGGGTGGTGGGGCATCGTGCCCATCCACTGTGGGTACCAGTAGAGACCCTGGACAGAAGGAAAAATGAAATAAAAAAACTGCAAGAAGGCGTTGACAATTTTTTATGGAAGAGCCAAAGTTAATGGTCCAGAAAATCGCGGACATACGTACATACAGCTCACATACAGAACCTACTTTTTGGAAGTCAGTTAAAATAATAGTGCTATTCTTCCTGTATCGAATACAGAACCCCTTTTTTTGTAGGCAGCTATAAATAATTCAATTCTTCTTGTATAGTCCCATCGAATTAATATTAAAAGGTTACTTTTACAACAGATAGTCCCCAGTCGTTAGTCCCTTGTTTCTCTCTAGTCTATTATGTAAAAAGCTTACCGTGAAAACATAGCAGTGAGTTTGAAGTGCGCTGTCAATAGAGTCAATCCCCTAGCATCAGAACGAATGACAGCTCACTTCACATAAGTCGTCTTCCTTACCTTATTCGCGCCAGCGGAGTTGCAGGTGAACCTGTCGTCGTGAAGGTCGATCATATCCAGGTAACTCTTGCCTGCGATGGAGCCGTAGTTTGGCGGGTACATGAACAAACACCCGTCGAGAATATCTGCATAGGAGAGGCAAAATAATAAATATTAAGCACTATAACGGAAGGGCAAGATGACTGGCGGCAGCTGGATGAGAGTAGCCGATGATCGAGTTATAGCCTGACCTGACCGATACAGCAGTACCGCGCCTTAGGTATGCTGGCGAGGCGATTGGCGGGGGGCCGTTAGCGTTGACGAATGAGCGGCCTGCACTGCCCCCCCTGTCTCGCCGCGCCAAACATACCTCAGGCGCGGTACAGCGATATCGGTCAGGCTATAATTAAATGGCGTTCGATTAGAGAGGCATATGTACAGCAATACCTACTACCCAAACTGTTATAGGCTGATCAATTCATCATAGGGGACCTGTTTCAAAGTGGCTTTATTTTCCAGGTAAATAAACAAACTGCATTGAATGTGTGTTAAAAATTTGATACGGATCGGAACTTATTCGGAGGTGATGAAACATAGAGTGCATAGAGTAAAACTTCTAAGCACAAAAACATTAAAAAAAATAAAAAACCGACTGCAACTAAAAAGTTCAAAACAAGCTCACTTTTCAAGCAATGTGATGCAGCTGGTGGCAGTTATTTTAGTTCACATTATTACAGTATTTTTCTGTAAAGAAGCGACGCACGCTTTATTTGTGGTAACCAAGTTTACAAACACGCTGTGAATGTGGGCGTGAAGAAGTCTTTTATTTTGCATATCGGAGATGGGGAAACAAACTAAGCTTTATCCAAGTTGAAGTTGCGTCAGCACATAACACACACACGCACACACACACACACACTTCCGACTTCGCCATTGTCTCGGATGGTACCGAGAGCTCCTGCGCTTACACACACATTCATAGCGCGTTTGTACACTTGGTAACCACAAGTAAAGCACGCGTCGCTTCGTGACATTAAAATACTATACTTATTGACGTCTAATATCCGCCATTTTGATTTTATAAATAAGAAACTTTTAACCAGCGCGCGACCAAGACATGTCGATAGACACCTCATGTATTCAAATCTATCCAGCCGTTAGGATGCTTCGAGAGTTTATAGAATCCTACATCCCACAAAGATACAGTCATAGATACGCATGAAAAACATAACTGTCTTTGCTGTCGCGCAGTCGGGTATTATAAGAAAATAGTTAAGCCAGACTAGTACTTCGCACCTACTTGATCAAGGAATCGAGGTGGTATGCAAGCAAAGCTCGTTACAGAAACATTATCATAATACAGGATAACAGCTTATAAGATAAAATTCCACTCAAATTCAAATGCAGTCTTCACTTCTTTTGTCTTTCATACAGTTTGGTAGAATCTTACAAGGCACAGTGATGTTATCTTCATCTGCTTCTGGTTTTGGCGTCGGCTCGATGTAGGGCGGCACTGCGTCAATACCAGACCCCGGGTCGCCAGGGATCAGGAATGGACCTGAGAAGCAGAAAATTTGGTTGATTTGCGAGAAATTGTATCTTTCATTGGTCGAAGTCTAGGGTAGTATATGAATCAAGGTTCTACCAGGTACTTACGGCGGTCCTGGGAGATTAAGTCATACCTAATACCTATTGTTTTGTTCCAAATAGTAGAAAAATATTCCTTGGCTTATTAAATTTATTTTCTATTAAAAAGAGTTTTACGAAATCGAGGCCAATCTTGCAGTGGACTGAAATGTCCGGAGATACAAAATATTTCAAGAGAACGATGTTTTTTGTTGTTGAACGATGAATGTTTTAGTTAGAGATACTTCCGAAGTAAATGGCATGCAGCGACGTAAGATGATGAAATAACTTGCAGTACCAAAAGATGATTTCCACCAAACGGCTCGCATCGCATCGGATCGGAAAGGATACGAACGGATGCGGCGACAGCCGATCGCGTCCAGCAGGATGTCGACGCATACGATCGGCTTCGTACCGTCGCTTGCGAACGTAACCGTTTCTGCGCCTAGTCAAATAATTTCATTCCTACCGTGTTAACGATACGATGATACGACGACAGGCGAACGGAGCCGATCGTGCGTCTCAGCATACTTTCGGCTACGATCGCGTGTCGCGGACGACGCCCGCGGTGTAGCTGCTGTGCGCGGCTTCGTAATATAGACTTTAAATACTTTGTACACGATTGAGAGATTGTAAAATCCGTGCCGATCCGATGCGATGCGAGCCGTTTGGTGGAATTCATCCTTAAGTTTACACAAGTGCTGCAGAACTGTTTTACTTTTTAAAGTGAAACTTTTATTACATCGTCTCAAACTTTTTCGTGTGTGTTGCATGTCGCGTGACGGTCGTCCGAGGAGTAGGGATAAAGTGAAAGGAAGGAGGTTTTTAGTTAAATGTCTATATTGTGAAAAAAAGTTTCACTTTTACCGTGGTTTCATAAAACCATACAATCCTTTTTTTTTACCCCGTGAAGAACAAGGAGAAGTATGGTTTTCTTTTTTAGAATTGTTGGCCTACCTTCATTAGTTAGAGAGGCACCAAAGGAAGAACTAGGTAATCTTACCTCCATAATGGTTGGTGTAGTTCCACTCACAGACGTGATGGTCGCAGATCAACGGAGAGTGACGCTCTTTTGTGTAGTATGTGTTACCGTTGGGTATAGTCTGTAAAGAAAGGTTTGTTAAAAGTGGGGTCTTTACTAAGAATATAAGCCATGGGACGATGTTTAAGAATACTATATGTCAAGGAACTTAATGGTACGGCCCACTCTCTCTCATTCTGGTTGTAATGGAAGCTTAACAACTGATGAATGTTCGTTCTTGAGGAGATACCCCGACACACAGAACATTTGTAAAATGAGCTAGAAGATTCACTTAAAAAACCCCAACCCATAGTGTAAACTTTAATTTCTTATTTATTTAAAATTACATGCACCACATTACAGAATTGAATCCCAAGACGTAGTACAGAGCAAATAACAAACTAAAAAGTGACACAAACACATACTTAAGTAGGCTAGGTAAAATACTTACAATAAAAAGAAAATGTAAACACAAGAAAAACAAAATTAACAAACACAAGTTTAATTTAGTCGGGAGTTGGAGCAGTATTTTAGGTATAGGTTGAGCTCCTTAAGTTCTGAGTTGAGCTCCACGATTAGTGACAAATGCGTGCACTGACTGGACAGGTCTACTCATTCTGTGTGGTTTTTCCTCAAAAGACCATTTCAGACATAAATCTACATGGTCTTCACATGATCCGACCAAGATTATGTCCGGACTTTAAAAGAGACTGGGACCTCTCAGTTTGTTTCGGCCTTTCTTCTCAGAGTAGTCAGATAGGAAACGCCAACCTATCTAGTTTTAAAAATATGATTGACGTGTAAAAGTGTTTGTATAAACCAACTTACAGAAATAAAATCATTTATCATTTATTACTTTAAAAAAATTGTATGTAATACTGCAGTCCATTGCAAAATACCTCCCCAATAAAATTATTTATTATTAAATTTACACACACTATCTTTACAGGAAGACTCCTATACAATAGTGGATTGCGAGTGGTGAGCAAAAGTCAGTAGCAACTGTAAACTGCAGTTAATTTTTTCCAAGCAATACAATTATGTAGAAAATGAATTGTCTGGTGATCAAAGTTTAATAGGAACAAAGTTTTAAAAGGTCAGCCATCAAGCAGGGAGTATCAAGTATCACCTTACCACTTACCAGCAAATAATCGTAGTGCCGATAGCGCACGCCCTGTATATTGAAGTCCAGTATGAAAGTTCCTGACGTGATGATGCAGGACGCAGCAGACAATGGAGGCAGTTTGTACATCTCTGTGCCACACTTGACGATAGCCTTCGGTAGAGTAGACACGTCGCGGACTTTTTGCACGAGCTTCTTGAAAGGGAACCTTTTAGAATAGATACCTATCGATTATATTAAAACCTTTTTCAGACATAACTGCAACTGCTTTTGAAGGATTTCTGTATGTTTTCAAGCATATAACTAGCAATCTTTCGTAGGGAAGACCTTCCTGACTGTTGCAAACTAGCTGTCGCGCGTTTGAATTAGATTGAAAACATAGTCCATTATTAGGTACAGTACAGGGATAGTATCGAAAGAACCATTGTCATTCTCACTAAGAGATTACTAAATATGAAATGTACTAACCTGAATACACAAATACCTGTATGACACTCCAAACCATGCAGGTAGTTGTCAGTTGGGAAAGAAATACTCGGATCGTCCAGTAAATAGTACTTGGACTCATCATGGAAGTGCAGAAAGCCGAGAAAGACGAAGGATCTGTCTTTGCAGTACGGAGCTACCCCTCTGCCCATGTCGTAAATGTCGCTGTAGAGCTCCGATATGAAGATGTATACGTTTCTGCCACAGTAGAATTCTGAGGGACAAAGGTTCAATACTTTTCGGTAGTT
Organism: Griposia aprilina; assembly: GCA_916610205.1. Classification (NCBI taxonomy): domain Eukaryota; kingdom Metazoa; phylum Arthropoda; class Insecta; order Lepidoptera; family Noctuidae; genus Griposia; species Griposia aprilina. The sequence goes on along the minus strand of OU744304.1, from coordinate 13,902,892 downwards.
TAGAGGTGGTAAACAGATCAATTGGAAAACAATACGATGGCGATAGGTTTAAAGTGATATTTACACTGATCTTTCATAATTTTCTGGACGAGAGGAGGAAAAGATTCTATCCAGAGTGGCTTTAGTTCTGTTGTCTAGGGAAAGATACGTATAGAAGCCAGTTAACTACTCTAGTGGTCTATCAGTCTGTGAATAAGGATTACGGATCGTCTTACCTTGGCTCATATAAAACTCCATAGGCACGGGGCCTCCAGTGTAGGTGGCCTTTCGTTCAGCAGCCACTGCGTTGTGGTTCTCATACATCGTCAGCATGTTGTCTATGACGTCATCTAACGTTATCAGCAGGATCTGTTCGGTGTTAAAATCATGAAAAGCAATGAGAAAAAGCTAGGTAATAAAAGAGGTCCAGAGCCTTATTATGTAGTACCTAGCCATTTCTTGTAGACTTCTGACCTTAGCGATCGATTTCCAAGACAGAACAGTTATATATTTTTTACAGTAAGACTTACCTTAAGTTCTTGAATGTGTAGTCTCACAAATCGGCCTAAATGATCTGATGCTATGTGGACTCTCTCGTTGATAAGGTACTGGGAAACAAAATTCAAAGCTTTTACAGTAACATTTAAAATGATAGCTACAGGTAATTGGCAGAAAGAGATTACTTCTGCGAAAGAAAAAGCGAAAACGGACGAATTTAAAGGATCTCGGTGTGGGATCGACTGAAGTACGTCCAACCCTTCCCTGGTAAACTAGTTTATCTACCAACGTGGTGAATCTTTTCACCAATGCATGAGCAACATTCATAAAGCTCCTGGAGATCGATAAGAGAAGAGCCGCAATTATGTCCTCATCCCTGTTTTTTTTTTGTTATTTAGTGTTGGGTGTTGGTACCTGGTCCTCAGCAGTCTTGACCCTCAACATCTCGTTCTGGTAGAGCCACAGGTTGTCCAGTTTGTCTGTGGGGTCGTGGCCGTAGATCTCGAACGCGTCTATGATCATGGCGAGGGTAAGGTTCTCGTTCGTCTCCATGCAACATGGGTGGTTTCGTAGGTTGTACGGACGCTAGTTTAGAGGAATTGAAACATGAATTAAAGTTTAACAACTATTTGTCTTAGTTTAATTTGGCGAGTTGGGTAGTGTGATTTGTGTTTCTCTTGTTTTGTTACTTTAAAATAAGGTTGGTGCAGTATTAAACACGAAGCATAGAGCTAGGCGGAAAAGCAAGACAGGGAAAGGTGAAACTGGTCTAAAAGATGCTCTGTTTGTTTTTTAAACTCATCATCAAATTTAAACAGGACAAACAATGGTTTAAAGTCCCATGTTCGTTAAAAATCTTTAATAAAATATATGTAAGGAACTAAAATAAATAATTTTAGTTTCGCCCACCGTAGAACATTTTTAAACGGTTTTTAGTAGTAACATTTTAAAAGTAGAATACTTACAGTTATCTGTATAAGGAGGAGACATAATAGAAACAGCACGCATGCGTGAATGCGCGCGTCCATTTTGTAAACATGGCGTTTGATCGGGTAGCGAGCGCGGGAATAATTAAACAAATTGGCAATTTAAATGGCTTACCTTATCAATGTCTTGACCTTGATACTAATTACTTTATTGAGACTAGAACATTTTATGAGCTTGCTTCGGTTATAAAGAAATAATACCATTTAAAAACATTATTTTGGCGAAGTCAGATGTGGTCGTATATTTTTCCTGCAGGTCTCTAAAATAGGATCAAATCCTGCATGCATAGAGACCTCTTCCATTGCAATTCTGAAGATTTGAATAAGTTTCTGAAACCACTTAAGGAGGTACCTACCTGCCTAAATATGATCATCTCTAATCATGAATAATGTTATTGAAAAACCTCTCAATAGCATTTAATACACTTTGTTCTACGTTTTGAGATACATTATGAAGTATTAAAGGAAAACCAATAATCTTTAGATCTCAAGAGTACTTTTCAAAACCGCTTGCAAACCGTAGGCATGTTTTGATAACACAGAGATTAAATTCACAGAGGATTTATAATCACCACAATAATAGAAATAAAACAAACATCGAATAACATTTTATATTATTTAAAATACACACCTAGAATTGTTCATTTCATCACAATACATATTATTAAGTATATTTATACAACATTATTGCACTTGGATACATTTCTAAATATTCATATGGATATAAGCATGGATACTTTAATCAAAATTAAACGGTAAGGCGTAATTGAAGACAAGCATCTTTTGTATTCATATATGTAGATTTTACCGCCAAAATCTTGGAAGCCCAATTTCTTATGCTAGATATACAGATGGTGGATTTCTTAGACTAACTTTGAGTTTTCTTTATAAAGTGAATCAGTTTCATTAATATGCAGGGTAATTATTTCTTATCCTTTTGCATTGAGTCATATAAAATGACTTACTTATGTATTCGTGACAAGAGTCGAGCCAACTTGCGTGTTCTTTGTAACTTCGAGATTTGTAGATTTGTAGGCTGCAGTTTTCATCTACAATGATTATTGATAGCTTGCAGCTTGGTAAAAATTATCATTAGCCGTAATTTTTCCTCTTTGGCTGCGTCATCATTCCCTCTATTTTTAGATTTACAATTGTTATTGTCAAATGTCTTAATTTTATCGCTATTATTTTGTCTATATTCTTTTTTCCTAAATCTGTATACCTAATATAGAGTTTCTAAATGTTGGTATCACAATAATTACATATAACATAACTAACTAGTCTAATCAACATGTATAATTTAGTACAATACTCTATTAATATAATCAACAACAATTATATTTAGAAAATGGAAGACATCATTTGGATATACTCGTCAGGATAATAGTTTAGTATACTACTCCACCAGCATTCTTCTTATTAAATAAATTGTATAAGTTTGTAAATAGATCTTTCAGTATGACTAAACACAATAAAAATTATAAAAAAACACATTCTTGTGTAAGTACATAAAAGTAAAAATGATCAATATAACAGATTTGTTCTTTATCTTAAAATCGGAGTAAATAAGGATATACTAGAACGTCAATCATTTTACTACGATATAATACCTAAGATTAGATTAATGTAAATATTATCCAAATATGTTTTTGATATTTATACGTACAAGCAAATAATGACTCTTTTTCAATAGCATCATTATTAATGGAAGACTTCGTTGTTACATATTCAAAAACATAATAATTTCATTGGAAGACATTGGATTAACAGTATATCATATATTTGTAAAGTTAGCTAGACAATTATAACTATTTACATAAAAATCTGGAGTAAAACGAAGTAGCGAAGGCAAGAGGCGATCGTTCTCTTATACATTATTATTGTCTCTATACGAAGAAAATAAGATTCGCTAACAAAATCTATTTGCCCGTATACTAAACAGACCTAAAATACAAAACTTATCAATACATCGGTCTAGGTACATAAATCATGCATTCAACATTCAGCCGCTTAGTTATTGCGACAAAGTATATTTTACGATGTGTGCATAAGTCTAAAAATAGTTCAACAATGAGTCTAATATTATGGGAAATTAGAACGGCAAACCTATCTTGAACGCCTTGATCAGGGCCGACCCTGAATCGTACATACCGATGACTCCAAAGAGGACACCAAGGCATATAATAAAGTAATCGTATGCAATCCTAGTGGTTTCCATCGTATTGCCTTTCAATTTGAGGTGGAAGTACGCTGGCCAGATGAAGCTCAACATAGTTCCAGTGAAACTGCCGATGAATCCCATCAAAATAGCGAAGTGGGGAATAAATATTGCCATCAAAATAGTGAACATTATCACACCCAGTCTCCATGCAAGTCCCCACACTTTCAGTTCTCCATCTAGCGCATAAATTACAGGGAAAAATGTTTTAGGTTTGCCTCTAAATAGAGCACGCTCAAGCAAATCGCACGCCGCATAGTAAGGCAGAGGGTAACTCAGTATCGCCTTGATGACAAGGAAAAAGTTTACAAGACCTTTAAACCCAGCTGAACGTAAGTTATTCGTGATAACTTGCTGGGTATCGTTTTGGAAGGTCAAAAAGCACAAATATCCAAATATGGATTTAAATGCGGCAGCTGCGATATGTGACCAATCTAACATCCATTCGAATTTGGACCGATCCTCCATATTTCCTTCTAATGTTGGCAGAAATATCTGCGAGGTGTATGAGAAAACGATGACGCCCAAACTGATTGGGAAGTTCTCAAAATCCAAAGTCCACTTTACCTTAGACCAGCCCCAATCCCCGATGTTAAGGATACAATACCCCAGGACAATAGCGTTAATAATCAAGTGGCTCATAGTGCACCAGAAGGACAGCATACTGACACTTTTCAGTGACTTTAGGAAAGCCAGGGGCAAAAGAAAGATTCCTATTAACATCATCCAGGACCGCGTGTCAATGGCGCCGTCAGGGAAGGTTCCAATCATGAGATCGCCGCACACGACGACATACAGAATACATGTCATGAGAAGTTCAATAATTTGAGCGAGATTGACAATTCTTGCGCCATATTTTCTGCCGAAGCATTCTTTGGCAATGCTGACATAAGAGTCACGGACTCTGACGCGTTGGCCTGACACGGGATCGTCTTCGTAGAGGCATTCCACGAGGATCTTACCGGTGTAGCAGCAAATGTGGGCGATGCCGATCATCGCAGCGATCGCCCAGTAACCCCCTTGTAAGACAGCGAACGGCAGGGATACTACGAACATACCCTGAAAGGAGAACAGTTACTATTAGCCGAAGTTACGTTTAAATTATGAGTTTACGAATTTCTTTTGTTCTAATTACCTGAATAGCATTGGTGACGTTCCAAGCTGCCTGGTACTCATTGATCTTCGCACCAGGTGGGCCTCCACCTTCCTCAAAACCACCACCTTCTTCAGATGAAGCGTAAAAATCAACGCTTTGCATGCTCTGAGTCCTGAAATCTCAAGTAAAATGTTAAACATGTCTCTGATTTCTCATTTCTTTTCTTCAAGTTTCTTTGTAAATGATGTTTTTTACCTAGGAGCTATCCCATCTTGTTGGGGATACGTGTTCTGATAGCTGGTGAAGGAGTCTTCGGCTTGCAGGGCTCCGCTTAGGAACGGGTTAGTTGGATTCGTCGACTGGTAGCTTGGTGATGTCGTCTCGTTCATAGTTGAAAGTTCGCAGCTTTCACCCATATTGTCTGAAAATTGTAAAATTGGAACATGTAACTGTGCCTATGTTATAAGTCTTGACAAGAAACTTACTTAAACTGTTTTTATTTATTTTTAGTTCTTTAGATTCAGCACTTTTCAACATTTTTGATTTGGTTACAATGATTCCAATTTGGTTTTGAAAGTTCAGTAATAGTCATGTTTTAATTTTATACCTATATATAATTATATTAGGAAGGCTAGTCATGTGAGGGAATCATTGAGATTAGGTTCTCTTACGAGTACCTGTAAAGTCTTCAGTTTATTGATTAACCTACTGACCTTGTGTAGTAGACTCACCTACGTTCGCGAACCTGACATTTTGCGGAGGACGCGGGGGCGCGCCTGGCTTCTCCGGAATCTGCTGGCGGACCGTCTGCATGGTGACGTCCAGGACATTCCTCAGGGGAGGCAACTTGAACTTGGCTAGATGATGCATTTTGAAGCTGGTTTACAACCTCCTAGCCCTTTTTATTTAGGCTGTATATATAGCCGTCTACTTATTTTAATATCGCTGTTATTTTATTATTTTGGAATTTTCGATTTTAATTAACTATTTTCTTTAATTAAACTTTAAAATTGACACCAACGGGAAGACATCGATTTTTAATAATAACAATAAATATATATTTTTCACTTCTAATTTCACGAACAAATTTTTTATATTTTTTTTTACTCTTAACACTATTTTGGAAGACTTCTTTACACTACTCTATGTTAATTTTTATTACATTATTGTTTTAACGTGCCTTTGGTATTTGGAGCAGCCATTTTTTCCTTGATTTACTTTACTTTACTCATTGTTTCCGAAGAAACTTTTATTTAATTGTATAGTTTTCACTAATGTTGTCCACTGGGTGGTTGTCTCGACGTTTCACGGTTGATTTTTGATAGATTTTATCATTTTTAAAACCGTATTCTTGGATACAATGGCTGCTCGGCACGGTGGCTCGTACTGTGGGGAGGTTTCACCCCGAGGCGCAGGGGATGTGCGCGGTGAGGCGATCGATACATCGACTACACGCCAGCTTTTCTCACGGAAGGAATGTTAATTTTTGCTGAAACGTTTATCTAGCAATGTTACACCTGTCCATAGAGACTGTTATAATTTAGGAGCTTTACTGATGTAGTAGCATAACGAGCCTTGATGGAATACGATGTGAAATCTGACCATTATGCAAGTTTTTATTTGTATATTATTTTAAACTAGTATCTATATTGGTAGTTACCTAAGCAGAACTTTTAGTTTGAGATAGATAGCCTATCTATCCTTGCGTATATTAATTGATATAACGTGTACCTATCTACCTAACGGACTTACCTACCGCCTTATGTAATTTAGTACCTGCAAAAAGGAAGAAGCTTTTTCATAGGGTTCAAATTACTAGATGAAAGAGCAACAGCTGCTTGCACCTGTTTCATACAAAGATTGAAATCTGATGATCTAGCTAGGTTTTGACACACTACTTCTACAACATTTCAACAGTCAACTGTTCGACGACTAATATGGCGGGCCCAATAACACTTTGGCTTGCTTTTATACCTTGTAAGAAACCTACGTTCCTATTCCCAAGTCTTCCCTACATCTTTAACTCTGCCGGCAAACCTTATTGCATTAGTTGTGACCACCATCCTAATTGCCTAAAACACTCTCATTCACAATCTGAATAATTTTGAAGGATATTGCTAATCCATTGCTTCATATGTTCGAAAAATTTGTCTGCTCAACAACGTAAATAACGCAATGAATGTTGTTGAACTGTCAAAATGAAAGCCATTCCTAATTACCCCGCGGGTATTTAAAACAAAATTCGGTCTGGCGAGTCACGCTAGGAAATAATAATTTCAAAGGGTCGCCGGTTTCGAAATCGATAAGGAGCACTATATATTATCAAGCAGTGGCGTGCCTAGGGGTCAAAATTAGGGTAAGACGACATAACTATATTAAAAAAAAAACAGGTAGGTATGTCATTATTTTTATCAATTCTTGTGACATGATTGAGTTAGTTAATTTACAAGTTTGCATGACGTGTAGTTTGTTTATGTTTTTTGTTGATAGGTTCACGTTTAATTGAAAGCCGGGCTTTTCGGCTTTAAGGGAAGGAACGCCACTGTTATCAAGTAGGTAGGTAAGTACAGTCGCCAGCAGGTCAAGCTAGACGAAACTGTCAAAATTCTCCAAACGATTTTAAACCTAAAAAGATTGGTGATTAAGTTCAAAATCGAATGAGAAAATTTAACAGTTTGTGGTAACTTGCTAATAAGTAAGTAAGTTGTAAGTTTGTGGTAATGTGCTGGCGACTGTACAAAAAAACTTAGATACTGAGGCCTATTAGCAAAAATAATTAAGCCGTAGTTATTCAAATAGTCTGTAACCAAATGGAGTAATAAAAATATGTAGCTAACAGCGTCGTAGTACCTACAATCTGGCAGTGAACTCTTGATTGGCAATCGATTAATTGGCGTTTAATTGAGCTTCGTTTGTTATGTACTGTGGTTTTACAGTCGGCGTTATGGCCCGTCCTGGTAAGGTGTTACTGCTGCTTGTTTTACTTTTAACATGTTTTTATACGTTCACAGTAAGTATCAGCCTACCATTAAATGTACTTATGCTCTCATTAGCCTCAGTTGTGTCTTTTGAAACGAAGTTCCTTATCGCGCGTTGCGAAAGGGGGCTAGACGGAAAAAAATTAGACCAAAAGTTGTAACGACACTTTTTGCTATAGTTGTAAGCCATGCGGCGTGCGCGTGTTTCTCTGTCTGTCTCTCTCTCCATCTCTCTCATATAAAGCAAGCCTTTTTTTTTTTTTTTTGTTTAATGGCTCTTCGTTCCATCCGGGTGTCCCTTGACACGTCTCAAGTTTTTTTTTTTTAAATCATGATTTTTGGACCCTTCCCCCCTCCTTCTCACAGGTGGCCATATTGACCCCTGATGTGACGCAACATTACTTTGCAGTTTTAAATTAAACATAATAGAGTCTGTAATATTTTAAAGTTTTTCGATGGAGTTGAAGTTTATAGTTTTCATACTATATATATACATTTGAGTCATGTGGTGACGTCACAAATCTTGTGATCATAGAAACATAGATCTATGCTTAAGACTCATCCCCATCTTTGTCATACGCCTACACACTTTGTAGACGAAAATTATGGAGGGTGACTTAACTATGTTTTAACGTATCGACAAGACGTAGTTCGGTGTTTGAGTCCTGCCATCTGAACAAATACCAGCAAATACTCGACGCTGAAAGTGATCTACTTTCGTATTTCCCCTAACAATTAACTTGGACCTTAGTATGAAAGAGATAGAGATAGTTTACCTACATGAAAATGCTGATTTGCGGGCTTAGCATGACGCTGTCTACCTCTTCGAAGAATAGACAAGGCTATTCCCATACAAAGTAACATTTCGTTTCTCCATTTTTGATATCGCACCGTAAAAATCCTTCTAAAATCTGTCATTTTGTCTTTCGTTTTACCGATCGTTGTCTAGGTCCTTTTTAATGTAGACTATTTCAGAAGACAGTTGTCTAAGGTAGTGAAGACAATTTGTTTTTTTTATCGCCATGCTAAACACGGTAGAAAACTTTTTACTAGACGGCCACATAGTATAAAAATGGAATGGAAACATTGTTTTTTTCACTTTTTGTATAGAAAATGTGAAAAACCTACGTGTTGAGTTTTAGGGGTTTAAGGGTTATCATAAAGGGGGTCGAAATTTTCATTATTTTTGCGATAGGACACACCATTTTCGAGATATAAGCAAAATAAAAGATAAACGTGAATAAATTACTGAATTTCGTAATAAGTGCCGTTCACTCTTGCTGCCGTCTTCACGAAACGTCATTTTTGTCTATTCTTCCGTCGACAAGACAGTGCTTGTGCTAAGCCTGCTGTGAGTGTAAATGTGATTTATTCTGTAAAAATCACACCGTGAAAACATAGGCCAAGTGAGCTTAAAGTGAGTTGTCACTCCACCCGACAACGACGCACAACCTGTTGCCATTGAATCAGTACATGATTCTGAACCCCCCTGCATTGAAAGTTTTCGTCGGTAATAAACAATAACCGGCGAAAAATTTCAACGCAAGGGGAACACACACGCTTTTTGACCGCGTAGGTCACTTTTCTATGAGACAGCAGTTTTTTTTTTGTTCACCGACGAAAATTTTCTCACTGCTGGAATCATGTGCTGAATTCCTTTTCGTTCCAGCATTCATACATAATATCAAACCACCCATGCTGCCAATCGCTCGGCGAGAACGTAACCCTAGCAATGGTCATAGACGCGTACGAGATCTATGGTCATGACCCCACAGACAAGCTGGATCATCTGGCCCACTACCAGATTGAGATGATGAAGATCAAACGGGCTCCTGATCAGGTAAGTGACGGAGTTAAGGACTGACCACACTAATCGAGGCGGAATCCGCTTGAGCCAGTTAGAAAGTACTTTATGTCCATGCAATTTAAGCGAATAAGTAGTTCGACACGGTATCGAGTCGCGTCTTCCGAAACCATAAGAGGCGAATGAAGTATTATTGTATGGACATTTCAGAGCTCTTTCTGACTGGCTCAAGCCGATTCCGCGTCGATAATTGTGGTTGTGAAGACCAGTGAGCACAAGTTTAGCTAAAATAATAGGTACCTTTATGCCCGTTTTCACTAACACTAAGCGATATCTAAATGATTGCCTAAATAAAAGCGGTTGGATTTTCAACTTTCACCGCTGAGCTGAGCGTTCTAAATTCAACAGTGTAATAATATTTCGGCGGTTCCTTGTGTTAATTAAAACGGGCATTCATGGGCGTACTAGCTTTGGGCCCAAGGGGAGACAAATCAGATTTTTTTCAGGCCGGGTCCCTCGTTCTTGTTTTACCCTAAACACTACACCAAAGATCAGGTAGGTATATACCTATAAGTATAATGTGTAGGGAAAACACCCGCAGGAAATCATGTTTTTTAAGTAGTAAAATAAGTAAACATAAATATAAGGATTGAATTGTTTAATGAGACAAATCTATTTTAAAAGTAATTTTCTCGGATCATCAGCAAAACGCTTTATGACGTCTTCCGTGAACGTATCGCTCTTATTGTTCACAATTTTTAATGAACATTGAGCATACAAAGCCGAGCAAACAAGCACTGAGCAAAAATTACATACCTATGTTGAATTGTGAGCAATAAAATAAAAATAAATATAATACATAATTAGATGCGTGATTTTTAATAATAGTTTTCTAAGGACATTAAATGAATACTTTTCTTCGTCTATGTTTAGCTTTTTTAAAACATGTCAAATAAATGCATAATAAATTGCAAAGTACTTTAGTTTTACCGTGACTCATAACGTAACTTTTATTGGCAACAGTAGTTATTTCGCCATACAAAATACAGGGGGGGGGGCGTCTGCCCTCCCCTGCCCCCTCTAGGTACGCCCGTGCGGGCATTAGTTTTCTTAGTAGAAAGTGCTTTGTAATAAAAGCATAGGTCACCGTTATATGTTTTTATAGATAACGGAATCCTTTAAACGCAAAAGGAGGTGGTATTCAGAAGGTATTAAACAAAAAAACAACCGACTTCCAAAAAAAACACTAAAACACGTGAAAAATAACTTTAATTTCGGAAGTCGGTGCCTTTGGTTTTGTATTTTCGTGTTTGGCCACCGACTTCCGAAATTAAACTTATTTTTCACGTGTTTTAGTGTTTTTTTTGGAAGTCGGTTGTTTTTTTGGAAACAAGTTTTTATTTTTCACTTTTTAGTTGCGGTACCTACCCCACACAAATTCGTATACCACTACTTGGTGTGTAAATAACAGTGACAGGAAATTATTAACACATCATCCATATAAACTAAGTGGAAAAAATCTGCAGTATTAAGGATAACTCAAAAACTACTGGTCAGACCTTGATCAAATTTAAATGGGACCACATGTGAAGCACCACCTATCAAATAAAAAAAGAATCATCCAAATCAGTTCACCCAGAAAAAAGTTATGAGCTAACACACATATAACATACAGACGAATTGAGAACCTCCTCCTTTTTGTGAAGTCGGTTAAAAAATGCAAAGATCGCAGGGGATATTAAAATAAAACCGGCCAAGTGCGAGTCGGACTCGCGCACGAAGGGTTCCGTATCATTATCTACAAAAACGGCAAAATCACGTTTGTTGTATAGGAGCCCCCTTAAATATTTAGTATTTTATTTTGTACGAGTATTTGTTGTTATAGCGGTAACAGAAATACATCATCTGTGAAAACTTTAACTGTCTATCTATCACGGTTCATGAGATACAGCCTGGTGGCAGTCGGACAGACAGACGGAAGGACAGCGGAGTCTTAGTAATGGGGTCCCGTTTTACCCTTTGGGTACAGAACCCTAAAAACTAACAACTTAGATATATGTTGGCGGCTGGCCATTTCGGATAACCTAGATTTAGGTTCTGACAGGGAATGAGATTGTAGTTTTAGATTTAAATAATGCGATTAAAATTTAAAGCAGAGATGGATCAGTAATTTCCAGGATCTGTGTTTGTTTTGATGGATTTAATATGTCCTATGAAACTTCCTAAAGGCTGGGAGACGCCCTAAAGACAGCTGTGGCCAGTACAAATGGCATCGTATTATGAGGTATTTTGTAATTATTATTAACCCACTTCAAAAAGGAGGAGGTTATCAATTCGGATGTTTGTATTTTTTTTTTTTTGTGTATGTTCGGGCATAACTCCGTCATATATAGACGGATTTGCAAAAATCGTTTTTTGTTTGAAAGGGTATACTCTCGAGGTGGTCCCATTGTCACCATGTCAGAATCTGATGAAGGGATCCCATGGAAATCGAGGGAAATCTTCAAATTTTACAGGCACGCCTATAGCGATTTGGGTTTTTTTTATAGTAACTCGTGCATTTGCTCTCGGAAAGCACCATTCGGTGAAGTGGAACTGATAATGAAGACCAGAGGTGGCCGCCGGAACTACTCAATTATAAGTATTTCACAGGCTACGATTCGATTACTTTAATATGGTTGCTAAGCAATTTATGCTGGTCACAATGAATATGGTCAAATGGTGCTGATAGTGGCTTCACCATCAGCTCCAGTTCTTTTGGTTCTTACCAGGAGAACTCCTCGACAATTAACGTCCCTGCATCGGGAAAAGGAATATTTTGTAAAAGGTGATGAGTAGTTGACATTAGGCTATTGTAACTTAGATAAATTAATAGCTGACTCACTAAAAAGTGAAAAATAAAAAACTTTCTTACCAAAAAAAAACAACCAACTTCAAAAAAACACACTACAAACTGAAAAATAACTTTAATTTCGGAAGTCGGTGGCAAAAAACTAAAATACAGATCCAAAGGCACTGAATTCCGAAATTAAAGTTAATTTTCAGTTTGTAGTGTTTTTTTTTTGAAGTTGGTTGTTTTTTAAAGTACGTTTTCATCTTATTGCTATTATAGTTTTCTATTAGTTATAGTATGTAAGCAGTGGATGTCTTTTTTTTCTATCACGTCCTGTTTTTAAGATACACACCAATAACCTTTTTTTAAACGACCATTTTCTATTCCATATTAGTAAATTAAATCGCTAGATAATCTATTGAGAAAATATGTTAATTTCCCGTTAATATCTTTGACATTACCTGTTTATGAGTGTAATAATACAGTTTTCAAGATGAATACTGGAATAAAAACTCTTTTACAAAAAAACAACCGACTTCCAAAAAAAAACACTAAAAGACGTGAAAAATAACTTTAATTTCGGAAGTCGGTGTCTTTGGTTTTGTATTTTCGTTTTTGGCCACCGACTTCCGAAATTAAAGTTATTTTTCACGTCTTTTAGTGTTTTTTTTGGAAGTCGGTTGTTTTTTTGTAAAAAAGTTTTTATTTTTCATTTTTTTGTTGCGGTACCTACCCCACACAAATTCGTATACCACTACTTGGTGTGTAAATAAGAGTGACAGGAAATTATTAACACATCATCCATATAATAAACTAAGTGGAAAAAATATGCAGTATTAAGGATAAATCAAAAACTACTAGTCAGACCTTGATCAAATTTAAATGGGACCACATGTGAAGCACCAGCTATCAAATAAAAAAAGAATCATTCAAATCGGTTCACCCAGAAAAAAGTTCTGAGCTAACACACATAAAAATAAAAAAAACATACAGACGAATTGAGAACCTCCTCCTTTTTGTGGAGTCGGTTAAAAAGTAGTCGCTGTCAGTGCAAAAATTCACCAAACATGTTTTGTTACGTGTGTGGACGCTACATTCTTAAGTCGGCAGTTTTATTCGAATTATTGATGAATTTAATAAAGCTATCTACGTGTCTATACACGAGTACCTATGTACTGTATTTTACTTTTTTTACTTAAAATTGTTAACAGCCGTACATAAAAAACAGTACGTGATAGAAAAAAAGTACTTATGTGTACTTAATAAGTGATGTGTATGAATAAATAAACAGGAAAAGTTCAAGTGGGTACTTATTTTTTTTTTAAATTTGTAACTTTTTTGAGATTGATAATCAATAATGTTATTTCAGTATATAATAAACGAGCATGTCCACATAGCTACGGATCACCTGGCGAGATTCATCCACATGCACATAAAGGAATTAAAGGTATGTGTGTAATCTACTTGACTTTTGGTAATGGTAAGACCCTCACATTTTTTTTTCAATATAGCTTAATTTTCATAATTATGGGCCACGCATTCAATCAAGTCTGACGATACCCAGAAAAGTCACGAATATCATAGCGGGTACCTAAATTTACGTGAAGGTACTTGCGCGCATATTCTCCTCAAAATTTAGAAATGTTTTCAGTTATTGAAACGTTTTTTTTTACTTAGGCCAAAAATCGAGGTCGCTCTCGGGTACAAAACTTTTCACGAATGTGTATTTAGGATCTGTTTGCTTATTTTCGCGCTCCTATCTCAAATAAACGGGCTGTATTCCAAATGGAACGGAATTCGATTTTTCGAATTCAAAATAACTGCGTCGATATCGGCATCCCACAAGTACCTCTTCCTAGGACCTATTATGTATGAGATGTTTCCAGTATTACCAAGTCCGCCAGCATGCGTAGCAACGAGAAAATGAATCACTTTAATTCTTTTTTTGAATTTTGACATTGCGCCGTAGTTTTTTTTTTACAATCTGTGGTCAATATGTCCATGTTACGCATGCAGGTGGTGGTAAGTTCGCTGTGCTTCGTGGGCAGTGAGTGCGGCTAACCACTTAGGGAGCACCGAACGTATAGTCTGTTCCTTATAATCAAAGAGTCTGTTCCAAAAGAATGATAATTTTAACAAATGGATCAGAAAACGTACCTACCTATGGATAAAATTTTGTAGTGCCACTTACAAATTGAGTGCTTTGATTTGATTTGATTAAATAATTAGCTGCGCCCCGCGTTTTCAACTGCATAAGTCTCGATCCTGTGGGAATAATCCTCCACTAGTCCTAATCCAGGTCATGATCTACCCATGTGCCAAATTTCATCCGAATCCGTTCAGCCGTTTTAGCGTGAAAGCGTAATAAACAAACATACAAAAAAATCAAATCTTTATTCTTTTTATAATATTAGTTTGTAATAAGTAGATTAAGCACGAAATTCTAATTTAAATCTAAATCCTAAAGAATTTCTGTTGAACTGATGAACTGTGATGTGTTAATAATTCCCTTTAGGGAAAGATTGGTTAATAATTTATCCAGCTCCCTAATTACGTAACACACTATCTATTACAATCTGAATCATTTTGAAGCCTATTGCTAATCCATTGCTTCATATGTTTGAAATTTGTCTGCTCAACAACGTAAATAACGCAATGAATATCGTTGAACTGTCAAAATGAAACCCATTCCTACTGTTAGTGTGTTCCAATTTTTGTGTACGTTAATACTGCGTTAGTTTACTAGCTGTGTTGCAGTTATTAGCGCCCACCCCAGGAGCGAAAGACAACTGAGTTCCATAACAAGAATTTTGGTTATGCTTATAGGTAGAAACTAGACATACATATTTAATAATAATAAAACTAGAACTAGACAATTATTAATAATAGTTGTAGCAGTATAAGAGGGTGTATGTGGGTGAGTGTGAGTGAGTGTGGGTGTGTGTGAGTGAGTGTGGGTGTGTGTGTGAGTGAGTGTGGGTGTGTGTGTGTGAGTGAGTGTGGGTGTGTGTGAATGAGCGTGAGTGTGTCTGTGAGGGACGGTGTGGAGGTGCGTGTGTCTGAGTGTGCGTCGTGCGTGGTAAAGCAATGGATATCAAAATAAAATTAACTGTGATCAAATACCATTTTATGTGTGTAACGCAATTCGCCGCTGGTTAGTTTAAATTATTAACAGATACTTTTGTAGCAGACTTTACATTTTAGCCTCTTTTGTCATGGCCAAAACAATATAACACTGGTTCTAAATCATCTTCAGACAGGAATCGAATTAACAGGCAGGCTAGGAGTCATATAGATTCGTTCAATTGTTTCCAGGTTCTATTAATAGCATTAGATGACACGATAGATAACATGCTGACGATGTATGACAATCATAACGCTATAAAGACGGAGAGGGTAGCCACTTTCAACTATGCGGCAGGAGGCTCAGTGCCTTCGGAGTTCTATATGAGTCAAGGTAAGGTTTTAATAAGGAATAAGTGGAAGAGAATAAAATGAATTTCATAAGATAAGATAATTGTTATCTTATTCATCTCTTATTCTTTTTTTTACTTAATCATATTAGGCTCCATAGCGGCTTTAATGCTTTATGGTCGCTGTTGCAGACCCATATCCTTAGTTTATAAAAGGACTAACCTACAGCTAGAAATAATGTCTTAGGTAGGCTGCTAGACTGGTAGTAGTACCAGTCTAGCAGCCTACCTATTATAGACCATTATTAGCTTTTTATAGACCATTAATCTGTGTGATAGTATAGAGGTATGAGGAACAGGGTGTAAGGTTCACTCACACTCTATAGAAAAGGGAGGATCCTCCGACCAGACGGGTGTTGTGTCTGGTGGGCAACTGCCCGACGGTTGATGTCGGGACGTTGTATATATGCTAGTCGCGCGGTAAACCCTGCTTGCGCGATGCAGGATTTGCGTGACGTCAGCATGACGTGTAGCTCGCATGTGGCGATGTTGATACCGCTACATCACCCCCCCCCGGAGACCGGAGGTCGATAGTGGGCTGAGTCTTGTATCTTGCGATGCTCGCCAGGGCCAGTTGAGGTTCCAGTGAGTCGGAACCGGGTGTCGCATGGTTCACGGTGAGTCGGACCTGTCTGCGGTGGTACCCCAGTGAGTCGGGGTGGCGCTGCATTATGCTCCAGTGCGTCGGATGTGGTACAGCGCCGGGTTGAGGCTGACTGCTGGCGTCGACCAGGAGATGGTTTGAAGGCTCTGCTTGTGGACCGGCCGAGAGTGCAGTGTGCTGTGCCAAGGTTGCTGATGAGGCTGAGGGTGATGACCAGGTATGCGCGGTCGCTGCATGCTGGTGGTCAGGATACCCGTTGAAGCCGTGGGTGCTGGCTGGCTGTGTGACTCGCCGCTCTAAAGCTTGCGGAAGTGATGATGACGTCACGCTGAAGTAGTAGCACGAAGGCTGCGCTGACGTTCATGTTCGGGGTCACCAGTATAGAGGTATGAGGAACAGGGTGTAAAGTTCACTCACACTCTATAGAAAAGGGAGGATCCTCCGACCAGACGGGTGTTGTGTCTGGTGGGCAACTGCCTGACGGTTGATGTCGAGACGTTGTATATATGCTAGTCGCGCGGTAAACTCTGCTTGCGCGATGCAGGATTTGCGTGACGTCAGCATGACGTGTAGCTCGCATGTGGCGATGTTGATACCGCTACAATAGTAGGCAAACAGAATGTTTCTGTTTGTCCAGGAGGTCCAAGAATTTCAACAAAACCTACTTTCCAAAACTACTTAACTGCACGATAATTTTCTTCACTTACCCAGAGACACCTATTTATCGACAGAAGACTTTTTTCAGAGTTCTACTGCGGCAAGAACGTGTACATCTTCTTGTCAGAGCTATACAGCGACATTTACAACATGGGCAGAGGACCCACACCCTTCTGCAAAGGCCGAGCCTTCCATTTCCTGGGATTCGTTCACTTTATGGACGATACACGATACTTTTTGGAAGAAGACCCCAATGTAGTATTCTCTATGGATAACTTTGTTCATGGGCTGGAGTGCAATATTGGGATTTGCGTGTTCAGGTAATTAAATTAAGCATACTTTTATACATTCCATAATCATACGCCTTTTTCCTATTTATGAATAATAGCGGTCCTAAAATTGAGCCTTGTGGCACTCCAAAAACATTTAGCTAGGTGATTTTAATATTGATTCATTTTAACTATCAGAAATCTTGTTCGTTAGACAGAAAATATTTAACGCCACGGTCGCCACGTGCATCTGTCAGGTACTCATTCTTCCCTTTGGTTGGGAAGTAAACGTTATTTTTCACTCCTCTTGCTCAAAAAGTCCGTCATTGTAGCCTATCAGAGCGGAGATAAAATAGCATATTTTCGACTAGGGCAAAAGTTTATTTTTAAAATTTTTTTCGTTAACAACGAGCCTAGCAAAACGAAAAAGTCTTTATTCATAAGTAGAATAATCATGATTAAAGACTCGACTATTATTACAGTTTCATAAGAAACGAAGAACATTTTATTTTTGAAAATGGAACTAAAAGCGGCGATCTTTTCGGTAGAATGCGTGCATTGCATTCCGGGTGCAGAAGAAAAAAATAAAAAAAATGGCGCTAAATCTTTAGAATTTTCCTCTAATTACAAATTCAATTGGTGGCCGTCTTCGATCAATAATAGCACGTGGCCGTCATTTATTTTACAACAGTGAAAACGTCATCATCTAGTGAGTAGAGACCTGAGAGACCCTAATTTGCAGATGGAAGAGAAAGGAACAAAAATAATTTTCAATCTGTTGCCGTCAAAGTCACAAAGCATTTTTTTTAAATACTTACTTACAGTGGCGTATTTTAAGATTTAGCGCCCTGGGCCTGTAAGGTTTGCCGCCCCATAAATTATCGGAAAAAGCAAAACCTTTTAATTAAGTGCTTATAAAATAAAATCCAGCAGTGTGTTGATGTGAATGAAATAACTAAAAAGGCCATAAGAAGAAAAAACACATAATATTTATTCGTAGATATTTACATTAATTTTCCGATGGACTGTTTGGTTAAAGTGACACAACTTAACTATACTTATTTTTAACCGGCGAAAAAAAACGAGCGAGGTTCTCAAGTCGACCAGCATTTTTTTTTTTAGTTTGTCGGCATTAAGATGGATGGATGGAGTTATTAATTTAGTGAAAATGGCAATTTTGCTATTCTGAATATTTGACGTTTTTCTATTAAAATTTTGATTGTCTAAATCTAAATCTAAACTAAATCTGACGATTTATAATCGCGATTAAAAAGGTGTGGAATAAAGTTAGTTGTCATGAACTAAAATTCACACAAACACCTCGACTTCAGGCGCAAAAACAGTACTGTATCCCTTTTATTTTGCTTATATCTCGAAAATGGTGGTGTGTCCTATCGCAAAAATAATGAAAAATTTCGACTTCCTTTATAAGACTCATAAACCCCTAAAACTCAACACGTAGGTCTCATATTTTTCATATTTTCCATACAAAAAGTGAAAATTCTATATAATAGGTTGGGGAAAAAGTTTCTTCGCATTTTTTAGAAAATTCAAAACATTTTTTTATATAGTTTATTTACATTTAACTAAAGTATGTAGGTTACATTTTGTTCGATAACTTTTTGCCATCTTGTAGGTAGGGACAGGATCCCATTGTTATAGAAATTTTGGGCCTTCTGATCAAAATACCGCGACAAGTGGTTTTGGCAGTCCTCTCGTGATGTTAACCTGACACTGCCTAAAGAATTCTGAAGAGACCGAAACAGGTGGAAATCTGAAGGTGCAAGGTCAGGACTATACGGCGGATGCATTAACACCTCCCAGCCAAACTCTCTTAATTTTTGCTGAGTGGCTAAAGATGTGTGAGGTCTAGCGTTATCATGATGAAAAACCACACCCCTTCTGTTGATTAATTCCGGCCGCTTTCTCTCAACTTCTTGCTTTAATCTCATCAGTTGTTCGCAGTAGAGTTCAGAATCGATGGTCCTGCCTGGTGGTAACAGCTCATAATGAATAATGCCCTTCCAATCCCACCACACACACAGCATCACCTTGTTGCGAGTTAACCCGGGTTTCGCCACAGTCTGTGAAGCCTGACCGGCCTTTGACCACGACCTTTTTCGCACGTTCTTGTTGTACGTGATCCACTTTTCATCACCAGTTATCAGCTTCTTCAAAAATGGTTCGGTTTCATTACGTCGTAATAAAGAATCACAAATGAGTACACGGTTCATTAGGTTTCTTTCAGTGAGCTTGTGAGGTACCCAAATATGGAGCTTTTTTGTGTACCCAGTTTTTTTCAAATGTGCCAAAACTGTTTTGTGGTCAATTCCCTGTTCTTCAGCTAAGTCGTAACTACTGATCTTGCTCCACTTTTTCAAAAATGGCATCCATTTTATCCGTAATAGGGCGACCAGAGCGACGTGCATCTTTGACATCAAAATTTCCGGATTGAAAACGCTTAAACCAACTTTGTACTACTCTCACAGACACTGCACCGGGTCCATAAACATCGCAAATTTTTTTCGCGGCTTGCGTTGCCTTTTTACCTTTTTTGTAGTAAAATTTTAAAATGTATCGAATTTCTTAATTAGATTCACTCATCTTGACATTACGAAAAACAAATGAAAATCATACATTTTCCTAATTTGAATTTGGAATTATGATCTTTAAATTTTAAACTTTCAATGATGCCAAAACCAGCCAGATACAAATAGTATAGCCAAAGAGATTTTATTACAAGTTCATACATACTATAATGCGAAAAGACTTTTTCCCCAACCTAATATGTACTTAAAACACGTCGAGGCTGCCCCCATACACACTCTAACAAAAAAACACAGGGTAGGGTAAACATGGAGACGTGATTGTCAAATTAGATTTTAGTTGTATCATTTTTTTTTTTAATTTATATTTTTTTTTTTGCAGAATAGCTTTAAGATTCTCATAGCCGAAATAAAGTAAGGAATTTTAGTGATAGTTCGGTGTACAAGAGAACCGGAACCATTGACGGATTTTGTCAAGTCAGCTTCTACGTTATGAATAGCTAAACTGTATAAACGTTCTTCGCTTACACGGGAACGTAGATAATTTTTATTCTTAGATGTACGGAAAACGAACATTCCGCGCTGCAATTTGCCACCGCGGTGCACAGAAATATGCGTAATGCTATTTCAGTCTATGGAAATGCTTCCTTCAAATCTTTTCTATATTAAATAAGTTGCCTGAACTCATTTTACTTTAATGATACGTCAAGAATTGTTTTAAAAGAACACATTCTTCGTGTAGATCATCGGCCAGATCAATCGGGTATACTTCTTGGAGTTTTGTGGCATTCAATCTAACTTCTGCTTCAGACATTGTATCAACTTGCATAGAAATGCAAAATTGGCGGTTACCGACCGCTTCCTTAACTCGCCCAACAATTGGTCGCATATTTGGAAGAAGGTATTTACCCTGAAATAGTCACGTACTTGTAACAACACTTCTCCCTCGCGACACTCATCGTCTAGTTTCTTTCTCTTAATAATTCTCTTGTGACTGTTTCTCTATTCTTCTGAGGATTTTCTTTTACCAGCCTCGTCAAAGGTTTAAAAAGATTCCCGTTGATTTTATACAAAAAGAATGAGTGACTGGTATTTTGTGCCTTTTTTTTTGGGTGGGAAATCTTCAAATGACATCTCCCGCTCTGAGCGGAGCAGGGGGGCGTGTCAGACTCTTACTGAGTAAAACTCACCCGTGTTCCTTCAGTTGCCTGTGCGCCAGGGCCACGGTAACTCTTTCGAAAAATCCGCGACCCCGGCAGGCATCGGCCCTATCGGATCCCGTCAATTATGCTGACATCTAGTGGAGGTGCGCGTGAAACACAACGCGCCGTCGACCCGGGTCTGGTCCTTACCGGACGGCAAGCTGCCCATTGCTCACCGTCCGCAAGCCTGCGCCGACGGTGGCCGGGAGTCGGCTATCGACTCCCGACGCCCAGGGTCCTCCTGTGGTGACTAGGGGCGTGAGGGCGCAATGATTGCCTCGCCCTCACGCGCTCCGCCTCCTCCTTCGCAAGCATTACTGCTTCGCAGAAGGAGGTGAAAGCTTCCCATTTCCTCTCGCTCCGCACCATGGCCAGGGCCGGATGCGAGAGATCGCCGCCGCCGATCGCCGCCACGAGGACACAGCGGTGCTCCGCCCATGCCGGGCAGACCTCCACCGTATGCTCCACCGTGTCCTCCGGTCGATCCACACAATGGTAACACCCGGGCGTTTCCTCCTGCCTTATCCAAAACAGGAACCTCCCGAAATAACTATGTCCGGTGAGGACCTGCAACGGGCGGAAGGTGAGGCCGCCGTGGCGCCTCTCAATACACTCCTTAAAAAGGGGACTTACCGCCGCAATTGTGGCGTGCCCTGACTGGTAAGGCCTGTATGGGGTTCTACTTGAACCGTTCAGTAAAACACTCGGTTTGGGAATGGTAAAGGATTTATTTCTAAACTAATATTTATACAATACTCTTAAACACTTAAACACTGCTTACATTCTATTGGCTGATCAGTTGTCTTAGAGATCTGCTGATGTGGTCAGCCAATCAGCGTTACGCACGCCATATTCAACCCTCCTTGTGGCCCATGGGCTAGGCAGCGTTCAGCGTCGCCAGTGTCGGTTCGCGAGCCGCGCGGGTTAGTCGTTTGAGCTTGATGTTGTATGGTATGCCTGACTCCCACAGCCTGGATACTACGGACTACGTCTGTGTCGACGCCTCGTAAAATTTTGGAAACTATATTAAATGGTTTTAACACAGATCCCCAACATTCCGGTAATATAGCCGTTTCTAGGGAATTTAGTTGAGCCAATAGCTTGCATCTTCATTTAAAAAAAAAATAACTAAAGCTTTTTGAAGGTCAGAGTCACTTTTTATAGCTTCAAGAACCGCTATTATTTGGTCTCCATCGTCCCTCGCTGACCATCGCTCACGCCTATGAACGAAAACGGCAAGCGCAACGTCAAAACATCCCGCCTAGTCCCGAGTCGTGACGGAGTCAGACGGACACCCCGCCGCCCCGCCGCCGTGCGCGCCTTTAATTTATACGATAGCCCCGCGTCTTGATGTCTATCATACTTACAAGCAAATGAGTTTTAGTTTTGTTTTATTAGGTAAATAGGCTTTTTTAAATTTCTTCAGGCATATAAAATCAAAAAGAAAGGCGCACAAAGCTAAGTGCGAGCCGCCCCGGGCCATGACCCTTTTGGCCCTAGGGTAAATACGCCCCTGCTTACATAAAGTTTAAGAAGTGGAGGACATAAAAACGAGTCGATATTTTTTTTAATAAACTATTGGATTATTTTATTTTCTCGCAATCGTAGTGAAAAGTAGAGTGTAACACGACGGCGCTAAAAACCCATTATAACTCGGTTTCTATTTACTCCCTCGCTAAATCTCGGGAGTAAAACTACCTCGTATGTAATGGGTAATTTTAGCCCCTTGTACCTATAACAATCTACTAATGAAAAGCATAATTTGAGCTCTTATTTCAAAACAGATGTACGCCCAGCTAAGATCTGGTTAAAAGTAGACTGTTTTGCATATGACATTGAGTCCAATTTGCCACGTAATTTCAACCCTCAAGCTATTTCTGTTCCCAGATTCCCATTCAAGAAGAGCCTGCAGCACATCCGTGACGTGTCCACGCTACCGAAGGCTATCGTCAAGTGCGGCACAGAGATGTACAAACTGCCGCCGCTGACTGCCGCCTCCTGCATCATCACGTCAGGGTCCTTTATACTGGACTTCAACATACAGGGCGTCAGGTTCAGGCATTATGATTATTTGTTGGTACGTGTTCTAGCGTAGAACTATTGGCGTAGCTAACATTTATTTCGAGGAAAGTAGAAGGGGGGAAGGTTAGGGTCACCAGGTTAATTCGCCCGATATAAAAATCGATAGCCCACGATTTTTTAATTCATTCACATTGATAGCTTGGTTGAATGTCCGGCGGGGTCATTGAGTAAGAACAATTATTGCAATATCTTTCATTTTATTTATTTATTTAAACATGGAAGACTTACAGCTTAAAAACTTAATAAAAAGGAAACCATATTCAGCAGGAAGCCAATTACAAGTCTTCGCGTGTAGAATTAGACTGGAAAATATAGGAGCATACAACAGCAATACGTAATACATTGTGCTGTGAGGTTACATATTCATTTTGACAATTCGGCAATATTCATTGCGTTATTTACGTTGCAGAGCTGACGAATTTTTCAAACATGTCGCAATGGATTAGGAATTTCCTTAAAAATGCTTCGGATTGTGAAGGAAAGTGTGATACGCTATTGGGGTGCAAACAAAGAGTTTTCTGAGACGAGGTTCCAGTCCTGTAAGCGGTAATGGGCTTGCGTCTATTACATGGGAGTCCCATGATTGGAATTCTTAGATGGCCAGGACTACTATAACAGTACCTAGCCCTTCGAGGAATATAAGCTTGCCTTAGTGAATAATATTTTATTGTTATTTCAGTTGTTGCCTAACGGCCAGGCCTACTACACTAAAGAGAAGTACGCTCCATTGTACTGCGACCATCATGTCTGTGAGTGGAACTACACCAACTTCTATGGCGGTAAGTTATGTTACTCTGTATGTAAAATTAGATAAACAAAAGATTTAAATTCAACTTATTTAATGCATTATTTTAGATTTTGATTTTGTATGGGGATGCCCTTGAGATTTTTATAATGTTTTGTCATGATTGATAGCGGCCAGACAGCCAGATGGCGGAAGCTTCATAATACGGCGAAGGCCTTTTGGCTACGAACCCCTAAAATAGATATTTTCTGCTGCAGGTCCATTCATAATCCCTGGTGACCCTGGCACGGGGTTGTCTCCGGTCCCTCCTTTCATTGAACAGACCTCAGAAGCGTTCATGATCACTACGGACATGCCGGGAACTGACGAGTCCAACATTACTTGTACGTATTCTAATTTGTTTGAGGTCGGAACAAGTCACGTGACTTCGATGCTACATCAACTTGAAATTAATTGGGATAGCGGCAGGATGCAGGATTATAATCATATCTTTTGATGTGTAACATCTTTCCTCTCGCTTTCCTGCAATCTGTGGGAGCGATTTCGTGAAAAGGGACGGAAGTGGGTAACAGGAAGCCGGGGAAGCGCGCGCTATGTGATTTGACCAATGAGCGCGCGCAGTGGTAGAGTTGGCCGTCCGATGGTACCAACCCATTTTCCGAGAGGTTGGTAGGTACTGTCAGCCAAAAGTGTGTGCGTG
The DNA here is from genome assembly GCA_916610205.1 of Griposia aprilina. Classification (NCBI taxonomy): domain Eukaryota; kingdom Metazoa; phylum Arthropoda; class Insecta; order Lepidoptera; family Noctuidae; genus Griposia; species Griposia aprilina. Next base: position 13,878,222 of record OU744304.1, on the reverse strand, counting down.
TGTGTGACGAGAAAGAGAAATAGAGACGCAAAACGCATCAGCTGTGCGCTTAACCTAGTGTTGAGTATAGTGAATAATTATTCGAATAAACGTTTCAGCTTTTGAAAATTTTGAGGTTCATTTCTGTCGCTGCTCTATGGAGAAGTTTCCGTATATTTTTTAATAGTTAAGAGCGCTTACACGGGTCCACTAGCGCCCCTCCTTTAAAAGAATATTATCTCGTGACTGAGAAAGAATTTTGGAAAACGGCTCAATAAGCGACCTTGGTAAGTGTGTCTAGAATTTTCTAATACCTTTTATAAACTTTCATATTGAGACACGAAGCAACAAAATACGATCTAAATGAATCGTGCCGTTTTTCAAAATTCCTTCTCAGTCACGATAATATTTTTTTAAAGGAGTGGCGCTAGTGGACCCGTGTAAGCGCTCTTAATGTAAAAAAATCGTGCTAAGCATTTAAAAAAACATTGTGTATTTTTGAAATGTCTATATAAATGATGAAGTTATGATAGTTTTACCTCCGCTAGATTGATAGTCTTCGCCGCCGCTCTGAAGCGGTCGTGATGCTGATAAATAATAGATAAATCGGGTAATTTGAATCTGTTTTAATAATTTATAATTTAATTTCGTAATGTATCAATCAAGTCATCTGAATTAAATGAATTATATTTTATTTTTTGTGTAAGTATAAACTAAACTTGTGCAGACACACTTATTCTATAAGTAGGTACCTACCTAAACAATATTTATGATTTATACGAAACGTTAAAATGTTTTTTCTTATACAAAATCAAAGTTGTTTTGACTATTTACTGGCCGTATTAAGCAAGACGAAAGAGAGACTAAGTACCTAGGTATCTACTGTTTTAGTATCATGAAATGATTATTCAGGATATTAAGTGTTAATGTTGCTTATTACCAAGGTGAGATGTCAGATGTTACGCAAATATACTGTAGACTACTGTAGACTCGCTCGTTTTTTTCTACACATCTCGTTTTTTCCATACATTTCGTTTTTTCATACATCTCGTTTTTTCCATACATCTCGTTTTTTCCATACATTTCGTTTTTTCCATACATTTCGTTTTTTCATACATCTCGTTTTTTCCATACATCTCGTTTTTTCCATACATTTCGTTTTTTCCATACATTTCTTGTTTTTCCATACTTACATCTCGTTTTTTCCATTTCGTTTTTCTTCCATACATCTCGTTTTTTCCATACATTTCGTTTTTTTCCACACATCTCGTTTTTTCCATACATTTCGTTTTTTCATACATCTCGTTTTTTCCATACATCTCGTTTTTTCCATACATTTCTTTTTTTTCCATACTTACATCTCGTTTTTTCCATTTCGTTTTTCTTCCATACATCTCGTTTTTTCCTTACATCTCTTAGCTATTATCTCAGTAGTCGCCGCTGTTCAAGCTATAACATCTTTCACACAATCCCCCTTCGTTTATTTGCACTTCTATTGACCATCTAAATTCATACCTACTCAAAACTTTCCTCCATTTTACCTCCTGTTAATGAAAGTGATAAATAAATGCAATGTGTTTAGATTCGCTGGACGGCTGCTGGTACATGTTTCCACCTAACTACGGTTCGATCGCCGGCATCAGCTACCTGGACCCACTCACTGTTAACGAGTATCGATTCACTTGTCAAGGTTCCGGGAATAAGGTATGTAATACCTTAAGGGATCTTGCGCACTACACGACCATTCGTGGTCATGGCCGCAATTTTGATCTAGATGCGGAGTTCATACTAAGGTACGGACGGCACGTCGTGCGACCAATTGCGCGATACGTATTATATGCGTTTCGTTTGAACACCGTCCCAGCCTAACCTTTGCCAGTTATTGTATTTTGAACTTTACCATCGTTTGAATAGAGTTCAAAATACAATAACTGACGTTTACTGACTTATAGTTTAACCTGGTCTGTGCCGCGGTAGTGAGTGCATAGTGCGCGTGTTCCTTGCCCCTAAGGTATTATTTCGATGGTACTATTTTACAAGCATGAGTAGACAGAATGAACACGTAAAATTGACCTGTGCTATTTTCTTCCAGGGTCTCTACTGGTACCCTCAATGGATGGGCGCGTCCCCACACCACCCGTACCCCGCCGCAGGCGACTCGGCGAACTCGCTCAACCGGCCCGTCGAGCCCATCTTCTACCCGCACCAGCAGGGAAGCCCTGCCTCCTCCATCATGATGCCGGAAGTACACTGAATATATGCTTCGTTTGTAGGGTGCGTGTTTTATTGGTGTTTTGCGGAAATTGATCTAACCCCTGATTTAGCAAGGCTGATCATACTTTGATCAGAATAAGAGATGGCCCAAATCTACTTCTCCCGCATCTGTTAATAATAAACTTAGGTACCTACTGAAATCTTAAATTCATTCAATGATATGGAAAAATAAAATAAAAATAACCCCTCAAGTGGAGGGGATGAAAGTTGGTACTTATGGAATTTGCCATTTTTTCTGATGAGAAATCCCATCGGGTGCACGGCTTGTAGAAAATAAAACCCAAGCCGCCGCGCAAAGGTCTTGCATCTCTGCTGTCAAATCTCATGTCAACTGTTGATTAGTTGACAAAGAAGTTTAAGCCAGGTATTCGCGCCTTCAGCGTTGGGTTAGCTACAGTGCTCAAAGAATCTTTTGGTGCTTAAATGACATTTACATGGGGCGCTGTTGGTAAACATTTGTGAAATTGTATTGAAAAAACAAGATGGCGGCATTAATTCCCATTATGGTCACGCACCAAAAGATCCTTTTATACCTATAGCACCGTAGTGGTTGTCGAAAGTACAGTCCTTTCACAGTTAGTTTACCTCTGATTTCGTATCGCTGTCAAAAGCACAGTGATCTGTATTATCGTTGCAATAAGGTTGCTGTTGGGTTGCTGCTGTCAGAGGTATAACAACTGTGAAAGGACTGTATATGTCGCGCAGATTTTACGCAAACAAAATGGTAACGACTCCGCATCGTGACGTAATTTAGATACATTGACGTCTATGCGGCGCTACTGTCGCGAATTGACGACACATTTACACATGGTTCTGAGTTAAAGTTAGAGGTTTAAGTAAGTCACATGCCTTTTTGCTGAAAAGAGAAGAGACTTTTGCCCGTTTTCACTGGACAATGCTCAAAATAAAAGCGTGCTGTTGCATTTCCCACGCTCGGCCCAGCACCGGCAACGGGTGTGTAACGATTGAAATAATAACAAATGTTCTAACGATCATAATTGAAAGAATGAAAATGAAATGAAATGAAAATCATATGAAAATTCATATGACCTAATTTCATTTAATATACTTTTTTTTTAATGTAACGATGAAATGATACAATGAATTATTCATATAATTTCATTTTACCTAATTTTATATGGTTTAATGAACATTTTCTATAATGCACATTTAAATTAATATTCAATTCAGTTACTATAATATTCAAAATCTATAGGTATCGTTTAATATAAATTAGAAACGTCTACTTATACGATACCATCTACTGTTATTGAATCATTTCGGTTAGGTTAGGTTAGAACAGTGATCATTAACGCGCGAAGGCGAGCGAGCGAAGCGAGCGTGCCGCGGCACCGGCTGCCGAGCGCCAGATCTACTCTATTGTTAGTGAATCATTTGGGTTAGATGAGGTTATAACAGTATAATGTTTCCTGATATAGTGATATTATACTATCTGCTTAATATCAGAAAGAAAAAAAATAAAACTAAAATAATAAACCCCACCGCCGTATCTCTACGTTGACGTCGTGGTGGGCCTTGCGCACACCTGAACTCTAGCTCTGTACCGGTAGAGTTTACTTCGCCGAAACAGGTCTAGGGTGAGAAACCAGACTAAGAGAGATACAGAAACCCGCAGGGCAGCAAGTGGCGAGCTGTTAGGCAGTAGCGACCCCACGGACCCTATCTCCCGGGAGAAGTCATGTTCCTCACCTCCTTTATTAGCCGGCTGGAGTGGAAAATGACGAGGAACAGAGCTCCCACCTCTTTCTTGCCTTTATTGGACGGCTAGAGTGGAGATTCGCAAATTCAAACGTGCTCGGAGGAAGGAAGTATTCCAGTAAGATGCTGGTAGGGATCTTGACCGTACTTCCGGGATTGTCCTGATAGCCGTGGGCTACCTCTCCACTCCTCAAAAGTACCTCAAGACATGTTGCCCCTTTGTCGCTACGACTCTATGTGCTAGCGACCGTTTTCGGGGGCCCATTATTGAGTGTGCAAGTCACCCCCTGCCATTTTATCTGTATATTTTATATGAAACATTGGTCAGGCAGGGGCCATAGTCATTCCATAGTTCTAGATAACCAGTCCACTTAAGCTACCCAAATCCATAGTCCTAAACTAACCAGGGATGTCCTTGGGTGCACTTGTATAGTCCGAATAGGGATAATCGTCGGTTGGTGCCTCATTTCATTAAAAAAGTCTAACGGGTCTCTGCGAGTTGGCTTCGGCTCCTCGTATGCCTTCCAAAGATCCAGGATCACAGCGTCCCGAGAAATGTCAAGAGACGTAAAAAAATACTCTAATGTATGCCATAATTGCCATATATTTACACACCCTTCTTTTATTTAGGTGTCGAAGACTCATATTTTGTTAGTGAAAACGGGCATTACCGACACATGCCTAATCTTTCACCTATGCAAACTATGAATTTGTGTGTGTTAGAGCTGCTTCTAGTGTATCAATATACTTCTTTTGTTAGTGGTTGATACAATATAGCAAATAAAACCCTCGACTACGATTTTTAATAACTTTTATTCATATTCATAATAATGATAATTTAAATTTACACAAACATAACGATACCTAGAGTCAACTCATTTATTTGTGAGTTTTAACCTAAATATATTTAAAATAAATGTCGAGTTAAATGTAAGATAACTTTATTGCACTTAATTTTAATATTTATTAAACCAAACGTATTAAAGTACACTTGAAGAAACACATTTACTTTTGACTGACAATGAATGCTTCAAGAACCCATTTCCTTTTCTTTTCCGCGTTTCCGTATAAAATGACCCTCACAAACCAAATGTTCGATGTGTTTTCGATGTCCAATGACTCATTCCGTAGAGAATACATCAATCACAGTAGCTAATAAACTTTCAATGGACATCGAACATTACCTAACAATCATTGTATACAGTAATAATGCAATCTTTAAGGCGTTCGAAATAGAGTTCAAAATTCAACACATAGGAATTGGCGTCCAGAGTAAGGATCAAATAACATTCGATTGCGTCTAATGTTGCCTAAAATCGAGATTTGCTATCGAATATTCAAGAATAATTTTATATTGTAATAGGCTTGGCTTTACAACAAGATGGTGGCAGGCTTATATGTTTATAAGCTTACATGATTATATTATGCTAATACAATTCATATTACGAATAAATCCATTTAATTTAAAATTGATTGATATAGACGGTTTTAATACTATTTATTTTCATTATCACGAAAAAAAAATTATAAGCTCATAAGGCAGCATTTTTATCGACAATTTGAATATCATTCTTTACTGTTTTCTGGCAACACTAGCTATACTTGCCAGGTCAGCCCATTCATTAGTAAGATGTTACCAGCGCACAAAATTATTACTATTATCTACTTAAAACTATTTCAGAGACCTATTTAGTGGGATATCACACTTCAAATATTATTGTACCACTTGCAAGATTTGTAAGCAATTTGTAAATAATTCGTAGGACAGTAAACTCGCCGGCTAAAACTTATGGAAAAAATTTAGTTAAAATATTTAAAACTACAAATAAACATAAGTTATTGAATGAAAGTATACACCTGTCACCTACCTTTATAATTGTCAATGGACTTAAATTTTTAATTTCTTGTAACTTTTTAACTACCTACAGTTCAAATATGCAGATTTTTACAGGCATGTGCAAACATTCACATAATCGATATCGATGTAAAAAATATTTTAATGGTTTAAACAGTTCCCATAGACGAGTTTAGGCAGCATAATAGTGGAATGACTAAAAAATAAATTCGTTAGATATAAACACTTAAAAACCCATGTTAGTAAATTAAGGAGGTGGATAAACGCATACATATACAAAGAAGAATTGTAGTAGGTGGTTTTCTGTAGTTTCTGCCTACCCCCATGGGAAGACGGCGTGAGTTTATGTATGTATGTATACATACAAAGAAATAAGGCCTTTTCGGTGATAATCTTTGCAAATATGAAGTAAAAGTAAATGCAATAGGATGGGGCCGATATGGCTCGAGAAATGTGCACTTAAACTAAATAATACGCAGTGTTTGAAGATAAAATATTAATAGAAACTTTTTCATAATGAAATTCTACAAGGAAAATAAATAATTGAAGTGAATCGGTAGTCGAGCCTTTTCCAAAATGGAGTATGTCCGTAGTCGTCGAAATTTATATTTTGCGGTGTTTTCTTTAGGTCTTCTCCAAAGAGTCTTTAATTAAAATTGTCTATAGACATTTTTATCAACAACACTATGTACTATTACTAAAAAATATATCTATTTTACATCATGGTCAGTCCTCAAACTAAAATTTTACAGCCGAATCCAGTTTAAAAGTCATTTAATTTTGCATGGATAATTTGACAGTAAGGTTGTATACCTTTATTGACAGTATAAGTAGGTCATTATAGCTGTACAAAGATTTTTGGCGCGCTGTCAAAATCGGAACTAACGCTGCCATCTTGTTTTTTCGGGTTCCGTACCCAGAGGGTGCCGACGGAACCCTATAACTAAGGGTCCGCTGTCCGTCTGTCTGTCAGCGGGATAGGTAGACCGTTGAAATTTTCACATAGTGTGTATTTCTATTGCCGCTATAACAAATAATGAAAATTAAATAAATTTAATAATTAAAGGGGGGTACAAAAAAGATGCTATATAAAAAAATAAGTGTTATATATTGTACGGTGGTACGTAACCCTTCGTGTGCGACTCCGGCTCGCACTTGGCCGGTTTTTTTCGATGAAAATTTCACAAATGTCTACCAAGACCGCCAAAAGATCCTCATAACACTTTAATATTGTCAACCAGTACATCGGTACAGTATTTTTATCCCACGAAGCGACGCGCACTTTACTTGTGTACAAACATGCTGTGAATGTGTGTGTAAGCGCAGGAGCTCTCGGTACCGTCCGAAACAATAGCGAAGTCGGAAGTGTGTGTATGTGTGTGTTTTGTGCTGACGCTAACTCGTCTTCACGCACACATTCACATCGTGTCTGTCCACAGTAAAGCGTGTGTCGCTTCGTGAGATAAAATAGTGTATCCGGTCGTAAATATGACACATACGGTCTTATTACAAAATAAAATTTATCTTTAGAACCATGTTTTACAATCGAGCTATTTTTGAATTTCGAACCTTATTCCGACAGTGATAAAGATACGAAAACAGATTTTAAACCCGAACTTAAGTTGTCAATTTTGTACTAAGAACTTTATGTCAGTCGGAATAAGGTTCGAAATACAAAAACTGTCTGAAAGGTTTAAGCTTGGAACAAAGATAGAACTCGTTTTGTAATAAGAAGGATTGAGTTTTCGAAAGAGACTACCACACGGGTATGAGTGACAGAGACAACACTACAAAAAATCCGAACTTTTTCTTAAACCTCCATGCGCCATATTTACTGACGGGTACTGTAACTTTTCTTCTCTTTCGCCAACTGAAAATGGCTCAAAAGCAGACAAAATCTTGATGATACGATTAACTAAGCTAATGTCACATTATGAACGCGAGATGGCGTTATTCATGCATATAATTCTGGCTCAATATAACAATATACAGTTCATACAACGTAATTAACATGGCTTCAGTTTTAACGTAGGTAATAGGAATAGACAGTCCGGTTATATTCGTTGGTTTGATAAAACTTGTGAAAAGGTAAATGTAGACACGAAAAATCCCCTCAAAATTGACATAAATATGAGATTAATTAAATACTTTGTAAATAAATCATACAATTATAACAAAAAGGTGCATTCTAAAAAGTACACACATCTTCTAAAATTTAAAAAGTTATTTTCAAAATTATAATTATTTCTGGTGTGAATTGCATAACGTTTTAGAGCATAACTTTTACATATTAGCCTGGGACTATGAAAACTCCACATCAATACATCTATTATCTATTTCCTGGTCCTAGGTCCCTGTTTGATCTCCCCTAATTATATACTTACAGATATCGTATAGACGAACCCATAGATGAATAAACGTAACGTACAAATATCAACCTAATTCCCATGAGAACTAAGTTAATTTCAGAGAGACAAAGATTTTAAAACAAGTAGAAATCAAAACGGATCAATGAAATTAAGGTTCACAATCGCAAAACACGTAACTTAGCTGATGTATAACGAATATGGCCAGGCTGTCAGTCGCAAAAGCTTGTAATGTGCGCTGTTGGCTTCACGGAACATTGTGCGTATCACGACACATTTGTGACAGCTCAATATTGAGCTTTGTTTGTATGACAACATGGGTCTTAATAGCCTGGCATTAGATAGTTTTCATAACCTTTCAATTAGGAACTGTGTGCAGTCGACATAAGACTCAGCTTTGAATCGGCGAGATGACTTCTATTGCTTTTTTGGTGTGACAATACTCTAAACGTATAATAAAGACAGTACAGGACAGGAATTTCTATGAAGTTTCGTATTTTAAACAAATCAAATTATAGCTACTTTTGTGTGATCAAAAAAAGTTTAAGCGTCACAATATTTCGCGCCGCACAATGTATCCGAACTGTATTATCCTTACATTACACTATGGCTGGATTGTTTCATGCTTTCTGCTCAACAACGTCATCAATTTCAAATTCCTTCTCCCAGCTTTCATCAGAATTAGCGCTAGCATCATCTTTAACCTCTTTATCTCCAAAATAATCTTCAACTAAATTGTTTCCACAAACGTCAGATTTTGCCGCCTTTTTCGGTGACCGGCCATTTTTTGTTTTAGTTTGTTTATTGTTCATCTTGTCTCTGGTTTGTGCGGCTTTTGTTTTTTTTTTGTCTGTGCTCGTTGTTTTGTCTGTGTTGTTGTTGGTAATGTCGCGGGAACATGTTTGTTTGGTCATCTTCTTGCCGGCGATCTCTCTTTCGTATTCTTCTAGAAGGAGTGTTTGTTGTTCTTCTGTCAGTTCCACGTCGTTGGCGAAGTCTTCTGTACAGAGGTACGATTATTTGGAACGTGATTTGAATTGTAGTTCTTGAAGCCAGTGATCAATGTTGGGACTCAAAACTCCTTGATGGATCCCTTTCGTGGATATTTATTCTTAAATTATAAATTGCTTGGATGGAACTTTGTGTGGAGGCCAACGTTGGTCATTGAATACAAGAACCACCACATGGAACATCTTAGTTTTATATGAAAATATGAATCATGAATAAAAGCAGTTTTTATTATTCTAGTAATATTTTCATTTAAAATATACATTGTAACATTTTAAGGGAATACAAAAACAACATTTAATACAGAGATTTTATTCATCAAAATACAATTTGAGACACTATAATAAATATCAATAGAAGCAATAGGGACGGTTAGAATCGATCTTGGCTTACAGACAATCGATTACAGTATCGATTATGGCGCTCAAAGAATCGATTATAGATAATTTTTAACGCTACATCTCTATTTTGACTTACCGTCTTCCCAGGTGACGACATTGTCCATGTCTGGTGCTTCGAAGGGCTTCTCAAGAGACTTTTCAAAAGGCTTCTCGAAGGGCTTTTCAAAAGGTGTCTCCTCTTCTTCCAAGCCCGATAGGACTTTTTTCGGACTCCTGAAAATTAAAGATGGAGATAAGAATAGGATCATCATAAGCCTACAGCAGTCCATTGCAGGACATAGGCCTCTCCAATTGCATGCCATTCAGCTCGATTCTCGGCAACTCTCATCTAGCCACCCTGCGAAGATCGTCGCTCCACCTAGCCTGAGGGCGTCCTACCTTAAGTTTGCCTATTCGCGGTCTCCACTCAAGAACACTTCTCAAGAATAGGGTAGAATATAATAATTTACTTGTGAAACATAGGTAACATACAAAGGTCTTAAAAAATTAGTGATAATAATCACAATTTGTTTAAGACCTTACACATACACAAGACACAGACACACACACACAAATACACACACAGCCATAGACAGGACACAGACAGGAGACTGGTTTATTTTTCAGGTCTACCTATTGCTTATTGACTGCGGCGAATGTTTTGCTTACTGTCTTTGGTAACCGATCTCACTAGCGACTGTCATAGCTAAGGTGCTGGATAGTTTGCTTGACCGACAGTTGGAGAAGCACCTCCACTTGCATGATGCTCAGTTTGGGTTCAGACGCGGTTTGTCAACTGAGAGTGCTATCCTCTGTCTCAAGCAGACTGTTCAGTACTATACGGACAGAAACACACCAGTATACGCATGCTTTTTAGATCTTTCAAAAGCTTTTGATCTGGTGTGTTATGACAAGCTGTGGCAGAAGCTACAATGGGAAACAGATGCACCACATGAGATTGTGTCTTTACTCCGGTACTGGTATAGTAAGCAGCAGAATACCGTTAGATGGGCGGGTGCGCGGTCGGACGTGTATGGGTTGGAATGCGGAGTGAGACAAGGGGGTTTATCCTCGCCTCGCCTTTTTAACCTGTATATGAACCGGCTGATCGGTGAGCTCAGCAGCACTAATATTGGATGTTCCATAGACGGAGTGTGTATTAACAATATTAGTTACGCGGATGATATGGTGTTGCTGAGCCCATCGATCGGTGCATTACGTAAACTTTTGCGCATATGTGAGTCATATACGGAGGCCCATGGGCTCATTTACAATGCTAAAAAGAGTGAATTTTTAATCTTCAAAGCAGGTACCAAATGTTACTCATCTGTACCTCCTGTCACTCTTTGCGGCATTCCTTTAAAAAGGGTGCAGCATTTCAAGTACTTGGGCCACTGGGTCTCTGACGACTTATGTGACAATCTGGACATTGAGAGGGAGCGCAGGGCGCTGTCTGTCCGGTGTAATATGTTGGCTCGCAGGTTTGCGCGATGTACTAGACCTGTGAAGGTGACTTTATTTAAGGCATATTGTCAGTCGTTTTACACGTGCAGCCTGTGGGACAGCTTTACGCAGCGGGCGTACAGCGCACTGCGCGTGCAGTACAACAATGCTTTCAGGATACTGTTAGGGCTCCCGCGGTTTTGTAGTGCTTCGACTATGTTTGCTGAGGCGCGGACCGATGATTTTTACGCGATCATAAGGAAGCGGAGCGCTTCACTACTGAGTCGCCTACGTAGAAGCTCGAACAGTCTCCTGAGGGTGTTGTCCGAGCGGTGGGACCTGTCCCTGATACAGAGGTGGCCTCTCCTCGTATTATTATTTGACATTTGTGTTTGTGTTCATTCTAATGTGTATGTGTAATTTTGTTTAATTTGTCTTTGATTATTTTAATTATTTTAATGTAATGTGTTATTATTATTTTTTATCATATTATTTTATTTTTATATAATGTATGGACAATGTCTGAATTAAATGAATTATTATTATTATTATTATTTGGTGAATCTTTTGCTTATTGTCTTTGGCGAATCTTTTTCGCATTTTTGACATGCAGGGCTTATGGAAAAACACCCTTGAAACTTTAAAACAGGAGAAACTTTTTCTGGGTTGGGCTAACTAGGGTTTGAGATTATGTCGTTGCTATTTATTAAAACGGTGGCTGGGACAGACTGGATGCGGAAAGCTGAGGTCAGGGTGTTGAGACGGAGTCTGGGGGAGGCCTATGTCCGGTAGTGGACTGCCATAGGCTGGGTTGATTAATTTGTTATTTAAGCACACAAAAACTAATAATAGGTCAAATTAAAAACCCTAACACAAAAAAGAGTTGATGACCTTGAAACGGCTGAACCGATTTTGATAAGAACATGTCTAAGAACACCGATAGAAAACCTGCTTTCAAAAAAAAAAAAACCGCATCCATATCGGTTCACCCGTTTAAGAGCTACGGTACCACAGACAGACACACATACATAGCGGTCAAACTTATAACACCCCTCTTTTTGCGTAGGGGCTTAATAAAAATAACGGACCAAGTGCGTGATGGAGCGACCACGCAGTGTAGTTTTGCTGAATGAACTACAGTCCTTTCATAGTTATTCTACCTTTGACAACAGCAAACCAACAGTAACCTTATTGTAACAAGACAACAACCTATTTAGGGGCTTGTACTACCTCAGATTGCGAAAATTGTCTTAACATGAATGGCTGTAGTTTCAATAGTAATGTAGTATTCACTTTGAAATTAATATGCAGTATAGATAAGGACTTCTAGTGAGTACTATGTGTTTCAAATACACGATTGCATACAATTTTCTTGATACAAAGAAATCTCAAAGTTACCTCTGAACCGTACAATAAATGGATATTATTCAATGACAATTTTCAAATTAGGTCATGAAACTTTGCAGGCTAATCGAACTATGCCTAAAGCAGATACCATCTGTTCTTTTTTAATTTTTTCACCGTTATATTAACCGTAAAACGATGAGATGGCAAATATCAAGTTTTATAACCACTCAAAACTTGGACCGCCCTGCCGCCCGGCCCCCGACTGGACCCCGATTCAGTACTTGTCAGTACCGCTTCGGCTATCAAACGGGGAACCTGTGTCACTTCGCTTGCACTCAAAATACCCGATTGACAACGTTTTATGTTCTGAAGAAATTATTTATTAAAGTAAAATGAAATTTACGTGTAAAAATAAGCCTTCCGTATTTTTATTTTTTCCAAATGTTGTAGTTTTCATTTATAAAAACATATCTAAAAGGGTTCAATATCATAATTTCATGTCAATGTCAAAAACTTGTCAAAAATTTAGGTAGGTGTAAATAAATGTACCTATTTTCGAGAGTTCAGAAAAATACTTTTTGGTTTAATTAGATAATTTAATAATTTTATTTTTTAGAGAACGGTTTGGAGAAAGGTTTAAGGATAAGATTTTTTACAAATTTATAGTATACATAAAGAACAATGGCAGCTTCCCATACATTGTTTTATTTTAAATTAAATTATTACGTCTTTAAATGAAAAATATATTATAAAACTCAGCGTCATTTTCTGTGCTAGATTGTGTAACATTTTTCGTTAGAGAAGGCGGAGATTAATAGATATTCAGCGTTGAACTTTTGAACAACATAGGACAGAGCGCCAGCTTCTGGTCAAGAGTTGTAAACTGTCAATGGTTGTCAATGTTAACAACCAAGCTATATTTTTTCCGTTTGACTTTATGCAGGTACTAGTCTTTTTAGTTCAGAATTGCCATAACATTTGATATTTTTCCCACTTTACTGCAATATGTTTATCTAAGTAAGAACACAGAATAAACTTAGATATAGGTACAAAATAAATGTGTTACTTATCTATTTACTCCATGTTAATATAATAACGAACTAAAAATGATAACAGCACCCCAACAATTACGCTATACCTACTATTTAGGAAAATAAATATAAAATGGCAATACTAAACCTATCCAACCAACAATTTCCTAATTTTTCGAACGAAGTAGTCAAATAGCTTTTCATTAAACATTATGTTTTTACTCGGCCTTAACTAGATAATGTGATAGTTAAAAAAAAAATAGATAAATAATTAAATTTCTTTCGTATAAGTGTCATTTTGAGACGATCAATTTTATTTCAAATAAGAATTCGCCATTGTTCTTTAAACTTAATGATTGTTACAACACAGCCGGAGATTAGAACTAGAAGGTGTTGTAATACCCCCGTGCCTACAAAAGCACGTAAAGCCGTGGTCCGCCTGCGCCTGCGGGGCAGATCCCATATTTTTAATAACGTTTAATCTGTCGTAGTAGCGACCCCACGTACCCTATCTCCCGGGAGAACTCTTGTTCCTCACCTCTGGCTTGCCTTTATTAGTGGGCTAGAGTGAACAATGACGAGGAATGGAGCTCCCACATCTTCCTTGCGTTTATTGGCCGGCTTAAGTGGAGATTCGCAAGAGCAAACGTGCTCGGAGGAAGGAAGTATTCCAGTAAGAAGCTGGTAGGGATCTTGACCGTACTTCCGGGATTGTCCTGATAGCCGTGGGATACCTCTCCACTCCTCATAAGCACCTCAGGACATATTGCCCCCTTATCGCTACGACACTATGTGCTAGCGACCGTTTTTGGGGGTCCATTATTGAGTGTGCAAGTCACCCTCTGCCATTTTATCTTTGTATTTTATATAAAACATTGGTCAGGCAGGAGCCATAGTCTTTCCATAGTCTTAGATAACCAGTCCACTTAAGCTACCCAAATCAATAGTCCAATATCTTTGTTTCCTTAACCTGCAATAGTCCGACCCAACCGGGGGTTGTCCTTGGGTGCACTTGCACAGTGCATACAGGGATAATCGTCGGTAGGTGCCTCATTCCATTTCAAAATTTCCAAGGGGCCTCTGTGAGTTGGCCTCGGCCCCTCGTACGCCTTCCAAAGGTCCGGGACCCCATGATCCCGAGATATGTTACTAACATAAAAATATAATAATAATAATATCTTAATTTTCTCTCTTCACAAAGGTTAACATATTTATAAACATAGAGACAAGCGTTTCGACTAAAATACACATAATATGATCCTTTGTGAGAGACTGGCGTCCATACCAGGATACCCTGTGTGACCGATCACCAGGCTCTCACCGCGAAATAAATATAATTAACATTGCAGCGGTAAATTTTCAAACTCTAGACAAATTAAATATTGATGAAGGGAAAATAAAAACAAACATTTAAATTAACTAAACAGAAAAAAAAAAAATTACGCAAATACCACCTTTACAGACTAATCCAGTGCGATGTTATAAGTAACAATGTCTACACAGAAACACAAAAAATAAAATAAAATGAAGGTACTTATAATGTAATGTATATGTAGTGTGCATGTGAAGTGTGAGGAGAGGTAGAATGATTGTGTGAGTGTGAGTGTGTAGGGTTTGTTACAGTCAAAAACACGAAATTATTAAACATTATGTGGGATCAATCAGTAGCTGCTCCTCGGCATCATAGTCCAATAATAATTTAAAAATTGTATTTTAAATAATTATCAAAAAAAAAACAATGCAATTTCATTTCATTACATATTGTGACAGTCACCCTTGCGTCATCCGATACTCCTAGCACGGCGGGCTGTGCTGTAGCGGCTACTGAAGTTGCGTAAAACCTCAAACGGCGCAAATACTCCAATCTTATTGGGACTTCTGTGTTCCAGCCGTACGAGTATTGGGCTAAAACCTAGGGCCATGCGGTCCGAGTACCCACTTAGTTTTTGGAGAAATCGCCAAGCGGTTGGTCGACTCGTCACGTGACCAGAGGGCTGGCCTATTTTTTGGCAAAAAAAATCAGCAAAAAGACAAGTAATTTTATTTGGCTGTCGCTGTTTTAGGATGACAATGTATGGCGGCAGAGCAACTTTCTTTGGTTGGTAATTGAAAACTAATCCGGTATATTGCAGATTTTGCAGTAAACTTTGCTTCCGGGATGTAGGATTTCGACGTCAGTCCCATGTCTTGCGTAGTTCGTTTGTGGCGGCATAGACGTCGGCACTGGCCACAAATCCATCCCATCCATCCATCCATCGCCATTTAATTTTGTCGTTGTTTCTATACAAAAGATGAAGGCCTCCCATGTTTTTTTTGTTATACTTATTATTTACCTGCCCATTTAAATGGCTATAATTTTATATACACTGTAGGTACATACAATGTGAAAGCAATTTTTTTATACTAATGTAATAAATTAATCATAAGTTTAATCATTTTATTTCTGACATCCTTCCAACAATAGTTCGGTTCACCCTAACCGAATCAGTTTGACAGTGCGAGCGGGATAGAAAGATACAAGGCGCGGGGAAGTGGGGGTGAAATATGAATTTCAGCTGAACTATTACAAGCCCTTAAACAATATTTTAAAGTACAACTATTTTCCGCATTTCCGAAAACAAACGAAAGCTAATTTCCATGTCCATCAATTTTTAGATTTATCATGTATTATCATTTGAATTTAGAACTAAGTACTTTATTGTTGTTTTGTTTTGATTTCCGTGAAAACAAAACAACATTAAAGTACTTAGTTTTGTTGTGGTAGTTAATTGATTATTATCAATAATTTTTATCGACTTTCAACATGGCGTCTCATCCACCGATTTAATTACTCTGGGCTTAAAAAAACCATTGATCGACCATTGATCATAGAAAGAGAATTTTCAGCTGTCACAATAGTGTCAATATACATGTTTAACGTCATTAATCAATGAAAATGACAGCTTACCGCCATGACGAGTTTTTGTTGTGTGTTGCAATTTCAAGTGTAATTTCTTGCGGTTTACCAGCAAACAAAGCCACTTTAAAGTAATTGGACAGTTGAGAACTGTTTTAAATGTGTTTTCCTATTTTTAAGTATAGTGTACAAGGACCTGGCCAAGGCTCTATACATTTTGGACCATCTTTACGTCACATATTGATAAAGCAGTGACAAAGGCCGCCCAAATGCTAGGATTTTTGAAGCGCAATTCCAGATGGTTTAAACACCAGCGGACCAAGGTTACCCTACAATGCCTTAGTGCGCAGTCATCTTGAGCATGCAAGCAGTGTATCGACCCCTTTTATGCAGTGCACTCGGCAACGTGTAGAAAGCATACAGCGAGCTTTCACGAGACATCTTGCTTTCCCTACTAGGGGTTTTTCCCACAGAAGGCCACACGTGAATTGCTGTTTTTTTATGGGGAAATTCACTGCAGTTGCCTTTTGCAAAATGTTACCTTAGCAATTCCAAGAATTAAACAAAGGGCCGAAAAAAAAGAAGATATTTGATACGCCATTTGTAAAAACCAATTTAGGTTTACAGTCTCCACTTATACGAATGAGCAACGAATACAATAAATACTGTATTAAACACACCTGACTTAGATATATTCAGCGACAAAGTACCGGGATTCAGAAAGAAAATCTTGCAATCCTTGCTAAGTGGTTTTTAATTTCAACTTTCTTTTCTTTTTGTTTCTTACCCGTCTTATTTACGTTAGTCGGTTTTAGTTTAGTATATTAAATTTCAAGGCAGCAAGATATCGTAATCAATGTAATGTAGGCCGTAATTGTCATGTCTATTTTTATACACAAACATGTCATGTTTTTTTTTAGTTTTTTTTTTAGTTTTTTTTTTTTTAGTTATTAAGATTATTTCTAGCATAAGTGGCGTTTCTAGTGTGTCTAGTGCTATGTGATGTGACTGTGCTTTTTTAAAAATAAATAAACGAGTGTGATTTTGACAGATTTGTCAGTGGTAGAAACTCAATAACAACCTTAGCTAATTGAAAATAAAGATCACTATGATTTTGACAGTGATAATAATCAAAGGTAAAATAACTGTGAACAGATTGTACAGTACTCAGCCTTAAATGTGGCCCATTGTGTTTACGAAAATGTTCGGTTTTCTAAAGCGTCGTCCTGACAAGGCTTTTGAGACCCCATTTGATAAAATCAATCAAGTCGTTTAGGCTAAAATGGTTGAAAAACAATAAATATTAGCTATTACTTTTCACTCACAGATATTTTTATGGAACGGTGTCTTAGAAAAAGTTACTCCTTATTTAATAGGCAATTCAGTGATATAGGCCTCGTTAGTGGTGGACATTTGGCCCAAGCCCCATACATTTTTGGCCAATGTCTTGCGAAACTTACTGTTCGATGGGCGTCTGCATGGGCAGGTGCGCGAGCACGGGGTCGGTGGAGGGCTCCTCTTGTGGCTGCTTGCGAGCAGCGGCTGCAAGTCTGTCTTGAAGCAGGGCCACGCGGAACAGGTAGCTGTAGAATAAAAACACATAGATAACAGAGACTGACTTCGTGAATGAGGCAGAAAGATAGCGGAATCTCATCGTCATTTTTTTTTTGTGAACTGCATATTTCAACTTCTATGACCAGAAGTGGGCTGCAATAGGCTGAGCATATTTCCCATAACATATTTTTTTTGCAACACCCTGTCTCACCTGATTTCGATAATTTCCCTTCAGCACGAGACTCGCTGAGCGTTGGCAGACCAATAACCAGGTGGATGGATGACCTACAGAAGATCGCAGGGAAGACAGACAGAAGATGGCACAAAAGGGAGGAGGCCTGTACTCAGCAGTGGGCGGAACAAAGCTGCCGATGATTATGATGACGATACTCACTAAGACAAATGACGAGCTCTGCGGTCTCGAGACAACAACATACAACACTCACAGCTCCCAGAAGTCATCGTGTGACACGGTATCGGGCACTAACTTGTCGCACTGAGCCTTTAACAGCTTCAATACATCAGACAGACTGATGAGACCAGCCTCTGTGGTCTCGAGACAACAACATGCCACACTCACCACTCCCAGAAGTCATTTTGTGGCACGGCATCGGGCTCTAGCTTGTTGAACTGAGCCTTTAACATCGTCAATACAACTTACAGACTGATGACACCAGCTTCCGCGGTCTCGAGACAACAACATACAACACTCACCGCTCCCAGAAGTCATCGTGTGACACGGTATCGGGCACTAACTTGTCGCACTGAGCCTTTAACAGCTTCAATACATCAGACAGACTGATGAGACCAGCCTCTGTGGTCTCGAGACAACAACATACAACACTCACCGCTCCCAGAAGTCATCGTGTGACACGGTATCGGGCACTAACTTGTCGCACTGAGCCTTTAACAGCTTCAATACATCAGACAGACTGATGAGACCAGCCTCTGTGGTCTCGAGACAACAACATGCTACACTCACCGCTCCCAGAAGTCATCGTGTTACACAGCATCGTGCACTAACTTGTCGTACTGTGCCTTTAGCGTCGGACTCGCGTCAAGACGTCTTCCTGCAGAGTTGAGACTGATGAGACCAGCCTCTGTGGTCTCGAGACAACAACATACAACACTCACCGCTCCCAGAAGTCATCGTGTGACACGGCATCAGGCACAAGCTTGTCGTACTGATTCTTTAGCGTCAGACTCGCGTCCAGACGTCTTCCTGCAGAGTTGAGACTGATGAGACCAGCCTCTGTGGTCTCGAGACTCGCCCGCCATGCTTCGAATTCCGGGCTGTAGGCTGGGACTATGAATGTGGCGTCGACGCGCTGTAAGGCCTCTAGTTCTTTCTGCAAATAATTAATAAGGATTACTGGTTAGATGTCATTGCAGGTGTGTTGCAGTTTTATTACAAGAATATAATTCCTATTATATTCTTGTAATAAAACTTTTTTTATCGGCCAGGTTAGTTATCCTAAGTTCTTTCATGATCATTACCTAAAATGTCATATCATAACCTAAAATTAAAAGTTCGCCCAGAAATTCAAATACTGGCTATTATGTTAAAATCGGGTCAATAGTTGAGGCATCAAGAAGAAACAGACTCTTTTCGGATGTTTCATGTTATTTAATAAAAAGAACAAGCAATGTGCTCGATGCGAATTTTCATAGTCAAAAAAACTTTTTTCCAAAAAAAAAACAACCGACTTCAAAAAAAAAAACACTTCAAAGTGAAAAATAACTTTAAATTCGGAAGTCTTTGGATCTGTCTTTTAGTTTTTTGCCACCAACTTCCGAATATAAAGTTATTTTTCACTTTGAAGTGTTTTTTTTTTTAAGTCGGTTTTATTTTTGTAAAAAAGTTTTTTATTTTTCACTTGTTAGTGAGTCACTTATAAATTTATCTGTTACAATAGTTACAATAGCCTAAAAATGTCAACTGCTCATCACCTTTTACAAAATATTCCTGTTCCCGATGCGGGGACGTTAATTGTTGAGGAGCTCTCCTGGTAAGAACCAAAAGAACTGCGCCATATGCATTGTGTCGAGCAGAAATTGCTTAGCAACCATAATAAAGTAATCGAATAACAACCCGTGAAATACTTATTATTGAGTATTTCCGGTGGCCACTATTGGTCTTCATCATCAGTTCCACTTCACCGAATGGTGCTTTCCGAGAGCTAATGCACGAGTTACTATAAAAAGTACCCAAATCGCTATAGGTGTGCCTATAAAATTTGAGGATTTCCCTCGATTTCCATGAGATCCCTTCATCAGATTCTGTCTTGGTGACAATGGGACCACCTCGAGAGTATACACTTTCAAACAAAAAAAGAATTTTGCAAATCCGTCCATATATTATGACGGAGTTATGCCCGAACATACATAAAAAAAAAAGTAGAAACATCCGAATTGACAACCTCCTCCTTTTTGAAGTCGGTTAAAATGGCGAACATACATTTACAAATTAACAATTAAAAATTAATAGCAAATAAACAATTACCACTCTTATATGACAACTCGACAACTTAACCAGAACGACGGGGTTGTTGTATATGTAAAATGTTCTATAAAGCACAAAGTTGAGGAAATACAGCTCGACCAAGCGTCCTGTCTACGGCTGGATGTCCTGGGTTGTGAAATGTATTGTATATACCGCTCACCTTCAAATTCTAATATTGATGGATTCACGGACTCTCTTAGCACACAACTTAACAATAAATTGTCACATAAAAACATTATTATAGCTGGGGATATAAACATCAACATCATTGCTAGAGAGACTGAATCATCCCAAGATCGCAAGAATAGAGTTGGTTACCTAAATATGCTATCTCACTTTGGTATACTGCCTGGACATACACTTGCCACCAGGGAACAAAACTGCCTTGACCATTTTATGTTAAATATAAACAAAAAGAAGTTCTCTGCGTCTATTGCTGTCTTATACTCAACTATCACGGACCATCACACCACATTCCTATCTCTAGCAAAATTAAAAAATATTTACACGGCAAATAGAAATACGACTACAATAAATTACGAGCAAGCTCTGAAAGATTTAAAGGAGAAGAAATTATCTGATCTATTATTTTGTAATGACCCAGATTTATTAATTAGTAGCTTTATAAATACCTTAACTTCTATTATACATGAAAACACGATCACGAAAAAAATTCCGAATAGTAAACGGATCATCAAACCATGGATCACTATGGGTATACTACGATGTATTAGGAACCGGAATCGTCTACAAAAACAGAGTCGCATTGACCCCTACAATGAAATACTAAAAATAACGTATACTAGATATAGGAATTACTGCAGTCAGCTTATAAAAAAAATAAAAAGGAAATATGAACGAGACTTACTTGCAAAATCTGTAACTAATAATAAAATACTATGGAAAAACATAAAAAATATCACTTACTCTAATAAAATAAAAAGTCAAAACATAGAATTGTTAAATATAAAAGCCACCTCTCATGACTCGATAAATTATATTAATAATTACTTCGCTAACATTGGAAAACAACTAGCCTGTCAAATTCACCCAACTTTAAATAACGTCCATATCCCTGTTCTTCCAGATACATCTCCGCTAAACACTTTTGTACTAATTGACTCTGACGAATCTGAAGTAAACGCTATATTAATGAATTTAAAATCTGACAGTGCCCCGGGCTGGGACAACATTTCAACTAAATTCTTAAAGTTTGTAAGAATAGAAGTCGTTCCTATAATAACCCACTTTATAAATCTGTGTCTCCAGCAAGGCGTCTTTCCGGCTCCCCTAAAACAATCTATAATAACCCCAGTACACAAGGGGGGGGACAGAGACGATGTCAATAATTACAGACCTATCTCGGTTTTACCAGCCATATCAAAAGTTCTGGAAAAGGTTATTAATTCTAGATTAACTAAATTCTTTAACAAATTCAACTTACTATCTCCTTCACAATTTGGCTTCAGACAGGCTGTAAGTACCGAAGATGCTGTAACTTCATTGACTTCTCATATAACTGGGCATCTTGACAAGGGGAAAAAGTGCCTATCCATTTTCCTAGACCTCAAAAAAGCTTTTGACACCGTCTCTGTCCCTATCCTAGTGAACAAATTACAAAAAGCCGGAATAAGAGGTACTGCGCTCAGCCTGCTCAGAGATTATCTCTCTAACAGAAAGCAAAAAGTTAAAATAGGACAATACACTAGCGACAATGCAGAGGTAACATACGGCGTACCACAGGGTAGTGTTTTGGGTCCTACCCTGTTTTTAATATACATCAATGATCTGTGTAACATTAAATTAACAAACGCCAGGGTATTTGCATACGCCGATGATACTGCTATTGTATTTGCTGGTGATTCTTGGAAAGATGTTACACTGAGTGCAGAGGTAGGGATTGCCCACGTAGCTGAATGGCTGAAAAACAATTTACTAACATTGAACACCACCAAGACTAACTACGTATGTTTTAGTGTTAGTAACCGGACACAGCCCAATGATGACCTCAATTTGAGGGTACACACATGCGGAGATATAAACAGGATAGGCTGTAATTGTTCATATCTAAATAGAGTCTCTAAGACGAAATACCTGGGCGTGATGGTTGACCAGTTTCTGTCTTGGTATCCTCACCTTGAGCAGGTGATTGCGAGGGTCAGAAAACTTACCTGGATCTTCAAAACATTAAGATACGTGGCTCCGACTAAAATGTTTAGGAGTGATAAGCGACCTAGAAATCTCCTTAATGAAGTCTATTTTGCTCTAGCACAATCCGTCCTTCTATATTGCATCCCCATTTGGGGTGGCGCAGCTAAAACTAGATTTTTGGACGTAGAACGTGCACAACGAGCACTTATAAAGATTATGTATTTTAAAACTAAAAGACACTCTACTAAAAACCTATACGAAATCAGTAATTTACTCTCAGTTAGGAAGCTGTATATAACTCAAACGGTTCTAAAAAAACATAAAACCCTCCCTTATCATATGGATAAGAAACACAAAAGGAGAAAAGATATCATTGCAGTAGTTCCCCCATGTAAAACCAAATTTAGTAGCAGACAATTTCACCATCTCTCAGCTCAAATATACAACAGGATTAATAAAAACATATATATACACAATAAAAACAATCACGACTGTAAAAAAGTTATAACAAACTGGACAAAGTCTCTTAGTTATGAGGATACGGAAGCTCTTCTGGTTTATCATGAGTAACAAAATCACACACCATAGAATATACAAACCTTACTGTTCTCCATATACGAGTACTAGACTACTCACCTCGCCACACCAACACTACACCACACCACGCCACACCACACCCCACCACACCACACTACAGCACACCACACTACACCACATCACACTACACCACATCACACTACACCACACTACACTACACTACATCACACTACACCACACCACACCATACTACACCATACCACACTACACCACACCACACCACACCACACCGCACTACACACCACACCACACATCACATCTAACCGCACTACATCGAACACACAAGTCACGCCTAACTAAAGCACACCACGATTCACGTGATACATACTCAAGATGTTAGAATAAGAAATAACAAATTGTCATAATGTAATATAAAGATGTTAACATTTGTATAACTTAGATATGGAGGAGCGGAGTCTCCTAACACAGGCATTGTTTGCCTAAAAGGAGGCTCCAAACACAAATAATTGTTGAAGCATTTTGTTTAAATAAAAACATTTTTCATTTTCATTTTCATTTTCATTTAAACTTGCATCCTCTATTTTACCCCTTTAGGGGATGATATACATCCTTATAGAACCAGCGTTTTAGGCTGAGAGTTGTCTGTTAGTGAATTAATAATTTAAGATTGTTATTAAGGCGAATCCTCAGTTGTAGCCCACCAAATTCTAATTTTCTTTGGTTTTTTTTGCAAATTACAGCTATGTTTTAAGTCGTATGTTGATCAAAATGCGATTTGCGACAACTTTGGAAATTTGTTCCGCCTAAGAATATTTCATATGAAACTTCTTAGGTGGAACAAATTTCCAAAGTTTGACGATTCAAATCAAATAAAATATTTTATTTCACATAAACCAACATGGGCACTTATGAAACGTCAGATGCTAGGTGCACGGTTCCAATTGATTGATATGAAATTGATGAATAAATATATCATTCCTACAGTCGCGATTCGCATTTTGATCAACATACGACGTAAAACATAGCTGCAATTTGCAAAAAAAACCAAAGAAAATTTGAATTTGGCGGGCTACACTAGGATTCACTTTAAGAAGATCTTACTTTGTAAGTAGACAGCATAGTCGTGTCTCCTGAGGACAATATGACTTCTGTGTCATCCTCGTCATCCGGCTCAGGATTCAAAACTGTGCTCACTTGACCTGCAGGAAAGAAAGCAATAATAAAATACAAGACAGAACTATCTCTAGTTTTCAAGAAAAAAGCTTGAACATAATCATCTTACCAATGAAACTGCTAAGGCTTTTTTTCATCACATTTGCTGGCGATTCTGGCACATCCAACTGTGAAAAGCAAATGATCATTTTGAAACAATAAAAGAAGACTCAGCCAGACTTAAGACCGTGTATAATGATTCATTGTTGGAACCACGAAAAATTTGAGCTCAAATTGTTCAACCTTGGACGTATATCGAGTTTTACGACAAACGCCAATTGTGTTTTACGTTGAACTGAGATATCAAATCGTCTAGACACTAAAGTCTATAATCAATTTACTAAAGTAGGTAAATCAATATATTATAAGTAAAAATTTCCTTTTCGTTTCGAAGGTAGGTACATCAATGTTGCTTATACTGTTTGGGCTCAGTAGGTGGCCACATTTATTCTGGCATCAGAGCAGTTGTTGAGATCGTCAAAGGAACGGACAATTGGGACAGTCTAGCAGATGGGACATAGTATGTTCAGGGGCACCCTATTCGCACTGGATGTTGGGTGAAAAAAATGCGGGGCAGTCTTTGGGGACTGCCGATAGAAGTGTAAACTAAGTAACTTGAGAATTGTATCGTCGAAGCGTGCGGTGACGATGACGCGAGTTCCATGATTTTTGTTCACCCAAAAAGTGCTCAACGCGCCTAAAGAAGTTTTCACTTCAAAAACTTCATTAAACAACAATATGAATACTGCATATTTAAATTCGCTTTGCTGCGACACGACAGAATATCCTAATAGGGTTTATGACTCCGATCCCAAACTGTTCACTATAGATGAGAACCCTCTTAGCAAAGTTACCTTGAAAGTCTTCCCGATTACAGTTGACGTAGTACTGAACACATGGCTTGCCTCGCTCTTCACCGCGGTGCCTATCTCGTCCAGGTCCTTCTTTACCATCGTATACACCTCTGCTGACTGCGAACATATAAAATACACTTGTTTGAAAAACGGGGGTAGCGTGCTTAACGTAAGATTATAAGGATGGTCTTACAGTTTAAAAACGTCCTTTTTAGCGAAAATTAAACAGAGCTGGAATTCTTTCTGGAATTTTTCAGTAGCAGCATTTGTGCCCGGTTGATGGCAATAGGCTCGCCTCCTATTACATGGGACTTAAACATAACTGGCGAAATGTGGGTGTACTATAGGTACACCTCTATCCTACCCTTCGAAGATTACAGGCGTGATATTATGTTATGTGTGAAGGCTCAAAGCAAGTTTAAAATGCTATGGCGGCACTGTATGATGGCTTGTGACGTTTGCACGTTTTTATGAACTACCGTTAGTATTTACTGCTAAATGTGAGGAAACAGATGCCATACTACATATTGGCCCTAATAGTGATGTGTCGTTGGAACTATAATTGATTGAACCGGTAAGCTATATTTTTAGAATTTGTTAGCTATCACAGGTATCATTCATTTTGCCGCTGGTTTAGTTGTCAATATATACTACAAAAATAAGCATACGCGCATTTCCTTTCATTTTATTACTAGAATTCAAGACATCTGATGAAGGACAAAGCAGGCCTAAGGCTAGTAGGTAACCCAAGCTAATCTTAACTGTATCTATCTGATCAGAAAGCCCATTCCCGTTCAGCAGAAGATGTCTATAGGTTAATTATTCAATAATGATGATTTATTTATTTTGGATCGCCAACAGAGGCTACATAATAACATGCATGTTAAGCAACACAGGGACAAATAACAGTCTGTGCCTCCAATTACAGGAGACCACATCATTCACTTAATAACTAGGTAGGTACAAAAAGTTTGACACGGTAAAACATTAAAATACAATCATACAAAAAAAAAATACAAATTACATAGCAACAAATTCAAAAGATTGAAAACATAATTCAAAAATATAAAGGAAATCAATAACAAAATATTATGCCTTATGTCCTTTTTAAACTTTGCAATTTTGCATGTAATATCTAATTCTTTATGTTTCGATACTTCGTTATACTGCCTACAGAGCCTTGGCAAAACGGCGAAATGTCCGAGGTTTGTTTTGGATCCCGGCACAAGCGAGGCAAGCGAGTTGGTGCACTTATTTGCAGCTTTCCAAGAACCTCCGTACAGTCAACAACCCCATTGAACAGTTTGTGAAGAAATGTGAGATCTAAAACTTTTCTTCTATCTACTAAGGAGGAAATTTTATAATGTTGTAGTCTTAGGTCGTAGCTCCTAATTTTTTTTGCCAGACCGTCTTTATAGCAAAGATGGTATAGAAAAAGTCTTTGTACACATTCCAAGCGTTTAATGTAAATATCATAGTGAGGATTCCATACGGTGCTATTGTATTCAAGAAGTGGGCGAACCAATGTGTTATATAATTTAATTCTAGTCGAGGGTTTCGAAAATTCTTTGCTGTTACGCAAGACAAATCCAAGGACCTTGAACCCTTTTGAGGTAATATTTAATACATGTTTGCCAAATTTCAGTTTCTTGTCAAATACGATTCCCAGGTCACGAACTACTTTTACTTCATGTAGTGTTTGCTAATGCAATGTGTATTTGTTGGTTTGCACTGTTTTGTTACGAGAGAATTGCAGTAACATTTAGAGACATTGAGCGACATTTGGTTTATGATGCGAGTCTATAGAATGTGCAGCAATATTCAATGAATTGATATTTATTGCTTACAACATATTGTTATCTGTAAGATAAAACAATATTATTTATACCTTTTTATAGATAGTTTGTACAATTTAATTAAGCATCTACCTACTGTAAGTGCGTTGCAAAAATATGAAGTTAGCAATATACTTTATTTTTATCTACTCTACACTAGTTATTACTTAAAGTTAAGTAAAGTTTTATCTAAAAGATAGTTTATCACAAAATAAAGTAATATACACACGACACAGATAATTCATATTGTTTACAAGTCTGGCCTACATAGATTATTATATGTAAGTATAGCGAATCTTTGCTCAGACGAAAACAAATCTAGTTAATATGATATGCTAGCGCTGGATTGGTCTAAAGAACCACTGACTCCTTCCAAAAGGCTGGGCCCGCAATAGCAGTGGGACATTACGGGCTAAATATATACATATATTGAGAGCAGAAGGGTGTTCAAATCACGACTGAAGGCTGGCCAAAATCGTGAAGATCAGATTCGTATGGACACCCTTGCTGAGAAGCATTTCAAGGGTGACTTTCGTGGCTTCTGGAAAAACACAAGCTAAGCAAATGTTAGGCCAGGTCTTCCTGTGAGCATTGATTGTGTAAATGACCATAAGGACATTGCGGATGTCTTTAGGGACGATTTTTATGTACAATCATTCCCCTCTGGGGCCTGCAGGTGGGGTCTTCAACGCTGAGATGCCGAACGAGGCAGTCGGGGTAAGGTTAATGCGAGAGATGTGAATAAAGTTATTAGGAAAATGACGACAGGCAAAGCCCCAGGGCAAGACGGCCTCAGCATAGAACACCTGCAACATGCTGGCCCGCATATCTCTACAGTCTTAGCGATGTTCTTCTCACTGTGCGTGAGCCACTCTTACGTACCGTCGGATCTTATGAAGTCTCGTGGTGGTGCCTAGACCCCAATTCTGTATGGTAATTATTATTCCCCGCGTAAAATTACCACGTCAATATCGTGTCTTGTAGAAACGGTTTCGATTATTGTATTATAGAGAATACGTTATTAGCAGATGTTGTGGTTAGATAAGGAATTGACGTGGTTTCGAAGTAAGGAATCGTTAAGTGGTCATAGTGAATTAGGTGAAAAATAAGACGGGTGACCTTGCCGATATAACGAACTACATGTTAATTACCCTAGGCACCATCATAGTCAAAGTGTTTGACGGTTTGCTTAACACACAGTTGGATGAATATGTAAGCCTGCAAGATAACCAGTTTGGTTTTAGACCTCTACCGTCTACAGAAAGTGCTATGTATCTTAAGCATACCATCAGATACTACACGGATTCCAGAATCCCTGTTTATGCGTGTTTCTTCGACTTGTCCAGGGCCTTCGACCTCGTTGCCTATGATATTCTTTGGGATTACCTGAACAGTATTGACCTGCCGCGTCAACTTATGACTATTTTCAAGTATTGTTATACGCATCAGGTCAACAGCGTCAGATGGGCGGGGGCAATGCCGGAACCGTATAAGCTTGAGTGTGGAGTGAGGCAGGGTGGATTGACTTCGCCTACCCTTTTCAATCTCTACATGGACGCGCTGATCTTCGCGCTCAGTAGTCGGCATGTCGGCTGCCACGCTGATGGCGTCTGCGTCAATAATCTTAGATAAGCTGACGACATGGTGCTGCTGAGCGCGTCGTTTTGTGGTCTGAGAAAGCTGGTACAGGTCTGTGAGGAGTACGCGGTTAGGCATAGGCTCAAATATAATGTTGGCAAGAGTCAATGCATGGTCTTTGGAGTCAGCGGTGCAAAATGCCTAGAATATGTACCACCAGTCTTTCTCAATGGTGTTCCCCTAGGCCCGAGACGGAGTGGACCATTTTAAATATTTAGGCCATGTTATCACGGCTGACCTCAAGGATCATGCTGACATCGAACGGGATTAGTATTGTAAAATTTATTTTAATTGAATGTATTATGGGTTTTGCCTGAAATAAATGATTTTTTATTTTTTTATTTTATATAAGTACCTATTTGATTATTTTTTGTTTTTATTTTTCTAGTAAACCATTTATGTACACACATATAATCATACAGGAAGAAAGTAACAGAAAAATACGTACAAAGGTAATGCTTATTTCAAAAGAAATCTCTTCTAGCATACCTGCGATATTAAATGAGATGTAGATAACGTCGTTTTTATGGTGGATCTTTATTGAATAAATTATAAAAACAATAAATAGATTATTTTTCTAACCTTGACAAAAACAGGTATTGAATATTTTGTTATAGGTTCAAAGACTCGTATAGGCGTTGCTTTCGTAGAAGGGGCTCATAACTGACACATTTGATGCTGTGCTTATGCTACTGGAGAATTTGCCTTATGGACAGTGCTTAACCCGACCCCGACCCACAAAAATCCGCCAAGGTTTAAAATATGATAAGTACTTATCGATTTTTATTGGTAGCCTCCTTTTCTAAAGCCTGTAAAAACTTACAGACGTGATTTTTGTTTCTTTTCTATCCTGTTATCTCGTAAAATCTTGGGTGGTCCAAATATAGGTCCTTGGGGTATACCCTATGCCGGGGTCGCGGATTGTTCGGAAGAGTTACCGTGGCCCTGGCGCACAGGCAACTGAAGGAACACGGGTGGGTTTTAGTCAGTAAGAGTCTGACACGCCCTTCCGCTCCGCCCAGAGCGGGAGAGGTCATTTGATGATTTCCCACCCAAAAAAAAGGGGTTACCCTATACATATTTCTAATCAAAGCAAGCACCGCACATCGTCAACAGGTTATATCAATCTGCCTAGCTTTTTCTCCAATATGCTGAGGTCGGCTTCTAGTCCAGTCTAACTGGATGTAGCTGAATACCAGTATTTTACATGAAGCAACTCCCTATCTGACCTCCACAACCCAGTTACTGGGTAACACGATATTCTTTGGTAAGACTGGTTGTCAGACTTTTGAGCTTTTAACTACCCGTAACGACTGTCGAAGATCTACGAATGACCGCGAGCACCGGCTTTACGTGCTTTCCGAGACACGAAGGGGTCTCCATATGTAATGGATGGTTACCCGTCCACATCAACAGGTTAAATAAAACTAAGCAACACCCAAGTTTATCGAACCTCACAGAAACATCGATTTTAAAATAGTATTTGGTAATTAATACTTTCAAACGAGTTCTCAAGGCAGCGATGCATTGAACGAATAACATTACACTTCACACAACATGTTGACCTTTATCATTTATCGTTGACGATAGATAAAATAAATAATATCTTACGTGTGTGTTATGTTAAAAATATCTTGTTTACACAGTTTTAATAACCAGTGCTAACTAAGTAACGACTAAAGATGATGGTTTGAAACGTATAGAAGAATAAAAACACGTGCTGCGCTGATCCCAAATACATTGAGATAAAGACAGGAGATTAGAGCTGACGATGTAAACTGAGCAGGCAATGAATTGATGAAGAAATTAAGACCTGCATGCAATACAATTAGAACTCTATAAGATTGACCGATGCATGAAGGCTTTTAAAGACAAAAATAAATTGACTAGAGCCGATTATCTAAAGAAAGAATGGAAAATAAAATTCGTTCACTAAGAGAAATGCAAAATAGAAATCTCCCTATACCATACGATTAGAAAACAGAATGTAGTCAAATCTAAAATGCATTTGACGCTCCAAGGAGTACCTACAAGTTTTTGTTTTTGATCATCAATGCCGTCTTTGTTTACGCCATGCGGTAAAAAAATACTAACTTTTTCTTTAATGTCGCCCTACAAACTAAATTAAACTTTATATGTGAAACAGTAGAGCTCACTTTGGCATGTATGTTGCAAAATTAGCAAAACAGTGATTATCAGACGCATGTTTGATCTAAAGTGAGTCAGTTGAAAACAGTTTCATCGATGTCGGTGACCCCGCTAGTCATTTCATGCGATATTTTCAGTTACATATTAGTATGAGCATAAAAAACAATTTTAGTACGTAGTTGCCGAAATGTCGAATCACCGCGCTGCTCGTAAAATCTGGCTGAAAGATAAGGTTACCGTCGTAATTTTGTAGTTATATCTATAGGCTATAAAAAAAAACTGTGGCAGCCTGTCAGAAATATTGCAATTTGATCAACTTATATGCTTCCATACTTAAGCTATATTATTTTTTATTTTTTTTGGAACTAAGTTCCTTGACGCTTCTTATGTTAGGTGTTGACTGGTAGAAATCAATGGGCGCCGGGATCGGGGTGCAAGAGGGTGCACTTGCACCTTCCTGCTTCAAAATAAAATGTAAATGTAAAAACATATTAAACAAAAAAAAAAAAAAGCGCCCAATACAATAATAGAGAACTTAACCTATTCGATGGGAGATCATAAAATTTTCAATTCATTCTGCAATCTCTCAGTTCTAAAGCTTTTGAAACAAAGTACGGAAATCCTATTTCCGAAAATCTAATCGACCTTAGGCGAGGTCTTGATATTATGTATATCGACACAGTTAAACCTCTTTCTGTAAGCATGGACAAATAAAAACATCCCATACGAGGCTAAATGCAAGAATTATCGAGCTCGCTTTGCTCGCTCTTGCATCCTACATTCTCTTAATTGTTAAGAGGGCGCACACCGGTCCACGAGCACCACACCTTTAAAAAAATATATCTCGTGACTGAGAAGGAATTTTGAATAACGGCTCAATAAGCACCCTCGGTAAGTGTGTCTAGAATTTTCTAATACTTTTTATAAAATTTCATATTGAGACACGAAGCAACAAAATTCGATCTAAAGAAAAGCAGCCACATTCCTCTAGATCGTATTTTGTTGCTTCGGGACAAACGATAACCTATCATATCCGAGGTGAAGTGCAAAAATTATCGCGCTCGATTCGTGGAGCTGAAGATGAAAAAGAACTTGCCGGCGAATGGTAAAAAACGTCACGCAAGGAAAAAGTCCACCTCATGCGACTTTCTCTCTCTCTGTCTCAAAATCAAAATATTTTATTTCACATAAACCAACATGGGCACTTATGAAACGTCAGAAGCTAGGTGCACGGTTCCAATTGGTAGTTTCCTATGGAGAAGATCCGGCAAGAAACGCCACGGTTACTCTTTTAAAAATAAGGGGCTTTTACAATGTTTCCAATTTCAGTGTTGATAGATATGGGAGGACAGTGTATGCCTGTCAACAAGTAACATGTATTCAACAAAATATAAAAAAGGTCCACAAATCTAGTCTACAAGTTAGGTCTACAACGTTCTCACGTTCACAAAATATAAAAGAATCTATATAAATATGAAAGGCTATTTAGACTAAATGACATGATTGCCATTACTACTGTAACAAATCGGAATCAAAATCCTATCCACAAAAGCCATAAATAAGGACTCTGTCTGTCTCTCTCTATTATATACGAGTGTGTGTGAGCGTGCGAGTATCGGGTAAGAAACTTCGTTCCAGGGGGCCTAACTCCTTAGAAGCCCGTAGTTTTTGTCGAACTTACGGGCCTTTCCTATTCCTTACCACTTACGGACATACGATTAGTCCAGGGCCCGAATTAAAAGTAAATGACAACACGATTTGACAGCTGTCCTTACTTCCGATGTTATTTTACCCATCCAAAAAAGTCAATTAATTGGGAGTAGAGTTCATTCCAAAGTCTCGAACTACTTTCGGACGGAACTGTATCTTCTTTGACAGACTTAGAGAGTAGACCCACCTTTCTTCCACTCTTTTTTGGGGTGGGAAATCAGCAAATAACTTCTCTCGTTCTGGGCAGAGCGGGAGGGCATGTCAGACTTTTACTGACTAAAACCCACCCGTGCTTCTTCAGTTACCAGTGTGACGCGGGTCCCCCGACTGGACACGTTTTTTTTTTTAAATATTAAAGTGTATCTATCTAGTCTATCTATCTAAGACTATCTTATGCATAACTGCAGCTGTGACTATCTTAAGCATAACTACAGCTAAGGCGTTAGTGGCCTGTATTATCAACTCCGGATGGGTTTTGATTAGTTAATATCGACTAGATAAGTTTATATAGTTGATAATTTAATCAACAACGAGACAAGATAACAACAAATTAACAAGTTGTTTCCAATGCATACGTATTTGTTATAAAATCTTTATAATTTAAACAGTTTGTGTTTCATGGGGTCTTAAAACATCACGCCTGTACGTATTCTTCGAAAGGAAAGGCAGGAGAGAATAGTAAAAACACAAATCGCAAGTTACTTTAAAAAAATCTCACCTGGATTCTAATACGGGGGTTTTTCAGAGAAAATCCATTTACGACTCTTGGCAATTCGACGCAGTCTTTTATTAAGTAAAATATGCTTAAGTCTGACATAGCATTGCCGTATAAACAATTTCTTTATTGGTTAAACGGCTGAATGAGCCCTGATTAGATACGCGACAGTTAGTCATGGCGAATAAGTCGGACCAAAGAGATTCGATGCATTTTTTTTTCATACCTTTGTGTGAAGTTACATAATGTCTAACAATAAAAAATATGTTCCATGGTAACAATTTGACTAATAAAGAAGTATGGAAAACGTAGCGCTGACAATGATAAGAGTCTCCATGGAGCTTCTTGCTCGTTCTTCTCCACAGGAACATACTCTCCTTTGGAATCGGCAACTAGCTTCATTTTTCCGAATGACCGACTCCTTTGACATTTTCAAAAGTGCCTGTAAACGGTTTAATTGAAAGAAACTCTTTCAAGTTTGAGTTCGACCCCAAATAGATTGGGATAAGGGTAAGTGAATGAAGTTGGTAACAATTTTTGAGAGCGCCTTTATTTTTTAACTGTAAAGTGTGGTTTTCGTAGTCATGAATAATTTTTGCTATAGGACAAAATCTGAAATATTTCAAAATCTAAAACCGCTGTTTCATACAAAAATAAAATACCTATACAATCAAATTTGATGAAGCAACTAATTCATTAAGTATACAATATTTTCCTCCTGGTAAATGATCTGTTACTACTAACAGGAAGGAATTTTTGCAACCATCAAATATTATTTTAAAGATGGCGCCACTATCGATTGTCCTTTTTAGGTTTAATTTAATCATTACCATATCAGCATACATCCTCTGCTGATCAAGGACTTTTCAATGACCGATACAAACGGTCAAAAGAGATATGCTATAAATACTACACATGACGCAAAATCACTTAGTGCTTTTAACAATATCTCCATGTGTTTGTATCTGTCCTTGTCGATTTAATGGTCGATCTAGTGCTTTTGAATAAAGAAAGATGGTTATGAATAAAGAAAAAAGAAAATATTCCTTTATAAATAAAAATTAAGGTTATTCTATTGATAGACACGTTTGTGCAAATAAAAGCATTTTCATTAATAATCAGCCTATTATGTTCTAACTGCTGGGACACAGGCCTCCTATCTGTGAGAGGGAGTGGGCCGTAATCTACCACGCGGGCCCAGTGCGTGTTGGTAGATGTCACATGTATTCGAATTTTTGGTTCTAGGACGTGCCGGTTTCCTCTCGATGTTTTCCTTCTCTGTTTTGAGAGCAGTGGTGACGACATAATTTAAACAACAACAACAACTCGTAAGTCGCGGCCGTTACCACTGGGCCACCACTGCTCTCCACCAAATAAAAGCATACAGGTACTTAACATATTATTGTACGAAGTTTACTACGTTGAATGAAGCGACGCGACGTTGTTGAGTTTTTTTTTTGAATGCAAAAGCATTAATTAGTTATCAGATTAATTGTGGAATAATTACCATTTTGCGGTAGACATTGATTATGATGGTCATAAGTTAATTTGTGGCTGTTCTGACTGTCAACAATTACTCTTAGGATGTTACTGCTGGTTGCATGGCCTTAAAGTTTTTTTTTATTATTGAAAAGCAATGAGTTTGGACATGGATGAGACTTTATAGTGCAAACATCAACATATTGCAGATCATACTACTCCACTACAAATATGGGCCGCTAAAATGGCCCATTCTATGTACAACAGCTAGATTTTTTTAAAAGCGCGTCTTACTCGCTTTGCGCCTCTGCCTAACCCCTCGGCGAAAACAGGCGTGATGTTGTGTGTAAATTAATTTAAAAAGAAATTACGCCAAACATTCATCTAATATATAAAAATCTTGTGTCACAGTGTTTGTTATCGAACTCTTCTGAAACGGCTTGACCATTTTAAAGTGAAACTTTTATTACATCGTCTCAGACTGTTTCGTCTGTGTGTTGCATGTCGCGTGACGGTCGGCCGCGGAGTAGGGATAAAGTGAAAGGAAGGAGTTTTTTAGTTAAATGTCTATAATGTGAAAAAAAGTTTCACTTTTACCGTGGTTTCATAAAACCACACAATCCCTTTTATTTTTTTGTGTATAGGTCGTACATTATATTTCATACTGCTGCGGGTGAGACCGCGGTGAGCAGCTAGTTTACACATATAAAGACGCAATTTATAACTTTATTCTGAGGTAAATAAACTTAACACAAGGCAATGTTAACTTCCTATTAAAACACAAAGGAATGAAATCAAAAATTACCACCTGTCTATCTATGAGTAATGTTTACTTCATTATTGCACAGCTTTCATTAAAACAGTATCAAAGAAGGAAATGTTTTTGTTAATAAAACAATGAAGATTAAAATTAATTCATGCTTTGGTTAGGAAATAATGTCATCACATCAATTAGTTGAACTTTATCCATATTTACCACCAAAATGAAGCTGTATTTTAGGATCTCATTAATCATTTGTCTTAAAACATGAATTACCTAAATAAATCATTTATGTATTGAACTTATAACACAATACAATAACAAAACGTATGTAACTACTCCACAGTCATACGCTCATCGCACAATACTTCGGACATACTGACAAGATCTTCCATTCGTCCGCGAAAACATCACAGTCAGACTTAGCGTCTAATAGAGCATTGAGCACAGAGAGTGCGAGAGACAGGAGACTGATGTTTCAAGACTATAAATTAGGTTCTAAGCTGCAGAACATTTTTGTTCAGAAGTATTTCTAATGTCAAGTACCTACTATACTTCAGAAACATATCCTTTAACTTTCACAGTTATGACAAGACATGACTAAGGCAATTCATAGAAACAACATTTACATCTCATGTTTTGTCAAGTCATAAATGCTAGGGAAAAGAGTATTATTCAAAAATATAAATGTCATAGTATCATACCATGCCATTTTAATTTTTTGCATCATCATATTGTTTTTAATAATTTTTTGTCTTTATATTTTTGTTTTTGGAATGTTACTAGATGTACAGTCGCCAGCAGGTCAACCTACACGAAACTGTCTAATTTCTCCTAATGATTCTAAACCTTAAAATGTTGATAGTTAAGTTCAAAATCGAATGAGAAAATCTGACAGTTTGTGGTAACTTGACGTGCTGGCGACTGTACCTATAAATTGTGTAAACCATTTTTTATGAAGAAATTTTTATGTTAGTGCTGTGTACTCCATAAGTGACAAATTTATAAAAAATCTATGTATACAAATAAATACAATTAAAGTTTCTGTTTGTAATGTCAAAATAACGGCTTTTTACTAAATGCATATGAAAGTATATACGGTACTTAAAACAAAAACAAAAAAAAATTCATTGTGTCAGTTTGTTCCGGCTAATCTATGTAACGGCTGGACCAATTTATAATACGAATATTGTTTTTATTATGCTTTGATACTGGTGAATGCTTAAGCCATTGGAGTACCTCTCAAATAAATTAATAAATGCCAGGGTTATTCTAACATATTAAAGACATATATAACTTACCTTGGACTTAGCTGAAGATATCCAGGTGTCCCACCAGTTGCCGGCCTGCTTGTCATCATGCCTCGGCGTACTGGCTGTCTCACTGGGACTAGAATCACTAGACCTATGGAAACAATTACAGGAATGTTAAACTTTTAAAAACAAATGGATGTTTATTTGTCTATATGATAGAAGAAGAATAGAGTATGATTCATAAATAGGAAAAATATATTAAAAAAACATTTCTAGACTGGTTAAAAATAATATGAATGCAGACTTTTTTATTAATAGTTATTTTCTCATTCAGTTCAGTCACCATCATGACTGCATTTTGATCTAATTGATGTTGTTTATTCATGTTTAGGATTGGTCCAGCCAGTGCTGGGCCAAAAAGAAAGACTCGACTTTGTTCTCTTTTTAAAACTTTTCCCTATCACTAGGATAGGGATAAATTTTAAAAAGAGAACAAAGTCCTTTGCTCTGCAGTGGGATGTTTGAGCGAGATTAGTAAAATAACAAGGCTTCAAATTGTCCTGGCTTTGTGTTGATCTGCCTCCTGGCTTTGTGGTTTTAAATTTTGGCTCCAGGCATATTCCGAGGTAGAAATCTTTATCTTTAACACCTCTACTAATCTTTCTTATGTAACAAAATCATAATATTAAAATGCCATTTAACCTATAGATAGATTAATAAGTTAATAGCTGCTATCATGAATAAGTTAAAAGCTCATCCATTATTTATAATTTTGACATGAATATGGTATAACATGGCTTATTTAGATTGAAAATGTGGCTGTGATATTTTTATGAATTTTTCAATAAACTGTGGTCTATTTTTAATTTTAAGTTTCTTTTTCAAAGGAAAATATAAGAAAGGGAATTAATAAGGTTTAATTGCTGTCTTATAATATCTCGATGTTGAAAAACAGCAAGGAATCAACAAAAAGAAACTTATCTAATCAAATGAACCCTATAAAAGTACAGTTCCTCTGAAAAGGAATTATGTCAGC
Source organism: Griposia aprilina (assembly GCA_916610205.1). Lineage (NCBI taxonomy): Eukaryota > Metazoa > Arthropoda > Insecta > Lepidoptera > Noctuidae > Griposia > Griposia aprilina. The sequence goes on along the minus strand of OU744304.1, from coordinate 13,840,518 downwards.
ATCTAGTTAACACCGAACCGATTCGGTTGTTACTGTTATGTGCTTGACGTTACACAGTTTGTCTAATTCGCCTTTACATTGACAAAATGAGCGACTAGGAAGCAATGAATACTTCTCCTAATTGATCCCATGACCTTTCGAAAACATGATTCGCATCTCGAAAATTTTGTTGCAAGTGCTAATAAAGTTACCGTGTAATCGTTTTATCACCAAAACAACGCATTTTTCTTCAACAAGCTCTTTCTTTGATAACCATAGAATGTTGACATGGATTTTGTGATAGCGTAAATACATAAAAAAACTTACTTTTCAGCCATAACGACGTTTCTTTATAGTATACACAAATAAGGAGAGCACATGGATTGCTGTACATAAATTGTTGTGTGATTTTGTTGTTGTTTTTACACGAAATTTAGAATTAATTTTGACATAGTTTTGTTTGCGTTGACATAAGGATGTCGTTCCGTTACAGAACGTGTCAATGATACGTGTGATTTTTTATTGATATGATCCAGGCTTTTTCTTTGATTTGTAATTTTATTGTTATTTATAACTTTACCTCACTTATCATTGTTTTAACTTAGAAGCAAAACTACATCTTGATTGGTTTTAATTAATTACAAACTAGAAATGGAACGTTTTTCTCTAACAGTTGATTAAGTTTCGACTTTATGTGCTTTGTTCACAGATGGCGCTACTATGCAATTTTCAGCATGCCCTTTGTTTTTTATTTTGTTCGTTTCTAGAAAAACAATAAAAAATCTTGTTTCACTCGCAAGGTTCGGAATAAGTGTAATACCGGTGGCCGAATAGTTTGACCACTAGGTACCTACCTACACAGCACGTGTCGATTTTATGGACAGCTTTACTAAAATAATCAAAAATCATAGTAATTATTTTTTAGAGGGGTCTTACGATATTAATCTTACAAACAACGATTAATTAATGATGTAATTAATTACCTTCAAAAATATTAACAAGAGGAAACATTTCCTGTCCCAAAAAATCAAACAAAAATGTTTTTCCCATGCACGAAACCTCTCTTGCATAAAGCAACGCACAAAACTGAATAATAATTACGGCTAATTATATTAATTCGCCGATGCGAAATATTAATTTGCGTCGGGAGAGGCCGTATCTCCCATCTATGGCTCGTCGATTATTCAATAAGGCATTGAAGAGGGATTTTTATAAATAAATCCCTGCGCTTAGCGCAAGTGAGATGTTCTTAATGCGATTAAGATAGGCATGTTTGTTTTAGTTTCTCCATCCAGTAAGATGAAGTTGTCAGTAGTTTACAAGGTTTTTGAATGAATTTGAGACGTGCATGTTTGGGCTGCGTTAGGTCAGTTTTGACTGGGTGTGACTCCTAATTACACATCGAGACCCATCGTAATATGATCAACAGTCCAAAAACTTATAAAAAGCCTGAAATAAGACTGTCAATCGATATTGAAATTTGCGGATGACCGCATTTAGGTAGTTGTTTGGTAGGTTACCTACCTCTACACCGCTAATATACTACTTAGCGGTGTGGATTTATATACCAGAAGATGGAAACAGCACCCTAATTACCTACGTAACACACTATCTATCACAATCTGAATTATTTTGAAGCCTCTTCATAACTTCGAAAAATTTGTCTGCCCAATAACGTAAATAACGCAATGAATGTTGTTGAACTGTCAAAATGAAACCCATTCCTACTGTTAGTGTGTTCCATAATTACCCCGCTGGTTGGAACTTACTAAGTAGGTAGGAAATAACCCGTTTCCATCTTCTCCTCCAAAAGGTTATTCATTTATTCCCCAAACTACCCCGTCCTTTCAAATAATCTATCACATGGTTAGTTTTTTCCCATTTTGTAAATAAGTTCACTCCTTAAACCTGAAGCAAAATGATCATCATCTGCGTAGAATTTTTCCCGAATATGTTGAGGTCAGCTTCCAGTCTAACTAGATGAAGCTGAATATCAGTATGTATTTCACATGGAGCGACTGCCTATCGCCATAGGACCTCCACAACTGTACTCCAGCAAGCTTAGCACTTTAGCACAAGCACCGTCCTGTCGACGGAAGAATAGACAAAAATGACGTTCAGTCAGTAGTACGAAATTCAGTAATTTATTCAAGTTTATCTTTTATTTTGCTTTTATCTCGAAAATGGTGTGTCCTACCGCAAAAATAATGAAAATTTCGACACCCTTTATCAAAACCCTCAAACCCGTACAACTCAACATGTAGGTAATCAGTTTTCACATTTTACAAAAAGTGAAAAATTTCTTTTTTCCCATTCCATTTTTATACTTTGTGGCCGTCGAGTAAAAAGTTTTCTACTGTCTTTAGCATGGCGATTCAAAAATCAAATTGTCTTCACTACCTTAGACAACTGTCTTCTGAAATAGTCTGCTTAAAAAAGGACCTAGACAACGATCGGCAGAAACGAAAGACAAAATGACAGATTTTAGAAGGATTTTTACGGTGCGATGTCAAAAATGGAGAAACGAAATGTCACTTTGGATGGGAATAGCCGTGTCTATTTTTTGAAGAGATAGACAACGTCATGCTAAGCCCGCTGCGCTGTACTGGGTAACACGATTTCCCTTGGTAAGACCTGAAGAAAAAATGAAGTTGGTAAAATAATAGCACCCGTATCCGACTCCCTGCGACAAATCTAAAGACAGCCTTCCGTAAAATTGTCACCACCCACATTAAAACACAGCCGACCGTCTTTCTTACCGTGTCGTATTTTTAAACGTTCGATGTATTTTGTAAAAGCTGAATATTATAATAAATAATATTTGCTTTGGCTTCGCGGGTATCCGAGCACACCCATTGTTTGTCGATCAAGAGATTCGGTGCAGCTTTCTTCGTTATTAATAAGTGCTTGCGAGCGATGTTGTAACGGCCTCCATATACAGGATGATCAGGGATTATGTTGGTCTCTTTCAAAGGGTTTTTAAATATCTGAGTGAGGTAATTTCGTAACACACATAAAACGACAACTGATTGCAATTCCTTTTATTTTGACAGTTCAGCCACGTTCATTGCGTTATTTACGTTGTGGAGCAGACGAAATTTTCAAACCTATGAAGCAATGGATTAGAAATTTACCTAGTGACCTATGCAAGTAGGGTGCTGCTGATCATCATCATCATCATCTGCCCAGCCTTTTCCCATCTATGTTCTGGCTGGCTTCCAGTCTTACCAGATGCAGCTGAATACCATCAGTATTTTACATGGAGCGACTGGAGACCCGAAAAATGCGGGTAGTTTAATTAGCTGACTTTAAAGATAAGCTTTATTTTAAGATATGAAATTAAACTAAGCAATGATTTATTTTGTGGGGGGACTAGGGTGTGGTGTTCTTTCAGGGGGTTGGGAACATTTTACCAGTTGGTTTACTAAGGTACTTACCCTTACCTATCTTGGCAGTGAAAAAATACTAATAAGTAGCATCCCACTGAATTGAGTTGGATAGCTATCCCATAATGGCAAATGACGAGCGTAAACATACCTATACCTAATATTATATTCAACAAACACTATTTCATCTCTCATTACACACATCGCTTACCTCGACTCATTGATTAACCTCCCACATCGATAAATCTAACTAATAACCAACATCCTGTCTACAAAAATCTGAATGGATAATCCTTCGTATAAACTGAAGCTAATAATAATACATGAAATGATCGACGTGGCTCAGCAAAGTTCATCGCTCAATCAGCGCGCGCCTGCGGCGATGACGTCATCTCTCGTGAGTTGCCCCGCCCCGCCAAGAGATGGCGCTGTACGATCGAATTGTAGATCCCAACCCTCACGCTTCGCCGTGTGTGGTTTGATGAACGTTGTCGCGGGTCATGAACTTTGAGGTTTTTGTAAATATTTTTGTGGGACGTAGATTAGATTTTGATTAAGATGACATGTGGTGGCCAAACCAATTACGTAGCTCAGAGTTCTAGCACAATAATATTTTGCTACCTGCTGAGTGGAACTAGACTGACCTAATTCGGTGGTACTCTGCCACAATAGTAAGCAAGGCTTGAAGGAACATAATAAGTAGGTATACTGGGTAATCGCCATGTCTGTTCACTATCTATCTATTGGACGAACCGACCATGCTCATCAGTCTAAGGACAGGCTGAATCCAGATTCAGGGGACGGTTCGTACTGGCAACGAAACCTTGAGGGTGTGGGTTCTTTATTTTCCCTGTAAAGTTTAAGGTGTAAAAGGTACATAGTTACCAATAGAATAGGGTAGGGGTGTGCAGCACTGCGCATTTTGAATACAATGTTCTCAAAAAAAAAAAACGAAGCACCGGCTTCGTTTTTTTTTCGTTTAAATGAATAAAGACTGAAGTTGATTTTAAACTTATAATCGACTTAAGTCTTTATTCATTTACCTTGGTTATCTGTCTAGTAGTAAGAAAACTTAAACAAAAACAAATGAAAGGTAGGTAACGTGTCAAGAACTATTAAAAAAATTGCAGCATCCTTAATGCGCACTTTTGCACAACGTATGGGGACAAGAGTGTGCAGCCAGGTGCGCGAAAATAACTTTAATTTCGGAAGTCGGTGGTCAAAAACGAAAACACAAAACCAAAGACACCGACTTCCGAAATTAAAGTTATTTTTCACGTCTTTTAGTGTTTTTTTTGGAAGTCGGTTGTTTTTTTGTAAAAAAGTTTTTATTTATGTTACTAGTTTTTGTAGGAAATACATCCGATCCAGTCTTCAATGATTGGATCACTGAAGAAAAACTGGGCATGTCCAGGTTGCTCTGAAGTGTACAGAACACTTCACAGCAACCTGGACATGCCCGGTTTTTCTTTTTGGGTGCAATCGGTGGTTTCTTTGGTTTAACAGTCTTGCTCTTCTTAAGTAAAGGTTTTTCATTCTTCTTGATAAATTCTTCTTCGAGTATTCTTGTGTGAAGAGCTGCTTCAAATTTTAGATAGCTGACTTTGTATACGGTGACAACTCTAAGTTAGAAGAGTTATTCCATAGAACATGGCATCAAGCTTCTGGACAATTAATCAATTACGAATTTCCGCTTCTATTTGAGAGGTAAATGTGCATCTATACCTAGTTAAGGATTTCGGGGAATTCGCTTGCTTCAATCTTATTCCAACAGTATACTCAGGCATGCCAAATTGATCTACTACCTGGCGCTTACTTTTCCTTCTGCAATCAATTTACAAGCTTCTTCGATTACACTCGAATCCACATTTTTTCTCCCGTTGTTCTTTGTCTTCTTAACATCCTAAAAACATATAATTAACTAATTATGACATGACATGCGTTTAATGCTATGCTTATAAATTTATTAGCATAGCAGTAAACACATGTCATGATAAAACACATAATATCAACGTCTGATAAAGTGTACAAGATTGCGCGCAATCTTGTGCACTCTTGCACATAGAGCGCTAAAGAACTTTGAAAGACCACTACTGCCATCTTTTGGCCAGAACGTCGTATTAACTCTAGTGAAACACGTTTCGATAGTAATTTGATAGAAATAAACACATTAAAACAGCTTACCTAGATTACATTTATTACAATCACGTTTTCAAAACACCTAAATATTGTAACACAGGTATCAAATTTAGTTTTTCTTGAATAAATCTTCGAAAATTGAAATAAAAACGAAAATTCTTGTGCGTTTTAAAAGTTTAAAACGTAGATTGTGCGCTGTCAACTGAAGTTGGCCGCATAAGACAGTTTCCTGATTGAAGAATCGCTCTGCGTATTCTTGTACACTGCGCAATCTTGCACACCCCTACCCTATTGTAAAAATCCTTTGCAGTATTATTTTATGAACAAATAAACGGAAACATACAAATGCGTAAAGGGTTGTACCGACATCGGTTTGTCATAAAACATTTCTGTTTATTCCCAGAACGCTTCAAACTTTCTTACGATGCCATTTGTTAGTTTTTACGCTTTTTCCATGAGCTTTACATGGTACCAAATACTGAAGTTATGTGTTCGGGCACAGCTTAAATCTAGACAGTAATAATTTATTACATTCAGTATAGCGTTGTTGTTGATGCTTGTGGAATTTTGTCCGGGTAGTAGGCCTTCATAACGTTTTTCAGAAAAGCAACATTGCTGTGTAGTGTTTACCGGTTTGATTAGTATGGGTGTCGGAGATACAAAAGGAGACTTCAACTTTGTCCCTGGAAGAAAGTCTGCCACAGGGCCCACAGCGCTAACACAATAATAAGGAAACGTATTGATCAAGTTGTTTGCCGATGACATTGTTCTTGTCGGTAAAGATGGACATCTGATATCCAGAGTAGATTGGAGAAATGGCAACACAAGCTGGAGAATATTGGCTTGAAAAACAACACAACCAAAACTGAATTTAAATGTTCTGCGATTTCGGCGGTCTCTTCAGTTCACCACCCTAATTGCGTAACCCACTAACTATCACAATCTGAATCATTTTGATGCCTACTGCTAATCCATTAGAGATAGGCCGACTATGACTTTGGCCGACTAGCCGACTAGTCGGCTGCAAAATGGCCGACTAGTCGGCCAAGCCAATCATTGCTTTCGGTTGAGTTCGGGTGACATCGGCAATGTTCGTGACTACTTATTGCCAATTATTTGCTATAGAGTTTCTTCTTTTTTTTTAGAAGTATTAGTTAATTTAATTTAATTTTATTTCTGGATCTAAGTCCAATTAATTATCCTATTATTTGAAAGTAAACTGTAAAACTCATTCTATAATAAAAAATTATAACAGTAACGATTTCAATTTCTATTCAATTACCCTCTTTTAATTTTTTAAGCATATTAATACGAGTAAAAAATGGGCCGACTAGTCGGCGGTTTTTGCCGACTAGTCGCCGACTACAAATAAGGCCGACTAGTCGGTACATCACTATATTCTATTGCTTCATATGTTTGAAAATTTGTTTGCTCAACAACGTAAATAACGCAATGAATGTTGTTGAACTGTCAAAATGAAAGCTATTCCAACTGTTAGTGGGTTAGGCAACTACCCCGCTGGAGCCATAGCACTTGATGGCGCGCTTCTTCCGGTCTGCTCCGACTTTCAGAATCTCATTTTACTCTTGTTAAGCGATGGCAAAGTAGAATTAACACTAGATGGATGAAATGGCGACAGGTCACGGGAACAATCTGCGAGTCCCGCATGCGCAAGATTTATAAAACAATGGTAAGACCTGCTGTCCTGTAGGTATGGATCAGAATGTTGGACTACAAAAATAATGTTGGGATGAATGAAAGGCAATTGCATATGGCTGAGATGAGAATGCTAAGAGGGATGAGTGGTTTTACGTGAATGGATAGAATAAGAAATGGGTACTTAAGCGGAAGTCTGAAAGTGGTACCGGTGACTGCAAAGTTGTGTGGAAATCGGTTGTCGTAGTATGGGCATGCGATGCGAAGGAATGAGGAAAGTGACGTGAGGAAAATTTTGAGAATTAATGTGGATGGCTATAAAAGTAGGGGAAGACCGAAGCAACGATAGATGGACTGTGTGAAAGATGATATGGTTAGAAAGGAGGTGACTACCGAGATGACGACTAATAGAGAATTGTGGAAGAAAACGACATGTGTAGGAGAATGCTGATGAACAATAAATATTGTTCAGTAGCCCAAGAACTCCACGACCTCATTCCACCGCCCCCCTTCTACTATCGGACATCTAGGCGCACTGCAAGTTACGATCCCTACCTAGTTGCTATTCCACCAATTCACACTAAGCGCTTCCAAACATCTTTTATAATGCGCACAGCAAAAGAGTGGAATTCTCTAACTGCGCCTGTGTTTCCGACCGCATACAACCCAAATCTCTTCAAAGTGAGAGTGAACAGGCTTCTTCTGGGTAAGCTCACTCCATCGTCGACTTTGTCTATGTCATCTCTGACCTAGACTAAAGTCAAGCGCAAACCATCAAAGAAAAAAAAAACTTATTAAAATGGAACTCTCAACTCACTCATTTGAAATTAAAGAACCATAATCATCCTTATAATTATATGTGTGTAGTTATATGTGTAGGTTATCTTCCCGGTTGTAACGTTTTGATTACGTCATATCTAAGTAAAGTTGGTATTTATATACTTATAAAACTTAAAGCAATTTTATGCGGTCAGATTCTCAGTAAGCAGTATCCTTTTTCTCAGTATATAGGTAATAAAAAAAAGAAGTTTATTTCGCAACAATAAAACAAGACTGAGTACAACTAATAAAATGATGATAGTACAAAAGTATAAACTGTAGCGCAGCTAACAACGCCTTTCTCCAGCGGGCTTAGCATGACGCTATCTATCTCTTCGAAGAATAGAGACGGCTATTCCCATACAAAGTGACATTTCGTTTCTCTATTTTTGACATCGCACCGTAAAAATCCTTCTAAAATCTGTCATTTTGTCTTTCGTTTCTGCCGATCGTTGTCTAGGTCCTTTTTAATGTTGACTATTTCAGAAGACAGTTGTCTAAGGTAGTGAAGACAAATTGGTTTTTTAATCGCCATGCTAAAGACGGTAGAAAACTTTTTACTCGACGACGAGGAAAAAAGGAATTTTTCACTTTTTGTATGGAAAATGTGAAAAATGATTACCTACATGTTGAGTTTTGGGCGTATAAGGGGGTCGAAATTTTCATTATTTTTGCGATAGGACACACCATTTTCGAGATTTAAGCAAAATAAAAGATAAACGTTAATAAATTACTGAATTTCGTAAAAAGTGCAGTTGACTCTTTCTACTTTGCTGCCGTCGTACTGTCTTCACGAAACGTCATATTTGTCTATTCTTCCGTCGACAAGACGGTGCTTGTGCTAAGCCTGCTGATACAGAATGGAATGATGTTCCATGCAAAAGTGCTTAGCAAGTAATTAAGTTAATGTACACTCGAGAGCAATGAATCCGGGTCACTTAAAGAATCCTAAAAATCTCGGAAACTAAAAATGCTAGGTTAATGCAATAAATTGTATTTAATAGACAATGTAATACTCCTTAAATGAAGGTATTAAAACTTCTTAGTTATTGTAAAGTTATATCATAAAAAAATCAAATTTGAAAAAGGGCCACTTTCGAAGATGGAACTACGAAATTACAGCATTTGGTTTTGCTTTTGTTTGTAATCTGTCATTTATGTGGGTACATAAACCATGTTGATAGTGCTCTATATTCATTATTCAAGCTGAAATTATGTCGCTTACGCCTGAAGAATGCACCAGAATACTTACAATGCTGGAAACCGGCCGGAGTCAGCGCGATACAGCCAGGACTGTCGGTGTGTCGCTGTCAACAGTACAAAGAGTTCTCCGACGTTACGAAGAAACTGGTTCTAACCTACGCAAACCAGGAACGGGCAGAACCAGGTGTACCACAGCACGAGAAGACCGATACTTGGTGAACACCATGCTTCGAAATCGCTTTCTCACAGGAACTGAACTCACAAATCAGTTTCGACGCCTCGGAGGAAGTAACCCAAGTGCATGGACAGTAAGACGTCGGCTTGCTGAATCTAACTTAAAACCCCTTAGACCTACAAACGGCCCTAAACTGGAGCGTGGGCATCGTATTTCAAGACTAAGATATGCCCAGAGCCACGTAAATTGGAGTATTGAAGATTGGTCAAAAGTTATGTTCTCCGACGAATCAAAATTTATGCTCTACAAGCACGATGGAAGACACAGAGTGTATCGAAGACCAGGGGAAAGATTCAAGCAAGCATGCATCGAAGAAAAAGTAGCCTACGGTGGTGGGTCTGTACTTGTGTGGGCCGGAATTTCTTCTGAAAGTCGCACAGAGCTGGTGATCATAGAAAACGGCTCTTTAACTAGCGTAAGATATGTGGAAGAAATCCTCAATGATCACGTTGGTCCATTTATATGGTCAATTTAGGTGAGGATGCTATATTTATGCATGACAATGCCCGACCTCATACAGGTAGGATTGTGAATGACTACCTTCAAGAGATGAACATTACTCGTATGGAGTGGCCAGCGCGCAGCCCGGATATCAACCCGATCGAGCATGCTTGGGACGAGCTAGGCAGATGCGTAAAACAACGAAACCCTCAAACACGCTTCGTGAGCTCAAAATTGCTCTCACAGAGGAATGGGAGAATATTCCCCAAAATCGTGTAAGGAACTTGGTGTACAGCATGCCAAACCGCGTAAACGCAGTAATGGAAGCACGAGGAGGCAATACGAAGTATTAAAATTCAAGAAAATCGTAATAAAGTTCAAAAAATTCATGTTTCCTATTTTTGTTTTAAGGAGAGATCAGCAGTTTTTTTCTTTATGTAATTTTATGTTAATAAAATGTATGGTGACTCATATTTTTTTTACTTTCATTTAAGGAGTATTACATTGTCTATTAAATACAATTTATTGCATTAACCTATCATTTTTAGTTTCCGAGATTTTTAACATTCTTTAAGTGACCCGGATTCATTGCTCTCGAGTGTAGTTAATTTAGATTTAGTTAATTAATAATAAAAACAAAAAATAAGATAAAAATAAACAGTACAGGACATATGAATTGGGATGTATTTTGACGTTGAGGTTTAGGGTGAACGGGAGTGTGAGTGATAAATGATAATTCTTGTTTAGAGAATATCTACTGCCATATGTTTATAGTGTAATTCATAGGCGGCATGTGCCTTAAAAGTAGTGATATGCTGGCATGTAAAGTGGAGGCAACAACATCATTCTTCAACAGAAAACAATCGAAAAGTTCGGAATGGAATTTACAAAATATGCAATGTTTTGAATTAAATCCACAGTAAGGTCGTGCGATTGTGTGTGCGTACGACGTAGTAAGACCTATATTAGTAAACATTGACAAAATGTTGAAACTAATACTGAAAATAATAGAGTGCACTATTTTTTATTCTACTTTTACTGGACTATAAACAATGTACAGATCAGCGCTTTGCGGCACTGGTTTTTATTCCGTAGCTACTATGGATACTCATAGCAAAATTTTAGCTGGTCTTCAAAGATATTTAATTAGCAATACTGCAGCATTTTCTATAAATTTTAGCTACTGTAGTCGTACCGCCACAAGAACGCATGATTGGTCCTAACTACAGCTGTCTAAATCGTTGTCTTTAATCATTTAATGAGGAGTATCAAAGGCAGGTACAAAGTTTCCTTCAACTCCAATCATGGCTTGGTGCCGCCGCCTTTCAGGAACTCCAGGAATATCAAGATCAGTGGATTCTATGGAAGATGTTTTACAAGTTTTGTGACCAGACAGAATCGGCTCCCTCGCACTGGTGATGCTGGTGTTATCTCCAGCATATTGAGATTTAATATGTTACCAGTAGCAACAAATTTAAGGCCACTGACGAGACAACGCGGCTACTAAATAGGCTCAGAAAATAAAGAATCACTGTCAATAAGCAGAACATGGGAGCTGTTGTAGGTAGAAGTGAACGTCAAGATTACTTACGTAGGAATATAAATAATGAGAAGAAGCACTTAGTACCGCTTACGTAGATACTTCTAAGTTCTATGATGATTAGTCATTCATATTTCTAATTCATTTACGTAGTAAGGTCATATCTTGCGAAACTGCAAGATATTAAATAACTACGATTGTTTCGTTCGCTGGCCGATCGTTTTATTGATTGTTAAGAAAAATCGTGCCTGGGATGTTAGGTGTTGTATGTGCGCTGTGAGTGGCGGGATAAATCCTGAGCTGCAGTTTGATTTGAATATATAATATGAGACCTATAAAATGAAAGGCAGCTAAACGCCATAAGTCCTAAAATGAGTTAACTATGGCGCCATCTAGTTTAGGTAGTTGGACACGCTTTGGTGTTTTAATTTTTACTGACAACTGTACCTTAAATCCCTAGCAAAAACAATTCAAAAATAAAATATTGAGTTGCTACCTTGACAAAAATATGAGTTTTTGTAGCTTCCTGAACATTTCACAGACTTGGATTTAGTTGACTTTGATTTTATAGGCCTCATATATCGGTTGGTCGAAAGGAAAATTGACGCCTTATAAGCGCTGTATACTGAGCTAAGGACAAGCAAATATGTGATGCGACATCGGCTCAGCGGCTAAATAGGAAAAAAAAGTTATGTCAGATTTATGCTAAGTCCAAATATTTTGCTAACTAAAAATCTCCATTTATTTCCTGACAATATTTGGATAATAGCTTCCTCATCGTCATAAAGAGGCTAGCTAGGAGTTCTTTTTCCTAACTTAAGAGCGGTTCACCTAATCACGACCGATGAGATGATAATTAAGAGAAGGCATAACTTACTCTTCATTAAAAATATCTGATGATTTGATTTCCAATGTAGGCGAATGTTTAGCATTCAGGAAAATCGCGAGAGAACAAAATCATATCAGATTACCAGAGTGTACGAGCCTTATGTTTATGATGCCCTTTTATCTGTCTCCTCTTGCACGTATGCATCATCTTAATAAATTCACATTATTGCTATTCAATAAGCATGGTCACCGTACGCACCGTGGGCGAAGCGTGGGTGCCCTCGCGCATCACTATGTGATGCACATTAAATTTGATTGTTACTGCAACCTGCGCAGGCGCCCAGATTTATTTAATATTACGCCAACCGCTCATTTGGTGATTATTAAACGATATAAATTTATTACACGATTCAATATTAATATCGTGATGGTAAAAGGGTAAGTAGGATTCTTTGAAGGCGTTTGAATTTAAAGACAAACTTATATATCAAACTGGCAACAATCAGGAGAGCATAAACAGAGTCATCATTATCATACAAATTCTATCATCATAATATTCTCCATAGACTTTACTAACTTTGACTCTAAGGACCAAATAATATTCACTCGACGAACGTTGGTGTTCGGAATCAGAATCATGTGAGTCCATGTAGGTATAAGTAAATATTGTATTATCAAGATACCTGATAAACTACTGTATATGGTGCGTTTTCCTTGTTACAGATGCCTTTATGAAGCTACCATAATGTAACAATTTCAAAAGCAAACTCCGTTCCGTCGCTGTTTGTACCAGGAGCGCATATCGGCGGCGGCGGTGGCCGCAAAGAATGTCGTCGTCGGATTTATGTGTGCGCGCGCACGCGATGACAGCGCCGCACCGGCCACTACTCTACGCGTCTGTCCGCCTGGTACCGCCGACTTGCGTTAAGGCAGTGATTTCTTTTTGTTTCAGAGCATTTTCCTTTATGGTGATAAACAATTATGCCATTTACTTTGTGCTGTAAATCATCATCATAAGATGGAACACTGAAATGGTCCCCACGATTTAACTTTTCTGATTTAACTTCGAAGGTATTCTATAGGTACCAATGTTAAAATGGTACCTACGTTTTCATTTTTAAGTACTTAAAAGTTATTATCGTATTTTGAAAAACGTTATTGAAAATTAATTTCTCTTCGTTGTCTGAAAAAATCACGTGTTCATACCGTTTTCAAAGAATTTTAATAGTGACTAGTTGACTACTGTGTTCTCGAAAACTGGTGTAAAACAATCGTACTGGCATTTAAAAACAATCGCAACTTACACAGAACTCGCTTAAGCACCATCCTTCTACCACTTCATTTCGGCGAACGCTTCCGACAACGTCGTCGGTCCACTTGTAACTCGCATAAACTTAGTTTAGGTCTGTTTTCTCAGTTTATGTAGGCGCGGTCGACTGTCTACTGCTGCCACAGTATTTATGCTAAAAGGCCCTGCGGCTCGGACCCTTAATAAACAAATGACGCGCTCACAGATTTAAGAGCCCACGTCGCAATTATTTCGCTATTTCGACGCGGCCCGACGAAGTAAAGGCGGCTTTTTCGCTTTATTTGAATTTTAAGTAACCCCGTGACGGTAATAGTGGTTGGGGAGTCGGTGGCTCGCTTTTGTTGCTTCGCCAAAGGAAAATGACTTGTTGCACGTCAGAGCGCGCTCCTGACGGTTTTCGTAATGTCATTTGGAGGCTCCGAGATTTAAAGTTACATAACGTGGCATAACGCTGAGGCGCAAAGCGTAGTGTTTGGTGCCATAATGGTAGACTTTAGACGACAAATTGCGCTTTTAAACATGAGAATAGACTTTAAAGTAAATAATAATTAAGTATCTTAAGACGAACCCAAAGTAGCTTTTGTTTGTTAAGGTCATTGTTAAGGTGATCTGTGGTAGACGGTTTCGTGATCGTTAATTTTTTTAAATCTCTTTAGAAGCCCATATATTTTTTTATTCATGCTCCCAAATGCCACAACTTGACGAAGATTGATAAGCTTGCTTTGGAAGAAATATTGTTAAGACATCATTGTAGATATAAAGGATCAATTTTAACTGAATAAGCTTAACCACAACAAAAAGATAGTGACGGTCCATTCGTGATACTCGACATTTTATCGGATTTCCAGTATGGCAGCTACTGGATGCGATCATTTAAAATGATAAATCACCCGCTCCGTCACCGGGCGACTCGTCAAAATGAACTTATTTGTCAAACTTAGATCACTGAGGTGCGATAACTAAAACAGGAAATTGAAATTTTGTATCACCGGACAAAAATCGGCCGCGTCGCCATCTTGGACGCTAATCGCGCCACGATTTGAATATGGAACTCTTTATACATAAATAGCTTCTTACTTTTTTATAAGTGTAAGCAGCCAGTTGATGCATAGGTCTTGACAGGAAATGAGGTTAGGTTTTTTAGAGGTTCGTAGTATTTGCGTGGGAGAAGGGCCCGCTCGAATAGTTGTTGATGGGAGGTGCACAGATGGTGGATAGAAAATTCCAATTGTAATTTTGTGCCTTTGTGTCGAGTTTAATTTATATGCATTTATATGTGCGTGTCAGGTGACACTGGCATGGCATCCTAAATAATCGCTGGCGTAACGGTTAGACTTAAGTATTTACTGACAGAAGGGGTCTATAGTACGAATGAGGGTTTTCATGAAAATTCACGCCTCCTGTAAAAAAAAAAAAAAAAAGAAAAGGTTTATTTTAAGTAACATGAGACTCTTATACAAACAAACAGATACATAAAAGGAATCAGGCAGGATAACAAGCACAGACAAAAACGAACACTCACAAAGTCTCAACATGTCTGCTGCAGCAATGCCGGATGTAAGGGCAATCCAGACTGTTGGCGATCAGCCCCCGGTTAACCATCGCTGGGATCCGAGGACCAATAATTTAGTCAGAATCGCTGTAGAAAATCTGGTAGAGACCGGTTAATCTAAAATTGCACGCCCCTCCACATAAAATTCTGTACAAACATTTGAAATGTGTATGCAACAAACAGTGGTGGTGGGGGGAGGCGGGGTACAGGCAGTTAGTGAAGTTTGCAGCACTACAAATTGCGCACCGCTCTTGTTGCATACACTGCCCCTGGCTGGAGGCTTTAAGTTAGTAGCTTAAGGCACCCACAGGTTTGCCCGGTTAAGTAGCCAGGACCTTAGTGGTCAAAACTACGAGCTGCCCAATAGGAAAAAAAAAAAGTTGCATACACACCCCCCCGACCCTTGCTCGACGAAGCGACAGCCCGCGCCGTAGTGAGCTTGTAGCTTTAAATTCCCCGTAATGTTATAAATTCGATCCAGCCTGACCCACCTTGCTGCACTCCCCTCAGTGACGCCCTAAGCCGAGGTTCGTACCCCACAGGGGGTGCCCTTAGCGTGCGGTCACCTAGAAATTAAGAAATTCGCCCCTGGCTGGAGGCTTTAAGTTCGCTTAAGGCACCCACAGGTGAAAGTAGCCACAACCCAAAGGTCACAACTACGAGCTGCCAATTAGGGAAAAAAAAATGGTGTACACATTAAATGTTTGTACAGAAATTTTTGTGGAGGGCTGTGCAATTTTAGATTAAACGGTCTCTATTAGATATCAAGATACCTACGTATAAAAATACTCCTTGGAGGTAGACTAATCGCTGCTATAAAGGAAGGTATAGGTATGCTATTCGCAACTCCGTTCCTATAAGTCGAGTCAGCGGTCTACTCCCTTTCCACGGGTTCCGTAGTTTCGGCCGAAAATACGGGCTTTGCCTAGTCCTCCGAACTAAGAATGAATGACAACATGATTTCACAGTTGTCCCTACGCCCGAAGTGTTTTTGCCGTCCGAAAAATTTAAATTGACACAATGTTTTGACGGTTCAACTGCTTTCGGACCGGCCCGTATCATTGTTGACGGATTTAGAGAGTAGACTCTTTGTTCGGCTGACTTTGCGACTGCGACAGTCTGATACTGTACTTTATACCGACACTAGCAGCGCCCCATGGTTTCACCCACACAAGTCTCAATCCTATAGGAATATTGGAATAAAAAGTATCCTATAGCCCAGTCCAGGTCATAGTCTACCCACGTGCCAAATTTCGTCAAAATCCGTTCAGCCGTTTTAGCGTGGAAGCGTAACAAACAAATATAAAAAAAACATACAAGAAATAAAATATTTTTTCTTTATTAAAAGAAGACGAAGATTAAGTTTAGATTATAGTTCCTGCGACATTTATATGCCTTATATGGAGAATTTTATCTAACCCCTTACTTTTTTTTCTTGGTTGCATTCTAATTTCAATCCTCTAATGAATAGGGGAAGATTGAAAGTTGAATGTAGAGTCTGTTCAACAACAATCAACATTTTGCATTTGAAAGTTTTGGAATGACTAAAAAATCTTACAGCTGTATAAAATCTTTTAAAAGGAGGAAGATTACTACTCAAAGTACCTACGTATAAAAAAACCTGTATCAGTAGACTAATCGCTACTATAAAGAATGGTATAGGTACATAAGCTATTTGCGTCCATTTATATTTCTATATGTCGAGTTAGTTCCGCTAACATGTCGCCTGCGACCGTCCAATACTGTACTTTATACCGACATTACAGTTCCTGCAACATTTGTATGCCTTATATGGAGCATTTTATCTAACTCCCTAAGTTAATTTCTTGATTACATCCTACTTTCAACCTTGTGATGAAGAGAAAAGATTGGAAATCGAATGTAGTCTGTTCATTGATTTTGCATCTGAAAGTTTTTGGAAGCTATTAGAAAGGTATCATTTACTTTAAATGCATTTTAGATAGGATTTCCTTGGATCAGAATAAGTATTTATAAAAAGGGAACAAATTGTAAAGATAGGTAGGCCCGAATAACTAATCTAAGAGAATATCGAAAAGTTTCGTTTCAGCAGGCTTAGCACAAGCAGCGTCTTGTCGACGGAAGAATAGACAAAAATGACATTTCGTTAAGACAGTACGACGGCAGCAAAGTAGAAAGAGTCAACTGCACTTTTTACGAAATTATATTTCACATTTTCCATACAAAAAGTGAAAATTTCCTTTTTTCCTTTCCTTTTTTATACTTTGTGGCCGTAGAGTAAAAAAAATTCTACCGTCTTTAGCATGGCGATTAAAAATCAAATTTTCTTCACTACCTTAGACAACTGTCTTCTGAAATAGTCTACATTAAAAAGGACCTAGACAACGATTGGCAGAAACGGAAGACAAAATGACAGATTTTAGAAGGATTTTTACGGTGCGATGTCAAAAATAGAGAAACGAAATGTCACTTTGTATGGGAATAGCCGTCTCTATTCTTCGAAGAGATAGATAGCGTCATGCTAAGCCCACAGGAGTCATCATTATTTAATGATAGATAATTATTTAAAAAAAAACGGGCTAAGTGCGTGTCGGACCACGCACTATGAAGGGTTCCGTAGTTGAGATGAATTTTTACCAAGAAAAAACGTAACTTTGTAGTTGAATAAATGTTTACCCATACATCGATATGCATCACGGTCAATTTTCCAACTGCAAATGTACGTTAGTACTCGCAAATAAATATCTTTTTATGTGATAAAACTAAAAATTAATGATTTTCGGACTTTTTACTTTACTTTTGATGTGAGACCTTGCATCTTGCCAAAATTCAAAATTGACATTTGAATCAAAACTTATATATAGGTTTTGATTTATTTGCGAGTATCGAAATGATAAAGAATTTAAATTAAATTATTTGTGATTGAAAAGACGAGTTCTTTGTTTTGCATGTGGCTGAAGGGGGTTTTCAAATAAATTGAGTATTCATGGAAAATCACCAATATTCGCAACCAGTTTTCCAAAAAATGACGCGAGATTGAGGTTCCATATTTTTTTTAATAGATACCTGTTTGATTGTGAACATTAAGAAATATCATCAACATTATTATATGGTCTACTTACACGTGCCTGGACCACCTTTTTCCACTTCTATACAAAATATAGAAGAAAAGCAATGTTGAAAAAACCTATTTCTCGAAAACAAAACCCAGTTAGTAATGTATTTTTCCTATTATTTACACTTTCACTGACATCACGGATAGAGGCGTATTTTTCTTCGTGTTTGATATGACGTTACGCCGACAGGCGTCTTTTCGTGTTTAATATGACGCTACGCCCAAAGGCGGTTAATTTTACCAAGTAAAAACAGACAAAACGCCTATAGCCGTGTAAATTCGCATACATTACTAAGAAGCCAAGTGATCCAGTGACGTATTGCACTCACAAAAAAATTCTAGTGTCAAATTGCAGGTACCTTGACTGGTTTTTTACGGCAGTCCAGCTATAAGCGAGGTATTATTTTTTATGAAATTTTTCAGAATGTCAACTTTATCTCAGTGTCCGTAAAAGATTAAGAAAACCATTTCAAGAAATTTAATAGTCACATATTAATCTTCAGCTATTTTTAAAATAAAATAAAAAATATATTTTATGATACTACACTGTAATACTAGCTATGACAACAAATCGATTTAAAAATAAGATTCGAAATCTATTAACAGACAAGTGTTACTATAATATAAATAACATTTTGACAGATACCTTTTGACATGATTGAACTTTATATTATTATTTCTATATTATTATTATGCTCATAAAATTTAATAATGAATGTTAGTGACCCAATAGCCAGTCTTTGGTTTATAAAAATGTGTGTTTGTTAAAATAAATAAATAACTTGTACGCCTCGTCAGGCAAAACATGTACGGACTTTTTACATATATTTAAGATCTTGCATGCTTGATTCGTATGTGTACCCATGTTTGACAAATAAATTATCTTTTATCTTTATCTTTACAATAAGGCAAAATAAACTATATTTATATAAACTATTAACAGGTGCTGTTAATACTTAGTTCGTGACTGACACGTATGATTAAGCGCCACGAAAGTTGCACCCTATTTGCGTAAACAATAAATATTTATCATTTATTTATTTCAATCACAATCTGAATCATTTAGAAACCTATTGCTAATCCATTGCTTCATATGTTGGCAAAATTTGCTATTCAACAACGTAAATAACGCAATGAATGTTGTTGAACTGTCAAAATTGAAGCCATTCCTACTGGCAGGCCTATGCTGTTTCGAACGCCGCTGTTGCGACACACGCTGTTGCGAATTATTTTTCCACTGCCTCACAGGTTCGAAAGCTCATGGACTCGAATGAAGTAGTCGCGAAAGACGCTGTTTCGAAAAACATTTTCACTGCCTCATACGCTCGAATGCTTGTGATTTCGATTTATTTAGTCATAAAGTGTACAGAAAAGTATTTAAGCAGTAATTAAATAAAATCAACAAATTCGGTGTCAACATCAACATTTAATATTATTATTAAAGTTACGCACTATACTACACTGCAAATAGCAAATTGCAGCATTATTTGCTAGTAGCAAATAGTTACTAACTATTTGCTACTAGAAATCATAGGCGAGGTACTATAAATAATGAAATGGTGACTAATATTAACAGTAGGATAGGATGCAAGAGCGAGCGAAGCGAGCTCGGGACTTGGGGCACTCTGACTCGGACTGGTTAGGTTAGAAGGGGATGGCGGGGTCTGAAAGACCCCGCCGTCCCCTTCGTGGTTATTTTTTTTTAAACCGCCCAGAAGTAGGAGCCCCGCTTAGCGGGGCTCCGTCGGCTACTCGATGCCAGTTTAAATTAAAACAAAGCTAACAACAATAAATCGAAATCACAAGCATTCGAGCGTATGAGGCAGTGAAAATGTTTTTCGAAACAGCGTCTTTCGCGACTACTTCATTCGAGTCCATGAGCTTTCGAACCTGTGAGGCAGTGGAAAAATAATTCGCAACAGCGTGTGTCGCAACAGCGGCGTTCGAAACAACATAGGGGACCCATTCCTACTAGTGTGTTACGTAATTTCCCCGCTGTACTTTTATAATCACACAAACATAATGTTTCAATTATTTCAAGCTTTCTCAAAATTTGATAATAAATTGACAAAAGAGGGGCTAATTAAAGATCATGGAAAGGCTAAATAAGTAACTTTTCAGTTCTTTCAAGAAGGACGAAAGTGCTAGCTGAAAAATCCTTATTAAAAATCTCGAAAAAAAAATGTTTTAGTTATAATTCCTCTAAGTATTATATTATGTGTTGAATACCGAACGACTGCTGGTCATAGTTGGCGGTGCCGCAATCGACGCACGCGCGCTTGATCCGACGTGGATTAATTTAATTGAAGTTTAATTAATTCTTCCGTTAATAAGTAGGTTTGTAAGAAATTTACATACCTCTAATTATTAATTTATTAATTATTCTTACTAAGAATGGAAAAAAAAAACACATGGGTATCTTTATCATTACTTTCGTCACTCTGAAGATTCGATAATTCGGTGTCAGTTAATCTAGAGATTTGGCAAGAGGCTGTCTAATTAAACCGCCGAAGATTTTTCCATATTAAAAGAGTGAACAGATGGTCATCAATTATCGAATAAACAATAACACGGAAGCGTATCGTAAGATATTTAAGTTAAATTAATTTAACTTAAAGATCTGAGTGTTTAAACACTCCAAAAAACCAACCTTACAAATCCAATATTTGATCACGCAGCATTGAATCTCAATACAATCGTACCGCACACAACAATCTTTAATCTCCGTTTAAACCAGTGCAACCTTACCTTAGCCAACCAAACCGAAGTTTAATTAGTTCTATCGCTAATTACTTAGCAGGGCACGACTAGTCGAGGACTATTCCAAGCATTCCATGATTTATTGGCCAGGCACTATCCTTTGACCCGTAGCGCTCTATTTGGACAAAATATTTAACATTTCAGTGCTAATGGGTTTAAACGGGGATTAATACTTAGCAGTTGATTAAGTAGGTGTGTTGTTTACCTATTGATTGTGATTAATTTATGTGGTTTGGGAGTAATTAGGTAATTGTTTATGTGTTAGCGTTGAGTGTTTATTGGAGTTGTAAATAATTGACGGATTTGGTGTTTTTTTATTGTACCTACAAATACCTAAGTTGATATATTTCACGAGTACTAAATGTTACTACAGTACAAGCTTTCTGTAGAGCAATTTTTTTTTTTTTTTTTACTGAAATCTATTTATTTGGAAAGAATCTTTCAATGCTTTTAGATTCATAATGCTTAGTACCTAGTTATAGTGATAAATTATTTTATTTCTGTAAGTAGGTTTGTACAAACACTTTTACACGTCAATCATATGTGTAATATAAATATGGATTTTATGTTATTTTATTTTCAGTGTCAGCTACGACCATAAATCGGGAGGTGAATGATGGACATCATATGACACTACCTACTGTTCAAGCGAAAACCCTTAAAAATCTTGATCAACCTTTTGAAATTAAAACACAAAACAAAAAGCACCTATTAACATCTACTTAAACATATGTAACCCTTGTTATTTCGAATTAAAGTCGCCTGCACTAGATAACGAACAATCAGCGGCGGCAGCGAGCGGGTTAGCTTCCCGCTACAAATAAGTTTAGATCGGATCAGCACCTTTTTGTTCCCACTGTCCCTTCCTGTACGATCAGCGATCATTGATCACGGACTGGAGGGAGCGGGCGAACGGTGATCAGGTGATGTGCCTCATTAATTTGGTACCAAATTTTCTGTATCTCTTAAGGCAAGACATAAATACATAGTTGGTGACTGTAGAAGATTCTATGGACTAATGTTGCATTCGTATCTGCGGCGTTAGTCAACTTCACGTGGACGTAGCGCCGCTGCCGCGAATACGTGATAGAATCTTAAGCTACGTTGACGCGGCTTTAGCATCGCGTTAGCGCAGCGTATTAGTATAAATAAGTTAGCTTCCCGCTACAAATAATTTTAGATCGGATCAACAACTTTTTGTTCCCATTGTCCCTTCCTGTACGATCAGCGATCATTGATCACGGACTGGAGGGAACGGGCGAAGAGTTATGTGGTGATGGGCCTCATCAACTTGGTAGGTACCTACCTCATTTTCTGGATCTCTTAAGACAAGACGTAGATACTCAGTTGGTGTCTGTATTAGATTATATGACTTTAAAAGAAACCATATGACCTCTGAGTTGGTTTCGGCATTTCTTTACAAGGATCAGTTAGATAGGGAATGCCGGCGCCATCTAGATTTAAAATACTGACCAAAAATTTTACTTGTAAAAGTGTCTTAGAAGATCTACCTAGTTACAGAAATAAACATTTTTCACTTCGACCCCGCGTAGACGCTGCACTAATATCGCGTAGACGTGTTCGAAAAAATAGCTATGTTGACGCTGCTTATGCATCATGCTAGTGCAGTGTGTAAGTAGAAATAAGTTAGCTTGCCGCTACAAATACATTTAGATCGGATCAGCACCTTCTTGTTCTCACTGTCCCTTCCTGTACGATCGGTGATCGAAAATAAGATGACACACTAAATCTGTTTTTAAATCATGCACTATAAGGCAAAAAGAAATCACCAGTATAGCATAGTCAGCCTATAATATTCCCGCTTAAAATATTCTCGTGCTGGGACACAGGGCTCCTCTCTTCGAGAGGGAGTGGGCTGTAATCAACCACGTCGGCCCAGTGTGGGTTTGGGGATGTCACATGTCTTCGAATTTTTGGTTCTGGGACATGCCGGTTTCCTCACGGTGTTTTCATTCACCGTTTTGATTGCAGTGGTGATGATATTATTTACACAAAGTAAAGCGCTTTCCTGGCTTCAAACCCACGACCTACGAATCGTAAGTCGGGCCGTTACTACTGGGCCACCACTGCTCTTTCAATGCAAAAAAAAATCACCAGTAGGCTAACTCAAAAACCTCAACTTTATATAAGTAAATATTATTATACAGAAAATATTTCCGTCCTGTTTCGGGAAAGTACTGAAATATTCATAGAAAACCGTAGTCCACACTATTCTTTCGCGATGCAATTAAACATTTTTTTAAATACCCCATTAGAGTCCTTAATTTGTAAACCGTTCGGGCTCTAAAAGTCCTTCTGATTCGCTTTACAAGCAAAAACTAACTCTATCAATATCTAATAAAGTCTTAAATTGGTTAAATGTTGTTTTAATACAATATGAGCTTTAAAGCTGCGTTCAGTTTTGTGCTAAAATAAAAGCAGCAATAAAATGTAGTCAGATTACTCGACTGGAACGGCTTGAGGTACATACCTAACTTTAATTTGTTGGGGAAGTCGAAATTAAAACAATACTTGTTTTTTTATGTGAATTATTTAAAACGGTATTTTCGAACTCATTCGTTCATTTGTTTGTGCTCTGTGATGGAGTAAAATAGACCGTCAATTGCAGGAAATCCCTAAGTAATTTGGAAAATATAACATGTTAGATCGGACAGAACGAATACGACGAATATTAATATTAATATTTTTATTAATATTTTAGGATCAACAAAAACTCATGTCATGGTGCTATAAATCGTTCGATCTGAAGGTACTTATACTACAAATATTTTGCCTGAAGGTGTCAGGCAAAATAGTTAAGTACTTATGTAATAGGCGTTACTGCCCATCCGTTAAATTATAGCATGAGCATGAACTTTTTATGCTCATAAGATATACACTTCACACAAGACGAGCTTCTTGATTAACTTTTGTCTCTTCATTTGTTAACATAACATCACACCTGTAATCCCCGAAGGATTAAGCAGAGGTGTACCTATAATACACTCACAATTCACCAGTTATGTTTAAGTCCCATGTAATGGGGCCGAGCCTATTGCCATCAACCGAGCACAAATCTAGACTCCGAGCTGTTACTGAGAAATTTTCACTTTTCCCGATCTGGAAATCGAACCCAAGACCTCAAGCTAAGCAGTAGCACTTGTAAACACTAAAACAATGCGGAAATTTTAAAATTAATACCAAATTGATGATAACAACCATTTTTTAAACTTATTTCCTATTTTGCTCTCCGACCTCTTTTTCAGACAAGACTGAAACATTGAATCCTCAGTTAGGCCGATGCTGCAAAGCTACACTGTGCACTGGTGTCTCTTAACTGAGCATGTTTTATGCATTCATGATTCTTTTTGTTCGTAGTGTCCAGTCAAAAACTTCAAGACTTACGATTCACGTCACTCATTCCCGTGATGATGAATTAATTTACAAAACAATCGCAGTGTTTCTGTTCTGCGGTTGAAACGAAACTCGGTCAGGGTGTATGGAGACATTTGAGACCCTAAGACTGGATTTAGCAATGAACGATAAAACTGACTCTGGCACTAGAAACTGCCATGGAAAACACGAAGAGGAAATTATCGATTAGTTTTCATGACCTTGAGAATGTACTTGTAATCTCCCAGCTCCTAGATCTATCAGCACTATCTACTAACCCAGAAGCATATAATAAAAAAAAACACGCAATTAGACCAAAAAAAACCGTACCCATAACAATATTATAAAGCTGATAACATAATCGCGTCCGAAACATTTTTATCCTTGGTCCACACGCGCAGTTTGTCGTCAGATTTAGCTTGTATTTATATCTGCGCGGGCGACAGGCGTGTGCTACCGGTCCGATACTAAATAACAGTGTCACACTAGCCTTTAAGGACACCGCCGGGATGGCGCTGTGAGAGAATGAACCCTTTCTTTATGTATTTACTTTTATAATTGACATACATGATCTGAACTATGTCTGGACTTTAAAAGAGACTGTGAGTTGAGTTGGTTGCGGCCTTTTTTCTCAGAGTAGTTGGATAGTAAACGCCGACCTCATATTTTTATTTATTATTTTCATATTTTATATTGAGACACGATGCAACAAAATACGATCTAAATGAATGTGGCCGCTTTTGTTTCGATCGAATTTTGTTGCTTCGTGTCTCAATATGAAACTTTATAAAAGGTATTAGAAAAATCTTGACACACTTACCGACATCGCTTATTGAGCCGTTTTTCAAAATTCCTTCTCAATTACGAGATAAAATTTTTTAAAGGAGTGGCGCTGGTGGACCCGTGTATGCGCTCTTAAGTTAAACCATAGAAACGTTTACCAATCTAAAATTGCATAGGTACAATTTCTTTCACATTTGCTAAGCACAGAGTTTCGGTGCCTAGGTAAATACGGACAGTATTGAATCAAAGCCTAGGCAAGGAACACCAGTTTTTGATTATCTTACTACTACTTTACTCAAAGTTACTTTTGACTTCGATAAGCAAATTAATCTTGAACTTGGAACTATTAAGTAGAGAAGAAACTCCCGTCAAAATCCTCAAATAATTTTCTGCGTGCCTCACCTCGCATACCACCATCATGCGCATACGCCTTTTTGTTCAATTCCCGGCTGTATTTCGGCTGCGCGCGCTTCCATTTATCGCAGCTATCATCTGAGATACGGCGGCTATCCGCTGAATCTTTATGCGAGTGCGATAGCCGATACTGACCGCCGCTGATTAGCCGATAGGTACGTCGCACCATTCATAATATTATGTTTTGGCGATTTTAAATAGAATCGATACCGATTAATGATTATGTGGAGCTTTTTGCGGACTGTCTGTTGTAATTTTTCACACGTAAGCTCTGATTCTCAGCCCAGTTTCGGCATGTTCTTAACAACGACAATCTTTGGACCGATGAAAAGCTCTGAAATCAACATCATTTCATTCAACCAATAATTCTTATGCCTCAAAGTTGAGCCTCGTTCTAATCGCAAGTGATACATCCCTGAATGTCCCGATCTATTGGTGGTTTGTCTTCGGCCTGAAGTTGGTACATTATGTAGTCTCACTAATTAATTGGGCATTGATTGTAATCATCAATCTCTTTATATTAGATTAGGAAGATGTTCTCAACGTCCCGTTCTTTTTTTAGTCTCCCTGATAGTAGTGACTTCTTTACCTCTTCTATTTCTCGCGTCTTCCTATAATTATGAGGTGCGAACTTAGTTCAGAATATATGGCAAATTTTATGCTGCCTGATTACCTTTCCATCATTTAGTATAAATTTTCACTGTCCAGATTCAGTTAAATTTGATTTGAGATGTACATTTTCTGTTCGTTATGAATCAGCGTTTTATTTATTTATTTTTTACGTTTTAGTTTGATGGATAATGGTGCCGATTCTCTTGTACACCGAACTAAACTAACTAAACTATCACTAAAATTCCTTACTTTTGGCTATGAGAATCTTAGAGCTATTCTGCAATAAAATATCTCTAAATTTAAAAATCAGTTAGACGCAACTAAAATTTAATTTGACAATCGCGACTCCACATGGTACCTACTTGTTTACCCTACCACGTGATTTTTTTTTAGAGCCGGAGGCGCACTTGGGTGGCAGCCTCGGCGTGTTTTATATGGAATTTTTCACATTTTGTACGGAAAATATTTATAAAAAAAATACCTTCGTGTAGAGTTATATGGGTTTAAGGGTTTCATAAAGGGGGTCGAAATTTTCATTATTTTTGCGATAGGACACACCGTTTTCGAGATATAAGCAAAATTAAAAAAAAACAGTACTGTTTTTTCCCCTGAAGTCGAGGTGTTGTGGTGAATCTTAGTTCATGACAACTAATTTTATTCCACACCTTTTTAATCGCGATTAAAAATAGCCACATTTAGTTAAGACAACCAAAATTTTAGGTTAAAAACGTCAAATTCAGAATAGCAAAATTGCCATTTTCACTAAACTAATTATTCAGTACCATCTTAGTGCTGTCAAACTAAAATATAGTTAAGTTGTGTCACTTTAGTCTATTTCAGAATGAGAAATCGTCTTTTGACAGGACTAAACAAAATTTTAGTGATTTTTAGTCTAGTTTAGAGAAGTTTGTGACAAGAGAATCGGCACCATTGTCTTGTTCTTTATTATTCAGTAGTTAGTACTCAGTTCTTAGGGCGTTGTCCTTATCCAATGTATTGATCATTGCAAATATAATTGATTTCATTTTAAAAAGGTAAGTTTTGTCGATGTATTCGCCAATGTGTCATGTCATATCATTCAGTGGTCCCATCATGACCTAATATTGTACCTATACAAACTATGCTCCCTAATTAATTATCGTTTGATAGATCCCATCTCATTTAGATCACCATAGATAACAGCCGGTCAGTTTTTAATATCGTCGCCGATACCCTGCTCTTTATCATTCAATGTTCGGCCCACCGGTTTGCATTGTGTGCCCCTTAATTAATTGTAGTTTGATTGAGCGTCAATCTCATTTAGATCGCTGATCGGATTGATGTCGGCTGCTGAATGAGGAGGTATCAAATGTGTTCGATCAGATAACATGGGTTTGTTGAACAATATACGGCGCTCGGTGTGGGCCGGCCTTTTTTTCGTTTAGTGTACAAACACTAAACGAAAAAAAGGATAAGGTAGGATTTTTTAAATCAGTTTGTGGATTTGTAGTGAGTATTGTTTTTGTGGTCGGGAGTGATTTGAAAATGGTGATGAAATTCGCTTTTAATGTTTTTTTTTTTTCTACAAATTTAAAAATGACAAAATTGTAAAATGACATTGATTAGATCTCTTTACGATAATTTTTTTACCAAATCTGTATATGGTCTGAGTGAACATCTGTAATTGAAACGTATCTATCTATCTATATATATAAAAATGAATCCCTATTTCCCTTGGTCACGCCATCACGCGTGAACGGCTGAACCGGTTTCACCAATTTTTTTTTTGTTGTGTTCGTTATTGTCAGGAGAAGAATCTTATGAAATAATAAAATAAGGAAGTTGATCGGAACGTTACAAAATTTAAGAAAACTTAACGCCAACATTAATTTTACATAACTGTAAGTTGTTTGAAATAACTGTCAGCGATTGACAGAATGCGCGCTGCAAATATCGTTTAACACAGATGGATCGGTTGATAAATGAGTCGATAGTTTTAGTCAATAGTCAAAACTAAAACTAAACGACATATGACATTCATAGTTAAGACAGGACAACGTCTGTCGGGTCAGCTTGTCAACCAATAAAATTAAACCGATGATACATAGCTTATATTAGAAACCTAGTGCCGGTGCGCACAAACGAAGTGCTATAATACCCTATAAGTACTAAGTATTCATAGTCTGTGTCGGCTCCCGGTAGCCTGTCGGCTGTCGTCGCGACCACGCTTTGTGGCGACACCCGCTGCGTACGAGTCGAACCATTGTGCATGCACCGTGCATATATTGTGATTAAAACTTACCGTATTCGCGAAAATAGATCCACACTATAAATTGCTAGCCATAGACAAATTACTGTCAAAATAACTCACATTCCCGTCAGTGTGCAAAGGTCATAATGACAGCTGTGATTTCTATTTAAATATATATTTTTACATTGTAAAGGTTTTATTACGTGGCATTGGTAAGGAAACTATGTAGCTTGCAGTATACATAGAGGTTGGTCTTCCAGTAGCCTGTCGTTTGTACTCGCGTGCGCTTTGTGGCGACACCCGCTGCGTACGCGCCGACGTCAAGCCATTGTACGTATTACTTATGTACTGAACGTATTTATGTAACGACGGTAATTTGTATATAAATGTGGAGTGAAGTAAATACCCAAGTTTGCTTGCGTCGCTCAGCCAAAGCAAGTTGAATTATTACGTATTGATGCAATTATCTTACACATTGCTATAGCCAGTCTAGAACTTGTCTAAGAAAATCTTTTGGTAGACTATCAGACAGCATAATACAGGAATTGGACCAACAAGAAACCACTTAATAATAACGACAATTTGATCTTTTATACTGGCCATGGCGATGGCGTACTATGAGATTAAGTTAAACAAGAATTTCATGACTGAACAAGTTTAATTCTATTCAATTTATTTATTTCGGAAAAATCATCCTAAAAACATAGAAAAATATGTTAGTAGCATAAAAATCATAAACAAATTATTATTCCAATCAAAACCAAAAATTAAATTAAAAATCAATGTCAAAATCAAATTTCAAAACAAAATTTTAATTACAATAATAACAAATGAAAATTATAATCAAAATCAAAATAAAAATTAAAGTCAATATTACATTCGAACTAAATCAAAAAATAAAATAAATTACAAACAAAACAAAATTAAATCAATATCAAATCAAAATTAAATTCAAATCAAAATCAAATTAAAATTAAATCAAATGTATGTCAAAATTAAATTAAAATTAAACTAAACATGACCATAACTTAACTTCTGTAAATATTAATTTAAATATCTTTCTTCAGCACCAGGCCCACAGCTATGTCTACTGGACCAGTGCATCAGAAAAGGGCAGTCTGGCCTTCCCACAATAACCTTCAAGATGCTATTGGAGCTTCCACGTATGCTACGCATTAGGGATGCCGTTCTTTTGCGCATGATAGCCTCAAAACTATCTATGCCTGCATCGGCAAACATGCCCGACGCACTACAGAACCGAGGAAGCCCCAGCAACACCCGAACAGCATTATTGTACTGAACGCGGAGCATTATTGTAATGCTCTCACCATAGGTACTAATACCTATAGTATTGCAGGAGAAATATTCGCTTTAAAACTCAAAATAAACTGCATACATGCTAATATAGGAAATGAAAGAACAGTTCCAAGTAACAAGACTCGAGCGTCATTTAAGAGAAAGCGTTATAGTGCGGCTCATACGTAAGTAACAACCTATCAACCTGTCGTGAACTGTTATGAACTTACGGCACTTGCGCGTACGCATGTTTGTTACAAGGGAAACTGGGCGAAACGAGGGAAAAACTGCCCGGTGTACCTAAAAGGAATTATATATTTATACTCGACTGTAGCAGGAAAGAAAGTCTGTCTGAAAGTATACACGTGTATATGTATAGGGGTAAAATTAAATGAGTTCTGCGGGGTAACATTAATTGTATTATTTACATTGCAGAGCTGACCATTTTTTCAAATGATTAGGAATTTCTTTCAAATATTTCCTTCCTTCCTTTTTTTCCTTTGGATTGTGAAAGAAAGTGTGTAACGCAATTACTGAATTATGGTTGAACTTAGATCTATCTTTCAAAGAGAGAATCCGGGCAGCGAAGCCCTGACTTATTATTACTAAAGAATTTTGATTAATTATGTCTAAGAACCACCGCTAGAAACCCTGCTTTCAAATAATAAAAAAACCGCATCAAAAACCGGTTCACCCGTATAAGAGCTATGGTGCCACAGACAGACACACACACAGCGGTCAAACATAAAGCACCCCTCTTTTTGCGTCGGGGGTTAAAAATATCTAAAAGCGAGTAACCCAAAGCACTCCGTCTGAACTAACCAATACTCAGACTGTTTTTACTCAAAAATATTAGTCTACTAGCCTTCAATCGACTGAAAATCAGAAACAAACTACACAACCTTTATATGAAATCCAAATAGACCTTTAAAACCTTGCTATTTAACTGTTAGGCAATTCATAAGTGTGTCGGTACTCGGTTGTCATGATGGCGGCTTTCCCGCCGGAAGTCAATTATGCAATAAATCTGCGACGAACGGCGCGCGCGCATAGATCTCTGCGCATTTACATAGAGCTGGGTGCAAGACAAACATGGTCTCTTTGTGGTGACGAGATTATTGTGGGCTGATCGATATATTGGTGGATATTTGACTTTGCGTTTGGACTTGTGAAAAAGGTTGGGTGCAACTTATTGATTTAGAAATGGATATCATTTCCTGTTGCTATAAACGCGTTAGTTACTTACACATTGAAAGTTTTTGTTTAGAAGAGCTTATTTAAAATTCTTACAAATCCGTGGCGTCATTTATCGTTATAATATTGGTTTGACCAGGAGTTTTCCCCGGAGTTTTTAAAAGACAGGAGAGTTTTTAATTACATGACTGTCTCTCCTCAACATCAATATTTTAATTCATTATTTACATTAGCTGAATTGACATTGCTCTTATTTAATCTGAATTATCTTTTTGTTGTAAGTAAATGTATCTTAATTTAGAGAATAACTTCACTATGAAAGTCATCAACCAAGCTAACTCAATAATCCTTCAAGTAGCCGACGATTAATTTAATCTAAACCCATCGCACTTTTAACTCTAGTGCTTTAGATAATGAATACTTTTATTCAGCCGTGGGCTAGTGGGAGTAGTCCGTAAATCACATTGCACAGGGAGCGGTAGAGGTGTCTCGCGGCCTCATTTACCTGGCTGGTACCGCGGTATCGAAGAGCCAATATCGCAGATACCGAGCATCGATAAATAAAATATTGACGTGTATACGCACAGGTGAGGTGGGACAGTCGTGCGTTAATAGACTAGATATTGTAGTCCTTTTTTGGGTGTGTTGCGGTTTTTTTTTGGTTGTTGTGTGTTTTGGTAGAACTTGGAATTTTTGTACTTGGCTAGTTTTCTTTTTTCATTTGCGTTACGAGGCGTTGTGAAGATCTCATATTTTCGTTTTTCTTTCGCGAATACTAATTATGATTCATAGTTTCCTCGTTCCTGCAGATTTATTGTTGCCACTGGCTGAAAATATATCAAACAAAACTGATGATCATGAAACAAAAGATATAAAAATAAAGAATGTTAACTTACTTTAAAAATATTTTGCAAAATAACAAACCACAATGGCGTGCCCCTGTACAGCGTAGCATCCAGTTTAAATTAGCGTTTGCCGTACGCACAAGAATCTACCAGTGACCATTAACATAGGAGGGATGCCCTCGGAACCGGCGCATTTTTAGCTAAAAGCCTACATCGCCCCGCACCGGTAGTGGATTCCGAACGCACTCCCAACATTGATAGACCATAGATAATTGGAGAGGTATTCTTTAAGTAATGTGTTGTTTATGGTTTGTTAAATTGAGCAATTTTTTCTATTTGTAATTTGTTGTTGCTGTAGTAAATAAAGTGGATCTAGTTAAAAATCATGAGGTATTTAAATGGTACTAATGATATTACATATCGAAATTAACGTACGTAACTATGCTATGATAAAGAGGAAATACGTCAGCTAGAAATAGATAAAAAGAAAAATAAATTAAATTAGGTACCCTTAAATTACAGACCTACCTACTATTCCATGCAAGAGAATATTTATGAACGGATATAAATAAGCATTTTCAGTACACTCAAGAATGTTACTTATTCCGCAGGGACCGTGTAAAAGAGCGCGACAAGGAATGTGGATATTACGCCTCCTTACACTTTATTTTTATAAAGTATATCTTTGATGGCCAACGTGATAATGTGACTATAAAATGTACATAATTGTCTCAATGTTTACTAAGTGGCGGCCATTGATGCAAAGCAATTAAATTGATTAAAATTGCCATTTGATCGGTTGCTCATCACTGGCTCGTCTTTGATTCATGACTGTCACTTTAATTATGTGTATCGTGAAGGTATTTGCATTCTTAAACGAGTGTATGAAGAAGTTTGAAGGGCCAAGTACCTATATGTGGCTATAAATGGAGCTGCTGTGTTATGATGGCAATCATAGAGCCGGAGTTTCGGCATGCTCTGTTAGTTAAGTTTCTCAAACGAAAAATATCGCCTAATTAATGTGACAAATTGTCAAGCGCGCGTAAAGTGCTGTGATTAGTTGAAAGAATTATCGACAGCCGAGCCAGTTCGAGATCCTGGTATAATGATATGCGACAGACCCTTAAAATGCTTACTAGAACATTTAATAGTTAACAGGCTCTTGTATGATTAAAGTTACTTTGCTTTGAAGCTGGTTCTTCAAATTCAGTGTCATAATTTTTGAAACAATCTTGGTTTTGCCTTCGCCTCTGGTCGCCGCTTCACGTGACCAGAGGGCTGACTCGTTCTGTAGCCAAAGAATTGGCATTCCCATTTACCATGGCAATGTTGACAGTCTTCTGGGCACGTTTCCGGATGAAACCATTTTTTTTTAATGCCTCAATCAACCTATAGGTGACAGTAACTTTACTGTTTACAATTTTTTTAAACTTTCTTTATTTTCATATCAATTGGTCGTAAATCTCACATCCAATAAACATAAATTTAAAAAAATATTAATAGCCAATAAATATAATTTAACAATGTTATAAAAACAAAATATATGATCAGTCATTTCCGAATCATATCTCAATGCAAATCAAGGAAATGTCGTCTGGCTGTAAAATTACGATATCATGGCACGTGGCCCACAGACCTACAGAAAAAAGTAAAATATTTATTTTATTTCTTAGAGTATTTATTTTTATATTGGCAAAGGTATGCTTGCGTTCGGAGATTCAAATAAAGAATAGTGTGTCGTTCCAATAAGGTTTGGATTCGTTGTAAAGGAGGTTTTAAAAATGTATTCGAAAATAGAAATGATTCGTGATGAGTGTATGAATACCGCATGTTAAGCTAGGGGTGGTCCGACCAGTTTTTTTTATGAATTTCTAATTTATTTATGAGTATGACGCGACATGGCGATTTATGAATATTAAATGTGTGTTCCTGTGACTGACAGGCGTCAGACGATAGTTTTTTTGAAGTATTGTAAAATGATGATTAATTTATGAGGTTTTTCTGGTCGTAGAAGGCGGAAATTCTTCGATATTTTGAGAAATTATACTTACATAAAATCATAAACGATGAAAATAGGTGAGATAGATCCACAGACATTAAGAGGTTCTCTATTATTGAGAAAACCTACTTTGGTAAAGTTAGTTATAAATAAAAGAAAAGACATTATAAAGCAGCAATTTACACTCAAAGATTATCCCCGCGTTTCTGAACGCCTATTTAAATTTATCTCATACTAGCTTTACCCGGCCCGGCTTCGCACAGGCAGCACGAAGTATCTTACACCCTACCTAGCTACCTTACCTCGCTACCTTACCTCCCTACCCTACCCTATCTACCTACCCTACTTACCTAACCTACCTACCATACCTACCCTACCTACCGTTCCTACCCTGTCTACCTACCCTCCCTACCTACCCTACCCTCTCTACCTACCCTCCCTACCTACCCTACCTACCCTACCTACCCAGCCTACCTACCCTACTTACCTACCCTACCTACCTACCTACCTACCTACTCTACCTAGCTACCTACCTAGCTGACCCGTCAGACGTTGTCCGTGATTGACCGTAATATTTTGGTCTACCAATGACAGCTGCAGTTACCCTAAAGTTTAGGTGTCATCATCATCTGGCTCTGGGAAGGTATGATGGGGTCAGCTTCTAGTCTAGCCGGATGCAGCTGAATACCAGTATTTTACATGGAACGACAGACTTTTACAAGGTTTTAAGGAGGTTTTATTGATCAGTCTTTCAAAAATCTAGTGCCAGTTGTGTTATTTGAATACTACTAGTACATACCTACATAACCATAATGAATGATAATAATACCAGCCTATTATTGCCCCACTGCAGGGTAAAGGCCTCTTCTCATACAGAGAAGGCAAGAAGAGCATTGATCACCAGTACGCTTACTCAAAATGGGTTCGGGATGGTGAATCCTCAGTTGTAGTCCGCCAAACTCGAATTTTCTTTGATTTTTTGCAAATTGCAGCTCTGTTCTACGTCGTATGTTGATCGAAATGCGACCCGCGACTGTAGGAATGATATATTTATTGAATAATAATCATCAATTTCATATCAATCGTCAAACTTTGGAAATTTGGTCCACCTAAGAATTTTCATATGAAAATTGATATGAAATTGATGATTATTATTCAATAAATATATAATTCTTACATTCTCATGGGCATCGCATTTTGATCAACATACGACGTAAAACAGAACTGCAATTTGCAAAATCCCAATGAGAATTCAAATTTGGCGGGCTAGAACTGAGGATTCACCATAACCGTAATATTATAATCTTCCGTCGTTAATTTATTCCACTATCCACCAGCAACTGTCTAAGATAATCATTAATAACAATAATGTATGAAAGAAAAAGCTTAAAGAGTATGTAAATGTGTCGTGTGACAGACGGAATACATTGAGGGGCAGGATGTGGCGATGACGAAGCGAAACTGTGCTGTTCTGATACCTGGCTGGTAATAATATTGAATAAATTATTAAATAGTTTGGAGTATGATTAAAATAGAAATGTAGATAAGTAAGTATAGAGCGAATAAGAATATTCAAATTTTAAACCTTTTAATTTTTGGGTACGAGGCTTTTGGCTACATTCTATGTTTGAATTTTTATTAATGTAATTTTTTTGTAATGTGCGTTTTGTTTCTGCAGAATAAACTATTTTTCTTTCTTTCTTTCTTTTAACTTGTTTTTTCAGGCTAACATTCATTATGGAAAAATTATTTCAGCCTAGATTTGGAATTTATTTAAGGGTTGAGGAACGGCGGATATGGGAGACTATCAGATTACAGATTCAGACTAGATCAGATTCCATAATACATGAAAATAGGCTAAAAAAAGGAACATTTATTTCAGACAAGAAATAACCTTAAGCAAGGCAAGGTTGAAGTAAGTAACAAGATTTTTTCTTATAACTAAGATGATCCCTTGTTTTTATGGAACTATAAGGCGATAAATAGCATTCAAAATATTGTTGAGAAGACTGTAAATATCCAGTAGAACAAAATACTTACTATGTGCTCCTAATTTTCCATATATCGATTAAAAAATAATAAAAACACTGAAAACCATTCAGTAGGTTACTCCAATTGCAGGCAGCATGATAAGGTTTTTTAGTAAAAGAAGTGTTTAACAGTAATAAAACCGGAAAAATTCAACATATTGTATGAGATGGCAACATCCGGCGTACCTACCTACTAAATGTGGGACTTCAGCTGCATAAATAATCTATCTTTGATGATAAAGACTTTCAATAAAGACGGTACTGAAAACTAAGAGCCAATAGGAATATTAGAATCCACTAGCTACAAAGTTATCTCATAATTACTAAAATAACTATATGAAATGACTGAATCTGAATAAAGTAATGTAGTTAAATCTACCTGCCTTTTCCCAACTGTGTTGGGGTCGGTTTCCAGTCTAACTAGACGCAGCTGAATAGCAGTATTTTACAAGGAGCGACTGTCTATCTGAGCTCCACAACCCAGTTACTGGGTAACACGATACCCCTTATTAAGACTTTCGGGCTTCTGACTACCCGTAACGACTGTCGAAGATCTACGAATGACAGCCGGGGCTAACGGCTTAACGTGCTTTCCACCACCATTCATTCACGGACCGACCTCGGCAATCGTCTTTGATCGACCCGTGCGGCCTATCCCGATCCTATTATACAGGGTGTAAAAAGACCCGTCACATAGCCGTCAACTACGCATTCAGTACATCAAACTAAGTACATAGTTCGAAAATAATTGCTGGGAAACGATTTTTATTTTTAGTGTGAAAAATCGCTGTTTACGGTAGTGCGCAACGTAACGCACGCAAAACATTGTGCTTATGGGTGTATTCAACAGTACAGGGATCGTGGGGTATTTAGAATTGTTGTTTTAAATAAAAACTTGTTTAAAAAAAAACGAAGACAAAAGTTGGCATTTTGACCTTCAATATCTCAGTAACCAGAAGGTTCCAAGGTATGGTCCGGTACACAAAAAAATATTGCAATGACGGGGAGTATAAGTGACTCTTGGCTTCGCTAAATTTCTTTTTACACCTGTTATAGCCACGAGCCCTTAGCATAACATAATGTAGTATGCCATAGAAGTTGGGGGCCGACTCTCTAAGTCCATCTATGAAGAACCGGCCCGTTTGAAAGTAGTTCAATACTTAGAAGTGAACCCTACTCCCGATTAATTAACTTTTTCGGACGGGCCAAAACTCATCGGGAGTAAGGACAACTGTCAAATCGTTTTGTCATGAATTTTTAGTTCAGGCCCCGGAGTAATGTTATGTCCGAAAGTGATACGGAGTTGTATGCATCCGTAACTATGGATTTCGTGCCTAGAGAGTAGACTCCTCCAATTTTATAGGCACACCTATAGCGATTTGGGTATTTTTTATAGTAACTCGGGCATTTGCTCTCGGAAAGCACCATTCGGTGAAGTGGACTTGATGATGAAGGCCATTGGTGGCAACCGGAACTACTCAATAATAAGTATTTCATGGATTGCGATTCGATTACTTTAATATGTTTGCGAAGCAATTTATGCTCGTCACAATGTATATGTTGAAATGCTGGATTATGTAAGCTACCTGGTTGCTTAACCGTATTTCAGAGATGATAGGCCTTGGTAGTAGGTTTTGCAGTGTGGGTTCTGGTTCCAGAACCCACACTGCAACTGCACCAACCCGCATGAATGAACACGTATTCTGAAAGTTTATAAACTATCGTGTAGGTATAGTTATAGCTAGGTACGGTAGGTAGAACAGCACATGTTTTAGCCATGAGTAAGAGATTAAGCCGTTTTCATTGACGATTCTGTCGAGAAATTTCTGTTCCCTGTGTACTCGTATGCTATCGATTCAGTGTTTTATCCTGACAGCCTTCCCGAATGCCTTTCAGTTCTAACATAGGACCTAAAAAAATATGTCAATGAAATCCAGTCCACCTAAACATCCTCAAAACCCTTTGCATTACCTATCACTTCTAATGAAATTCGCTTTAAAATTGTACTGTTTCGTTCGAGACTCCACTTCCTAACCTAACTCAAATTTGTCACAACCTACCTCAAAATTGACCAAGGAACCGTACTAAATGAACAGTGATTCTGATCCATAAAATAGGTAAAGAATGTACAACTATGTAAGCTTACCATGATCTTATCGTGTGTTATCGTCCGATCTCTTTTTATTTCTCCTCAGTGTTTGGAAACTGGGGTAGCATTACGTGTGGTACAATGGATCATTAAGCGCAGTGTTTAGGTTTAGTTTGAAAGTGGGTAAAAAGGACATCTTGTGATAATGTGCACGTGGCAAACTGTGCTGCCTGATAGTGAGTTGTTTTTAGTTTATAATCTGTTTTAATTTTCATTTGCGTCGTTGATGTTGGTTAAAGGAAATAGCACACTTATTAAATCGGAAAGGGATCGTCACCGTATCAACTCGAGCCATTCTTTGTATGTAACTCCCTACTGAAACGCACACTAAACAACGTACTTAACTCAAAACAATTTGTGAATATGTAATTTACGTCATATGTAAAGTTATGTATGTGACTGTTTTTACGTGAGATTAAATATTTCGATAAAGAAAGGAAAGTTCCAAGGTTTAGAACCGTTCGTTAGAGTTAGCTCTACGACTTACGAGTAGGTATCTAATGATAAAAAAATCTGGGATTCTCTGGGAAATAAGCAAGATTTGAAGCCCAAATAACAGACACAGTTCTGTGGCAACAGCTACCAATACAATATTAACGCTGCTTTCGTTATACAGAAAAGAGCCTTGAGAACTATGCTTCGCATTGAACAAACGGAGTCTTGTAGAGATCATTTTAAGAAACTGCACATTCTCTCAGTACCATGCTTCTATATTCTGGTCCTGCTTAGTCATTTTACTAAAAATATCCATAAGTTTGAGGCGGAAGAACGGAGACATATCAGAATAAAAACGAGAAGAAAGGATCTACCTAATTTCATACAGCCTAAGCTTAATGTCGTTAAACATGCCTTAGAGTACAATCAGTAAATATGTACAATAAATTGCCAGTACAAATTAAAAACTCTATGAATCCAAATGAATTCGAAAGAAAATTAAAGTCATTGATGTTGCAGAAATATTATTACAGCATAGAAGAGTTTCTCAAAGATAATAGAAGTCGAACTAATATGTGATTGTATTTTAATGACTTTATGTAATCCAACATTCTATCATGACATTACACCTTAATGAATTTTATTGACATACTCGTACATTTCTTCGAATTTATATTGTATAATTATTTTGAATGATATTAAGTTAGATTATTATAATTAATATTAAGACTAATAATGTTGGGACCAATGTGGAATGTAGTCTTTGTTTTTTTCCTGGCTTTATGTTACATCTAATGTGAAAACTACTGTTCGACACAAATGTAAATTTGTTGAGAATAAATTAATAAACACTAATGTTGAAGCTTGCAATCGAGATAAATATGAAAACTGTTTAAACTGTTGTTATTATCTCCGAGCCGTCAAAGCATTCATAAGATTAATTTCAATGAAACAAGCACTTTTGAATTGTCAAGGGGTCGGTCAGTCAGACAGATGAAGCTAGTCACCCATTCCAAAGGGTAGTAGGTTCCAATGGAAAAGAAGAACACTCTACAAAAATAGGTAATTCTAAAATATAAGCCTTTGTTATGCCTTAACCTTAACTAAAAAAGCCGTAATACCCATCTTTACAAGCAATTAAACTAACCTCCACATAATCATTCGCTATTCGACGAAAAAGTTTTGTATTAGTCAAAAAGCACAATTCAAAATAACTCAACGGGGAACCGAACCTTATTCAGGCTGGCGGGCGGCGGCTGATGGCGGTATGCAAACCTGGCTAATAAATGTATCGGCGCTATCTTCAAAGGCGCATCGCTTTGGAGCGGT
Organism: Griposia aprilina; assembly: GCA_916610205.1. Classification (NCBI taxonomy): domain Eukaryota; kingdom Metazoa; phylum Arthropoda; class Insecta; order Lepidoptera; family Noctuidae; genus Griposia; species Griposia aprilina. Next base: position 13,800,868 of record OU744304.1, on the reverse strand, counting down.
GCGCTTGCGCCGCTGCCGTCCTGCGTATGCGCCAAGTAGTGGGAGATATGCGGTGCTGAAGATTTTGTTATAAGCTTATTATATGCTATTATGGTTATACTTTATGAAGGCTTACCAACTAAATACATACGCGACATTAACCCACAATCTTTGTCATTATTATAGATCTTGCATGCATTTAAATTATAGGAAAGCCCGATACTTCGACCTAACTAAACCGTGCGAAGCAGGGGCTGAAAGCTAGTCAATAAAAAGAACAATAAACTTACCATTGTAATCACCTTCTCTCGCAATGATCTAGAGTGAAAAACCCAGTCGTGGTTGATAGAGTGACTAGCTTAGAGTTGGCGTACTTCAGGAACTGAATTCTATCTACAAAGGCGAGTCTACTCGATGACCAGAGGTTTTTTTAAGTTTGTTTGGAATGTAGGTAGATTTACAACGAATCACCCTCAGTACACGAATTTATTTATTTGCTTTTTAGATATTCGGATCCTGTCATAATAAAAATGATGATAACAATGTAGGTAATTTATTATCATTTTATAACTTTTTTAATAACATGTTTAAATAGTTCATTGCGTGTTCTAAAGTGCGTTTGTGTCTAATCTTCGCGATTCAAATAATAGTTATTTATTTAACGTTTGTATTATAATACCTCTGACTTATATTAAGTAAGTACTTTTATAAATTACATAATTATCTATAGGCAAATGATTTATATAAGCACCATAGTCTGCACAAAACACCCAATGAGAAAGTTTAATGCTTTTAAAATAATTATCGTTTAACATTTATTTCATATTTGATTTGTTTATGTTTAAATTAAGTTTCAAAATCAGAGTCAATTATTGAGCTCTATCATGGACCACTAACTCTTTAACTTTATTCACCTCCTCGCGTATCTTCCATTGGTTTACCAGCACGTAACCGTGGTCAGTGCGCAAACGCATATTTTATTGGTCCTCTATCGGCCATTACGTCGCAAACTGTTTTTATGTTCATTCAATTTGAGATGCTGCCACGCGACATCCAATGGTCTAGCTCTGTGACCGTAATTGTTACTAATTAGCTTATTAATTATACTTCAAGGTTTTAGAATTATGTCTTTATATTGTGGATAGGAGCTTTGAGAGGTACTTGAGTAAGTGTAGGTACCTACTTATTTCTTTAGATAAATGATGAGTTAGGTACTATTCATTAGTATATTTCTCTAATGCTTAATGGAAATATACTTACGTTATTTTTTTGGAAAATACGCCAAGTACATCCTCCTGTATTGAAGTCGGTTTAAAAACATTACATAATTACCTACTAGGAATTTGCTACTTGATAAAGCTATGTTCTAGGATCTCTGCATGTGGTTTTAAAAGATTAAAATAAGGTAGTGACCTACCTAACAAACTAATTTATTTTCTCCTTTTTTCTAAATTAAAATATAGCTCGAAATAAATTATGAATAAACAAATAAAATAACATCAGATAGACGTGACGGAATCGAGATGTCCCCGAGGATTAAAATGAAAAAGAGAGAATAAAAAGTTAATTATCACGTATTATAACAGCCTCGCGTCAAAACACGCACATTGTGAAACTGTATGTAACTCTGAAAATTTTATTTTTCATGCATCGTTCCGTCTTCTTTCATTATTTTATTTTGTTATAGGAACTATACTTTAATAAAAAAAATGATAATTGAGACTTCTTTCCTTTCTCATGCCAGTTAAAATTTTTCATTTTTAGCTACTTTTTGATGTTTACCTACAATCCAAGGATTGGAATTTTCTTTTTCTATTCCTATGATTAATCATTTTGTATTAATATATGTACTTACTTACCTACTTATTAGTTTTCTTTCTTGGTCGAATACTTATAGAACTCTATTACTGAGTGATAATCGTGTTGTTCTCAGTAAGTGTAAATATTTTTTACTGATCTGTGTACTAGGTATCGTAACTTTTGTAAATTTGTGGATCGGTAAATTTCGTATAATATTCATTTTATAGGATTGAAAATTTAAGCCCTCGAGCTGGTGGCAATTACAAACCATATCCCATAAATATTATGTGTATAAAAATCAATAGCTTGCAATGAAAAATAACTCAATTATACCTCCCAAAAGTTCCCTGAAATCATACTGCACAAACTCAAATCTTCATTTCTGTACTTATATCTGTGTTTTCTCCAAAACGTCAATACATCAATAGCCGTGGTTCTCTCTGCAGGGGCGTGATACCGCGGCCTGCTTCGTAATTACAGGCGCGAGCGCCCGCGGGCCGCACGGGCACACCCCTGCCTTCGCAAATTATTTAGTAATTTTAATTTTATTTGGACTTATGCCGCTTTCGTTTTGTTTTTGTTGTGTTTAGCGTTTGGCAAGTGTAGTGATGGTAATGTATCATTAAATGTGTCATTAATTTGAATCGATGGCTATCGGAGGGATAAAATAAATATGCGATCCTTTTGAATGCATGGAATGACTGACTGTGGTATTATGCAAGGTGATTTTGGTGGGAGATTGGTTCAGATATTGAATGAAATGAATTTGTCAAGAGGTGTCTGCGTATCAGTGAATTTTATCAGTTGATATTTTATTCCTTTTTTAAGTATATTCTGTAATGTGATATTATCATAATGTAGTTCATTCTGAATTCTTACTGTACTTATATAGTGTGAGGAAAATAATAAATCAAAAATGCATATGAATAAAATTTTATTGTTTCTTATAAATTTTCTTACAATTAGGAAGAACTTAGTTTCGCAGTGCGAGTGTCTCATTACTAAACTAAAGAATTGCAGCGTAAACTAAAAACAATTTAACTAAGTATAGTTTTAGTACAAATAATTATAACCTATGAGATATTTCTTTATTCAAATATTCTAACAGTTTATACAGAAACAGTAGTCCTATAAATTTTATTAACTAAAACAATATAAAAATACGACTTAAAATATATATCTACAGGCTTATTGGAAGAACTATATTTCAATTAATTCGACGATCTTTTTTATTTTTAGTTTTTATCTACGAAATATACAAAAATAGTTACAAATAAATAATCTTTTAGGAATCGCTTTATTCGCTACCTCTATGGTATACGGATTTGGACGTACAAAAAATATTTTAGGACCTCTTCACATAGCACCAATTCACATTAAAATTAGTTATTTAATATATCTTCAACTCTTAATAGTTATAACAGTCACTGTTACAAATTGCTGCCGCTAACATTTCATACATTATAAACAAACTCTACAAGGCACAGACAATTTTGGAACTTAAAACAAGCCGTTTCGCTTTTATAATTATAATTATTTTTTATTGTCCTACAAATCGTATAAATTCACTTAAAATAGATTACTCTCCTTTTTAATTTATTCACAATGTAATAAATAATTGAAAAGTTTTAAACAAATTACAAAAATCGCTAAGGTTGCGAAAAAATCGCTAGTTAAAAAATATATTTATATCTGAGTTACATCACTTTGTCATCGCGGTATACAATTTTTGTGATTCCATTATGTAAGGTTATATAACATTTTGTGTCTAATTTTAGTAGAACAAATTCTTACAATATCACTACAACCGCTGTGCAAACTTTTCATCGTACATTCCATAATACATTTGGAAGGAAATCAACTCTTTGGGTTACAGTTTAGGAAGAGTCCATTTACTATCCCGTATCAGTCCTTTCTAGTCAATTGCTGTAACAAGTCTGTCGTACTCCGGCTAGAATGACACTGAACTCATCCTCGGGTCTAGCGTCAGAGCCGGGAGCACTAGGAGCATAGTTAGTAGGAGGGGCTCCAGCGATCACAGAGGCGTATGGAGACGGGTACATCCTCTCGGAGCAATACTCAGGGCCGGGCGCCTGGTCCGGGCAGTATGGGGGGCGGAAGTTCTGCTGCTGCTCGTATCGGTACTGCTGCTGCTGCTGATGCTGTTCCATCGGCCCTTCAGCTCCATAGTCCAAGTATTTATCAAACTCCCGCGCGTCCACATCAGACTCGGGAGAACCCGTCCTTATCTCCGCACGAGGATTCATATAGTTTTGTTCTCCATCCTGCTGCTGGTTCGACGGTGGCTCTTCGGAGAAGTAGTTGCCACCCGTGTCGTACTCAGTTTTTGGCTGATCAGGATAATGATAGTCCTCAGTTTTATATATCTGCTCGTATTGCTCGAAAGGGTGATACTGGATAGTGTATTCCGTTGGTACTGGGCCACTTGGGGCGTTCGAAACCCTTGGTGTAGATGTGCCTAGAGTTTGCTGATCTTGCGAGGTTGCGACCGGAGGGAAGAAAGTCCCTGTCACCAGTGGCGGCTGCTCAGTCAAAGTCCTCTGTGTGCACATGACGTACATTCCGTTAGCCATACCCATGGCGGCTACGGGCGCTGGCGAGAAGGATCCTGGCGTTCTATATGTTTTATAGGGTGAGTATGAGTCAGACATCGAGGAAGCATTGATCGCTCGCCTCCTCTCTTCATACTGAAAATTTTCCTTTTCATTTTCGACTGGAGATGCGTCAGGTGTAGGCAGCGGAGCTTCAGCGGGGGCGCTCCTCCTTCCTTGGGGTTCAGGAGACCTCGCGGGGGAAGATTCCGGGGTCTGGACGTGGCCGTTGAATTGTTGGTTGTTTTGGAAGTCCGAGGCGAGGGGCGAGGTTCGGTAGGGGGAGAAGCCGGCTCCGGGGTTGTGGCTGAAGCGAGGGTCGGGCGAGTCTGTACCGGTGGCGTAGGGCGAGCCGAGCGCCGCGGAGGTGGCGGGCGGCGCGCTGACCGGGGTCGAGGGCTGGTTGGGTCGAGTCTTGTTCTGCTTCCTTCGCCGAGGCCGATACTTGTAGTTGGGGTGCTCAGTCATATGGATGACCCGGAGACGCTCCGCTTCCTCCACGAACGGCCGCCTGTCTTGCGGTGTGAGCGAACGCCACTTTTTACCTGGAAAAAAAAAGAAAGAAAATGAGCCGATTGTGTTCGCCGGTATACAATGTTGCTACACGTTTTTACAGAGCGGAGAAAATTGACATGCCATGACTTGTCGTGGTGATATTACGATATTATTTACGATACTTTTTATTCGCCGTGTAACAGAGGTTTATGCGTTTAGAGTGAAAAGTTGTCACTGTTTTTCTGCAAAACTGTTGCGAGTTTTTGCAAATCTTTTATGACGTACTCGAATGCTTACTCAGGGCTCATAGGAGCAATATTTTTGTTGAAACATATGTTTTTCCATAACATTATTAAACTTATTAGCTATTTATCACAGTAAGACAGCTGTAACATTATACTCGTTGTTTATTAGTATTACCTTTCGTATATTATATGTAGATAACATCCAAGAATAATATTAGTGGCATCTTAAATAAACAAAATAGATTCAGCCAGTCACAAAGTCAAGCTAAATAATCACGATAGTGTTTTATCAAATAACTATAAAACACGTACTATGAGGGTATCATAAATAACTTCATATATCTTTGACCAAGAAATAAGATTGTGCTACAGAATTTTAAGCTTTATTTTTGTGAGTTAGAGTAAGAATTACATTGTAGGCTTAAGTGTGAGGTTCCGAGAGAAATTATCGAGGAGTCCGAACAATCTTTAAGGATATTTATCAAGGCGACACTACTTGCTACCGGCAAAACAAACAACTTCACTTTTAGTGATGCGGCGTGTCGATATAAAAAATGGTAATTTATCAACCGAGAATTTAAATAGGAGGTTGCTTTTTATGTTTAATGGAATGGAACGAAGAATATTATTTATTTTTATGTGGTTTAGTATTTTTTTTGTGCGATTTTAATGATTAATTCAAGGTTATGAATAACTTTAATTTCTCGAAAACTACCGTAATATTTTTTTGCTAAACATATTAACATTCCTACTTTATTTTACTATCCATTTTTTATATTTGCTTTTATATTATTTTTTTATCTTCTTTAAAAATCTACACTTATCTACACAATCAGTGCCTACACAACACAAATAAGATACAATTTTACAATAACGTCAGTCAGGTATCAAATCAACTACTCGGTTGACTGATGTCAAATGTCATCAAGACAAATGACGGGCAAAGGCTTCCTGTAGTGCAGGTCTTACTCCATTAGTCGTCTAATACTTATCGATGTTTTTTCTATAGATAATTAATGACGAGTTGTATCGTGGAGATTAAGAGCACATGTCAGCGGTCTGGGTGTGTCTTTTTTTATTAATTCATTGGCAAACTTGTTTTTATGTGATGTTAATTTTACGTACTGGAAAAAAATAACCAGTGCGCAAACTGTAACCATGAATTCAGCATTTGATTCTAGCGTAGAAATTTTAGTTGATTATAAAAAAAATGCTTGTTCCATATATTTTGACCGCGTAGATATTGCATTTTTCTATGAAACAGCTGTTTTTTTTTGATAACCGACGATAAATTTCTGCTGTAGGGGGTCAAGCATCATGTGCTGAACTCATGGTTACAGTTTGCTCACTGATTAAATTTTATTCCTGTATTTAAATGTTTGTCTGTATTTTATCATTACTTTTGTTACCTACGTGCGTGATACTGCGAAGTTTTTGGGTGCACTTGTGAATAATATGAATTTAATTAATTTAAATTATTTTGAATGGCATATTAATTTGTATATGTAATAAAGATAACTGATGAAACTATCTAAAAAGGAGTTTATGTATGCCATTGCAGGTTAGAAAAGAAATGTATAACTGTGGACTGTAGCGTGACGAAAGAAAGTTAGATTTTGTTCAACAAACAATTATAAAAAGACGACTATGTAAGCAAAATAAAGTGCATCACATAATCGGAATTCCGGGTGCAAAGTTCAATAAATATATTATGTAGTAAGTGGTTTGTCTTATCGATCGCCTAACTACTAATGAATACGTGGCATGCGCAAATTGACAAGCCAAAATACAATACATCATTTCTCTAGCTCCCAGTATCACGCTACACATTAATTTCTCAACATCTCTTATTATTAACCACATAATTCACATCCTACACACATAAAACAAAATCTATATCATTATTTAAAACACATTTACTGTCGCTCGCGACATTTTTCCTATTAGTCATTTGTCGAGATTTGCGATAAGCATCGACTACTGGATTCCGTGGTGTCACCTCACTATGCATTGTCGAGAAATATTTCTTTGTAACAACATCTAATAAAGCTTTTAGTGGGCACTTTATTACTGAGGTAATGACCTGAATGCCTTGACACCTGGCTCAACACTTGGGAGTTTAAGACCTAGATTGTTAACAAGCTAAATTTATGTATTATGTAATTTAAAAGCACAGTCTACAATATGTCAAAATATGTACAAGTATATAAAAGGCGAGCGAAAAGGCATAAAAAAATTCGCCCGCATCGTTGTCAACAGGAAAAGTGCCCAAAAGGCTGGCAGCATTGCCATGTTGTATGGCAAAGCTGATTCTTTGGCCAAAAAATAGGCCAGCCCTCTGGTCACGTGAAGAGTCGACCAACCACTTGGCAACGTCTCGAAAAACTAAGTGGGAACTCGGACCCCATGGTCCTAGAGTTTCAACCCCAAACGGCTCAAATATATAAGTTTTAATAAGACTGGAATATTTGCGTCGTATGAGGTTTTCCGCATCTGCGGCAGCCGCCCCAGCACAGCCCGCCGTGCTAGGAAGATGGGATGGTGCCAGGGTGCCGACACAATGACTTGTTGCATGTATGTTGGGTTTATTACGTAAATATGTACTCATTTCAGGATCAAGTTTTGAAAGATGAAAGATGCTTAGTTATTATCTTATTGCCTAGCTGTTTAGAAATAAAGAATAATTAACTTTTCGGTTTATATTTCACCAGCCGTTTGGCGTTCATTCATAATTCATTTTAACAGATTGCCTTATTTAAGAATAAATAAAATGACGGTTTCACACTTTAAATGTTTATTCTAATGAAATTTTAGACTCATTTTAAGAGGGCGCATACGGGTCCTCTAGAGCCACTCCTATAAAATAATATTATCTCGTGACTGAGAAGGAATTTTGAATAACGGCTCAATCAGCACCCTCGGTAAGTGTCTAGAATTTTCTAATACCTTTTTTAGTGAGACACGAAGCATCAAAATACGATCTAGAGGAATGTGGCCACTTTTCTTTAGATCGAATTTTGTTGCTTCGTGTCTCACTAAAAAAGGTATTAGAAAATTCTAGACACTTACCGAGGGTGCTGATTGAGCCGTTATTCAAAATTCCGTCTCAGTCACGAGACAATATTTTTTTAAAGGAGTGGCACTAGTGGACCTGTGTGCACCCTCTTAAGGTTGAGACTATTGTAAACGGATCTTCTTTCAATGCAATTTTTTTATAAATATTAAACATTGTGACAGATTTGCAGACTACTAACGACTTCTTAGGTAAACATTGGTGTGCATACCGCGCTAGCTTGCTTCCACTCAATGTTACCAACACATCACTATAATTTATTTATGTCCTAAAACAATCAATCTGCCCGCCTTTTCTCAACTATGTTGGGTCAGCTTCCAGTCTAACCAGATGAAGCTGGATACCAGTATTTTACATGAATCGACTGCCTATCTGACCTCCACAACCCAGTCACTGGGTAACAAAATACTCCTTGGTAAGACTGGTTGTCAGACTTTTGGGCTTCTGACTACCCGTAACGACTGTCAAAGATCTACGAATGACAGCCGGGACCAACGTCTTAACGTGCTTTTCGAGGCACGGAGTCGTCTCGATATGTTATGAATGGTCACCCATCCGCGAACCGACCGCGGCCAGCGTAGCTTAACCTTCGATCGACCCGTGTGGATGTTATTATTTGTTAGCCACGAGCTGCCACTAAACGCTACCAACACATAATTATAATTACTATAAGAACTAACTATGTAGGTACACATAAACCGATTGAAACTAATCACGTCTCCATACAATTAGTTAATATCATACACAACAGACCACCGGCCTCGGTAACCGGAGTCGCGCGTTATCGTAGTGTAATTGAGTGGCGGCGATAAAGCGGACATGCGCGTGCGACGGACGGAAGCCACGGCGTCAAGTGCTTACTAGTGATAGGTAGAGAAAAATGGGTATAGTAGTATTTTCTACGTTTTTATCTAGCTTAGCTGATGGCCTATTTTATTATCAAGGGTTTTAAAAATGGCTCTTGTCAAATTTGGCAAAAAAAATACTTTGTAGAAGAGCGGCTAGATAGGGTTTAGGCACCCATCGAAAGTTTGTTACTACAAAGCAAAAAGTTTGTAAAGACAAACTTTTATGCTTGCTTTTTGTTTTTTTATGTTTTTTTGCTTTTTGTCAAACTAATATAAATAGCATAATAAAGAATAAGCATATTAGTTTGACTTTTAATTTATTGTATGTGTGTGATTTTTGTATATATTTTTTTAATGTGTTCACTTAATTTAATGTCATGGCTTTGTCCGAAAATAAAATTAATTATTATTAATCACATAATTTTTGCCATAAACTTTTATTAAGAAATATAGAAAACAAGGTAAAAACTTATCATTGTAACGCAAATTACGTATTATTCAACATCACAAAATATTTTGATAAATCTTGATTTCGTAGAAACCCACCCAAGAAAGCGGAATATCTCTCAATCGTAATAAATGGGTGCCCATTAACTAAAAGTTGAGGGATAGAACCATCCCAGTACCTAATATTGAATGACAGGAATCAATCAACGTGATCGACGACAATTTTATTTTTTTGGTTTAGAACACTTTGTGCGTAAGATGGTAATTTAGTTAAAACTTTTTTATATTGACGTTCTAATTTTGAAAAAGGTGCTGTCGTCATTTTTTTTGTTGCAATGGTAATGGAAGTTTCTTTATTGGGTAGGTAATAAGATCAAATGTTTTATTTACGTCTTCGATTATTTAATTCAATTAAAGATTAATAGTAGAAAGTAGACGCAATAGCTTAGCAAAGATTGACTACTGAAATAAACTTCTTTTTTATTTATTTTTTATTTTAGATGGGTTTGCTCTTGACTCTAGTCTAGGTCAGAGATGACAGAGACAAAGTCGACGATGGAGTGAGCTTACCCAGAAGAAGCCTGTTCACTCTCACTTTGAAGAGATTTGGCTTCTACAGAATTTCTTCAACATCCTTCTTTGTTGATGAGCTTAACTGTTCAACTACTTTAATTTTAAATCAAATAAAATCTTTAATTAATAACTCTAATAAAACATATAAAACAACGCATACTCATCCTAAAAGATTGAATAAAATAGATCGTTCATTAATATCATCAGATCATTAGGCCCATACGATGGCGATCTAATTAATGACGTGCGCAGGAGTGGACCACCGCGTCATAACAAGCATGATCGATTGGCTCATTATGGCGTTATCGTTTATTTATGTTTTATGTTTTAGAATGGTACATTGCTTCTGGATCCTGGTTGGTTACCGTTAGATTTGGTGGCTACTGTTTTAGAATTTAAAAAAAATGTGCGTTCTTTACCGTACACGTGACAAAAGTGAAACTTCTTAAAATATAAAAAAAATGAGATTGTGAGAGACAGAGAGCGTTATATCTTTCTTCTCGCTGATGTAACAAAATGTGTCTAAACGTGACGCGTCCTCGAAATTTCACTCTCAATTCTCGTCCAATTATGAAATTGCCGTTTTCCTTTCAAAATATTTTAGGTCTATGGATATTTTTAAGGCACTAAATATTAAGACGTATTCTCTAGATCCTGGATACATTTTTGGCGGTAAAACCAGACCCCTATCTGTGTCTAAGCTTGACACCTTCCAAATAGCCTTGTTATAACAGCAACAGCAATAGATAAAAAACTGCAAGGATCGTATACCTAGCCTTTACCATGTAAACCTATCAAATAAGTCTTGAAAAAAGTGAAAAGATGAACTCTTGCATCAGTTCATATTACTAAAAGTTTTGTACGTGTTCAACTAAAGAAGTAACAAACAATTGCACAGATTGTGTGTTCGGAATCGACAAATACATTTTATTTTCGCAATGTCCAGTTATGACAAAGTTTTATATTCAAAACCAGGAACTGCCAAAACCTGCGACCTAAAACCAAACGCCCCCAATCAATCGTTGAACCCGCCGCAGTGTCACTAACAACCGATAGATGGCAGCAACGATTTTTTGCGCCGACGGATGTCGAAGAGCATGCGATGCATTCTAAATTTATATTTCCCCTCCCTTTCAATCACGTCCTACTTGAATACCGCCATCTCTTTCTAGCAAAATATTTTTTTTTTGCATTTCGATTCCAAGTGCGTGGTCAATTTTGTCGTTTTTTTTTTAAAGTCTTGTCTCATAGTCTCCGGACAGTGGCCAGTTCGTTTTATTGTCGTGCGTATGTAGACTTTTATTTCGGATCGCGATACAGGGTCATGTTGAAATTATTGGCTGAATTTAAATCATACGGCTGTTCGGGGTAAAGTATGATCTGTTTGTAGGTAAGTCTGATACGATTGCTGATTGTGGATATTGTACTTTTATTGAGCGTAAACGTTATTTGTCTTTGAGTTTTTAACGGGGACTTTTAAGAAGTTATGAACGTAGAAAAGTGTAAGTAGTATGTAGTAAAGAAGTCCCTGATGTGAATAAGACCAAAAATTTGAATATCCCGATTTTATGGTGGCAGAATCGGTTTTTAAGATCATGACTTCGTCCCGAATAGTTGAGTTAAGTAAGAAATGTTAATTCTTAGTTAATTTTAGGTACCGGTGACTGAGAATGAAAGTCACCATCGACTCAATAATCTGATATCACTAACACGTGCTGAGCAAGCTGGTTTAACGCTCATGTTTTCCGCAAGAGTCCTTTACCCTGGAGAGTTTGACAATAACAGAGGTCTATCATTATTCCTATTTCAAAACAGTGCGGCACTCCTCAAAGGCTTACCAACATCGAGCTATTTCATGTTCTGCCACAATCGGAAGCCTACAAGCTCTCAGGTCTCCAGCGTGTCTGCGAAAGGCATTTTTTCCCTCAGTTCTGAGAAATGCCGCGAAATAAAACAGCAAAGCAGCCGAAATGCATAAACCGACGCTTTATTCGGCCGAGCTATGTTGGCGGAAACGAATGCTCAAGAATGGTTCAAGATGGAAGCTGTAGCGAGTTATGTAAAGCGGGTTTTAGGACTGTCTTTTGCGATTCATCATCATTGTAATATTTTATACTTTGACATCTTACTCTTGGATACATTTAAGAGAGCTTACACGTTAAAGTTTATAAAAGGTATTAGAAAAATCTTGACACACTTACGGAGGTCGCTTATTGAGCCGTTTTTCAAAATTCGCTCGCAGTCACGAGATAATATTTTTTAAAAGGAGTGGCGCTAGTGGATGGATTAAATTAGGATGTTAAAGTATCATTAAGAGCGCTTACACGGAAGCGCTCTTAATGATACTTTAACATCCTAATTTAATTGTGTGTTTTTGATATTATTTTTAAGGGCATACCTCAAATTGTAATTTTAATTCGTAATTATGCAATCAATAACGTTAATACTAACCTAATAATCTCTGTCCTGTAATAAATGTATGTACCTAATATTTGCACGCCATACTTGGCAGAATGTGATGATACCATTGACTAATCTTAAGACCATTATAATGTACCATATTCGATTCTTTGGCGGGAGTTTGAGATGAAAGGGCTTCAAATTCCCGCCAAAGAAATCCCGAAGAAATTTAGTGAAGGAAATTAAATAAACTCAAGACTTGGCTAAAAGGTCTTAGGCAACCAGGCCATAAAAATACTTACTTATAAAAAAAAAATGTACCATATTCTGACAATTAAATGATTATGATTATCATAATTTGAAATAGCGTTCAAAAAGCGATTATTTTAATACATCGTTGATCGTAAAAAGAGTATCTGGTGGCAAAAATCTGGTTAAGGCGTCTTCTTCAATTTGGAGAGTAATAATCCTTCTGACTGAACTGAACTGACTCCATTATAAAATTAATATTTGTTCAAATTTGGAATCATTGCATTCAAGGTAATCATTGTTAAAGTCTTTTATCAGATAAAACTGCGCTCAAATTGTGATTATTGCAGCTCCGATTATTTCAGTCTTTTGTTTATATCGACGACTGAGTTAATTAAGAATGTTTTTCTTTCTTTTTAACTATCACTAGTGTGATGCCCTTCACTGGTGTCTTAATTGTCATAACACTTTTCCCGCTTCCCGTTTGTCTCTCAAACCGTTCCATACAAACCAACGAATATTTTCATGTTTCAGTGTGCAATAAACTTTAGTATCTCGCAGTAAACGCTGGCCGACGGCGACGCATTGTGCATTGCGTTCCGAACGCATCGACAACGCCTCTCCGACCAGCTTTATAATCTATTTTATGTAGAAAGCTATGATGTGCACTAAAACTTGCAAAACCAACAGTTTACGGAATTCTTGGCGAGGAATGTTGTGGAGCGGTGTTTCAATGGCAGATCAATGAGGAAGCGATGAACGCACAATTTTAACAGCAAGAACCATGGATTTCTTTCGGTCAGTGCAGCTTTGGCGAGTCCTTTCAGTCTAACTATTCCTAATTTAAATTTTTGGAAAGGCTTTTCTTTTCCAGCCAGTAACAATTTTTTACAGGTTGTTATTTTTTCAAATGATACCAATAAATCCTTTATTTATAATTCAAGGAACATTTTTTAAATATTCCCATAGAGCTCCTTTTATTATGTAGCAATATGCGAGAATAACATTCACAGTACAGGCACATGTATGAAACCTATAAGGAATATATTTTTCAAGCTTCCTGTTTATATCAGAATCCTGACTGACATAATAAACGGCACACGACAACCGTATACCAAGAAACATACAACTTACCACCACATTACCACTTAAAACCGTTTTCATACAAAATCACATATTTTTAAAGCATCAACTCCAATATTTATTTCTCCTAATTTGACTGCATTTCTTGGTTACGGGTCGTACTCATTAATCATATGGCTGTCTCGTTCTCTCTAGTGGCGTTGCTGTAGTGTTGTCTCGCTCTAGCGCGTTAAGATGCGATGCGCGTACGCAAACGGCGAGCTCGCGCGTGCCGAGACACAGTTGTTTTTTTCGATTACAAGAAAAAGCATAAAATGAAGTGATTGTTAAAGGCTGGTCTATTGGATTAGTTTCCGTTCGGTGAGGGGCATTGGTGCGGATGATCGACTGTGGTTGGGGCGATTGAGGTGTATCATACTAATAGTTTTTTTTTATACGTAGGTATAGCACTTAGAGCTTCAGTAAAAATAGACGGTTGATTTCGTTTCAAATAATGAGCATAAAATCAAAATATTTCAATGATGGTAGGTATAGAAGTGAATCGTTCAGTTATTTAACTAAATAAATACAAAAACACGTTTCATTAATAAATAATTATCTTCTTTGCCAGCAAGGTTCTTAAGAGGGCGCACAGCGGTCGACTAGCTGCACTCCTTTAAAAAAATATTATCTCGTGACTGGGAAGGAATATTGAATAACGGCTCAATAAGCACCCTCGGTGTCTAGAATTTTCTAATACCTTTTATAAACTTTCATATTGAGACACGAAGCAACAAAATTCGATCTAAAGTAAAGCGGCACATTCTTCTAGGTCGTATTTTGTTGCTTATAAAGTTTGTAAAAGGTATTAGAAAATTCTAGACACCGAGGGTGCTTATTGAGCCGTTATTCAAAAGTACTTCTCAGTCACGAGATAATATTATTTTATAGGAGTGGCTCTAGAGGACCCGTATGCGCCCTCTTAAAATGAGTCTAAAATTTCATTAGAATAAACATTTAAAGTGTGAAACCGTCATTTTATTTATTCTTAAATAAGGCAATCTGTTAAAATGAATTATGAATGAACGCCAAACGGCTGGTGAAATATAAACCGAAAAGTTAATTATTCTTTATTTCTAAACAGCTAGGCAATAAGATAATAACTAAGCATCTTTCATCTTTCAAAACTTGATCCTGAAATGAGTACATATTTACGTAATAAACCCAACATACATGCAACAAGTCATTGTGTCGGCACCCTGGCACCATCCCATCTTCCTAGCACGGCGGGCTGTGCTGGGGCGGCTGCCGCAGATGCGGAAAACCTCATACGACGGACATGTTTAAAAATAATTTATGGCAATAATACCTAATCTATATATATATAAAAATGAATCCCTATTTCCCTTGGTCACGCCATCACGCGTGAACGGCTGTATCGATTTCACATTTTTTTTCTTGTTGTTTTCGTTATTGTCAGGAGAAGGATCTTATGAAATAAAAAAAATAAGGAAGTTGATCGGAACGTTACAAAATTTAAGAAAACTTATAGCCAATATTAATTTTACATAACTGTCGGCGATTGACAGAATTCGCGCTGCAAATATAGTTTAACACAGATGGAACGGTTGATAAATGAGTCGATAGTTTTAGTCAATATTCAAAACCAAAACCAAACGACATAATGACATTCATAGTTAAGACAGGACAACGTCTGTCGGGTCAGCTAGTAAGTAATAAAAGTGTAATTTTTTGGTACATGCGCGAACTTACTCTCACTTCGCCAAAACCTTGCCAAGTTATGGCGCCTATAAATAAAGTGTGTTTGTCTTTTGAGTCATATCCAGTCTTCAGTCCACTATCGATATGAACTAATAAAAAAAACCATCTGTTATACATTTTTCGTAGTACCACGATCGTCACGTTGAAGGTTATCTAAGGGCGGCTCCACACTGCACGTGCTCATTAGCCGCGCGGGTATTCGCGCCGCGTGTGACGAGCGGTCACGTCGCCAGCACGCGCCGCCGCGTGCCTCCATTGTTGTACGACACGATTTTATCTATGTTGTAGTTTGTAGTACTACTCGTTTTTGTAGGGCAGTTTGGGTGGTTACATCTTTATTGTGTGGTACTAAGATGGCTAGGCTTAAGTTTTAAGTCTAAGTGTATTTGGTTACACCGGTTACACAATTTTAATATAGGTATAGTTTTGTTTTAATATCAATGTGCTTGAAAATATCCGTTTTAGTTTTATGAGTTATTAAAGTAAATCATGTCTTCCTATTACTTGATACCAATTGCATCTTATTCCTTCTCATTTTTGTGGAACCTGTATACTAATTACAAATCATAGCTTATGTGGCTTTATTCTTTAAAGCAACATTAATTCTCGCACTTGTACTATTTCCACCATTTTATCCTAAAACAATGGAAACTTCCAGCTCACAGCGGCATGCACAGGTTTGCGCTAACTCCTATAGTTATTATTATTATCGTCGCGACAACGTGGCCGGGCGGCGCGGCTCGTTCGCCGAAACGCGCGTCTCCGCGGCAGGAAGTCGCGTCACGTGGAGTGGGTACTTATTGATACATACATACTATTTGGTTATTTTTTTAATCGATTTTTCTATTTGGAATTTTAGAATGGAATGTGTGGTGTGATAGATTGGTTACAAATGGAGATTTTTATTATTGTTAGTTAAGTTTATGAATATTTTAATTTAGGGATAGATGCTGCATTGTTTTTAATTGATGTTGACGTATGTTTTAGAAGATGTTAACGTATACGAGTATCCACTACACCATTAAGGAGTTCTTTTTTCACAGCACACAAAGAGACACAAAATCCATGATTTTGTGTTTTTTTTTTATAAGAAAGAGCCTCATCCAATCTAGTGGTTATTTTCCTTGACAATTTTCACTGTAGAAGATCAACAAAGAACCTACAACTACCTAAAAAAAGACACCCCAAAAAATAATCGAATCTATAATTCTGCATTTTTGTTAGCGCGTTGATGTCTTTTATTTGACAGTTTCGTGTCAATAGGCTGCATTGATAAGTTTCGCCAAGGGGTCGGTCCCCTCCGCATTATACAAAATACGATTATTGGGGGAAATAGGGAACCTTTTGATGAGTAACAATCCTTAAAAAAGAGGTCTGTGTATCACGTGTATAGGTTTAGAGTGGTCAAATATTAACTGTGTTGGTCAGAAATAAACACATGAAATCAATGAAAATCTGTTTTTTTTTATTAATAATGCCGCATTTCTTCTCTTCTCAAATGTCTTAAAATAATTTACCTAGCCCTGAAAGTGCTCTACTGTAAAATTGCAATTATCCTTCTGGGACAGCCGATTCATTTCATGCGTGAATTTAAGAACTCCTTACTCATAGACACCAATTCCTGCTAATACCTAGCTCTGCTTTATATTCAATCCTTCATATATTAGCCGTCGTAGTCGTTTCGAGCGGCGGCACCGTCTCGTCGGCTCCACAAAGCCGCGGTGCGTCGCCGACACACGTCTGCAGCACGCGGCGCATTAGCATGCGCGGGGGCACACTAACGGTAGCCACCTTACATTAAACTGTACGGAGTGCGCCGTTAATAGCTTACTTTATCGCCAAATTATTGGGGTACAGGTGTTGGGAAGGTTTTTGATATAAATTGAGTGCCTTGTCGAAAAAGCAAAAAGCGAGAATTCAGAAAATTCTGCCATCTAGTCTTGAATGTTTATGTGTGAACTAGCTGTTGCCCTTGACTTTGTCTGCGATCCAAGATGAGAAGTAGCCTAAGTCCTTACCCAAGTTATGGTCTCTATGTAAGCCAAATTTCATCGAAATCCGTTCAGTAGTTTTTGCATGAAAGTGTAACAAACATCGATCCATCCACACAAACTTTCACATTTATAATATTAGTAGGATATGATGGATGCCTCAGCTTAAGTGGCCGATCTTTGATTACGATGATACGGAATTTAGCATCTTCTGAACAAGCTGTTTTAATTACAAGAGGGCGTACACAAAGTGACTTTGTATCAGCAATAACGATGATAGAAAAGTAAAAATGGAACTAACTGAAAAACTTTATGTCAATCTTGCGATAAGTCACTGTAGAAATACGAAATGCTTTGAAAGCGATTGCTATTTGTACTATACTAAATCTATGATTTGTAAGCGCTTTGTAAGCCCTCAGATCTGTCAAACTTTGTGATAGAAAATGTCTTGGCAAGAAACTGATGTTAGACAAAGAATCAAGGCTGGTATATAAACATAACACAGTAGTGCATAGTCAGCCCATAATGTTCCCACAGCTGGAGCACAAGCCTCCTCTCGGTGAGAGGGAGTGCGCTGTAAAAAAAAACACCACGCGGGCCCAATTTTGGGTCTAGGACATGCCTGTTTCCTCACGATGTTTTCCTTCACCGTTTTGAGAGCAGTGGTAATGAAATTATTTACACAAAGTAAAGCGACGGCCTGAGTTAGAACTCACGACCTGCAACTCGTAAGCCGAATTACCACTGCACCAACACTGTTTTGCGCACTGCGCCACACAGTAGTGTAGCAACAGTATATGCAGCATATGAAGTAGAATAGTAATAGAAAGACAAGACGGTTCGCGAATATCTAACAAAGCAACAGGGAAGGTGATTGTGACTCATTGCGAAGAACACACATTGGAACAAGAAGTTTCAATCGGCGATTTTTTAGTCCTCGATGGCAAAATAATGGATTTGGACGAGGGAATATTCAGTTATTAGTCAAAATCAAAATACTTTATTTCACATAAACCTACATTCTCAGTTATGAAACGTTAATAGATATAAAGTAGATAAATAGTAGTAGTAGTAAAGTATATAGTTAGATAGCTTTAACGAATTGTACGAGTAGTATGTATTATAGGAATAATATTATTGTTTAAATAGACTAGGCACCTTAACATCGGCTGTAATGACAACGAAGGTGGGCGCTCATACCTATGTATTGGCTGCAACTCTAACATGCAACTTTACTTACCTTAAGGCCTATGTTTATTGCAAACTATTTTTTTTTATTTGAGGGTGCGAATAAAATATTTTATTTTATATTTTTTTATCTCTTTTTAGGCAACAGAGATGCCATTCAAAAATGGAGGAAGTAGGTAAATCTCTATTATTGACATGACTGTAATACATAAAATTGCCTTCCAATCTAAACAAATAAACCCAAACCCAATTCTAATAAAACGAAACCCAATTATAACTATACCTATCTAGAACATCTTCACAACATCCTCCTGTCACCACGTTTTCCTACAAAAGTGTATAATATTTTGACACAGCACCTCCAGCTCATATATAATGCATGGAGACAGGTGGCCCGACAGTCACGACCTAATGCAACGATGCTGAATTTCCTACAGCCGGGAAATTGGCTACACGTAGTTGAAACATTCATGTTCCTAGAGGGATTTGTATAGATTTAATACACGTTGAAATGTGGTTGGATCTCGTGTTAGTTTAACTTTTTTACGTGGATTAAACAATATTTAAGGAGTCAATTGTTTTAAAAAGAACTTGCTGTTTGTTGTAATTTTCTTCAGAAGTATTCTTCTATCATTTAAATAGAATAGTTCTTCATTTAAATTTAGCTTTATAGCTTTTTCCATAAGCACAAAATTAAGGACGAGGAAAGGGCCAAGATTATCTGTTACCAAAATCAGTTGTTTAACTGTCATTACGAACTTAATTCCATCAATTAAAGCGACAGGCCGTTGAATCATCCCTTCACCTTATTTCTCACAGCCCAGATGTTCCCATACATCATATTATAACGCGAAGTCAACGACCCTAAAAATTCCACAATTCCAAACAAAATTACAGGGGCCACAATCGTTCGTCGCCCAAATGACACGCCCGTGACGGCCAAATGACATAATTGTCAAAATAGTCACTGCACTGACAGCCGCACGTGACATCCACAACAGACAGAGACAAACATACACCACCCCCACAACTTGACAGAGACAGAGAATGGCGCGTCGGTGTCAATTATAGGCGGGGAAACAGAATTAGAGAGAAGAACTCGCCGGTTTCAAATTTGGAACCGTTTTGTTTTAAATCGATAAATCGTTCGATTTCGTGTTCGATTGCGTGTGGTCGACATTTCTAAGAATAATTGAATATCAATATTAAGTTATGATTCTATACTATTAAGATGATTACCGTGGAGTGAATGAATTCTGATTCATTCATCGGTCAAATGCGAAAATATTTCACTGCGATATTTCATAATAAAGACCATTGCATTCTATTATGGTACATTATTATTAAATACGGACCACAATTTTATGTGCACATTTATTGGTGTGGTATAAGAAAAATCGGTCATATATTTGCGGGTCGCAGTCCTGCCCTTTCGACGCCTGTCGTGCATAAAGTCCGTGATCATTTCTCCTAATTATACGTGTGGCGAAGAGGGCAGGGACTTTTGGTTCGATGTGGGTGTTCAAAATATGAAATTACGAGTTGGCGCGAACGTGTGACAATGTTTTCTTTTTTAATAATAAATGGAGACATTGATTGCTGTTATTATGCCTAATGTGCCTACGTAGGAACTATAAACTTTTTTATTCACCAAAGAGGTAAAGTTTTTTTGTAATAAAATTTACAACGATAAACGGGGAATATTTATGGGTTTTAAAATAAGTGTAACGTAAGGAGATGTCACGCATTCAACGGTGTGTCATGAAAGGGCGATAATTTTATTTATCGCTTTATAATGAGCATGTTTACACACAGTGTTAAAAAGCGGAGTCATTTATTTTGTCATATAAATAATATGAATCATTTTGAAGGGTGACAATAATTTATTTTATTTTTGATTTTTTATGTCGATTGCGAATTCAGAATTGAATAAAATTGGCCAGTTTTTTTAGCATAACAATATGTTTGACTATGTTACTTAACAAAACTTATCGTTCGACTAACTACATGTAAGGTAAATTATTCCAAATGGTACACGGATGTATATTTCATCCACGCTTCAATTCTTGCTTAAATAGCGCTCCAAGGTGTGTGAAATGACGTCAAAATATACAGTCTCATGAACTTTGGCATGCGGATAAATTCTAGAATTTCGGTTGAAAGAGTTTAGCAGTCTTAAGTATTTACTGCAAAAAATATAGTTCAGTAAAAAAAAGTGCCCAATGAGCTGTGGGCCAAAATAACCACTAAGTGGAACCCTGACACAGCCAGAAGGCGTCGCGGTAGACCCAGTAGAAGATGGGACGAGGCGGAGAAAACAAACAACCAGTGGTCCACTTTAGCTCTGGATCGAAGGAGCTGGAAGCCATGGGGAGAGGCCTTTGCCCAGGAGTGGGATGATGTAGGCTAACAGTAACAGTAAAAAAAGTGAGAAGGACTATTGGGTAATGTATGTGGAAAAAGGATACTGTTAAACCGCGTATAGTTTATTATCATACTATGTTGCGTTTCTGCTATCACTAAGTAGGTATCTTGTCAAACATATTATGATTACTAGACAATTTGAAGAAAACTTGGAAGGGCTATACATATACGCAGGTACTGCACAAACGTTAGATATGCAACTCTGTCGTGTTGCCACATGACTTCTCTCTCTCTCTTGGAATGAGAGAAATAAATTTTGCAAAACTTTTCACCCATAAAACCAGAGCATGTTGTTAACTTAACAAACATAATTAAACGATTAAATCACCGCTGACCCGCAATTAATCGATTCAACGAACTATCGTTATTACAATCAATTATTTCATAATCTATAAAAAATGAGACACACGGAAGCTCCACTACGGCCAATTATCTAGAGACAAAAAATCGATTGGATACGATTATGACGGATCGTTTAATCGATTCATGCTTTCGATGTAAGTAGGGGAGGTATGGGAAAATTGCTTACAGGTCAACTTTCTTAATCACAATATATAATGTAGTTTGATTTTGTGTGTGTGCATGACTTCTTGTGTGTGTGCGTGGTTTGATGCTGCGGACCTTGTTGGAAAGAGGTGAAGTACTGCGATTACAAGAAAAATGGTGTTAGCATACTCCAGTTGAGGTCAACTCGAGAAAAATTGCGTGTAGTCGGTGTAAACTAATATTATAAAGAGAAAAGCTTTGATTTTTTGTATGTTTGTTTGTTACGCTTTCACGTTAAAACGGCTAAACGGATTTAAATGAAATTCAGCACATGGGTAGACCATGACCTGAATTAGGACATAGGATACTTTTTATCTCGATATTCCCACGGAATCGATAGTTATACGGGTGAAACCGCGGGGTGCAGCTAGTTTGAATATAACATTCTAATAATTGTTCGTAGATTCTAAGTAGGTATTAATTTCTGAAGGCAATGCTAACTTCTAATCCTTTATACATTCGGATGATTTAAAGAACTTAATTTATTTAATTAAAGATATTTTAATCACTAACTTCAAGGCTAACAATAAAATCCTTAGCTCACCCCAAAACTCAAGGAAAAACATCACCCAAACGGCTCAACCGTAAAATAACCTTTGATTGTCCCCAAAAATACGTCCGATCAATTTCCTGTGCCGACCATTAACTCAAAAAAAAAAACATGAATAAAAAGGCAAAGTTCGCCGTGTATAGACCATTTCTTCGGGGTCATAGCACCCAACAGGAAGTGGCGTTGCGGGTCGGCGCGCGCGCGGTCGCCTCTTACGAAAAATAATACTCTTCTAGGTATAACACATAGCCAGTCAGTCGTGTAACTGTACGGTTATGGAGTTTTTATACTTCGAATCTTATTGTTTTTTTTACCAAAGTACGTGATATTATGCCGTCCGCAAATGTTGAACCAAAATGACATATCTTTTTACCCTATTGAGCGATTGCAGAGACCGGGTTATGTTTTTACTGCGCCCATAAGTGGTGTCTAAATGAATGAGTTTTATGAAGATGAAAGAGATGTATTTTGATTGATAAAATTGTGTTATACTTCGATACTGGTGTTGTGTAAAAACAATAATAACTTCTCGGTTGACAGATGTTGTTTTTTATACGTTTTCCGTTCCTTGTGCGTTGAATGAGATCATTTGTTGAAAAACGTTGTAATTCCGTGTTGGCGAGATGCGAATGTGACGTTTACAGCAGCGATTAACTACCTATAAGATTTAATTGAAATGATTAAGTTGGTTTTCTGTTTCTGCCTTGTGGAAAGCTACAATATTTTTTTCTGGACAAACCAACTGCATATTTTATTCTTAGCCTTAAGACTAGTGTTCCTTGCGGTCCTATATTCTATTTTACACACATTTCCTGAAAATGTCGAGTGTCATTGTCTTATTAAAGACCACTTTTTTCTCAATGGTATTAAATAAAACTTATTGTTATTTATAGGATTGATTTCCAACCAGAATAATTTTGACGCATTTTTTTCTGCAACTCCTTTTCGAAGCCCAGAATTTGGCTGCATTTCTTTCTGCAAATCTTTTCCGATGCCCAAAAATTTCTCTCCCTCTTTCTCCACAATACAAAAAAGCGAAACTATCCCAGCCTTGAACCATCAGCAGTCTTACACACGCGTGTGAACGCAGGGCACACGGAAGTTCACGCTCCGTGGGTCACAGGCCTACCTTGTGTTTACTCCGACTGTGACCCGCCTTCAGCACTAATTACAAACCCTTGACAATTATTAGGAGATTTCCTTGAAGTGCACAATCTGCATAATTGGGTTTAATTGGTTCTGGGGTTAAAGGATGTGTTGGTACTTTGTTGCTTTGTTGTGACTAGTGAGAAGGTTTGAAAGGTATTAGACCTCTGCATAAAACTAAGAAGAGGTAGTCTTTTGGCTTAGCTAAAAACGACGCATGAATTGTATGATAAAACACTGGACTGATCAAAAGACATGTTTAGTTTCAAGATCAATAGAGAAGAAGATGACGTGAAGAATAGATTTTATTCTAGATTTAATTAGAAAAAATCATAGTTAAGATGCAAATTGGAAAGTCAAGATACTAAACTTAGAAACCGATGATGGCATGTAAAAATTGGCACACAACTTTCTAAATTTAAGAACGCTTTTCCAAGATCTGTATCAATCAACTAAGCCTTTTCCAGTCCAAAGATAGACATAGGCCTCTTCGAATTTGCTCCAAAACAACGCGGTTCTTTTAAAGGTCCTTTAGAACCATAGTTCTCAAAACTAGAGAGAACCTCTCAGGTCAAAGTCCACTGACTTTGCAATCACTAAACACCATATAAATATGTAACTCAATCAGAGTACAGTTAGTGTCCGTCATGGGAAGCCGCGTCTCATACATATTGCACTACTTCGCCATAAAAATTATGTTTTACTGTAGTAATTATACGCCGGGTTACAATTAGCAATGCTGGGGGTAGCGGTGCGTTAAACATCTCTGTTCGCGAAATGTTCTTATTTTTTTTATTATAATTATTATTATGACTGACAATCAATTCGGGTTATAATTCAATCTTGATTCGAAAGACACGTGGCGCCATCTATTATCATAAGAACGTTATTGTTGTTATCGTCGGGAACAGTACTCTTTTTCGGGATGAAAGGTACCCTATGTCCGTTTTTGTACACCTGACAACGTATATGCAAAATTTCAGGTTGATCGGTTCGTGGTTTAGGCGTGAAAAGGTAACAAAAAAACTTACTTTCGCATTTATAATATTAGTAATGATTTAACCATTTATGCACACACTTATAAACAGACACGAAGAAAGTAACGGAAAAATACATACAAAGATGCTTATTTATAAAGAAATCTCTTCCAGCATACCTGTGATAGGAAAGTAGATAAAAAGAGATGTAAACAACGTGTGTACGAAAATACATAAATCAAAAAAACAGTCAGGGACATCGACGTGCAACCTGTTCCCATGGTTGCAGTACAAGCGTCTGAACCCCCTTCGTTGAAATTTTAGCTCGGTTATTTAAAAAAAAAATGCTTTTTCATACATTTTGACCGCATTGTTATTGCATTTTTCTCTGAAACAGCATATTTTGTTTTTTTTTGATTACCCACGTGACATTTCTCTACGATAGGGTCTAGAATCACGTGCTGAATTTATGCTTACAGTTTGCCACATCGTATAAACATACAATATGAGAACATACTTTCTCTTC
Organism: Griposia aprilina; assembly: GCA_916610205.1. Lineage (NCBI taxonomy): Eukaryota > Metazoa > Arthropoda > Insecta > Lepidoptera > Noctuidae > Griposia > Griposia aprilina. The sequence goes on along the minus strand of OU744304.1, from coordinate 13,775,955 downwards.
TTTTTTCTTAAGATGCTGGCTGCTGAGAAATCTTGGAAAATATTAATTAAGTGAATGCTTCGCTGATCTAGTGGTCGGGCGAAGTGTTATTGGGATTTTCCATCTGAAATATCTTAGTAGCAGATCGGAGTCTGGATTTGGTGTGGTTGATGGCAATAGGCTCACCCTATACCTAACTGGTGATATATGGATGTACTATTCGGTACACCTCTGACTAACCCTTCGGGGAAACAGATTTACAAAGAGTTATGATTATTGATTCCTTTTGAAGACTTCTATTGAATAATAGATAGGGTTCTGGGAAATTTGAGGTATTTCCTGTGTCAGTTACTACGGTAGGTAAATGGTTGGGTGACCGCATGCTAGACCTCTCGAATAGATGAACCGATAACTAACGTATCTTTTTTATTTCTATCACTTATATGCACAATATTGTAGACTACCATCTGCTCGCGATTTCTTAAGCCTAAAATTTCTTGTTTTAACATAGAATATATCCTATGACACTCGGCAATACTGTTGCTTCACATTAATGAAAGAATTTTCGAAATCGGTCCAGTAGTTCCGAAGATTACCCCCTACATAGAAACTCACAAATTTTACCTCTACATAATATTATTATTTTTACGTCTCTTGACATTTCTCGGGGCCCTGGGGTCTGTAAGAGGGGCCGAAGCTAACTCGCAGAGGCCCGTTAGAAGTTTTTTAATTAAATGAGGCACAAACCGACGATTATCTCTGTTCGGACTATGCAAGGATAACCTCCGGTTGGTGTAGGACTACGAGTATTGCAGGATATGGAAATAAAGTTATTGGACTATGGATTTGGGTAGCTTAAGTGGACTGGTAATCTAGGACTATGGAAAGACTATGGCCCCTACCTGACCAATGTTTTATATAAAATACAAAGATAAAATGGCAAGGTGAATTGCACACTCTATAATGGGCCCCCGAAAACGGTCGCTAGCACATTGTGTCGTAGTGATGACTGTTTGCGCTTAGAAAATTAATTGAAAACTGTATCAGTTAGAACATCAGATGAATACAAAAGTAATGATTCAACAAACAATTAATACCTTGTCTAATTAACATAAGTTACATATCAACTGTTTAACGCCAGCACACTAATTTTGCTTGCCTATCGCCCCTTATATCACAAACTACATTCAAAAAGTAGTCTTATTTCCTGAGGTATAGAGTCCACAATTATTTGAAAATTCAGGAGATATATGGATTTTTATTATGGTTAGGCATTTATGACTATGATATCAAAGGAATTACAACTTAGAAAACATAGCATGAGGGTTGTTTTCGGATTATTTTTATTATCTGATGGGTGGTTATGCTCAGTTAAATTAATAGATGCAATTAATAAAAAAAACTGGTGTAAAATACAGCGCGATCATATCACACGATGTTTGTTCGTTGTTTTGTAAATAGCTGTGTTTAGACATATTAGATTATCATAATATTTTGTTAGTGATATGTAAACTTTCGGCCAAACGTGTTTATGATATCTTACTGATAGGTGCTATAGTTTATGTATCGTCACCAGTTTTCTATTCAACATTACCGCTGGAGCAGATTTTCCAAGTATACCTACAATATGGAGATGACGATATGACAATAAATACAAACACTGGCAATATTAATGTTTATAAGTATTTTGAAACAAATAAATCCTAGCGCCGAATTAAAAAAAATATTCAAACTAACTAATGGCCGAATCCTATAATTTATGGACAGTTATTGGTTAAAATTAAGACTCCTGTATCTTTACCAATAATGAAGCAAAGACCATAGCTTTCCATAGTAGATCCTCCCATATGGAAGTAGCTATCACAGGTAAAATTAGCTTACGAATCTATTTATATGCCCAGTTTGGCAATAAAGAATGCTACTATTGGTAAGCAAAATGATTCGTTTTTGTTTATAGGCCGACTATGGGTTTTGGGAATCTTTCACTAACTATTATAGTGACTAAACTATTGGATATACTTGATAGAATTTTAGTATGCAGACTGGGAGTGGTATTAGATATACGCAGTTTAATTTATTGACGTATTGTCTCCACCTTGTATACAATCATGCAAGTGTAGATTGCTTTTTCAACTTATAAATGGGCTGAGGGAAATCTAGATAATAATCGTAAACTTTTAAATTACAAAACGGTCCTCGGACTTCAAAGGCCAAAGAGAAATATTTCCTTGAATTTTCTTTGGGCAAATTTGAAGCTCTACAATGTAATTATTTCATTTGCAAGTTACAAGGGAATATCTCTTAGCCTGTCGTAAAAATTGAGCCTGTCAGCAAAGATGGTATATTGGCACTTTAGTTCAGGGTGCGTATGATGCAGGTACAAAAGTCTTGTCCGTCGTTGAAGATAATTTAATACAGCCTAATCATAGGCACAAATAAATTTAAGTCCCGATTGCAATGCAAGTAAGACGCTTGTAAAAAATTAAGTTAGCTTCCGCCTTCCATAACCTCAAAGCATCTGATTAACCAACTTCATCTTTGAACTGTAATATTACAATTAATTTAATTTAAATTGGCGACACCACAATTAAGATGGTCGTGAAAGTCAGAGACAATGGCAGAACGCTCCCACGGAACATCTTGCCGTGTCACCTACATACTTAGAATGTAGATCGTGGTTATAGACTAACTTTTTGGTGCAAGCTTTGATAGCTGTTGTTAGATGTTTGTCTGTGACGTACACTAAAGAGGCTACATAACTACTATTCAACCAGAAAAGTTATGCGCTTCTGTCATCTTCGTGTTCCGTGTGTTTCCAAATTAGCACGAACGTCGCGAACCTTGACATCTTTCACTCAAAAATTTTGAGAAGATTTATAAAATTGCATACAGCTGTTAATCTATAATTTGCTAACCATGGTAATACAAAATAGGCAAGTACTGCCATGGTTGTAACAGTTCTATATAAGATCTTATCATTGTATTTCGGAAGATAGACGATGATGGGCTTAGCGCATACTGTTCCTGAGAGATCTATATGTATGGTAGACTTACTTTACTGCTCTGAATTTACTAGTTCTACGAGTACCTTCAGACCCGTCTAACCTCATAAAAATTGCGTCCGTATCGTGCGTGACTGTTTCGGCTTCAAGATCTACCTGCCTACGAGACTGCATACGTCAGGGGTGACCATCTCCCTCAATTGAGACCTGAGGGCCTAGACAAAGTAATATTCGATTAGCGATGACGTTAGTAGAAAACCCAAAAAATGTATGGGATTGACATAAGCTATCGAAATGTCACGTGATCATAGGTCAGCGTATAGAAATTAGCTAGACAATGTTAGCATTAGTCGATTCTATAGCAGCGTCGAACGATTACTTCCATAGAGATGCGTAGCCGAGTGGCACTTTTTGACAACTTACAACCTTCCTTTTGGCACGTTATCGCTAGTTTTCGATTCGTATGATGGAAACATTAGCAAAAGCGATAGCGATTGTAGAAATATAATCGCTCCGAAGCGAATGCCATTTGTCTAGGCCCTCTGATCAGGCTGTTTCGTGTATGGTCGCATTTCCAGACAAACTAATGTTTCGTAGAGCTTAGTACTAAATATTTGTCCGGCACGCCCTGGGCTGTCTTGGATCGTTTATCACGACTCATATTTTCGTGCCAATACGAGGAAAATTTGGCCAGGAAAGCAGACAGCCGTGTCTGGTTTGAATATTCTGTTGATAAAAGCATATAACTTGTTTTATTTTCCATATTCCCGCTCAAATTAGAAATATTTTATTTCATGGGCACTTATGAAACGCCAGAAGCTATGGGGAGAAGAGCTGGCAAGAAACTACACCGTTACTCTTTTAAAAATATTTGGCTTTTACAATATTTTAATATTATAGTGATAGTCAGTGTAGATATGCTTGTTAACAAATACTTAACAAAAAAGTAAAACTTAATGAGAGCGGTTGTGTGGGGTTAAAGAAAGCAGTGTCTAGAATTTAAAATAATTCTCAGCAGTTTACCCCTTCAATGCTAGTTCATATTTGCATATTCTCACGCTCGACCCTTCCAAGGTAAGCAAAAAGAACGGTTAATTGCTACAGTAACGGTTCGTACAATCTACATAAATGTTATTGTGTGATGAGGTGCAAATGAAATCGCCGTAAAGTCGAGACGTTTATCATAATCTAAATACGTATGTACCTACCCAGTATCGAGCGGAGTATGACCCCTGAGGTAACAGTTAGTGCTCCAGTCCGGCTCGACGTAAATGTTGTGGGTTCATTTTAATATACGGACATTCGTTCGTTAGAAAATGACTGTTCATCATTGAGGTCTTCGCATATTAAACGATTAGATTGGATTAATACAATTGCAATCTTGATTATTTTCAGTCACAGAACTCATACGAGTAGGAGTACGATGTTAAGATTCCGTTTTGTAGAAGTGATAAACAAGATTAGCTGACCTATTCTGTAAAAATATCACCGTGAAAGTTGTAGATAGTGTGTGGGCATTTGTGTGTGTGCGTGTGTGTTGTGTGTGTGTAGTGCGTGTGTGGAATAACAGCTCACTTAGCCTAAATTTACACAGTGAGGTTTTTACATAACAGACCGACTGGTCTAGCAGAGCATTATGACGGGTTAAATCATTCAGCTCTTTCTCATTACCTACTAGATACCCTCGTTTAGAAATACAGGAACTAACCACCTACAATTGCCCAAGAACAATTACCACATACGCCAGTGAATGATCACGCAGCAAATTAGAAACACTAGCGGAACGCAATTTCTTTACCATCTACATTTACCCCTGAACCGTTCATTAGAACACAAAAGGAAGCCATAATAATAATCATAGTATCTCAATCACTGCTAAATCCACTCCGGCGCAGCGCGATGGCGCGTCCCGTCGCGGGTGGCTGCGTTCACAAGTGGAGCAAAGGTGAAAGAACAACTGAACGGCGCGGACGGTGAAACTCGAGGTAACGTATGTAGGCGGGACTGCCTATGATTTGTGTGGTTGGTTTTCTTTAAATTAACTTTGTAAGAGGGAGCTGTGATGAATATACAGCGGTACAAAGTTCATTCGGCGCGTGGCTAAAATCGGAACTAACGCCGCCATTTTGTTTTTTAAATACAATGTCTGTGACAATTTCACAAATGTTTGGCACCAACAAAGCCCCAACATGTCAATGTCATTCAGGTGCCAAAAGATCTTTCTGAGACTATAGGATAAAGAACTTTAAAGACAGTCTGAATCTGGAAATGTGAATTGAATTAGGACATTTTCTACACGCGTAGTAAAAACAGATGGAACGAAAGACAAAATGGCAGATTGGAGAAGCATTTCTACGGCGCGATGTCAAAAATGTAGAAATAGAATATAATTTTTATAGAAAGAGATGAAGAAGAAGGGAAGATGAGATGATGTGGACGAGATGTGTCTGTTCTTCGTAGAGTAGGTAGATATAATAGAGGTCATGCTACGCGTGCTGATCACCTGTTGTAATTGGTAGAAGGTAAATGCAAGTTACCAATTAGTTTGACGACAGATGAAAATAATAGGTTTTCAGAAACCGTAGATGCTAGATCTTGTAAGAAAATATCCCTTGCAAAGCTAAATAATAAACCAACTGTAGCAAAGACTCAATAGCTCATGAGGTAAGTAACGAGCTGTGCTTCGTGTGGGCGTCCTAACATCGTACCAATTATATTTTATTATACAGTATAAGTATTAAATTTTGATGATAGATTTTCAAACTGTTGAGGTGTTATGTGATGAGCAGGCCTGTAAATAATATTATAGCATGACTATAGATTATTATTAAACTGTTGAACAAAGGCTTGGAGGTCTAATTTCTTTAGAAACAAGGCTTGAGGTGTTGTGTATGTAAAGATTGATAAAGATTACGCTGATAGGTGGTAGTTAAAGAAAGAAACTGGAAACAAGGTGTTAGCCCGGAATTGAAGAAGTGATGATATTAATAAAATGCAAAGGGTAGAGAAGACAGAGTATAAAATACACATAGGTAAGGTGCGTCCCCATCAGGAATATTCAACGTTCACGTAGTCATGAAAATTCCATAGTGAGCAAAACATTAATTTGAAAACAAATGATAGTGATTTTATAGGGCAGTATTCGTAGGACTGTCTCCACAAAGAACTTCATATTGGCGAACTAATAATGCTCAGAAACAAATGAAACGATATGACAAAAGCTTAGTGAAACTGACTAGGAACAGGCGCGTAGTAACTGGAGACTCGTTCGTAGTCGTAGATTTTCTTACGTGGGCGGAGTTACAGCATGGTGGGAGTATGATTTGTGTATTATTTCCTTTTACTTACGCCGATGTTTTTGGTAATTGTTTATTTTAAATGTTTGAAACTTACAATTGTTATTAGTGAAATAATATAAATAGTGCTATAAGGATATTTTGGCGCAATGTCATTGACATCGATTTTGGTAAACATTTTGTGAAATTGTATTGAAAAAACAACGCGCCAAATTATCCTTGTACAGTCGCCAGTGAAACTGTCAAATTTCTCCAAACAATTTTAAAACTTAACATGTTGAAGGTTAACTTCAAAATGGGATGAGAAAATCTGACAGTTTGTGGTAACTTGATGTGCTGGCGAGTGTGCAATTGTAGTTTCACGCAACGATGATACCTGTGAGTGTTAACTTGAACTAAGTATGTGCGTACTGTCAAATTATGGATAAGTCTAGACAGTATAGTGAACGTGTTTACAGAAAGTCACACTATAGTAGTCACCTATAAGAAAATTTTCAGGGTACAAGAAGAGTCAAAATATAATAATAAAACAATATTAAAATTAAATAATATAACATTACCCTTGTACGAGTATCCTCTGCAGGGTTAGGTAGGGGAGCACCTATAGTACACCCACATTTCGCCAGTTATGTTTCAAGTCCCATGTAATAGGGGGCGAGCCTATTGCCATCAACCGGGCACAAATCCAGACTCCGGGCTGCTACTGAGAAATTCCAGATATAAAAACCCAATAGTATTATTGGGTTTTTCCCTGACCTTGGAATCGAACCCTGGATCTCATGCTCAGCAGAACAGCTGGAAAATAATCTTTTAGCTAGAGTCTGGACGTTACTTATTTATTTATACATAAATGTATAGCGTTGATAACAACACCGTTTCGTTTGACGTAACACATGTCATAATGACGTCTTCGCATAAACTAATATTTTAATAGAATTCACGTAAATTAATGATATTATTATTTTAGTTTAAACTGAAACTCGTGCGTTAGTTACAAGACTTGTGTTGTTAAGACCCCTTGCACCGCCAATCACTAAACTCGTTTAGCACTAAACGAGTTTTAAACATCATTCTGTCTCTATTATCTTAAAACATTTGACAGGAAGAGAATTATGTTTTAAACTCGTTTAGCGCTAAACGTGTTTAGTGATTGACGGTGAAAGTTGTACTCTTATTCAAAAACTTCTTAAGGCTAAAAGGTGTTTGTACTGAAAGGTAGGTATTATGACAAGGATAGGTTGTATTTCTGGTTCTTTAAGCTGATAGAGATAGTGTAGTTCCTTTGTAATGTGTCCTACTCTGTTGCCCGCGACTCCATCTGCTTGTATTTTGTATTTCATATCATTTTGTAATACAAATATCCTGGATGAAAGTAGGCTATAGGCCCTTTTCCAGATCCCAGGCTACCTTTATGTATGTGGGTCGCGGATTGTTCGAAAGAGTTACCGTGGCCCTGGCGCACAGGCAAATGAAGGAACACGGGTGGGTTTTAGTCAGTAAGAGTCTGACACGCCCTTCCGCTCCGCCCAGAGCGGGAGAGGTCATTTGATGATTTCCCCCCCCAAAAAAAAAAAAAAAAAAGGCTACCTTTATGTCAAATTTTATAACGACCGGTCGTCGTAGTGTTTAGGCATAATAAACAAGTATTCCTGTTATATAGATAGACTGAGTAAGGTACACGACAGGTACTTACTTAATAGGGTCGTAGCATTATGCTGAGCGATTGCCGTTTTGCGTGGATGTGACGCATATTTTCCCCCAACTGGTTCTTTTTAGGGTTTCGTACCCAAAGGATAAAACGGGACCCTATTACTAAGACTCCGCTGTCCGTCCGTCTGTATGTCTGTCCGTCTGTCACCAGGCTGTATCTCATGAACCGTGATAGTTAGACAGTTGAAATTTTCACAGATGATGTATTTCTGTTGCCGCTATAAGAACAAATACTAAAAAAAATATTTAAGGGGCTCCCATACAACAGACATGATTTTTTTGCCGTTTTTATAGATAATGGTACGGAACCCTTCGTGCGCGAGGCCGACTCGCACTTGGCCGGTTTTTTTAATATTTGTGCGTTTTTCTCTGCGTCATGTTTACCGCAAATAAACGTATTTTCTTTCTTTCTACTTTCGCATTTATAATATTAGTATGGAAGTTGTTTACAACAGTGACGCTGCTACAAAATAGGTCATTTGGCAGTCTATCAGGCTTGCTTTCAGACCTAGTTTCAGTACAGAATACTAATACCTTTTACTTGGAGTTAATGATCGACTTCTAACATGTATTGTTTAAGTACATATGTACATTGATGACCCATTTGGCACAGTGCCAGAGACTTCCCCACACGGTACGGGATTGATTCCTGCGTCGGGACAATGGGTGCTTTCATTATTTTGCATCAAACGAAGTCTCTATTGTGATGTATGGATACCTGTATTAATGTATTGCCCTCTTTTCTATGGTATTACCTACTAAATTAATGCAGCTGTAAACACATAAGTTGAAATTTGTACTATGATCATTTTAAACTTTTCTCTTAATATGTTGAGTTCAGCCTTCGTTTTATGCATCAGAACCCTAGTCAAAGTCACTATTTGCGGTACTGAACCCCCACTTTGATAACAGCTTCCATTAATCCCATATAATATTCAGAGGTCTTAGTGAAGTATCACAATAGCCGCATGTTGCTGAAAACCAGCGCTGGGGCTCTGTCTCGCATAGGGTCGTAGCATTATGCTGAGCGATTGCCGTTTTGCGTGGCTGTCACGCATATGTTTCCCCAACTTGTTATTTTTTGTATTTGTGTGTTTTTCTCTGCGTCATGTTTACCGCAAATAAACGTACTTTCTTTCTTTAATTTTATAATAAATATTAAATTAATGTTCTACTTAGGGTGAATTTGTCCAAACTGTTATACCTAGTAGGTGTTGCTGTCTTATTATACGAATAAATATTGTTATTTTGTCAGTTCTTCCATACTAAAACTATCAAGCATGAATTTTATTCCACGAATAAAAGATCTGATTAGTGAAAATAACAACGGTATGCATTCCACTGACGTTTCTCCGTGAAAACAACCGCACAAAGTGACTTTGCATTGAGGGGTGACATTTGGCAAAATCTGACATTTATCAACTGCATTTAATCGTTTGAAAATCGAAATAAATACACCGCAACGTTAAGCATGTATTAGTAAAATTTAAGCAACCGTCGGAATCAGTCCAGGAGGTCGGGTGGCGACACTGGCGGCTCGTTGCCCAACGGCCAGTAATCGTATTCATTGAAGCGACCCCCGACACTGTTGAATGCTGATTCATATTTATGAACATCTTCTTTTATTGGCTGTGTGTACGTTTGTATAAGGCTAGGTACTGGTTTTGTGAAAGTACGCTCTATTGGTAGTTGGTACAAAGTTTTTGGTACCTTACGTTATTTTTTTAAACCTGCGCCTGAGTATGTCGATTTTGCTTTTATATAGAAACGTAGAACGATTTAAAGTAGCTTAGGATCATCATAATTAGCCTATAATGTTCCCACTGCTGGGACACAGGCCTCCTCTCTGTGAGAGGGAGTGGGCCGTAATCCACCACGCGGGCCCAGTGCGGTAGATTGGTGGTTCAGGCGGTGGTTGGTAGATTTCACATGTCTTCGAATTTTTGGTTCTAGGGCATACCGGTTTCCTCACGATGTTTTCCTTCACGGTTTTGAGAGTGGTGATGAAAAAATTTACACAAAGTACATACGAACCTACGACCCACAACTCTTAAGTCGCGGCCGTAACACTGGACCACCACTGATCTCGCAAAAGTAGCTTGCTTTGGGCCTTTGGCCATATTTAAAAATTCAGTTTTCGTTAGACCGTTCAAAATACTTTAAAACAGAAGTTTTTAAACTGAAATCCGAATCTAAACTTAGAATTGTTGGTCCATAGTTTGCCACAACGTTTAACTATATGTAAAAAACGTGTGTCCACTGCTACAACTGCAGTGTGTTATGTTAATACAAATTACTCATTACATAAAACCGTGTGCTTAACGCACCAATAGGTACAACATTAGAATTGTCCGCACCCAATCGTTCGTCAAATTCGGCCAAGGGTTAATAGAATATGAACCACGTAAAAACAAACCAATTCTAGCATAATGACACTCGACAAAGCACTTCACACAATGCAAAATATAAGGCTAGGTGCACAATAACACCCTTCTGGCGCAATATGCACTTTTTGCGTAATTCGTACGCTGCAATGATCGTGCGAAAAATGCTTCTTGTTCACCAGTTTCATTGTCATGTACCAACGATTTATGAATGTATGTGAGCTCACCTAAATTGAGATTGGGTGGAGATAATGCGTTGCGAAACAAAACGCTTAATTTGTTTGATAACTCGGTAAGGTCTGACCAGTAGATCGGTCGGTGACTCTGCTTGTTAGAGACGTCATCGCTGAATTCTCACGGCTATTATTTTATTTATTTTCAGACTGCTTGCTTGTTCTATAGGTGGCAGCAAATTGGATAATTTCATAATTTGTTGTTTTTTATATAGCATTTGTCGTGAGGATTATATCGTGTTTAATTTAAACGCACTCGTTGCATCTTGTGTACTGTCATGATCTCCCTTTTTTTTTTGGGTGGGAAATCATCAAATAACTTCTCTCGTTCTGGGTAGAGCGGGAGGGCGTGTCAGACTTTTACTGACTAAAACCCACCCGTGTTCCTTCAGTTGCCTGTGTGCCAGGGCCACGGTAACTCTTTTGAACAATCCGCGACCCTGGTAGAAACAATATTCCTCTGCCGGGGTTTGAACTTACGCACCGACCGGCTATGGGATCCATGCCATGATCACCCTGCATCCGTAGCATGGCCACTATAGAAACGAAAGAAACGGAAGACAAAATGACAGATTGTATAAAGATTTTTACGGCACAATGTCAAAATTCAAGAAAAGAATGACTTTTTGTTAAGGAAGTTATTTGTCTTCTCTTCGTAGAGTAGAGATAGAAGTGGTCATGATACGCATGCTAGTTAGCATTCGTTCAGTGCAAAACGTACTGTAAGGGCATTCTTATAATTTTATTAGCCCAGTGGCCCTAGACAAATGTCATTCGCTTCGGAGCGATTCTATTTCTAAAATCGCTACCGTTTACGCTAATATTTGGCATCATACGAATCGGAAACTAGCGATAACACTTGTCAAAAAGTGTCACTTGGCTACGCATATCTATGGAAGTAATCGTTCGACGCTGTCGATTCGTTTCATAGAATCGAATGATGTTATCATTGTCTAGCTACTATGATCACGTGACATTTCGATAGCTTATGTCAATCCCATACATTTTTTGGCTTTCTACTAGCGTCTTCGCTAATCGAATGTTACTTTGTCTAGGCCCTCTGAGTATCTAATAGAGTCCTTAAAAATCATCATGCCAATATTTTTCCAAATATGCTTTGGTAGACTTTCAATGAAGTCTAACTTAAGCAACACCTGGAAAACCCTTCAAAATGTTACATCACAGTTAGCGCAGATATACTTATTTTTAAAGTTATGGCTATTAGTGATATACACTTAACATAATATAACATCACGCCTGTAATCCTTGAAGAGTTAGGCAGATGTGTACCCACATTTCACCAGTTATGTTTAAGTCCCATGTAATAGGGGGCGAGCCTATTGCCATCAACCGGGAACAAATCCAGATTCCGGGCTGCTACTGAGAAATTTCTAATAAAATTAGTGATATTTATAAGAGTACTAGCTGTTGCCCGTGATTTCGGCTGCGATCCAGGATGAAAAGGAGTCTATGTCCTTCTCCATGTCATGATCTACCCATGTGCCAAATTTCTTCCAAATCTGTTCAGCCGTTTTAGTGTGAAAGCGTAACAAACAAACTAACTTACTTTCGCATTTATAATATTAGTTAGGATTTTCCAATTTTAAACTTTTCGCTTAATAATTTAATTTTACATTAAACTTTTCGCAGCTACAGGTTGTTGCCCAATTTGATTTCAAGCAATCCAAAAATTAAAACGAATCTTAACTAATCGGATTACAGCGCTGACCTCAACTTTAGAAAGGTAAATTACTGCGGTAATTAAGAAAAAAACGGTCGGTACATATGGTCGTGCTCTAACGGCTATTGTCTCGGGAAAAAATATTCTTTATACGTACATAGAATCGTTTTTATCAGATTTTCGCACGGTCCGACACTTAACTGTTCATATATACAGTGTGCTCGGCTGACGCGGTAAATTTACGGGTAATATGGCGAAAATATCGCTGGAATTGCGCAGTTAGTTATTCTTAATTAACTGCTATTTAAAGTAAATAGCGTCAAGTGTGGAGTTAAATTTTTACAGTGAGATGGTAATGGTTTATTTTAGCTTTAATAATGGCGATGAGAGTCGTTTTGTTCCAGATTTATTTTAATTTCTATTTTTTGTTACAAGATTTAAGTACGCCTATGCAATTCTTTATAAATCTTGTTTTAGTTTTAAATTGAATTTTCATTATTTATTACTTAATTTTGTTAATTTTTATTATATATATATTATATTATATATTTTTTTGTTAGTTTGTTAATTAAGGTTAACACTGCTTAAAATAAATACGAATTACACTTTTATCTTTTAAGTAGAATACAGGTAGAGAGACACGTCCACCACATCCGTTTCCAAACAACTTAATCACCCTGTATACATTTCAGTGTGGCAATTAATACGTTTTGCGTCACTACAGTTGCGCCACAGTTGCGCAACCATCCTTGACAGGCGGGCGGCTCCCGAAATATGCCCCGATTGCAGTAACCTTGCACCTATTTGTTATGTCTGAATTACGTTTAATTGTGAAATGAAAGAGCTTTGAGTTTCATTCTATGACATAATGCTATACAGGCCTGTAATCATTGTTCTACTGCAAAGCAAATAATCTCTTCATGAAACGAGATGGAGAGGAAGGGCAATAAAAAGATGGAAGGATTGTGTGAGGAATGATATGAAAGAGAAGAGAGTGAATGATAGAGTGACAGTTGTCAGGGGAGAAAGGGAGAAGAAAACGTGTTACGTTGACCACAAGTAATAAGAAATAAGGGCGGAGGGGGAGATGATGGCACACCTATAGCGAAAGAACAAGTTTAAAACACCACGCTTAGACGGGTGTAATTTCAAAACACCCTCTAAATCATCCTGAAGAAATTTTTCACAAGAAGATTATTTTAAATATGTTGTGTTAACTTAATGCAAATGCCGGCAATATTTGATATTAATTTGTTGGTCATGTCGTGGCAATCCTAAAAAACCTTTGAAAATCGTAAATACACTCGAGAGCAATGAATCCGGGTCACTTAAAGAATCCTAAAAATCTCGGAAACTAAAAATGCTAGGTTAATGCAATAAATTGTATTTAATAGACAATGTAATACTCCTTAAATGAAGGTATTAAAACTTCTTAGTTATTGTAAAGTTATATCATAAAAAAATCAAATTTGAAAAAGGGCCACTTTCGAAGATGGAACTACGAAATTACAGCATTTGGTTTTGCTTTTGTTTGTAATCTGTCATTTATGTGGGTACATAAACCATGTTGATAGTGCTCTATATTCATTATTCAAGCTGAAATTATGTCGCTTACGCCTGAAGAATGCACCAGAATACTTACAATGCTGGAAACCGGCCGGAGTCAGCGCGATACAGCCAGGACTGTCGGTGTGTCGCTGTCAACAGTACAAAGAGTTCTCCGACGTTACGAAGAAACTGGTTCTAACCTACGCAGACCAGGAACGGGCAGAACCAGGTGTACCACAGCACGAGAAGACCGATACTTGGTGAACACCATGCTTCGAAATCGCTTTCTCACAGGAACTGAACTCACAAATCAGTTTCGACGCCTCGGAGGAAGTAACCCAAGTGCATGGACAGTAAGACGTCGGCTTGCTGAATCTAACTTAAAACCCCTTAGACCTGCAAACGGCCCTAAACTGGAGCATGGGCATCGTATTTCAAGACTAAGATATGCCCAGAGCCACGTAAATTGGAGTATTGAAGATTGGTCAAAAGTTATGTTCTCCGACGAATCAAAATTTATGCTCTACAAGCACGATGGAAGACACAGAGTGTATCGAAGACCAGGGGAAAGATTCAAGCAAGCATGCATCGAAGAAAAAGTAGCCTACGGTGGTGGCTCTGTACTTGTGTGGGCCGGAATTTCTTCTGAAAGTCGCACAGAGCTGGTGATCATAGAAAACGGCTCTTTAACTAGCGTAAGATATGTGGAAGAAATCCTCAATGATCACGTTGGTCCATTTATGGTCAATTTAGGTGAGGATGCTATATTTATGCATGACAATGCCCGACCTCATACAGGTAGGATTGTGAATGACTACCTTCAAGAGATGAACATTACTCGTATGGAGTGGCCAGCGCGCAGCCCGGATATCAACCCGATCGAGCATGCTTGGGACGAGCTAGGCAGATGCGTAAAACAACGAAACCCTCCCCCAATCACGCTTCGTGAGCTCAAAATTGCTCTCACAGAGGAATGGGAGAATATTCCCCAAAATCGTATAAGGAACTTGGTGTACAGCATGCCAAACCGCGTAAACGCAGTAATGGAAGCACGAGGAGGCAATACGAAGTATTAAAATTCAAGAAAATCGTAATAAAGTTCAAAAATTTCATGTTTCCTATTTTTGTTTTAAGGAGAGATCAGCAGTTTTTTTCTTTATGTAATTTTGTGTTAATAAAATGTATGGTGACTCATATTTTTTTTACTTTCATTTAAGGAGTATTACATTGTCTATTAAATACAATTTATTGCATTAACCTATCATTTTTAGTTTCCGAGATTTTTAACATTCTTTAAGTGACCCGGATTCATTGCTCTCGAGTGTATTTGCAACTAACATTAGTTTTTATACTGATTTTACTGTGTATTTAAGTGGGTTATGAAAGTTAACGTAGAGACATATTGAAAGTAAAATTTTAATCTTTATTTTGGTGCAAAAATATGTAAATGTGTCCGAAGTTATTTTAGGGGGTTTGGAAGTCACACCCCTCGTTTGCTTACTGTGTTGACGATTTCACATCAACGAAATAATTAAAGATATGAATGAATGAATCTATCTATGTATAGATAAAAAACCGGCTAAGTGCGAGTAGGTACCACTGTATACAATATTTAACACTAAATAATTTTTTAACATGTTTATTTTTTGGATACGCCCTTTAATTTTTAACTTTATATTTTATTTGTTATAATAGTGGCAATAGAAATACACATTCTGTGAAAATTTCAACTATCTACATATTTAGGTTTACGAGATACAGCCCGCTGACAGACAGACGGACGAGCGGACAGCGGAGGCTTAGTAATAGGATTCCGTTGGCACCCTTTGGGCACGGAACCCTAAAAATGAAATGCTGTTCGTTGGTAAGCGCATCACTTGGCAACAGCTGGACCGATATGGCTATTTTTTGTGTTAAAATGTTCGTTACAGTCTGAACTAGGTCTTTATGAATATGAAAATTGGAAAAGTTTCCGGAAAAATGTTCAAATTGCGGAAAAATCTAACGTCCGTTTCTCTATGTTTTTTTTTTTATATTGGACAACGTCTGTCGGGTCAGTTAGTGTTAAATATTTAAATTTGATACGTGACGTCGCTGCGAAATCCATCCTTGGTTTGATTACTAGACATGACTAGCGGATCGAAAATATTTACTAAAATTGTCTAGGTTTTATAAATATAAATACTTAACTAAATATTTTCATCTTCAGCTCTGCAGCGGAATCAATCTGATGATGTCACAAGATGCCTTTGTGTATGTTTACCTATTTCATTTGTAAGGGTACGGTTTCCTATAAGAACGGTGGCCGGCACATAGTGTCCGCAATTTACCGGCCAATGACGTCACTGAAACGTTAGTTATAAAAGTTAATGTCCTCGGGAATCATCGCATTTCCGAATACAAACGAATGCTAATTTCTATGTCCATCAATTATTGGATTTATCGTTTCTAATAAATTAAATTAAGAACTAAGTACTTTATTGTTGTTTTGTTTTGACGTAACAACACAATAAAGTACTTAGTTCTGAATTCAAATGATTACGATTGTACTGTAAGTTGGTGTGTTTTTCTAGAGAGCGTTTGTTGACAACGTGATGTCAAACCCCACTGCCATAATTTCTATGATAGTCGTCACTGCAGCCGTAACGTGGCGGCCACCGCTCTTCTAGGAAACCGTAGCTTAAGGAGTAATAATGCTCACCAGTTTCAGAAAGCAAACATAATTATTTAAAAACTAATAAAGTTACAAATAAAAGTTTTCGACGAATAATACCAACGCTCTATTGCACAAAAATTTCAAGCAGTTTTAAAACGTCCCGTTAAGAAAGATGTCTATAATTTTATTTATTTTTTTAATTTCCTTCTTTGTTCATAGACTAAACTCGAAGTACCAGCCATAAAGGCAGGCGCATACTGGCCGTGCATACCAAGTAAGGCGGAGCACACACGTGACGCGACTTCCGTTCGGCTGGCTATCAGCTGATGCATTCCTTTGGCGTTCGCTTCATGAGTGGGACTTTTGAACTTGCGTACCTATTTATTTTGGAAATGGAATTTGGAATTGTTTGTAGAATTTTTCATGTTTTACTTTACGGAAATTTTCAAAAATAAATGGCTTGTATGGAATGAGTAAGTACTTTATAGAAGGCATGTAATAAGAAATAATGACATACCATTTTTTTGGAATTGCAAAGTTTAGAATTTTAAATTGTTAATTAAGTAACCTATGTGCGTCATTTATAAACATTTTTCTCGTGCTTGTATAAAATTAGCATTTTTCTAGAAAACTTATAGTACTTATAGGTGTTGCGCGTGGTACATTACCGTCCACTCCCTCTCACCCAGAGGAGGCCTGTGTCCCAGCAGTGGGAACATTATAGGCTGATTATACTTAAGCTTATGCATACTGGTTTTAATTTTGCGCATATGTCAATTCACAAATGTTGACAACTGCACGTCACTAGAGGTTAAATGCAAATATCGGTGCCACTGAAAATGTTAGCATACCTATTCTAGCACTAATAATAGTAGAATTTTCCTTAGCTTAGTTAGAAAAATAATTAGCTTAAATATGTACCTATTGCGCTCAATTGATGACCCTGGTAACGCCTGTCAAAGAATTCTACTTTCAATTAGGCACCTCCTTATGCGAATTTAATAAAACATAATTTTATGGTGTCCCATCACATGGTGAAAGATCCTATTAATTGGCAAGCTTACCCCTGATACTGAAAGCCTATTTAATTTGACCTCTTTAAGTCAACTTATTGATTGGCTGTACACAGTTACTCTGGTCAATAAATCATAAGGTGGCTATGATTTGACAGTATGTTTCTAGGGCCGGCAGTCTCGACTAGTTAGCGACGCTGTCGCAAACTACCGATCGCTAAATATTAAGGTGAATACTCAGTTGTAGCCCGCAAAATCCAAATATTCTTTAGTTTTTTTGCAAATTGCAGCTCTGTTTTACGTCAAATGTTGATCAAAATGAGATTCTCGACTGTGGGAATTATATATTTATCGAATAATAATCATCAATTTCATATCTATCATCAAATTCAAAGAAAAATTGAATTTGGCGGGCTACAACTGAGGTTTCACCTTAATATTTAGCGATCGGTAGTTTGCGACAGCATCGCTATCTATGTCGAGACTGCCGGCCGGCCCTGATAACGTTTGACCGGGCTTTCAGTATCATTGTACCTGTAACGAATTTTTAAAGCAAGCAGTTCTTGTATATCTACGTAATTGTGTTTATCAGTGGTAGTAAAAAGGCAGAAAACGTGTGTAAAATGATTTTAGAAGCGCATAGCAGTTTCTAGTCATAAATGCTTTTAAACGAAGTTGTAACCTAACATTTTCGCTTGATTATCATAAATAACATACCGTTAATAAACGATAACCGTTCCACACCAGAACATTGCAAAACCACTCTTAGCATCATACAAACAGAGTCCACATCGAATGCAAAATGTAAATTGGTAGTTTTCTACACATTAAGTTCATTGTGTATAGTGAAAAGATTTTCCCACGAAAAAAGGAAAACGTGTGTTGAAACTAGTTGCGACACTGTGTTGCGTGTTCTATGGCGCAGTGAATGGCATGCTGTAAGGTCATAGTGCGTTGACATATGAATAAATGTGATAAATAATACGCATAAATGAGGTTTTAGTCGATTTTCTGGCGGCTTGTCTATGATTTAAGAAGGTGATGGTAAAAAAGTTTGGTTTAAAATTGGAACCCTTATCGGGCTTTATGGTCTGTGGACTCTTGTCTGCATAAATGGACGAATTTAAAAAAAGAATAACAGCACAAAACGTTACCATCAGACCGTGAATCGTTCAAAACTGAAGCTGGAGGGTAACGCAAATAAGTGCCGTATAGAAAAACAAGTGAAGAAGTGTTTGTAGCCGCCAAATAAAATGAACGAGCAGCCTTTAAACAATATATTTTCAAATTGGTACTACATTATTTCAGCTAATCAAGGCCTCTTTCTACAGTGCATTTTATATTAATTACCTAAGTATATATATTACCTATTATATATATATGTACTTTAGAGATAGTCGCAATGATTTTTTTTATGACTAACAGATTAAAAAAAATATCATAAATTAATCTTGCATGACATTGAGCGATATAATTGCGCCTGCGCCGAAGGGCAGTGGACTTAAAAAAACCTGCCTCCTGAGACATCTAAGCCGTAGTAATTTTCCAGTTTTCCTTATGCCATTCATTGTTGTTTTATTCAGCAATTTTCTTGTTATGCTAATTAAGATGCTCATTAAGTATGCTTGTTAATTTAACGTGTATATTCTTGTTTTTTTCAGTGTTAACTAACAGGTTCGTGACTTGATTTTCATTTGACCGGACATACTGATGAATTGTTTTTTACAAGTTTTTGTTTAGCTATTTATATTTGTTGTAATGTGTAACAAACAACGATGTAAAATCTTAATTAACAAAAATGTTCAGTTTATTCTTTATATTAGCTTTGACTTTTCAGTTAAAATTGAGCTTGGAAAGAGAGAGAGAGAGCTTTTCATTTTTTTATTTTTTTTTCCTAATGGGCAACTCGTAGTTTTAACCACTGAGGTCTTGGCTACTTGACCGGTCAAGCCTGTGGGTGCCTTAAGCTACTAACTTAAAGCCTCCAGCCAGGGGCGAAATTCTTAATTACTAGGAGCTTTTCATAGTTTACAATCACTTCTTATACACTTTCATAGCTTACAGTCTAGGTGCGGGCGGCTAAGTACTTATAAGCTGAATTTATCCAAGTATTACTTAAAGATTTAACTAACAGCAGTGTCGCATTAAATACTGAACATCTCCGAACATGCGTATTGTCAATCAGAGGGCCTAGACAAAGTAACATTCGATTAGCGATGACGCTAGTAGAAAGCCAAAAAATGTATGGGATTGACATAAGCTATCGAAATGTCACGTGATCATAGTAGCTAGACAATGATAACATCATTCGATTCTATGAAACGAATCGACAGCGTCGAACGATTACTTCCAGATGCGTAGCCAAGTGACACTTTTTGACAAGTGCTATCGCTAGTTTAACGATTAGTATGATGCCAAATATTAGCGTAAGCGGTGGCGATTGTAGAAATAGAATCGCTCCGAAGCGAATGACATTTGTCTAGGCCCTCTGGTCAACGGTGCCAAACATTGACAAGTCGAATTGTCATGAAAAGATTTTAATGACTGAAAATATGTTTCCAAAACGTTGAATTTAATAAAACGGACGATTAATTAACTATGTAAGCACCATAGATAATATCGCTAAAACACACGTATACATACCTATACAATGTACTTATGTATCGTGAAGAAACTCTATTGACTATGCGTATCATTGTGAAATATTCGTGGGCGGTACTTATATGAATGTATGTACGCCACGGCTATTAATCATAGCCAGAGTTTAATTGAAGATGATACGATTTTTCAAGGCGAATATATGGAAAATAATTACGTTCGTCCGGGCTTAACGATCGGTCAGATATTGTAATGGAACGCCTACCAACTACTGTTGGTTAGTCATTGTTTCATGAACGGCTGAAGTTATTTTCAGTTTTATAAAAGCTTCTGTATAAGAGACTGTGACCTCTGAGTTTGTTTCGGCCTTTCTTCTCAGAGTAGTCAGATAGGAAACGCCGACCTCATATGATTGACGTGTAAAAGTGTTTGTATAAACCTACTTACAGAAATAAAATCATTTATCATTTATAATAAAGTCTTGTTAGTATATTTTAAACAGTGATAAGACATGATGAAAACGTTTGCTTCAAGAGTTAATATTTAGACCTAGGTCCATAATTATCTACATTGCAGGAACCTGCTGTTAATGCGGCGAACTGCAATTTTAGGCGTCAACAAGTCTAGAAGTATATACAAACAAGACGCTAGTCATTTTAATACAAGACCCGACTATTAGCTAGGCTTATGAAACAATACGAAAAGGGCATCAAAGACTTTTGAAATGAAAGAGAAAGAGATGAAAATCTGCCAAAAGATTTCCCCTCGACCGGCCACGTAGCCATGCGTACAAACGTTTGCTCACAACACAGCCGGACGGATCTTGCCTCAGCCTCATTAAAGATTCTAGGTCGTTCTGCAATCGTTAATTAGCGAGATAAGTACTGTATTAATTGTGTACGCCATTGGAGCGACTATCGCGCCATCTAGTGAGCGGCGTTAGGTTGAGTACAGACGGGAGACTTTTTCATTTTTGTTTTGTTGAAAAAGTTTGTGTTCTTTTTTTTTACAATAGATGAAGTTTACTCTGGTCACTGCACCTATATATACATTAAAACAGCGCCATCTATTGGCTAATAGTAAGTAAACAGGCAATAATATTCCAATAGCAGTGCATAGCGCCTTAAGAAACCTTAACGCGATTTATGTCAACGCCAACACTATCTATCAAGCTACGAAGAAATCCAAGAGTGGCATTAAAAATTGTTACTATTTATTAAGATTTGATTAACTGCGCGTTGGTATCATTTTAATCATGGTTTTTTTTTTGTATAAGTAATAGGTATTAATTGTACAGCCACGTCGTCCGTAAAGGTCTCACTTTTGCTCGTTTTTTACATTTACAATTTAAACATAATTAGTTACTTACACAATATGATATATATATATATATTTAATGTGCTCGTCAAGACCTCTCTTTTGATAGCAAACATTTCATGACTATATATTTTTTTTTTCGAGTTAACAAATTCACGTGTAAAAAGTCCACCATATTAAATATAGGAAGAGTTTATATAGCCTATGTCACCCGGAACATTATTACGAATCTATGGATACCCTATTGATCAAAATCTGTTCAGGACTTTAGGCTCTATGGTGAAACAAACCTATATACAAACATACATACATAGACTGCTAAAATCATAACCATTAATTTTGGTTTTGCCATAGTCGGGTAATTATGTTGAATTTCCAGTATTCCACTTAACATTAAGTTAACTCGCCGTCTATTAAAGTGTGACGTGACGAAGTGACGTTTTCGATCTTCATTATTTGACTTTACCCTCTCATCTTTCAATTTAGGTACTATTTACGATTTTTCTTTCACTACATCGAACAAGTCGCTCGGTATGAACATCGCTTTACCAGTATGATTTTCGTGGTTTGCACAAATCTGTACATTTCACGTCATTACTTCAAAGCCCCTATGTACAGTCTCAAGCTTTTGTAATACCCCAACTTACATGTACATGAGATAGACAACATCACGTCACAATCAAGAATAAATTAGATGTCATTAGTTTAATTTTATTAAGTTATTTTTTTATTTTTACTATTAAGAATAATTGAATTTGTAATGCGAGTGTTATTTCCTATATGTGTAAGTACTTACCTAATTTGTATTTAAAATTTCTATAAAAACTTAACATCGTTTAGTAGCTAAGGTAGTATAAGGTATCCTAATGTTAATTAAGTATTATTAAAATGTTTTCTTTGTGACTAGTAAAAATAAAATAAGTTACACACGGCCACATATCAAGCTATACATTTCAAGTATAAAATGTATAGCTTGATATGTAGCCGTGTGTACCTACATGCAATATTTTCGTGTTGATACCAACGCCTTTTTATTTTAATTTCCTTCACTACAATAATTCTGTATGAAAATAATATTATTGTTTAAGATAATAAATAAATGGTTAGAGTTGTCTTACTGTGACGATGATTTAACGCAGTTCCTCATAGAAGGCGCCAACTTACCTGAAAAAAAAATGGTTATGTTAAAAATATGCAAACAAATTAAGGTTTTATTAACATAATCTTGGTATTCAATTTTTTATATAATACAGATGAAATCCTTGACAACATTATTTAGCTAGATACTACTTAAAAACATGTTTTGTTGTTTATAACTACGTAATAACATATAATAATAATATACAATCGTATTAAAAATTACTATTATAATAATATATTTAAAAGGCACATTAAACTCAACCTAGAACTTACCGAGACATTTCTGAAATGGTTTAAAAAAATGTGTTTTGGCACATTTTTTTGCCAACACATTTAGAATATCCTGTCGATGGAATTTATTTTAAAAAAAAAAACGCAAAAGTTAAGAAAAGCTTTGCCACAATATATTTTCTATGGTATTTTGATATTAGATGAAAAAAAACAGGTATTTACGATTTATATTAATTTTACGATTTTACAATTTACGATTTACCAGTTTTGCCGTCCAAACTTATGTCAGCTGTTTAGATTGATTAAGCAAAATAACATCAACCAACCGATCATAAAGTTAAGGTGATAATTATGACATTACCCAACAGCTTGAATTGAAAATGCTGCCAGAAACCGGGTTTTGAAAGCCTTTTCAATTTAATGGCTAGTCCGACAGCTACATAGAAATAACCACAAAGTAATAAACCCAAGTAACTACAAAATATTCTCTTGAAAATAATTTCTAACGCAATTTCGTCTTGCTGTCTATTAGGTTTTGATGCACAAACAAATATTATTATCACGAGGAGAAATCTTCTAACAAATAATAAATTATTTTAGGTACAATAATATTAGTTTTTGAAATGAGGTTGGTGCCTACATAGCTACTATTTCTTATTTAAAAGCTCGTCTACCAAATATGTTTTTAACTAAATAGGCATAGAAGAAATATTAAAGGAGCTTAAATCACAGAAAAGCGTAAACAACGTATGTTATGAAAACATTTAATTACATTTTATAACCACGGCAATATAAGTTGATGCATGTCTGTTTTTCTTGCGATTCCCATGTCTATAAAGAAAATGTATTACTGGCCATTTCACGTAAAAAAAAGAGAAAAGCTGCAAAGAGGTCAGTTATCGGGTGATTAATTTTCAAACCGTGTATCCTATTCGAATCGTGTTCGGAAACGCACCAACGCTTACCATTTCGGATGTGTAGTGTTGCGAAATTAGAACGGATATTGCTCGTTCCTCTCGGCGGCTATTCTGATAGAAATTTGAATTTTGCCGGTTAACTGCCGCCGTCCGGCCTCGTTACACCTCTTTGTTATTTGGACATGTATCCAAACGGTTTGGCGGGAGGTGACGAAGCGTTAAGACGCCATTTTGTTTCGACAGATTAGACGCTAAATGTCTAATTAACTGATTACGTAAGAAACTGATACTTAGCAACAAAAAAAATCCTTTCAGCGATTTCTGCTTGAATTTTGTAGATTAAGTTAGATAGTATCGAAATCCTAAGTTTCGTTGAAGTAAAGCTTTAAGAAAAAGCTGATGATAACTATTTTAGGAGAGTTCAAGTGGAAAATATGTTCAAACTGTGAAGACTCAACACTCAAAACTCAAAACTCAACACAATTTGATCCAGAGGTATAAATAACTACTTATTTCTAATTATCAGGAAATTTTGTGATCACTTTTCTTTTCATACACAATCGTTTTGACCTTTACCAAAAAAAAATATAATTGCCTAAAGCCCTTGTATGCAGACAACATATAATACGACAAGTTAGGCGTGCTTGATGGAAATTAAATGTGCATTAGCCGCGCCTCCGAGCGTAGCATAGTCTTGTATGACAGTATGAAGCTCACCGGACAGATCCTTGTCCACTTACTTATATTTTACTACTATTATTTTCACAAAAGTAGTTTTGGGAACAACATAGAGCATTCGGTTTGACTTGCGACCAGCCTTATGGTCAGTTCTGGAGCTGTGATGGGTGATACCGAAAACTGTGCGAAAATTATATTTATTAAACAGGGCGCGTTGTAAGCTTTTGAATTCTGCTTTATGCAGCGTTGCGTTGTGTGTTCTTAGAGATGCAGCGTTCAGAGTCAAATGGCAGTAAATACAGAACGTGAACCAATAAACAGAATGGCCGGTCACCTTAGATTTAAAGTCGACTACGATTTTGATTACTATTAGAAAAAGTAAGGAAAATGTCTGAAGATCTCGGAGAAAGAGCGTCGTTGATAGTACAGTTTGTCGATGACAGAAGTCAATTTCATACCCTAAGCACTGAACCGTCTTGCAAGTTTCCTTCCACAGCAAACTTGCATTGAAGAAGCGCTCGCAATTACCTATTGATATTATGAAAAGTGTGCTATTGAACATTCCGACCAGCACTATGTTAATTTACCCTCTACTATCCACCTAGCGTGTCATTCCAAAATAAATCATATTACCCAATCTGCATATAGAAAAACGGTACCCTCTTCGATACCAATACGTGGGTTATCACACGGCCGGGGCGCTCCCGCGTCTAACTGTAGACGAAGTCACGGGTCGCGGCGCAGGCAATTAGCGGAGCCGCCCACCCGTGACGCCACTTCGGACCAGCTCGGGCCACTTCGAGTTACCTCGGTTTTGGTGCTTGAGATTTTTATTAGTGTTTACAACATATTTGTATGAGCAAAAGATGGTTGTTCAGGGTCGAATTGTTTATATATGTAAAAACTAAAAACGTGGCAAAGACAATTTCCTAGGAAGTTTTCTTATGTAATTTTTTAAGGATTTCAAGCAGTACCAAAAGGATTGACCAAGGCATCATAGGGTCTTGCTCAAGCACCGCGTAATGTTATGTTATCAATCAAGTTATTTTTGGTCCTTCGAGCCGGATTACATATTTGGCAATTAAATGAAATAAATGTTTGTTGTACCTAAATATCAATGTGGTAATGGTACTATGTTATTTTATATGTGTAATGTTCATGGGCGCCGCGAGCTCTTTGTGAGGAAATTATCTGGAGAATGCCGAACTTGTTCCTGCCATCAAGCAGCTGTATTCCAACTTGAAAGGTGCCGGTGTAACAACAGGCACATTAGTCATTTAAAATTTGTTTTTGGGATGCCAAACCATCTACGATGCTTCTGGTATTGTGTATGTGCCATAAGCAGGGTACACAAACAAGCAAATACAGTTTAAAATAAAACAAATGACAGCAGCATTCAACTACGTTTGGGTCCATTACCGATGCCTGATATGAGAATATTTTGGGCCATCATTTGATGTTGACGTATTACATTCAGACGCACATTTGAAGGTCACCCTTCGACATGGGTCACCGCAACCGCGCCCAGCTGCGTCACATCCAAGTACCTACAGGATGATTTTAAATAAACACAAAAATATAATGACACAATACGAAAGTGTATTCAGAACATGCTCAGTTTGATCATTTGCGATCACTAGTTGCGAGGGATTGAAATACCTAAGTACTACGCCTAAAACTTTTAAGAGTTCGTTTCTATTTTAAAGATTTCCTTGCTTAATAAAAATTATATTACTAGTTACTACCTACCACTGCAAAACTTAAACTACGTACTTAAATTGAACTTTTCGTTTCTAGTCTTAAAGTACGAGGAAATTCTGAAAACTACAGGGTTGGTTCTGTTCCGCCTCTTTTAGCGCAAAGAATTAAAACGATTAAAGTATATTTATGTATATTGGAGCGCTAACTATGTAAGCAAGCAAGCTCACACTTACTTAGCCCCGTCAGATAGAAAAAAACCAATTAAACCATTTCAAATTACAGTGTAATGGAAACTTCCTGTATATCGCCATGGTCTGTACTCCACGATATGTGAAATCAACCGCGAACGCCGAAGGACACGCTGCTATTATATTATTTATAGGAAAAATACGATTATTTCCCACTAAACAGCATATTATGACCAGTCGGTTTTTAGAGTTCTGTACCCAAAGGGTGCAACGGGATCCAATTACTAAGGCCCGTCCGCCCGTCCGTCTGTCACAGGGCTGTATCTTTTGAACCGTAATAGGTAGACACTAGAAATTTTCACAGAGTGAGTAAGTACTACTAACGGCACGGTTGGCGCAGTGGTTAAGCGATTGACTACTGCGCTGGCTGTCGCGGGTTCGATTCCCGCACGGAACAAATATTTGTATGACCTACAAGTAGTTGTTCCGGGTCTGGCTGTTTGTGTATGTGAGTTTAAATGTTTGTAAACGCACCCACAATACAGGAGAAATCCCTAGTATGGCGCAACGTTAAAAAAAAAAACAAGTAATAATAATAGGTGAAATTAAAAAAATGTCGACACAAAAAAGAGCTGATGACCTTGAAACGGCTGAACCGATTTTGATAAAACATATCTAAGAACCACCGCTGCAAAACCCGCTTTCTAATGAAAAAACCGCATCCAAATCGGTTCACCCGTTTCAGAGCTACGGGTGCCACAGACAGACACACACACACACATAGCGGTCAAACTTATAACACCTCACTTTTTGCGTCGGGGTTTAAAAACTAGCTAGTTATGTTCTAACGTTAGCCTATACATCTGTCAAACAAAACCAGCTACCTCAAACACTATTAACAAAAATAATAATACTTACCACCATCTAATAATACGAAGCCATATTTCAGTACCAATCTATCTAGTAAGATGGTGAATGAACCGATCATTTGACTTTTTAAAACTAGTTGGCGTGGTCAGCGACCGACACCGACACCGCAGCTGACGTGACATCATTTATCATAGATATCGACGTGTGATCGACTGGCTCGCATCTACAAACAATATTATATTTACACTTGCACTGTGCTAGTGTTGGGACAATAAGTTGGTAGTTTGTTTGGCTATGGAAGAAGTTGATTTTGGCCATAAAAAAAAAAAAAAACTATGATTTTGTAGATACTGACTACTGAAAATTCAAAAATAATATTTAAAATGAAGTTGTTGTGTTGATGTGTTTCTTTTATAAAATTGTGAGACTAATTCTTACTATTTTATTTTTTTAAATAACCTTGTAGAACTTAGCATCACGTCTGTAATCCCCGATAACAAACTCATGTTTAAAAAGAAAAATTGAAGTTCCATTAAATAAATAATCGTTGAAGAGATGTAAAGAACGTCTCTATGAATATTTTTGGATAATAAGTCTTTTCAGTTCGTTTACTTTATCAATTTCCTTTATTACCTACGGCTAATGGTTTATTTTCTTTTATATTTTATTTCCCTTATTTTTTCTAGTGTAGATATTAAATCTTGCTATGATAATATCTCCTATGCTTGTTTTCTAACGGCACTCACGATAAGGAACGAAACTTTAATCAACTGCAAACTTAAGTTGGTACTAAAAAGTACCGGTTCATTCCATTCACATTGTCTCCTTATGTGCTCGCCGATAATTTGATTGATTGCACCGCATTCTGACCTTTAGGACTTATGCAATAGAGGTCATGTCTGTCTGTGTTGATGGCGCAACATCTGATTCATTCAGCTGTTTCGATATTGTTTTAAGTTTATCTCTTGATTGTAGCATGACTAATCTTTGTGGTTTAAAATAAACCTCTTCATCAATATTGCCGTTTTATGACCAACCTTCCCATACGCTAAACCCTAACATAGGAATATACTATTTAGCGATGAATATAAATTGAAATGTGTACTATATTTGTGGCTTTTAGGGTTTCATTTAGCAGTCGACGAAAAAAAGGCTAAATATGTAGGTATAGTAAACAAAAGAGTTCGTAAAAGTTCGGAAATAGTTTTTCCGTTTGGTTGCTAAGTTTTCGTCTAAGGTAAATCAATTTAACTAGAGGAAGAACTCTGAGATTCATCTAGCATGGATCTAATTCTGCAAGAGTTATCCTAGCTAGAGTGAACGTGTATAATGAGTGACTAATGATTTGACATACCATACATACCATAAATAATTACTAACAATAACTGGATATGACATGATTGTATATAATAGCTATCTCTTATTATTATTATTATTTTGACTACCTACCCTCTAATATCGTCTGACTTAAATATAACTGTATCAGTGTTATTGTGAGTCATTGTATATAATTTATTACTGTAATTGGGCTTCATACGCTAGACATTTAATATTTCAGAAACATATTGTATTGTGTTTTGATAATTTTAGACTCGTCTCGTTTAGAGAGTAGTGGTGGTCCAGTGGTAACTACCGCCACTTACGATTTTTAGGTCGTAGGTTCGAACCCAGACAGGTGCTTTACTTTGTCTCAAAACGGTGAAGGAAAACATCGTGAGGAAACTGGCATGTCCTAGAACAAAAAATTCGAAGACATGTGACATCTACCAACCCGCCCTGGGCCCGCGTGGTGGATTACGGCCCACTCCTTCTCACCGAGAGCAGGCCTGTGTCCCAGCTGTGGTTACATCATAGGCTGATTATGCTAAGTTAAGACTCAATTTATGTTAAGTTATTAACTCAACAACAAACCAAAATGTATGTTTTGCTGTACCCTGACAGTGTTCATGTACAAAAACTGACAATAATTTATTGTAAAAACTTTGCACACGAGGCATGGAGTCATCTCTACAACAGCTCTACGTGAAAATTGTTTCTCGTGTCAAACATGGTCGAGTACGTAGAACCGCGTACTAGGCCTTATAATGTATATAGGTGTATCATAGATGTAAGACCAAGTTCTGTTCTTGTTAATTAGCGCACGACCTAATACATTTAACCCTATAAAGTCAGTGCGTGTAGTATTTGCGTACCATTGACGCAAAACAGTTCCGTCCTATGTAATTAATTTAAATGGTGCTTTGCGGCTGAGTTGTGGTTCTATGCATAAACTCTTTCAATGGAGTTCTTCAAGTAGGTATATGTACATATGTATACTTTGTGCTTGTTGCTCCCTTTTCACAAAATAGAATCATCGTTTAAATTGGTCCAGGACAGGCGCGGGTCTAGGTTTTCGTTCAAGGGGTGCAAATAAAGAAAGAAAGAAAAATAGGTTTATTTGTCACAGAAACACGTGCATACAAAAAAGGTAATTAGCTTTGATAATAATGAAACATAAAAGCAAACAAAATAGATCTATAATCACGAGCACAAAACAGAAATATTCAACAGCTGCACGTCATGACTGTGACAAGATGGCTTTTACTCAGCATTATGCTTCTCAAATGTTCAAATGATTCTCTCTCAGGGAAGGTGTGGCTGGGATTTCTCAAGCCATGAAAGGCTTTTAAAAAAAACCTTGGCTCTAAGTTTCCGTTAACTCAAGAATATGTCCCCCCCTTATCGAGGATGACTACTACTCATCTATATCTTAGAAATAGTCTGTATACAAAGTAAAAATATAGGTTATAAAACTATCTTAAATTAGACAAGACAATTAGACAAAATTAGACTTAGCCTGGTCGAAGCCCAAGGGGGTAACTACACCCGTTGTCCTGCAACCGCGCCTGGTCAAGGATGGATTTTTGGAAAATCCTTTCTTAGTGCACACGGTGTATACCATAGATATAAGGATAGTTTGTGTCTGTTTTTTTTATATTTCTATGATGTACAGTACACTATGGAGCATTGTATTCAGTCGTAGTGCGTTGCCTGTATTTTTTTTTTTGTGAATGTCTCCTCGCACGTTCGAGGAGGTTGTCGGATACTTAACCGGACATGCCTGTGGTTACCATAATACATTAAGGCTCCAGATAGGTCTTTAAAAACTTACAAACGACGCGACTACACGCTAAGGGTAACCCCTGTGGGGTACGGACCTCGGCTTAGCTTAGAGCGTCGCTGGGGGACGGCAGCAAGGAACAGCCTGGATCGGAAAAATTATTTTTAAGGAACACATTTATAGCTACAGACTCAGCGGCGCGGGCTGGCTCGAGTAAGGATCGGGATGGCGATGCTTTGTCCTTCAGTCAGTCATGGAACTTTTATACCAACATAGATTCTAGAAGTTATTAGCAAAAAAGTTGGGCAGAACTTAGAAGTTAGAAGAAAATTTACTCCTAAACTCTTCCTAGATCTTATGAAACCTACAGTTAAGACTTAACTACTTATTTCCTTAATAGGTCGTCCCAGGAAACGTAACGTTGAGATTTAAGTATTTCCTTAAACCGTTGTATAATTCTGTGGTATTAACTTACCTACGTAAAGGCAATAATTGTAAAGTTTGTGAGTGTAGCCCCAATTTCCTGCGACTATCGATTATCATGCGAGAGAAACCACGAATCATCTCCGACTGTGGGCGGCTATGGGACGTACCTACCTTGGAGTACTGTCGCGCTTACAAGTAAACCGTGGTTTGAAGATTGTGTATCGTTTATTTTAGTTGGAGTGATGGACTGTCGACTAAATGGTAAGGGTAGATCGATCAGAAAATCATTTTTGTGCATAGCTGCGCTATTAAAATCTTAGCAATATAGGTACCATCAAACGGGGTGAATAGGAATGTAGGGGTGAATCGGAACGAAACTCTAAAAGGGATTTTAACATTGAAATAATATAGTTTGTTACCAACAAGAGCACTTAATCGTTAATTATAATACAGTAAACACGAGTTATCTTTTTCCGGTGTCTGGATTTGTGCCCGGTTGATGGCAATAGGCTCGCTCCCTATTACATGGGACTTAAAACATAGCTGGCTAAATATGGGTGTACTATAGGTACGCCTCTGCCAAACCCTTCGGGGAATACAGGCGTGATGTTATGTGTTACGTAAACACATTAAAATCCTGTTTGGCAGCAAACTATATTATTTCAATGTTAAAATCCCTTTAAAGTTTCGTCTCGATTCACCCCTGCATCCCTATTCACCCCGTTTGACGGTAGCTGTTTTTCATAGTTTGACTAAAGTTAAGTCATGCGAAATGTGGGTGTTACTTAACACCTCTGCCTAACCGTTTGGGGTGTACAGGCGTGATGATAATTATGTTATGATGTGTTGTTTTAGAACCTTATTCAGGAGCTGGTCAGTTTTCAGGTTTTAGCTGAATATCACAGCATAACCGAATTTTGTAATGCTAACCTCTAAAATGCCAGGAAATCTTGGTCATTTAATACATTTTGGTCCTGAAAATGTATTTAATATTATTGTATAGTAGGTACATATTCCATACAAAAAACATTAATTTAATAACCGAGCCATCAACCTTCGTCATCAACAGTACAGTCGTAACAAAAAACGTTTTAACATATTCAATTTACGAAGAGGCGCGGCGTACGGCCCGACTCCACTGCCCCGAACTGTCACGTTGCTCGGCGCACGCGCAAGAGACAAATGTATGACGATGTTTAGGTTTAGGATAGTTCTGCTTGATTTTTGTGAGTAGGTACACAATCAAATTCAATATGTTGAAAAAAAAACTGCGGATACAAGACAAAGACATTGGAAATACATATAACTTCCAATTCATTGAACTTGTGGGACATCTAGAGATAATAAAGCTGTTTGGCTAAAGCATTTGGAATTTGGGATAGCAAGAGGATTTGTCATATAGTTTTGTTTTGTCTACTTAATATGTCAGGTGATCATAACCCTACTTACTTTTTAAACATGAATAACCAGAGGATTTAGACAAAGTGACATTCTATCAACGATAATGGTGATGGAAAAGTCAAAATGTATTGGATTGACATAAGTTACCGAAACGCTTATGTTGAAATTTGGGATAGCAAGAGGATTTTTCATGTAGTTTTGGTTTGGTACATATTATGTCATGTAATCATAACCCTAATTACTTTTTCAATATGAATAACCAGAGGGTTTAGACAAAGTGACATTCTATCAACGATAATGGTGATGGAAAAGTCAAAATGTATTGGATTGACATAAGTTACCGAAACGCTTATGTTGAAATTTGGGATAGCAAGAGGATTTTTCATGTAGTTTTGGTTTGGTACATATTATGTCATGTAATCATAACCCTAATTACTTTTTCAATATGAATAACCAGAGGGTTTAGACAAAGTGACATTCTATCAACGATAATGGTGATGGAAAAGTCAAAATGTATTGCATTGACATAAATTACCGAAACTCTTATGTTGAAATTTGGGATAGCAAGAGGATTTTTCATGTAGTTTTGGTTTGGTACATATTATGTCATGTAATCATAACCCTAATTACTTTTTCAATATGAATAACCAGAGGGTTTAGACAAAGTAGCATTCTATCAGAGATGATGGTGATTGAAAAGTCAAAATGTATTGGATTGACATAAGTTACCGAAACGCTTATGTTGGAATTTGGGATAGCAAGAGGATTTTTCATGTAGTTTTGGTTAGGTACATATTATGTCATGTAATAATAACCCTGATTACTTTTTCAATGTGAATAACCAGAGGGTTTAGACAAAGTGGCATTCTATCAGAGATGATGGTGATTGAAAAGTCAAATGTATTGGATTGACATAAGTTACCGAAACGCTTATGTCAGTCATGTTGTAAGTCGTTTTAGGATTATGAAACGCTTTAAAAGCGTTTAACACTTGTCTAGACCCTCCTGTTTGATCTAATTCACCGTGCCATGGTTCGCTTATCGCAAAACTTAAATTGTTATTTTCAGATACTCCAACTGTTTTGAACACAATACTTAGCATTTACGACACCGATGAAGAGAGATATAAATCCATGCTTTACCAAAAAAAAAACACAGAAAATTAGACCTTATAGAAATTTCTAAGCCTTTAAACGTCAATTTCCACAAACACTTGGAATTCCCAACCAATTATGATAGCAAAGTTACGAACCTATAACAAGTTAACTTAATAGTTCTCAAGCGAAAATCAAAATTGTGTATTTCTTGAAAATTTGATCTGCAGTCACATGTACGCAAGAACGTTTGGTCGTATTAAGTACATAGTAAATCACATAAAGGTTTTATGCGACTTCACTCACCTTTATTGCTTGGGTACCGACAGCAGACGAAGTTGTGTGAAGAATTGTATATTTTTTGTTGCTTTTTGTGCTGATTGTATGGGTTTATTTTTTGGTATGTGAAAGGCATTCTGGCTGTTGGTAGTATGCAAGTTTCAGTAACATTCTGTTCTTAAGGCACTAAAAGGCAGTAAATAGAGCAAAGGGATTTAATTATACCAAGTTGTGAAATCTAGAAAAGTGACATCCAGTCTGTGAGTAGTTTTGGAAAAAAATCTAGGTATTAATTATTCTTTAGTGAGTTTTGTTGATTGCACAAAGCAAGGCATGCAAACGAGTGGAACAAAAGTTACGCTAATAAGCCTAATTATTGCCCGATATGTCATTGAAATTAAATTACTTAAGAACACTTGTGCATTCCAGAGATTTCCTTTCGAAATAAATAACAAATATACAAAAAATAATATTAAAATAAGTAATAACATTTGATTATTCTGCTATCGCGCCCTGCGCTCGCGCTTGCTTGCGGTTACGTGCGAGGCTAACGATTTTTCCACCACCATAGCACCCGGCCAGCCTCATGAGGTACATACGAACACAAACTAATATACTTTGTCAAATATTTCAGTATTATTCAAGCGATAGAGGCTTCTAATTTCAGGCAGAATAGAAGGCAATGGCTTCGAAATCCAGTCCCACTGCTGGGCAAAGGCCCTAATTTCCCTTTTCCACACACGTCTGTCTAGTGCCATTGCGGGCCATCCCTTCCGATAGGAGTCAAGTTCGTGACTCCATCTTTATTTTGGTCTGCCGCGACATCGCTTCGCATTCAATGAAAAGTTAATAATGAAATTCAGTCAGTAGTACCGTCAAACGGGGTGAATAGGGATGCTGCTACACTGTCCTCCCATATATCTATCAACACTGTAATTGGAAACATTGTAAAAGGCCCTTATTTTTAAAAGAGTAACCGTGGAGTTTCTTGCCGGCTCTTCTCCATGGGAAACAACCAATTGGAACCGTGCACCTAGCTTCTGACGTTTCATAAGTGCCCATGTTGGTTTATGTGAAATAAAATATTTAGATTTTTGATTTTGCTGGGGAGAATCGAGACGAAACTTTAAAAGTGATTTAAACATTGAAATGATAATAGTTTGTTGCTAAAAAGGACTCCAATATGTTTAATGTATTATAATTAACGATTAAGTACTCATGCTGGTAACAAACTACATTATTTTAATGTTAAAATCCCTTTTAAAGTTTCGTTCAGATTCACCCCTGCCTCCCTATTCGCCCCGTTTGACGTAACAGACTTTTCATTACACATTAATCGTCAAGGGCTTTGATAATGGGTAGTGTTTATCCTACAATACAACTGCTGAACCACAAATATAATCATTGGATAACTCTATCTTACCCTCTTTAAAATGAAGGAGGTCATAAGGCAGTCTTTGCATATATACCTATCTAAAAATATTGGTATTCAGACACATCCGATTAGTGGCAGGCGACTCTTAAATAGTTGTATAAGATTAAGTTGATAAATAAGAACGAGGTCGAAAATCTTCGCGTTTGATTTATCGAATGATGCAATCACTATGCCACAAGCTATTAGGTATAGTCAAATCTCTTGAAGAAATGATACTATCCCTTAGTCTCCTTATTCAACACCTACGGGTTTGACATTACACTATAATATCTCTTGGGCATGTTTTCACTGTTGGAGTTTCAACTTTCGGAGCTGCGCAAAGCGTTGAAAATCCAACAGCGCGTTTTTATTTAGGCAATGATTTGGCGTGTCGCCTATTGCTGAAATCGACATTAGCATCCTATTTCCAAACAACGACGAATATGCCACATTCTTTGCTCTCTAAAAACACTCGATCCACCAGGACCAGGAGTATGGCCAACATCGTGTCGTTGTTACCGACCTGAATCACAAGGCCCAGTTGTGGATTGCTGTAACTGTATTATTCCGGAATTCGTGGCTAAATTCATGCTAAAAGGTCAGAGTAATCATTATCATGTAACTAAATCAAAGTTTGTCGTCGATTGTACCCCGCGAGTGAAATGCAAGTAAAACAGTACTGTAACTGGAGCTCGGTTCGATCTCAATGCATACCCAATGCTGTATTTTTTGTACATGTTTCATGTATATACATACATACTGGCTACTTGAAACGTTACACCTGATTTTAAAGCCGTAGGTAGGTACTGCATTAAGTCCTCCTTTGAATATTTGTTGTGAGTATGCAAAGTGAACTGCATGTTTTAAAATTTTAAGTCGTTTCGACGGGCTGACCGACGTAATTCATGTTTTGAAGTAACAGCATGATGATTATGTTGAGTATTTTAAAATCGTATTGCTACGTAACTTGCTATAGGGCACAGCTATGTTAAAAAAAAAGATAAAACAAGGATTCATTCGATAATTTTCTCGGTAAGTATTAGGTACAAATAGCTTTCCTCCGGAAAATAAAGCTTTTAAGTAAGATTTCAAAAGGGGCTCGTGGCTAAAAATAATAACAGCCGCACGGGTAGACCCAAGGTTACTCTACGCTTGCCGAGGTCGGTCCGTGGATGGGTCGCCATCCATTACATATCGCGGCCCCTCCGTGCCGCGGAAAGCACATTAAGGCGGTACCCAGACCAAAACCTTGCCATAGTGCGTTATCCAGAGGCTATTAACTCATTCACTATGGTTAATAAACTACATCTAAAAGCACATTATTAATATTCGATATCCTATCATCACATTGCACGTTCTTATTTGTTTTTTTTGAGTTATAAATACATTTAAATTCTCCTTGTAAAAAAGTGACTAAAATTATTGATTGCATGCATCTTTTGCTAAAGGTGACGTTCTATTAATTTGAGGATTACACTAATGGATAGATAATTTAAAAATCTTAATAATTGACGTTTTATTTTATTTCAAAACATCGCTTGTCTTTTTTAATTAAAATAATTTCATTATTTTTGTGAATTTTATGATAAATGAGCGTGCGTAGGGAGCGAGACAGAGCGAGACTCAGCGATGGTACAAAGAAGGACCGAACGCTCAAGGTCGTTTTGGTCCCGGCTGTCATTGGTAGATCTTTGACAGTCGTTACGGGTATTCAGAAGCCCAATGGTTTGACAACTAGTCTTACCTAGGGGTATCGTGTTACCCAGTGACTCGGTAGTGAAGGTCAGACAGGCAGTCGCTCTATGTAAAATAATGGTATTCAGATGCCTCTGGTTAGATTCAAAGTCAACTCTAATATGGTTTGGAAAAATCTAGGTAAATTCATTGAAGTAAGAACTCAAAACATAAGGTAAAGTTAATACTGTGCTCCATATTAATAATAAACTGTCCCTCTATAGTCAATGATGCGTCATAGATATTGGTTTTCCTCAATTGATTTTATAAAAATATAATGGTTTGCACTTTGTTTTACTTTGTTCTGTTATTAAATTGAATTATGCAATACATTAGCTGACAATTGCAGTAAAAAGTATGTGATGGAGTAGGTATAATTTATTGTTAGATAATAATAGTGCATATAGAATGTAGATTTGGTTCTTCGTTGCGTGTTACTCAATAGGCATTCCCGAAAACCATAAATTGGTTAAACTTTTTCAATTCAAAATGCACTGACATGGAGCTATTACAATTTTTATTCAAATATCGAAACAAAACGATGACTGTGTTTTGTTTTGCACGACTCATGATGCGAAGCATCAGAGAGTGCTTTACGATCGAAAAAAAATTTTCGCCTCATTTTGCCGGCTATTTTTATTATTATAGCCTTGTTAGTTCACGGAATCAAGATATTTTGCATACTATTGTCGGGATAATTTAATGGAGATTAATTTCATACTTTTTAAAAATTGATTTACTGCAATAGAATTGGAAAAAAACACCAAAATAGGTCAAAAAAAATTCCTGTCCGTCATGTGTGAAACCCGGAAACACTGTAACTTGTGAAAAAATCCATTATTTGAGTTAAATTTTGTTTTTAAAAATTCTAATCGACAATTGTAGGTCACTGAATGCAAATGGCTAATTAATTCAGTGTCGTTTAATTACAATTAATAAAAAACGAAAACTACAAGACTGTACATCTATTTACATCCATAGAAAATTAACATATGGATGGTAATATATCTATAGATATTATGTACATTTATTCCACCAGGGGCGCTTGTGCAGTACCTTCATCCTACTACAGCTGTTTTTTCGGCAATTAATTTTGAACGACTTAAGTTTTTTTTTTTTTATATTTCATAATTAAATGAGCATTATGAGTCGTGCACTTTTGGATTTTCCATTTTTTTTTCTAAACGCTGTACAAAGCTGTTTTTTTCTAAAACTATATTGTGCCCAAGCGTATATACGATTGGGCCACATTTACGCTTACGTACTTTGTCTCTTAAGCCAGAGATTCAGTTGCCATGACATCGCATAAAAATAAAATTTAATAAAACACATTAGATATTCCGATCTTCTAAGAAGACAGACGGGACGTTCTTTCTTTTATATTTCATTAACATTTTCACTAGATTACCATAACAAAAAGGTTAGAGAAAAAAAGTTAATTCATATTATCGATACGTCAGCGTAAAAGCGCTTCGTAATGCTGGCTTGACGTGTTGGGCCAGTCCGGCAAACGTTGGGCCAATAGCAGAATCTAGTTTAAAGCCAACTGAGAGGGCCCATCCAAGTTTGGCCCAATGTTGGAACTTCGTTCAGCGCTTATCGATCGAATACGAAGTACTTAGATGGATCTCGTTTATAGGATCGTGTTTATCACAGTATAATAATACATTTCAGATGATAATAAAACTCGTCATTCGGGTAAATTACATAAAACATAAGCATGAAAAGCAGTTTCCTCATTTCTGCTACATGGTTACCATCACGTCTGTAGTCACGATAAAGAGAAACAATAAGTACATACAAACCTACTGTAAAACTCTATTAGGTAAGTTTTATCACAATTGTGGCTAATGCGATACGAACTGCGAACGATTACTGACAAATGCGTGCACTGACTGGACAGGTCAACTCATTCTGTGTGGCTTTTACTCAAAAGACCATTTCAGACACAAATCTACATGGTCTTCACATGACCTGACCAAGATTTTGTCTGGACTTTAAAAGAGACTATGACCTCTGAGTTTGTTTCGGCCTTTCTTCTCAGAGTAGTCAAATAGGAAACGCCGACCTCATCTAGTTTTAAAATATGATTGACGTGTAAAAGTGTTTGTACAAACCTACTTAGAGAAATAAAAACATTTATTATTTATCAACTTCTCGATCAGCACCTTAATTGCATTACACTCTCAGTCACAATCAGAGAGTTTTGAAGGATATTGCTAACCCATTGCTTCATAGGTTTGAAAAATTCGTCTGCTCAACAACGTAAATAACGCAATGAACGTGGTTGAACTATCAAAATGAAACCTATTGCGATCAATTGCCATTTTATGTGTGTTAAAAAACTATCCCGCAGCATGGACAAAGTCAGCTTTCTTTGAATGACTTTTATCCAGCAGTGAAAAATTATTGAGTTTAGGGGGATACGCCAAGATAGCCCGCGAAATTCAAATTTTCTTAAGTTTTTTGCAATTTGCAGGTCAATAACAAGTTGTACGAGTATGTTGATCTAAATATGATTTGCGGTCGTAACAAATATTTATTTATAGAATTATAATCATAAGAAACATCAATACATCTCTCTAAGTTCATATTACTGTATTGAATGACTATTTCATGAAATCATGACATTTGAGGCCAATTCTAACTTATGGAGTTGTATTGCTGATTCTAATGACTATAATTCTGTAAAGCCATATTTGTTACGGTCGCGAATCATATTATAATCAACATAAAACGTGGCACTGACTTGTAAATTGCAAGTTTTAATTTCGTGGGCTACCGTAGCGCATCCCCCTAAAGCCTTTAGAAGGGCGGTAGTGGCCGCAAAAGCAGGTGGGAAAGCATGGAGGCCGAAGGCCAAATCCAGGTGCTGTAAGTAACTTTGTAAAAGCCTATGTCCAGCAGTGGACTGCAAAGGGCTGAGTTGAATGATTGACTGGAACTTTTGTTATTGAACATGAATTTCTTAAATTAAAGCTTAATTTTTTTTTTATATATGTTTGCTCGTGACTTTAGTCTAGGTCAGAGGTGACAGAGACAAAGTCGATTTTAATATTATTTTAATTGGTTATGATAAATCGACATCTTCACTTCTTTGCAATGGCCCATCGTCTTCGTAATCATGGCCCAATGTGTAAACGTCCCGGGGGTCGCAGAAACCGAGAGTCATGCCCAGGTGTGTTCTCGAACTAATGGATTTATTGGCGGGATCCTGTCAGATTTATATCGATTATTTAAGTCGATTTAGTTCTGATATTGATATGCTGTTTGTTTACCTGGTTAGGATGATAATGTTTTGTGGATGTTTTGAGAAAGATTGGAGAGGTTTGAAAAAGTGAACGAGTTATTTGGTAATTTATAAAGAAGGCGCACAAGTCAAAGAATTGCTTGGGTTTCCTAATTTACATACTATTAATGTATTCTTTGAAATGGACGTATTAGTAAGACAAACCGCAAGTCAAATATTTTCCTTTTATTTCCTTTGAATTGATGAAAGGAAGAATACTTATAATCCTCAAAACGTAGGTAAATTACACAAAATAACTAAAAGCCTTTTCACATCGAGTCAATTCAAAAACTATAAACAATGATCACAAATAGGAAAATTGTTCTAAACATCGTTTGACGCACTTTCACGCGCACTGATTGGCCGGTTTTGCCGTGACGTACAGAGGGGCGCGCGAGCCGTGTCGTCATTGGCTGATAAGTGACCGCTGCTGTTGACTCATGCGGCAGTGACAATGAGATGAGAACGCAGGGTGTATATATATTGACGTCAGAGATAAGGCGGGAATATCGCACGCACCGTTTCTATTTTAATGCAAAAGTGGGAATACGTGGAAATAAGGTGTGTGATTGCTAAGAATTTGTTACTTAGTGTCTATGGCCGCACAGTAGTTGTGGTGTGGACGGCTTGGCGTTTTTTTTTTATAAACAACAAGCAAATATTTGACAGATTGGTCATAAACAGCTGCCAAAGGCTACACTTAAATTATTAAGTTATAATATAATACAGTGTTTTATAAAGTTATTTTACCTCTGATTTTGCGTCAGTTTCTAAATCACAGTGCCCCTTAAATTCCTTGCAATAAAGGTGATATTGGGTTGCTGTGCGCTTTTATTTCGGTGTCGCGACTTTCAGATTTTATAGAAATTAATTATGTTTAAGCCTTAAGCATAATAAATGAAACAATGGACAAACTAATTAATCTAATTACATCCGTCATACACCTATTAAAATGATTATTGACAATAAACAGTAATTCATTATGATCAACAGTTTTTTCACTTCTTATTATAATATAAGGACCCAACTTTAGATACCACACCACAGCCAAAAATCAATGCAAGAAGTACCAACCTCTCAACACAAAAATGGCACTGGCAACAGTGTAATCGATTACAATATAGTCGAGTAACAAATCACATTCCTCTATTACAAATGATCGAACGGCACAGTTAATAAGGTAGCACGTTTATCTTATTAAACGTCTCTAGAGAAGCTGTGTAGTGATGGATACGCGGGAGGCGAGCGATACCGTCGACAAATAACGATTGGGGATGGAGTTCGTCGATAGTTTTTTGTCGATAGTTTTATCTGATCTCAGGTAAATGGTAAGATTTTGAAGATAGCATTTTCTAAAAGTTAAATAAGTTATCAGAACAATCGAAGATAGACACAGCCACTGTTTCAGGAGCAAAGGACAGGTTTTTAAATGTAATGCGAGTGAGCGTTTAATTATTTTCTTTCTTCTTTCGTGTAAGCACAAGCGACATGAGAACAGGTCATCAAGTGATCAAGTAATTAGTGGCGTGAGTAAGTTAGCTCAATCGCAAGAATTTGAAGATCTCTTATTGCACCCCATTTTATTTCGTAAAGTAGGTATATTTTCATATCGATATCCGGTACATCACTAGTGTCCCAGCAAGCACACATACCGACACAATTAGTCGATATCGGAACATCGGTGGCTGGGCGCGCTAACTCAACGTTTACTGCATTTGTCATAGCCTGCTTACAGCCGTAGAGCTGCCTGTATCCATATTTTTTTTAGAATAGCAATACTGTTCTTAGTGGTCAAACAATGTGTTTAAATATTAAAAATAAAAGGTAAAAAAAAATAGATTCCTTTGTAAATCTCAATTAAATATGTAGTTATTTATTGACAGCCAATGTAATGAGGTAAAAAGCAAAATCCAGTAAAATTGGTCAAGTAACACACTAACATATTTTATGTTTGTATGTTTTGTTTTTTGTAATATTTTGATATGGAGATTCTCTGAAATAAATAAATAATAATAAAAAAAAAAAACAATAATAGACCACATTTTTGTTTTTAACTAGTCTTTAAAAGGAATTATTAAGGAAGGAAATCGTGAAACGGTCAAGGAAAATCATGTACTTACACGG
Source organism: Griposia aprilina (assembly GCA_916610205.1). Lineage (NCBI taxonomy): Eukaryota > Metazoa > Arthropoda > Insecta > Lepidoptera > Noctuidae > Griposia > Griposia aprilina. The sequence continues at coordinate 13,733,952 of OU744304.1, read as the reverse complement.
CGATTTATCAAGCTATTTATATTTCCAGTTTTAGCTAACCTCGCATTTTTTATGCTTTTCGTACAGTCGCCAGCAGGTCAAGGCTACACGAAACTGTCAAATTTCTCCAAACGATTTTAAACCTTAAAATGTTCATGGTTAAGTTCAAAATCGAATGAGAAAATCTGACAGTTTGTCAGGTAACTTGATGTGCTGGCGACTGTACAATGAGAAGTCAGCTTATACTGGAAATGTATAGCTTGATAGGTCGTCGTGCGTACTTGCAACAAAAACTTGCTCTGATTTGGCTTATTCTCTAATATAACACCTAAATTTGGACTTAGTAACACAACAATTTCATTATTATATTCCTTCACTACACTTCCAAAATCAAATCAAATTCAAAATATTTTATTTAACATGAACCTACATTACATGGGTACTTATGAATCGTCAGAAGCTAGGTGCACGGTTCCAATTGGTCGTTTCCTATGGAGAAGGGCTGTTGGCAAGAAGCTCCATGGTTGCTCTTTTAAATAATAATTGGCATTTATTATGTTTTCAAATCACAGTGTTAATAAGTATGGCAGGACAGTGTAGGACTGTCAACAAGTACCAGGTACTTAACAAAATAGGAAACGGTCAACAAATTGAAGTAAGTAGTTTCAAACACTCACAATATTACCAATGTCATATTATTTATAATACCTAATGTTAAACCACTCTACTGTCTAGAAAGCCATTACTGAGAAGTGTTATCTGTACGAGCCGCTCCATCTTTCATTTTTGGACCGCACGGGACGAAGCTATGAGGCGATAAGAGCGGATTAACTACAACTATTTATCATTTCATTCCACTTTTTTGTTCACTACCGTTCTAGGATGGATGAGGTTCGACCTCCTCGGATTGCGAGTAGGCTGTGTGTCTGAGTGCCACTGACAGGTTCATTTTTATTTTTGGGGTATTTTTTTTAAACTGTGGTCGTGTTCGGAGTTTAAAATTCGCGCGTTTTGGTTTTATTAGGTCGGGAGTTTAAATATATTTTTACTATGTTGTATTGGATTGCTTAAGAACTTGAAGGAAACAAAGCTTAAAGCAAAAGCAAGGAGTAATTGATGAGGTAATTTGCATAACCTAATTCCTTGGAAAGGAAGTGAAGCAATCAATGCGTGGTATATTCGAACTAAGTTGCAGCATTCTCTTGTAACAGACCGTCTTGTTTGAATAGAATGTTGTAAGGATTTTGAAAATAATGTTGAACACATGAACATGCTCGCCTATCAGTCTCGCAGCACAGACCTTGACATTGAAACCCAAAAAACAACAAGACAACAGTTCAACAAATAATCTACAAATACAAACGTCAAACGAACGACAGTTGAACTAAAGACATCCATTACATCACAGACTAGAAACAATAAGATTTAACCAGACGACGTCACAGCAAACAATAATAAAACAATACGTACAACTAAGTTCATTGTTACCATCTTTCACCTATCAACGGAGATATAATCTCGTGAAAACAGCTGATCGGAACAATGACGAAAACCAAATGAACCTATTTAAATGAAAGCTACATAGATGTGAATGAACTGCCTTGAGGAACTCCTGATGTTGGCGCAAATATAAAAGAACAATGCCCTATTGTTGTCGGGCTACGTCATAGGTCGGAATATAGGTCAGTAGAGGTCCAAATGTGGCGATCAGCTGATCCCACGATCGGCCACTTTGAAACTTTGAATGGAACAACACTCCCGTGCTATATATAAACAAAGATTCTTTTTGTGGCAACACCTAATTGTGAACTTTTGTTTTTTGTTGTATTTTTTTCTTGGTAACATTAACTTACGGTGTTTCCACTATGATATGGGAACGGAGAACAATGCGTTTTATCGGACGCACAGGTTGTAAATTGTCGGGATAAAATATGAGCAGAATAGGTTCCGACACTTGATCGTTTAAAGCCATGCGCTGGTGTGAACTCTCTCTTTCGTAACACTTCTTGGGTACTAAACTGAACTTCGAATGATACACGGTGACCTTAGGTCCTGTACACGTTGGCTTCAAGTTTTCTAATACCTTTGCCTGAAAATAAGCTTTCGAGAAGTGAATCATAGCTGTATTGACATTTGGCTTTTGGCTGGGTATACTATAGAGGAGACTGTCATCACTTTTAATTTCAAAAGGGTCATGAAAGTTCAAATTAACTAATCAATGGATGATGAAATTGGGCCAATTGGCAAATAGATTTCATTACGATAAGTATCTACGTACCGCAAGGGTTGGATCGAGGTGGCCTTGAAAAAGGATGCTTGGAAGGATATGGGGGAGGCCTTTCCTTAGCATTGGGACAGTTTAGGCTAATATATAAAATTTAAAAAAGTATGTACGGCCTGCATTTGTATTCAGGCAGATAGCGTATCGACGGAAGTTACTATTGTAGCATTCATATTTGATATGTGTAGTAATATAGGTATAGGCATTATTTATATCAGAAAAATGGCTTCGTCCATACTGATCCCAAGTTCGAACTCGCCCGCGCCTTGTAGCTATACATTACACGGACCGGGCGAGTTGGGACTAGGGATCAGTATGGACGAAAAATGTCTTAGAATGTGGACGTTGCCTTTAGAGTTTGAGAAATTAACTGTTTAGAGAAGAAGCTTGCTAATACTTCAAAATTAAACCTGATGAATTTATAAGCCAACACAGTTATCCATTCCATATGAACTCCTTCAAACTACCTTAAAAAAAAACCCGTAGAACTAGAAAATCAAGCTCGATCCACACTCGTCGGAAAAACCGCGCACCCAATTATCATTTCTCCTATGAGAGCACAATGTGAACGGCCCGTAGGAATCCGTACCGCGACAAAAGACAATGGTACATTGTTTGTTTTCGCCGGTCGAAGCAATTATGTCGACCACGTGCGCAACTTTGTTTACCATTTGTTATCTGCCATCTAGCCCGTCCTTGAAATTTCATTGTTCTTACATCTGGTGACAAGTTTCCGACGCGATTTTCGTGTTGAACTTTCGATTAGAGTGTATTGATGTTCTGGTTCGCTGGTTTTGAGTGACGAGTTGTAAAAGCCATAAACTAATCGCTCTGTGAGCTATAGACCTCGCGAATCTGTCTTTGCATAGCTTAAAACTGAATAAAAAAAGCTCACCGCGCTATTTTAAACAAAAGACCGCGAAATGGCTGAAAAGTGTTTTATTTTTACGTTTTCAACCCCCATATCTCCGCCATTTAGAAAAATTTAGAAAAACTGAATCGACAAAAAATCTATACAATAATCGAACCTACTCACAAAATTTCACGAGAATCGGTTGAGAAATGCTACCTGTAGAGGAGAACAGACATCCGGATATATGAAAGCATTCTTGCTCAAGCTGAAACGAAGACGCTTTGCGCTCGCTCGGTCAACTACTTAAAATATTTTATTACTCGTCATGTTCAGATCAAAATTAGGTAAATAGCATAATACCATCACGCGGCGAGTGCTAGTCAGAGGTGTACCTATAGTACTCCCACATTCCGCCAGTTATGTTTAAGTCCCATGTAATAGGGGGTGAGCCTAATGCCATCGACCGGGAACAAATCCAGACTCCGAGCTGCTGAGAAATTCCAGATGGAAAAACCCAATAACACTTTGCCCGATCCAAGAATCGAACCCAAGACCTCAAGACCAACGAGGCAGTCAATAAGGTAAATGAAACTATTAAAAGAAAAAAAAAACGAACTTTAAGCGCAAGTTAACGATCACCATTATTGAAGATGTCGAAAGATCTGATAATGTACGTTCCCTCATTACATTTTATATTATAGAGGGATAGCTTAGTTTCTCATATGCAAGTTCGTTTAGAAGTAAACGGTATGCACTAGCAACAGTACCAACGACTATGAGACGTAAACGTTTGTTTATTAAACATGCGTCAACTCAGGTGGTTAGGATCTGAACTTAGCCTACGGTACATATGCCTGCAGTAGATACATACTGCTCATCATAATTATACTCCAGCACTTATTCAATTTTGGAATTGGCACAATACTTTTGTCTCTTCCATCCGTCCTACTCTTAGCATTTTCTTTGTTTATTTTATCAATGTCATAATTCTCATATACCGTCAAACGGGGTGAATAGGAATGCAGGGGTGAATCGAGACGAAACTTTTAAAGGGATTTTAACATTGAAATAATATTTTTATTTTTGCCAACAAGTGCACTTAATCTTTAATTATAACACAGTAAACACATTAGAATCCTTTTTGGCAACAAACTATATTAATTCAATGTTAAAATCCCTTTTAATGTTTCGTCTCGATTCACCCCGTTTGACGGTATCTGACAATCAGTCAAGGGTTTATTGTGTTACCCAGTCACTGGATTGTGGAGGTCAGATATTCAGTCGCTTCATGTACAATACTGGTATTGAGTTGCATCCGTTAGGACTGGAAGCAGCTCCAACATAGTTGGGAAAACGCTAGGCAGATGATAATGATGATCATTTTAAATTATCATCTATTTTATACTTGGTCTTGTCTCGACAAAGGAAAATAATGGTACCGTCAAACGGGGTGAAAAGGGATGCTGGAGTGAATCGAGACGAAACTTTAAAAGGGATTTTAACATTGAAATAATACAATTTGCTGCTTAAAAGGACTCTTGTGTCTTTGCTGTATTATAATTAACGATTAAGTGCCCTTGTTGGCAACAAATTATATTATTTCAATGTTAAAATCCCTTTTAAAATTTCGTTCCGATTCACCCCGTTTGACGGTATGTGTTGTTTAAACAATTCACTTAATCATTCATGGAACGAATGATTAAGTGAATAAAGATAAACCGTTTTTTACCCGTAACCCCCCCCCCCCCCCCCCCACTTCCCGACCTCAGATCACCCGTAAATTATTTTTTCTTTAATTTTTGTTATAGTCTCTTCCTTTTCCAATGGGTTTCATCCTATTATTATTATTTTTGGTTTCAAAAATTATCGAATCTGGTCTATCATAGCATCCATACTTTCAATTGTTTCTGCTAACATGCTCTATGTTCTTCCGCATAACGTTCATACCACGTCGGTTGCTAGCCAGAATTTCCGTCACACACACATAGTTTCAGTCTGCTTGATAAATAGGTACTTATTTAAAAATAAATTAAGGGCAATCCCCGTTCGTTGAACCGTGGTCACCGTGAAACAAATAGTACATAAGTAGGTACAGATAGTCTAATTTAAAATTGCGCACCCCTCCACTGCTAGTTGCACACACATTTCAAATATTTGTATATTTGTATGGAACTTTTAGTAGCGGGAAATGCAGTTTTAAATTAAACGATATCTATATAGATATCTCTTTATATGGCACGGGTTATTCCCCGATTTTCCCCAAAATTCCTTCCTCAAATACAGTAGACAAATAAGCATGGGTAAATGAGGTGAGTACACCGTTAGTCGGTCGGGAAAGTTAGAAGATAGTTGGTGTTGCGACCTGACAGGGAAAATTGATGGGTAATGAGTGAATGAATTGTGTTTGAGGACTTTGAGGTCTTGAGGTAAACATTAGTGATGGGTCGCACAAGGCATGCGTTGTAGCGGGGCTTCGCAAAATATTGGACAAACACCGATGATGTCTTGAGAAAATAAACTTAGGGGACTACATGACCTAAACGCAAATTTATAATGCCTAAAAATATATGATCCTCTGCAGTAACCAAAGTCAGAAAAATATATGATATTCTGAAAGATATATGGTAGTTAGATAGTGTGTTCAAAACATAATACAATTAACTTGATATGATAGAAAAAAATCACGAAGATAACACAAAAAAAAAAAATTAACGATTAAAAATCATACTAATATACATGCAAACATTCCGATTTTTTGTCAGATTATTCTACAAGCAAAATACTAACGTAATAGTGTTTTAATTTTTTAGTCCAATCAATAGATTTTTTGTAAATCCATAATTGCTTCATATTTTACAATAAATTACCAGCGTTGTGTCATCGCGCGTCTCTTTCTTTCTATGCAATCCGACAGTGACCGCGCTTTAGCTCTTGTAAGCCCCTTAATACCTACAACTGTGTACCTATTTAGAAATTATGTTCATAATAGACACATAGTAGGGTCGTTTTAATTAGTATCAGTATTAATTCTTGGCCAATAACAGACGCAATTACGAAAGAAGTTGCAACAGTGTCTCTTAAAAACGTGGAAAGCGACAAATTTGTACTTCAGTGACAATGGGGAAGAAAATATGTTATGTATTGATATTTAGCGTTATAATTAGCGCTTTCTTAACCCAGAGTGGGTTATTTTCATTACAACGCGTCAAGTCTGCAATTAATTAGCTTATTTAATACCTAGTTATGTACTAGCTACCTATTTCCTTTGCATTATTAACTAACGGTTGAGTTAGCATGCACGTGCCGGTTACGGGAAGAGTTGTCAGTCACTCGGTTTTAGTATTCCTCTAGTTATAACTGTAACTGCAGTGCTCTGTGCTCTGTAGGTGCCTAAAACATTATGGTTAATTTGTAGTCATGTTGGAACGAAGTTCCTTATCGCACCGCACGGACTTGGCGGATCCCGCTAGGCGAAAAATGTGTAAGAGTTTTCTGTCAAAAGTTTCCGTCACGACCATTTCTTTAGTGTAGATGTAGACGGTTATCCATAGCGCGTATCCTATTGGCTGTGCCCAGTCATAGGTGCGCGCTTATTGGTTCATTTTTATTTTTAAGGGAATAATTTATTTTGATCCTTAAATTTTGATATTACGTCTCTCTTATTTTCTTATAGCCGATTAATTGACAAATTGACTAAGAAGCTACGAAAGGAACTGCGTTCCAACCGAGTGTTCCGCGACACTCACGCATTTTTGTTAGATTGATTCCATTTTACTTTATTATTATCATCGATATTACCTTTCAGTAGCCTCCTTCAAAGGCGATACTGAACTGTTCTGTTATCAGTTATCACCGTCAATTGTAGGTATATTTGTGGTCAATGTCACGTGGAAGTGCGGAGTTTCCTATTACAAGCAACCCTATCTTAAAAGATGATTCCAACCTTGTTATGTAAAGCATTTGTGTTAATTCAAATAAACATTTTTATGTTAAATGGTTTCCGGGTGACAGATGAATCGTAAAACACTATCAATCACAATATAAATCATTTTGAAGGATGTTGCCAATGCACAAATGCTTCATAAGTTCGAAAAATTTGTCTGCTCAACAACGTAAATAACGCAATGAATGTTGTTGAACTGTCAAAATGAAAGCCAGTCCTACTGTTAGTGTGTTACGTAATTACCCCGCTGGTCTATCTTTTACAACAGTGCTACTTCGTATAAGTCTTGTCCTGCTAAAATGTAAACTATATGTCAGTATGTACGCCTACGTAAACGTCAACGATAACATTAAAAAGTCTTCTGTCTGTTTCAACGGCCCTTCAAAATGGAACACTACTTTTTGTCTTGCGTTTGGAATTTACTTTCCAAAAATGTTAACAAATATGTATTTTAGGAAAAATAACTTTAGAAACCATACAGTTTGCGTTACAACTTTAATCATTTTTCAATAGTAGGTCAGGTTGTCATTCTGAACTTAACACTAAACGACACGAAATAACCATCAATTGGAAACAAGGATCTGAATATCGAATAGGTACATTGCGTAGGCATATCTACGCAATTAAAAACGTTTTCCGGCCACAAAAGGATTTAACCGCGTAGCGGTTGTTAATTGTTTATAGAAAACGGTAAAATTATGAATATATCATGTGTCACTGTGATTTAGCGGGAAAAAATCGCATGTAGAAATACATAGCTCAAATACATAGCAAAGTATAGTTTTGTATAATTTAGAAGCATTTTTTCAATTTTGTAAATGTGAGTAGCATGGATTCGTTTATTATATCATTACGTTTAGTATATTGACTTGAAAGCATGGCAGTTGAGACTATGTCATGCTCACTTAAATGTCTCACTGTTGGTGGCGCGGGTGGCGCGTGTGTTGGATCATTCGGTTCCCTACAAAATGGTTGAGCTGGATGGTGCTGACCCACGCGTCATGTTCGTGAACGGGCGCCGTCAGTCGATACTGGTCATCTCTTAAGTGCCACGGCTTATTTTTTTTATTTTTTATATACATTTAAAAAAGAAATGTTTACTTTGTTCTCACATATAGAAGCAACAAGAATAATGTACCAACGATTTTGTGATATCTTGATTTAAAAAGAGTGTCCTTGGAGTTTCTTGCTCGATCTTCTCCATAGAGATCTACGTTGTGGAATGGGCAACTAGCTACAACTTTCTGACTAACTGACCGACTCTTTGACAATTCAAAAGTGCCTGTAAATGGTTTAATTGAAATAAGTTCTTTGAGTTTGAGTTTGAGTTCGAAACTGCGGCTTGGTACGGACAAGGATACATCCAGCAATTCATCTGTATCTAAGAGTGCTCATTGTATAGGCTGTTCTAACAATGACAGGTCAGCTTATACTGTAAAATAGTTTGATATTTCGCCGTGCGTATGTAGGTACTCTTATAATAATATTGTACTCTATGAAAAGGAAAGAGAACTACTTAGGTATGTTTAAAAAATACCCAGTAGGCATGATAAGGGGTCGAGTTATCGTCGCCACTTATTAATAAAAGTATTATTTGTATTAAACCGGGGGATACCCGTGACGTCATTTAAATATAATGGCTGACCGCTGTTCTTGATAGAGATGAAAATAATAATAATAATAGAACTAGATTTTTTTTACGATTCTCGCCGACTGGTTGACACCGCACGAGACCAGAGGGCTGGGTCGTTCTTTGGTCAAAGATTAGCATTGCCATTCAATGTGGCAATGCTGTCAGTCTTCTGGGCAGATTTCCGGATGACAGCGATGCGCCCGGAAACGCCCGGGTGTTGTCATTGTGTGGATCGACCGGAGGATACGGTGGAGCATACGGTGAAGGTCTGCCCGGCTTGGGAGGAGCACCGCCGTGTCCTCGTGGCGGCGATCTCTCGCGTCCGGCCCTGGTTCAGGCCATCGTAAGGAGCCAGTGGGAATAGGAAGCAGTCACCTCCTTCTGCGAAGCAGTAATGCTCGCGAAGGAGGAGGTGGAGCGCGTGAGGGAGAGGCAATCATTGCGCCCTCACGCCTCTAGTCGCCGCAGGAGGAGACACCCTCCAGGGACGACGGACTTGGGGACGTCGGTCGCCCCCCATACATCAGGACCCGAGGCGGGGCGGCGCGTAGTGTTCCACGCGCGCCCCTCTTAGACGTCGCGGGGGGAGTCAAACACCTCACTCCCCCCGCTCGACCGGACGGGGCCCGCAGAGGCGGGCCGGCACCAGTCGGGGGTTGCGGAAGATTCGTATGTTCCCGCGACCCCCGACGCAGGTGTGAGATGGAACACCGGGGTGGTTTTTAGTCAGTAAGAGTCTGACAGACCCCTCCGCCCCCCCAGGGCGGGGGACATCCATGAGGATTTTCCACCCCGGATCAAAAAAAAAAAAAAAAAGGAGGAGACACCCTGGGAGTTGGGAGTCGATAGCCGACTCCCGGCCACCGTAGGCGCGGGTCTGCGGACGGCGAGCAATGGACAGCTCGCCGTCCGGTAAAGACCAGGCCCGGGTCGACGGCACGTTGTTTTCCACGCGCGCCTCAAAGAGATGTCAGCATAATTGACGGGGTCCGATAGGGCCGATGCCTGCCGCGGTCACGGATTGTTCAAAAGAGTTACCGTGGCCCTGGCGCACAGGCAACTGAAGGAACACGGGTGGATTTTAGTCAGTAAGATTCTGACACACCCTTCCGCTCCGCCCAGAGCGGGAGAGGTCATTTGATGATTTCCCACCCAAAAATAAATAATAAAATAAAAAGCGATACCGAGCACTTGTTTTTGGTACTTGTTCTTGTATTTATTTGTATAGTTAATCATTTAATTTAGAATGTAGTGTAAATAGTTAATTGTGTAGGTACAACTGTTTTGTAATGCTTGTATTTTTAAATTAAAGTCATATCTGCTGTAGCTATAAGGTCTAGAAAATTAAGCAAAACTAAACATATAAAACGGTGAAGGAAACACCGTGAGGAAACCGGCATGTCCTAGAACCGAAAATTCGAAGACATGTGACATCCATCAACCCGCACTTGGCCCACGCCCTCTCACCGAGAGGAGGCCTGTGTCCCAGCCAGCAGTAGGAACATTATAGGCTTATTACGTATGTATGTAAATAAACAAGCACCGCATTTCATACATTTTAAGTATCTCGCGAGCATCGTTTTTTTCAGGTTTGCCTTGCGTTACGCATTGCTCTGTGACTATATGAACAAAATGGAATGAGTCCTTGCTTAACATTAAAAAAAAAAACGACATGTATATCTGGCTGGCTACAAAATATCAAACGGCTCAGTCACATGCGTCATTCTAATAGTGAAATGCATTCACGTACGTTCGAAGTTTGAATATTCTGAAGCTCAAGTAAATCATCGGATTCTCTTTTACGATCAGGGAGTGGACGTAAGTTAGCCATGAAGGTTATAGCTGTACTCACAAATTGGAGATTATGCTTTAAAAAAATCAAAATGATGTATAGAGGTGTAGTTCAGGGAAGGTGCGTTTTATGACATGAGAAAAAGTGAGGGAACATTTTGTATGAGTAACGTTGACGCGTGGAACACGTTAAGCAAAATAGTTAAGTATGGTGGGAGAGTTATGTCCAACAGACCCAGGTGTGGACTTGGTATTTTTACTTATTGTTGACTTTGATTTGTTACTGGCTACATAATGGACTTTTAGTCAAACAAATGGACTTCATTTGAAAGATTATAATAGATAAAAAAAACAAAACTTTTTAGAATGTAGCTCGTTCAAACATAGTCCCTCCTGTGGACCAAGACAATTGGTCAAAAGAAGGGACGGTATATTTATGTATTTAGTCTACAGAAAATACAACATTTTTCTCTACAAACAGCATAACAAATATCGCTAGCCAACCAACTTTGAAATCATTCGGGGAAGCGATCGAATTATCTGCGGGACGATTTTATGTGTCTCATCCGAGTTTACGATCACAACACTGTTGCGTGAGGACCTCAAGTGATTTATTAGGAGCTGCGCAGACACACGGGTTACGCGCAGCGAAAATTGCAACTCATTTCGATCCTCGGCCCAAGACATTGTTGCTAAAATGATTGATGTATCTTTTTAATGTTGGTCTAATGTGTGAAAGGGGCGGGCGTTTTTTATGCGGTTATGTTGTCAAAATTAGTTAAGTTACGACTTCTGAACGTAGTGGTGGTGTAACCAAGTTACTTTGAGTCCTACTAAACTGTGAAAAAGGATATGTTGGTTGAAGCTACAATACCTGGGCTATATAAAATAAAATAAAACAGATTATGGCTGTGTGTGTATTACGGCACACTTCTTCTCACAGAGAGCAAGCCTGTGTCCTAGCAGTGGGAAGACTGATTACGCTACGTGTGTGTAACTTAAAGAGACAAAATAGTAATATTACAGACACAGATGATGTTCCTAGGAAAATGAAGAAGATTGATACAAAAAGACTGCAAAATTATTTACTTGCAGCAAATTTTCCAAAGAGCGCGGAAATCAAGCTCACTTATAGCTAAAGCATATAGAATAGCGTAAACCGGAGCTTGGGTTCAAAGTAATTTCTTCAGTTAAGGGGTCCGTACCTAATCGGTGCGCCAGTGAAAGGTGAGCGTGCACTGTATCGTTGATAAAATACGGGGGAACATTCGCTCTAGCATGTTGAGGAGCATTTGTGGATAATAAAATAAGTGGCTTGAAATGGTGAGAATATTTCCACTTCATCGGTGGATTTAACAACAGGTTCTGGATTCCTTTGTAGATTTATTTAGTGTTCATGAGTTCATACGACTTGCAGAGCTCTGGAACGTGTTCCGCAACGGTTTTTTTTACATGTATCTTATTTGATATGGACTTTGACGAGGGTCCTATTTAATGTATATGACAATGCGGCATATTTGTCAAAAAATAACATGATTGTCACATTTTCACAACATGTGTTGTATCATAAAGCTGAAAACTATGAAAAAAATACTTCAGATTTTCGGATTATCTGTCACCTGTTGCCGGCCGGTTTTATCAAATAGAACCCAGGTTTTGGTGTGCATCTGATATTATTAATGTGCAGGGAATATATTTGTTTTGTACCTATAATCCTACAATGCGATGACGTTCGTATCATGGGATATTTTTTATTTTATCTACTAATAAGTACTGAATTCTAAAATCTGTTTGTTTTTTCCTTGACACAATGAAAATAATGAGTTTTACTCGTATACTTGTATGCTTTTTTCCTCCCTATTATAATTTAGAATATTGAAAAATATGCATTGTGTCGTCAAAAAAAAAACAGTTGATCATTATTTTTACAATGATTTGTCATCGCAAATACTATGAAATATATTATTAGAAACATACTTTGTACCTAGTTGTTTTTTTTCCGATCAGCGATCTAGCACAATGAACTTAACTTGTGAAAAAAATCCATCCATCTAAGCAGGGTAATACCCAAATCACGTGCTATAAAATAGTATTTTATATTATGAGGAATATTAAATATTGAAAGCCAGCATCGTTTAAACAACACAGAAGTCGATCTTTATACATTTGAAAAGAACTACACTAAACTAATAATAAGTACCTAAGTTCTCGTATAGAAAATATTTAATATATTATTTTAGTCGGTTATTAAGCCGGTCCGAACGCTTGCCTGTATGTGGTAGTCATAAACAGCGTGAAACATGACGCTTGCCGCCGTTTTTGAGCAAAATATTGCACGTTAATTTAACACAGTCCGGTCGGTCATTTGCGGCCAGCCGGCCTCATTCCACTCTTTTTACTTATTGCATCTCACGTTTGCGACGATTCGTCTCGATTTGACGATGAAATTCTCTTTATTTTTGAAGAATTCGCTCCGGAGTCAGTGGAAATGTTGTTGTTCGCATTTTAGGGTCTTCGGTCGCTCTTTATGTTTTTGGAGGTTGTAAAATATTGACGAAGTAAGTCAAACGACTTTCAGCATTTAAAATTTCGTTAAAATGTTCCCTAAATTATGTGGAGCTCATGCATATAGTGAATGTTTTGGTGGCCATGCGTACTTACTTATTTGCGTTCTACTTCAATCTTTAACCTTTTGACCTTCGCATATTAAACGGACAGCATATGCCACGTTGCTGTAAATTAAAATACTCAAAACTTTCGTAAATAAACATGACTTGTGCAAGTAGCAATTTGTAGTTTGCAGTTAATTATATGCTTTAATAATGTACAGGATGACGATTTAGTCACCTACATCCATCAAAGGGGTGATTCTACTCGTCATACTCTCATCCCCTTGAAAGATGCAGGTGATTAGTCACCTGCATCTGTCACTATCCTGTATAGTCTGGTGAACTTGCACTGGAAAATTTTATGACGCCAGTCAATCGTTTAAACTTTAGTTAGCTTCAAATAGCAGCAAAGGAAGGTGAACCAAGTAGACAGGACTGTGGTTATAATCTTCTTAAATTATCCGTGACATTTAGGTCAAGATCTTTAAACGTTTTTGAGCTCTTTCTTTGACTTAAACATGTTTCTGCCGCTATCTTGCACTTGTAGTTTGACAGTTGAGCGACAGTGAGAGGAATAATGCTTAGCCAAAGAGTCCCAGAGATTCTGAATTTAGTGACTAAATTTATATTTATTATCGCATTCTAGTCATTAAAAAACCCAAATTATTTCATTATCACACTTGACCATCAGTTGAATCAGCCGTTAATTTATATATACCCTGTCACTTCCTTAGCATAATAAAACATGGACTGAAAGTTGTATAACACCACGCCAATCAGCGTGAGGCTATAGCCTTCTCACGGCCATATTTAAATATCAACGGATTTGTTTATAGCACTTAAGTATAACAAGAACGAACCCGAGCCATGTTTAGACTGATCTTCGATGAATGAATGTAATATGATCGATTATTGTATTCGATTTTCGTTCGAATCGATTGAATGGGTTCGTGTTGTTGGAGTCGTTTTTTTTTCTATGGCAGGTGGTGTAGTAGGTTGATGGTGGTGGTGAACAGGAAACGCTTACGAGGAAAGCAAATTATGTATAGCCGAAATGCACATATCTAGAAAAGCTTTTCCGAAAAAAAAAAAATGATTTACAACCTGCATTCTTTACAGTACCTACTTCAAATAACTGCAATGAATTACTCGTGGATTCATCAAGCATCAAGCAATGTTAATTGTAACAACAGGGTGAGAAAATTCCAAGACAATAATTTAAGAAGAAAATCATCTCATAGCCAATACTCAAGCAGCAATTTGTACTTGAGTATGACAACTGGTTACGGAGAGTGTTGAAAGCGGTCAACAATTAATTAAGCTAAGTAGTTGTTAATACTATAGGTCCTACTAGCTCAATTTTGGACTAGAGCGAACAGATACTGACGCTGATAGAAATGAGTCATATACTCCAACCTCTAGAGCAAACATATACACTGTGTTAGGTAGAGACAGCAGATTTCATTGTTTTATCCGACCAATATGTCAATACTGATGAATCCAGAATCATCATCTGTCTAGCCTTTTCTCATCTATGTTGGGGTCAGCTTCCAGTTTAACCGGATGCAGCTGAATACCAGTATTTTACATGGAGCGACTATCTATCTGACCTCCTCAACCCAGATACTGGGTAATACAATACTCCTTGGTAAGACTGGTTGTCAGACTTTCGGGCTTCTGTCAACCCTTAAAGACTGTTAAAAATCCACGAATAACAGCTGGGACCAACAGCTAAACGTGCTTTCCGAGGCACGGAGGGGCCTTTGGTATGTAAAGAGGCCACCTATCCACGAGCCAACCGCGGGAAGCGTAGCTTAGCCTTATCGATCGACCCGTGCGGCTGTTATTATTTAACCACAAGCACTGGTAGATCCAGAATCATATTATACTGAACTCATGTAACCGTTTACGCTTCGATGTCCTGTACTAGCATACCTGTTCCAAAGTAAGTTGTGGAGGTTAGGCATAATAAAGCCTTACAGTTGGTGACATAGACAGAATGGAAGTCATTAAACTCCAATATCAGAAAAAGCTTTTTATTTTTCATCACCACAGGCATAAAGCCCTAAAGGGTTTTATACCTGTGGTGATGATGATGACTTGACCTTTATGACTTTATTGATGCGAAAGTAATCTTGTTTGTTTGTTATGCTTTCACGCTAAAACGGTTGAATGGATTTAGATGAAATTTGGCACACATATAGACCATGACCTGGGTAAGGACATACGTATGGACGTACTTTTCATCCTGGATCGCAGACGAAGTCACGGGCAACAGCTAGTAAAACATAAATCAGTAATCAAGCCAGCTGTCATGAAGTATAAAATATAATTCGCTAAGTAGCCACGTTAATTATACAGTGCATTAAGATAAAGACATCGAACTCCGGCCGAGCAATCGATTGGATGTGGTCGCGCGTAATGCGTGTTATGTACCGTTTTATTACATACTAGCTGTTTGTACTGACTTTATATGTGATAATGATAATTAGTTGCTGATAATCAGAGATCGGATATTTGGATACATATTCACCTAAAGTTGAGATGTTGGCTAATATGGAATGCGCTATTGTATCGCAAAAATCTTAACTTTAACAGACACACACCACCCTTCCTCTTACACCCTACATACACATATTTGCATCGGGTGTTAAACATACATTTAAAATAAAAATGTATCTGAATAGTTATGCAATCCAAGATTAAGAAGCCGCTTCCATACTTTCAAAACTGAAAAATTACTTTAGGTAAATATGCATTCTAATATTCGATCTCTGCTGATAATCTAGAAAGGGAAAACTTAGGTAGGTACTTAACTTTACTTTGTTCGTAGGAGAAAGAGAAGCCTTTGCCCTGCAGTAGGACAACATAGTAATAAGTAAATTATTAGTTATTCTGAGGTTACTATGGCCATATAGCTTACCAATTGAGCAAATCATCCCATATGTCTAGTAAAATTTAATGTGTATTAAATAAAATAACCTACACAACTTAAATATAAATTTGTTATGTAATCCCTGGTTGGTAAGTGGTCAGCTTCTATCCCATGTTGCTGCCTCGCTAAAATTTCAACCTAGCACGACCTTTCTTAATTTAGTTCGTGTTAACAAGAGTTAGGTACTCAAACATGAAGAACACAATGCAACAGAAGGTCGTGTCAAACGCATAAGCACATGCAGCAATTTCTTGTCTGCAAACAAAAATGTGCCACAATTAGGATATATCGCCATTACTCGACCATTTCCAGACAAATGCAATCTGTCTACAGAAGAGACATAAATGATTTATTTTATATTTTCTGTGGACAGGACGGGAATAAAACTATACCTAAGTGTACGTGTTTTACCTCTTTAAGTATTATTTAAATAAGTACTGGTAATGTTTGAAATGCTTGTTAAATTTTAAAATAAAATGTTCCCAATAAATTGTATGATATTTATTTAAATCGACAACATAATATATTAAATGTAATATTTTATTTCAATTTATTTTCTCTTGTATTTATTTCGATAACACTACATCATTAAGTAATTTATGACTCTGAGACATGTTTTAAGTTTGAAAGTTAAAAAATAAATAATTCATTCGACATGGCTTGAGAAATGGCTGATAAGAATGGTTACCGACCTGACCAGAGACGGTTTGCTTGGTAAGGTTCCCTTGTCTTGGGAACCTTAGCAACGTTAACCCCTCTAGGAACTGTGAACCAACTAACCATATATATAATATAACAAATGATTAATGATTTTATTTCTGTAAGTAGGTTTGTACTAACACTTTTACACGTCAATCATATTTTTTAAACTAGATGAGGTCGGCGTTTCCTATTTGACTACTCTGAGAAGAAAGACCGAAATAAACTCAGAGTCTCTTTTAAAGTCCAGACATAATCTTGGTCAGATCATGTGAAGACCATGTAGATTAGTGTCTGAAATGGTCTCTTTAGGAAATAACCACAAAGATTGAGTGGACCTGTCCAGTCAATGCACGCATTTGTCAGTAATCATATGGCCTATATGTATATAAATTGAGATGCTCAATGTTCTTACTCCGGACGATTTTATAAAATTATTTTGTAGGTACAAAAATATAGTGATGTAAGACTATTCGTAAATAAACATGTGTTATTAATATAATAAATCAATGTTATAAATATACAGACGGATTTTCCTTCCAATAATGAATTGTTATACTTTTTTATCGTTTTAACAACGGCTCTGTTGCTAATCACGCGTATGCGCAATTACTTAAATTATTTACTTTAGTTAAGAAATTTTAAATTGTAGGCAAATTACATTCGTAATCAAAACCGTATAAACCATATTAGTGATATATTATATATATGATTGAAGGGCGTACAGGAAATTATAAGAATAAAAATAAAATAATATTATTTTGTTACCATGGTTTCGCTCTGACCTTCTAACTCCAAGCACAGCCATGCTCACCATTGCTATTTAGATGCCTTCTTAAATTAGGCCCATTTTGAACGATCACGCTCCACCACACACCACCACCACACCACCACACCACACCACCACCACCACGCACCACTTTTTTTATTTTATCGCCCGGACCTCGGGGATAAGACCGCGGTGTGTGGGATTTTTACCTCACTAAAACGATCGCAATGGTCATCATCTGCACATGGAAGAGGCCACCGGTACCTCTCAAAAGACCGATCCGAAACCCCTCTGTGCAATGCTTGTTAGGGCACATCCCTGGGGAGACTATAATGGGGTTTCCTGAAACCTAACTGTGCACGTGTGCGCCGTCTTCCCTGAGGTCACTCGGTGGGGGTACCAAGTCCCCCACGTTTCAGTGCACCTACCTACTGAACTAAATAAAGGGGCTATTCCACTCCACTGAATTTAGTGACTAATTCAGCGACCGTTTTTCTTTCTGACCAGGTTATTTTTGTAGTTGACTAACTTGCGATTACACTTGTCTGAATTCAGTTATTGAGCCTCTTAAACGACTAAAATCAGACATGTGAAATAGCATCTTAACCACAGGGAGCACGCATTGGTCAAAGGTTTTCATCTTATGGCACTGCGGTATTAAAGCATTCTCATGACATCAGAACATAACATACGCACTCATCACGCTTATATCCCTGAAGGGTTGGGCAGAGGTGTACCTATAGTAACCCACATTTCGCCAGTTATGTGTAAGTCCCATGTAATAGGGTGCGAGCCTGTTGCCATCAGTAGTGTATAATTGGGGGTTCTGGATCACTTGCTCTCGCTTTCGCTCGAGCGCATGATCCAGAACTCCCCAATCATACATTACTATCGTGATGTGCGATATAGTTCATAATATTGATTGAGTATTGTGTTTCATTCACAGTGGAGCGCTTGATACAGGATCTCCAATTTTTTTAATGGTCCGAGCGGTTGTCGTGTGTATTCATAAACAGGCATGGTATCGAACTGTTATAACGAAGCAAAATTATCGCGTGAACTTAAAAATAATAAACAACAATATCATGTTCGATCGCCGCGCAGCGCTGCATTGAAACGATGTAGTGCATATTTTTTTGTATTGATGGATACAAAAACCATATTGAGAGGTCAGCTGTTACTGGAAATTGTAACTTAATGTGTAGCCGTGTGTAAAAGTAACTGTATTATGGAGATAGAGTAATTGATTATAATATAAAAGAACGTAAAAAAAAAAGTCATAAAAGCCAAAACCAAACCGGAACAAATACTCATTTGTTCCGTGCGGGAATCGAACCCGCAACACTTTGGCACATTAATTGAAACATCTATTTTAAACCTACTATTTACATTGTGATGTAGCGAGTCGAGCTCTTAACCAATGCACCAAACGTGTCGTCAGTGATGAGATAAAATATGTATTCAGTATTAAAGTACACAGGTACATTCGTGATATCGACATGTTTCGACTTGATTCTGCCGCCAAGCACATAGTTGTAATATTATGAAGGAAATTAAACCTTAAAGACATGAATCTATATACCTTATATAAGAGAATCTGTTTTGTATCTAGATCGTAGAGAGCCTTTGACTGCGACACAGTAAATACAAGTTTTTTGTTTTTGGCTTATTTCGCTACCCTGAGATTCAATCACAATGTCGGTAAGTAATAGTTATAACATATTAGGTAAATTATTATTATTGTTTTTTATTAATTATTATAATGTAGGCATTGTATGTAATCATACTCAAAACACAATTTATTTCTGTTTTCAGGACAATGAGGATCTTTTTAATTTTATCCCAAACAAGCAGCTCAAAGAATCTGTTACATCACGACTCAATTTGAAGAGAAAAAATGACGCGACAGGTCCTCCACAGAAACTTGAACGACAGCAAAACTACTCGTACATCAAAACCAGGGCGCCAAATACATCTTCAAGGACATGCATGATCAAAATTGAGATATACGAGTGTGATAATTTACCAGAAAAATCTTGCAAGTGCAGTGCAAATAAGTGTGTGCAATTTATAACTGAAAATGTTGTCACAAGTGATATATACTTAGATTTAGAAAACATTATTAGTAAAATTCGTGAGAATATATAATTGAAATTATTTTATATATTTATTAAGTATAGAGAGAGAGATATTCAATGTAATCATTATGTTAGTACCAACGTTTGTGTTTGTTTTTTATAATTAGCATAATAAAATAGCATTTAATAATATACTTAAATAGTACAACTAATATTGTTGATTGTATCGCATAAAAACAAAAAACAAAAAAAAAACTTATTATTTCATACACATTGATGTTAGATTAGGTAAGGAATCTGTTATTTCTTAGAAGATTAATTAGGTACTCTTTTAATGAATATATTTAAAAATAAAAATTCTGTTTGTTTTCATTTTCCAATATCAATTTTCATTTCAATAAAAAATAAGAGTAATTAATCTTCTAAGAAATATCAGGTTCCTTACCAAATAGTAAGGAAAAAAGGTGCTTATTATAATTATACACATTGATGTTAGATTAGGTAAAGAATCTGTTATTTATTAGAAGATTAATTACTCCTTTTATGAATATATTTAAAAATTAAAATTCTGTTTGTTTCATTTCCCAACATTCAATCACCCAGCCTAATTCTGTAATATCTTATTACGAGTTCTATAACAAAAAACCACTTAGAAATCCATTGCCACCTCTTTCCATTTACATTAAAATGAGCAGGATAGCTATAGCTAACACAGCCTTTACGACTTGAGAGTTTAAAGAATAAGGCGACAATTCTGTGTACATGACAAATAACTACCAGAGATCTCATTTTATTGGTTTCTTATAAGTTTGTATGTATTCCGACAGAGTTAATTGACACCTCATTCCTTTCACGATTGTCGTCTCCAGTCGCCTCCAAAAACTCTAATAAGGATAAAGTGCTGTGAAAACACTTTCCATAACTAGAGTATTCGGAAGCATTCACATTGCGACTTCAGTACGAGAAATGAATAAAATAAAATCTACTCTAGGTTCTCAAGTGATAGAGATGAAATTCTAATAACAAATATTATTTTAATTAATTTTTCGGAGTAATTATTGTTAGAAACTAACATATGACTAAGGCTTTAGGATTTAGGTCTATAAAAAGCATGTGAGAGAATTCCTTTACATTTTGTCATTGTTGTGCTGAAGTGCATTTCACTGAACAGTGAGTTTAAATTTGTTTGTGGTTGTTCACAAGTGTTGCAGAAACAAAGTATGTGAGTATTATATTTTATTTAATAAATATTTTTTCTTCGATCCTAGGAC
Source organism: Griposia aprilina (assembly GCA_916610205.1). NCBI lineage: Eukaryota > Metazoa > Arthropoda > Insecta > Lepidoptera > Noctuidae > Griposia > Griposia aprilina. The sequence continues at coordinate 13,713,111 of OU744304.1, read as the reverse complement.
TGTAATAGTTAATTGTTTTACCACTGAAATTACTCAATTAAGTTTAGATCATATAATAGTTATTTCAAAACTATTGTACTTGTACTGCATTTGTAGTTTCATATTAATATTAATATTTTTACAAACGTTTAATAATTATTAACGTTTTATTTTTACAAACGTTTAATAATTATTAACGTTTTATTTTTACAAACGTTTATTTAATAATAATTCTTGCTTCGTTGTTCTAGCATGCAATAAAAATAAGGCCTAGGTTTGATTCTTAGGTCATTTAAAGTTTTTTTTTTTTCCTGATAAGTACTGTAAATATATTATTCCCTATTCGATGAGATTTCAAAACGCTCCTGTAAAAAGTAAGGGGGAGGGACTAACAGCACACCTCTGCCTAACCCTTTGATGAATACGGGTGCTGTTGTTTCATGTTACTAATGTTGGTAATAAAAATATTTATTGCATTTTAATAATGTTTTCAGGGCTCAGTCGATGAATAATCCTTTTTGGGTTGAAGAAGAGGACTCCACACCTTCAACGTCTGGACCAACAAAAGAAAAAAACAAGCGGCAGATCAAAAAAAAAACAGCTGTGAAGAGAGATAAGAAAATGTCTCAGAAGAAGAAGGCTTTGCTTTCTAAAATCCTTTCGCTTCAGAACCAGAGTCTGATAGCGACGGGCCGGCAGTTGTTACAACACCAGCTCCAAAAAGAAAACGGAATACCAACGCTTCAGACTGTGAGGTAAGACATTTTTTTCAAACATGTTAAATTCCCATTTCATTTAAAACCATTCCAGTGTTTTACAGCGTGTGATTTTCTCCATCAAAATTATACTTATTTGTGGACACAAGTGTTTAAATAGACCTTTTCTAATAGATAATAGATTATAGTTATGGTAACGGTAGATTCAAGAACGTGGAAGTCTGCAGTTTATCTATTATATTTTTTTACATATCTATATTTTTTTTTACTTATCTATTTTTTAATTACTCGCCCTGACGCATTATTATTTTTAATTAAAACTAGTCATCTTATGTATTTCAGGATGAATCGTCTCGACCGCTGATCCGTGCTACCACTCTGAAGAACTGCTTCACTCAGCAGGTGGCTGATGGTTATACCTTCCAATCAAACCCGGACAGGGTTGGAAAGTATTATTTTGAATTAAGAGTTTATAACACGGGTGAAGTGGAAAAACTTACTCCAAATGAACGTTGGAAACAGTCTCTTGTAGCATTAAAATTATCAATAGAATAGAGAATATTTATTTGATTTATAATAATTATTTTACATGTACTTTTTCAGAGTTTCGATGTAAAATCGAAATTGAAACTTGAGATATTAAAAAACCCGAATTAAGAAATTCTGAAATTAAGAACAGAGAAATAAAAAACTGAGAAATTAAGAACTGAGAAATTAAAAACTGAGAAGTTAAGAACTGAGAAATTAAAAACTTAGAAATTTTAAATATGAGAATTTACCAACTTTTAAATAAAAATTGGATGACTGAGATAAAAAAAAAACATTTAGTAAAAATAGCTTTTTATAAAATTTAAAATAAGTGTAATGAACATGTTTTTTTTTTTGTAAAGACTAATATTTATGTTTCAAAGTTATCAGCACACAGTAGAACAAATATTCATATATCTAATCGATTGCTCTGCTCAGAATGATGTAAAATCGAAATTGAAACTTGAGAAATTAAAAAAACCGAAATAAGAAATTCTGAAATTAAGAACTGAGAAATAAAAAACTGAGAAATTAAGAACTGAGAAATTAAAAACTGAGAAATTAAGAAATGAGAAATTATGAACTGAGAAATTAAAAACTTAGAAATTTTAAATATGAGAATTTACCAACTTTTAAATAAAAAATGGATTACTGAGATAAAAAAAAACATTTAGTAAAAATTGCTTTTTATAAAATTTAAAATAAGTATAATGAACATGTTTTTTTTTGTAAATACTGTAATTATTATGTTTCAAAATTATCAGCACACAGTAGAACAAATATTCATATATCTAATCGATTGCTCTGCTCCGAATTCGAAAATATTCAAATTATTGCTATTGCTTTTAGAAATAGAATCATAAGTATAAAGTGAATCCACTTAAATCTAGTGAAGTAACAATAACTCCAGAAACGTTTTTATTTCAAATTTCAAAGTCAGTATGTGATATTATCAATCTTATGATTCAAAAACATAAAGCAATTAAAGTCAATTTTGAATTATTTGTGTCATACATTTTGCCAAAAAATAATCAAAGCTCTATGAAATCTTTCAACACCAAATATGAGATAGCAGTTCCGAATACAAATGTTTATAACATGTATTTTAAATGCTCTGAAAAATTATTATTTAGAGTTTGAACTTGCCGAATCTGGTTGGGCTATTAATTCTATAAACCATTTGGAAATAAACATAAACAAGTGCAATCCTATAAGAGCTGGAACATACTTAGAATTGCCTACGGTTATAAAAAACACAAAGTCATGTTTGAATATACACAACAATGCCAATCATTGTTTTTTGTGGTGTATTATTGCCCAGATGTTTCCAAAAAGATTGAATGCTAATAGAACGCAATCGTACCCACACTATACGTTGCTTTTAAAAATAAATGATATGTCTTTTCCGCCATGTTTCGATGATATTAAAATATTTTAGAAAAATAATCCTTGTATAAGTGTGAATGTTTATGGTCTTGAAGCTAATAATCATGTAACTGGTCCTCTATTTTTGACACGTGAACGAAAGCTTATACATGTCAATTTGTTGTACATAACTAAAGATGATAAAGTCCATTTTTGTTTAATGTTATAAGATCTAAAAATCATCAAGTTTTTACACAAAAATTGAATAAACTCATACTTAATAGTGATGACGATAAAAGGCAGAGAACTGAAGGTTGTTTCAACACTTTGCCTTGGGGGGCATTATAGTTCAATACTTTAATACTTGTTGGATTACTGTATTCGTTCTACTGTGCTAAAACTATAGTTTAAGTTAAAAAAGCTAATTACAAATGATTTAAATGTGTAAAAAGTATGTAATCGAATAAAAAAATGTAATAAATGAATGTTACTATAATCAATAAATGAATAATCGATATTTATTTTCTTTTCTTTTCCTTTTCCGAAAGATTTTCCCTCTTATAAACACTGTGTATAGATTATGTCATGGTTAATGTTAATATTTTTTTTTTATGTCTATTAGCTTGTCATAACTATATGCAGTGTTTATTATTAAGAGGTATCATACAGGATCAAATTAAATTAGCTAGAGAAACTCCTCAGATGTGATGGGTATGGATACCTAAACATGATAAAACAAAAGAAAACAGATTTTCTCAACTCATACTTCAAGTACCAGCACAACCAGCGGTCGAGGACCCCAAATAAAAAATAAAAAAATATCTTCTTTTTTTGTTTTTATATCGATGTGTTTAGATATCGATACCCATCACGTCTGTGGAGTTTCTCGTTCGTTAGCTAATTTAATTTGACCCCTGTATACTAACTTATTAGGTGAATAATAAAAAAAAACATTATGTAGAATCAATTTTAATTTTATTGTTTCGCCTTCAATTAAATAAATTCGACCAATAATAATAACTAATAAACAATAACTTATAAACTGCATTTAAGGTCTGCATGTGGGTGAACTTAATTTTTTAACTATTTTACCGACGAGATATTCTGCTTCATCCATAATTTCATCGTAATTGTCCTTGACTAAATACTGAACATTCACACAAGCACAATCACTATCACTGCGATCAACACGATTTATTAAATTATTGTCATTTAAATCACAAATAGATATTTTTATTAAATGGTGTGCTTTTCCTGGATCCTTGCGAATTACGTAAGATGTAGACGGTGTATCCAATAGTTTGGGCAGGGTAATTTTAGAAGTTAATTTCAACTTCTTGTTTTTTCTTTTTATTGGACTTTCTTGAGTATCCTTGACTTTATCCTGCTGATTTTCCTGGAACTCAGTTTGTTCAACATTGTCCCCAGTAAATTCTTGAGTAAAATAGAATGACTTAATAACATCATCAACAATATCAAGGCCTTCCATTTTCTGAAAAAAAAAAAAAAATGATAAAATTAATTTCCATTTTCTTTTATATTAAATTAACATTATTTTTATTATTAGACTTGACAAATTTATTAGTTACTTACAATCTTAAATAGATGAATTGACGATTAAAGATAATTTAATAATAATTAAAAAAAAACTCGTCCACTACGAACACTGTGACGGACACTGTCGCTGTGTAACTCAGTCGAGGACACGACTCTTAATAACGACCCAGGTCCAAACCCGTTGCTAGAATACTGTGCTCGCAAGTCACATATTCATATATAAAGGATAGTAAGTAATGAAAATAAATAATAGGCAAGATGAAGTTGATCAAACAACCCATATCCTTGAACGTGAATAATATCAATTTCAATGACTCAGCTCGTCAGATTAGACATAGTGCTTTATTGCCTAATACAATTCGCTGCATAATATGTGGACCCTCGAACTGTGGTAAAACAAACGTTATGATCAGTTTACTGCTGCATGAAAATGGGCTCAAATTTAAAAATCTTTATCTTTACTCGAAAACTACTTTCCAGCCAAAATATCGGTTTTTAAGTGAAGTATTAAGAAGAGTACCTCAGATACAGTTCAATGAGTTCAATGACGACAAAGATGTTATAGCTCCGAATGAAGCTTTAACAAATTCTGTATTTATTTTTGATGATGTTATGTGTGAAAAGCAAATAAACATTCGTAATTACTTCTCTATGGGAAGACATAAGCAAATTGACTGCTTTTATTTATCACAAACCTACTCAAAAATTCCGAAACAGTTGCTACGTGATAATGCTAATTTTCTTATAATATTTAAACAAGATGATGTGAACTTAAAGCATATCTATGAAGAACATGTAAATTCTGATCTGCTGTGGAATCAGTTTAAAGAAGTTTGTAAAACTGTTTGGAGTAACCCTTATAATTTTCTACTTATTAATAAAGAGTCGGCATTAAATAATGGGAGGTACAGACAGAATTTTGATATTTTTTTAAACTTTGAATGAAGGTACATACTTATAAATGAATTACATACATAAATGCTGTTAGTATTATTCCTTGTTTAGCTGAATACAGTTGTTATTTATTGTAAGATGGACAAAAATATTAAAATGGAATTAGTGAAGTCTGTCGACTCCATAAAGAATAAAATAAAACAAATGAAAAATCAGGAACATACAATGAACTTGTCGCTTGATAAAATGCTAAAACCTGTCACAAATCCTCTAAAAACTCTTGTTGAATCTAATAGATGTGCAGAAAAAATAAAAATAAATGAAAATCCAACTTTAAATAATTCTGAAGGAATCGAATTCGATGAAAAGAATACTAGCTCATCTACAAAGCTCAATGACTGTTACGATCCAAAACTAAATTCTACCCAATTCGTCAAACAAAATGCTAAAAAGGAATCGATAGATAATTTAGAAATGTCATTAGAGGATGATGATATCTTTGGTATTTATGACGGTGTTAGTATACCGTTTGGAATTAGAAGTGAAAATAAAACTCTATTGATGGGTAATTCAGCAGTATCATTTTCTAAAATTGATAGTTTGAATAACGATACAATCATTTTAATTAAAATCGGTGACAAAGCTTACAATTTAACAGTTGGTCTAAAAGAACTTTTACTCCGAAGAAAACCCGATTTAAAGTTAATATCGAGCGAAGATAAACTTGTCTATAAGGATATGTTACACTATACAAATGCACATAAAAGAGATTTTAATCCTAAAGGTCAAATAAGAGGTGACAAAGGTACAAAATATTGTAAAATAATAAAACCTCTATTTTTCGAATTGTCAAACGATGTTATACATGCTCACACTAAACTTGGAGGAAAATTACCAACGTTAAAAAAATACAAAAACAACACCGACTTGGTATATTGGGATGATCCTAACGAATTAGTCGAGAGATTGAAACTATTAGTAGCTTCAAGAGATGCTGGCAATACAAACCATGATAATGAAATGTTATCGATAATTGAAGAATTAAAAGAAGCTGACATAATTAAAGAATAAATAGTCGTAATAATATGCTTTACATTCAGTATTATACATGGATTCAAGACAAATGTACTGAATTCTGACCATGAGCAAAGCCGATGTGGTAAACGAAATTCATAAAAATGCAAGGGTAAACTTTCCCCGAAGACATGTTATTATGAAAGATATAGACGACCTGTGGCAAGCAGATTTAATTGATATGCAATCAATTTCAAAAGAAAATAAAAATTACAGATTTATTCTTACCGTTATCGATACATTTTCGAAATATGCTTGGGCCTTTCCTCTGAGAAGTAAAACCAAAGATGATGTATGTAACTCATTCAAAGTTTTGTTGGCTACAGGGCGTGTTTCAAAAAACCTCCAAACAGATAATGGAACAGAATTTTATAATAATAAATTTCGAAAGCTTATGAAATCTAATCATATTAACCACTATTCAACCTTTTCAACAAAAAAGGCTTCAATAGTTGAAAGATTTATCAGAACTTTGAAATCTAAACTGTATAAGGAATTCAGTTTAAAAGGCAGCTATAATTGGGTAGATAGTACACTTAATGATGTTATATATAAATACAATCACACTTACCATCGGACAATTCATGAAATTCCTGCTAATGTGGATAACATGAATAAAAAACGTATATTAGAAAGGTATTTAAGGTCGGTAAAAAATGAAAGAATAAAAAGCAAGTATAAAGTGGGTGATTATGTACGTATCAGTAAATACAAAGGAACATTTGAAAAAGGATATACCCCCAACTGGTCGACAGAAATATTTAAAATTCGAAAAATACAAAATACAACTCCTATTACCTACTTAATTGAAGATACAATCAGAGGTCAACCTATTTTAGGAGCGTTTTACTTACAAGAGCTTCAAAAGACAAAATATCCTAATGTATATCTAGTCGAGAAAGTTCTTAGAAGAAAAGGAAACAGGGTTTTAGTAAAATGGTTAGGTTTATATCTTCTGCTGAAAACAGTTGGATTGATAAATCGAATGTAGTAATATAAATAAAAATAACTTTACTAACCGTATAAGTATTTATTAAAGTGTTCAATCCAGATTCATTAGTCTTATGATGTGTATTGGAGAGAGTAGTCTTCTCAATTGGCTTATAAACAATTTACCATTTGAATTACACTTACCAGGATACAATTATTGTGGTCCTGGTACAAAATTAATTAAAAGGCTTACACGCGGAGACGAAGGTATTAATAAATTAGACGAACATTGCAAAGAACACGACATTGCCTATCTCAAATCATCAAACTTAAAGAATCGTCACAGAGCTGATTTAATTTTGTTGAAAATGGCAAAAGAGCGAGCAGTTGCCTCGGATGCAAGTGTAAGCGAGAAAATCGCAGCACGCTTAGTAAGCAAGACAATGTCTACAAAAATAAAAACTGGTTCCGGCCTAAAAAAAAATAGAAAAAAGTGCTTTCAAAAACTTACACCTGGAAAAGGGTTAAAAAACAAATTTAAAAATGTTATCACTAAAACGAAAAGACACATGAAAAAACTAAAACCAAAATGCAAAAAAGTGGCAATAGAATTAGCTATGGCCGCAGCCAGAGAATTAGCTGATGATTCATCCATAAAACTTCCTCGTGTTATTCCTATACCAAAAACTGGTGGTGTATTACCTTTGATTCCTATTTTTGCTGGATTATCAGCAGTGGGAGCAATAGCAGGCGGTGCAGCAGGTATTACCAAAACCATAAATGAATTCAAGATGGCTAAAAAGCTGTTGGCTGAATCGAAGAGACACAATGAAAAAATGGAAGCTCTCTGCATTGGGAAAGGACTACACCTTAAACCACATAAAAACGGGCTTGGAATTTATGTATCGAATGAAAAAAACTAAGATATCGGCTACCCAAACGAGCCCTAACTAACTTTGACATTTTGAAGTATGGAACTAATATTCCATATTTTAGAGGAGTCTTTATGAGAGATGAACTTCCTAAATACCCGTTTAAAAAAGAATGTGGAGTTATTAATTTAGATAGTTCAAAAGATCCTGGCTCTCATTGGGTAGCCTATGCAAAATACAATGATTATATTGAGTACTTTGACAGTTACGGAAATCTTAAGCCTCCAAAAGAATTTATAAAATACGGAGGTACTAAAGTCCACTATAATTATGAAAATATACAACGCGATCATCCTTTCAATTGCGGACATCTCTGTTTAATTTTTCTAAGGAATTTTTGGAGTAGTCTAGGGATAAAATAAACAGGATCTTCTGAAACAGTCCAGTATGCAAGCATGTCTACCACAGTTACCATCTCTGGAAATAAATCTGATTTGGTGTCATACTTTCAACCTCCACTGCATTTATCCGATCAATACGAGTGCGGTTTGTTATACTTTTCAGTGTTAAATTCAAGATCAAATGTGTCCATCAATAGCAGCAGTCTATCTGTAATCAGAATTGAATGTGATCTTGTACACAGTTCGTACTGCAACGGACTACCAACTCATTTTATTCATGAATTTGTATTTGATACTGCTCCGGGTCATCAGTGCATAGAAATACCACGAAACGTTATTTACTTTCCAGTGAACAAAAATATAATTTCATCTATATCTGTTAGAATTGTTGATCAATTTGGTTATTGTATTAACTTTGGTGACGAATTCAATATTCAACTACGTCTTCATTTAAGAAAAACAAAATGATACTATATTATAAAAACACTCCTGTGAAAATAAAACGTATTATTCCTTCAACGACCACTAAGGTGAATAGACGTAAGAAAAAAGTTAAGAAATTGACTGAAGCAAATAAAGGTTTTCTTAGAGCCCTAGGTTTTAAAGTATGAATATACTCCAGATTACTAAATTACCGCACTTCGATAGTTCGATCGAAAGTTATGAAATCCATTCATATAATCCCTACAATAACAGCTTTAGAGAAAACGATGAAATCAGAATCCCCATACATCAGCAAGACATATACGTGCTACCATCAGCCAGTTCAATTTACATCGAAGGCCAAGCAAAGCTGTTCGGTAAAGATGGGAATCCGATCAAAAAAACTGTTACGTTCACTAATAACCCTGTTATGTCTTTGTTTCAAGACATCAGGTACGAAATGAATGGTATTGAAATAGATCGTATAAAAAATTCTGGAATAACGTCAACAATAAAATCATACATCTCATTAAATGAAGCTGAAAATAAAGTTGCTGCGTTATGGGGTTGGAATTTAAACGGATTCCAAAGTGATGGGCATTTTAGTTTAGTGATACCGCTAAATAAGATTTTAGGGTTTGCAGAGGATTACAATAAAATCGTTATAAATTGTAAACATGAACTTATATTGAATAGAAGTAACTCTAACTTAAACAGCGTTATTCTTACTGATGATGTTGCTCATTTTCAAATAGATATGCAAAGAGTTCAATGGAGGGTGCCACACATAAAAGTGTCAGATCGAGAACGATTAACACTTTTAAAGCATTTAGAAAGAGATAAACCCATTCAGATGGCTTTTAGAAATTGGGATTTATATGAATATCCTTTATTACCTAAAACCACAAAACATTCTTGGTCAGTTAAGACTGCTTCACAATTGGAAAAGCCTAGATATGTAATTTTTTGCTTACAAACTAACAGAAAAAATAATAAAACTAAAGACATATCTCTATTCGATCATTGCGAGGTGACAAACGTTACGCTCTTCTTAAATTCTCAATATTATCCTTATGAGCCTTTGGGTTTAAAGTTTTCTGACAACAAATACAGTATATTATATGAAATGTATGTGAAATTTCGTCAGTCGTATTACAACTGTCCAGTAGACCCGTTGCTCGATCTAAAGGACTTCAAAGAAAAAGCTCCCCTGTTTATCTTAGACTGCTCAAGGCAAAACGATAGTCTAAAATCAGGTCCAGTAGACGTACGCATAGAAATTGAATGTTCAACGCCAATACCAGATAAGACTACTGCATATTGTTTGATTATAAACGATCGACTTGTGGAATACAAACCTCTCAGCAACATTGTGCGCAGGTTATCATGATTGCTATTGTGGATATTCAAGGCTTTAAAACAGAAACAAATGAATTTATAATAAAAGAAATCGCTATATTATATAATAAAACATTACAAGTGTTTTTATTTAAGCCACCATTTCCATTTGAAAAATTAACGAAACAAGAAAAAAAACAAGTTAGTTGGATTGAACGTAACAGAAAGATATATTGGTGTGAAGGATTTATTCCATATTCCAATTACCAGAATTTTATTGCTGATATTTTAAGAGATAAATGTGTCTATGTTAAAGGTTCAGAAAAAGTCTTGTGGTTAAAAAATATATTAGAAAACAGTAATAGTAACATATTTAATTTAGAAGATAAAGGTTGTTCTAGTTTGTTAAGTCTGCACCATCAATATAAATATTCTCAAGATTTGTATAGTTGTATTTATCATGACTCTGTATGTGCTTTAAAAAATGTATTGTGTTTAAATAAATGGTGCTATGATAATAAAATTATAAAATAAACTTTTTTTTTTGTTTAATTTCTTTATTTTTGGTAAACCGTTTCCTATCCCTCCCAATCTCTTCAACGTCGTCAAATCGTTATAAGCTGCTGACTGTAACTAGACGATGTCATTATGCAGTTATCTGTAAAACGGGGAAGCATGTCTCATAATAAATACAAACCTCGATATGACATGTATAATACTTATAAAATTCGTCAATTTTCATTTAACTATTACTGGGCAACGGCTGATTCAAAGAAAAGATTAGTGATGGAAATGGCTGACGCTGGATTCTTTTACTGTGGCAATAGTATAAATGATAAAGCAGCATGTTTTTCATGTGGAGGTGTTATAGAAGATTGGGAGATTTATGACGATCCTTGGATGCAACATGCTATAAATTTTCCTCAATGTTTTTATTTGAACGCTGTGAAAGGAAGAGAGTATATATTTAATACGCGTATCTGCATCACAGCATTAGACTCCTAGCATTGCAGTGTAATAGATAGATCTTAAGTATATAACTAAGTAATAAATAACACAAATATTTACTGCACCACGAGAGATACAATTATTGATATTACCTATCTACATCATGTTACACTCAGAGAAATTTGATTTGGAAGGCATTTCTAAACTTATTTTCAAGAATACTAGGGGTGAGATAATATATATTCAAGATATGCACCCTAGAAAAAAGAAATCGAACTCAGGTGAATTAAAACATCAGGATAGTGATATAACCCGAAAAGAAGATTTATTTTACCAGAAGTTGGAAGATTCAGAGAAATCTAACTTGAAAAATACTCACTACCTTATACTAAAAAGCGAACCTGGTGAGGATCTTCGCAAATTCGTTAAAGTTAGCAACAAACATACTGATCATGAAAAATCGATTGTTAGTTCGTCAAAGACCAGTGGGAGTGAGTAGTATATCGACAGCAACTGCAGATCTATTCCATCAGGAGAGTGATACAGCACATGAGTTACTTTTACACAAATTATAAACGGAACTCAGATTCATAAAAACCTCAGGTCAGCGATTCAAGAAAGAAGATTTCATTACTTATTACTTTAAGTACACATCGCACCGCTGATTGGGGTGTTCTGCATAACGCGCTCGAGCGAAGCGTGAGCAACTCAATCAATATTATGAACTATATCGCAGATCACGATATTAGTGTATGATTGGGGAGTTCTGGATCATGCGCTCGAGCGAAGCGAGGGCAAGTGATCCAGAACCCCCAATTATACACTACTGCCATCAACAGGGCTCAAATGCAGACTCAGGGCTGCTATTGAGAAATCCCAGATAGAAAAACACAATAACTCTTCGCCCAACCCGAGAATCGAACCCAGGGCCTTATCAGTAGCGCTTAACCACTACACCAACTATGCAGACCACTCAACGTTTACCAACCTTTAGCTTTCTCATCACAATTATTACTTTATTCAATACACGAGGACAGTATCAAAATCGTAATTGCGGCCTTCACACTCACAGTCTCATGTTCACAAATGAACATCGATATCTCAACCTATAATGTTCCCACTGCTGGGACACAGACCGCCTCTCTTCGTGATGGAGTGGGCCGTAAACCACCACGCGGATCCAGTGCGGGCTGGTAGATGTCACATGTCTTCGAATTTTTGGTTCTAGGACATGTCGGTTTCCTCACGATGTTTTCCTTCAGCATTTTTGAGAGCAGTGGTGATGAAATAACTTACATAAAGTAAAGCGCCTGTCTGGGTTCGAACCTACGACCTGCAACTCGTAAGTCGTAGCTGTTACCTCTGGACCACCGCTTGCTCTCGATATTTCATAAACCAAGTAAATCGAACACAAACTGAGGACAATCTCATTAACAGTCAAGTTATTAATGAACATGTAACTTAACGCTTCAGTGTTATGTAGACAACTGATGCGATCGGTTTCAGTTTTAGTTCAATGGCCAATTACAAGCAAATTTATTTACTATATCAATGACAGTATGACTGACATTCCTTTGTCATTAACATTCCTATATATTTGCTTGTAGCAAAGTTCAATGGATTGACAGTCTGTAAAACCACTATAGGTACACACGGCTACATATCAAGCTATACATAACTAGTATAAGCTGATCTTGCATTGTATAGGATTTCAATACAATGCGAGGTCCGCTTATACTAGAATCCTAGAGCTTGTTATGGAGCCGTGTGTACCTACCTACCATCGTCAAACATCATCACCATCTTGGCAGCCTTGTTCCACCCACTCCTGAGTATAATAGGCCTCCTCCCTTTTGTGCCATGCTTCCCTGGTCTGTGCAAGTCTTTTTTCAAAATATTGAGTTGAAAAAACTTGTAGAGTTGTGCCACAATAGATTCAAGGCTCGATACTGTCAACCGAAACATTAATCGAATAATTCATAAATCGAATACAACAGAACCGTTTAAAACTATAAACAACAACATTAACACTATATCTATGTCAATAAAATACGTTAAAACTGCATTAATGAGGTGCATCAAAGCCACCGTATTGGTTCGACTAATCGAGGCGGTATTTCATAGTACCTACTATGATTTGTATGCGTTTCACACCTTTGGTATGTGCACTACTGCTATCGGATTAAAACGGCTTAAGCGCCAAATTAAAGAACAACAATTAGTGCTTAAAGAGACGTGTTATTCGATTTAAATTGAGTGTTAATCGAGAGGATGATTCAGTTTTTTAATTAGTCGATTTGTCGGCGTTGACATGATATTAAATGTATCAATGGAATACCATATGAAATGAAATGTGTTTGGTATTATTGCAAGCAGTGGTTTTCTTTAAGTGCAGTCAAATTAAATATGCCACAGTTTAACGTAATCACTATAGACATATTATAATACCCTTTTTTGAACCTCCAAAAAACCTACAACCTTCAACTTTCCATCAACCACATCGATCGTCTTGTCGCACGTCAAAATGACGTGTTGTACGTCAAATTGACGCGCGGACAGACGCGTCTCTTTGTGTGCCTACTATAGCGACAGGCTTTATGTATCGAGTATGACTTGTGTGTTAATTGTGCCGATCGAATCGCTCAGACATTCTTATTATAATCGATAATAATCGACTAAAATTGTTTATCAATTCGGGGTGTGGCTCAATTGTGATGTAACTGGTTTAATAGGCAAGCTAGCCACCGCTGGTTTTCATAATTTATTGAATTGGTATATTTAACTGACACTTCTGGCATTTTCTCGTTTGAGATTTGGTTTGGTTGTTTGGATATTTTTATGGTGTACATAATAGAGTATTCTATTCTATAAATTATTCCATTTATCGAATAAATCGACAGAAGTTCACTGCAGAAAACACATGTAGTGATGAGTTATCTGATTTTCATATAATTCAGAACCAGTCTTTTGCCGAGAAGGTAAGTAATAGAAAGGTATAAAGTCGTGACGCTTTCGAGAACTTTGGATAAATTGCATCCTGTTAGTATCAAAATCTAGATCGTCACATGTTTTCTCGCAATTAATTAAACTTTTGATATCGTTGTGCTCATACACACTCGGTTTCTGAATGCCTGATCCCATTTAATCTATCATCACATATCGTGTAAACAAAAAAAAAAAACATGTCGTGTGAAGTTTCTTCTAGTTTCCTAGAAGAGTGGTTCCGTTATATACAACTCAAACTCAAACTCAAAGCATTTATTTCAAATAAACCAATTGCAGGCACTTTTCAATTGCCAAGGGGTCGGTCGGTTAGAAAGATGAAGCTAGTTGCCCATTCCAAAGCGTATTATGTACCTACGGAGAAGAATGGGCAAGAAAGTCCACGGAGACTCTTTTAAATCAAAATATTGTTACAAAAAATTGGTTACATCATTCATGTTGAGATTATAGATGTGATATTATAACGTCCGTCAGGAAAATCCGTATTTTTTACCAGTATTTGACATTAAAGGTGTCAAAAAACGCTCTGTATTCGGACAGCCGATAATGTTTGACAGTTCGCCAGCCGGTCAAGCTACACGAAACTGTCAAATTTCTCCAAACGATTCTAAACCTTAAAATGATGATACTAAAGTTCAAAATCGAATGAGAAAATCTGAGAGTTTGAGGTAATTTGATTTGCTGGCAACTGCACTATGAGCTTTAAGTTCAGAAATTTGACGTTCTGAAACGGTACACCTGCAAAATCTGTTAATAACGAAGCTGACTTCAAAACTTGCTTCTAAAAATTTAAAACAGGCTTTATTATTTGATACAGTAGTAACCTTTACTGAATTTAGAGGACTATCCTCTAAAATAGACAAAAAAGTAGATCAGGTGTCTGAGTTCAAACATTAAAGAAAATACGAAAAAGAATATAAGTATATTTTCTACAAACGAACATAGAAACTCCACCTTTTATAAAGTCAGTTAAAAATACAAAACAAAGTCACTTTGCGAGTTCTCTCTTTATTTTTACAACAAATAAATTATTTGTTTCAGTAAAAAATACGCTCACTAAGTTCAATAACCTCGGATCATCATTATAATATTTAAATTACCTGTGGTTTTCGCACAGCACTTATAGGGACTAGTGTAGGTCCAAATATTTTATGTGCATACCTAAATAAGCATAGCGAAATTATATATTGTATGTATATCTAATGTAATTAGTTGATTATTAAGTACTTGGGTTATATTTGTAACGGTAAAATTCCATGAAGTTATTTTTATTGTAAACGGTTGAATGACACGTAGCAAAAAAATATTTAAACGTTATTAAGTATGTTCTAAGTTCGGATAGTCATTTGTTTATGATATTCTTTTTTTTAAAGTGTAGGTATTTGCACTTTTGTGTGAAACAGCAGGTTTTTTTTTAATAACCGATGAGAGAACATTGTGAACTGAACCTTAACATAGCTGTGGAAGGTTTAATTCCCACTGCAATTATATACAAATGTACAACGCTAATCTAGAACCATGTACTGGATATCGCTACATCCTGTATAATACCTACAGTACTACATTATGATCAATTTAAGTGTAGATTTACAAGGTGTTGAAACAACTCAAAGTTGAAACAATTTTTTCAGTATCGGGAGTCCATTTCTCAAAATATTTTGTATTGGTTAGTTTTAAGTCAAAATATTTTTGGTAGAAATAATCATATCGATTACAACAAGTAAGTCACCAAAAATACAAACATCTTTTACAATATTCACATGTAAAAATATGTACTTACATGTATAGATATAAAATCAATTTATTACAATAAAATTTAGTTGGGGTGTCTTGAGATTTTATTTATTTATGTTTTTATTAAAGGACACCAACACGTTTATACTTACATTCAACATTGGTTTGCAAAGGTATTTAGGAAAAAAGTTTTTAAAATTATTTAAAAGTTTTGATTTATTCCAATTACCTACACCTTGTATAATAATTAATGTGAAAAGTAAATTGCGTTACAATACTTTCACAGCTTTTTGTCTCTGATATTACGTTACTGTCAAAATCACAGTGAACTTAAATTTCATTACAATAAGGTTGCTATTGAGTTGCTGCACTTGCTGCTATTGACAAATCTGTCAAAATCACAGTGAACTTAATGGCCGTTAAAATAAGGTTGCTATTGAGTTGCTGCACTTGCTGATATTGACAAATCTATCAAAATCACAGTGAACTTTATGGCCGTTAAAATAAGGTTGCTATTAGGTTGCTGCTGTCAGAGGCAAAATAACTGTGAAAGGACGGTACTTCTGACCCCTTAATTAACCATGTTATTTTCCCTCGCAACTATATTATGTCAACAAAGCACTCTGTTTAAACTTAGTTACCGTAACAATAACACGTGACACACGAGTTTCAAGGGAAAAGAAGATAATTATATTAAAACAAGTTGCCCTTCTTTAAACTTTAGTCAACTGTACTCGTTAGTTACTAATGAATACCTAAAATGAAGTGGCAGTGGGCTAGCCATGTTTGTCGAAGGACCAATGGCCGGGGGAGCAGACGAGTCCTGGGGGCCAAGTCTACTAATTTACAAACGACACAATGGTCTCTTAATTGTGAGTTTTTGATAGATTTGCCATATAAAATGTGTCAAAAAATAACAATTATGAGACCATTGTGACGTTTGTAAATACACGCACGCCGGTTGCGAGTACTTCGCACCTGACCTTTCTGAAGAACATCACCAATAAGGCCACTGTATTATGACCTCCTAGGGCGTCCCCTCCCAGCGTTTCCACTCACATCTGCCTTCCTCCTCTCCATCTCCATCCTCTCAACATGACCAAGCCATCTAAGCTTCGTCTTGAACATAAATAAAAATGTAGATTTAAGTTTGAAGTTTGAACAGAACTGAATTACTACATAAAACACGTCTTTCAGTAACTTCTACCACACCACCGACCAGGAGACGAAGTCTACTAATTTACAAACGTCACAATGTGACGCAGAGACCATTGTGACGTTTGTAAATTAGTAGACTTTGCACCCTGGAGTGGAGACCGCGTATCGGCAAGCGTAGTGTGGGATGGACCGACGATATCAAAAAGGTGGCTGGGATAGACTGGATGCGGAAGGCGCAAAACAAGTTGTTGTTGCGCTGCCTGTGAGAGGCCTATGTCCAGCAGTGGACTGCGATAGGCTGAGTAGATAGAACACCTAAATATAATATACGATGATATTGATACCCCCTGGTAAGACTGGTTGTCAGTGGCTTCTGATTACCGGTATCGACTGCCGAAGATCAACAAATGACAGCCACGA
Source organism: Griposia aprilina (assembly GCA_916610205.1). Lineage (NCBI taxonomy): Eukaryota > Metazoa > Arthropoda > Insecta > Lepidoptera > Noctuidae > Griposia > Griposia aprilina. The sequence goes on along the minus strand of OU744304.1, from coordinate 13,695,771 downwards.
CCAACGGAGTCCTTTCCGAGCTACGGAGGGGTTGAATGGTCACCCATCCACGACCCGACCGCGGCAAGCGTAGCTTAACCTTCGATCGACCCGTGCGGCAGTTATTATTTAGCCACGAGCTGCGAGCCACTAATACCCGACCACGAGCTAATAAAACGAGCTAACTACATGTAACTAGAACCATCAATTATCTGAAGAAGTCTTAATAGAAATAACTACTTACAGTATTATCAACGAAGGCATCTGTAATAGTTATAACGGTCTGACGTCAGACCCTGTCATTACTAAGATGTTTAATATCCGTAATTTATTAGCAAAACGTTCCGACCTTGTTACAAGTCGCTTTTTCGACCCTTGCACGCAACAAAATGGATGAAAAATTCCAAGGATTTAACGCTATTTTCTTATAAATTGTAATCTCATCATTTTATCGCGGATTTTATAGGTTTTTATTACAGTTTTTCCTTAGATGTTGCATTATATTTTAATAATTATTTATTTATAGTTTTGTGCCAATTATACATACTGATGTAACGTAAAAAACGTAATGTAAAAAAAGTGTGATTATCAAAGATGTACTTAAAGTTAAAGATCCGTTTACGTTGAGATAATTAAGATATTAAAATAGTTGACGTAGATGAATTTAAACACGTACTTTGCTTGTATAAATAAAAAATATCTCTGAAATATCGTATTTTTTGTGTCTTTTACGTTTTACCAACAAAAAAAAATAGCTGAAAGACATACCATTGGTCACCAAAGTAGTTTGCAGTAACTTACCTGTAAGAGAGAAGACACAAAATGAATACTATGGAAAACATTAGGTAACTTATGAAAATACTTACATATTAATTATAGCCTGGAGGGCGGAATACCCTTATCATCCTGTTGCTGAAAGGAGTTTTAAGGACTATAGAGGTAAGAGAAACAGGGTGTAAAGCTCAATCATACCTCCATAGAAAAGGAAGGATCCTCCGACCAGACGGGTGTTGTGTCTGGTGGGCAACTGCCCGAGGGTTGATGTCGGGACGTTGTATATATGCTAGTGGCGCGGTAAACTCTGCTTGCGCGATGCAGGATTTGCGTGACGTCAGTATGACGTATAGCTCGCATGTGGCGATGTTGATACCGCTACAAGACTACCCACAGGGGTTACCATCTACCATATACATACATATATAAACTCACGCCTTCTTCCCATGGGAGTAGGCAGCATCTACAAAACGCCACCAACTAAAATCCTTACATACTCCTTTTGCCTCGTTTACGTTCATATATCTTGTCATACACGCACGCCGGTTGCGAGTACTTCGCACCTGACCTTTCTGAAGAACATCACCAATAAGGCCACTATATTATGACCTCCTAGGGCGTCCCCTCCCAGCGTTTCCACTCACATCTGCCTTCCTCCTCTCCATCTCCATCCTCTCAACATGACCAAGCCATCTAAGCTTCGTCTTGAACATAAATAAAAATGTAGATTTAAGTTTGAAGTTTGAACAGAACTGAATTACTACATAAAACACGTCTTTCAGTAACTTCTACCACACAACCGACCAGGAGACCAAGTCTACTAATTTACAAACTTCACAATGTGACGCAGAGACCATTGTGACGTTTGTAAATTAGTAGACTTAGCCCCCTGTTCTCTCTCACTTCATAAATCCCACTCAAGAAAATATCCTATCTCTGCTAACCTTTAAAACCAGCAAAATGATTAAAGCAACAATAGATCACACACAAAAAACTCGATCAAAGTATATATCGTACGCCATTCATTCATGCCTCCCACTGCATAACGGTATTTTTTTTCATCGGGACTTACTCGTACACCAACGCACACAAGTAATTCACTTATAACAACGATTAGCATATTGTATTTTGTACAAAGTTTTTCGGTTTTCTGTATTTGGCTGGTTGATTTGTGTTAGGTCAAATGAGGTTGGTAGCTCATGTTTTTAAAATGTTTGAACATGGTTTTAGTTTTAATTATTTGAGAACAAACAAAAGCGTGAATTTACATAACATAACGCTTGTATTCCTTAAAGGTTAGGCAGAGGACAAAAGTAAGTGCACATTTCGCCACCCATGTAATAGATGGTCAGCCAATTGGCATTAACCAGGCACAAATCAAAACCGTATTAATGATCGAACAACCCAATAACACTTTGCTCAACCTCGATATCAAACCTAGAACCACAGCTAAACAGTTCTGCGTACGACGACTTGACCAACGTGAATTTTTGCAATGCATTTGCAAAATCACACCTTTTTTGTAAACCCATGTTCTTTCAACCCTATCGAATTAGCACGAGGAGTCATTGGCATTAGGACAATGTCTGTCACAAAAAGGAGTCCTTTAAAAATTTTAACCGATGATATAATTTATGTACCTGACTGATTGCCATTCTATGTATGGTCTAGGTATAAATATGTGATCAATTATGTATGTCTGTGTTTATGAAGAATGTAGGAACTTGGATTAGTGGCCATTTTTGTGACTTAAAACTAAAAAGTTGTATTGTAGAGCCCAAATAAATCTGAAATGTTTACTACCAATTTGACGCCTTAAGCAAGACGTACAATTTTTCGAAAAAGGATTTAGTTTTAAACTGAGCGATAACAGGTAGAAAGACATCTTAATTAAGCAGTTTTTCAAGCTACTTCTACACCGAAGAATCTTAAAGACCTACGCTAGGATGATTTCCAAGTCAAAGATCCTATAGTAATGTGTCTTAAAAAAGCAATTAAACTACTTAAACATGGTGATGTAACCATACGAACATAATTGCTGGTCCTTCGAGACGCTTTACAAAAACCTGGTCCTTATATCCAGACGAGTAATAAAAAGGTTACTAGATTAACTAGTAATATCACTATACTAATGAAGACTCCATGTTAATTAATGGCCGTGCACAAAATAATAAGAGATCGGACTGTCTGTAAAAAAGTAAAGGACGAAGAAAAGGATATACAAATGTGGTTGTGAGGCGAGAATTATTTTTATAATTGCATTGTGGCTAAAAACAACACATTGCTAGCACCAATTATTTAGCCAAGTGTAATTTTACTAGTTATAATTAGTAGCAATCGCTAAAGAACTGGTTGCGACCGGAAACGATTGGTAAAAGCTTAGACGCAAGTCGTAGGTTCAAATGCGCAGAATTTAATCAATGATGATAATGTAATCAATTCCACTGATGTTTTCAATTTAATCTGGCAATTTTAAAATTTAAGAGAGAAGTCTTTTTCCGTCAGTAGAATGTTACAAGCTAGACTAGATTTACCTATAGAAACCTTCCCAGAAATGGTTGCTGTCCTATTGCAGAAACCACAATTCGCTCGTTGCTTTGGAACTATGTCAGTTTCAGTCTCTCTTTTACAACCAACTGTAACATGATACGAAACTCAAGCATAACCCGAAGTACACAGTGGCATTTGAACCAGCAACCACTCAAAAAACTAATTAGAGACCCCACCATCTCACCTAGATTTACCCATAGAAACCTTCCCAGAAATGGTTGCTGTCCTATTGCAGAAACCACAATCCGCTCGTTGCTTTGGAACTATGTCAGTTTCAGTCTCTCTTTTACAACCAACTGTAACATGACACGAAACTCAAGCATAACCCGAAGTACACAGTGGCATTTGAACCAGCAACCACTCAAAAAACTAATTAGAGACCCCACCATCTCACCATGAACCGTGGTTACAAGCACCGCGGTACGCCCACGCTGCGTTCCGTGTTAAATCCGAGCACATTTGCAAGTCAAAGCAACTGGATGACGTAGCAGGAAGTTGGAACCTACCTAAATATTACCATGTACGGAAGAATATGTTAAATGTCGTAGGAAGGTAACACTGATTCTATATTTATTTTAATAAATGTGTGTTTACGTGTGCGTGAATGCGTCGAGATCAGCATAGAACAAGGTTGCTGTAGTAAAGTGAGTTTTCGTAAAGATTCGAAATTAAATGAAACTGATGAAATGATAGGTATAGATAACTCGATAGATCTTAACTTAGCCGAACCGATGTACTCGTAAGAAGAGTATGTTTTGATGTTTAGGAGAGAAAGGATAATCTCATAAAAATAAACAAGAGAGAAATTAATCGATGTTCGACAAAGTGAAATCACTCGACAAGATTCTAGCGGTTCCTATTTCCTAGATAATCTAGTACGAATCCTTTGACTAGGAATAGTCCTACAGCTTCACGATCATATTATTGAAAACAACATTTTTTTTTGAAAGATCTGAGCCATTTCATGTACCTATACTATTAGGTAACTCCATAAGGAAAACGAAGCACTAGCTCAACGCTTAAAAAGGCTTACACAGCATACCTGTAGAACACATTCCACATCACAAACTATTTAAACAAAACAAAACAGCATCAACCGGCAAACAAAACACGGATCAACTTACACAAAAAGTACCTAATTTGCATGATTCAAGTGGCACTTTTTCGTTTTAGACTGTCGATAGCACACAATTAGTGTCGGGCGAGTCAAAGTCGCCGATGTCGATAAGGGAACGACATTCAGAGACAAAACGCGATCGTATCGCGAGCAGTTGATTCATGTAGGGCTGCTTTTTAAGGGAGCCAGTGAAATGTTAAGAGAGAACCGTATTGATTGAAGAAGGGGAATTGTAAATTGTGGTATTGGGTTTGAAGGCCTGTAATTGGTGATTGTAGTTTTGGGTTTCTGATGGTAACTATGACTGAAAAGTCGATATCTAAAGGCTTTATAGGCAGGAGAGAGCCTAAACGGTTTGTAGATTATCCCATATTAATCTTTGCAACTTTTTCTTCGTAGTAGTTATCAGCGGGGTAGTTGCGTAACACACTAACAGTAGGAATGAGTTTAATTTTGACAGTTCAACAACATTCACTGCGTTATTAACGTTGTTGAGCAGACAAATTTTTCGAACATATGAAGCAACCTATCCTTCAAAATTATTCAAATTGTGATTGATAGTGTGTTATGCAATTAGGATGAAGAATTCAGCCATGTCGACAGTGTTAGCATTGGCCTCGCTAATTTGCTACACGCCTTGTGGTCTAACTACGACGATAGAGATTCAGAAAGTGAATAGTCACGTTTTTAGGTATAGCACTTCGTTCTTGATTACGTCCCTCACATTACTGACTACCTAATAAACTCAAGCTGTTCCAGTAGTTCATGATATATTCTTATTTTATGGAAAATAATATCAGTTGATTGATATCATCGTTTTTGAACAGTGTAATTTTCAATCGCTTTAATATCTTTACAAACGCTATTTCTCGTTAACCAAGCCTAAGATTGCCACTTGCATACTAAATTTTAGTGTGGTTACCGTCATCGTGTCGATATTCCCGGAACAATCAAACGACACGTGAAAAACCTGGAAATTCCATATTGCAAAAAAATTGTGTTGGTTTTAATAAACGTATAGGTTTTCCTTCCGTACCATTACTACTACTATTGCTACTAACTGCTAACTATACCATTACCGATTAATTAGTATTTTAAAATTAAGTATTGTATTTGGTATTTTACACTCCCATTTATTGACACGCCCATCGAGAGCGGTGACATAATCATAACCAATCGAATCACATTGAAATTATGATCTACTTAAAATTACGAACCATTTCAAGCAAAAATCTGCCTTAAACAATCCAAAATAGTTAAAAGACAATGAATTTTGTCAAGAAACATTTAAAATCAGTATCCTACACCTCTCAACCCTATCAATAAACAGTTTAAATGGTTTAATTCTTGCGCGCACGCACCTCGGCCATTGGTCGGCGGGGCGCGTCGCTATTGGCCGCGCGGCCGGCGGCGACTACAAAGCGCGGGAGAGGCGGGCTGTCCACGGTACAGCGGCTGTGCTGTCGGCTGTCCGAGCCACTATGAATATGGATCGAGTGTATTTATGTGGTCGATAGTAGATGTGGACAATCGTACGCAGGGCTGCAAATGAATTGATGCTGGTTAAAGCTGCGTGTGATGTTGGGTTTTCGGCGTGATTCATTCTGCTAGATGGTATATGATGTAAGATTTAGACACAATATTAGATACTTACCAACGATCAAGTTCTCAAAGAAGTGAAAGAAATTACAATTAAGGTTTACTTTCATTTGAACGATTTTAAAGATTGGTACCCAGGGGAGATTATGAAATACAACAGTTTTATTTTGCTCATATACTTAAGCCAAAGATGTACCAACAAGTTTTAGTTCAAATTAACAAAATTAACTGATGTTGCAGAGGATTTTCCGAATATACTATGACCTGACGTTCCCGTTAACTTATACTTAGTGCCAATAGCCGCGGGCACAGCTAGTACTTAAACTTAATCAAAAAGGTGTCAGTTCTAAAGAAAGTCTTTGAGGAAAATTGCTCATGGTAGAGTTTCTAATGATTTGGCATTTCAAATTGTAATCACACGGAGTAGGTATAACACAATCAACAAATTTTGTTATATTACGTCGCTCTGTTTGGGTCTGCATGAAGATAATGTGATAGTATTTAAGTTCTTATAAATTATCATTTACACAAAAACATAATTTGAGAAAATCTTTTAAAAACAGGCAGTCTTTGTATTTCAAACGTTTTTCAGATATACCTACTTGCAATGATGGCAATAATTACGTTTAGTATTAATTGTGTTTAGTAAATTACCGTGATAATGGCGTTTTTAAAAGTGCCAAATCGTTTATAATAAGTAAAAGAAATCTCTACCAAAGGTATTTGGCCCTTATTCAACTGTTCTCCGCAACTGTGTTTTGCGTGCTCTAAATCCATAATTATTATCTGCTGATTAATATTGATAGCCTCATCTTCGTATTGTTTCTAATTTGCAAATTAATTGTTGGTTCATGCAAAAATCTGAAGAGCTCAGTTCTAATCATTTCTACCAGTTATAGAGAAGAATGGGCAAGAAACGCCACCGTTACTCTTTTAAAATGTTTTACAATATCATGTGCACATTAATTATATAATTATATGTGAAGACGATGCACCTGGAATAAAATTACTATACCACAATAGGTAAAAAGAATTAAATATAAAGCATGACAGGTAAATTAATTATGTGATAGATTACAAATATTGAAAAGTAGATGACTTTTCCAAAATTTTAACAAGTAAAAATTTTGTGTGTGAGTTAAAGTAGTTACATAACGTAAAATCTATGTCATAAAAATTATAAATGATACAATTAAACCAGAGCCAACAACCGTCACTGAGGTAACGCTGCAGGAAGCTTTTCGCTATAATTTCCTAGTTTCCAGTCAATTAGTAATTAATTATCTTAGTGGAGATAAGAGTGATCTACAAACACGATCTGGGCGAGTGCATTTTGCTGTAGCCTGTAATTATAGCGCTGGGACGATTAATTGCAGATTAATCAATGAATTAAACATATTTAATGAATGGGTGCTGGCACTTTGATGTTTGTTTGTGGATTAATAGATAATTTTCTATTAGTAAAGCTAAGAGTTCTATAATAATTTAGGTCTTGGCAATATTGAAAACGAATTGGTCTTACGTGGTGGCTAAGTATTGGAATTTAATGGTTTTGGTAATGAAATGATTTTCCATGACGTGACCGGCAAGTGTGAACCTTGTCAATTTCAAAACTCGAAGAGAGCAAAGTTGGCTCGGGAACTGGAAACCGTAAGATCATGTTTTTTGCCTACAATATGCGCTAGATTCGTTAGTAACGTGAATGACAATGTTGTCACGGGCGATGAAAGGGCTAAATATATATTTTTAAATGCTTTTTTGAGTAATGATTTAAAACAAATATGTGTTTCTACACTTCAAACAGGGACCTGGTACCAGGAAATCATAAAGCCAGAAGGAAAATCCTGTGGCATCAGTAGCAGGACGTGACTCATACCTACGCCGCTGTAGGTAGCCGACGTGCAATGTTAATACAACGGCCAGTATTCATACTCGTATTTAATTGTACGACTGACAAGGTGACTGATGAGTGGATGATAGAATACTGGTTAGGAAAGATGGTAGAGCGTGTTTTGTCTTATTTTAAAAGAAATTATAACGGAAGTGAACCTCAAGAAGAACTTTTTAAGCAAACTTGGTGAATGTTGGTCGTTATTGGAGTATAATCACCCTATAATTTTCCTACTACTGGGACAGAGGCCTCATGTGAATTTTCTGCTATCCACCACGCGGGCCCGGTGCGGATTGGTAGATATCACAAGTCTTCGAATTTTTGGTTCCAGGACATTCTGGTTTCCTTATGATGTCGGAGTGATGTATTAAATAGTGGACCTTTTTGTTTGTCTGCAAGTTAAAGTGCAGAGGTCAATTACTGGATAAGCTATGGTTCACATACTGAATATCAAGAATTCGAGACCATGGCCATTCGAGAACGCTTTAGTTGTCATTCGAGAAACAGTTGACAATCGACCTTCAGGAAATACCATATTCCAGTAGGTACTAAGAGTCTGGTTACTAAACTGCATTGTGTTAGTCTAGACACCAAAATGAAAAAAATGTAAGATAATGACTAAGGTACATAGATGATTTAAAATAAGATGGACAGAATCTTGTACATCATTAATTTGCCTACCGTTTCTACTATATCCTTATTCTAATCGATATAAACTCACTACAGGCACTATTGAATTGTCAAGGGGTCGGTCAGTCAGAAAGATGAAGCTAGTTGCCCATTCCAAAGCGTAGTAGGTTCCTATGGAGAAGAACGGGCAAGAAACTCCTATACTTTTAGATATACACAGGTCTCCATCCAAACGAAGAAGTACCGTAAGTAGTGACGAAGAATCTATATTGGGGAATGAGCAACCACCCATGTATTTGCGTACTATGCCAGACCGCTTGCCAAATGTGCCAGATTGTTCGCCGTAATAGATAATGGAGGTTGTACTCATCACTGGACATAAATAGTTATCTACATAGATACACAGACCGAAGAGTTTGGCCTGTGTTAGTCCGGGTGGTCCTACAGTCAAAACCAAAAAGCGCTAAGTCTATGCAATGACACCTCTTTGCATAGATTTTGATCTGTAATATGAACTATATAAAATCATCACGCCTGTATTCTACGAAAGGTTAAGCAGGGGTGCACTGATAGTACACCCACACTTCACCAGTTATGTTTAAGTCCCTTGTGCGAGCCTATTGCCATCGATCGGGGACAAATCCGGGATGCTACTGAGAAATTTCAGATGGTAAAACCCAATAACACTTTTTCCGCCTCGGGAATCGGACCCAGGATCTCATGCTCAGCACTAGCTATTGGGACCACTAGAGTCAATGAGGCAGTCTATTGTAAATGTGAACCGTGGTAGGTACTACATCATCAAGCACTGCCAGTCTTACCAACAGTTTTTTTACTGTTATAGGAGACTAGATTCTGCCCGCGGCTGTGCCCGTGTGGATATCGGAAATTATCCCACGGGAACGTAGTACCGGGATATAAAGTATCCTACATGTTAATCCAGGTTACAAACTATCCGTGTTCCAAATTACATCCAAATCCGTTCTGTAGTTTTTGCGTGAACGAGTAACAGACATCCATCCATCCATCCATCTCGCAAACTTTCACATTTATAATATTGAGTAGGATAGTAATCAAGAAACAAAGTTATAACTTTGTTTCTTGATTACTCGACACACGACGGAGAAGTATCAACATCTAATAACTAACATTTTAGCGATTTTAACTTTAATGCATATTCGTAGGTAAAATATGAAAGTCCTCGTATTTGCAAAGACATAAGGTATGAAATCATTATCACCATCACAAGCGATTCCTATATTTTTTTTTAAATTAAGGAACTTTTTGATTCAAATGTAAAAAACTATAGAAATTAAACATTTTTTTGGCCGCCTGTAAAATCAAGGTTAACACCGTCGATATCTATCTATATATATAAAAATGAATCCCTATTTCCCTTGGTCAACGCGTGAACGGCTGGACCGATTTCACTATTTTTTTTTTTGTTTTGTTCGATATTGTCAGGAGAAGAATCTCATGAAATAAAAAAATAAGGAAGTTGATCGAAACGTTACAAAATTTAAGAAAACTTAACGCCAATATTAATTTTACATAACTGTCAGTTTTTTGAAATAACTGTCAGCGATTGACAGAATGCGCGCTGCAAATATCGTTTAACACAGATGGATCGGTTGATAAATGAGTCGATAGTTTTAGTTTTAGTCAATAGTCAAAACTAAAACTAAACGACATATGACATTCATAGTTAAGACAGGACAACGTCTGTCGGGTCAGCTTGTATTTTATAAAAAAGACCACACGACAAGAAACTGCTTTTACAATAATATCAAATCCAGCTACAGCCGATTGAAATGTCTATGATAATGAAACGTGTAAAACTGAATGATAGATATATAAATAAAGGTTATCGGTACGACATCGGTGTCACTTGACTACTGATTGAATGTCTAAATTGCCTTGCAGAAAGTTCTATGAACGAATAATGACCGGTGTGTAGATAGATATCCGAAACCGTAAAGTTACACCTAATCGGTTAGAAGATAAATAAACTATTAGAAGTTTTGTTATTAGGACTTCAGTCCTAGAAGAAGATAAATTGTAGATTGATTAGAAGATAAATTGAGATTGATTGATTTAATTTAAGATTTATTTGCGATCCCTCTCCCAAAAAGGTACCACAGTTGACTGTTCCTAATTTACCCTTAACCTGACAAAATTTTAGATTTTCCTAATGTTAAAATTAGTGTTCACGATAGGTTATATGTAATGGTTACCGTATGCTTATACTTAATTTTGTGACGTTTAAACGTCTCTTAACCTTGTTAAGGGGACTACGTGACCTAAACGCAAATGTATAATGCCTAAAAATATACGATCTACTGCAGTAACCAAAATCAGAAAAATATATGATATTCTGCAGGATTTAAGCTAATTAGGTAATGTGTTAAAAACATAATACAATTAAATTGATATGATAGAAAAAAATCACGAAGATACCTCTAAAAAATTTTTTTAACGATTAAAAACCATACTAATATACATGCAAACATTCAGATTTTTTGTCAGATTATTCTACAAGTAACATACTAACGTAATTTTTAGTCCAATGAATAGATTTTTTGTAAATCCATAATTGCTTCACATTTTGTAATAAATTACCAGCGTTGTGTCATCGCGCGTCTCTTTCTTTTCTATTCAATCCGACAGTGACCGCGCTTTAGCTCTTGTAAGCCTCTTAAGACGCAAAATTTTATTGAAATCATTGAAGATTGACCGTAAGTGTAGCTGAACATGGACCGCTTGTGAGTTAAAACTGTTAAATACCAGTGGTCAGGGACAGTCGCTGTATGCAACGAGAGTGTTTATGAGTCTGTGGCTGTAACCACCTAGTGGCGGCCATAAATAATCCGTATGATACACTTATGAACAGTATTGTCAAGGAATCTGTTTTAAAATACAACAGTAACTTATTTTGAAACAAAACTTAGTTTGTATATAATTTTATAAGGTGTTAATGAATGATGCATAAATTGTTTTTGAACAAGTGCATTGAGTTCAAGTACGTTTCACTTTTGTAGGTTGATAAAACAGAAAGTGTAATCTATATTTGAGGCCTATAAAATTAAAGGCAGCTAAACGCCATAAAGTCGTAAAATGAGTTAACTATGGCGCCATCTAGTTTAGATAGTTGGACACGCTTTGGTGTATTAATTTTTACTTGTAATCTATTTTTATTCTGTCGAATCTCACTTGATTAGAAAGGCATACCAATCGTATAATTGGACGTAGTTAAGCGAAAAGAACCCAACCCACAAATGGGCAAAAATGAATTGTGTATATTAAAACACTCTTTGTAGTTAAAACTTTAATATTACGAAAACAATACAAGTAAAATTTATCGCAACATGATGTTGCGTTTAAATTTTACTCGGATTGTTTTCGTAATATTAAAGTTTAAGTTCATGTACACGTGTTTTGGTATACACAATTCATTTAAGTATGGCCATATTTGGGTTGGATCCTTTTCGTTTAGCTACGTCCAATTGTTCTGTCATTTTTGAAGAAATCCTCACCAGAAGACCTGCTTCTTTCATGCTACCCATGATGATCAAAACCCAGCCTAACTGCCCGGCTTTCAGACAAACTCTTTAGGTAATACATAGGTAGGCCTATGTATTCTATCCTCTGATAAAATCCATTTATCAAATTGGCTACCAACTTAATTTGTCCATATATTCAAATCATAACTGCCATTCTTTGGCAGTTTTATGAAATGGCTATAACACGGCAAATTGACGTAGTGTGTCAATTTGATAGACAATCAATTTTACTGACTGTACGTAAAATAGGTAAGAGAAATGTGTAAACAGGAAAACATATTATAGGGATAGTAGGTATATTTGCACCAATTAAGTAAGTACCTAATAAGTTGTGACAACCAATCAGAACTCATGAAAACGGTAATATTGTATAGCAGAGGTATACCCTTGCTGTACAATAGTTTTGATTCTATAGAATCTATCAAAACTGGTTGTGTCCACCAATTTTCAAAAACGTGTTTTTAATGGTATCTTTTTAATTTTGAGACTACATTATACCTTAAAAAACCATTTTTGAATGGAGTATCGAGTCCAAGTTAAACCAATAGGAGTGCTTCATATGAAACCAAAACAGTATTTTTTTTTTGTTGTTTTTATCTAATTTTAAATAGATACTTAAATATATTTAGCGCTTGGGAACAAAACTGATTACGTCCAACAGTTATTTACGTTTTTAGCTTATTTCTCTTATAGTACGCATAATTATTATGATATCATTGTAATGATAAAGTTGTTTTCCATTTATTTCAAATTAGTACGTGCTAGTAAAGAGTTGGGTATAAAAATAATAAGTATTTTTTTAATACTACGTTACACACTATCTATTACAATCTGCATAATTTTGAAGTCTCTTGCTAATCCACTGCTTCATAAATGAAAAAAATTGTCTGGTCAACAACGTAAACAACGCAATGAATGTTGTTGAACTGTCAAAATGAAACCCATTCCGACTTTATGCGTTTTACGTAATTACCCCGCAGTTTTGATTCTATACCCCTGAGGTAATACAGAAAATGCCTTGGTTTTACAAACACTTACACCTAGCCTAGTAACACAATTGAAAAAGGAACTGCCAAAAACCCATGAAAGAAAGTCCCCACTATTTTGCAATTTAACAAAAAAGTAGAAACTTATAAATACTTACTGATTCCCTTTAGTGAGTGATTTTGTAAGAATTTAACCTAAACAGAGTTTGTTCACACTTTCATCACATACTTTTGGAACAGACCATACGTTTATATTGCCGGTGCTCTGCGGAAAACAGTTTTCCTAGTTGACACATACAATTTTCGCAGAAGGATGAGCAACTTTCCTGGTGTATCAGTTTTCCTTTAAATACTTTTAGGACAAGAAGTTGTTTGTGGTCGCGTGCCTTAATGTGACATAGGATACTGCTAATAGCCTTTCAAGAAAATTATAAGTACATCGTGACTGTCGGCTGTAGTTACCTCATTAAAAGTTTCTGTGTACGCTCGTTTAATGAATATACTCGTAGATATTTAATAAATATAGCCACGTGTAACTATAGACCGACACGGAGTTAGAAAACAACATTCCTCTAAAACGGCGTGATTTAAAAATATATAAATGTGACGTATTTATTATTCTAACAAACTGTATTTATAAATAAACGATGAGCGAATGACACAACCCAAATACATTAAAACAACTATAAAACAACCCTAATACGGCGTTACATTTCGGCATTCTTTCAATACCAATTTTCCTATGAATTTAATTAGCTTTTTATCTTCCCAGAAATCTATGACACCGCCATTACATACGTCAATTTGTCACCATAAACTGCCGATGGGAGCCGAAGACGACCGAATATAGACGAACGGAATCAAGTATGGCCGCACGCATTCCGATTGCATCTAATAACCTCAAAATCGAATGCAAAATGGCGTATTGAATAAATGACGCCGCTCCGTTTAGCATTCCAACATGCCATATGTGTGTACGCATTTTCATTTGGGGCCATTGTCTTGGCAGATATTAGTATTGATTTCAATAAATAAATTAATCGTATGGCTTCGCGAATAGCATTGGTTTGGCACGCGACGCGGGACCGACGATGAATCGATAAGTTTTCGATTGTGTGGCTATGGTCCGTCTGGTTATTACTGAGTTTATATCGTTTGACTCATGTAGCGTACGTGAGCTCGGCCGTTAACATCTATGTAATTTTCATTGTTAACAAACTAAGCAAATAGCTTGCAATTGTCTACTTAGCTACATTACATGCGTGCGGACCACACACGGCCTGCTCAAGCGAAAAAAAATATTTTTCACGCTCGCTTTGGTTTTCGCCGAAGCGACGACAACAGGAGGTACCATCGTAGAGATTCCTTTTGATCCTAAAGATTACTTAGATGCACAAAACTGATGTGAATAGTGAATAAAACATGACAATCATCAAAGAAAACCCATAAAGGCATGACTATCATCGGCCTAGCGTTATCCCAACTGTATACTCGTATGTTGGGGTCGGCTTCAAGTCTAGCCAGAGTCAGCTGAATATGTATGTATTAAGTATACCGCCACGTTGGTCTAGTGATTGCAAGCATGAGCATGTGGTCTTGGGTTCGATTCCCAGGTCGTGCAAAGTGTTATTGGGTTTTTCAATCTGGAATTTCTCAATAGCAGCCCGGAGTCTGGATTTGTGCCTGGTTGATGACAATAAGCTCACCCCTATTACATGGGACTTACACATAACTGGCGAAATGTGTGTGTACCATAGGCACACCTCTACCCAACCCTTCGGGGAAACAAGGCGTGATGTTAAGTTATTTAGAGAAATACCAGATTTAATTTAAATCCAATGAGCATGATCGCTTATAGGTACTTGGTTGTAACAAGTGATACGGTTAGCACAACCTACTTGTTACCACTTGAGCACTGCACTAGGTCAAGAACACTTGATCTAGGCGATTTATCTAAAGACTGAATCCTTAACAAACACCCACGATATGTCAACACTTAGGAATTAATGCTAAATGGGAATTTTCCCGTATAGCTTAATGTAGGTCTTAACTCGTAATGAAAAATTAAGGTACAGACAAGTTTAATGTGGCTGCAATAATGTTGGTAGAAACCTGGAAGGAGTACTTACTTAGCCCGTCAAAAAATTAAGACCACAGACAAGAGATAGAGAAAATGATTTCACAGTAACATCGGATTTTTGGGCATTATAAGTTTTGAGAAAGGGATTCGATGACAAAGGTTAAGTGGGAAGGAAAATGAATTCTCATTTTAAACCGAGGGCCAAGGTTCATCTTGAAAATAGTAAAAACAGGAAATGCAGAACATACTAATTAAAATATAGACAACTCATCATCCATCGACAACGATCATAATAATCCGAATTTGTCAAAAACAACATCACCAGAGACCACACAAGCTATATTTTTAAAACATCGACAAAAAAGTCAAACAGCCGTTTCGCATTCAGCCTGCAATGACAGCTGTCAATTGAAATTTTAACATGGAATATTGGCGGGAATGCGGAAACTCACCTTTGGATTTATCGAGTTTCGAAAATACTTGAAAGACTTTTAAATAAACTGCGCGAGATCGAAATACGGAGGCTGTCACCTTTACAAGAGAAAACAATGTTCGCCAGTAAAGCCAAAAATAAAAAAGATGGCGAAAGAAAAATAACATTATTAATATTAAGTACCGTAAAAGCAATGGTTTCCTACAAGATAAAGCTTTCCAGTGTGAAAAATGGTAGTTGTGGGACATGATTGCGATCCTTGTTTCAATTGGAAAGTTTTCTAGCTGATAACCCCGATGACACCTGGCCGTCAAGAAATTAGAAGCGATAGTGTTTCGAAGTAGAGATAATGCAACACGGATCCGTGATGGTGTTCGTTTTTCAAAATCAAATAAAGGTCGGTTCCGAAACTTTTTCTTACTGGAAGATCGAATTTGTACGCTATAACATCGTCAATTTACAGTAATTCCTGACTTTAGTAAACCCTCGTTTGCTGGCTTCCATTTGTTTTGATCTATAGTCTAATCTCTTGTCAACTAATATGATGGGCTACAACTGAGTTTTGACAGCTGGTTTACTGATCAGAGAACTTTTTATTAGATGATATTAAATTTTTATTTAATGTTCTGATGAGCTGAATCAAACCAGCAATTAGACGATTTGTGTCTTTGAAGCAAGTAGCAGAAAAACCTCGAACGAGACTGATAAAAGAAAAAAATATCAAAGCAATATTGAGAAAGCATTTAATAATAAACGGAGTTACTTATATTTTTTCAAAAGGTTAATCAGATTCTGATTAAAACAGGCATAAATATTATTGATTAGGAGATTGCCTGTTACTAAGTGCCCATTACTTGGACTACAGACCACATCTGTCTCAAAATTAGCATACAACGAACCACATACCTACCTACCATAAATCACTAAACTAAATTAATATCAACTGATTACTCGATCTCTCGATTGCGGGGAATCGATTAATTCGTAATAACAATTTGTCGTCGCCAGTCATATCTATCGAGCACTCGCCTACTTACAATAAAATAATGTATTCGTCGCTCGATCCTACGTAGCGGCGAAGCGTAGGCGCTTGCCGTGATTGACACGTCTTGATACTTGAACTGTCAAATTTAACATGTGTTTAAATTGACAGTGATGGGTACACGCTTCGGCTATGGTAAAAAGTGGTTTTGTTGATTAAAATGTTGGTGTTATTTGCACGTGTAAGATGTGATTGGTAGAACGTGTTTGTTGAAATACTGTACTGTATCGATTTATATGTACACAAAAGAGTTTTATTTTAATAAATTAATGATAGAGGAAGATGCTAGCAATTACTTCTGTACATTGTTGTTGCATATTTTGAAGAAGGTTCTACGAAACACAGATTTTTTGTTGGGTTACTCTTACTAACCACGATCTCCAAATCTGCTATTAGAATGAAAACGTTTTACAAGCAAAACTGCCATCTGCTATTAGTTATTGCCAGATCTAAAGCAATAAAGAAGACCTTTTTTTAATTACTATCAAAACTTTTTATCCACAAATAACGAAACGCAATCAAAACTTGGTAAGCGGCATTTATATCGTTTCATACAAACTACATACTATAGTTAACTATAGTAGGACCGAGTGTCGTGACCCTATTGCGTGTGTGAGTCATGTTAGCGGCGCGTGCGCAAGACTTTGAGGTTTTAAATTTCGAATATTCGAATTTGCATTAAGTTGGAACGATAAGGCACGCAGTGATTGTATTAGATTATAAAATATGTAATGTAGGTAAGTACATGGCGGCGAAATAGTTACCGTGAATCAGAAGCTATAGGTACTTATGTATATAAACGTGGTTGTTGAAATAAGTCAACTGAGCTTTTATTTTTGACCTCTTTGAAAAGTTTCGTTCATTTTTTTACTGTATTGGCAAGTCAATTGGAAATTGACAGTACTTTGCTCTGGATAAATAAAATCTACTTCTTTTTTAAAAATATTTTAAAGTAAAAGTAAAAATGTCAGAAAGTTTTCGTTTCACGCAACATCCATGGCAATGGAATGGAATTCAACTTTCAAAAGAACGTCTTTAAAAATAAAATAAAATATATGAAAAATAAAATGCTGCATTTAGAGAAGTGCTATACAATGAGTACCAAATGCAAGATTGCCAGTAACAATAATAATGATGGACCTTTACAATTTATTACTTCAAAATCCTATAAGTATATTTCATAGACAAAACAGAGGTGGTACGAAGTAACGAGTCTATTATGCGCTGCGTGGGCTCTATAAGTGTTCGAAGCTAGTTGTTTCAATAATTACATAGTACTAATTGAAGTCTACTTAGACTGGTTAGGGAATACATTTGAATAATTTGACAATCTTATTTATATTTTTGACTGTTCAAGGGTATTTTGTGATGGGTGATATCACGGATACCACCATATCGCACTGGGCCTTCAAGGTGGACTAAAGCCCACTCCTTCGCACAGATAGGAGGACTGAGTTCCAGCAGTGGAGTTATGGACGTCTTTTAGGTACAATACTCAATTCTTTTTTTAAAGAGGCAAGTATATCTGCAGACCAAACATGAACAAAAGTAGACTATTTGCTCAGGTCTTGGCCAGTACGAAGTTTGAAACTATGACAATTCAAAAGATTCTAAGCTCAAATAAGAAGAAAAACAGAAACATACATAAAAGATAATTCAGCTTGGTATTTTACTTGATCTCATCTCAACCAACAAATCGAGTACTGCCGAAGAAATTTAGGAAATCCACGACAATCGTACATAATCAGCCTATAATGTACCCACTGCTGGGACACAGGCCTCCTCTCAGTGAGAGGGAGTGGGCCGTAGTCCAGTAAGCGGGCCCAGTGCGTGTTGGTAGATGTCACATGTCTCCAAATTTTGGTTGTAGGACATGCCGGTTTCCTCACGATGTTTTACATCCCCATTTATGAGAGCAGTGGAGATGAAATATTTTACACAAAGTAAATTGCCTGTCTGGGTTAGAACCTACGACCTAAAACTCGTAAGTCGCGGGTCGTTACCACTGGGCCACTACTGCTCTGACCAGGGGCGTAGCTACCGCCGTATCAGCCGTATCAATAATACGGGCCCACAAACTACAGGGGCCCCCCGACGTGACGTAAAAATTCGTAAAATATTATCCGTAATTCTTATTGATAAGAGGCCCGTAATGAATGAGTACCAAATGAAAAAAATCAAACGAATGAAATTTGTTTGTGGCTTCAAACTCAAAGCATTTATTTCAATTAAACCATTTATATTTGAATTTTCAAGGGGTCGTTCAGTCAGAGAGTTGAAGCTAGTTAGTTGTCCAATCCAAAGCGTAGTTAGGGTATCTATGGAGAAGAAAGGGCAAGAAACTCACAATAATAGCTATACTTGTGTGTTATTTTGTAAAAAAAAACAATACCTAGGGTAGGTATTGTTTTTTGAAGCTTCGCTGTAGTCGGGTAAAAGGGGCCCCCACCAAATTTCGATACAGGGCCCCTTAAGACTAGCTACGCCACTGGCTCTGACCATCGTATTTGCTGCAAATCCTCGAATTGAAAGTTGATTTCCCGCTTGTTTACACCCAAACAGTTATATAACTACAAACACTGAACTAAACTATACTTAATATACGGCACACGCATTCGCGAATTCTAATTACCTCTAACTCAACTCAGGGTCACCACGCCATTTTTGACCGCGGCAAGCGTTGCTTAACCTCAGTAAATCAAACCTATAAAGCAACTCATACAGCTGGGAAGCGTCAAAATTGACTATCTTAACAACATTTAATTTTAATTGTTTTATCGTGGGCTTTACTGTTAGATATAATCATAGTATTTAATTTTGTAGTTATGTTCTGAAGGTTTTTTAAAAGTATTTGAACAAATTTTAATCAATTATTCAAATAAGGATGACAATCAATTTAATACATAAACTCACGCCTTCTTCCCATGGGGGTAGGCAGAAACTACAGAACGCCACCTGCTACGATCCTTACATACTCCTTTTGCCTCGTTTACGTTCATACATGTGGTCATACACGCACGCCGGTTGTGAGTACTACGCACCTGACCTTTCTGAAGAACATCACCAATAAGGTCACTATATGTCTTCCTAGCCCTCCCGGCGTTTCCACTCACATCTGCCTTGTAAATACCTTTTGTTAATCGCCCTTCATTCATCCTCTCAACATGACCAACCCATCTTAGCATACTCTTTTCAATTTTTGTCAATACAACTTCTTTTATACCGCACCGTTGCCTTAACACATCATTCTTCAGTCTATCATTCATAGTCACACCACACATGCTTCATTCATTTGATAATATGAAAATCAATTTAAATATGTAAGCACATTTTAAAAGATGATAGGTTTGTAAGCCACACGTCTTTGGTAACAAAAGTAGTATAAGCTGGCCTGTTCTAATTAAACTCCGCATTACGCTAGGCCAGCTCAAGCTCTTTGTTACCGCCGACATGCGGTCGAGTATACCTATCCTTGCTCGTGTCACTACTTCTTGTGATATCAAACTTCCAAGCAACAGTAGAATACTGCTGTTATAACGAGTGGCTGCATTTAAGGAACAGTTAGAATCATGCCTTCGTCTAAAGTGTTAAGTTTTCTGGGATGAGAACCTTTTGCAGGCTTATTAGTCAAAAATCTACATCACCGATTCGGTAGTGCACCTTAAAAACATTGCAACCGGACAGACTCACTCTCATATAAGTCAAATTGAAAGACCATGGATTCATCCAAAGAATATACAAGTACCTACTCCGATGACCTTGCCAATGTCACTAAGGCAGAACGCAAAATACGTTTTGAAAAATTATGTAGGTACAATTATTAATAAATGTAAGTTCTGAGTCCTGCAATTCTTTGTGTTGTGTACAGCCCACGCGATGATTAAATAAAATAAACAACAATTACACTTATTTATAATTCGGAAATCATGTATGCGCAGAACCAATTTTCCCAATGGTCTACCTCCCATAACGTAGAGACCCTTTTAAGATTTTCTTTATAGCCGCATCAATTTACTGACATACACTTCAACCACAAGAAAATCACCCTTATTGTCAACAAATAAGGATCAAAATGTCAGCAAATAGAACTTGGCCAGTTGGTTATCAGATGTGACAAACGGAATTAATTGTATTATTATAGTTGACGTGTGTAGAATGCTAATAATTGTTAGTCGGTTCGCTTTTTGTTCGTGTTTCCTGGAATAGTTTCGTGGTATTCCGTCAGTGTTCGGCCATCGTTCGGAGAATTCGGCACGGCATGAATATGTCTAGGTTTCGAGTTAACGCGAAACGCTATCCAACTATATCTGTTACTAGTGTGATTTTGGAAGCTCTTTGAATTTTGGATTGTCACGTTTTCATTGAAGAGGCCGCAAGAGCTCGAAACAACGGTATGTTTACGTAATAGAATCGAAATTCGATCTCAGAATAGTTTTATCTATAGTCCAATCATTTATATTGGTTGCACCATCAACCACCCGCTGTTTTAAAGCACCTGCCCCATTTTCGCTAAAGACTGGGTGTTACCAGCAATCGAGTGTAAGGGGTTAAGTAAAACCACAATACCTAACACATGTGAACATCACCTATTCCTTTGATACTACTCAGTGTAATTTGACTATTATATAGATCAAATGATTACGAAATAGTCAATGATTTTTACTGAAGAGTCTATGGATAAACTCCACAATACCTCAAATACGACACATGAGAAATAATTCTCTATGTTTTTCACCCAAAATAACACAACAACAGATCATAAACGACACAAAACGAAGCGATAAAGCCTTGAAACCCTTCATTAAATTCATATTTAATGGCGTCCACAAAAATATATTTATACATCAAGATTAATATTACCATTAGCAAGACCTAACCTTATTTAGAAGAGTGTAAAAACTTGTCTCTGGTCCCAAAATGGCGGCTGAACGAGATAACACCAAAAACAGTAGCATTAGTTGGTAATATTCAAGATATGCCTTTTGAGGTACTCTTCAAGTGTTTTAATTATAAACATTATATATGATACATGGACTTGAATTAGGAGTGAAAGGTGTGCCCCAAAAGTAATTTATTTATGTCAGTTTTTCCTTACGAGGTGTGGGCTTTATGCGTGGGTCACTACTGTAGATGTAAAATCAAGTATGGCCCAGAGATGTTGGGTCAAAGGCCATAAGGCAGATTTTTCGCTGACCGCTATCCTATTATCATAATCAAAAAGGTTTGGCAACTAGTCGTGATGCACTGGACGATGTGCCCCTAGGAACCCGTTTTACGAGACTTGGAATTCATGAAATTCCATTTAAATGGTGGATATCTCGGTAAAATCAATGAAGTATTTTAGAAGGCTAACTAGACTTATATAGCTAAATTCTGAAATTACCAATGGTAAGAAAAATTATAGGTTTTTGGAAATAGTAAACCAGAATTACTTGTGCAAGAATCTATCCACAGATTACCAGATGTAACCAGACCTATAGAAACAACTAAACGCTCTACGTATTGACAAATACCGTACCATAAGGTACCGATTTGTTTTTCCCATAAATAGTAAAAGTTGAAGTGACCACACTGGTAGCCTTGGCAACCGGTAGGTAAGCAATCACTCGTACATTTTAAGCATCGATATTTTAGGCCAATTTACAGGTTATTGGTCCATTGTCGATACCTGAAAGACAACTGAGTTTGAACTACTGAACGTAAATGTCACAAATTAGCACAGTCATTTGTTTATTTTGACAAATCGAAAGTTTTAATTGCTGTTTATGTTTAGAACATTCTTCTTTTTGATAACTAGTGTAACGCAATGGATATTGTTGAAGTGTCAACTGAATACTGACAATAATATGAGAATGTTACATATTAAGTTGTCGTGAGAAAAGTTTTGATTAAGAAAGTTGATGTCTGTAAAGAGTAGAGGAAGACCAAAGAAACTATTGATGGATTGTGTGAAAGATGATATGGCTAGAAAGGAGGCGACTACCGAGATGACGACTACTAGAGAAACATGAAATAAGAACACATGTTGCGCCGAACCCAAATAAATTGGAGATAAGAGCAGGATAATGATGATGACGTCATATTGTTGCAATTTATTCTTCTAGGTGTCTCATAATAATATACGTAGTAAAGAAATAATAAAAAAAACCGCTGCAAAAAAAATGCTGCAAATGAATGCTGTGAAAATGCGTTCCTTGCGAAGCATGTGTGGTGTGTCTTTGAATGATATGCTGAGAAATTATGTGGTAAGACATCGGTGCGGTTTAGAAGATGTAGTGACAAAAATTTAAAAGAGTATGCTTAGATGATTTTGTCATGTTGAGAGGATGAATGAAAGGCGACTAACAACAAGGCAGATGGGAGTGGAAACGCCGGGAGGACATATAGTGACCGTATTGGTGACGTTTTTCAGAAAGGTCAGGTGCGTAGTATTCGCAACCGGCGGCGTGCATGATCAGATGTATGAACTTAAACGAGGCAAAAGGAGTATTTAAGGATTGTAACAGGTGGCGTTCTGTAGTTTCTGCCACCCCTGGCAAGAAGGCGTGAGTTTATGTATGCATGTGTATGTAAAATTAAATACAATTATTACACAAAGAATGCATCAAGAGGCAATTAATAAAACGCAATCTCTATAAGGATTTCCATAAGTCATGTTATGTAAGGAGGAAGTATTCTCCATAATAACTGTGCTACATAATAAAGACATCAGCTGTCTCATTTATGTATAGAATTTTTCTTATGACGTAGACGTTGCATGCAGCGAAAAACGAGGTGCATAAAATGTTGTGTACAGCGAAGTTATAATAGTATCACAAAATTCTAAAGCGTCTGTTCAGTCACCAGACTGATATAACCCATTGCAGTTAAACGAAAGGGGCTATTATTAATCTGTGGATCTTGGTTGGTCTACCAAAAAACACCGTCGCACATTTTAGTATCCCAGCCTTTTCTCACTTTTAACCAGGACCGTATTATATATATCTGATAGTGCGACATATTATTTGTCAAAAAATTACATAATTATCACATTTTCACAACAGTTGCTGTTACTAACAAACTTATGGACCAAGTCTGAATTAAATAAATATTATTATTATTATCATCGGGAGCGATCTTTTTTCTCAACTTTTAGGCTGGTTTTAGCTACATTTACGGGCCAAAGCCAAGTAAATGCAGCGTGTGGTGAATTTTATGGTGAGAGTGTACTTTCGTCTAATTGCATGAACTTCCTAACGATTCTGCATGTGTTTAGGATGGCTGCTTTCTGCAGATCAATTTAAAGGGATTCTTCTAGGTCTATTAATTTTAGGCTACGGAGGAGATGGTTGGGAATAACACCTGTCATAGAGAGAACGAGAGGAACAACATAAACTTTATTTTGTCTCCAAATTCTTGTAACTTCTTCTTTGAGGTCAACGTATTTGCTTATTTTTTCAGCGATTGTTTTTTGTAGGTTATTAGTGTTATTATTAATAAAGCCAAACTATAAGAAAAAAACTTACAAAATTTTATTTTCAGTTTAGCGGTTTGGCATCCGTCATCTTTCGCCAGGCGGTTTTATTAAATAGGGCCCAGGTTTTGCCTCAAGTCATCGAGACACAAACAAATGCATATCCCCTTTTCGCCAAACAAAAGGCCACTCCAACACAAGACCTTATCATCGCCCTGACCTTATTGGCAAACCAAAAAATGGCTGCCCTTAGCATAAGCGCGCCAATAAAAAAGCAATTTCAATAACATAAAGCTTCCTGCACATTCAAATGATAACAACATTACTCACTCCTGACTCAAGTCAAGCATCCGCTTAAGGTCTTCATTTAATTAAGTACACTAAGTATGTACGGCAACGCGCACTGATACAAGGATGTCATTATCGCAGTGTGGTGCCACCTTAAAAGGCATGCAATTTAGCCAATTAACGATGGCAGGCTCAAGGTCGGAGCGGTTATTGAGAAAACGTGTTGTAACATAACCTTAAGTGTGTTAGGCTGTCTACTGTAGAAGAGTGAGGAGTTTAAAATTGATATGAGAACTTTTTTGAGGAGGCCCTGGACTGATTCGGTATTGTTAGCTCAACAAGAAGTGTATTTGTTGTAAGTACAGGACAGACTCAAAAACTTTATCTTTCGGTAAAGATCCTATGCTGAAGATGACGCTTGGAATTTCTGCTACGATGACTATTCATAGAAAATGTTGTCATAATAAATGACCTTGGCTGGTCATGCTTAAATATTTAGGTGAATATATCAGGTCACACCGAGCTAACCTATACTAATTTGCTCCTATACTATTTTCTGCGTGAGAAAATTTTACAATTCAAACCTTCACAAAAAATATTCTCACAACAGGCCCATGATTTTAGTATTTAATCCAATTTTCAGAATTCGATCCTTGACCAGGTATGTTTACAAAGAAAGCTGCCTTATATGGAGTGCCAGTTTTTGGTGATCGTCTGTGCACGCAATCACAGATAGCAAAGCATTGGAGATCAGACGTTGTCGTCTAATGACGCACAAATAAAAAAACACAAATGCTCCTTGCATTAGTAGTTTTATTTGTGACTTCTGTTTCAAGAAATGTCCCGATTCTGTACGACGCAAGTCATTGATAACACTTTGACCATTCATCATTAAGTTCCCTTCAAAATGGTTGAGCTGAATGGTGCTGATCCATACGTCATGTTCGCGAACGGGCGCCGTCTGTAGGGA
Source organism: Griposia aprilina (assembly GCA_916610205.1). Classification (NCBI taxonomy): domain Eukaryota; kingdom Metazoa; phylum Arthropoda; class Insecta; order Lepidoptera; family Noctuidae; genus Griposia; species Griposia aprilina. Next base: position 13,670,419 of record OU744304.1, on the reverse strand, counting down.
CTGGTCATCTTTTAGGTGCCACGGCTTTTTTTAATTTTGTGAATTGTTTTTTTTTTCTTTTTTATTACGGATGCTTTTATAATTTCAACATGAATGATGTAACCAATTTTTTTTGTAAGTTTATGTGATTTAAAAGAGTGTCCATGGAGTTTCTTGCCCATTCTTCTCCATACTACCTACTACGCTTTGGATGTGCAACTAGCTTCATTTTTCTGACTGACCGACCCCTTGACAATTCAAAAGTGCCTGTAATTGGTTTATTTCAAATAAATGCTTTGAATTTGAGTTTGACCTTGAGCTGACCTAGCGAAGCATGGAGTTTCAATAGAATAAGAGGCCAGCTGATACTGTTTTTGTTACCAGTAGCATGCGGCCTGCTGTACGCACGCCATCAAAGATAATATTATTATTGGACTACATTTTACTCGCAGCTACAGCAAAAAATATATCATCCTTGTTTTAAGCAAAAATCTGCATATTCAGAAATATTATTTATTCTTTTTGAGTTCACTTTTGGGAAAATCCAACTTATGCGGTGTTAGTTTGGTTAGAACATAATTATTTTCTTTTACATTTAGGTACTGCTAACTAAGACTATGCCACCAATCAATAATACCCTTTACCACAACCACATAAGAAACATTTTAGCTCACATCTCAATGAAGGTACAGCTTTGAACTGTAACCTCCTGTAGATACGGTACGGTAGGGGAAATCCATTATTTGTTTACAACTATAGTCGATATTAATTAATGAACAGACGTCAAACCATGGTGATATGGTACGAATATAGAAACCAGTACCTATTTATAATGACGTCGACCTAATGATACTGAACGGGAAGACGTTAGAGATGTCTACGTACGGACGAATGACGCCTGTTGCATTAAACATATTAAATCTGGTGACGTCACAAATAATCTGGACCAATTAGATCGTTGAATTTGTCTCAGAGGTCATAAAATGGATCATAAAAAGTATGATTAGGGCCTCGACAAACTGACGAATGTGACGAGACCTAAGTAGAGTAAGGCGTAACCTCGGCAGTCAGATATGACTATGCTACGAACCTTACTGATTAGCAACTCTTTGCATCATAAAATGAGCTAAAAACTTCAGGAGGCAAAAAAAAGGTTTAAATTCAAGTCGCAATAAATGTCAAAAACTAGTCAAAATTGTAGGGAAATTAGAGGATTTTTTTTAAACAAAGAGACAGATAAAAATGCGAAAGTTCTTAAAAATACGCGAAGTGCAAAGAGCTATCCTCCTAGACACCTTCAGGAGGCAAAGAACGTTGAAAATTCAAGTCGCAATCTCATCTCGGTGACAATCAATGTTAAAAACTTGTCAAATTTTTTGGTAAGTTACAGATTTTTTTGACCATTTGAGACTGGAAATAGAATGCGAACGTTTTTAAAAATACAGGAACGGCTCATGTTATTTTTAGATAGGCAAATCTGACCGTTCCTGGCATGTTAACCGCAATCAAGTGCAGTACCACCAAAACAAGGAAACTCTAATGTCGATAATATTTGTATAACTATCCTTATTACTTAAGGGGACTACATGACCTAAACACAAGTTTTATAATGCCTAAAAGTATATGATCCACTGCAGCAGGCTTAGCACAAGCACCGTCTTGTCGACGGAAGAATAGACAATAATGACGTTTCGTGAAGACAGTACGACGGCAGCAAAGTAGAAAGAGTCAACTGCACTTATTACGAAATTCAGTAATTTATTAACGTTTATCTTTTATTTTGCTTATATCTCGAAAATGGTGTGTCCTATCGCAAAAATAATGAAAATTTCGACCCCCTTTAAGAAATCCTTAAACCCTTAAAACTCAACATGTAAGTAATCATTTTTCACATTTTCCATACAAAAAGTGAAAAATTCCTTTTTTCCTATCCATTTTTATACTTTGTGGCCGTCGAGTAAAAAGTTTTCTACTGGTTTTAGACAACTGTCTTCTGAAATAGTCTACATTAAAAAGGACCTAGTTTACGATCGGCAGAAACGAAAGACAAAATGACAGATTTTAGAAGGACTTTTACGGTGCGATGTCAAAAATAGAGAAACGAAATGTCACTTTGTAGTATTGGAATAGCCGTGTCTATTCTTCGAAGAGATAGACAGCGCCATGCTAAGCCCGCAGTAATCAAAATAAGAAAAATATATTATATTCTTCAGGATATATGCTAGTTAGATAGCGTGTTGACAACATAGTACAACTAATTTAGAAGACTGGGATTCGTCCTTCGACGGGCATCGGGTGATACAAATATAAAAGCAGTTGCAGCATTGTATAATGCGCTTATAAGAACTCAGCTTGAGTATAATGCTGCCATATGGGCTCCGCATGAGGCTAAATATAGTCTCATGTTAGAGCGCATACAAAACAAATTCACCTGATTTTTGTACATGAAACTTTACGGTGTCTATCCCTTCTATCCGTAGATGTACCCAACCTTATTCGTTATCGGTATGGTCGGGTACAAGAAACTAAAGGCAAGGCGGAACTTAGCTATAACCACATATGTATTAAAACTATCTCGTATTAATACCTATAATTCCGGTGTTTTGAAGGAGATTTGTCTGAATGTGCCCGACAATTACGTACCGCGGCGCCGGAAGCCACGGTTACTAGCATGAGTGCCACAAGCACGAACCAACTTGCTCTTCAAAGCGCCACTGACGCACGCCTTGCACGCACTGAATGACACGGCTGACAGGATCGATCTATTTTCCTGCTCTCTGAACGAATTCACAAAACTAATATTGTATGTGTTATGTTAGGTATTTAAGATTGATTTATTAAGGCCACGCTACCGTATTAGGATTTTTCCTGTAATGATAGCAGTGTTTGTGATAGGTAATAATAGAAAATAAATAAATAAAATTGATACCTCTTAAAAATTCTTTTAACGATTATTAACCATACTAATATACATGCAATTCTGATTTTACAAACAACATATTAACGTAATAGTGATTTTTTGTAAATAGATTATTGCTTCATATTTTGCAATAAATTATCAGCGTTGTGTCATCGCGTTTCTCTTTCTTTTCTATGCAGTCCGACAGTGACCGTACTCTAGCTATTGTCAGCCTCTTAAAATTGACTGGATTGGCCAGAAGCAGGATTTTCTAAGGGGCCAGCTTTGTGAAGTAGTAGAACCAAAAATATAAACCTCATGCCATTTAAGCGAGAGGTACCTAGCAATGGAATGCATTGGGTTAGGTTGGCACAAGTCTTCACCATCATCTCTCTAGCCAATTCCTCTTCCCAACTTTCTTGGGATCGGCTTTGAGTCTAACCAGATGTAGTTGGCCTCCACAACCCAGTTATTTTATTTTATTAAAGCAATATTCTAGTTTCCGGACATAATATTCGGAATAACCAACGACATTAAGGAAGTCTGAGACCCATAATAATAATCGTAGTACTATCAGTTGCAACCACAAAACACATGGCATTTTTATGGAGTGCACGATTTAATTCAATATATTATTGAAATAGAAATTGGTTTTCATATATGGTATGTCAATTTACCTTTACGTTAATGCGGTTTAAAGAACAATTAAATATTATAATCGCTTGTGTGGTTTATAAAACAAATTATAATTATAATTTAAACCTGGAATAAAAAAGGGAATACTAAATTAGGCCAGTAATTAATTTACTACCTATAATTGCGTTTTCCCCTTACCGAATTTGGTAAGGTTCCAATAGCCTTCTAGCTAACGATGTAACTCCTTAGGTTATTTAGAACCAATACTGCACCACATCCTTAACAGTGGTGTTCCTGGAGGAACAAGTTTAACACCAAACCAGAATTTTGTAAGAGCTTTTCCTTCCTTAAATTGACCGAGCGAGCGCAAAGCGTCTTCGTTTCAGCTTGGGCAAAAATGCTTTCGTATGTCCTGATGTCCGGCGGATGGCTGTTCTCCTGTACAGGTCGCATTTCTCAACCGATTCTCGTGAAATTTTGTGAGCAGGTTCGATAATTATATGGTTTTTTTTTGTCGATTCTATTTTTCGAAATTTTTCTACATGGCGGAGATATGGGGGTTGAAAAATCATATTTCAGCCATACCGCGCGTTTTGTTTTGGGTAAAAGTTTATTCAGTTTTAAGCTATGCAAAGACAGACTCGCCAGGTCTACAGGTCACAGAGCCACTAGTAGTATTAAGTAACATAATGTACATCCATTACATATAGAGACTCCCTCAATGCCTCGTAAAGCACGTTGAGCTGCTGGTCCCGGCTGTCATTCGTAGATCTTTGACAGTCGTTCCCGTCCCAAAAGTCTAGCAACCAGTCTTACCAAGGGGTTTCATGTTTTCCAGTCAGGAACAGGCTAGGCAGATTGAAAAGTATTAAGTAACTTTTTGCTAGGTAACTGTTAAGCAATACTTATTGGCCATGGCTACGTTTTCAAGAAAATAGGCGACCCAGGTAGGCGATTTACTTTGTGTATTTAATTTCATCACCACTGCGCTCAAAACGGTGAAAGAACACATCGTGAGGAAACCGACATGTCCTAGAACCAAAAATTCGTAGACATGTGACATCTACCAACCCGCCCTGGGCCCGCGTGGTGTTTTACAGCCCACTCCCTCTCACCGAGAGCAGGCCTGTGTCCGAGTAGTGGGAACATTATAGGCTGATTCCTAAGCTGTAGTTTATAGAGGTATGAGGAACAGGGTGTAAAGTTCACTCATACTCTTTGGAAAAGGGAGGATCCTCCGACCAGACGGGTGTTGTGTCTGGTGGGCAACTGCCCGACGGTTGATGTTGGGACGTTGTATATATGCTAATCCCGCGGTAAACTCTGCTTGCGCGATGCAGGATTTGCGTGACGTCAGTATGACGTGTAGCTCGCATGTGGCGATGTTTGATACCGCTACAAGTTGATTTAAGGAACCTTTCTACTCTTAGGGGTTCTAAGGATTCTGCAGATGCTTATCTAAGTTATTGCATAGGATAAATACGCACCACTAATAAAAAGCTCTAGTATTATTTTGAAACCTTTAAAGTGCCTATGTTTTGACAACACTAATTAATTGACAACAACTGAGAACGCTAATAAGCTGATGTTTTCATTAACTGCAGGACACCGGATTTCCTCTACTACATACTGATAATGGTTTATTCATAATATTCCTTAACTACGTAGGTACGTCTGCGATAAGCATCTTCCTCAAAACCTAACAGAAAATACCTTTTTCAAAAACATTCGCAGCTTAGTACCTAACTGTTCAAACTTAACGAATTTACGGTAATTTTTATCGCAATAACTACTGGGGATTCCTGTCAAGTGGTAATCCCATATTTGACCGATAAAAATATATACCATTACTCATCAAACCAGTGAATAATAGCTTTAAGAAGGACCAAGTTACATTTGCATGTGGAAAAATAAATGTCAATCGAATTTGGGCTCTGTCACCTCGCAATAAGCCCGCTAATTTGTTTTGGTAGGTCCATAATAATAGTTGTAAAACTGCTTACTATTTACTAGTACATGCTGGCTGGCATTATTTTTTTATTCGAGCTTTATTTCATTAAGAGCGATACCATCGTGCCACCCACGCTTAAGGTATAATGACTTGCCATATCTAACTCGCCTAGTAAGACGGTACAGTCGTGAACACAAGGCGTACCGTTAATTTTGACCTATTTTCAAGTCTTAGTCACATGTGGTTGTACCAAGCGGAAGTTATTATAAGTTTGTTAATTGTTTAAGTTAAAAAGTTATAACAATGTCATCAGAGTTTATTAAACTATGTTTAATAGCAATAGGTGAGGATATAAATTGTATAAAAATAGTAGGTGCGTTATCTAGTCTAGTTAAATATTATTTGACTGGCTTGTGCCCGTGACGTCATCCGTGTGAAATTTCTTGTTTAAACATAAAATAAGTATATCCTATGACACTTGGCAATACTGTAGCTTCACAGTAGTGAAAGAATTTTCGGAATCGGTTCAGGAGTTCCGAAGACTAACCCCTACATATAAACTCACAAAATTTACCTTTTTATATTATTAGTATAGATAAGCATTTACTGATTAACCATTGATTTATCACCTTGGTGATTGAAGATAGTGCATTTAATAATGAATTTTAGTAAAAACCTATAATGGATGACAATAATTAACATAATGCACTTCAGACTTCAAACGATCAAAAAAATCTTAAAGGACAAACCTTTACAATAGTAAAAAAAAACTTTCAGTATTATACAGCGTGTATCAGAAATGTGTGGTCATATTTAAGTGGTACCTACAGACCATCAAGCTGATCGACTTTTTCAATGTGACCTACATCGTAATCGTGAAAAAATTACCAGCTGTCCGATAGAAAACTCCAATTCCTACTCGACCCAAATTTATGGGCAGCAGTTTTTTCTTTCTCAATTACGTTGTTGGTCCCATGGACACAGTTATTTAGTTTGATGATCCGTACTCTTAAATATGACCACACATTTTGGATATACACTACAGCGATTATACAGCGTGTACTATTTACTTTTTTTCTTTTTGCACATTTTACTAAGTGCTATCTTAACGGGAATTTAGTCAATAGACAATATCAATGTACGTCTATCTTCTGATAAGAGCGCAGTACCTACATAGCTAGGATACATTACCTACTGTGTTCCTGTAGAGCCTTGCACAGTATTGTAATGATTTATAGCTCTGTTTTAATTCAATGGTTTACTTTGAATTAATTGTATTTCTTTAAAAATACGGACTGCCTGGTTGGTCTAGTGGTCGCAAATGTTACTGCTTAGCATGAGGGCCTGGGTTCGATTCCCAGGTCGTAAAAAGTAGTACCGTCAAACGGGGTGAATAGGGATGCAGTGGTGAATCGAGACAAAACTATAAAAGGGACTTTAACATTGAAATACAAACTACTACTACTTAAACATAACTGGCGAAATGTGGGTGTGCTATGGGTACACCTCTGCCTAACCCTTCGGGGAATACAGGCGTGAAGTTATGTGTATGTGTAACATTGAAATAATATAGTTTGTTGCCAAAAAGGACTACGTGTTTAATGTATTATAATTAACGATTAAGTGCAATTGGCAATAAACTATATTATTTCAATGTTAAAATCCCCTTTAAAGTTTTGTTTCGATTCACCCCTGGATCCCTATTCACCCCGTTTGACGGCATGACTTGGGTTTTTCCATCAGAAAGCTCTGAGTAGCAACCCGTAGTCTATATTTGTGTCCGGTTGATGGCTATAATATGTTCGCCCCCTCTTGTGACAAAATTTAGGTAGGTTATCTACACCTCTGTCCAACCCTTGTGAGAAACAGGGCTTGATGTCATGAAAAATAAATATTATTTCAGTACGAAAGTATTAAAACACCGACTGGCGATTTATAAATAGGAATAGTTACAGCTCCCTACTATTTCAGGCAATTGACGAAATGTTGTGCAAAATTAAACTAGAGGAAAACCACAATGCTAATTACGGTACAATAACAAATTAACACTTTTTTGGAAACAAACTACATTTACAAGATAGTTAATAACATATAGTTACAATACCCAGCCTGTTACTGTAGCACGTGCAGGGCAATGGCCTCTCTCTTCTCATACAGAGAAGACACGTGCTGACAGCGTGGTGATTAGTGCTCATGCCTTCTCTATATGAGAATAGACCTTTGCCCTCCAATGGGACAGTAATAGGCTGGTATTATTCTTATTTATTCAAAGACTAGAATGTTTAACGCGGTCTTTCTTGTCCACGACTTTCAAATAGCCATTAAAAATACTAATCAATAGATTAAAAATAATAACATTTGTTTGACCGACTATACCCAGCATACTACGCTTATTTCGTCGTGGCGCAGAGTTCACGTCCTCGCCTCCTGTGTTTTAAATCTCACAGAGAAAGTTACGCGAGGTCACCGTGATTATTAATCAGATAATTATAACAATTGACAAGAGCAAGATATATATACCATATTTTATTTAAATACCTAATACTGCCGTAAAGCTATTAAGAAGCCTGCACGAAAAGGTCGCTGAATGAATGTGGAAGAAGGTAGGTACAAACTGTCCTAATGTCGCAAACTATGGCCCAACTCCTATGCTGCCCTCTGTGTCCCAAAAAATGCAGACAAAGTGACCTCTGCGCTGCCACCGACAATGAAGTGGCAAAGTTTTGGACCAACAAGATCCAAAATACTGTTGTACAGTCGCTAGCAGGTCAAGCTACACGAAACTGTCAAATTTCTCCAAACGATTTTAAATCTTAAAATGTTGATAGTTAAGTTCAAAATCGAATGAGGAAATCTGACAGTTTGTGGTAACTTGATGTGCTGATGACTGTACCAACGACACGAAGATAAAGAAGTATGTAGGTATAGAAGCAGTAGGCTTTAGTTGAAACATTTGTGTATTTATTTCCTACATATGACTTCCTTCCTGTTAAGTGCTGATTATTTGGCTGATAAGTAAAGATAGTGCTATTCGCTCCATGTATAATACTGGTATTGAGTATTGAGTTGCATTCGGTTAGATTAGAAGCTGACCCTTACATAGTTGAGAAAAGGCTAAGCTGAATATGATGATGATGATGATGATGATGATGATGATGATGATCAGTAGTGGTATACTACGCTTTTTGCATAGTGGCGACTGCATACTATAGTTATAAACAGAACATAGGTACAGGGAGAAACTTTAACCAGTGCGCAAACTGTAACCGTGAATTCGGTTGTGTTTAGCCCCCCCCCCCCCCCAGCGTAGATATTTTTAGTTGGTTATCAAAAAAAAAAACGGATGTTTCATAGAAAAATGCAATACCGACGCGGTCAAAATTTATGGAACAATTTATCTAATTTTTATTACCGACTAATAATTTTTACAGTTTGCGCACTGGTTAAAATTTCTTCCTGTATACACTGCCCCCTTACATGGGACTTAAACATAACCGGTTGAAATGTAGATGTACTATAGGTAAACCTGCCTAACCCTTCAGGTATTACAGGCGTGATGCTATGTTATTATACCATGCCGACAGTACTATTAACACAAGGTAAAACGCTCTATATTTTTTATGTTATTCCTATTTTTGTTTTTAAACCACATCGTAGAGTAGATTTGTGTCCAAATAAGGAAAAGTACATTTAATAATAATATAGCTGTAATCTGGAACAAAATGGATGGTCTGGTGAGGGAAGACATGAATGAAAAGGGAGTGAATGGTAATAATAAAGTTGCGACTGATAGAGAAGATTAATCTCAATCTGCTTGTTTGCAATCTAACCGGATGCAGCTGAATACCAGTATTTAAAATAGAGCTGTGGCGGCGTCTACATCGCCACATGCGAACTACGCATCACACTGACGTCACGCAAAATCCTGCATCGCGCAAGCAAAGTTTACCGCGCAACTAGCATAATATAGAACGTCCCAACTACATTTCTGATCTCCACAATCCAGTTATTGGGTAACACGATACTTTGTAACCCTTTGGTAAGTCTGTTTGTCAGACTTTAGGGCTTCTGACTACCCGTAATAACTGTCAAAGATGACAGCCGGGACCAACAGCTTAACGTGCTTGGCACGGGGGTCTCGATATGTAATGGATGGTCTCCCATCCACTATCAAACTGGCTGTTATTATTTAGCCACGAGCTCCTCACGACGAAGAAGAGAGAAGAATAGAAGAGAAAATTGGAAAGTTTGCGACCCCAAATAACATGGGACCAGAGGACCTAGATAAAGAGACATTCTATACATCGATAACTATGATGGAAAATTCAAAAATTTATGAGCTCATGTCACTCCAGTTGAAGGTAGTTGTAGAAATACGAAACGCTTTGACAGCGATTGCCTAGGCCCTCAGGGCAGGCAGAAGATGACAACTTATAATGGCCATTTGTATGACTCAAATAATAGCTACATCATCTACTTACGAATATCATTGAAACTAAACTAACCAACTCAAATATGCTACTCAAGTCATCTCACAGAACAGTAGAAATCTAAGCGAAAGAAAAACGAATGTACAGTTAGCAAAAAAAAACGATTCACAGTTTTTAAATCATAACTCTATTCTTTTACCTCTTTCTGTTTTTTTCTCTCATTTTTATTGTTTGTATTTCCTGTATAGCCCAAATAAAAATAAAACATATTATTTATTATATTTTTGTTCTCAACGTATCGATTGCAAATAAGACAGTTGTGAACATTATAAGTAATATATATTTTTTTGTTCTTTTTTTATTCTATTTGGTATTAGTAGTAGGTACATATGTCAAAAAAAATGGGAACAGATTTAACATTAAAACAACACAGCCCTTTGACTTATGCATGGAATGTTGAAACTATCTCATTATTTTGTGTCTATACAGATATTAAGCCGTTGGTCGTGGCTGTCATTCGTAGATTTTTGACAGTCGATACGGCTAGTCATAAGCCCAAAAGTCTGACAATCAGTCTTACCAAGGGGTATCGTGTTACCCAGTAACTGGGTTGTAGAAGTCAGATAGGCAGTCACTCAACCGGAAGCCGTAACAACATACTTGGCAATAGACTAGGCAAATTGATTGAAACATATTAAATCGACTTTCGTTGTTAACCATACCCATCTACTTAAGTCAATTCAAGTAATCTTCGTGATAGCTTAATTAAGTTGCTTTACTTACTAAGCATCGCCTTTTATAAGCAAGAATGTAACATTACTTATAAGGAACAATATTGCAAGTTCCGGACGACATAGTTTTTTATATTTCCACTCACATTTAGGTATTACAAGTTTTTTGTTTGTTTTACTAATGGATCTTTGTGGTATTAATTGAATTCTTATTATGTGTTGGTAAAGACATTATATTAATATGGTTAATTATGTGACTGGTAATAGGTACATATTATTAATTAAAGTCGCTTTTCTGTATGTGTGATCGCGTTGTTCTTCTAAACTACGAAACAGCTTATGATACAGTTTTCACCATTATTTAGAAATTTTATTGCGGAAGGCTTATTTGTATAATAATTGATAGGTATGATAAATTATAAATGATTGTATTTCTGTAAGTATGTTTGTACAAAGACTTCACGTCAATCATATTTATTAAACTAGGTGAGGTCGGCGTTTCCTATGTATGGCCTAAACAAACTCAGAGATCACAGTCTCTTTTAAAGTTCAGACATAATCTTAGCCAGATCATGTGAAGACCATATAAATTAATGTCTTTTGAGGAAAGAACCACACAGATTGAGTGGACCTGTCCAGTTAGTGCACGCATTTGTCAGTAATCGTGCAGCTCAACTCAGAACTTAAGGAGCTCAACGATTATTATAATTTATATTAAACTTTTATACATATAAAATAAAGAATTCCGGTGTTTTACCAAGTCGTAAGAACCGTGCGAAGTAGGGGCGGGTCGCCAGTTCTTATTATGTGTTGGTATAGACATTTTAGATAATTACTGTGGCTAAATGACCGGTAATATGTTGCTAAGATACCTTTTAGCGTTGATGGAGTTATTATAAAGGTATGAGGCGAGATCTTGCGCAGGAATAATTTATAGTGAATACTTCGTGGCGTTTTTTAAATTTTTAGAAAAATGGCTAGGTAATAAATCACTATTATTTTTGTTTAACAGTAGTATTTGTTTTTTTTTAATTAAATCACGAGGCAGTTTTGGCGCTTTTTTGTATACAGGGTGGTAGGGATATCGATGCGCAACCTGTTAACATGGATTTAGTACATGATTCTGAACGCCCTTGCTTACATTTTACGTGCGTCCTATTCCCTACATTTTGACCGCGTAGGTGTTGCACTTTTCTATGAAATATCAGTTTTTTTTTTTTATAACTGGCGAATAATTTTAACGCAGAGGGCTTCAGAGGCTTACAAGACCTAAAGCGCGGTCACTGTCGGATTACATAGAAAATAAAGAGACGCGCGATGACACAACGCTGGTAATTTATTGCAAAATATGAAGCAATTATGGATTTACAAAAAATCTATTCATTGGACTAAAAAATTAAAACATTATTACGTTAGTATGTTACTTGTAGAATAATCTGACAAATAATCTGAATGTTTGTATATGGTTTTTATCGTAAAAAAAAATTTTTTGAGGTATCTTCGTGATTGTCTTCTATCATATCAAGTTAATTGTATTATGTTTTCAACACACTATCTAACTAGCATATATCCAGAAGAATATCATATATTTTTCTGATTTTGGTTACTTCAGTGGATCATATATTTCTAGGCATTATAAATTTGCGTTTAGGTCATGTAGTCCCCTTCAGAATCATGTACTGAATCCATGGTTTCAATTTGAGGGGCGATGTCCGTGCCACCCTGTATAGAGAAATCAATCTAAAATATCAAATCAACATAATATTATTATATCCAGACTTCCATACTAATATAATAAATGTGAAAGTAATTCTATCTGTCTGTCTTTTACCTTATCACGCTTTAACGGCTGAACCGATTTTAATTAAATTTAGCACACAGGTAGATCATGACCTCCTGCCGGGGTCGCGGATTGTTCGAAAGAGTTACCGTGGCCCTGGCGCACAGGCAACTGAAGGAACACGGGTGGGTTTTAGTCAGTAAGAGTCTGACACGCCCTTCCGCTCCGCCCAGAGCGGGAGAGGTCATTTGATGATTTCCCACCCAAAAAAAAAAAAAAAAAAAAAAAAAAAAAGGTAGATCATGACCTATGTTAGGACATAGGAGACTTTTTATTCCGGTAGTACGTTCACGTGGGCTAAGCCGCGGGTAAAAGCTAGTATCCTATAAGATCTTCCCCCCTTTTTATACAAACCTATTATTATTTAAAGACTTTGTATAAATTATGTAGAATATAAGTTATCTATTTATTTACATTGAGATAATATACTTATACTTGTATATGTTTCATTGTAAATTTCTATCTAAAACCAATGACTGAATAGAAAAAAAACCATAGCGAAAGGAAAACACAATTTCACAAGAATTACTATTAAAGCAAATATCAAGAAAATAATAAGAGACTGTTTGTCAAGTCATGACGTCAAGATAACTATTTGATTATTTAAAACTAATTATACGAGTATCTGTAGGAATAGTACTGGTATCTAATAATATTTCAAAATATTTAAATTTCGAAGTGTGTACAAGATTGGAAGTTTTCTGCTGACTCATTCGGGTTGATGCTCCGAAAGTTTTAGACAGTCCTACATTATTCTGTAAACATTTGTTGAGTTTGTCGTTATTACAAAAAAAAAAACTTCTTTTGCAGTTCTGCTTGAAGAAATTTCTTAAGAAAAAAAGCAGTGCCTTTTTTGCTCAAATCGTGTCTTGTGTCGTATCTCTATGTATTTTACTGTGTGTACATAAATAATAATAAATTAATAAGAATGCCGAATTATAATTTTATTATTAGTATATGAATACAAATTTCGTGATGTATTATTTTCCTCTAAATTATAAGATAAAGTCTGATATAGGTTTGATTTAGTGAAGAAACCGGCAATAATGTGACATTTACTTTATTTTAATGCTTACTCACATTAATCACATTTGTATAAATACGTAAACCTTCATACAATTTGAATGCATAAGTACCTACTTTGTATTATCTTCCTTATCCTTATTCTTAATTATTGAAAATAATTATTTTATTTTGACCAAGATAAACAGTTAAACCATTAATCATAAAAATAAGCATAATTTTAAAATAAACAAAAAGTGTGTACTCAAAATAATATCAGGCAAAACATTGTGTATGTAACACAAAAAAAAAACATTTCGACGACTGACAGAAAAGCTTTGTACATAACTGTACGCACTCTACCAGCTACATAACTATTATATACACAATACAAAAAAAAAACACGTAACTGCAATAAAAGAAAACAGGACGTTCTCTTTATAAAATACAAAAATTACTTACCTAGCATTTTACTCAAATCAGCATTATGCAGATCGGGATTCTCGTCAGCCAGCTTCTTTCTCTCAACCTTCGCCCACACCATGAACGCATTCATCGGCCTCCTTATTCTAGCCTCCTTTAGAGCCTTAGCCTGGCCCATCTTGGTCGCGAATGGGGCTCGTGCATACTGCTGTGTGGAGTAGTCCCTGCCAGTATCGTAAGGGCTTCTGTAGTCATATTGCGCCCTGTAATCAAGGCCATAAGGTAGGGTAGACCATACTACAAGTTCGGGGCTCGTTTGTTCTTGCACTGAGTCGGTACTGTTCTCGACGGCTCCTTGCACGTATTGTTCGTAGGTACGATGGTACGTAGGGGGGGATTCTGCTATGCCTGCTCCTCCGGAATCCATCATACTGGAAAGAGAAAATTTCGATCAGTAAGAGAGTTGAAACCTACATATAATTTATAACTAAACAGTAAGGGACATAGACGAGAAAATTGTTGACATGAATTCCGTGCATGATTCCAGACCCAGCAGCGTTCAAATTATTCATCGGTTATTAAAAAAAAAACAGCTGTTCCATCTTGTTTGACCGGGTAGGCACTTTTCTCTATAACAGCAGTTTTTTTTTTAAATAACTGCTGAAATATTTCTGTTCTGTGGGGGATTAAGAATCCTGAGCTGAATTCATGGTAACAGCGTGCGCGTCCATGTCTCTAACACCGTGCCTAAATTCGTTAATGCTATTTCCACAAAACACACAATGATTTGAACAAAGAATAAGTCTAAACTGCATATTTTTTAGACACTATGATGCAATTTTTCCCAATTATGATATTCATATTCAATCATTCTTTCTCTTAAAACACGTCATGAATATAAAATAGAAACCTAAGTATTTCAGCACATTACGAAATTCACGATGAATTTGTTCATTTATTCCAGTCATAACAAACACTACGTAATAAATACTAAAATAAATAAAATGGCATCCAGTAAATAGGTTTACCTAATAATACAATATGCACAGTGCACAAAAGGTGTCCTCATTCGTCCATCTATTAAAAACCCAATGTAACTGGTAGCTATTTAAAATCATTTTATAACGCGATTTAAAAACATCCTGCTACATAAATAACGTTCAATTGTTTTATTTTTATTTTCATGTTTCTTATTGTTCTTTCATACGTTTTAGAAGTTTTCTGCGCCTTTAAAACAATTAATTGGAACTTGTATCAAGCACAATATCGGTATCTTAAAAATATCTCGATTATTAACACGTTGTGGTTGTGGAGGTCAGATTAGTCGCTCCATGTAAGAAAATACTGGTATTCAGCTGCTTCTGGTAAGACTGTGAGCCGACCCCACTATCGTTGAGGAAAGGCTAGGCAGACGATGGAAGGAGCTATGTATACTCCTGTCGCATACATATTAATAGGCATCCTTAAGATTTCAAACATCGTGAGGAAACCGTCATGTCCTAGAACGAAAAAAATCAAAGACGTGACGTGACATCTACCAACCCGTACTGGGCCCACGTGGTAGATTATGGCCCACTTCATTTCACAGAAAAAGAGGGGGCCTATGTCCCAGCTGACGGAACTTTATAGGCTGATTATGCCATCCTTAAGATTTCAAGTTATCTATGGAACGTGGCCGAAGATAGTGCTCAGTGGCGTCCCCTAGGAGAGGCCTACGTCCAACAGTGGACAAATATAGGCGATGACGATGGGACATTATCCTATGTTCAGCATGAAAACATGGGCTTTTCAATGACAGGTAGGGAAAATTTCTGTAACAAATTTTGTACAAACACTTTTACACGTCAAACGTATTTTTAAAACTAGATGAGGTCGGCGTTTCATCTCACTTCTCTGAGAAGAAAGGCCGAAATAAACTCAGTCAGTGCACGTATTTGTCAGTAATTATAAAAAAACAAATAACCTTTTGACAACATTGGGTTGATTGTTATAATATTCTCCAAGGATTTTTACCTTCCTAATTTCCATATTTAAATGCAGCGGAATGATTTAATTTGGTCACTCAATGCAACATAGTAACTTAATTACTTTACACATATGAATTGAATTGATTATTGAAATTTGATTTATGTAATTACAATATCAGGGCCATAAACTAGAGAACTAAATAACTAGTCTTTAATATTCTTAGTCAGTTTGTTTGCTTCAGGTATTAAGAAGTCTCGCTCCTCATATAGGCCTCCCACATCGCCTATAGGTTTCAGGTAAAGTCTCAAACCAAGTTATGGAATTTGAAAAATCCACCAGTTGCCGTGGTGTCGTGTGCTTCGATATCGCTTACCGTTAACATACCGCTATTGCAGGAAGCGTGGTAAGAAGAGCCGGCAAGCGATAGTGATCGTGCTAATCAATCGACACCCGTAATGTGATTCCACTCCTCTAGCGGTAGACTGTTGCTAAGTCTATGGCTGGAGGGACGCGAGATGTCGATACATCGATTATAAAAATAAATGGTTTGAAAAAAGAACGAGTTTTAAGGAACGTAGTGTGAGCTAAACTGACTGTTGCTAACTCTATGGCTTAAGGAAAGGGAGAAATCGACAAATCCATTTTAAAAAAAATGGTTTGTAAAAAGAACGAGTTTGGAGGAACGTTTTGTGAGCTAAAAGGGTGTCTTTTATAAAGATCTAGCAAGATCACACAATATTATCGTTATCGATAGGAACAGAAATTAAAACAATACATACTATAGAATGAAAACCAAATATTAGCCAAAAGAAAACATCATGTGAGCTAGAATTAGAAATAGAACTAGACATATTAACTTCTCTTGAGGCTATAGAGAAACACGTTACTTTAATTAAAGTAAACTAGACGTACAAAAAATATGAAAATTGCTGGCGAGAAATACAGATGCGATGCGCGATGTTATATGTAAATACAGGCTATGTTCGAGGTCACTTTTGTATGCGCTCTGTAAAGAGATTATTTGGAAACTGACAATAAGAGCGAATTTCATCAATGAAATAACACGATCACCTTATTTAAACTGTGTTGCAGAGCTGTCAATGTCAATATTCCATAAAATTATGACACTGACAGCTCTTGAACGCGGTTTGTGCTCGGTTCATATAAACAAAAACGAATCGTTTTGCTTACCAATGGTAACATTTTTGAAGTGAAAACTTCTTTGGGCGCGTTGAACACTTTTTGGATGACCAAAAGTCATGGAACTCACGTCATCCTCACCGAACGCTTTTCATGAGCTATATGTATACTGTGTATATATGTGTACTTTTAGGGTGAACAAAAAGCGTGAAACTCGCGTCATCGTCACCGCACGCTTCCCATGAGCGGATTTACAGGTTACTTAGTTTCCTTAGTTAGTAGTTAGACTGCCTCGTTGGTCTAGTGGTCGCAAGCGCTACTGCTGAGCATGAGGTTTCGAGGGTTCGATTCCCGGATCGGGCAAAATGTTATTGGGTTTTTCCATCTGGAATTTCTCAGTAGCAGCCCGGAGTCTGGAGTTGTGCCCGGTTGATGGCAATAGGCTCGCCCCCTATTACATGGGACTTTTAAACATAACTGGCGAAATGTGGGTGTACTGTATGTACACCTCTGCCTAACCCTTCGGGGAATACAGGCGTGATGTTATGTTATGTTTTTTTTTTAGTTTTCACTTCTATCAGCAGTCCCCAAAGACTGCCCCGATTTGTTTTTATTGCCAAACTGGGCACATATATAGATCCTTAAGCTAATTTTACCTGTGATTGCTACTTCCATATGGGAGGATCTATTATGCAGAGCTATGAGGTATTTGATTGATTATTGGTAAAGATACAAGAGTCTTAATCTTACCCAATAGCGGTTCGTAAATTATAGGAATCGGCCATTTGATGTGCTGATCGCATTCAGTTTCATTGATGAAATTTTCCCTTAGTTAGCTAAAGTAAGTTGGATGGTAGGTTTTACGGAAAAAACAGTCCGTCTATTTACGTTAATTCAAGCAATCAATATCAGTCAGTCTAAATTGTTATTAGAATCCAAAGAATCAGTCACATTGCGTGTTCACCAACTCACTGAAAATTATCCTGTTGTCGACACTCAATCAAGGTAAACCCTGATTAATTAGACAACGTGATCATTGGCACTTTATAGTAAAACGAGGATATTTCTTTTGTTTTCTCATAAACCACAAGAATGTGAAAAAAACATCGTGAGGAAATTGGTATGTCCTAGAATCAAAAATTCGAAGGCATGTGACTTGATGTGACATCTACCAGCCCACAACGGGCCTGCAGGGTAGATTACGGTCCGCTTTATCTTCGACTCCTCGTTGGTCTAGTGGTCGCAAGAGCTACTGCTGAGCATGAGGTCTTGGGTTCGATTCCCGGGTCAGGCAAGGTGTTATCGGGTTATTCCATCTGGAATTTCTCGGTAGCAGCCCGGAGTCTGGATTTGTGCCCGGTTGATGGCAATAGGCTCGCCCCCTATTACATGGGACTTAAACATAACTGGCGAAATGTGGGTGTGCTATAGGTACACTTCTGCCTAACCCTTCGAGGAATACAGGCGTGATGTTATGTTATGTTATCTTACAGCGATGTGGTCTGTGTCCCAGCAGTGGGAGCATTATAAGCTAATTATGCTATGTTATGCTAGGTACATGAATTTGGTATCCAGACTATATAGGTATATAAATTATTTGCACTACGCAGGATAGGTAGGTATATCCGGAAATGACATATTAAAAATTGCGTAATATTTTTAAAATTTATGACGACTATTTTCTGAACACACGCTGCCTGAAGGCATAGTATCTCTTCTGTTTTCTATACTAGGACGAGATCATTACAACTTTAGTGCAGAAGCTATGCGAGGTTATTAAGCACTTGGACGCGCTCTGCTAATTTGTAAGTACCCATTACCATTTTGGCAGTCCTAAGTAAGTCTGAAAGTGATAAATTGTACATTACGATACGTGTGATTTAAGTAGTTCATTATTGCACGGCGGGAAATTAGCGCTCGAACGTAGCGAGGGCGCATTAAAAAAACTTACTTAAGTCACGAGTATCGTATACTATTTTATAGCACGTGTGATATAAATGTGCCATCATTTTAATTAATGGAATTTAAAAATAATAAAAAATGTATGTTGATGAATGAATGATAAAATGTGTTTTATGCTGATGTATACACTGTTTTAGATTTATTAGGCAACAAATTCAATGTTACGCTTTTGGTCATTTCTCTAATGGTTATGGTTCATATTAAAATAACAGTGTAAACACTGAAATATATATATATCCACGAACAAAAAATTGGTTTAAGATAATATATATAAAAGCAAACCTAGAAGTGGTAGGTTAGCGTTTCAGAAATTGCGTAGTTACTTTTTCAACTTCATCTGTTTTTTTGACATTTGTTGTTGTGAATTTCTAAGCGTCAATAAACATTTAAAAGTATATTTCTTGTTTATTAGGGCGTCTGTGAAGTTAGCTAATTGATTTTTGCACGGTGTAAAAATAGACTACTTAAGTCACAGAAATGCGTGACTTAAGTGCTAGTTTAGGTCGCAAAGTGCTATAAAAGACTTTTCTTTTAAGATACCCAGCCAAAAGTTTATCGGAAAATCTTCACATCAACTAGATGTTTTAGCTCTACAGAAGACCTCAATGCAAAATATGGAATTAAACAAAAACCCAATGAAATTGAAACCTTTAACAGAACCTCTTATCTGTTCCTACAAGGCGTAACCGCACGCAGTAAGTACCCACAAGTCCGATAAAGACACTATTTGTCAACACGACGGTAACGCGATACAAATAATGAGTAATTCCAAATTTAAAGGAAAGCGCGGGCGCCGACTACTCGACACCGGAGTTTCTCGGAACGCCGGTAGAGGCGCCACCGTGTGGGAACCGAATAGCATTGTTCCTCTGATTTCACTTGAGTCTCATCCGACGTATGTATGTAGCTACTTAAGTAACAGTTTATTAAGAGTGTACGGAAAATTGTCACGATCAAGTGATGTACAAGATGTTCTAGAAATGTCAAGAAGGTTTTCAGTAACGGCTTATGAGACAATTCAATCGAATCTGTTGTTAAAAATAGGAATTATCCTGACGTACCTAACGATTCCTTTAAAATTCGAGCAGAAAAATCGAATTACCAACCACAAACTGTACTAATAATCCGCACCGAAAGAATTTCTACAAAATTTGTTAGTTCTCACAACTCATGTAAAGTCAACGAAATTGGACAGGTTCGGGACAGCTGGCCATATATGGGACAGTTTTTAATTGTTGCGCGTTTACCCAATAAGGAAATAAAGTGTGGCGGCAATACTGATGAAGTCTCGCTCCTTTGGTAATGGGAAACATGTTTTTGAGACAATGATTTAGGAAGGTTTTAATCTAATATTGAAGGTAGGAAAAAACAAAAGAAAAGTGAGCTTGGTTTTGCTGTTTCCTTGGTGTGCTAAAATGTTAAGCAGCTTTTTGTGTTTCAAGGGAAGTGGGATACGGTGCAGCTGGTGACATTTAACGCACATCCGACATTTAGATAAATATATAGATAAACCACACAAAAGACATAGCACAACACACAAAAATAAGATGATAACAAATTACATGCATATATACAATAAAACAAATAGTTTATAGACTATGTGCTATAAGCCCTATGTATGACTTGTAACACATTATGGACAGACTGAGTTTAATACCACGGCTCTAAACGGGAGCATAGATATTTAAACGTCGATAGTCATCATACTGCTCATGTCAACTCCGTAAGCAAAGAAATTCCTGTACCTACCCACAATACGCATTGCAATACAACAAGACTTACTCATGATCGTGTAAACTATCGTTTTTATTCTATGTCAATCAATGATTCAGTGAAAAATAAGCGAGTAGGTACAATACACATACAAACCGTTGCTTTACTGACTATGCTGAAAGGCAACTTGTCTTTGCCCTTGCTAAAGACGAACCAAAGACAACCCAACGGTACCAGCGACACTCAATATTTCGAAGTCCCGCAACGAGTATTAGTACCACAATAACTAATATACTTACGGTCTAACGGAAATAATATATTGCGAATATTTAACTAACCCATTTACTTAAGTACACAATAAAATTAATATTTAATTGCCAACGCATAATCGTATTATGCAAACGTCATATATTTTGCGCGTATTATTTGACAGCTTTCAAAGCGAAATGTCATCTGGGATGCCAGTAATTCATGATCTTGCACACGTAAGTATAGTTAGGTGGTTGATTTGAATTATGGGTAAAGGAATATTTGATTCTATATGTAATAAGAAAAGCAAAATGTTTAAAATTGAAGTTGGAACATGGATGAATGGAATTATCAGCAAATTCCATGACGACTAGGAAGACAACATCGCATCACGCCAGTATTCCTTGAAGGGTCTGGCAGAGGTGTACCTGTGCTATACCACATATCACCAGTAATGTCTAGGTCTTAAGAAGAGCCACTATGAATTTAATTATGTCATTTGTAGAAGCAGTAAACGCGATACAGCCTATTGACAATTTATTTCATAATTATTTTCATATACTAATCTTTGTTAGCAGTGTGTACATTCTAGAATATACATAAAAATGATGACGGAACACAAAACCTTGCCACTCGATGATCCAATCACATTTGTTTACGAACTCAAACACACTTTCCATTAGAAGTGTTTCACTAACTGATTCCATTCTATCACAGTATTATTTCTAGCGAAAACGTAAATATAATACGCTTGTACGCATTTCTATTGTTTTTCTCCGTTTTATTGTGTAAATATAAATAAAAACTGATTGATACAATCGATCACGTCTCTGTTGGAAAACTCGCATTCCATCTGATCTAAACAAATGCTTTAAGAATGAGAAATAACATTTAATGTTTTCACTATAACCATTGTGAGGTGGATTCTTGATTCGTAATGCGTTTAGGAATCTAAAACTGGGGTCAGATTATACTTTTGAGTCATTTAAGACGTCTGATGTCAGACTCCGCAGTGGACTGCCAACTTTGTACTTGCAGCCGTCTATTCCGTAAAAAGCTCACCGTGTTTTTTTTATTTTTCTTTATGCCCGTTGAGCACTTCTTGGGTGATCAAAAATCATGGAACTCGCGTCATCGTCACCGAACGCTTTTCATGAGCAATATGTATTCTGTGTATATATGTGTACTTTTAGGGTGAACAAAAAGCGTGAAACTCGCGTCATCGTTACCGCACGCTTCCCATGAGCGGGTTTACAAGTTACTTGGTTTTCACTTATATCGGCAGTCCCCAAAGATTGCCCCGATTTTTTTTTAAATGTATGTAGTAATATTTATTCATATAATTGGTTGTGTATTAGGTTTATAAGTATTCTTAGTGCTTACGGTTTGTTTTATTTTGTTTTGTTACATATAGTACCAATAATTAAACCTGACTTGGTTTCCATAAGTCCTTTTTGGGTAACGACTGAAAATCAGCGCTGTGCTGTGGGTCCCCCATAGCACAGCATCATGCTGAGTGGAAGCCTTCTTGTCACAGACATGACGTGCAGCTGTCGATTATTTCTGTTTTGTGCTCTATTTTGTTTTTATTATTAGGGCAACTTATCTTTTTAGTATGTACGTGTTTCTGTGACAAATAAACCCATTTTATCTTTCTTTTTCTTTTTCTGCCATTCCACTTGATGCTAGGAATTGACAACTCACTTCATCTGTTTTCACTTTCTCACCTATGAAAAATATTTAGGTAAGTAAGGTACATTAGGTTTAAGCAAGAAAAATAACGACAGTGTAAAGGGAGGAGAGTCGTCTTAAGAAGATGAAATGGGCTGCCCGTGGTCTTGTTTAACATTAATTCTATTGATATATAGTATTATATATCTGTAAATTTCTCAGTACCGGCCCGGAGTCTGGATTTGTGCCAGGTTGATAGCAATAGGCTCGCCCTCTATTACATGGGACTTAAACATAACTGGCGAAATGTGGGTGTACTATAGTTGCACCTCTGCCTAACTCTTCGGGAATACATGCGTGATGCTATGGTATGTTATATTGTAAAACTGATATTGATCTATGAATGATTATGAGTAGCAAGGGAATCAGCTTACTAGCTCAACGATAAACTACAAAAACCGACAAATTTTAGTCATATAAGACAGCTAATGTATTCAATGTTTTTACAAGAAAATAATTAACCCGAGATATCATGGAGATAATGATATAAAATAACCATTTAATATGTACAGGAAAAAATTAAAACTCGCTGTCATAATTCAACCACTTCATATTTCAGTGACGTCGTTCACTGAATTAATGCCGTCAACAACATTATTTATTATGTCTATGTATTATATAAATAAAAGCCAGATTTCGTTAAATAATATTAAATTATGTTAGGTTTTGTAAGTATATTTAAATTATAATCAAGGTAATTTGAATGTAAACTTAACCTGAATTAAGTTTGTTCAGAATAACTAGGAGAATTGATTGTCACTGTTTTTATAGCAGCCAAAATTATGTATGTAACTACTAAATCGAACCGGGATATGGCATTTTGGGGGAATGCGAATATTATGTCATTTGGGTTTTCCAAATTAAAATATTACGTGTACACAATACATTTAAAAGGATAAGTAATTAATGAGCTAGAACTTAATACAATAGACTTAACAAACTAAATAAAAATAAAAATCGTACAATAATTTTGTCCTCGCATTATTTGAAAACCCATTTCTGCCTTTTTCCTAGTGATTAATCAGGATTTCTCAATTTTCCTCTTTAGACTAACTACAAAAAAAACATAAAGGCTTATTTACATTGATCTAGTGTTTAAATCCAGTGACACTGAATCCATAATTGACCAATGTATGTATACACATTAAGGCGCTTCTCCGACCAAACGACCTTGAGCGTTCGGTCCTTCTCTGTCCCGTCGCTGAGTCTCGCTCTGTATCGCTCCCTGCGCACGCTCATTTATCATAGAATTCCCAAAAAAAAAAAAAAAAATTTAATAAAAAAAGACAAGCGATGTTTTGAAATAAAATAAAACGTGAATTATTCACATTTTTAAATTATCTATCCATTAGTGTAATCCTCAAAAAAATAGAACGTCACCTTTAGCAAAAGATGCATGCAATCAACAATTTTAGTCACTTTTTTACAAGGAGATTTTAAATGTAATTATAGCACATAAAAACAAATAAGTACGTGCAATGTGATGACAGGATATCGAGCATTAATAATGTGTTTTTAGATGT
Organism: Griposia aprilina; assembly: GCA_916610205.1. Lineage (NCBI taxonomy): Eukaryota > Metazoa > Arthropoda > Insecta > Lepidoptera > Noctuidae > Griposia > Griposia aprilina. The sequence continues at coordinate 13,646,242 of OU744304.1, read as the reverse complement.
ATTTTATTTTGTGTTATTACCCATAATGAATGAGTTAATAGCCTCTGAATAACGCACTATGGCAAGGTTTTGGTCAGGGTACCGACTTAATCCAGGGCGATGGCGCAAACAAGCGACAATCGCTTTTAAAGCGTTTCGTATTTCTACGATGACTTTCAACAGAATTGACATAAACTTTTCAATCATTACTTTTTTGCCTTTTCCATCATCGTTACCGCTGATAGAATATCATTTTGGCTAGGCCCTGATGTATCCAGAGCTGAATTGAATAGAGCAGTCGGTTTAGCAGATAGCCGATCTAGGACCTACCTACTACTGGTTTAATGTAAATCAGACTTAATTCATTAGAAAGAAAGAATAAAAGTGCGCTTATTGGCATTACTGCAACAAAAATACACCATAAAACTAAAAAGACGGAAACCAATGATTATAATGCCAAAGGGGTTTCAACTCAGCATAATGTCAGATGACAGCACAGGGTTTACCACCTGACGCTGATTTTCAGCTGCAATATTAAGGCTGAAGACTTGTCTTTTAAGACCCGAAAGGTTAGTAGCTAGTAAACTAACCGACTCCTACCGAAAGGTTTGGCCCGAATTAGCAGAAAACGAAAGTGTATGGAGAAGGGAGAGGAAGGCCTTAGACTTGGCCCTGCAGTAGGACAGTACAGGCTAAGTTCTAGAGGTAAATATATAGAAACTTTACAAACAGAGCAGTACCTGCAAGAAGAAATATTACATGCTCCAATATCAGAAATTTTACGTAAGTGTTCGTACCAATACTAGGGTTAGATAAATATATACATACATACATAAACTCACGCGTTCTTCCCATGGGGGTAGGCAGAAACTACAGAACACCACCTGCTACGATCCTTACATACTCCTTTTGCCTCGTTTTCGTTCACACATCTGGTCATACACGCGCGCCAGTTGCGAGTACTACGCACCTGACCTTTCTGAAGAACATCACCAAAAAGATCACTATATGTCCTCCTAGGACGTCTCTTCCACTCACATCTGCCTCGTAAATATATTTTGTTAGTCGCCTTTCATTCATCCTTTTAACATGACCAAACCATCTAAGCATACTCTTTTCAATTTACAATTAGTTATATAGTTGTTTGGATAAAGAATCTGATATTCGCACACATAGGACCCCGTACCCTAAATCTTGATAGATTTCGTAGACAGTTCAGACAATTAATAAACTATGATGATGGTGTGAGGCTAGCAACAATACGGTTTTATTTATAGGTCGCTGTAGGTTAATTTTACCGCAGCTCAGCACATACTTAAATTCCTTTTAATTCTTCATTTGTAATGTCATTTCCTTCTTCCAGAACGGTACGTCAGAACTATATAAATATTATTATAACTATTTCATATGTTTACTTTTCCTTGACTGTAATATTTGGTATAATGTACGTATAATTAAATTAATTAGAAATACATAACATAACATCACGCCTGTATTCCCAGAAGGGTTAAGCAGAGGTGTACCTATAGCACACCCACATTTCGCCAGTTATGTTTAAGTCCCATGTAATAGGGGGCGAGCCTATTGCCATCAACCGGGCACAAATCCAGACTCCGAGCTGCTACCGAGAAATTCCAGATGGAAAAACCCAATAACACTTTGCCCGACCCGGGAATCGAACCCAGGACCTCATGCTTAGCAGTAGCGCTTGCGACCACTAGACCAACGAGGCAGCCCACAAAACACCCAGCCAAACGCCCAGGAAATACATTCTGGTCTAAAATCCACAGGCAAAATATAACTCGATTATAAATTCTGGTACCTTCATGTATTAGTAACAGTTTTGACATTTCCCAGTCAAATTGAAACTGCCAAGGTTGAACTGTCTCAGAGACAAATAGACTGTGTGTTTTATGATGTGCAAGTCACATTCAAGTCTAGGGTGGTAAGGTAATGCACTTATGAGGTCGACTTTTGCCACTTAACCATGTAGTATCGATACTTCAATAATTTTCTCGGACGCGCACTGCGGGGTAATTGCATAAAACATTGACAGTAGGATTGGCTTTCATTTTGACAGTTCAACAACATTCATTGCGTTATTTACGTTGTTGAGCAGACAAATTTTGCGAACATATGAAGCAATGGCTTAGCAATATCCTTCAAAATGATTTAGATTGAGATAGATAGTGTGTTATGCGATTATGGTGCTGATTACTGGCCAGTCACTTCCGCTATCATCTTAGTATCTGGCAAATAATAATACAGGATGAGATATTTTCTACAAAATAAGTGGACTATTGGTAAACCACCATTATGTTGGATAGGCCGATGACTTCAAATTGACGGTTCTATCTTTGCAATTTATTGAGAACCTTTTTAAGAATGTTTGCAATACTCCGGCGATGACCTTAGTTCTAGCTAATGGCATTATTAGTAGGGTTTTTTTTTTATATTTTTGTCTGCCTAGTTTCGGGCAAATCATCTATGAAAAGTATTAAATACATACATACATAAACTCACGCCTGTTCCCATGGGTAGGCAGAAATTACAAAAAACCGGCAAAGTGCGAGTCGGACTCGCGCACGAAGGGTTCCGTACCATTATCTATAAAAACGGCAGAAAAAAAACACGTTTGTTGTATGGGAGCCCCCTTAAATATTTATTTTATTCTGTTTTTTTTTTGTATTTTGTTATAGTGGCAACAGAAATAATAATAATAATTTATTTATCTATAACTTGGTGACAAAAACAATAATTTGATACAGAGCTGTGGGACGGGACTAATTTAATCTCTTGGCTCCCAAACTAAGTTTATTGCCCGTGACTTGTTATCTGTGAAAATTTTAACTGTCTAACTGTCACGGTTCATGAGATACAGCCTGGTGACAGACGGACAGACGGACGGACAGCGGAGTCTAAGTAATAGGGTACCGTTTTACCCTTTGGGTACGGAACCCTAAAAAGCAAGTGGCGTTCTGTAGTTGCCATGATTCTTACATACTGTTAGTTACTGTTAAATCTGATAATAATAGCAAAAGATATTTCAAAGTTTTTGCCGTCCTATGCGATACACAAAACATGCTCTAAACCACAACAAAAAGTGACCTTAATCCTCAATCAGATAAAGATAAAAACAAAACAACATCAGAACACTCTCCACCCAATCTGCTAAAACGTGTCGCAAGACTCATCAACGCCCTGACGCGTCGATCTTGAAAATTTCCTGCACTTCGGAAGGGTGATGTCCATATATTATTTTCAAACATCGGCCGAGACAATAGCGATTGTTGACAAAACGATCCGTCAGCGTCAGAGGACCCCGCACCGAGATATCGACGAAAACTGCACTCGGTAGCACTCGATTCTTCTCTCGATTCAATCGATTTTGATGAGCGAGTGAATTTTTCGCGTCCGCGTCATTTAAAATTTTCGCAGTTTAGGGTTTTCGGAAATGGCGGTGAAGAAAATGTGCTTAATTACAAATCTTATCTGAAAATGGTGCTTATAATAATGAGTTTCCTACTAATATTATAATTATGAAAGTTTGTGAGGACGGATGGATGGATGTTTGTTTGTTACTCCTTCACGCAAAAACTACTGAACAGATTTCGATGAAATTTAGAACACAGATAGTTTATAACCTGGATTAACACATATGATATTTTTTATCCTGGTAGTACGTTCCCGTGGGATAATTTCCGACCTCCACGCGCGCGGAGCCGCAGGCAAAAGCTAGTTATTTCATAGCATGAAGATTACAGAAAATGCCCAAAAACTGTATCCTCTTAACTTTCTGAAGAGGACGTTGTAATTGAAAAGACCTATTCAGCTTTGCCCCGGATTGAAGAACTACAATGTAGTGCCGTACGCCTTTTAGACACTAGCAAATATTGTCGTTATTCAAACAAATCTCATACCGAATAAATTAGGATTAAGTTCTGTTCACCAGATTATCATTCTAATATTCAATAAACACAAAGTTATGACTAATCCAATTAAATATTCCCATGCAACTCAATTACGTTGTACGAAGCAAAATGCTTTAACTTCGACCAGGTTTCACTTAAACAGAATTTCGGTTATGACTTCAAGAACTCCGTGAGTCATCTTAAGGCATTGTTGGGTCATGAAATGCGACATGTCGTAGTTAAGTATGATTCATTGACAATAATACTTGGGACTCCTGTATTTTTAAGCTTAGGTATCGAAAAAACCCGATGGTATCGGGTAGGAATCGTGCCAAGTCATGTTAAAGGCCTTAGTCCTGAAGTAAATTTGAAGTTGTTCTTGCTTATTACTTCAAATATTGAATTGATACTCGTTCAAGTATACAAGAGTTTTGTTTACTTTGATTGGCGAGATGATATAAGAAACTGCGACCATCTTGCCGACTATAAAAAAGTCTACGAAAAGGAAACATTCAAAATATTAAAGGCACACGACCAATATTTAAATCAACCAAGTTTTCAAAGCAGTCTTCTGTCTGTCTCCAGATTAAGACCAACTGAAAACAAAGCAACAAGAACTATAACATGCGAATTTCCAAGGGTCTGTTTCACTGTGACCGCTCAAACACTATACATTATATCTACATAGATCTACAAGTTACCTAAAGGCAAAAATGGGACAGCAATTGCTTCCAATTATCATGAGATAAGTCAACTGGAACCTACATGAGTAATAAATTGTTTTTTTTTAAATGTTTGTCGTGTAAAGCCACCAAAAGTGATAAGTAACCAGGGTCGTCGGATATAGTTGAAGTTTAGTAGGGAACCGATGGATGTTTTCGAATGAAATTTAATTTGATAAATGAACTGTTTGTTTTCTATTAATTAAATTGGATGTGTTCGAATAAAATTGAATTTAATTAATAGAAAACAAACAGTTCATTTATCAAATTAAATTTCATTCGAAAACATCCATCGGTTTCTTACTAAACTTCAACTATATGCGACGACCCTGGTTACTTATCTCTTTTGGTGCCTGTACATGATAAAGGGTATTCTATTCTATATGAGAGTAGTAGAACAGCCCATAAATCTAAAAGACTACAAAAAATACATCGAAACCAAATCAAGAACCTGATAAGATGACAAACCAACTTGGTACCCTTTTGGTCCAATGGGGGCAAGTGCTACGGCTGAGCATGTGATCCTGGGTTCGATTCCCAGGTTGGGCAAAGTGTTGTTAGATTTTTTCATCAGAAAATTTTCAGTAACAGCCCGGAGTCTGGATTTGTGCCCGGTTGATGGCAATAGGCTCGCCCCCTATTACTTGGGACACGAACACAACTGGTGAAATGTGGATTTACTATAGGTACACTTCAGCCTGACCCTTCTGGAAAAATATGCGTGATGTTATGTTATACTAACTTAATAACCGGTCCACGTGCAATATTTAATAACATCATTTTCGTGATTAGTCCAACCCTCGTAATATCAAATAAATGTTAGTTGCTTACTGAAACAATTTGATTGTGGAGCGGTCGTGGTCTGTTGCATCCAAGATAACAGAGATCGCATATCACTGATAAGTTATCAGTAATGCACATTGCAGTGCGACTGATATGAGCGCGTGGGTAGGGGTAAACGTTCTGACGAGATGTGGGGAATGGGACTTAGAATTACTCGAGATACTCTTTTGTTAACGTTGGCTAGGCTTTAGAATAAATTTACTTTGAAAAATACTTAAATAATCAGCCTACCCACTCATGCACACATCATGTTCATGTTCCCACTGCTGGGACGCAGGCCTCCTCTCTTTTTTGAGAGGGAGTGGGCCGTAATCCACCACGCGGGCCCAGTGCGGTTTGGTAGATGTCGCATGTCTTCGCTTTTTTGGTTCTAGGATATGCCGGTTTCCTCACGATGTTTTCCTTCACCGTTTTAAGAACATTGGTGATTAAATAAATTTCACAAAGTAACCCCGGCTGAATGGGTTTGAACCCACGACGTACAAATCGTAAATCGGGGCCGTAATTACTGGGCCACCACTGCTCAACCAAACAACCCGGTCTATATAAGTCGAATTAAAAAAAAAAACAATAATTTTTACAAAAAGCCATTTGTTAAGATAAATTTTCCAGCAGTAGCAGATTTTCGGTAAGCTTTTCTGATTAAAAACCAGCAACTACTTCGTAAACTCCAAAATTATTTTTGGTGTGTTTCTTAAGCAACCAGTTATATTAACACAATGGTCACGTGCAGTACCTAGACTGAAACATGATGTCATCATATTTTGTAGAAGATTGTTAACCACAGTATCTGGCCGGGTTGGTCGACATAACCCTGGTTTCTAGAATTCAGTTTAAGATAGAAATGCTCTTGCATATCCTTCTGACTCACCTTTATTAAAACAAGAGAGCTGCCAGATGAAGAAGTAAAGTTTTCTTCAAATCATTGTCACCAGTCACAACCAGTATAATTTCCACAACTTCTAACACATATTTATCTGGTCTCTGACACAACGTCATAAGAAATTCTCGCGGATCAAAATGAAAAATACCGTTTTAGTTTACAGAGTCGATCGTGTAGGAGAAACATACGGCATTGTGATCGTCCACATAACACAACACACTTCGTAAACACACAGTACTTGGAGGTGGGAGTACAACAAACACTTCGGGGAAAGCGGGCGGACGAGGCTAGTTCATGGCTACCTAGAGCCGACGGGGGGAGGATAGATATTTGTTTCAGAAGTTTATGTAGTTCTTGACGGTTCTGATATCCTGGTACCTATGACAGGTAGGTCGTTAAATGTGACCACAGAAATGATAGAACCAGATTTGGAATTATTGTTTTATGGGCTATAAGATGATGATGACAAATGTAGAAAATTAGGATATGTTGAAGCAGTGAATGATGATTTCACATTAGATGAGGTATTAACATTTATAGGAACCAAAGCATATATGGTTCTATAATTAGAAAGCGTACGAAAATAATTAACACAAGATAATGATGAAGACGATCTACAAGCAGCCCAATTTCTTGAGAAAAAATATAAAATGTAACACTTGGAAAACCTGAATAATTGGCAAGACCAGGAAGTAGTACAGTAAAAAACAGTATCCCCAAAAGAAACATGAAATAAGAGGCCTTTGCATAAAACAGTACAGGCTGCTGCAGAAAAAACTCCAATAGCTCCAGAATCTTAAACCCTTGTAACATGAAAACCTCAGAATCAACTTGAACCAAACAAATAAACGTCATTAGGACTATATACTAGATATTGATAAGAATGATAAGGGCGATGCACGTGCATGCCCAGTGCTAACATCTAGAGAGGTTAATAGTACAATTGTACTCACATGATACTAGTTCAGCCAGTTCTGAAGATTTATGTACTGGTATATGTATGCACATACATTATGTCAAGTTCGAAATAACTGGACCTGATCTTCTTGAAGGTTTTTAACAATGTTGGGGAGGAGTATAACAAAGAATGATATATTTATATTTACATAATTAAAAAATAGTCTTAAAATAATAAATAAATTAATAATTATTTAGATAAATAAAAAATAAAAATTAGATTAATAAATAATAATAATTTAGATTAATAAATAATAATAATTTTGATTAATAAATAATAATAATTAAGGTTAAAAAACGGAATAATAATAATAAAAAGGAGGGAAAATAATCATAGGGCATCGAAATTCGTCCGCATCGCTGTCAACAGGAAAAGTGCCCAAAAGGCTGCCAGCATTGCCACGTTGTATGGCAAAAAAAATATATTAAAAAAATTAATTCACTGCGACACGTCATACAACTTTAGCCTCCATTCGAGGCTTCTGAAAATGCCAAACTTAGAGTTGAGAGGTTATTCTGACTAGCAGGCAGTCAAAACGGATGTTATAAAAATTTCAGTATTTAAAAAATAGGAGATGTTTTAATGAGGATAGTCAGAACCACCTGATTGGGACATCTATTTTATGAACTGAGTTCACAAGACGAAACTTTGACTGAAAACTTACAAGTAATTCAACATCTAGATAAAAAATAATATACATAAAATAACATCACGCCTAGTTTCCCCGAAGGGTTGGGCAGAGGTGTACCTATAGTACAGCCATATTTCGCCAGTTATGTTTAAGTCCCATGTAATAGGGGGTGAGCCTATTGCCAGGCACCTCGTTCAACCGGGCTAGATATTCATATTCATTTATTTATTGCATTCCATAAAGTATTATAGATGTTGTTGTAGATAAAACGTTAGAAATATTTTGCTAAAACACAACATAGGATAGTAACAGGTTGGTCAGACTATCGCGGTTGACCGTAACCGACAATATTTATAAATAAACAGTCGATCAATATTTTTCTATCCAGCCTGGGGCGACGGCCAGCACGCGTTAACTATAGTTAATTAAATAACTACTGTTTAACTTTCTATGAGTGTGGCTCACGATTCAGACCGGTTCCAAATGTCGCGACACTAGAGTCGCTGAATCTGATTTAAAGAGATGGTTCCGTATATGTATAAATATTTAGAAGCCTTGAAGAAAATGTACTCCCGAAATGTTTTTTTTTGTGTGTGGTGGTCATCAACTTTAAACAATTGGAACCCCGTTTTCGTTAAGGCCCGTTTGCACCACAAATCAGTAGATGTATTTAGCGTTAAACATATTTAAAACATCTCTCTGTCTCTGTCATCTACAAACGATTGACAGAAATAGACCGATGATTTAAATTCGTTTAGCGCTAAACGTGTTTACTGATATATGGCGCAGGCAGGCCTAAGTCAGTAGTAGTTTAGCAAGAGTCCATTACGATTTCCACATGTCAAAAATAACGGTGTAAGGAATTTCAACCTTAGAGACAAAGGTAAAAGAAAACTTCTGTAGCACACGCATAAGAAAGCCACTTACAAATATTATGTGACCGTCACTTCAACTCTTGAATAGCCACTTTGCAGTAGGAGACTAGTGCTTCTACTTCAAGAACATCGCACCGTCGTATGAGGATCATAATTGTTAGTACTAATTGCAATGGCGATAGCCTTTCGTATTTCATTAGCATACACAAGAAGAATGCTGTTATGTATGGACCTGACATTGAGACGAGTCCTACAATTAACCTTCTATCACAATCAGAACAATCAGAAAATTCGTAATCCATTGCTTCATTAAGTTTGAAAATGCTTCTGCTCGACAACGTAAATAACCCAATGAATATTGTTGAAATGTTAAGGGGGACGCGCCAGGTTACCCGCGAAATTCAAATTTTCTCACGTTTTTTGCAATTTGCAGGCCAGTGTCAGGTTGTTGTGTTAAACAAAATGTAATTCACGACCGAAACAAGTATGTATTAACAGAATTATAATCAATAAAATCATCAATACTACCCTCAAAGTTCACATAATCCTATTAATTGATATTTTATGAAATTGTCATTCAATAAGATTATATGAACGTAGAGGGGTGTATTGATGATTTCAATGATTATAATTCTGTAAATACATACTTGTTACGGTCGCGAATCATATTTTGTAAAACATATAACCTGAAACAGACCTGCAAATTGCAAAAAAAGGTAAGAAATATTGAATTTCGCGGGCAGTCTAGTGTTTCCCCCTTAAAATGAATGGGATTGTTATGTAATTACGCCGCAGGTATCAAGGTAACCATTTCTCACAAATCTTAACAGCGAAGATTGGAATATATAATTCGCAAAAAAGGAAAGTAAAAATATTTCAACATAGTTACAAGCCAAAACTTACCAAAAGGTAAATATTCAAAGAGAATATTTGAAGTAGTGATATCTCAAATATATGCATAACCAGTCCACACCAACATATTGTAATTAATAATATCGTCTACCAATACAATATAGGTATACAATAACCTACGGATACTGGGTTTTTCGTGGCTCAGTTATAGACTATCCTTCTGAAAAACCCAAAAATATATACATATATTTATCGAACTGCCAATACTAATGTTAATAGAACTGCAAAATTATACTTAACAGTCTGATGGAATTTTATCAACACCATCATCTCTTATCTCTCTCATGGAGAACATTTTCGGGTTGCCACGAGATTTGATGATCGCATTTTGTTTATGAAAGAATACTCCTACATAAACTCATTGCATGTAATATTGCTTTCTGAAAGATGAAATAACAAGAAGAGATCAATTTGTGTTTTGTTTTCCAAGATCACAATTTGACTACCATCTTTTCCGGCTTTTCAGATTTTTTTTCCTCTACAGTAGTCTTCAGTGACGCCACAGATTAATAAGTAAGAGCGTAGTGATTAAGGGCGAATTTCACCAAAGAATCTGTACGCGATCATTACAGTTAAACCGCTTTCAAGAGCTGTCAGTGTCGATATTCCCCAACAATAGGGAACATGACGCAAAACTCTGCGTAGGGGGCGACACTAGCACAAACCGTAAATAAACCGCCAAGTTGCATCATGTCATATTTATTAGTAACAAATAATTCGAGAAAACGTGTTCAATTATAATAGTTTTATTAATATTCATGTATTAAAAAAAAGGATTGTGTGGTTTTATGAAACCACGGTAAAAGTGAAACTTTTTCCCTACTCCGCGGCCGCCGTCACGCGACATGCAACACACAGACGAAAAAGTTTGAGACGATGTAATAAAAGTTTCACTTTAAAACCTGTACTATGATATTATGGCATCCTACGGACATTTAATAGTGCATGATCTAAAAACTACTGCTTTGTCAAAAAACTGTTTAGGGCTTGTGCTACTGCTGCAATCTGGCGGCAGAACATTGCTGTAATACTCCATATGATGTGGATGACACTGACAGTTCTTGAATCCGGTTTAGACGTGCACAAGATCTAGTTAAGAACAAATGATTTTTATGTAGGTAGGTACCTATCCAAATATACATATCGAGCAACCGGAATTACCTAACAGGAAAGCAACTGGAACGTTACCATGAAATGATTACCTACACTACAAAATAATATTTTTGAAACAGGAACAAAACGAACACTATACTACTGGGTGTACTTACTATAGGTACACCTCTACCTAACCCTTTGGGGATATACAGGCGTGATGTGATGGTATGTTAACAAAACCCGATACAGGATATAAGAAAGACAACGAAGACTATTTGAAGATGTAAGTAGGTGGATGTGTGTAGTGATGATGTGTGTCTTTTATGTTAGCATACGGTACCCTAAAACCAAAGAACAACGTTCGCAAACGAGGCCACAGAGCTAGGCTGGCGATTTTGACAAATCGTTATTGATGCGTCGTGATCTACTCTGACATTATGCCACCAATTATATTATTTAAACTAGCTACAGTGTTACCAATTACCGAAGGATTTTTTTTAAGTATTAGATATAGAATCAGATGCTACAGTACAGGAAACTTTTAAATTGTCTATTGTAAGTACCAAAGGACAAAAAAATACGGACGACGGAAGACGATTATAATATAGACAAACGACTCGTTTATTGATGTAGGAATTGGACATTATTTAAGTTTTTAAGATTCTGATAAGAAAGTAAATTCTCCCAATTGAGAAATATGTGCAACGGTTGAAGATGGTGGTGATTGTGATGGTGGTGGTGGTGGTGTAGTGATGGTAAACCATAATTATGTAGTGTATTAAGAAGAAGAAGGAAAGATAGACATTTTTGAGCATGATAAAAATATTTACTTTTATCGTGCTCAACAATGTCTTTGTTTCGATACCGCTACACATTTGTGTAGGTAGCGGTATCTACATCACCACATGCGAGCTACACATCACACTGACGTCACGCAAAATCCTGCATCGCGCAAGCAGAGTTTACCGCACAACTAGCATATATACAACGTCCCGACATCAAAACGTTGGACAGTTGCCCACCAGACACAACACCCGTCTGGTCGGAGGAACCTCCCTTTTCTATAGTGTATGAGTGAACTTTACACCCTGGTCCTCATACCTCTCTATATGAATATGATATTGGTCTATATGTTAAGGTTTTAGCGCAGCCTTCACCTGAGATAGCAAACCTACTTACTGATTTGTTTTTAGACATTATTAATTTATATTGTATTCGTAGATTTATTTTAGAATAGTATAAGTTATGATAAGGTTGACATGCCACTATGTATATAAGCATTTTTTTTTTAAATATAAAAAAATCTTTTCTGATATTTCACGTTTAAGAATTTAAAAAAAACTGATCTGAAATTCCATTTTGAGACCCAACATTATTAAGTAGTCGTAGTACTTAATAAAATATACTTTTATCAACCCAGCGAACCTTTTCTCAATACAAGCAAGTTACAAACAAAACTATAATCGGATTACCGTGCTTCTGACAGTAGATTAATCAAGTTAAAATGACCTATCAAAACATTTTGATGTGATCCTATCAGGTCGGGCTATTGAACCCATTGTGGTTACTGAAGATGATTCTACATTAGGTATAGCTGCAGAAATACCATGTGGTCCTAAGATACTCGGAAACGTCCTTTATCATCACGGGAAGGTTTCCCTAACGGAATGGTTACCGAGAACTGTACAAGGAGCGTTGGCAGATCTATAGCCAAATGGGTGGACGACAGAAGAACAGAAGACCGCGGGGAAGACTTGGATGAGACTCGCACAGACCAGAGAAGCATGGCACAAAAGGGAGGAGACCTATATTCAGCAGAGGGTGGAATGAGTCTGCCAATGGTGATGATGATGCTGATTAAGGGGAGTCAGTTTAAATACTTAGGATAATTTAAAATTGAAAGTTAATCTAGACTGCCCGTACGTGCCGTGCGTGCATCAAATCAAGTAGCAATTGTTCTAAAACTAAAAATATCAACGACTAGCTTTTGCTCGCGGCTTCGGCCGTCTGGACGTCGGAAATTACCGAGACAGAAATCCTATGTCCTTCCCCAGGATGCCATCTATCTCCTTGCCAAATTTGATCGAAATCCGTTCAGTGGTTTAGGCGTTAAAAGGTATCATACAGAGTTACTTCGAATTTATAATATAAGTAAGGATAGCAAAATTGATCATGAAATAGGAAAACGTTTCTTTACAAAACAAAATGAAACACTGAACAATATAGACTGCCACAGTAATGAAATTATTCATTTTAAAAAAATATTTTGAGGTAAAAGACATAATTTTAAGCACGTCCATAACATAGATACAGACAGATATGGAGCTACATTAGTCATTGACTCATAAGGTTTGATCATGTTACGTAACAGCTCGGTTAGTTCGCTTAATATTTAACTATTTAGCGATAGGAAACAGCAACTAATGAGTAAGGCGAGAGGTTAGTAGGATTTGATAAACTTCTAAATGTTACCTACCAAGATAATGTATCTGCTAATCGCCCACAGTGTATGAAAGGACCAGTAAAATCTAGGACAAAATATTATATTTTCTATTTATCTTGTCTCAACTCCTGTTCTGTTCAAGCTGGTCTAAAACCTAGCTGGATAGTAATGGAAATATTATTTTGTAGATTCGGTTTTTCAATTCATCCCAAATCATAGAAGTATGTCCATAAATTTTGAAGCGAGATGTGTAAAGGATGGAAACATGTTACATAATATAATCATGTAGGTACGTAATTGATAAAATCTACGTCATAATATCGATTCATTGTAGTATTGTATAATTAATCTCTAGAGACCTAAGTACGTACGACTCAAAGGACCTTGAGTGACAAGCAGCGCCATTGATCTGCTTCAATTATAAGGGACTATTTCAATGAGTATTAATTCAGACCGAAACGCAAATACATTGAAAGGCAAAAAGTTAAAGCGCAATTCGCTGCCGCAGTGGCAGGTGGATCTACAAGCCTAGCACAAAATAAACTCAACTAATGTACCGCGACTCCACAAGGACCATAACTCCACATTGCGACAAAACAAAAACACAAATTTGCAAACGTATAAAGAAATTGAAAGGTACCGGCGTGCGCGATGCTATCGCGAAATTATTCCAAATTTCACCGTTTTGCCTCTCTGGCTGTAGCGTTTTTTACTTTTTTCAGACGATGGCAGTCGCGGGCCAACTCCCATAAATTATAGTTCGGTAGCTCTGTTAAAGGGGTTTTTGAGTTTTTTTTTTTTTGTTTAGCCCTTTGAAGAATTTATGTCCCCGTCTTACTTAGTAGCGGCGGTCAGCGGAGTTGCCGAGTTGACCGGCTCCGAGAAATGTTCGGGCCTTTCGATACGCGACGCTATAAGTATTTTGTACTTGCAGTTTTGTTTGTGAGCTTGTGATACGGCTTTCGGGTTATTTTATTTTAGTTTCACTGAAGCCTGCTTGAATTTCGGAGTTGAAGCACCTTAATGACTATCGTGGGACGATCAGGGTTAAAGAAAGCCGCCGGAACCATCAAAAGTTTTCAACCACCCAAAATTTTACCCTACACAAAACTGGTTCTAATTTTAACACACATCCTCATCTTTCTCATATTTTAGTCCTTTAACATTCAAAGTGGTCCTTCGATTCTCAATCCCTTCTAATTTTACTACGTATAAGATGCACCTCTCACGAACTATCACTTACTATTCTATGAACCAGATCAAAGTGCTAACATGCAACGCACAACATTACGTAAGGTGTGGTGACGTAAAGTGAACAATGGCCATCGGAAGCAGGCACGTGTCTCCAAGTCGTGACGGACCAGAGTCACTTGCAATTGTTGGGCTTTCATATACTATGATATGATGTATGGGGGGGCGGTAATTTGTGTAGAAACTGGTATGTTTAAATATGGAAACCTATTTTTGTTTTTAGTAACTGCAGATGCCAACTGATTTTGGAAAAATGTGGATGAGAGTAACTTTAGGGTCGATTCCTATATTTTACCGACTGGTTATTTATAAAAGATTCGGATAGTTTACAACAATAATTAAGCAATAATGAGTGTCTATAGACACCCAAAACTTTTCTATGAGGCATTAAGGTTTCACACTTCACAAATCAACGACAATTTGGCAACAAAAGCTACCCTACAAAATAAGACATAACCTATAGAATTGAATTTTGAACCAATAGGAACCGGGTTTTATTAAAATCAATATCACCATATTATACACAAATGCATGACAATTATGATGTAAGAATTAAGAAGCACACACACATACAATTTATTAAAAGTCATTGCACAGAGGTCATTGGAACCCACCATTTGCAGATCGATCTAAATAGCAATATAGCAAGTAAAGAGAACAATTCTATTACATCTGGATTCATCAAGAGTTGGATAATCGAAAGAAACTCGGATCAATGTCAAAAATCCGGATCACATGCGTAAGAAGTGAAAAGGGATATTATGATGCGCAAAAAGCAAAAATTACAAATATTTCGTAACCGAAATAGCCTTAAAACGCGATAGCAGACAAAACGGATTCCAAATACTGGCAATTGGAATAGTTTTCAGTTTTTTTTTCTCCGTTTTAAGTTTCGAAGGCATCCTAACGGTATTCGGGAGACATAGCATCGGGACGGACGCGACAACGCTTTTTATGTTATTTTTCTACTGACCTTAGTCGTTTGCGATCGATTTCGAATCTTTTTAATCGGTCCTCCTTAAAAATAAATATGAAAGTTCCATTTTTGTTTTGTTTTCAGCCTGAGTTATGACTGAAATGCCGGTTTCTTGAATTTAGTTTATAGTTTCACGAAGTTGTTGTTTCAAGGATGCCGTTGTAATTTAAATTGAAAATCAAATGATGTCACTTCCTTTTAGCTAGTAAAATCTACACTACAGATATTTTTACCAGAAGAATGGTAATAAATCATAGGACTGTTACCGGATGGAAACGTCTATAAAAATTTTCATTAGGATCATAGAATTAAGATTGCCTTATTAATTATCTTAAGTAGTATTTAAAACTAACATTATCAACGCGCGGTGATTATGACACAAAAAGTTATACTGCCTGCTCTAATTGCGTTCAACGCCGCCGGCCAAAATTAAAAAGAAAAGTCGCACAGCAAGAATCCCGCCTATTTTTAAAAATGGAACCCGACGATGATTCGCCTAATTAATAAACCAATCACGTACAGTCGAGACGCGGCGTCGAGGCGCGGCGGACGTGCGGGCGCGGGGGATGAACGCTCGGAAATTCGAATACTATATTTTTTTCTGCACTGCAAAGCTTCGCAATGTTACTTGTAATTGGCTTGACGGCCAATGATAACGAATTTAGAATGCAATCAATTATTTATGAGTTATTACTTTGGCTAACAAGAAATTAGCACTTTATGTGAAAAATGTAAAACTAGTTATTATTTATTAATCATTAAGAAATATTTGCGAACGCCAGATGTTATCTGTCTTAAGTATTCACCATGCCCACTAGTTAGAATGTGTCGATACAAAAAACTTCGACTCAGTTAATCTTGTCAAATCAATATGAGAAGTATAAAATTAAAACTTCTGATCGGATTCTCAGAACATTGTTATGAGAACGTATCGGATTATGTGACACAGCATTATGTTTTCTCTTTTGATTGAATGGACATGAATGGAGTCCACATTATTAACAAAAGAATATGCCCTCCAATATTGACACCGAAAAATTAGTTTAAAAAATCTCCAGTTTGGGGTTTTAGGAAAAAAATATCATTTATCAAATAAATGCATTCTCTGTTATGTCTTTGCGCAGCGTGACTGTAAAAACTAGTTGAATAATAAATGCGTTGGTTGGCAACACTGGGCCCGAGGAAGCCCGAAGCTCGGCGAAAAAGGGCGAAGATTAGCGAGCGCGCGCTTTTTGTTTGCATCAATCGATGCGCTCGCGCATTCGCACGATGAATAATTCAAAAATTGACATGAAATGGCGTATGGTTCTTTTTTTAAATGAAAGGTGCCCGATTGAGGACTGTAACCGCCTGACGAATTCATTGGTCAACGGCTTTTTGCGTTCAGTAATTGCTGTATTTACTTTATAGGTTATGAAATGAAATTAATGCAAGCGAACGATCTCGTTCTGTTGTTCCAATGCTAATAGCACTGTTTTTACTATACTTAGATTATGAATCCATTTGCAGAACGGCAACAGTTTATACAACTGACAATAAAATATGAATTTATAGTCAAACCGCAAATAAAGCCTCGCCTTGGCGTGTGTAAAAAATGTCATAGGGTACTTTACAAAGTGTTACACAACCGCTCAAAGAAGAAATTCAAAATGTTTACGCGTCTGCCTGTTCCTGTATCTAGATATTGGCTGTCATCCAAGCAAAAAATGTATAATTAATTCGAGTAATGCTGTTAATGATGCATCGAAAACTTGTGGCGATTTCCAAGTATAAGTAATCTTGTCATCTGAATTCTGGCTGCGATTGGTCGAGAGAACCCCGGTGCAGTTTTTGGATAAATGGCTTCATCCCGCACTACGGGATGCTGTCATGTCATTCTTCTTCGAGTTATGGTTATGACGGCTTTTTACGGGTTTCATGAAGATAATTTCATTATGTCGTTACAAAAAGTATGGGGTAATTTGCCTGTCTCGTAGCTAACGTTATTTGTAAGGCTGGATCGATGACATTGTGCATTGTGGGAGAAAACTCGGCTTCTACTTGTTTTTGTTTTTTTTTTGCTGTCGTACTTAGCCGTGTTATGGTGGACATGTACGCATTTAGCTACAAGAGATTTTAAAATACAATAATAAAAACATAGGATGTTTTTCTAGATAGCAATCGTGTGTCAAAAATCAAGCATGCATCTATTTGTTTCGTTAGCGAAGAATTTACAGTTTTTTGACACTAGTGACTTCTCTTGTCATCATTGTTAAGTGTCGTATTGTTACTAATTTAAAAAAAAATTAGTCATACCAAGGATTATTTGTCGTATCATCTCATGGTTTTGCCAGACTTCAAAAACTTCGATCATTTATTGTTTACATATTCTGAAATTTCTACCAACATTCCTCAATAATCCTGACCAGTTAGGCTAGAATACATTTTTGTTCTATATCTATACTCACTTATAAGAAGAAAACGCCATATTGTTGTTTACACAGGGTTGCTCGTCCACTGTTCCACCGGTTGTGAGCATCAGGGTGTTCATTCGTGTTCAATTCTCAAAAGGATATCGATTACTTTATCGATTGAAATCTATCGGTACACGCACTTCACTATTGGTTCTTCAAAGTCCGCGCGTGCGTCACTGTGACGCGTTCGCACATTATGTATGTCACATCACTAGTGTTTGTGGCATGATCTGGAAATGAAAGGATACCATTATTAGAAAAAGGCGTTTCAAATCAAAGTAAAAAACAGACTAAAATTAATTAAAACAAAAAAAATGTTCGCCCTAAGGAATTAAGTATATCTAAATTCTTCAGTTCCTATGGCATCCTTATAAAAATATGGGTAGCATTGTGCTCAGATTAAAACCTATTAAGATTTCACCTATTTGCGGGTAGTCACACTATTCACAAAACTCTTATAGGTACTTCTGTGATTAGCAAAAGTATTATACCTAATTAGTGCTTTACCGTCTGTAAATAACACAAACAGTTTGCAATAAACTTCAAGCAGTTTGTGATTTCGGCTAGTCGTGATAGTTTAATAGACTCATTAGAGGTATCATTAAAATCTGCGGGTATTCCAACAGAAAGTGAATTTACTTGTGTTAATGAAAGCAATTGCCATCGCGTGACATTTCAACTGCACATTTGAACTGATTAAAGAGGTCACAGTTTGTTGTTTAAAAACTTTTCTAATCTCATGAGAGCCCTGCGTCAGATTTAACGGAGATAGCGACCCGCGGTTGTACCGACGGAACCGGCCGGCCGCCATCTTGGCCCTGATTGACAGCTGTCAATGTTGGCGGCACTGCGACGCGTCGCCGCGCCTGCGCACTACGGTACACCGCGCGTCACTAATTCGTTTTGAAAATAATGTTCCTTTTTATTGTCTTTTTTGGGCGTTCAGTTGTTTTAACTAGGTTTTTTGCTAGAATTATGATGTTTGTTTAATTGTTAATTTGCGAACTGGGCGTATTAAGATTTAATTTAACCATCCTAATTGTATAGTTTTTTACACGTACATCTATGCTATAATAAAACGGTAGTGATTATTAAAGCTGCTCCGGTGTAAATACTTCCTCATTGCATAGGCCTATGCTGCTAATTATTCCACTGGCAGGAAAGTCGTAGAAATTCTAAAAGCCTGACTGCATGCGGTGGAAATTTATAACTTCTGTATTTAATTTCCCATTTCCTTCTATTATGATTGTCAAGGGACTAACAACTTATTCTAAATTACGAGGAGATATTTTGAGTCTTCTACTTTCTCTTCTTAAAGTTTCAGGCCTGAAATTAATTTTTCACCGAAGAAAACTACAAACAGTTTTCTCATCGCATATCCATCGACTTGTAAAAACATTTTCCTATGACTTTTGTTTTTCCGTTTACCAGCACACTAATTTCGTAGTTTAACACACTATCAATCATAATCTGAAACATTTTGAAGCCTATTGCTAATACACTGCGAAAAATTTGTCTGCTCAACAACGTAAATAATGCAATGAATGTTGTTGAACTGTCAAAATGAGAGCCATTCCTACTGTTAGTGTGTTTCGAAGTTTTTTCGAAAATTACGTATGTAAATTAAGGTATAGTTTATTTTCATGTATTAAGTTACTGAATTAGGTAGTGAAAACTATAATGACTGAGAATTAGACTGTCTACTGTAATCAATAGACAAAATCATTTTCTATTTTATAAGTGTTCTGATTGGATACGTCCAAAAATGGCCGAAAACTAACGCTAATAAAACCTTGAATTAACATACCTATAGCCATTTCAAAGAAGGTAGGTACGTCTACAATTTAAAATTTATTTAAATTTTATTCAAGTAATTTAATTTATTTTTAAACATTTACAGACTTTGATTAGATTGCCTTTTACGTTATTTTGATAATTCAACAAACTCATATGCATGGAAACACGAGGAAAACCACTACATAAATCATTAAAATGGCATCGTATAGTAAATCTTATTTTATAATGCACTGACGTCACAGTGTTGTCGTAAAACGGCAACATTATGCAGAGGAGATGTAATTGTTGAAACTCGTTGCGTTTCTACATTAATAGTTTAGTTTTTATAAGTAAATATATTTAAATTGTTATACGTAAATTATCAGATGTTAACTAACAACTCATATTATTATCAGAATTTCTTTGATTTTAGTTTAGTCTCCATTGCTTATTAAGTAAATAAGTACCTAACACGTACTACGTTGACTTTAACTTTCAAAATTAGAAGGATCCCTGACGTTGCCTTGATAAATTCTGTTTTCATTTTAATTAGAAGTTGACTTTATTTATTTTTATTCTAATCTATTGACAACACTGGTCTTAAGGAAATCCTTTACTGATGAAAAAGTTTGGGTCACAGTTTCGACACAGCCAGTCACCTCAAATATTTATTTTATAAGTATCAACGATTTATTTCCGCCGCTGTGTCGGTGCGTGAGCGCCCGTGACGTGGCGGAAAAGATTCAGGAATGCTGTCTGGCTCAGCCGGAAAGCAATCTTATTAAAAACCCGCACTGGCGAGGGAAGAAAGCTGATGAAGCTGATGCCAAAATATTACAGACTAGCTGTTGCCCGCAACTTCGTCTGCGATTCAGGATAAAAAGTAGTATATGACCTTTTCTATGTGACAAATTTCTTCCAAATCCGTTCAGCCGTTTTAGCGTGAAAGCGTAATAAACAAACTCACTTTTGCATTTATAACATTAGTTGAGATACCTTTGTTTGATTTTGAAAGATGCCTATTTTTATTTTATTTGAAATATCTATAGGTAACTACTTAATTTGCAGTAAGTTTTGAATAACGTATATTTTTACCTCGCATCTACCTACTTCTGAAACCAACTTTTGATAGTTGAAAAATCTATAAAGTGAAACTTCATAGAAAGAAGCTATAAACAGCGCAATAAAACCAATCATTCGCACTTTCTAATTCCAAATCTCCTCGCCAAAGCTCAAAAAATCTCGTTTTGACATTTACCAAGACAGTGTCGTTCCAGTTTGGATCAATGTATCGATAAAAATCTCGCTACCGAACTTATCGATAATCACTAAGTGTCACCGCTCTAGACGTAGATGGTAATCTAAGTGGACGGCTTGACACAACACTGTGTAAGCCGATAAAAAAATAGCAGAGTACACGTTGAAAATAATAGCTCGAAAAAGGGTAGCAAAAAGGAGGCCCAGCCTACCTTGAAACCTATATGGGGTAAAAAATACTTGGGCCTAAGTAGTAAAAAAGTGGAAGACTGCAAAATAATTAAGTAGTTTTCATTTTGCTTGGAGGCAGATGTAAGAATAATATTCCCTATTTTTGCTCTAATGATACAGATAGCCCTAAAAGTATGTATTTCTAAGTGATTAAGTATGATAAAATGAAACAGGTTTTTAACAAGAACTGTTAGTTTGCCTAAACGACAATTTCAGTACATTTAAGAAACACTACTGTTGATCTAAACAAAAAGAAAAGTGTAATGCACGTATATGCCAGTAACATGACATTTGCAAACTGAAGCAAAAATTTAAAATACGAAGGTGAAATTCCTAGTGATGTTCAACTTTTTCTTTCATCGTTTTTTTAGTCACTATAAAATTAAAAGCGCTCCTACGCTTTTAATTTGATAGTGACGAAAAAACGATTAAGGAAAATGTCTTAGGGAAAGTTTTGAGTATGAATGTAGACGAAGACCAAAGAAACGATGGATGGACTGAATGAAAGATGGTGGACTAAGTTGGCGACTAATAGAGAAGTATGGGAAAAAAGATATGTTACGCCAACCCTAAATAAATGTTAAGGGCAGGAAATTGATGATATAAAATCAAAATCGATACTATTCATCCTGTCGATATCGTTATCATTTGAGTACCGTCCCTTCTAGCTTTAAAGGTACAAACCCATGAACAGTACACATGACTAGAATGGTAACGAAACAGCTGGTAACTAAAACAGACGCCATGTTTTGTTTAAGTACAGTCCGCATAAAAAAATAACATCCGCCGACTAAGATATCAATGAACGTGTAGCGATTGTACTGTACGTCGCCATGCGGTTATACCTGTGTTGTAGAAGTTAAATAAAAATTATTATTGCATATGTAAATCTGTTATAAGTTTATAACGTAAATATATTGGTAGACAGTTTTATAAAGAAGGACATGTTCAGACATTTATATCTTGTAATTTCTTTTTGGTGGTCCTTTTATTGCATGCGTTTCAGAACATAAGTTATATTAAAGCATTTTTTTTGCTTTTAAACTATGATTTATTTTTCTTGGTTTTTAATTTATTTAATGTTTGTAATTTTAGTTGTGAAATGTTTTTTTTTACTATGTGTTGCAACGTCCGTCGGTAGCGCTGTATATTGCATATTTCGTCTCTTTAAATATAAGTGTTTAAAATTATATTCAAATTCATATTTTGGGTTTATAAATAAATATAAGTATGTACATAAATATGTGAGTCCGCAATCATCATATGTTTCGTGTTCCATGTTTCCTAATATTTAAATAACTAACTTAAAATTAATAAACCCCATTGGAAAGTGTATTTTTCCACGCGCAGATCATAATTTCATTTTTTTTAGTTTCAAATAAAATATGTCTCACTATTCATAAAACTTAATAGTGAGCTCACTCTTTTAATTATATACTTGAAATGTCATTTTCATAAAGCATAAGGTGTGTAGAAAACTATTAAAGAAATACCACAGATAATAGAGCAAGATATTTTTATAGACATACCGAGAGGCTGAATAGTCAGTTACCGTGTACAACTCAGTCTCTCACAGCAAAAAAGTAGTGACATCGGTATAAAAACTTAATTAGTGCCTAGTACCTTTAGCTTGGTAGACGATGATTAAGGTAATACTGAATTTGACATTGAAATAGCCATTTATCGAGCGGCGACGCCATGAACTGCTAAGAATGACTGAACTATTGAGTAGATACCGACGAATTTATCTCTAGTTAATCATTTGACACGGTTCCTAAGACCACACAAAGAGACACAGACACACAGAGGACTAGAGGTTCGAGACAGTTGTCATAGCAACAGAGCGAAAGCTAGCAACATTCTACTCAAAATCATCAGAAGACAGAATTTCCAATCTTAATTTTAAATAATCTTCATCAATTTTTTGTGAATTGACAAAAATCGAGACAATGATTTTTGTCAATTCGTAAAACTTGAAACTACCACAAAGAAGATTGAAATTGAATTGAAGGAATTTTATATTTCATAAGAAACACCATGGAAACAGTGATAGAGCGGTGCATTCTTAGTTCTGTAGAAAGTTTTAAGATATTAGAGGATTCAAACTCAAACTCAAAGCATTTATTTCAATTAAACCATTTACAGGCACTTTTGAATTGTCGAAGAGTCGGTCAGTTAGTCAGAAAGTTGAAGCTAGTTGCCCATTCCAAAACGTAGATCTCTATGGAGAAGAACGGGCAAGAAACTCCAAGGACACTCTTTTTAAATCATGATATTACAAAATCGTTGGTACATACATTATTATTGTTGCTTCTATATGTGAGAACAATGTAAATAAAATAAAATGTATATTAAAAAAGAAATCAAAATATAAGAATAATAAAAATAAGCCGTGGCAGTTAAGAGATGACCAGTCTCAACTGACGGCGCTCGTTCATGAACATGACGCGTGGATCAGCACCATCTAGTTCAACCATTTTGTAGGGAACCGAATGATCCAACACACGTGCCACCAACAGTGAGACATTTATCAATTTCAAACATTTATCTCAAATTAACTAACTTCTATGACATGAGTACCTACATTAGAAATTAAATTGAAATGATTGGCAGTGAGCGCTATTTAGCTTTATGACCGCCATTCCTCTTCTTTCTTCCTTCTCCGTACACATCAGTCGTTATGTGCTGTCGGCGCAAAAAAATCCTTTCAATATTTGGTCACCGCTATATTATTCTTTCTAAATAGGATGAAAATGTTGTCTTATCACTCTCATACAAATTTTATAGACAGAGTTAAACTCATACCAGTCAACTCTAAGCCGAAAATCCCTTGTTTTTCCAATAATTGTAATGCCTTCTAAACTTCAATGCCAGCAACTTTACAGTAACACATAACACATAACATCACGCCTGTATTCCCCAAAGGGTTAGGCAGAGGTGTACCTATAGCACACCCACATTCCGCCAGTTATGTTTAAGTCCCATGTAATAAATAGGAGGCGAGCCTATTGCCATCAACCGGGCACAAATCCAGACTCCGGGCTGCTACCGAGAAATTCCAGATGGAAAAACCCAATAACACTTACAGTAATTTGTTCTAATACTTATCTTAATATCAAAGATACCTTTTAACATAACGCTTCTACAATTCTAATAATCTTGTATTCCAATCTTGCGCTACTTAATATCAAATTAACATTGTTACTAGCAATAACTTGTAATGCCGATAACTTAGCTGTAGAATATTCGAAGTCACCTAATTGTCCTATTAGATAGAGGTCCCACGCATATTGTTTGTAAATCATAAATTCATAATCATACCGTGTAACAGCGAGGTGTATTGCAAGGCGGCTTGTTTCATGTAGATCCTGGTGGGCTACTGAATTGATATCATTATAATATCGATAAGTATCACACCTTGAACATGATAGAACTGAGTAATTTTTGATAAATCAATTGTAACGGTTGTAAAAGGACTCTTAACGAAGCCGAGAGTCACTTGTTCTCCCCGTCATGTTTTTTTTTTTTTTTTGTACTGGACCATACCTGGGGACCTTCTAGTTACTGAGATAATGTAGATCAAAATTCCTACTTTTACTAACGTTTTTCACAATAACAAGTTTTTAATGTTTTAAGTTATAACACAACTTTAAATACCCCCACAACTCCTGTGCCGTAGCATGCAGCCATAAGCACAATGTTTTGCGTGCGTTACGTTACGCACTACCGTAAACAGCGATTTTTCACACCAAAAATAAAATTCGTTTCTCAGCAATAATTTTCGTGCTATGTTACTTAGTTTGATATACAGAATGCGTAGTTAACGGCTATGTGATTAGTGTTGCGCCCAACCCCAAGTAACATGGGACCAGCGGGCTTAGCATGACGCTATCTATCTCTTCGAAGAATAGACACGGCTATACCCATACAAAGTGACATTTCGTTTCTCTATTTTTGACATCGCACCGTAAAAATCCTTCTAAAATCTGTCATTTTGTCTTTCGTTTCTGCCGATCGTTGTCTAGGTCCTTTTTAATGTAGACTATTTCAGAAGACAGTTGTCTAAGGTAGTGAAGACAAATTGATTTTTTAATCGCCATGCTAAAGACGGTAGAAAACTTTTTACTCGACGGCCACAAAGTATAAAAACGGAAAGGAAAAAAGGAATTTTTCACTTTGTATATGGAAAATGTGAAAAATTATTACCTACATGTTGAGTTTTATGGGTTTAAGGGCTTCTTAAAGGGGGTCGAAATTTTCATTATTTTTGTGATAGGACACACCATTTTCGAGATATAAGCAAAATAAAAAATAAACGTTAATAAATTACTGAATTTCGTAAAATGTGCAGTTGACTCTTTCTACTTTGCTGCCGTCGTACTGTCTTCAAGAAACGTCATATTTGTCTATTCTTCCGTCGACAAGACGGTGCTTATGCGACGCCTGCAGGAAGATAATGATCAATTATTTACTTTTCTTGATTGAAAACTATTATGGAGGAAATATTTTTGTGATAAGGAACTTAATGCGACGTATAAATCTTGCTATTCTATTGACGTCCCATAGTTTAAGAGGGCGTACAACGGTACACTAGCGCCACTCCTTTAAAAAAATATTATCTCGTGACTGAGAAGGAATTATGAATAACGGTTTGTAAGGACCCTCGGTAAGTGTGTCTAGAATTTTCTAATAACTTTTATAAAGTTTTATAATGAGACACGAAGCAACAAAATTCGTTCTAAAGAAAAGCGGCCACATTCCTCTAGATCGTATTTTGTTGCTTCGTGTCTCATTATGAAAGTTTATAAAAGTTATTAGAAAATTCTAGACACACTTACCGAGGGTCCTTACAAGCCGTTATTCATAATTCCTTCTCAGTCACGAGATAATATTTTTTTAAAGGAGTGGCGCTAGTGTACCGTTGTACGCCCTCTTAAACTATGGGACGTCAATAGAATAGCAAGATTTATACGTCGCATTACGTCCCTTATCACAAAAATATTTCCTCCATAAAAGTAATCAAAGGATTGGCGCTAGTGTACCGCTGTGCGCACTCTTAAACCGACACATTTTTTGCGACAAATCTTTTACACGGTATGTTTTTCGCGATATGCCTATAACTATGTGCTATCGTTACAAAAGCTAATGTGTGCTTTTATAATTTCTAACGTGACGATATAATCGTTTATGTCCTCGTCCACGGCCATTAAATGTATGGAAATACATGCACGTTATAACGTTATCGTTGACGGAAATTTAAAAGTGTCTTCATATACATATTTCCATATATTTTACTTCCCTGTGCTACCGTGGCCGTGAGGCCTTCGTCCACGTTAATACCATCACGTTAGAAATTATAAGCGCTCACTAGCAAACACGTTGTAGCTTATATATAAATAAATGTTTTATTCAAGTTATCTTTCCACCTTCGTTGGCACCTTCGTAAATTTCCGGTACCATGTCCAGTGACTTTCTTGGGTCAGGGTGTCGCAAAATCATCCAATTAGTTTTTTTTTGCAAATATTTAATAAGACAGATCTTTTTTTGAACTTCAAAAATTTTGCTGTAATATATTCTTTTGTTTTTCTTTTCGTTGTTTGATTTAAACTACTATTTTTATGTTGCGGTCAAAGAGTAAATTCTTACTAAGAACGAAATTTCAGATCACGGTAGCGTCGCCAAATGCATTTGAAATCACAAGTTGCAGAGAGTGTCAACCTATCACTTCTAATGCATATAGTCTAATCTTTATTTATATTAATTATTAATTATATTATCTTTATTATATTTGAAGAAGTGACAGTTTGTTAAGTCATTTCTTTGCATTACAGTACAAATCCCGAACCAATTTGTTACTTATTCTAGGAAAATCTGGAAAATTACTGAACAAGTTTTCACCGCGCGCTTATAATTTTTGGTTCTTTTCATTACACGTTTGAAAGCGCTTTTCTGTGAAAGAACTTTTTGCTTGGTTTTCTAAGTTGCATTCTTTATCAATGTTTTTACATTGTTTGTATTTTCTTAGAATGTTCATAAGAATAAGCAGCCTAAAGGTTATAGAGCTGATAAACGGATTTTTTGTAAGAAAAAAACATTACCAACAATGTTAAAACATAGGTTTTAAGCACAAAGAAGTGAAATTAGTTAAAAATCTCGGTGAGTAAGGCCTTGAACAATTGTCTCTAGTGCTTAAGCGCAGTATTTTTGTGTTTAATGAATGACCTGTCACAAAGCAAAGAACTTAATTAAAATTTATCAAAAAGTTTTTTTTATTCTTTACTTATTGCCTTTTGGCAGATGTGAATCTTCCTTCTTTACCAATATTAATTTAACTAAACTTGTCTAGTCTAGTTAGGTAGGTATTAATTTATTTTTATTTTTTATGTCTTGTGTAATATTTATTGATAAGATATCTCAGCTTGGTCGCTCTATAAACAGACTTATTTTGTTTTTAAGTTATTTCATCCACCTCAACATATATTTACCGATACATATTCAAATTCAGTACGACGACGGCTCGTAAATTTTGAAATGAAAAATAACCTGGTCATATTTACTCAGTTAACTATAAGTTTAACGTACCCTATTATATGTTTTTTTTTTAATATTAATTAAAGTCTTTTTAACCTTTTTAGTGTAACATGGAATTTGCATTACTTAAGTAATGACTGCATAAAAATATTGAGTATTTTTCGCACATTGTATCTTTTTTTTTTCTAAAACTGTAATAAATTCATTGATTATACACTTTTTCAATATCTATAATATATAACATGATACGTAAGAAACCAAAACACACAATAAACCTAGATAAGTAAGACATACTCCAGTACTTCCATCAAATATTTATCTAGACTTCAGCAAATAGTAGCTACCAACAAATACGCACCATTAACAAACTTGTGTAACAAGCGTATCGTTTAATAACGTCAATGTATAAAGTTTTCAATGTACATCACAGCCCAAAAACAATAAAAAGCACAATATTCTTGAAAATTCAGTACATCCAAAGATTCGAACTTTTACCGCAACTTGGCACTATACCTTAATCACAATTGCAAAAAAAAAAAAAGAACTTATGCACTTTGACACTATCACGTTACTTTTTTAAAATTTTAATGTCTGGTAAGGTACTCGGAGGTGGTGAGTAAAAAGTTCGTAATAATTGGAAGTTGACGCGGCGAGGCACTGCGCTGACGGCTGTGCTCGATCGACTGGAGTCGCAAGCGCACCTCTACACGGGCCGGCGCTGAATGCAGGGGTAAGCAACATTTTCTTATATTTGTGCGGCAGGCTTGTAAGTTCTTTCTAATGTTTTAGTTTATAAAATTATTATCAGCAGATCAGTGAAAGTATTTGAATAAAAATTGGAAATATATTTATATTTGTACGTTATTTACTTTTATATAGGTATCTCTGTTTAATCTTTTTCTTTGAACAACTACTTCTCATGGTGGAGACGGAAATATTTCAACTTATATCAAAGATCCAGCATATACTGGTCGATAATCTTACAGAATAGTTTGCTTAGCAACAACATTATAATATATATATTATAGTAAATGTAAACTAACTACTTTTAGATTCACATTTCTCTTGCTTTTTGGTTTCAGATGACCACCATCATTACAATTCAGTTATCACATCATTTGAAAACCTCTGTCTGATATTTATATCATTTAACAAACTGTTTGTTACTCCTCTTAAAACCTGTTAAGTCAGCGATTGAGAACGCAAAGAACCTTGAAGTTGCAATGTGGAAACATATTCGTCTCTTTTCCTCTCAGAACAATTGAGCTCATATTAGAAAAAGACGTCACTGTTATTGTAAGTAAACTCGCATAAACCTAGCTTAATTGATATCGCTTCAATAAGTTGTAAGTAAAGTTGGTAAGAGTCATTTAAGTTCAAGCTTTGCAGCAACTGTAATAAGATATATTTTCAATAGTATTTATCTCCAATTTCACAATTTTGGAAAACAACGAGCTTAAAATATGATAATTTTGGCAATTTAACACGTTTAACGGTTCAAATGAAACCTAAAGAAACACATGAAATTATTGAATGAATAAAAATTATGAAAAGTTCAACTGGGAACTTTAAATGATAATTTCGGCGTGGGATGCGTACGCGCAGCCGGACAGTGGACACGTTTGATTAGTTGCGAGAATACATCTTTTCGTGATGTCTCTTTCGCTCGGTGAGTACGGCAGTATGTTAGAGGGGGACATCATAATGTTTACATCTTTATGGACCGAAGAGACGTGGCTTTAATGGGATCTTCCCAGATGTAGCGATCGGTTAATTTTAGTATGTAGGAGGAAATCGTCAGTTACAACAGTTTTACATAGCGGCCTGTTTTTATATTATTTATTAAGCGCTAAAGACGAATGCATTTTAATAGTCATTTTAATTTATATCTTTATTTATTGCGCTTTATGTTACGTGTTTGTAATTGTTTTTGTTGCGAACTGTACTTGTTTTTTTGTTTATTTTGTGTAATGTTACGTTATGAGTTGGTTATTTATTTGTTTTGTATACTTTTATATTGTAATTATTTTGTGTTTATTACTTTTTGATAACTTACATAGATGTTTAGATAACTAAGGGCCTCTTTCACCATGCTCAAGTAAAGTTTCAAGTAGGCTACCCGCCAGTTAAAGTCACCCGTAACATCATGTGCGGATTTCACGACGTTCGAGTAGCACTAATCATAAGATTTAACTGACCCGTAACTTACTTGCCACGACATCTGGCAATTAGCGTGTTTACTTTACAGTTAAAATTTCTCCGTTGTCAAAAATGACAACGGGTAGGAACTTATCAGATAGCATCAACGATTATTAAAAAAAAAAAAAAAAAGATTTATTTGACTTGTTTGGTCATCAATTGGATGAATTAGAATATACGACAACACAACGAGCACCTTGGATTCGTGTATTTAAATTCCGTGTTGATTATTTTATGGACCTAGATGATGAAACTGATTTTTTTGCTAGATTTCGTCTATCGAAGTATGCAATAAACCAAGGTCTTAACTTCGAAATTGTAAATACCTTCCAAATCATCGCTGCTTAAAGTAATCACAGCTTTTATTTCCTCTTCCACAGCGTTTAGCGGAGATGCTGTGTCTTACCACCTGCGGTACGGTAAAGTTCCGAGTAGGTAGGTATATCGCAGTCGACTTTTTTCTGACAGTACGTTACAGGCCCTCATACTTGACCTTCAAAGTTTTGGTCGATCTGAATGTGCCTCCAGATCGAGCATTGAATTCATTTTGGATGCTTATAAAAAAGTTTACACTTCTATCTCTTTTAACTTTATCCATGCTAATTAAAAAATATAGGTAATTAAAGTAACAAATTAAAATCACACGCTTTCCAAACCAAGCACAAAAATACTACAAATGTCAATTGACAACTGCCAATGACGTTTGACGAGTAACATTGACGTATTATTGAATGAATGTAACGTATATTTGTAACGTCATTCACTTAACCAGTAAGTTGTTACTCGACGCTTTATTTTCGTTTGTGAAATTGACAAGAGATACTCGTAACTTTTACTTGCCGATTAACGTTAACTAGGAAATAACTAACCAACGCTTTACTTGGAGATGGTGAACGAGACCTTAAGTTGTATATTTATTTAATTATTAGGTAAGTGCTACAGCTGAGCATGAGGTCCTGGGTCCGATTCTCGGGTCGGGCAAATTGTTATTGGATTTTTCCATCTGGAATTTCTCAGTAGCAGCCCGGAGTTTGGATTTGTGCACGTTTGATGGCAATAGGCTCGCCCCTGTTACATGGGACTTAAACATAACTGGCGAAATGTGGGTGTAGGTACTACTTACTACTTACTTACCCTTCGGGGATAGAGGCGTGATTTTATGTGATATTATGATGTAGACTGAAATTGAATGTAATAGTCAACTACATTTTACGTAGCCTAAATTCCAACGAGTACTACAAATTACAGGTTTTGCAATATAAAATGGCCGATTTATTAAACTCTGCAATTAGTTGGGGAAAAAACAGGGCTCGCTGATATAATTAGTGGATATATATCATGAAGTTTATTTCACGAAATACATAAACACACGCCTTCTTCCCATGGGGGTAGGCAGAAACTACAGAACGCCACCTGCTACGATCCTTACATACTCCTTTTGCCTCGTTTACGTTCATACATCTGGTCATACACGCACGCGGCTTACGAGTAGGTACTACGCACCTGACCTTTCTGAAGAACATCACCAATAAGGTCACTATATGTCTTTACCTACCTTTATTATCAATTAATATTAATGTAGAGATATATCAATTGATGTTTATTGTCAAAACTAGAAATTTAGCAGATTCAAAGTTTACTCTAACAACACATGACAAGAATCGACAATTTGGATTAACTCTCCTGAAGCGGCAACTAATCATACCTAAGTTTCGGGGATTCACCAAATAACGTGCAAGTACGGTTAGCTTTTTATTGAAATTCAAACCTTATATCCATAGTATAGGGTTTACAGTAGATTACGTTAATAAGGTATTCCCCTATACTTTCCTAATAATTTTATGAAAATCCCATTACGCGAGCCGTTCAAACGCTTTTAAATATAATTTTATTGTTTCAATTTTGTTTAGTGTTGATTAAGTAAGACTTCAAATACTGTATTTTTTGTTATTTTTATCATAAAAAACGTCAAATAATCAAACTTAAACTTTTATTTTACAACTAAAACATATTTATACTTACTTAGACTAATTAAACTTACAGAATAAAAATCGCATCTTCTTTTATATACGATATATATATCCGATACCTTTATATCGGATACATATCAAATATCGTATATTTTGGTATTCACAATAAATATCGGACTTTTACGAACCCTGGAAAAAAGTGTGGATTTGTGTAAGTAGGTAGTAGGTACATTTAGAAATCTATAGGTTTTTGCACAAACCCAGTTTTTTGTAGGTACCAAGCCACATAATTAAAAAAACAAAGAAATGTACCTGTTGTAGGTATATCAAGTTAACAGTAAGATAATCGAGCTTCTTCAAACGCATTTCATAAATTCCTAGAAATTGTACCTACCCATATTTTCTTCCAACTGATTTTGGACCAAACACCTAGATCTACCACTGAATCTACGATCTCCAGTCAGAAACCTTATTTCAAGACATTTTCATGTAAGTAATTTACATGAGAATGTCTTGAAATAAGGTTTAAGTACAATGTAAAATCAACTGTAAATTGTATAGTAAATATTATGCAGTAGGTGTTCCTAATAAATAAATTACATACGTACTCGAAACTTCGTTTTAACTGTTGATTGAAGTGATCCTGACTATAAATAAATACAACACACGACACTCAACACTCACACACGAGTCTGACAAACACTGAATTCTACTGTTAAGTGCTAACTCATCATTTCAGCCTAAAAGCGTCCACTGTTGGACATAGGTCTCTCCCGAGTAGAAACTAATATAATTTTATTCATCCATGTGCCTGTGTAAATAAATATATGTATTTCTAATTACTTACCTTATTCGAATAGCCTTTCTATCAATTGTTCCCCGTTACTTAATTAATCTCTCTATCATATTACTATGATAGTGTGTGGTACCGTAACGATGATCAAGCGAGTGGCGACGAGTGTGAAACCTGTCGACTCGAGGTGTACGCCCCAGATAACATCTTGATTGTGTCAACTGCCTTGTTGAGTACAGGTAAGCGACATACTGGACACCGCTGGAAAAAAAATTAAATAAGTATTGTTAGCTACGTAAAAATGAGACTGCCTCGTTTGTCTACTGGTCGCAAGTTCTACTACTGAGCATGAGGCCCTGGGTTCGAGTCCCAGGTCAGGCAAAGTGTTGTAGCGGTATCTACACCGCCACATGCGAGTTACACGTCATACTGACGCCACGCAAATCCTGCATCGCGCAAGCAGAGTTTACCGCACGACTAGCATATAAATATACAACGTCCCGACATCAACCGTCGGGCAGTTGCCCACCAGACACAACACCCGTCTGGTCGGAGGATCCTCCCTTTTCCTTGGGGGTTTGAGTGAACTTTACACCCTGTTCCTCATAACTCTATACTCTCTATAGTGTTATTGCGTTTCTATATCAAGAATTTCTCAGTGGCATCCTGGCGGCTAGATTTGTGCCCGGTTGATGGCAATAGGCTTGCCCCCTATTACTTGGGACTTAAACATAACTGGCAAAATATGGATGTACTATAGGTACACCTCTGCCTAACCCTCCAGAGATTATAATATGTTACGTAAAAAAATAACGCCTTTTTTCATAGACTAATATTACGAGTACACAGCTATTCATCGGATACCTAATAATAAGTATTTTTATTTAGTCCAAAAATAACGAAATCTGAGCGATTAGGATCAAAGTAACATAGGGATCGAGATACAAGTTTATGTGCGTCAAACCCAACCCAATTTTCCAGATGGATCCTAACTGGGTGGTAACCTAGCTACTCAGAAAAAATAAAGGTTAGTTTTCCAAAGTCTTCAGCGAGTTACAAAGCCAGCTTTCCCTTCAAGTGTACACAAAAACGTGCGCATGTTTCGAAGATCATGAAAGTGGAAAATCACCCATAATGGTCGCGCAGTTCTCGGCGAACGTCAACGGACCTTCATATTACTCATGAGAGTGCATCAAAAAAGAAAAAACAACGTGTTCTCATATTGTTTCCGAAATTACAGGAAAGCTCGTGTCGGAGAGGTAAAGATGTTTGTAGATGGTGTTATGTCAAGCGAGAAAACGACTGGGTACTACTTAAAAGTTTGTTACCTTATGATTCCTTCCCTTTTTTTATACAACAACACAACTCCTTAAGTAAGAATTGGCTTCAAACGTCATGATTTCATGAAATAGTCATTCAATAGGGTAATATGAAATTATAGAGATGTACCTATTGCTGATTCTAATGATTATAATTCTGTAAAGCCATATTTGTTACGGTCGCGAATAATATTTTAATCAAAATACAACCTGACAGTGACCTGAAAATTGCAAAAAACGTAAGAAAATTTGAATTTCGCGGGCTACCCTGAAGGTTCCGCCTTAAGCTACTGTTTGCTAGAAGAGCGGCGGTCGCCACATAACAGACGCAGTGACAGCTGTCATGGAAATGATTGCAGCGGGGACTTTATTTTCTCGTACGGTGTTAAAAAACGCTCTCTAGGAAAACACACCAACTTACTTGCATGAATAACATTTCAGTGACGTCATTTGCCGGTAAATTGCGGACGCTATGTGGCGGCCGGCGCTCTTCTAGGAAACCGAGCGTAACTGGAGGGTAGCTAGATTAAGATTAATAATCTTTAGAGCTGTCAATAACAAAGTTAACTAATGTTAATCGTGTGACTAAATTTTAAAAGGAAAACATAAATGGCCATGTTTGAAATTCAATAGATCACATTCCGATTGCAGATCTATAATTTATTACAAGACCGTTGTCAGTTCTATATTATACTAGGTATAGCTGTCGCGTTAAAGAATGGCATTAGCAGTCATTGGCCTTTCCCTAATGTATCTTTCCGTAGGAACCGAAACAATTTGTTTGAGTGCTTTATGCGGCCTGTCCTTTCTTTGGTATTGTTCGTCGAGTGGTTGAGCTCCTTAAGTTGTGAGTTGAGCTCCACGATTAGTGACAAATGCGTGCACTGATTGGACAGGTCCACTCATTCTGTGTGGTTTTTCCTCAAAAGACCATTGCAGACATAAATCTACATGGTCTTCACATGATCGGACCAAGATTATGTCTGGACTTTAAAAGAGACTGTGACCTCTGAGTTTGTTTCGGCCTTTCTTCTCAGAGTAGTCAGATAGGAAACGCCGACCTCATCTAGTTTTAAAAATATGGTTTATTTGTCACAGAAACAATGATAATGGTTTTTCGTTATTGGAACATGTTGAAGATCACGATAAAAATGGATTCAGAGTGCCTAGACAAACGGCATTCGTTTCGGAGCGATTCTATTTCTTCAATCGCTATTGCTTTCGCTAATGTTTCCATCATACGAATCGTTAACTAGCGATAACGCTTGTCAAAAAGTGCCACTTGGCTACGCGTCTCTATGGAAGTAATCGTTCGACGCTATCGATTCGTTTCATAGCATCGAATGATGTTGACGTTGTTAGTTAATTCCTATTCGGTTGACCTTTGATCACGTGAAATTTCTATAGCTTATGTCAACCCCATACATTTTTTGGATTTTCTACTAGCTAGGACTTAATTTCAGTTTTTGAAACGAAAACTGCCAAAAAACGTAGGTGGGTCATTGACCACTAATGCCATGCTAAAAAGCGATCACTATAACTTTTGTCTAAAGTTCCACACTCCGACATCTTAGGTTCTTGGAAAATCCATACTAAAATTATAAATTCGAAATTAGCTCTGTCTGTATGTTACCTTTTTACGCCTAAACCAGTGGACGGATTTCGATACAACTTGGCGAGGAGATAGATGGCATCCTGGGGAAGGACATAGGTTTTGTCCCGGTAACACGTTCCTGTGGGATAATTTCCTACATCCACGATGGCGAAGCCGCGGACACAAGCTAGTTCTCCTTAGATGTGGATACATTCACAAATATTCAGTTACACAATACTTTGCTGAAAAACGGCATCATGCCTGTAATCCCCGAAGGGTTAGTCAGAGGTGTACCAAGAGTAGGTACACCCACATTCTGCCAATTATGTTTCAAGTCCCATGTAATGGGGGCGAGCCTATTGCCATCAACCGGGCACAAATCCAGACTCCGAGCAGTCTAGGCCCTCGAGGCATACTTTGCTGAAAATGATATTCTAACGTGTTCGCACTGCAGACGTAACTTCTCAGCCAAGATAGGCTACATTAGCCACATAAGAGCACACGCTCGTAACGCATAGCCGTCGAAAACAGAAATGGGCACCGTAATCGGCATGGGAATACATACTTTGCTGACATACTCCATTTAGCACAGTAGGTACTATAGGTACTCTTGTACAAGGTCTACCCTATTAGGTGGATAGGTAGGTGGTAGGTGGTGGTAGGTTTTGTTTTTAAATTATTTTTTGACATAATATATAATTTATAACATCACTATTTTTATTAACATTAGATTATATTTTTGACAGGTGTAATGGTGGAATCTTTAGTTTATTTGTTTTTGATATTATTATTTTTTTGACATTTAACAAATTATAGCAGGGAATTGCAAATGTTTTACTGTTTAATTAATTTATTTGGTTACTGTTAAAATAATAATTTCTATGGTACTTCTTTTGATTTTTATAATTTTTGTGCAAAATTTTCGATACAATGTAAAAATTGTTATAGAAATAAATGAAATGAAATGAAATGGTATGTGTTTTGCAACAATAAAGTTACCTTTTCCTGTAATAACCACAATCAATTCAATGGTAACTGCTTTGTATAAGGGGTATAGCAGGGACATCCAAGCACAAACTGTTACCATGGTGACTCCATGGTAACAGTTTGTACCTATATGATTCTAGAAAGAAAAGTAGTCCCCCTAAAGTAGACATTTTTCGTCGTATATCAAAAAAAAAGCTGTTGCAATATAAAAGTGCAATACCTACGCGCTAATATAAGCTATATTTTTTTTAATAACCGGCGAAAGGTTCAGCCTAGGGGGTTCAGAATCCCCCTATGAAGAGGGGGTTAATTTGAGAAATCTGGTTTTCAATTTCGATGTTAGGATCAAATTGATAGTTTCAAATTTTGTATTAATTCGTGAAAAATTTACCTACAAACAGTTGGCGTACTATTTAAAAAAAAAAAAACAGTTAATGTACGAAGTAACGGCGGTGTCCAATTGTCAACATAGGCATGTTTTTGACTGTACATACAGACAAACAAACTCGTATATTATCTATGTGTAAATGAAATGATTAAGGTATTACCCAATTCACATAGGGCTATTAAGCTATGTATAAAGTAGTTTGACAACTATCTCAACAGAAATAACTAAGTACCTACCTGTACCCTTATATGTAGGTAGATTCTACAAACCGACTATTTCGTTGGCTGTCTATGTGCTAAATGAACATGTTGCCGCCTATAACTTCAGGGTAATTGCGTAACTCGCTAACAGTAGGAATGGGTTTCATTTTGACAGTTCAACAACATTCATTGCGGTATTTACGTTGTTGAGCAGATTTTTTTTCGAATATATGAAGCAATGGATTAGCAATAGGCTTTAAAATGATTCAGATTGTAATAGATAGAGTGTTACGTAATTAGAGTGCTGACCTATGGCCCCAGACTAGCTGCCTGACAATACCTACGATAGTAAATTATAGTTTAAATTCCAATATCGAGCTAGACAACGATTGAATTGATTAAGATTTACGGCAAAAATAACTATTTTATAAAATTACAACAATAACAACTATTTTACAAAATTGCAACAATAACAACTATTTTATAAAATTACAACAATAACATGTATTTTATAAAATTACAACAATAACAATTATTTTATAAAATTACAACAATAACAACTATTTTATAAAATTACAACAATAACAACTATTTTATAAAATTACAACAATAACAACTATTTTATAAAATTACAACAAAAAAATCAAATCACGCCCGTAATCCCTGAAGGATTGATTAGGCAGAGGTGTACCAATAGTGCACCCACATTCCGCCAGTTATGTTTAAGTCCCATGTAATATGGGGCGCGGATATTATCATCAACCGGCCACAAACCCAGACTCACTCCGGGGTACTACAGAGAAATTCCAGACCTAAGATGCAGTTATAAAAATTATATAATTATTTACTTATTTTATTACAGCTAATAACAACAGACAAAAACTGTTTAAATCAAAAAAACAACCGACTTACAAAAAAAAACTCTAAAATGTGAAAAATAACTTTAATTTCGGAAGTCGGTGTCTTTGGTTTTGTATGTATTTTCGTTTTTTGCCACAGACTTCCGAAATTACAGATATTTTTCACTTTTTTTGATGTTTTTTTTTCACGTTTTAGTTGTGGTCCCTACAGTAAATAACAGTGACAGGAAATTATTAAAACATCATCAATATATACTAAGTTGAAAAAATACGCATTATTATGGATAACTCAAGAAGTTACATGAGAAGCACCAGCTTTTAAATAAAAAAAACTCATCAAAATAGGTTCACCTCTAACAAAGTTCTGAGGTAACAACATATTTTTATTTTATTTAAAATACAGTGGAATTGAGAACCTCCTCCTTTTTTGGAACGTATGCACAGGTTCATTTATTACAAGCTGAAAATATAGAATGAACTTATTTACTTGGTTGTCATGATCGGAACCCTTTTTAGATTTATCCATCCAGCTATCACAAAAATGCTTTCTATGCAATATGTGGAAATCATCCCGATCAACTTATGAAGTCAAAATAAATCAGCCTGTATAGCATACCGATTCTGAGATATATTCTCAGATATTCACTAGTACCAATTACAGATACAATCATACCCGATTTTTCTTGCAGATATTACCTAAGAATCGTAGCAGGTGGCGTTCTGTAGTTTCTGCCCCCCCCCCCCCATTAGAAGAAAGCGTGAGTTTATGTATGTGTATGTAGGTGTTATACCTACCTAACATTGCGGTTCCTGTTCTAGACAGTTGCAAAAAAAGAATTACTACGCCGTAGCAGTCTCGTAGCGCGTTATTGCTATCCTCAAAATAACCTCACAAATACAATACGTACCTGGTTACTACGTCAGTCCATTTATCAAGGAATATTCTTTAAGTAGGTAGTGATATTAAAATCATACACAAATATATTGCAATTTTCAGGTAGTAAAGGAGGTATAATACATAGATTAACGTGTCATTCTGTAGCCACGTAGCATTTTCGTAGCAATTTTTTAAACATACGCTTATGAGCCGCATGTACGTGAATCTGATCGTCTAATCGTCTGTCGAGATCTGTTTTATATCTGTAATTTTTATGGTGTACTTATGTACACCATAAAAATTAAAGAAAAAATAGAAAAAATAGAATAATAGAATATAGTTGTTATCAACTATATTCTATTATTCTATTTTTTCTATTCTATTCTGATAATGGAATATTTTCATTTCAATATAACATAACATCACGCCTAGATTCTCCGCAGGGCAAAGCAGAGGCGTACCAACCGTACAATAGTACACCAACATTTCGCTAATTATGTTTAGATCCCATGTAATGTGGGGCAAGCCTATTGCCATCAACCTGGCTGCTACTGACAAATCCCAGATGGAAAAACCCAATAACACTTTGCCCGACCCAGGAATCGAACCCAAGACCAACGAGGTAGACCGCTCTTTCTATGGTTGTAAAGAAAGAAAAATAAAACCAAGCCAAGCATGGATCGCTAAATAATAGGTCTTTACCTATGAAATTGCCGTTTTGTATGAAAAAAATTAAACGATTTTTTTTCATGAATTTTTTATTTGTATTAATCGAAGTAATCACCCATGCAATCAATGCATCTTTGCCATCGCAGTGGCAGTTTATTGATGCCCTTCTTAAAGAAATCAGCTGGCCGGGAGGCAACAAATTCTTCAAAGGCATTTTGTACTGCCTCTCGGGTAATAAAAATTTTTTCCCGCCAAGAAGTTATCCAAATTCTGGAAAAAGTAGTAGTCTGTAGGCGCAAGGTCTGGTGAGTAGGGCGGATGACGGAGAGCTTCCAACCCCAGTTCTTGCAACTTGGAGACCGTCTGCTG
Source organism: Griposia aprilina (assembly GCA_916610205.1). NCBI lineage: Eukaryota > Metazoa > Arthropoda > Insecta > Lepidoptera > Noctuidae > Griposia > Griposia aprilina. The sequence goes on along the minus strand of OU744304.1, from coordinate 13,606,290 downwards.
TGCAGTATGAGGTCGCGCGTTGTCGTGCAGGAGCAGCGGAGACGAGCGATTGACCAATGCTGGTTGGAGATGCGCCAGCTTCTCCATCATTGTGTTCAGTTCTTCACAGTACACATCTGCAGTAATGCTCACCCCGTTTGGTAAGAAGCTGTGATGAATCACACCGGCGCTAGACCACCAAACAGTGACCATCACTTTTCTAGGGGTAAGTTTTCGTTTAGGGCATTGTTTAGGTGCTGAACCAGGATCCAACCAACTTGCTGAGCGCTTACGGTTATCAAACAGAATCCATTTTTCATCGCAGGTAACAATGCGTTTCAAAATTCCTTCATTTGTGTGTCTGTTGAGCAGTGCAAGGCACGTCTCGACGCGTACTTCGCGCTGGCGATCATTGAGTTCGTGGGGCACCCATTTGTCAAGCTTTTTTACCTTGCCAATTTGACGCAAATGGACCAATATTGTTTTGACGCTAACGTCGAAAGCTGCTGCTAATTCAGCCGTAGATTGTGTATCATCAGCTTCCACAATCGCCTTTAATTCGTCATTGTCGACCAAAGTCTTCGGACGACCGCGAGGTTCATTTTTCAGGTCGAAATTTCCAGAACGGAAGCGAGCAAACCAATAACAGGTGGTGCGTTGGTTTGTAGTGTTAGCTCCGTAAACGTCGTTGATGTTGCGTGCCGCTTGTGCCGCGTTGCTGCCACGACGGTACTCATATTCCATAATTACTCGAATTTTTAACGTATCCATGATGACGAAAAAGATTGAAATGCGATGAAAATGTAACACTAATCAATAAAGAAATGACTACTTTTAGAAAAAAAAATCCATGTTTTTAAAATAAAATTAATTTGAAATTAGAATTCTTAGCCAAACAAAAATTATTTTGATTTGAAATGGCCAGTACTGCAGAACGGCAATTTCATAGGTAAAGACCTAATATTCATACTAAAATTTAAATAGAATAGTTTAAATTCTTTTTTTAGCGCTTATAATATGAAGCAGGAAGTAACTAATAGTAAGAAACGTAATAATATGATGATACGTATGATGAACGTAATGATATGACACTTTATTTTTGTTTCCTTTGTCTCTAATATTCATACGTCAAAGTCATGCATACCTGTTATTTGAATGGTTACTGAAATGACAATTTTAGTTATTATTTTAATTTAATTGTAAGTGACTGTGCTGTTGGTGTGCTTATTCTAAATAAATCACTTTTAGCGATAAGACCGCCCATTGTGTCACCCTATGTAAAATATCTACATTTATATCTGTAATTTTTATAGTGTATAGTAAAAGAGTATTCTATTCTATTCTTCTTTTATTATTCTTATTTATTTTTATTACTATTATTTCTTTCTTTCTTCTTCTTTTTTTCTTTCTTTATTTAATAATATTTAATCAAGTATTAATTTCCCATGAACAGAAGGCGTGAGTTTATATACTTGTGTGTTATTAAGTTTCATATTCATATTTTTATTTGTTTTTATTGATCAATTATTTATTCTCATGCTAAATTATAAATTGTTATCTACATGTTCTTCCATAGCCTATAGGCTCACCCCCTATTACATGGGACTTAAACAGAACTGGCGGAATGTGGGTGTGCTATAGGTACACCTCTGCTTAACTCTTCGGTGAATATAGGCGTGATGTTATAATGTTGTAGTTGTTGTTTTTCCATGGCCGTCTTTGCCTTATATTATAATTATATTATTTTCAAGCTCCGACATATCACTAGAACCGTTAGCCAACGTGACAGTTCAGGGACCTTCCAGTAATGATGATTTGTCGTAATTAAAGCGAAAGGAAGGACGGTCTTGTGCTATCGTGCCATCGAGAAAGTAAGAGTGTGACAATTTCACGCTCGCACTCACGCGCACTGAACTTGACGTCTAATGCGAGATTGTGTAGCGACAGCAGGCGAAGGCTTTCCGTGGTAAAACATAAGTTTCAATTTTTTTTTCTATGTATTAGAAATGACGGCACAGGATAGCCTTTACCAGAAGTAGTCATGGTATTAGTGGTTCAGCAGCTTCAATATCAGTGATTAGCCAGAGTCACTCTTATCCGACCTCCTCGGTGGTTCCTAGTAACCTCGTATCAGAACTAGACGGCGGGCGCCACATGCTGCGCCGTTAGATATAATATGGGAGGTAGGTACCTAGTTCTAAACCTTCTTCAAGGATAGGTGGAAGGGAATATGGTGACAAAAGAAAAGATGCATGAATTGTATGAAGTATAGGTACGTACTTTTAAATGATACAGGAGTTGTCAAGGTGACGACAGACAAGTGAGAATGGAAGCGAAAATTATTTTGACAAAATGGGATCAGGGCAGTCAGTAAAAATAAGTCTTTTACTTATTTACCCACATACTTTTATCTAATGTTGTTCTTTTTTCAAATATTTTTTTAACAATTTTTTTTTGTGATGGAACTCTCGATTTAAAATGTGAATGGTAAAAAAATTACAGTATAGCATCTACTTGTAGCAATAGATATAACATAACTTCACGCCTGTATTCTTTGAGGGGTAAGGCAGAGGGGTGGGTGATTGTTATTGGATTTTTTTCATCTGGAAGTCCCCTATTAAACGGGACTTAAACATAACTGACGAATGTGGGTGAACTATAGGTTTTAGCAATAGTAGGTACGTAAAGAATCTTTTACAAGTCTGCCACCACAACGTCATTATGTATGTGCATGTTTTAACGATTTGAAATGTGCGCCTATTGATAATTTGGCGCAGGTCAAAAGAGTCGAACGTGTCCATATGCTGCATCTTTATGTGTACGACATTCTGCACGTCGTCTTCTAAGAAGAATTTGAGTAATAGCGTCATTTATATACATAAAAAAAAAACAACTAAAATTATTCAATTGTTAACACCTGCAACATGGACTTTGAGGACAATTTGAATCGTCCAGTTATGTTGGTAATGCGAAACAAATGAATAAATATATCCATACCTAAGCATTGTTAGAAGTTGAACATAATTTCGAATTGAAGCTAAAAACATTGAGGGGAGAAAAATATGGGCCGGCCGTATTACCCGTAGAACCGATGACCTTTGGGGTAGTCGTGTTCTTGAGTGGAGACCGCGAATCGGCAAACGTAAGGTAGAACGCCCTCAGGCTAGGTGGAGCGACGATCTTCCCGGGGAGGCTGGTAGCAGCTGGATGAGAGTTGCAGAGAATCAAGTTGAATGGCGTGCAATTGGGGAGGCCTATGTCCAGCAGTGGACTGCTGTAGGCTGATGATGATTATGAAAAAACATTTAGATATACTGACATATTTTAATTGCTAAAACCAGAAGTTTTCTCGTACCTATTGTTATCTAAAACTGCGAATAGAGTAACGGTCAACGAATAAAACACTTAGGTACCTACAAGTAAAAAAATTGGATAGGATTAGATTTCCAAATTACATTAGGAGGAAGCAATCAAAGAAAAAGTGCCGTAGGTGTAGCCAAGAAGGTCACATTTCGAAATACAGACTAAAGACTAAACGAGGACCACGACCTCACTGTCAAGAGTGTAGCGGCTATGAAGAAGAAATAAATTGCTACCTCTAAAGACACATGTATTTTTTATTTACTTACAGATACCATTTCAGTATAACCTCTATAACTAATGATGTTAGTATAGAATCATGGTAAAAACAAGGTTAGGCATTCCGGGAGTGACACATGCTTACGTCACTATCCAGTTGCCACTTTATTGCAACAAAACACGAATTATGGAAATATTTTCAGTCACCATTCTGTTAAAAAATATATATAAAGCATTTAAATTGTCGTTTCTTTTTTCTAATCAAACGAAACAATTCAATTTAACATATACCAACGTAATTATTAGTTAAATCCGCTTTGTTTTATCGGATTCGCACAGGTAATCAAGGCGATTGGGGAGTTATTATTACACACTACTGGTAACACAGTGGTGATGACGTAGGCTTGTCTCCCACGTGACCACTGTCTCGGAATGCTATACTTGGCGAAGTATATTGTTATACCATGGTATAGATGAAGTTGATGACAGATTATTCCGTCATTTTCCAAAAAATAATTAAACTATTGCTTTTCTGCAACCACTACCCGACTCGAGTCGATGCTTGCACAGACGCAGATCTCGCCGAAATTGTCTCTGCGCAATTTCCCGCCACTTTCCATATTGTCTATGATTGTGTAACGCACACATGTTTGGTAATTCGATTACCTAACAACAACCAAAGTTTATGAGCACAGAACATGCTTGTTAAATTACTTGAATTTCTTAATATTGCTTCAGATTTCATCGAGACTAGGGTTACCATAATCCGAATTAGAAAAGTCCTGACAAAGAGCCGGGTATTCGCAAATAAGTCCGAACATTTTACTTATTAAACTTTGTTTTTCAGTAATCATTTATGTTTTTTATTTTCAACAAAAAATCTCTCAAGTCATAAAACTACAATGTCGGACAAAGTCGGACTGGCGGCCATATAGCCGGCCACGTCCGTACAAATCAAGACGGATGGTAACTCTAATCGAGACACAGACAGACAGTGTCAATCAGCTGTTTGTCGTAAGCTCAGTGTAACACAAGACAAATGATTGGCCCCACGTCGTTTGCAAGCATGGGTTGCAGGAAAACTGTCTGTCCAAACTCCAAGTGCTTGGACAAAGTGCGATATCGTTACAGTTTTGTCGACAAAGTGGATAAAGGCTTTCGTAATGATTTCAGAGCAGTTTGTTGAATTATTGTACGTAGGTACAAGCCAAGAAAATGCTAATGTATGATTAAAATACACGACTGTTGCCAATATCCCACGTATACTTAGGCAAGTTGTCAAAAACAGTTCGTGTATAAAACTTGTATCATACTTGTAGGTATTTAGATATTGACGTTGTTTCAGACATGTCTTGCTTTCTTACGTTTTTTGCAATTTGAAGTTCTGTATCAGCACCCTAATTACGTAACACACTATCTATTACATTCTGAATCATTTTGAAGCTTAATGCTAATAATACATTGTTTCATATGATCGAAAAATTTGTCTGCTCAGCAATGTAATAGGTTGGGGAAAAAGTTTCTTCGCATTTTTTAAGAAAATTCAAAGCATTTTTTAATATAGTTTATTTACATTTAACTAAAGTAGGTATGTAGGTACCATTTTGTTCGATAACTTTTTGCCATCTTGTAGGTAGGGACATGATCCCATTGCTATAGAAATTTTGGGACTTCTGATCAAATTACCGCGACAAGTGGTTTTGGCAGTCCTCTCGTGATGTTAACCTGACACTGTGTAAAGAATTCTGAAGAGACCGAAACAGGTGGAAATCTGAAGGTGCAATGTCAGGACTATACGGCGGATGCATTAATACCTCCCACCCAAACTCTCTTAATTTTTGCTGAGTGGCTAAAGATGTGTGAGGTCTAGCGTTACCATGATGAAAAACCACACCCCTTCTGTTGATTAATTCCGGCCGCTTTCTCTCAACTTCTTGCTTTAATCTCATCAGTTGTTCGCAGTGGAGTTCAGAATCGATGGTCCTGCCTGGTGGTAACAGCTCATAATGAATAATGCCCTTCCAATTCCACCACACACACAGCATCACCTTGTTGCGAGTTAACCCGGGTTTCGCTACAGTCTGTGAAGCCTGACCGGCCTTTGACCAAGACCTTTTTCACACGTTCTTATCGTACGTGATCCACTTTTCATCACCAGTTATCAGCTTCTTCAAAAATGGTTCGGTTTCATTAGGTCGTAATAAAGAATCACAAATGAGTACACGGTTCATTAGGTTTCTTTCAGTGAGCTCGTGAGGTACCCAAATATCGAGCTTTTTTGTGTACCCAGTTTTATTCAAATGTGCCAAAACTGTTTTGTGGTCAATTCCCAGTTCTTCAGCTACGTCGTAACTACTGATATGCCAATCTTGCTCCACTTTTTCAAAAATGGCATCCATTTTATCCGTAATAGGGCGACCAGATCGACGTGCATCTTTGACATGAAAATTTACGGATTGAAAACGCTTAAACCAAATTTGTGCTACTCTCACAGACACTGCACTAGGTCCATAAACATCGCAATTTTTTTTCGCGGCTTGCTCTGCATTTTTCCTTTTTTGTAGTAAAATTTTAAAATGTATCGAATTTCTTCATTAGATTCACTCACCTTGACAATACGAAAAACAAATGAAAATCACACATTTTCCTAATTTGAATTTATGTTCTTTACAATATAAACTTTCAATGATACCAAAACCAGCCAGATACAAATAGTGTAGCCAAAGAGATTTTATTACAAGTTCATACATACTATAATGCGAAAAGACTTTTTCCCCAACCTAATAAATAACGCAATGAATGTACCTAGTTGAACTGTCAAAATGAAACCCATTCCTACTGTTAGTGTGTTACGTAATTACCCCGCAGGTTATATGTTGATCTAAATATAGGTAATTCGCGGCCGTATCAAATATTTATTTATAGAATTATAATCATAAAAATCATCAATACACCTCTCTAAGTTCATATTATCCTATTGAATGACTATTTCATGAAATCATGATATTTGAGGCCAATTCTAACTTAAGGAGTTGTATTGCTGATTCTAATGATTATAATTCTGTAAAGCCGTATTTGTTACGGCCGCGAATTATATTTTAATCAACATACAACCTGACAGTGACCTGCAAATTGCAAAAAACGGAAGTATTTTTGAATTTCGCGGGCTACCTGAGCGCATCCCCCTTACTTAACTACACATTTTGTTCATCTTTTTGATATTTTCGACAAAATCCTAGACAACTGAAACAACTAGTATAATTACAACTTGTTTAAGGTGTACACGATAAACGGAAGCCACAACTGAGGGCCTAGACAAATGTCATTCGCTTCGGAGCGATTCTATTTCCACAATCGCTACCGCTTACGCTAATATTTGGCATCATACGAATCGAAAACTAGCGATAACACTTGTCAAAAAGTGTCACTTGGCTACGCATCTTTAAGGAAGTAATCGTTCGACGCTGTCGATTCGTTTCATAGACTCGAATGATGTTAACATTGGTGCCGATTCTCTTGTACACCGAACTAAACTAACTAAACTATCACTAAAATTCCTTACTTTTGGCTATGAGAATCTTAGAGCTATTCTGCAATAAAATATCTCTAAATTTAAAAATCAGTTTGATGCAACTAAAATTTAATTTGACAATCGCGACTCCACACGGTACCTACTTGTTTACCCTACCACGTGATTTTTTTTTAGAGCCGGAGGCGCGCATGGGTAGCAGCCTCGGCGTGTTGTATATGGAATTTTTCACTTTTTTGTACGGAAAATATTTAAAAAAGAAATACCTTCGTGTAGTTATATGGGTTTAAGGGGTTCATAAAGGGGGTCGAAATTTTCATTATTTTTGCGATAGGACACACCGTTTGCGAGATATAAGCAAAATTAAAAAAAAAAAACAGTACTGTTTTTGCCCCTGAAGTCGAGGTGTTGTGGTGAATCTTAGTTCATGACAACTAATTTTATTCCACACCTTTTTAATCGCGATTAAAAATAGCCAGATTTAGTTAAGACAACCAAAATTTTAGGTTAAAAACGTCAAATTCAGAATAGCAAAATTGCCATTTTCACTAAACTAATTATTCAGTACCATCTTAGTGCTGTCAAACTAAAATATAGTTAAGTTGTGTCACTTTAGTCTATTTCAGAATGAGAAATCGTCTTTTGACAGGACTAAACAAAATTTTAGTGATTTTTAGTCTAGTTTAGAGAATTTTGTGACAAGAGAATCGGCACCATTGTCTAGCTAATGTCTATTCGTTAACCTATGATCACGTGACATTTCGATAGCTTATGTCAATTCCATACATTTTTTGGCTTTTCGACTAGCGTCATCGCTAATGGAATGTTACTTTGTCTAGGCCCTCAGGTACTAATATGTATTATATCTTGATGTAACTGCGAGGCAGTTCATCCACGCAAAATATACAGCTGAGTCATTGCGTAACACACTAACAATAGGAACAGCTTTCATTTTGACAGTTCAACAACATTCATTGCGTTATTTACGTTGTTCAGCAGACAAATATTTCGAACATATGAAGCAATGGATTAGCAATAGGCTTCAAAATTATTCAGATTGTGATTGATAGTGTGTTACGTAATTAGGGTGGTGGTCTTGACTATGTTTAAGTAGGTATTAATTTATGAGAAAATCATGAAAATAATCAATAATTTTCAATAAAATCTGTGAAATTAAATGATTGGAATGTCGGTCGCATAAATACGAGTATCTAAGTATTAGATTTCCGGTAAGAATGTTTTACTGTCACATGACGTAGACTCTGATTTAGGAAGAAGAACCTTGAAAATGTATTAAGAGGAGTTTCCAATTACCTGTTTCTGATCCTACAATTACAATATTACTATACTCTAGCGATTGTGATAAATAGTTCTGTAGGTAAGCTTATTTGATTATTGATCACAATGCCAGGCAGTAAAGCCTTATAACTCCAACACTTACTTGCCTATCTATGCTTTAAACATCAAAGCCTCTTGCGACATTTGCAACTCAATATAAGTTAAAGTTCTCAACTCCAATCTTTTTATGTGGATTAGGTATACTTCGCCATCATTAACACTTTCCATTTTCAAAGACAAACCTACTTGTGTATTCTATCGAATCTCACAACATTACGACACGCTACCAAGTTGGCAACTTTATAAAAAAAAAACAGTCGCCCGCGCCGGTAGCGTAGGGTCGCCACGGAAGGCAATATCCTGTTTCCTGCTAACCCCTTTTTTATTTTAATGCACAATTATAAAGTTATTCGCTTGATTTCGTCAGCACCACTCCGGCGCATATAAATGGACTTTTAAAGGTTTATGCTGGGGTGGTCCGATATTTGATTTACGTAATAATGCAGTTTTGTTAAACGTGAATCCTCAGGTGTAGCTCGTCAAATTCAAATTTTCTTAGATTTTTTGCAAATTGCAGCACTATTTTACGTCGTATGTTGATCAAAACGCGATTCCCGACTGTAGGCATGATAATATATTTGAGGCCTGCAAAATTAAAGGCAGCTAAACGCCATAAAGTCGTAAAATGAGTTAACTATGGCGCCATCTAGATTAGGTAGTTGGACACGCTTTGGTGTATTTATTTTCACTAACAAATGCGGCTAAGTCCCTAGCAAATTCAGTTTTTGTAGCTTCCTGAACATCTCAGAGACTTGGATTTAGTTGAATTTGATTTTATAGGTCTCATTTATTACTCGTCAATCTTTGAAAATTCGTTCCAGCTAAGAATTTTCATATTAAAATTGACGATTGATATGAAATTAATGATTATTAAGTATTCAGTAAATATATCATTCCTGCAGTCACGAATCGCGTTTTGATCAACATACGACGTAAAACAGAGCTGCAATATGCAAAAAATCTAAGAAAATTTGAATTTGACGAGCTACAATTGAAGATTCACCTTAAGTTATTACTATTAGTTGAAGGCGGTAAGTTATTGGTAATTTGAATGGCAATTTTCAGAAAAATATGTCTTTGCTACCTCTTCGGTCTAGTAGTGGAAAGCGCTACTGCGAAGCATGAGATCCTGGTTTCGATTCCCAGATCGGCCAAAGTGTTATTGGGTTTTTCCATCAGGATTTTCTCAGTAGCAGCCCTAAGTCTGGATTTGTGCCCGGTTGATGGCAATAGGCTCGCCTCCTATTACATAGGACTTAAACATTACTGGCGAAATGTGGGTGTACATCTCTGCCTTACCCTTCGAGGATTACAGGCGTGATATTATGTTATGTTAAATCTTTATGAATGTTTTTATTGTTAAATTACTATCGAGTCGGCTGGCTTCGTCAGAGGGCTCCTTCAAACAAGCGCGACACGCGACGCGAATCGTATGCGACAGAAGGGCACCTCTCGTCACGCAACAGGCGGTGCCTTTGTATCACGTTGCGTGTCGCGTCTGTTTAAAGAACCCTTAAAGGCTAAGAATCTTCAAGTACCGTATTAAATTGATTCTAAGATAAAATGACCAACTACCCACCTATTGTGACACTTACCCGAATTAATAATTCCATATAAACCACCAAATAAGTCTTTATTGCGGCATATCATGATCTTGTAAAATAACAGTCGTTCAATTACAGACGATGTTTACGAATTTAATCGAAAAGTATTTGATATTAATATTATTAAGTTAAAAGAATGCAATGATATTAGTATTAACAAGATTCTTGAGGACGAATGTCGAATTCTTTTAATTAAGTTTTTGTTAACAGCTGACTTTTGTATTTCGAGGAAACATAAGCAGCTGTTAATTCAAAATGCAGGAACATACAAAAAGTATTTTCTACGTTAACTTTTTGCCGAAGTGGATTTGAAGGGAAAGTTGAAAAGTTGTTAATGACGCTGTGCCTCACTGTAGTATCCGTTAAATTCCGTAGCAGGACTGACTTATTACATGTTATCATAATTCACTTACAGGCTCATCATCACCACCAAATTCCAGTCCAGGGTCCATCTCCCTCCAACTTCTCGCCACTCGCGGTGTCTGACTGTTGACATCTAGTGTGACAGCTAGCTACCTACTTGTGTGTAAGACAGTGGGTTGTAGATAGAGATCTAAGTATTTTCTGTCGACTATAGACATAGAGAATGGACAGAGCGTTAGCCTTACAAGTTATCACTCTCTAGAAAGAGACAAAGCAACTGTGCGGCCAGTACCTGTCTCTTTTATACAAGCTTGAAACAAAAAAAAACAAATTGTCAAATTCAATTTGTATTTTTCAAATTCAAAACCAGAATTCTATACAGAGACAACCTACTGACTGGCCGCAAATTCGCTTTGTCTCTCTCGTAATTTCCGGTCTGTATTCACTGCAGAACTGAACACCTACGGAACGCTCAGTCTATTCTCTCTCTATACTGTCTGCGGTATAAGTACATGTTTTCGACAAAACACACACAACACACATGCACCCTCTCTCGTTAATTTATTATCAGGAACCATATTGTATTTTTGTTTTCTTTTTAACCGACTTCACAAAAAGGAGGAGGTTCTCAATTCGTCTGTATGTTTTTTTTTTTTTTTTTTTTTTTTTTTTTTATGTGTTTTAGCTCATAACTTTTTTCTGGGTAAACCGATTTGGGTGATTCTTTTTTTATTTGATAGGTGGTGCTTCACATGTGGTCCCATTTAAATTTGATCAAGGTCTGACCATTAGTTTTTGAGTTATCCTTAATACTGCAGATTTTTTCCACTTAGTTTATATGGATGATGTGTTAATAATTTCCTGTCACTGTTATTTACACACCAAGTAGTGGTATACGAATTTGTGTGGGGTAGGTACCGCGACTAAAAAGTGAAAAATAAAAACTTTTTTACAAAAAAACAACCGACTTCCAAAAAAAACACTAAAAGACGTGAAAAATAATTTTAATTTCGGAAGTCGGTGGCCAAACACGAAAATACAAAACCAAAGGCACCGACTTCCGAAATTAAAATTATTTTTCACGTCTTTTAGTGTTTTTTTTGGAAGTCGGTTGTTTTTTTGTAAAAAAGTTTTTGATGAATATTATCACGGTTTATGCACCATCTCTTCCTACCAACTTGTACGCCACGATATGCGGCTGAACATGTTAGAACTTTTCTGTATATTTTATTAATTATTATTTGTTTAAAATAGTTTTGTAATATATGTATTAAGCCTCGTATCAGCTGGCGCGCAGCATGACAACGTTACGAAACAAAAGTTCCTCGTTGCTGTTCAACATGATGAGCAACATGTTGTGCATCATGTCGCGCATCAAATGTTGCCTAGTGGATACGAGGCTTTAGTCTAAAACAACCTACCCTCTCACTAGGAGTCGGGTGTTGGTAGCTGCGCGAGGTTTAACTTTTGCAGCTATCTTCGCTTAACATTGTTTTCTTTGATTGCATTTGTTTTTTGTTCCAAATAAACGTATATTATTACAAGATTTTATTAAATATATATGTTACGGCTAAAGGTGAGTGTGAACATAAACTTAAGATTAGCCGGCTAAACTTAGGTTTATCTTCGAGGAGGTGTTAATGTTAGTTTCTTCTATCTTTAGTATTAATTCTTCTATCTTTATATTAATGTTATTGTACGAAACGGCTAAAAATGTATCTAGTAACTGATTACCACCTGCGCTAATGATTACCACCAGCGCTAAGATAGGTCGACGGAGCCCCGCATTGCGGAGCTCCTATTTCTGGGTGGTTTAAAAAAAAATAACCACGAAGGCTAAGGCGGGAGCGAAGCGGACTGGAGCTCCCGCCTTAGCCTTCTAACCTAACCTATCCGAGTCGGGGTACTCTGAGTCGGGTTGTTAACCATAAGACGTAAACTATGTAACATGATATCGAACTTTAGCTGCTTCTCGAAGATAAACCTTAGTTTAGCCGGCTAATTTTAAGTTTATGTACACACCCACCTTTAGCCGTAACATATACACTATACCCACCAATATCATCCCTTTGATAAATCTTTTCGCTTCAATTCGATTCTTAAAAATTACCTCGCTTTCAACGTTACCCATGGCAGCACAGTAGTTTCTTCAAATGTAGGCTGAGGCCCAAACAAAGACTTCGGCAGTATCCGAGATTGGCCGAGACAATGGTTTGAGGGTCAGTTCCACGACTGCACCGCATCCGTTCACAGTTTCGTCAGTTTGGCCCCAGTTGCTTTAAGGCGACAATAAGTGCCAGCGATCTTGAGCGAGTGGGAGGAGCATGCGAAACTTTTAAGCGAATAAAATTGCACAGATCGTTAGCGTCTACCCGGACATTGGTCAGCGATGCACTGCCGCCCGTCGCCCGCAAGAGCCCCCGCTTTAACACGCATCAAGTTTATTCGCAAAAACAACCCACCTTGATTTATCAAACACAATACAAATAAAAGCCGTATACAAAAATTTGGGTAATTAAATTGCCTTTTAGATGGTGCAGATTTCATGAAAATACGCCCGATAGTTTTTGCGTGATTATCGTTTTTGTGTTCGCGTTAGACATTACTTAACAAATTAATTACACTATGTTATAAAAATATAATTTCAAATATTCACATATCAAATTACGAAGAAAATTGTCTAGTTTATCGTATATTTTTTTCAAACAAATAAGACTATTCGTTTAGACGTGATGTTCAATTTGAAATCATTAAAAGTCGTATATCTGCGCCTTAAATGAAATTTCATACTAGCCAATAAGGGCCGGAGCAAACAAATATCTACGTTGTCTAACTTAAAATAAAGTTAAGAATGAATTGAGTATTAACCTTAGACGCGCGCCTTTTTCCACCTAGACGCACTCTCGAGCTAATGGACATTTATTTATTTTTGACTTTATTTCAACTCCTGCAACGTCGATGTTTGTTTGGCAGTGACGAAGGCGCTGCGCTGCGCCTCGCCAGATGTGCGCCGGCCCTAATAGGTATAGCTACTTGAGACAAGTTGTGGGCTAGCAGGGATCAAGTTCCGCAGCTCAATTCTCATCAGTCTCGTCTTAAATCGTCGTCCTTTTGTTGTCAGCATATTTTTCCTTTTCAGCTTTTATTATTCAATGAGAGAACGTTTTTAGAAGCAAATAAGCATTTGAACGTTTGTTTAGAACTAGGTACCTATTGTGTATTTATGTTATTTCTTATTTTTTGTTATTTTTATCTTTTCGTATGCTGCACCGGTTGACGTCATGACGTCAACACCGGCTGTCGCTGAAAACCAGCGTTGGGGCTGTCTCCCATAGAGTCGTAGCATTATGTTGAGCAAAGGCCGTTTTGCGTGGATGTGACGCATATTTTTCCCTAACTTGTTATTTTCTGTGTTTGTGTTTTTCTCTGCGTCATGTTTACCGCAAAAAAACGTATTTTCTTTCTTTCAAATCGATTCAAACTGGCTGAATGAAAATCAACATAAACATTCACATTATGATACAGAATTATGTAGTATGTAGGTACTTATAGTACCATCATGACAGCTTACAAAAAAATCAGACGCATGCTAGGTTTGGTTGACTGAAGTATCAAAATATCAAGGCCAATTAGATGACTTCACCAGAGACTTATTTTCGCCAAATGACAGCCTTGTGAACGCTTACCGTTATTTTCATTCTTAGCTTGTGTATTGTGTCTTTTGAAAGCAAAAATCACTTAAAGGGTAATGCAGAGGACTATGCTTCGAGTTTCCGTATGTGATCGAATCACAAATGAAATTATTTTAATTTAAATTTTTGAATTGTTTTTTTATCTTTTTTATTACGGATACTTTAAACGTGCACGTCTTTCTACATCGTTCTCACATTTTTAATTTGAACATGAATGATGTAAATTATTTGTTTATTGTATCTATATATTGATTTAAAAGAGTGTCCATGGAGTTTCTTGCCCGTTCTTCTCCATAGGTACCTACTACGCTTTGGAATGGACAACTAGCTTCATTTTTCTGACTGACTGACCCTTTGACAATTCAAAAGTGCCTGTAATTGGTTTATTTGAAATAAATGCTTTGAGTTTGAGTTTGAGTTTGATAGATCCGCAGGAGAACCAAGGTAACCGACACAGCCCGAAGAATTGTCAAACATAAGCGTTAGGGGGCAGGACACATTGATCGCAGAACAGAAGGCCCATGGGGCCGAAAGGTTCTGGAGTGACGAAGCGTTGGAAGGCCTCCCTTAAGGTGGACCGATGACCTGGTGAAGGCCGCAGGAATCCGCTGGATGCGAGCAGCACAGAACCGGTGGAAGTCGCGGTGCTTGGGGGAGGCCTATGCCCAGCAGTGAGTATTATGGCTGAAATGATAATGTTCATGATTCTACTCTGATTGCAAATTGGTCCTAAAAATAATTCAAACACGCAAATATTCAATAAATACTTTAATTTTAAAACAATTCGGTTTTCATCTTACATATTACATTTTTGAATGTATTATAAACATTTTTACACTTTTTTTTATAAAGCATTTTTATATAATTCACATAGAACATCTTAATTTAAATATGAGGCACCTATGAATCAAGTATTTAATAGATTTCAATTTCATAAAAGTGTGTAACGTTGACATAAGTGTGCGTTTCACGCCATTGCTTCAATGTTTTACAACCTTTTTGGGACATTTACGCACTTAAATAATGAATTGATTTTAGGAATGTTGCTATAAAAAAAATGGTGTATGGAGTTGGTTAATTAAAATTACTCACTGGTTTCATAATTAACATAATCATTTAACAACCATAGATGATCCTACGCATATATTGTGAGCAGGTAATATATTTGGGCATCATTTATCTAGGAGGCCCAATGAAAAGAATAAACATTTCTTTTAGCATGTTGAAACTATACATAGATTTTTAACGATTAATAATTTATGTGGGTTCAATCCGGGCCAGCACATAAAAGTTACCACAAACTGTCAGATTTTCTCATTCGATTTTGAACTTAACTATAAACATTTTAAGGTTTAAAATCGTTTGGAGAAATTTGACAGTTTCGTGTAGCTTGACCTGCTGCCTTACTATGACGTGCTAATACCATCATGATTCCATTGAGAAAAAGGGATAGTACTATCGGTCATATATAGCTCCGTCTCTCTTTCACGCTGGAACAATGATGGCTTTAACACGTCATAGTACGGCCTCTGGTGGCGACTTTACCAATGTGTCTTTTTCAATTCATATGTACTTTCTGAGTTTATCTTGGACATACTGACATCGGTGAAGGACAATCATCGTGAGGAAGCCTGGACTGACAGTTAATATAAGTCTGAAATCGCCAACCCGTCTTGAGCAAGCGTGGTGAACAATGTTATGCTGATATTATAACCAACAAAAATGGCTAATAGCTTTATAACTAATGCCTCAATTTTCCAAATTAAATAACCAATAAATAATTGAGATTTCAAATCCGAAGTACAGTTAGCTTAATATTTTTGTGACCGCATCTACGTTAATTTAGTTCTAGTCCCTATATTTAAGTAACGTTAAAGTAAAACTATGGTTAACTGCATGGAAATACTATTATTATATTAAGACTTTATTTTATAGGCAAGAAAAATACGATAGCACCAATTAAACATATAAATTACATATTATAATTACATTATATTCGTTTTCTTCATTACGCATCGCAAAAATGTATTTTCGGTCAATGTTGCTGCAATTAAATTGGCAGGCGCTGCGCACAATACTTTTCTTGCCTATAAAATTGAGTCTAGCTTATACACTTATCACAACTTTGCGAAGTACCGTTTCCTTGTATTGAAAAACATTTTATTTTTTAAGGTAACTATTTAATTGGAATAGTTGTCAACTTGTCCAAAATAACTCGACGTTTGTAAGCAGAAAAAAAAATCACAGCCTTTCTTTTATCATTTTTCTCATTAATTCCTTATCTGTCTAACCTTTTCGCAATTGTGCTGGAGTCAGCTTCTAGTCTAACCGAATGCAGCTGAATACCAGTATTTTACATGGAGCTATGCTGCCTATCTGACCTCCACAATCCAATACCACGATACCCTTTAGGGCTACCCACCCATAACGACTGTCAGATCTATAAATGACAACGGGGACCAACGCGTTAACGTGCTTTCTGATAGGCGTTTGTAACTCTTTACGGAACCGACTCACTGATCCGGATCATTGAAGTGATTCAAAAGATTGGTTCAGTAACAACGTTTCAAAGGGATTTTTTTGATCTGTGC
Source organism: Griposia aprilina (assembly GCA_916610205.1). Classification (NCBI taxonomy): domain Eukaryota; kingdom Metazoa; phylum Arthropoda; class Insecta; order Lepidoptera; family Noctuidae; genus Griposia; species Griposia aprilina. Next base: position 13,589,555 of record OU744304.1, on the reverse strand, counting down.
TCTTTCCGCGCGACGTGTCGCTTGCGATACAACTGAGCAGGGAGCGAGAGAGGCACACTGAGTTACTACTGACTCGCGAGTGAGCGGGAGACATATTACAATCTATACTCTCAGGGATTTATTGTAGTTTACCATGTACGTAAAAATTACCACTAGGGCGCTTACACATAAAATTTAATACTCTACGTTAGTTTTTTGGATAAAATGCTTGCAATAACAAGTTATCGTTCGTAAATGTATACGTAACATTCTGTGTTTTTATATCCTTTGAGCCGATGAGCCAAATGATCCAAATGAAACATATCAGTGTTTCGGATCATTTCAGTGACCCAAATGCAAATGTTCCAATCACAAAAATGATACACTTTGCCCACGCCTACTTTCTGAATCACGGAGGGGTCTCTGTACGTAATGGATGGTTACCCATCCACGGATCGACCTCGGCAAGCGTTGCCTAATTTTGATGATTGACCCGTGCTGGTGTTGTTACTCAGCCACGAGCCCCTCGGATCCTCCAGCCCCTCAATTATATACTTGTACTAAGTTAAACATTTAGTATTTCCATTATTTTTCTACTCATATTCAATACAAGTTGACAACCATTAATCGTAAAAACTAATCGAATCGTATATTTATATTGAAATTACCACAACACCTAGCTTGTGCACCAACTAAATTAATATTAAATATTTTTTAGACACTGATAATTAGAGATCGGATATTCGGGTGCATATTCACCTAAAGTTGAGATGTTGGCTAATATGGAATGCGATTTTGTATGGAAACAATCCCACTGACGTCAGATTTCAGTGACCAAACCGGACCAAATCATAGCGATCGAAAGGTAGTGATTAAAGTTGTTGTAGAAATATTTACGCCCAATCAGGATAATATAGTACTTAATTTAATAAAAATAATAGTTCATTCACCCTACATACACGTATTTGCATCGGGGGTTAGACATTCATTTTAAATAAATATGCATCTGGTTTTATTACAAAAAAAAAAAAAAAAACACCGCTTCCATACTTTCACAGCAAAAATAAATTTAGGTAAATATGCATCCGAATATCCGATCTCTGCTGCTAATACATGGAAAATCAAAAAGGGAACTATATTTTCTATCACCAAAATTTATATTTGTCATCAAGTTGTATCACCTAATAAATACATCTATCGCCACGAAATATTTTCGTTCTCAAGTTTTGTTACTTAAATAATAGCTCTGTGCTCAGAATGGTAGATCTGTCACCAAATAAATTGTTCCCAGGTATTTGGTACAACTTGGGGCACCCCGACTCGGACAGGTTAGGTTAGAAGGGGACGGCGGGGTCTGAAAGACCCCGCCGTCCCCTTCATGGTTATTTTTTTTAAACCGCCCAGAAGTAGGAGTCCCGCTAAGCGGGACTCCGTCGGCTACGCCTCATTATTGTTGAAATACTTATTAGGACACACCTATTATAATACATACAAAAACATTTATTTGGTACTAGACCTTATATCTCAGGATTTTAGGTGATTTATTGTGGAACTGATTTTGCATTGTTTGGTGACTACATTTTGGTGACAGATCTACTATTTTGAGGACAAACCCTATTATTTAAGAAACACAAAACTAATTAAATTGGTGATAGCTTAAATGATACCCAATCAAAAAACATCGTATTCACATCGATACGTAAAGACGGTGATATCGATATCGAATACCGACGAAAACTACATTTTTTTTTTTATCGATATTTTGAATTTCGAAGGTATTTTCGAAATTGAAACAGAACGTTAAATTTTTGAATTAAAAATAATATTTATCAGATCTTTCGGGCATGCCCATCAGTGTCTAAGGCCCCTATTACACTATCATATATATATACTAGCTGCTACCCGCGGCTTCGCCCGCGTGCGCTTCGGAAAATATCCTTCCGGAACTTGCTACCGGGATAAAAAAAAGTAGCCTATGTTACTCCTTAAAACATCAGCTATCTGCCAGTGCAAGTCCCGTCAAAATCGGTCCAGCCGTTTCAGAGATTAGCCGGAACAAACAGACAGACAGAAAGACAGACAATAATTGAAAAAAACTGTTATTTTGGTTTATGTTCCGTGTATATTGTTGTTGTGTATTGTATGTTCCATATGCATTTAGTAAAAAGCGGATATTTTAATATTACAAACAGACACTCCAATTTTATTTATCTGTATAGATGATCAGAGATGTATGAGTCATTTTTATAAGAACTTAGGACCGTATAATAAGTACATATGATTCATAACGAATTCATTCATCGATCGTTTTTATCTATGATCATAGAATTTGACAGATATGAGATCGTAAATAAATGATAAATATATGATAGTGTAATGGGCACCTAAGAAAAAATAAATAATAATATAAGTATACATACATTAGTATCGAACTGTATCACAATTTACGCTACACAAAATATTGATGAGTTTATGTATTAAAATGCAATGGTAATCGATGGTATCTGATAAAATAAGTAAGCTTGAAATTGACAGAGATAAAATGTTGGTTTAAGGCGGAACCTTCAGGGTAGCCCGCGAAATTCCAATTTTGTTACGTTTTTTGCAATTTGCAGGTCACTGTCAGATTGTATTTTGATTAAAATATGATTCGCGACCGTAACAAATATGGCTTAACAGAATTATAATCATTGGAATCTGCAATACATCTCTATAAGTTCATATTACCCTATTGAATGACTATTTCATGAAATCATGACATTTGAAGGCAATTCTAACTTAAGGAGTTGTATTGCTGATTCTAATGATTATAATTCTGTAAAGCCTTAGTTGATACGGTCGCGAATCATATTTAGATCACCATACAACCTGATACTGACCTGCAAATTGCAAAAAACGTAAGAAAATTTGAATTTCGCGGGCTACCTTGACGCATGCCCCTTAAATGTAACCAACTCAAAAAAAAAAAAAAACATTAAATGTTTAAAAACTGTACAAAGAAAATTACTTAAAAACAATACTCCCTCCCCGCCACCCCGTCATTTACGTTTTCTCTGTATATAATTAATTTTATATGTTACTATTGTTAAGAATAAAACTTTTATATATCTGTGTTGGAAGCCTAAGCAAGTAGCCTTTAATCCAAGGAATTGGTTTAAAAAAATCGTTGGAATTAAAACCATAAATAATTTGAAACAGCAATGATAATTGTCAAACCAATGAATTGGACGAAATGATAACTTGGGTAACTTGTGTAACGACTGCGGCGCAACATCTAATTAAAATGCTTAAATAAATACCTTACTATCAACACGTTCTTAATGAATCACGCTAAATTTTCTCAATATTTTCAATTCTCTCTGTTTTGTTGCCGAGCGTGGCCTTACAGACGTATCCCTTTAGCGCGAGCACGCCCCTACATTTTATGTGAACCTGGTAGCGCGCGCACCAGTCTAGATTGTTACAGCCGACGCCTGCGTCTGAGAGGGTCTTCACTGCGGCTATTGAGAGTAGATCTAAGGAAAAAGAAATAGCTGAAATTAGTTTTATTGTTTTTACATTCAATTTAAAAGGATGGTAGCAGTATTATTGACGAACTTGATTACCAATGTAATTAGCAAGCATGCTAATTTATAACAATATTATTTTATTCACCATGGTATTGAGTCGAGAAGGCAATGAAGTTTTGAAGTGAACTTCAATTTTTATCCAAAGATATCAATAGTTATGCTGACAAAGCAAAAATGCCCGCTGAAATTATTTTCCTACTAGAATTCCCAAGTTGTCATACTGCAACTTGGGACGCTGAATTTGCGGCATTTTTTTTAAATCTGTTACATAGATTACCGGGTGGATCGGCGTGGGTGAGAAGCTGCACGTCGTTGGCGCGACAGAAGGCGTGCAGGGACGGTGGTACTACGCAGCAGGAGGCTAGGTTAATCTGAGCTATGGAGGGACGTACTCGCGCCCACGCGTGTAACTTCCGCAAGCAACCACCGCCGACGTCGGCCACGCCTAGTTGGTGAACGCGTCCTGCAGAAAAAAAAAAAGTTTTAGAAGGATCACTTCGACTATAATAATAGTACGCGTACGCGTAGCGACGCGGTGGTGAGGGTGGGAGCGAGACAAAACGCAAAACTGGATATTTTTTGTATAATACGACTAATACGGGTGGGTACATTGCTTAAGATCGCACGACAATGCCTATATATTGATAAATGTTTATGTTATTTAATAATATTTACTGTTTGTTTTATTATAATTATTTTGTTACGTAGATGTAGTACCAATCATTACACCTGACTTGGTTTCCGTACGTCCTTTTTGGGTAACGACTGAAAATCAGCGCTGTGCTGTGGGTCCCCCATAGCACAGCATCATGCTAAGTGGAAGCCTTCTTGTCACAGACATGACGTGCAGCTGTCGACTATTTCTGTTTTGTGCTCGTGATTATAGATCTCTTTTGTTGGTTTCTTATTGTTTACATTGTTACCAGAGCTAATTATCTTTTTTTGTATGCACGTGTTTCTGTGACAAATAAACCTATTTTTCTTTCTTTCTTCTTTCTTTCTAGTACCAGCCTATTATTGCTCCACTGCAGGACAAAGGCTTTTTCTAATACGGAGACGGCACGAGCATTGATCACCACACTTGCTCAAGACGGGTTGGCGATTTCAGACTTATTGTAACTGTTAGTTCAGGTTTCCTCACGATGTTTGTCCTTCACCTATGTCATTAAAGTCCAAGATAAACTCAGAAAGTACATATGAATTGAAAAAGTCAAATTGGTACTTGCCCAGATCAGAACCGACACTACTATTTCTTTGTAGACTCATAGTGAGCTCAAATGGCTCTCAAGTCTCAACTAGAATCCAGGAATTAGGGAGAGTTCGATAAAAGATTTAAGGGGACTACATGACCTAAACGCAAATTTATAATGCCTAAAAATATATGATCCACTGCAGTAACCAAAATCAGAAAAATATATGATATTCTTCTGGATATATGCTAGTTAGATAGTTTGTTGAAAACATAATACAAATAACTTGATATGATAGAAAAAAATCACGAAGATACCTCTAAAAAAATATTTTAACGATTAAAAACCATACTAATGAACATGCACACATTCAGATTTTTTGTCAGATTATTCTACAAGTAATATACTAACGTAATAGTGTTTTAATTTTTTAGTCCAATTAATAGATTTTTTGTAAATCCATAATTGCTTCATATTTTGCAATAAATTACCAGCGTTGTGTCATCGCGCGTCTCTTTCTTTTCTATGCAATCCGACAGTGACCGCGCTTTAGCTCTTGTAAGCCTCTTATGAACCAAAAGTAACAGTTGCAGATAATTTTGAAATTTGAAATGTTTGTTGATTTATCTACACTATCATTATAAAGAGGTAAAACTTGTAAGTACATTCTGTAGGGGGTAATATTCGGATTTAATGATCCGATTCCGAAAACTCTTTCACTAATGGGAAGCTTTAGTATTGCCGAGTGTCATAGGATATAAATAAATAATAATAATAAAAAATAAAAAACACGAGGGCGAAATCGCGGGCAGAAGATAAAAAAAACAATCTTCTTGTCTATTGATTCTTAAATATGTTGGCGTCTGCTTTTTGCCTAAGAAAAATGCGTCTGTGAGTTTTACTACGGATTCACAATAAACTCTTATTTCTATCAAATAGTCAAGAAAACAGCCAATGCATTATAGATGCATGAGGAACAGGGTGTAAAGTTCACTCACAACTCCATAAAAAAGGGCCCGACGATTAATGTCGGGACGTTGTATATATGCTAGTTGCGCGGTAAACTCTGCTTGCGCGATGCAGGATTTTGCGTGACGTCAGTGTGACGCATAGCTCGCAAGTGGCGATGTAGATGCCGCTACAGGATGAATATAGGTTTTTACAAGCTAGCGTTCTGCCTTTTAGAGCAACAACCTATTTGTCAGAAAACGGAATAAATAAAATCTAAATGTCATATTACCTTCTTTAACGAAATCCTCGAGCACATCCCACAGGATCTTAATACCGGGCAGGATGGCCTCACACTTGCGCGCGTCTGCCTCGTTATCGGCTTCTACCTCCGTGCTGGACATGCGCACTGAAACAGTAGACACGGTGCCTAATATAAATATATTTTAGAAACATTCCCGAATATTAAGTAAGTGGTGGCCCGCTAATAAGATAAAATCACGCTTGTACTGCCCAAAGAGGCAGCAACAATTAAAGTACTTAGTTCGGAATTCAAATTATTTTACACGATAAATCTAATAAATTGATGGACATGGAAATTAGCATTCTTTTGTATTTGGAAATGCGATGATTGCCGAGGGACATTAAGAAAATAGTTGTACTGTACACAGGCGCACTTAAATACCACAGTCAGTTTTTACCCGTCAACTTTTGGGTGACGCAGAGACAAATATTGAATAGTGCAATTACGAAAATTGAGGAGTAAATTAAAACAGGCGGCAAATCTATTGCTTTAAAAAAAATCCAATACCACCCAAGTTCCTAGCCCAGGGCCGGCGTGTCGACTAGATAGCGACGCTGTCGCAACTACCGATCGCTAAATATTTAGGTGAATCCTTAGTTGTAGCCCGCAAAATACAAATATTCTTTAGTTTTTTGAAAATTACAGTTCTGTTTTACGTCGTATGTTAATCAAAATGGGATTCTCGACTGTTGGAATTATATATGTATCGAATAATAATCATCAATTTCATATCAATCGTCAAATCCAAAGAAAATTTGAATTTGGCGGGCTACAACTGAGGTTCACCTTAATATTTAGCGATCGGTAGTTTGCGACAGCGTCGCTATCTATGTCGAGACTGCGGGCCCAGGACCCCATATGTTCAGCATACTAAGCACGTTTGTTTACTTCATAACATAACATCACGCCTGTAATCTCCGAAGGGTAAGGCAGAGGTGTACCTATATTACAACCACATTTCGCCAGTTGTGTTTAAGTCCCATGTAATAGGGGGCGAGCCAACCGGGCACACATCCAGACTGGACTGCTACTGAGAAATTCCTGATGGAAAAACCCAATAACACTTTGTCCGACCTGGGAATCGAACCCAGGATCTCATGCTCAGCAATAGAGCTTGCGAAAATGTTTTGTTGTGTTTGTTTACTTTGTGTTAAGTATTTAAGACTACTAAGGGCCCGATGTTTGATCGGTAGTCAAACATACTAATAGTTAAAATGCGTTAATTAAACTAACAATTTGTTAAAAGTGACATAAGTACGTTGTTTGACAAATGGTTAAGCTAACTATAGTTAAAAAGTGACAATTTGCTATGAAAGTTAACCATGCGTAGACAGACTAGTTAAACTTTAACTATTGTCAAGTGACACAGATGGATCGGTTGATAAATGAGTCCATTTATCAACCGATCCATCTGTGTTAAACGATATTTACAGCGCGCATTCTGTCAATCGCTGACAGTTATATAAAATTAATATTGGCGTTAAGTTTTCTTAAATTTTGTAACGTTCCGATCAACTTCCTTATTTCTTTATTTCATTAGATCCTTCTCCTGACAATAATGAACACAACAATCTTTTTTTTTTGTGAAATCGATCCAGCCGTTCACGTGTGATGGCGTGACCAAGAGGAATAGGGATTCATTTTTATATATATAGATAACTTTGGGTCCCTGTGGGACCCCCCCCATTATATTATGCATCATATTCTTTCAAAACTGTACTTTTGTATTATAAATGATCTCACCATTGCTACTCATCGAGATGGGTGACGCTTTGGAGGTGTAGGTGTTCTTGATGTTGGTATCATCGGTGGCTTCTTCACGGTGTATGTCGGGGTTGTACGCAATGATCACGTTGTCGATGTAAGTTGTGTGCAGGGCTGTGAATACTGGAAATAGAAATAATAATACTGTTATTAAAACCATCCAAAGAATAAAAAGATCATAACATCACGCCTGAATTTCCCGAACGGTTAGGCAGAGGTGTAACTATAGCACACCCACATTTCGCCAGTTATGTTTAAGTCCCATTTAATAGGGGGCGAGCCCATTGCCATCAACCGGGCACAAATGCAGACTCCGGACGATTACTAAGAAATTCCAGATGGAAAAACCCAATAACACTTTGTCCGACCCGGGAATCGAACCCAGGACCTCATGCTCAGCAGTAACACTTTCGACCACTAGGCCAACGACACAGTCAAGAGGAATAAAAGAAGATGAATGAAGGAAACAAGAATACATGTCACGACATATTCCTACTATGAAGCCAAAAAAAAATTAACAAACAGGCTACTTGAAAATTGATCTTGTTTTGAACTTTTTACCCGACTGCGCCAGGTTGGTTATGTTTTTCGAGTGTATGTATGTATGTTTATATAATTTATTTGGCAAGCTCTGTAGCCTAAACGGCTTGATAGCTTTTAGCTTGAGACGTGTCGTTAGATTCGTCTTAATTGTGAGAGTGACACTGGGTATATCAAAATTATACTACTGGCTCTGTAAGCTGTGGAGCTCGCGGGTCTGTCTTTGCTTCTTATCTTAAAACTGAATAAATAAATCCTTAAAACAAAAAGCACGCGCAAAGAGTGCGAAATGGCTGAAATATGTTTTTTTTTACGTTTTCAACCCCCATATCCGCAATTTTGTAAAATTTCTAAATACTGAATCGACAAAAATATTCCATATAATTATGGAACCTGCACACAAACTTTCACGAGAATCAGTTGAGAAATTCGACCTGTAGAGGAGAACAGCCATCCGGACACCGAAAGCATTTTTGCCCAAGCTGAAACGAAGACGCTTCGCGATCGGTTAAAAAAAAATGAAATGGCCGATTTTTGAAATAAAAATATTTTTTTTTCCTCAAAACCTATTTATTTAGTGGAGTATCAAAATAAAGGGTTTTATAAATAGCTTTACAAAAATATATACAACTTAATATGTATGTTTAAATGTAATTTGGAATGAGAAATCTAAATTAATGAAACTAAAAAGGTTGAAATAAAGCAAATTATTTTAAAAAACAAAAAAACCCGACAGGGAAAACGCATACCTAACTTCTAAAGACAAAAAACAAGCATTATTATCTATTGAAATTTGTTTTGTGTAAGTTTATCGCAGACGGGGATAAAAAAAAAGTTACACCATAATTTTCAGGTTTATCCCCGCCAGCGATAAACTTACACAGAATAAAGTTCTATAGATAATAATTCTTGTTTTTCTCTTTTTAGTTAAGTATGTTTTTTCCTCGTCGGGTTTTTTTTCTATTTTTATTGTTTATTTTTTAATCTTAATCCTATATTTGCCATTATTGGGTTGCAATAAAAGTTCTCAATGATTCGAATGAACGCTTTCTACTGGTCAGGTTCAAGCCAGGTATAGCATTCCGGTCACGGGGGTGACACAAGCCTACGTCATCACCGCTGTGATACCAGCAGGCTTAGCACAAGCACCGTCTTGTAGACGGAAGAATAGACAAATATGACGTTTCGTGAAGACAGTACGACGGCAGCAAAGTAGAAAGAGTCAACTGCACTTTTTACGAAATTCAGTAATTTATTAACGTTTATCTTTAATTTTGCTTATATCTCGAAAATGGTGTGTCCTATCGCAAAAAAAAAAAAAAAATTCGACCCCCTTTATGAAACCCTTAAACCCCTAAAACTCAACATGTAGGTAATCATTTTTCACATTTTCCATACAAAAAGTGAAAAAATCCTTTTTTCATTTCCATTTTTATACTTTGTGGCCGTCGAGTAAAAAGTTTTCTACCGTCATCTTTAGCATGGCGATTAAAAAATCTATTTGTCTTCACTACCTTAGACAACTGTCTTCTGAAATAGTCTACATTATAAAGGACCTAGACAACGATCGGCAGAAACGAAAGACAAAATGACAGATTATAGAAGGATTTTTACGGTGCGATGTCAAAAATAGAGAAACGAAATATCACTTTGTATGGGAATAGCCGTCTCTATTCTTCGAAGAGATAGATAGCGTCATGCTAAGCCCGCTGTAGTGTGTAATAATAATTCCCCAATCACCTTTATTACCTGTGCGAATTCGATAAAACAAAGAGGTTTTAACTAACAATTATGTTGGTATATGTTTAAATTGAATTGTTTCGTTTGATTAGAAAAATGAAACGACAATTTAAATGGTTTATATATATTTTTAACAGAATAGTGACTGAAATGTTTCCATAATTCGTGTTTTGTTGCAATAAAGTGGCAACTGGATAGTGACGTAAGCATGTGTCACTCCCGGAATGCCAGACCTTGTTTTTTTAGACCATGAATTAAACCATTTACACTTTTGAATTGTCAAGGAGTCGGTCAGTCAGAAATATGAACCTTGGGTACTCAACTGCGCTACCAACCAGATGACTCGCCAATGACGACTACGACTTCACAGCCTGAATTACCTGAATGCAAAAAATATAAGTACTCAATAAGAAGGTACCTACCTCAAAAAACTTGCCAAGGTCAAGAGTCTATAGAGTATCCTCAATGTACGTAAATAGAAGCTGCAGTAATAAAGTGAGGCAGGAAAATCGATAGACAACGAGGAAATTAAACATTTTGCATTTAGGACTTTCCTAATAACAGGAAAGTTTATGTAAAAATAAAAGTACCTGAAGTACGAGAATCGGTTGAGAAATGCGACCTGTAGAGGAGAACAGACATCCGGACATCCGGACATTCGAAAGCATTTCTGCCCAAGCTGAAAAGGAGACGCTGTGCTAGCGCTTCGGGCTCGCTCGATCAATAAGACTGGCAAAACCATAACAGTAATTTTCTGTTGTTTTTGCAATATGGGAATTGTGAATGTTAGGAGTTTGCTAGTAAAAGTGACCAATATTCTTAGTAAACTTTTAGTAGGTAAATAAAGTTCCAAACATAGTGACATCACTAACCATAACAGAGCGTAGTTCTAAAAAGTCCAATGTATGTATATATAAAGAAGAATTTTCCATAAAGAAGGTCAGCGACCCAAATTTTTTTCAATACCCGCTAACCATACCCGCTAAGTCAAAGGTTATTTCCATTCTACAACCAACTAATAATAAAAAACAAAATTCGCACAACCCATCATGTTTACTATACGTGTCTCGTTCGCCGCTACGCATAATTTACATGTTACATTTATAAAAGATTAGATATGTACCTGCCTACATGTGTGGACGTCATAGTTCATGACTTTATAACTCCTTATCGCAGCTTGAGTTTCAGTGCAACACACCCATTTTTATCAGAGTTTTGTTCTTTGAGATTTATTTTTGTTGTTGCCGAGCTGGCGCACACTCTTCAAATGCAAGGAGGCACCAACAATTTGCTGCGTCGATTGATTGATTGTATTACTTACTAGCTGCTGCCCGCGACTTCGCCCGCGTGGTAGCCGGAAATTATCACGGAAACGTGTTACCCGGACAAAACGCCTATGTTACTCCTTATAACGTTAGCTTTCTGCCAGTGAAAGTCCGGTCAAAATCGGTCCAGCCGTTTCGGAGATTAGGCGGAACAAACAGACAGACAGACAGACAGACAAAAAATATAAATAAATGTATTTTGTTCTAAGTACCTACCGTATATACTTTCATATGTATTTAGTAAAAAGCTGTTGTTTTGACATTACGAACAGACACTTCAATTTTATTTATTTGTATAGATGTATAGATTTAAGATTTTATGAATGTACTGATAAACTAGATAATAATAAAACATAACGCAGTCCAATATCTATGTTTCCAGATTTTGAAACAGTCCTGCACCAACTGAGGTTTGTCCTTAAGTGCACTTGCTTATTACAGCAGGGATAATCTTACGTCATTTCATTTAGTGTCTAAGAACGGGCCTCTGCGAGTTGGCTTCGGTCCAGGGGCCTTTTAAAGGCCCGGGACCCCAGGGCCAGGGTCCCGAGATATATCAAAAATATATTGTTTTGTTTTAATACAAAAATAAGATCAATAGGTAACGTTTTTTTTTATAAATACAAGGTTCAAAGCAAGATATTAAAGGCAAGGGTTTTCAAATGATCATCACCATTTCATATTTTACCATTCAATTAATCATTATTATTGCAGTTTATTCTCGTACTGATCAGGAAACTTTATTAAGTCAGTAGGCAATTTAACGTAATCAGTTAGATAGCGTATCTCAATCATTTTCGTTTCATAGACCTAGTGTTTATACCTACCAACCTGATAACAACAACTTTGTATACTTTTAGTAGGGTTGGTAGTAAACTGTCTATTTTTTTATAGAATTACTATTACTTACAAGGGCATGCGCCAAGGTAGCCCGCGAAATTCAAAATTTCTTACGTTTTTTGCAATTTGCAGGTAAGTATCAGGTTGTATGCTAATTTAAATAGGATTCGCGACCGTATCAAACATGGCTTTACAGAATTATAATCATTTGAATCAGCAATACAACTCCTTAAGTTAGAATTGCCCTCAAATGTCATGATTTCATGAAATAGTCATGAAATAGGGTAATATGAACTTATAGAGATGTATTGCTGATTCTAATGATTATAATTCTATAAAGCCATATTTGTTACGGTCGCGAATCATATTTTAAGGCGGTACCCCGACCAAAACCTTGTCATAGTGCGTTATTCAGAGGCTATTAACTCATTCACTATGGGTAATAAACTACATCTAAAAGCACATTATTAATGTTCGATATCCTATCATCACACATTGCACGTTCTTATTTGTTTTTATGTGTTATAAATACATCTAAAATCTCCTTGTAAAAAGTGACTAAAATTACACAGGTCTGCAATGGTTTTCCTCTCTGAGATCTGATTAACGTTTTCTATAGTTTCTGATGTGCTGATTACGAGAAAAATAATAAAAAAATTCTATCACGTCAGGATTCTTTGATATTGAATATTTAAGATTTTAACTAAAAATGTCTGAGCGCATACATTTTAAAATCTATAAAACGTCACTTAATTACTTCAGCTTAATTTTTATTGCATTTAATTAGTTTAAGACGACATAGAAATGAATGCAAATCAGTAATTTGTTAATTACTACATAATAAGTGTAAGTAATTCGCATTAACCATTTCGAAAACGGGTCATTTTGGCTTCATTTAGTAATGAGCTCATTAATACACGATGTTTAGGTGATATTGCCTAATTGTTGTTAATGTTGTTCAAAAAGGGTATAATGAAGAAAACAAAAGGTTTTTTTTTGTATAAGTACCTACTCTGAATTAGAAAACTAACAGTCGAAGTGCGCATCTTGCAACCTAAACTTTAAAATGTCGTCGCGAAGTTGTTTAAACTCTTCGAATTGTTTTTGTTATATTTGCGGGAAATTCATGGTGATAAAACAACGAAACAACATTACAGACTATGTGAAAAATATTTACAAAAGTTATTTTGGACATTCTTTATGTAACCAAGACAAAACTTGGACACCTTGATCAAAAACTCAATGATGTCGAGTTACAAGCGTGGAAATCATTTAAGGAAGTGGTAAAAAACTTTTTGGGGAACAATAAAAGCTCGGACTATAAAGAAATAGTAGCCAAAATGATAACGAATTTTGGTGTAATGGGTTGTAATATGAGCGTTAAACTTCATTTTCTGAATTCGCACATTGATTACTTCCCAGAAAATCTAGGAGCCGTTAGCGAAGAACAAGGTGAAAGATTTCACCAAGATTTAAAAGAGCTTGAAGTCCGGTATCAAGGAAGATGGAATGTCAGCATGATGGCGGACTATTGTTGGTTGTTGAAGCGTGATGATCCAAACCGGAAATATAAGCGAAAATCGCACAACAGAAGCTTCCAGGAAAAAAGGACCAGGTTCCACAAATAAAATTTAAGTGTATTTTAACCCAGCAATAAGTTGTTATTACGTGTTAATAGTTTTTTAAGTTAAAAATTAAGTACTTTTTTAAATATATAATTTTTTAAGTGAAAACTTGTCTTTTTTCTCAATTTTCTATCTGTAGCTTTTTTGAAAAATCAGGAGGTGATGGAGAAAAACTAAGTACATATTCGTAATCAGCGCATCAAAATACTCCAGAATCAGCTATCAAATTCCAGAGAGGAAGTTATGACCTTCATTTTGCAGGCCTGTGTTATTGATTGCATGCATCTTTTGCTAAAGGTGACGTTCTATTCCTTTGAGGATTACACTAATGGATAGATAATTTAAAAATCTAAATAATACACGTTTTATTTTATTTTTAAACTTAACTTTTTTTTATTTATTTAAATAATTTCATTATTTTTGTGAATTTTATGATAAATGAGCGTGCGGAGGGAGCGAGACAGAGCGAGACTCAGCGACGGGACAGAGAAGGACCGAACGCTCAAGGTCGTTTGGTCAGGGAAGCGCCTTAAACAAAATACAACCTGACATGTGACCTGCAAATTGCAAAAAACGTAACAAAATTTGAATTTCGCGGGCTACCCTGAAGGTTCCGCCTTAGCATAATTTATTTTTTATAGAGTACCTATTTTTTAACAGAGTTTAAAAAGGTGGAGGTTTTCAAATTTATTTGTTTTTTTTTTTTCTATGTTTGTTACCTCCGGCAATTGTGGAACGATTTCAAAAATTATTTTTTATGGGTGCTAATTAAGGCAGCTTCTTTAAAATGTCATTCTCGTCTTCAAATATATTTAGTTGTCTAAATAATTAATAGGTAAGCGACAAACTTTTAGCGTCTAATAAATGGTTTTCAAGCGAATATATATTGTAAAACGAGCTACTGTAAATATGACGCAGCATAGTGATAATTCTTAAGCAACGTTATGGACCAAGTAATAAATAGGGGCATTATTCATAATGCCCGCGCATTATGAATAATGACAAGCTTAGTCGACGGAGCCCCGCTTTGCGGGGCTCCTACTTCTGGGTGGTTTAAAAAAAATAACCACGAAGGGGATGGCGGGGTCTTTTAGACCCCGCCATTCCCTTCTAACCTAACCTGTCCGAGTCGGGGTGCCCTAAGTCCCGAGCTCGCTTAGTAGCTCACTTACAACATTAGTCACTTGAGTTATCAATTCAGAAGTAAATATATTTATCGGTAGCTCTGAGTCATATTAATTTACGTTCGTAAATTGACGCTGGGTTTTTGATATTCTGTTGGAATAGTAAAGATGATGAATTAATATAATTAAAGCTGTTCTATTAACTCGTTGCCTACATATAAAAACAGACGTTAGGTTGTAGGTGCTAAAAGAAAACTTTTGTTGCTGCACTCATAATTTCCCTTTTTTTATTAGATAGGCTATGCCTCAGGGGGTGGTCCCATATAAATTTTATTAACTTTGCTTCGGTAGGTTTTCAGTTAACTTCAATAATACGTATTTTTTCCACTTAGTATACAATTGATGATGTTATAATAACTTTCTGTAACTGTTAATTACATAGCAAGTAGTGGTATACGAATTTGTGTGGTATAGGTACCACAAGTAAAAAGTGAGAAATAAAACACAAACAAAATATAACATGCGTAGATACCTACATATCTGTTGCTAAACTTGTTTCATAAAAGGGCAGATTTGTTGGACACGGATACACGGTGTTTCTTCTCTACAAAAGACCCTTCCTCTTCTTTTCGAGTCTATGGATTTTTTTAGATAATGTGGGCTCAATAGGCGGCCACGTTAATAGCAGCATCAGTAGTTTTCATTAGATCCTCAAAAGTGTATAACCAAGTATAGACCCTTTCGACACTCCAGCAAATGGCTCATGTTCTGGACAGGGGCACAAAAAAACAGCTTTACGCTTACTCTGACAAATCATCTAAACTCGCACCCTAATTCCGTAACACGCTTTGAAGCCCATTGCTAATCCGTTGCTTCATATGTTCGAAAAATTTGTCTGCTCAACAGCGTAAATAACGCAATGAATGTTGTCGAACTTTCAAAATGAAAGCCATTCCTTCTGTTATTGTATTACGTAATTACCCCGCTGGTCTTAATGTACAGTCTATTTTAATAAACAGAACGGAAATGTGGATATGAAGTGAAAACCCTGTGACCGCCGGAAAAATATTATTGCATTACGAAGTGAGGTAAGTTATCGACATCGTATGTAGGTATACATATCTACATAGGCATAATGTATAATCATAATATTATATGTATGGGTTTCGTCGTACGTTGAAATCGATGAAAACCTCGAGCAATTTATTAATTGAGTAGCCATATTCAATCGTCTGTAGATAATGTCTGGCTATAAAGGACGGACAAGGTTATGGGTCAATTGAATAAGAAACTTCATTAAAGAAATCCTGAATCATACCTATACGCGGTAAACTATTTGCATAAATTATAAACTTCTTGCAAAAAAATATTCTTGAAACTAAAAGGCGTTACCCATTTGTTCAAATCAGCAACATAATAACGTAGGTAACACACTATTTATCAGAATTTGCATAATTTTGAAAGATATTGCTAATCCATTGATTCTTAGGTTCGAAAATTTGTCTGGTCAACAACGCAAATAACGCATTGTTGTTGAACTGTCAAAATGAAACCCATTGCTACTCTAAGTGTGTTACGCAATTACCTACTTGCTTATTTCAAACCTGTGTTCCTTTTTACCTACTCCTTAACAAAAGCAATAGTAAGTGATTCTATTGCGTTTTATCGGGAAATTAAATGAAATTGTTTCTTCTGTAAATAGGCTAACACAATCACTTTTACGCGTCATAATTATTAAAAAAAAAAACCGTATGGACTCAACATTTCCTATCTGACTACCCCTGAGAAAAAATGTCGAAACCAACTCAGGAGTCAATGTCTCTTTTAAAGTCCTGACATAATCTTGGTCAGATCATGTGAGGACCATGTAGATCCGTTTCTGAAATAGTCTTTTGAGGAAATAACCACACAAATTTGAGTGGACCTATCAAGTCTATCAGTCAGTGCAAGCATTTGTCAGTAATCGTGTAGCTCAACTCAAGACTGGAGCTCAACGACTCGACGAACAATACTAAAGAAAGGACATTTAGGTAGGCCGCATAAATTACTCAAACCACCAGACCATCATTAAAAATAACAGAGAAAGAAAAAAAAAGACCCACATAGTGCTCTCATTCACAATAATCAAAGTACATAATATAATACTTTTTAAAGTTAAATGTACATGACTTGTTCTAGAAACGGATCGGCCGGCGCGCGTTTGGGACTAACATATTCATTTGTTTCTAAGGGAACGTCCCGAAAAGCAGTATTGTTCTCTTTTCTGGCTTTGCGTCGGTAAAACAAATAAAGGAAACTTACCATTTTCCAAACACTCCTTCAACGCAGACGTACTGTCTTCATTTATGAAAATCTTGACGCCAATCTTCAAATTCTTCCGTTCTTCCTCCGCCATTTTGTTTTGTACGTCATCGTGTGGCCTGGTTATGTTGACAACGGCTTCCGGACTGGTTGTCGCCGCTGCTGCTGATACCACCATGTAGTCAGAATGGTGGCGCGAAGTCTGGGGGGGCCCTCCTGGGGGACCAACGCCGTTTTGAATGGGGGCAGGAGCGGGAACACCGTTCTGGGTCCCCCATTCTGTTAGCGTTAACTTGATGCTTTCTGAAAGCTGGAGACATAAGGTTCGTTAGTGACGAGTTTATGAAATAATAATACCTAGTGAAAACCCTTTTACAAGGAGATTACTTCCTCCTTTCAGAAAATATCATTCAGGCGATCACAGTTATTTGCATCGTCAAGCTGTATTACAGTGTAAATGGTTGTAGACGTTGTGGTTGGCAGTGCATCTGCAAAAACGGTAGGTGGTGGCGATTTGGCGAGGCTTTGTCTTCAGGTTGAACGTCTTATGGTCTGTCAATCTATTACTCAAACAAAAAACGAATTTAGTTTCAAGTAAGTAGTGAAAATGGTAAAAGATCTTCCTTTGTCATTGTCACCAGGTACATCACATAACGTCATATTACAGGACATAGTTTCCCTCGAAATTCGATTATGACAAATCAATATCAACCATTTTCCTGTACAACACGTCATCTTTTGGGAAAATTTCCTAGCATGAGTGGACGGACACCTAAGGAAGACTTTCCTTCCGTATGTACCCACAGCCCGTTTAAGCAGGATTTAAGACTCATGTAAGGTAGGAAATAAAACGGTGTAAATTACGTCACTTCAATCGAGCAGTAACGCCTAGGCACATGGTCTTATATGCGGTGTTTGTAACACACTCATTCAGTAAAGGAAGGTATCCAATACGGCGTTAACTTTCAGCATTCAGTTAGGTACTGTGAAACGTGTGCTGTGTGACGCAGTTGCATATATGTGTGTGTGTGACGATGCAGTTATGTTTCAGTAAATGCATTAATTATGTCATGTTTCAAATGTATGGTTGTTAGTTCATTAGTATTATACGTGCTTGTTGTAACAATGTACCTTCCGACGTCTTTAAACAAATCATTGTTAATTCTTTAAGCAGTACCTACCTAGAAGTAGGTACCGCAACCGGCGTTCGTGTATGATCAGATGTATGACAGTAAACGAAGTAAAAGGAGTATGTAAGGATCGTAGCAGGTGGCATTCTGTAGTTTCTGCCTACCGCCTTGCAAAGAAGGCGTGAGTTTATACATGTATTTACATATCTAGTAATATTATTATATCACTTTGGAAATAGATTAGATAGCGATGCGATATTGTTTACCACCAGGTGAGCTCTTTCGATAGTTGCGTAAATATTATCGATTCTCCCAATCGGCGAAAAATAACATGATTCGCACCCATGGCTGAAAATTTGTTTTTCACAATGGAAACTTTACCATTTCCTCTCGTTAATTTAAACAGAGAGCAATGGTGGCCCAGTGGTAACGGCAGCGACTTACTAGTTGTAGGTCGTAGGTTCGAACCCTGACAGGCGCTTTACTTTATGCAAATTATTTCATCACCACTGCTCTCAAAACCCTGAAGGAAAACATCGTGAGGACACCAGCATGTCCCAGAATCAAAAAATCCAACACATAATTGTATGATGTCCTAGTATCACAAATACCATGAGACATCTACCAACCCGCACTGAGCCTACGTGGTGGATTACGGCATTTACGGCCCACTCCCTCTCACAGAGAGGCGGCCTGTGTCCCCGCAGTGGGAACATTATAGGCTGGTTATTAATTAAAACAGTTAGAACTTGGCTAAGATTATTGGGACATGAACTGGATTTTCTCTTCTTTTCGTGCCGATGGTGCCCTTCTTCGTTGTTTTTATATTGTTTGAGCCCAGTACCTACCACCACCACCTGGCCACGTTGATTCCGGCATCAGTGGCATTATTTAGGTCGTTCGAGGTGCAAGTGAACGGGCACTTAGGACACTCCAGCAAGTGGGACATGGTCTGATCAAAAGCACCGCACTCAGACTGGGTGTTGGATGGGTCAGTAATCCTATATTTCGACAGATTCTGTTTGCAGGGGCCTACGTGGGTACGCAATCGATTGAGAGCTCAGGCCATGTGTGTGTGGTAAATGAACTGGATTTGCTGAGGACATAGTTTGCCGAATCAGCAAGCTGAAGTAACAGTGGGTTAGTCCTTGTGTATCAATCGAAGGACTAATAGTGAATGAAGTGTCTTTGGGACCGCGTTTCAGTAAAAAAACGTAGGTACTGAAAGACCTGAAGAAGAAACTAGTATTATTTCGATAATACTATACTAGAAAGGTTTAGGTAGTTAAATAAAGGTAAACAACAAAAAACACGTGACTCATCGATGCTAAACCTTTTATTTCAAATGTTAAAATCATATTATTTTTAGTCATATAATAATAATATGTTCTATTCTGAATCTGAATCTGAGGAACTGTCAAATAATAAAGCGTTCAGTGGTATCATCAATTATTTTGTCTAATTTAAACAGTTTCTGTTCTTCTTTTATTACATGACCCTCGCAATTTTAAAAGTTTTATTTTTCTCGGCTAAATACCCCGTAACTTGAGCCCATGTCTTGAAATATCATGTCTTGAAACTACGAGTATGTCTGTTTTCAACGGATAACACTCTTTGGGCTTTCTTCTACATACTTATTTAAACACATAAAATTTATCAATGTGTGTTTCTCAGAGGATGAAAGAGATCCTGTTTTGAAGCGTTTTTTCTTCGGTGATGGAAATGAGAGTACGGAATTGATCTGGCTAGTACCAGGCTCGGGTTCACTCATTTTTTAACCATACGAATTTAAAAACCAATAACGATAAATAACAAAAACTTACAATAACTAATGGGTGCTAATTAGGGCAGCTTCTTTAAAATGTCATTCTCGTCTTCAAATATATTTCGTTGTCTAATGAATTAATAGCTCAGTGACGAACTTTTAGCGTCTAATAAATGGTTTTCAAGCGACCATATATTGTAAAACGAGCTACTGTTAATATGACGCAGCTTGGTGATAATTCTTAAGCAACGTTATGGACCAAGTAATAAATAGGGGCATTATGAATAATGACAAGCGTAGTCGACGGAGCCCCGCTTAGCGGGGCTCCTACTTCTGGGTGGTTTAAAAAGAAATAACCACGAAGGGAATGGCGGGGTCTGAGAGACCCCGCCATTCCCTTCTAACCTAACCTGTCCGAGTCGGGGTGCCTTAAGTACTGAGCTCGCTTAGTAGCTCACTTACAACATTAGTCACGGAGTTATCAATTCAGAAGTAAATATATTTATCGGTAGGTCTGAGTCATACTAATTTACGTTCGTAAATTGACGCTGGTTTTTTGATATTCTGTTGGAATAGTAAAGATGACGAATTAATATAATTGAAGCTGTTCTATTAACTCGTTGCCTACATATAAAAGACGTTAGGTTGCAGGTGCTAAAGAAAACTTTTGTTGCTGCACTCATAATTTCCCATAACTAATTACTTAACAAAAAAAACAAAATAAAGAAACGTATTTTTAAAGAAGAAAGTGTCAACAATAAAAAACACTTTTTACGATTTGTTTACCTTTATTTAACTACCTAAACCTTTCTAGTATAGGTAAATCAATAATGGTATGACTAAGCCCAAACTTTTATGAATACCTAAATAGTAATAGGTAGATGGTTGCTTACTTTACGAGTTCTACAAAGATATGAAATGACGCATCGTTACTTGGCGGATAATATTAACAAAGTCATTCGTTATATTTGAATACTAACTGGTCCTATTGTACTGCATGAATGTTAAAATAGTATAGTCACCATTACCAATTCGTCATCGATTCTAAAGTTTGTAAAAAAAAAAACGCCTTGTAAACATATTGAAAGTCTTGGAACTAAACCAGTATTTTAGTAGACAGCTGTATGGGCATGATAAGTAGGAAACAAGTTACCTATTATGTTGGCACACGAATCTACTTTGACCTACATTATTTTTCGCCGAGTCGTTGAGCTCCTTAAGGTTGCACTGGTAAATATATAATTTCGGGAGGGTATTACTCCACTGTTTGACATTATACATCCAAAGTTAAACATGACATCGTTTTGTTTCATTATTAATTTTGTCTGTGCGGAAACAGAATAGTAAAATAAAAAGCCATTAAAAATTTATGAGCCAACAAAGATTTGTTTTTCTTGCTAATTTTAACGCGTGAATAAGTAATAAAAGAAGGGTAAAATCTCTACAACAAAGTCGGCACCGACATAGCTCAATAAAATTATCAAGAGTTCAATAAACTTTATTTGTAATTGATTCATGCATTGGTTTCTTCATAAAACTCGATTTACCAAAAGACTTTTCGTAATTTTTAACGTGCTTGTTTTACTATGAATTATCGTGCATTTGACTAAATGCCAGGAAAAAGGACACGATGCCAGGTGAGACATCGTGCTTTTTGGCCACGCCCATCAGAGAGTTCGAGCCCGCGACTAGTTCGACCTTAAGTTCTGAGTTGAGCTACACGATTACTGACAAATGATTGCTCTAACTGGACAGGTCCACTTAAATAATCTGACCAAGATTATGTCTGGAGTTTAAGAGACTTTGACCCCTGAGTTTATTTCGCCATTTCTTCTCGAAGTAGTCAAATGAGCCGGTGGAACTTCGTGAACCATTACCGACGTTTGGCTCCCAGACTGGAGCGGACCGGAGCTGCCTTGAAGCGGCTCCTGGCCAATCTAGGGGGTTCTAACGCCTCCTACCGCAGGCTCTACGCGGGGGTCGTGCGGTTCATGGACCTTTCCGGGGCACCGGTGTGGGCGCGATCATTGAGGTGCCGACCAGCCCGCCGGTTTAACGCTTCCTAGAGGGTCATGGCCATCCGGCTGGCCCAGGGATACCACACGGTCTCCGGTGAGGCGGCGAGCCTCGTGAAACGCCGGGGCGTAACTCCGCTGCCGCGAGCAATCGCGGCACAGCGGACAGAGCTCCGGCGGGTTCTCATGGCGGCACGGAGAGTGCGACTGGCGCAACCCAGTCCTGAGCACGCCACAATTGCGGCGGTAAGCCCCTCTTTGAGGAGTGGATTGAGAGGCGCCACGGCGTCCTCACCTTCCGCCTGACTCAGGTCCTAACCGATCACGGTGGTTTTGGGAGGTTCCTGTTTCGTATAAGGCGGAAGGAAACGCCCTGGTGTTAACATTTTGTGAATCGCCCGGATGACACGGTGGAGCAGACGGTGGAGGTCTGCCGGGCTTGGGCAGAGCACCGCCGTCACCTGCTTCTGCGAAGCAGTAATGCTCGCGAAGGAGGAGGCGGAGCGCGTGAGGGGAAGGCAATCGTTGCACCCTCACGCACCTAGTCACCGCAGGAGACGCCCTGGACGTCGGGAATTGATTGCAGATTCCCGGCCACCGAAGGCGCGGGCTTGCGGACGGCGAGTAATAGGTAGCTCGCCATCCGGGATGGGCCCGGGTCGACGGCGAGTTGTGTTCCACGCGCACCTCAAAGAGATGTCAGCACTCTAAGCACCAATTGACGGGGTCCGCTAGGGCCGATGCCTGCAAGGGTCGCGGATTGTTCGAAAGTTACCGTGGCCCTGATACACAGGCAACTGAAGGGACACGGGTGGGTTTTAGTTAATAAAAGTCTGACACGCCCTCCCGCTCCGCCCAGAGCGGGAGAGGTCATTTAATGATTTCCCACCCAAAAAAAAAGGTGTAGTGTCGACTCCATCTAGCTTATTTTTTTTTATGTGACTAAAGGAGATTCCTATATCCTAAATACAGAATAAACAATTTTATTCTGATAAAATTTGGTGTTATAGTTCCTGAAAAGTTAGACAGATTTGATTATTTTTATTGACAGGTAAAGATGTTTTTATTGTTTGATTGCATTACAAATGTTAGTGTCTAGATAAAGTGTAGTTATTTTTTATACTTCATTAAAAATCTATAACAAAAAAAACACCTAGTCATTCATAAAATTAGCACAAGGTAAAACGCCGGACCTAGAAAAAATATTTCATCACAAAAATTGTGCTTGGCTAGGCTACTTACTAAATTAATTTAGGACAAATATTATCTTTTTAATTTTAATAATTTTTCACTTTTCCTGCTGAGGAAAAAGGAAGGGGCATGATGACTACTACTTCAGAATCGAGGGATTTCTACACAAATTTAATAATCATGCTCTCTATCATCCAAAAAGAGGAAAAAGTGGGGAATTAAAAATATAGGATTTTTTAAGATATTGATGTCTGTAAAAAATTATATTATGTATACAAATATGAGTTAAACAACAGACTAGAAAAAAAAAGAAGGACTCCGCGCCACGCATATCGAAAGTGAAGCACCGTACCGATCTATGTGTGTGTGTGTGTGTGTGTAAATAAGTGTCTTACTTGTGATATGTTATTCCTTGACAATTTTTCTGGGATGTAGAATTATTTTTACACCATTCCATAACAAGAAGACATTATTTTATTACTTGACGTAAACAGTACCTACAATGACGCCGTAGTGGCGGCCGGTCGGCACCTTACGATGTAAATGTGTGCGTGAGTCATGTCAGTACAAACGGTCTGGTATACTTATAGTGCTTCACTTTCCATACGCGTGGCGCGGAATCGTTCTTTTTTTTCTAGACCGTGAGTTAAAATAGCTTTCATTTGAAATATTTATTTTTAACCGACTTTACAAAAAGGAGGAGGTTCTCAATTCGTCTGTAAGTTTTTTTTTAATGTATGTTAGCTCTTAACTTTTTTCGGGGTGAACCGATTTGAATGATTATTTTCGAATCGTGTTCGAATTTGTGTGGGGTAGGTCCCACACAAATTCGTCTATCACTACTTGGTATGCACCCAACCGCAACTAAAAAGTGAAAAATAAAAACTTTTTTACAAAAAAGCAACAGACTTCCAAAAAAAACACTAAACGTCGTGAAAAATAACTTTAATTTCGGAAGTCGGTGGCCAAAAACGAAAAACCAAAACCAAAGACACCGACTAGCAACTTCCGAAATTAAAGTTATTTTTCACGACTTTTAGTGTTTTTTTTTGGAAATCGGTTGTTTTTTTGTAGAAAGGTTTTATTTTTTATATGTTAATTTTTGCATATTTGTCTTATTTTAAGTATGTTATTAGTTAGCCCTGTGTAAACCTACCTAACTATATAATACCTGACAGAATGTATAGTTATAGGTAATAGATAATATTACAAGCTACTATTGTCTATGATTCATTCAAACAAAGTCACAATGTATGAGCAAACTTGTGTTCAACAAAATATATTTATTATTACTTTGTGTAACTAGATGTTGGAAAAAACCCATTTATCTTTCACTTGTTAAATGTACATAATTATAACTTAAATAGTTAACCTACCTACGTATAACAAATGTGACTGTTCCTAATTATTACCCAAGGCTGTTAATATTTTTGTTGATTCTAATTAGTGTTTAGGTCGGCTGCTACAGAATGATTATTTTAGGTGGGTCCTCGTGGCGAAAACTAAAGCTGTAGTTTAAATTGAGTAAAGCCGTCAAAGCAACTATTCTAAGATTGAGTCAAGAGTTAATTAAAATTGCTATTAGTTATTTGAAAAAATTCTTAGTTCAGTTAGAAATCTAACTAGGTATGTTTTTGAAGAAATAAGTAATACCATCCTGTATTATTTCTCTTGGTAATAGTTTGCTGATTGGGATTACTGCAATGAAATAATACTGTGTGATATAGCGAATTAGCTTCGTTTTTATGAATGGGTAGTTTCAATTCAAAATTGTGGTCAAAGGTATAACGGCCGCGGCTGCTGGAGCTGCCGACTGCGCGCACCAATCTGCTACAGCGCGCGCTGTGCACGCTCAACAGGGTAGCGGATAAAATTGACCTGTTTTCTTATTCACTGAACGACTTTACTCTGGCGACCTCTAGGGTGTTTTGTTATAATTAAGTAAATTTAGGTGTTATGTTTATTAGTCTATTGTGAATTAGTGAATTAAGTTTATAAAATATATACCCAGTACATTTCAGAAGTAGAAAGTAAGGAGATTTATATCTAGACTTAACTATCGCAATAGGACAACCAGTAATGATAGATTTAAGGTGTCACATACAACAAACACTTATTCATAAAAAACGCTATGAATACTTAATAGTTTTAATATTGTTTCTAGACATTTATTTATTTTAAAATTCTTTAATAAATCTCAGGAAGCAACTTCTTTCATAGCTATAGATAAATTAAGGGAAAACATTACATGCTTGCCAGTCATGATGATAATCTAGCTATCTATGACATAGTATACAAAAATAGAACATACCACATGAAGCTCTTATCTCAACAATTAATAATAAAGGAAGTTCATCGATTATTGTAGATGTAATTTAAATAAAGACCAGATGTATGAACATAAACAGAGCAAAAGGAGTATGTAAGGATTTTAATGTGTGTGGCAGGGAAAGTGGAACTCTATAGTGTATCCCTGCCCATAACGAAAGAAGGCGTAAGTTGATGTATCTATGATATTAATTTTATAATGAATCTAATCATTTGTTTAATGAATAGGAAGTAACACAAATCTACTTAGTTTATGATTTGAATGAAGTTTGAAAGATATACTGTATATTTTTTTTATGAAGTTTTCCTATACTTCATTGAAAATGTGATGATATCCCAATAAGAATTGTATTAGAATGTACATGTATAGTTTGCTGATTGTGTTTGATTGTTGTATGTGTACATTGTTTGTAGTTTTGAACATACTATAGGTACATCTCTGCCTAACATTTTGGATTTTAAAATAAATTTAAGTGGTGTGTACAATTTTCAAAAAGGATACGAAGTTTGAAAAAAAAAACTCATGTCATAAATAATTATTTGATCCTCTTTTATCATTAAATTGTCTTCAAAGTTACTGTCTAATCTCTGTTTTAGTGGTTTCTTCAGGGATATTTAGAAACTGTAAACCTAGTAAGCATCTGTATTGCATAGCAACTAAGGTTAGTAGCACTAAAGAAATCTCATTAATCTTAGTAAGAATAGGCTATTTGAACATTGTGTTAACACTTACAGATTATTAATTTATGGGGTTCACTGGTAAATGGTATTTAATCATTTAAATTATAGTTATATATGAGTATTTACTGTATTTTTGAAGGCTGTCCTGAATTTTTGGGAGACTACAAGTCGCAAGGATGGTTTCATAAATAGAATAGGCCATAGTAAGTGTATTTTGAGAGGTTTCTATGAACCAGTTGAATGCAATTGGCTAAGTCAAGTGTACTTAATTGGAATTGGGAGTAAACTTACTGATAAAAAAAACATGAATAAGAATAATTATGAAATGTTGTCAAGTCAAATAGGTCTTGAGATATAAAGTGTTATGTATCTCAATCTTGATTAAATATAGGTAGGATATTTTTGAGGAAAACAGCATTGTATGGTACTTAAGTAGCAGTTTGATGATGTAAGTAAGAATGTAATGACACAGACAAGCTACACTGCTACACCACCAGCCATACTATATTTTCCTAGATTTTTAAGAAATGACTAACCTCCTCTGTTACATTTTGTCCTGCCTTCTTCTTGATATCGATCAAGTTCAGCACATTCCCAGTATTAATTGTCACTTTAGACGCACTCTTCAACATCGTGACCAAATAGATTAACTTTTTTAATTGTTCGAGGTAGGTACTCCGCCTCACACTCAATCAAGGTTACCGGCCAATATCACACACACAAAAAATACTTCAAGCGCAATATTTGAAATGCGAACGGGCAGCCGACCGCTATCGGCAACTGTGAACGACTGAATACTGGCCTTGCACGCGGAAACTCATAATTTTTATACACAATCAGCTGGAGAAGTTTTATCTGTGACGTACTGCAAAGTATGACGAAATCGCTCAATGCGGTTGAGACAACATGTTTGTAAGGTTATTTTGTGGGCTGCCGAAGATATGGCATTCAAATAATGAATCGGCAAAGCTAGAATTTTATGGAGTTTTCATATTTCTCGGTAATTATTCTATCACGAATGAAATGTCAAAACTTTTATGAATGACATTTTGACATTTGACAGCTGATTCAAGGCCAATGCATATTTTACACCACTTTTTTACATAGCTGCTAATAGCAGGCCAGTGATCTAGTGTAACACTAGCTTTACGTTAAATTTTCTACCAAGGGTTTTCTCTAGCAAGTAGTTTAGGCTGTATGTGCATACACATATATTTATTTATTTTACCAAATTCATTCAAGGCCTATGCCTGTCGCGTCGTGTGCAACTAACTCGCTGCCAGTTGCAGCAAAGCCACAAACTTTAAAACCCCGCCCCATATCAAAATTTATTCGTACACACGGCTACATATCAAGCTATATGTACGTTTCCAGTTTTAGCTGACCTCGCATAGTATAAGCTTTTCATGAGAAGGCAGCTTATAATGGAAATGTATAGCTTGAGTAGCTGTGCGTAAATACAATCTCTTTCTTGTTTGATTTTTTATGAGCCTTGTTTGATGTATTACTAGACTCTGATCGAAGAAGTAGGGAGAGGGGACGCCTGCGCCAGACTAAGAATGAATTTAGGGGGTTTCCGGGTTTGCCACCATTTTAGGAATGATCATAATCACGCCCAAACACAAGTAGTTTGGAATAGCTAGATAGTAATTTTTCAGGGTGGGGCAAAAACATTTTTTGGTAAAAATATTATAGTAGGCAAAAGCATAAATTACGTTGATAGACGTTGGAAAAGATTATAGACAGCTTTATGCCGCAAAATTGTTGGATTCTCAGTACAATCATGTCTGTCGCTTGCGCAATTTATGGAAGTTATTCAACTTATACAGGGTGATTGGGAGATGGCTGCAAAGCTTCAAGGTGAAGACAGTACAGACAATTTAGAACCATTTAAGCCATGGTTGTTTTAGACGAAGTCGACGAATGTAATTTTTTCGAAAAATTTCCACAATTTTAACTAAACTGCTTATTTATGGCCAAATTGAATGATAAATTAATTTATTTTTATTTTATTTAATTAAAGTAATGTGTAAGCAATCTAGCAAAACATGTTTTAGGCCTCTGTGTCGTTAGACATTTTTTTACAGACATTTAAAAATCATACAAATTTTAAAATTTCAGAAATCCTTGTTGTTAACCTTATTAAAAAAAAACGAAGGGTGCTTTTTTTGTTCAACCCTTTTTGAAAACATGCTTGATAATCGCTCTTTCCCTTGAGGTATTATTTACGCGGATATTTATCTTACAAATTATTGAAATTAGGACCTACAAACCAATTTGAGGGAGAAATTTTAAATTTTAAGCAATTTAATTAAAACAACATTTAAATTTAAATTATTTATTTTTCTTGTTCAAAATGTCTACCGTGATTCCTAATCCTAATACAAGCACGGCTCCGTCTTTTCACTTCTGTTGTTGTTATTTCCAACATCATCTCCAGCTTCATTGTTTCAAACGCTAAATTAATTCTCTCCATCAATTCTTCTCTCGTGTTTATTTCAACATTCGTATACCCAAGTTCCTTGGCCCGGCCCCACACGAAAAAGTCCAGCGGGGTCAGATCTGGTGAGCGAGTGAGCCAAGGGATGGGTCCATCTCTGCCGATCCAGCCGTCAGGGAAACAATTATTTAAGTGTTCCCTTACATTTAACGTCCAATGCGCTGGACAGCCCTCTTGCTGAAAGATATCTGTTCGGTCTCTTTGGAATATCGGAACACCGGTTCCCTGTATCAGCACTGGTAAATCAACTTGTAGAAAGTGCAAATAATTTTCACCATTCAAATTATCCGGTAAGAAGTGGGGCCCAATCAATGTCCTGCCAATTACTCCAGCCCATACATTGACAGATAATTTCCTCTGAAACGACACCTGCTTCTTAAAATGTGGATTGTTCTCTTTGTCGGCCCATTCATGGAGGTTATGAAAGTTTGTAATGCCCTCCCTAGAAAATTTGCTTTCGTCCGTCCACAAGATTCATTTCAGGAACCTCGTGTCTTCGATGTCTCTGTTGAGGAAGAAACGGCAGAACTGTATTCTTCTTTGGGGAACTTACTCTTCCCGACCTTGCACACCCCTGTCATGGAACGGATATTTATCATTTTGGTGCATTGTAAGCCATACCTTCCATTGTGAAATGTTAAGATTTTGAGCTACTGCTCTGGTGCTGGTAGTAGGATCCACTTGAAATGCTGCCAAAATGTCTTCTTCGACATCAGCTGCGTGTTTGCCTGGGTTGACTCGGTTCCACGCGGTGAAACCCATCTTGGGCAAGTCGACGAAAAGTGTTGTAAAACACTCGCACATTTAGTACCCTGCGATTCGGATAGCGTTCTTGATACATCCGTCGCGCCAAAGCTCCATTGCCGTCTACTCTGCCGTAAATAAATACGATATCCGCATATTCCTGATTGGAAAAAGTAGCCATAGCCACATAAAAAATTAAAAAAAAAACGGCGTAGGAGCGCACTAAATGTCAACTCAACACAATTAACTCGAAAATCAACACGTGCAGGAGCTTGGGGCTACGACTGGACACGGTGAAACAAAAATGTTCAAAACTAACGCAAACAACACGTGCAGGAACGCAAAGGGCTGCAACTGAACACGGTAAATTGCGAATCAACACGACAACGTCATTTCACATGGGCAGCTGTAGTTTGACTATTTCAACTAATTGTAATAAGTAAAAGATGTAACCGCTTCAACACAGACTGACTAACCCTAACTAAATAAAAACGACTTTGTTGCCTTAGTACTTAATAGCATTTTGCTGTAAAAACCAACGTATTTATTGCTATTTTCTATTCACTGGGCGTTCTACCTGAAAATGCCGTCGCACCGCGCGCTGTGGCCATTGTTTAGATAATCCTCTCAATTTGCATGTGCAAAAAATTCTTAGAAATGAACTAAGTTATCATTTCGAACACTTAAGTAATTTTTTAAGTAAAAATTTTGTTTTTATTGGTCTGTGTAAAATTTCAAATTGGTTTGTAGGTCCTAATTTCAATAATTTGTAAGATATCCGCGTAAATAATACCTCAAGGGAAAGAACGATTATCAAGCATGTTTTCAAAAAGGGTTGAACAAAAAAAGCACCCTTCGTTTTTTTTTTAATAAGGTTTACAAAAAGTATTTCTTAATTTTTTAAATTTGTGTGATCTTTATATGTCTGTAAAAAAAAATTCTAACAACACAGAGGCCTAAAACATGTTTTGCTAGATTGCTTACACATTACTTTAATAAAATAAAATAAAAATAAATTAATTTATCATTCAATTTGGCCGTTTATAAGCAGTTTAGTTAAAATTTTCGAAAAAAAAACATAAAAATTAGATTTTTCTTAAAAATGGTAATTCTTTGTCTAAAACAACCATGGCTTAAATGGTTCTAAATTGTCTTTAGTGTCTTCACCTTAAAGCTTTGCACCCATCTTCCAATCATCCTGTATAGATCCATATCCCTAGATGCCTTCGCTGTAACACGAATGTATGTATGTGGCATAATTTATGACGCAGTCAAACGGAGTTCAAGTTAGTTTTGTTTTTGTCTAAATGATTAATAACTTTAAAAAATACACACTAACATTAGATATAATTTATTTGAAATCCACATACACAGTAGTAAATAAGTAATCAACTAAAACTATGGTTGTTGATTAGAGCGCTTCTCTAAAATCAAGCTATCAACGTAAATTGACAACAATGACAAAGTCAAAATGACAAGTTACAAACACCACAGGCACGATGAGAAAGTAGAAACCTAACTTCAAACTTGACAGAAACTTCAATTCAACTGACCGATAGCACGTATTGTGTTGATTAAAATTCGGATTTTATTTACTCGAAAAAAAAATATTTTAAGTAAAGCTTTAAAACAACAAAATGGGCGTCGATATTTTAAGTTTTGCTTACGCCGCCACCGTTGCTGCCGGTGGAATAATGGGATATGCTAAAGCAGGTTAGTTTTTCATACATTTTTTATGGATTTTGGCATAAATTAAAAAAGAAACATCTAATGTAACCAAAGCAAGTAGATTTGCGCATTCGTTTGATTAGTTTGGAAATATTTTATAGCTATACTATGCGTAACTATTATCTTTTATGTAATCAGTTCAAAATCAATTTGATGTAGGTATCTATCTTTTTCACGTATTTCGTGCTAGCAAATAGGCGGAAGAGGATATGTTAACCGACTCTTATGTGGTCACTTGCGTAATGCTCTCTTGATAAAATTTTGTGCCAGTAATACTTTTAAGTAATTATTTTCAATACATCATTTTATAATGCATGTATAGTTGCTCAAAATTAATAGCTACCTATTGATGACAATCACAGTGTTGATACTGTTATCGAGGATTTGTATTTAAAGATAAATAATGTGTACCTACCTACTTGTAGAGCATGATTTGATTAAATTGCTATTTTCAGCATGGCAATTGCTAGAAGCATACCAGATAAATAAACCATGCTATGGGTTCTTCAGAAAAAGCAGTGTATATAATTAACTAAATTAGAAAACTTAAATGTTTCTATTTTGATCTTTCCACATTGTAAACAACGAAGATCTTTTTTAACCGTAATACTCAATCTCTTAACATATTTTTCGAAATTTTACTGAATGATTCCATAACAATAAATTGTAGCCACGAGTTTATTTTCATTCCATAATAGGGATCATATTAATTTAATTGATTATTGAATAATCTATACTCATTGAACCAAAATGAAAGGTAAAATAAAAATATTATTTAGGTTTTTTATATTTATTAAAGGAATCACAACATAAACAATTTGAACTTCTATTTACACTTACTGATTAGTATCTTGGTAAAAATATAAAAAAATAAAACAATTTAAATAATTTTTTCTTCATAAAAAACAAATGGAAAAAACAAAAAAGCACAAAGAATTAAGATTAGGAAATAAAATAGCCTATTTAAAAAATTGTTAGTCCAGAGAGTATGGTGGGTGTAATGCACCCGCTGACTCCTTCGACCTAAACACTTCGCCGGTTGGCAGTCGGCTGAGCCGTGACAATTGGCACTTCCTTATCACCCCCCGCGCAGCTATTCATACACACAGCCTATTATAACAATTAACCACTAAAATATTAATTGATGTATCTTAATCTGGGTGTACCACACCCAACCATACGCTTGCAGGGTTAATGATATCATTGAAGCCAAACTACTCAAAATGTTATCCAATTTTGATGTAAGAGGTCTTTTATTAGTGACAAGGTCAAAAGATAGTGAATTAACTACAAGATAAGACACCACAGGCACTTAAGCATGTCCAATGTGTAGGTTTAAACTTCGAAAACACTATTGTATTTAAATTGAATAGCTATGTTTACATTATGTATAACACCTGCAACACATGAAGTTTACAATTGTCTGACAAGTATTGTTTGATCATAATTAACATTATTTATTATTTCCATGCACTAACTGCCACTATAACTGTGTAGTTTTCTAGTGATGATGTAATAGAAAACAGTTTTTTTTTTTCTGTATTCATAAGAAACAAGATGCACCATCAATACTAAAAGAAGAAGGCTCAAAAGAAAGAAAAAGTGCTTATTACTTAAAACTATTCTTGATTTAATTTTTATAAGAAATTTCCCTCTTTTTCAGGATCCATACCATCTTTGGGAGCTGGCCTCATATTCGGTTCCATTTTAGGTAAGAAGCCTCAACCTCGAGTAGTAGAAGATCGTCTAATTTAAAACTGTATGACCCTCCACTAAAATTTCTATACAAATATTTGAAATGTGTATACAACAAGCAGCTGAGGGGTCTGTAATTTTAAACTGGACGATTTCATGAACCAAACATGTGATGTTTGATACAAAGTAATTTGGCACCTGGCTGAGTAAACGGCATTAAGATTTAAAAAAAAATTTTAACAACAGTCATTAAAATATCATATGATAATAATTGTGACACTTAATGGTTCCTCTTTCATTTTCAGGAGTTGGAGCTTACCAGCTGAGTCAGGACCCCTCAAACTACACACTTATGTTAGGAACTACATCAGCTCTCGGAGGTCTTATGGGATACAGGTAATTATAATCCTTAATTATTGCCAGTCTTACTCTCAGCTAATAGCTATTTACGAAATAAAAAGATTACTAGATTACAGAACTTAGGGTCTATTTTGGTATGCACCATATAAAAATCTGTTTTAAAAATATCAAGTTATATAGGATATTGGTAACACCAGCTTTCACTGGGACGAATTATTACTTTGAAGAGTACACTTACCTGGAGGCAGTTTTCGTTCTGCAACTGTGCCTGCATTTCCGAAAGAACTAACACAAAATGTTGCCAAAGGAAATATAAACTAACCATTTTTTTTTAAACTAATTACAGATATTACAACGGCAGGAAGTTCATGCCAGCAGGTCTAGTGTTCTGTATGTCTGTCGGTATGTTAGCCAAGATTGTATTCAAACACGTTGGTGCCACTTCCCCCTCACTAGCCACCAAAGGGTAATTATGGAATGAACCTTTTTATTTAGAAACTCTTTGGGTAGTATTTTTACAAAAGATCCAGATAAAAAAGACAGAAAACGGAAAAGTTCCCCGAGTGAAAATAAATTGGTTCTTAGTTTTAAGTGAAACCGTGGAAAACGATTATTATTTTTGGTTCAAGGAATGTTATTTTTCTCCATTTTGAAACTATTTTAAAATCAAATCTGTAATGGCTGCTACAGTTTATTTAATTTTCCGATTGACAGTGTGGACGTAGACAACGAAGTGAAGTTTACAATGCATTGAAAAGCGTTTATTTTAAAAAGTGTGATGATTTTTTGTATATTTTGTAGTGTACATAATGTGCCCGCACAATTCTTGGTGCAATATCTGTGTTCATTTGTTTGCGTTCAGTAAACTACTTTATTTATAACTTTTGTAACACTAAGTTCAAGTTAAGTATGTTTTTATAAATGATGGCAAAATAAAAGGTGTTGGGAAAATTTGGATTTTATTTAAATTTTATATTTTTTTAAATTTTACGTAAAGCAAAAAAGGTGTTGGGAAAATTTGGATTTTATTAAAATTTTATATTTTTCAAAATTGTATGAAATTGATAATCCTTTGCATAATAAAATTTTAGTAAAAACCTTTTTAAAAACAAGCTTTTAATGAACTCAAAAGTACAAAATAAAACATACATAACCATATAACTTTAATATCTATTTATATAAAAATCACGGTGTTCGCACTCCTCCGAAACGGCTCGACTGATTTTTATGATTTTTTTATGTAGGTACCTGTATTTGGTAGGTATCTTCGATGATCGAAGGTAGGTATGAATAGGTCGTAAAGTGTTTTTCATACCACTCCCACGGGATCGAGACTTGTGCGGGTGAAACCGCGGGGCGCAGCCAGTTTTCTTATAAGCTTGGGCTAATCTTAAATACACTAAGATAATAAGAGATTAAAAAAAGTTATTTGCAAAAAAATATTTTGTACTTTTTAGCATTAGAATTTGTTTAAATATCTGTTCCATCATCTATTTTGTACCTTCACTTGAAAGGTACCTACTTGTAAAGACAAATCCAACGAACCCAAACACGCCTTTTCACCAGTCATGGTGTGAAGCCAACCGAGTTGCACTATCCAAGTCATGTCATACTTTAGAACGAGCTATCATAATTATTTAATTATGATAGCTTTTTATAATAATAATATAATAATAAGTTTATTTGCCATTACAAAAAAAAACAAGAGAAGGCACATACAGAGCACATAAAAAACAATTAACCATCTAATAGATTAATGACCCTCATCTATGAGAATCCTGTGTTATGAGGGGCATCCAACCGTCCATTAGATGCTAAAAATGTTGTTTTAAAAGTAGAATCTAAACTTACAGACATTTCTTAGAGAAGTATTTTTATTAGATAAAAGTAAATTTAATAATACTGTTTAACCAACGAACATCGGTATGGGGGAGTTGAATATAAGAGATGCGATGTAGTCGTAAGTGTGGTGTGGTGTGAGGGTGTGTGTATGTGGGTATAGGAGTGTTGGAAGGAGTGTGACTTGATGTTGGGTGATATGTTGTAACTTGTGGATGTGGTGCAAGGTAAAATGAAGTTTGATTACTGAGTGGGAGATAACCAGCACATATAGAACGTTTTTTTCAAAAACAAACGCACAACAGCCAGACCCGGAACAACTACTTGTAGGTCATACAAATATTTGTTCCGTGCGGGAATCGAACCCGCGGTACGCAGCGCAGCAGTCAATCGCTTAACCACTGCGCCAACCGTGCCGTAAATAGTAGATTGTATAGTAGATTATATAGTAGATTGTCATATTAATGGCGGTTTTATCAATACTTCTGTTTCATCATAATCTAGCGACAAAAGGTAATCTTTGGTATCGAGTTTGCATTGATGTGCGTTTAATGTATGGATGCTAAGTTTTGTGTGTAGTTTACTATAAAGCAAGAGCTCAAGAATGGGAAGTGACGTTTTGCGAAAGCCGAGTTTACTTGTAATTTAGGACAAGCGGGAATGGGCCTTCGTCTCTGAGTGAAGCTAGTGGTTTTTAGAGGTGGAAGAGTAGAGTGTGTACGCATAATTACGCGAAGAACAAACGGCTGCCTAACAGTTAAAACATTATACCTACTCCTGATATAGTTGACGAGTTGGATAACGGCGAGGCTTGCCCAAAAGAACCTTAATTACAACACGTTGTGCTCGCTCCACATCTATAATGGTAGTCTTTGCAGCCCCGCCCCAGGCGGAGATGCAGTAGCCCACAATTGAGTCACAACCATCCTAAGGGCATCAATGTGAGCCGACAGTCTTAGTTTTTTGAACACAAATATAAGTTTCCTAATGCGAGATGACAGGGATTCCAGGTGTATTTTCCCCGATAGACAATTATTTTACAACAGGAACTCTGCTCACGGTGGAAAAGGTACAGTTGCAATCTTGGATGTGACATTGATTAACTTTGACCGTGATTGAGTTTTAAGCCGGCTGGGTAGAGGGACGAGAACTGAACGTGACCAATTTGGTTTTTTCGACATTCAAGGTAAGGCTACTTTTGGCTAACCAAAAGGTAATTTGCCTCAGGATCGATTCCGCGATATCTGTTGCCGCCTGTCAGTCGTGCCCGTATAAAACAATTGCAGTGTCATCAGCATAGGACACTACATGTGCACATGGGCAGGAGAGCTCGCAAAGCTCATTCACGTAGATGGAGAAGAGAAGAGGACTGCTCAGACTTCCCTGTGGCACACTGAACTCCACCGACTCGTCCCCACTTATATGATCACCCACCTTGACACGTTGAGTTCGGCCGGAAAGGAAGCTCTCGAATATTCTGAGAGCAAAACCACGCACCCCCATCGATTCCAGCTTAGATAGGAGGATGGGGACAGAGACAGTGTCAAATGCATTAGAGAGGTCTAGGAATAATCATAGGCACTTAATTTTTTTTGTCAATTTCGTCTACAACACAATTGAGTAAAGAGGACACAGCATCTTCTGTGGATAAGCCCTTTCGAAGTCCGAATTGATTTTTCGAGATAAGTTTATTTTTAGTTACATATGTAGTTGTTAAGGTTCTTATAAAGTATTTTTTCGAAGATTTTTGAGATGACTGGTATTACCGAGATTGAACGATAATTATTGACACTGCCTCTGTCACCAGATTTGTGTATACGTTGGACCAAGGCCTTTTTTAGGGCATCATGGAATATGCCTGTAGACAAAAAGAGATTGCAGATATGAGTTATTGGTGGGGCCAATATCTTACTTCAGATTTAAGTAGCTTAGGGGAAATACCATCCCAGCCCGAGGCACTGTCCGTGCGCAGCTCTTTAATAATACACTCAACTTCATCCTCGTCTGTCTCCAGTAAAACTAGCGAGTTCAGAGAATTTAGTCTTTTTGAAGAACGAAAGAGAACAGTTATGAGGAAGGGTGTCTTTTTTGGCCAAATTTTTGCCAACCTATGTGAAATAAGAATTAACAGACTCAACTGATTCCAGGGGCGAGTGACAAAGCGCCAGAAGCTCCACAGGAAAAGGTGAGTTACGCTTAGTATCAGTAATATTTCTGATAGTTTCTCACATTTTTTTTGGGATATTCTTGGCTTTTTGGAATTCTTGTTTCTCGTACTCTATTTTCAGTTTTTTAAGTTAATTGTTGCTTAAATTACGATACCGTAGGTATGTTATTTTGAGGATCGTATTTTC
The DNA here is from genome assembly GCA_916610205.1 of Griposia aprilina. NCBI lineage: Eukaryota > Metazoa > Arthropoda > Insecta > Lepidoptera > Noctuidae > Griposia > Griposia aprilina. Next base: position 13,551,976 of record OU744304.1, on the reverse strand, counting down.
AGGTAGTTTATTAGTTTTCTTATGCATTTTGTCTCGGTTACGTATGCACCTCAATAAACAAATTGTAATCCAAGGTTTTCTAGTTCTCGCTTTGCAAGGTATGCTTCTGTTCGCTCGTTCTAAAGTATGGCAATTTTGTACATGCATTTGCATATACAAAATTTCGTGCCTGTGCTGTTGACCATTGAGGAGTTGCCTCGTCTAGAGTCAATCCTGGGTGCAGCAGCCAGGTTATGGTGGACTTTAGAACGAACCATCATAATTCAATCGTTTATTTAATTTCGTGTCTGTACTGTTGACCATTGAGGAGTTCCATCGTCTGGAGCCAATACTGGGTGCAGCAGCCAGGTCATGGTGGACTTTAGAACGGAATATCATAATTTATGGCGCATATAATATTTCATGTCTTTATTTTTGACCGTTAAGAAGTTCCCTCGTTTGGAGCTAATCTTGGGTGTAGAATCAGATCATGCAAAAATGCATTGTCTTCAAAACTGAATCAACATGTAAAATTTTAACTCCATAGGCTAGCTAGGAGGAAGTGGTTTTAATTCAGGTTGTAAGATTTGACTAATCCATACTTACTAACTAACAAGGCAACTTAAGGGGATGCACTAAGGTAGCTTCTGAAATTCAAATGAGATGTTCCAGAAATCTATGGAGCCTGGGCTAGCACCATGTACACTATATGTAAATATCGCTATACAATATAGTAACTGTTTTTTAATGTTAATTTTCTATTATTTTACTTCGTTTCATTGTACATTCAAATTAACTTTGTCAAGGAGAGCAACACAACATAAATATGGTGGATCAGTTATATGCGAAATGTCATTTTGACAATGACATTTGATTGTGTCTATGTAATATCTACGATAAAAAAACCAACACAAGTTTCGAAAATACTTGGGTTTCGTTATAATAATAAAATAAGACTGCAGGATATTCTACTCGATTGCGGCAGCAATAATAAAATAAGTTCAACCCTAGTGCAACTTGTAATTGTAGAATACCACATACCTACATGACGAAACTCAAATCACAGGTGAATCAGAAACCATGTAACAAAGCTGGGGTCTACAGAGGAGCAATCAATCAATGTCCTTAGTAGTAAACTGGGTCGCAAAACAAAAACAATCACAAAAATCCCCGAAACACGTCCAATTCAAAGTCAAAGCAAAGAAAGACGTCACTTCACGAAACTTAAAACTGTCAAAGTCGTCAAACGTAAACCTAATAACCTTAAACTAAGGAACCTACACCCGCTTACTTACCCTGCGAAAAGCACCGTTTTTAAATCGTTTTTTTTAAATCGTAAAAGTGTTTATGTTCAATTATCGCTTATTCAAACGCACTGTGCCATGGGCCGTAACAAACAAGTTTTGTTCGCACCGCAGCGTATGCGCGCACTCGCTATACACAATCTCCACTAACATTTTTATTAACATCTACCCTACTAAAAACGCTAATCGGCTATTTTGTTTACTTATTATTGTATTTTCTCTGTAAGTGATTAATGTAATCTTTTGAGAAATACATGTCTTAAACCGTAAACGTCATGTCAAACACAACTGTCATAGCTAGCCTAAAAATAGGGTTATCGTATTATAAAGCTTCCCAAATGATTATTTTTGTACGCCTGCAGGCTTAGCACAAGCACCGTCTTGTCGACGGAAGAATAGACAAAAATGACGTTTCGTGAAGACAGTACGACGGCAGCAAAGTAGAAAGAGTGAACTGCACTTTCTACGAAATTCAGTAATTTATTCACGTTTATCTTTTATTTTGCTTATATCTCGAAAATGGTGTGTCCTATCGCAAAAATAATGAAAAATTCGACCCCCTTTAGGAAACCCTTAAACCCCTAACACTCAACATGTAGGTAAATAATTTTAAACATTTTTCAAACAAAAAGTGAAAAATTCCACTTTCCATTCCATTTTTATACTTTGTGGCCGTCGAGTAAAAAGTTTTTTACTGTCTTTAGCATGGCGATTAAAAAATCAAATTGTCTTCACTACCTTAGACAACTGTCTTCTGAAATAGTCTACATTAAAAAGGACCTAGACAGCGATAGGTAAAAACGAAAGACAAAATGACAGATTTTAGAAGGATTTTTACGGTGCGATGTCAAAAGTAGAGAAACGATATGTCACTTTGTATGGAAATAGCCGTGTCTCTTCTTCGAAGAAATAGACAGCGTCATGCTAAGCCCGCTGTACTCTTCTTCAAATTAATTTGTTAGTATTTATATGAAAATCCCTTACTTTTTCCTATTTATCTATGTAGTGTACCTACATAGTGGTAGTCCAAAATCAAACATCTCCTTTACTTATGTTTTTTTGCAATTCGCAGGTCAGTGTCAGGTTGTATTTTGATTAAAATATGATTCGCGGCCGTAACAAATATGGCTTTACCGAATTTTAATCATTAGAATCAGCCATACAACTCCCTAAGTTAGAATTGGCTTCAAATGTCATGATTTCATGAAATATAGTCATTCTTAGGGTAATATGAACTTGACGGCGCGGCGGTGCGTCGTCATACTTTTGTACACAGCACGTGCGCCGGACCGATCAGGCAATGTCGCCATCCCCACTTTCCCCACTACTCAAGCCGCTCTACATAAGCGAGAGCGCAGCGAGGAGGGGATCAGGGTATCATTCTTGTCGCAGGCTCGGCCCGGTGCACATGTTGTAGCGCTTAGATACTAAATTGTAGTCTGAGTTAAAATCACTAGGAGTCTAATCTGAATTATATTATAGTGAATTTATAACTATTAAGCTGTGGTCATAAAAGTTCATTTCTGCTATATTCCTACTTTCATTTAAGATGCCGGACCCTCTGCCGTCAAACTTATAGAGATGTATTGATGATTTTTGTGATTAGTTTTTGTGTTAGTTAATTTCGCGGGCTACCATGGCGCATCCCCTTAAATAAAAGCTTTTAAAAATTAGCACCATAATAATTATCTCCAAGTGTTGCCATTTCTAAATAAACTAATTAGACCGTAAGTAGGTAGTTACGACTCAAGTGGTAGAAGTTCAGAATAGGACCAATAAAACAACCAAATTCCGTATTCGTTATTTTCTATATTTTTTCCTTAAAATTTAGAAAGTTTTGGAGGAAAAAGGGATTTTATACATAAATAGTTTGAATACAATAAATAGTTATATCAACGGCAAGTGATGTCAAAGTTACAATATCACTGATCTCCTAAGGCATGTTCCATACAACCGAAATACATTGTAAAGATTTTTTACACTATTGGTAACTTTATTATAGATTTAATATCTCTTCATAAATAATTTTAGACATTAAAAACAGCTTAAATTATAACAAAATTGAATTTTTCATAAGAAAAAAAAAACCAATTGAAGTTTTGTAAAATTAACTTAAAAAATAAGAAAGTAAACCTAATTTCAGAAGACCGCGAACCAGTCGCTCTTGAAGTCAGTTTTCAAAACAAAAAAATAAAATAAAAAAATAAATCTTATTTTAACATTTCTTAATAATTACTGTATAAAAGGCACTTCGTGGCAGTTTCTTTTATGTAACATTGATTTTACAACCTTTTTAACTCAAACCTAAGAGTATTTCTCGTTATCCAAGACCGCAGGACACTTGGACTATTCTGTTCCTAACGTTTCTAATATCCTAGTGTACTTATAAGTTCATTAATAACACAATCACATTGTAATATCACTCACGGAACTGTGTCCGACACTTTCATAAAGCATTGTCTTCGGACACAATTTATTTCACACACAATTCGCACACTCCCGTTTCTAATAATTACGAGTTTGATATTCGGAATAAAAACAAGCAAATAACAGTCTGCTTGGTTTTATTACTATTACTTAAAGATACGATTATTTTTTTAACTATCGAGTATTACACGTTTGATATTTAAAATTATCCGAATTACCGAGGCGATATTTGTTGTCGGGTAGTGTGCGGTTCACAATCTGTAATGTGTTTGAGACTGGAGGGGGACTGCCCTGTACCCGGGCGACAGTCGCCGTTCGAGGGTCGCGGGGAGAAGTCGCGTCGCTCCAGTGAGACAGTCTTCAATGCTCGGCCCGCTCTAATCATTAATGGCGGCTGCTAGAAAAAATAACTGATTAAATATGACTGGCTATTTTTTACACAATATATAAGAAGAAAATGATATCGAAAAATTGTATACAATAGGTAGAATTTCTCAGTAATAAAAATTATAGGTATGATATTTAGGATTAAATCCTAAATAAAGACTGAAACACACATGCTTATGATTATAAGTACATTCGAGAATACATTATATAACAATAGTAAAATAAGAGTAGGTAAGTAATATTATTAACATTAGGTATGGCACAAAAACTTAGAAGTAAGAGTAGGTATATGTACAATGTAGATGTATAGGTAATGTATCCATAATGTTTGAAGTAGTTGTGGAAGATATTCGATATGTATGTAGAAGTATTTATGTAAATAATATAATGTCATTCCCAGATCATGTTTTAGAGTCAAGACTTAGGAATATGCATTTTTGCTTTAATTTTAAGGTGGATTCATCATCATCGTATTATATTATATTTCCGATGATCGTTTATCTTTGAAAACAATTACAACGGGCCTGTTTCACGGTGTCCAAATATACACTATCTACTAGATAAATAAAAAAAAAGTAAAAAAACAATTTGTATGCCGAATAAGTTATCCAGAAGTAATGAACCACAGTCCAAGATCTTTTTCCTATAGATACTATAATTTGAATCCAATCCATGACAACATTCACAAGTCAAGACATGAAATAAGAGGTCGATATCGACGTATGAAAGAGAATGATAATCCATCGTTCATCCTTACCAATAATTGGCAACCTATTGTCGAACTAACTCACTGCTCGTTAGATTCCTTCGATAAGAGAACATGAACCTCGCCGGCTCAATTTGTACTTGCTGAGAATTCGCATCAGGTCGAATGGAATTGTCACTCGACTTCGCTTGAGAGTAGTACGTCCCAATCTTAAAGACTGGTTTAATACCCTTGTCTTGGTAAGGACCCTTTGTTGTCGACCTTCTAAAGAAGTTGTCGAAGTCGTCCTTGTTATAAAACCCTCTTTTCTCCGTACTCACGGCTGGTGTTGGCGGTTTTGTAGTGAAATCTTTGAAATCGTAAGGAGATTTCGTCGATGTGACAGAGTATTTGTTTACTGAAGGAGGGTATGTGACGCTCGAACTGGGCTTCGTAGTCGTCGTTGTAGTCTTGTCAGTGAAAAATTGATAAGGTTTTCTTGTTGTAAACTGGAAGTATGGTTTCTCTGTTGTTGTAGTTTTTGTTGTAGTTGTAGTAGTTGATTTTGTAGTGTATGCTGTGCTCTTTTGGTAGTATTTTGGGGTTTGTGCGGGTGGCGCCGATGTACTAGCTACGTACGGCTGTGTCGTTCCATCGTTACTACGTGTTAAAGAAATACAGTATTAGTATTGTGTGCCCCTGTATGTACACAAACTGGTTGCAATGAGAATGTGGTGTATTCTCATTGGCTAGGCCAGTGCTGTGACTATATTGATGTGGTTTGTGCTGTGGTATGGTTATATAAATATTTAATATTTACGTAGCCATTATATTAAGAGTTTGTCTTTATTACAATTGCTTATTACTTACAAAAGGATTCATAATTTAAACAGTTAACAATAAAATCTATTAAAAAAAAAATACAAAACTATATATTAAAAAATCTATCATAACTATATTATTAAGTTCACAGTCATAATCATAACACAAAATATCACACTCATAATATCAACTATTAAACTTATAATATCAACTATCACACTGATAATATCAACTATCACACTGATAATATCAACTATCATACGTATAAGGCTAAGTATCAGTATCATAATGATACACACCTGGTAATGTTTCCGAAGAACGGGCTCGTTTCAGGACGCACGTAGCTCGGCGTGTGTTGCGAATAGTCTGGGATTATGTTCTCGTTTTCGGTTATACACCGCCCGTTTATACAATACTAGAAGGAAACACATTACGATTATTACAGTTGTTAAAATACAATTATTTTACTACAATAAAAGCAAAGGTTCAATTGTATCACACAAATTAGTCGGGAAGTTAGATGGTTAGATATTCTTTTCAAGCTTCTAACTCTCAGTACCTAAATCTACAGTTGACAACATTGAACAAAGTGTTTGGCAAGGAATGTTTTGGAGGGGGTACTTCGTTCCTGCTAATTTGTATCTTTGTCTAGCTGGAAAATGATATTATCCACGCTTAACGCAGTAGACGCCCTCTGATATGATGATAAATTAACATGTAGGTAATGATGATGTTTACCTGTCCATCGCCACAAGGCGATCCTTCAGCGGCTGGTCTGTACGCGACGCAGTACCCGCTCGCCGCGTCGAAACAGAACAGCTGAGCGCACACGCGCTCGTCCTTGAAACATGCGCTGGAAATGGGATAAGTACTTACTTAATATTTTTAAGTTATGTCTTTAAAATTACGCGTAAAAATGTCTAGTTAAAAAAGGCGTTAAATTATCTGTAATCGTTAGAGAAAAACATTTTCGAGATTCTTTTTTTTTTAATTGAAATGCCCAAAGCAGGAACTGCGTAAAAGGGAGGCTTTATACCCTGTTCTGGAACGAAAAAGGCTGCGGTATTGTGGATGTTGGTGAAAAAATTAGAAACATCCTCTTCCCTTTTCGCCAACATCCTTTGATGATGCTCTGTGGTCTATATCATACTAAAAGGTTATTTATGTGCGTGCGCATGTTTTGTGATCTGAAGCACACGCGATCATTTGTTCAAGCCAGTAATTACCTACATAGGTGGCTTATTTAACATTGACTTACCTCGTCCCTCTGTCCTTCCGGCACTGCGCGTCTAACGTCAGCAGGCGTCCGGGCAGTACTCGCGGTAGAGAGTCGTCTTCGTGCGGCGAGTTGTAGAGACAAGTCGCTGTGTCACCGCTGTAACACAACATGTTTGTGTTATTGACTGCTTAGGTATAAAGATGGAACAGGCAGTTTATGTGTGTTTATGCCTTGTGCAAATATTTTTTGCATGTTATCACGAATATCACAGTTTATTAAAGGAGTGATAGAAAATCTTACAGACGTGATATTCAAGGATAACGTACCACTTCCTGTACTGAGTCCTGGGTAAACTTGTAAAAACACAGTTCTGATAGTTTCTTACTATCATGTCTATAACAGCGACTATCATCACGATAATACCAAATATCACGCCGATAATAAGCACATTTTTGTTCTCAATTCTTATACTCACTTCAAGAAATGATGGAAACTCTGTACACTGCATGGGGACCACCTGAATCCTTTCTCGGTGTGACGCAAGTCTGACATGATGTAGCCGTCTTCCCACCGACACTTCTCAGCGCCGGGGCCGCCGAGGTACGAGGGCGGGGGACTGCCGTCGTGCACGGCTCCTAGTCTGAAAGTTGATAAGATATTTATTTATTGTTCAGAAAGCTTAAGAGGGCGCACATGGGTCCACTAGCGCCACTCCTTTAAAAAAATATTATCTCGTGACTGAGAAGGAATTTTGAAAAACGGCTCAATAAGCGACCTCGGTAAGTGTGTCTAGAATTTTCTAATACCTTTTATAAACTTTCATATTGAGACACGAAGCAACAAAATATGATCTAAATATCTAATTGTGGCCGCTTTTGTTTAGATCTAATTTTGCTAATCAAAAAAAACAAGCAGTTTTTTCATAGAAAAGTGCAATAGATGCGGCCAAAATATAACGTAAAGCATTTTTTTTTTATAACCTACGTAAAATATCAACGCAGTATGGTTTAGAATCATGTAGGTATTGAATCCATGATAACAGGTTGTTTGTCCGTCAAGGTCCCAGCCATCCTGTATATCTACCTACTTACGGTAGTCAATAACATGTTATTTTTGTAAACTATTACGATCTAGCTATTCCCATGGCGATTTCAGCTACGGCGACCATTTCTGTTTTCGACGGCTATGGCTTACGAGCGTGTGCTCTTATGTGGCTACATACACATACATAAACTCACGCCTTCTTCCCATGGGGGTTGGCAGAAACTACAGAACGCCACCTGCCGCGATCCTTACAAACTCCTTTTGCCTATCACACACGCACTAGCACACACACGTAGCGAGTACTACGCACCTGTCCTTTCTGAACAACATCACCAATAAGGTCACTATGTCTTCCTAGGGCGTCCCCTCCCGTCGTTTCCACTCACATCAGCTTTTGTTAGTTGCCCTTCATTCATCCTTTCAACATGACCAAACCATCTACGCATACTCTTTTCAATTGTTGTCACTACATGTATATCATTATCATCTTTGTCATTTTTGTCGTTTCGGTTATGTGGCTAATGTAGCCTATCTTGGCTGAGAAGTTAGTAGCAATCTGTATGATTTTGAAGCCTATTGCTAATCCATTGCTTCGTATGTTCGAAAAAATTGTCTACTCAACAACGTAAACAACGCAATGAATGTTGTTGAACTATCAAAATGAACACCATTCCTACTGTTAGTGTGTGACGTAATTACCCCGCTGGGTTGAGAACATCGATAGGTAGATCGCCCCATCCACGAAGAAAATGTCTTGGATAATTAGGAGACCTTTTTTCTTTTTTCCCATTAGTGTCGAGACACATTCAGGTAGGCTCCTAAATTATATGAAGTACCTACCTACGTACTTATAACTCTCCTAGGAAAATAAAGCTGATGATTAGTGTAAAATACTTACAAATGTCCAACTTCGTGAGCAGCGACAATGATACCGGAGAAGCCACCGGTATCCTCAATGATGGCGACTGAGTTCACCTTCTCAAGTCTCTTATTCACCACGCAAGCGCCGCCGACGTACGCGAAACCTTTGCATTGAAAGAATGTGTGAGAATTTTGAATTTAGAAGTTAAAAAATTATTTTATTGGTTAAAATTGAATTTTAAGGAGGGATTTCATTTGATTAACGGCTGTATCTTTAGACATTTCAAATCTTATGAAGAACTTGAGTATCAAACGCTTTGAAATAAAATTAGTAAATCTTAAAGGTCAATTTACAGTTATTTAATTGTCGTTATCGTTACAAAAGAAATAGATAAAGGTAAAAAATTAACAACACAAAGTAAGATTAGAACGTTTTAAATGAATGCGTGATCGTAGGACTAAGGAGTTTCAGGTAAAAAGAGGTAATAAATATTCATAAAGCTAAGGCTACTTACAGTTCGATGATCGATGTGTGAAATAGGTGAGAAGACACAAAAAATACTTAAATATATGCTTAAATACTCACAGTGAAGTGTTGAGGATAAAAGGAGACACATAACATGCATTGCAAACTTATTTAACATCAAGAAGCGTTAAGTCACCGAATTAAAGTTAATTTTGCTAACCTCTTCATTGTTAGTATTGAACCATTTTCAAAAGCATGCAAATAAGATTAGATACAGTGCTTATTATCCACAACATGCAATTTATAAATTTTAGAAAAATAAATAAGTAGAAGCAAAAGCAGAACATATTAAATTTTCCCGCGCCTCACTCTAAAATACTTCTAGAGTTCTACAAACTGACATTGAGATATTTTGACATCTATGATCAATCATCAAGTCACACTAGTGACGTGAAGCAAATATCTTCTATACAGCCACGTATTAGTTAGTTGATTGTAAACATGACTAAATCGATATTATCATTTGGATATCTCCAAACTATGAACATAGACTTTAATTTTTAACACATTCTCTGTTCCAAAATATAATAAACTAGCAGAAAGAAGTAAAGAAAAAATCCATGACTACAGTAAATAAAATTCATACATGCTATTAATTGATTTTAGAAAGCAGTTCATGCCTAAATTAGAACTTTGTTATTTTACGTACTCAGGCGTCATTTTATATGACTGTGAAGTCAGATATTATCTAGAAAACAATACATGGTGATGAAAATAAACGCTTAAATATTTTAGTCAAAATCATTAAGAATAAGTAGATATAGACAACGTAGACATAATAAAATACAATAAAATGTATGATCAAACTACATAAAATGGAAGAATATTAATATTTACAACGTCATCTAGGTATCTAAAATGATGCATTCACAAAGATTTACAATGTATCTAGAAGAAAATAATTGCAGAAAAGACAGAATATTATTCACAAGGTGCGAATATGACATCACGGAATTGGGTAAAGGTAAATTCAAGTGGAATATGGATCCATAATGTATAATCGTGAACAAATAGGTGAGGGACTTTGATGAAAAAGGCGTGCTTTTGGAAAATATAAGATCTCTGTAACACGCCTACCTGCTGTCCCTCTATTGCACGCATCGTTGGGAAATTGTCTTCTGCACATGTCTAGTCTGAAATTGTATGGAAAGAATAAAACTCAATAAGATGCTATATTTTCCTGTTGTTCTACATAAACCTACGACGGCTCGTCGTGGTACTTCTTTGGTTCACCTCATTCCATGTAAAAAATGAAATAAATCTGAAATTTTCTCATACAAGAACGTCATCTTGTGCAAGCGACTATTGTATAGTGTATTTTTTTAATATTCAGCGCCATTACCAAATCCTTTACCTCATAAATAAAAATAATGAAGCAAGTAATTAATGTTTCACTCTCAAGCCTCTGTTAATGCCGCGCCGTTTGACAACACCATCCTAATGAACATTTGTTTTAAAATTTAATTTACCAGCGGTGCCTTTTGTACAGCGACCACCCTTGCGACGTCGGCACATGTCATACCTGTTGGTCAAATTAGTTTCCTCGTCTTCATAATAAATCCTTGACCTTCACCTTATCTTGTCTTAAAACTATAACAAGACTGTACTCCGCAGGTACTGTATACAGTAATTACTTTGAATAATGGCGCTAAATTATGATTTGAATTTGAAAGCGTCTACTTACCATCTTACCTTTTGTCCTGTAAATGTTGCGTGGACAAAAAAAAAATGCTGTTGAGTGTAAACAGAACACAGGGTTTCATAATGACAGTGACATCATAAACACAAACCAACCATTATAACCTCAGCAGATTCTATGATTGCAAAGTATCGAGCTAATGCAACTTTTATTATCATCTCGGAACTAGAAAATTATACAGATTTGTTGTATTCAAATTTAAAACAAAGTTTGTTTAGTAATATTATAACCTGCTTTGCATAAAGTGGTAATCGTATGTGTTTGAATGCAATAAAATTTGAATAGCTATAATCTTCTCACGCGATATTGTGATCACACAGTTTTGAAATAGTTCTCCATGATAATTGTGTTTCGAAACTGGTAATGGCTCTGACAGCTTGGTGACTAGGTATTGTTTAATTATCTATTCAGTTCTGTCCATGATTTATTTAAATTAAAAACGTTTTAAACAAAACACAATATGTTACATAATGTATGTGCAACAAACAGATTATCGCTATAAAATATTCTGAAACACTGCCCATGATAATGACTGTCCACATAGTTCAAAAATTGCATAATATTATTCTTTTGATTAATTCGATTGCACAGGTTTTAAAGACAGACATTCCATAAAAAGGATTATTGTAGGAAACCTGACACATCGATGACAACACACACTGCAATCACTGTTCCTCTGCCAAGCGTACTCATGATGACAGTTGGAATATCATCATGACAGTTGGAATATCATCATGACAGTTGGAATATCATCATGACAGTTGGAATATCATCATGACCGCCTTTGTGGCAATAATTAAAAAGACTACTGCATGACCAGCAATGCTGTTTTCAGCTTATGACACAACTATTCATGAAAACCAGTTATGAACTCACTTGGTGATAGCAACAGCTATGTCGTAGACAGGCAATCTTCGCTCCCTGAACAGATACTTGCCCATATCAGTGAGCGCTGCTGCCGAGTCTATCGCGTCTCGACCAACACGATTTCTTTCAAGGTATGGTGTAGCATCCCGACCCTGGAATGTAGAAAATTTACCGGTTAGTACAGAGTCCAGTTTCAGAGTCATAGGTAGAATACTTACTTAGATACGTATGTAGGTTTAATTAGGAAACATATTCCACACAGACACAATATTATGTGAAGTGAAACTGAGGTAGGAAGAAAAGGACGACAAATACCGATCGCTGGATTCCGAATTATCGCCGTAGTTTGCATTATTTGGCATACCTAAGAGAGATCAAAAACCATCGGGACATTATGTAGGTATATAACAATAAGTTCCCGCGTCATGTTAAACTTTATTAAATAATATAGGAAGCGACACTACTTGAAATACCCAAGGATACTTATTAGTCACAATTTGCTTAAAGGTCTAAAGGTCAAATCATGTGTCCAGGTAACTTTCCTAACCTTGACTAATCAGATTTTTTGTAATTTCGCAAGTTGGTAACAAAACTTGTTCCAATCGCCGCCTTATGTTTTTGTTTTCGTTAGGTATTATAAATTCACATGATTTTATACCATAACAATTAAATAACCACCATTCATCTAATTAATATTGCAGGTGTTTATAATTTATACAAATTGATTCAGCGTCTCTTGCTTACCAGTTGGCTAGTTCTGGTTTTATTGCTTTGACTTAGAATGTACTTTTGTCATCTATGTTAAATATAGTTAATATTTATGTTCATGCGGATATTGGATAGATAGTATTTTAAAAGTTTATCGACCTTTTAAATAAACATGCCTACAAAGTTCAAAATTGCAGGAAAATATATATTGAATTAGTACATTGCTACAGGGTTATTATTATTTTGAATAACCCAGTAAAAGTTTAAACCCGAGTTTAGTTACTCAAAGACTGGTTGACAGTTTTGCTGCGTTATACAAAAAAGACTAAACACGATATTTATGTAAAACGAGATACATAATACCTAAAATATTTCCAATGTAAAGGTAAGTTTTTGTTATTTCTACATAATTTATTGCTTTATGTCATCACTCACCAGAATTTAAGGCTTAAAATGTCATTAAATCTTCATTGATTTTACATGTTACTAAATCGAGATTACGCGCTTCACTAATTTTGTTTTTGCATTGGCAATAAAAAAAAAGTTACTGTCAAAATCAAGCTTTTAGCGGCGGGATTTTAAATTTACACGTCAGAAACTAAAACAATTTCGAAAAGGATTTTTTGAATATTTTCGTTGAAATGGCTAGTGAAGCAGTGTTAAAATACTTAGTAGATACGAATCGCCCGTATTCATGCGCGGACGTAACAATTAATTTGCGTGGAGCTTTTCCTAAGTCAGCGATTCAAAAAGCGTTAGATGCCTTGAGTGAAGCAGGGAAAATTAAGTGTAAATTGTATGGAAAACAAAAAGTTTTCGCTGCTATACAAACAGAAACTGTAGCAGAGGATGTGGATGCAACAGGTTCAGTATCTGCGTCATACATTTTATGATTTAAAAATTTATACTGTTATTAAGCTAAAAGTTGAAATGACATTCATTTATTTTATTTTTTAGACTATGATGCTATAACCAAAACCCTCACACAAGAATTAGCAGACAAAACAAATGCCTTGAAAACTATTGAAATCAATCTCAAGAGCCTGATCTCTACACCAACCACTGAATCAGCCAAAACAAAAATAGATGAAATTAAAAAAGGAATAGAAGCCACAGAAAAAAAGTTGGAAGTATTGAAAACCTCCACAGAGGTCATGAGTGCTGATGAAAAGAAAATTCTAGTTACTGAGCATGACAAATTGCTGAAAGAATACAGGTAAATGTTTTCAAGGATTTTGTTTTAAATTTATTTCGTAAACAATAGATTAGTGAGCTTTACTCATTTTTTTTTATAAGTATTTTTATGGCCTGGTTGCTAAGTAGCCAAGTCTTTAGTTTAATAGACAACTTTTTCTTAATATTTTTTTTTTCTTTCAGAAAACGCAAAGGAATCTGCAATGACATGCTGGATGCAATACTGGAAGGTTATCCTAAGTCTAAGAAAACATTATTGGAAGAACTTTGTGTAGAGACAGATGAAATGGTTGATTTTAAGTTGATGGCAAATTCCTAATTTACTGCTGCATATTGTTACGATTTTATGATAATAAAAGTTGTTTTTTTGACTTTGTATCATCTTTTATCTTGTTTTATGCTCTCTCTCTCTCTCTCTCTCTCTCTCTAATGTTGTTATTAACTATAAGGAAATTGAGTTTTATTGTATTGTAGGTAGAAGAAAGTGCCGCCCTACCTACTTTAGGGGTCTAGGTACTGTAGATACTGTACTGTAGTAGCTTGGCTGTTTATTTCCATGCCCATTGTTAGGTATATACCAGTAAAGGCAAATGAAAAGCTTTGGTTGGCCAAAGAAATACCAATCTTATATCACAAACATTAAGTTTAATTTCACTTAGCAATAAACTTACCCTAGAAATAATGATACCGGCGATGGATATCCGTATTCTGGGTCCTTTGAGCAGTTTGTATCGGAGGTCTACGCCGTTCCAAAACGACACGAAGTAACGTTTGATCTGGACGTTATCGCCTCCGTGTAACCTGAAAAAAAACAACATTTTTAAGCCTTTATTCCACAAAGGCAGACAGGGGTATAGTACCTGTCTATCCCCACATTACGCCAGTGACCTATGTAATTGTGGACTACGTAAATCGAGACTTGGTTGCTATCACTGCTAATCTATGTACCCAAGTAGAAAAATTCAATGACATGTAGGTAGTAGGACCTGGGGATCTATTATTGAACCATACACCCATGGCTAGCAGCATGAAAACGAATTCTCATTACCAACGAATGAAATAATGTGTTGGCGTCGGTTGTAGCCTTAGTTTTTCAAAGTCTAATTTTTCATCTGTTTTTTTGTTTTTTACTATTATGTACTTAAAACAATTCGAAAGACAAATCTTGTTTTTTGTTTCAAACTAAAACCTTACCTATAGCCATCATAATCTACGATGACCAGAATCTCTGGGTATATGACGTAGGGTGCTTCTCTTTTCCGCCTGGAATGCGCCTCCGTAGAGCGTTTCCGCCTGAATCGCTTGCCCAGGTGATCTGGCTCCATGAATGCTGTAGATGTTAAAAGTTTAAATTTAAATTAGTTATGTGCATTGAGGTAGATAATGATTAAATAAGTTTTTTAATAATGTCGTAACACGTAAAGAAAACAATAAAAACTGTAACGCCATCTGTTAAGGACTTTGGGTTACTATCTAGGCCAGTTTCTTACGAAAAACTATAGATGGCGCAAGGCTAAACGAAATCTCATTTTATTAATAAAAAAAACAATTATTAGCACAGTAGAGAAAGAGATAGGAAGATTGATACAGAAATAATAATATAGATTATATCTAATATTATTAAAATTATCGTCATCGCATCGTCATTAATTTTAAATCATTCTATTTATTTTTCATCATGACTTTTCGAAACATAAATGCGATGACGATAATTTTAATAATATTAGATATAATCTATATTATTATTTCTGTAATTATGTATAGAATCATCGCACTTTTTCTATTTTTACGATAAAATTAATTTAAAATGCAAATTATATAATAATATCGATTTGAATGGAGATGGATAAATTTACTGTTTACCTATTATCAAAGCATGAACGATGGATAATAAATTAGGACCAATATGTTGTTCTATTGCCTTATGTAAGCTGTAGGTAGGTAAATACGTTCAGTAAAAACAATAGGTAGGGAAACTACCCATTGTGTCACCTAACGTAAAATTTCTACATTTATATCTGTAATTCCTACGGCGTACCTACGTAATAAAGAGTAGGTAGGTACCTGTTCCATAATATTATATATTGTTTTTTCTAATTGTCTGGCCTTTCAGGTTTCAGGGGCCAATAGACAACCCATTACGGGTAGGTACATATCCATTATAGGTGTGGACCTTATTATTTATTTGAATTCGATTGTTAGAAATGATGTAATAAATATTGTCTCAATAAATCAAAATACTTAGGTAGGAAAACAGATATTCTAAGACAAAATTAGACATTAGTCACTCCCATATTAATTAAGTTCCGTTGAAGAATTTGATTAGGTAAGTACCTACATAGATACCAATTTTTTGTTATTGATTTATTTAGTTTAGCAAAAGATTTAAACCGTTCTGGTATCTTTTATGTAGGCAATACTTATTGCATAATATAAGTAATTTATGTACTGTACAAATAAGTAGGTAGAGAAAAATAAAGAAAAATAGGAAGGAAGGAAGAACAGAAGGAAGGAACAGAAGAAGAAGAACAGAACATAACAGAAGATTAGGAAGGTACAGATCATAATACTTAATTAGGTATCATGCATGAATGACAATGATGTTTAAAAACGCATTAGGTACATATCTACGCATCATGAAATATCTAATTGTGTGGATACCGATTTGCCGGAAACTAGTTTTTTATTATCTACCAGTTTATTGCATTTTTGTCTTATTTTATTGTCTGGAACTCGTCTACACATATCGTGTGATTTGTTTAAGAGTTTTATAAAAAAAAAACTTGTTCCATTCCAAAAATAAAGCATGTAAACGAGCATTGAGATGCTTATAAACAAAAGGAACACCTGGTGTGATTAATTAGTTTAGTCGATTTTTAGACGATACGATCCTAAATCGATTAAAAGTTTAGTCGATGTTATTATTAGACAGCTTGTGGTCAAGGACAAGTTCAAACGTTCACATGTGAGGCCTTTGCCCAGCAATAACATTTAGGTAAATAGACTGTTGTTTCGTTGGTTTTCCCAAAATAGTGGATTATTCATGAACCGCAGAATTATTATAAACTTTTTACTATCTTGAATTTAAAATAATGGGTGACGTTAGAGTCTGACCTTATGACCCCGAGACGGAATAACGAACGAACTTATTAGCAAAACGAGATTTGTCTCGGAAATCTATGATAACGTGACATTAAACGAACGATTTTATAATAAAATATAATAGATATAAATATTAATTTGGACAATTTGTGTTTGCATGCTTTTAATGCTGAAATTAGACTCTTGAAGAACAATAACTTATTTTATTGTTTCATATAAAGTGACCATTAAAGTCATTCATTAAAATCGATTTCAATAAGTCCAAATTGTCCTGAAATATCTTCAGTAAAACCTATTCCAATCTATTCAACATTTCCGAAAAGTAGGTAACACCGTTAGTTTTTAAATTTGCCTGTCAGACTATGTACCCACTTTATTTTGCTGGGATTTCAGCTTGTAATGCGTGTAATATCAGGAACTCTAACATAGTCACGAAGAGTAGCGTGATTAGCACTAACTGCGTCCGGATCATCAAAATTCTTTAGCCATTAAACGCAAAAGAATCCGCAAATCATTGAATGTTGGGAAATATAACAAAAGAAAATCGAAATGTTTCCATTGATCTTTGACAGTTCGTAGTTCAATCACTAGTTATGTAAATGTTAGCTCTATTATTTTTTAATTGCTATATAAATAAGTATTACTTGATCACATAGATACAGTCTAGAGGTGACATTTTGTTTCAAACCAGTTTGGTTTCCATTTTGGATATGCCGGTAAAAATGGCTGCGTCTGCTGCCATACGTACTTAGGTAAAACGTAGGTAAGTAATGTAATTAAGTAATAAAATCACTCCAAAGTGAAATTATGGAAGTCTATAAACAATGAACTGTGTACTATGACATGTCCCACGTTATAGCTTGCCCTCTGTGCCGCAAAAAATGCAGCCATAGCGACGTCTGCGCCGCCACCAACGATGCTGTGGAAGTGGCGAAGTTTAGGGCTAACAACATTTAATATACTGTCGTGTCATCGACACGGCAAAGAACTAGGCACTATCGCTTGCCAAAGACAATGTAACAGCAATGAGCTGGTGACAAATCAAGACACTTTCTGTCATCGTAGAAGCATAGACGTCAAGAAAATGCTTGGAAAGTGTCCTAGTCTAGGAAGTAGTGTTACCTACAGTTTAGTTCGTCCAACCAATTGGAGCAAAAGGATTCCTTCAGGGCTTACGTTAACCTGGGCTATCCATATCTAGTTTTCACCTAGTGTCAGGTAAGACCGAGAGCCGTTGGAGCAGACGACTTGTTGAGAGACCGCGAATCGGCAAGCGTAACGTGAGGCGCCTCAAGAGCTAGATAGATTGAAGATCGCAAAAAGGAGGCTGGGGTTCTGGGACTGACTGGATACGAAAGGTGGGGTACCGTGTGTTGTCGTGCTAATTGGGAGAGGCCGACGTCTATATGTAGTGGAGTAAAGTGGCTAGGCTGAGTGGAACACAGCCTATCTGCTAACAAAAAAGAGGGTCTGTGTTTATCACCCCACGATAGAGGTGAAAATTTACGGCTAGAGTCGAGTATACCCGACTCCGCGTCACCGACCTACTAGAGCCGAGTATATCCGATTCGGCGTCACCGACCCGAGCGTGTCGAGTGTGTGTTTTGTTTACTGTACAGAAAGAGCGCAAAGTGCGCCCAAAGAAGTTTTCACTTCTAAAAATCGTAATTAAAGTACTTAGAAAAAAGAAAAACGTGTTAAAGAAGAACATCCTTATTTAACAAGATTTTTCTAAGTAGGTACTGTCGTCATGTCGTGTAATGTGCCAACTTTACAGGTCACGATTCACGTGTCAATAGTTCAACAACTAGTTATAAGAAAACGAGTAGTTCATTAAGACTTTAGCGTTGACACTTTTGTCTACAAATTAATACGTAGAATGGTATAAATATGATAATCTTTGCAACTTAGTAATATCTGAGATAAGATCCAATAGATATTTAAATGTTAATTAATCTACTTAACTGTATTTGGTCTATTAATTCTATTTACTTTAACACCTGCGTAAAACAATGCGATTTATTCAGATAGTTTTGTTATGGGTGCTAATTAAGGCAGCTTCTTTAAAATGTCATTCTCGTCTGCAAATATATTTAGTTGTCTAATGAATTAATAGGTCAGCGACGAACTTTTAGCGTCTAATAAATGGTTTATAAGTGACCATATATTGTAAAACAAGCTACTGTTAATATGACGCAGCATGGTGATAATTCTTAAGCAATGTTATATATCCAAGTAATAAATAGGGGCATTATTCGTAATGCCCCCACATTATGAATAATGACAAGCGTTGTCGACGGAGCCCCGCCCTGCGGGGCTCCTACTTCTGGGTGGTTTAAAAAAAATAACCACGAAGGGGATGGCGGGGTCTTTTAGACCCCGCCATTCCCTTCTAACCGAACCTGTCCGAGTCGGGGTGCCCTAAGTCCCGAGCTCGCTTAGTAGCTCACTTACAACATTAGTCACTTGAGTTATCAAATCAGAAGTAAATATATTTATCGGTAGCTCGAAGTCATATTAATTTACGCTCGTAAATTGACGCTGGTTTTTTGATATTCTGTTGGAATAGTAAAGATGATGAATTAATATAATTGAAGCTGTTCTATTAACTCGTCGCCTACATATAAAAAAAGACGCTAGGTTGCAGGTGCTAAAGAAAACTTTTGTTGCCGCACATATAATTTCCCTTTTCTTATTACAGGAGTCTATTTTTACTTTTTCGCTTAAGGGCCCGCGCACACCTGGCGACGCACAGCGCGGCGCGGTTGTCACTGCCAAACAAATATCAACGTTGCGCCACTGAAAATAAAGTTAAGAATGAATAACCTGAGACGTGCGTCTCTTTCCGCCTAGACGCGCTTTCCAGCTAATGGAAATTTATATATTTCAATTCTTGTAAGGTTTATATTTGTTTGGCAGTGACGAATCCGCTTCGCTACGCCTCGTCAGATGTGCGCCGGCGCTAAGGCACCTGTGCCACCGCCAGCGATTAACAAGAAGCGAGAAGAGGTAGCAACTAAAAACGTGTTGGCGAGCAACGAGCAGCGAGTGCGGGACGAAGACGTGCAATTACTCGCTGTTATGCATACGAGTATGTACAAAGCGTGAGTATCTCAGCGAGTGTTCTGTCCGCCAAGCGAGCGTCACTGAAGCAGTACCACAGAATAAATAATAGTACAAGTGCTCTCTCAGGTAGCTGTTGTCTCTGCGACTAACGAATACTCGCCGGCGGTGTGGACCTACTAGCTAGTCCTTTCCTCGTCCCGATTGAGACAGGTGCCTAAAGGAGGGAGAGGGGTAGTAACGTCTAGGACAGGATTCACCAAATGGCGGACCCCGGTCCGGGTCTGGACAGCCGACCTATATTGTGTGGACCTTAAGTAAACAATAAAATTTATAGCAAAAACTGGCAGGGTCTAAGGGTTAATCCAAAAATAAAATAAAAACTGTATTCTAATCTTTATTGCTAGACTTGCTAGTAATCGTCTACCAAACGGACCGCGCCAGTTATACGGACCCCGATTGAAACTAATTGGTGATTCCTGCAGGGTACACCGTAACAGTAGGAATGTATTTAATTTTGACAGTTCAACAAAATTCATTGCGTTATTTACGTTGTAGAGCAGACCAATTTATCGAACATATGAAGCAATGGATTAGCAATAGGCTTCAAAATGATTCAGATTGTGATAGATAGTGTGTTACGTAATTAGCGTGCTGGTTTAGGACATGGTCCCGCATGACCAATGATAATTCATAATTGGGAAGCTCTTTTCATGAACGTGATTTGAAAATATGTAAGTAGGTATATCAGAAATGTCTTGTCTCGTGGTCGGTGGAAAAATATGTAAGTAGGTATATCAGAAATGTCTTGTCTCGTGGTCGGTGGAAAAATATGTAAGTAGGTATATCAGAAATGTCTTGTCTCGTGGTCGGTGGAAAAAATTTACCCACCACTTTTATTAATAGGTGGCTTTTAATAAATGGGTAGGTATAGGTGTTTTGTTTGTGTCATTAAGTCATTAGGGACATGACCGAGCTTTGCCTGTTTCTGTAATTGGTGTAATTTATCATTAATTTCTTTTATTTTTAAAGCGCACCTGTGCATTTTGATTTTTTTTAAACGATGTTTTTTAATCCTAATATTGATTAGGATTTTAAAGAAAATAACGTACCCCTTTTAATATTTCTATATTTCAATGTTTTTTCTAGTTTTTATTGAGATATAATAGGTTGGGGAAAAAGTTTCTTCGCATTTTTTAAGAAAATTCAAAACATTTTTTAATATAGTTTATTTACATTTAACTAAAGTATGTAGGTACCATTTTGTTCGATAACTTTTTGCCATCTTGTAGGTAGGGACATGATCCCATTGCTATATAAATTTTTGGACTTCTGATCAAAATACCGCGACAAGTGGTTTTGGCAGTCCTCTCGTGATGTTAACCTGACACTGCCTAAAGAATTCTGAAGAGACCGAAACAGGTGGAAATCTGAAGGTGCAAGGTCAGGACTATATGGCGGATGCATTAACACCTCCCAGCCAAACTCTCTTAATTTTTGCTGAGTGGCTAAAGATGTGTGAGGTCTAGCGTTATCATGATGAAAAACCACACCCCTTCTGTTGATTAATTCCGGCCGTTTTCTCTCAACTTCTTGCTTTAATCTCATCAGTTGTTCGCAGTAGAGTTCAGAATCGATGGTCCTGCCTGGTGGTAACAGCTCATAATGAATAATGCCATTCCAATCCCACCACACACACAGCATCACCTGGTTGCGAGTTAACCCGGGTTTCGCCACAGTCTGTGAAGCCTGACCGGCCTTTGACCACGACCTTTTTCGCACGTTCTTGTCGTACGTGATTCACTTTTCATCACCAGTTATCAGCTTCTTCAAAAATGGTTCGGTTTCATTACGTCGTAATAAAGAATCACAAATGAGTACACGGTTCATTAGAGTTCTTCAGCTAAGTCGTAACTACTGAGATTGACGTCGTCGTCGTTGCTCCACTTTTCCAAAAATGGCATCCATTTTATCCGTAATAGGGCGACCAGAGCGACGTGCATCTTTGACATCAAAATTTCCGGATTGAAAACGCTTAAACCAAATTTGTGCTACTCTCACAGACACTGCACTAGGTCCATAAACATCCCAATTTTTCATCGCGGCTTGCGTTGCATTTTTACCTTTTTTGTAGTAAAATTTTAAAATGTATCGAATTTCTTCATTAGATTCACTCATCTTGACAGTACGAAAAACAAATGAAAATCACACATTTTCCTAATTTGAATTTGGAATTATGTTCTTTAAAATTAAAAAACTTTCAATGATACCAAAACCAGCCAGATACAAATAGTATAGCCAAAGAGATTTTATTACAAGTTCATACATACTATAATGCGAAAAGACTTTTTCCCCAACCTAATATCTTAAATACAATATACAATCTAACATCTACGAGTATACCTATATATAATGTACAAGTATATAAAAGAAAAAAAAGAACTTAAATGATTCAAATTAAGATTTACGTCACATTTTAGTTAATGTAAACAGCGTTATTGCCGATGATAAATTAGTGACTAATGTATTATTTTAATGTGCCCCTAGAGTAGCGTATTGTTTTGATCGAATCGCGACGAAGTTAAAATTAATTTGTCACTGTGATTGGAAACTGATAATGGATAAAATTAATAAGACGGAAGTACAACAATACAAATTAACAATAGATACCTAAAATAATATTTTGGTAGACTAATGAGTATATTAAAAGTGATAAAATTCTAAAATAGTGAACACCAATCCCGTCAGCATAGGTAAGCAATTTATAGGTACGTAATTATTATTATAGGTATCCCATCATCATGCAAAAAATAATTAAATAGGTAGGTAACATGGAAATTTGTCGTACCTAAGGTAGAATGATCATTATGATTTTGCGGAATGTTTAGGGAAGACAGAATCAATACTTGATCCTAAATTTCTTATTAAAATTTGATATTGTTGTATTTGACCGCCGTTATTTACGCTCTGTAACATTCAATAAAATCAAATATGTTTATGTATCTGTTATTATAAAAAGGTACCGTTCGTGACTAGTTGTTTTGTGTCACGCATGTCTCATTCTTTGAAAAATAATTTAATTTTAATTATTTATAGAAACAATACTTCGAAATTATTAATAAGTCAACGCCACAAAGTATTTGACGTGACCCCAGACCTAATCGACTAAAATAATCGTAATCGGATTGCGTATTCTATAATTTAGTAGAGTCGATCAAGATATCAGATTGCAATGTAGGTATAACGTTAGTTCTTATATAATTATTGTTGGCCAATTTGCTTTAAAAGTAGGTTACGGTGAAGGTGGGTGTTTTGAGTCCTGCGGGGTAATTGCATAACACAAAAGTAGCAATAGCTTTCATTTTGACAGTTCAACAACATTCATTGCGTTGTTTACGCAGTCGAGCAGACAAATTTTTCGAGCATATGAAGCAATGGATTAGCAATATCCTTCAAAATCATTCAGATGGTGATTAAAAGTGTGTTACGCAAGTAGGATGCTGTTTTCCGTATGTCTAAGATATATTTTGTATAACCATCGTGAGCAAAAGTCAGTCTGGTTGTTGACCCAGAAGAAAGTTACCTTCTAAATAAAAAAAAAGAAGTTGGTACACACGACGACATATCAAGCTATATATTTCCAGTTTTAGCTGAGCTCGCATTGTATAAGCTTTTCATACAATGAGAAGTCAGTTTATACAGGAAATGTGTAGCTTGTCGCCGTGCATACCTACTACCCACCCAGTAAAATTTACTTTAAATTACCATACAAGCAATTTTTCGAACTTATTCACGATTTTATATCAGTAACACATGAGCATAATCATTCGGGCAACATAGAGATACGTGGTGGCATTCGAAACCGGTACTATTAACATAATCGACTAACTCGATTATAAAGTATATAATGTAATCGATGGATGCGCAATGCACGTGACATCTCTATGGAACTACACGTGTACACAGATAAATAATAATGGGAAAATATTGTTTGGCATTGTCACTACCGTTTTCTGATTTATTGTGGTAAGAATGATTTACTGGCTAAATAATTGTATGAGAAGTAAACATGTATAGAACTGAAGGAACTCGTGTTCTAAATGACATGCTACGTAATGGTCTCATCTTGATTTATGTTCTCTTTTTAAATGCAAAAGTAAATGCTTCTTGTCTTTGTTGAATACGATTATTTAAAAATATATTCGAATCACGTTTAGTCGATTACAATACGGAAAAAAGTCGTCTCTATTTAAAAAATGTCTCGTTTCGTAACCTATTCAATTTTATTTTATTTTTTATCTTTGTAAGTAATGGTAACTTACCGTAATCTCCTAAATGGTCGTGTTCTGCTTCTGCGGGGTCTCTCTTGATGATTACGTGTTGGGCGCCATTTAACGCCTGTGCTAAGCTCTGTTGATATTCCCTTTTTCTTTTCACTGGAAAATATTTACGAAGATATTAGTTGGATGGACTACACAAATTTTTCAATCAACCAGGCTTGCCTACATACGACTTAACACCATTGAAACTTTGGAGGGAAGAGAACTAACGATTGTTACAGGATAGTTTCATCATTCTCATTTTAAAACAATGCATATATTTCCATTGGCATTTTAAGCTTAGATTTAACTTAAATATACTCATTACATTTGCGTAAGGACTCTATCACCTACGCAAATCCTTTTATTTAGGGTTTTTTTTTCTGACATACTTCATTCATCTTTCCATCAGTGTTACTGTAAGACTTGTTGAATTTGTCTTTGGTTTCCTTTTTTGTTTGGTTAGTTGTGGTCTTGTAGGTAGGACTGAAGAGAACTCACCTAAAGGCAGTCCAGTGTCGATGGAGACCATGTCGGCCATACTGGAGGGGTCCATGAACATCTCGTCGTCTTGCGCCGCCGACGTCATGGAGTCTGGGATGGGGCGGATCACCAGGTCGTGACCTATTGAGCCCTCCTGCGCGACAGAAAGATAGAATGTGATGTTTAGACAGGGACACGTAATAAAGGGGTCTATGTCTTTTACATGATACAAAATTATTACAGCAAGCCACAAGGTGCAGCATGAGAGCTTCTCATCCCCCAGGCTACTACAGAGATTTTTCTATTGAGAAAGCCTTGTAAAAATACTTTTCCTGACCCAGGGGATCGAACCTCTTGGGTTTCCCATGCTGAGCAGTCGTTAAGATTGTCCGGTAAGCAGGACATGGTGAGTAGGTACTGGTATTTTGTAACCAAATCCGGCGTGTTTATATGCGACTAGACCAGTTTTTACACTATGCTTATGTTATTTTGTGCTAACCAAAACTTTAAGATAACTTTACAAAATATGAAGGCGTATCAATCGCAATGACCACGAATATACGGAATATTCAGGAATTTTGAATAGAGCTTTGAGAAATTCAACTTCGTCCAGCCCAGGAGCACCTGCCACCCGGACGTGACCTGCAGTGGCCTTTAGGCAAAGCAATCAATGGACTGCGGAGCCAAGTAGGCCGCTGAAAGTAGAACTTAACGATGTGCAGGATTATGCACCCAACCGACACACAGCGCGAATGCGGTGCTCCTGACCAAACTATGACCCATAAATATTTGGAGTATCCAAAGTATCCAGAGTATGCACTTCTGTAAGGACCTAAAACACGCCACTGATGCCGCGATTGGTGTGACACCTTCTTTGCCTAACTCCTCTAACATCCTACTCGTATCCTACTAATATTATAAATGTGAAAGTTTGTGAGGACGGAAGGATGGATGTTTGTTACTCTTTCACGCAAAAACTACTGAACGGATTTGGATGGCATTTGGAACACAGATAGTTTATATCCTGGAATAACAGGTTGGATACTTTTTTATCCCGGTAGTACATTCCCGTGGGATAATTTCCGACATCCACGCGGGCGAAGCCGCGGGCAAAAGCTAGTAATATAATGTTTTGACCTTTGCCATCGACTCGAAAATAAGAAGAAGGAACTCCGAATATTCCGTTACCTTCTCTCTGGTCTTGTAGTGTAGGCACTGCACTTTATGCAGTCCTAGTAAAAGTATTTGTCGGGTTTGTTCAAAGGTTATTTTGCTGGCTTTATTTTAATTGTGTGTGCTCTTCTCTTATCAGTATCGGTTATCGCTTTGAACTTTCAAATAAAGTTCAAATCATTGTTGTTTCCAATTCGGTTGCTTTAACTATGAAGATCACGAATTCGGTTTCATACGTATTCATTTACCGATTGATGTAACAGCATATTATTATACTAACTAGGAATTAGCAGAGGACATAAAAACGAGCCTGTCTTTAAGGCACTGAGTTCCCATTAGGCAATAACGGTGTGTCAATATCGCCACATGCGTGCTACACGTCATACTGACGTCACGCAAATCCTGCATCGCGCAAGAAGAGTTTACCGCACGACTAGCATATACAATACAAACGTCCCGACATCAATCGTCGGGCAGTTGCCCACCAGACACAACACCCGTCTGGTCGGAGGATCCTCCCTTTTCCATAGACTAAGAGTGAGCTTTACAGCCTGTTCCTCATACCTCTATAACGGTATGCTAAAGTCCGATCGATTCTTTTCGTTTTCAGTTTTCGGCAATTTTCGGGCGGAATTTTTTCATTCGGGCGGCATTTTTGTCTTCTTTTGCTTTCTTTCTTCTTTGTCTTTAGGATATTACAGACGTTATGACAATCGTGGTGGTGTGACCCACCATGAAGTTCCCACCCACATGTTCATTTGATTTTAATCAATCTCCTAGCCTTTTCCTATCTATATTGGGGACAGCTTCCAATGTCATCGGATGCAACTGAATATCAGTATTTTACATGAAACGACTGCCTATCTGATCTCCACAACCCAGTAACTGGGTAACACGATACCAAGGGGTAAGACTGGTTGTCACACTTTCGGTCTTCTGACTACTCGTAACGAATGTAAAAGATTTGCGAATGACAGCCGGGGCCAACGGCTTAACATGCTTTCCGAGGCATGGGGGGTCTGTTAAGAATGGTCACCCATCCACAGACCGACCTCGACAAGCGTAGCTTAATTTTTGATCGACCCATGCGGCTGTATTATTTAACCACGTGCCCTTTGCCATTTGATTTGAATAAGTTATTAAAGATTGACTGCCTCGTTGGTCTAGTGGTCGCAAGCGCTACTGCTGAGCGTGAGGTCCTGGGTTCGATTCCCGGGTCGGGCAAAGTGTTATTGGGTTTTTCCATCTGGAATTTCTCGGTAGCAGCCCGGAGTCTGGATTTGTGCCCGGTTGATGGCAATAAGCTCGCTCTCTATTACATGGGACTTAAAC
This sequence comes from Griposia aprilina, assembly GCA_916610205.1. Lineage (NCBI taxonomy): Eukaryota > Metazoa > Arthropoda > Insecta > Lepidoptera > Noctuidae > Griposia > Griposia aprilina. Next base: position 13,524,782 of record OU744304.1, on the reverse strand, counting down.
ATAACTGGCGAAATGTGGGTGTGCTATAGGTACACCTCTGCCTAACCTTTCGGGGAATACAGGCGTGATGTTATGTATGTATGTGTAGTAGCATAAAACAATATATAGTAAATCTTATGAGGTGTCTATAATGAACACATCAATGTAAGTTACATACCGACCGTGCAATCAAAAAGGTTATGTTCATAACAATGTTGCTTCGAAATTTTACGATCCTTATTTCACAGTAAGTTCATTAATGAAACATTGTGAAGAACGTCTATAATCTGATGTAAATTTACTTAACTACAAATGACATGATGTACGTAACATTAAAAAAATATGTACATGTTAACATGCTGGAATACATTAATTTCACAGTTACACGGTGTACAAAATTACTTTAGATGAAATCCACAAAGAAAAATCGGTTAGATGCCTCGTTGGGTCTCTTGGTCGCAAGCGCTACTGTTCAACATGAGCTCCTGGGTGGGCAAAGTGTTAATGCGTATTCCATCTAGAATGTCTCAGTAAGCAGCAGCCCGAAGTTTGGATTTGTGTCCGGTTGAAGGCAATAGGCTCGCCCCCTATTACATGGGACTTAAACATAACTAGCCACATATGGGTGTGCTATAGGTACACGTCTGCCTAATCCTTCGGGGGATACAGGCGATGAGATATATGTGTGTATTTAGAAGTTTATATGAAATCCACATAGAATAAAGGCTCCCGCAGAAAGGCGCGACGCGACGCGACAGTTCGACGCTATTCTCATAGAACAATTTCCATGAAGTTTTCATAAAAATTGTGCTACTAGAGTCTCGTAGCGCTGCCGCGTCGCGCCTGTCTTAGGGAGTCTTAACCGGTTAGATCCAAATCGCGTCCGAATCGTCTTACAAATCGATCCTTTGTAAGTACTTAACAGTAGCTTAATACTTAAGTGTTGATGAAGTTGTTAATTTAATACAAAAACCTGATAATTATAATACTAATTTACAAACTTGTTTGTGCTTGCGGTTCTGTTCCTTAAAACCGATGTAAGAGCTACCTAATTTAGTTACTTTATCTATCTGCCTGTGTATTTTCCGGTGACATTCGCTGTTTTAAAATGAATATCATAAAAAGCTTATTCTTGTACCTATTTATATACAAAACTGTCAACAATCACGACAGTAAATAACCATACTCCGCAGTAGTAAATACTTAGATTTAAAACGGCAATTGCCATTGATGTTGAAGCGGCATCTATATCCCCACATGTGAGCTACGCGTCACACTGGCGTCACGCAAAATCCTGCATCGCGCAAGCAGAGTTTACCGTGCAGCTAGCGTATATACAACGTCCCGACATCACACGTCGGGCAGTTGCGCACCAGACACGACACACGTCTGGTCAGAGGATCCAGAGGTGTATGAGTGTATCTATAGTAAACTCTCATTTCGCCAGCTATGTCTAAGCCCTAGGAGGCGAGCCTATTGACTTTAACCGGGCACAAATTCATTATTAAATTGCTGCCAAATCCCATGTTTGCTATTTTGTTTGCTTCAATGAAATAGCAATAACCAGTCCTAAAAGTAAACACGAGATTTCGCAGCAGATTTATAGTGATTCAGCGGGGTAATTGCGTAACACACTAACAGTAGCAATAGCTTTCATTTTGACAGTTCAACGACATTCATTGCATTATTTACGTTGTTGAGCAGGCAAATTTTTGGAACATATGAAGCAATGGATTGGCAATAGGCTTCAAAATGATTCAGATTGTGATATATAGTGTGTTACGCAAGTAGGGTGCAGGGATCTTTTAAGATTAGGGAAGCGTTGTTGGTAAACATTTGTGAAATTGTATTGATAAAACAAAATGGCGACGTTAGTTCCAGTTTTTGCCACGCGCCTGATCCTTTTCCTTGTGAAGTCTTTCAAATCCGTAGTTAGGCAGCAAGAGACAATGCAAAAATACCTCTAAAACGGACTAAGTATATCTTCATTAATCCTCAATCTTTTTTTTAAATCCACGAAGGCTATTTAAAACCTCACAGCTTATATTCTTGTTCACACCTACGTACTGCGGGCTCGGCTGTTGAGTAATCGACCTTAGTCTGGTTTGTATCGCCATTGTGTCTATGGTCTCACAGAGCCGCTAGATGTACACCTTTAATAGCAGTAAGAGTTGCTTGGATGTTAATGTTGTGATTGGTTGACGACTGTATGACAAGTAATAAAGGGTTTAATGAGGTCTTTCACATAATCCAGGTGTTTCTTTGCGTTTGTGAGGTGTGTCTGAAAATCGACAATACAGTAGATTCCAGGAGTCATTCTAGTATGTTTAATTTTTTACTTTTGAACCCTGTGATTGATTTTTATTAAAATACTAGCTTTTGCCCGCGGCTTCGATCGCGTTAATTTAGACTTAGACTATCAATTCGGGTTATAATTCAATCATGATTCGAAAGACACGTGGCGCCATCTATTATCATAAGAACGTTATTGTTGTTTTTCTCGGGAACAGTACTTTTTCGGGATGCAATGTACCCTATGTCCGTTTCTGTACACCTGACAAAGTATAATATGCAAAATTTCAGGATGATCGGTTCAGTGGTTTAGGCGTGAAAAGGTAACAAACAAACAAACAAACTTACTTTCGCATTTATAATATTAGTTAGGATTAGGAATAGTAAAATTTGCCAATTTCGCATTAATTAAAATATATTTCGAATGGAATTATCCGAGGGCGGGTGACAAAGAATGAAAAAGGTAACCACCACATCATCATCAGCCTAGCCTTTTCCAAACCAGATGCGGTGCAGCTAACCTAACCACGATTTGAACCAAACATTTAAGTGCACGTAATGACGATTGCCCATATAAAGTTTTACAAAACCACACCTAAAACTAATCATTTAAAGTCATTTAAAGATCAACCTAGACCGGACATTCAAACTTTTTACAAAGCTTTTTCTGTCAATACAATCGCTGTTTGCCCTTGACTTGGAAAAGATTAATTATTCGTCCGACAATTTTCGCAGCCTGTCTGCTACGCCATTCATGATTTTGTTTAATAGTCAATATGCAAATATACTCAAACACGTGAATAACCATTATAGCCACTTCCTCTCTCAGTATATATATTAATTCTTCTGTGTATAAATCTTGGAGATAATGACCACGCCTGCAGCTTGCCACTGTCTTGGTGGTCTATTCCAGTATCTAGTTGCAAGTGGTACTGTTGCGCGCGATGTCCTGGTTCTGACCCCCAGTTTGGACAAATAGTTTTTGGGTTTTTGCATTAGGGATTTCTCAGTAGCATCTCGGAGTCAGAAATCGTGCCCGGTTACAATAGGCTTCCCCCTATTACATGGGACTTTTAACTAAACATAGCTGGCGAAATGTGGGTGCGCTATAAATCTCTACCTACTTTTTCGAGGAATATAATCATGACGTTATTACAAAAGCCAAGCCCATAGTAACATAGTTTCTTCATAATCTTTACTAGTCACGTCTCTAGTTTCTTAGTTTATGGTTAGCATTGACATTGGGACGTGTCTGAAATCCAGAGATTGTCACATCCTGTTGAATGTATGACGTTTTATGTTAATTGCGTCAAATATTTAGGATCTTGGCTCACGTCGGGTTATCTACATAGTCCAAGGATAGAGTTTAAGTTGTCAATCAAAATCTTTATAAATGTCACATTTGAGTTTAGAATATTATCTTTGAAGGCAAAGGGGCAGACAAAATTCAGCCTAGGACACGGCTACGGAATAACACTATTAATCAGTTTCAATTTCAATAGTTCAGCAGTTATTAATCTTTCAATTAATACGACGTGCTAAACTGCCGAACAACGAATTATAAGTGAACTTTGGCTTCACTAAACAGCAGAACTTTGAAGTAACGTTTTATGCAAATGGCGCCAAATATTACAACAGCTGTTATAAATATTAATAAATTCGTTCTTGACACGCATCGTTTAACAATTGTGTTAAGGCCCTTTAATTAAGTTGCCGGTCTCTCTGCTTTAATTTTGTTCAGTGGAGTAACTTAGTATTATTAAACTTTGGTTGGCAATTCGCACATTATAGTATCAGCCTTTTGGGAAATTTGAAACTGCAACTGTGAAAGCATGGCGGCAAATTGAAAATGTGTTCGAATTATAAATTATTCAGTTCATTAGTGGCCAGTATGAAATTGTCTATGGTGTCATTGTAGTCGATGAAATCGTCTTAGTTGACTCTGATAAAAATTAACGAGGCCTACGTCCAACATAGAGAAGGTATGCTAACTTACCACAACCAGCTTGCCATGTTTGGGATGTCTTCTGATTAGAAGCGCGGCTCCATTCTCCTCATCCTGGTATAAGTCGCCAACATCCTCTTTATCATCCTGAAGACAAAGGACAAAAAGATTATAGCTTTGTATATAAAGACGAAAAAAAGCATATTTACAATTATTGTGAAAAAAAGACATCGTATTTATTTATTTATTTATTTAGGATCTCTAACAAAAGATGTACACCATACATGCCGCATAAATATTGGGCAACATCGGTGTTAAGTAGGTGTATTCCTTCCTGTATTCATGAACTTGAAGTATCACATCTTCTTGACGATTGAATGTAGCACATCTATGAAAAGTGTCAGGTGTACATAGTTTCACACAATTTTGTCCATATATACCTAGTATCAAAATCAACTCGAGTCAAAAATATCGTAGGGATGCGTGGTTATTCGTATCAAAATCAACTCCAGTCTAAAATATTGTAGGGATGCGTGGTTATTCATATCAAAATCAACTCGAGTCAAAAATATTTTAGGGATATGTGGTTATTCACACTTTATGTCAACTTTCCCAAGACTACGGATAAGGTTATTCCTAAAACTCACATTCGTAAGAAAAACTACCGATTCAGTGACAAAACTTGAAATACATCTAGCTAGCCTAAACGTGAAATAGCGTGGGAACTCACAAATCGTGATCTGAATGCCCGACGGAGGCTGGGCTTAATATGTTTATATACTTATCTCTACTTATGTGCCTACTCAAAACATGCGTTTTAACTTCGTGATTTTTATTTAAAACAAAGGATTTCGTATCACTTTTACTTTCATTGTTTTCCTCCGTGCAGTTTGCGCTGTAACGGCATGAGACTTGGCAAATTTAGCGAGCAAGAGTCGGCTTCAAATCCATGACATTGAGTTGGTTTGAAATAGCTGTCAGATTTTTGTTAAAACCTAGAACTAAGGCAACACAGAGATAGGTTGAAGCAACAATCTACCTCATAGAGCCTAAGCATTAAGAAGTTGAAGTTACATAATTAATCCTACTTCAAAAGCTTACGAGTAAAACCTCATTTCACTATTAATGGAACTTTATCTCAAGATTGTTAACATAACGCGGTTTGCATCATCCTTTACCTTCAGCCTACTCATACATGCTAATTTATGATTGCCAGACCAACAGTCTTGAGGCACAAAATAAATATCGTGAAATCAGGAAATTCCCGACAATGGCCACGAGATTAATAACATCGTTCTAAGAAATGAACCTTCATATTTTTTATTTAGGTTTCACATGAGTGTACCTACACTGTCAAGAAGTAATAAATATTCCTCTTCCTTAAGCACAGAAAAACAGTAGAGCCAACAAAATAATAAATCTCTTAATAGGTAGGTCGGTAGGTAGGTAGGTCTTAAGATAGAGAAAAGAGTTGATCTTCTAAAACTAATACAATTCTAATCGTTATGACTAGCAAAAAAGAAAAAAAAAACACTATACAGGATGGAAAGTTCGATCGAAAGTTTAGAGGACCCATTGGAACTTTCGGCTCTGTAGAGACCTAATTATGTAGTTTATTTTTATACTTGTAAACTACCTATCTCCTAATCAATAACGAAATTGCATTGATTCACACTTCTCTCAATTTGATGTCTAAAAAAATAGCATGTGAAGCAATTCTAACGTATCTTTTGTTTCACATTACTTAGCTCTCGCATTCAGATGTCACGGATTCACCTTACTGCGTGAGTTAGTAGAAAAGGAAGTATTTTAATAAAGATATCGTCACATTTTACCTCGGGTACCATCGTGTCTCATCGGGTATTTTCGGGTGTCAAATTTTAACTGTCAATGTCATGGCGCCATTATAAACTGTCATTGTTGCTGCTAAATTAATCCATGCCTTTTGCGGCCCTTTATGCCTGCTTTTTCCATTTCCACCTATCCCCGTCTACACATCTGGGACCATTGATAGAAAGAAGACTGGATAACCTTTAGAAATCGGTACAACCACATTTGAATGGAAGCCAAAAATAAAAGCCACATCATCTTTCATAGATGGGCAATAAAATTTATACGTGGTTAAGGATAGGTAATACTCAACAAACATTAATTAATACTTACAATTTGCAACGAGGCCGTAATATGCAAAGTATTATTAATAAAATAATATTATAACTTATAAAGACATAAATAAGAATATGCTTCCGTGGTCCATCTCATGATGAATATCATCTCACGATTATTCACATACCTACAAAGAATTTTATCTACTCTCATATTAAAATTCGAATTATAAACTTCAAAATGAGTTTATTATGCTATAAGACCATGTAACTATCATAAAGTCACGGAGATATTATTCAGTTATTTTCACGATCTTAGCATAAAAGGAAGTGTAAGCAAGGAAATAATAATATTTATTGTCTATGACCCATTTGTTACAATAAAATATGGCCGTTGTTCTTTTATGATTTCCGCAACCCTTCGATATGACAATGAGCAAAGATGCCGCGGGAAAACTTGACGGAAAATCCAAGACGGTGGAGAGTTCAAGATGGCAGCTCCAAATCAAATAGGGATCTTATTTTACTACTAGCTTCTGCCCGCGACTTCGTTCGCGTGGAAGTCGTAAGATGCACAATATACTAAAATAATATCCACATTTTTATAAAACTCCCTCGGCCCCGATTCATCGCGTCGCATCATATCGTCCGCCCGCGATATTACTTCGTTTTCGCTTAGCGTTCTTTCTAGCTTTTCTTTTTGCTCGGCTCCTAAGGGTCGTAGCGTCATGTAAATAAGACTATAACCTTCCTCAAGAATTGGGCTATCAAATACAAAAATATTTTTTCAAATCCGACAGGCAGTTCCAGAGATTAGTGCGTTGAAACAAACAAACTCTTCAGTTTTATTATATCAGTGTAAATCATCAAGCGAACATTTTAGCCAATGTAACCACACGATTTAAAGTTTTATAAGAGGTACGAACTTGTAATTTCAATAGGTTCAAATCTTTGGAATTCAGGTACCCTTAACTTTCAATTAAGCAGTAAAGGGGAGAAATTCGCAGAAATAAAAACTCAAAATATTGTATCTCAAAAAGTATTAATTAACTTAGTTGAACCTCCTAAAGATCTAATGTACACATATCAGGGCCGTGCCCAGGACGTGACCGGGCCATGGCCCACACAAAGCAGGCACTGAAACTCCGTCATCGGGCCCGGACAGGGATGTGTGTGAACGTGTTCATATAAAATGTACACACCGATATTTGAGCCCCTGACAGAGCACGGTCCGTCCACGTCCCGGGCGTGGCCCTGATATGTCTGGATAGAACTTTACTTGCAATATTTAAATAAGGAAGTACTGAACTCACTATTTGTTTCACGGTAACGCTGCGTATGTGTTGTTTGCCATTATAACCTCTAGGCAATTATCCATTTTATATGCTGATACGGCAATAAAAGGAATGTGGTAGACGCTTCCTCCTATGTTTATTATATGAGATGATAATTGCAGCTGTAATACACGATGTACCTTCTGCCGTCATCATCTTTACTTATACGAACTTAGCACGAACTTCAAGAAACATTGTAGGTAAGTAATAAGTAGGTATAGTCACCAAAACAGTGTTGCAATCTAGACTCTAGGTATCTCATCATAGTCAGTCTATAATGTTCTCACTGCTGGGACACAGGCCTCCTCTCCGTGAGAGTGGGCCATAATTCATCACGCGGACCCAGTGCGGGTTGGTCTAAGTCATGAAGCAACAAAATTCGATCTAAACAAAAGCGGCCACATTCATTTAGATCGTATTTTGTTGCTTCGTGTCTCAATATGAAAGTTTATAAAAGGTATTAGAAAAATCTTGAGACACTTGCCCAGGTCGCTTATTGAGCCGTTTTTCAAAATCCCTTCTCAGTCACGAGATAAAATTTTTTTAAAGGAGTGGCGCTAGTGGACCCGTGTATGCGCTCTTAACGGATGCGGGTGGCTAAATCAATGACCTGTATTTGCGTACGATACTGTGTTCATAAAATTGTAAAATGCAGAGACACCCTTTAGACCTTTAAGTATCAAACAACATCAGCTAAACTTTACATAAATTAATGACCCCAGTGTTTGTGCTAAACTTAAGTTTTCAGACGATATTTACTTTTGAAGGACTCGTCTTACTGTTGACAGAAATCAGAAAGCAATTATTTTGAATTTTGTACTCAATACAGAAACAACAGCTGTTTACAACTTCGGAGATTTAAAAGACGATTTAACGTAAAAAGACCCATTATTTGAGTGTACCTACTACTGAAGTTAAGGAATAAAATAATAAAAAACAATAAAGGACTTTCAGAAGTGTAACAAGTGACCACGTGCGAGTCAGACTCGTACACGAAGGGTTCCGTACCACCGCACCGTACTAATTAACACTACATTTTTTTTAAACCTTGTTTTATTTTTATTATTCGTTTTTATAGCGGTCATAGTAGTAGGTACACACTCTATGAAAAATTCAAGTGTCTACCTGTTATGGTTCAAAAGATACAGCCCTGTGACAGACGGACGGACGGACAGCGGAACCTTAGTAGCTGGCACCCTTTGCATACGGAACTCTAAAAGTGAGATTAAGATTTTAATTTTGATTTAGTTTAGCAAATTAACCATTATTAGTTCCAAAACACTGTTCAAGTCACGCCCGGCATAATTAATTGCATTAAAAGTCTATTGAATTGTTAAAACTGTAACAAATACATATTTAATTGAACCAAATCCATTGTCTATTTAGTTTAGGTTGTAAAATATAGTCAAAACTGAATAAAACAGCCGTACATTAAATTCTTCCAGTATTCAAAGAATAATGTAATTTAATCTGTGATTTTACTCCAATTCTGTCAGCTCATAACTCAAGTGGCACCTTTTGTACGCAATTACATATATTAATTCGTATTTTATTGATTGTCATTTGTTTTGTTATTTGTGACTGCGACTAGCAGTTACCATTTAATAGGCACCTTCCTAAAATGTATTGTAGCGGCATCTACATCGCCACATGCGAGTTATGCGTCACGCTGGCGTACGCAAAATCAGAAAAACGCAAACGCAAACGCAAAATCCTGCATCGCGCAAGCAGAGTTTACCGTGCAACTGGCATATATACAAAGTCCCGACATCAAACGTCGGGCAGTTGCCCAGCAGACACGACACCCGTCTGGTCGGAGAATCCTCCCTTTTCTATGGAAGTAGACTGAACTTTACACCCTGTTCCTTCATACCTCTATAGTACAAACATAATAAAATAACATCACGCCTGTGTTCTCCGAAAGGTAAGGCAAAGGTATACCCTATAGTACATCCACATATCGCCAGTTATGTTTCAGTCCCATGTAATAGGGGGCGAGCCTATTGCCATCAACCGAGCACAAACCAGACTCCGAACTGCTACTGAAAAATTCCTGGTGGAAAAATCCAATAACACTTTTCCCGACCCGGGAGTCAAACCCAGGACCTCATACTCAGCAGTAGCGTTTGCGACCACTAGACCAAGGAGGCAGTCAATTAATGAATAATTAATAATATTAAAATAATTAAATGCATCATATATTTTGCATATCTCTGGGATCTGTCACCTGACGTCAAACAACGCTTGTTGACAGCAAATGACAGGACAATGATCTTAAAAACATCAATAAATCAAAATGGAAGTATCCTCATAAGAAAACCGTGAGAATAACGTAAAAACAAACAATTTGCTAAGAGGATGTTCCTCGTTCGTATGCTAATTGTTTACTGCAGCTTGTTTATTGCAATTATTATTAACAATGTGACGTCAATATTACCTCTATTACCTTTGATGCAGCACCTTAATAAAGGAAAAATATCGAGATGAATAACTTCTCTATGGTTCTTTTGTTATGTTTTGATTTGTATTGTCATGTTAAAAGACAAAGAAAATATGTTTATTATAGCTATGGAGTTATTATTAAATAAAAAATATTTTGACATTCATCTGCCAGGTGAGAAGGTAAGTATATGCGCTTTTAGGTTATAGTATCTTATTAATTCGGAAATACTCGTAAGTAAACGTGTTCCTAAACGGTGCTAGATTTGATTCATTAGGGAAATGGGGAAACGGTAATTATAGTTTGCATGATTCATAAAATACGAAGGCCACACAAGTGATCAAACTTCTGATGAGGGCAGAAAAGGAGCCTTGTGCAAAGTAAAATCGACTTTATGAGGCGAATACTAGGAATTGTTTATACAAATCTAAAACCTACCTCGGCCTAAAACCCTGGCCCCCATTACAGGTTGTTGTCATAAAACGAGCTTTAAAACTGAAATAGCTTTTTGGAAACAATAATCAATTTCACTGGGTCATAGAGCTATGTAATTTTGCGCATTACACTCATATTTACGTAATACAATCGCCTCATTGTCGCGTAAATTACGCGTCTATTCGCACGTAATCGTTAACGCATAAGTGTGACCATTTTGTATTATTGAAGTGAAAAGTTTGTGATCTTTCTGAACAGTAAACGAAAATAGGGATCTACTCTCTAAGTCCGTCAACGAAGATACGAGCCTGTCCGAAAGCAGTTGATCCAGCAGTACAAATGTAATATACAATTATTTGGTCTTGCAATAACAGATCGCGAGTAGGAATAACTGTCAAAATCGTGTTGTCATTAATTTAATTCGGGATCCAAACTAATCTTATGTCTCTAGGTGATACGGAGTAGGAAGCGCCCGTAACTTCGCCCGAAAGTATGGATTTCGTGGTTAGGGAATAAGCCCCCTGTACCGTCACGCTCGGGTCGGTGACGCTGAATCGGGTATATTCGGCTCTGGTCGGTTGGTGACGCTGAATCACGTATACTTGGCTCCTGTCGTCATCAGCCGTCATCAGCCATGTTTACATAAGTTAAAAGCACAAACCCTCTTTTTAGTTACTTGCTAACCTAGGCAATAAAATAAATAAAACCTTTTTAATGATGTTTTTAATTAGGTAAAGCACGCATAAAATAATGTCACGTACCTAATGATCACAAACACGAGTAAATCTTAAAAGCACGTGGATGACGTCATCAGACAGCCCGGTGCGCAGACGCACGTGATCGCTAATGAGATGACATTATAATTTCTAATCATTACCTTTTTATGCTAATTATAAGACATACTACTATTTTTGCATTTAAACTTTGACCTCTACCTATGAACTATCTTTCTTTTTAATTTTATTTCCCAAGCGACCCAAATGTCAAAGTAATGTTTTTTTTATTTTATTTTAGACCGAGTTATTGATCAACTCAATTAACATAAAGGAGCTTAGCTGCTGTGAATACAAACATAAATCCCATAAAAAAGACGGTGTGTGCTTATGACCACTTCATAGAAGTGAGAACTTACGACTAGAGCCGAGAATACCCGATCCAGTGTTACCGACCACCCAGGTTCAGTTTCGTTCATTATTCAAAAAGAGCGCAAAGTGAGCCTCAAGATTCTTGCACATCAAATACCTCGTCGCCATCCTATGGTTACCACAGTAATGTGACGGACGCATAATAGACAAGAAGAAGATGTACTGTCAGAATAAAAATAAAAATACCATAAACAACACTGACACGTGCCGACAGCGCAAAACGCAAATATATGCTAAGATAACTAATAGCCCATTTAAATTGTAATAAAATACATAATGGAGGATAATCGTACACATTATTGGACATCAAAATCTATGGTAATACATAAATAAAATTAAGTAACATTTAGTTGAATAATTGTTTCGGCAGAATTTTGAAACAAAAGCAAAAAAAAATATTGATATTTATTTAGCGTAAGAGTAATTTAGAAGTAATTAACTTTACTTTAGTCACATTAGTTTCCATTTGGACCCTGTAGTGCCTGAGATACCTGGGTATATAACTTGTTTTAAATCATTGTAACATAAGTTCAACATACTTGCTTAAATTGCAGATTTGTGCAAGAGAATCCTTTATAAATTCAGGATCAAATTCACAAGAATTAATACTTTTTATGGCATCAACGTTCATAAAGTATGGATTTGGCTCTAAAGCGCTGGAAAGTGCCCGATACGCGTTTAAATTGTGCGACATCAAGCATTGTTGTTGTGAAATCAATTGACCCATAAATTTGTGCTTTTTTGAATAACCTATAAAGTTTTGACATTTTTTGACCAAAGAATAAGAACTTTTTTCAGACGGTACATCTAATCAAAATAGTTGAAAAGTGTTTACAAACAAATATTTTGATTACCTACTATGTAAAGTAATCTAGACGGAGCCATACAATTTTATACAAGAATAAACATAAATTTGCTAAACATATTGATTACGACGTGACTTATTTGCCCTTCCTGTAGGATACACATGTGTCACCAGCAACTTTATCTTTGAAACAGTGAAAAAGAAACAACTTTTCTTAATATCTGCTTTTTAGGAACTTTTTCAAAGTATGAATCTGATTTCCGTTTCATGAAAAGCCCCCCCCCAAATATTCCCCCCCCCCCCCCCTCAAATATTGCAAGTGACTAAATTAACTGCCTGCATTTGTTTCCCGGGACGCGAACTATTGAAACTACAATCCACAATAAATGCACTAGCGGCGCGTAAATTCAAAGTTCTCCATTTCAAATTCACCTCATATCTATTTACACCTATACCATATTTATTCATATAAATGTACAGATTTGGTTGTCCCAGCCACGTGTGCAAAGCAATGGTGAAATAAAAGCAACCTCATTATAATAACTTGCTGTATTTAAATTACAAATGAGTTTTAAAATAGTTCTCAAATTGTGACCAGATAAAAAATCTTTAATTTTCTATTTAGGTATTGATAGATAATGTGTTTGTTTTTTTTTTTTGAAGTTGGTCATATTGTTGTGTCTAGGGTGTCCTGTTCGGGCACGGAAACAGGAACTGATGGAACTACTGATGGCGCCAAACTCGTAGCAAAAAAATGTTGGCCAACTCAATTTAGACTGTCAACGATCGATACGCTAAGAAGTTATAGAAGACCAGAATATTTTAGGCTTTAAGCTGCTAGGTACAACAACGCTAATATTAAATTAAGGTACTATTGCCTATCTTGCCGTTCGTGTATTAATATTCCGATGGCTCAATATGTGATACCTAATGCTGGAACAAAAAAAAAGTAAGTTGACACATAGGTAAGTTATTGGCAATTTCGGTTACTGAACTAAGTATACCCATAGAACAACCACTCTACACCCAGCAGAACACTACAGCAGCGGGCCCTATCAGAATACCAGCGCTGCAACACTTATTTTTTTAATGTCGCAGCATCGTGCTGAGATAGGGGCCTTTTGGCCTCGTACAGGACTTTCTGTTGTTATTTTATTTTTTTATTAGTGTGTTTAGTTTGGTTTGTCATAATCCTGTGCGAGTCCCAATAAATACTTTTTCTTTTCTCTATTCTGTAAAAAGATCACCGTGACAACTTTTGTGAAGTGAGCTGTCACCCCACCCAACGCTAGGGAGTGTCACTTTTGACAGCTCACTTCAAGCTTACTTCAACTAAGTTTTCACAGTGAGTTTTTTAAAGAATAGAGCGGTAGCTTGTGAACTCCCGAACTCTTCGCCTTTGAAATATTTTACGACTAAATTATTTATAAAACTAGAGCAGTTTGTTGGCGGTCACCTTTTCGAATGCAAATTCATTATTTAATAGAAGAAGTCGTCTTCAACATAAAATTTAATTACAAATATGACACGAACTAATCAGTAAAAATTATGAACCTGATACGGTTTTATTTCAATCTATTAACATACTAGAAATATTGACTTGAGTCGCAATTATTAAGTAATCAGGTATTGTTATTATTAATTCTATAGATCGGATCACAAAGTTTTATGATTTCAGAGACAGAAATGTTTTGTTTTTAAACTTCTCTTCTCTATGGTTTTGCATGTGATTAAAAATTTTGCTCAGTTCACACGACGATTTAAAAAAAAATACAGCTGTGGATAGAATTTCTGCTATAAAATATGAAGTTGAAACTCGCTTTAAATTACTCGTTAACATAAATTGATTTGCGAATTTGTGTTTTCTTTTTCCAACCATTATATTAAAAGGAAAAACAATACGCTAGCTTGTACCTACCAATAAAACTGAATATAAAATTAAGTTTTATTAATGAGTTTACACAAGCGAACCTTTTTATTTTTGATAAAACAGATGTTATTGAATATTACCGAGCTTAAAAAAGAAAAAAACTATGTAAATAGATGATTATTATTTTGTCATCTGCGCCGATTTACCATCTAGGACAGTATCAATTAATAACAGAATAATTAAAAAAAATGCATTTTAAGAGATCAAATTATGATGCTATAATTATCTTGACAAAAGCATTTTTTTTTAAATAGAACTTTTGGTTTTGTTTTTTTGGTTTGATTTTATATATATAACATCACGCCTGTATTCCCCGATGGGATAGGCAGAGGTGTACCTATAGCACACCCACATTCGCCAGTTATGTTTAAGCCCCATGTAATAGGGGGCGAGCCTATTGCCATCAACCGAGCACCAATCCAGACTCCGGGCTGCTACTGAGAAATTCCAGATGGAAAAACCGAATAACAATTTGCCCGACCCAGGAATCGAACCCAGGACATCATGCTCAGCAGTAGCGTAAGCACTAGACCAACGAGGCACTCGAGGATATACATTTTAAGAGCTCTTAATAATATCTTTGTTTCCTTATCCTGCAATTGTCCTACACCAACTGGGGGTTGTCTTTGGGCACACTTGCATTATGCGTACAGGGACACTTGTCGGTTGGTGCTTCATTTCATTTACTTATTGAGTTTAACGAGCCTCTGCGAGTTGTAACATACTATCAGCCACAATGTGATTCATTTTGCAGCCTATTGCTAATCCATTACTATATCTGTTCGAAAAAATTGTCAGCTCAACAACGTAAATAACGCAATGAAAGTTGTTGAACTGTCAAAATGAAAGCCATTCCTACTGTTAGTGTGTTAGCGCGCAACTACCCCGCGGGAGTCCATGGTCCCGAGATACACGGAAACCTTATGACCTACTTCATTCCTTCCATGAACGACCCAGTTTTTAACCGACTTCACAAAAAGGAGGAGGTTCTCAATTCGTCTGTATGTTTTTTTTTTTTTTTTTTTTTTATTTATTTTTTTATGTGTGTTAGCTCATAACTTTTTTCTGGGTGAACCGATTTGGATGATTCTTTTTTTATTTGATAGCTGGTGCTTCACATGTGGTCCCATTTAAATTTGATCAAGGTCTGATCAGTACTTTTTGAGTTATCCTTAATACTGCAGATTTTTTCCATTTAGTTTATATGGATGATGTGTTAATAATTTCCTGTCACTATTATTTACACACCAAGTAGTGGTATACGAATTTGTGTGGGGTAGGTACCGCAACTAAAAAGTGAAAAATAAAAACTTTTTTACAAAAAAACAACCGACTTCCAAAAAAAACACTAAAAGACGTGAAAAATAACTTTAATTTCGGAAGTCGGTGGCCAAACACGAAAATACAAAACCAAAGGCACCGACTTCCGAAATTAAAGTTATTTTTCACGTCTTTTAGTGTTTTTTTTGGAAGTCGGTTGTTTTTTTGTAAAAAAGTTTTTATAATAAAACCTTTTTCAAATAATAGGTAGCTTAGAGACTACTCAAACCAACTATGAATGTTATGCAATCGTAAATACAATTATGCGTTTGATAAATAATGTCAGTTACAAAACCTGGGCGTGGTTTGAACTAAAACAACTACGTGTAGGTATATCTTGTTAATGGACATTGAGAGGTTTAGTTCAATAGTACAGTTATTGCAATATAATACTTAGTTGTAGTTATGTAAGTAAATATTTTATTCATATTACTGCGGGTAAAGATAGCGACTGTTTGCTTCTATTCTAATGGGAACTAACTCCCATTATCCAAAATTAATTTTATTTACGTTTCACGTTCGTGTCTGGGTCAAAGAAATTCATATTATGGTGCAACTTAATTGGTCTATTAGTTTCGGAGAAAATTGGCTGTGACAGACGGACTGACAGACAGACAGACACACGAGTGATCCTATAAGGGTTCCGTTTTTTCCTTCGGACATATGGAACCCTAGAAGGGTTAGTCCCGCTATGGTATGGTCCCGGTATGGCACCCTCTTAAAATACCTATCAAAAAGTCCCGCTATGGTACCCATCTTTTAGATCTACGTTAGACAATAGAAGGTACAACTGAAAAGAAAAGTGTATCTATAAATAAATACTTTTAGGAGTGTATCAATAAAACGTCTGTTTGCGATATTAAATCAGTCTTTTATTAATTCAAAATATTTATAAAAAAATATCAAACAGTAAAACGAAATATTAATTGCAATGTAATTTTTAAAATAATCAACAATATTAATTACAAATAATCAACATGGAGAAAAAGGCGCAAATTGTAAACATAAACTACAAAAAATAATAGCTTGTTCCCAACGAGTCACACCTCAACGGGTAACAGTGTGACTCGTTGGGAATGTTTTGGATAATAATTCCCAACGAGTCACAGTTACTGTTACACTGTTACTCGTTGGGATGATCCCACCTTGATTTAGGGTATCAATACATCTATCGCCACGAAATATTTTCGTTCTCAGATAAACAAAAATTGTTCCCAGGTATTTGGTACAACTTGGGGCACCCCGACTCGGACAGGTTAGGTTAGAAGGGGACGGCGGGGTCTGAAAGACCCCGCCGTCCCCTTCGTGGTTATTTTTTTTTAAACCGCCCAGAAGTAGGAGTCCCGCGAAGCGGGACTCCGTCGGCTATTGTGGAACTGATTTTGCATTGTTTGGTGACTACATTTTGGTGACAGATCTACTATTTTGAGGACAAACCCTATTATTTAAGAAACACAAAACTAATTAAATTGGTGATAGCTTACTAGTTAAGAAAAGATATTTTTTATTAATACTATTTTTTTCTTAACGCATTGTATAACTTTTCTTTACAACAGTACCAAAAACTGAAGGGTACCATAGCGGGACTTTTTGATAGGTATTTTAAGAGGGTGCCATACCGGGACCATACCATAGCGGGACTAACCGCCCTAGAAAGGCGTGGACCTACATACTGCACTTACACTGTAGATGATCAATATCAGAACAATTGACAATCAGCAGACAATCTGACAATTCAGCTGCTGTCTTGATCTTTGTAGGATGTAGTGTCTGAGGGATTACTAAGAATCCTACTTTTCTGAAGAACGAGTATCTACTCGGGTATACAACAAGTTATCGAACAGACCAGAAAAATAATATTTTCTTAGGTTGACGGTTATTCGCTCTTTGAAATTCAGCAAAACCTACCTCAAGTTTACTGGCCTTTTTTAACCAGTCAGTGGCTACATGAACCCAGCTTTAGGTAAACGACCTCCATCATATTATACACAATTAGACCTATCTCTGCCCTCACTAATTAACGCCCTGCAATTATTGATACAATCAGACAGCTATAAATGTCCTTTATAATTTACAACAGGTTATCAAACACGGATTTCAGGACATCCATCCACTATAATATTAATGCCCAACCTTTTAGATTAATCATAAAAAGTTTTAAAATAAAACTGATCAATAATATTGATAAGTATGCAAAGTTAGGGTCTTTCGTTTATTTGTGGATTGAGGAAATTTATCGGTTTATAATTTTATTATTAAATCGATTGCATAATAAGGATAGCATAGTTTAATTTTACTCTTAGATAGAATTAGCTTTTACCCGCGGCTTCGCCCTCGTGGAGGTCGGAAATTATCCCACGGGAACGTACTACGGGGATAAAATGTATGCTACATGTTAATCCTGGTTATAAACTATCTGTGTTCCAAATTCCATCCAAATCAGTTCAGCAATTTTTGCGTGAAAGAGTAACAAATATCCATCCATCCATCCACCCATCCATCCTCACAAACTTTTACATTTACAATATAATATTAGTAGGATAAGACGAAATAAAAAATCTTCTAAAATGAGCTGAAAATCGTACCCATTCTGTTATAGTCAGCTTCGAGACGAGGATGCTTAGCGAAGGATGTGTGTGAAACTATCCAATACAATAACATCGCTTCATTTTCATAGCTTAAGCTATGCTAGCGCTGTTATTGGTTAGTTGTACGCACATTCCTCGCTACGCATTCTCCCTTATCTCTGGTAGAAACGCATCCTAATGCCCCTAAAGACAGAAATAGACATAAACACTTAAATAGTGCTATAATAACATACCAAGTGTCAAAGCTAACTTGAAAACCTAGAACCTAGATTCCAAACACGAATCATAACCTCGATCTAGGTGTTTGAATCGATATAAGTGCATTTGCGATCAAGGTAAACAAAAGTATAAATGTAAAACCAAATGTAGGTATGTGTGTGTGTGTGTGTGTGCTAACTTGTTTTAGTACTTTTGACACCGTTTTCGGCTTCTGCAGAATACATAATGTATTTATGGTAATAAAGTCTATTAGCCAGAACTAGAACTAGACCTAGGCAGACATCTTAAACGTCAATATCTAGATGATATGGTAATTTTATTACGAACTGTGATTTTCTTGTCTATGACTGCTTTTAGGGATGTGATTGTATGAGTTGTTTCTTTACTGATAAAGGAGCGTGCCTGTTTTTAAAAAGAATACAAGTAAATTACGGCCGATGAATCACAGCCCTAGCCGGTCCGAACTTTGCGCGGAACGCTGCGCAATAAGATTTAGGAACCAAATGGTGACATGAGGCGAGTGTGAGTAAGAGAACATGCGCGAAACTTCGGAAAACCTATGTGCAGACCGGCCATGATTTATAACTTTCTTGCCCGTGGTACCAATGATACTACCAGTAGTAATACTGTTAATTTGATCCCTTTTCTTACTACTGCAGAAGTAAGTTGTTAGAAGGGTAACTTCAATGACCATGTTACTTCCTCAATTGCTGCCGTATTATACATGTCCCACGCGCTCTGGGCCCGTGTGGTGGATTACGGCCCACTCCCTCTCATGGAGAGGAGGCCTGTGTCCCAGCAATGGGGAACATTATAGGCTAGTTATGTATTGAACATGTCTATGTTTTCTACTAGGGTTGGGATTGGAACCCTTGTCGTAAGACTTGTCTATACTTACATTTGTCTACATCTGGTCGACAGTCCTTGTTTAGTTATAATTATGACTATTAATATATTATTTTTTATTTTTTAAAGAAATATTATTGTAGGTATAGTCATAAAACTCACGCCTTCCCATAGGGCTAGGCAGAATCTACAGAACGCTACCTTCTACGATCCTTACATACTCCTTTTGCTTCGTTTACGTTCATACACGCACGCGGTTGCGAGTACCTACTATGCACTTGACCTTTCTGAAGAACATAGTCTCTAATATGTTTAATATTAGAAGTGTTAGTTACTGTTTCTGTTAAATGTTATAAACCATAATAATGGTGTTATAAAACACTTGATGATAATCTCTAGGGTTCATTTTCGAGGATAAACAAGACTTTAAAGTCAAATATGTATATTAAATTAAACACGATTATAATAACAAAGCTGCTCTAGTTAACAAATTAAACAGCGTTATAGAATACAAAACAGTAGCATTTTGTTAACATTATAAGGTAGGGCGCATACTATGTAGGATTTTCATGGGTAACATTGAGAGCACTACAAAAAACCGGACAAGTGCGAGTCGGACTCGCAGACGAAGGGTTCTATAATCAATATTTAACACACGTTTCTTGTATGGGGACCTTTAATTTTGAACATTATTTTATTTTTCTTATTTGTAACAACAAATAAAGGCAATAGAAATACACACTCTGTGGAAATTTCAACTGTCTACCTATTACGGTTTATGAGACAGACGGACAGCGGAGGCTTAGTAATACGGTCCAGTTGGCACCCTTTGGGTACGGAGCCCTAAATAGACACTACAAAATAGCATGTATTTAATCACACCTCAAATAATTCCCATTTTGCGCTCCTAAAAATATTATTGGCCACTCTACTATAATGATTGCGCCTCTTCTTTTGAACATCAAATAATTACTATTTTGGTGCCCCGAAAATACTAAATCGCCTAACTGCGACCAACAGCGATCAGGTTGAATGTAGCGCTCGCCAGCCGCTGCAGCGCTGCCGCGACACCGCACCGTGCATCTTTTCAATTCCCCTAAAAAAATCTCGAACCAGATATTTTTGTTCTTACTAGAACAGTCATAGCACATTTACGTATTGACTTAGCAAAGGTACTTTCCTAGGGCTATTTCCTTTCGCATTTAAAATCAAGTGGGACTATAAAGTAAAACATATTTTCTCCTTTGAATTAATAATTACATAATTCATTCCGGTTCATATAGCTTTTTTAGTTTCCCGACGACTTTTCGCGAAAGTTTCGGAAGTTGACGTCAAGTTTCTCGGTCGGGTCGGGATGTACTTCCCGAATTATATATAAGCAACATTTATATGTTAGAAGTCATCAAAATGTATTGCAGTTAACACTAACAGAATTTTTCTATTATGTGACTTTCTTTCTTATTTCATTCAATGATTCATGCAACACACGGGATTCGAACTTCAAATATTGCGAATGTGAATCCTTTATTTATCGGCCAATTTCAATTGTATCTTGGATATAACAATTGGTTATTTTTGTCACAAAATTTGCTTAGTGTTTGATTATAAAGGGGATCAATCATTAATTTCCTCTCAGTGATTTACAATTTCGCAAAATGTATCTTGGTTATAACAACCGGACTTGGGCGAAGATTTATTCTGAAATTACGTTTTATTTATAGCCCTAGGAAGACATATAGTGACCTTATTGGTGATGTTCTTCAGAAAGGTCAGGTGCGTAGTACTCACAACCGGCGTGCGTGTATGACCAGATGTATGAACGTAAACGAGGCAAAAGGAGTATGTAAGGATCGTAGCAGGTGGCGTTCTGTAGTTTCTGCCTACCCCCATGGGAAGAAGGCGTGAGTTTATGTATGTATGTATGTATGTTTTATTTATTAACCATTTATATACACACATATAAACAGACGGGAAGAAAGAAACAGAAAAATACGTACAAAGGTGATGCTTACTTCAAAATAAATCTCAATAAAAAGAAAGAATAGGAGAGTATATTATAAGACATGTTTTGTGTTTGATTAGGGACGACTTTTTCTTAGCTTCGATTGGGATGAGATTTAATAGAAACAGCGGCAAGTTTGCGCCTGACCTTATCCCATAGAGTATAGAGCAATCGTCACAATTTAAGGCGTCAAATATAACACGACAAGGCTACTAAGATCATTTCAAATAAACTTCAGACAAGCCCCGACCTAGACTGTATTAAATACAATTTTAACAACAATTCACTGTCTAACTTTTATAGTCCACTATTAAGTTATGTAATCAGGACATGTTATGTATTAATTATAGTTTGACAAGCCGGTTTATTTGTAATCATTACAGATTGTGTATTGGTCGAAGAAGTTTGTAATAAAAGTGGTTTTTTTCAAACATCTGTCGGTTGGGTTGGCAATCTGTTACATAAGTTGTATTGAGGATAATGTTGTCATAGTTGTGTTGTAGAAATGTGTATTATACCTATTGCTGATGAGCTCTGTCAATCCATAGGTAGGTATTAATTGTAAACTACCTTCTGCCAGCGACTTAGCTCGCGTGAAATAATGATGCGTCACTTTGACATATCGAATAAAAACCACTTATACATCAAATGAAAGTTAATATCTTAAGCATCAATTTTCTTAATGTGGAGAAGGCTGTAAAATACCGGGGAAAAGAGATATTAGACCTGCAAGTACCATGTAAACGTATTTGGGTATAGGCGTATAGGGTTTTAATTTATTTGCGAGTGTCAAAATATGCGAAATGAATTGCAATTTATGCCAAGATTCTAAGTAAACGTCTTAGAAGCTCGATTTTTTTACAGCTCCAAAGTAAGGCAGTTCAATTTCAAATTGATACCCCCGCGCATTCCTGAGGAAAGGGGTCAGACAGATGGATAACAAAGTGATTCTAAAAGTGTTTCGATTTTTCCTTTTGAGGCACGGAACACTAAAAAGCAAAGGACTTCATCAAGTATACTCATGATACTACCTACATGATGATGAAATGAAACTCGGGTTTATGGCGCTAATGTTTCCTGCAGTTCTCAATAATATTAGTTATTGACTCATAACATGCTTTGTTAAATATTGATAAAATGTTTTGTTAGAGTAATTGCCGCTTATAAGCAATAAGTTGACATGCATTAGAAATCTTTTGGTCATGGCCACGCTTCTTTCAAGAATGCCCATAATTATTTCTTGTTGTAACATAAAACATATCCTACAACCCTCGGTAATACTGTGGCTTCACATTAGTGAAAGAATTTTCGGAATCGGATCAGTAGTTAAGTCACAAATTTTACCTCTTCAGATACTTACTAGCTGTGCCCCACGGTTTCACACGTGTAAGTCTCGATCTCGTGAGAATATCGGCATAAAAATATCCTATGTCCTAATCCCGATCATGGTCTATCCATGTACAAAATTTCATCCAAATCTGTTCAGCCGTTTTAGCGTGAAAGCGTAACAGACAAATATACGAACTTACTGTACGGTAATGCTTTCTTTCACATTATCCTTTCCATACTCTATGCTCAAGAGAATGTAAACTAGTTTTTTCATCCCCTAAGCCGTAGTTCTTCGTATACAGAAGACACAACTTCACGGTTAGATAAGAGCGCGTGGGAAGGCAGCTTTCACCGCCAGACACAATCACGTGCCTGCGTTTTTGCATCATCCGCAATAGAACAATTGGTTTGAGTAGGGCTGTTACTGAACAGGTGTCTTGATTGACTTAAACTTAATTAATATAAGAAATTACTTTGAGGATGAATTAACGTTAAAATGTTAAGATGATCGGAGGTATGAGATACGCAGTTAAAGGATTTCTAAATTATGAACATTATCAGTCTACATCTTGGCAAATGGTGAACAAATATTTCAATTGAACTCATTTTCATCTCTCATTTTAATATTTTTATTTTTATGCTGAAGAATCTGAGTTTCGTATACACTATTTTGACATTCATCGTAAATCTGTAGAACCAACCTAATTTTAATACACATACATACATACACATACATAAACTCACGCCTTCTTCCCATGGGGGTAGGCAGAAACTACAGAACGCCATCTGCTATGATCCTTACATACTCTTTTTGCCTCGTTTACGTTCATACATCTGGGCATACACGCACGCCGTCTAATTTTAATATCAGTCTATAATAGTTCCTCTGACTTGCATTGGCAAAGTTTTGTTCTTAAAACGATTGCTTACTGCCTCATCATCATCACATCGTTGCCACATCGACTATCGCTCCTGTGCTTCTAGCATCCAGCTGATTCCTGTGGCCTTCCTAAGGTCAATCGGTCTATTTTGTGGAATGGATTCGAACGCCTGCCAACTGCCTGATTTGCGTTTCATATTTTTTATTCTGTTATATTATTATCTTGGCTTCACGTGTCAGCCCTAATTAATCAGACCTCTTATTAGCCGTGTACGTTATAATTAGTGTTGTCACTTCTCCGCATTGTTTACTATTTCCGAACGATATCGATTCGATTTTCGCTTTTCACTCTATAATAACCGTATATGGGTGAACGATTGTTATATCATGGGAATATAAATCTAATATTCAAATCGATAATTTGTACAGAATTTTTAATGTGCTATGCCAATTTTGTGTTACAAAAAACTGAAGGTTCTGAATCAAACCTCTTGGTGTGAGATTTCGAACAACTGTCAAAGGTAATTTTTGCGACAGTAAAAATATATTTTTACTTTAAATCTTACAACGCAACATTATACTTTGGTTATTAAAACCTAAATTACTAAATTAGTTAACAACAAATTATGCATTGCTGTTTAAATGTAACAACCAATATTGCTACACTTCGCAGATAAGATCACAATAAGAAAAAAAAGGAAATTAACTTGAAAAAAAAAGACTTGGAAAGTCACTTACCGAAATCAGTTCCTCATAATCAACCCCATGAGGCTGCGACTCATTCTGATGCGCCTTCCACATCCTCAAGCCATCCTTCTTCAGTAAACCCTCCTGCTTCTTCAGCACCAATTTCAGCTGCCTCCCAAACGCCTCCAAGTCAATCTTATGCACATCCAACTCCTGGCCTTCCACTAGCCTTTCAAGATCACTCAACACTGCACTGTCACTGATTTCACTAGAATTGGTCACATCGAAATTGACACTCACTGTGTTGTTTAAATCTCCTATGATGTCCACGTCTTTAATGTTCTCCTTGGCATTGACAAACATTTCATCGTTAAGCAAGGAGGGTGGGCTGGTTTCCGTCTTCCACTGGTTCTTTAACGTCTTTTCGTGGGGTATCTTGGTCTTTCCCTGAGTTAAGGAGTTGGTGTGATGGGTCCCCGTGATGTGCCGTCTGGCCAGGTGGTGGGTGAGTCGGATGAGATGGTACTCTGGCACCAGAGAGTTGTGATCGACGTGGAAGACGCTCCGTAGCTCTTTAGGGGTCATGTGCTCGTGGATCTGGAAAGATTAGGAAGGTTTCGTTAGTTTTTTGTTGCAAAATGATTTAAATTTGAGCTTCTAGAAATATGAAACATGAATATTATGAATCAGTTTACAGCTTCAAGATTCATGGAAACTTTTTCAGAATCTTTTTTCTTTTTCAGATCAGGATTCGATTATGTAGCCTTATATTCTTGTCCCATCAAAATTTCAATGTTGTTATTCCATTACCAAAGGGATTCAGATAATTATAACATGGGCTTAGTCTTAATCTAACTTCGAAACTAAACCTGTTATCAGAGGAACCCAATCAAGGATAATTGTTTCTGCACATCGTTCCCCACTAAGCGTTTGAGCGAGTCGTAATGGTAACCTTGTATTAAAAGAGAATATAACTAAGAATATATGTCTCAGAAAAGATATAATGTTCGGGACACATGAAACAAAACCAAAATTATCTACACTTAAGTTATAAAGATAAAGTCTGGAACTTTGGAAGTAATTGTTTCCTGACAATAATAGGTAAAATTAAAAAAGTCCCAACATA
Source organism: Griposia aprilina (assembly GCA_916610205.1). Classification (NCBI taxonomy): domain Eukaryota; kingdom Metazoa; phylum Arthropoda; class Insecta; order Lepidoptera; family Noctuidae; genus Griposia; species Griposia aprilina. The sequence continues at coordinate 13,499,375 of OU744304.1, read as the reverse complement.
AAAAAGAGCTGATGACTTTGAAATGGCTGAACCGATTTTGATAAAACATGTGGAAGAACCACCGCAAGAAAACCTGCTTTCAAATAAAAAAAACCACATCCAAATCGGTTCACCCATTTTAGAGCTGCGGTGCCACAAACAGATACACACCTAGCGCTCAAAATTATAACTTTTCTTTTTGCGTCGGGGGTTAAAAAACTACACTAATTCCGAGTGCCATAAAGTATGTTTTATAGTATTGTTGACTGTCACGCGGGTAAAGTCGCCAGTAGAAGCCAGTTACAAATAAATACAGTACAAACAAACCTATGATAAAATGATACAGTAAGTTTTCGGATCAATCAGATTATTGAACACTGATTAAAAAAAATAAGCACAAGTAAAGGCAAGTTAAGCAACGCACAAATATAAATAAAAAAAACTGCCATTACCCGAGTGAATTGCTTTTTATGTCATTATGAATAATTCCTCAGTGGCTAACAGTAGCATGATTTACGAAACTGTTTGCACTGATGATTATAATCATATCTTTACTATTGAACATATTATATGTTAGGCCATACAGTCATATTTAGTACGGAAATAGATATCCTAACTAATATTATAAATGCGAAACTAAATTTGTTTGTTATTTACCTTTTCACGCCTAAACCACTGAACCGATTATCCCGAATTTTGCATATACGTTGTCAGGGGTACAGAAACGGACATAGGGTACCTTTCATCCTGAAAAAAAGTACTGTTCCCGAGGAAAACAACAATAACGTTCTTATGATAATAGATGGCGCTACTTGTCTTTCGAATCATGATTGAATTATATTATTGTAGAAACTTTAGTAGTGTGTTAAGAGTTTATTTTTTATTTAAGTACGTAATACATTTTGTGAGTCTTAGAGTGTCGATAGGCCGGTTTTTCATCCTCCTAACTATAATTCCCCGAACAACCCGAATTGATAGTCACCAATAAATCAGTAATCACGCGACACCAAGGAGTATCTATGACATGTTATCTAAAACATGATTATTGACATTCTCCAACCACCCACTGCTTCAAGCATAATATAGCCAACCACACCTGTATCACACAATAACTGTAACACCACATCCGTATCGCTGTATGTTTGAATGTCACCGGTGCGAAACTCGAAAACCTTGGCAGAGGTCAATAGTACTTGGCTCAGTCCTTTCTCAATAATATTTCCAGATTTATCCGGTGAATTGACGATTGCTTCCAAATTTGGGGCAATGGTGAATAAGTGGATCGGTTGAGTAGGTCGAAAATATGTTAACTAATGCTTTTTTGTTTAGTTTTGTTAGAGGTCTATATTTCTTTTCGATTTGTTTTTCTTTGTATCTCTCTTTTCTAGGGGATTTCGTAAGTTCACTATTGTTTTGAAAGCTATGTCAGTAATATGTCTATTTGTTTGATGCAATGTTTCATCAATCATCTATTTGACATCAAATCTTATGTGATTTGGTTTATTTTATCGCTTTAGCTAAGTCTGTTTCTGCCTTTATTGTTACCGTGTTTTACTATACTGTTTACTGAATCAATATGTTTTCTTATTATTTGCCCTTCGATTTTTGCATCTTTTGTTGTCAATGTTGCATTTACGCATTTAGCATCTTTTCCTCTTCAACTCTTAAACACATTATAATATACTAACTTAACCCACTGCTCCACAATCATAAATTAAACTAAAAATAAATTTCTCAACGTTATAATTAACGTGTTTAAAAAAAACATTACTTAATTTTGCTGTCATTTTCATTACGTCATGTGATAAGGCAGTGGGTCAACTATATCTAATCTAGTTCTTTATTATGTCAGAACTGGATCAGTGAGTCGAGGTTGACCAACCGAACAATAGCCGGCCTTTGCCGATGATAGCCGAAGTTGCATCCCACGTACGAATACTTCCGATCACTTCCGATTTGCGGAATGTGGTTGGCTGGATTGAAGGTGGACATTACTAGTAGGATTTTAAAGGGGATGCGCCGAGGTAGCCCGCGAAATTCAAATATTATTACGTTTTTTGCAATTTGTAGGTTAGTGTCAGGTTGTATGGTGATCTAAATATGATTCAAATTTCAAATTTACTTTAGTTTTTTGCTAATTGCAGCTCTGTTTTACGTATGTTGAGATTCCCGACTATGGGAATTATATATTTATCGAATAATAATAATCATCAATTTCATATCAATCGTCAAAATCAAAGAAAAAAATAATTTGGCGGGCTACAACTGAGGATTTACCTTAATATTTAGCGATCGGTAGATCTGGTGCGTGGGGTGTGGGGCGGCAACGACAGTATCCTGTGTCTCATATCGAGCAGGCTTCTTTTTTTTTTTTTTTGTAGGTGGGATATCTTCAAATGACCTCTCCCGCTCTGGGCGGAGCGGAAGGGCGTGTCAGACTCTTACTGACTAAAACCCACCCGTGTTCCTTCAGTTGCCTGTGCGCCAAGGCCACGGTAACTCTTTCGAACACTCCGCGACCCCGGCAGGCATCGGCCCTATCGGACCCCATCAGTTATGCTGACATCTCTTTGAGGCGCGCGTGGAACACAACGCGCCGTCGACCCGGTCCTGGTCCTTACCTATATGGACTGTTCATACGTGAATCGCTGCTGCGCTATTTTCCATAGAATGATGCAGCCGCGGTGAAGCGTTGGACAGTACCGCCGCTGCTGTGTTTATAGAACTGTTTTTTTTTTTTGTTTAGGATGTGGATAAAGTTATCTTAATTAATTAATTAACATAGGATAAGTTTTACTAACAAATGAGTCGTGGTTCCTTGAATAAATTGAATTGAATTGAATATTTAGAATTTACAGTCATCATTTTCCGTTCTTTTACGTGAAAACCATCGGAGCAAGTTATTTAAACAAATAGAAATAACTCTTCCTTCCATTATCAGAGAACTAAGGAACTGAACAAAACACACGACTTTGCATTGTTATTTTAAACCGCAGACCACTCTGTTACATATTTAATTACATTTGTACTGCAATACGAAAAATTGAACCATTTTTCCCTATACTACTTCTGTTTACGTTCACTTCCACGATAACCTTTAAAGAATAACCAACCTTTAGTTAACAAAAATAAAGTAGAAATTCGTTTGAGGATTTATTTACGCAATTCCAAATATCATTCAAGCAAATACCAACCATCACTTAATAAATTTAAAGTTCAAATTCCATTGATGCAGAATTCTAAAATTAGAGCAATTGATATTGAGATCTAATGTTTTAAACACAAGGTCGAAATTCAATTGTTTGTATCTAAGGGCATAAACAGGGTGTTGCGAAACTAAACCGATGCTGGTCGTAATGAGTCACGGAATGGTAAGACTTAACGTGCAAGGTTACGTTAGAAAGCTTTTGTGTTGTTATGTAAACGGCGCGTGAGCTTTCATAAATCAAAGCTTTAAAAAAAAAACTGTCAAGTGTGACCTGCGGAGCGAGCCTGGAGCTCCGTATGATTTTTTAAGTTCAATAAAATTGAAAGAATGTAGTCCCTGTGGTTTAGCTTGAAACCATATTAGTAAAATGCTGTTGATACTATTTGTGCTGTTACCTCATCACACATAACAATTTCTTTGGAGTCAAATGAATGGCACTTTGCATGACGCCTCTCAAAAATTGTAACTGCTAACATACAGATGAGTTCAAGAAGATTTTCACCCTGAATTAAACGGTTTACTTTTCTTACTACGGAACCCTAATCAAATAGGTGAAAAGTCACGATTATTTAAAGCTAATATAATATGTTACTTCGGGTCAAAAGTCACCGTTAGTATTCGTCAAATTAATCTAATAATTAATATATATTCTGTTTAGAAGAGTTTGCGTAACTTTAAAATTACTATTAAATAACTGGTTTGTTATCAAAGTTATGTAATCAAGGGTCATGAGTTCATGACTCATCAGGTTCGTGATAATGAACGTATAGACATAAATTCGTCAGCCTTTGGAGCCATTTTCTTATTATTTTTAACTTAAAACACATCACAATACAAAAATTTTAATAACAACCTGTATCTTCCTCTAAACTGATTACCGAGATGACGACTAATAGAGAAGGGGATATATATAATAGCACTTTAAATTTGATGAAAACAGCTATAAAATTGTATATCAGCAACTTAATAATAATAATACATCTATAATTTAATATTATCACTTTAATAAACATGAACCAACTTTGCAAAATAAATAAACACTATAAAGTAATGGTTTGCACTATAACTGTGTCGAATAATAACAAGGCGTACTTCTAGGTGGTTTGAAAAAAAATAACCACGATGGGGATGCGGGGTCTGCCAAACCCCGCCATCCCCTTCTAACCTAACCTGTCCGAGTCGAGGTGCCCAAAAGTCCCGAGCTCGCTTCGCTCGCTCTTATAGTGGAAACCATTATAATTTTATAGTTCATTCGATTAATTTTAAAGCTAAGCATATTTATAGTGGAAAGTGTGGAAGCCATTATTTTTATAGTTCAACATTTTAATGTGTGAAACATTATTTTTAAAGTGCGTTTATATATTCCCCACAGAGAAGTATGGAAAAAAACACATGTTGCGCTGACCACAAATAAATTGGGATAAGGAGCAGGAAAATGATGATCATGATCTTCCTATAAAATTTGATTTCCTCTTACCAAACCTCGGTTAAAAGGCAACCAAATCCAAAAAACTATAAAAAACCTCATTGACTAACAAAACATCTCATCTTACTCATTAAATACAAAATCATTACCGATTTATTTGCTAACGCTACAAGTACATAAGTGCGTTGTATTTGCCGACGCTACGCCACAACGCGTGCACCAAGGTTGTAGTGCGTTTGCGCAGAGCTGGCATAACGAAGGACGCTCGCATAGATTTCGTTGTTGATACATAATATTATACGTTTATAAGCATTGCATTTCTTAGAACCGTACTCTAGAATTAATGTGGGTATGATAAACAAGAGGTATTGATGGTAATTTGTCGTTGGAATTGTATATTCAGGTCAAATTCTGATGGTTAGAAAATTGACAAAATATAATAAGTATTTTTTTGAGACGGTAGAGTAAAAGACATCAACGCGCGCAAAGTTTTTATGTAACTTGGACTAAAATGTTTCAATATCAAATGAATAAAACTCGTTCCAATTAATATTGTAATTATTTAATGAGCCTCCATCTGTCTTTCCTAGCGTATTGATGGAAATCTAAATGGACTCGGCCCAGAATGCGGCTACGTGTTTGGCGCCATCACTAGCGTCCATCAGTCCCTGTAACGTGCAGCTGATAGGACACGCAGGAATCCATTAGTGTCAACGTTATTAAGATACGTCTTGTGCACTGTAGGTAGCTATCAACATTGCTATAATGGCTAATATTTCAACCATAAAAATGAGCTATAGGATCGCGCCGACACAAGACAAGAAAAACAAAAATAAGTTAATAAGACCTGTATACAATAATCATGTCAAATCAAATAAGCAACTATGTCAATACAAATCTTTCCTTTAGGAACTCCTTAATGTTATAGTATGCTTGATTTACTAAATATGTCTTAAGTTTTCTTTTCAAGTGTACATTATTAAGCTCCTTCCAACTTTTAGGCAACTTATTGTAAACAATTGGACCCATATGAAAAACACTTTTGCGCATAAGTGCAGTCCCACAGGGAAGTACACATAGTTGGGTTTGGTCACGCCTGTTCCTGGGAAATTGATCTGCTGTGCGCGGAAATAATTTAGGATTATTCCCGACAAACATAACAATGTCAAGAATAACTATAGATGGCAATGTTAAAATTATAATACTCGTAATGACCGAAAACTGAGACACATTACTAATAATGCAGATCTATAACGAGAACACCAGATAACAAACTACTCATAAAATAAAAGGGACATCAACTGAGGAAGCTAATCCTTCTGTTACATTAATTACATAACTCCTATTATAATTAACTGCGTTAGGAAGCACCGCCTGTCACGTTCATCACGAACTGCCATAGTTCTGATTCGTAGTTAAATAATCATCTCATTGTAAAGTATGTTGGAGACTCACGAATTTATTGACGTAATTATAAGCAAGAATAATTTAGTTTATGGTATTGCAATCTTGCCGGACATAGGGCTTTCATAAGATGACCTACAATATTCGGTTTTCTAGTCCAAGTCAAATCTTAGCTTTATTTTGTTGTCGAGAGAATGAAACAAAAATAAATACAAACAGACCAAAATTGTAAGGACGACTATATGTTCCTTCCACTTATTATTGCATTGTACTCGAAGTTTGACATAAGGAAAATCATTACACTTTGCCAGAATCATAGTTATCGCAATATTTTTATGTGTATCAATAAAATAGTTCCGTGACTAACTGACTGATTGACGGACTTATCAACTTAATAGGACTACGGAAAGTGTACACAAAATATTCTAACATAGTTTTAGACTCACGGTGTAAATCTGAATAAAATCACAAGATACTGAAGACATTCCACGAAAGGAGAATTTAATCCCTGACCTTTGCTAAGAATGCCTGACTTGAACAACTGTTAATGAGCTAAATGTTACACTAGCGATACAGACAGTTGCTATGCGCAACAAAGGAAGGCAATTTGTTCACAATCGATACACAATAGCAAAATGACTCGAAATCATTCGATTAATTAAAACATCATTGAATCGATTCCGCTGTCGGTTCGTTTAGAAAGCAGGGAACAATAGACTAGTAACACAATCGACTTAGAACTTTAGACAGTCGTGTGAGAGTTCAATTTGGATTGTAAAGATGATGTTAATGATAAGATTTATATTACATAATGAGTCGAAAATATAGTACCTATTTTGATTGACGAGTGAATAATAGTAAATAATAATGTTATAGTAATGTCTGATATTTAAATGAGAAGTGAGATTCATTGTGTTTTGTGAATACATAATACTGCTGTGTCGATGTCAGTTATTCTTTAGTATTTTTGTGTTCTAGAGCATAAGTTAGATACGGGAGAGTAGTCCTCAGGACTGTATTACGGTCATGGCGGCCAATCTCAACGGAGACTAGCCTTCGGCGCGGGAGATATTATAGGGCACAAGTGTGTGCGTAGACACAAGTGCACTCTCTCTTCTCTCACTCTGATAGTCCGATGAGAGAGCATGCAATTCGACACAACCGGGGAGAGGTCAGGCGCAGGACCAACGACTTAACGTGCTCTCCGAGGCACGGACGTATTACACTGCCAATTTCCAAACTCCGGGCTGTAATTAAGAAATTACTAATGAAAGAACCCAATAACACTTTCCCCGACCTAGGAATCGAACCCAAGACCCCACGCTCAACAGTCACGCTAGCGACCACGAGACTCACGGGGCAGTTAAAACAAAGAAAACAGAGAAGAGAAGAGGAAGAAGAGTTATGGAAAGGTAATGTGGTAAATAAAAGAGCGAGGTGCGTATTAGTGGCCAGTTCGATTAACAAAAGAAAAACGTTTATTTGCGCTAAGACGTGACGCAAAGAATAAACACAAAAAATAACAAGTTGGGGGAAAATATGCGTCACATACATGCAAAACGGCCTGCGCCATCGCTCAGCATAATGCGGGACAGAGCCGCAGTGCTGGTTTTCAGCGACTTTATACATGTATATACCAACCTACGGCTAGAACTACATTTTTCAGGCACACAGTACGAAACTAAAGCAAAAACAGACTTGTAGCACCGGAAAACCCAAATATGGCACAATTATATAAAACTATACACAACACTAGATACAATACTGATTGCTGATAGTTCCTACCACAATTCCTACAACTCATTATACATAAAGATTGTTATCACTTCACACATTCAATTGATCAATAAGGACAGTGTCAACGTCCGGAATTCAATGTAGTGCCAAATATAGATCAATGAATGTATTGAAATTGGGCTAACAAATTACAGCTTTGTAAATTTTTTTCTAGATTTAATATACCTATCACAGTTAAGGCATCGAATTTTCGAGCAAGAGGTCGTAAGTTTGACCGGTTGCACTAGAGCTGAATCTACGTTGAAACAGTTCCGAAAACATGGAGGATTCTACTTTAAACCCTACATATATCCACGGTGCACATAAGAAAATGCATAACATTAACGATGGTACTCATAGAAAGAACAATACAATGTTTTATTACATTATCAGCTATTCATCATGACAGGCGGACACATTGTTCTATGGTCTAACAGTGATTTAAAGGCAGGGACTAAGAGACATCAGTATTTAGGAACAGGTATGGACTTCACCAAGGTCCAATAGGCTAGCTATAAGTAAAAAAAACTGGTTGAAAATTCTTAGTAAACAAAAGTTGAAAATGTGTAAAATAACGAAAACGTTGAAGCAGTGAATGCTTTTTGAGATGTTTGACCACTTCTTTTCCTTAGTCTAAATGCGATGGCTGATGCTCATTTATTTTTGCGTCAATTATCACTCGTTTATACAGCAGGAAAGAGTATTTTTTGAGAAAGAAACATTGTCTTCTTTCCCAAGAAAAGTATAATTAATTAATACCTTCAATGAAATCCCAACAAAGCTACACGCCAACAGCCCAATCAAATGGGACATCGCACCATCTAACACAAAGTTTACATAATGTATCGCATAGCCCCTGAGAATTTCATTTGTATGTAGATGTATGAATGGCATGCAAAAACGTAAGAACAATAACCCCACAACAATGATACTGTTCACAATGATAGGAAAACGCCTGTTGGTCCTACTGACGGAATATTAAGAGAATAGGTTCATTCCTTTCGAGTGGACGTGGTTTGATGTAAAGACATCAATATAGTTAGGTATGCAAGAAAAAATCGATCCGTAATGAATGGTCACCCGACCATCTATTAGATCCATTCCCTCTATGCCTCGCAAAGGACGTTAACCCATTAGTCCCGGCTGTCATTCCTAGATCTTTAACAGTCAGTATGGATAGTCAGAAGCTCGAAAGTCTGGCAATCTGCTTTCCCAAGAGTATACTGGTACCCAGTAACTGGGTTGTGGAAGTCAGATAGCCAGTTGCTCCATGTAAAATACTGGTAGGTATGTTATAAGCCGACCCCGACATAGTTGAAAAAGGCGAGGCAGATAAAAAGAGTATTTCATTCTATTGTATTCTAAGTGCTATAGGATGATAAAAGAAGCACTAAACGATTATTTATTTTAGTTTCAAACTTTGACACGATAATTAACTTGATGACTTTATCAATCGCAAGGATCCGGTTGAAAATAAAAAATATAAAACTGAATATATGTGAAACGAAGCTCAGCGTAAATACACCTGTTATAATACACGTCAAATTAAAAACAAGTTGTAAATCACATAATGGTTCAATTGTCTATTTCCATTTTTATGTAAAATTTTAATAATTACTACCTACGTCATATACGTTTCTGTAAGACTATGTCACTTTGTTGTCAAAACTCATGTTAATGAACATTATTGATCGTTCTTATTCTGGTCAACCGATCGAGATATACAATAGGTGTTTTGACGGCAGATTCAGATTAGAGAATGTCTTTAATTATAAGGAAACTGGGTAGGTAACGAAAGAGGGACATGATTTGTATAGTAACGCTTTGTCCAAAGTCATAAGTTGTTTTGTTACTTCACCTACTGCCACTCTATAGCCTCTCGTTGCTTGTGCCAATCCTAACACTCTTGTGTTATTGTTTACAGTCTCACAAATACTAGACTTTATGGATAATTTGCCGTCTGTTATCAAACATAGCATAGCTTAACGAATCAATTCACTTCTTCAAATTATTTAAACGGTAACTAAAGCGTGTCTTTATTACAAAAGTTCCGCCGACTGTAAGAACCGCCTATTTCCGTTCAATTAAAGTTAATCTTAATACGAGTAAACATTCCTTAATTGGGAGTTGCCTGCAAACCTCGAATGCACATTCTAAATAAAATATTCACAGTAAAATCTTTGTCCTAAAACCATAGGTCGTTGTATGAAGCATAGTTTCCCAGCAAGTTGCGAAACACTCCGTTACTGGAGCAAGGTCGGCCTCGTGGCCATGCGGTTCTTATGTCGAATGTCAGCCAGCTTTCCACTCGCATCGGAACGCTGTACGATTATCGATAATCGGATAACTATAATCGATTTTGGCGAAAATGCGAGAGGATAATCGGTTTGTTTAATCTATGGTTTCAAGGTTGGAGTCGCATCGTTAGTTTGGTTTGGATTGATGATCTGACAATTCAGATCAAGTCATAAATACACCAACAAAAAACCTCTAAACACATTTGTGTTTAGAGGATTTTTGTTGATGTATTTAATTGTAATAACTTGGGTAACGGACTTGCGGTTCACCAATTGTTAATCTTAAAGAGCATTTTTCAAAAACCGACCATTTTGGAACGGTCTCGCCTATGAAGCAATCATGATTACTCGCAAAAGCATAATTCCAGTCTTTGTATACTCACAGCTACATATCAAGCTATACATTTCCAGTTTTAGCTGACGTCGCACTGTATAGGCTTTTCATACAATGAGAAGTCAGCTTATACTGGAAATATATAGCTTGACAGGTAGTCGTGCGTACCTAAGTCTGCCGAAAATGTTATCGCGAGTTATTTGTACTGTGTCAAAAAAAACACGTTTTATATTTCGAAATAAGTTTGTGTAAGTGACTGCCTGATAAATCGCCAATGTTCTTTCTTATCAATGAATCTAGATCATGGGTTCTATTATACATACATAACATTTACACAAACTTCCGGTCTTGTAACAATCCATAAAAAGCCATTAAAAACTGCCCATAATTTAAAGGACTGCCCATAATTTAAAAGACTGCCCATAATTTAAAAGACTGCCTATAATTTAAAAGACTGCCCGTAATTTAAAAGACTGCCCATAATTGAAAAGACTGCCCGTGATTTAAAAGACTGCCCATAATTTAAAAGACTGCCAATAATTTAAAAGACTGCCAATAATTTAAAAGACTGCCTAGTTGGTTTAGTGGTCGCAAACGCTACTGCAGAGCATGAGGTCCTGGGTTTGATTCCCGGGTCGGGCACAGCGCTATTGAGTTTTTCCATCTGGAATGTCTCAGGAGCAGCCAGGAATCTGGATTTGTGCCCGATTGATGGCAATAGGCTCACCCCCTATTACATGGGACTTAAACATAACTGGCGAAGTACACGTCAATACTTTAGGTGCATTCCAAAATGTGTACTTTGGTGATAACTTAAAATTATATGTGATCATTATGGACCCTGTCAGACACAGAAAAATAGTCTCTGCTTTACACTTTGGGGGATACAGGCGTGATGTTATGTTATGTTAATTTTAAAGTAAATGCAGTACAAGACCTTATGATGAATAAGTATAATCTCTTTAACCAATAATTGTTCTTCTTCATTATTGATTGCCGAAATCGAATGAGTGATGCATGAGGCATCGATTACAAATCGATTATGTATCGATATAAGTAATAATGTGGAACGGACACATGAAATGGTAGGAACTCCGATTGCATACATTGATTAAATTACGCAGTTTAAATAAAAAAGCATCTATTTAATTCACACGATGCATCCGTTAAGTCATAAATTGTACTAGCTTTTGCTCGCGACTTTTTTTGTATGAAAACATTTCTTTCCGAGTGCACTTTTACACTTGAGCTCCTTAAGTTCCGAGTTGAGCTGCACGATGACTGACAAATGCGTGCACTGACTGGACAGGTCCACTCAATCTGTATGGTTCTTTCCTCAAAAGATAATTTCAGACACTAATCTACATGGTCTTCACATGATCTGATCAAAATTATGTCTAGACTTTAAAAGAGACTGATGTGACCTCTCAGTTTGTTTCGGCCTTTCTTTTCAGAGTAGTCAGATAGGAAATGCCGAACTCATCTAGTTAAAAAAATATAATTGACTTGTAAAATTGTTTGTACAAACCTAATTACAGAAATAAAATCATTCATCATTTATTACTATTCCCCAAAGGGATGGGTAGAAGTGTGTCCACACACAATCCGGCAGTAGTGATTAAGTGCCATGAAAAGGGGGTGCAATGAGCCTATTGAAAAGTCTATATACCCGAATGTATCTTGCAAAACGCATGTTGTATCTTCATTACTTTAAGGATAGGTATAGAAGTGTTGGCCCATCCACATTTCGCCAGTTATGATTAAGTCGCTTTTAATAGGGGGCAAGTCTTTTAAGAAGCCTATACCTAAGGGGAGAGCACGGCCACTGTGACATGGCTTGAGTCTCACACATTTTATCGATGGTATGGACGATAAAACCGTCCGTACCATAACCGTATGTGTTGTCACAAACATCTTGGCTGTAACTTTGTCTGTCAGTGAGTCAGTCACTCCGTTACGGAACCGTTTCTTACAAAAGTCAAACGAAATCGAAATGAACAACAAACAAATCTAAAAGTAAGAGTTGAAACAATCAATTATAATTATTTCACGAGCGCTATTTCTCAATAACAGAAGGTCATAACGAGCGGACACACAGAATTACAGTGTGTTCGTGTGAAAAACTGCATTACTTAGTAGTTTGCAAGGAAACGATGCATTAGTGGTCTTGTGAAATATGATTGTTGCTGTACAATTTGATATTATGGTAGAGTAATTGAAGAAAGATCGGGAATTATGTATTTAAACTTAGAATGTATTTTGTTTGGTGATTTATTTAGTTGTGTTTTTTTTAGGTTGGTAAGAACCTGTTTAGTTACGTGTTTTGTACATGGGGAATAATCGTTTTAGTTTCTATCCCTTCAAAATTACTACTAAATTGATAAATCGAATCGGAATCGAATCGGAATCTTTCTTTCTTTTCTGTTAAATCGATATACCTAACCAAGTTTTATTACAAGACCACTTTAATCGTTCTATGCACAAATACTGCTTAGAACGGTGAACGGAATAAAAGGGGTTTCACCAAGTAATGGACTTTAATAAGACAGCGGTGAATTAACAACAAAAGTCCCATCATTCATCATACAAACATAGGTATGTAAAACCTCCTTTCTCAAAATACACAATACACACTGGTATAAAGAAATCACCTTCAAAGCGAGCTCCCATAGCCTTGCCACATTTCACAACACATAAGCAGACTACTTTAAATTATAACATAACATTAAATAAGTGTAAACAATAGAAAGTACTTTATGTAATCTGTGTGAAGTTCGCGCTTGTCTATGCTCTGCTGTCAAAATGTCCCTTTAAAGTGGGTTCGACTATAGTTGATAATGAAGGTGGTTTTAGGATGAATAGGCACTTTCTTTGTGGTTTTAAAAGAAGGTGATGTGAGTCGAGATGACGAAATATTTGAGGAAGTTGATGGGGAGAAGGATCCATCCATGTTGCGTCATAGGTATTTTTCAGTGAGAATTGTTGTGATTCGCAGTAACAAATGACGTTGAAGAATGCACTTGCTGTTAAAAATTGTCATGAAGAAGTGCAAGCGATGTGTAAGTAACGGAATTTTAGTCATGTTTTTAATTCACAATTTCAGGGCAGGGTGTTTCAAGATTATATGAATTTCGAAGATACCTAAAGGACAAGGTACCAAATAAAATAAATTCAAAAATAAAAATAATAGTTTGCAATGTGTTGATAATATTTGAACTTGAAATGGCAATTGCACAAACAACCTCAATTTTATATTAAGGTTATTAAATTGCAAATAGAAATACCGAAACGGCTTCCGAAAAAGCCGGAACCCATTGCATTGATTGACTTTTAAAACAAGTACCAAAAAATCCAATCTAAAATTAATGACTAGGACATTGTAACGGAACAGAATAACTTCGAAACAATACCTAAATCCGTTTCTTATCACACATAATATAATTGGGCACAGATTATAAAAGGCCACTGAACTAATCAAGTAATCTCTCATTCTGCATTCATTCGTTCGTTCATTTCCTGGTGTATTTTTAATAACACCAAGGCCGTTGCGACATTCTGCTTTGTTCAATTATTAAAAAAATGCCGCTATATTTGAATCCGGAAGGAAATATATCAAAATACTTTATGGTTAATTGTTGTCATTTCCGAAAACAATTGAGTTTTTAATAATAGTGTTAATTTTCTCGAATAACAAAGGAACGTTTAAGATCGCGTGTGAATTGTTTAATCGTCGGTTAAAACCACGATTAGTAAGTAGTTAGAGTTGGTTTCCGTTAATAAATTAAAATGCACGTGATTTATTTGAGTGCACAATTAATTATTCCATGCTTAGATAGCGTTTGTTCTTATAGTAAAAACAAAATTATAGACCCAGTGCTCGACAGCTATTGCAAAGTGTATGTCCACTCAATTTGATGACACCCATGCCAGTTATTAAAATTTTAAAGAAAGAAAGAAAAATAGGTTTATTTGTCACAGAAGCACGTGCATAAAAAAAAGATATTTAGCTCTGGGAACAATGTAAAATAAAAACAAACAAAATAGATCTATAATCACGAGCACAAAACAGAAATAGTCGATAGCTGTACGTCATGACTGTGACAAGAAGGCTTCCACTCAGCATGATGCTGTGCTACCCACAGCACAGCGCTGATTTTAAGTGGTTACCTAAAAAACGCTAACGCTAAACGCTTCATGCGAACCAATGTTATGTAACCTAGGAGAATTCTAAATCATACTGTCCGTCATCTACGTTAGAAAGAAATAATCTACGTTACTCTATTGAGAATAAATTTCTTATGAAAGAACACAAGTAATTGAAAAATCTGCAATCCAAGAGGTCCAATCCCTAAGAACAAAATCCGTAGTTTCTGACTTAGTTACGGGGGCGTACCTGCGGCGTACCACCTACGGACAGAAGATTAGTTTGGGACCCGACCTAAGAATGAATGACACCACAATTTGACAGTTGTCACTATTTCCGATATGTTTTTACCCGTCCGAAAAAGTTAATTAATTGGGTGTAGCGTTCACTTCGAAGTTTAGAACTACTTTCGGATGGGCCCGTATCTTCGTTGATTTAGAGAGGCGGCCCCCTGATACTTCATTAGTATCGGAATCAACCGGAACTTATAATCTTAACCTAATCACGCGTTCAAGCGGTGAGGTTGGGAATTGTCCAGCTTAGCCGGGCTACCCCAAAAAGGTGCATTCGACCGTGTCGAGTGGACAACGGTGGTAACACCTTGAGCTGGCCTAGCTTACCTTGAAGTTTCATTAGAATAAAAGACCAATGGGGTAATTACGTAACACACTAACAGTAGGAATGGGTTTCATTTTGACAGTTCAACAACATTCGTTGCGCTATTAACGTTGTTGAGCAGACAAATTTTTCGAACTTATGAAGCTATGGATTAGCAATAGGCTTCAGAATGATTCAGATTGTGATAGATAGTGTGTTACGTAATTAAGGTACTGCTTATACTGCTGCTGCTTAGTCTGCTTAGTTGTACTATGCATTAGTTTGTTATTTTATAATTTGTGTATTTTATCTATGGGCCTCAGTTGCCTGACAATAAAGGAATTATTATTATTATTATACTAGTTTTGCTATCTCTGACGTGAGCTTACTGTACAACAATTACTCCCAAATATGACATAACAAATATGAATGTGGAATTCAAAACCGGGCAAGTATCAATTTGACATTTTCAATTCATATGTACTTTCTGAGTTTATCTTGGACATTACTGACATCGGAAAAAAATCGTGAGGAAACATAGTTAATATATACAGGGTGTCCCATGGGAAATTTCAAACTTTAAATATGAATTAAAAGATTACGGTTGGCGGGATGGGGGCGGAGCGAGCGGTAACAGGAGCGGGGGTCGTGCGGATTATTTAGTAGCAATGGATCGTTGGTCCGGTTCGCACCGCGCTTACGCTGTGGAAGCGTATATTCAAAGCAACGAATCGCCGACTGTGGCAAGGCGAAGATTTTGTGCTCGATTTAATATTCGTCGTGTGAGTGAAGCTCCAAGCGTACAGCTTATTCTTTTTGTGGGGCTTCTTGAAATCTAAAGTATACGACCCGCCGCCAAGGAATTTGAGTCAACTCAAAAGGAATATCCATACTCAAATAAACCAAATCACGTCAGAAACGTGCAAGAAAGTTTTTCTTGCGATGAAGCGTGCGTTGGAGGAGACTGTACGAGCAGATGGGCGTCATCTCAACAGCATCATTTTTAAAACTTAAAATCCGCATGATTTCTTTATTCATTTCTATCATTAAAAGTTTTCTATAATCATAGATTTTTTTTTCATTAATTTTTTAAGTTTGAAATTTCCCATGGGACACCCTGTACGTCTGAAATCGCCAACACGTCTTGAGCAAGCGTGGTGATCAATACTCGTGCCTTCTCTGTTCGAGAAGAGGGCTTTACCCTGCAGTGGGTCAATAATAGGCTGGTAACATATGACATCACAAAAAATTACCCCAACCAGTAGCCATATGCATTAATCCAAGTAATTCAAGTAACCACCGAACCAGCTCAAACATCCAGGTCAGTCCGCCACGTAACACCGTATGTAGCGCATGCGCAACGCTCGGCACACTTCGCGCACTTTCGTTCTCCGTCGCACTTTCGTTTTCACTGCGGAGTGTCGTGACGTCACTTGTTAGTGGCGGAGATACGATTTAATTTGTATTAGGCTATTGTTTGATTTGAGACTATTACTTTTTTGTGTCAGGGAGAGAAGAGAACGATTTTTTGTTTCGCTCTGAATCCTTTGTATTTTAGAAGCCATACTACTATAGGTTGCTACTGCAATAACTTCTGAAAATACAGAAGGCGAGTAATCTTAGTTAAACGGAACCCAAAAAAGTCCATCAATAGCGTGAGCACTGCAAGTTCTGCAGAGCTATTCTGTAAAAGTCTCACCGTGAAAGCATTGATGAAGTTAGCTGTCATTCCATAAGATGCTAGAGATTAACAACACTATTTATTGACAGCTCACTTCAAGCTCACTTTACCTAAGTTTTCACGGTCAGATTTTTACTGAATCGTAAGTCTTTGGTTTTGCGTTAGTGGCCATTCCCTTTTATTCCTTTAGGAAATACTTGGTTCGTTCTCCATCTCCTTGTGCCTTGCTAATTACCTAAAGCTTGACAGCAAAATTAATTTGATTGAAAAAGTATTGTTACCACTTATTGTTAATGGCTTGTTGTTACCTGTTACACAACCACACTTAGAGATTTATTTATAAACATTGCTTAAAGTTAAAAGGCGTTTAAACATCAAAAAATTATGGTTAAACAGTCGCTAATCACTATTTAATTTTAAGCAACGTTTATAAATAAAGGGGCTAATTATTACACTTCTTTTACTCAAGACTTAATTAAAAGGATCTTTTTATGTTACTTTTTCTGGTTAATGTTGAGTACTTTTGTGATCGTAAATATTTATTAATTTTCGGTCAAAATGAAACACGTATCAATTAGTATTTCAATCAGCATCTAGACAATTAAAAACGCTTTTTTGCTTTCATTTGGGTTTTAAAAGACATTGTAATTATAAGAAATAATAAATAATTTAATGAACATTCGCTTTTCATCAAATGTTTCCTTAATTAATCATTTATGAATAACTAATATGGTAGGTTACTCATTTGTAAAATAATTTGATTGAATGTATAATATCCGTAATATATGTATTTATTAGGTATATATCTAAATCTTAATACAATATAATTGTTGCGTTACCGATTTTAACAAGTTTTTACCAAAAATAGATATGGTAATATTCGGTTTCAATTATGACCATATCGGCATAATTATAAAAAGTCGATTTATTAAATTTGAAAATAAAAATATAGCATTATTATGACGAAGATGTGTGCCAAAAAAAAACACATTATTTATATAGTTCTCAAAACATGCCAGCCACGAAGAGGCTCATTCATCAATAATCGAATTTTAAAATAATATTAACATAATTATTACATTTTGAATAATTAATTTATTAATGATTGTATTTTAATTAATTTCATAACAACTAAATAATGACCGAGTTAAGCTGGCTCCTTGTCCGGTCATAGTGGATAATGTGTTATACAATGTTGATACAACGGGTAATATGTGTAACAGCTAATATTTCACAAACGGGTTTCTAATTACATAGTAGTTTACTAGCTTTTTTATTCGTTTTGTGATTAATAAGATTTAAAAGAGAATTAAGATCATATAAAAACTAGACTGGCAGACTGATCGATGAAGGAAGTTTCCTTGAATATGAACTAACTTATAAATCGCCAATTAAAATAGAAGAGAACAATAAATTATGAACGAAATTATCGTAGTTGCCTATTTTTTCTTAGTAATATGAATACGTAACACCGGTTAAAGATAAATGAGGAAAACCCATTATGACGATGACCTTTATTCAGGCACTTAATTAGCCGCTCATAATTAACCATCCAATAATACCTAGATTAAACTGAGATGGAAAAACAATCAAGACTCCTGATATTAATTTTATTACTGCCATTTTAAGATCCAATGATCAAATCGAAAAGAACTAATAAAAAATCAATTTCACAGATTCAGACTTTTAACACAGCAATAAAAATGTGTCACTATATCAAAGGGTATTGTGCATAATAACCGGTTGACGACTAACATAAAAAGTATGGTAATATCATTAATAATACAGTGAAAACAAATTGGTCACTATGAAATTCGATTGTTAGCAAAAAAAACCTTAAAAACGTTGTAAATTAAATTTTTCGTTTATTTTTCCTATACCGTAAACTAATAAAATACTTTTAATTTATTTGTCATACGTTTTAAAATGTCATATAAATCTTGTGAGTAAGAAAATAATAAAGTGTGCAGGTGAGATAAATGTCTAATATTATGATGTTGTTTAATATATGTACAGTAATAATATAATATATATATATATATATATTTAATATATTCTGAGAATTAGAGATTTTTATTACCCTGTTTTTTTACTTTGTTATTGAAGAATATTTTGATGGTACGGGGTCATACTGGTACAGAAATTTCCATAGTCGTGTTTTTTGCGTAAAATATTGATACTGATAGTTTTTTTTTTACGAGTTACCAGAACTCAACACTACAAAAAATAAGCTAGGAGAAAGTAGACTCTCCAAGATTTTTTCACCTATTGTTCGCTCATATAAAAACAATATATTATTATAATTTCTCATACACATAATAAAAGCAACTCACATGTCTATTTACATTACATAATTGATATACATAACAATGTGAAATTCGAATTGCAAATAAATTAACTACTACAGTAAGTTTTTACTTTGAAGTGAATGTTGGAATCCGGTATATTTTTTACTTTCTATGAAACATGTTGAGAAAATCCGGATTAAAAGAAAAATTATCATGTTTATGAATGTAGCTCGCCGCTGACTCATTGACAATTACATATAATTATGTATTACGGCGAACTTTTTTTTTTGGGTGGGAATTTCATCAAATGACCTCTCCCGCTATGGCGGAGCGGGAGGGTGTGTCAGACTCTCGCTGACTAAAACCCACCCGTGTTCCTTCAGTTGCCTGTGCGCCAGGGCCACGGTAACTCTTTCGAACAATCCGCGACCCCGGCAGGCATCAGCCCTATCGGACCTCGTCAATAATGCTGACATCTCTTTGAGGCGAGCGTGGAACACAACGTGGCGTCAATCCGGGCCTGGTCCGTACCGGACGGCGAGCTGCCCATTGCTCGCCGTCCGCAAACTCGCGCCTGCGGTAGCCGGGAGTCGGCTATCGACTCCCGATGCCCAGGGTGTCTCCTCCTGCGGGGACTAGGGGCGTGAGGGCGCAACGATTGCCTCTGATTGATTGATTGATTGATTAAGGAGACCTATGATACGCTTGTGAAGAAAAAGATCGAGAGGAAACCTGGAAATCACCAACACATCTTAGCAAGCGTGGTGATCAATGCTCATGCCTTCTCTGTATGAGAAGAGGCCTTTGCCCTGGAAAGGGACAGAACTAGTCTATTATTATTATTATTATTATACGCTGTCTAATAAATCAACAGTAAGTACTGACGGAATTGTAAACATGTTTAACATGCGTTTGCGAAAATAACAACAACATGATTGGAATATTTGTTGGAAGAAAACATCACTTTTATTATATTTTGTAACTTAATCTAGACAAGCAAATTGACACTAAACTTTAAGGCGATCGTTCAAGGCTCCCGCAAACAGGCGCGACGCGACTCTGGTAGAATAATTTTCATGAAGTTTTTATAGGAATTATTCTATCAGAGACGCGTCGCGCCTGTCTGTGGAAGCTTTTACGCAAGATCCTTGCCAAAAGAACAATAAGTGAAATCGAATAAACATTTCTTTAAATTTTCTCGTACCTACATGTCATTAGTTTCGTAATACATAGCACTAATGAGCTCCTGCAAGCCGTTTTTATGGGAACCACAGACGAAAAGTTCCCATAATTAAACGATATTGTTTTAATTTCGTAAATATTAGTGTATGAGGAAGGTAAGCAGGAAGTTATTTTGAGATAGTGTGAATTATGTAGTAGTGGAAAATGTAAGTATGCTAATTATTTTTTTGTAAATTATATTTTTGATGCTTTTTCATATTTTTGATGCTTTTTCATATTTTCATATCTATTCATATTTTTAATTTCTGTTGTTGTATTTTATTTTGTTTTGTTTTTACTTCTTTAAAAAATATTTTGTAGCACTTAAGTTTGTCTATTCCCATGTTGACATTAGTATCTAAGCCAAACAAAATGAGAGAGGGCGCTGACTCCTGACATACAGGTACACCTAGTTCAGGAGTCAGAGGCTTCAAACAAGTTTCTGTAACTTATTATGTCAATAAAGAATTATTTTTATTATTATTTTTTAGTTTTTATTTAAACTGAGCCTTAATGTTTTTGCTGATCGTTAATAATAATAATAAAATATCAATCAAATCATAACTGTAACGATATTAAAGCAGAAGTAAACCATTTCATAAATTACGCCAATCTATAAGTACCTATTACATAAAGTAGCACATACATAAACTCATACGCAGTTTACAGATAGGTGCAAACGTTGCAATAACGTGCACAAAAAAGAAAGAATAAAATCGAAAGGGAACTTCGATTCACATGATATCCTTAAAATGGCTTGGGGTGTTCAGATTGTGAACATAATTTATAAACCTAACGATTTTGCAATTGGGTTTAGAATGACTTTTGTACGTATAAGCTTACATTTTGGTTTGATCTCTTTTTAGGATTCCGTAGTCAACAAGGAACCCTTATAGTTGTACCATGTTAAGTTTGTTCTCGGGATAAATTCATCTCAACTACAGACTACTTCATTGTGCGTGGTCCGACAAGCACTTGGCTGGCTTTTTTATTCTCTTAACTCTCAAAGGTTTGCATGGCATATACCTTGCAATATCATCTTGCCCTTATCCCAATTGATAAGCAACAACAACAAACAAAATCAACAAAACAACAACAAAAAATATTGTCTTTTTCATGTGTGTGTGTGTGTGTGTTGTCGGCGAAACATATCTTCTTCTTCCATACTACGCTATTAAGGCTCGTGCACACTGGCGCGACGCGACAGCGTGACACAAAGGCATCGCGTGCCGCGTGACTGGCGGTGCCTTTGTGTCGGGCTGTTGGGAGCCTTTAGCCGTCAACGTCATCTCAATAATCAAAATCCATCCATTGTTTCTTTGGTCTTTCTCTACTTTTACAACCATCCACATCTATACTCAGAGTTTTTCTGACCTTCCAATATCAGTCTGAAGTATAAACCCGTAAAATTTAATTGTGGTGTCAACTTTCATCGCAGTTTTCCCGAAAACGTTACGACCTACACACACACATATACAACATCAATCAACTACGAATATAGTTACAGGGTGTAAGGCAATATTATAGTGTGCGTATGCGTGCGCGCACCGCTCACGCAACTCTTTGTGACGTAAGGGTAGTTCCCACTTCCGAACATCCACGCTTACGCATTGAGCGACATCGTAACGAGGGTGTGGATGTAAGTGATCATTGAATAAAGTAATATGGATAAGTGGAACAAGAACGAATGAAGAAAAAACACACCACACATACACACAAACACACACTCACACACACTTCGATGAAATGTCGAAGTAAGAGGCAAATTGGATATGAACGTGTTCTTTTGTTGTTTTTGTTTATACTAATAACAAATCAATCGACTAAGTCTAGAATAGGCTGCTTAAAAGTCGTCCTTGATGGAAATAACCTCACTAATCAAGTTGAACAGGTGGATTCTTCGATCTAATAATTACTAGCAATTTAGAGAAAAAACTCCTTTGAGGAGGTTGCTAGAGACACTTTAAGCCTGGATTGGTTCCCAACCCATGAATTGCATAAACAGAATTAAATAACAAGACACGCTATGTATAAAAAAAACCTCGCACAATGATGTAACTTTTAAGGGGACTACATGACCTAAACGCAAATTTATAATGCCTAAAAATATATGATCCACTGCAGTAACGAAAATCAGAAAAATATATGATATTCTTCTGGATATATGCTAGGTAGATAGTGTGTTGGAAACATAATACAATTAACTTGATATGATAGAAAAAAATCACGAAGATACCTCCAAAAAAATATTTTAATGATTAAAAACCATACTAATATACATGCAAACATTCCGTTTTTTTGTCAGATTATTCTACAAATAACATACTAACGTCATAGTGTTTTAATTTTTTAGTCCAATGAATAGATTTTTTGTAAATCCATAATTGCTTCATATTTTGCAATAAATTACCAGCGTTGTGTCATCGCGAGTCTCTTTCTTTTCTATGCAATCCGACAGTGACCGTGCTTTAGCTCTTATAAGCCTCTTAAGAACATTTTATCGAATTTCGCTGAAGTCAAATCTACTTCAGCTAACAAAAGAGCACGATCATGATCCATTTTCATATAAAGTGCATTATACCACCCAAGCATCACAACACACAAAAAAAAATCGCATGTAATCACATTCCTTTCCGTTTCCGAGCGACAGTTGACAGCTGCGCGCGTCGCTGACATGACAATACGCCTTACGTCATAATAACGGTGCTAGATGGAGTGGAAGTCTTTCACAGAGTAGAAATTGTGATTTCCTATACATTATTATGTAGGAGGCTTATGAACCGTGACAGTTAAGTAAGGTTGAAAATTAGTAGGCTGTGGGCGACTGCGCTAGTAAAACCTGGGTCCGTAGTATACATATATATAGTGGAAGATGGAGTTTCTTTCCCGTTTTCCTTACTGGGAAACTGTTTTTTGCTTTTCTTGACGTCTTAAAAATCTATCTGCTTAATTTTGTTGAAATAATCGATTTTATTTAGGGGAATTTGAGTTTAAACGAATAATGCAGGAAGAAGTGATCGCATTTTTTTGCTGACGATAGGACGTTGCGTTTGCGCCGTCTCTATCTATTTTCGTTTCAAGTTAAAAATATTACAAAATGGGGTCATTAGAGTTTTCTGTATAACCATTTTCCCGAGAAGCCATTTTTTACCAACATAAGCACGGTCATTGCCACATAAGACCTTTTTCTAATCATATAACACAAAAATAAACATCATCACAACACTAGTTATGTCACCAGGTGCCGCCCGACCGGTTCTGATATAAACTTAGCCAGGGATCAGCTACCTGCGCCCGCGCTTAATGTCAGGCGTCGCGAATCTATAATGGTAGCTTGATTGAGAAACGGACACATTTTCACTTTTGTTATTAGATGTTATTATATTCTAAGCTAGTTATTCTAGCTAGAAGCGCCAAGGTAGCCCGCGACAGCTCGCCATCCGGTAAGGACCAGGCCCGGGTCGATGGTGCGTTGTGTTCCACGCGCGCCTCAAAGAGATGTCAGCATACTTGACGGGGTCCGATAGAGCCGATGCCTGCCGGGGTCGCGGATTGTTCGAAAGAGTTACCGTGGCCCTGGTGCACAGGCAACTGAAGGAACACGGGTGGGTTTTAGTTAGTAAGAGTCTGACACGCCCTTCCGCTCCGCCCAGAGCGGGAGAGGTCATTTGATGATTTCATACCAAAAAAAAAAAAAAGGGTAGCCCGCGAAATTCAAATGTTACGTTTTTTGCAATTTGCAGGTCAGTGTCAGGTTGTATGTTGAACAAAATGTTTTTCGCGACCGTAACAAGAATGTGTGCAATAATTTAGTCAAAAATCCACAACCAACATACATAATATACGGCTGCATCCATCCAACATAAACGCTCCATCCATCCAACATAAACGCTCCACACTTTCGAAAGCCATAAAACTTTATCCCACTTAAGAGAGTGAAAATAAATATCAAGCCAATTTTAAACCCGGGTCAGGTCATTAGGACCCTTTCGTGGCGACGACCTACACCAACAATAAAGTATGTAAACACAGTCTTCAGAAGAATCGCACATTAAATACATTTTTTACTTCTTGTTTGCGAATTTAAAATAAGCATTGACGTAAGTGAGACTAAGTTGCGAGCAAATGTGAGAAAAAAAAATGTTTATTTAGATTCTCATACAAGCTTATGGATACCTAGAAAAGTGTCTTTAACGTGTCTTCTTTAAAGCTTTTTCAACTTATTGTGTGGTCGGTTTATAATTGGTAAATGTTATTTTAAACCCCCGCCGAAAACAGAGGGGTGTTATAAGTTTAACGTGTGTTCTGTGTGCATGTCTGCGGCATAGTAACCCCCAAACGGCTGAATCAATTCTGTTTTTTTTTTATGTTTTGTTTGATCAAGTGTGTTAAGTTAAAAAAAAATGGAAGAAAATCTGTTCAGCCTTTTTAGAGGTTTTTGTTTGTCGGGTTATATTTTAAATTTAACTTTATATTCAACCAATGACAGCAACTAACTAAAGATTTGACAGTAGCTTCAAGGACTGCTCTCAAACTGAGACGACACCGCGCGGGTCGCGGGACGAAATGCGCTCGCGCCGATTGTGTCAACTAACTTATATGGATGTGTACAAACTGGCGCGGATAGTCACGCGCGCAGTAAGAAGCAATTTTGTTGATAATTGACAATAGCGCATCGCGGTAACAAATAAGATTAAAAACAGCGATGCGTTTGTTGTTAGTTGAATCGAATGACCACCAAATTTTGACTTTTTAATTAAATTAAGAAATAAATGCACGGCTCAATGGAATAACTTTCAGGTATTTCTTTGGTTGGTTGAAATTCCTTTAATCCCTATCATTACATAAAATATGATAGTTTATACTCAAAATTTTGAGAATCATGTGACGCAAAATATTATTTTGAGCTGTTTACGATTTTTTATCATGATTTTTGAATAAGTCTTTTCTTTGAACATTTCAAAATACACTTTTTTTTTTGTCTTTTAACATGAACCAATACTGTGCAACAAAAAAACTGAGTGTTTTACTGTGCCCTAAGTTTGGACAGCCAGGCAGCGCCTTAATCATTAAAATAAACGACGCGCGCAGTCGCGTCCCGCAGTGGTTTCGCGTCTGTTTGAGTAGTGCTTTATTGATCAGGCTTCGGGTAATTGGGGTTAAAGTGAGTTTTCTGGTCAAGTAACCACCTCAGCATATGTCAGTCCAATGAAGAACCACACTTAGACCAAATTACACCAAAACTCGGTACTAATTTAGGTTAAATAACTCCTATGATACTAACTATTCTTCGAGGTATTTCGTGAAATTGTTGCTGGGTACCATAATATAACAAAGAAGCGCAAAAAGCTTAAGCATAATATGACAATCAGGGCAATGACCCGCTCAACAGGTAAGCCAGGTAACCGTCACACTCCAGATGGCCATCTAAGGGCCTGTGAGTAAGCACCGCATCGCGCAATATGGCACCAGGCGACCTGAACTCTATTTCATAACTCGACCAATTATAATAAAGTCAGTCGAATAAGATGAACAGGCAATCAGGAATGGAGGTGATGCTAAGGCGCTCTTGTGGCTGAAACAAATGAATGCTGGATTTCCTCAATTATACATATTTCTGACGCATATTATATTCTAGCCATCTTTTGCGGTTCACAACCAGTATTTCTGTCCAGCGCGGTTAGCATGACGCTATCTATCTCTTCGAAGAATAGAGACGGCTATTCCCATACAAAGTGACATTTCGTTTCTCTATTTTTGACATCGCACCGTAAAAATCCTTCTAAAATCTGTCATTTTGTCTTTCGTTTCTGCCGATCGTTGTCTAGGTCCTTTTTAATGTAGACTATTTCAGAATACAGTTGTCTAAGGTAGTGAAGACAATTGATTTTTTAATCGCCATGCTAAAGACAGTAGAAAACTTTTTACTCGACGGCCACAAAATATAAAAATGGAAAGAAAAAAAGGAACTTTTCAATTTTTGTATGGAAAATGTGAAAAATGATTACCTACATGTTGATTTTTAGGGGTTCGAGGGTTTCATAAAGGGGGTCGAAATTTTCATTATTTTTGCGATAGGACACTATTTTCGAGATACGAGTATAAGCAAAATAAAAGATAAACGTGAATAAATTACTGAATTTCGTAAAACGTGCAGTTGACTCTTTCTACTTTGCTGCCATCGTATTGTCTTCACGAAACGTCATTTTTGTCTATTCTTCCGTCGACAAGACGGTGCTTGTGCTACGCCTGCAGCTGTTGCAGTTGTCAGAAACGTTATGACGGTTCAGTTTTAAATTTTCAGGGAGCTGTCGTGGAATTCAGACTGTCCTAAGTTTCTAGCATCGCTTTAGTGAGTCATGAGGTCCAACGAATAAATTATTGCTCAATATTTAGTTAGCATTACCTACCAAAATCTACAGGGATTCCTAAGCCAGAGAAGCCAGTTCAGCCATCGATATCACAAAGTGGAGCCTATAGAGAAATGGAGCTCCTTATATGATGTACGCATTACAAAATTTATAATCAACTGCCCACATATTGCTCCAGTGACCTTTAAAAAGTAACAGAGATGTATAAAATCCAGAACGATGGCCTGCAAGCGATGAAGTAACAGTTCGTGATAGCTTAATGTTCTGTGCAATCATAATGCATGCAGTTTTAATGATTATTTCCTTTCTCAAGATGTTATAGTTATGATTTACGACTGGGTGGATGAAATCGTGAGGTAATCGATGTAACGAAATTAGCTGTGAGGTTTAAGATAAATAGTTTGATTTCATTGTGTACGTCGCTTAAAAGTGTAAAAACTCAGAAGTTCTCGTCCTAAGGTCCTTTTTACTTTATTAATGGCACTAAATCCCCTTTTAAACATTGCATCGTTACTAAATCCACTTTAAAACATGGCATCGATACTAAATCCACTTTAAAATATTGCATCGCCACAAAATCCACTTTAAAACATTCCATTTTATTTAGAAAATTCCAATTTAGTCTATTATTTCTTTAGGCCGCTTTAAAAAGCAAGCAGTCTATTAACAAAATAAAACTTCTGCCTTCGACGAAATCACAAGGCAGTTTTTCGCGTCAAAAAAAAAACTTTTCTCATACGATGGCTTTTCTAAACAGCACAACGTAATAGTGTGGAAAAATTCCAAGATATGCGAATGCTCCCATGATCTTTTGCTGACATCAAAGGCCAATGTCCTGCAGTGAGAGCTGGGGTGATGACGACAATGATAAAGACACCAAAAATACAATTTAAAAAGAAAAAAACGTCGATATGAAAAATGTTCCCATTTCTGTGTTTTGACCCAAGACGAACCCTTGCATGACTCATAATCTCACCAAAAAGGCGATATTATACTTTTTTAGGACATAAACCCTAAAATGTGCACAAAGAACAAAACATTTTAGGTGTCCCTTCCATAAAATACGCTCAAATATACACATCACACTCGTTTTCGCTTTAAAAACGCATTCACTTTATTTATATTTCGGGTCGAGTAAACGTTGAGAACTACAATCTTCATTTTTCTCGAGAAATGAAGGTAATGTTTTCGTCAATTCGTTCTTGTTTAACCATATTTTGATCTGATATATATTTTCAATTTTACATCCATACCTATCAAATCAAATTGTACATGTTTTTTTTTTGTTTTCAAAGGCTTTATCGAATACCAAGCACTATTTAAGAGTTTAACCTAAAAAATACCAGTGCGCAAACTGTAACCATGAATTTAGCATATAATTTGACGCTAGGGGGTCTAGAATCATGATGAATTCATGGTCATAGTTTGCACACTGGTTAATTTATTAATTGTCAAGAAACTGGTCTTCTGAGTCGCAAGATGCTCTTTATTCCGGAAAAAAAGTTTTTTGTTTTATGCAAAGTTTGACTACCTTTTTCGCATCGCTTAATGTAACAAATTAATGAAGTATCGACGTAGATATTAAGTCTTATTAAGTTCCAATTTAAGGACCATCGCCAGAGATATATGGGAATACATAAATAGCCTAATTGTTTGTGAGGACAACAACATCAATACGAAGTAGCCCGCAGATCAATGATACAAAAATCCCCACAGTAGTTTAACTGGTTAGTGACTTAGTTATCAAACGCGTCTCGATAATGGAGTCTTATTTACCCATAAAAAAACCGGCCACATCAATTATAATCGCATTAAAGTTACGTGGACAATAAACTTGCAAATCATCATTGCAATCGAGTCCCAAAGGTCCGAAACATCGAGGTCAACCAAAGGTCCCTTGGAATCGATTACTAAGACATTAATCTATAGAAAGCTAGAAGCATCCGATAACTTGAGCAAACAATAAAAATTACAGGTTGCGACATCGAGTTAATCGAATGCAATTTGAATCAAATCGATTATTGTCTGAACAGTATCGAATCATTTACCATATTATAATGTAACGAGAATCTTAGTAGGTACCTACGTTCGAAATTTAAACCGTGATAAATTAGACTTACGACACAAATCCGTTTTTCTTAGTACACCAACGGGCTCGGCGGCAGATCAAAAGCGGTTTTTTCGCGGTATCATAATAGATCGTTTTACCCAGCACGTCTGCCCTTTACCTAGTAACACAAATAATGGCGCGTGCGCAAAAACCTTTCATAATCGTGCGGCGCGCTGTCAAACAAAAGACGACACTCGACTGGTGGATTTAAATACCAAATTCGTACGCATCCAAAATGGCGGTTATGTCAAAATCGGTTTTAGAAACATGACATTGGACGCGATCGTCGAGACAATGCGTGGTTCGAATTTGAATTAACACTAGTTTTATCAAATTATCGTTGAACGTTCCGGTCATAATCTGTTACGATATCTTTGGTTTTTAGTAACTTAATTTTGTCTTCACTACTCAAGGTTCAAGCCATGTCTTTCCGCATTGTAAGGACACTATACAACACATTGTGCTAAAGAAAGTCGGTGACTAGACAAACGGAAATAGGAAGTTTTATTGTTTGTGTTATCTAATTTCCGGTGACATGGTAGATTGAGGTCAAGTTTAAAGAGCTTTGTGACCTTAGCAGCCACAAAAAATGGATCTAATGGTCCTAGGATCTTTGAGAATATAGTAAGTTTTTCTTTGTTTTGGTCCTAATTGACGACGTAATCATTAAATTGCAAGGATTGCAAACAATCCTCGTACTTAGTGGAGAAGTGGAGCACGTAAATTCCGGGTCATCAGCATGTACTTATGCCAGTATTGTTTTAAACATTTATATTTATCCTACTAATAATATATATATGTTTATGTATAAATAATAAATGTGATAGTTTTTATGTTTATTACGCAATCAGGCAAAAATTGCTGAATGGATTTGGATGAAGTTTGGCACACAGTTTATAACCTCCACCCTAATTGCGTTACACACTATTTATCACAATCTGAATCATTTTGGAGCCTATTACTAATCCATTGCTTCATATGTTCGAAAAAATTGTCTGCTCAACAACGTAAATAACGCAGTGAATGTTGTTGAACTGTCAAAATGAAAGCTATTCCTACTGTTAGTGTGTTACGCAATTACCCCGCTGGATTGACACAGGATATTTTAATTCCGGTAGGACGTTCCTGTGGGATAATTTCCGATAAAACGCGGGCGAGGCCACGGGCAAATGCTGGTTTCTAATAATTAACAATACAAATAAAAGAAAAATACCGCCACAGATGATTTTGAAAACAAACGATCTGTAAAAATTATGCGGAGCGAATTCTTAGTCCGCCAATGACACGATTATACTTAGCCGTAACTGTTTTTGTATGAAACACTATGCTTTATAATTAAATCTAAATTACAGATGAAATAACCGTAATAATGTCAATGTTAGGAGCAGAAAAAATATTAACTTCAAGTCGTGATATGGAGTCGTTGATCGTTTTACAACTTTTTTTTAGAGTTAACTCAGAGCTTCTTATATCTTAGAAAAGGGACACCCTTCATTCTTTTCTTTAGTTAAAATACATAAATAAACACACGCTTTTTTCCTATGGGGTAGGCAGAAACTATAGAACACCATCTGCTACGATATTTGCATACATACATTCACACACATACATGCATATTTCGTTTTCTTCATCCACGATCATTCATACATCATCAATGATTAGTAGGTAATTAACCAATTTGCAAGTCAAACCATAAAAAATACAACCAATCGTAAAAAAATTTGCCATAACCAATAAAATCACACAATTCAAAATCCGAACCAAGTCAGTGTGTTTGAGATCAATCATCACGCCGCGTTCGTGATGCGCACACGCACTCGTTTCGCCTTACATAATCCATCTTCACACGAAACGATGGCACGGCTGTAT
Organism: Griposia aprilina; assembly: GCA_916610205.1. Taxonomy (NCBI): domain Eukaryota; kingdom Metazoa; phylum Arthropoda; class Insecta; order Lepidoptera; family Noctuidae; genus Griposia; species Griposia aprilina. Next base: position 13,468,670 of record OU744304.1, on the reverse strand, counting down.
TACACAACTTACTTTAATTGCATATTGTTCTACTGAGCTTCATTTAAAATTAGGTGAACAATGAATTATCGTGGTAAATGAGAAATGACAAATGACAATCGAAAGAATAAATGACAAATGGCAATCGAGTGATCAAAAGAGTGTCGGGAGTTCATTTCGTGGAACAAATTAGACTTGGCTTAGAGAAGAGCTTACTTGATAGTTTGTACCATGTTAGTGGCATACCACACAGGTCACTTCCTTACTACTAAGACTACGGGACTACGGGACTACGGGACCCTATTATTAAGACTCCGTTGTCCGTCCCTCTGTCTGTCCGTCTGTCACCAGGCTGTATCTCATGAACCGTGTTATTTAGATAGTTGAAAATTTCACAGATGATGTATTTCTGTTTCCGCTATAACAATAAATACAAAAAAACGGAATAAAATTTATATTTAAGGGGGCTCCCATACAACAAACGTGATATTTTTTGCTCGTTTTTGCTCGATATTGATAACGGCAACAGGTAGGCGCTTGAAATATTCACAGAATATTTAGTTATATATTCAATTTATACATAAATAATGAAATTAAAATAAAATAAAAAATATTTAAGGGGGGCTCCCATACAACGGACATTTTTTTTTTGCCGTTTTTATAGATAATGGTACGGAACCCTTCGTGCGCGAGTCCGACTCGCACTTGGCCGGTTTTTTTTATTGTGCAGGTTGTCAATGTTTGGCAGTAGATTTTTATACTACTTCACTTCTTTTAGCACGTATGGGTATTATAGGTACACGTACTCCCGTTTTTTGTTTGGGAAATCATCAAATGACCTCTTCCGCTCTGGGCGGAGCGGAAGGGCGTGTCCAGACTCTTACTGACTAAAACCCACCCGTGTTCCTTCAGCTGCCTGTGCGCCAGGGCCACGGTAACTCTTTCGAACAATCCGCGACCCCGGCAGGCATTGGCCCTATCGAACCCCGTCAATGATGCTGACATCTCTTTGAGGCGCGCGTGGAACACGACGCGCCGTCGACCCGGGCCTGGTCCTTACCGGACAACGAGCTGCCCATTGCTCGCCGTCCGTAAGCCCGCGCCTACGGTGGCCGGGACTCGGCAATCGACTCCCGACGCCCAGGGTGTCTCCTCCTGCGGCGACTAGGGGCTGAGGGCGCATCAATTGCCGCACCCTCACGCGCTCCGCCTCCTCCTTCGCGAGCATTACTACTTCGCAGAAGGAGGTGACGGCTTCCCATTCCCTCTCGCTCCGTACCATGGCCTGTACCATCGCCGCCACGAGGACACGGCGGTGCTCCGCCCAAGCTGGGCAGACCTCCACCGTATGCTTCACCGTGTCCTCCGGTCGATCCACACAATGCCAACACCCGGGCGTTTCCTCCCGCCTTAACACGTACTCCCCTGGCTTACATTTTGGGAAGGATAGGTGATTATAGTATGTTATTTCAGCACTGGACCACTGGTCCTGTTATCCAGAAAAGTGATGATTTTTCTCATGAAATGAAACCGTACGCGTCACTGGATATTTAAATATAAAAAGTTCTATGACTAATTAGTCAGGAAGTGTTTTAATTTATTATTTGCAAACAATTAAAGAGTATTTGCACTTGTACTGTAATGCGAGCAGGATGTATGACTGGCCAAGCGTGATTAAATAAAATAAACATTCGTTTTCTTAGAAAATTTTACAGGAGAACTAAGAAAATAAGTACTAAAAAGTATGACTAATCTGTTTTTCAAGCTGGTGTTAAACTAATCTATATAAATACGTTACTTCTATTATAATCATTGAGTCATCTTAATAAGATAGGTACTTATTGTACGGCGCACGTAATATATGTAGGTACGTATGTTGAAGCACGATTACACAACCCATAAATATCATATTGGCTTTTCTTAAATCTTTCTAAATTGGATGTATAAAAATAGTCTCAGATGGCGTACTCTGGATATTCAGCCAGATGATTGACGAGCTTGAAAATCTTCATCCAGTGCATACTGTACAGTTAACTCTGCTAACAATCTTCCTGACTTATGTTTCAAGACACGAAAAATTCTCGTAAGCAACATGTCGACGCGAATGCAAAATATCCTATTCAATTCACACACATATTACTATTTGATTTTATTAGAACAAAATTCTCAATTTTCATACAAACCTCATGCAAATGTAATTCAACTCACACAATTCGTGGGAGACTTGTTGAATTTCGTAATTCATTCAATGCAATTACTTCCTTGAGGTGGAAATCAAAACCACGACCCACATGCAGCGGTCAACTTTCTTAACCACTGACCGTAAATGTAGAAAACACATAACGATGTGATTATTTAGCTTAGAATTTGTATCAAATTATCACTCCTAGGTATATTAACGAACTTAAAAGGGCTAGTTGTAAAAGATGGATGCAAGAAGGAACATTCTCCAATGACTTTCATAAAGGATATACGGTAACTATATTTAAATGGAGAAAGGTTCTGGAGTTGTGAGTGTGACCGTGTAACGAAAGACCTAGCGTGGGTAGGCCCCCACAAGGTGGAGAGATGACCTGGTGAAGGTTACAGGAATCTAATGGATGTGAGAAGTAGAGGACTGATCGATTTGCCGACGCTTGGAGGAGGCCTAAGTCAAGCAGTTGACGTTTTTCGGCTGAAATGATGAATTAGTTTAGATTTCCCGACTAGTTTTGGAGTCAAGAGGAGTAATTCTGCCTGAGACCCATTTGCAAAAACCTTTTGGCGCCTAATGTTATTAATACCGTCTGCAATAAACTCACGGGCTGACGATTTAGACCCAACTAATCCATTTATCGTCTTTTTATCGTACGCAAAAAGGTTTGTTTATGATTTTATTCTTTTACAAAAAGGAGGTCACAAGGGTAGTCGACCGACCTGACTGGTTAAATACCGAACTTGGACAAAATTAAAGAGCCTTTGCTATCTACTGCGACACACTTAAGTCCATTTTTCCCATTTAAACTGAACGCGGCTACCACATCCGAACCGCGTTCAACAGCCTCAATATTCCACAACAATGGTGACACTGACAGCCTTTGAACGCAGTTTAGATATTGCTAATCGCGTTCAGTTTCATTGGTGACATTCGCCCTTAACCGCGTACCGAAAGACCCATTTAAAATACTAGAACTGAAGATGAAATATGTATGAGGTGGCCTTTTTTACAAACTAGTCTCATATACTCGTATATTCAGAAAATACCAGTAATTTAGCATAATCAACCTATAACGTTTCCACTGCCGGGACACAGGCCTCCTCTCGATGAGAGGGAGTGGGCCATAATCCACCACGCGGGCCCAGTGCGTGTTGGTGGACGTCTTCGGATTTTTGGTTCTAGGACATGCCGGTTTTCTCACCGCATTTCGTTCCATCCATTTGTTTTACCTGATTCTAAAATGCTCAAAATATGTATAAAATGTGTGTTTACTATGGTGCTTTGCACCCTATACACGATACGCATTTTATTCTTGTTATTTTAGCATCAAAAATGCTATTAGCAATTAAAAAGGGTATCAAGAGGACTTAGGGCTCACAATAAAAACTGAAAACGTGTTTGTTTAATGACTAATTAATAGAATTGCAGCTGCAAAAGCCATAACTTTTGGCATAAATTATAATACCCTTCTGAACTGAAGGGAATCTGTTGGCAGAAGGTTGTCAAAAATATTTCCTTATGGGCAACCGAAATTCCACCAAAAACATTAAATATCTTAAAAAATGTCTCCATTATCTGTTTGTTTTTCATTAAATCCAATTAAATGCAATGCAATAAGAACTTAGGTTGTCCATCAGCTGTTATACTTATTCTTAAAAAAAAAACATATTATTATAGCCAGCCGTTACGCTCTGTTATGCAAAGATTTCTAGACCAGACTAAAAGAACAGACGTCTATATTTACTTTTCAAATTCCGAATCTTCATTCGGCCAGGAGTTCAAACTACAGGTCATTGATACAACTTTACTGTCTATGGTTTATTTTAAAATGCATTTAAGACTCTATGGTGATAATGACTATGAAGGCTGTGCTTTGACTTTTGTTTGTCTATGTTTTTAATATTATTTAGAGTGATACATGTTGTGTGTAAAAATGAAATTAGCGGTACCTTACGTGAGGTCGACTGCGTACTCTAAGGCTAAATGAATTTTTGAAGGGTACTCCAGAATAATCTTTGACAAAATTTTAAAGGACATCGACACAATGAGTGTGTTGTCACTTTTGGTGCAAAGTTAAGTTTATATTTTCGTGAAGGACTTGGATATCGATTTCAATCTGCAAGTATATCCGATGTCTGATAGCCAATGGTTTCGGTGTGTGTTCTGTTCTTTGTTTCGACTTTTTAGCCAAAACTACATTAATTTTATCGTCTTCGCCAACATGTTATAAATAAAGCCTCATTACGAAAACGAGTAGCCGGTCTACTTTATGTGTGGCCAGTGACAATCAATGTACATGTGTAATTTTAGTGTGATTCATTTATTTTAAAACACTATTTGTTCGTTTTTAAATGTCAAATACATCAGAGACTAAGGTAAAAATCGAGAGACACCATTCCGTTTTTAAATGTTATTCATGTCACGACTTCACACTTATACCGTGAGACCTCAAGGACAAATAATAACCTTTAGGGTCTTTGGCCTACCTGGTCACTGGCCATTTCCACAGACCGTGGAAAGGCCTTATCATACAGTCATACTTAAAGCCGGTTCCACAGAATCAAAGCAATTTGTTCGCTAATGTGAACGAGCCTTAAAATAGTGCTGTAACTACAGTTTAAGTTTAGTCGATTTTCTGTCGACTGGAAAAAAACGATTAATTTCAAAACTAATATTAGTTATGTAAATTACAATTTAGATGCCAAACCAACAAATAGGCAATTTTAATACAAAATAAAGTTTTTTGCTAGCAAAATAGTTAATACGTAATAAGAAGGCTATAACTTTATTCAATACTAACGTTTGTGAAATCGCTAGTACTTTTAACGACTAATTTAAGAAGACCTCTGCAGTACTTTAAGATCAATGACTTTTATTATTAAATTTCGTATAAGGACAGGTCAACATGTCCTGGTTATGTTTGTCTGTTTATTTTATGTTTGTTTGTAAACCACTTATTTGAAGAGCCAGAGGTTAATACGTCATTACTGAATCAAATAAAGTTATTATTTCTTTAGTAATTCTTGAATAAAAATGCATTATGAATCATGATTAGGCTCCCTATAAAATTTGATTATTGCTTAAGGTAAGTAAATAAATACATTTCAATTAAAATTAGATATAACATAATATCACGCCTGTAACCCCGAAGGGTTAGGCAGCGGTGTACCTATAGTAACACCCATATTTCGCCAGTTACGTTTAAGTCCCATGTAATAGGGGGCGAGCTTATTGCTATCAACCTGGCATACATCTAGACTCAGAAATTTCACATGAAAGACGGATGGATATAAGTGAAGATTAATATCAAATCTATCAGTTTTAGATCGAGATTCATGACTGATCATCGTTTTATAACAAGGCTTTAGCATCACTAATTAACGACTTAACCCTTGAATCTTCATGAAGAAATAATTTCTAAAATTCCTTTTTATTTCCAACATAGCTTGTCAGTTCCGTTCCACAGTTATTCTCATCATCTTTCAACTCACAACACTTCTTAACATCCCATAGATAATTTCTCGAGACACAACAGAAGAAAAATGTTTCATTCATGAGCAGAATTTTCTCTCAAAACAGCGGCCCTACAAGACTGGTAAATGTGAACATCCTGTATAACCCCCCGGACGACTTTCGACGCGGGCATTACATACAGGACGTTTAAATGATGCGGCGATTATTGTGATATTACGGTGTTTAGAGGTGGGCAATAAGATGTCTCTATTTAAATTTAATTTTGACGTTTATGTGTGTACAGTCGCCAGCACATCAAGTTACCACAAATTTTCAGACTTTGTCATTCGATTTTAAATTTAATCATCAAATAAATTAAGGTTTAAAATCGTTTGGAGAAATTTGACAGTTTCGTCTAGCTTGACCTGCTGGTGACTGTACATTCGTTATTGTATAATTTTTCTGTTACAAAGTGTTAGCATTGTATTATTTGTTGCACTTCATCCGCATCTGCCTAGGCTGTTCACAACTATGTTGGGGTCGGCTTCTAGCCTAACCAGAGGCAGATCAGTATTTCACAAGGACTCAAGGAACGACTGCCTATTATCTGACCTCCACAACCCAGGTACTGGGCAATACTATATCCCTTAGTAAGACTGCTTGGCAGACCTTCGGGCTTCTGACTAGCCTTAACGACTGTCAAAGCTCTACAAATGACAGCCGGGACCAACGGTTTAATGTGGTTTCCGAGGTACAAAGGGGTTTACCCGTGCGGCTGTTATTATTAACCCACGAGCCCATTTGTTGTACTTCACATTGATTTATTAAAAACTAGCTGCGCCCCGCGGTTTCACCAGCATAAGTCTCGATCCCATGAGTATATCGGGATAAAAAGTATTTGATGTCCTAATCAAGGTCCTGGTCTACCTATGTACCAAATTTCATCCAAATCCATTCAGACGTTTTAGCATGAAAGCGTAACAAACAAACATACAAAAATCAAATAATTTCTCTTTTTATTATTCGTTTAGATAGATTAGAATTAGTGACGCACTCTGAGAAGCTTATCTTTTCTTTTTATAATCGCCTAAATAGATAAAATAATCGACTAAAGATGCAGTTGGTCAACAAACATAATTGAAAATTTATGTTTGCAAATAAATTATTGATGACCATAAGTAAATGGAAAAGTTCATCATTTAGTAGTAAAACGAATTCCCAGGTGCAAACCTAAAATCCTAAATGGCATTATAAAATTACAAAAAAAAACGTTATAAACGAGAAAAAAACAAGCAAGTGTTGTCATATTGTGTCATCAATAAATCATAAATTGAATAAACATCTCTATCGTATTCTATTTTTAACAATATTTAAAATAACACAATTTATTGAGTGGATTGGATATACTTTGCCAATGAGACAAAAGAGTATTAAAGAGTAAACAAAGAGTACTAAAGTAGCTATTAGAATAATCAAGTCGTGACAAAAAAGTCATTGTCTCTCGCATTCAAAAAAAAACTGAATCGTCTACCAACTGTCAAAGTGTTCTTACATATTTCATTAAACCTTACTTACAAAGAACAATAGTAAAATAAAATGACTCAAAAGTATTCGGAAGTAACACTGGACCGGTTGACCATCGCAGGTTGTAGCCACGAGAATCGATTCACGATATCGATACACTCGATTTCCGATTACCGATACAATCGAATAATGTTGACAGGGGATTAAAATAGTTAATTAATTATCGATATGCTGTTTTGTTTGTAATGTGACAAGTTAGACCTTCACAGGTCTTCCTTGTACAGTAGCTGTAGAAACTGGTAGTTTTTACGTCATAATTACTAAAAATTCTGTGTTACTAATGCCTATAAATATACCAATCAAGTCAGCCTATCGCAGTCTACTGCTGGACATAGGCCTCTCCAATGCTGCGCCACAACACCCTGTCCTCCGCCTTCCGCATCCATTCTGTCCCAGCCACTTTCTTAAGGTCGTCGGTCCATCTAGCTGGGGGGCGTCCCACACTACGCTTGTCGATACGCTGTCTCCACTCTGGGACTCGTCTGCTAAGAGTATAAATTGCAAACAAAAAATGTTGCATTTTACAACTGTCTATATAGATTCCCAAATCAGACCATAAAAATGCTTGACATGGCTGAAGTTGGCCTATAATATTCCCACTGCTGGGACTCAGGCCTCCTCACAAAGAGAGGGGTAGATGAAATTCACCACGCTGGCCCAGTGCAGGTTGGTGGATGTCACATGTCTTGTAATTTTAGGCTCTGGGAAATACTGGTCTTCTCACTACGCTTTTCTTCACCATTTTCTAAGAAAACTTAGAAATCATTGTCTACTGTATATATGACCTCGTATTTTTATGGGTTAAATGTGCAATATCGCAACATTTAATAAGCTCAAAAGCCCTAATGACCACAAACACGTTATCCACATGTCATTACCTACACTATCAAGCAATAAAACCAATTTCAAAGCGGAAATTGGCAACCAATAACCAATAAGCCAACATCACGTAACAGCAACACACCAAGAATGGTTACGAAAACTTTTTTTTTAACCTAAAAACCTTCGAGTTTGATCTTGGACTGGATTAGAAACATTTTGTCATTGTAGTTCTCGTGTCACGTGGACGTTAAGTAATTTTTAGCTGGTATACATAATTCATTGCAAAAATCTCATACACCTTACTCCATAAGGCTAAAGGTGGTTTTCGTTTAGCATTCTTAATGGGTCTGAGTTTGAGTGTCTAGCTTAATTGCCAAAGCATGTGTGTGCATTTTTATTTTGTGTTTCATTACGTAAATCTCGTTTATTGTGTTTTATCTGATAACGGTATCTGAGGCTGTATGGGCGATGAAAGATAGGTGAGAAGTTCCGGGTTCTTATCATTGAAATTAATTCTATTATCTTCGTGGGAGCTATGAAAAGATGCATGCTGTATATTGATGCATTGATTTACGTTAGAGATGGGGAGTTGTATTTTTCATCTTCTTCAATAATCACCGTGATAGCACATTTTGAATTCAATGGTAGTGAAACTAAATAATTACGAGTATATTATCTAATCATCCTTTCGCTATAAAAATTACCCGCAACCAATTTCTTAAGTATTTTATGCCACACTGACTCTCGTGATTAAAACTTTTCGCAGACGACCTTTTTCGCTTGACTGATTGAAAGGGGAGGGTTTAAAGTGACCAGCAGACCAAAAAATAGTGTTACTAGCTCAAGGGTTGATAATAGATCTTTTCAACCAATAGACTGTTATTATTAGGTAAAATTGCCTATCTCTAGTTTATTTATTCTGCAGTGTCTTTGACGTAAGACATGATGATAAAGGTGAAGTCAAAATGGAGGATTATGAAATCAAAACCATAGGCAAGCAGGTCGATGACCTCGAAGCCAGCCGTCTTGTGCAGATGCCATATTTGTAAATTCGTAATGAACCTTTACAGATTTCCGAATGAAAGGAAAACATACTACAAGATACAATCACAAATCTATACAAAGCATATAATTACACATTCACCACCAACATACAAATCTATCAATTGTTCAAAAAAAAATGTACATAGTTCATCTCAAGCAAGCGTCTATCTTTGTGATGCTGTATTGCTGTTGACGTTTAAGTGACATGGCGTCGACCGCCATATTGACGAGACGTAAAAAGTGCAAATGTGCACACAGCTTGATATGTAGCCGTGTGTACCTGCACGTTTATTACTTTTTTGAACCCTACTCGACCTGTCATACATCGTTCGAATATTAAAATCATAAAAAGATCACCACAAGTTATTATTTTATGTCTATCTGTCTGTTTGTGAAGTTTTTACAGCTAAACTGCTGCGCTGATTGCGATAAGAATTACCACATAGAGGGCGGTTCTTTTTATAAGATCTTTTCACGGAATCTAGCTCATATCTAGGTATGCTAGTTTCCAGGTTAACCAGATGAAACTAAACAACAGTTTAATCGAGACTGACTGCTAATAAGGCTTCAAAACTGAATTACACGTAAACATAGATGCCTTTTGATCACTTTGTTATTTCTCGTCATTCAGTAGATCGATTGTCACACTTATTGACCTTCAGACCGACCGTTAATATTATAAAATAATTTTTTTGCATCTTCGTTTAGCATTGTAGTGTTAGATTCGAATATGTATAATGCAGTGACACGTGTAGGCTGTGACTGTGACCTTTGATCAGGGGCCTAGTAGACAGAGCTCATATTATTTTACTGTTATTTTTAGAAATGATCCGCTTTTTGACCCTCGACAGAAAAAGTGGGGCATTACAAGTTTATCGTGTGTATCTGTGTCTGTCTGCGGCATTGTAGCACCAACACGGCTGAACCATTTTTTTTTGTTTTGTTTGAAAGGTGACTTAATAGAGTTTTAATAACTAAAAAAAAAAAAAAAAATTTTCAGCTGTTTTTAGAGGGTTTCGTTTGTGTCGGGGGTTATTTTTAAATTTAAAATTTATTTACAGCTATTGTACGATCTTGACTAATGGCTTCTGATAATTCATAATGTTACTGTTCAACGAAGAAAAGTTTTTGTGTGTCCAGTTATTGAACATCGTTTTGACTATCTGTGATCTGATCTTATCATCTCTTTTCGATTTTGCACGAAGTGCTATTTAGTTGAGTGAGCCACATAACCTCATCCATAACAAAATCATGACTTCTTAGGTAAACATAATTGGTACCTATCATTGATGATGATAGCAAAGCATTAGTCCAAGACTAGCTTATTAACAGACGAGAGGTTAAACCTGTGGTCAATAGGAGTAGGAGTGAGGAATAGGAGTACAAATGTCTGGCTTAGAATTTGAAATTCATATCTACAAGAGACCTTGACTCATTTCATTGGAGGTCAAAATAGCCTGTCATTCGATTTATTACAGCTGTAGAATCTTATCCTTAAATAACTTACCGCTACTTTGTATTTGTAAAATGATGTGTGTCCTTACCTGAAATGACAAAATATCACATTAATATAAACAAACAGGTAAAAAGTCCTAGACCTATGAGAATCTAGACACCATAACTTGACTCGAAGGTTTACATCAATCATCTTCAGCCCCGAAAACAGGAAAATACATAATAAAATTAGTTATTTGTCAAAGGACTAAAATGCATGCTTAAATGTTGAAAGCTAATGCTTTCAACATATTTTATTATTTCCAAAGGGAACAGCCAAACTCTACTGTAAAAATCTCACCGGGAAAACGTAGATGAAGTGAGCTGTCATTCCACTTGTGGCGGCATCTACATCGCCACATACGAACTACGCATCACACTGACGTCACGCAAATTCCTGCATCGCGCAAGTAAAGTTTACCGCGCAACTAGAATATATAGAACGTCCCGATGTCAATCGTCGTACGGTAGCCCACCAGACACAACACTTGTTTAGTCGGAGGATCCCCCCTTTTGGATATTCACATTTGCTGATATTCACACCCTGTTTCTCATACTTCTATACACTTGATGCTGGGGATTGACACTATTAATAACTTACTTCAATCTCACTTCCCCTAAGTTGTCATGGCGAGTTTCTTACAGAATAGATTAGCTGGGGTAACGAGCATCGTCTGTAATGGTTATATTAAAAGTTACCTCAATTAATGTGCCTAGCTTTTTCTCAATGATATTAGGGTCGGCTTTTAGTCCAACCAAATGCAGCTGAATACCAGTATTTTACATGGAACGACTGCCTATCTGACCTCTACAGCCCAGTTACTGGGTAATACAATAATACCTCTTGGTAAGACTGTATATCGAAATCCACCCATGGGAAGCTAAATATATTGCATTATTTTGGGCAAAGGTCAAAATCCACCATTCCCCGACCTTGATCGACCATCAACGAAGGCCCAGAATGATTCAGTCATCAAACATATTAGCAATGTCCAAACAAATTGTCCAACGTTCATAAAGTAGCTAGTTAAACAAATAAAGGTCATGAACCTCACAAATAATTCGGTTCTTCCTGCCCATGCTCAGAATTCGTCAATATTCGGCAATGTTCGTGCAATCCGCCATTTTGTTTCATAGCTGTTAATATTGCGTGGTTTACGCAGCGTTGCGAAAAAGTAGTGCAATGTCTGGTGCTAAATGTTGAAGTTGCACGTGCCCAGCCACGCGTTTAGTGCCTGGTGTACAATACAGCAAATAAAAGAATCGTGAGGTTTGTCTACGTTCACTTCAATAGACTGCACTAAGGAAGCTGTGTAATGTGATATCATAGTAAACTAGTTTCTTTAGATATCAAAGTGTGACCCAATATCACCTGCCAAACTATTCTGTAAAAATCTCACAATAAAAAAAAAGTAAACACTCATTTCACCCATTAGATCAGCTGTAGTGTAGTGCGCTTGGCTAAACCGTTTACGTATAGCACCTACCACGCCCACAATTAATGGATTTGTAAAAGTACAGTTCATAAACCATTTTAAAATTTCCTAAAAAGTTTGTTAAGCGTCAGTTTTTCCAGTCCTATCAGTGAACATGCAATTCTATGCTTCACCTAGATCTAGTCCTCGTATTTATAGGAATATACAAATAAACGGGACAGTTGGAAATACAATATAATGAAGTAGGTAATAAGGTTATTTATAAGAATACTACAGAAATCAAACCTTTTGCCAATAAGGCCAAACTGAATGTCTCAAAAGATAACAACAGTTGTACCAGAAACCGCACCTTACTCCAAAATTATAAACTCGACATACACACCACCCAACCCATTACGCTTTCGACAATAAAGCATATAACAGCCTAAACACCTGCGTCAGGTGTAGAAAGGTGCAGTTCGAACCATGACCTGCAGGCCCTAGTTCCATTTCCTCGTCGCGGTCCAGCTCGCTTGACCTTGCGACAAGGCCGAGAGACCGACGACGACATATTATTGATAGATTAGGAGTGATGATGATGAATGATACATGATAGATTACATTCATCTTCTTTTCGTATCGACGCGACGCGACGGTACATCGTTATATATGTTAATGTAGTCAATAACAACCTGACGCGCCTGGATTAACCGAAGGAGTTGGCAGATGTGTCTACGACTAGCAGGTATCCTACAACCACTTTTCGCTAGACACGTTTTAATCCCATGAATAATACAGGTGGCAGGGACGTGGAGTACCGTCTGTTATTATTGATCAAACGATTCTAGACACCTAAGCGTTGAAATTTTTCGTCGGTTATTAAAAAAAAAAAATGCTGTTCCATACATTTTTACCGCGTAGGTATTGCAGTTTTCTATGAAAAAGCAGTTTTTTTTTATAACCGTCGAAATTTTCTGCGCTATGAAGTTCTAATCATGTGCAGAAAGAAGTAATTATTCCAGACTTACAGTTTGTGCGTCGATATCCCTGCCACCCTATATTATAGATAGGCCATGCTTAATAACGCTAGCACTAGACCTCACTAGACCTCGAGACACTCAGATTAGAGATTTTTACTAGTTGTCTAGTCTGCTAAGTTTCTCAGTCATAGCATTAGAGCTATGCTTTGACTGCGAAACTTAGGATATCTCTCCCTATACTCAGATTTTTTTATATTGCTAGACCAAAATGACAGCTGCTATCAACCTTTTTTTTTAAATGACAACGATTCGATGAATCACTTATGAATTTGCCATACTACAACACTATGCTCCACGCTTGCAACATTTAAAAAAAGGTTGAACGCTGCTGTCATTTTGGTCTTACAAATTAAAAACCAGAGTTTAGATTATTGCCGATTATATCAGTGCAGCTATTTGTTACAAGGAGCTGTCAGATTGTTATCATAGTTAGATAGTGTCTGATAAGACACTGTTAATTGAGTGGGCACGTTGTGTTAAATAGATGAGGAAGTGAATTTGTCGGCGGAAGGGACAGAGAAACTCGTATTTATAGTTAGTATCATATAGTTCAATTCTTTTATTTGCTCCCCACGCTAGCATTGATCCGGCTCGAAGGACTAGTACTAGCGCGGGGAGCAAATAAAAAAGAAGTGGATTATATGAAATAGGCTTAATGCCGTTCTTATTACAATAATAAAACTGTCCCGGACAAAACAATTAAATGGTCAAGTTTGAGAGGAGAATCGTAAGTCGCGGTGGAGTCCGAGGAAGCGAGTGGTCATCGGGCCGAGCTGTGTCGCAGCCGCGCCTCGCCTCAGTTTGCCGATGACGCATTGATAATGCCTTCTGCTTATGCAGACCGTACGCAAGGTGTTGGGGTCGATTCCCAACATCTCAGGATATGAGTAAGAACAAAAGTTAGGAAGGATTTGATATCTACAGAAGGCCGCACGACAACGACCGTAGATGACCGACAACGTCTAAATAATAAAAATCTATGCTCTAATCAAATCACATTGCCATCGACCTTGTGACATATATGTGTGCATACAATTATAAACCTTCAGGTGGTACTCGTTTTCAGACCGGGACTGTACATATCGTACGAAACCACCCTTTTAAGCTAGTGTTCACTTTCGCACCAACCTGTTGAAATAATTACAACACTCCTAAATTCGTCACCTTACATAGTTGAACAAATATATTATGTTAGTATCAATTGAACGAAAGATATTCCTATAATCTAAGCAGCTAGGCGTTGGACCTTGCATATCAAAGGTAAGGCTCACATTCCTGTGCGTCGCCATTTGTACAAAACCTCATTACGGGCTAGACGTGTCAGACATCTTAATAACTAGACAGATACTTGTAGTTACTAGGTATTACATGCCGAAACGATGTGACGAATGATAGTCGAAATATCCAGGAAAAATCTTCAATTTAATACGTACAGACGAAGTACGAGAGGCACTTTAAGTAGTTAAATTACATTTAAAACCGCGTACGAAAGTAATGTACAAAATTATTTGCTATTTTTCAGTATCAGGAGACTGCACAAATGCAGATGGATGTGGAAGTTACGGTCAGTAGTACTTCGCAGTGTTCAACGTCCATATAACACTTTATATCGCTTCTGTACTCTAAAGCTAAAGAAATTGTTGTATAGTGGATGTTCAGATTGTTAAAGATGAAACATCTTTGGTTGTTCAGTGTTATACAGCTTTCATTTCTACAGTTAAGGGTCTGGTCTGACTATCATCTGAATAACTTCCATAAGGAATTGAAAGATTTTTACAATGTTAAATATACGTGTCCTTTAGAATGAAACTAAAGACTATTCCAACTGTAAAAATCCTAACTTTTTACCACATAAATATTAGTAGGTAGGTACTTAGACCCGATTTACCACAAAAAAGATGTACCTACCTAATTAACACGGATGAACCAAAAATTAATATGTAAGAGACACAAAAAAATTGTTCTATTCACCTACAAACATTGACATAACATCATAACGTTGCTCCAATACATGTAAGTTGATACACGATACATCGCTGACTGAACCAGAACTGTCAGATTGAAAGTAATAAAACGTCAAAACGAACCGTGACCCATGCATGTTTGCGCAAACTTATGAATATGCAGAAACACGAAAGTCTATCATTTGATAGTTGATACACATGCTGTGATCATTTTTAGAGCATTCTTTTTGGATTGTCGTTACGAAATAAACTTGATCTGAATGAAGACTTGTTCCATTCCAAGTAAAGGTGTCAAATAAGAAAGGGAAATATTTAACTGATCCTCTAAAAACTTTTTGGGCATCTAATGATAACACGCGTTTTTTAATAATCGAGCCTCTTTTTTAACTTTCTTGTTTTTTCTCACAGTAGGCTGCAGTAACTATAATAGTTCACCCTGACTAAATGGGCAACTGTGACATAGCGTGCGCGAGCCGAGCGAGCGGTGCCGCGAAAGAGCAGGTGAGCGCTACATCTAAGTTGGTCGCAGTTACTTGGCTATTTAGTATTTTAGAAACCCAAAATAAAATTGAATTGGGCTCACATTCATTATATTCGAGTGTTCAATAATATTTTCAGGAAAGCAAAATTGGAATTATTTGAGTCTCTATTAAATACATGTCAAGAAGAAATATACGAGTAGGAATCCTTATTGTGAAAATAAGTTTTACACATTATCTCTCACTCATGCAAACATTGTCGCAAATCAAATTGATGAAATTGACACTCCCACATGAAAACATGCAAAGGTAATATAAAGCGAAACAATAAATCTTTTTTACACTCCCGGAAAAAGATAAACACTTAGGGCGTTTTTACACAACTGAACCGAAATTCGTGAACAGACATAAGGAAACAATTTTTGAACAGATTCCAATGCGAGTTATTGTACTTTCCTGTAAATTGCTACTGGTTTAAAAGAGTTTTCGGATAAGGATTTCAATTGCCGGCGCCGACACAATCTAGATGTAAAACACTGAAAAGAAAATGACGTATAAAGTGTCTTAAAAGTTCTACTTACAGAAATTTCAACACAAAATATGTTTGTGTATGTTGTTATTTGTTATGTATCAACATATAATTTTTGTCATCATCATCAGCATAAATAAAGTACGACCCTTATAATTGAACATAATAAAGTGACCTTGTACATGTCAATATTAAGAAATGTGTACCTGTGAAGATACCAACGTCATAAAATTCGGTTGCTCACCCGGATGTGTACAGCCGCCCTTACCCAACTTATGTCCACAATTTTTGGGATAAACAGATCAGTTCTCCGAAACAATTTTATTGGCCAATTATTATTTTAAACACCTTCGACTGTAACGGATCTTCTGCGGTCAATATATCTTCATACCACTTATATTCATTTTGTAGTTCAAAGGATTTCGCGAACTTATAAATTACGTTTGAACAGATTCTCAGAAAACTAAAGTGTGAAACAGGTTTCATAGATAAAATAATGCTAGAGGTGATATTAATTAGTCCAGCTCGAACAACACCTGTGTTTGTGGGAAATTATCTCATTTGTTAATGGTGAAGCTGGCGTTGATGGGGGTCAGTAACACCTTAACATGTTTTAGTTAATGCGGTTTCAATGACAGCCATCCATCTTTGCTATGCCTGTTCCGAACTAGAGGATTGACTTCTGGTTTGACTTGATTAGAACTGCATTTCAATATCTTACATTTGAGATACTGCTTAGAGGTACTCACTGATAAACATCTTATACCTATCAAGTATGTTTTCAGCTGCTAATCATTCTAAAATGAAGATACAATTTTAAAACATAGGATAAAACCAAGATAAGATAAGTCTTTATTTGCCTTGAACATTGTATAAAGTTGTTACAGTCAGGTATTATATATAAAAACGTTTATTTGGAACAATAAACACAACACAAAGTACAAAAACTAAAACGATGATAGCTGTAAAAGTATAAACTGTAGCGCAGCTAACAACGCCCCACTCCAGATACAGAATGGAATGATGTTCCATGCCAGTGCTTAAAAGGTAAAGTTAAGATAGTTAATTAATAATAAAATAAAATAATAAAAAAGACAAAATATAAGATACAAAAATAAAACAGTACGGGACATGAATTGGGATGTTGAGTTAATATATAATTATATTAATCTAAAGTCCACATGTTTAGCTATACAGGATATGTATCAATTGCATGTAAAATAATTATTAGTAAATTGTTGTTCAATGTCACAGATAAAAGGTGAATACAATAATATAATAGTTTTATCTCAGCATTATCCGCAATAACTAAAGTCCAGAAATTTCAAATCTTGAATGTCGTAAAACATATGTACTTTCAGCCATTTCAATAATCTGTTTTTAAATGAGTTAATATTATATAATAATTTTATTTCTTTTGGTATGTTGTTATAAATGAGTATACAGTTACACATGACTAGGAAACTTTTCGCTTACTTGGCTGATTTAGGAGCATCCTGCAATACAAGTCTGCATGGATCTCTATTTCGAGAGTTCATTTGATAGGCTTTTTTGAACAATACATTATTAGAACACCCAAGGGACTATCATCCTGATATCTGCCGATCTTTTCTGTGAAAATCTCACCTTTAAAACTAAGGTGAACTCTGCTTGCGCGATGCAGGATTTTGCGTGACGTCAGTGTGACGCGTAGATCACATGTGGCGATGTAGGTAATTGCATTGTAATTGCTTCTTGACATACGTACATATATTTACGCCTCTCCTAATAGACATCTGCCAGTTAATTCTGTAGAAATCTCAGAATTTTTTGAAGAATAGTTCCAGCTATCCTTTCGCTTTACTCACGATATAAATATTATAAAGTAATAGCGTCTGCCACTAAATATCAACTTAGTTTCACTAACATTTCACAACCCACCAACAACGATATTACTGCCAACACCTAAATAAGCTGCTTAAAGCTCCAACATTTACGATGTGCAAGAGTTGATTGATTCGCATCTTTATTACCCAACGTGTCGTTACCTCTTTGAGCCCGATTTACGATGAGAACGTAAATTTGTATATTTTAGGTTTTTGGACACTTTAAAAATGTTGTATTTTGTATTATTCTTGTTAATTTATTTTCTGGTGTTTTTCCTTGTAGAGGAATGAGGATCAGGGCGTAAAGTTTACTCATCCGCTATAGAAAAGGGAGGATCCTTCGACGAGACGGGTGTTATGTCTGGTGGGCAACTGCCCGAGGATTGATGTCGGGACGTTGTATACAGGGTCAAATTAAATTAGCTAGCGAAACTTTGCGATGGTGATGGGTATCGAAATCAAAACACGATAAAGTAAACATGAAACAGTTTTTTTTTTGTGACTACCTCGTTGGTCTAGTGGTCGCAGGTGCTACTGCTGAACATGAGATCCTGGGTCCGATTCCCGGGTCGGGCAAAGTGTTATAGGGTTTTTCCATCTGGAATTTCTCGGTAGCAGTCCGGACTCTGGATTTGTGCCCGGTTGATGGCAATAGGCTCGCCCCCTATTACATGGGACTTAAATATAACTGGCGAAATGTGGGTTTACTATAGGTATACCTCTGCCTAACCCTTTGGGGAATACAGGCGTGATGTTATGTTTATGTTATGTGCTTTTTTTATTTTTTTATTGTGGGTCGACGAGTGCTGATCCGTTATTACTTGAAGTATAAGTTGACAAAATCTGTTTTATTTGGTTTTATCGTGTTTAGATATCGAAACCCATTACGTCTGTGAAGTTTACTTACATAAAAAAACTCAAGATATTTCAAGTGACTATATTAATTGCGGTCGATGACCCCACAAAAAAAATATTATCAAATTAGTTGCTTTTTTGTTTTACCATTTTTAAATGTCGATACTAATCACGCCTGCGGAGTTTCGCTAGCTAATTTAATTTGACCCTGTATATGCCAGTCGCGCGGTAAACTTTGATTGTGCGATGCAGGAGTTTTGCGTGACGTCAGTGTGATGCGTAATTCGCACTGGGCGTTAGAGCTGCCGCTACATCCTTAACTTCCGTCCAGCTATATCTGTCTCATCACGCCATTTAAGCTCATAATTATTCGTACGTTTTTCTAAATAATTGATGAATAAGTGTATAATTTTGCGTCATGACAAAAATGGGGATTTTTATCAACAGATTTATGTAAATCAAATAGTTTTCCGGTCTTATCTTAGTTATTGGTTTCCCCTATACCTACAAATACTTATATGTCATAGTAATTCCGTAAATAAATATTATTCTTCCTTCCTTTTTTACATAACACGATATTAAGACTCATCTTTACCAAAAGATCAGCTAAATTTATACATAGATACCTGTATCATTGGGTTTTTCTATTAATATAATTCTCAGAGACTTGAGTTGATATTTATATAGACCCCTAATACATGGAACTTAAACATAACTGGCGAAATGTGGGTGTACTCCACACATCTGCCCAACTTATCGGGAAAACTGGCGCGATTTTATGTACCTATGTAATTATTGCAGAAGTATCAAACTCAACTCAAAGCATTTGTTTCAATTAAACCATTAACAGGCACTTTCGAATTGCCAAGGAGTCGATCAGTCAGAAATATGGAGCAAGTTGCCCATTCCAAAACGTGGTAGGCACCTATGGAGAAGAACGGGCAATAAACTCCATGGACTCTCTGTTAAATTATATTGTTACAAATATTAGTCAGGTGGTTAGATATCATCATCAATTCTGATGATCATCAGGGAGTAGGCATCAAACTGTGATGATCATTAATCCAAGGTAAATAATCTAGAATCCAACATTGACAAATAGTAACATTAACTTCAATGATTACCAAGAAATGGCCGTAGTCAATAGAACTTTACATAACCGTAAACCTAGCATCTAAGCTAAAAATAGTGACCACAAGCCCGGTCAATATCCTATACAAGTATTAGAGACCCAGTTGCATCACATTAGAAGTATAAGTACCAAACAAATAGTATTTATGTGATTGATGATTTTTTAAACCACAATAACGGTGTTTTAAGTTATCCTCTTGAACGTCAGGTAAAGAGGTCAATATACTGGACAAAACTCTTTGATATATTGTGGTAAATCTATGATCTATGTTGCGAAGTTTTAAAAACATGGATGCGTCATAATGGTCAGGGAAAAAACATGCGATTTTAAACATAGCTGTTCCATTGATCGAAGATAATACATGTGTGTGCATTTCATAATTTGTTTTTTTACGAACCTTTCTTATCCCCGGGCTCTCTTATGCTGGGCAAAGGCCTCCCTACTCTCTTTCCACCTCTCTCTGTCCAGAGCTGCTAAGGATCTTTTGAAGTGAAAACTTCTTTAGCCCCGCTATGATTTGTAACTCGATGAAACGAAAAAGTGACATTAAAAAGAGACAAACATGTATCTATAGGATATAACGTGCGAGAGAATGAGATAGAATACAGTCTTGATATTCACATTTTTGAAGGTTTCACTTCTATCGCATGTGTTATTGTAGGAGTCCAGCTCATCCCGCCATCTCCGTATGGGCCTGCCGCTATGTCGTTTACCTTTTGGTATCTTCATTAGTAAACTCGAGATAACATGAACTTCTGTGATGAAATTACTTTCACCCTGAAATTCAGATGATGCCAATTTGGTTTTAGAAAGACATATTCAGTTAAATCTCATAATTATTTACGATGTTATAACTTTTTAATCTAATCTTTACCGTCAAAGCAAATCTGTGCTTGACTCACGATCAATTACATATTAATGATGATTTAATGCCAGATTAAAGTTTATGGCATTTTTTCCCATTATTATGGGAGAATAAAAATCACATTAAAAACTTTACGGCAGGTCATTATCAGGTTCATATGTCAACGCACCAACATTTTATTAGACAATATTACCGGCATGGTTACTTTACATAGTATATTGTTGATTTGTACGTAAAGCGAACTGTCCATTAAATTATATATGAGGGAAAAACACGAATGGAGTTCAGTTTCAAGAAGAGACAAAATATCAAAACTCATTTGTTCAAACTAGGCTGAAAATCACCACTTTTTGAACGTCAAAATTACACGAGACAGTCCCCTAAAACGCCCGCCCTTCATCAGTTATACTAGTGCTTTAGCTGGAAAGAAGAAGTGGCGCTAGAAACTCCCCAGCAGCACAGCTGTCTGTTCAGTTAGAACGACGAAGGCCGAACTTCATAAGCTGAAGAAGACAATAGATGAAGAAAAGGAAATAACAATATTAAAGATACCTATCACATACGTTTAATACATAATACTTTGTGTAAATTATTTTATCACCACTACTCTTAAAACGGTGAAGGTAAACGTAGTGAGGTAGCCGGCATGTCTTAGAAACAAAAAATCGAAGACATGTGGCATCCAAACAGCACTGGGCCCATGTCGTGGATTATAGCTCGCCGCCTCTCACAGAGAGGAGACCTGTACCTCAACAGTGGGAAAATTATAGTCTGATTAAGCTTTGCATATCACATCACAATATAAAACGACTACATTACGTAGGAATCTGTCGACTTCCTGCTCTTAAAGGTGACAAATATATATTAAGTAGATACACCATCTTCTCAACCATTAATATTCTCAGTTTGACCCCACAATTACCACTGCTATTAATTAAAATATGCAAATGTATAAGGAAATCTCTTTTTAAAATTTGAAAACCCAAGTCCAGACGTATGAGACACACATTAATTTGATATAATTTAGAACGATACTCCTGATATTAATATTACTGAAGATTTATATGAAGACATTCGTACGTTCTTTGAAATAAACGTGGTAAGAGAAGTTGACAAATTTATTGTATTGACAGATAAAACATTTCGGGTTGGTGTTGAAATGTTCGGAAATGTGACATATGATGTTAGAGACAAAGACCGTGAGAAGATTTTACACGTAGACCTAATAACACACACAACACACACACACACACACACACACACACACACACACACACAGTACATTACAATACGTGCAACAAGATATAACATAGAAAATTAATGAATGTAAAAAAAGTAAATGTATATAATAGCAATAGCAGAGCCAAGATTGTTTAAAATAAGCAGCAGAATAGCGAGAACATTTTCAGGGCAGGTGATATTCTGGGCTTCATCACCATCATCATTCTGTTGCCCTTATCAATTTACTTGGCGCGCATTCCAAAATAAAAAAGGACTCTTTGTACTTTCTTCTTTGATAACGTAAACTAATTGATATTAAAATTTACGCCGTTTGAAACACATATATTTATACACATTCCTACCGCCTTTACTTAAAACACTGTCTACCTGAGAAGGTAGACAGTGTTTTAAGTAAAGCATAAAAACCAAAACAAGAATATTTTCTCTAATATTCTTGTTTTGGTTTATATGCTCTCTTCTATCTGTGAAAACTTTGAATTGGCTTCCATACTTCTCTATTAGTCGTCATCTCGGTAGTCACCCCTTTTCTAGTCATATCATCTTTCACAAATTCCTTTCAACGTGTCTTTGGTCTTCTCCTACTCTTTCGTAGAGGAGCCCCTTTCACCCTGCATAAGCTTGCTCAAAACCCTCAGGACTCCCCTAACAATTATATTCATATATAATTTAATATGGTCTTGCTATATAATTGTATGTCAAGCCAACAGAACCTTCGACTAATCCATAACCTTCGATCAAATGGCACTTCCATAAAAAAATCATAGGTCTTCGTTTATTAAAATAGTAGCTTCTGCCCGCGACTTTATCTGCATGAAATTTCGGCTTTCCTGAACCACCGCGTCGCTGCGCATCGCCTGCCCGCGATATTACTACGTTTTCGCTTAGCGTTCTTTCTGACTTTTTTCTTTTTACTCGGCTCCTACGGGTCGTAGCGTAATGTCAGCGTAAAACCTTCCTCAAGAATAATGCTATCAAAGGCAAAACTAATTTTTCAAATCCAAGTGGTAGTTCCGAAGATTAGTCCGTTCAAACAAACTCTTCAGCTTTATTAAATATTATAAATATATATACATATATTATGGTACTTATATATATTATATATTAATATTAAATGGAAAGTTTTAACATTCTCTGATTTACACGGTGTCTCAATTTTTAATTAATCCACACACTTCCCACGCAGGTCACTGAACGATCTCAGGTTCATATTAAATGTAATATATTATTCATAAGACAGACTGCTCGCTTTGCTTCTAATTGAGTATTAAATCAGTTAGGCGTTATAATCTCATTGGACTCATTCATATCTGACTCTACTCCTATTATAGTAAGAACCTTATTAATAATTCAACTACATTTGTTATTATTTTTTGTCCATATGCATCGGTGTTTAGCATAGTAACTTTAGTTGCCATGGCAACTAATTTAAATAAGACACTATTAACCCATAAGTGAGGCAGGTCAAACATAGTTTATTTTCTTTGACGAATAAATCCTAACAGAGTGGATTGAATAGCAATATTAATAGCCAAACGTTACTTCAAAGCTCATTAACATATATTAAGTACATCACTTTTGTAACCCTGTAAGCCAGGCCAGTGCCTAAGAAAGAGCATGATAAAATTAAGAGGAGAAAATGTATGATGTGCAATGATGAAGAGTATTCTATTCTATCGATTTAAGATGATATAATTTGAACTTTGTAAAATAGGTCATCAACCTATTGTATATCTATTAGTTCACTAATCACACTTTCAAGAATAGACACAAGAAGGATACTAAATACTTATATAAAACTGAAGTTTTAAGCGCAACGAATATTTTGAAGTTTCTGCATAGTTATTCAAAGTAGGGACCCTACATAAGTAATGAATTTTAAATCCACCGGTATGGATGGCAATTCAATAAGGCCAGTGTTGAAGCATAACTTATCGAATGCCTTATTAATAAGTTTCATGAGAATTGCTTCGCACAAACAAAAGTCAAGGAAAGTATTGTCCTTCAACTTTATGATCCTGCGCTTTGGTTCGTGTGTGGCAAGACCTGATTCATAAGCCCTTATCACAAAGGAACAAGGTTCAATTCGCAATGGTATAATTGGAACAGCTCCTGCAATATTTTCTGCGGGCAATGGGCTGTCAATATTTAAATGAGTTATTGCACTGGACTTATAAGTTATCGAGGTGTAACCACAGCAATGATGTATGAAAGTCTTTTTGTTATTATTCATTTGAACCGAGTTAAAAGGAAGTGTGCATTTTAATTCGACGCAGATATTTTTCACAGTCATTTCGATTTGGGTAAGGTGGAATTAATCTTTAAATTCGATGCATATCCATAACTACCAAATTATGGCCAACGCTTGCTTGCTATACAATACCATATTTAACACAGTCAAACTATCTGACTAAGCAACACATCATCTCTTAAACATACTTATTCATGAGGTAGTCAATAAGTCACTCTAAACGAAATTCCTTTCGAATCCAAATCGAGATATGTCTCAAAATTGACACGAGAATCTCACTGCACCCAATAACATCACACATGTGGCCTTTACCAACCCAATAAGGCCACGATGTACGATGAGTATGTTACGTAAACGATACAAAAAGTTGTACAGAACTGGGTCACCATACGACATCTCGATTGATTTAAAACCTACAATGCAGCGATTTTTTCAAATTAATCGAAATCACTTGCCAATTATCGACGGAAAATGTCAAGATGAACTTGTGGTTTCAAAAAAGAGGTATACCTTGGGTAAGGTATTGTTTTTGATGAGTAAGCTCTTGTGCAAGGAGGTTGGAGTTCCATGGTGCTGTAGAATGTATGAAGTAATTGTAGCTGATAAGAAACTTCGTGAAAATGAATACTTCAAATTCATTGACAAAACAAAAACTGGTGACCAGCAACCTTGCTAAGTTGTCGTGTAATAAGACACACACAGACAAATAAAATTCGATTTCCCAATTTTAATTGTATACCTTCAAAATATTGATAGCAGTATCAAAATATCATTCCAACAAATCGAACACTTATAAGTACAGGCAATTTAGTAATAACACCGAAATTACAGAGCAAAGTCAACAATTTTAATATTCATAGACTTCCGATCAACGCAACTCCGCCACAACTAATAACAGGAATCGAACCTACACCAATTAGCAAACGGAAGGCCCTAATCGATTCGGTCATAAAAACATATAGATTTTATCGATTGTTGAGATATTTCAAAGGAACAAGAAAATTGTATGAGAAATCTGCGCAGCTTCTGTAGTTTGGATAACTCTTATAAATACTTATTATTTCCAGCATGACGTAATAACATCTAGTTTCGGAGATCCTGTGGAATAACTCTAATATGATCTAAGACTCATTCTCATACAGGGCTCAGAATATTGCCTTGTGACATTCTATTAAAAGCTCAATTTTTCAAAGGGTTTATTTCTTTTCCGCAGCTATCTCCACATACTGAGCAGATAATAAACATGTATTAACACAGTGTGGTATTTTTTTTAAAGCAAATTGCTTAATTGAAGTGCCATTAAATATCGAAAGCATTTGTTAAATCTACATCGCAATGTAAAGACTCATCGCACGTTTAGGAATGCTCTTCTAGTTCGTGAACTACATTTATTATACCGTTGATCTCATCTTAGTCCAATTTCCCTGATCTCAAGCCAACAAAGAGGTAGACTATCAAATCCTACGCGGAATTACTTTCCTATTCGTCTCACGTTAGATGTACCGCCAATAAATCTATTCTAATGTCAGTGAAATAAATGGTGTCCAATTGCTATTCCGTGCAGATGGACATCTTATTTAAACTCATCTTGATTAAACAATGCTGATCAGTTTATTGTTCGTCTCTATATTTAAATGTGAGTAGAAGCTAATTTATTACTGTTTTAATTATGGAGTACATTTACATCGTTGTAGGCTTTGTTTATATGCACATTCAGCTTCTTGGATGAAGTTATCATGACCAGCGATTATAATGGACCAAACAAACGAAGTAGGATCTAACGGTGCATTTGGTGGAACACATGATTCAGTTGTCTAGACTACATAATGTCTTCTCACGTATCAAGTAGCATCACGGGTTATTAATTTAACTAAATTAGTGTCGCATATATATTGTTACTGAAAATCCTGTTTGGTCACCTAATCATGCCTCTTCCATCAGACACTACATTTTTAACTCATCCAAAACAACCAGTCTCAATATGTCTAAACCCATTTCCCAAATTTCCTGACTCAACCACATTAAAAGGCGTGAACACACAAGTAACAATAAGTGTGCCGCGAGCTTGTCACATTACTAGCAACCGGTTGCTTATGAAATCGATCGCGGGCGCGGCCACGGCTGCTACAACCAAGTTTATGCCGACTGGCGCTTGATTCTTGATATTGTGTCTTATGATGACTGTTATGTGTTTACGACTCAGTACGGTTTTGTGCAGATTATCTCGGTTCTGTTGGCGTGGCTGTGGCGTAATGTGATATAATCTGTAGGTGTGTTAATATTTGTGCAAAATGCGGTATTTGCTAAATTATGACATGAGAGGCGTGAAAATTGCTGCGAAATAAAGTGTAAAGACTTGTATCCTCGAAAGAGACTAGTTTTAAAATATTAAATTGCTATCATTAATGTTAATCCTACTAATATTATAAATGTGAAAGTTTGTGAGGATGGATGAATTGATGGATGGATGGATAGATGTTTGTTACTCTTTCACGCAAAAACTACTGAACAGATTTGGATGATATTTGGAACACAGATAGTCTATAACCTGGATTAACACGTAGAATACTTTTTATCCCGGTAGTACGTTCCCGTGGCATAATTTCCGACCTCCACGTGGACGAAGCCGCGGGCAAAAGTTAGTAAATATCCAATAATTAAAAAGTTTTGCTAATCGGATATAGGAGTTACCACTATTGCAGAAGAAGAAAAAGAAACAATTAAGAAAGACTAATTATAGAAGTCTCTCATTAGAAAATTACTAAAGCACCAAAGAAGATTACTAAAGATGAATGAAACAGACGTCTAGACGAATCACATTCATAGATACAATTAATTAAAAATCGATCATATAACACGTTACATCGATAGGTATTAATTTAATCGAGTGATTTACCAATACTGAAGTAGTTATAAAGTTAATGAAATCAGCTATACGTTTACTGTCTACTCATCGTATTAACGACCTTTGGAAAGACTCTTTTAGAAGTAAAATATTTTTTGCAAAACGGATTACAGACGCTACAGTCGCTGGAATAGCGGTCGATACTGGTAAGAATTTAATTTTCAAAAAGTTTGTTTCAACTTATTCGCAAAAAATACCGGTCAATCAATCCTAACAAGGTGTACGACCGATGTTATACGTCCAAACATGTTAAAATGACAATAATGTTGTGTGTATAGGTTTTTCAACTGCTCAAACGTGCGTCAGAAATATCCGTTTGAGTTAACGACTCATTGATGCCAGCTCAAAAGTCAAAACGCCAACAGAAAGTATTGCTATATTGAAATGAACTCATCTATGACCACAACTTTGTGGTTTGTGGCTATTTAAACTCACAAACTAAACGATTTTCATTTATTCTGTAATAAAATATCGTAGATTTGCATAAATTTTGTTGTTGCCTTAAAAATAGCAACTCTCTGTTAACAGTTTTGCAAAACATCTCGCAAACTAACGTTTAATATGGCAGATAGAGTGAAAGTAATGCGGTAACTGCATGAATTATGTATGTACGTGCGAGCTACTGGAATGCCATATAACTTCCGAAAAAAAAACCGTATTACGCGAACAACTGCACGGCAACCGATAAGTCACGTGTTTAAACAATAATACAAATATCAACATGGCGTCCATGGTCTTTTGACAGCTGTCAAATGTTCCCGCGATTTTGGCACGTTTTAATATCTTTAGGCATAAAAAAGACGATCATTGTTTTAATTAGCAAAATTTTGTCCAAGGTAACAACAGACACAGCACGTGGTAGACATTGCAGGGAGCCAATCAGTTTTTATGTAAAGACACAAAAAAATGTTGGACAGGTGTCCGTTAAAAATTATCGTATGTTTATAGATTGTAAAAATAAGATGTTTAAATAACACGTCGCGCTTTGTAACTTGCGAGTAATCATATAAAATCTCGATTTTAATTATATTTTTTAGGATACACAGAACTTGATCAGAAATTATTATAATGCGAATTCGTATTTGGCTTGAGACTTGTTTCGGGCTCATCAGGCAACTAATAATATTACATGATATTTGCATGTATAATGAGGTATACAGAGAAAGAAATCCGGTTTCTGCAAAAGTTTCGTACAAAATAAACTGTAGATCACGCTTAAGTACTTAGAATGTCAAGCGTCGATTTCGTTAAGATTTTATGACTTTTCATAATATTTTTATATGTATCTCTCTAAATCTAATTTCTGTTAAACCGGAGATTTTGCCAATTTATTTTATCCATTTAATCGTACATCTATTCATGCTCAATGAATCGTAACAGGTACGAGCGGCCATTACGTAGTCAAATAGCAAGTAGGTGAACTGATGTTCAAATCATAATTTAAAAAGTTGTTTTTTATTTCGTAAATTGACATTTAAGTGACATAAATTGTGTGATGAAGTTCATCTCGTGAATAAATAATCATTAAAAAGTCTTCTTTAGTCTAGAAGTTTGATTAACCAAGTCGCATACATTTAAAATCTTTCAGCCCATAATTCAAATCCATATAATACCCAATAACTGGGCTGTGGAGGTCAGATAGGCAGTCGCTTCATGTAAAATAATGGTTTTCAACTGCATCCGGTTAGACTGAAAGCCAACCCCAACATAATTGGGAAAAGGCTAGGTAAATTCATTGTCTTCTATTCAATATAATCTTGACAGCTGTCACTTTGACATTTACTTGTCACACATCACTTACGCCTAAGAATGTATCATATCGAAATTGCTCATTTCTGTACTGCCTATTTATTCTACTTACTAAATATTACAATGCAAAAGGTGACTTACCTTAGTATGTAGCGTGTGTGTGGAGAAGAAGGAGCAGAGAAGAACAAATGTGGACAGCCAATGGGCCGACACAAACGGCGTCGACTCCATAGTGGATCTGTAACAAAAGAGGATACACGCATTTTAATTATATTTGAAGCAATTAAACCAAGGAACTAACTTCGCACCTGCGATACAACACCACTTACGCAAGTCCCAAGAACAACAAAAAAATATTAATTAAGGCAAACCAATGTCCAGCAATCGGCTTCAATAATCAGCTGTTGATTAAATTGAATAGATATAACCAAAGTTAAGGAATACTTTCAGTGCTAGTATAGAGCGTAAAAGTCACCGTAGCCGAAATCGGCATGGGGATGGATGTATTATTACCATTTTAGAAAGATATATGAGAATTAAGAGATGCAGTTAACGAGAAGATGCATTTACATAATTATAAATATTGATCAAAATATTTTTATTGAAATTCTAGTGTAGCATTTCTCAAGATTATCATCTTTACTAAACACAAAAAACACCTTACATAAAAACAAACAACTTCAACCATAAACAAGGGCCTTTGTGTTACCATACAAATAAATTTCCTTGGGCCGGGGTTACCACTTTTCCCAGCAGAAATTCTTGGTACCAAGTACCAACCGAGCTTAGATCAAGAGATAGTGTGTTATCTTGTGATCGCAAATTCTGTTGCAAATTACACTTGGTGTAAGGAATTGTGTCCTTATTACTTGTAGCGTTATCTTGATACGAGTACAAGATACTTATTGTCGTATGTGCTGGGATTTTTTAGATTTTTATCGGTACATTTTATTATGTACAAGATACTCGGTCGCGTCTGCCTGTCTGGCTGTGCTTGCGTTAATAGCGGGAACGACTCGATGGTATTTTCCTTTAAACCTACGTTGGGGAAAGTATGAAGCTAAATATTGGGGTGACTTAAAAATACATCGCCAATTGTCTAGCTTCTTCCTTACTACGTTATAGACAATTTGTAGAATGAAATCGCCAACTATTTTATTACCAAGATATTGTAGATTTGCTTAATTGCAAGCACGTTTTTAACTGTAAAGTCATAATTAAATTATGTTTCTTTATAATCGCCAAATCGTATTTCTTCTCGAAAAATCCTAACTCTGATAAGTCCCATGGGCCGTGCGGTGACCAAAAAGGAGATACAAACTCTTCAAGTCACACCTTAATTTTCTTTTTTTCTGGTCTCGTTATGAAAGAGGATTTATTTAAGCAGTTTTTGCTGTAAACCAGCCAGTACCTACTAAAGTCGACCAGATTGACACATCAAGTGTCGTCGGATCGGAAGTGAGCGGCGATTGTGCGCAGCGATTGAGGCGACCTTAGCATCATCTGATAGCTTTCAAAGTGTTGCCACTATTTTCCAGTGTCTGAGATGTTTATTTAGATTGTGGAGGATTATTTAATTTAGTCTTATTAGACTTTAAGTGTACTTGGATTAAGGCTGATGATAAATTACATAAGTAGTAATCGTATGTTCAATGTGCTAATTATTGACCCACATATTGGCTAAGGAGAATGTCAAATGGTAATAGCAATGTCAATGAAAGAGAACGTCAGCAAAACAAATACGTACAGACAAATTGAGAACCTCCGTCTTTTTGAATTCGGTAAAACAAAAATACTGAAACTTTTGTTTATGAGATTAAAATTGTACTAGGTGGGTACTCTTTATTATGGAAAATACCTATACATGCTTAACTGTCGATATCAAAAGCATAGCAATATTAAAGTTAAATAATGTGCCAAAGAGTAAATAAACGCAACATATAGTATTATTTATCCTTTAATCCAATTATCTACAATCATTTATGGCTACTACCAAAAATAAAGAATGACAAGTTGAATGAAATGTCCTTTATTTTTTATAGACCTAAACAAATCTTTTTGTAGTTGTGCCATCTAAAATATAGGAGGACGATTAAAAACGTATTAACACATAACATCACGCCTTGTCCCCGAAGGGTTAGGCAGAGGTGTACCTGTCGAACACCCACATTTCGCCAGTTATATTTAAGTCCCATGTAATAGGGGGCGAGCCTATTGCCATCATCAGGCACAAGTTCCAGACTCCGGACTGCTACTGAGAAATTCCAGATGGAAAAGCCTAATAACATTTTGCCCGACCTAGGAATCGAACCCAGGACCTCATGCTCAGCAGTAGAGCTAGCGACCACTAGACGAACGACGTAGTCAAAACGTATTAGTTAAGGTAAAAACCAAGTCCGGTAAATTGCTCCATTATTTACACATGAATAAATTAGTGCCTATTGAACTGTGCAAAGCGTAAACATAGGCCTTCATACATAAATAATATAGGCCCGTAAGACGTTAGGTTATTCTAGGCTGTTTGTTTTGTGTCCGACTGTGAATGTTTCACATTACAATAAAAGTGGGTATATAGAGGTATGAGGAACAGGGTGTAAAGTTCACTCATACCTCCACAGAAAAGGGAGGATCCTCCGACCAAACGGGTTGGTGGGCAACTGCCTGACGATTGATGTCGGGGCGTTGTATATAAACTAGTTGACACTAACTAGTTGAACTAGTTGCGAGGTAAACTTTGCTTGCGCGATGCAGGATTTTTGCGTGACGTCAGTGTGACGCGTAGCTCGCATTTGGCTTAGTAAATGCCACTACAGGTATGAATTAGTTCGCAGTCTCCCAAAAGTTAAGCTACGGTTTCCAAGAAGTGCGGTGGCCATCATGAAAATCTGTAATTTTCACCAGTATTTAACATTAGTGTCAAAAACCCGCTGTGTGACCTCTCATCTACCGTTCACCGGTTTCTTAGGAAACCAAAATTTTAGTTTAATTTTGGTTTAGTAAAAAATATGTCCTTAATGTAAGGCAAGTAGAAATTGGTTAGAGGCAGTGTAGAAATTGGTCCTTCTACTCGCCGATTGAGTTACATAGATTGGTAACACCTGTTGAGTGAAGTCAATAAACGAGCCATTACAACTCCATATTTATCATAACGATAAAACAATAATTAATTCGTGTGAACATTATGGATTTTTTTCCCCGTAGGAAATGTTGATGATGATGGCATTATTAATCGCTATTCCATGGAGAATTTTCAAGAACGAGTTTCCCATTAATTCCATAGACAAACCAATCTTTATATTATTACTTTCGTCTTATCCAGACTAGTTTCAAACTCAATCATAACTATGACCTCCTCGAATCTCGTAAATACTCCAACATACAAAACAACGAATCAAAACAGTACTTTCCATTGCTTCATTAATTAAACAAAAAACAACAACACAAATAAAAACCATAGATACAAAATTTCCTTTTTGCCGCCAACAGAGCGGACCATAAACAAACAAAAAGTCTCTGAGGTCGACGCTCGCGCTCAGAAGGACAATGTCTTTTCTCAGAAACGGACGCCGCGGCGAAATATTAATAAAGCTCCGTTTGCGGCCGGGACATGTTTCCGCATTGGTTTGTGGACCGGTCCGGGGCAGGTGAAAATAATGCAATGGTTACTGTGGTCAGTGTGGGTAATTATATCATATTTAGTGCAATTGTCATGAAAAGATAACTGTGTGAAAATTAAATACCTATGGATCGTGTCTAAAAATTATATGTACAAAAGTGCAAGTATTTACAATTTTCCGCGAAAGTTACGGTTGATATTATTTTCAGTTTCTTTAATCGTTTGTTTCCTACCTACCTAATAATAGTAATAATACATCCGCAAATGTGTAACTCCAAGGCTAATTGTTACCTATACTTAAGATATATTGTATACAGAAACTGTTGGTAAAACATTATTAATAAATAAGTATATAATACTAATTTCTCTCTACACGGCTGCTCTCGGCTGGCCTCCTGAAGTATAAGTAATGCTACAAATTTCGGCAGACAGAATGGTATCCACAGTATGATGTCATCCACACCCACGACTGCTCTTGATTTAATCACTTTTTAAAACGCGCCTTCTTTCTTGAACTCGTTAATTAGTGTTAAAACTGATACTAAAGTTTAAAGGCACTTTTAATGAGCTGCAGGCATTAGCACTCCACCTAATTACGATGTTTTGTGCTCAGTTTACTTAAGTTACACTTGGAATTGATGTCAAAGGGTTTCCTTGCTTCTTCCTTTATGGGTTTCGATATAGCACTCACACACTGCACACTTAGTTATGCTTAGATGGTGCTAGCATGTCATCCTGTTTGGTTCTGATGCTTATCTAGGTAAACTGTGGAACCATTTTTATTTGGTGATCAATTGGGAAAGCAGCATCAAGAAAATTTAAATCAAAAACCGCGTGATTATTTAAACAGGTGTAATAATAATTTTAACATCTTAGCATGATAATTATCTCTTATTTATAGAAAACAATTTGGACTCCTCTTAAACAATCACAGATGACAACATCCAAGAAACATGGTCATTAATTTTAAAATGATTTACGTCATCGAGCTGGCCTTTTATCACATTCATTCACCTTTATACATTTCACAAGAGTCGCTTTACCGAACACAAAAACTAAAATACTTTAATATGACATACGCACCTCGTAAATTAATTTGTAATGGCGTCTTTTATAATAAAAATCAGAGATCTAAACGGGGTGCCAGGTTCTTGCGCAAAATATTTTTATTTTATTTTTACCAAGTCAATTTAGTTACTCTGCCTGTTTAACGATTTTTATGTCATAATGCCTTTTCCTAGGAAAACTTACTAGCAAGCTGAACTTAAATATTCAACGGAATTCCTGTATAAAAATCATACAATAGGTCATAATTATTATAATATAATATTATTTATTATTATAATATAATTATTATAATAGGCCGAGCACATAAAAATGGACATACTGGCAGCAAAGCACAAGGCTAAAGATTTTTGCGGTTTTTGGAAAAAAACGGGGCATTTGAATCCTGGGCCGAGCATTCCTGTGAGTGTTGATGGTGTAGTAGGTGATCAAAATATTGCAAATGTTTTTAGGGATTTGTTTACTGTAGAACCAATGCCCTGTGAGAATGATAACTTATGTAAACCAGACGTCAGACCTGGTGATAAGTACACTCGGATTATGCCAATAGACGTGAAGAATGTCATAATAAAGATGGAACGTGGAAAGTCACCAGGTCATGACGGTATAAGTATAGAACATTTGCTTTACGCAGGTGTACATCTGCCCAGAGTCTTGAGTCTACTGTTTAACTTTTGTGTAGGCCACTCGTTTATTCCGGATGATATGTTGAAAACGGTAGTAGTTCCTATAGTAAAGAACAAGACCGGGGATCCATCTGACAAGCGTAACTACCGCCCGATATCATTGGCCACTACCGTGGCGAAGGTCCTCGACAGTCTCTTGAACGCACAGCTGAGCAAACACCTTCAAATCCATGACTTGCAGTTTGGCTTCAGACCCAACCTGTCAACGGAAATGGCGATTATGTGTCTGAAACAAACTGTAAGGTACTATACTGACAGGAATACACCGATATATGCGTGTTTTCTTGATCTGTCGGGGGCGTTCGACCTGGTTAATTATGATATTCTGTGGCATAAACTACTTGAGGAGACGACTGTGCCGAGGGAGACGGTATCCCTCTTCAAGTACTGGTACAGCAATCAAAAAAATGCGGTCAGATGGGTCAGCTCGCTTAGTCAGGAATATCCTCTGGAATGCGGTGTCAGGCAAGGTGGGTTGACTTCTCCGAGTTTGTTTAACCTATTTGTAAACCAGCTGATTGGCAGGCTCAGCGGAGCTATGGTCGGATGTTCGATAGACGGAACCATGATAAATAATATTAGTTATGCGGACGACATGGTTCTGCTGAGCCCGTCAGTGAGCGCGCTGAGAAGACTTCTGGGCATTTGTGAAGCGTATGCCACGTCGCATGGACTCAAGTATAATGCTAGTAAGACTGTCCTCATGGTATTCAAGGCGGGGAACAAAGCTCCGTCAAATGTGCCACCAATTAGGTTCGGGGGGTCGTCATTAGTGAGGGTGACTGAAGCAAAATACTTGGGTCACATGCTGACGGATCGCCTACAGGATGATGCAGACTTAGAGAGGGAACGGCGGGCGTTGGCAGTCCGCTGCAATATGTTGGCTCGCAGATTCGCACGATGTACTACAGATGTAAAACTGTTACTTTTCAGAGCCTTCTGTCAGTCATTCTACACGTGCAGTCTGTGGATCAATTTTACGCGGCGGGCTTACAACGCCCTGCGTGTTCAGTACAATGATGCTCTGAGGGCAGTGTTGAAGAAACCCAGGTATTGCAGTGCTTCCGAAATGTTTGCGGGAGCTTCCATCGATGATTTCTTCTCTATCATCAGAAAAAGAACCGCATCGATGATGAGCAGGGTCCGTGGTAGCACCAACACTGTCCTCAGAACGTTAGCGTGCAAAATAAACGGTCCGTTTACGGTTTACTGGGCGAGTGTTCACTTGCTCAGTAACAGGAAATAGACTGAGTAGTAGTTGTAATATATACTACTAAGATCTGGATTTTTGTACTAACAAATTACTAACACCCTGTTTAGTTGTATTTTTATGTGTTCTACTAACAACCCTCCTAACGTTTTATTTGTGTTAAAATGTATGGACGTATGTATGAAATAAAGATATATTATTATTATTATTATTATTATTATCATCATTAGGGACAGTTTAAGGAAGTGTCAAAATCACCAATGTCATTTTTTTTTTTTTTGCTAAAGAGCAAAGTGTTTTTTCGCAGTTTTTCAAATTCAATATAGGACCAAGAAAAGTTGTCGTATTTGACGTATTATTACCCTAACTAAAGTAAACTCGGCTTATCTTTAAAATAAAAGGTTGCAATGAAAAAAAAACTTAACGGACAAGTAGCGTGTAGCATCATAAATAAAATCAAAATGGCCGGCTCAACAGAATAAATCAAGCGAAGACCGTTTGTCCAATTACGTGCGTGTTTAGGACCGAAAAATATTGCATCAAGTTTCAATGTGTGTAAATTATTGCATTTTTATTATATTCTCGTAATAACATTTATTCATGTGCTTTGCGAGTGCGATTCGGTTTTTTTTAATGTTTATTCATTGAGAACGGTGTTTCGTTTGTTATGGTTATGGAGTATTTATTGTGTTATTTTTTCGAACGGTTTTGTAATTCTTTTCAATGTAAAGGTCCTCCTCCACGATGCATTAATATAGCTACACATTTAGGATATAAACCAACAATAATTTCAATTTCTGTGTGATGCCTGCACTAAAGTTGGTATACCAAGACTATTTATAGAGGAAGACGTACCTACAAAGAGGATCCTACGCGAAACCAGTATGGCATAGTAGAGGCGGCGACGCCTCATCCATGTTACATTATCTATTTCAACACTTATATACAAAACATAATCATTTTAAATTTATACACCAACAAATTACTTTGAATTCAAACACACCAACACAAACCACTTACGTTTTATCGTAAAACAGTAAAATTTTGACACAGATGTGTCTATGCAAGTAACAAGTATCCATCGAGTTTTATCGCTACGCTCGTGCTGCATTGTCTAGATGCATTGCGAAACATAAGTGTTTACGGGTACTTACTACTCGCTAAGATTGTTCTGTGTTCAACATAGTAAATCGCGTGTGTTTTTATGCAAGAGGCAAAGGTAAGTTTGTTCTGCCTGTGGTCGTTTAGTTTTGAAGAGATATTCGCATATACTTTTGGAAATAAGACAGTTTGCGCACTGCATCCGACCCGAATCCGAATCGCATCCGACTTTGGTAATGATTTGGACAAAGAAACTGTTTTTTTTTTTTTTTTTTTTTTTTTTTCCTATTGGGCAGCTCGTAGTTGTGACCACTAAGGTCCTGGCTACTTAACCGGGCAAACCTCTGGGTGCCTTAAGCTACTAACTTAAAGCCTCCAGCCAGGGGCGAACAATACTTAAATTTAGGTGACCGCACGCTAAGGGCACCCCCTGTGGGGTACGAACCTCGGCTTAGGGCGTCACTGAGGGGAGGGCAGCAAGATGGGACAGGCTGGATCTAAATTATATTATTATTATACTGGGGAATTTAAAGCTACAGGCTCAGCTACGGCGCGGGCTGGCGCGTCGTCGAGCAAGGGTCGGGGGAGGGGACAATTACGTCGGGGGCGTCGCGTAGGACCTCGGCGGCGAGGTCGGAACGATGGCGGTCTGTGTTTGTGCACTGTACTGGTGGCCCTACTGCTCTCCTGGAGGAGGGTTATGGGGTCATCGGGGTCGGTCAGGGCATGCCTTGGACGGCGGGTACGACTAATGCGGGAGGGGGCATATCTGGCAGCCTCGACAACCAGAGGGTTGCGATGTGAGGCCGCGGAGTCGAAGAAGCGCTTGGAAATGCGCTTCATGAACTGACGGATAGTGGGGATTTTAAGGTCGAGATGGAGGATCTCGTTCCGAACGAACCAAGGGGAGCCGGTTGCCCTACGGAGGAACCGGTTTTGGAGGGTCTGCATCCTATGGATGTGGTGGGGTTTCGAGTGTGCGAAAACCACACTCGCGTAGGTCATGATGGGAGGGATGCACGCTGTGTAAATGCGCAATTTGCACTTGAGTGACAATTTGCTGCGTGCATTCAATAGGGAGTGGAGTCTACCGAGAGCGAAAGCGGCGCGCGAACGCGCCTGCTTTATGTGCTTACCGAAAGAGAGTCTGTGGTCTAGAGTGACACCCAAGTATTTGGCTCGCTTCTCCCAAGGGATAGGCTTGCCGAACATGGTGATCGGGCGGGGAGGGGTGGGGTTGAGTCTCGGTTTCGAAAATAGAACCGCTTGACTCTTATCGGGATTTAACAAAGAAACTGAACGCGATCAGCACTTTTATACCGCGTTGAAGATCACTGTCAATATTTCACAACAATTTTGACACTGACAGCTCTTGAGCGCGGGTTAGACGTGCTGAACCCATTCTGTCTCATTGGTGAAATTAGGCCTTAAGGCGCAGATATACGACTTTTAATGATTTCAAATTGACACCACGTCTAAAAGAATAGGCTTATTTGTTTGAAAAAAATAAACTAGACTATTTTCTTCGTAATTTGATATGTGAATATTTGAAATTATATTTTTATAACATAGTGTAATTAATTTGTAATGTCTAACGCGAACACAAAAACGATAATCACGCCTAAACTATCGGGCGTATTTTCATGAAATCTGTACCATCTAAAAAAAAAAAAACAATTTAATTACCCAAATTTTTGTATACGGCTTTTATTTGTATTGTGTTTAATAAATCAAGGTGGGTTGTTTTTGCGAATAAACTTGATGCGCGTTGAAGCGGGGGCTCTTGCGGGCGACGGGCGGCAGTGCATCGCTGACCAATGTCCGGGTAGACGGTAACGCTCTGTGCAATTTTATTCGCTTAAAAGTTTCGGATGCTCCTCCCACTCGCTCAAGGTCGCTGGCACTTATTGTCACCTTAAACTCGGACGGATGGATTATGGAGTTCGGATTAGTGCGCATTTCCTCATACGAATAGACTACGGCTACAGACTTCGTGCCGACATTTCTCAGGATTCGGTTCGGATGCAGTGCGCAAACGCTCGTAAGCATAGCCACAGAAGAATAACTATTCGGTCAGTCGGTTTCTTTTCAGGTCAGTAAAACAATAAAAAGATATACAGGTTGTCAGGGACATCGACGCGCAAACTGCAACCAGCAATTCCTCGCTAGAAGTACCGTATAAAAAAAAAAAAAAAACAATTGTTTCATAGAAAAGTGCAATACCTACGCGGTCAAAATGTATGGAACAGCAATTATTTTTTAAATAACCGACGTAAAATTTTAACTTAGGGGGTTCAGAATCATGTACTGAATCCATGGTAACAGGTTGCGTCGATATCCGTGCCATCCTGTATAGTAAAAACTTTTTATGACATGACTAAGGTACAGTTGCCAGCACATCAAGTTACCACAAACTGTCAGATTTTCTCATTCGATTTTGAACTAAACCTTCAACACTTTAAGGTTTAAAATCGTTTGACGAAATTTGACTGTTTCGTGTAGCTTGACCTGCTGGCGACTGTACCTTAGTCGTACAGTTAGTCGTTACAGGGTGGCAAATCATCAAATGAGCTCTCCCGGTCTGGGCGGAGTGGAAGGGCGTGTCAGACTCTTACTGACTAAAACCACCCGTTTTCCTTCAGTTGCCTGTGCACCAGGGCCACGGTAACTCTTTCGAACAATCCGCGACCCCGGCAGGCATCGGCCCGTCGGACCCCATCAGTTATGCTGACATCTCTTCAGTTAGAGCTTGGGATCAGAATTTTGTGGATATGGTTTTACAATAAGTATTTAATTTATTTAGTTTCCCTCAGTCTCATACATATTGAGCAGGATGTTGTAGTTGTCTCAGTTTATGTTCGTCTATTATTTACATATCATCGTGGCAATCTGTTTGATTTACAACATTTTATAATTTGTTTTATTATATCTAAATATTCATACTTAGCACTGTTATTAGCAAAGATTATTTATTTATTAATCTTTTATTTAAAAATCTACGAAGCTATGCAAATTGTAGACAACCGTATCTTTAATAATATTGTAAAAATGTTGGTTAGTTTTTTGTTGGTGTTGTTGTTGTTTGTTGTTGTTGTGTTGGTTGTTGTTGTTTGTGTTGTTATGTTTGTTTGAACGAGCTAATCTCTGGAACTACGAGTTGTATTTGCATTTGATTGATAAAAAAATATTTTTACATTTGTTATCCCAATTCTTAACGAAGGTTATTAAGGTTAACATTGAGCTATGACCTTTAGGAGTCCAGCAAAAAAAAAGTCTGAAGGAACACTTAGCGAAAACGAAGTAATAGCTCGACTGGCGATGCGATGAGTCGGGGGAACAAGAAATTTCATGCGGATGTAGTCGCGGGCTGAAGCTAGTCTTGAGATACAACAATATATTTCGTTACAGCGATCCAAAAATAAACCAGTTGCGTTTTTAACGCAATCCAATCGCCGTCAAGAATTAAGGAAATCGTTTCTCCGATAATTACATAATTATTTTATATTTGTTTTGTTTTAATTAATTAACTAAACCGCCTTGAGGTTGTGGAGAATCGAAATAATGTTAGTTATTTATTGGTACCGATATTTCTTATCACATATTTCCATTCACTGCTCTGTAGAAAATTATGTTATAAATAGTAGCCTGTTCCTACCTATTGGTATTTTAGGGTCCCGTTCCCAAAGGGTGCCAACGGAACCGTATTACTAAGGGTCGTATAACCAGGGTCGTCGAATATAGTTGAAGTTTACTAAGAAACCGATGGATGTTTTCGAATAATATTTAATTTGATAAATAAACTGTTTGTTTTCTATTAATTAAGATAATTTTTATTTGAAAATATCCTTCGGTTTCGTACTTAACTTCAACTATATCCGACGCCCCTGGTTACTTATCACATTTGGTGACTGTACAGTGTACATACTTATGATAAATACATATTCAGATTTTCTCAAAAAAGACTTAACCGATTATCATATTCGAAGCCAAAGCCACTGGTCCAACAAGATTGGTCTTTAGGTACTTAATCAAAATGTTTCTGTGTTAAAAAGTGCCAATCAACCATCATCTCAGTCTATAACAGTCCACTATGGACATTGGCCTCTCCCAGGCTACAACACAACACCCTGTCCTCCTCCATCCTCATCCAGTCCGTTCCAGTCATCCAAAAAAATGGTTGTCTGTAAATTCGGTTTACGGACGATAATTTTACGTGATAACGTCTTCGGTTCAGGTGGAACGTGACAATGAGTCAAGCTTTTTCGTGCGTGCAGCCGGCCTTCATCGATGTATAAGACGTTAACACGTCACAAATTAAAAAGCTTTTAAAAAGTATATATGCCACAAGTATCGTAACGTTTTGGTGAGCAACTTCGATTTTTTTTTAAGAATTACGGATCGTCAGCTATCTAAAAATAAATACCTAAGTTTACGAGAAGTAGCTACTTAGTCATAAGACTACTTACATCCGTAACACCAGCGGGTATCATTGTTAATTTAGAATTAAATCTGTTTGCCGTTATTTTATTTTAAGTCTAGGAAGCGGAATTCAAAATGAATTACTGTAGAATTAATATTGTTATTCAATTCTATGTTTTCAACAAAAGCTGTTTTTGCTACAGCAAAGAAGTAAGTATAGAGAATGATATAAGGCTCCCACAGACAGGCACGACGCGACTCTATTAGGCCAATTTCTATGAAAACTTAATGGAAATTGTTCTACCAGCATCGTGTCGCAGCGTCGCCGTCGCGTCGTGCCTGTCTGCGGGAGCCTATAATCGAACATGCCAAAAAAAAAGGCCGTGAGACCACACGATAGAAATGAAAACTTACGACTGGAGCCGAGTATACGGAATTCAGCGCCGAGTATACGAGGTTCAGCGTCACCGGCCGACTGCAGCCGAGTATACCCGATTCAGCGTCAGTGACCGACTGGAGCCGAGTATACACGATTTAGCGTCACTGACCGACTGGAGCCGAGAATTCCCGATTCAGCTTCACCGACCGACTGCAGCCGAGTATACCCAATTCAGCGTCACCGACCGACTGGAGCCGAGTATACACGATTCAGCGTCACCGACCGACTGCAGCCGAGTATAACCGATTCAGCGTCACGGACCGACTGGAGCCGAGTATACACGATTCAGCGTCACCGACCGACTGGAGCCGAGTATACCTGATTCAGCGTCACCGACCGACTGGAGCCGAGTGGTCCTGATTCAGCGTCACCGACCGACTGGAGCCGAGTGGTCCTGATTCAGCGTCACCGACCGACTGGAGCCGAGTATACCTGATTCACCGTCACCGACTGACTGGAGCCGAGTATACCTGATTCAGCGTCACCAACCGACTGGAGCCGACTATACCTGATTCAGCGTCACCGACCGACAGCAGCCGAGTATACCTGATTCAGCGTCACTGACCGACTGCAGCCGAATATACTCTATTCAGCGTCACCGACCCGAGCGCGAGGGCTTAATTTCTTTCACTGTTTACAACGAGCGCAAAGTTCGCCTAAAGAAATTTTCACTTCAAAAACGTTGATTCAAGTCTAAATTCAAATGCAATAGAATCTCTCATTACTTCGTCAATGGTTCAAGCGGTTGATAACGTAGTAGTAAACTCAACAAATCAGTCCAATTACACATTTCCCAGCAAAACTATGCGCCTCGGTAATCCTAATCCTGTACTATCTTCGGAAATACGATCGAGTGATGGTAAGATCTAATATAGAACTGTTATAACCATGGAAGTATTTACCTATTTTGAATTACCATGGTTACAAAATTTGAGATTATCAACTCTATGCATTTCCAAAAAACTTTTAAAAACTTTTGAGTGACAGATGACGAGGTACGACCAGAGTAGGTAAACGGACAGAGTAAAAACTTCATACAAATGCGCTATGATAATTATTTGCACTACTACAAAGCATAAAAGTTAGTTTTGCCTCTATGGGGCGTG
Source organism: Griposia aprilina (assembly GCA_916610205.1). Lineage (NCBI taxonomy): Eukaryota > Metazoa > Arthropoda > Insecta > Lepidoptera > Noctuidae > Griposia > Griposia aprilina. The sequence continues at coordinate 13,426,167 of OU744304.1, read as the reverse complement.
CGTGACGTTCGTGCTAATTCGGAAACACAAAGATTACCGAACCCCGAAGCGCATAACTTTTCTTGTTTAACTGTAACTATACATTAAATAATTTCAGTACCCTAATTGCGTACCACACATCTATCACAATCTGAATCATTTTGAAGCCTATTGCTAATCCATTGCTTCATATGTTCGAAAAATGTGTCTGCACACCAACGTAAATAACGCAATGAATGTTGTTGAATTGTCAAAATTAATGCTATTCCTACTGTTAGTGTCCTACACAATTACCCCACAGGGGTTTAACAAGAATTCGACCCCCAATTCGCTTTCCATATGACGCGCGCTCATTCTCAAAATGACACGCTCCATAATACATAAATTAAACCATTTAGTTTCTCAAATCGTCATAAAATTAGAGACCTATAAAAAAAAGAAACCGCGTTATAATATTACAAAATATCATTGCATAGCGCGTGTGAACGGTAGTTACGACATTGCACAGAAAATGTCCGATTTTACGAAATATCTCCAATTTGGTTGAGAGACGAGGCAATTGTGATGCCTTATACCTATCATAGCAGCAACACGATAATTACTTAATGAAAAACAAAGAAGATTTTTCTGACCGCTTGAGTTTTCGTGATCGTTTGCGCATATCCAATACTGTTTCACTTTAAAGGTTAGTAGTCTTTCCTAAAAGCTTATATCAAAATGCACAAAAATTTTAGGGATGTCAGGGAAGGAATGGCCTTACCCTGGGCTCTGGTTTCCGTCTTCGTTTGGTCTCAACCCACCAAACTCACTCATCAGTTCATCACACATCGTATACAATACACTAGAATAGAATACTCTTTATTATGTACACCATAAAAATTACAGATATAAATGTAGAAATTATAGAAAGGGTGACATAATGGGCGGTCCATGGTCTAAAAAAACAAGGTCTGGTATTCCGGGAGTGACACGTGCTTACGTCACTATCCAGTTGCCACTTTATTGCAACAAAACACGAATTATGGAAACATTTTCAGTCACCATTCTGTTAAAATATATATATAAATCATTTAAATTGTCGTTCCATTTTTCTAATCATACGAAACAATTCAATTTAAACATATACCAACGTAATTGTTAGTTAAAACCTCTTTGTTTTACCGGATTGGCACAGGTAATAAAGGCGATTGGGGAGTTATTATTACACACTACTGGTAACACGGCGGTGATGACATAGGCTTGTGTCACCCCGTGACCGGAATGCTATACCTGGCGAAGTATATTATTATACCATGGGGCGATGTTATCGCTAAAAGCGATCTATTACAGGCAATCTTTAGATGGATTAAAGGGAGAAGGAGATACACACAGGGTTAGGTACACTTGTGACTACCGACATGAAAGATGTATTTTCTTCTAAACAATTTTTCTATCAACATTTCAGAGCCGGAGTTTCGATTAGTATCCGTGCAATATCCGATTGAAACAAAATATTTACTAGTAGACAGCTTAGTTTACAACTTGTCATAGCTTACATAACATCCACGCGGACATTCGTATTCTTTTTTTTCTAACAATTTTTGCAATAAAAATAACTACAAATAATTATAAAGCATTTATGGAATTGTGAAGTGTGTGAATTGTTTTAAAGAATGGTTTTATACGAGAGGAAATATTTTAATTGCAGTAATTAGGCATACTCGCCATTGCTGAAAAGGTATTTTCTTGTAAGACTTGTTCTTTTTATGTGTTACAGTTAGTAGGCAGCAATGTTTACCAAAAAGGTTGAAGCAAGTAGGTATACCTTTTGTTAAATCCTACAGTTGATATTTAGGCTAAGTCTAATAATAGGTATTATTTTCAAAAAATATTTTTAAGTTAAAGTACGACTCAAACGCATTTATTTTAATTAAACCATTTACAGGCACTTTTGAACTGTCAAAGAGTCGGTCAGTTAGTCAGAAAGTTAAAGCCAAAACGCAGCCCATTCCAAAACGTAGATCTCTATGGAGAAGAGCGGGTAAGAAACTCCAAGCTGGGTGCTGCTGATCCACGCATCATGTTCGTGAACGGACGCCGTCGGCTGAGACTGCGGGGTAATTGCGTACCACACTAACAGTAGCAATGGCTTTCATTTTGACAGTTCAACAACTTTCATTGCGTTATTTACGTTGTTGAACAGACAATTTTCAAATAATTAATTAATTATTTAAATCAAAATAAATTTTAATTTTAATTTTTAATTATTAATGTTCAAAAAAATTGAACATTAATAATTAATGTTCGAAAATAATTAATTAATTATTTAAATCAAAATAAATTTTAATTTTAATTTTTAATTATTAATGTTCAAAAAAATTGTCTGTTCAACAACGTAAATAACGCAATGAAAGTTGTTGAACTGTCGAAATGAAAGCCATTGCTACTGTTAGTGTGGTACGCAATTACCCCGCAGTCTCAGCCGACGGCGTCCGTTCACGAACATGATGCGTGGATCAGCAGCACCCAGCTCAACCATCAATATTCAACATCATTCTCTTGCCAGGATTCCAATTTATTTGCGATTGGCATACTTCTTTATTATAAGTCGTCATTGAGTACTTGTAAAACCTTCACAAACAACATGATAAATCTTCAAATCAATCTAAAATCTTCCACAACCCATCGATATAAACAGATCCTCTAATACACCGCAACGTCATCGCCTTAAGACTGCGCCCACGCATCAAATACAACATTCATTAAGTTAGCACATAATGAGCGGTCAACAGACCCGATGTATGGATCCATAATATTTTGTAACATATAATAAAATGTGAATGTGAGAGTCTTAGATTTATCTGACATTTAGTAATCTATTTAGTTGCCTGTTACAACAGTGAAGACTAATAAGTATTTGAGAATCTTCCATAGAAGAGGCAGCAGATAAGTTTTATGATGTGAATGGATAGTTGGCATCCTAAATATAATTTCTGTAGATTTCTGTTGTCCAATGGCCAATTCATTTTGTCTTGCGATTACTTGCTCTTTGTCGTAACAAGAAAAAAACCTACCTTATCGCTAAGAATGGAACTCCGTGTTGGAGTCTGTGTTTTCTGAAGTCTTCAAGGCTCGAGTTAATTGTTACTTTTAAGCTAGTACACTACTTATCTCTGATCGCATTGTAGCAGCATCTACAACGCCACATGCGAGCTACGGTGCACACTGACGTCACGCAAAATCCTGCATCGCGCAGTCAGAGTTTACCGCGCAACTAGCATAGTTATACAACGTCCCGACATCAAATGTCGGGCAGTTGACCACCAGACACGACTCCCACCTGGCCAGAGGGTCCTCCCTTTCCTATGGAGGATGAGTGAACTTTACACTTGTTCCTCATACCTCTATAGCACCATCAGCATACCATCAGTATATAGTATATAGTAGTATATAGTGTGTGTGTGTGTGTGTGTATAGTGTGTGTTGTATATAGTGTGTGTGTAGTAGTATATAGTGGTGTATAGTATCGCTTACCATCAGTGTGATAGTGGTACAAGACGAGTATCAAAGATTTACCACCAGAAAAATAAACCCGGAGCCTAACCTAATCTAATCTGCTACTATTTATTTCCATATTTTGGCGAGATCCAGTTTTACTATTAAATTGTCGTCGTCGTTTCGTCGGATTTCTATCAGTTGCCCATGCACTTGGTGCAGACCGGACGCTCTCAATCGACTTGGAAGTATATAGAGTCGTTAATACTCATTTAACTAAATGTAATTTACTGACAGAAATCCGACGACTGCCGAAACACGAACTTTGCCGAGGGACATTAAAAAAATAGTTGTACTGTATTTTGTCAGCTAAGTCATTATGATAGGTTATGTTATATGTTATTAGTATTACGTTAGGTAGTACAAAAGAAAAGAAAGTGAGTTAGCTACCTGTTATGCTTTAGTTTTGTTCATTTAACTCGTTTAGTTAGATGATAGATGGCGCAGTTGACGTACGATGTAAATTGACGTGTCATTTGCGTTGGTGTGTGTGTGAAAATTAATACGTTGGGCAAGCAAGTAAGTGTTGATTATACTCATTAGAGAAGGTGTTTTCCCAGCAATTTTTTATACTATAACAAGGACTTCGGCTTACTTCGGTTTTATTTTAAAGTAATTCTGCTTATTTTCTCTTAAGTAAACGCTTCCTGCTTTTATCCAATATTTTTTTTTAACTTCGTAAACCAAAAATCCTTTTTCAAAAGCCGTCATCTGATTAAGAATAAAACACATCGCAAAATAACCATCCTTAGTACATTTCACGCTTCTCGCGCCGGAACATTTTCTGCTAATTGGACCCCAAGATAAAACCCTTTGGCGGCCAACTGAACGACAGCCAACATTAAGTATGTACTTTCCTTGTGACGATTATTTATTCGAAATTTAAAAAAAAACAGGGCATTGAACTTTCCAGGAAGTTGAGTCCCGATATCCCGAGGAACGAATTTATTGCGATAAAAAAAACGATCTCATTGTTTAAGGGCAATTAGCGATACATTTTATCGCTGTAGCGTGTGATCAAACGTTATTGCAACGATATGGATACGTGTTTGTTAAAAGGGTTTTTGTAATGATTGCATGTTTTGAAGTTTAACTAGGTACTTAATTTGTCTCTTTATCTGTTTTTACAGAAATAATAAATATTATTATTTACGTTTGATGCCATATTGGTTGTCTAATCGAAGATCCCTCTAAAATTTTAATGTCAGTGATGTGCTAATCATATACTTACATACCTACAATACGTGAGTATTTTCTAACTAATGTGTGACTATAATTTCAAATGAAATCAAAATCAGAAACATCAATTACATTCCAGTAGTTGAAACTTAATCACTATGTTTACTATCAAATCAAATATGATATTGCAAATAGTACTACTCAAGATCTATCGTATACAAAATAAGACGTATCAGAAGGTTTACTTACGGCAACACAAGAAAATGTCTTGCCTTGGTAGGTACTACTATTGTACAGTCGCCAGCACATCAAGTTACCACAAACTGTCAGATTCTCACATTCGATTTTGAACTTAACCACCAAGACTTTAAGGTTTAAAATCGTTTGGAGAAATTTGACAGTTTCGTGTAGCTTGACCTGCTGGCGACTGTACTTACATGGAGTTTAAAGAAATTAATAAATACATTAAGATATAATAGGTAAACTTAAAAAAACTCCGTCACATAAAACATCTGATGACCTTGAAACGGCTGAACCGATTTTGATAAAACATTTCTAAAAACCACCGCTAGAAAACCTGCAATCGAATAAAACAAAGTACATCCAAATCGGCTCACCCGTTTAAGAGCTACGGTGCCACAGACTAACACACAGACACACACACACATAGCGGTCAAAATTATAAAACACCCCTGTTTGTGCGTCGGGGGATAAAATAAACATTAACATAACATCACGCCTGTATTCCCCGAAAGTTTAGGCAGAGGTGTACCTATAGCACACCCACATTTCGCCAGTTATGTTTAAGTCCCATGTAATAGGGAGCGAGCCTATTGCCATCAACCGGGCACAAATTCAGACTCCGGGCTGCTACCGAGAAATTCCAGATGGAAAAACCCAATAACACTTTGCCCGACCCGGGAATAGAACCTAGGACCTCATGCTCAGCAGTAGCGCTTGCGACCACTAGACCAACGAGGCAGTCAAAAATAGTCGCAAGTCTCTAAGTGCAAAGTAATTCATTAAGTTGTTATACAAGTACCTACTCACGCAATAGCAATACATATAATTTTACTTTGCAATCGGTTATTGACAATTTTATCACGGTACGCTAATCACAAAACAAAACAATGCAAAACCAATTCGCGCATCGTATGCCGTATGTAGCAAAATAAAGTGATTACAATAAATTGAAGAGCTATTCTGTAAAAATTTCACCGTGAACACAAGTTGAAGGGAGCTGTCAAAATTGTCAATCCTTAGCATAAGTTGGAACGGCATGGCGGCAGTGCAAGCAAGTTTACAGCGGTGAGATTTTTAGAGATTAGGTAGACTGAAGTTATAGCGACTGAACGATACCTACTTCACATACTTGAGTTTTCTTTAACATTCACTGCTAAAGGTAACTCAAACTGGTATAGATATTATCGGTAATTCTATGAACCTTTTGTAACTACCTACAACACTGCCGTCACGAACTCACGACCTCTGCCCTCTTGATCAACACAACACAGAAAGACTTTTAGAAGTGATTGACGTTCAACTTGATTAAGCTGGTAAATAATAAATAACTAACACAAATAAGTATATTGCATTACGGCTTAGGTAATCCGTAATAGATTCTGTTAATAGCGATTACACTTGCATAGTTTGAAACCGGTTCATTAACATGATAGGAACTTAAAGAAAGCAGTCGGCTGGAGCGAGCGTGGTTTATGTCAGAGATTCAGCGGTTTTGTATAACAAGGAAATAATGGCATTAATTTAGATGCCATATTAATATATTATTGATTTAACAGCAAAAAAGAGGGTGTGTGCTAATGTCCACACGTAGGAGTCAAAACTACGGCTGGACCCGAGTATACCCGATTCAGCGTCACCGACCCGAGTGTGTCGCTGAATCTTAAATAAGTTTTCACTTTAAAAAGCAATGCATATGGAAACGATTTTCAGCTTTGACAAGTGCGTGTTTTGGTCGCTAGATTTAATGTTAAGCCGTAATCGGTTGTAGTTAACAAATGTTGCTTATTAACTTACACGGTATCTTTTTTGTATGCGTTGCTTTACTTGTGGCAAGATATGTGGTTTATGTCTGACATAACTTCGTTCATAATGTCATGAGAGCTTTGAGAATAAGCCAGTCCCGATTGCACACAGATTGCAAAATCCATTTCTAGTACAATTCTTCGTAGATGCGCATTTATTGACATATTTATTGACTAAACCGACCGTAAAGTCAAAAACGGAAATTCTGTGAGCACTTTCACACAGATTCAAATCGGACTAAATAGACGACAAAAGTGGATGAAAGTGAACTTCTTACCAAATAGCTATTAAGGATTCATCACACGAACATGTTTTCACATGTCCGAGCATCGAATATTATAAATTCTGCTGCCTTACTCGCCTTGTGAGGGGAATCTAAAACTTTTCTGGCACTTTCTTTATTTTATTTTTCTATGAAAGTCTGTTTATTTGTAGTTGCCTTTTTTCCTTGATGAAATTGTTCAAAGGGAAAGCTTTGAAATCTAAATGTGTTTTTTCAGCCATTGATTTTAATTGCGCACTATAAAATAATAAAAAAATCATATACAAAAATAATAAAAAAATTAGAACAAACTTATGTTGAACAAGAAATCCTGGAAAATCCCTGACTCACTGCAAAGCCGGCGTAACATCGAACAGTGAATGTCGATACCATAAAGTACATTATTGTAAAAAATAAATATTAACATATTCACAAGATAACGTTCCTCCTTCGACAAAATCCTCACCATTCAAGATAAAAGTTTAAAAACGCGGCAACACTCGGTAATATCACACACAGCATCACATTTTGTGTACCAATCATAAATTCCTATCATCATATTGCTATAAAGTATCAAATTTAAATTAAGCTGTACGAGCGTTTGCCTTTGCCTTTATGCCGCTCAAAAAAAGAAAAGCCAAAATGGCGCGGAATAAAGTAAATATGGCGAAAGCGTTTAATGAATTTTGTGTCACCTCCATTATTGCATAACGGGATGAACAGTTTTCGGGGATTTCATCAAAGGGTCAAGAAACCTATAATGAGACCCGAACAGTGGGGGGCGAAAGAGTGTTGATTCGATTCGGTGTTTTGACAGTAAAAAATGTGCGGGCCAACGGCCAGGGTCACGGTAGCTATGGAATGGCTCTCGATATAATAACATCTGGGAGCTCGGATTTAGAATCATTAATCGATATTAATCGAGATGATTTCATAAATCGAGATACGTGACTCAGTTTGAAAAAAGAAATATTGAATTGAATTTATTTTGAAGGAGTTGGGTTGGCAGCTGAATTTATATCGTACGATATACGACATATACTGAACTTACCTAAATGATTGAAAAAAAATATACTGTTAAATATTGTTGGATTTTGGATAACATGAAAATGTTCTGTGTAAAGTACACTACAGTGTTCTATACAAAATATATGTAACAATAGTAAGTACGGTATCTATTATGTACGTGGAAGCAATATTTTAAATACATAATATGGAAAAACCAGACCAAGTCTATGCAAGTGAAAGTCAACGTTCACGTATAATACAAAAAGTTGACAAAAATTACTTAAATGTAAGATCACTAACGCATACGACCTTCAATTCTACTGATTTTGCCTTTTGTCCATTGTCAGTCGTCACCATAACTTAGGACTGACGAAATATTTATTTCAAGAATTTTTTTAAATAACTCATAGACAACTATTTGACATTTGCAAACTTGTTCCTCGAAGTGACATAATTTTACAGGAAGTAACGAAATTAAACACAAACAAACCGGCTATTGTCAAGCTTTTAGATAATTTAATAATAATAAAGATATTGATTTCCTTAAATATTGTAAAAACGCTACAAGAAATTTTCATTAAGTCGTTTTGTTGTTAAAATTGTGGTAAGGTAAGTAACCTTGAATTTTCCTATCAGCTGTTAAAATTAACATGTGGTTGTAAATGGCATATTGTCTATGCTGTAGACGAATGACGCGGAACAAAGTCGATGAGCCATAAACAAATCGAATGAAATGGGCCTTAAATCGAATGAAATAAAGCGTGAATGAGAATGAAAGGAAAATGTATTGTCCGTTCCGCACGAATTTTAGCATTTATTGAGGGGAACGGTTACTTCATTTTGTTGCCGATGGATTTGTAAACTGTTGTACTTATTAGTGCAATTCTAGAGCAATTTGGGTGAAAAATACCTTAAAATTATTTCCCAAAAATCTGTACTACATTGACTGACAGAAATTAAACATTATTTAAAGTGATTAAACTTTTGATTAATGAGGCATATTCTAATAACTTACAAGGAAAAAATTATTACCTAAATAATATTACAGTGCAAGGTAATTATATTTCTCATAAAAAATTGACACTTGTCCTGACGTTATTAATTTGGATACCCAATAAACTTACCTACATACATACATAAAGTCACGCGTTCTGCCCATGGGGGTAGGCAGAAACTACAAAACGCCACCTGCTACGATCCTTACATACTGCTTTTGCCTCGCTTACGTTCATACATCTGGTCATACCTAGCTATGAATTCAGGGTGGCAGGGATATCGACGAGCAAACTGACTCCCCTAGCGTAGAAATTTTTTGAAGGTTATCTAAATAAAATCTGCAGTTTCATAGCAAAATGCAATACCTACCAGTACGCGGTCAAAATGAATGGAACAGCATTTTTTTTTTAATAATCGACGTCAATTTTCAATGCAGTGGGTTTCACAATCATGTATCGCGAGCAGGTCAAGCTACACGAAACTGTCAAAGTTCTCCAAACGATTTTAAACCTTAAAATTTTGTAAGTTAAGTTTAAAATCGAATGAGAAAATCTGACAGTTTGTGGTAACTTGATTTGCTGGCGACTGTACCTACTGAAACCATGGTAACAGGTTGCGTGTCGATGCTACTGCCTACCGGTATGTTTAATTAACTAACGTGAAATTATTATGTAAATAATACTTATTACATAGCTAACAAGTAAGGAACCTACGTTGAAATGCTTTTTTTGTTGTAGTGAACATAATTATTATGATTATCAACATCTTGAACCTCAAAACACGTAGGTACTGACTGTTAAATGTTAATTTATATTTGTGACCCTAAGGTAGGTCCTTATTAAATAGTGGTCTCTTTCCGACCGTTGATAGTTTTTCAAAACCTTATCAATCCTTATTATTAGCCAGTTTGATTGGCTTTTTTATCGGATTACCATTGTCATAGACAATGCACCAAACAGCTGCCAAAGACAACAAAATTAATCGCACATGTCAAAGTCTGACAGGCTATTGTGATAAAAATTGCCAACCAATTTGTCAGATATTCATTTAATATCTTGCTTTTTTGCCCCAACTCGGATATCAGTTTTCGCATAACATTATTCAATTTACAAAAAACTTTAGAATCCCGAATTGAAAAACGCCTTATCTTTGACATTTTATCTTCATTATTAATGGCGAATAATTCTTAAAATTGAGGACTTTCTGACGTAACGTGAGAAAATGCTGTATTGGTAATAATTACCACGAATGTCAGAGTGTTTTGGCGCGAATTTTAGTTCCTGTTACTCTTGGTTTAGGTAGGTAATTAACTTTGAAAATTGACTTGTTTTACCGGACAAATATTGTCGCAATTAAAATTGTCCTTGCGCGCCTTCTGTGTTTTAGTATGCAGCACTTAAATAAATTATTTCGTTTCGAAACTCGGAACAGATTATGACACAATTTGCGAAAGAACGTATCGTCTCATCTACTTTTCAATATTTGTAAATATGTGAGCACCGTGTATCTATCACATAATTAATTTACCTGTCATTGCGTTATACTTAATTCTTTTTACCTATTTTATTCTAGGTGCATCGTCTTCACATATAATGATATAATTAATGTATACATAATATTGTAAAACATTTTTAAAACAGTAACGGTGGAGTTTCTTGCCCATTCTTCTCCATACGAAACTACCTTTTGGAAGGGGCAACTAGAATCATTTCTATTTTTTGTAAAATTTGACGTTCAAAAGTGCCTTTTATGTGCCTATTTGAAATAAATACTTTGACTTTGTCTTTCAACACGAATTTGAGCTTATAATTCTTCTACAATTTCTGTAAGCATTGTCTGACATTGAGTTTACCATAGACATAAACACTAACTTGACAGAATAAGATCAACTTTTGACGTGAATAGGGCCAAGAGCAAATCAAGAATGACCTATCAACATGTCAAATGCTTATAATCTCAAGCTCTCATGGAAATTCCGACTCACTTACATAAAATTATGTAAACTAAAGCCCCCACACAGAAAGAGAAAATAAGAATGCAACATATTCAAATTATTTTACAGTACCTACAGACGATAAAACGCGTCCTACAGAATATATTCAAGTGATTAAGAAAATTGAATTTGCATTCAGGCAATGATAAAATTCTCGACGACTTAATAAACTTGTAACATTCTAAGGAGCGACCTACAGCGAAGTGAACCCTTTGGATTTAAGACGCAAATCGGATTTGGGCCTTTTTGCAATGTCACATGATGCCAGAAAAGAGACGCAATTTTACCAAATAAATGTCTGTTTACGATAAGCGCTGGACTAAGGCCGTTTTCATTTTGAAAAAAGAAACAAGAAAAACCAAAAAAATAATAATTGATACGTTTATTTCTGGCAGAATTAAATTAGAGATATAAGTTTGACCACACACTAAGGACTCAAAAATGCATGTTGTGCAGCGGTGTCAAGTTTTAAAATATGACAACACTGCATAATTTTTTTAATAAAGAGCAAGGTAAACTATTTATTTAAACAGCCAGCAAGTTATATGTTATAACTTGGCAGGTTTAATAAACCGATCAGCAAGTCTCCAAAGTTTTACATTAACTAACTAGTCTTTAGCTTATCTACCACTGTCACCCATCGTCTACCAACAAGAACCAATTTATCTGTTAAGTCATGCAGATCACGGCATAAACAACTTCCTTATTGAATTTGTTCATTGTTGCCACACACAAGCAGCAATATTAATCGTTATTTTAAATTGAAAATAATCATTTATTGTCTATGATTATTGATTTTGCATGTTCTATGCACATTTTTGTGGTTACTTTATGCTCAACAATGAGGTTGAATTTAAAATAAAACAAAAACTTAAAAATAATTAAATTGGTTTTCCTGTATGACCAAAAGTTATTAAATGCTCTTGGGTATCAGAAGGCCAAATTTAATATATATAGCTCCATGTACAAGTAGCTGTACAGCATGATTTTTTTCGACCAAGTCCAATACATCATGAACCTCCTGGCCATAAACCTATTTATTTGAGGTCTTCGCAACATGTATTTTTCTTCGATACTTCTCAATTAGTCTTCATCTAGGTAGTAACTCCCTTTTAGCCATATCATCTTTCACACAATCCATCCACCGTTCCTTTGGTCTTCTTCCCCTACTCTTACAGCCATCAAGCCAGGTCCAATAAAAAAAAAACATTTCACGTAACAACATTTCTGCAAATGCCTCAAACAATATACAAAACCCAATACAACATAGCCTTACTATGCCGTGCTAATACCATCATGGTTACATTGAGAAAAAGGGATAGTGCTATCGGTCATATATAGCTCCGTCTCTCTTTCACGCTGGAACAATGATGGCTTTAACACGTCATAGTACGGCCTCTGCATGGAATGGGCTAAAACGGATTAGCACGATGAAATCATTCTTTACGAACGCCAAATTGGAATTCAGATTTTAGAGAAGGACCATTAAAAGAAACTAACTTTGGAATATCTTAATAAAATGCGAATATAAACGTACTTTGAGTGCATTTTGAGATCACAATAAAGTTGTTGGTATTTAGGTATGGATTTAAAGAAATTTCTGGCCATATACAATATCAAATATTTTTGTAAAAAAAAAACACAGTATTTTACTTAGCTGTTTATAAATTTCAAGAGAAGGAGCAGGTTACCCAATCGCGGTAGGCAGTGAACGATGTTGAGACGGGACTTACCTGAAAAAAGAAAATATTCATTCATAAGTTTGACATTACTTATTTATGTTTTGAAGCAACTGAATTGAACAAACATAGCTAGCGGAAAACGTGTAAAAATCACATCAGCTGGGTAAACTTCTAAATTATCTTGAGTTCCAAGTTTCAGCTAAAAGCGCTTCCTTAATATTACAAATGCTTTCATAAGTTATCTTTAGAGTTTGTAAACCAGCTTTATCTCGCTTCAAGCGCTTTTCATCACTTCATTAAAAAAAAGATCTAACGAAATGCATCGCGGAAGTCACACAGAACCACAAGGAATGGCGACATTTAGTTATTTTATTTTATTTTATTTCTCTACTAAGTAAATCAATCAGCCTACCGAGCCTTTTCTCAACTAGGTATGCTGAGGTGGCTACTAGTCCAACCAGATGCAGCTGAATACCTAATTTTGCATGGAGCGACTGGCCTATCTGACCTCCACAACCCAGTTAATAGGTAACACGATACCCCTTGGTAAGAGTGGTCTACTAATTAATAATCAGAAATTTTGAAACATCAGAATATTAATCTCATAATTGAATCTTAACATTCGTTATTTAATATGTATTTGTGGTTTAAGAGGCCATTGCCCTCTAAACACAGATAAAAAATACCTATTAATAAAAATGATTATGTAAGTAATTGTGCAAAGTAATTTTCTTGGCCCTACTAATTGTTACTACAAATATTATGGTGACATTACCGCCTTAGGCAGAATAGTAATTTGCAACGTATGTTTAAAAATTGCGTAAATTGTCTATGATTTTTCCTTTGTGAAAAGAGTGAACTGTCAAGCAGTTGGTACTAACACCCTTTTGGAGCCATTAGCTATTGGTCACGAAGTATATATCCTACAAAAATAGATCGATTCAAATGCTTATCCGGAAACTGAAACAACTCTCATGGACTTTTCACGAATACATTAGCATCGGTTTCAATCGATTTTCCTTTAAACGCAAAAGCGTTTTTCATACTAACAGTTAAACCGCAAGTTTAAAATGTAAACACAATCATTCTACAATTTACAGTCCACTTCATTCACACGAACACAAAGGCAAAATCCATAACAACCATAATACTTACAAAGATTCTAAGAAAAACTTAGTCGTTCTTTAATACCTATCATAACATTACGATTACCTGCGTCAATCATAGACAAAACAATTATACTTCGGACCAAAACACGGTGACTAGTGACTTAATACGTCAGTCAAAGCAAACTCAATGTTTTTATTTGCCATGACAACAAATAAAGATTTGTACGACAAATACTACAAATCCACATGTGTCAGTTTTCTCAGAAAACTTAAAACTTATGAATTTATTAGGTACGTCAGATGGCAGGGATTCTAGGAAATCGTATGCCCAAAACCGTAGGTGCTGTAAATGGGGATATAAGATAACCAATTTTTTCAAGTGGTAAAAGTTTTAGAGGAAAACTATTGTGGATATAATGATAAAGTCTGGAAATAAATAGTGAGGCATGTCGTGGAGAGGTAAGTACACGAGAGCTTTAAGAACCTAAGTCATCGGCGTCATTCTATTGTCGTTATCCCAATGTATTTAGACATGGGCACAACATGTCTTTTTTTATCCACACTTCTCTATTAGTCGTCATCTCGGTAGTCACCCCCTTTGTTGCCATATCATCTTTCACACACTCCATCCATCGTTTCTTTGGTGTTTCCTTACTCTTATAGCCACGCGCGCGCTCTTATACTCTGATACTGGATGGCAGTGCCATCGACGCGCAAACTGAAACCATAAATTCAGCACATAATTCTAGACTGTAGCGTAGACACGTCGTCGGCTACCAAAAAAAAAAAACAGCTGTTTCATAGAAAAGTGCAATACCTACGCGGCCACTTTTTTTTTAAATAACCGACGAAAGTTTAAATGCAGGGGTTCAAAACCACGTACTGAATCCATAGTAACAGGTTTCTCGTCGATGTTCCTGCAACTTTGTATGTATAGCAGACTATAATTTGATATTGTTACCATGAAGCCTTTTAACAAATTAAGTACCCTTTTTCTTTGGCACTCAGGTAAGTCAATACAATTTGATTTTAGAACTACTTCCAAGTATAAAATACTACTTTAAAGAGTACACGTCCCGCCCTTACGTTAGGTAGCTACACCAAATGGCTTAAAAAAAAAAACATAAATAACAACGAAGGTTTTATACCAAACACAATGGAACAGTTGCGTAAGTGCGTAAATAATTACCATAAATGCATAACTGATTTTGTATGGAGATGTAAAAAAATTGGCGACCCTTCGCCCTTGGACACGGTTTAAAAACACAATGCCTTGAACAAAAACTAGCTGTCAATCTGATGTACCATAAAGTTAATTACAGTGATGTTATTTGATACTAGTTACTTAGATTTCTTTACTGATAAAATGCATGGCCTGCGGGGTAATTCCGTAACACACTAACAGTAGCAATGGATTTCATTTAGACAGTTCAACAACATTCATTGCGTTATTTACGTTGTTGAACGGGCAATTTTTTCGAACAGATGAAGCAATGGGTTAGCAATATCCTTCAAAGAGATTGAAATTGTGATTGATAGTGTGTTACGCTATTAGAGTGCTATTGTGTTACTGCAGGGTTAATGGCATCTTCGCATTCAGAGAATGATCATTGATGGTTACACTTACTAACTGATGACCTATTGCAAGGCTCAACTTTTACGCCTATCCTAAGTCAAAGTCAAATCATTTATTTCAAATAGGCACATAAAAGGCACTTTTGAACGTCAAAATTTACAAAAAAAATGAATTGATTCTAGTTGCCCCTTCCAAAAGGTAGTTTCGTATGGAGAAAAAATGGGCAAGAAACTCCACCATTACTATTTAAAAAATGTTTTACAATATTATGTATACATTAATTATATGTAAAGACGATGCACCTAGAATAAAATTACTACACCACAATAGGTAAAAATAATTAAATATAACGCATGACAGGTAAATTAATTATGAGCTAGATACATGGTGCTCACATATTTACAAATATTCAAAAGTATTATTATTATTTCATATTATTTCCTATTTCATCATGTTCAGTTGTGACTGTAACCATTCATTCACCTTGTATCTCCATCTTTTTGTGACTTCGAGACTGAATACTTAAGTGCAGTCTCGTCAAACTTTGACAGGGAGTTATGGTTCATTGCAAACATTTTTTGACACCTTAATGTCAAATATTGGTGAAAATGACAGATTTTCATGACAGCAGTTATGACGGAACCGCTTTTCGAGGAAACCAAAGCTTTAACCTTGATAAAACGTCATTTTGATCAACAGAATTCGGTCACTAGAAGACACAGAATGTTCAATAACAGCCGGACATTATCAGTGAGGTAGGTAATTTGCAGTAGCAACGACAAGAACTTTTGGTCATAGCCACGAAACGCACCCTTAAAGTAATCAAAAAAATAAAAAAAACAAAAGAAACATCCATTTCCCTACTTAACAGAAGTCAGTGGCAAAATTTATTAGGGTTAGCAACATTTAGAAAGCGCGCATAAACTAATTATAATGCAATTTCGCTTCACATTACACCGCGGCGCGGCGCTTGGGCAAACGGCGCGGCGCGGGCGGCTATTTTACAAGATTTCGAATGTAACGCGCCGATTTGTTAAGTGGGCTAATTGTCAAACTGATCGCTATTGATATTTTAGTTATTGTTTGAGTGATTGCTAAAGTCATTTTGGATATTTAGGGCTCGCTTTGACGGTTTTTGCTTGACACTGCGCAGGCGGCGGTTTCGCTCGACTAACGCCTAATGGCATGCAACCTCTTGACATTCATTAGTGGAATACAATACTCGCACTAAATAATGGTGTCGCAATGACAACACTTGTCAAAGTATATATAGGTAAGATATGTATGAACTAAGAATCAAGCCGATACAACTTGTTTTCTTGAAGTCAGAATTTTAAATCTTCAATTTTGTCCCTCTAGCTATTTTAAAATCAAACGGATCTTATTGAAATTAAAACTCCTTTAGGGGCACTTTGCGCTCTTTCTGAACAGTGAACAAACTAAACCGCCACGCTCGGGTCGGTGACGCTGAATCGAGTACCTATACTCGGCTACAGTTGTAAGTTTTCACTTCTATTGTGTGGTCCTAAGCATACTTTTATTTATTTTACTTTAAGTAACTGTTTCACGTCCCGGCCCTTGCGTAATAAGTGTAACCCTTCCTTTCTGCCGTAATTGAATAAAAACTTTGCGTTGCTAAAGATAAAATTTACCCCTGATACAATTAGGTAAATCACGCCTCAAGTATTAATTAACCTTTAATTACGTAAAAGGCAATCTACTTTTACCAGAAATATTTGCATGATTCGTATCAGACATTGAACAGAAATAATATCGCCGATTAAGTACGAACCGATTCATGTTTCCGGGATATTGTGCCGACAAACATCGAATTTATTTCGTTGGTACGCGAAAATTGTATCGAGAACTTATTATAGTTAAGTGGGTATTGAAAGAAAAGCCTTATGATATCCTAAAGAGGGTTCTAATTCCAATGTAGGAAGAAAAGAAACATTATTACATAATGTTTCATTTTCGTTGTTAATAAGAAAAAAAATGAGTATATGATTATCTAAGGCGAATGAATCTAGCAATATGTCTGAACAATTATAAGTTCATTAAGGTGAATTCTAAGCTGTAGCCCGCCAAATTAAATTTTTCTCTAGTTTTTTACAAATTGCAGTTCTCTTTTACGTCATACGTTGATCCAAATGCGATTCGCGACTGTAGGAATAATGTATTTACTGAATAATCCTCAATTTCATATCAATCGTCTAACTTTGGAAATTTGTTCCACCTAAGATTGTCCGTGGCTTGTTGTGAATCTTTAATTCTATAATTCTACCCCTCTTTCTCATTTAGAACGTCAATCGGCCTAACTATAAATTACTTATTGCAACTGTTTACAACCACAAGTCCTTGTAAAGAGCAAATAAATTACCACCAGTTAACTTTACGAACGCTCGTTAAAACCTAAAAGACCATTCACAATTTCCTCTGAACACGAAATGTATGATTAAAAGGTAACCTTCGTGCTGCCATCAATAGATGGTAGGTGGTGGTAGAAGGTGGTAGGAGGTGGTAGGCCGACAGTGTGTCGTTTCTTACCCAACAGACGTAATTACAGGACAAACAATGAGTTTTGAAACCGCGCGGTACAGCCGGTGGTCGCACGATCTTGAGATCTGTCTGGGCCGCTAAAATGACGTTTCTATTTTAACACGCTTTTTTGTTTGAATTTTCGATAAATTGTTTATTGAAAAGTAATTTTTATGGTTTAAAATTGTGTCTCAATTTTTTCTGTGAATAGACTTAAATGTCTTCCGCTACTTAAATACATAATACGTTTTTACTTTAAGATTACATAACTATTACCAATAATAATCGCGGTTAGATAATAACTATTGGCAGTTTACTGTATAAAAATGTACATGGATATAATAAACATTATCGACACTTCCATCTCAATTAAAATCCCCGTTTAAATGCGAATTATGCCTAATAAATCAATAATAACAACATTAACAACTTGATGCAACACACACTACTTACAAAACCTACAGTCAAGCTCTATAAAGCAAGTGTAGAAACAATTTATTTAAAAATAAATTGGTACTACTAATGAACAATGTACTACAGTAACGGCATGATTGACTGATAATGAAATAATTTTGAACGTAACTGATTATCAATAGAAGCGTGTTATTATATCAACTTTTATTATATCAACTTGTCAAGTTGTAACTCAATTATTACCATTTAATAAATACGTGATAGGAAGTAGGCTCGGTAGGCTTTTAGAATTTACAACCTTCGGATTATTTTCTTCGTAACTTCCGGTACAGTCGCTCGAAAAAGACAAATATTTAAATTAATTTACAGATCATTTAGACCAGTATTATGTCAACATATCACAATTTCCACAAGAATTCTTCCATTTGATCAACCCCATAAACTAAACTATTTTGCTTGAATAGGGGTTTATCCGATACTAAAACAAGTAAATACTTGATTCTCCCCAAACCAAACAAACAAATTATCAAAAAAATACATAAATCACCTAATCAAGAAGCATCATCTTAGACACGCAGATGTAACGAAACATCGGGGTAAAGGTTGTGACAGACAGCCGTGAAAAGCCTCTAGCTGCTGCACATTTTAGCGGCGCGGACTAGATTTCGCTTTTCGTAATTGATTTTCTGGTCTTCATGCTTTTTTAGAAGATTTTAGTCGGTCATGGCTTAAGATTAGCAGTTATTAAAAGATTTGTTCACTGGTTATTTTGCACCCAATATATAAGTGTCTTCTAAATGGATCTCTTTCTTGAATGTTATGCCTCAACTTTGCCTTTTCGTAAGTACCTATAATTCAATCAACCAATCAATCAACTCAGCCTATCGCAGTCCAATGCTGGACACAGGCTGCGCCACGACACCATGTCCTCTACCTTTCACATCCAATCTGACCCAGCCACCTTTTTAAGCTCATCGATCCAGAGTACGGTGGACTAAATTCCCGAAATACCCTGGCTTTTAGCTGGTCCAGTACTTTGAGAACTCAAAGTTACGTTGCTCTATCTTGTCGGCTCTTGCTTTAAGATGCTAGTTCATACTGACTGCTCACAGTACACTGGAGTACTGCAAAGTCCCTTGCTCTTTTATAATGAATTCTTTGGGGCTGATAAGTGTAGTTTAATGTCTATGGGGCTGATTATTTAGACACGATAGGTTCTTTACGAGCAAACCCGTAAATATCAATGATATCGATTTTACTCTGTCATCGACGCGCGGATAATGAATAAAATATACACATATTTATGCTAGAATCAGTAGTTGCATATCATTTGCCGCGGGTCGATTATTTATCAGTTTTCAATACACATGTTGAACTCAAATCAGTTTATCATTTAAATATACCGTACCTCTAAAGGTACTTTTAAGACACGACAAAGACATGTGTCGCAAACCCATAAGCGCAAGGGAATGATAATGGTGATGAAGATAGAAACTTTAAGAGAATTTTATTAACAAATTTACTTTACCCCAATGGTTCCATGTAAATAGGCAATAAGCTCATTCTTCACTGAAACTTTTATTAACATTGAATTTAATTAGTCTTTTAATCTGCAAAGGCTTCCTATTGTATTTATCTGTGTAAACACAGATAAAAAGCAACTGACATTGTCGCTGTCAAAAATTGTCTTCATTTTACAGAACATAAAACTTTTCTTTGTCGATCTTTTTTAGAGGCAATATTTAGAAACTTTTTTAAAATCTTCACTTTATGAAATCCATATTAGCCCTTGCAAGGGCTCTGCCGGGGTCGCGGATTGTTCGAAAGAGTTACCGTGGCCCTGGCGCACAGGCAGCTGAAGGAACACGGGTGGGTTTTAGTCAGTAAGAGTCTGACACGCCCTTCCGCTCCGCCCAGAGCGGGAGAGGTCATTTGATGATTTCCCAAACAGAAAAAAAAAAAAAAAAAGTGTGGTGCGGTGCAAATGTAAGTATTGTTAGTGTTTTGTTTTTATATTCTTCTTCCATATTATGTAAAAGAAAGATGTTGCAAAAGAGAAAGATAACAAAACACTATAAATTGACATCGAAAGGAAAACACGGGTTTACATGAAACTTAAACATAACTGGCGAAATATGGGGGTACCATTTCTGCCTACCCAGACAGGAAATACAGCCTTGATGTTATGTTTGTTTGACAAAGTACAATTCCCGAAATGTACCGTATTTTTCTTCGTTTTAAATGTAGGTTAGCATATAACAGTACAATGAAAATTAAATGTTAACTTTATGAGGTTCAAACTACACAACATGAACAAGTTTTGGCCGTAACTCGGTTGTTAGTGCATCCTTCGCTTAATTTTATTGTATTTCCTCCTACCACCGTTAACCATGCAGTAAGTGAATATTCACTGTAAATTGTGCTGTAACTGTAACTTGATCGCGAGATATTATGTATACATGGTGTCCCTTAAATAATGATTCAAACGTAACGGATAGGTAAATTACCTGATTTTCAACAACTAATTCGAATAGTTGTAAAAGAACCGTTTTTAGTTTACCCTTTTCTCTACTAGAATTCAGTTTTTTTAATGCTCTCGCTGCAAATGATAACATTTTTAGGTATGATTTTTGTTAAACATTTCTGAATAGCTTAATAATGTTATAAGTGATTTTTTTTTAAACTTGAATTGAAAAGTTTTTTTATACGATGAAAAAAATAAACTTGGTTACAGCAACGGCTTTTTCAAAACTATTCAAATTATTTGTTGGAAATCAGGTGAGCTACCAACCTGTTACGTTTGATCCATTATTTACAGGACACCCTGTATTGTAAGGGTCGGGGCAGACATGATGGTTGTTGCATCGGCAAATGACGTCAAATCATGACCACGTAACGAAAGACCAATTCCAAAGGAGGACTTTTCAAGTCTAGTTTTTTTTTATTAAACAGTGGAAAATAGGAAACTGCACTAAAAAAGTTGAATGAACTTATAGAGGTATGAGGGACAGGGTGTAAAGTTCACTTATCCTCTATAGAAAAGGCAGGATCCTCCGAAAAGACGGGCGTCTGGGTCTGGTGGGCAACTACCCGACGTTTGATATCAGGACGTTGTATATTTATGCTAGTTGAGCGGTAAACTCTGCTTGCGCGATGCAGGATTTTGCCTGACGTCAGTGTGACGCGTAGCTCGCATGTGGCGTTTGTAGATGCCGCTACAAACTGATATAGATTCCTGCAAAGTTAGTCTCTAAGCAATAGTACTGCCGGTCTATTCTGTCAAAATCTCACCATGAAAACTTAGCTGAAATGAGCTTGAAGTCATTCTAGCTGATGCTAGGAATTGTCACTATTGACACCTTACTTCAAACTCACTTCACCTAAAATTTTACGGTGAGATTTATACAATATAAATCGGCTGATACTAAATGTGTTTCTTTCTCCCAAACACCAAGCACCATACATCACAAGACAGAAACCAATCTGCGCTTGATCATCTTTCAAAAAGCTTTTTCATGTAACTGTAATTTAGAGTTGGCGACACGTGTTGCATTTATCAACTTTTCGATAAAAGTATCGCATGTACACAAGGCATAACTCTAGATATGATCTCGGAGTGCATTCATATTTGTGTAAAAAGTAAGCAGATATAGGTAAAATTTACATGACGTCACGTCATCGGGTCACAGCACAGCTCGTGAGATAGCTTGTAAAAAGTTTATGTATTGACCCAGTACTCTACATTTATAACGAAAGATTTTCTTCGTGACGATAGCAAGTGAATTTGTTTCGAAGTTATTGTTTACTAATGATTGTGGTCACCTTTATAGATACGGTTAGTATTCTTTGGGTAACCTACAGTGCCCGAACAGGCATTATCTACCTGATAGATTTAAAAAACGGAACATAATATGTATGAAATTCTCTCAAATCAAATCAAATTATTTTATTTCACATAAACCTACATGGGCACTTATGAAACGTCAGAAGCTAGGTGCGCGGTTCCAATTGGTGGTTTCCTATGGAGAACAGACGGCAAGAAACTCCACGTTTACTCTTTTAAAAATAAGGCTCTTTTACAATGTTTTAAATTACAGTGTTGATAGGTATGGGAGGACAGTGTAGGCCTGTCAACAAGTAACAGATACTCAATGTCCTCAGGTACTCTGCCGGATAAGTTGTCACTTATCCGCACTAGATGGTGAAACAGGACCATGAAATTTAAGATTTTTCAGGATTGGAAGATATTTTAAAAATAATGTATCACAAAATAGTAAGTCAGGATCGTCGGCATAGAGAAAACCCCAAAATCACAGAAATCCTTAAAGTCTTAATCCTTTTACAACTGCATTGACCTTGCATCCTCCTTCAGAACAAGCTATTTTGTCTTCTATCGCACAGACACGCAAAATTCTTTAGCTCAGCTCGACCCTGATGACTGTCAATGTTAAGACGAAGGTACTACAAGTAATTCTTATAAACAATAGGTCTGCTAGGGACATTAGCATCACATAATTTTATAAATTCGCATTAAGACAGCCTTGCATAGTTCGCGAAGTAGTTATGTAATCATTATTACTTGAGTTACGTACAGTCAATAACACATCAGTGGTAAAAAAATACATTGACAGGGGCTTCATGTCGTTGCAGTAAAGGCGATTTACGTAGTACAAGTGTTACCACTGAAAGCATGCCTCATTAATATTCCTTTAAATAGCCGAAGATAGGCTCAAGAAAAAGTATCGAGTGGCTATTTAGATGTTGATCTTAGAGGCTAAGAAATTGTGGAGTCGTTACGCCAGCTAGGCACAGAAAGCTATGAGATCTCGCCAGTAAGGACATCACAGACGTAGTTATAGACTTTTTTTGAAAGCCAGCGGGTTAATTACGTAACACACTAACAGTAGGAATGGGTTTCATTTTAACAGTTCAACAACATTCATTGCGTTATTTATGTTGTTGAGCTGACAATTTTTTCGGACATATGAAGCGATGGATTAGCAATAGGCTTCAAAATGATTCAGATTGTGATAGATAGTGAGTTATGTAATTATGGTGCTGGTCTTTCTTACAACTGACTAAAGGCCCGCAAAGGCCTCTGCTCCTTCCGTCTCTGTTGACATGTCCAGCCTAGTCAGCAAGAGAGAAAAGTCAGGAATAAGAGAAAACTCCACGTCAGCAACGAAAGAATTTCCCCTTTTCCCAACTGTGTTGGGTTCAGCTTTCTAATCTTACCTGATGCAGCTGATTACCAGTATTTTACATGACGCTACTGGCTCTCTGACCTCCACAACCCCATTGATTGTTCGAAAGAGTTACCGTGGCCCTTGCGTACAGGCAACTGAAGGAACACGGGTGGGTTTTAGTCAGTAAGAGTCTGACACGCCCTTCCGCTCCGCCCAGAGCGGGAGAGGTCATTTGAACCTAACCTAGTTAACCTACCAAAAAAAAAAATATGGTGGTCATTACCGCAATTTATGTTAAACAGGCGTACATAATGTTCATGAATTTTACAGTGAAGTGCAAAGATGCATAGTTTTTCGTGCATCATTATCTGCCTAGCCTTTTTCAACTATGTCGGGGTCGGCTTATAACATACCTACCAGTATTTTACATGGAACAACTGGCTGCCTGACTTCCACAACCCAGTTACTGGGTACCAGTATACTCTTGGGAAAGCAGATTGCCAGACTTTCGGGCATCTGACTACCCGTAACGACTGTCAAAGATCTACGAATGACAGCCGGCAAAGAAAGTGTCTATGCTGGATTATTCTCAAGATTCTCTAGGTTTATTGCTCAATCGTGAATAAAGCGCTTAAGACCAATGCAGACCATTTAAACCCATGCCTAATTAACACGCCTAAATTAACCACAAATGAAGCCATCAACACATAATTGTTGCGTCTATGAGAACCACTAAATAGCAACACCTTACAAGAAATTATATTAATTCTTGTATAACCTAACTACTATCACAAAGAGTAGTAAAAACTTCTCACATTGAAAAAATTTTGCAGTTCCGTGATTTTGGTGCGCGAGTGTGTAATTATTTTATATGATGATTCTTAGATAATGGAATGGATTGGTTAAGTAAGAAATAGAAGAAATAAGATTGCGAATTAAGTGTCTAATAAATAATTATTTTGGAGCAAATAGAGACAATTTAATTCACCTCTCAAAGCGATTAAATTCCTGAAACATTACTTTCAGGACTAAGGGGAAGTAATTGTCTAACTCTTTAGTTCTCCATTAAAAAAATGAATTCAAAAGCATTTATTTCAATTAAAACATTTACAGGCACTTTTGAATTGTCAAGGAGTCGGTCAGTTAGAAATATGAAGCTAAATTGCCCATTCCAAATTTAACAATTTTCTTAAGAATAGAGGCGAAACAAACAATATTTTTATTACCCACTGTTCGTGTGATTGAATCCCACCAGTTGAATTTATGTCCATCCGCCCCTATTTTAACCGACTTCAAAAAAGGAGGTGGTTCTCAATTCGTGCTTTTTTTTAATGTGTGTTAGCTCAGAACTTTTTTCTGGGAGAACCGATTTGGATGATTCTTTTTTTATTTGATAGCTGATGCTTTACATGTGGTCCCATTTTTTTTTTATCCAATTCTGACCTGTACTTTTTGACTTATCCTTAATACTGCATATTCTGTCCACTTAGTTTATATTGATGATGTTTTAATAATTTCCTGTCACTGTTATTTTCTTATATTATCAACTAGTAGTATACAAATTTGTGTGGGGTAGGTACCGCAACTAAAAAGTGAAAAATAAAAACTTTAAAAAAAAAACAACCGTTTGCCAAAAGAAACACAAAAACACATGAAAAATAACCTTAATTTTGGAAGTCGGTGTCTTTGGTTTTGTATCTTCGTTTTTGGCCACCGACTTCCAAAATTAAGTTATATAGTTTTTTTGTTTAGCAGAATAGGCTAGTCCCTTACCCAGAAATAATAGGTAAGTACACGCAAAAGAACATTTATATTGGTAGACCCAGTCAGCACGATTTTCTATGCATCATTGCCAGCCAGCCTCAATTTGCCATCGCCATTTCCAAGGTTCCGTAAGAACTCCAACAAATCACCAACTCATTAATCTTTCACTACCATCACTTCCACCAACACACACCTCAATAAACTCTTCTATTTACCAGTACAGAACCTCTTGACATTTGAATAAAATATATAATTGTTTAGCTCAATGTAACTCATTGTGCGTTTGGAAAGTGGCTGACGTCGGGCGTCTGAACGTTTCATTGTGTCGCCTTTACACATACTATACGAATTGGTCACATCCCATTTGGCTGGTTAGAATAGATGCCTTTGTATTGTGAATTTCTTCATTTTTGAGGTTTCAAGGTGAATCCCGACTGGCTTACATAATGTTAGGGATAGAAGCGAATGCATAAATACCCGAAATGAGGGCAAAAGTGTCTTCTAAATTGCAGTAGAAATAAATCATTCAACATCATCACCATCTGCCGTATGTTGGGGTCACCTCTCAGTCTAACCGGATGTAGAATGCTAAATACCAGTATTTTACACGGAGCGACTGCCTATCTGACGAATATTATTAGGAAGTAAGTTTAATTATGTAAGTCGTTAATTGATACCATACCCTAGAAGCTCTCAATCTTCGATTAACAACTAATTGCTTTCTTATTACAGATACTTACAAATTAACGTCCACATTTCTAAACCTGATAAGTTGAAAAGTTCAAGTTAAATATCCTACAGAGGATTTGCTTCGTTATTTAAATCCACCAAAAGCCTTGCATGAAGTTATTCTCCGGTACAAAACAGACCACACTTATCCCAACGTTAGAATCTGTAATGTATGTTAAAGTCAGGCGTGGGCACACACATTGTGAACAGTCTTTGTATGCGCGTACGTTGAATGAGACTGCAAAGAAACCTTCAAAGAGGCGAAAGATAAATAGGTTGAAGAAGTGAGTTTGTATTTCTTTGGTTATTAAACGGCCAGTATTGTTAGGACTACGGTTGAATTTGGAACTAAATTAATTAAAATACTGTATTTGACACCCATATGTTCGTTTTGTACGGAAATTGGTTGTCGTAGACTTGTAATGTGAAGAAATGAGGAATATATAGTGAGATTTTTTTTAAGTATGAATATGAATAGCTTATGGAGTAGTGTAGTCCAAAGAAACGATGGATAAACTGTTTGAAAGATGATAAGGCTAGAAAGGGAACAAGACGGTTATTGGATGTACGGAAAAAGAAGACATGCACCCCAAATAAATTGTGATAACGGCAGGAGTATGAGGATTTGTCATTTATGTTATTTTCTTACCCTGACAATCACCGCCATCATGCAAGGTCGGCTTATGCTGGCTATGTAAGGAATACAGTGGGTAGCATGACATTTATTTATATCAATGTGACATTATACAGGGTGCATTATGAACTCAAGCAAGGTCGAGACGTCATGGGTTGCGCCCACGCCGACTTCGTCTACAAAAGCTTTTTAACTTTGACCTCCTTACTGGTTAATGGTATATTCTTTTTTTTAGATAATAGATACAAGACCATCTCGTTTATAAGATCTAAGTGGGTCAGAAATTAAACATATAGATTATTTTTTCAAAGCTACAGTACAGAATTAATGCCTTTGGAAGCAAGGCATCAAGCATTCTCCATTACTAAACTAAAGGGTGGTGCAAAGATGAACACCGTTCTCTGTTAAGAACTACTGCGATTACCAATTCTTTTGCCCAAAAGTATTGCCACGAAAATATTGAGAGGTCTGTAAACGGCATATATCCACACCATGTAGTCATTCATGGTGGGATATTATCTTCTATAATAGAAATTAAATTCTATTCGTCAGTAAGCGCATCATCTAAGAACGGCTTGACCGATTTGGTTATTTGTGAGTGAATTCGCAAAAGTTACATTATATATAATATGTTATTTAGATGTAGGTTATGATTTAGGATAATGGATGTAATTTTATAGGATGTTGATTAAGGATTTAGCATGTAAGGCCACTCTATCGCGCCTCAAAGAGATGTCAGCATAATTGACGGGGTCCGAAAGGGCCGATGCCTGCCGGGGTCGCGGATTGTTCGAAAGACTTACCGTGGCCCTGGCGCACAGGCAGCTGAAGGAACACGGGTGGGTTTTAGTCAGTAAGAGTCTGACATGCCCTTTCGCTCCGCCAAGAGCGGGAGAGGCCATTTGATCATTTCCCATACAAAAAAAAAAGGCCACTCTGTCGCATTGGATCTCTGATCTGTAATGATAGTTGTAGATAAGATAGGCGTAAATAAAAAAATAAAAATTAAAAAGTTTTCCGGAAAATCTTCAAATTCCGGAAAAACTGAACGTCCTTTTTTTGTATGAATTATTGAATTTTGGACAGGACAACGTCAGTCCGGTCAACTAGTGATCTTATACATCTTTTTATTAAGTATAAAGAAACCGTGTAAAACCGAAACCATGAGTTCAGCACATGATTCCGAACTGCCCTGCGTAGAATACTTTCCAAAGTTAACAAAAAAAAAAACTGGTGTTTCATAGACAAGTACAATAACTACGCGGTCAAAATGTATGGAAGAGCTAATTCATTTTTTAAATAACAGACGAAAAATTTAAACGTAGGGGGGTTCAGAATCTTGAACTGGATCCATAGTAACAGGTTGTGCGTCTATGTCCCTGCAACCTGTATACTACTAACAACATACGTCGTCGGTAAGTAGTGAACAATGTCACTTAACTATTTAGACAAGTTATTGGTACAATGGTTCCGCTCTGAATTGCCGAGATTTAAGACCGCTATACACTGAAGCGTAACCTGATAGACTTTTATTAGTAGTGCGAATGTAATCTCTTTGCTTTTTTACATACTGCGATGGCTTATTAACGTCAGGTTTACGCTCAAAAGAGTCTTTCTTCAAGCACTTGGAAGCTAGGCCAATGGAGTAGTTTACAGCAAAGAACAGGTAACCCCAAGTGGTTCCCATAACCTTAATCAAACTCAAAGGCTACTGGAAATAGACATGGTATTGGCAAGGGCTTCACTCATTAGTGCGTGACGTGATAATAATGCCTTAAGTAGTTCCTAGTAGTAGTGCATCGCAGTGTATGATCAGCCAAAACCATCAAAATGGATACACCTCACTATGCGCCGGCGCTTCTTTACCAACAGGTTTCACACGGCGACGTAAGCGCTGCGTAACTACGGCATGTTAATGTGCTTGAACTTAATTTATAGCCAGCAATAAGGGAGTTATTAGACGCTGTTATTCAATCAGATATATGGGAAATACAACTTGGATTATATGTTATTGAAAGTAGGACAGCATTCCGAATTAGTTAATGTTACAAAGGAACCATCTTCTGACTGTCGAAGTCAAAAACGAATACAGAAAGGATAATTTTCTTAGCGTGTCGATGGCAAACTAAATGGAGTCGGCTTAGAATTCCGCTACGAGTTTGGCGCGATCAGTAGCATCTATAAGTTTCTTAAACGTGCATACACGGACACGTAGGATATTAATTAAGACTGATTAAAATGATGGTGGGAACATTACTTATGCTAAGAAGCCCAAATGATGGTTAATTTGTTAGCTTAGCCATAAACTTTAATAAGTGTCCATGGAGTTTCTTGCCCGTTCTTCTCCATAGGAACCTACTAAGCTTAGGAATGGGCAACTAGCTTCATCTTTGTGACTGACCGATCCCGTGACAATTCAAAAGTGCTTGTAATTGGTTTAATTAAAATAAATTCTTTGAGCTGAATTTTCTTTCTAAACATAGACTTTTACCATGCAGAATAAAATGTATGATTCACATATTTTAAAACATCCAAAAGTTTTCCAAAGACAAAACAGTTTTTTTTTTCGAGGTTATGGAATCTAATTCCACAGCATTCATATCAACGAAGTATTACTAAGTATATACACAAGACAAGTACATTATAATAACCATTCAATTACATACGTCCGTCACCCACTTGCTCACTAGTGTTGGGACATCAGGAAGTCACCGTGCGCGAAGGAAATAGTGTTGTGACACCGCCATTTTGTTACAACTGTCAGATAGTATCTGTCAACTGTGATTTTTGTTGCATGTTTTTGTGAAAATTAAAGGGTATATCAGCTAAATAAATTTTATGTTGTCAGGGATGCATGGCGTGTTTTTAGTAAGAGTGGATATGACCAGAGATATACATAAATCGGATATGACACAGTTCGAGGGTCAAAAAAAGTTAAGTACGTTTTATATGTTTTAGCTTTACACAATTAATTTTAGGCAATTCCCTCTATTTTAAGACTACCATAATTAAAATAATGGAAATTTGGGCCTATGCATTAATCCTTACTTATATCTTCAATAATCTTCCATACAAATAATGTACGAGAGGTTATGCATTTTGATATTCTACCAATAAATTGGATATTTATTACTACCAGTACTGTTAATATTTATTATCCGATTATTCTATTGAAATTGAATTTGCCAGTCAGCATTTAAGCCGCTACTGTATTAAAGCAGGCTGACTCATAGATCCTGTATGAAATTAAGTTGTCAATACATGACAAACAATCGATTAACAGCGTGCTAAATTTATAACTTATGCAGGGTTAGATATTTATTTATTTATTTTATTTATTAAAACTTTATGTACTAATAAAAAAAATACTGTACAAAGGCGAACATAATGCCCAAGGCAAAAAAAAAAAAAAAAACAAAAACAAAATGGCTGACATGTCTCTATTCAAAATTATTGTGATTGACAACGAGTGACAACGTGCAGACCATAAAAAACAGGCAGAAAATAAAAGGAACAAAAATAAATGAAAATACCAGCCTATTATTGTCACTGCAGGGTAAAGGCCTCTTCTAATTCAGAGAAGGCATAAGCATTGATCACTATGCTTACTCAAGAGGGGCTAGCGATAAAAAATATAAGAATTCCTTAAATAGTGTAGACTGGCAGTATTAGCTTGACGTCATAAAGAAGGCACATCTGCTATTTCCCTACTCATAAGTTTCAATACTCTAAATAGCGTTGCACAGTTTCTATTTTTTTTTAAGAATACTTAAAGATGGCGACACCATATCAGTGAATAAGGTCCACTCGCGCCAAAAGTCACTAAATACATAACATAACATCATGCTTGAAATCCCCAAAGGGTTAGGCAGATGTCTAACTACAGGATACCCACATTTCACAAGTTATTTAAGTCCCATGTAATAAAAGCCATCAACCGGGCACAAATCCAGACTCCGGAATGCTATTTAGAAAATCCTGATGGAAAAATCCAATAACACTTCACGGACTTCATGCTCAGCAGTAACGCTTGCGACAACTAGACAGACGATGCAGAAATTTATAACATCCTTATAATTCGGTCAATTGTTTGAAGTTGACAGGGACAGAACGATGTTTTAAATGTATTTAGTGATTTGTTCTGCAAGCAGGCTTAAGTATAACATTTTATTGGTATCCGTGCTACTACTGCCAACCATAAAACCATTACCAGCTATTACAAAACTATTATACAGCCTGTTCCGGAAAATTAATAGGAAATCATCTTTCCGACGTTATTTCTTCCGGATTTAGAAGGAAAGTGTATGAACAATATAGGATATTATGAGATGAACAAGTTAAGCACAGAAAATTATCGACAGTGGAAAGTTAAAATGGCTAAAGCCACCTGAACACTCAAAAATGAATTTTAAAGTTATTACTTTAAAATTCATTTTTGAGTGTTCGGGTTTTGGCGCTTTACATATACCCCTATAAACTTAAGGAAGTCAAATTCAAAACAGTAATTAAATATTCGTTTGGCAGGCGTGTCGATAGAGTGAATGATGATGTACGGAAAATTGGCAACCATTATTTAGAATGCAAAAGGTGATTGTTATTTTGATAAGCAATTTGGGAGCATGCACGACAAACATTGATTAAATGGGAAGTACTGGTTCAGCAAGATAAATTACAGTGTATTTAGAGCTGAATTTTGAGCTCCTCCTCAACAACAGACTAAAAGGATGAGTACCTCATGAGTACTGAAATTCTGATGAGTCAAGTTTCGTTATAAAATTGGTTTTAAGGATTTGATAATTACTAGCTATTGTAATTGGTTGACCATTCACATTAATTATAAGAGTTGATCAGTTTGGTGAAAGATTCACATTCACATGATCTGACCAAGATTATGTCTGGACTTTAAAAGAGACTGTGACCTCTGAGTTTGTTTCGGCCTTTCTTCTCAGAGTAGTCAGATAGGAAACGCCGACCTCATCTAGTTTTTAAAATATGATTGACGTGTAAAAGTGTTTGTACAAACTTATTTACAGAAATAAAATAATTTATCATTTATTAAAATACTTCATAGATTTTCTAGATTCAGGAGTAAGAGGGTTTAGAGTAAAATACCTGGGGCAAAGATGTCACTCTACCTAGGGTATATCTAGCAATATTCTCATATCGCAGCTAGCGGCATTTTCTAGATATACTATACACCATAGAAAATGCATGCATTTTATACACATGCTAAAGTTCAGTAAACTATTTTGACAGCTGTCAATTTCATCCGTCTCTTTCTTATTTTCCATATAAGACAAAGAGAGCAATATACATATTTCGTTTTTGTTTAGTGGATTTCTTAGTGTAAAGAGCCTAGTTAAGTTATTATTTGTTCTCGTGTCTACAACGTTCGCGATACATTCCTATGTAGACCTACCGAGATCATGGACATACCTAGTTCAGATAGTACACACGCAAGCAACTATTGTTCTCCATTTTGTAACAATGTGCCTCATGGTAACACTATTGTATGGCTTTATTTACTAATAAATATCTATGAATAAACTGTTAATACAAAATTCAATTTTGGGGGCTATGATTTAAAGTTGGATTTCGTGTGTTTTAGTATATGTTTAATATGTTACTTGCAATCTTCGTAAATGTTATGTTGTTATGAAGGAAATGCCATCGGATTCGTGTATTGTTATGAGATGTTAAATTAAGAATATTAGTTAAGTTTATAAAACAATACCATTGTTTGTTAAAGTAAATCATTATTGTAAGTATTACTTATGATCACGTATATCCATGTATGTACAAATTACAATTTTATTTCAATAACCAAGATACATTTCTAAGACAATGCAGGTTTTGTGACACAAACAATTGAATGCGTTTAGTAATAATCACTGTCCTTGGCTATAAATAAGTCTACAATTATTTTTATTACATGTTTAAAAAAAATATATTAAAAGATCAAACCTGCCAGTACACATACGATAGAAATGTGTTACACATACCTAACATAAATAATTAAAACAAATACTAGATTATCTATGCTACATACATAACATATTTAAATGTCATAAAACACAGGTTTTTTTATGACAATAACAGGTAGTGATTTAATGGAACTAGGCTCAAGGATAAAATTCTTAAAATCTTTTTAAAATACCAATTGAGTACAAAGCAATTAACTAAGATTGGAATTATTGTGTTATCTACATTAGATAAATACTACATTTTCATAATTATAAATAATTTATAACTTTTTTATGTGGTAGGTTAATGAATGCTGATGTACCTTGACCTAGTCTGTAAAAAAAACAAATTCCCTTCATCCAAAGAAACCATGGCTTGTAGAGACAACAGTCTTGTTTTAGAACGAAATAGAATTGAGATATAATAACATAAAAAAAAACAACCGACTTCCAAAAGAAACACTAAAAGACGTGAAAAATAACTTTAATTTCGGAAGTCGGTGTCTTTGGTGTTATATTTTCGATTTTGGCCACCGACTTCCGAAATTAAAGTTATTTTTCACGTCTTTTAGTGTTTTTTTTGGAAGTCGGTTGTTTTTTTTTGTAAAAAAGTTTTTATTTTTCACTTTTTAGTTGCGGTACCTACCCCACGCAAATTCGTATACCACTTCTTGGTGTGTAAATAACAATGACAGGAAATTATTAACACATCATCCATATAAACTACGTGGAAAAATATGCAGTATTAAGGATAACTCAAAAACTACTGGTCAGACACTGATCAAATTTAAATAGGACCACATATAAAGCACCACCTATCAAATAAAAAAAGAATCATTCAAATCGGTTCACCCAGAAAAAAGTTATGTTGTCAAAGATAAAAAAAAAAAAAAAAATACATACAGACGAATTGAGAACCTCCTCCTTTTTGTGAACTCGGTTAAAAATAAGGATGGGGATAAGTATAAATAATTCTTCAATGCAAGAATGAATGAATTAATGAATGATCTCTCCCTCTTGAGAGAATCAATCGTGCGCGTGTAAGTTTACGATGTTATTATTAACTTTTTTAATGAGACTAACGAAATAAAATAGTTAAAAAATATTTTGCTTATTAATTAGGATAAAGCATGAAAACTTACAGGCTAATGATGATAGCAAATATTTTGAAAAAATACGTCATTTGAAAAAGAGCCCAGCAATCTTGATTAAACAAAGTTACTTCATCTTCCTCAAGCAAAAGTTCAATATGCCAGTCATAAATCAAGTTAAAACCATCTTACAAGCTGGCCCACGGTTATTATGCTGAGATAAAACTGATTATGTATGTATGTGCCCCGCCCACTGTCGATCACAAGGCTGCCAGGTTGTGGTACTGACGGAAGGCTGTGCTTATCAGCTGTGGTTTGGTCAAGGGTACTGAGATTAGCTGCATATTTTTACTCTAGGACTTAGGGCTGATTTTACCAAAGTCAGGTATCTTTTATCCGTGGAATAAAATTGACGTCTGACAGTATGGAAAAACTGTCAAAAATTCAAAATTTATTCTATGGATAAAACTTATTTTAGGTTAAGTTTGGTTAAATTTGCCCTAGGTAAGTAAATTTTATTTCTAGTAGGTACTCGTAAATTGGTTATGTTATGCTTTTTGATGAAAAACTAATAGGACACTCAGATCGAGATCTATAAGCGTTACTTAAGGGGACCACAGGACCTAAACGCTAGTTTTATAATCCCTAAAAGTTTATGATCCACAGCAGTAAACAAAATTAGAAAAAAATATGATATTCTTCAGGATATATGCTAGTTAGATAGTGTGTTGAAAACATAATACAACTAATTTGATACGATAAAAAATCATACGGAGATACCTCTAAAAAATTATTTTAACGATTAAAAACCATATTATTATACATGCAATCATTCTGATTTTGTGTCAGATTATTTTACAAGCAACATAATTATGTATTAACGTAATACTGTTTTAATTTTCTAGTCCAATCAATAGATTTTTTGTAAATAGATAATTGCTTCATATTTTGCAATAAATTACCAGCATTGTGTCAACGCGTTTCTCTTTTTTTTTCTATGCAGTCCGACAGTAACCGCGCTTTAGCTGTTGTCAGCCTCTTAACATTTACTTTGGCTAAACATTATTCCAGTCACTATCGCACAATTTTCAAGTGCGAGATGGAGATGGGAACACGTCTAAGCCACAGCACGACCTAAAAACGTTGAAATAGATCTCAGCCTTATTCATAGAGCCTTCAGCCGAGACTTTTTGCTATTCTAACCTAAACTGCCTTATCTAGAACTTCACCCAGATGTCCGCCACTTTTAATTTACAAAATAAAATGCAAATTGTTTAATTTTACATATTGAAGTGCAAAACCATTGTTAGGGTTATTCTGAAAAAATAAACTGAATTTTGTTATAACTTCTCTGCGTTTTTTGATTAATAATATTTTTAAGTATGTTAAGTTTTAATTATATGCAGATGATACTGGACAGTTATGACGGTTACTAATATACATGTTAACCTTTAAAACTTGGTTCAACTCGCTTTTAAGTGATTCGAACCTTGCTTCGGTCAGATCGTTACACAGCTTACCGTTCGTTTTCTGTCGACAAACCGATTCCTGATAACTTGAGATTCTCGTCTCACCGGTCACTTACCTGTAAAAAGGAAAATAAGAACATAAGTGGTGTATTTTATAGAAAACATATGTACTTTTTATATATTAAACGGTAACGTAATAATAATGCCACTGTTTATCTTCCGGCAGACTTTCACGAGTTAAACGTAATTATGTATTAGCATCGTTTTTGTTTAGACAACTGTAATTTTACCATTATATAACAAGATTTATAATATACGGCAAAGATCTTAAGAAACCTCTTTTATGGCTCCAGGATAAAACATTTGTTAAATTACTTCTGCAAACGATGTCACCAAAATACTTTTAAAAATAAAATTATTCTAATAGATTTGCTAGTATAGTCACACGATCATTAACCCTGAAGTGACATAGAAACTTGATTACGACAAGACGTCCGTAAAGCCGGAAGAATAAATAGTTATTTAAAATAAGCAAGCCATAAAATAACAATAAACCAAATCAACAGAAGGAAAGTAAACATTTTTACGATAAAACACAACTTAATATCATAATAAAATAAGATCACAGTTGTGTATTATTAGTAGATGCGATTAACCTGCAGTCAATGATCGAAAGTGAACGTAGACACAGACATGTGCGCGCCGCGAGTGTGTCTCGACACGCGCTATGACCATATGTGTGTGTACGTGGACACGTGCTGTGTCTATATGTGCGTGTTGCGTTTGCGCCGCAAGGAAGTAGCGTTGGCGCAGAGACGGGGACGATGGAAGTGATCTTGTCACGTAGTGATTTCTCCCATTTATTTTATGATTTTAATGGCACTTTGTATGGAGTTTCTTTGGTCATTAAACTTAGGTGTATAAAGTCTACATCGTCTTAATGGAAACTCGTTACTAGAGATTATTAGAAAATATAATTTTTAACAGAAGAAATTCAACTCTTTAGCTCGAAGAATTGCAAATTTTATCCGTATTTGCAACTATGGAATATGCCTACTGATTTCGAGTTGAGTGCTCCTTCTTATCTGTAAAAGTATAAATAACACATTTTATTAAACTCATGTAAAAATTCTTAAAAGATAAAATATCACTATCGCTTCCAGTGAATTCGATATCGATCGTAAAACCAAGTAGCTGATAGATCACGACCGACAACAGTTACGGTGAAAATTTCAACACGAAACGAATTATAATATCGTTTTAATATCGATTACGTCCGCAGAAAATTGTCAAGGAAACCGCAACGCTGTTAATTTTTCATTATATTTGGAGGTACCGGGAAATGGGAAAAAGTTGCAGAATCTTTCACCAAATTCGATCACTGGAATGTGGACTCTATTTTTAGACACTTAGTGTACATATTAAAATAAACTATTTGAGAGAAATTTTTGGTGGGAATCTATCATGTTATGCAAAATGTTAAAAAACTAATAACATAAATAAAATGCTATAATTTTAATTAAATCTCGTCTCTCTCTTTAATCCTTGAATTCAGTCTAGCTCGCTGAGTTATTTATATAAAAATTCTGAGTATGATTAAATATGTATACTTGTGAAGCGATTGACCACCGTCAAACATATTTGATTGGTAATTCTCGGTTCTAAAATAATTCGAAGAATCAATGGACGTGAATCATTTAGGTAGGAAGATTTAAGTCAGTACATTACTTATCCAGGATTTTAATACATATCCGTTAAAGACTGCTAGTCCTAATATTTGGATCGCAGCCCCCAAGAACATCAAGAATGGTAGTCTTATCCCCAAATCGCACTACACATGTGTAAGACGATCTTAAATACATTTCTGTCCTTACAATACTCCTTAAAATGACAGCGACCGCCTAAGTTAATACCAACCTAAAATTGAGGTGCAAATTCAGTTATGTCAACTAGGCAGACCCGAGGTGACCCGCTAGAGGGCCATAACAATAGATAATCAATTGTGTCTCATTAGCGATGCTCTCGAAAATTAGATTGATCGTCCCTCTCGGACAAACCCGCGACCCCGGCAAGTATCGGCCCTAGCGGACCCCGTCAATATGTGCTGATATCTCTTTACGGCGCGCGTGGAACACAACGCGCCGTTGACCCGGGCCTGGTCCTTAACGGACGGCGAGCTGCCCATTGCTCACCGTCCGCAAAACCCGCACCTACGGTGGCCAGGAATTGACTATTGATTCCTGACGGTGTACTTAAGATAAATCTCTCATAGAGAGCTGTCAACAACTCGGGTCTAAGACCTATAGAATCAAGATCAGCTGTTTGCCACAGTTGTTATCATTACAGTTATAAAACAGCCAAGTATTTCTTGTATTTATAATAAACGGAGGCAGAGAGAAATGCTATATTATTCTTGTGTTTATAGTTGTACATAAAGAGCAGCGACCTAAACTGTCGTACATTTTATCAATACATAAATTATTCAACTACGGACGGCTTTTTAAAAGATGGGTATGGTCGCGGTTGGATGTAAAAGAGCTCAATGAACCAATCATTATAGACGCCTATGTATGGCCTATGTGAGGTCTGTGTATGTGTGTAAGAGAACTGCTATATACCGATGTAATTATTGGACTACTTATGAATACTAGATCGTATTAACTCAATTTCATCAAACGCAACCGATCAGTTCAAATCTCAGTGCTTTATGAGACAAATATAGTGCCGGCGTTTAGGGTAGGTCGGGGCTGGACCGCCCAGGGTGCCAGCGGTGAAGGGGTGCCGAAGGAGCTGTGACTGGGTTCCCCTTCACCTCTGGCACCTGCAGAGTACTTTTGTTTTAGTTCGTTTGGACTTAGAATAATAAAAAAAAATGAGATCTCTTCGCTTGCGTTTACATCCGACTCTCTCTGAATTCTCAAACTTTTCTGCATAAGCCGATAAAGTAACTCCTATTTCTTTATGAATGGACATAAGGAAACCTAGGCGGAGTGCTGAAACTTGTCGCCCTCTCGCTACTCTCCAAGGGAGGAGAGGAGCGCCGCCGAAATTTCGCTCAGGGTGCCTGTAGTGTTAAAACCGGCACTGGTCAAATATAGCTAATTTAATAATGTATTTCTATAAATAATAACAAAAAAAATACGATCCACTACCTCCATCAATATTATTAGTTAACCTATAAACAACGTGACAACCTATCAAAACCAAACTATGCCAGCAGTATGTACCACTATCAACACAACGGTCAAATCCCAAACTCTGTTGTAACACCGCGCACCGCCGCGGGCGCATTGGTTCATTTGCAGCTAGTAACCTTTGAACTGACTAGTCTCCCGCTGTGTTGGTGTGGTCACCTTGTCTCAAGTATTTCATTAGTTTAACGCATTAGCGACTGATTTTGTTCTTGTTTTAGTATTGACTAGCTGATACTCGCGGCTTCGCCCGCATGGTTGTAGGAAATTAGCCCAGGGAAAGGTACACCGGGATAGAAAGTATCCTATGTCCTAGCCCGGGACATTGTCTACCTGTGTGGCAAATCTCATCGAAAAAGTAACAGATAGAAAGAGTTACTTCCGCATTTTATAATATCAGTTTGGATAGGCTCGTGGCTGACCACTGTATGCACCTGATGGTAAGCGGCGACGTGGTCGACGATGAAAAAAACTTTCCCAGAAGTAACATGTCTATTGACTCTCCATTTGAAGACAACCAGCACCCTACTTGCGTAACACATATCAATCACAATCTGAATCATTTTGATGGATATTGCTAATCCATTGCTTCAAATGTTCGAAAAATTTGTCTGCTCAACAACGTAAATAACGCAGTGAATGTTGTTGAACTGTCAAAATGAAAGCCATTCCTACTATTAGTGTGTTACGCAAAAAACACAGACTCACAACTTAGGGAGTTGGTTTCGACTGCATGTTTGAATTCAGACTAATTCAAGCAAATTTTTTATGCAGTGAGCTCTCTTACTGTATATGATTTAAATTTCTTTGAGAAAGTGCCTCGTCTATAGACTGCATTCAATGGCTAGAATTAGTTATTAAGGAGGATGTAACTTTTGAATGAGGAGCATTGAGAGCATCTCTAAATTCGGCAAGTTGTCATTTAGCATCAATAGATTTTACTAAAAGTCCGACCCTGTCCGACGTCTGCGCTGCCACAGACGATGCCGTAGATGTGGCGAAGTATTGGATCAATATAATTTAACAGTAGGTACCATTGACACGAAGAAGAAGAGAGTAAGATTTGAATGTTAGATGAAGAAGGATGTAGCATGGCATTTGTTGGGTGATAGACCACTCAATTCAAAGAATGACTATCAAAAGTAACAGCTCTTTTGCGCGAGGTTCGTAACACATGGATAGCTGCCAAAAATCTTCACTATTTTCCCCCACCTAAACAAAATATAGGTTTTGTTACCAGGATCAACACTTCACTAACTTTCTACGCCAATTTATCAACCCTATTCTCAGTAAACCTGACAAAGAATCGAACAATGTGGCGGCAATATGCAAAAAAGATACAAGATATAGTGCGACAGTCTAGGAAATGATTCTTACACGCGAAGTGAGCTTGTGTGTGTCAGTTACTGTGTGTGTGTGCATGAGTTGTGACTGGGTGTTTGTGTGTGTGCGTGCGAACAGCTGATCGACGAGTTTTATGCAGGAGAGAAAGATGGAAGTATAAACTGTGTGTATGTTTTGGAGGTTACAGTATTTACTTTTTCATTATCAGGATTTTTCCTTTGTGACGTAATCTTTACTCTTTATATTAATGTTGTTGTCAGTGGTGGATGGTTTTCGAGGCCATATTTATTTGTTTGTTTTCTTTAGAAATGTGTACCATGAAACATTTAATTCGTCGCTAAGGACTGGGTGTTGTGGCGCAATCTATGTCCAGCACTGGACTGCAATAGTCTGAATTGTTAGATTGACACTTTCATTATTGACTAATTGAATTTTGATATAATATTTATATATACAGTAACCTAACCTAACTATTGACCTTGTTTTAAGTTCCATTCGGTAAATATAAAATACTAGATATCATTGAAATATCAAGTAGCAACCATATTTTTTATAGCAACAGTATAGAGCTGGCAACCAAGCATTCCAGAAAGTTGGCAACATTGCAAACTTGAACAACGGTATTCACTTATTTGGCACATTGACATAACTTCTTAGCGATCCTGCCTACGCGGCATTTAGCATCGAATTTGATAAATATTGATATATTTTGTTTGATATTAAGAAATAAGTAAACAGACTTCGGATTGAAGTTGATTGAGGCAAGAAAAAACCTGCTCAGGTGGAGATTCATAGACGATTCTAAACTGGAGTGGAAAAATGGGTGTTTACTGGGTACCCTGCGTCCTGCCAATACCTGAAAGTATACGGAACTTATGACGCTACTGACAGCCTGATATAATTATAATTAGATTACCATCGACCCGGTATTAAAAACAATAAGTAGCTATGTAATGGAGATGACAAAATTCGTCTCGTTGTTTTTAAATCAGACTCCGATTAAATTGCAATTTGTTTTAAACAATGGATCACCTTGGATTTTTAGATTATATTTCTTAAGAAGTTGGTACCATAGTAACACTAGTAACTAATGTAAAATAGAACCTAAGACAGTAATGCCTTATCTAAAACAAAATCATTGTATGACGCAGAACGTAGACGCAGATATATGGACCAAAATTGTTGACAATCCTGATCTAGATTATTTTGAAATTGTCAGCAAGACTTTTGTAAACCAAGTTCGCACTCACATCACTTTACTCCATTTTTACCTCAACTAGGAATAAACAATATTAAAAAAAAATAAAACACGATGACAACTGCACTTGCGAACGCTTTCCCTAAATTTTTATAGGGTGGCAGGGACATCGACGCGAAAACTGAAACCATGAATTCAGCCCATGATTCTAGACACCCTAGCGTAGAAATTTTTCGTCGGTTATCAAAAAATAACTGCTGTTTCATAGAAAAGTGCAATATCTACGCGGTAGAAATGTATGGCAGAGCAATTATTTTTTTATACCCGCTATACCTGGCTCCTGTAATACAGGTGTATTTTACCTAGCGCAGGAGTCAC
Organism: Griposia aprilina; assembly: GCA_916610205.1. NCBI lineage: Eukaryota > Metazoa > Arthropoda > Insecta > Lepidoptera > Noctuidae > Griposia > Griposia aprilina. The sequence goes on along the minus strand of OU744304.1, from coordinate 13,384,904 downwards.
TTTGTACACATTTCTTATGCCAATAAAATAATTTATTATTGTTATATGTGCAAATCTCGGAAACATAGATCCCGGCTCTTTGGAAGGCGTACGTGGGCCTGAAGCCAACTCGCAGTTGCCCGTTAGACGTTTTCCATGAAAAGAGACACCAACCGACGGTTATCCCTGTATGCACTATGCAAGTGCACCCAAGGACAACCCCCGGTTGGTGCAGAACTATTGCAGAACATTGAAACAAATTATATAGGGCTCTTGGTTTGGGTGGCTATAGTGGTTAACTTGAACTATGGAAGAACTATGTCCCCTGCCTGACCAATGTTTTATAATATACACGGATAAAATGGCAGAGGGTGACTTGTACACTCAATAATGGGCCCCCAGAAACTGTTGCTAGCACATAGTGATGTAGCGACAAGGGGGTAACATGTCCTGAGGTGCTTGAGGAGAGGAGAGGTATTCCAAGGCTATCAGAACAATCCCAAAGCCCGGTAGATGGTCAAGATCCCAACCAGCACTTACTGGAATACTGCCTTCCTCCGAGCACATTTGCTTTTGCTAATCTCTACTGAAGCCGGCTAATAAAGGCAAGTTAGAGGTGAGGAACAAGACTACTCCCGGGAAATAGCATCCGTGGGATCGCTACTGCCCAACAGCTCACCACATGCTGCCCTGCGGGTTTCTGTATCTCTCTTGGTCTGGCTCCTCGACCTTGACCTGTTCTGGAAAAGTAAACTTTACCGGCACAGACCTAGAGTTCGGAGCGCGCAAGCCCCACCATGACATCAACGTAGAGATATGGCGTATTATTATTAAAACAATCAACATAGACGGTTCAGAATCTTGTACTGAATCCATGGTAACAGGTTATGAGCCAATGTCCCTGCCACCCTGCAGGAAAATAGTTATGTCCCCATCAAATACAAAGCAACAAGCCGTGCCGCCCGATGAGATTTCGCATCGGAAAAACATACAAATTTTCATACATACTTCACTTTCACACTAGAGGATGAATTAACAAACATCCTTCTTTAACTATCACCTAAGTCGAATAAGAAACTATCCATAAGAAACTCATGTGCATACTTCGAGAACCAGCGGTTTAAGCTGTGCATTTTTATCAGTGAATGACTGAATTTAAGATTCATAACAAGTAGATACTTTATGTTGAAATTAGAATCTTAATACAATGTTTTATAACAGGCAGTCATAATACTATTTTTAACCAAAGAAACAGGAAATCTAAGCTTTTTTGACGTATTTTTTCTAGATATTCGTGCTACGCTACTGATATTTAAAAATAATGTAATATTGACACTTCAAATTGAAAATGCGATGATATAAGAATCAATTGTTGTTACTCTTAGTTGACTTATTGCACAGAATACCGCTCTCTTAAAGATGTGTTACATAAGCGCAGATGGAGTATTGGGCGTCGCGTCGGGTGGAAGCGAATTTATGCTTTATAATATTTGCTTATGTTATGTGTAGTTTTGTGCAATTGTTTGTTTTTGTTGACGAAGATAGGTAGGAGTTGCCAGGGCAACCATATAAAATGTTTTAGAAAAGACAAGGGAAAATAGCATTTTATTTCGGTAAGGTCTTTCTTCAGTTACCTAATGCTTTCGTAAAATTGTAACTTTCCTTGATAGAACTGTATGTTAGCTTAATTTTTGTGTGTAAAGTTAGTATTTTTTTATTTTAATCTATTAAAAGTGACAGTGCCGACAAAAAAAAAACTATTTTTTTTTCTCTGCGGTTTTAAGTGCATCTTCACAACAAAGCAGTCGCAAATATCTTCTTTCATAACCTATCTTAAATCTAACTTTCAATTTATTGAAAGTCATTTCTCCTTGATCATGAGCGACCACGGTTGCCGCTGGTCGTCGCTTGCGACCACGTTGCGACACAGTGAGAGGTCACACTGTATCAGAATGATTGTTGGTCACTTTCAAACAGTGGCTTTGTACCGGGTTCTGACTGAGTTAGTATACTAAACTTGAACATGTGTTAAAAATGCTGTTGAATCAATGATTGAAGATGAACAATAGGCTAGTATCGAAGTATGTGGGTTCCTCTTAAATAGAAAACCAAGGATTAGGAGATTTTATAAAGCCATGTGATTGGTTGAAACTAGTTTTAAGTAATGCTTGAGTATTGAGTGTGGTTCTGTAATACGACACGTCCTTAGTCAATACTGGAAACATAATTAAATTTTCCAATACAAAAGGAAAACAAATCTGTTACAAATTGTAATAGCAGTTTTTCTCCCAACTTTTAACAATTAGTTTCAAATTGCCACAAGACGTATACGACAAAGCGCTGTCTGAACACGCCATTAACCACAAGCCACAACTATCCTATTGTATCACTGAAAAAAAGGCTTATTACCAACCAGTTAACGATTATGTAAACTAAATAGTGATGCACACTTTAGAGGTAGGCAAAAAGCGGTAACGTTACACGTAACAGGTAAAATAGCGGGTGAAATGTAACGCGTTATTGAGTAACGGTTACGGAGGACAGTGATTCGATCGTCACGGTTTGTTCTTGTTGCGTCATATATAATTAGATTACGAGGTGATCGGTACTCAGTTACCTACGGATAATTTTAGCTGTATGGTGGACTATCCAGTGTAAACAATGGTCGCTTGACCACAAAGATTCGCGACTAACGAAATGTCAAATACTTACAGCTGAAACTGGCACATCTCTAGCTAGCCAAGTACTAACCCAAATCTCCATAAATAGTTCAAAATTATAACATAAAACTTCATAAACAATTTGTGCCTATTGTTTTTTAAGCAATAGGCAATAGACATTTAAAGAGCTTTTTGTGCTTGATTTTATTTCACAATGCCTCCTTTTAAATTGCCAATTTTCTGTTTCGATACGCACATAACCAACATTTAATGCACTTAATATAAAAAAAATACATTGAACCAGAAAAAGCAAATTTTATGCTAAATTCGCCATGAAAAAATGCAAACTGCATTATAAAAACCTAACTTTCAAATACGTTCGTTATTTACTAGAGGACATTTATTCAAATACAATTGAGTTTGTTTCATTTAAATAATTATTCTGACTACCTATAAAACTGTCCGTATGTTTTTTTTTTTATATACGATACTTCGTACGAGTACTTCGAAGTTTTCGATAAGAACCTTCTTAATTAAGTAACAAACTATAAAATAAAAAAACTAACCTGACGAAAACTATTTAAAAACTAAAATATGTAGTCAAAAAGTTCCTCCGCATCGCTGTCAACTAGTAATGTACCCAAGATACTGGCGGCATTGTCACATTGTATGGCAATATTCTGGCACGGGTCACGGGAAGTGTCAATGAGCAATTTGGAGACTTCGTTGAACCAACCATGAGCACTCGGACGCCACCCCCGAAAAAATTCTTTTACACTGTAAAAAGTATTACCTACGAGCCATTTATGTAATTTAGATTTAAATATTTCAGAGGGAGTTCCGTAATATATTTTGGGATATTGTTAAAAAATTCAACTGATGTGCTAAAACAATTTTTATGGCATAATGTACTTTGGTGTGCGGCCATTCTTAATATTATAGGGTCTCTACGGGTATATTTTGAATTTGTGTCGCATGCCAAAAAAAACTTTAACGTGTTCTTTCACTAAAACACTAGCTTGAATTATATACAGTCCTTTTTAATATAAACTAGTTATAAGCTCTCTATAACTGTTTGCTTTTCCTTTCAATGAAAATAAAATATGATGTTCATAAATGATAAATGATAAATGATTTTATTTCTGTAAATAGGTTTGTACAAACACTTTTACACGTCAATGATATTTTAAAACTAGATGAGGTCGGCGTTTCCTATCTGACTACTCTGAGAAGAAAGGCCGAAACAAACTCAGAGGTCACAGTCTCTTTTAAAGTCCAGACATAATCTTGGTCAGATCATGTGAAGACCATGTAGATTTGTCTGAAATGGTATTTTGAGGAAAAACCACACAGATTGAGTGGACCTGTCCAGCCAGTGCACGCATTTGTCAGTAATCGTGCAGCTCAACTCAGAACTTAAGGAGCTCAACGATTCAACGAACAATACCAAAGAAAGGACATTTGGGTAGGCCACAAAAATTACTCAAACTGCCAGACTAAGATTAAAACTACCTGAAAGGAAAAAAAAAAGCAACAATGACCCACATAGTCTTCACATTCACAATATTAAAATGAATATCATGTATTTCATCTAGCCTGCATGCTACTCACATTCATAGGTGCAGCAACTTCTAATAAATTGGCCTGAGTTTCCTGTTATAAGTTACTGATGGAGGCTCTCAATATTAGAGCCTAAATCTTCTAGCTACTAGGTACCTATTACCTCGGACACTACTCGTATAAACAAATAGTGTTGTCATACCTAGTATGCCTGACTCGGACAAAACGAGCCAGTGGTCTGACATTTCCTACGGGTTATTCGAGGTTAATTGTAAATAATTATAATCTAAGCTATAAACATTATGAACCATTGATATTTATAATCGTATAATATAATATTATAAATGCGAAAGTAAGTTTGTTTGTTTGTTTGTTACCTTTTCACGCCTAAATCGCTAAACCGATCATCCTGATTTTTTGCATATATGTTGTCAGGTGTACGGAAACGGGCATAGGGTACCTTTCAACCCGAAAAAAAGTACCGTTCCCGAGGAAAACAACAATAACGTTCTTATAATAATAGATAGCGCCACGTGTCTTTCGAATCATGATTGAATTATAACCCGAATTGATTGTCAAAATCTAAATTAACGCGTGCGAAGCCGCGGGCAAAAGCTAGTAATCGTGTAAAACCCTATTGATGTAAGTTGTCAAACGTTTAAAGGCTCCCGCAGACAGGCGCGACGCGACAGCACGACGCGACTCTTGTAGATCAATTTCCATGATTTTCTTATAGAAATTGTTCTACTAGAGTCGCGTCGCGCCTGTTTGCGGGAGCCTATAAACTTAAGGAGAGAAGCATACTCCTATGGATTCAATATAAATCAAATTGGATGCAAATATTGTGAAGCGATATAAATCTGGTATGCCGTTTACTCCACAAACAAAAAAGGCAGACCTTTTCAAAAATTCAATGATACAGTGATTTCAAATCTTTTTTATTACTATTGCAACATTTTCACCTCTTGCTAAACTAATTAATTGCAATTTAAGTTCACGGTCAATTGTTTTGCTTATTTTCAGCTTCTTTGCGAAATTCTCCATTCTTGCTAATCTATCAAAAAAGTTCTGCTGTTTAATTAATAAAATACAATTAACAGAAATATCTAGCAGCAAAATCAGAATTTACCATTACCTTGTAAAAATTAAAGTAAACTGATAAAACAATTACATCAACGCAATCCATCAATGAACGTGAAGTGTGAACAACGTCAACTATAAGAAAAAAAATGAATACAAAACACGTAAGTTTATTTCGAACGTGACAACACCGAATCGGAACCGTCACCAAGAAAACAAATGTCTGTGACAAGACGGTGTGAATCCGACCGACTCGCAATACAATGCTGGTTGCGCAACCTCGCTATTTACTACAAACTTGTTATAACTTGCATTGGAATTGCAACATATCGTTGTGCACATCTGCGATGCCCACGCTGCCCGCTCAACCGTACTATTGCACAAGAAGCACGCTCAAAAAATTTATAATAATAATGGTCTTGGACATACATTAATTCTTGTCGCTATTGTTTAATTTTTTTTTCGATTAATTTGTGTTGTAAGTTTCATAACTGTTATTATAAAGCAAATAACTGTCACTGGCCAAATTATTTTCTGTAATTTGAATCGGTAATTTTTGTAATTTTCAATTTGATTTTTACTTGCCTCTGCCCGTGGCTTCGCCCGCTGTCAGAAATTATCCCACAGGAACGAGCTACCGGGTTTAATAATATGCTATCATCCAAATCCATTCAGCCTTTAAAGCGTGAAAAGGTAACAGACGGACAGATAATAAATGCATATAATCTTTTATTTTATTTTATTAAACAGTTTTTTATGATTCTAACTTTAAAAATAATAATAATTAATTTTAATTTATCATCATTCATTTGAAAAACTCTAGCGTCACCACAGACCACGTATTACCTACCTAAATATTAGCTAACTTATTTTACAACTTCAAATTGTAATTACTTTTAAGTGGGTGGACCGATTTAAATTAAATAAATACTAAAAATAAATAATACCTGAAGATACGGGTTCTGACTATGTTTCCAATTATATTATTATACATCTCTTAAAAAGAGGTACAATAATTTACAAAAATGCTGAAACAAATGATTTTTTATTTCTTACCAAAAACAAATTTATATTTGCATATCCCTAACTTAAGAAATGCTAAGTTTTCCATACAAACTTTCATCCCTTTTCATCCCCGTTTAGGATTATTTTTGAGCCAAAATGTAGCCTATTGTCTTCCCTAGGATGCCATCTATCTCCTTGCCAAATTTTATCGAAATCCGTTCAGTAATAGACAGTGTTAGACGTAAAAAGGTAACATACAGACAGACAGTCACTTTCGAATTTATAATATTAATACAGTATGGATTGAGAGTTGATGATTTACTTGTTAGAGAACTAAAATCAGAAATAAAATTTAGATATTTCAAAAGATAACTCGACGGATTGATTAAAAATCTCGATATCAACAATGACGAAAAACGCCTCATCAATAAAATCAATTGAAACGTCAAAATTCTGTCAAACAACCACAGACACGACGCAAAAAAATCTCAAGCTTCCAAACTTAAAACAAAAAGTACTTGTTGTACCGACTCTACCGTACATGACCTTAAGTTCGCCGGGGCTTTGTACTCTAAAGTGACTTATACATATAAGAAGACAGACGTGCATTACCGTATGGTTACAAAGAGTATGTAAAGTAAGTCTCAACTTGTAAGATAACATCGCTCAAACTTGCTTGGAACAATTCTTTCACTTAAGTATGTATTTATTCCGGTTCGTCCAGGGTCTGTTTGGTAATAAAAATAGTGTGGTTGTAGGGACAGATTCAAAAGGAATATTGGCTACGAGATTTCGTAGCAACTGAGTATTTGCGTATAAAAACATTTTGCAAAAAATATTGGTGTCATTTTCCTCAAATCTGCATGGTTCTTTTCCCAGAAGACCATTTCAGACACACGATCTACATGGTCTCCACATGATCCGACCAAGATTATATCTGGACCTTAAAAGAGACTGTGACCTCTGAGTTTGCGTTGGTGTTTCTTATCATCAGAGTAGTCGGATAGACACCGTCCTCATCTAGTTTTTAAAATATTGTTGACGTATAAAAGTGTTTGCGTAAACCTACTTACAGAAATAAAATCTTTTATCATTAAAATTGATGATTTATTTATTTACTATGAGATTTTATCGGGTAGATTCATCAGTGAACAAAAATTTAATATAAAAAAAAACAAACAATATAGAAGCTTCTTTGTTACCAAACAAAAATCATAATAAGTAAACATACAAAGTGTTAACGTAAAAAATGACATTGTACTCCCATTTGTCCAATTAACATTTAAAATATAACAATAAAGGCAAAGGTCAGGAGATCGGAAGTAGGGCCGGTTGCGTCACTCACTACTGGCCAACTTTCGTCTTCGTGCGCTCGCGCAACCAACGTTACACTTATTGAGATACGCTGGCAGTTGAAATCGTGAGTGAATTTTATCGTAGTAGCTAATGTGTCTTAGATAAGTATTTTTGTAAGTTATGTTAGATGTTGAGATAGTTTGAGTGTTATTTTGTAGGAAAATAATGTTTTTTTTTACTACCCTATTTAGATATGTCATTGCGTTTTTTCGTCCAAAGATGTCAATGTGACACTAGAAAAAGTGTTCTCAATAAACAAGGTAAAAATAGGAAAAGTGTTGCCAACCATAAATAAGGTAAGTCCCAACTTCTTTTTCAGTATTGGTTGGGTAATAAGAAGAATACCACCGTTGGAATTTGAATGCTCCACATTAGCCAAACTTAAAACAGATGTCTATCAATTTTAGCTCCATTTAGATTACAAACTAAAGGCAAAGTAGTTACAAATGCATTCAAAATCTTTTCAGCGATAGCTTAATAGATTCCATGCGGACCAAAGTACATTATGCAATGATATTCGTGCAGTAACCTACTTTTCAGTCACGAGAACAAACAGACGGACAAAATTGAACGTGAATGCTACCGGAAGTTTTCCAGAATGCCCGGAGAGTGTCACTTCGATCGGTCAATATGGTAAATGTAAAATTAGCTAGTTATACAACGGAGGTTTTATTCGAAATTAATATAAAATTGTTTTGACCTTTATGATATGAATTCTGTACGTAATCTTGCAATCATGTGCAGTGTAATTAGAATGGGAATAAATTATGGTACTGATGTAATCAGTGACACGGAATATTTTGATTTCGATGTTTCAGAGCTGATATTAAAACGTCATCTCATGTAGGAACCCTTAATTGGATATAATTACTTCACATTCGGTTCCTACTCTTCATTGGATATAATAACATAATTGACCAAAAATAAAATTTCGGTTGGTGTTAAAAGTTGTTGTCGTAATATTTTCAATTTTCCTTTTTTTCTTGTTCATCCTTCGTAATTTCTATTATTTGCATTTCAACGTTTGTTTCAATAACTACAAAATAATCTTACAGACTCATTTTCATCACCCTCCATTCAAAATAATTTCCACATTTTCCAGTGTCCGAGATTTTTCTCAAACATTTCAACAATACTAATTGATTATTTATTACAAAGTAATTAATGGAATCTATACTAATGAGATTAAGCTGTAGAGTTTGTTTGTTTAAACGCGCTAATCTCTGGAACTATTTTGTTTGAACGCGCTTATATCTGGAACTATTTTGTTTGACCGCGCCAAACTCTGGAACTACGGTCGGACTACTAGTTGGATTTGTTTTTTTTTTAACATCACGCTACTATCCTTAGGAGCTGAGAAAAAAAGGAAAAAAGTTAGAAAGAACGATAAGCTACGATTACTTTTAAATTAAACGGCGGAAGAAAAAGCGGGGCACAGCTAGTATCTCATAATTATAATCGCATCATTACCGATTAATTGAAAAACATCTGCCTGTCGTCGCGAAAACGATTTATTTATACTATCGAACGATTGCATTAAATGCAAGGCGATTACTTTAATTGATTCGATTCAGTTTTCTTGTATTAAAACATGAGATGTACGAGTAATGTGGATTTATTATATTATAGAATCCTTGAAAAGGTTAGATGGGTACTTTATTTAAGAAATATCTTATTTTAACTAACACTATTAGAATATAATGGAATACTCTATAATATATACACCATAGGGTTACATATTTTTATTTTTTTACTTAGCGTGACACTATGGACAACCTTTGGATGGATTTAAAGGGAGAATACACTAATCTGAATTACTAAGTCTGTATCTCTGTTTCTTTAGCACTAATATTTCCATCGATTGAAGTAAGTTTCGCTGCTACAGTTTTCATAAAACCGCGTGAAGCTTGATGTTGAAGCTGCCATGTTTTGTCTCTGCATCACCCTAAGGTTGACTGGTAAAAAATGCCTCAGGCATTAAGTCCGTCTTTGTACAGTATTTTTTTACTCGTGCAAAATGTTTTAATAAATAATAAATTAATTAAAAAATGCAGAAGAATAGAAATGAACAAAGGTCATCCCGGATTTAAATAAATAAATTTGGACACAACCTCTAGTTCAACAAATTTCAATAGATTAACGCATAGGGCCACTTTCAATGATAGAATGTGTTCGGGCTGTAACTACTTTTTCAGTAATCGACACTTGTTAAAACCGATACTACCCTTTTCAAAACCGATGTCAAATATCAACTTTATAAATAACTCTACAAATTATTCAGTCACGACCATTACAATAAACTGTAACTAGTTTCGAAAACATGTGTCCGTATAATTAAGGGTATCTAATACAAAACCTATATCACTCATATTACATTACTTAATGTATGTACGTATCATAGCAAGATTTTTTTTGTTACGCCTATTTACATAAATAAGATACAATCATTAATATTTTTACGGCACAAATATGTTTAACTTACGTTCAATGATTACATCACAATATACTTCTGTTATAATTTGCTACGCTGATGTAAATCATGTAATGTTATGACGGACTTTATCTAATTGTTTCGTATAAAACCATTGAAATGCATAAAAATATTTCGTGACGTCAAATATACTTTGCGCTGATTAGTAAATAAAAAGTAAAACAAACTTATAGACGCAACCATCAATCATTCGCTATGATTCTGAACATCTTAACTAATATTATAACTGCGAAAGTAAGTTTGTTTGTTTGTTACGCTTTCACGCCAAAACAGTTGAACGTAATTGGATGAAATTTGGCAAACAGATAGACTATGGGTAAGGACATAGGCGTGTTTCGTCCTGGATCGCAGACGAAGTCAATGATATTTTGAACGTTTTAATAAACAACGATTTCAGAGTTTCTTCCGAGACAATTCTCATAGACCTTCGTCTACGAAAGGTGGAGGAATGTCGAAGCATTGCCAAAAACCTCAGCATAGTTGCCGTCGAAACATAAAAGGCAGGGCTCTACAGTTTCAAAACCCACATCGGTCCATCAGAACTCGTAAATACAGATCCGTCTCACGGTAGAACGTAAGTATATTTCCTTCTTAATTAAAACAACGTCACTGCAGTTAAAAACCGTACTATTATACATACAAATAACACAATATGCCACAACAAGGAAGTGGCCAGTCTGATTCATGGCTACATTATCGAAATTGGCTTTTTTTTTTTGCACAACGACAACGTACGACCAATCTGATATGAATGCGTTGAAAACCATTACGAATGGCCGTAGAAAAAGGTTATACAATTATTATTTATTTATATTTAAAAGAGTTATGATAAATCTTTGCTGTAATGGAATATTTTAATATCTGCGTTTTTGTGATGTTTTGGTCGAAATCATTATTATTATTTGTAAACGAGAAGCCGCTAAGCTGAAGTGGGACTGGACTGGCCACGCTGCCGCATGCCCAATGAGCTATGGACCAAAATAACCACTACGTGGAGCCCTGACAAAGCCATAAGGCGTCGCGGCAGACCCCGTAGAAGATAGTGGGGCGAACTGGAGAAAACAAACGACCAGTGGTCCACTTTAGTCCTGGATCTAAAGAGCTGGAAGTCATGGGGTGAGGCCTTTGCCCAATAGTGGGATGATGACAATAAAAAAAAAAAAAAAAAAAAAAAACAACCGACTTCCAAAAAAAACACTAAAAGACGTGAAAAATAACTTTAATTTCGGAAGTCGGTGTCTTTGGTTTAGTATTTTCGATTTTGGCCACCGACTTCCGAAATTAAAGTTATTTTTCACGTCTTTTAGTGTTTTTTTTGCAAGTCGGTTGTTATTTCGGAAAAAAGTTCTTATTTTTCACTTTTTAGTTGCGGTACTTACCCCACACAAATTCGTATACCACTACTTGTTGTGTAAATAACAGTGACAGGAAATTATTAACACATCATCCATATAAACTAAGTGGAAAAAATATGCAGTACTAAGGATAACTCAAAAACTGCTGGTCAGACCTTGATCAAATTTAAATGGGACCACATGTGAAGCACCACCTATCAAATAAAAAAAGAATCATCCAAATCGGTTCACCCAGAAAAAAGGTCTGAGCTAACACACATATACAGAGGAATTGAGAACCTCCTCCTTTTTGTGAAGTCGGTTAAATATTGATGTTTAAGGCTATAAATTCGACACAAAATAATCTTGAAGACAGGATTTAACTAAACAACATAACCTAACATCAGGCTCGTATTCCCCGAATGGTAGGGCAGAGGTGTACCTATAGTACACCCACATTGCGCCAGTTATGTTTTAGGGGGCGAGCCTATTGCCATCAACCGGGCACAAATCCAGACTCCAGACTGCTACTGAGAAAAACCAGATGGAAAAACCCAATAACAGTTTGCACTTCCAATTGCAATCCAGAATACAAAATTTTACTTTTCCATTTATTGAGGAATTGGAATTACAGTATTTACAAATAAAATATAATAACCTAACCTGACTAAACCTATTAACAAACTAAAATATGGCGTCATTTTATTTTAATTATTTGTAAATACGAAAAAAAAGGCAATGTATCCAGAAAAAGAAAAAAAAAGAATTACATAAATAATTTCTATAACCCACATACACGTACGACAACAAAAATAATAGGTATAAACAATTATAACGTAAATGAGTAAGCTTCAAAATTGACAATAAACTAAGTCCCGTTACAGGTTACCACAGTACATTGTACTACCTAAATAAATGGTAATAAATATATTCAGAGGCACAGATTAAGCATAGTAGATAGAAGTGCGAAAACCAACACATCTCTATTTGTGGTAACGGTAAGTACAGCCAAAGAAACACTGGAAGAGTAAAGAAATTCCTAATATTTACTTATGTTAATTGACGTAATAACTGCTATATAAATATGTAGTTGTAATTCCCATTTGTTTATTGCAAATAACTCTAAAACAGCATGTTTTATTTTTATTCTCGGCAACTTAAAATCAACCTTGCCTGTATTCTTACTTTTAATTCAAAACTCATTTTTCATGTTTCAATAAATCATCCAGGTAGATAAATACACTTCCATTTGGCCAAAGCCATTGACAATATCTACTTTTTCTAAACATGGAAACACTCACACATTTCGAGTCTGTAGACAAACAATTGAATGCTGGTACCTATTTACCTATCCTTGTGTTGAGTTACTAATCCTCTTCAACCCTTCTTATGACATCCACGGAAATACTCGTGGAGTCAAATCCGAAACCATGTAAATACTGTTCGAGCAACGAATATTTAAATGAAGACAAACATTTTCATCTACTTCTGGAACTCAAGTTGGAAACTGCTCCACGCTTTTGACTACAACAGAATCATTATTTACAAATGCTGTTTAATCTGTAGTACCTAGGGACAGGTTTTACAGTGCAAAAATATTATATGTGGATGTACATTGATTTATGTAAAGGACCCATGGATCCGAGTCACCAAATGTTGAATCAATAAAAAACCCACAATTTCCAATAAACTGTCTTCTAATTTATTCACTGTGCCTTTTTTTCTGTAGATATTTTCCTTTTCGTTCTTTTTCTAATACTTGAACACCTTACAAGTTTTTATTTTACACATGCTTATACGCTTATAGCCGTTAGAGCACTTATTTGGAAATAAGTCTCTTGACATGAATTTTAGCCGCTAGTGTACTTAAGTGCAACGGTTTGTCTACGATCATCATCAGTTTGTTTAAAAACTTATTGAATAACAGCAATATACATATTCACTACCCATAGTGGTTTGGCTTAGTATTGGTCCAAATATACAATCTATTCTACAGTGCAGTGACGCATAGCAAGGACCTCAACTAACCGTACTAAAAGTGAATAAGTAAGGAGATCCTACTCTTGGAGATTTTACTTTTAAACAATATTTGCCCTGCATTAAGACAATAGGCTGGTATTTTATTCAGAGTTTTATTCCAGATTGTCACGAGGTAAAGGAGAATGGCTCATATCTATGCAGTTGTTGTGAAACAAGTAGCTAGTTAACAAGGTGGTATAATGAAACAGCCTGCCCGTTGTTCTATAGCGATTCTCCTGCGCATATCCCAACTTATTAAGAGTCAGCACAGCACGAAATTTTCTTCTATTCATCTCTATCATCTTTCACCCAATCTATCCATCTTTACTGTGCCTGCCCATCGTGTGATGGCATTCCAATAGAGGACACTCTTCTAACGTCAGCTGAACTAGATTATTTGATCGATCGATGCATCAGTTTCCGTCTACAGTTAAACTGATTTAACAGCTACATGTCAAGCAAACTAACGTGAAAATATGTACGTCTGAACTGCTCTACTTAGTCCCTTTAACACTTCTATTGTTGTCCTTAACCCGTTATAGTCCAAGAGCTGCAATATTAGGGACTCACGACACGTTTACATACAGACATAAATGTATATATTGTGTTGACGAGTGAACTCAGGTCGATGACCTAAGTACAGTTATCTTACGTTGTAATGTCCTTACGGGTTGTACATGTCATTTTATTTACATTTTGGTCACATTTGCGTATGGTGTCATCGATGTTAAGTTCGTAGTTGATTGAGTTGAATAGTTAATCAGCTTTAAATTTGTGAAAAAAATTCATGACAAACGGTAGTTAGAAGTGAGTTCTATTTGTAAGTATTATTTCCTAAACTATAACTTAAGTAAGTTCGAGTTGTCTTTTATAGATAGCAACTACCTATTATTTGATACAATCTATTTTACGACCTCAAAAAAAAACCTTTGTCAATATCTCTAACCATTAGTACAGATCAGATTAGAACGGACGAAATCGACATTAAAAATTAAACTAGACGAACATTACAAGACCGAAAATTGCCCCAATCATACACCAACTAAAAACCTTTCTAGCCAGAACTAAGTATGAAATAAACATTTCCGTAATTTACATAACATATCTAGATCTTCTGCTAAACCTATTTTGTAATACAGCACAAAATTTAGTTGCACATTATAATAAATCAACTCAATTCTTTTGACGGAACAAAATTACGTAAAAGTTGCTAAAAAAAATGGTCAAGAAATTCCCACAGCCATCGTAATACGTACGTAGAGCAAATAAATGTATAGAGAGGTCAGACCTACCGTGTCAGGGGGTCGAGTAGACGGCGAAAGTATTGCAGCATCGATTATAGCTTTTAAGAGGCGTCATTGCTTAATATACACTTAAAAGGTTAGATGTTATGTAAAGTCTGCATGTGCATGGGTCTGTGGTGTGTATGAGGTAATTTTGTAGTGCATTAGTACCATCTTAGGATTTATGCTGTCTTTACTTTGTGTGAGGTTTATTAGTTTAAAGGTTACAGATGGCTTGTCTGTGCTATTAGATTGTAGTAAGAGTAGGTTGTGAAGTAATAACGGGCCCAGTCGGTTAAAATTGTGTAAAGGACGATGAGTTGTACAATTAATCATATTTTTATGTAATTCACTGTGAGAACGTAACTACAGTGTGAATTGGACAGTTCAAAATACTGCAAAAGCCTTTGCCATTTAAGTATTTAATACACTTCCAATTTCCGAGCTGCTATTTAGATTTTCTAAAAACTTCATCAAATCGAACCCAGGGGGCCTAGACAAGTGACAATCGCTTTCAAAGCGTTCCGTATTTCTACGACTTTAAAAAGGATGGACATAGGTAAGCTTTTCGGTAGCTTATTTTATTTATTTATTAACTGTCGCACCAAGTCTCAATATACAAAAACTTTGCTTATGTCAATCCAATACATTTTTGACTTTTCAATCATCGTTATCACTGACAGAATATCACTTTGCTTATGTCAATCCAATACATTTTTGACTTTTCAATCATCGTTATCACTGACAGAATATCACTTTGCTTATGTCAATCCAATACATTTTTGACTTTTCAATCATCGTTATCACTGACAGAATATCACTTTGGTTATGTCAATCCAATACATTTTTGACTTTTCAATCATCGTTATCACTGACAGAATATCACTTTGCTTATGTCAATCCAATACATTTTTGACTTTTCAATCATCGTTATCACTGACAGAATATCACTTTGCTTATGTCAATCCAATACATTTTTGACTTTTCAATCATCGTTATCACTGACAGAATATCACTTTGCCCAGGTCTTAGGACCTCACGCTCGTTGACTTTAATAAGTTCAATAAGACAGTTTCCCTTGTTCGCGTAACCAAAGATTACATAACATATCACGCCTGTATTTCCCAAAGGGTTAGGCAGAGTTGTATACCCACAATTCGCTAGTTGTATTTAAGTCCCATGTAAAAGGGGGCCAGCCTATTGCCATCAGCCGAGCACAAATCCAGATGGAAAAACCATTTGCCTGACCTTGGAATCGAACCCAGGACCACATGCTCAGCAGAAGCACTAATGACTAACAGACCAACGAACCAGTCGAAGATTAATTAGTGTAATAAATAGTACTATGTAATATATTTTACCTATAAGTCACATTTTGTGCCCATTTACGTAACACTGGAACGATTTTATTAATACTTTCACTTTTAGGTGGAAACATAATTAGATCATTTAGGAAGTACAGTACAGTTACTTAATTAACTTAGTTATTTTATAATAGTGTATCAAGTTGGTTTTGGAATAGAAACTGTCTCATTGATCGAGTGATAGCGAGCTTAGCTGCCGCTTTTTTCTCTTAAGCCAGGGTGTTCTAAGACAGCGGCGGCCGCTAGATAGCGTCCGTAATTTACCGGCGAATGACGTCACAGAAATGTTATTTAGTTCCTACAGAGCGTTTTTTGACACCGTAATGTCAAATCCCGCTGCCATCTTTTTTTATGACAGCTGTCACATCGGCCATTTTGTGGCGGCCACCGCTAGGAAACCGTACCTTTAGGCCCGCGTGCACCAGAAATCACTAAATGCGTTAAGCACTAAACGTATTTAAAACAACCTTCTTTTTCTGTCAATCATTTGAAGATTACAGAGATAGAATGATGTTTTGAATATGTTTAGCGTTAAACATATTTAGTGAGTTGTTATGGAAGCGGGCTTTAATATTGATTGCGGGATCAGACACGGATGAAATTGGATAAAAATTGTTATTTGAAAATTCTTTGTTGCTTTCCTGACAAAGGGCTTTTGGCATATTATAAATTATATTAGCTGTCTATTACTTTGGGTAATTTGAATCTGTACATGTTTATACTGCCCCACTTTTAACTAAAATATCGTTTGCTACTTTCTCTTGGTGCTTCAGTAATAGAAAAACTATCAGCACGCAAAAATAACCTGCGAAGTTCTGAAACGAAAACCTATCGGTTATCCACTCAACCAACGCAGCAAAACTTAATTGATTACTGTAACACCATGAAAAAAGCAGGTATTCACGAAATATGCGGGCGTTTATTGCTATCTAATAAAACGGTAATATTATTACGTCAATCAGTTAGTGTCAGGTGAAAACTGTTGAACCAAATCGTTACTACCGAGCTATTTCTATTGATTTTTTTTTTCATTCAACCTATGATTTCTTTATCAACGGCCTGCAATATTTAAGACTTACCCAAGTCTTGCTTTAAATATTGTAGACCGCTTCAGGCTCACTATAATGGTTTCGGTAAGACACATTTGGTTAGAATACTATTTCTTTTCAGCCTTCTTGCAAACCAGCTTTGTGTATGTACATATGCTGCTCCTCTGAAAGTTGCTACATATAATGAGTTAACTTTTGACAACCATTTTTTTCAGAGAAATAAGACATTTTTTTTTTTAAATAATACAAATAATATTTTTATCTGGAATAGAAATAGAATAGGAATAGAAATTCCAGGTACCCCAATGGATATCTGGAATTTCTCAGTAGCATCCCGGACCCTGGATTTGTGTCCGGTTGATGGCAATAGGCTCGCCCCCTATTACGTGGGACTTGAACATGTCGAAATGTGGGTGTACTATAGGTACAACTGTACCCCACTCGTCGGGAAACAAGGCGTGATTTTACGTTACTGCATTTTGCGGGATTTTTTCATACACACTGGGGTATGCCAGCTAGAAAAATTGCAAGACACAAGATTACTGCGCAACAAAGAAGACAATCAAATGAACTAACGTTTTAAAACAATACAGCGTCGCTAACAAATCATAATAAACTGTATTTTCTCAAGAGTAACGCACTAAGCACTCAGGATTGGTCAACTACTGCCACCGAGGTACGTTCTCTTTGGATCCAAATGCTACGTTTTGCAATTTGAAAAAAGAACTCAAACTTCAGTAATTCAAACTAAATGAATTGACATTTTGAGAGTAAACTTACTTAAATGCGTCAAGGTGGCGGCTTTTTATTTAATTTTATTACATTGACTTACAATTAATTATTAGCTGACTTCAAACCGACTTATTTTTTTAACATCAACTGCTAAGAAACGTTATTTTAAATAAACGGCAAAAGTTCTATTTCATCTGATGAACTCTGGTGTACTCTCTTATGCCTGTTTCTTGATGAAAAACATCATAGAAGAATAACAGAAGTATTAAATAAATAATTATTTATTAATAATCGATATTGCTGCAGGAAATGATTTCACATAATCACTGATTTGATGCAGTATGTCATTAATGTCACAGACACGGTCATTTCTTTTATAGTGAGATCTGTAACAAAATCTAGTCTACAATTTCACTTTTCAAAATTCAAGAAAGATTATTTTGAAACAAATGGCTACCGAAAACCATTATTTAATTTAATTCCACGTTATTACATTTTGTTTGTTCCGCGGTCTATTTATTGCAACGTCTATATTATTATTGATTGTTACAGCCATTCACAGGAAATTAAACAAGGTTCAGAGATCAAACAAATAACTTGGCCGATTTCTCTTTACTTCTTTTAAATCGCTGATCTATTGCGTCTCACCAATAACGACGGAATCATTCACCGGACTCTCACGATTTCGTCCGAATTGATAATTATTATGATGAACTTTTTCCGCATTGATATATTAAAATATATGGAGCGTGTTAGGCAGTTAGCTATTTCCCCAAGCACTTAAACTTCAGTTAAGCAGAGGCTACAAAAAAATCAGTGAAGTACTAAAATTCAGTGAGTCCCAGAAGGAAAATTTAGCGTGACTCAAGAATAAAATTAAATTTTTACTACAGTCCTAACTTAATTTAGCATCCCGCAACCAACCTAATCAGACTACTTCACATGCTGATTTTGTGTGTATAATAAAAATTATCTAGTTTAGTTTCCAGCCAGCTAGTCGATAGTGTTGTAAATAACATATCGTCACGCATCTGCTACCCTAATGATAAGGCCTTATTAGAGAGCCGATGACAACAAAACACATATAGCTCACTTAAAAAAATATGGTGTATGACTTATTTGAGTCGACTGTAATTGTGAGTGGACACTTTTTTTACTTGCATTGAAATAGTGACATCTAACGCGTGTGCATCATCATCTAGTGTGAACTAACGCCGCCATATTGTTTTTTGAATACATGTCAAGTGACATTTTATAAAACAACTAGTTGTTGCCCGCGACTTCGTCTGCGATCTAGAATGAATAGTAGCCTATGTCCTTTTCCAGGTCATGGTCTACCCATGTGACAAATTTCATCCAAATCCATTCAGTAGTTTTAGCGTAACAAATAAACAAACTTACTTTCGCATTTATAATATTAGTTAAGATTGCACAAATGGTAACCATCAGCCAACGTCATTCGAGCGCTAAACTATCCTTGTAGCAGTGTACGTCCATTACAACCTGGACTGTCAGCCCAGCTACCTACCATCTTGCTGATTTGCTATAATTTAACGACAGCTATATATAGCTATTCATTGCGTGCACAAATGTGCAAATTTTAATATGGAATGGTCTGATTCGTGTAGGCCTATATTTAAGTCACATAACCTTTTGACTGTAACCTGCTTATATATCTTTGAAGTTGCCAAGTTTCTGAGATCCAATCTTGCATTATTTAAACGAAGGGATAATACAAATAAAAGGAAAGCTGCACATTTAGATTTCGAGATACCTGTTCCTAAGTTGAAACTCTTCCGCAAGAGTTGTGTCTACATGGCGCCCCTGATTTATAATGCTTTGCCGAAGTCAATTACCCAACTACCCTTCAAAAAATTTTGTTCGGCACTACGGAAGTGGCTGTTGCAGGAATGTATTTACTCAATTCACGAGTTTTTTGTAAAATGTCCCTGTAAATTTTATACTCTTGATCTGGCATCAAAATACAGGCATCAGTAATTATTTTAAGTAATGTGATACTATGTTAAACTTTTTGTTCTATTTAATGACATGGTATAAATGGCAGTGTGTGTAGTATATATAATATAATAAATAAAATAATGTTTAAAAATTAATTAAATGTACTTACATAATGTAAATTGAAAATTAATGCACTACAATGATTTTATCTAATTGTAAATTGATTTTGCATACCGTTAAAACGGTGAGACATGTAGCACTATAAAATTTTATGAACACCTTTGTAAACATACCATGTTTCTGGCAAATAAATATTCTATTCTATTCTATTCTATTCTAAAGAAAATAGGATTAGATTTTTTTTCCCTCGTTTCGACAAAAATTTAATTTGAATTTCGAAGCCAATGATTCTAGCGTTTTTTTTTTTGAATTTTCCAGGTTATGACACAAAACAATTTCGCAGACCTTGTTTCATAGTTTACAGATTGTAACAACAACAGACTCATCGGAGCACTGACCTCGCTAACAATCTGCCTCGAGATCTAGTTATAAAGAAATGATAGCATGGATAATGTCCCCTAATTTCCTTCAGGGTTGCCAGTTTCTCAAGCTAACCGAGTTAGCCAACGCGCGGCGCGGGCGCATTGCGGAATACAACGCTCTACTGAACAGGCTCGGGCTATACTTTTTTATGCAAGATTAGGGTTGACCTACATACCTCGTTTTACTTTTTTCGCTGCAATAAAAGATTTAATAATTATTTTGTCGTAGGTGCGTTTGGGCTTTCTTTAGAAGATATTTTATTTTATTTATTTTGGGACAATAAACAGCTACAATATAAAATGTTTACAAACACCAACATTATCCGCATGGTAACAAAATTTGGATTAGGTAAAAAGTGCCACTAGATTAGCAATATTCAGATATAAAAATAATAAAAAAAAAAAAAAAAAAATACAATACAATTAATTAATTAAGTACTAAAAAAGAAAATAAAAATAAAATATTAATTTTCGGATAAGATTAAAAATTTGGGATTGTTCCTTATTATCACAAATAAGAATTAAGATTATATAAAATAAAAAAAGGAATTGACAGTACAATACAATTCATTAATAAAAATAATTAAAACGGTTAAAATAAATTAAATTTATATAAAAGAAGATATGATTAAATAGTTCATGTACAGTCCTGATATATGTCATTGTGCATTATATGCTGTAGTTAGTTCTGAATAGGACCAATAGGTATAATAATAAAATAAACAATGCTCTATTTCTGGACCAGACGGCCAAAAATTAATTAGAAGGTAATGAATTGCTTTAAAAATCAATCCGGACGTAGACTTAAATATTTAATACTATCTTACAGAATGAAATATTTAAGTTTAGTAAAACATGAGCTCATTTTAAAGCTATGCACTTAAATAAATACATCCGTTATTTAAATGCTCTTTATTGTCCTTATCACGTGATGAACAGAGCTTTGTAAAGATTAATTAATGTGGATGCTCAACTATGCAAGGACGAAGGAAAAAGGACTCACTGTTGTTTCTTTAAATAAATATATGTACACGTTCTATATGCTAGTGATCAATATGTGTATACCGGTGATTGAGTGAGATGGAAGTAGTAATGCTTCTCTTTCTAATTAGTGGAAATTGGAATTGATAGATTTACATTATTCCAAAGAGCTTTTCTCAAGTCTGTATGAGGAATGAACTCCGAAATACTATAGGTGAGAGTGGCTGAGGGTTTAGCAGAGCTTAATGATAGCCAGTTGAAGATGTACAGTAGTGGCCAGCTACAGATTAAGAAAGTTTTTTTTTTTTTAAATCGTTTAATAACCATGTCAGAGTCAAAACCAATATCAAAATCTATTCACCAAAAATATGTTTTCTACTACACCCACGACAGGATCTTCAATATAATATATTCCAAACCATACATTAGAATTGATAATTTAACCACAAAATTTCTAAAACTCAAACAGTATCACGTAATAACATACGTAATTTGAGCAAAAAAGTGTTAAAGCCGCCATTTTGTTAAACAGTGGACACGTTCGAACTTCAAACGTCAGACTAATGATTTTAACACCCAGCGTGTGATGGAAACGCCTTGCTAATTACTTAAAAATTAAAAAGGAAGTGTGATCAGTACAAAATATAGAAATACTAATTGCAGTTAATGAAAACTCAAAATATCATAATATGAGACTGACTCATTAGTCTAGTAGTAGTTGCAAGCAGTACTGCCAAACGTGGGGTCCTGGGTTCCCAAGGGAAACCTAGAACCCCGGAGGGGTCGGGCAACGTGTTATTAGATTTTTCTAGGTTTACATAGATAGATAGATACATACGCACCCCTCCTTTTTTATATACTTGTACATATTATTATTTTAAAACTGTTAGCTTTTAAATTATGTAAATATTATCTTGGAAATTAAAATAGATATTTTATTTTTATATACATACATACATTTTTAAGATAGGTTACGTTAGCCACACCAGAGCACACGCTCGTAACCTATAGTCTTCAGAAACAGGAATAATCACTGTAGCCAAAATCGGCATGGGATGCATTAATTAAATTGGGTTTTCCCATTAGAAAAAATTCAGGAGCAGCCAGTGTGCGTTTTACGAGTATACAAGATTTGATACTGCCGCGTTGGTCTAGTGGGCGCAAGCGCTACTGCTGAGCATGAGGTCCTGGGTTCGATTCCCGGGTCGGGCAAAGTGTTATTGGGTTTTTCCATCTGGAATTTCCCATTAGCAGCCTGAACTCTGGATTGGTTCCCGGTAAGTGGCAATAGACTGCCCCCTATTACATGTAACTTAAACATGACTAGCGAAATCTGGCTGTGCACCTCTACCACCCCCTTTAGGGAATAAAGGCGTTAAGTTATTTATGTATGTGTCAACGCAAGTTCTACGTGCTATATCTCAAAACCTACAGTATATGTAGGTTATGATAAGCGCGTGTCAGATATGTTTAAATAAGAACATTTTATGTTTTGTATCGCTCTTGGAGATAACCCTCGATCTCTAATTGAAGCGATTGATTGTATTTTATCTGAATTTGTATTTATAAACGTGCCTAGCGTAGCAACGACAAATTTAGTAAAATGACGGCTGGGCAGGAGAAAGAAAGAAATATATATGTCAAGTAGCCCGAAAGTCTGACAACCTATCTTACCAAGGGGTATGGTATTGCCCAGTAACTGGGTTTATGATGGTATGTCAGATAGGCAGTCGCTTCATGTCAAATACTGATACTCGGCTGCATCCGGTATACTGAAATCCGACCCCAACATAGTTGAGAGAAGGGGTAGGCAAATGATGATATTTATATCAAGAAGATGGTTGGCACGTTCGCGTGTTTGCCAATTAAAAACAATCTGCAATCTTCATTCAATTCTGCTTCATTTAACTATTTTTAACTGACTTCAAAAAAAGGAGGAGGTTCTCAATTCTACTGTATTTTCTTTCATTTTTTATGTGTGTTAGCTCAGAACTTTTTTCTAGGTGAACCGATTTGGATTATTCTTATTTTATTTGAATCCTGGTGCTTCTCATGTAGTTCCATATAAATTTGGTCAAGTTTTGACTAGTAGTTTTTGAGGTATCCTTAATACTGCGTATGTTTTCCACTTAGTTTATATTGATGATGTTTTAATAATTTCCTGTCACTATTATTTACATATCAAGTAGTGATATACGAATTTGTGTGGGGTAGGTACGACAGCTAAAAAGTAAAAAATAAAAACTTTTTTACAAAAAAACAACCGATTTTATTGATTTTCTTGGTTTACTACTACACCAACAATTTCACAATAAAAACTGTACCGACCTTTTTATCAAGAATAAGTCTATTTCATAATGTCACAAAAAAATACATTGTGCATTCTAGTTACGAAACCGGCCCTAAATATAATGATAACAAGAACATGCAACTATTACGTAGCATTTCGTGCAAACATATGCAGTATCTCAATTTCTTTGTGCAAATCGCAGCGATAACCCGTTTCCACGATTTTTTGCACAAGTCCGATCACGCGCAGGTTTTGTTGCCATTAACTTGCTTTCAGATTTACTTATTCGGACGTTTGTTATGTTTTCATTACGGGTAGTTATTTGCAATGTAACGGACTTACAATGTAATGTAGTTCAAATAGGTAATTTATAATCCGATTCCGATCCGATACTCCTGGGCCTATAGTATCTCTCCTGAGGACTGTGATTCACGGAGGTAAACTTCTTGGTAAAAAGGTTACAGTTGTAAAACGTACCTAGTTGAGTTAAGTAGGTATTCATATCTACACCTGTCCGCTAAATACAACCCACTGAACTGCAATAATCACTAAAAAGACTGCAAAGTGATCTATGTGTGACTGCATTTTTCTCCTAAACTACATAGCGGATTTTGACGTAGTTGCCACCATAATTTAGAGAGTTTATTTCGGAACGTTTGTAATAACACAATTATATTAAACTGGCATAAAATAAAAAAATCTTGATGTTTTGTCAAGTCGTATAAACCGTGCGAAACAGGGACGAGTCGATAGTTTTTTTTTTTTTTTTTAATAAAGGAAACCGACAAAGACATAGCATAGAAAAGCAAGAACGTAAAGCACCTACAATAAATACCACAGAATGAATGAGAGAGCTAGGTTAATAGTTCTAGCCCATGTGAGAAGCCTAATGATTTCCCATTTCCTTGTAAGTTTTTTTTTTCTTTTTCAATTGCCACATCTTCCGTCAGTACTGTCATTTGCATTAGGAACTCTTTGGACACTAAAGAGAAAACGAAGACATTATTACGTTAATTATAGAAAGAAGTTTCGGCATTCTGCCTAATGAAAGAATGGCTCTAAATGTTTGGCTAGTTTTAAAATTTGATGTTGCAGAAAGTTTTATGTCGCCAATTTTTTATATATTCTTTTTCTGGTAAAATGTACGTCTGTTGAACAGTTAACCCCGCTACCCTGGTTGGCTTACATTTTTACCAACGAGATTTCTTTATTTTATGTCAGTTTAATATTATTATAGTAGTGGCTCTGTGAGCCGAAGACCTCGCCAGTCTGTCTTTGCATACCTTAAAACTGAATAAATGTTCACCGCGCACCATAAAACAAAATCCTTGACATATATCTTGTACGTATAATTGGAGCCGATTCGAGAAAATAAGAATCATTATTTCTTCGACTTCATACATTTCTATCGAATCTGTTATTTCTTATAAGAGTATTGAATTATAAGTTCCGCCATTCTGCAATCGTGAGGGCACACAGGCCATAATATTATAATTATAATAATAATTAAAGAAATATTTTAATTTTAGTTTAATTTATATTATAGTTTTTTAATATTTTTAAATAGGTTATGTTATTATATTTTTATAGTTTGTTAGTTAACTAAGTTAATAAAAGGTAACCCTAAATTACATAAACAACGTCTTAATGTATCTGCTTAATGCGTCTTTATGTGTCTAAAGAGTATTCTATTCTATTCTATTCTAGCCAGTCGTAATAATTAAAACTAATTAATTCAATACACCCGAGTTTTCAAGATTAATACTAGAACTGCGAGTTTTTAGCGCCATTATCTTTATAATGGATATCATGTATTTTCTAACTTGACATCAGAATTCACAAATCTCACCTCGTGACCTGAACATAAGGTTAAGATCAGACTGTTGCAATTATAACGATTATATTATACTAGCTTCTGCCTGCGACTTCGCCCGCGTGAAATTTCTTGCTCGCCCGACCCACCCCGTCGCATCGCATCGCCTGCCCGCGCTTTTACTTCATTTTCGCATAGCGTTCTTTATTTATTTATTTAACCATTTATGTACACACATATATAAACAGACAAGAAGAAAGGAACAGAAAAATAGGTACAAAGGTGATGCTGCTGCTGGTGGTGGTGCTTTCTGGGTTTTATTGTTTTTTCGCGGCAACTAAGGGTTTCAGGGTAATGTTAAGTAGAAAAAAGAATTGTTCAAATCCGACTGGTGGTTTTTAGCAAACACTATGCGGTCAAAATATAAATAGGATTGGCCTTGAATGGTGCCGTTTGAACTGCACATTCACGTGTCAGCACATTTTATGCAAATCTTGCTTTACGCGACTGAACTTAAGTTTCTTTGACAGCGTCAAAATTTGCCAAAAAGTTTAAGAGTTCTTATTTTAACGCACAGTGCCCATAGATCATTGGTTTGTTCAAACCACCAGGGGGCCAAGTCTACTAATTTACTAACGTCACAATGGTCCCTGCATTGTGAGTTTTTGAAAGATTTGCCATACAAAATCTGTCAAAAACTAACAATGCAGAGACCATTGTGACGTTTGTAAATTAGTAGACTTGGCCCCCAGACCGCTCGGCTTCTATAACATACGTTTTACCGCGCCCGTCTGTACGTAGCCTAAAATTAAGATTATTTAAATAAAAAACTAGTTTTGAATGTTGAACGCTATGAATAATTCATTATTTATAATACGATTATTAAAAATTAATTGAATCTATTAATTCTGCAGAACGAAATATTTTTTGGAATAGTTTGCCGTTTTGTCTTTTAAATTGTGCTTTTTAGCTTTTTTCTGTCTCTCGATCTTGTTTGTTCTTAAAATATGCAAATAGAAATAGTTATACAATAATTATCGAATCGTCCAGATCGTTTTGTTTGTAATATAATTAAAAATAAGCATACTTTGAAGAAGTATATACAGTATACACCGATATAAATTAAAATATGTACGAGTATTTGGGTCTATATGTAAATAATTTAAGTTCGGAATAAGGTTACAAAAACAAAATTGAATGACGAAAAATTTTTGGATTTTTGCAGCTGAAATTTAGAAAATGGTATCTTTTTACTATTGGGAAACATTTGCGATTATCCTGGATATATTTTCCATGGAAAATCTCCAATTATATGTAGCACCATATTGCAAATAATAATCAAAACTTGACCAAAACCGGCGGTCATACATTAACGTAAATCATCACCTTTTGATGACACGTGAACTAACACCATTAAGGCTCCCGCAGACTGGCACGACGCGAAAACGCGACGCGACAGCGCGACGCGACTAGTACTCGTAGAACAATTTCAATGAAAATTTCATGGAAATTGTTCTACCAGAATCGCGTGGCGCCTGTCTGCGGAAGCCTTTATAGATTATCGCCAAAAGGATATTTTTTATTTATAGATGTTTTTGTGGAAATTACTTGTATATGAATTGACCAATCACCGGTCGTTGGCATGAGCTGTTAAGACCAAGACACACTGTCAACTGTTTTGATTCAAATACAAAACATAATATTTTTATTTATGGACAAACAGTCAGTATGGTGTATTCAAAATGAAGCCTGTATTTTTCAAAATAAGAATGTATCTATTAGACCAAATATTAATGTATATTTTTATCAGAAATCTAATTTAAATTTAATTTTTTATTTCTATTAACAGATTGTGGTCAAGACTGTATCGTTTTTTGGCAAACTTACAAATACGTCGTTTCGAAATTGTCATTTAGTTCTATAGGTATGTCATTTCTATAGGTATTTTTATTTATATTTAACCAATTAACTAATCGAAACTTTTTTTTTAATGGACATGGCCTTATTTTAAATTAATGCAAGATATATGTCTAAATTTAAGTTTTTAAATGTTTTTTTAATGTTAGAGAGTTTTTAAGCAGGGTCTATTTACGAAGGAAATATCGTATATTGCCCTATTAATGATGATGTAACGCGAATTGTCCAAACAACTGAATCCGCTTGACACCACAGATCCTTAAATATTTATACAAGACAGACGGAGTCAACACTGTGGAGCCAAACGATGCCGCATAAGGAAGTATTCATAATACTTTTTTTTAATATTAATAATTTTAAAATAGAAGTAATCTATATCGTAATTATAGGAATTCTTTAATTCATGAAAATTTACGAGCTTAAAAGTTAGCAGATAAAAATCAAAATTATTAAGCGTGAGACAATTTTTGATAAACTCACTTGGAAAATACTTAAGTTACCTACCTAATAATAAAAAAGCATCTGAAAATCTAAAACAGATACACAAAATGTCAGCCAATGTTTTCTTGGTTAGTTTGTTCTCTCCAAAACTCATGGCCGTACCACTCGCCAGTGCTTAATTTAAGCACGGGTTTCCCCCTTTTTTTAAACACTCGAATTGTTATAACGACATTAAAATCGTAGTTCTAAACATGACTGGCATCGTTACATTCGTCACGAAGTTATGTCGAATTAAAGTCAACATTTTGATTGTTTGCAAAAGAAATAATCGTTTTTTTTTTTAAATTTAGTATAATAACTGCTAGAACTTCAGTGACCATTCGGTTTACTAAGCTTACGAGGAAAGCCTGTCTCAAGAATGTCATATTCCAGTCAAAATGAAGATGATTCATACGTCAGATGACAGATGTTCAATGAGTTTCTCATCTCGCTAATACATTATCAACTATATATTTAATTCTTCTGACATACCTGCACGAGAAGAGTATAATTATGTTTACAAAACATCTTTATTTTGGGTCATCAACACTTATTTATGAAGATAACTTTTTAATTTAAATAAATTATTATTTAAAAACTACGTTCTAATAATAATTGGAGGAATTCCGTATTTTTCTAAACTCGTGAAAAGCCTTTTTCACAGATTAGTGAGGAATTTCCTAGCATTCTCATCTGCAGTGCCCATTTTCTCGATAAACAACTGAAATATATTGTATTCGCAAATAATTTCGCGAATTCGCTCATGGTAGAGGCACCTTTATAGTTCAAAGGTTGTCATACAGGTTCTACAAGTGACCGGATTATGGAATCAATAAAATATTTAAAATTACATTAGAAGCGACAGATTTTTTTCCGATAAAAGGTGTTTATTATTATTATTTTGTTTTTTTAATCGAAACGCCATGTTGCGATCGATATTTTTTCTGAGTTATAGGTACCTACTATTGTAACTCGATTGGCGTTCGCAAAACGAGGAATCTTACATGTCATATTATAAATTAAAGTCGCTTTTCATGCCTGTCTGTATGGCCGCGTCGTTCTTCTTAACTTTGCAACTGATTTTGATGCGGTTTTCAACATAATTCAGAGAATTTATTCCGGAAAGTTTATGTGTATAATAACTTAATATTAAACTCACTTATAATAACGAAATCTCAATAAAGAAGTTTTCTCAAGTCGTAAAAACCGTGCGAAGCTGCGGTCGCTAGTTATAAATATAAAATATTGATTTTGTAATGGTGACGCGTTAAAAGGAAACTTTACTTATTCTATGTGACAAGAATGGCGGACAACTTTGATATATTTAATTATATCTAAAGTGTTATTTATTTTTGCGAACAGATAATCAATAGCAATGTTATAAAGAGGTTAGATTTGTGAGTTTATATGCAAGGGGTCGGAACTACTGGTCCGACTCCGAAAATTGTTTCACTAATGGGTAACTCCAGTATTGACGAGTGTCATAGGATATATTATTTTATAAAAAGAAATTTCACGCGGTCGAAGTCGCAGGCCAAAACTAGTTATACTTTATTTTTGTATAATTTGAATATATCCCGTAATAATAAGCTATAGTTTTTCTAATTATTTAAATAATTTATTGCCAACACAATAAATAAAATATAGAAATACAGGAGTTTCAAGTTACTAGTATCATTTGCAGATCCTTGTGAGATAATCTGAGATAATGCTTAAATAAGTGATTCATACATACACATTGAATAATAATATGTTTAAACAACATATCACTTAGCGTTAGCTAACTCATTTCTGCCTATTTCACAATATTTACTTCACTATGTACGAGATATATTCTTTATCCTCTTTACTATTAATTCTCAATCAATCCTTAACTAATTTTTTTAGGGGTCCGATCTTAAAAGGAAAACGGAGCCTTTATAAGATCACATTTATGTCCGTCTGTCACAGAGGATTTTCTCGAGATCTTAGATAAGTAACAACGTAGGATTTTTTTTATTTTGGCAGAAGATTAGGTCTCAATGACGAGCACACAGAACGCCAGCCAAGAATATTTTATTTTTAATAATAGAATTTGAACAGATCGTTATTGTCCATAATCACCCACATTTAAATAGCAATTGAATAAGCACTTCAGATTGCCACAAACTTTGTGTGTAGTTAGATTGATTCTGATTACGTAAAATAAAAGGTAAACGGGTCAGAAGGTTAAATTGCATGAGATATATAGAAATATACATATAATATCTACCGAGTACCTACCTATATCAAGTTTTTTGCCACTAAAAATCGAAGTTGAAATGTTGAACACTTAAAAACGGAGGTATTACCTATTGCGTTTTTATTTACAAACACTGTTTAATGAAGTAATTGCTTAACTATCTTGTTGGGTAAGCGGGGCTACTAACTATGTATGTTCATATAATTATAATCGTTCATGTTCGAGCGAGTATTAAGTGTGTAACGATAGTAGAACTAAAGGGTGTCAGGTTTCACGTCCTTTTGTTCATAAATTAAATATGTTAATGTTGGTAACACCCGATTTTATTAGCATTTAAATGTTTGTTTAGCGATTTGGGCTCATCGATTTTCAGATATTTTTCATCGCATTTTTACGATTTTTACAGGTTTTTATATTTTGGTGAATAATATGTTACTATGTATATTCACTAGTTTATATAAAACTAAACGCAACGTTAACGTTTCTGTGACCTTCTCAATCAGACGTGAAATCTATTAAAATAAAGTTAATATCGAAATAAACCGGATCGGTATCGAACAGTCATTTAACACAAATACATAAGTGGTCAGACGTACGTTGCATTTTATTTAAGTATATTCTAATAAAGCGTCCATTAGCGCCCCGGGCGGATATTTCAACAAAAATCCTTTCGCAACTTTCAGTAACAGTTCCGAGTTGCATAATATCTTATACTCACCGTGTAGGGGTAACGTAGAAAGGGAGGGCCGGGGGCACTGGCGTAAAGAAAATCACAGTCGAAGCACTTATCAGCCATGCACATAATCCTTCATTGGGTGAATGGGCACAGGGTCTTTTTTTTAAGGTTCAAACGCACTCGCGACACAATTTTTCCGTGTGTGGGGGGAAAACTAATGCCGCGCGGCGCGTACGGCGCTTGCGACGGCGAGCGGGTGACTGGCGAGCACGCGCGCCTCCCCACGTAATAAAACCTTCGCTTTTCAAGAGTGGGGCGCGACTGCTTTTTGAAAATGGAACCTGAACCTTACCTGCTGGATCGGGTCCCATTTCCCGTTAGTCTGGGGTTTTCATTCTGAGGTTATTGGTACTTGGCACTGTTAGATATCTATTTTTAGATTTGGTTATTTATTAATATTATGGATGTTTGGATCATTAGTTTGTTACTCTGAAAGTTTATATACAATGTACTAGGTTTAAAAGGTTGGGGTGATGTAAACAAGCAATTTCTTTAATGTATTTTTTTTTTTAAATTAATATTTCAATATTAAAATTATTTAAAAAAAGAAATATGAAGTATTAATTCCTAAAATGTATATTGTTATTTTTTTATTTAAATATTTTTAACACCACAAAATACCGACTATTCTGAAATATTTTGAGGAAAATGGCTTTTATACTAAAACTTGTAAAGTCGCTAAAAAAAAATACCTAGTCTGTTTTATTAAACCGATTACTTACAATTGTTATAATTAAATAAAGACTATACGTGATAAAACAAGCTTAAGCATAGGTCTTGTTTGGTATAATAATTAACTCAATTAATTTATATTTAATAGCACTGAACTTTATCTTAAAATTAGTGCAGCGGATACGACTAATATATGTTCTACAGCCAAAAAATGGATCACGGGGAAGACCCAACTAAGAAACGAAAATAATAAATATTTTTTGCTACCTTTTCAAGTTGAAGAAGTCGTTACCTATATTTATATGTTCCTATATATTGCAAAGAATTTCTCAGAACTAATGAATTAATAAAAAACACTATTAAATTAATTTAAAGATGCTTTAAATCAATTAACATATTTAAATAACCATAAAACGTAGAAAACAACGTGCTAAAAACGAAAATAACAAAAATCTCGATTTTGTTAAAGTCGTCCCTATAAAAGACATCAACGGGAGTACAAGACTATTTTTTGTGCACATTTTTATTTTTCATAAATTGATAGTGACATATTAAATAGAAGTATATATTTTTATGTCCTATATTGACATAAACAGGTTACAGAAAAAATGTGAAACCCTGACTCTAGACACTCCAGAGCTAGGTTAGATTTCCTGTATTTCAGGCGCCAATGACTTCATCCAGTGAGGTTACAATTAAGCAAGTTTTATGCACCAAACATAATAAAATTATATTACTTAAAATAAATTATTTACATACATATGATATTAAATTATTAGTTAATATGATAGTTTTCTGTTTCCCATTGTCTGCTCTCAAAACGGTGAAGGAAAACATCGAGAGGAAACCGGCATATCCTAGAACCAAAAATTCGAAGACATGTGACATCTACCAACCCGCACTGAGCCCGCGTTGTAGATTACAGCCCGCTCCCTCTCACCGAGAGGGGGCCTGTGTCCAGCAGTGGGAAGTTTATAAGTAGGCTAACTGTGATAGTTTCCTGTAAAATTGTGATTGGTGTCGATTCTCTAGTTCTTTAGTGTACTGCATGAATACTCTTCTCAAAAGCCAATTATTATATGTTGGTAATTGGCATTCACAATGAAAACTATCCTGTTGTTCTAGTAATTGCTTAGCGTGGGTTCCTGGGTACAATTAGTGCAATACTTGGTCGGACACAGTGCTATAGATTTTTCCTATGGATTATTGTCAGTAATAGGCCGGAGTCCGGATTATAACTGGTTAATAGCAATGAGCTTGCCCACATTACAGGGCATAACATGACTGGCGAAAAATGGGTGTATAAAAATATATCATATCATCCCTCTGGCTACTCTTTCGGAGTATATAAGCTTGAGTAAAAAAAAGAAGATATTTATTAAAAATAAATTTATACCTACCTACTATGCTTTAAATGATCATATTACTAGTTTCTACCGTTACTAATTGGTTATTAGATAATAATACAGTATTTAATTATAGATAATTATATAACATGCCCATTGCATATCACGTTAATGCTGAAAAGCAACGGAAATAAGCATTTACATTAATATTTTCGTATTGCGAGTGATCAATCATTGTTTGGAATTCTAACCTTGTCCCTAAATCGTATTATTGGATATTTTTTATTGTGTAAGACTACTCGTAAGTTCGAGTATAAGCAATATAGCAAGTGATACTTAAGGTGCTGTTTCTTCATTTGTTATTATTTTTATAGCTTTTTATTATATTTTTAAGGATAGGTAAGATACCAGGTCGCACAGTGTAATAACACAGCACGGCTCTAGCACTCTTCAAAGCGTTCTCTAACATTCATGAAAACGCGCTCGCCCAAACCTCACACCTCCGGAATTTTTCTTCTAGGGTTATCTGAATAGTCGATTGCCAACCAACCAACCAACCAACCATAATCTGAATTGAAGGAAAACGTTAGACAAGAAATCAACAACATTCCTACTCAACTTCTGAGGCGCATTTTCATGAATGTTAGAGATCGCTTTGAAGAGTTCCGGAGCCGCGAAGGATGCCACTTGAATAATGCTATTTTCAAAAAGTAATTTTCACATGCCTTCAGTTTCTGATTTTGTAATTTAGCGTGTATAAATGTTTTATGCATCTACAAAAGTTTTTTTTTTTCTGAGACTTCCTACTAATATTATAAATGTGAAAGTTTGTGAGGATGGATGGATATGTGTTGCTCTTTCACGCAAAAACTTCTAAACGGGTTTGGATGAAATTTGGAACACAGATACTTTATAACCTGGATTAACACTTAGGGTACTTTTTATCCCGGTAATACGTTGCCGTGGGATAATTTTTGACTTCCACGCGGGCGAAGTCACTGGCAAAAGCTAGTCCTGTATATACTTTTTTTAGGAGAGGTTTCACGTCTATCGTACAACAACAAACGGAGATCGAACTCACCACTTCTTGTTTGCTACTCTGAGCCTTAACTGAAGTTCATCATAACATAACATCACAAATGTAATTCCCGAAGGGTTAAGCAGAGGTGTACTGTAGTACACCCACATTTAGCCACTTATTTTTAAGTCCCACGTAAGGGGGCGATCCTATTACCATCAATCGGGCAAAAATTCTGACTGCTACTGAGAAATTCCTGATAGAAAAACCTAACAATACTAAGCCCAACCTGGAAATTGAATGTAAGACCTTAGTTCGGCAGAAGTGCTTGCGGCCACTTATAGACTAAGGAGGTTTGCAGTTCTTCAATATAATACAAGTTAGTTACCGATACTCCAACTACCCTTTAACCCCGTAACTACCACACCCAGTGAAACAAAGTTCGTTCACAGTGATGCGTGCGCGCAACCAGTCAGGGGTAGCTATTCAGGTCGCTACGATCGGTCGAACGAAATAATGCACGCGATAATTACCTCTAGTTAAATAATCGAGGTGGTTCAATTGTAGCAGGTCTTCATTAGATGTTTAGGGTGATTATTGCGTAATAATTATACGCACGACCGCAAGTTGTTCTTGTTACTGAAAAAAATTAAAAAAAGCTGCCTTTGTTTTGTAACTTTCTACCAACTTTTGTACACAGGATTTTTCTTAAACAGAGTGTAAAAATACCCATCACATAGCCGCCAACAGGTAATATAGCACAAAAATAATAGCTAGGAAACGAATTTCATTTTTGATGTGAAAAATCACTGTCTACGGTAGCGCGCAATTTACCGCATGCAAATCATTGTGCTTATGGGTGCATGCAATGGTACAGGGGTCGTAGGGGTATTTAAAATTGTGTCATAACATTAAAAGCTTGCTTTCGTAAAAAACCTCAGTAAAAGTAGGAATTTTGACCTTCAATATTTCCGCAACCAGAAAGTTCCCAGGTATGGTCCGATAAAAAAAAAAATAGAATGACGGGGATTACAAGTGTCCCTTACACCCCTTATACTCCAGCTGTCTGCTGTTGCCACTGATTTCGTTCACATGGACGATATTTGGTCTTTATGTTTCATTCCACCTTCAAAAGTAAAAAAATAAGAAAATTATTCTCTAAATGTACTCCCCTAAAAAAAACATCATCACATACCTAGCCGTTTCCTGATTATGTTGAGGTCAGCTTCGAGTCTTACCGGATGCAGCGGAACACCTACCGGTATTTTTTAGCATTCAAGAAAAATATCGGCCAATTTCTATCTTCAATGGCTTAGGTTCTGTTCAGACAGTACCTGTACGGCAACTTCTTTGAAACTACTGGATCGATCATTCTACCTGCACAGCATCATGCTGAGTGGAAGCCTGTCACAGGCATGAGGTGCAGCAGTCGACTATTTCTGTTATGTGCTCGTGATTATAGATCTAATTTGTTTTTATTTTTCTTTATTATAAGGGCATTTTTTTTGTAGGTACACTTTTCTGTGACAAATAAACCTATTTTTCTTTCTTTCTTTTCTTTATTTCTGTCAATATTGTCAATCCCTAGACTCAGGTGAAATGAAGCTCACTTCAAGCTTACTTCACTAAGCGGAAACCCAATAAAATATAGAAATTGTGAAAGACACCACATCGACATTAAGCTGAGTTAAAGAGACATTTTATCATTCATTTTAAACGAATCTTCACCAAAAAACAACAAAATTAATTTTAACCGTATCCGTACATACTATTCTTTTTTTAAATGAAGTAGTGACCGGAAGTCAATTTGACGTCTCTCTCGCTTCCGTTTCAATCTTCCCTTTATTATGAGCAAGCCTTGATTGTTTTCGTATAGCCTTGGTTTAATCGATCACCTTTTCCTACAAAATCTCTAATTTCATGGTATAACTGCCGTGAGCGCTGCCTCGGTAGTCCGGTGGTTAAAAGGGCGACCGCTGAACGTAATGTCCTAACGTTTTATCTCCAAGTCGGGCCACAGCAGCCCGGATTCTGATTTGTGCCAAGAAAATGGTAATAGGACATGAAGTAAAACACGTTGCAAAACACAAAAATCTAAAATCATCAAATATGGAAATTATGTATACTCGTACCTTAAAAAAGTGAAAGACGGCTCTCAAGCACCAAAGTATTCCACATCGCTTCACTTAGGCTCGCAATCTGACAAAAGAGCAACAAAAAAAAAAAAAAAACTTCGAGGACACTGCCCATCTATCTTGTGGTAAGTTTGCCACCGACGCCTACGAGTATAAACATCTGCCGATCTACTTATTCTGTAAAAATCTCACCGTGAATACTTAGGTGAAGTGAGCTGACTTGGTTTCCGTACGTCCTTTTTGGGTAAGCAATGAAAATCAGCGTTGGCTGTGGGTCCCCCATAGCACAGCATCATGCTGAGTGGAAGCTTGTCACAGTCATGACGTGCAGCTGTCGACTATTTCTGTTTTGTGCTCGTGATTATAGATTTATTTTGTTTATATTTTTCTTTATTATTAGGGTTAATTATCATTTTATTATGCACGTTTTTCTCTGACAAATAAACCTATTTTTTCTTTTTTTCTGTCAATAGTGTCAATCCCTAGCATCAAGTGAAATGACAGCTCACTTTAAGCTTACTTCACCAAAATATTCACGGTGAGATTTGTACAAAATAGCAATACTGGCAACACTTCCTTATTTCTTTAGACCTTGTGCCACTATTTCTTAGAACATGGATGACATGTGTATTACTGGTCATGCAGGTTTTAGTCTCATCGTTTTTTGGGTTGACATCATTTTGCGGTTATCGCACTTATGCATACCTACTTAATTTCGCCAAAATGAGTGGTTTCATGTTTCTTAAAATTAATTATGTTTTACAGCCAGAGTTATGACGTTGAACCCACTAAGTGATAAAAATACTGATTCTATGACGCACCAAAACTGACCACTACCAATAATACCAAAAATCTTTTAAAACAAAAGAAATGTTCTCGTGGTTTTCTTGTGGCGGAAATTGTATATGGAGAATCCAACGTGGAAGCACGTCTTATTCAGTTTATCAGGAAACTGTTTGCGTCTATCACCTCTATCGCTCCCAGATCATGAACTTGACTAAACGGAAACCAAAGCTGCCTTAACTGAAATGATGATGAAATTATATTAATTTTTGCTACAAAACACTTTTACACGTAAAAAATATCTTATGTTTTAAAGCTAGATGAGGTCGGAGTTTCCTATCAGACTACTCTGAGAAGAAAGTCCGAAACAAACTCAGAGATCATGATCTCTTTTAAAGTCCAGACATGATGTTGGTCAGATCATATGAGGGCCATGCAGATTAATGTCTGAGATAGTCTTTTGAGGAAAGAACCACACAGTTTTGAGTGGACCTGTTCAGTTCAGCTCAGTGCACGCATTTAAATTAATAAATGCGTGCACTGAGCACGCATTTATTCATTTATTTATTTATTTGTCAGTAACCTTGAGCTCAACTCAGACCCTAAGGAGCTCAACGACTTGACGAATAAGTACCACCACTTCAAGCATTCCCGACGATCTATTCAGTAAAAACGCATCGTGAAAACTTAGGTGAAGTAAGAACCCTCTGTTGAATGACAGCTCACTTCACGCTCAGCTCTTCTTCACCTAAGTTCTCACTTTGTGATTTTTACTAAATAGACCGACTGATTTCTTATTTTATGTAATAAGATTCGTCCAATTTATAACAAATCTATCTGCTATTCTATCAATATACCTGAATTAACAGACAAAGTCTTTACCTAAACCAATAATACTTAAAAGCAAATAGACTTAAACATAAACCTCAGCTCTTATAACGTTAAACATAAACATGTTTATACAAATAAACCACGTGTGCTAGTGTTCAGGAAGATATGACAGTTAATACAAGGCTCCACACGACTCATCATTAACATGTGAACATAATTATGTTATTTCTCCAAGGAGTTCCGTGTGCCATTTGTCTCTTTGATAGAGTTTACTTATAAATATCAATATAATTCTTATTAATTGGTCATTATTGTAGGCATTTTTGAAGTGGATAGATTCATCAGCGCAATTTGATTGGACCTATTTGTGGAAGCTTGTATAGCAAAAGTAAATGTTTATAGAGGTGCATCCACACCGAAGTTACTTTTTGTGGAGCAACGTTGTTAGTGGGCAACAACGAATAACAAAAAACTTTTTTACAAAAAAACAACCGACTTCCAAAAAAAACACTAAAAGACGTGAAAAATAACTTTAATTTCGGAAGTCGGTGCCTTTGGTTTTGTATTTTCGTGTTTGGCCACCGACTTCCGAAATTAAAGTTATTTTTCACGTCTTTTAGTGTTTTTTTTGGAAGTCGGTTGTTTTTTTGTAAAAAAGTTTTTATTTTTCACTTTTTAGTTGCGGTACCTACCCCACACAAATTCGTATACCACTACTTGGTGTGTAAATAACAGTGACAGGAAATTATTAACACATCATCCATATAAACTAAGTCGAAAAAATCTGCAGTATTAAGGATAACTCAAAAACTACTGGTCAGACCTTGATCAAATTTAAATGGGACCACATGTGAAGCACAACCTATCAAATAAAAAAAGAATCATCCAAATCGGTTCACCCAGAAAAAGTTATGAGCTAACACACATTAAAAAAAAAAAAAAAAAAAACATACAGACGAATTGAGAACCTCCTCCTTTTTGTGAAGTCGGTTAAAAAGTTATTTAGTAAACTTACTAAAAGTTATAGAAACTTACTTAATGTTTTCATGTTGCTAAATGTTGCTCTACAAAAAGTAACTTAAGTGTTGATGCACCTAGGTCATTAATGTAGTCTTTATTAGTCTGAAAGCTTTCCAAACAATAAATTTAAAAAAATAACTTCACGCCTATTTTCCTACGTCCCAAACATCAGAGGGTGACTCTTATGTCATTAGCCAGACAATAACCCAGACTCCGCCAAATGTTGAACTAAGAATTTTTGAATGAAAAACCCAATAACAACACTTGAAGATTAAATCCAGGACCCCACGTTTAGCAACTGCGCTTGCGACCACTAGGCTAAAGAGACAGTCAAGGCTGATAGCTAATTGAACTTGTCACGCATTGCGAAAAGGCTAGTCCTGAAACTAGCGTTTATTGAAACACTTTATATAATAATAATAATAATAATACAAATCTTTATTACAGACCACATGATACATTAAAAAAAACACAATAAAAAAAATTAATGCAAAAGAAGCAGAGAAGAGACAGAGATAAAAGAGGTATACCTATTTATATCAAAGTTCAACGAAAGAAAGCTTTCACTCTCATCGTTTAAATTAAAAAGTGAGATCAATTATTAAGTGTACTCGAGACATGAGCGTTTCAAATGTCAAATTCTAATACAATCGATTTGTTAGGATATTAAATTACTGAAACAATAGTACAATAGATTTGGGTTCTAACTGTAAATTATCGGCATGGTTCCTACCTATAATGTAGCCATCCGTCTTTTGTATGTATGTCTTTCTCCAAATTACATTAATTATTTGCTGTAATTAATCTTGTCGATTTCAGTTAAATTTATTCTCAATCAAGTTATTTTAATATTAATTTGTATTCATCTTGACTACTCACATAAATTGCTACTAACTTAGTCCTTAGATAATTAATTTGTTACTAACAAAATATGGACATTACCAAGTCTGTTTTTTTTTTTTTTTTTGTATTTGATAATTAAACTAGCTATTGCCCGCGACTTCGTCCGCATGATATTTCTCGCATCGCCCTCCCGTTCTTGCTAACGTTTTTTTATTTTTTCTCGGCTCCTGAGAGTCGTAGCGTGATGGTAAATAGCCTATACCTTCCGCAAGAATTGGGTTATCAAATGCAAAAATATTTTTTTAAATCCGACTGGTAGTTCGAGAGATTAGCGCGGTCAAACAAACAATGTATACATGGTCAAATTAAATTTGCTAGCGAAACTCTACAGACGTGATGAGTATAAAATAAAAATAAACAAGATTTTATGTTTTTTTTTTTGGGTTCAACGACCGCTGGTAGTTTTTGTTATTTGAAGCATTAGTTGAGAAACCATGTTTTGTCGTGTTAAGATGTCGATACCAATCATGTCTGTGAAGTTTACACACAAAAAACTGATATCAAGTGAATACACTAATTGCAGTCGATGACCCCACAAAAAAAAACATCATTTTAATTTTTAGTATTTTCATATTTAGATATCAGTACCAACCACGTCTGTAGGGTTTCGCTAGCTAATTTAATTTGAGCCTGTAGACGTTTTTCTGTGGATAAAGGTACGGTGAAAGCAAAAAATATCCATGAGCGCTTTCATCAGATGTTTGACTCAAAGTTCCTTCGCTCAACCCCTACCAATTTTCCCTTTTAATCGTCGAATAGTTGCGCACAGATAACAAAGTGACCACTGATGATTTATATCAAGTAAGTTCACTCAAAACCAATCGATGACTCAAAACATTATACACCACTTCGACAGCCATATCCAAGCAATAATAATTGCAGTGCATCAAATTATAATAATCACGCGAACGTACTAACAATTACGGATCGTTATAATGTTGTTACAATGCTGAGTTTAGCCTTAGGCGTCGGAAACGCTACGGAAGTGACTTGCTTGGTATTATGACAGCAAGCTTGTAAGGCGCGTTTAGACTGGTCCAGTAGCATACGCTCCACAATATTGAACTAAGTCGTATGACCGCCCATTATGTCACCCTTAGTAACTACATTTTTTCTGTAATTCATATGGTGTATATCAAGCAATCAACTCAGCCACAACACCCTGTCTTCCACCTTCCGCATCCAGTCCGTCCCAGCCACTTTCTTAAGGTCTTCGGACCATTTTGCTGGGGGGCGTCCCATACTACGCTTGCCGATACGCGGTCCCCACTCCAGGACTCGTCTGCTCTACCGGCCATCGGTCCTCCGACAAACATTGCCAGCCCACTGCCACTTCAGTTTGCTTACTCTGCAAGCTATGTCGGTAACTCCGGTTCTTTTCTAGATAATTTAATTTCTGATTATATCCTGGGAATTTATGATGTGCATAATAAAGAGTATTCTATTCTATTCTATTCAAAACCCCCCGCTACTTAGTAACTGCTTGTTAAACTCCTTATAATCACATAAGCTATTTTCAAATAATTTTGAATTCTGTTCTCGAATTGATAAATTGCTCGCATTTGAAAGTCGACCTAACTAACGGTTCTCATGTTCCAATGCTGATAATGCAATAGTATTATTATGTCGTAAATGATGTGAATTTTGACAAGTCTCTGTACTCGTAGAATTTAGCTTTCAGAGGCCATGTAGTAATTGTTTTAATTCTACCGCTGAAACTTAAAATAAATCGACACACAAGAGTTCCACATACCTGTTTTCACATAATACCATTTCAGAATTTAAATTAAGGTTAGACATAGATTTCGAAGGGCCTATTAATTTAGTATGTAGTTACTCCACTGATGTAAACACTTCCTAAAGGACTCATTTATTTGTATAAAACTTTGCGTAGGAGTGGATGTTTGTTTTCATAATAGGTACGAGTTTCGTGAACTGGTGACGTCAGAAAATTATTAATAGATTTTAAAACCCACATCTACTTTACTTTCAGTACTTATATTGCTTAATACGTATTTAGTAATTAATTATATACCTAGTTGAGAAAGAAAGAAAAATATTTTATTTGATACACGCAAAGCAAATACAAACAATAAAAATAATAAAAAGGAGCATTTAAAACTAACAAGATGAACATTAAAAACAACAATAAACGAATAAAAAATAAAATAGTTGCCAAGTATATGTACAATACAGTTTTGTTCTCCAAATATGAAAAGGGAAAGAAAGATTTTTTATTATTATTTTAGATGGGTTTGCTCTTGACTCTAGTCTAGGTCAGAGATGACAGAGACAAAGTCGAAGATGGAGTGAGCTTACCCAGAAGAAGCCTGTCCACTCTCACTTTGAAGAGATTTGGGTTGTATGCGGTCGGAAACACAGACGCAGGTAGAGAATTCCACTCTTTTGCTGTGCGCATTATAAAAGATGTTTGGAAGCGCTTAGTGCGAATTGGTGGAATAGCAATTAGGTAGGAATGGTAACTTGCAGTGCGCCTAGATGTCCGATGGTAGAAGGGGGCCGGTGGAATGAGGTCGTGGAGTTCTTGGGCACACTCACCGAAGTACAATCTGTAGAAGACCGACAAGCAGGCAACCTTATGGCGATGAGCCAAGCTGTGAAGCTTGGCATCCACCAGTTTTATGTCGCCAATGAGTCTCTTAGCTCTGCGTTCCACCGAGTCAAGCGCGGCAAGTTGGTAGTAAGATACTTTAAAATACGCACCTTTTCCCTATAAAGGAAAAAAAAGTGATCTATTGGTCACTTATTTCTTTTTGTTTTTATTTCACCTATTTTTATCCAACATCCCCAACCCACACTGGGTCCGCGTGGTGGATTACACCCCGCTCCCTTTCATAGAGAGGAGGCCTGATTCCCAGAAGTGGGGAAATTACCTAAAGGCTGGTTATGCAATGTTAAACCCAGTCGACCCCATAATATAAGGCGTAGTGAGGGGCATCTAAAACGTCCTATGTAAAATAAAATAAAGGTCGTGTGACAGTACACCTCTGCTTGACCCCACAAAGGATACAAGCGTAACGTAGTTAGATAAAAATCAAAACAACTATGATTAATAATGTTTTGCTGTTCAAACCGTGGTAAATTTTAAAATTACATTATAATGATTTATTTATTGTACCCCAATTCATTTCTATTTATTGTACCCTTTTGAAGAACACACAGTGCATCCAGTATAAATTGGAATGTCAAAATGGCGCTGGTTGCAAAAAAAAAGAGTAAATTACTATGTCAAATTCAAAACATAAAGATGTTCCATATTTCACCTCTTGTCAAAATAAACTGGCCACTGCAATATTATTTTGTTTCTTGAATGACAATAAGCGTAAATGAATGACATAAAAATAACTCTATCAACGCAAAAAACTTTGTTTTGAGTCCTTCACTTCAGAAGATCACTTGATTTTCTTTGGTACTTCAATTATTTTGTAGTTAACAATTCATCCTAACGAAGGTTCAAGAACCATTCGACAACATATTAATGACAGCAGAACGAAAAGCGAATTAATCGTCAAAGCATACTCTAAAAAAAATCGGTCAATCTGCTTATAAGCATCTTATAAGTCGGTACATCACTAATGGGTTCAAAGACTTTGAAATAGCAAGAAAAAAAATGACCTAGAGTCACTATGACACTATAAGATGAAGACGAATCGCCTTTGCCCCAGCTGTCAAATATATTATGAAGATGAAACCAACATGGCGGCTAAGACGGTAAATAATGATCTGTCACTAACTTGATCCTGAATGACGTCATAGATGGTTGGACTTCCTAGTTAATGAGTGATGTAGATGATAGAAATGTTATACTGTATGATCTATGTGAGAATAGCCCGGAGCTACCAAATGGTTAAGGGTAATTACATGCCGAAGATTAGTTTCGCGGTCGCACTTTACCTTAATGTCACCTCCATGTAAAACAAATGCATGATTATAGATACGCACGCACATACCGAAAGATACCTCACTACACTGCGATACATCGCGGGCTGCTTGGGGGTTCACCTCAATGACTACGTGAAAACAAAATATTTTGTTTTTACACCGCGATCGACGGCAAGCATTGATGTGATCTGTCTCATGATTGGTGAAATCGGT
Organism: Griposia aprilina; assembly: GCA_916610205.1. Taxonomy (NCBI): domain Eukaryota; kingdom Metazoa; phylum Arthropoda; class Insecta; order Lepidoptera; family Noctuidae; genus Griposia; species Griposia aprilina. The sequence continues at coordinate 13,341,229 of OU744304.1, read as the reverse complement.
TCAACTTGTTCTTCTGGAGTATGTAGAGTACCTACAGCAGAAACACGATTGAGCAACTGAGCTTTCTGGTGCGACTGAACCGAATGTAATTACCATATTCCCTAATGCTATTTATAATTAATTTTAAATCAAAATATTTTATTTCACATAAACCTACATGGGCACTTATGAAACGTCAGAAGCTAGGTGCACAGTTCTAATTGGTCGTTTCCTATGGAGAAGAGCCGGCAAAAAAAACTCCACGGTTCCTCTTTTAAAAATAAGTAGGTTTTACAGTGTTTTCAAATTACAGTGTTAATAGGTATGGGAGGACAGTGCAGGCCTGTCAAGAAGTAACAGGGACTCAACAAAATAGAAAAAGGTCTACAAAGCCCTACTCCGTTCGCACATTCACACAAAAAAACAACCGACTTCCAAAAAAACACTAAAAGACGTGAAAAAATACTTTAATTTCGGAAGTCGGTGTGTTTGGTTTTGTATTTTCTCTTTTGGCCACCAACTTCCGAAATTAAAGTTATTTTTCACGTCTTTTAGTGTTCTTTTGGAAGTCGGTTGTTTTTTTGTAAAAAAAAAAATATTTTTCACTTTTTAGTTGCGGTACCTACCCCACACAAATTCGTATACCACTACTTGGTGTGTAAATAACAGTGACAGGAAATTATTAACACATCATCCATACAAACAAACCAAACAACAACAAACTACAACAACAAACAAACAACAACAACAAACACACAAACAACAACAATTTGTGGAACATATATGCAGTATTAAGGATAACTCAAAAACTACTGGTCAGACCTTGATCAAATTGAAGCACCACCTATCAAATTAAAAAAGAATCATCCAAATCGGTTCACCCAGAAAAAAGTAATTAGCTAACACACATAAAAAAAAAAAAAAAACGATTTGAGAACCTCCTCCTTTTTGTGAAGTCGGTTAAAAATATAGAAGAATCTACAAACAACTAAAAGATAAATAAAATAATTAAAATAAAAGCCTAATTAAACCAAATGAAATGTTACACTAAATAGATGAGGTAGGTACTGGTACATTTGGATTTATCTACTTGTCGATGTTTCAAAGGTTAGGATCGATGACGATATTTTCCCTAAAATTTCCTAGAATAATAGGATTTTTTTTCCTCAAGTAATATGAAGTAATGTCTGTTATTAGTAGACAGGAAGAAACTACTAACCACACCACGCATAGGAAACATGATCTACATTCCTCATAAACTTTTAAGACTCCTGGAGAGGAACAGACGATGCCTTATTTTTTGCTGAGAAAACACAAAGTCAAAAAAAATATTTGAATTAAACTATTTACAGGCACTTTTGAACTGTCAAGGAGTCGGTCAGTCAGAAATATGAAGCTAGTTGCCAATTTCAAAGCGTAGTAGATACCTATGGAGAAGAACAGGCAAGAAACTCCATGGATACTCTTTTAAATTACATTATTACAAAAATATTAGTTATATAATTAATGTGGAACTTATAATTATATTTGAGAACGGTGTAAAAAAGACGCCCACTTTAAAATCGGTCACTGTCGGATTGCATAGAAAAGAAAGAGACGCGCGATGACACAACGCTGGTAATTTATTGCAAAATATGAAGCAATTATGGATTTACAAAAAATCTATTCATTGGACTAAAAAATTAAAACACTATCACGTTAGTATTTTACTTCTAGAATAATCTGACAAAAAATCTGAATGTTTGCATGTATATTAGTATGGTTTTTAATCGTTGAAAGATTTTTTTAGAGGTATCTTCGTGATTTTTTTCTATCATATCAAGTTAATTGTATTATGTTTTCAACACACTATCTAATTAGCATATATCCGGAAGAATGTCATATATTTTTCTGATTTTGGTTACTGCAGTGGATCATATATTTTTAGGCAGTATAAATTTGCGTTTAGGTCGTGTAGTCCCCTTAAACAATGCAAAGATGGTCTTATAATCTTCAGCAGCTCGAACAGTATTTTCAAGTGTTAATCGATAAGTTGTGGTTGTGGAGCAGGATCAGCATTGAGCCAGGTATTTTTATCAGCGATGTAACTCCCGAACTTATAATATGCCTGCCTACATAGTGTGCGTTTTACGAGTATACAAGATTTGATACTGCCTCGTTGGTCTAGTGGGCGCAAGCGCTACTGCTGAGCATGAGGTCCTGGGTTCGATTCCCGGGTCGGGCAAAGTGTTATTGGGTTTTTCCATCTGGAATTTCCCATTAGCAGCCTGAAGTCTGGATTTGTGCCCGGTTGATGGCAAAAGAGGCTCGCCCCCTATTACATGGGACTTAAACATAACTGGCGAAATGTGGGTGTACTATAATAGGTGCAGCTCTGCATAACCCTTCGGGGAATACAGGCGTGATGTTATGTTATGTGTTATATGAATTTCGTCTCATTCAGTTGAAGTATGTGGGGAAGTATTTTATTGTAACATTTTATACATTACTCCATGAGAGATGAGTCTACTTTAGCTAGTCTGAAACCTGGTTGAACTTATATGTCCCTATTTCTAGTACTATAATTCTATCGTTCACCTCTTTTACTAAAAGATGGATTTTTTTTTCTTCAATACGTAAGTCTATGAAGACATCATGTACGTACATGATTTTTTCAAAGATATACGTATTGGCAAGGTACCATCATGATGTTAGTATCCTTAAACAGTTCCCTTAAAAAATCGCGCCTGCAAAGGTTATATATGGCTCTGACTCGATTTCTGCAGCTCGTCCCCAACGTAAAATACCGTAAGACACATACTATGAAAGTAAATAAATAGACTTGCGGTATCTACATCAGTAAATTGACGGATTTTTCTGACAGTATAAGCTGCTGAACTTAGCCGTCCTGCAAGAGATGCTAAATAGGGTCCTCATTGTAGCCTTGAGTCGAGCGTCATCCCCAGGAAAACAGTTTTGTCGGCGAATTTCGGCGAGTTTCTCTTGATTCAATACTATCTTCTTAATCACTACCCTTGACATTTGGCGAAGAAAATCTGATGCACTTCGTTTTTTTTTAATTTAATACTAAATTATTAGCAGTGAACCAATTTTGGAATTGGAGTAGGGCGTTACTTACGTCGTAAAAATTGGTAGCACGTCTATCTACCTTAAAAACTAAGGAAGTATCGTGAAACCACGTGTCGTCTCCAAACACCAACACCATTTTATTAATTAGTGTACTTTTAATTAAACCAATTAACAAACTAATGACTCCATTGGTTTCCTGCGTGCAGTGAATACAACATCACCGCAGATTTTCATTCGGCAACACCATCGCATAAGCACCCATTGTGTTTCGGCCTTAACCTGTAGTTAATGACATGTGCTGACAGTTAATGAATAATGCATTAGCCAACGGTTAGTTGTTATGACCAGCAATAGGCATTTTGAATGATGCAAAAGAAATCAGTATGTTCAAGTGGAGTTTTGACATTTTTTTAAAATTAATTTGTTGAGTTTGATATAGCTTTGGAAAATCCCCGGTGCAGAGGTTGATTTTCCTGGGTTTTTATGCCCCAAATGACCGTTTTTGATTAGGTACCTTTACATGAAATATCTAATAAAGCTTGATTAGAATTGCCGATAGAGCTGAGGTCTTCAAATGCATTGGCCAACCGCAGAGACTATGTCACATTCGCCTTTGATAGTTTATTTAATGAACGCTCTTCGTTCAGCAATGGAGAATCACTAATCAGCTTTCCATCACTAAGCGCTTTCCATCAAACAGTTGGAATATTGGCACCAAGTATTTCCTATAATAAGAAAGGCCCAAATCCAACTATCGTCTCTTAGAAGCCGATTTCACTTATGTCAGTCTTCCGGCTTACTGCATACTCAATAAGGCTACCTACATTAGTCATACATCCACAATATAATATCGCAACCCTAGCCTTGATCTTACCTCTGTCGTTCGTGTAGAGGTTAAGGGCACAGCTATACGCAAATACGCATAATTACAGAAATAAATAATACAAATAAATAATGCCTGATCATGTCCTGTTATTGTATTTCCATATTACGATGTGTTATTTCTATGACAGCTATTCTTGGAGTGCTTCTTCCGTGATTTGTTGTTGGTTTATTTATAACAATTTGTTTATACTTTTAGACGTCATATTTAGATATTGATACCATCACGTCTGCGGAGTTTCGCTAGCTAATTTAATTTGACCCTGTATAACAAATCGTTGTTATACTTTGGCGCAAGAATATACATAAACACATACACTGTTAGCGACGATATTTAATTTGTTAGTTATCTCTTCCAATATTTCTCAGTTAATTAGTTTTAATTATTAACTTGCCTCTCAACTTGGTATTCTTTCTAAGATTTTATGTTAAGGTTGTACATTCCAGCCACTAGCGGCGCCACTTGTACCATATTTCAATATGTAAGCTTAAGTACTAGGAAACTTTACCGTAACGAGAACCGTTTCAGTAATTTCATTATTTTAAGGTGTTAATTAAGGATTTCAAGGCTGATTTTTGTGTAAATAATAAAGATTTATTAGTTCTAAGGTTAGAAATATAAGGAAATATTGTAAAGAGTGTCCTACCGCAGAAAAGAGCAAAAGTAAGTTTCCCATACAAAAGGGCACCTACGCTCTGATTGGTTAAGGGGCGGGGCGTTAGTGCCGTGTGCAAAAGTGTAGGGCCTTGATTGGTCAGAACCTTACGGAGCTGCGTATAAAAAAGGGGCATTTTCTGCGGTTAGACACTCCGAATCCAGCAGTGTAAGCAGTAACATCAAGGAAATAAACAGAAGAATCTCCGAAGAATTGCGTTCTCATTTACTCCTCCGGCTACCACCGAACACTCTCCAGTCGACATCCCGCCAGCGAACCTGCTCCACAACATCAACACAAACACGAGCGTCAACATTGGTCCTTCGAGCCGGATCGGGTTCAAGAAAACTGGGAAGATGCATAGGAACACGAGATCAAGATCGGTGCAGTCGAAGACTACAAGGAGCGAAAGCAATGCAACCACGGATACTACGGGCACCGGTACGACGGGTTCCGGTACTACTGACTGGAGTATGAACACGCCGAGTGAATCTACGAGTGCGGCAAACACGTCGATTTCAAATCGATCGACACTCACAAGAAGATCGCCGCCGAGCAGCGTACACGGAAGTCAGCAACCCGCGCCGCACCCCAAGGACACTGCTGAAGAGGAATCAACACCAGGGGAGGTGACTCATAACACCTCCCCGGCCCGCACTATCAAAGCGTCAATTCCCGCTCGCCAAGAAGAGAGTCATCCATCGTCGCAGATTCAAGAAAGAAGCGTCGCAGTGAAAACGCGTCTGAACAACGAAAGTATACCAACGTCCAGAGAAGAGAGTCTGCAGCGGCCTCACCCTAAGAAGACGACCCGCGATCCAGACACCCATTCTGTTCGCTCGTCGCATAGGAAGAGAGCAGAAGCGCAAGCAAAAATGACAATAGCACTACGGGAATTAGAACTGGCAGAAGCACGATCAAGAGTCGCTCAAGCTGAACTCGAGCTTCTTGCCGCAGGGTCAGAAGGAGAAGAAGAGCTGTACGAACAAACTCAAGAAGTCGAGCACTGGTTCATCGAATCCGGGGAAAGGCCCAAGGATCGGAGGCCGATCGAGACAGAAGGAAAGAAGAGCGACATCCAGGAGTTGGCTTCAGTCATACTCAAGTTATCCGAGAAGTCACGTGACAGCGGTTCATCGAAGCATCTAGAACTCCCTCACTTCAACGGGTCCTGTGAAGAATGGTTAGCCTTCAAGAGATCATATGAAGATATGGCCGCTTCCTTCAGTAACAATCAGAACCTAGCGCGCCTCAGAATAGCAATCCAAGGAAAGGCAAGAGAAGCAGTTCAAAGCCTGCTGTTCACCGCTGAAGATCCACGTGAAGTAATCAAGGGACTGGAAGCAAGATTTGGAAGACCTGGAGCGCTGGCATTAGCAGAACTAGAGAAAATGAAGAACCTGTCAAAGGTCGGCGAAAACCCAAGCGACATCTGCGTATTTGCAAGCAAAGTGAAGAACGCCGTCGAGACAATCAAGGCCTTGAAGAAACCACAATACCTCAGTTCTCCTGAAACACTGAGAATTATTGTCGACAAGATGCCAACATCCATGAAATTTCGTTGGTTCGCTTACCATAGAAGCAGAAGAGATGAAGAAGTTCAAGAGCTACTACTCGTTGAAGCGTTCTTAGAAACAGAAGCCGACATGTGTGGGGACTTTGCTCCACCCGAAGTGTCCTCGGAGCAAAAGAAGGCAACAAGAAGACCCGTACATTCGGTGCAAGAAGCGTCACAAGAAAAATACAAAAAGTCATGCCCATTTTGTGAAGAAGAGCATTTTGCAATAGAATGCAAGAAGTTCAAAGAAGCTAACATAAATGAAAAATGGGACATGATTAAGAAGGCGAAGATTTGCTTCAAGTGTCTTAAATTCAAGCACTCAAGAATCAACTGCAAAGCTCCAGTCTGCAAGCACTGTAAGAGATGGCACCATACCATCTTGCACTCCGACAAGCCACCAGTACCAGTAGAAAAAGAAGCGAACAAAGAAGACCAGGGAAGCGCATCAGAAGAAAAGGTCGCCTCAATCCATAACGCAAAAGGAGAAGAGAAGGCATACCTGAAGATCATCCCAGTGGACCTCTATGGTCCAAAAGGCCAAGTTCGCGTACTAGCATTGTTGGACGAGGGGTCAACCATCACACTCTTAGACGCATCAGTTGCTGAGAAGATTGGAGTTAAAGGGAAGCAAGAAAAACTCACAATCGAAACAGTCGGCGGGAAGATGTTAAGAAAAGATAGTTCTCAGAAGATCGAGTTTAAAATAAAAGGGGCTCATAGAAGAGAAAAAAGAACTATCTCTGCAAGAACCATCGACGACCTGAAGCTGTCTGAACAATGCATAAATAAAGACACCGTGCAGAATTGTCAGCATCTAAGGGCAATCGAAAATCAACTCCTCTACGTCACAGAAAGGCCCAAGCTGCTGATAGGCCAAGACAACTGGGGTCTGATTGTAACAAGAAGACTGAAGAAGGGCAAGCCATCCGATCCAGTAGCCTCGCTCACCAACCTAGGGTGGGTGCTACACGGATGCGAAACAGGGGCGACTGCCTTAGTAAACTTCACTCACTATGGCAGATCGACCACTGACGAAGAAAGCGTAGAAGAAATCGTCCGAAAACACTTCCAGCTGGAATCTCTTGGGATCCAAAATCGGTCACCATCAAACGACAGCGATAGAAGAGCAATAGAAACCCTCGAGAAAACTACGAAGAAGCTAGCAAGCGGTCAATATGAAACAGGACTCCTGTGGAAGAAAGAAGACGAAACCCTACCCAACAACTACAATCAAGCAGTCCGACGCCTATTCAACATCGAAAAGAAATTGGATCAAGACCAAGAAGCCAAAGAGCACTACGAAAAGCAGATCCAGACTCTAATTGAAAAGGGCTATGCAGAGAAATCTCCAGTAACTTCAAACAAAGGAAGAATATTTTACTTACCCCACTTCGCCGTCGTGCATCCAATCAAGAAGAAGCTGAGAATAGTGTTCGACGCAGCCGCCAAGTTTGAAGGGAAGAGCCTCAACGACGCCTTACTCTCGGGCCCTGACCTTCTGCAATCACTATTTGGCGTGCTACTACGCTTCAGAGAAGGACCTGTGGCTGTCATGGCTGACATCCAAGATATGTTTCTTCGCGTTAAGGTCAGAGAAGATGACCGAGACAGTCTCAGGTTCCTGTGGCGCGGAAGCCGAAGAACGAGCAAGCCTGAAGAGTATAGAATGTCGTCAATCATTTTCGGCGCAGCGTCATCACCAGCAACGGCGATATATGTAATGAACAAGAACGCAGAAGAATTCAAGTCGACTCATCCCGCAGCAGTGAAAGCAATCAACAGAAATCATTACATGGATGACTATCTACAGAGCTTCGCGTCTACAGCCGAAGCGAAGAGGATATCAAAAGAGGTTAAAAATATTCACGCAAGAGCAAACTTTCATCTGAAGGGTTGGGCCAGTAACAATTCGGGGGTACTATCAGAAGTAGAAGACACAAATAAAGAAGATTCCCTGCAACTGACAAAAGAAGAAAAGACTCTGGGGCTAAGATGGCTGGTAAAAGAAGATACACTGGCCTTCAATGTTGGGCTGCGCAACACGTCAAAAGACCTACAAGATGGTAGAAGAACTCCAACAAAGAGGGAGGTCACGAGCGCGGTGATGTCCACCTTTGATCCAATGGGTTTTGCAACACCAGTCTTAATACAAGGGAAAAAGCTAATTCAAGATATTTGGCGAACGAAAATAGACTGGGACGAAGTAATTAACGAGCCACAAAAAGAAGCCTGGATGAAATACTTAGAAGAAGTATCAGCATTAGAAAGATTGAAGATTCCAAGGTGCGTCTCACCCCGCGGCAGAAAAGGACAGCTGCACACATTTACCGACGCTAGTGAAGAAGCCTACGCAGCGGTAGTCTACTGGAGGACAGTCGAGCCCGGAGGAAAAATCCATATCTCCATGATCGCCGGCAAAGCGAGGGTGGCGCCGACGAAACCAGTATCAATTCCGAGGCTGGAGTTACAAGCGGCGTTGCTTGGCAGCAGACTAGCTGCCACGGTCGAAGAAGAGTCAGAGCTCGAAATATCAAAGAAAATCTACTGGACCGACTCTAGCACAGTACTGCAGTGGATAAAGTCAGAACCAAGGAAGTTCAAAACTTTCGTGGCCAACCGACTGGCAGAAATTGAAGAAAATTCCAAGTCAGAAGACTGGAGATGGGTGCCGACCAAAGCAAATCCAGCAGACGACGCTACGAGGGGAACCCCAATTGAGTTCGATCACAACGCCAGGTGGTTTAAAGGTCCGTCATTTCTCCGTCAACCAGAAGAAGAGTGGCCATTTCACGACTTCAAACCAGAGGGTATCATGCCAGAAGAGAAGAACAAGCAAAAGGTGATGGCGATAAAAGCTGCAGAGGACGTCCTTCTGGATCCAGAGAGGTTTTCAAGCTGGGAACGACTACTACGCACCACAGCTAGAGTGGTTGCCTTCACGCACCATTTACTGAAGGCCCGCAAAGCAACCATCACCGCCACGCGCCGGAACGACGAGTCCTGGAAACCTCAAAGTAAAACCAAGAAGAAAGACGCACGAACCTCAACTCAACCAGCCAACAGAAAGGAAAACGAACGGCAGTACCTACCCCTGGAAGAAGAACACCTAAAGACGGCCGAAGAGTTATTGATGAAAATGAGTCAAAACGATAGTTTCGCGTCAGATATAAAGAATTTGAAGTCTGAAAAACCCTTAGAGAGCGCAAGTCGGCTCAAGAAGATCGACGTTTATGTGGGGAACGACGGAATTATCAAGCTAAGAAGCAGGACAATGAAGTTCCACGACAAGAGCGAAAGGAAAATGAATCCCATCATCCTAGATGGAAAGCAGAAGATAACGCGTCTCATTATACAACATTACCACAAGAAGTTCCTTCATGGAAATACTGCAACAGTAATGAACGAGATTCGACAAAAGTATTGGATCCTGGGTTTAAGAGCGACTCTGAAGGCAGTCGCACACAGCTGTCAATGGTGCAAGACAAAGAAGAGCCTACCAGAGATACCCCCGACGGGAGACCTACCGAGCGAGAGACTACAGCATCATCAGTTCCCGTTCTCTTGCACGGCCGTAGATTACTTCGGGCCGATGCAAGTCACTATCGGGAGAAGAACAGAGAAGCGCTGGGGGGCATTATTTACCTGTCTCACAACCAGGGCCGTACATCTAGAGCTAGTACCCTCTCTTAGCACTAGCTCAATGATTATGGCACTTAGACGAATGGCAGCCAGAAGAGGAACCCCAAAAACCATATTCAGCGACAACGGGACGAACTTCATTGGAGCCAAAAGGGAGCTAGAAGAGGCCGCGCAAGAGAAGGGCATCAAGTGGAAGTTTATTCCCCCAGGAACTCCAAACATGGGAGGCGCCTGGGAGAGACTCGTGCGCACAGTCAAGACAGCGTTGGCAGTGGTCCTCAACGAAAGAAGCCCACCCGAAGAAGTGCTCCATACACTAATGACTGAGGTCGAACACATCGTCAACTCCAGACCTCTCACATCGGTCAGCGCGGATCCAGAAGATGAAGAGGGTCTGACGCCGAACCATTTCCTACTGGGGAGATCGTGCGGAGCAATGGCGCCGGGAGAATTTGACGACACAGAACTAATCGGGAAAGCGAATTGGAGAACCACCCAAAGACTGGCAGACCACTTCTGGAAAAGGTGGATCAAAGAGTACCTGCCACTCTTAATGCCGAGAAAACTTGAGGGCAAAGAGACCAAAGACCCAAGAAAAGGAGATATCGTCCTAATCGTAGATGCTACATTGCCACGAAATTCATGGCCTCGCGGAGAAGTAGTCAAGACATATCCTGGACCAGACGGCAGAACCAGAGTGCTGGACGTGCGGACGTCGGGAGGAATACTTCGCCGCCCAACTCGACGAGTCATCGTGCTGGTTCCTGCGCCATCGTCGCTTCCAGAGGATGCAGTGCTGTGCACCGTGGGGGAGAATGTTAGCGACGATATTTAATTTGTTAGTTATCTCTTCCAATATTTCTCAGTTAATTAGTTTTAATTATTAACTTGCCTCTCAACTTGGTATTCTTTCTAAGATTTTATGTTAAGGTTGTACATTCCAGCCACTAGCGGCGCCACTTGTACCATATTTCAATATGTAAGCTTAAGTACTAGGAAACTTTACCGTAACGAGAACCGTTTCAGTAATTTCATTATTTTAAGGTGTTAATTAAGGATTTCAAGGCTGATTTTTGTGTAAATAATAAAGATTTATTAGTTCTAAGGTTAGAAATATAAGGAAATATTGTAAAGAGTGTCCTACCGCAGAAAAGAGCAAAAGTAAGTTTCCCATACAAAAGGGCACCTACGCTCTGATTGGTTAAGGGGCGGGGCGTTAGTGCCGTGTGCAAAAGTGTAGGGCCTTGATTGGTCAGAACCTTACGGAGCTGCGTATAAAAAAGGGGCATTTTCTGCGGTTAGACACTCCGAATCCAGCAGTGTAAGCAGTAACATCAAGGAAATAAACAGAAGAATCTCCGAAGAATTGCGTTCTCATTTACTCCTCCGGCTACCACCGAACACTCTCCAGTCGACATCCCGCCAGCGAACCTGCTCCACAACATCAACACAAACACGAGCGTCAACATACACAATTACCATTTTTTTTCTTGCCGCTATTAGAAATCTGGCGTCCCGTTCTTCTTCTGGCTAACTGTGATCTACCAATCTAGATACAGGGTGTGAGGTTAAACGAGAAACATACTTCAAAGAAGTGTATGTACTCAAGAAAATGGTCAACTGTTACCGTAAGATCAACTCTGAAAGATGAAAAATAAAATGCGATACGATACGATGCAGCAACTATGAAATGCAATACATAACATAACGTCACGCCTGTAATTCCTGAAGGGTAAGCCGGATTTGTACCCTATAGTACACCCACATTTCACCAGTTACGTTTAAGGCCTATGGTATAGGGCGTGAGCCTATATTGCCATCAACCGGGCACAAATTCAGGTTGATGGCAATAGACAGGGCTGCTACTGAGAAATTCCTGGTGGAAAAACCCAATAATACTTTGCCCGACCCGGGAATCGAACCCAGAACCTCATGCTCAGCAGTAGCACTTCGACTACCAGACCAACGAGGTAGTCCAATACCTTCGCGATCAGAAAGTAGGCAGATTTTTTATGTATCTACCTACCAGGCGTTAACATTATTTTTCACTCCTCTTGCCCAAAAATTCTGTCATTGTAGCGTACCAGAGCGACGATAAAATTGCATATTTTCCTCTAGGGGAAAAAGTTTTTTTTTCTTAATTTTTGTCTGTTACCAACGATCCTACAAAACCGAAAACGTTTTTATTCATAAGTAGAAAAAAAAAAAAAAATACGTGTCGACTTGAGAACCTCCTCCTTTTTTTTTTCGTCGGTTAATAAGCATGATTAAAGACTCGTAGTGAAAAGTAAAGTGTCACACAAGGCGCTAAAAACCTATTATAATTCGGTTTCTATTTACTCTCTCGCTAAAGCTCGGGAGTAAAACTACCTCGTATGTAATAGGTCATTTTAGCCCCTTGTATAACAATCTACTATTTCATCCATCCATTCATTGTACTGGACCACTCACTTCCATTACTAGGCCTTTACAGAGCAAAAATATTAAGAATTTGACCTCCTTTAGGATATTCCAAAGTTTGGCTGAGAAAAACTCAAAACATTGCAAGATAATTACTCTAATATTTATATGTATAATGGTTAAAGGACCGTCGTTTGCACAGCGATGTGTTGAGTACACTAAATTCTTAAAAAACTGCAAAATAATGTAATACGCCGTATCATCATCATGATCATGCCGAAAGATGCCCACTGCTAGACATAGGCCTCCCTAAATCTTCACCACATCGACCGGTCCTGTGCTTCTCGGTTCCAAAGGATTCCTGCGCCCTTCACAAGATCACCGGTCCAACTTGTGAAGGCCTTCAAATGCTACTCCTTCCGGTATGCGGTTTCCACTCCAGAACCTTTGGGCTCCATAGCCTATCTGTTCTGCGAGCAATGTACCCTGCCCCCTGCGACTTAAGTTTGGCAATTCTTAGTGCCGACATAGCCCGGTACCTTGGTATTTGCCGCATACGCAGAGTTAAACTAGTACGAGCTATGCGGAAATGCTTGATAGTCGTGTAAAGGATGATTTCCACCAAACGGCTTGCATCGCATCGGGTCGGAACGGATAATACAATATTTAAACGATATTAAATCGTGTACACAGTATTTAAAGTCTACATTAGCAGGCCGCGCACAGGAGCTTGACCGCTGGCGTCTTCCGCAACACGCGATCGTAGCCGAAAGTATGGTGGCCTGCGACGCGCGATCGGCTCCATTCGCCTGTCATCGTATCCGATCAGATTCTTTCGGCTGTCGTCGCGTGCGCTCAAAGCCGTGGCCGGTCGGCACATTTCACCGTTTTGGCCATAAATCATCAATCCAATTTTTTATTCTCCTGTTCTGTGTTTTATGATTATTTTCTTCTTCTTGTAATGCAATAGCCAACAATACTACATCAACTTCAACCATTTTCAAAAATTAGAACACTTCATCACGGAAGGGATGAAACTTTTTGACTAGGCGCAGAAATGGATACGTTCGCTAGTGACGATACGGAGCCGATCGTATGCGTCGACATCGTGCTGGACGCGATCGGCTGTCGCCGCATCCGTTCGTATCCTTTCTGATCCGATGCGATGCGAGCCGTTGGGTAGAAATAATCCTTAAAAATATTAAAATAGCCACTCAGCACAGTAGTCGGGGCTGACTACTAAGGGTGCCACCGGATGTAAGTTATACTGAAGTAACAATGGCCAAACCAGAACAGTTTTACGTGTCACATCACATACTAACACTTATTAAGATGTAATCTTCTTTCTCACTCACACCAACAAGCAGCACATGTAGGTAAGTACGGTCAAGAACATATTCCAGTATACAGACACAAAACGAAAAACCCTACAGTAAATAACAACTATTTAAATATGAGGAAGATATACCTACGTTACATAACTGAGAGATTTGACTTGACTTTAGTAGGCACCACGTCATGCACATTTATGGATTAAAGAGTAGTTGTATGCTATGTTTCAAAGTATCTGATGAAAATGTAAACAAATGAATCAGATAACATACCCATGGATGCCAAATTGTGGTGGTGGTTAATTGGTTATTTAAACCCGAAATTCTGATTTAAAATCACCTTAAAGATGTTTTTCACTTCAACAATTGAAGTTAATAAATTAAAGTTAAGACAAGATAATAATTTAAGTTTATTTTATTACCTCATTTTCGTGGATGATTTTTCCAATTTTAATGTTATTCAAGCAATAATTCTTGGAAAAAGTGGTAGGAGATAAGGCTTAAACCTTCTAAATAAAGATAAATGTTTTACAAATTCCCTTTAGTGACTGATTGCGTAAGAATATAACCTAAAAAGGGTTTGCTTACACGTTCATCATATAGTTTTTGAACAGACATTAGTTAGTTATATCTGACTGAATGAACATTGAAAAAACTAGATGTTATTATATGTGTAACCGCTCGTTTGGCAACCCAAGTCGCAGTATTAAGCTAAACGTACCAACAGAAAATTAATTAAATCACATAACTAATTAACATTCAATCTTAATTAACGCAAAATAATTCAGTAGCTCCAATTAAGGCGGTGTGCAGATCCTCGCTATTCGGCACATTCGTTTGCACCTGCGTTTGCGCAACGTGCTAAGTCACAGCTGATTTAATGAGGTTACGTCGAGCATTAGTGTTCGCTCTACTTGCGTCGTCTCTGACTGTGTCTATTGTGACGCCTGTCTAGTATCTGTCTGTCTGTTTGGCTGTGTGTTTGAAGTGGACTAAGTTTTTTTTAAGGCGGTACCCCGACCAAAACCTTGCCACAGTGCGTTATTCAGAGACTATTAACTCGTTCACTATGGGTAATAAACTACATCTAAAAGCACATTATTAATGTTCGATATCCTATCATCACATTGCACGTTCTTATTTGTTTTTATGTGTTATAAATATATTTAAAATCTCCTTGTAAAAAACTGACTAAAATTATTGATTGCATGCATCTTTTGCTAAAGGTGACGTTCTATTAATTTGAGGATTACACTAATGGATAGATAATTTAAAAATCTAAATAATTCACGTTTTATTTTACTTCAAAACATCGCTTGTCTTTTTTTTTTGTGAATTTTATGATAAATGAGCGTGCGCAGGGAGCGAGACAGAGCGAGACTCAGCGACGGGACAGAGAAGGACCGAACGCACAAGGTCGTTTGGTCAGGGAAGCGCCTTAATGATAATAATGCTGATTTTTTTTTTTATATTTTGCAATAAGACCGCCCATTATGTCACCCTATGTAAAATTTCTACATTTATATCTGTAATTCGTATGGTGTGCATATTGAAGAGTATTCTATTATATTGTTATAAAAACATACTGAACCGTTTGCTAACACTGCTTTGCTTCAGCGATCAAAACCGCAAACGTCCTTCGTCTTCTCAATTTAATATAAATACTATTGTTTTCTCTATGGCTTAATCAACCCCAATGAGAAATCAGCGGAGTAATTACGTAACACACATAAAATGTCAATTGATCGCAATGGGTTTGATTTTGACAGTTTTTATTTTTTCAAACCAATGAAGCAATGGATTAGCTATATCCTTCAAACCTCTCGGATTGTGATTGAAAGTGTGTTACGTTACGCAATTAGAGTGTTGGTGTAAAGTGGACCTTACAAATCAAAGTATCCTTTTGATTACTAAAATAAGGATACCTACTCTAATCATAGTATCCTTAAGTATCCTTAACCGAAAGGACCTAAGTCCTTTCGCGAAGGTCCTAAAATAAAAACAAAACATCTAATTACGTAAGCATGAGCCATAAAGACAACAATACTGAATTACTTCTTTATGGCTTAATCAACCCCTATGATAAATCTGGTGGTTGTCTGGTGTCTAGTGGTTGGTGTGATAATAACACTATATTATGGATACTCTGATTGCTAAGGTTCCAAATCAATCAATGTGTCTACCATTTTCCAGACTTCGTTGGGGTCAGTTTTGGGTTGGGGATGCAGCTGAATACCAGTATTTTACATGGAGCGACCGCTTATCTGACCTCCGCAACCTAGTAACTGGGTAATACGATACCCCTTGGTAAGACTGGTGGTCAAACTTTTGGACTTCTGACTACCCGTAACGACTGCCAAAGATCTACGAATAGCAGCGCGGACCTACGGCTTTACACGATATATTATTATATTTAAGGTCTTGCTATGTAATTGATGGTCACCCATCCATGAACCGACCGCGGCAAGCGTAGCTTAACCTTCGAACGATCCGTATGGCTGTTATCATTCAGCCACGAGACCGTTTTTTTTTTTTTTGCTGGCAAATCATCATATTACCTCTCCCGCTCTGGGCGGAGCGGAAGGGCGTGTCAGACTCTTACTGACTAAAACCCACCCGTGTTCCTTCAGTTGCCTGTGCGCCAGGGCCACGGTAACTCTTTCGAACAATCCGCGACCCCGGCAGGCATCGGCCCTATCGGACCCCGTCAATTATGCTGACATCTCTTTGAGGCGCGCGTGGGACACCACGCGCCGTCTACCCGGGCCTGGTCCTTCCCGGTTGGCGAGCTGCCCATTGCTCGCCGTCCGCAGGCCCGCGCTTACGGTGGCCGGGAGTCGGCGATCGACTCCCGACGCCCAGGGTGTCTCCTCCTGCGACGAGTAGGGGCGTGAGGGCGCAATGATTGCCTCTCCCTCACGTGCTCCGCCTCCTCCTTCGCGAGCATTACTGCTTCGCAGAAGGAGGTGACTGCTTCCCATTCGCTCTCGCTCCGTACCATGGCCTGAACCAGGCTGTTATCAATTAGCCGCGAGCCTCTTAGGTTCGTTTTAAGCGCGCTTTTCTGCTGTCCAACCACACGTTGTGCAATATACGCTTGCTTACACATGAGTATTTACTTAACACTTTAACTATCGATTACTTTCAGTACATTGAGTTAAACTGCGTTTAGCTAATAGTCATAACGAGGTTACATCAATGCACAAGCGCATGCTTTCTGTACTCAGTCTATTGCAACGCCCGTCTGTCTGTCTGTCTATGTCTGTTGTAGTACAGTAATTAGGTTGAATAGAACAGCACCCTAATTTTTTTCGTAACACACTATCTATCACAATCTGAATCATTTTGAAGCCTATTGCTAATCCAATGCTTCGTATGTTCGAAAAATTTGTCTGCGCAACAACGTACATAACGCAATGAATGTTGTTGAACTGTCAAAATGAAACCCATTCCTACTGTTAGTGCGTTACGTAATTACCCCGCGGGTTATTTTTAATTTTATGCTAAGTAATCACTAACTTGCTAGCGAGTCATCAAAAATATCAACAATTATGAGTAAGGTAGATTATTTTTATTATTATTAGATAGCGTAAGTAAGCCAATTTAATGTTACCACAGACGCATTATTCTTTAAACTGCTGTAACCTTGAAGATGGGCGCTGTTCGACTCGCTTTTCATGAAAAGTAAATCTGCTGGCCACTTTTCCCTAACTCAATTGAAGTTAGCTTTCATTCCAATCAGATGTAGCTTAATATCATCATCATTTCAGATTTGCTAAGGAGTAAGTCTCATTTGACCTTTGGACCTCAACGGGGCAATACCAATATTGTAACGTCAGAAGGACCAACACCCTATCTAATTGCTAATAGGTAAATATATTACCAACACTAGGAGGTCTGTCTACCCTAGATTTAGGAAAGACATGCTGCCCATACAAAGTGTCAATTCAGTGCGGTTATTACCATGCAAATGTGGAGCGTTGCGCAAGCGCAGCGCATCTTGCACTAGTCTGTTACGTCACTGGTTGATATTAGTCGTTGAACATGGTGTGTGGCAAGGAGTAACGTGTAGATGGGACAGGTTCCTGGTGATGATTTTTGTGACGATTTTTTAATGTTATACATATGTACCTATATGAAGGTTGGCTACTGAAGGCTCTCTTGGTCGAAAGTGATTACTGCTGCCTAAAGATATTTGCAATGCCAAGGCCAAAGTTAAACAGTCTCATTTGCCTTTCATTTTTTATACTACCCTACCAAACCAATCAAGGTAGAAATTTGTAGAAAACAGCTCGGATTTGAGGCGATAAACGAAATGGAAACGCTATGGTAAGGGTGGTGGGTGGATGGTGGTTGGTGTATGGTAAGGTGGTATTAAGGGATCTAGACATTTTGTTTTATTTACATACATACATAAACTCACGCCTTCTTCCCATGGGAGTAGGCAGAAACTACAGAATGCCACCTGCTACGCTCCTTACAAACTCATTTTGCCTCGTTTACGGTCCTACATCTGGTCATGCACGCACGCCGGTTGCGAGTACTACGCACGTGACTTTTCTGAAGAACATGACCAATAAGGTCACATTTTTTTTTTTATGTACACACAGTGAAATAGATATAGAAAGAAAGAAAGAAAGAAAATGAATTTATTTACCACAAACTACAAAGCTCACAACATAACATATAATAAAACAACCAAATAAAAAGAGTAAAGTGCATAGTGAGAAATTTGCAGGAAAGTGTGTCTCGCGGCTGCACTAAATAGGTCCACTTACAAGCATTGAGTATAAAGGTACTGCTTATTTGTTAAGAAATTTCTGCTAGCAGACCTGCGAAAGGAGAAATGAAAAAGAAATGTAGAAAATAGTGTGCGAGAACAAGAAGTAACACACAACAACATGTTATGTTGCGAGCTTTGGCATTAGCCATCTTGAAGTTGTCTTTGAATTCGAAACCAACAAGTAATTATGTAGGTACCGAGTAGACGATCGACTTTACTTAAAATTACCTTTTCAAAGCATGGCTCATTGGCACAGCAACTTTGTAACTCTTTACGTCATTATTTGTATGTAGTTTTAAGCATGAACTAAATTGGAACCATTTCTCCACCCACATTACACTTCGTTGATTTTGAAAACAGAATAATGTCGGTTGCTTCATTTTTGCCTTCTTAAGCTCCAATATCCTGTTCGCACTTTCGCTGTCCAGCATATAAATAAGTATGAAGGAAAAAACTGAGTATTACTCATCGTGACGATATGGCGAATGGCGACAACAGTTTTGATAATGACATCAATGTACTTAGTGGTTTTGCAGTTTGTACATTTTTCATATTCCAATAGATCTACTGAGATCACAAATCGCCTAGTCTACTACGAAACAATAATGCTAGAGAAGTCGGAGAGGAATCTAGCATACCCTTGTAACAAAGTCACTCACTCTGGATTCTTTAGCTTGCACACAAATATAAATTCTTAAAAAAACAGTTCTAGGTACGTATTTATTTTTCTGATTCTACAATACCAAGGAATATTTCCAAGAACTCCTGTATTTGTAACAGACAAACCAAAGGTTACAAAGTTACAAAGGTATAACGGTTTTAAATCACTGAGGTTTCGATATATTATAAGACTTTATAAAAACCATTTCCTTTTGACATAAACAAAACCGAATTCCTTACCATGTAAGGAAAACAGTGATAGATTACCAATAAAATAGGAAAATAACTTCGTTCAATCATTGCTACATTTTGATTCTCCACAAAAAACTTGCTCTGTGATTGCGTTACCAATATTCCCATGTTAGGTCGTGTCCAGGAAATGCTGGATTATGACGAAATATAATGCTTTATATGTATGCTTCGATAATTCCCCTGCATGCCAGGGTTATACGCTGATTATAGGCTTTTGACAGGCTAATGTTATGGGAGGGTTAGAAAATTACAATGTTCAAGTGAATTTCTGAAGATTGTGAAGTTATTTATTAGGGTGAATTGTTTTGTGGTTTGACTTGCGAAACTAGGTAAGTGTTCCTAATTTTGGCAAATCATACAAGCTAACACTAAATACATATATACATTATGTACAAGTTCCTATATAATAAAAAAACGACAAGAGCTCATAGGGCATCAAAAATTTCGTCAGTATCGCTGTCAATGGGACAAGTGCCCAAAAGGCTGGCGGCATTGCCACGTAGGATGGCAATGCTGATTATTTGGGAAAAAAATAGGCCTGGCCTCTGGTCACGTGAAGAGTCGACCAACTGCTTGACGATGTCCGAAATACTCGATGAGTACTCGAACCCCACGACCCTAGTGTTTTTCGTACTTACTGATAGATGTTTACCTACGGCTTAAATAGTTACGTGCAAATTATTATTAATGTACCTACATTATTTGCTTTTATTTGCTTAATAGTGATCAGACAGTGTTGTTATAGCGAATGTACCACTACAAACCATGTCTGGTTTAATGGTACAAAACAAACATGAATCTGTATCAAGACTTTATGTATAAATAATAAAATAAATAACCCAAAACGGGTCAAACATATAGGTTGTTATTTTTGCGCCGTTTGAGGTTTTCTGCTCTTCCAGCAGCCGCCCCAGCACAGCCCGCCGTGCTAGGAAGATGGGATGGCACGAGGGTGTCGACACAGGTTGCATCGCACACCAAAGGCCTACCCAACTTCCAAGGCCTTGCATGGTCATTCCGTCTGGCCTCTTACCAAGTGTTCTGTTCATAATTTTGTATTGATTTTAGCCTCATCATTAAGTTTGACGGTGCCCCAAAGTTACTTGATTCATAGGTGTCAAGTAATTACGACAATAGTCTCGTAATTACTAGTTAAAACGATTTTTTCTCATCATAACTTATTCCCACGCTCGCATTTATACACACCTTTGGACAGCAGTTTATAGAAAATGTGTCTCTGGTAGCATTAAAATTGCTTACCTACGCTTATATTATACTTTACTCAAAAAGTCATAATTGTTGATATGTTTTGATGAGTAAACCTAAAAAGTCGCTACTAAATAAGTGATTACTAAGCATAACATTAAAAATAACCTGTCTTAATATACTTAATTTCTGTACTACAATAAACAGACAGACAGACTGGCGTCGCATTAGACAGGGGTTAGAGAGAACTAGTAAAACATGCACTTGTGCGTTGAACTAGGTAACCTTATTATAAACTATAAGCTAAACTGAACGTACTGAATGTAAGCGATTGTTAAAGTGTTAAATTCAAATTCAAAAACCAAAAAAAACAGACCAAGGGATCCATATAGTGTTAGTATAAACTTAGCCTATATTAGTAAACTCCATAACTTAAAAATACAATAATTGGGTACATGAACGATGTCTGCCAGCCCAGAAACGGAAAAATAGGCCATCAACCTTGTCCGCCAGTGTAGCTAAAATACTGTTAGGGCTACCCCTACCCTAGCAATGGGCAGCTCGCCGTCCGTTAAGGACCAGGCCTGGGTCGACGGCGCGTTGTGCTCCACGCGCGCCTCAAAGAGATGTCAGCATAATTGACGGGGTACGATAGGGCCGATGTCTGCCGGAGTCGCGGATTGTTCGAAAGAGTTACCGTGGCCCTGGCGCACAGGCAACTGAAGAAACACGGGTGGGTTTTAGTCAGTAAGAGTCTGACACGCCCTTCCGCTCCGCCCAGAGCGTTTCAGAGCGGTCATTTGATGATTTCCAACCCTAAAAAAAAAAAAAAGGGTTACCCCTGGATCGCAGCGACATCGATGCACACGGTTTGCGCATGATGGCATGAAAGTATCTATTCGCGCTTCCGCAAACATGCCCGATGCACTGCAAATCCGAGGCAGCCCCAACAATATCCTCAGCGCATTATTATACTGCACGCACAGAGCATTGTAAGCCTTCTGCGTATACCTAACCCACAAGCTGCACGAGTAAACAACTAGTTACTCTAGGGAGGGCAGTAGGCTCTGAAGAGCGTCAGTTTTACCTCGTCAGAGCACCGCGCAAACCTGCGAGCAAGCCAAGTAAAGCTCTATTATTGTAAGTAAGCGATTACTTTACACTAAACAAAAATCGGTGTGAGTTGGTTTGGCACTCACTAAAATTGATGTGTGAACATGTGAGCTCGCATTAGTTTGGTTTGGGAAAATTGAGGTGTGCATAGCCCCCACCGTGCGGCGCTCTCACACACACATTCACGCGCTCACATAGACACGGGTCTTACGCTGACGTCATCGGACGCTCGAAGTCTTACGCTAACGCGTATGACGCTCAAAGTCCCAGCTAGCCCCTACCGTAGACCGAGCGCTAAGATGTTTACACATCAAAAATATATATTGCACCACGTGTGGTCGGACAACGGCGCAAAAGGGCATGACACACGTAATTATATTTTATTTTTATTATGAGAGCTTATCAATCAGAGTATCCATAGTTTAGTAAACAAAAGGATACTTTGTTTTCTAAGGTCCACTTTACACCAGCACCCTAATTACGTAACACACTTTCCGAGATTTTTGAAGGGTATTGCCAATCCATTGCTTCATTGGTTTGGTAAAGTCGTCTGCTCAACAACATTAATAACGCAATGAACGTGGATGAACTGTCAAAATGAAACCCATCGCTATCAATTGTCATTTTATGTGATACCCGCTGATTTCTCATTGGGGTTGATTAGGCCATAGAGAAAACAATAGTTTCTAGATTAAACTGAGAAGGCGAAGGACATTAGCGGTTTCGATCGCTGAAACTAAGTACGAGTATAGTGTTAGCAAATGATTCAGTATGTTTTCAATACAATACAATAGAACAGAATACTCTTCATTATGCACACCATACGAATTACATTATGTACGTGTGGAGGCGGCAACGCCCGCCCCTGCTCGCTGTGCCTGCAGCCAGGACCAACCTGCTGGCGAGAACTCCTCTCACTAGAGCCATACGCGTGGTGAATGAGGTTCACGGGAGGGTTGATGTATTGTGGTGCAACTTGAGTGGATTCGCAAAAGTTACGCTATATGTAATAAGTTATTTAGATTAAGATATTTTTTAACTAGGTATAAGGTGTAAATTTAGGAATTAGTTAGTAAGGCCACTCTGTCGCATTGGATCATAGATCTGTAATGATAGTGTAGGTAAGATTGTTATAAATAAATAAATAAATAAATAAATATAAATGTAGAAATACTTACTTTACCTAGGTAATGCTCTGTGACCCGGGCGCACGGCAAACATTGAAATACGATCAGCGTTTGCACGGTTTCTTTACGGTACGGGCGGCGGCGTATAAACCAAGAAGTAGAAGAACCGGCCAAATGCGAGTCGGACTCGCGCACGAAGGGTTCCGTACCATTGTCTATAAAAACGACAAAATAATCATGTCTGTTGTATGGGGGGGCTCCCATACAACAGACATGATTATTTTGTCGTTCTTTTCCTTGTTTTTGTCGTTCCTTCAATATTTATTTTATTCTGTTTTTTTGTAATTGTTGTTATATTTCACATCATCTGTGAAAATTTCAACTGTCTAACTATCACGGTTCATGAGATACAGCCTGGTGACAGACGGACAGACAGACGGACGGACGGACAGCGGAGTCTTAGTAATAGGGTCCCGTTTTACCCTTTGGATACGGAACCCTAAAAACGTGTCTTTGAACAAGTTACCATAGTGGTCCATACAACACTGACGACCGTGCCTACACACGGCGAATAAACCGTAGTTTTTTACAGCAAGAAAAACGTGTGTGTACAAAAAGGGAAAGGTAACATACAGACAGAGTTACTTTCGCATTTATAATATTAGTATTATATCTATGGATCGGTAGAGAGAAGTAAGTATATATACAAACCTAATTCGTTTTTAGATTCTAATACCCAAATTGCATAGGACGTTCCCATTTTAATTACCCTAACACTAATAAAGTCTAAAAGTCATATCTTGTAACATTTCTCACTGATGCAAACTATGTTTGTTAACATCTTCGCAGACATCCTTTCGAAATCATCGTAATTAGGCGTTTATCGATACAACTATCGATTTATGTTAGGGTAGGGCGTTATTGGCATACGGTTTTTAATCGATTAGTTAGTGATTTGTTGGAGGATTAGTATTTTGCCATCCAATGGACTTAGAAGTTGTATAAATGGCGAAATAAGATGGACAGCGTCTTAGTATTTGCTAATAAAAATAATAATTATTATTTTATTTTTATGTTAACATATCTCGGGACCTTGTGGACCTTTGGAAGGCGTACGAGGGGCCGAAGCCAACTCGCAGGGGCCTCTTAGAAAATTTTAAATGGAATGAGGCACCATCAGACGATTATCCCTGTATGCACTGTGCAAGTGCACCTAAAGACAACCCCCGGTTGGTGTCGGACTATTGCAGGATATGGAAACAAAGTTATTGGACTACTGATTTGGGTAGTATATAGGACTATGGAAACACTGTGGCCCCTGCCTGACCAATTTCGATATTAAATACACAGATAAAATGGCAGGGGGTGACTTGCTCACTCAATAATGGGCCCCCGAAAACGCACATAAAGTCGTAGCGACAAGGAGGCAACATATCCTGAGGTCTTATGAGGAGTGGGGGTGGATTTGAGAAACAAATGTACGTTGATGTCTGTACTGATGAAAAAACCATTGTATCACAAACACCAGAAACACGATATGACGAACACGACGAGATATAATGATAAATGATAAATGATTTTATTTCTGTAAGTAGGTTTATACAAACACTTTTACACGTCAATCATATTTTTAAAACTAGATGAAGTAGGCGTTTCCTATCTGACTGAAAGGCCGAAACAAACTCAGAGGTCACAGTCTCTTTTAAAGTCCAGACATAATCTTGGTCAGATCATGTGAAGACCATGTAGATTTATGTCTGAAATGGTCTTTTGAGGAAAAACCACACAATTACCAGCAAGCAAGATATAATTCTAGCTGACCCTCAATCTGGAAGACGACTAGATTGAATTTGATCTACTACGATCGCTATGCCCTATTCAGGACCATCTATTGACTGATGCTGATCTTTACTGAACCAGTTCCTA
This sequence comes from Griposia aprilina, assembly GCA_916610205.1. NCBI lineage: Eukaryota > Metazoa > Arthropoda > Insecta > Lepidoptera > Noctuidae > Griposia > Griposia aprilina. The sequence continues at coordinate 13,316,645 of OU744304.1, read as the reverse complement.
TTAATATATCCATGTCGCCAACTGACACTTGCTCTTTACAAACCGCGGGCCGAAGCAATCAGTACGCATGCGCGTAGGTAACTATTAGATACCTACGTATACTGCTCGTCCACAACCAGGCAGCCAGTCGGTAATTGCCCACCGTGACATGTACCGACCTATCGCCTTTCTCAGAGCTACATACACGTGTGGAATATATTATGAGTATGTGGATTTCCTCACTTGACTGTTTTGCGCAGTAGGTAACCGTGAAGCGAGTTAAGTTTTGGACTGGGTAAAAGTTTTTAATCTCTTTTTAACCGACTTCCCAAAAGGAGGAGGGTTATAATTATGTTCGGCTGTATGTATGTTTTTTTCCGGCAATTGAGGACCTTGAAAGGGGGGAGGAGTTTTAATGGGTATGCTTCCGAGGTGGTCTAATTGTCACCAAATCAAAATCTGATGAGGGGATCCCATGGAAATCGAGGGAAATCCTCAAATTTTGTTGGCACACCTATAGCGATTTGAGTATTTTTGTAGTAACTCGTGCATTTGCTCTCGGAAAGAACCATTCGATGAAGTGGAACTGTTGATGAAGACCAGAGGTGGCCACCGGAACTACTCAATAATAAGCACTTCACGGGTTGCGATTCGATTACTCTGATATGGTTGCTAAGCAATTTATGCTCGTTACAATGCATCTGGTGAAATGGAGCTGATGATGGCTTCACCATTAGCTCCAGTTCTTCTGGGTTTTACCAGGAGAACTTCTGAAGGATTAACGTCCCTGCATCGGGAAAAGCAATATTTTGTAAAAGGTGATGAGCAAGTGCCATGAGGCTATTGTAACTTAGATAAATTAATAACTGACCCACTGAAAACTGAAAAATAAACAACTTTTTCCAACAAAAAAAAACAACTTCCAAAAACATACACTACAAAGTGAAAAATAACTTTAATTTCGGAAGTCGGTGGCAAAAAACTAAAATACAGATCCAAAGATACCGACTTCCTAAGTTAAAGTTATTTTTCACTTTGCAGTGTATTTTTTAAGAGTTATTCTTCTTGCACAAAACAATGGTAGAAAAAAGTCTAGAATTGGATTAGATAACCAACCAACTTATGACTGCGAAAGATATACCTACTGGTCTATTCTATAAAATCCCACCGTAAAAAGTTAGGTGAAGTGAGATCGAAGTGAGGTGGAATGCCAACTCACATCAAGCTCACTTGACCAAAGTTTTGACGGTGACTCTCACTCTCACTCATAAAGTCATAACACACGCAAAAAATGCATGTTCTAGTGACGTCACCAGAAGCTAGAAAATAAAACAATGACAGTTTAGAAAAATCTGGATGCTGTCCAAACCCGAACTGAATTTATCTAAACAGGCCTCCTCTCCTATCACTTTTTATCGCCCAAAAAAACCTGCTAATGATATCATTGTAACTCTGCGATGATTGATCAAATCCCACCATTATCGCTTACAAAATGATTAATCGCCACTTACATTGTGCAAACAAGTTTTTAAGTATAGACCGCAAAATGGCAAACGGTAAATTTAATGGAGGATGACCCCAACCAGATGAACCAACGACCTGAAGATGTTAGGAATATACTGGATGCGGAAGAAGAACCAAGTGTTGTGGCGCAACTTTAGAGAGGCTAGCTAGACTAACGATTACGATAGGTAGGTACAAATGAAAATAAAAGAGGGCCTGTGCTTATGACCACACGATACTCGTACAAGTGAAAAGTTACGACTGGAGCCGAGTATACGCGATTCAGCGTCACCGACCGACTGGAGCCGAGTATACGCGATTGGCGTCACCGACCCAAGTGTGACGGTTCAGGGGGCCTTTATACTGACTAAAACCCACCTGTGTTCCTTCAGTTGCCTGTGTGACAGGGCCACGGTAACCCTTTTCTTTTTGACAAACCCGCGACCCTGGCAGGCATTGGCCCTAACGGTTCAGGGGGCCTACTCTTTAGGTTCGTCAACGAAGATACGGCCCGTCCGAATCAAAGTAGTTCGAAACTTCGGAATGATCCCAACACCGGATATATTAACTTTTTCGGACGGGCAAAAACACATCGGGAGTAGGGACAGCTGTCAAATCGTGTTGTCAGTCATTCTTAGGTCGGGCCCCAACTAATCTTATGACCGTAAGTATTACGGAGTACGAATCGTCCGTAACTACGAACTTTGTGCTCAAGGAGTAAACCTCCAGTTTCGTTCAGTATTCAGAAAGAGCGTAAATTGTACCTAAAGAAGTTTTCACATAAAAATGTGCTAGGTAGATACATAATCGTTTTTTTTATAATGAAGTATGGGTAAATGAAATTGTGCGAGGCAGCTTTTGTGACAATTTGATGATGGTTGACAGCTAGACGGCTTAGAACTAGAAGATGGTGAACTGTTTTTTTTTTTTTTTAGATAAACACGAAATCAGTTTTAAACTGGGACGAAAGCGTAAAACGTATAAAAAATTGTTGATGAGGAACGATGATGTAGAAGTTTTGCGAAACGGAAAGTAGGTAATAAAGAGTTCCAAACTTAAAGGTCATTTCGACAGTCGAACATTCTACTTACTGCACATCTTTAAAACGCTGATTCATCATAGGTAACTAGGAAACCATTCTACAAACCGCAATACATTACCATGCAACAATCAAATCGTCAAAATACCAACTCAAATCAACCTGAAACACTAAAGCCACGGACACATTACTGTGTCGTGTTGTGTCGTGACGCGGGATACACCAATCAAACTAATCTGTTCAGAGACTACGTCAAATCATAACGAGTTTTGATTGACTAAAACTGCGTCAGAAGGCGTCACGTCACGACACAACACAGTAATGTGAATCTGGCTTTAGCCGTCATATCTTCGCTTAAATATCAGAACAAAACTGTTACTAACATTAGCTGGCCCGCTAATTTTGCACTTTCGACTCACAAGTAATTACAACTTGCAACTTGCGTAACTGAGGCCGAGAGTCGCTTCTGCAGTCACGACCAAACTGTAACACAAACTTACTTTTGCCGCCGAAAAAAAACGGAACTTTCTAAATTCAACTCTACGTCATCGCAAAAAGAAAGACTGCGGAATTATTCCGCGCCAAAACTTTACTTGTTAAAACACAAAGCATTAAAAATTATATCAAAACTCCAAAGGCAGTGGTTGCATAACCTCGTGCCCAATAGAATAATAATAGATGTCGCAGAAAAAAAAAACGAAAGTGCAAGAATTGGAGCGGGCAATGGATACAAAGGCATAGTAAGCACGATTGTGTATCAAAAACTTATTACAATACTAGATAATAGTATGTATGGCCAGCAGAGGGTTACTAATGTGGTATTCTAAAAGGAAGATGCCTGTTTTACGCAAGTATCTGAAACGGATCTAGCTCAAACATGATTGCTGTGTTGAAATAAAGATCGAGAAATCTGCAGTGTAACTCTTGACCTACACAACCATATCCGAAATGTTAAGTTAATCCAAGAGACAGACAGACGTATTTCGAATGACTTGACTGGCTTTAAACGATGCCACTCAACAATTTTATAAGCTAGAATTTATTAATAAGAAAACAAAGTCTTCACATTTTCAGGAATTATCAAAGAAACAAATATTAAGCATGGGTTCTATGTTAGAGGGTTTGGTTTCCGCACTTAGTCCTTCAGTTGGACTCGTGTGCGTGTTTATTAAACAAGGTTACTGTACATAATGATGATTTTTAAATACTTATTATTGAGGCCAAAAATGTTGTTTGTTACTTATTATTGAGGCCAAAAACTGCGTAAGTAGGTACCCATGAGGTCTATGCTATAAGTAAATGGCCGCTATACATTTTGTGTGAAAACAAAGCCTTTGACTCTGATGCCTGATGCATAAGACAAGACATAGCGTAAACACGGCTTGAATTCACACACAGCAATGACTTGCTTAGCAGACTGATTGCCATTGTTGTATTGTGAGAAATAGTGACGTGATTTTCTATAAGCAATTATTGACAACTATTCTTTCCACACAATTATTTTAAAACATAGCTTTAGAGACAGATTAAGAAACTGTCATAACAATACAACTGGAGGTAGAAGGTAAAAATAAGGGTCTTGCCAAAGGTAGTGTGGCATAACGTATTGTGCATTTGTAGACGCACCTTAGAATACGTGGCGTCGCCTGTATTCTGTTTATTTAAGTATTTATTATAAGTTAGTCAGGAACGCACTCTTATTAAGTGCCAACACTAAGCCACAATCCGGGGCGCTAGGTACTCATAGCGTTCCTCAAGGGGGTCTATCATGCTTGTCTACCGTCATGGGACACTGACTAGATTTTAAGTCATTAGTTTATTTTGTCCCTACTAATTTAATTAATTACACAGTTTAATTTAAACAATTTAATTAATTAATTACAGTCATAACTGTGTTAAATAGTGTACCTACCTTTGAACTGTTACGTGTATGCAATTACAATATTATTAACTGCAAGTTGAAGTTTCACTTCCGTTCTTCGACCACAACTTCACCTCCAGTACGCGTAAGAGGAGACAGGTAGACTACCTTCCACCTATGTCTCTAAAGTAGATGAAAACTAGAAGTACACCGTGAGGTTTTAGTCAGAAGGAGCCTCGTGGCGTCTGCTCGACCCAGAAGCGGGGATATCCACGACGAGTAATGACGATATCCATAATAAAAGCTTAATGGTGTAAAGAACAGGATCCGGCCTATGCCTAGTTAGATAGAACAGTCTTGATTGTACACCATATCAAATTATAGGTAATCGAGTAAATAGTAGTGAACCGGTATTGGCTGATATCATTTATCTACTGCATAGTTGTGTTCCAACTAAATAACCAAAAAATCTGGCTTAGTTGTTTGTAGATTATACACAATTGCGTATTGCACAATAATCTTTTTCATTTCTCATACTAGTAGCGTAGCGTAGTTCTCTAGAGTAGCGGTTGGAAGACGTCACGAATGTATTTATATCGTGTATGTATATGTATTTATTTATTTAAGCCGTGTGGTGTCGGTTACGAATAGCACCAACGCCTTCTTCTCGACGTGTCGGAAAAGTCGACTAAGAGACTTAGATGAGACTTAAAATTCAAACGGCGACGACAGAGTTCGCCACTCATCATGCTGAGTCTCGCAGAAAAACGGCGAAAAGTGGGCTGTGGATAGTTGATTTAGACAATCAGCAGTCTCTACCTACTCCTATGGGATTATGGGCGTGATTATATGTATGTATGTATTTATACAGGGTGTAAAAGAAATTGCGCGCCACAGCTTAGGGGGAGGTTCAGTATGGATAAAGGAACCCAGGACAAAAAAATGTTTAAATAAAAAAACATAAAAAATATTGCAAGATCAACCTAATTTAGTACCTTCTAACTTAAAATAGCAATCGTTTAGAATTAAAATTATTTTAAGTACGCCTTAATACAATACCTACTCGTATTTCTGTTGAATACTAGTTAAACAAGATCTCTTTTGTAGGTTTTGTATTTTGACGGTCCTAAGCCCGTTAAAGTACGAAGGGAAAATTGGAATTGTAATTTACATACCGTCGTCGTAGCGTTAGGGCCGTACATACTCGTATTGCGCCATTTGTCGCGAGCCGTTTTCAGTAGCAAATAATGCGCCGGCCCTTAGTATTCGGACGCGAGAAGTGAAGGATAAAATGACCACGCGTTCGTTAATAAGTAAGTAATTAAAGCATTTAAACAAATAAAATAATTTGAATTCTAAAGGATTGCTATTTTAAGTTAGTAGGTACTAAATTAGGTTGATCTTGCAATAGTTTTTTGTTTTTATTTTTATTTTATTTTTCCTGGGTTCCTTTATCGATACTGAACCTACCCCTAAGCTACGGCACGCAATTTCTTTAACACCCTGTATAGTCGGGTATACCCAAATCGAAATCGAATCGAAAATATATTAAAGAAAAATAATTAACCCTGATGAAAAACCAATAGCACAATATTTCACATTTAGCCATCGAATCTTATAGTGAAATATTTACAGAATAATATCACTAAATACCACTAAAATTCTGAGCTATATCCTGTATCTGTTCGCTCTGGGTTTTTTTTTATCATTCTCCTTTGGTTATGTAGTCGGCTTCGATTTTTTTTACTTAAATAGGAAAAAGTGCTGCGGTATTGTGACTGTATAAACAGCCAGTGTGAATTAAACACAAATCCTTTTAAGCGGGACGTCCTGTGGTGGTGACGAGGTGTGTTCCATAAATAAAATTTTAAAAAAATAATAATCGTGGACTATATCATTTGGCGGGATACTAACTTTGTATAAATTGTGTAAATTCTAAGCTGTACCGAATTAAAAATATCGGTTTTATAGACTAATATTTGATTTTAAACAAATGAGTCTCATATGAAAACTATGGACTAGATTTATGTCTGAAATAAATAAATTATCTATTATTTAAATAAATAAATTATTATTTATTTATTACATAGTATCAACAAATATTTTAGAAAAACTATTTTTTTTTTACTTTCCTTCCTTACTAAATATCAAAATGAAAATTAGAGTGTTTAACACAGGTGAAAGTCATCAATTCCTACTCGGACTATAGCCGCCCTCGCTGGGCTCGGGCGCCTAAATACCTCGTATGGGGCATCCCCATACGAGGTATTTAGACGAAAGGAATCAAATTCAGATTCAGATTACTTTATTGGCTCAAACATGTGTGTACATACAATTCTATAGAAACAATGCATGCAAGGTGTTATAGTAGGTACATAGATTTATGCTAACATGTTTACCATATTGTCAAATAGTGGTGTGCAAATATTAATACATGTTTAGAATTTTAAAAAAAAATAACTACTTCATTAAACTTGACAATGCTGACATAAACAAATAAATAAAATAAAATTGATTGATTACATAATTAATTCATATAGAAATAGATAGGAGTTACATACAAAATTGACAAATATTCAATTATTTAAACTCAAACTCAAACTCAAACTCAAAGCATTTATTTCAAATAAACCAATTACAGGCACTTTTGAATTGTCAAAGGGTCAGTCAGTCAGAAAAATGAAGCTAGTTGCCCATTCCAAAGCGTAGTAGGTACCTATGGAGAAGAACGGGCAAGAAACTCCATGGACACTCTTTTAATCAACATAATATAGTTACAAAAATCAAATTGTTTACATCATTCATGTTCAAATTAAAAATGTGAGAACGATGTAGAAAGACGTGCACGTTTAAAGTATCCGTAATAAAAAATATAAAAAAAAAACAATTCAAAAATTTAAATTAAAATAAGCCGTGGCAGCCAAGAGTTTACCAGTCCCTACTGACGGCGCCCGTTCACGAACATGACGTATGGATCAGCACCATTCAGCTCAACCATTTTGAAGGGAACTTAATGATCCAACACACACGCCACCACCAGCGAGACATTTGAATGAGCATGACATACTCTCAGCCGCCAGGGCACATTCAAGTCAATGAAAGACGAGCCTAGTAAATGGTGGCTTTATAGTAGGTACATAGTGCTCACACATGTGCTATGCAATTATACATTGTTAAGAGATTGAATTTATACAATGCAAAGATGTTGTTGTTTTTAAAATCTTCAGCAGCTCAGTTGTTTTTAAAATAAAAATACTTATAATACTTATAATCTAATGTCAACGTAGGTCCAAAAATCATTATCAAAATCATTATTACTAATGCTCTTTTATAAATTAATTTAATCTGAACTGTATGATTACATACAGTTCAGATTAAATTAATTTATAGAAGAGCATGTCAATTTAAAATGATTCCATTAAAAATTCATACACATCATAATATGCTTTACTAGCTAAAATAGCTTTCACTTTTCTTATAAATGCTTCTACGCCTAGCTCTTTCCAGCTATTGGGCAGCTTATTGTAAGTAAATAATGCGAGCCATACAAAAAATACTCTTGCGCATAAGTGCAGTCCGAGACCTATGTTGACAGAGTTGTCTGTTATCACGTCTATTTCTAGGAAACAGGTTTGCCATGCGAGGAAATAGATTAGGATTTTTTTTAAACAAATATCACGATTTCAAAAATATAAATTGATGGTAAAGTCAAGATGTTGTTGCTTATGAAAAACGGCTTGCAGCTATCAGTCATTTTTAATTTAAATATGGATCTAAGGCAACTATTTTGCGCTTTAAATGCAATATCTCTATCCGTAGAGAGTCCCCAAAAACTAATTCCGTATCTGATAATGGGCTCAGCTATGCCGTAATAGGCAGTTAATAGGGCATCAGTATTTAGTATCCGCGATAGTTTATATAGCGCGAATGAACTTTAATTAGTTTTTTGCTAATGGCCTCTATGTGAGCCTTCCAATTTAATCAATATTCCTTTCGACCCTTGTATATAACAATCTACTGTTACCTACCATTCTTTATTATCTGCCTCTTCAGATCCAGAAACTGCACTAGGCCGACCGTCGATGTGCAAATGAAGCAATGTTTTTTAATGATACGCAATTTATCCATCCATGTGGTTATATCTTAAAATATTTTATTAGATAAACCTAGCTACCTAAAAACTAGACTAGTAGTACGCTCTTATGTATTGATCTTTATTGATAAAACATTTATGTAGGTAAATACATTCTGAACTATGTTACTAGGTGAAATCGACCTAGAGTTCAATACCTACTATAAACACATTGCAATTGATAAAGCATTTTTCACGAATATTTTTTCACTACTTCTTTAACGTAAAATTGACTTTGATTTTTATGACGCAGGAAATAAGACCCAAAATAGCGACACATTCCCTCTTCCTTTTGTAATATTACGTATTTCATTTTATTATTTGACATCAAATGTCAAAAAGCACAATACATTATTATGAAACTGTAGTCCTTTTGTTGGAAAAGGGGGCAAGGCTCTAGTTCCACGCAAACCTAGTGCAATAGAAAATGTATGGTTCGATTTAAGTTTTTTTGTCAATCTGTTAACGCAATAGGTACCTACCCTAGTCTGCTTACTTTTCAGCGGCTTCAGAGAAAGTAGCTGATCTGTTGCCCGATCCGATTGTGATTGTGAGTACCTATCCTGACCCTGCATGTCTCATTTTTATTCTTCTGGCTAGTGGAAAACATAAGCCTAATGACCTGTCTTGTCCACCCTACAAGTTTTCAAAAGCAGCTACTTTGGAGACTTCTTTTTTAGGGTTCCGTAGTGAACAAGGACCCCTTATTGTCTCGCCCTATCCTTCTGTCCGTTCGCAGCCTTAGCTCAGAGACTCTTAGTACTAGAAAGCTATAATTTGGCATGGATGTACATACCTACATATTAGTCACGCCGACAAACTGGTAAAATATAATCATGAATTATTTCAGGTTACCTCCTGTAGATAGGCACGTAAAGTGGGGATGTTTTTTTTTCTCGTCTATCCCATGGTGTGGGGTATCGTTGGATAGGCCATTCAAATATATTACGGGTTTGTGAAAATCATTTTTCAATTCAGGGATCCGTTTGCGTAAAACTAAGCTTTCAATTGCTAATTTTTATTAGAGTCACGTGTCCCCCCCCCCCCCCCTGCCAGCTAAATGGTTGCTTTTGGATATGTGAAAAGATTCACAGCAGTAGTATATAATTTAAGTATCACAGCTAAGTAGGCTTTACAAGTTTACTAGTAATAGTCGACCAACTTACATTTGCAGTTGGAACGTATGGGAAAATATGTTTTTCTGCTACTATGTTAGGTTTGTTCTTGGGATAACTTCATCCCAACTACGGAATCCATCATTGTGCGTGGTCTGACACGCACTTGGCCGGTTTTGTTCTTCTGGCTCCTGGATAGCCTAAGCCTAACTAATGACCTATCTTGTCCACCCTACAAGTTTGCAAAAGCAGCTAGGTACTTTAGGGACTTCTTTTTTTGTTAAAATCTTGAGGATGGCAAAATCTAGGTATGTTAAAAACAAACAAGATGATCCAGTAGAAGCAGGAACCTTTACATTAATAACATCCACGATGCGATTTTTGTTTCTGCTTATGGTAACATCCTCGATGTGAGCAAAAAATATTACTTTAATTAATTTTACGACAACTATTAATTAGATACCATTTTTGGTTCCCATAACCTTTGCAAATGAAGCCCATATAAGGCAAGTTTGCTTTGTTTATTAGAAATCTAAACCGTTTGATTAAGCTGACATTATGGTTTAAATAAAATATCTATTCCTTGTTAATAACTTTAATCGACGCTCATCAGGAAAACTTTTATTTTCATTTTGCCAAATACCTAGGCTGGAAAACCTCGACTTCACAAAACAAAATGTAGGGCATTAAATGTACCTATCGTATTGTATTTACATGCGATAATTTTATCGTACTACTTATTCCCGGCCCTTTAAGTATTTCCGGTGGGATCGCCATTCAACTTGCACTGACTTTGCAACCTAAAAACCCCTAAGAGTCCAGCATGCTATCTCAGCGAGGTAACTTAGGACTCCTCGGAGAGAAGTCTGTTTCTGGTTTAACATTCCTAGATGATGTCTACTAACACAAATGGCCATACAAATCTCTCAATCTAATAGCATTAAATCACAAATCTCCGGCGTAACATAAATGTTCCAACAGGCTCCTCACAAAAACACACCTTACGATCACAACAACAGCATTCACATTCCTATATCAAATTGGTATTAGCCGGAACAAAGCACTAATAATCCATTGGACTCAAACCTGCGGTTATCCCAGTACTTTCACTGGTCCCAATAGCAGAGCAGGTCGGAGCGCTTCCTGAGACGTATCTACTGGTCACGATCTAACTGAAGACCTAAAGCCTCGAATACATTAGAGGACAAATGGAGCGACACGTTTTGGATCATAGGGTTCGACAACTACGTTAAGTTCCCGAGAGAATGTCGCGGAACGTTTTTCAGGCCACACTAGTGTTTATAGAAATGTCGCCCGAGGAGGTTGTGGTGATTAGTGCTACGTATATACTTATTTCGAGCAGTTTAAGCGAAACGTAATCGAAAAAGGATGTGGTGGATGCGGAATAATTTACTACAACGAGAAAAAATAAAAAGTTTTAAGAGAGAAATAGCGCGGCACTGACGCACAACACGTGTGCTCGCTCTCGAGAGTGGGAGCTAGCATCATGTTCCACGTCACGTATATGCGTCTCAAGATGTTGCGCGGCATGTTGTGGGACACAGGGCAACGTTGTAGCATCACGTAGATTGAGCGTTGCACGTCACGTTTGGGGACATTTTGTTCCGAAGTGTACTCGCAGCTTTATTGTCACAATTCTAGTAGCCTACACCTATCTACCACCTACTTCCTAGGACGATTCGTTGCAATGCATTTGATGAATGGGATTAACTAAATACAATAAACGCACATGCGAATGTGAGTCCATGTGTCTGATTTATTCGTCTTCATAAATAAACTTTCAGACTTTGATGATTTTTGGGAGTCGAGTAACTAGGTAATGGGATACTAGACAGGGACCATTCTTAAAAGCCATGCAGGTGATCTAATTAATAAAAATGTAAATCTAGGAACCTGTGGGAATCTAGTGTGTACAGCTGCGATTACTGTACTGAATGATCATTTTTGATGAAATAGAATATTTCTCTTTATTTCAAATAATGTCTCCTGGGGTGTGTTGTCAAATACGACGGAGAGATAAAGGGCGGCAAAACCCTAGTTAGTGAATTAAACGGATCGTTAAACCAAACTCCTACATAATTTTAATAGCAATAAATAGCAAAGCTGCGTAAATACCAAAGCAAAATAATGAAATACGATGAAAATATTATGCAAAAGAGGTTATTCCGTTTATCCACCCTAAAGTGGATAGGCGGAAACGCATGTCCGAGAATATACCTTAGGCCTTGTTGGATAAACGGAATTTATAGGCTTAGGGTGGATTCTCGGACATACGTTTTCGCGTACCCATCTTAGGGTGGATTTTTTGGGGTGGATAAACGGAATAACCAAGCAAAAGTCAGCACAGAAGGTACCTACGCCAATTCTAAACTCTAATAAAAGGAGTTTCTTGCTTTATGTAAATTAATAAGGCAAAGATAACCAAAAGTTGTAATTATTCAGTAGGTACCTTTCATGTTGTAACGAAACATCAAATTTAAATAAATTCACCTAACTTTTGTGTAACATACACTGAAAGTGCCAACTTCATCTTGAAATGGATTCAGATTAGGCAATGCAAGTACATCTTGGGGTTAATTATGCACAAGTCAAAAAAAAAAAAACAGTTTTTATATTTTTAAATTATAATTTACTAGCTTCACCTCGCAACTTCGCCCGCGTGAAATTTCTTGTTCCCCGACCCACCCCGTCGCATCGCATCACCTGCCCGAGCTATCACTTCGTTTTCACTTAGCGTTCTTTCTGACGTTTTTTCTTTTTGCTCGGTTCCTAAGGGTCATAGGGTGATGTTAAAGCCTTCCTCAAGAATTGGGCTATCAAATGCAAAAAGATTTTTTCCAATCCGACCAGTAGTTGATTACCCCCTACATACTCGTATAAACTTACAAACAAAGAAACAAACAAACCAATTTTACCTCTTTATGTTATTAGTATAGATTAACATTACTTTGCTGATAACTGTCTTTACAAGAAAGTGGGAGGAAACCAAGCCTTAAACATTTAATTTTGCAAACCCATAGTCCTTACTGTGGGTTTTCAACAAGCATGGTAATCAATATTTTTCTTTTTGCATGTTACAGGAGAAGACGTACACTGTCTCCAAATGGGTCCAGGAAGACAATGCAGAAATTTTTGGCTGGACTCCAGTGCAATAGCTAATACTGGCAAGTCGAGCACTAACGGTTACTGCCGGCCAACGCTCCTAAAACGTGTTTACAACATGGGACGAGTTTAAACAAGCGCCGCGCTGGCATGAAATGATGAGTGCACGTAAAAATAAATCAAGCGAATCGTGCATGGATTACTTGCTCACCATGATAGAGATGTGCAAGAGTGGGCATCTGACTAGTTATGTCGTCGTCAAGTACATAGCGCATAGTGCGTAAGAGCAATGGTGGCCCAGTTGTAACGGCCCCGACTTATAAAATGTACATTGTAGGTTCGAACCCAGCCAGGCACTTTACTTTATATAATTTATTTCATCACCACTGCTCTCAAAACGGTGAATGAAAACATCATGTGGAAACCAGCATGTCCTAGAACCAAAAATTCGAAGATATGAGACATCTACCAACACGCACTGTACCCGCGTGATGGATTACGGCCCATTCCCTAACACGGAGAGGAGGCCTGTGTCCCAGCAGTGGGAACATTATAGGCTGATTATGCATGCCAAGAAGTACCATAGGTAATTCGGGCTGGTGTCCGCAACTCAACGTCAACGCGCGTATTTTGCGTACTATGAAGTACCAAAGGAGACAGCATTCAGGAGTGAATTGAATAAATGATGCTATATTATGGCATAAATCTTTCAAGGAACTCAAGGAAAAGCAAAAAATATTATGATATTTTATAGGGAAAACTCAGAATGAATAGAAATTAATGTGAGAAATCAGACTTGGATTTAATTAAATCTTCATCCTCATCACTCTAATGGGAACTGGGCTTGCCAACATTTTTTTTTGTTATTTTTTTTCTCACAGGCAGGAAAAGCCTAGGCAGATAATGTATTTTTATGTCACAACATAATCCTATAATATTAAGTTACAATCAACGCCCTATCATCTCTGTGTAGCCTGCGTAGTAGACATAGCAGTGACTTTTTCTCCGATCTCAGTGAGCAACTGAGCTGATTTCTGTATGTTCTCAAACTGGTACCCCATGTGGACTGCAATCAGCTGCATCTTCTTCAGATTCTCTTCACTGCTCTCTATTTGATGCTCAGCTGATCCCATGTCTCTGGCTGCTTTAGATAGTAGCTGGAAAATGAAAAAAATTACATTAGGAACATAGATTTTTAGATAAGCACCAATGCAAGGAGTTTAGATAAGCCTTTGTCTTGCACTGGGACTATATAAAAAATCCTGATATCAATAATAGATAACTCCTATTTCCATAACTAAAGGGTGCATTGAGTTCCCTACTAAGCTGTCATGTCTATGAGTAAATGTACCTGTAAATGATACTGGGTTGTGCAGGGATAGTTAGGGGGAGAATAAAAATATAAATAAACTAGCTGCGCCCCGCGGTTTCACCCGCAGCGGTATAAAATATACATTACGACCTATTCGCAGACCTACCAAATATACACAAAAAAATACATAACAATTGGTCAAGCCGTTTCGGAAGAGTTCGATAACGAACACTGTGACACGAGCTTTTATATATTAGAAGATTATTAAAACGCGTCGACTTGAGAACCTCTTTTGTTTTCGTCGCTATGCTACTTTTGAAGCGCAAAAAAGCAAAAGATAAATAATTTCAACCACATCAAAGTTTCAGTAGAACACATAGTACCTCATTAGACTTGGATCCTCTTTGTATCTGGCGCGCCAAAGACGAGATATTATTCATATTGACTTGCACTCTTTCTGCTAAACGCTGTTTTGATTCGGCGAACAATGACCGGGCACTGCTCGACGATGCCGAAGTCATCGCGTGGCCACTGCAAATTTTCCTGTTATTATTACGCCGCTATTGGTGCTCAATGAAGCATTGAGCAAGGAATAAGTGTTTTTATTTTAGAAAACTTTTCATTTGCCAAACAAACAATCAATCGCAAACACAAAAACTGTCAATGATGTCAATGTCATTGTCAAATATTTAAGACACAGTTTGACTGACAAAATTAACCGTTCGGAAAAGCTGGTCACCTGTTTATCGAAGAAAAGACGAGTATTTTGCCACTATAAGCCGCTTAAAACACGAGGGTTATAATTTCGCACTCTCACTGAAACTTGTATCCTTCGTGTAAATTGCAATGCCTAGATACACATGCAGTGACTCAAATTCTTTATGTGTACGTGATATTTTGAAGTCACCAGCGAGTCGGGTGTTTATCTAGATATCATTATGTTTTTTAATATACAGCGTGCATTTTTGAGATGGGGCAGCAAGGGCAGCTACCTTAACCGTTGTAGCTACAGGAAAACGGTGTTTGGAGACTTTCCTTAACTTTTTGAGAATAATTGATTTGCATTCACAGATTTTGAAAAAGGTGTACAGTCAGCAGGAAAAGGGGTAATTTTCACAAAAACTTTTTTTTATGCCAATCGATCATGTTTCATATAAGGATCAAAAAACTCTATTGGACCAACTACGGTTTGAGTACTAGAAAAGTCAGAAATCGCAAAAAAAACTTTTCCCATACATTTCGTAGGAAATGCCCAACTATGTTGGGGTTGGTTTCCAATTTAATCGGATGCAGCTGAATACTAGCATTTTTCATGGAGCGACTGCCTATATGACCTTCACAACTCACAACCCAGTTACTAGGTAACCGTTAATCATTTTGTTTCCGAGACACGTGACGAGATAAGAAGAATAATAATGATGAAAATAGGAATAAACTTTAATGGGGAAGGCAACTGTCAAAATGGCGCTGTCATAGCTAGTTCCCAAAATAAGCTAATAATGCAAGGTGTGAGGTGGTTTATAATATGTTTTGCGAAGATTAAAGCTATCCGTAAGGAATTATTTTAATTAAATAGAGTTCGTGGTTATGGCGAAAACATTGTATAGAAAGTGATTACGAGGAAATATCCTTTAATCCTATTATAAATAATGTAAATGAATTGTTTGAGGAATTCTTTTCGGTAGTGCGCACCGAGTTCAATATTACTCTAAAAAATAAAACAAAAACTATTTGTCCAAATTTTTTGTTCAGTGACTGGGCAACTAAGGGTATTAGAAAAATTAGGGAAAAAATATTTGAGCTGTGTGTCCTTAAGCCTTATATTAAATCTGAAACTTTTAATAAATACGTTGCCACTTACTCTAAAACTTTTAAAAATACCTGCAAGGTAGCTAAAGCCTTGTACATTAGCAACAAGATCAAATCAGCCGATAATAAAATAAAGACGGTTTGGAAAATTATCAATAATGAAACTAACAGGAATAAAAGACATAGTAAAGACACCAATAATTATAAACCCGTATCCGTGTTGCCGGTTTTCAGCAAGGTGTTTGAAAAGGTAATGCTGAATCAAATGCTCAATCATTTTAACACCAATAAAATCTTACACGATCAACAGTATCATATCGGTTTCACCAACGGGACGTTTTACGACTGACGCCGGTGTCTCCTTATTAAAACTCATATTTACGGCGTGGGAAGAGGCCCAAGACACTGTAGGAATCTTTTGTGGCGTCTCCAAGGCATTTGATTGCGTCGACCACGAAACCTTAATCTTGAAACTTGAGCATTACGGACTTGGAAAACTTGCTCTCAGTTTAGTAACATCTTATTTAAATGATAGACAGCAGCAAGTTCAAATAAATGGTGTCAATTCACTCAGTTTAAAAGTAAAAATGGGTGTACCACAAGGTTCGATATTGGGTCCTTTCCTCTTTTAAGGATATACAGGGTGTTTGGTGCATCGTGTGCCAAATTGAAATGGTCGACTAGGGGGTTCACCTGCTATCCTTTCAGACCCCTAAACCTTAGAGCATAAACACTTCTCATGCCCTGTGGATTTTTTTTCATTGACTTTTTATTTTTTTATTAAAAATATACCCAAATTTTACATTCAACTACAAAATAAAAAAAGTGTAAGTCGTAGACTCTGAATTTAAATTTTATTTAGATGTGGATTGTATTACAGTACTTTTAAATTCAAAATTAGTGACATTAGCCATCCAGTTCTTTTTTTATTTACTCGCAAAGTTTAGGACTTCAATTAAAGCTGTCCATGTTACAGCTATTTAAATGGCTATAAAAAAAAAAAAAGCGACCGGGACCTTCCAACTCCCTCAAAACCCCTCCAGCGCGAAATGGCTGAAATATTTTTTTTTTACGTTATCATTTTCAACCCCCACATCTCCGCTACTTTGAAATATTCGAAAAACGGAATCGACAAAAAAACAACCTTATAATAAACGTCAAGCCCCGGTGGCCCTCTAGAGGGTCGACATAATGGCCCTTTAGAGGGCGACCGCGGTTTTAACGGCCGGTGCGCATTGAACATTTATGAAGTTATAAGCTATGCAAAGACAGACTCGCGAGGTCTACAGCTTGCCGAGCCACTAGTTTTAATACGAATAAGAACATGATAATTCTTGTTCTATTCTATAATGTTTTTAAAGATGGTTTTATTTTTTTACAACACCAACAGTCACATGAAAAATTGATTATTTTTCGTAAAATGGCAACTCCAGATTTTAGTGGCATCCTATTCATTCAAGATCGCGTACTTCAAATTGTCGATTTACGAAGTCGACTATCTTTTTTTCGTTCTAAGTAAAGTAAATAAATGAGACAGCGCTACATGAATCGAATGAAACATTCGAATTAAATACTATTGAATGAATCCAATTAAGAGGGCTGACTTTTCGCTCGTCACGGAAGGTTTTGTGTTGTAGGAAATTTCTGTAATCTAATTCAATTTATAGCCCCTTTTCCGAAATGTTTCCTTTTAAACTTAACCATTTATTTCTAGTACCTCCTGCTGTAGCTTCTTTCTTGTTTTGTTTCGGCGTAGTATAGAATAATGTCTTTTATTTACAAGCCTATTGTGAAAAGTATACTCGTCTTCTTATTTACGTATAAAACTAGTGTAATCTAAAAAATGGATAAAGGAGTGACATGTGAACATCTGAATAAACTAGCTGATATTCTCGGGAAGGAGCTGTGGCAGACGAAAGAGGTAAATATTAATAATTTTCATGATTATAACCTCAAATGTAATGTCATAGGTAATTAGCATTCTTGGTTCAGTCCTAGTTATCATTGTGTAACGCTCGGGGTACCGAGTATTCCTCGGAAAAGTTCGCAAACTGCACATAACGCTGACATGTTAATCATTGGTTGTTACTTAATACCTCCTCAGAAGTGTGTTTACATTTTTGCTTCACAATGGGAGGCTGTAATTCACTGTTATTGGTTTATATATTATTGTATGCAGCCTGATATTCTATAAGTACTGTAAAAAACATTCAAACATAGAACTGTTAGAAAAAGAAAATATATAAAGTAATCTTGATGTCTTAAATTAAGCATCACATCAGCTGATGATGCCATTATATATTAATATAAATTAAAGTCAGTTTTCGTGTCTGTGTGACTGCATTGTTCTTCTAAACAACAATGGTTTTTGATGCGTCTTTCAGCATCATTTACAGAATTTATTCCCGAAGGTTTAGTCTATAATTTATAAACTTACACATAATTAAGAAATCTCGGTGTTTTTTCGAGTCGTAAAAACCCTGCGAAGCAAGGGTAACGCGCTAGTTATTAATCTATTTAACACAAAGAATTAAGAACCGCACAACTCATATATGCTATTTTCTTGCATTACACACCAGCGCCTTATCTTGCTTTATTAGACAATAAATACATATCATGCCTTGATAATTAATTAATTATTCTAATGAGAATTTTAATTGCAATTAGATCTAGTTCAAGAATTCTGGGCCATACAACAAACCTTTGTTAGATGTTCAATGTACTTATTATCATACAGTGGCTGTGAAATTAATGAATGAACATAAATGTTGGAGCAATATAAAATTAAACTACAGATATATTTATTTATTTATTTAAAAAAGGTACACCAACAGCTTCTGTATATAAAATATAGAACAGCCATACATACATAGATAAAGTCATGTCTTCTCCCCATGGGGTAGGTCGAAACTACAGAATGCCACATGCGAAGCTATGATTGTTACTTACTCCTTTTGCTTCGTTTACATTCATACATCTGGTCATACATGCACACCAGTTGCGAGTACTATGCACCTGACCTTTCTGAAGGACATACAACATTTCAGAGTAAAATTGTATTTAAGTTTACAGTAAAATACTGAGATGTTTTCACAACTTTGTGAGCGGTCAGCGTTTGCAACCAATCCTTTCATGACAGCATCTGCCTTGTGCACCAAAAAAAAATGTGAAACTTGACTCAATCTATAGACAAGGAGATAAATTATTTAAATTAAATAAAATAAAATTAATCAACAAATTATTTCCATTATGTAATCAATATCACAATTTCAGATTATCAATACATGACATGTTACATTTAAAAAAAAACTGGCCATAATAAAGCTGCAATATCCTACCAAAAAAATCAATATTAGGATGCTGAGAGCAATCACATAAGTAACTAATAAAGAAAACAATATCTAGTTAAGTGTTTTTTGAGTATTCTCAGGTATTATATATATCAAATAGACTTGTGTTGTCTCTCCTCCCTTTAAATCCCTTCAAAGATAGCTTTTAGCGATAAGACAGCTCATTGTCTACCTATGTACTATTTCAATATTTCTCGTAATTTGCATGGTGTACATAATAAACAATATTCTATCTATCTTGTCTCCACCTTTATAAAAATCTTTCATGAGTACACTGCTACTAGGATCTTTTGGCACTTGAATGAAATTTACGGGTGGCGTTGTTGATGAACATTTGTAAAAAGAATGAGATATTGTATTGAAAAAAACTTTTTTACAAAAAAACAACCGACTTCCAAAAAAAACACTAAAAGACGTGAAAAATAACTTTAATTTCGGAAGTCGGTGCCTTTGGTTTTTGTATTTTCGTGTTTGGCCACCGACTTCCGAAATTAAAGTTATTTTTCACGTCTTTTAGTGTTTTTTTTGGAAGTCGGTTGTTTTTTTGTAAAAACGTTTTTATTTTTCACTTTTTAGTTGCGGTACCTACCCCACACAAATTCGTATACCACTACTTGGTGTGTAAATAACAGTGACAAGAAATTATTAACACATCATCCATATAAACTAAGTGGAAAAAATCTGCAGTATTAAGGATAACTCAAAAACTACTGGTCAAACCTTGATCAAATTTAAATGGGACCACATGTGAAGCACCACCTATCAAATAAAATAAGAATCATCCAAATCGGTTCACCCAGAAAAAAGTTCTGAGCTAACACACATAAAAAAATAAAAACATACAGACGAATTGAGAACCTCCTCCTTTTTGTGAAGTCGGTTAAAAACAAGATGGAAGCTTTAGTTCCGATTTTGGTCACGCGGAAAAGATCCTAGTACAACTATATTAAGAACTTCACCAACAATACAAATTCTCCATACAAAATAGAACAGTTGTCACATTTGTTGCAGACGCTAACATGTTTCGACTGCGGATGTCCCGGCCCCAACCTCTGGATCTGCCTGCAGTCCGACTGCCACCACGTAGGCTGCTCTGAAGTAAAAAATGACCATAGCACGTTGCACCAAAAGGTATTTCAATAAACTACTGTAATATTATTTTAAATATTTGTTTTCACCCTTTTGTTTCCTTATTAATTAGACAGACGACCCATAATGAAAACGAAATCTGCGCTGTTTTATTTTTTCGCCAGAGTCGATATTTATTATTCAGAGAAAATCCATGTTAAAATGGTTAAAAGATTGACCCTGTAGTTCTGTTACTTTTATTAACAATCATTCATCAATTTAATCAATTCATATTTTGGTCGTTTCCGGGCCTCTTTCGGTCGGCCTCTAATCCATAATACGGATCCGACTAACATATTTGACGGCACTGTAAGCGCAGTGGTTAAGCGATTGACTGCTGCGCTGCGTGTCGCGGGTTCGATTCCCTCACGGAATAAATATTTGTATGACCTACAAGTAGTTGTTCCGGGTCTGGCTGTTTGTATACATGAGTTTGAATGTTTGTGAACGCACCCACAATACAGGAGAAATTCCTAGTGAAGCAACGTATTTTTAAAAAAAGAAAGAAAGAAGCAGAAAAAAATTATATAGGTATATACAATTAGTAGTTAGTACCGGTAAAACGGGGTGAATAGGAACGCAGGGGTGAATCGTAACGAAACTTTAAAAGGGATTTTAACATTGAAATATTATAGTCTGTCGCCAAAAAGGACTCTAACGTGTATACTGTATTATAATTAACCGATTACGTGTCCCTGTTGGCAACAAATAATATGATTTAAATGTTAAAATTCCTTTTAAAGTTTCGTTACGATTCACCCCTGCGTTCCTATTCACCCCGTTTTACGGTACTGGGATCTAGTCGCTGCCGGCCGGCGGGCGCGGCGATTCCGTGCTTTGTGGTATAAAATAAATGCTGCAACGCATGAGCGTGCGTTTTATGACTCTTATGTCATTGTTCTAAGGCGTAAATTGGAATAATTGACGCGCGTTTCTGAAATGCAACATCTGTACCTTACTACTAGCTGTGTTTTAAGGCTCCTTCAAACAGGCGCGACACGCGACGAGAATCGCGCGCGACACAAAGGCACCGCTCGTCACGCGGCCGGAGGTGTCTTTGTGTCGCGTGCAATTCGCGTCGCATGTCGCGCCTGTTTGTAGGAAGGAGCCTTTATGAATTCCTAATTTGATGAAAAGTACTTTATTTCCTACAGGACCGTAATAAATATGGTCCCGTAGGAAATAAACTACGTCCTTCTACGTAATACATTGAAAACAGGTAAGTAAAGAAACAGACGTATGTAAGTCTACTCTACAGTTGTTCAGCTAATACACTCAGTGATTTTAGCTATATTTATCAAGAATTGCATTTGTGTTAATCTAGTGTAGAAACATTTGAAATGTAGGTACTTGACTATAAGAATGATAATTACCACATAAAACAGTAATAAAAAAGAACAATAGAAGTGTATGAAATTGATTTTTATTACTTGTGTCGTAAGATTAATATTATACTCATTTGTTTACGACTACTTAAAGTATTTTATTGTGGTGCTGGTTTCCTTAGGTGGTCAACTGTCATGAAGCCTAGGATTCCGCCATGGTAGGGGTGTTACACACATCATGTTCGGGTCAGTTCGATTAAAACAATTACAGGCACTTTTGAATTGTCAAGGGGTTGGTAAGTCACAAAGAGGGAGCCCGTTGCCCATTCCAAACGGTAGTAGGTTTATTTTTTGATGGGAAATCAGATCCAACACACGCCACCATCAGCGAGACGTTTAAGTGAGCATGACATACTCTCAGCCGCCAGCGCATATTCAAGTCAATGAAAGACGTACCTAGTAAATGGTAGCTTTATAGTAGGTACACATATGCTTTGAAATTAGCTAAACTAATATTATAAAGATAAAAGATTTGATTTTTTGTATGTTTGTTGGTAATTCTTCCGTCAGTTATAGAAAGTTACATTATCAGCAAGTAACATGGGCTAATTTGATTTTTCAAAAATTTAGAGATCCTTACGAAAATTGCAATAATATAACCCAAGGTATCAAAAAATTGCCTACAAGAGACATTATTTGGCTTACGCTGCGAAAACTATTGAAAATACATGTTATAAAGTAATCCACTCATTACCCACAAAAAAGTCCGCGAGCCTATATGTCTAACTAATATAGTTAAGTCACAATAACCGTTTTTTTGTTCAAATTAGTCAATCAAAACACGTGTAGAATCGAAAGATGATGGCAATTGTATCTTGATATTAATCCTTATCCAACGAAATATATCCATAATAAATATTGATTATGTACAAGTAGACCGAGCACCCTAATTACGTAACACACTATCTATCACAATCTGAATCATTTTGAAGCCTATTGCTAATCCATTGCTTCATATATTAGGTCTTTACCTATGAAATTGCCGTTCTGCAGTACTGGCCATTTCAAATCAAAATAATTTTTGTTTGGCTAAGAATTCTAATTTCAAATAAATTTTATTTTAAAAACATGGTTTTTTTTTTCTAAAAGTAGTCATTTCTTTATTGATTAGTGTTACATTTTCATCGCATTTCAATCTTTTTCGTCATCATGGATACGTTAAAAATTCGAGTAATTATGGAATATGAGTACCGTCGTGGCAGCAACGCGGCACAAGCGGCACGCAACATCAACGACGTTTACGGAGCTAACACTACAAACCAACGCACCACCTGTTATTGGTTTGCTCGCTTCCGTTCTGGAAATTTCGACCTGAAAAATGAACCTCGCGGTCGTCCGAAGACTTTGGTCGACAATGACGAATTAAAGGCGATTGTGGAAGCTGATGATACACAATCTACGGCTGAATTAGCAGCAGCTTTCGACGTTAGCGTCAAAACAATATTGGTCCATTTGCGTCAAATTGGCAAGGTAAAAAAGCTTGACAAATGGGTGCCCCACGAACTCAATGATCGCCAGCGCGAAGTACGCGTCGAGACGTGCCTGGCACTGCTCAACAGACACACAAATGAAGGAATTTTGAACCGCATTGTTACCTGCGATGAAAAATGGATTCTGTTTGATAACCGTAAGCGCTCAGCAAGTTGGTTGGATCCTGGTTCAGCACCTAAACAATGCCCTAAACGAAAACTTACCCCTAGAAAAGTGATGGTCACTGTTTGGTGGTCTAGCGCCGGTGTGATTCATCACAGCTTCTTACCAAACGGGGTGAGCATTACTGCAGATGTGTACTGTGAAGAACTGAACACAATGATGGAGAAGCTGGCGCATCTCCAACCAGCATTGGTCAATCGCTCGTCTCCGCTGCTCCTGCACGACAACGCGCGACCTCATACTGCACAGCAGACGGTCTCCAAGTTGCAAGAACTGGGGTTGGAAGCTCTCCGTCATCCGCCCTACTCACCAGACCTTGCGCCTACAGACTACTACTTTTTCCAGAATTTGGATAACTTCTTGGCGGGAAAAAAATTTAATACCCGAGAGGCAGTACAAAATGCCTTTGAAGAATTTGTTGCCTCCCGTCCAGCTGATTTCTTTAAGAAGGGCATCAATAAACTGCCACTGCGATGGCAAAGATGCATTGATTGCATGGGTGATTACTTCGATTAATACAAATAAAAAATTCATGAAAAAAATTCGTTTAAATTTTTTCATACAAAACGGCAATTTCATAGGTAAAGACCTATTATTATGTTCGAAACATTTGTCTGTTCAACAACGTAAATAACGCAATGAATGTTGTAGAACTGTCAAAATGAAAGCTATTCTTACAGTTAGTGTTTTACGCAATTACACCGCAGGACCTCATGCACAGCAGTAGCGCTTCCGACAACCAACAACTAGACCAACGAACTGGTGTTAAATTTTGTAGGGGAAAATACGAAATCTACGTGGACGAAGTCGCGGGTGAAGTACTATAGCTTGACCTATACAGATGTACCGTGCCTTAGGTATTGCGCGGTGAGGAGGGGGGCGGGATGCTGTGAGCGTTGACGAATGAGCCTGCACTGCCCCCCGTCTCGCCGCGCACATTCGTAAGGCGCGGTACAGCGGAATATCGGTCAAACTATAGTAACATATTTTGCCGCCCGGCTGTGCCGAATCAAGCCGACCCGGACATGGTAGTTCGCTTTATAGTCTAGCTCACTTAGATGCTGATAGCTAGAATCATTAGAATCAGCAATACAACTCCTTAAGTTAGATTAGCCCCCAAATGTCATGATTTCATGTAATAGTCATTAATTCATTATATAGGGTAATATGAACTTATAGAGATGTATGATTCTAATGATTATAATTCTGTAAAGCCATATTTGTTACGGTCGCGAATCATATTTTAATCAAAATACAACCTGCAAATTGCACAAAACGTAAGAAAATTTGAATTTCGCGGGCTACCCTGAAGGTTCCGCCGTAACAACAAATAATAAAAATAAGATAAAGTTAATATAAGAATAAAACAAAAGACAAGGGTTTAAAAAAAAAGTTTCAGTATTGTACGGTGGTACGGAACCCTTCGTGTGCGAATCCGACTCACACTTGGTCGCTTTTTTTTAACACCGTTGTTAGATCCTTAAATGTATCGTTTGATGAACCTTCATGTCTTGTGGCGACCTAGTTCAGACCATAAACACAGTTCCACAGAATGATATACTTAAGTACGACATTTTATCGCCCCAATGGCCGCCAGACAAAGTGTAGAATTCGTCACAAACAACCAGGAAATGGGTTATTACTGTTCTCAATCCGTCGGTAATTTGTCGCCAAAAATACTGCAGTTTCATGCAATGTTTTGGCACATATTCTTGAATTATAACGGATGTAAAAAGACGCTTAACGAAGCCAAGAGTCACTTGTAAGTACTCCCCGTCATTGTGATATGGGAACTTGGGAACCTCCTGGGCACGGAGATATTGAAGGTCGAAATTAAAATTATTATTGAAGTTTTTTAACGAAAACCAGATTTTAATAACATAAACATAACATCACGCCTGTATTCCCCGAAGGGTTAGGCAGAGGTGTACCTATAGCACAGCCACATTTTCACCGGTTATGTTTAAGTCCCATGTAATAGGGGGCGAGCCTATTGCCATCCATCGGGCACAAATCCAGACTCCGGGCTGCTACCGAGAAATTCCGGATGGAACAACCCAATAACACTTTGCCCGACCCGGGAATCGAACCCAGGACCTCAT
The DNA here is from genome assembly GCA_916610205.1 of Griposia aprilina. NCBI lineage: Eukaryota > Metazoa > Arthropoda > Insecta > Lepidoptera > Noctuidae > Griposia > Griposia aprilina. The sequence goes on along the minus strand of OU744304.1, from coordinate 13,291,154 downwards.
GTTCAGCAGTAGCGCTTGCGACCACTAGACCAACGAGGCAGTCAATTCAAAAATCAATCAATTGTGCAGATTTTAATGTTATAATATAACATAACTTTCGAATACCCCCACGAGCACGACCCCTGTTACCGTTACGTGCGTCATATGAACAATGATTTGCGTGCGGTTTGTTGCGCACTACCGTAAACAGCAATTTTTCGCACCAAAATTTAAAATTCGTTTCCCAGCGATACTTTTTGTGCAATGTTACTTAGTTTGATGTACAGAATGCGTAGTTGACGTCTATGTGATGGATCTTTTTACACACTGTATGTATGTGCCATAAAATCTCGGCAACTAACCATTCGTTTGAAGATGGGCATAGAAAAACCATGAAAGGAATGGCCATGAAGCCATGATTGAACGTTTTTGGTGATCAAAGTATGTTATTTGGGTATACGACTTAGGAGGATGATTTCTGGTTGACACTCTTTCCCAGACCTGGATGTGAATTAAAATGAAAAACTGGGCAGTCTTTGGGGACTGCCGATAGAAGTGAAAACTAAGTAACTTGTAAGCCCGCTCATGGGAAGCGTGTGGTGACGATGACGCGAGTTTCACGCTTTTTGTTCACCCAAAAAGTACACATATACTCGTATACACAGTATACATATAGCTCATGGAAAGCGTTCGGTGAAGATGACGCGAGTTCCATGATTTTTGTTCACCCAAAAATGCTCAACGCGCTTAAAGAAGTTTTCACTTCAACAATATCGTAACATTTGTAACGTATAAGTCCTTTGAAAAGAAACAAGACATCAGCCAATTTTAAATCTTCATCCGGTTTTCTTCTTCATCTTCTTCTTGGGTTCGACTCCCAGCGGGGTAATTGCATAACACACTAACAATTGCAATGCCTTTCATTATGACAATTCGGCAAACATTCATTGCGTTATTTACTTTTTAGAGCAGACGAATATTTCAAACATATGAAGCAATGGATTAGGAGTTTCTTTCAAAAACCTTCGGGTAGTGAAAGAAAGATTTTTACGCAATTGCGGTGCAGGTCGGCCAAAGTGTTATTGGGTTTTTCCATCAGGAATTTCTCAGTAGCAGCCCGGAGTCTAGATTTGTGCCCGGTTAATGGCAATAGACTTACCCCCTATTACATGGGACTTAAACATAACTGGCAGAATGTGGGTTTACTATAGGTACACCTCTGCCCAAGCCTGCGAGCAAATACAAGCGTGCTGTTATGTCTACTAATGTTCGATTTTTACGGAGATGCAAGTGTCCAGCGACGCGACAGCTCGACGCGATTCTAGTAGAATAATTTCTATGAAAACTTCGTGGAAATTGTTCTACAAGAGTCGCGTCGCGCCCTGTCTGGGAGCCTTAAGACAGGAATCGTGGTAGTCACCTGTGACACGCACTTGTAGAGTTTGTGTGAATCATTCAGCAAGTACTACTGGCAGGTCAAGCTACACGAAACTGTCAACTTTCTCCAAACGATTTTAAACCTTAATATGTTGATGGTTAAGTTAAGTTCAAAATTGAATGAGAAAATCTGACAGTTCGTGGTAACTTGATGTGCTGGCGACTGTACGTAAACGTTACAATACAATAATCCGATGTCATATAAAGGACCTCACAAAGCGCTTTGTACACTATTTAAGAATAAAATTAAATGAAAGCTAAGAATAGCTTACAAATGTATCAGGCATCAATTGTTCTTTGTGCGTGAGTTTATTTGTGCAAGTCATAATTATGTGTGGACTCAATCAGATATAGAGCAAATGAATCATTTATTGAAGCCGCTTTTGTAATGAACATTTTTGATACCTACGACATGTTTTATGTAACTTCCTCGTTGTCTAGTAGTCGCAAGCATTGCTGCTGAGCATGAGGTCCTAGGTTGGATCCCCTGGTCGGACAAAGTTTTATTGGGTTTTTCTGTCTGGAATTTCTCAGTAGCAGCCCGGAGTTTGGATTTGTGCCTGGTTGATGGCAATAGGCTCGCCCCCTATTACATGGGACTTAAAATATAACTACTTAGATAACTACTAAGTACTTAGTTCTGAATTCAAATTATTATGCACGATAAATCTAATAATTGATGGACATGGAAATTAGCATTCGATTGTATTCGGAAATGCGATGATTTCCGAGGGATATTAAGAAAATAGTTGTACTGTACATCTATACTATATCTATATGTATAAATAAAAATGAATCGCCGAAAAGTATGTTCGCGCATAACTTCCGAACGACTGCACTAAATTGGATAATTCTTTTTGTTTTGTGTTCGTTATTGTCAGGTCAAGGTTCGTAGGTAGAGGGTAGAGCAGGTAGGTAGGGTATAGTAGGTAGGTAAGTAGGGTAGCGTAGGGTAGGTGGAACTGATGATGAAGACCAGAGGTGGCCTCTGGTCTTCATCATCAGTTCCACTTTACCGAATGGTGCTTTCCGAGAGCAAATGCACGAGTCACTATAAAAAATACCCTAATCACTATAGGTGTGCCTATAAAATTTGAGGATTTCCCTTGATTTCCATGGTATTCCCTCACCAGATTCTGACTCGGTGACAATGGGACCACCTCGAGAGCATACCAATTCAATCAAAAAACATATTTTCAAAATCGATCCAATATTGACGGAGAAATCAGTTTTTGGAAGTCTGTTAAAAATACAGAAGAATGAATATAAAAGATAACCAACAAGTATCTTAGGAGTCATCAGTATACCCGTCATGTCTAATGAACACGTTTGTTCCAGAACTTTCCTCTGCACTGCGTACACATGAACGTGTCCACGGAGCGGATATGGTGCTACCTGTGCGAGAAAGAGGTCCACATCAGAGCAGCCTTGGCATATGTGGTGGGTACAATAACATCACTGCTGAATTCTTTTTTTTTGATAGTACCGTGAAACGTGGTTTCTGCACCCCGTAGAAATATGCAACTTTAAGAAGTTTGCAAATACATTGCGAAATGCAATAACTTTAATTATCTTTCGGTGCAATAGAAATGTGTTACGTGCAAAAGGCATTAAATTACAGAATTTTGATACTTCATGTCGTGCAACCAATTTCTGCAAGGAAAGACAGGTATAGTGCTATAGCTGTTCCGAGCTTGGTGAACGCACGTACAATCCAGGAAAATCTAAATGTAAAGTCAATAATCTTAAACCAACATTGTCTTCTTCTTTAATATTTTATATATTTTCTGGCACTGTCACCTTATCTTGTATATTCTTTACCCCAGGCTAGTCCAGATTCGACGTGTGAGAGTCCAACACGTCTGGGCGCCGTGGCTCTTACCATGGCGGAAGACGAGATGGACCCCGACACGCACGATATCCACTACGACCACGACGCACGTGCTAGAGGTGAGATATATTACAACAAACATACAAACAAACACTCGACGTGTGAGAGTTCAACACGTCTGGGCGCCGTGGCTCTTACCATGGCGTAAGACGAGAGGGACCCCGACATGCACGACATCCACTACGACCACGATGCACGTGCTAGAGGTGAGATATATTACAACAAACACTCGACGTGTGAGAGTCCAACACGAGGCAGGTGCTAGAGGTGAGATATATTATAACAAACACTCGAAGTGTGAGAGTCCAACACGAGGCAGGTGCTAGAGGTGAGATATAATGGGTCAAATTAAATTAACTGGGGAAACTTAACAGACATAACGGGTATCGATATCAAATCATGATGACTAACAAAAGTTTTTTTTTTTTTTTTGGCTGCCTGCTATTTCTTGTTTAATCCATTTTTTTTTTAAATAGCATTTCGCAGTTAAGGTTAACTTGAGGCTATTGACTATCTAACCGGACTTATATTTTAAGGCCTCCCACAGGGCACATACATTTTATGAATGCGACTACACGCTATGGGCACCCCCGTCTTATACCGACCTTGGCTTAGGGCCTTGCTAGGGTGAGGGCAGGGGACAAAAGTAAACATTTTTATCATCATCATAATTTTATCTCCTTGACACTCGTTAGATCCGCACGCGTCAGGACTGGTGGGGCTGCAGAACATGGGAAACACGTGCTATATGAACGCGGCACTACAGGCTCTTAGCAACACGGCGCCCCTAACGTCTTACTTCCTGGAGTGTGCGGCCGCTGTCGCCGTGTTAGCCGCCGATAAGAAACCTGGGATCAGCAGGTAAAGACCCTCATATCTTCCACAATTGAATTGAAGGCCCGCTCGCACCACAAATCACTAAATGCGTTTAGCGTTCAACGTATTTAAAACGAAGACATTTGACATCCACCCACCTTCACTGGACCCGCGTGGTGGATTACGGCCCACTCCCTCTCACAGAGAGGAGGCCTGTGTCCCAGCAGTGGGAACATTATAGGATGATTATGCTTATGTATTTAAAACATTGTTCTATTTCTGTCAATCGCTTAAAGATGACAGAGATAGAACGATGGTTAAATACGTTTAGCGTTAAACGTATATATTCATTGATTAGTAGCGCAAGTGGGCCTAAATGTGTGCTCATTGTATCCTATTATGCTGAATTAACCTTTTTTTTGGTGTGTAACAAAGATTGTTCTATCTATGGTCCGACCCAAAAGTATCTGACAAAAATGTAAACAAGTGCATCAGAAAACGTACTTGTGGATGATAGTAGGTTTGGTAGTGCCACTTACAAATTGATTATTAGAATACTTTATAGAGGTATGAGGAAAAGGGTGTAAAGCTCACTCATACTCTATGGAAAAGGGAGGATCCTCCGACCAGACGGGTGTTGTGTCTGGTGGGCAACTGCCCGACGACTGATGTCGGGACGTTGTATATATGCTAGTTGCGCGGTAAACTCTGCTTGCGCGATGCAGGATTTTGCGTGACGTCAGTGTGACGTGAAGCTCGCATGTGGCGATGTAGATACCGCTACAACTTAAACCCGAAATTGTAATTTTAAATCACTAAAGATGTTTTTCATCTAACAATTTGAGGTTAATTTTATAATCAAAAATTTTGTTGATGGTCTTTAATGACATTTTAAGAATATTGTTCATTCAATAATGTTGGAAAAAGTGGTGAGATATAAAGTAGAAACCCTCTCAATACACATTAATGTGTTACTAATTTCCTGTTTGCTTAAGAATCTAACCTGTATAGAGTTTGTTCACCCTTTCATCAGATTTTCTGTCTAAGGATTAGAGTGCAATCCTTAGAAAGAAAACAAAAGAAAAATAATAAATGGTCTAAACATTAATTAGACCATATTATATATTTTTTTGTGTATAACAAAGAGTATTCTTTCTATCTATCTATTTGACGTGGAGCCAAAATTATGTCCACTAGTAAGGTCGCAATATAGCAAAAACTTCATGCAAATAAAACAGACAACGTTAGTGAAATTCAATGAAAAATAAATAAATATAAGTATTTTACTTGGGACACGCAATAATTAAAACAAAACACATGATGTAAACTAGTTTTTAACTTGACTGAACATAAACGATATCTTTGTCACGATATTCAACACTTACCCATTAAATTTATAACCATCATTTCCGTTGCGATAATGTGAATGACAGACATTTATCGAAAGAAAATACGTTTATTTGTGGTAAATATGACGCAGAGAAAAGACAAAAAGCACAAGTTGAGGGATAATATGATATATCTCTTACATTCATATTAGGTCGGGGAAAGAGTTCATTCGTATTTTATATGCAAATTCAAGGCTAAGAGTTCGTGTGGCACCCAAATATCGAACTTTTTGGTATACCTAGACTTTTTGAAATGGGTCAAAACTGTTTTGTGGTCACCAACTCTTCAGCTATGTCGTAACTACTAAAATGCCGATATTGCTCCACTTTTTCAAAAATGCCATCGACTTTATCCGTACCAGGGCGAGAGCGAGCTGCATCTTTGACATCAAAATTCCCAGACTGAAATCGCTTGAACCAACTTTGTGCTACTCTTACTGACACTGTGTTAAGTCCATTACATCACTTTATTTTTCGCTGCTAGTGTCGAATTTTTCCCTTTTTTGTAATAAAACTACAAAGTGTATCTAATTTCTTCGTTAAATTCACTCATTTTGGCGGACAGAAAAAGAATTGAAGAATGGCGGGAAATTGTTTTTACTTTTTATTTTTTTAATGTCATTAATGATATCAGATACAAACAGTACAGCCAAAGAGATTTTACTACAACTGTATACCTATAAAATACAAAAAAACTTTTTCCCCGACCTATTATTTCGGTCTTCTGTACCTAAAATCATCATTTTCTTTCCAGAGCATACCAAAAACTAGTAAAAGAGATGTGGAGTAGGAAGACAAGAGGCTACGTTGTACCTAACGGCATTCTGTATGGCATTCGTAATGTAAGTACTTTTTTTTTAATAACTACTACGTGCTTCGCACGGTTTTTACGATTTACATAACATGAATGTAAACACTATACAAACCTTATCTTTTTATACCTTTTTAACCGACTTCACAAAAAGGAGGAGGTTCTCAATTCGTCTGTATGTTTTTTTTTTTTTTTTTTTTTTTTTTTTTTTTTTTTTTTTTTTTTATGTGTGTTAGCTCATAACTTTTTTCTGGGTGAACCGATTTGGATGATTCTTTTTTTATTTGATAGCTGGTGCTTCACATGTGGTCCCATTTAAATTTGATCAAGGTCTGACTAGTAGTTTTTGAGTTATCCTTAATACTGCAGATTTTTTCCACTTAGTTTATATGGATGATGTGTTAATAATTTCCTGTCACTGTTATTTACACACCAAGTAGTGGTATACGAATTTGTGTGGGGTAGGTACCGCAACTAAAAAGTGAAAAATAAAAACTTTTTTACAAAAAAACAACCGACTTCCAAAAAAAACACTAAAAGACGTGAAAAATAACTTTAATTTCGGAAGTCGGTGGCCAAAGACGAAAATACAAAACCAAAGGCACCGACTTCCGAAATTAAAGTTATTTTTCACGTCTTTTAGTGTTTTTTTTGGAAGTCGGTTGTTTTTTTGTAAAAAAGTTTTTTGAATCGTTATCTAATACCTAAGTAAAGTACCTATTTAAATTATAAATTGTTAAAATTACAAGAAACTATTTAAATGTTAATGGCTATATGTGTAATACTCGAGGGGTTTGGCGCTGATAGGCGAAACACAGACTCTGCCTAGTTCGGCTACAGATGAGCACACCACCTAAACTGACCTAAATTAGCCTGTCAAAATATTTTGTAAATTATGTCTAAGTTCACTTTAAATAAACATTATTATTATTATTATAACAATACATCGAAATTTCATTATTTTATGTAAGTAAGTTTAATATAAAAGTTTTATACATATAAACCTTCCGGAACAAATTCGCGTTTCGCGTGTGAGAAGAACATTGCGGTCAAAGAGCGACTTTAATTTTATAATATGTACACATATATACAGTTGGCAAGGCCAGCGAAGCGCAAACCATAAATTCAGCACATGAAACTCAAACTCAAAGCATTTATTTCAAATAAACAAATTATAGGCACTTTTGAATTGTCAAGGGGTCGGTCGGTCAGAAAGATGAAACTAGTTGCCCATTCCAAAGCATAGTACCTATGGAGTAGAACGGGCAATATGAAGAAACTCCATGGACACTCTTTTAAATTAAAATATGTTTACAGAATATTGTTTTCATTATTCATGTTGAAATTATGCATGTGAGAACGATGTTAAATGCGTCCGTAATAAAAAGACAAAAGCAATTAAAATAAGCCGTGGCAGCTAAGAGATGATCAGTCCCTACTGACGGCGCCCGTTCACGAACATGACGCGTGGATGTCATGATTCTAGACCCTCTAGAATTTAGGTCCAGAATCTTGTACTGAATCCAGGGTAACAGGTTGCGCGTCCCTGCCACCCTGCATGTAGATGAAGAAAAATCCTAGTGAAAAAAAACTTCACCAAGCATTGTGTATTTAGAATTTTCTAAAAACTAGAATATTCTCTTAACAGGTGCATCCGATGTTTCGCGGTTACCATCAACATGACACGCAGGAGTTCCTGCGGTGCTTCATGGACCAGCTGCACGAGGAGCTGAAAGAACCAGTAAATATACAAATATCATTTTTGCCATCATCTTCTGTAGTCCATTCCTCATCATCATAGTTATCACTATCGCCCCATCCCTGCTTCGCGCTGTTTTTAAGACTTGACAAAAGGCCGAGATTTCTTTATTATACATATCTATACTAATATTATAAAGAGGTAAAATTTGTTTGTTTGTATACATACATACATACATAACATCACGCCTGTATTACCCGAAGGGTTAGGCAGAGGTGTACCTATAGCACACCCACATTTCGCCAGTTATGTTTAAGTCCCATGTAATAGGGGGCGAGCCTATTGCCGGGCACAAATCCAGACTCCGGGCTGCTACCGAGAAATTCCAGATGGAAAAACCCGATAACACTTTGCCCGACCCGGGAATCGAACCCAGGACCTCATGCTCACCAGTAGCGCTTGCGACGACTAGACCAACGAGGCAGTTGTTTGTATATAGGGAGTAATCTCTGGAACTACCAGTCCGATTCCAAATGTTTTTTTTTTGCATTTGATAATCCAATTCTTGAGGAAGGCTATAGGCTATTTAACATCATGCTAGGACCCTTAGGAGATGAGCAGAAAGTCAAAAGTCAGAAGGACCTTTATAATGCGCTCAGCAAAAGAGTGGAACTCTCTACCTGCGTCTGTGTTTCGGACTGCATACAACCCAAATCTCTTCAAAAGTGAGAGTGAACAGGCTTCTTCTGGGTAAGCTCACTCCATCGTCGACTGACCTAGACTAGAGGCAAGAGCAAACCCATATCAAATAATAATAAAAAACGCTAAGCGAAAGCGAAGTAATAGCGCGGGCAGGCGATGCGATGCGACGGGGTGGGTCGGGGGAACAAGAAATTTCACGCGGAAGAAGTCGCGGCCAGAAGCTAGTGTAATAATATTATGAATGTAGCACATAAACTTTCCGGAATAAATTCTCTAAATGATGGTGAAAACCGCATCAAAATCCACTGTGTAGTTTAGAAGTACAATGCGGTCACACAGACAGATACGAAAAGCTACTTTTACTAATAATATGTATATGACGGACAAGGTACGTGTCTCTCGTTAGTATCAGCCATATTTTAACTACTGTGGGCGTACTATGGGTAGTGTTGGTTATTGCTCTATAAAAACTGCCTGCAGTTCAAATCAAATTATAACTTACGATCAAATTAATCGCACTAGCGAATCACACACTGTACGTACACGACACAATTATACGGAACGCGCGACAGTTTTTAAACGTGTTCACTGCTTAACCGCCAACTACAAACTCCGCTTTACTCTGGTCAAGCGTTAGCGTTATAGACTCTGTCCAGCGCCACCTGGTGGTACTGGCGTCCTGATTAGTCAAGTCAAACGATTGATTTAACGTATTTCCAACATATAGATAATCTGTCCTTTACACAAAAAATATGTTACAAAACTGCGTACATCACTTCTTCTTAATATGGGTCCATAACCAAAGTTCTCCGCCTTCAAAAGCTTATAGACTGCATGGTGACTGTTCAATGTTACCTTTAGACATGACTCAGCACTCGGCCCGGCAACCGCGCGGCCCAGTTAATATAGTGATTTGGTTGCATCTTACACGTATAAGACACAAAGATTTTATATAATACTGTGTGTTAAGAAAATGTAGTATATAAGCGGTAATATAATGTAAATAAATCAGATTTGAATTTTATATCCTTGTCTTATTACCCCTCACTGTGACCATGACACCTTGGCTCGTGAGTCTGCGTGACTGGCAGTGAGTGTAACCCTTCCTGAACCCGTCTACTATCCGTCTGTTAACTTAGGCCGATATTAGCTTAGCATGAAATTGAGGTGTTATGAGTCCATTTCACAGAGACTTTCTCAATATTTCATTGTTCTACATGATTTAAAAAGTGCTAAAATATAGTTGTTGATCAGGTGTGGGACAGCACATCGGAAGACAAGCTGGGCTCCGAAGCAGACGGCGACCACCAGGACACGCGCAACGTGCACGTGCGGCGACGTGCCGCCTCCTCCGGCGGTGAGTTCACGACTGACTATGCGTGTAGGTACAATTTATAACACTTAAGCTCACAACCTCATCTTAACCGGTAAGGTACACACGGCTACATATCAAGCTATATACATTTTCAGTATAAGCTGACCTTTCATTGAACGGAAATCCTATACAATACGAGATCAGCTTATACTGGAAATGAATTGGAAAAACTGATTATACATTGGAGACTTCACGTGGTGCCATAAGCTCTAACTTAGAAGTAGCTCAAGAATTTGTAAACTTCTTTACCGATATACCATATAAAACGACGGAAGCTTTAAATTCCTCACCGGATGTCTCAATTAATTTATTAAGAGCGAACGTTCCAGGTTGCCTGGTTAAATTTAAATTTAAACATATCAACCCTATGATAGTTATAAAAGCTTTTCGGCAAATAAAAATCAAATTGACCGAAGATCTATGGGGAATGTCAATCAAAGTTTGTACATCCATAATCGAGACTATAGCACCTTACCTAGCTTTGATATTTAATTTGTGTGTAGATCAAGGAGTCTTCCCAGATTTAATGAAATACAGTAAGGTTATACCACTTTTTAAATCTGGTGACAGCAAAGACACCAATAATTATAGACCAGTATCCGTGTTGCCGGTATTCAGCAAGGTTTTCGAAAAGGTAATGCTCAATCAGATGCTTAATCATTTTAATACCAACAAAATCTTACACGATCAGCAATATGGTTTCACTAGAGGACGTTGTACGACTGACGCCGGTGTCACTTTATTAAAACACATATTTACAGCGTGGGAGGAGGCCCAGGATGCCATAGGAATCTTTTGTGACCTCTTCAAGGCATTTGACTGCGTTGAACACAAAACCTTGCTCTTAAAACTTGAGCATTACGGACTAGATAAACTTGCGCTTAGCTTAGTAGAATCTTATTTAAATGATAGACAGCAAAAAGTCCAAATAAATGGTGTGAATTCACGTGGTTTAAAAGTAAAAATAGGTGTTCCACAAGGCTCAATATTAGGTCCTTTCCACTTTTTAGTATATATTAACGATCTACCCCATTTATTAAAAAACCAACCACAAATGGTGTTATTTGCTGACGATACTTCCTTAATTTTTAAGATAAATAGACGTGCATCAAATCTTGACGACGTAAATAACGCCCTACTGCAGGTACATGATTGGTTCACTGCTAATAATTTAGTATTAAATGGGAATAAAACTAAATGTATAAGATTTGCTTTACCGAATGTTAAAAGTAATGATTGTGACATAGTATTGAATAAGGAGAAACTAGAATTCGTCGATAAAACTGTTTTCCTGGGGATCACGCTCGACTCAAGGCTGCAATGGGGTCCTCATTTAACATCTCTTGCAGGACGGCTAAGTTCAGCAGCATATGCTGTGAGAAAAATCCGTCAATTTACTAATGTAGATACCGCGAGGCTAGTCTATTTCAGTTACTTTCATAGTATCATGTCTTACGGTATTTTACTATGGGGACGGGCTGCAGATATCAAGTCTATTTTTATTCTGCAGAAAAGAGCCATCAGAGCAATATATTGCCTCCGCAGGCGCGATTCTCTAAGGGAACTGTTTAAAGATATTAACATCACGACGGTACCTTGTCAATATATCTATGAAAACATCATGTACGTAAGAAAAAAATTTAAATCATTTCAGTAAAAGAAGTGAAAGACATAACTATATGACTAGAAATAGGGACCAATTAGTTCAACCAGGTTTCAGACTGGCTAAAGTAGACTCATCCTTCATGGGGTACTGTTTAAAATGTTACAACAAAATACCTCACCACATACTCCAACTGAATGAAACAAAATTTAAATCTTGTATAAAACGCACACTATGCAGCCAAGCATATTATAAGTTGGGGGATTACATCGCTGACAAAGATGCTTGGCTCAACGCTGGTCCTGCTCCACAGGGGGGCATAAATTAATTGATTAGCATTCGAAAATATTGTAGGAGCTGCTGAAGATTGTAAAAACAACAACATCTTTGCATTGTATAAATTCAATCTCTTAACAATGTATAATTGCATAGCACATGTGTGAGCACTATGTACCTACTATAAAGCCACCATTTACTAGGCTCGTCTTTCATTGACTTGAATGTGCCCTGGCGGTTGAGAGTATGTCATGCTCACTCAAATGTTTCGCTGGTGGTGGCGTGTGTGTTGGATCATTAAGTTCCCTTCAAAATGGTTGAGCTGAATGGTGCTGATCCATGCGTCATGTTCGTGAACGGGCGCCGTCAGTAGGGACTGGTCAACTCTTAGCTGCCACGGCTTATTTTAATTTAAATTTTTGAATAGTTTTTTTATCTTTTTTATTACGGATACTTTATACGTGCACGTCTTTCTACATCGTTCTCACATTTTTAATTTGAACATGAATGATGTAAACAATTTGTTTTTTGTAACTATATGTTGATTTAAAAGAGTGTCCATGGATTTTCTTGCCCGTTCTTCTCCATAGGTACCTACTACGCTTTGGAATGGGCAACTAGCTTCATTTTTCTGACTGACTGACCCTTTGACAATTCAAAAGTGCCTGTAATTGGTTTATTTGAAATAAATGCTTTGAGTTTGAGTTGAGTTTGAGTTTTGAATGTATAGCTTGATATGTAGTCGTGTGTACAAAATAGTACCTATAGTCTGTTCCAAAAGAATTTGATGAAAGTCTAAACAAACTCTGTTCAGGTTAAATTCTTACACAGAGAATTAGTAACACATTTATCTGTATTTAGGTATCAACTTTGGGGCCATTCAATTATTACGTAAGCAGAATTTAAGTGATTTTTACCCCCCCCCCCCCCCTATGCTTACGTAAACATTGCTATTTTTTTAAATCTGTTCTTTGTTTTTATTGTTATTCATGAGTCTAGAAATAAGGAATTATAGACTATTTTAATGCCCATTCAAGTAATTTCCCTACATGAGTTCTTTCTAACTTAACCATAAGAGCGAGTAAGAAACATCAATTATTTTGGGGAATCCCTGAACATGCTTTTCGCTTTTGAACAAGTAGGGTTGCCATATTTGCTCAAACAAGAATTACTAAATTTTGCAAAAAATCTGAAAATGTAAATAAATATTACTGACGTAATCACCATCCTTTGCCCCCGTCCCCCATGTCATCAAAAATAAGCAAAGCAAAGCCCCCCCCCCCCCTTTGGTGCTCACGTAATACTTGAATGGTCCCTTTATATCTTACCACTTTTTCCATCAATCGTTTGAATAACATTATTAAGTTGTATTTGAAATATCATCTACGAAATTTGAGGTTTTAAAATTAACCTCAATTGTGACATGGAAAATGTCGTTAAGGTTACTTAAAATTAGAATTTCGGGTTTATGCATTCAAATAATCAAGTCAAAGCACTCAATTCGTAAGTGGCACTACAAATTATTAGTCACAGTACGCTGTTTGATTCATTTTGTTTACTCTTTTATGAAGTATGAGGAACAGGGTGTAAAGTTCACTCATACCACCATAGTAAAGGGAGGATCCTCCGACCAGACGGGTGTCGTGTCTGGTGGGCAACTGCCCGACGATTGATGTCGGGACGTTGTATATATGCTAGTCGCGCGGTAAACTCTGCTTGCGCGATGCAGGATTTTGCGTGATATCAGTGTCACGCGTAGCTCGCATATGGCGACGTATATACCACTACACTTTCATCAGATACTTTTGGAACAGACTATACAAACAATATGTGTGGACGTACATTTTCCATAGTTTGCGACGGCCTACTGGAGTGATATATAGGCCCCTAGCCTGAAACTCCCTTGACATGGAGTGGAGAGAAGTTAACCAATTAGGTTTCTTTCGAATATTAGCGTAGAAGAACCGTTAAGATAATTTCTGTTGGTTAGTTCACTCTGCCTCCAGAGAGTGTCAGCTTTGGGTGTTGATCATTGTATATTTGCTCGTCATGACATACTAATCTGATAAGTCTACCATTACTGTGTTAAGACCTAATTCGGACTTCAAATTAAAAGCAGTGGACTGTAAAACTAACTTATCAACTTCCAAAATACAAGCTTGACTTAGTTTGGGAGTTGGTAGATCACCTATTACGAACTGCAGTACAACCATTAAAAATATTTTCAAAATTTGTTATTCATAGATTAAGTTTTTTGTTGTACTTTGAGAGTGAAAAAAATTATTTAAAAAGAAAAGAAAAAAAAATTAAATTGAATAACTAAATGGATGGTACAGAATGATTTTATATGGCGCGCGTGTGTCGTCGGTTGCGTTCGCTTGTGAAGTCTCGGCCCTTCGGCCTCTCTGGTATACCCGCGTAGTCAGTCCCGCGCGCCCGCGCAGCCCCGCCCGACGCCTGACACGAAAATAGCCGACAGCACCCAAACAACTGCAATTGAACAAAGTGTAATTTGATATGGAATTATACGCTATAATTTAACGTAATATAGGTCCGTAGAAAAATATACTAATAACATATTTTGATACGTTTTTATTTTTCGTTTCCTACAGCAAGCGATGCTCCATTCTTCGCAAGGATGAGGCGAAAATCTCCCGCGCCGTCGTCTTATAGCGAATCTAGAACTGAAGGCTATTTGCGGTAACAATAATTTTATTATTTATTTATTATTATTATTTCTATAGCAACACTTATAAGGTATTGTCACACTAACAAAATGGTGTCGATGCCAATTTCAAATATTAAAATTTAAAGAAATACTAGGGATTAGTGCCATTCGTCTGATCAATTGGAATATTTCAAGAAATTCATAAGAAATTAACAAAATATCAGATTTTTTATCGCAACTCACAATTCTATGGACTAACCGACCTTAACAATAACCCAAACCCATAATCCTAAATCTTTGTTCCCATATCCTGCAATAGTCCTACACCAACCGGAGGTTGTCCTTGGGAGCACTTGCATAGTCCGAACAGGGATAACCGTCGGTTGCTGCATCATTTAATTAAAACGTCTAACGGGCCTCTGCGAGTTGGTTTCGGTCCCGAGAAATGTCAAAAACGAAAATTTTGTCAGTAAACAATTAGAAACAGTCACAAGTCTTTAACAGAACCCTTTTTAGAGTCGATTTTGTATCATTATTAAACTTTGAAACAGTTTTATGTCTTGTCAGTTTGCCACCTGAGAATACCTACATTTGGAATGCAATAAAAGTATAAAAGTATTGAGTATTGTATGTGATTTTTTATTCTGATGTGTTATTTGTAGAGTCCAAACACAAGAGCCCATGTCGCCACGACACCGGCGGTCGGCTAGCTTCGCGGGCACACACCATCTGCAATACAACATGTACGCACAACAGCAACAACCCAATGGTAAGTATTGGTTTACTTTATTATATCTAAAAGTATGTTTGTCTCCCCTTCTCTTCCTCTATAATTGGTTACCAAATGGTCTTTGTTCCATAAATATGCTGTCCAATCTCATGTTATAGTATCTTTGTCTCACGAAGCGACGCGCGCTTTGCTTTTGGTAACCAAGTGTATAAAGACGCTGTGAATGTGTGCGTGAAGACGAGTAGCGTCAGCACATAACACACACACACTTCCGACTTCGCAATTGTCTCGGACGGTACGGAGAGCTCCTGTGTTTAACACATTCACAGCGTGTTTGTACACTTGGTTACCACGAGTAAAGCGCGCGTCACTTCGTGAGATAAAATTATTGTGCAATGCTCCAAGGATCTTTTGGCGCTTGAATGACATTGATAATTGGTCTCGTCTGCTCGACGTCCGTATGTCACTGCAGGGATTCAGCAAAATATCAACGTCATATATATTTGCCTGACACATGCTGAGCTGGACTCCCATTTGGTGCAACCTTGAGACGCACACCACACCTTGCTTAATCGTTATTTGATTTGAAGTGTGTCACTATATTTCTTTATGTATGTTTTTATTTTTGTATAATGGCACCTTGTTTTGTAATTTGCTACCATTTAAATTGTGCTTCTGTGTGTTGTACTATGTCTTTTATGTGCACTGAATACATGTTTTGTCTATCTATCTATCTATCTATCTACAGGGTACATTATCACAAATGTTTTCCAACAGTACCCGGGAAACATTGAGATAATGTTTTCTGAAATTGTATTGAAAAACAAGATAACGGAATTATTTCCAATACTGGTGACGCGCCAAAAGATCCTGGGATCCTGGTAGCTGTTTTGATTGATTGACCATAGTAACAACAGCCATTCATATAAGAGATTTGAGAACAGAATAACATCTTAACAACAAGCAAAATGTCCGTGTCCGTTTACGTCCTGTGGTCGATTTAAAATGGTGTTTCATTTGACTTTTTATTTATTTATTTACGAAATTCTTACCTACAACTACCATTACAGATCAGTGATCCAATGCGATAGAGTGGCCTTACATGCTAAATCCTTAATCTACATCCTATAAAATTACATCAGATATCCTAAATCTTAACCTACATCTAATTAACATAGTATATGTGAAGTAACTTTTGCGAATTCACTGAAGTTGCACCACAATACATGAACCCTCTCGTGAACCTCGTTCACCACACGCAAGGCTCTAGTGAGAGGAGTTCTCGCCAGTAGGTTGGTTCTGGCTGCCGGCACAGCAAGCAGGGCGGACGTCGCCGCCTCCACACGTACCGGGCTGGCACGCAAAGGTGCAGGAGCCGCAGCACTCCCGGGTTATGCGCCCCTCCACGCAGTAGCTTCACTACATACACTGCTAGTGCAAAGTCCCGTCGCACCTTCCCTTGTGACTTGATTATTACTGTCGGTCTTCATTATCCATCTGCTTGTTAAACGACTTTTACTTAGTTGGGTTTAGACACAACGCATACAGGGTGGCAGAGACATCGACGCGCAAACTGTTACCCCATGGTGTCACCATGGGGTAACAGTTTGCGCGTCGATGTCCGCAGAATGAAATTTTGAACGCAGGGATGTTCTAAATCGTGTACTGAATCCATATTCAGTACATGATTCTGAACACAGCGGTGAGGAAATTTTTCGTCGGTTATTAAAAAAAAAAACATCAACAATAGGTTATTACACCCATTTTTGAAAAGTGTCTCAATTGGATTCTATTGTGCTAATAAACCACAAAAAAAACACATTTTTTTTATTCAATCGTTAAGTGCCATAAAAATGCATTAAAATTTTGCATTTTCAAATTTCGCGCGTAATTTGACGAAAACGCTGGACGCAGTGGACGCCATATTGCTCTGTGGTCATGACGTCAATTGGCTGTGTAAACAATAGTTGATACGCTGATAGTTGACAGTTGACTTTTCTAACTTCACATAGCCGTATGACGTAATAACATGCGACTACTATTTATTTATTTATATATTTTAAGATTTTTCTCATGTAGAGTAAAATACTCTGTTGCTTGTTAAATTTAATTTTAAAATTATGTAAAGGTAATAAAATATTGTTGTAATCCATGCTCAGAATTAATCCGGGGACAAAACCAAGGGCTGTACGGATCAGAGTCGTCGCTGTCGTGGTCGAGCGAAGCGGAGGAGCGATATGAGACGTGTTCCAGCGGAGCCAGCGATGCGCCTGACACTAGGAGCGACCAGCAGTCAGTATTACTACTATATATTTTAGACAACATACTCTAAGGCCCTTTCACACGTTTTACTTACCGTGAAAAAGTATGGTTTATTCGCCGTTTGTACGCACGGCCGTCAGTGTTGTATGGATCACTATGGAAGTTTGTTGACGACACTGCGGCACGGCGCCGTCGCCGTATACGACCGCAGTTTAGTTTGTGATAATCCTGTGCGTGTCCCAATAAATACTTTTTCTTTCTTTCTTTCTTTATACTATATAACTATGTCATATACAAGGTCACACGATTATTCTGCAGTGCGACTAGTGCGCCGTACCGTAATGAAACCGTGCCGTGTATAACGGCCTGGCCCATTGTACACGGCACGTAATGTGTGTAAAGAAGGTCCTCTCTTTGGTGACTTTAAATAGTTTAGTTTTTATGCTAGTAGATCCCTTTTTTTATTCAGAAAAAAAAATATATATATATACGGGTTTCTCTTTCGCCCAGAGAGAGATGGCGAGATGACATGGACGCGTACCGCGAGGGCGGGTTCGAGGTGGTGCGGGAAAAGAGTTCCCGGAAGGATGTGGGGGACGCCTTTGCCCAGCAGAAGGACATAAAAGGCGAACAAAAAAAAAAAAATTAGTCTATTGTCGCTCTGTAGGGTAAAAGCGTCTCTACTACCTCCACAAAAAAAAAAACTATTTAAATAAAAAATATATGCTGTTGCATTGGTAAGCGCATCTCTTGAGAACGGCTCGACCGATTTTGTTAATTTACTTTTTAAATGGTCGTTGTAGTCCGCATAAAGTATTTAGGGGGAAAAAAAAACGGAAAAGTTCGGCAAAACTGCAAATGTTTTTTTTTATATGGGATTTTTTGTATGAAGTATTGAAATTTGACAGGACGTCTGTGGTCAGCTAGTTATGAATACTAATGACAAATAAAACAAAAATATTGTCCGAAGAATCACCGTGATCATGTAAGTTTTTGTCTGTACAGTAAGAGCGTGGTGCCAATGGGCGGTGGGGACGGCACGTCATCCGGCGGCGTCCGGTTCCGGAGCGTCATCTCCGACGTGTTCGACGGCAAGCTGCTTTCGTCCGTGCAGTGTCTCATCTGTAATAGGGTATGTATATAATCGGACATCTACAGGCTGGCACGGACATCGACGTGCAACCTGTTACCGAGAATTCAGTACATGATTCTGAAACTATTCGTCGGTCATCAAAAAAAAAAAAACAGCGTTGCCATAGAAACGTGTAATACTTAGTAAACACGCGGTTAAAACGTTTATTTAATAAGCGACGAAAAAATTCAACCCAGTGGGCTTCGGAATCATGTAAGTACTGAATTCATGGTAACAGATTGTGCCTCAATGTCTCTGTATAGTGCAGCTTTATACTTGGCCACTGACATTGTAGCGGTATCAACATCGCCACAAGCGAGCTACACGTCATACTGACGTCACGCAAATCCTGCATCGCGCAAGCAGAGTTTACCGCGCGACTAGCATATATACAACGTCCCGACATCAACCGTCGGGCAGTTGCCCAGCAGACACGACACCAGTCTGGTCGGAGGATCTTCCCTTTTCCATAGAGTATGAGTGAACTTTACACCCTGTTCCTCATACCTCTATAACATAAAAAGAAAAAATACTTCTTGTAGAAGCAAAGTTGAGCATATCATACGCTAGCGCACGGCTTTAAACGCGCTCAGAGCATAAATACTCATCAACCAGTCAGGATTGTACCCCAAAGCATCACAACAATTTTATTACAACACCCGAAATTGATTGTCTTGTCATCGACACCATAGCTTAATCAGCCTATAACGATCCCACTGATAGGACACAGGCCTCGTGCGGGTTGGTAGGTGTCACATGTCTTCGAATTTTTTGTTCTAGGACGGTTTCCTCACGATGTTTTCCTTCACCGTTGTGAGAGCAGTGGTGATGAAATAATTTACACAAATTAAAGCGCCTGATTGGGTTCGAACCTATGACCTACAACTCGTAAGTCGCGGTCGTTACCACTGGGCTACCACTGCTCCATCATTTAGCCATACCTTTCAATCAGCAATACTTGGCCATAGACTATATTTTAAGGTTTATGGTGCATTCACACTTAAAGTTGCTTTTCGTGGTGCATCTAAAATTTCCTCTTTATTACTTAAATTTTGATTATGTCAGTAATTTTGAGTAGTTCTCATCTAGTAACATTTTGAAATTTTGAACATTAGTAATAATGTCCTAAAGTTTAATTAAGCTAAGTAAGCTATAAAATAATACTTATAATTATCTACAGTCGAGATCAAAAATCTTACCTTTTACAACTGAGTAATAAACTTTGTAGATACCTGAGAAGCCATTGGATGTCTGTGAAAATTTCGCTCAACTTTGCAATTTATTACACTAATTTTAAAGTTTATTATTGTATGTTCTACATGGAGCCAAAAAGTAGGATGATTTACTCAATTAACTCATCTACTTTATTGTGTCAGGTGTCAACGCGAGTGGAAACATTCCAAGATCTCTCCCTGCCTATTCCGTCTCGTGAACACCTGGCAGTCATCCGGTGCCAGCAGCCTATCCTCAACCACCACGTGCCGCATGGGTCTCAGGAGTCATGGGTAAGTACCATATCATACCGGATCAGTTAGAGATGATCGCCCACCATAGCAAATGCTAAAAGAAAATCATAAAAATAATTTGCAATACAAAAAAATAAGTGGTCCGAAATGATAATTTATTTATTTATTGCATTCATGTTGTTGTACAAGGTGTTACAGTTTTATCACCTGTTGTTGTTATTAAGGCTTCGTACCCCACAAAGAAAAAAGGAAACTTGCAAGATCCGTCGTATGTCTGTTAAAAAAAGGTGGTTCTTGAAAAAATATCCGGAAAAAAAAAACCACAAGTCAGATCCAACTTCCAGTTTACAGCGTGAAAGTGAACATCTTCAGCGACTAGAGGATCAGTACATATTATAAAACAAAGTCCCCCGCCGCGTCTGTCTGTCTGTTTGAACGCGATTAACTCAAAAACTACCAAGCGGATTTTCATACGGTTTTCGCCAATAGACGGAGTGACTCATGAGGAAGGTTTAGGTGTATAATTCATTAAGGTTTTGTGTAAATTGGCTGAAATATGACTATGATTGTTGAAGATGTTGGAAAAAATCGTGCTGACTGGGAGCTTTACTGGCGTGCGCCGCGTGCCGCGTAAACTAATAGAGTTATATAAATGGGATATTTTCTGACATTCCCGCGGGCGAATCCGCAAGCAAAAGCTAGTAAAATAATAAATCATAGTGTCAGAAAGACAGAAATAAAACTGAATCCTTTTAATCAGGTGTGGTGGCTGCTGAGCTGGCTGCGGTCGTGGTTCTACGGGCCGGTGGTGTCCCTGCAAGACTGTCTCGCGGCCTTCTTCAGTGCCGACGAACTCAAAGGCGATAATATGTACAGGTTAGTACTTACCACTAGTAAATTGACACTACTAAACTCGAAAACTTCACCAGTTAAAATCTCCATTCTACATGTTCTTATTTATCCTCCAGAGAGCAACAGAAAATTAATCCGTCTTTTAATACCATGTGTTTTAAAACTGAACTTATTCCAAGAAGTTAATAGGGGGCACACGGGTCCACTAGCGACACTCCTTTAAAATAAAAAATACGATCTAGAGGAATATGGCTGCTTTTCGTTAGAACGAATTTTGTTGCTTCGTGTCTCAATGTGAAACTTTATAAAAGGTATTAGAAAATTCTAGACACACTTACCGAGGGTGCTTCTTGAGCCGTTATTCAAAATTCCTTCTCAGTCACGAGATAATATATTTTTAAAGGAGTGACGCTAGTGGACCGGTGTGCGCCCTCTTAATGTTTCTTAGGTATTTTTGAATGTAATTTAGGTACAATTTTCCATGCGGTAATCTTGAAATGCAATAACTACTTATTCATGTTGGCAGTCACTTTTATTAAAAGATTTTCACGTCTTCCTGTGCCATCATAATAGTATCCTAATGACTGCGCTTATTTTCACTAAACTACTTTCGACTATGTTTTTGTATATTTTAACAGCTTTTTTGAATTCTCCCCACAGTTGCTCGCGCTGCAACAAACTCCGCAACGGCGTCAAGATGTCAGGCGTAGTCCGTCTACCGGAAGTCCTATGTGTTCACCTGAAGCGCTTCCGGCACGAGCTCATGTTCAGCGCCAAGGTCGGCGCGCGAGTCTCCTTCCCCATCAACGATCTTAACATGGCGCCATATACGCATAAAGGTAACTTAATTATGCTTTTCGTTGGTAAGCTCATTACTTGTATTTTTTGTTTTAAAAAATTCGTATTAAACCGAATTAGGTTTTATGAAAAAAAAAAAAAAAAAGTTGCCAGGAAAAATTTAAAATTTGGGGATAATTAAAAGTGCTATGCGATTTTTGTATGAATGATTGAAATTTGGACAGGACGTGTGTCGGGTCAGCTAGTTAGTAATAGATCAGATCTTAACATGGCGCCGTATAGGTACGCCTAAAGATAAGGTTTTAGAATATGAATCACACAGTAATTTAATACTGAGTTATTGTATTGTAGAAGTAAGATGGCAATATTATACATGCCAGCCTAAACATAATTATTTTGAAATGTGATCCTAGCTAATATTATAAATGAGAAAGTGAGTTTATTTGTTATTCTTTTACGCTAAAGCTGCTGAATAGATTTGAATAAAATTTGGCACATGGTTAGGACATCGGATACTTTTTATCTCGGTAGTACGTTCCCGTCAGTTAATTTCCGACCAGCGGGCGAAGCCGCGAGTAAAGGCTAAAAGGCAAATATTTTTGACCATGGTTACAAAGGTGGCGTTAAGAGTGATTGTTTTTTTTTTTTAGTAGTCTTTTTTCCAGTCTACTATCAGCATTTTTTTTTTTTAACCGTTTGTTTTTTGTCATTTGCGAATGTCGCAACACAGAGTAAATAGAGCAATGTGTATTGTCTTTGGCCCTAACATCAAGCAATGGACAAAATTGTCAAACTTTTATGTCTTGGATACGAGGCTTTGGGGTACTTTGTATGTGTGTATTTTTAATGTATTTTTTTTGTAAAGTGCGTTTTGTTTGTTCATTCTGAAAACTATCGAATAGGTATAGTTGAGGGAGAAAACTCGCTTAACAGGGGCTTTAAAACAAACCAGAAAAGCCGAAGACAAAATAGAAATGGCCTTTTCTTGGACTATATTAATTTAACTAGCTGTTGCTCACTGCTTCGCCCGCGTGGATGTCGGAAAATGTCCCATAGGAACTTGCTACCTGGAACAAGAAGCCTACGTTACTCCTTATAACAACAGCTATCTGCCAGTGAAAGTCCCGTCAAAGTCAGCCCAGTCGTTTCGGAGATTAGCCGGAACCGACAGACAGACAAAAATAAAAATGTTACTACAAGTACCATATACAGGGTAGCAGGAACATCGATGCGCAACCTGTTAACATGAATTCAGTAAATGATGCTGAACCACACACACCCCCCCCACCCCCACCCCCCTCCGTTGAAATTTTGAGTCGTTTCTTATTTATTGCTGTTCTGTACATTTTGATCGCATAGCTATTGCACTTTTTTATGCAACAGAAGATTTTTGTTTTTTGCCTGCAGGGCGATGTGACGTTATTCTATTCCTATATGTATTGTATGCATACTAATAAAAAAAATCGTACATTATTGTCTGAAATATTTTCCATCGTTATCTTGCACAAAATTTACTGAACAGATAGTTAGATTTAGTTTGGAGGGTTCGTTGCTGGACCAGGTTAACGCTACGCTTGCCGCGGTTGGTCCGTGGATCGGTGACCAGCTTTACGAGTACATATTGAGTCCCCTCCGTGCCTCGGAAACTACGTTACGCCATTGGTCCCGGCTTTCATTCGTGGATCTTTGACAGTCGTTACCGGTCGTTAGAAGCCCGAAAGTCTGACAACCAGTCTTACCAAGGGGTATCGTATTACATAGTAACTGGTTTGTGGAGGTCAGATAAGTAGTCGCTCCATGTAAAATATTCTCATATAGCTGCATCCGGTTAGACTGGAAGCTGACCCCAGTATAGTTGGGAAAATGCCATCAATGCCACATCTAGTAAAAATCAAATTCATACATCTATGTTGTGCTTGGTTAACTTACGATCGAGTTTATGTTATCTGTTTACCCACATTTTTTCTTTATCTTTTTTGCTATTTTGTTTTGTTGTTTTGTATGTACATTTGTGTGCTCTAATTATTAATCTTAGTTTTAGATATTGTTTCTCAGTAAGTGAATTATGTATGCAATTCTTTATGAGAAATAAAGCTGTTCTTAAATCTTAAAAAAAGCCTAGGCAGATCATGATCATCTTGCACAATTCATAGCGCATACATTTTGGTAAAGTAAAGCATCGCTCCTCAGAGTGTACATCTAAAGTAAGCCGCTACGAGCTGTGCGCGGTGATCTGCCACGCGGGCACGGCGGGCGGCGGCCACTACACGTGCGTGGCGCGCAACGCACGCGCGTGGTACACGTTCGACGACCACTGCGTGCAGCCGCTGCCCTCCCAGCAGCTGCCGCACTGCGAGGCCTATGTGCTGTTCTATAGGTAAGGGAACGTTTCAAACTTAGACCTTGTTACAGATTTATTTTGTTTTATGTATAAGTACTTCGGTGAGTGTGCCCAAGAACCCCACGACCTCAGTCCACCGCCCCCCTTCTACCATCGGACATCTAGACGCACTGCAAGTTACCATCCCTACCTAGTTGCTATTCCACCAATTCGCATTAAGCGTTTCCAAACATCTTTTATAATGCGCACAGCAAAAGAGTGGAATTCTCTACCTGCGCCTGTGTTTCCGACCGCATACAACCCAAATCTTTTTAAAGTGAGAGTGAACATGTAGCGGTATCAACATCGCCACATGCGAGCTACACGTTATACTGACGTCACGCAAATCCTGCATCGCGCAAGCAGAGTTTACCGCGCGACTAGCATATATACAACGTCCCGACATCAATATATACAACGTCCCGACATCAACCGTCGGGCAGTTGCCCACCAGACACAACACCCGTCTGGTCGGAGGATCCTCCCTTTTCCATAAAGTATGAATGAGCTTTACACCCTGTTCCTCATACCTCTATAAACAGGCTTCTTCTGGGTAAGCTCACTCCATCGTCGAATTTGTCTCTGTCATCTCTGACCTAGACTAGAGTCAAGAGCAAACCCATCTAAAATAAAAAATAAAAAAACGTTTATTGGACAAAACGGTTGTATATGTTTGTGATGGATGCAGAGCCAAAGTAAAGGCAAAAAAGAACGCTAAGGAACAAAAAAACATTTAAAAAAATAGGTATTAATTTTATAAAAACATTTTTTTTTTTGGAGTTAGATTCAGTTTACACGGATATCAAGCTCAACAACTGTCACTGATATATGACCATGCAGTTTATAAAATTGAATTTACAATGTGGCAGGGACATCGACGAGCAACCTATTCAGTACATGTTTCTGGAGCACACTTTTTTTTTTTTTTTTTTACCTCTCCTGGTCTGGGCGGAGCAGAAGGGCGTGTCAGACTCTTACTGACTCAAACCCGCCCATGTTCCTTCAGTTGCCTGCGTGCCAGGGCCACGGTAACACTTTCGAACAATCCGCGACCCCGGCAGGTTCTGGACCACCCTGCGAACAAATAGTTAGTAGGTTATAAAAAAATAAAAAAACTATTCCATATAATTGACCGCGTAGGTATTGCACTTTTGTAAGAGACAGCAGTTTTTTTTTAAATAATCTACGAAAAAGTTCAGGGCTGGTGGCTCCAGAATCATGTACTGAATCCATGGTACAGTAGTACCCAACTGATATGGCTTACCGATGTAGCTGCGCAGAAGGTGAATTTTCAAAGTGCGGGAAATGCTATTGACCACTCGGCACGCTCCACGCACCGCGCTTCTTTTTTCTGTACCGCTATTGGTCGGCAGCTGCCGCCATGTTTGCGCGCGCCGCGTGGCATGTTAGTCAGCCGCCATACTTCTGATTCTCCAATCAGAAGTATGGCGGCTCCTCCGAGCGCGACTTGCCAGTGAAACGGAACTAACAGCTGCAGTGTATTATGAACCTTATAGTAGTGATCTAAGGTTGATTGTCAGTTTTAAGCATTCTTTCGTTAATCTTCGGGGCCATACTATCTTTTCTGTGCGAACGAAGATTCACGACGCGCCTTATCAGTTGGGTACCACTGTACCAGGCTGTACGTCGATGTCCCCGCTAGCCTGTATGTTACTACTGTTTGCATATACAACAAAAATAAGTTTAATTCAAACTTGTTTTGTGGAAAGTTAAAACTTTTCATCATATCTTGACCTAAAACTGACAGTTTTGATACTTTTCCCTACTCAAAACTATTTTCAATCGAAATTCTTGAGAGACCATCGTTCAAGTGTATTGCCAAATGCAATTTCAGCATTATATGATCACTTTTAGGTATTAGGTACGATTCCCGGGCAGGGTTGCATCCAGAATTTCTTAGTCACCGTCCGGAGACTGGAATTGTGCCCGGTTGAAGGCAGTAGGCTCGCCCATGGGACCTAAAAGTGACTGGCGAAATGTGGGTGAACTATAGGTACACCTCTGCCTCACCTTTCGGGGAATACAGGCGTGATGTTATGTGTGTTATTTGTCTATAGAATACTGAATGTGCCATTTTTCAAAGAGAAGCCGGTAGGAATCGAGTTTTATGGAACCTTCGCCACTGATATTAAGATACCCATTCAAAAGTCACAAAAGTAATTAATTAAACATTGTCAACCCTTTCGTCTCACAGGAAAGTGAACCCCCAAATGGTAACGTTACGGCAGAAGGCTGCTGAAATATTAGAGTCAACGAGCGTCGAGTCGAACGATATCAAATTCTACATCTCCAAGCAGTGGATCAACAAGTGAGTGGAGTTATTAATGTGTAAAGTTTTTAAGCGTTATCGGGAATCAGCCGACAAGTGTTTCTGAGAACATTTTGTATATTTTTTATTTTGGTTGGTTTCTTTTTCAAATAGGTAGGTAGGTTTTGTTTATTAAAACCAATCAATCTACAAATCAAATCAAATCAATTTATTTGTTAGAATATTGTTGTTACAAGGTGTTACACATAATAAGACGTCCATAATATTCTGCTGTTTCCGGCGTACAAATATCTCAAGGAATTAAAATCAAGTGCTTTAGAACAATAAATCAAAACTACACAATACAATGTCAAGGATAAGGAAACTATTAACTATTATCAAATACAGTGTCAAGGATTATTAAATATAATGTTATGAATGATTAAATATAATGTCAAGAGAGAACAGAGAACATATATAATGTTTTGGCGCTTGCTTATCTTTATGACCTTTCGGGCCGCATATGAAAACAAAACATCGCAGCGCAATGAACACCTTGCTCCTAAAGGGGGACTTTAAAAAGTCAAAGTAATTTATTTGTCACAAACAATGAAGACGGTTTTGTGATGTTGCCTGACCAATGAATTACTCGTCAGATTCAACACGTGGGCGGAGCCGGGCCCCATCGACAACAGCGACTTTGTGTGCTGGCACGGCGGCGTGCGGCCCGACCGCGCGCCGCACCTGCACCACCTGGCCGCGCTCGTGCCGCAATCTCTGTGGGAGTTCCTGTACCTGCAGTGAGTATAGAACAACAGCGACTTTGTGTGCTGGCACGGCGGCGTGCGGCCCGACCGCGCGCCGCACCTGCACCACCTGGCCGCGCTCGTGCCGCAATCTCTGTGGGAGTTCCTGTACCTGCAGTGAGTATAGAACAACAGCGACTTTGTGTGCTGGCACGGCGGCGTGCGGCCCGACCGCGCGCCGCACCTGCACCACCTGGCCGCGCTCGTGCCGCAACCTCTGTGGGAGTTCCTGTACCTGCAGTGAGTATAGAACAACAGCGACTTTGTGTGCTGGCACGGCGGCGTGCGGCCCGACCGCGCGCCGCACCTGCACCACCTGGCCGCGCTCGTGCCGCAACCTCTGTGGGAGTTCCTGTACCTGCAGTGAGTATAGAACAACAGCGACTTTGTGTGCTGGCACGGCGGCGTGCGGCCCGACCGCGCGCCGCACCTGCACCACCTGGCCGCGCTCGTGCCGCAACCTCTGTGGGAGTTCCTGTACCTGCAGTGAGTATAGAACAACAGCGACTTTGTGTGCTGGCACGGCGGCGTGCGGCCCGACCGCGCGCCGCACCTGCACCACCTGGCCGCGCTCGTGCCGCAACCTCTGTGGGAGTTCCTGTACCTGCAGTGAGTATAGAACAACAGCGACTTTGTGTGCTGGCACGGCGGCGTGCGGCCCGACCGCGCGCCGCACCTGCACCACCTGGCCGCGCTCGTGCCGCAACCTCTGTGGGAGTTCCTGTACCTGCAGTGAGTATAGAACAACAGCGACTTTGTGTGCTGGCACGGCGGCGTGCGGCCCGACCGCGCGCCGCACCTGCACCACCTGGCCGCGCTCGTGCCGCAACCTCTGTGGGAGTTCCTGTACCTGCAGTGAGTATAGAACAACAGCGACTTTGTGTGCTGGCACGGCGGCGTGCGGCCCGACCGCGCGCCGCACCTGCACCACCTGGCCGCGCTCGTGCCGCAACCTCTGTGGGAGTTCCTGTACCTGCAGTGAGTATAGAACAACAGCGACTTTGTGTGCTGGCACGGCGGCGTGCGGCCCGACCGCGCGCCGCACCTGCACCACCTGGCCGCGCTCGTGCCGCAACCTCTGTGGGAGTTCCTGTACCTGCAGTGAGTATAGAACAACAGCGACTTTGTGTGCTGGCACGGCGGCGTGCGGCCCGACCGCGCGCCGCACCTGCACCACCTGGCCGCGCTCGTGCCGCAACCTCTGT
This sequence comes from Griposia aprilina, assembly GCA_916610205.1. NCBI lineage: Eukaryota > Metazoa > Arthropoda > Insecta > Lepidoptera > Noctuidae > Griposia > Griposia aprilina. The sequence goes on along the minus strand of OU744304.1, from coordinate 13,262,609 downwards.
GGGAGTTCCTGTACCTGCAGTGAGTATAGAACAACAGCGACTTTGTGTGATGGCACGGCGGCGTGCGGCCCGGCCGCGCGCCGCACCCGCACCACCTCTTGTCGTCGTATCATTTCGCGCCGAAAAGAGATGGATATGTTCACACATAATCATGTCTCGCTTCGACGCTGAATAATGTGTGTAGAACATCGTTAACTAGCGGCATTATTCATGATGTTCCAGCTTCGGCGGCGGGCCGGCAGTGTCGCACGTGCACGAGTGCGGCGTGTGCGCGCGCGCCGCGCAGCGCCTGCGCACGCGCCGCGCGCGCGAGCTGGCCGCCTTCTGCGAACTACACGCGAGCTTCCAGGTATACATAACCGGTGTTTATAAGCAGTTTCGAACTTCTTTCTTTGATAATGATAAAACTTTTCTATACACAATTTCGTTTAACCGATCGACCCTCAGAATCATGTAAATTATTCTCAATCATAATTTTTTAACCCCCGACGGAAAAAGAGTGGTGTTATAAGTTTAACGTTTGTATCTGTGTGTCTGTCTACGGCATCGTAGCTCCCAAACGGCTGAACTTATATTGTTTTGTTTGAAAGGTGACTTAATCAAGAGGGTTCACAGCAAAAAAAAATAGAAAGAAGTAAATCTGTTCAGCCGTTTCTAGAGGTTTTAGTTTGTGTCGGGGGTTTTTTAATTTTCAATTGATCTATACACAATTTCGTTTAACCGATCGACCCTCACAATCGTATAAATTATTCTCAATCATATTTTTTTTATATAACGATTCACTTTTTTAATTGTTGTTCCTATGCATGCCTGAATGGTCGTCCATGGATGTGGATTGGATTGAATTTCACCTGTGCTGTTTAATACTTGCTCATTCAGTTACACCTCTGCCTATCCTTTCGAGGAAAACAGGTGTGATGTTGTGTATTATTAATTGTTATGTTAATGTGTGTGTGTGTGTGTGTGTTATTGTGTTGTGCTAATTACTCATTAGCTTTTGCCCGCGGATTCGCCCGCGTGCTGGTCGGAAGTTATCCCATGGGAACGTACTCCCGGATAAAAAGTATCCCAGGTCATGATCGGTCGGTATTAGGTTGCTACAATTTAATAGATCTTTTTAATATCTAATATATAAAAATATCGTGTCACAGTGTTTGTTATCGAACTCCTCCGAAACGGCTTGACCGTTTTTTTTTTGTTAGGTCTGGGAATAGGTCGTAAAGTTTATTCATTTCATACCGCTGCGGGTGAAACCGCAGGACGCAGCTAGTAATATTATAACTCCCTACTTAATACATTGTTTTCATAATAACTCTATTGGTTTACGCGGCGCACGCCAGTAAAGCTCCCAGTCAACATGACTTTTTTCCGACATCTTGAACAATCATCGTCATATTTCAGCCAATTCCCACAAAACCTTAATGAATTATACACCTAAACCTTCCTCATGAATCACTCCGTCCATTGGTGAAAACCGTATGAAAATCCGATGGGTAGTTTTTTAGTTTATCGCGTTCCGACAGACAGACAGACGCGGCGGGGGACTTAGTTTTATATTATTTAGTGATAGGTAATCAATTAGAGCGTGTTTCGTTTGATAAATCTACATAATTTATGTGTTTTTATTGGTACCGCCTACCGTAACCAAATTGCTAACAGGCAGAAGAAGTCTGATATTTTTTCTTTTTCGCAACCTTTCAACCGACCTCTCACACACAGGAACAAGAACGACCCCACGCGATCTATGGCATCAGCATGCATTGGTTCCGGCAGTGGCAAGCCTTTGTGCGCAACAAAACGCAACAGCCGCCGCCGCCCGTTGATAACTCCGGCATCGTCAGCAAACAGGTACACACACCCTACTGTGCATTGACGGGCCCTCGTGCGCTGGAGCTTCAATATAGGCTGCCAGGGACATGGACGCCCCAACAGTAACCATGAAGTCAGCACATGATTCTAGACAACCTAGCGTAGACAATTTTCCTCAGTTATAAATATGAAAATCTGAGGCCCATAAAATCAAAGTCAGCTAAATCCAAGTCTCTGAAATGTTCAGGAAGCTACAAAAACTTTTATTTTTGAACTGAATTTGCTAGGGACTTATCTGCATTTGTTAGTGAAAATTAATACACCGAAGCGTGTCCAACTACCTAAACTTGTTGGCGCCATAGTTAACTAATTTTACAACTTTATGGCGTTTAGGTGCCTTTAATTTTATAGGCCTCATCTGCTGTTTCATAGAAAAGTGCAATATCTATGCGGTCAAAATGTATGGAACAGCATTTTTTTGTGTAACCGATGGAAATTTCAACGCAGTGGCGTTCAGAATCATGTACTGAAGCCATGGTACAGAACGATTCAAATTTAATGGCGGCTGTGAAGTGCGCTATTCGCTGCGCAGTACCTCACCCCTCACCCCCCTAACACGTGAATTGGTTACTGCGCAGCGACTCGCCTCATGTTCCGAGCCGCCATTAAGTTTGAATCGTACTATAACAGGTTGCGTGTTGATGTCCCCGTCACCCTGTTTACCCATTTGCGTTTTAAGACATTCGTCTTCGAGGTAGTCCGCGGCGAAGGTGATGTGACGATCTGATCATGTTTGCGGGGCCAACATGGCCAGAGAGCGCACGACACGGAGAGGTTTGGAAGGAAAAAGCGGAGGCCTTTGCCCAATAGTGGGTCATAGCGAAAGTAAAAAAAACACATTTAAAAGGCCATAAAGAGATAAAACAAGAAGATAGAATCAGGAATCATCTGCCTGACAAATATTGACAACAAAAACCATTAGCTGACTAAAGTTAATTCAATAGCGCTAATAAATAGTTCTAGTTTAGCGTCACCAAGAGTTATATCTTAGTGGTTTTTCAAAATTCATTAAGTTTTTTAAATGTATCAATAAACATTTCCAGGAAATCGACGGCACCACGACGCTCACAATCAAACCAGGCTCCGACCACGCCCAGCTCAGCGAGGAACTGTGGCGGTTCTTCACCAGCATCTACGGCGGCGGGCCCGAGGTGCGCCTCAAGTCGCCCACCAACACCGTCCAGGTCACGCTCACCGACAAAGACAAGACATTCGACGCGCGACGCCTATCCCGCAAGTATTCCGAGTCGGACAAGGAGGAATACTGCACCAAATCAACCTCAGAAATGAACATCAGAGATAGCCTACACGGAGAACTACAGAAGAATCAATCTCTCCAAAACATTAACCGACGATACAAAGTCAAATCAGCCGCGGAATCCGACGAAGATGTCACGTACAGGCGAACTAGCTTCCAGTACAAACGAACTGAGACCAACGGGAACTATCAGGACTCAGACGATGAAGACATGGATGTGAGCCCCCCACACAACTCGGTTTACGTGAACACGGTGCGCATGGAGAATGGCATCGATAGCTCCGACCACGACGCCAACGACAACCCCGTGCTCCACAAGAAGAACGCTGACAAAGTTACTGACACCGACCTACCAAATCTAGACAGTATAACGCTTAAAAGCAAACCCTCTAAAAGCGGCAAAGTGAGAAAAATTAAAAGACGGACAGTGAAATGATTCTTTCTCGCTTGCCAGTTTGTTCACAGGCTGAGGCGACGGGTCGCGTCAGCTCGCAAAGACTACGTTTAGTAATGTTAGAATTATCGAACATTCCTTATTTTTCGGTGACTGGTGTTTAAAATACGTGCATTTATAGGTTGGACCAACGTTCAAACTCTGGGACTCTGGTCTCTGTCTGTTTCGTAAAAACGATATTTTTCTAAAGCATTATAATATTTAAATTTGCGGCCTCCGCGCCCGGTTACCGGGAGGGTGTTAGTATTTTTAGTACAATTTTAATTTAGTCCAAATTCAGGTATAGAGAAATTAGATACTTGAATAAAAATGATGTTATATGTGGAATAATCATCGAACTTGTATATTCACAATAGTGAATGTATATCTGTGTAAAATTCAATTAAAGTTAACCATAACACCTGTAAGTGTATAGAAATTTCGTGTTTATAGATAAGACTATTAAAACCTGACTGCATTTCTTGCGTTTCCTCTTGTTTACCGTGGATTAGGTATTTATTTTGTTATTTCTGGTTCTAAGTCTATGTGTTATTTGTTAAAGAATTGATCAGCAATAAAATATATTTCATCTATATTGGCTGCATACACTTGTTTTATTGTTTTGAGGTTATACTGTCATTTAATTAAATATATAAGAAAATCCTTGGCGTCAGTGTAGTATCTATACTACACTGACGCATCGCAGTCACGTGAAATTTCAACTTTCTAGCCTAATGCATTAGAAATCGCCAAAAAAACTAGACATTCAAAGGTCATTGACCCGCGAAAATTTTCCGCGTAACTAGGTAGAATTGACGCGCGCATAGTTATTCTTATTTCCTCTGGATGGTAAATAATGACCGTTTATTACCGACAATTGAGTAATAATGTCGTGTCGTAAATGCGCGTCAAATCAGACTAATGATACAATGACAATATGATTTGTTGCAAACAAGTGTTTAGCGTCAATATATTTTCTTTTTTATTATAATGTCTACTATAATTTTTTCTATATTTAAAAACAATTGTCGAAAGAAATTGTAATTTGTGAGAAGAATTATTATACTTAATAAAATATATTTGCTTCGGAAACAACTAAGAAAAAAACGATTAAACTAAAAATCCTGAAATAAAAAATAGGTGGGCGGGAAAACAAAACAAAATGGATGTTCCAAATATTTATTACAATGAAGACCATTACATCATGTTATTATAAACCAGGTACAATGTTTATAACTTATTATCATTAATCCTGCGAGGGAATATGGTTTGCGTTAGTAGATACTGTCAATAAACGGCTTTGCTGAAAATCAAGATTTAAGTTCTAAAGGAGTTTTGAAGCAGAAGGTACCGCAGCAACGTGTCACTAGTTTTACCGGCTTCGTAACTCGTAGAAATGCCAGGTGCTAAGGTATCAAGAGCGCCAACTACAAGGCATTCTAGGGTTGTTTTTTTTTTTGAATTAATGTAAATTATTTTTGCTGATACCAGCCACTTAAACTTATACAGCGCGTTGCGTTACCCAACTCTTTTATTCTCTTAAGGAAACAGTTCGCAAATCTAAATTTTCAACATACCTACTTATGTATTATAAATCTGAAACGTTACGTTCTTTTTTAAAACATTCATTATGTATTACTCCATAAAAGCGTAACAAAAATAGACCATTTCTATTAAAATATCATGTTTCTAAAAATATTTATTTTTTTCATTTTATAAATCAATAAATCTTCTACATTTTTTATTTATTTATTATAAGGCCCCTATGTATGTACCAAAATTACGTATATCATATATCTATTGATCATTTTTCAATAATATTATTTTTTTGCTACAAGTATGAGAATACTACTAGAAAAATTGGTTTTGTGCAGATTTTACCACCTTTTTAGGTATTTTACAGATGAAATTTTAAGTTAACACTTTGCTGCAAGATTCTCATGAAATTATAGAACATCTTTCAGCGAAAAAAATATTTCAAAATGCAGTTTTTAATAGTCATCGTAAATTCAATTCAAAATGATTTAAATACAATATTATTCTATCACTCACAGCAGCTTCGTTGCTGTTACCAAAACTTACATAGAGAAATTAAAAAAATATTCGAAACTTTACAGATGTAAGCACAAAATAAAAAATATGATAATAATTATGTATTTGGTATTACACAACATAATTTCATTTTTACAAAAATATAAATACAAATGAGTTACACTCATAAAAGATAAAAACTATAAAAAACTGGGGTTACATGAAAAAGTTAACAATTATGCATAGATATTCCCCAATTAAAATAAAAAGGTAAACACTCACAGTGTCGCCAAAACAGATAGATTTTATCGTCAATTGACATCTGTTAACTATAAAATATTTAATAAATAAATACAGGTAATGAACTTTAATATTAAATATTCAAGTTACATGACAACAAAAACGGCCGTACATGGTAGTCTTTGATATGTTAACTATTTTAATAATTATTTTAAAATCTAAAAAAAACTTTATAAAAATATATTGCATTGTGTCGTTGTATATTTATGTATCAATAATAAAATATGAGGAAAAAGTATAAGCGCCGATTTCATCTAATTAGGTCCTAGTAGCCTTATCACGTAAATTAAATAATCATTTTTTTTCTTTGTTTCGAACGTAAATTAGACGTTTTTATAGAACTTACATGATAAAGCTTTTTTTCTCACACTGTTATCCTGTTATGACAAATGACAGTTATTCCATTGATATTTAGATGAAACCCGGCGGTATTTATACACTACATGTAACATTTTGTACTTAGTAGTTTGCACCAATTACTGTAAAACTATTGTAAATCGTCAGATAGGTAAATATCACTCAGTATAACTGCCTATTTGAGAATATAATGTACTGCTATTGTATATGACTAGTGGTTTAAGGGCATAGACTGATTCCGGGAAGTCAGTTTGTGGTTTGGCTTCAGATTAGAAGCGATTGGAAAAGAGTAAAAAGTAAAAAATATACTTAACACATATCTACATGTATGTGCTTACTTTAAAAACTAATGAAAGCTGGCTATTATGCTTAAGACACTCAGAAATTGGGTCTCAGACTGAATTGAATTAAATGAATAGGTAACACAAAAGAACATAATTGTAAGCTAAAGCTTCCCAAACCATTGAAACCAGCAAACCGATTGATACTCAGTCTACAACCTCGGGAAGGATTTAGCAAAAATATTTCCAACAAATACATACAACAGTCTAAAAAACTTAAACATAACAGTTTCATATAAATTGTATTTATAAAAAACATTTTTGCGGAAATCTTTTCTGATATCTGCATAAAGGAAATATGTATAATCATCGATATACAACATATATGAAAATTTCTTATTTTTACTTATACCAAATGTGCGATAGGAAAGGTCCTAACATTATTATAGATAAACTTTTTTTTATTTTTATTTTTTTCTTGCATTAACTTTAAAATTCCAGATCTTTCGATTGTAAACTTTGTATTAACTCGATCTGAAAACTATCCAACATTGAACTCAAAGGCCACTCTTAAAGAGCACAATAAAATAAAAAGCGAAATTAATAATAATCATACATATTTAAATTGTATATCAATAAAGATTTCGATATGCAGCACACACTTATACATTAAATTAAGACAACAGGTATTAACTGATTCAACCAGCCCTGTGGTCGTGTATTTCTCAATATAGAAAAAAAACTAATTTTCTCACTAACCTAACATAGTACAATTAAATTTCTAGAAAAGAATAAGTTGCATTTGAGGTAGATTAAATTTTTTACAGTCCTATTAACCTAATAGATTAGAATTATTCACATAATATTCTACATATCAAGCGTGTACATGATCTCACCATGCTATCCTTGCATTACTAGACGCCGAACATTGACCATTATTATTAAAACCTTTACATTACCGAAAATTATTAAACTTAAATATACTTTAATATGCTATGTGTCAGGAATGAGACTTTCTTTCAAAATACTTAGGGCGCTGCCGGAATCGGGGCCAAAGTTATCGACTTTAGGTAGATAAGGAAAGGTAAAGACTGCATACTGTAGAAGACAACTAGGTAATCACTTCAATACTATCCCAGTTTTGTTTAATGTGATTGAAAGCTCGGAAAGAAGGAATAGTCGAAGTGTGTCGTCGTTTTTTTCTTTTGCTTGCCAGCATGTTTTTAAACAGCTTGTGGGTTTCAATTTCTAAATACTGTTAAGTAAATTGCTGATTACAACACCACAAAGAAATGAAACTGTAACGATGTAAGTTTTGACTAATATTATTATAATTATGCTCCAATCTCGACAGCGCTCTAAAACTAACAGAAATGAACAGCGCTCGTGCACAACTCGCGATAAGACAACGACAAAAGACGTTAAAACCTCATTAAATAACCGAAATCAATTAATATTATTGTAAAGGTCATCAGAATGTAGACCATGACGATGTGGGAATCAATTAAGTAGCGCCACGTTAAATAATAATAATTTAATAAAATATAATAATAATATATAATATATTTTATTAATATAATATGCCTATGCGCTATAGATTGCAATTCCAAAATGTAGGCTCTATTTGGGGATTGTCTGGACGCAATTCTAAATTAGGAGCATACAATTCTGAATTAATAGGACTCTGTATAGTAAATGAAATTGCAGACAAGCTATCTGCAAGTCCTTGGTCAAACCGTGTCTAATCGCTTTTTCCTTCAGGCATGGTTTGACCAAGATCCGGGGTGAAAAAGGGTATTCCGAATATCTTGGATTAGCAGAGTGAAAATTTGGTATGATATTAAGGCCATACTGGCCAATAAGAAAGTTCATCCTTGGAAAAGCGCTGAAATTAAATTCAGGTCAAGCCATGAATATAAAACATGCTTCGAAAGCAGTCATTGGAAATTTGGGGTGTTCTAAAGAATGAATCACCAGGTTGCAGATGAAAAGAGAACGTCTTGCTAGTTGTACACGCGCCGAGTATGCTAAAAGGTTTGTTTGAAAATGCAAGGCACCATAACCAAGCTATAATATTCTTCTATTTCGTACCCGAATAAGTTCTTTAAATTCTCGATATTATAACATCAACCATCTGACACTTACACATCACTAAACGAATTACATAATTTGGCTCATTATTCTAAAATGTATGCCAAGAAAATTGCTCCTCTGAAGTAACAAGTTGCAAAAATTATTTCTGTATGAAAAATAAAAATTCATTACGGTCAAAATAATGAAATTTTGGCATACCTATCGTCGTTAACGGCAGATCGAATGGAAGATCGGTTCCTGCACACGCGAGTCTAACGAGCAAATGAAATCCGGATTTTGATCGCGATCTCGGTAACGAACGTCGACTTCACCTATCCACAATTCTATCACTTTTGGCACATTTTAGTTATAATGAAAATGATAACGCTGTAAATTACCTACGAACACGAAGTCAGCTACTTTGCTCATCAGACACACACCTAATTTGTTTCGTTTATATTATTCTATAGGAAGCACGAATGCCTCTGAGGTATATTGATCATTTTTATTGCATTTTGTTTCTAGCTCACGTCTGCTGAGTTGTAAGGACTTCAATATCATTCTGTACAGTAGAATGAAATGGAACCCTAATACCATACAATATAAAGCCTTCAATTGTATAACTCTGTTATGAACACTTAGCACTTACACTTAAGGATGATATATCAATCTAGTTACCGACAGATCTGATGTTAATCTACTCCGGCAGAATATTACATTCACTTTATTGATTCGAAAGGAATATGCTCTTTGTTGTATTACATTATCGCGTCGAAAGCAGCAAGCCTCTCTAAAACATATTATAATAGCTCACTGCTTCCAAGAGCCATAAACCCTGCTTGTATTCTGCTTACTATACTCGTATCGGGGCGGGTGTAAACCCGTCTCAACTAAGCCCTAACTGAATCCCGCCTAATAGCTCACAGAGTTGGTCCCAATTATACTCCATAAACGTCATGTACGCTATAAATAAACAATACATAATTCCGAAAGTACATACACGACTAGATCACATATTCATGTAGAATTCGGAAGTAATTTTGGTATACCCGAGACGTACAAATATACAATTTGGCAATATAAACCGGAGGGCGCGCGCCCTCCAGCATCCGTACCTATATGATTACAAGGCGAAAATATTACAAGTCCAACAATATTACAAATTGCATTACTAACTGCACTCAAGACTATTTACAGCTTAGATCAACCTTACCTAGTGAGGTAGTTCGGTATTCACATAAGCTAAATGCAGGAATCTCACCCTTCATGACCTTCTGATGCCATCCACAGTCTAATGTAGAACTGTATACTCCTCCTAGGTTGACTTGAGTAAGACATTAAAGTGTAAATAGCATAGAGGTGTTTGGTGAGGCGAGGTTAGTGAGGCGGGGGCGGCGGCGGCGGGGGCTTAGGGCTCTGCGCTGTCTGGAAGGCCTGCGTGAACGCTGGCAGTCGTTGTTGGACTCGGCCTTCTTCGCCTGTGAACGGCGGCTCAGTATCCTCTAACAGCCCTAGCATCTGGCTCGACAAACCTGAAGGGCCTTCGCCCGGATCCATCAACAGGGACTCAACATTCCCCGGATGGAGTAAGTGTGCTTCCATTGAGCCTGGCAGTTCCTGGGTCGACAGAAAGGGCAAGTCGGACGGCGTCTGGGAGTACTGCGGAGCTACCATAAACATCAAAGGGTACTCAACTGGTAGTAGCGTACATCCTGGTGACCTTGGCTGCTCTAACTTTATATCTAAGGATTCCTCTAACTTTATTTCTATAGGCTCTACCTTTATATCAAGGTCTGGTGGAAGTTCAACAATAATATCTGTGGAGGGTACCCTGGTTGGACCTCCCTCTGATGTACTCTCTTTGGGTGAGGGTGGTTTCCACATAGTAAAATCAGCATCTTCAATGGGATATTCAGTGTATGTTTCTTCAAATGCAGATGCCTCAGGTGGGGGTTCGCTAGACGTACCCACAGCTGCCGACTTCCATGATTCCTCAGGGTGTGCATTCTTAACATGTCTCACGAGATGGTCCTTGCGTCCAAACTTTTGTGGACAGTAAGGACACAGGAAATCACGTCTTCCCGTATGGACGACAAGATGTCGTCGAACATCTTTAGCTGTGAAGAACTTTCGATCACAATAGTTGCAAGTGAACTTCTTATCAGAATCATTTTTAACAGTGCGACTACCAGTATGGACTTTCAGATGATATATTATATCTTGCCGAGTGGTAAAATTCTTATCACATATCTTACACTGCAGGTTACCTTCCTCTGCAGAATGCAGGGCAGCATGTTTTCGGTAGCTCAAGAGGGATGTGTAGGATTTCCTGCAATCTGGCCTTTCACATGTATAAAGCTTTTTTACTGGATTATGCACTCTGACATGGTTGGTGAGATGATCCTTACGATTGAAAGTCTTACCACAAACATTGCATGCAAAGGCTCGAGCCTCACTGTGTATTAAATTGTGTCGCACAAGCTTGAACTTAGAGTTGAAGCGCTTGTCGCACAGATCGCAGGAGAAAGGCAGCTCGCCAGTGTGGGAGAGGACATGTTGGCTGAGCTTGCCGGGGCTGGAGAAGCGTTTATCGCAAGTGCCGCAGACATGGCGTTTGGCGTGGTCCTTGCGCGCGCGCGGCTCCCTGGGCTCGGGCAGCGACGGGCCAGGCGCGCTGCCCTCGCCCTCGCGCGGCCGCCGCGGCAGCGTGGGGATGCGCCGCGCCACTTTGACAGTGCGAAACAACTGCTTGATGCCGCTAGGGCCAGACGCTCCGAGCGTCACGTACTGCAGCTTCGTGGGCAGCTGCGATACGGGTGGCGCTATGAACGTCTTCTGCGGGGCGGCCGGGCGTTCCCCGCTCGGCTCCTCTTTGAACTCGGAGCCGCCCTCCTCGCCTTCCTTAGGGTTCGGTGGCGGGCTGGCCATCTCGCGCACATTTTTGACGCGCTTGCCCTATATCGCCGTTCGTTGATCTCGCGTCGTGCTCGTATCGGCTCCGCCGTGGCGCTGCCTCGTCGCGATGGCAGAAAACATTTCTGTCACATTGACGGTCTGGAAGCCCTTTTTCGTATTCGTGTCACATGGTTCTCGCGGAATTTCTCGTGTCCGCAGTAGATTTTCACACAGCGATGGGTTCCACCCGCGTCCCTAAGACACTTTTCGATTGAAAGAACTGGATGAAGAATGAAAACGGATGGAAAAATTACTTTTTTCAAAGAAATACGTAGCGCTTGACATCGAAATCACGAAATGTCAAAATAATGAAATGAAGCCAAAAGCCATGTCAAAAAAAGTCCGCCGAATCGTCAGCTGTGGTCCATTGACCTACATCGAGTGCTTTCAGAATCCCAAGTGTTTTAAATATTTTCAGCTTACAATTAGTCGATTTGACTAATATTGTTAAGTAAAATATTTAGGTATCTATACATGCCGCTTATAACTAATGGTTAAGTAATGTTTTCAGCGTTACTTTCATTTCTTTTTTCTTGGTATAATCCAATTTCAATCATATGATTATGCTTCAAAGTTATGCAATATCGAGATCCCTGGAACGCAACAAGTTATGTTTTGTAAAACGGCTGTTTTGGACCTTTGGTTTTAGTAATGTTTAATTAAAATTGTTTTAGTTCAACAATCTAGCTACTTTAATCAACTTTTCCACCTTGGGCTATAAAATGGCCGCTTGACGTTTGCACCAAGGAGTCCGGGGCAGGCGCGGTCGCAGCCCAAGATCTCGGGGGGGGGGGGGGGGGGGGGGGGGGGGGTCACCATGGGTGCCGAGGAATATTTTTAGGGAGGTACATCTCGTTGGCCTTGTGGTCGCAATCGCTACTGCTAAGCATGATCCTGAAATCCTGGGTTCGATTCCTAGGTCGGTTAAAGTGTTATTGGGTTTTTCCATCACTAATTTCTCTGAAGCAGCCTGTAGTCTGCATTTATACCCGGTTGATGGCAGTAGATTCGCACCCTAAAACATGGGACTGAAACATAACTGGCGAAATGTTGGTGTACTATATGTAGGTACACCTCTGCCTAACCTTTCGGGGATTAAAGGCGTGATGTTATGTTAATATTAGTGTACTTCTCCAGCTCCACATTACTTATGTTTTTCAGGGACACAGATTTTACATGGGGTAGGGGGGATATTGAATAATGCTGGGTAATTGGTCGTTGCACTTTTTGATAAATAGTAGGTATTAGAATAGTAGATTATGTAGGGTAACCAGAGCGAGCGGAGCGAGCTCGAATATTTTAAGAACCAACCTCGTTTAGGTTACCTTTTCTTTTATGTTTCCAAGCAGAAATAGGAGGTACATTGTCGACTCATGCAGGAAAGCCCAAGCAACTATGAGAATGTACAATGCAAGAGCGAGCGAAGCGAGCTTGAAAAATGTTTCTCACTCTCGGATAGGTTAGATTTTCTGTTGATCATTCCAAAAGAACTAGGAATTAATTGGTTTGTCGACTTGAAGAAAAGCTCAAGAATCAAGAGAATGTAGAATGCAAGAGTGAGCGAAGCAAGCCTTGATATTTTAGCAACCTACCTTGAATACGTTCTGTTTTCTATTGACCATTACACAGAAAGAGAACTTACTTTGTTAAGTTAAGAAAGACGAAAAGTTTAAAATCGTTTTACAGCTGTTTAGGTTTTGGAATCTGGCCTAAACTTTAGCCTTTCGAACCTTACGTACGAGCGGGTGCCCAAATTCCATTGCTCTTGCAGTCTAGATTCTATATATTATAAAGGGCTTTTTGAAGTAAAAACTTCTTTTGGCGCGTTGAACGATATTTGGTAGGGGAAAATCTTATGGGTTCGCGTGACCGAAATGCTAATGTTAACAGTATTAATATGATGTGTTGCGGTTGTTGTTCCTCGGACTGCCAATTGATATAAAAACCAGACTAATAATAATTATAATTTACAAATTATGAAATTTTAGTTTTTGATACTGCAATTAAATTTGAAAATTAAAAAAAGAACTGTTTATCTAAGCGGGATACATAGATACTAGATTCCGAAAATATACTTTAAAAATGTACTATACTTTCCATTTCGCATTTACATATTTTTAATTCTTAATCGATTATGACTATATTTTCTCGTGTTCTGTGATGTAACATGAATTGTTCAAGTTTTCACTTCTATCGGCAGTCCCCGTGAGTGCCTATGTTCTTAATTTTTTATACCTATATGCCAATGCTCATGTACCTACAGTTTTATTTTAGTAAGACAAGTAAATCATTCGAGTTCTCGACAGCTTGAATGGTTTTGGGGGGGGGTCATGGACCCCCTGCCCACCCCCCCTACTCCTCCCCCCCCTACTCCTCCCCCCTCCGGCCGCGCTTGGTACGGGGTGGGATCTTAAGTTCGATTCCCAGATCGGTCAAAGTGTTGTTGGACTTTTTTATTCGGACTCTTGTCGTAACTGCCCGGAATCTTAGAATAATTATACTGTGTACTATGTGATTCCACTTGGGATATGTTACGTTTGTAAAAGCATGCGAAACGTTACGTAATGCTACAATGCTACGTCCAGAGGTGGTTGGTGGTTGAGCTGTTTGCTTTGAATTATGAATTTCCCCTTTAGCAGTGTAAGGCAGTGGATGTTTCCAAGCCGATAAAAAAATGCAAAAATGAGACCATGATTTGAATTTATTTATTTGTAATGAAAACCCTCGTATCTGATTCAAATCGTTAACTTAAAAAGTTAAATTTTGATCATTCGTTGCTGATTCATTCACTCAATTCACTGTCAAATTGTCAATCACTCTCTGATTCTGATAACCTAACTTTCAGTTTTTATTTAATAAATTTGGCTTTTTCAAGCCAATACAGCTGTTAAATACTTATTTCGTAAATTGTAGAAGCATTTATCTTAACCAGGTAATGTATAATATATGCATAGTCACTTTGTTATGACGTCAAAGTTTATTGGCATCCAAGATTCTAATGTCCTTTGCATTTATATTTGGAGGACTATTTTTCTGCAATCGTTTTTGACGATTGTTCGAATTATTGAAATTTACAGGGAATAATGCTAAGTTCTAAATTTATTAATGCAATATCAGTGTTAACAGGTCATAATCTAATTTTAGAATAGCAGTGTAAAGTTGTTGGATTAAAAAAAGTAATTTTATTAAGGTCTTAGTAAGTTTATGATTGCTTTAGTAGGTATTATAAAGCTATTAATATTATTATATGTAAAGAGTAATGTGTAAATAGTCTGTAGTGTATGCTAAGTGGCCAGACTTCATCATTGTTCTTTTGAGTATGTCTAGTGCTTAGAAGTTAATTATCTTAATATAATATACAACTCTTTCTCACTTTCGCTGTATGTGCACTGTGCCTTCACTTAACCTTTAGGAGACAATTAATGTATTATGAGTATTTGTATATAAGGCAGAAATAATCATGTTTTTTAGAAATTGTATGATTGTCACACACAATGTTTAAAATTATATGAATGTCACATCCAATATTTGAAATTGTATGAATCCAAAGTGCAAGGACAGCACATAGATTGCTTAGAACAATATTATCATGTTAATGAATCACCAATAAATAATAAGTATGCTGATAATAATAATCCCTTATGTAGATTTCATATATTTTATTAGTTTGTAATCATTGCTAATATTTACAAAATAGTAACAATATTTAATATTGACATTATATATCCTTTGGCCGGTCCAGTCAATTGTCTGCAGGAATTAGGCAGATAGGCACATATCTGCCACAAAGTACCTATTATCTAAGAAAACACAGAATTCAAAAGAATGGGAAATATGATAGAATACATTAAAAAAAGCCTCGGCTTATTTCAGCATTAGGTTGTATCAAAGTCCACATAATTATGTCCAATACACATTTCATTTTGCATTAATCTTCGTCATAATTCTTTTACTGTAAATATGTCGCATAAAGGTTTACACAACTCAAATTTATTATTTATGTTTGATTTAATTAAATAGCTACATTTGATTGAGATTAATAGATGCAACAGATTTTCATTGTTAATTTCAGAACATTATTTTTCTTTCTTTTATATTTTATCTATACAAATAAATAAAATTAAAGTGTCTGTTTGTAAAGCAAAAATAAAAGCTTTTTACTAAATGCATATGAAAGTATAATATATGGTACTTATAACAAAAAACAATTATTAAAATTTTTGTCTGTCTGTCTGTTCTGGCTAATCTCTGAAACGGCTGGATTGATTTTGTCGAGACTTTCACTGGCAGATAGCTGTTGATGTTATAAGGAGTAACTAAGGCTATTTTTGTTTTAGAAAAATAATTAGGGTTCTGCACAAAAAAAAATAGTTATTTTTGTATCAATTTACTGACAATAACTTTTAATAACATGGTTAAACATCAATTTTAATAGGCTTTAATACTACATACCAGATACACAAAATAGTTGGACTTCTATTAATAATTTAACCATGGTTAAGCATCTTCAAGCAGAGTCGTTTTTCTAGATTTAGGTTTTCAAGGAATATTATTGGTAGTGTTGATTTTCTTGACGTGATTTACAGCGTTATAAACCTTAGTTTTGGAGTACTCCATATGATCAGTAATCTTTTTATACAACCAATCATTTTCATAGAGTGCCATAATTGTTTTCCGGGTTGATGGATCACAACTTTCCTTTTTACCCATGATTTTGAAATAATTATGCACTTTTGACTGAAAAAACGTAAGAGAAAGTAACCATAGGACAGGCGGGAAATAAAAAAAATATGCTATTTGTTTTCGAAATTCAAAATTGAGAACATGTATTTTTTGCGTGTGTAATTATTTGTCCAGCGGCCAGTACTTTTGAAATAAAGTCAATAGGGAAGTGCAGTTATTTTGATAATTGAGTAAGAATCATTAAAACCTACTAATAAAGCTATTACTTTATGGGGTTCAAAGTTGTTATCTGTAAGTTGATACAAAACTAAAAGCGACAATTAATAATAATATGTCCACAATTGAATACCTTTTCACGCATCAACCACTGAACGGATTTCTATAAAATTTGGCAAGGAGATAGATGGCATTCTGGGGAAGAACATAGGCTATTTTTGGTCTAAAAATAATACTAACGGGGATTTCTAACATCACATAACAAGATAATTTCTGACATCCATGCGGGCGAAGTTAATTAATAGATATAACTTCTAGCAAATTCAATACATTAAAGAAACAATTATTAAAGAGTGTTATTATGCTATTGCTATTCAAATGGTAAGGAACATTTGTAAATTGGTGTTGCTAATTTCGAACATGTTGATTGCAGGAACATGTCTGACCAGCAAGTGGCATCAGCGCCGGCCTCCGCGGCCGTGTCGGCGACCAGCGTGGCCGAGGAGCAGCGTTCCGGCAGCATTGCGGGAGGCACCGGTTAGTAGCGCTATAAAATCCTCCTACATTACTTTCGTGAAGAAGAGAAGAAAATAAGAGTTTGTTTGATCGCGCTAATCTCTGGAACTACCAGTCGGATTTGAAAAATGTTTTTGCATTCTATAGCTCAATTCTTGAGGAAGGTTATAGGCCATTTATCAACACGATATGACCCTTAAGAACGGAGCAACAAGAAAAGAAGTGAGACAGAACGCTAAGCGAAAATGAAGTAATAGTGCGGGTGGGCGTTGCGACGCGATGGGTTGGGTAGGAAGTTTTATAAAAATGTGGCTGTTATTTTAGTATATTGTGTATCTTATGACTTCCACGTGAACGAATTCGAGGGCAGAAGCACACACAAACCTTCCGAAATAAATTATCTAAATGATGGTGAAAACCGCATTAGGGTCACACCTGGCGAGGTGCAGCGCGGCGCGGTTGTCACTGCCAAACAAATATCAACGCTGTGTGACTAAAAATAAAGTTAAGAAATGAATAGCGCCTCTTTCCGCCTAGACGCGCTCTCGAGCTCATGGAAATTTATTTATTTTCAACCAATACAAGGTTGATATTTGTTTGGCAGTGACGAATGCGCTGCGCCGCGCCTCATCAGATGTACGCCAGCCTTTAAAATCCGTTGCGTAGTTCAGAAGAACAACGCGGTCACACAGACACGAAAAGCGACTTTAATTTTATAATACTTACAGTTAAAAAAAAAAAGTAATTAAGTATATAAGATTAAAATCATACATAAAAATTAATCAACACAATGTTACTAAACCAACTTCCCCTCTAGGAAGCGGCGGTGGCAGTGCAGTCGGCTCAGGTGGATCAGCTGTATCCGAAGAGAAGTTATACGGGGGCTGCGAAGGGCCTAACGCTATGTACGTGAAGCTGATCTCGTCTGATGGCCACGAGTTTATCGTGAAGAGGGAGCATGCGCTCACGTCGGGCACTATCAAGGCTATGCTGAGTGGGCCGGGGCAGTTCGCTGAGAATGAAGCCAATGAGGTCAACTTTAGGGAGATTCCGTATGTATTTCATAGTAATTTTAAGTTATTTGTTTTTAGATTACATAAGAATCGGCCAGAATGGGGTAATATTTGAATAAAGAAATATTTTTTTTATCCATTTTGAATCGTTGAGTGTTGCTATACCAATTTCAACCATATGGTAATGAGACTAAAGTTGTGTACCAATTGTTATCGACTTAGTTCGATGACCTTCCGGTGGCCAACTGTGAATGCCTGAACAAATAACAGCCTAAGATGAAACGAAAGTACACGAGTGTGCTTTCTAAACAGCTGCCTATTACATAACGCCTCCTGCTTCTGACTTCGGAAAATGCTGCCGCTATTTTATGTAATGAATTTCTCCTTTCCAGTTCCCACGTACTTCAAAAGGTATGCATGTACTTCACATACAAGGTACGCTACACAAATTCGTCGACGGAGATCCCCGAGTTCCCGATCGCACCAGAAATTGCGTTGGAGTTGCTAATGGCCGCGAACTTCCTTGACTGTTAAGAGTACAGCAATGTACCGATAGATGGCGCTAGTGTGACGTAAGGTTACGAGAGGTTGGTTGAGAAAAAGTTCGTAACTTTAGACATCTTGTCAGGATTGCTTTCGAAATGTGTAAGGTTAATAAATATTCATGGACGGATAACATGTTATTTTGTCACGGGTTTTATTCTGCCTAGCAATATCTATTAGCTTATTCTTTAGTCTCACTAGCGCCATAGTGATCAAACTACACGATCACTCGAAGATCATTGATCACACATCTGCAATTCGGTGTGATGTTAACATATTGTAATGATCGTAAATTATCAATAAAGACAATTCGGTCATTATCTGTGAGAGAAAATATCGGTAGACAATAGATTTTGTTACACAATAATTATATTACATCAAACATTTTTCTTGTAGTGTTTCGGACTCCTTTCAAAGTTACGTGTGAAGCAGGTACACACGCAGCGATTCGCTGGCGATTTCAAAAGCTCAAGTCCACGCTTAGATTTTGACATCGCTAGCAATAAATCTGCTCTCTAACGCCCTCTGTACACGACACAGTTTCTTTACGGTACGGAGTGTTTACCACGCCGTAGAATAATCGTGTGAGCGTGTCGGCCACAAACTTCCATAGTGATCCATACAACACTGACGGCCGTGCGTACACACGGCGAATAAACCGTAGTTTTTCACGGCAAGACAAACGTGTGTACAAAGGGCCTAAATCTGTGTGTGGATGTGAGATTTGGAAATCGCTTGCAAATTGCCGGCAACTAAAATCAGTGCGTGTGTACCTAGTATAAGACCCACGTTGCTGTTTGGGTTCATACTTTTTTTGGCCAAACAATGATTGTAGAAAGGCTGGGCATGTGAGGGACTCGCCCATGATTTCTTAAAAACAGTATCCCAAATGACCGTAGGTCAAGTCTAGTTTAATGTCTTCTGCTAATACGATTGGTTGATGTTAATGTAGTCAACCAATCACAACAGCTATATTATGATAGCAGAGATGCTGATTGGGCAGTCAGAAATGGAGTTATCGGTATCCAAAAAAATTGATTGGTTGTGGTTGGCACCATAGAGTCTCGCAGACGCTGTGTAACGTGTGTGTGGCTGTTTAACGTACGACAAGTTACGTATTGAAACTGACGGCTTTGAATGGCGTCCGCGACAGAAGTTGTGCGCTCAACGCACTTTCGGCGCCACGAATTTTATCAGTAACACCGCCTCTAGACGCTGCGCTGACGATTCCGTGCTCTGCGGTTAGCACTATATCAAAAAATTCCTGCCTATAAAAAGGGTCAATCAATCTGCCTGCCTTTTCCAAACTATGTTGGGGTCAGTTTCCAGTCTTACCGCAGCTGAATACCAGTATTTTACATGAAGCAACTCCCTATTGGACCCCCACAACCCACTTACTGGGTAACACGATACCCCTGGGTAAGATTGGTTGTCAGACTTTCGGGCTTCTGACTACCCGTAACGACTGTCAAAGATCTACAAATGACAGCCGGGACCAACGGCCTAGCGGGCTTTCCGAGGCCAGCCCCTGCAGTCTCGACATTAGACAGCAACAATAATCGGTCGCTAAGTCGTATCGTTGTCAAATTCCTTTAATAGATTTTCAACTTTATTTCGAAAGTATTGTTGAAGGTTTAAAATCTCAAAGAAATTTGACATCGATTAGACTTGACGACCGATTTTTGTCGTTATATTTGTCGAGACTGCAGGGCCTGGAGAGGTCTCGATATGCAATGTATGGTCACCCATCCACGGAGCGACCTCGGCTAGCGTTGCTTAACCTTGAAGAATGACCCGTGCGGCTGTTATAATTTAGCCACGAGGCCTACAAAAAGGGTCTGAAAGTATTAAAGTGTAGAATACAAGAATTTGTAATTAATCTAAATAATTAATCTGTTTGTTTAGCTAAAAGTCTGATGTTAAAAGTATAATTAGAGCCGCTTGTAAATAATTAAGACTGTAAATACCTACAGTTAGGGATTATTTTGGTATAAATCGACTCACTTTTAGAAATTACATATATCTTTTCGAATAAAGTGGGTATAATAGACACGCAAGTTCTTAAAATAAAAAGCGGGAATATATACAGAATGCGGACTTGTCATCTCTCATTAAATTCCAGAAAACATTTTAAAACTCTTTCTTCCAAAAATTAAGTAATGGGTGATTTCATGATAATTCTTTCCTTCTTCAATTCCAAGAATCTTTTTGTAGTAAAGTAGTGATTATAAAATACCATAATAAATGATAACCATACATAAGTATTTAAAAACTTATCATATAAAACGTAAATCTCACATTTACACAGTAGTTTGAAGATATCACATTTATAGTAAACCATTTTGTGAAATCTTGAAAACAGTTTTTCTGTAGATCCATCCACAAATTTCTGTAACCAGTATTCTTCTATACATTTCCGGACTCCTAAATTGAGCGACCGTTCATTTCTATGTAAGGTATAAAGGCCTTATACATGAAAACAATGAGTCAAAGAAAATGTTTTGATGCAGATATGAAGCTGACCTAATGCCCATCATTTTGGTGTCACCATTGTCCCGAATTTGAATTCACGACCATTTAAAAAGTCAGACCTTTATACAAAAAAAATGCAGGGTGGCTCGATTTAAAAGTCCGGGAGTATATTATTATTAGTTAGCAAATTTATATTTTTTTTGTACCTAAATGTACTTTTCAAATGAAACTTGTATAAACTCGAGAAGCTAGGATTTCATTATTTATTTTGTCAAGTGTCACTTAACATTAACCAAATCGCAATGTTTTGCTTTTTATTTTCTTTAATAAACCATACATTCTTATAGTGTGTTTTTATAAGTATGTTTATAATATTTGGCTTTTAAATCGATTAATCCCTTTCAGTACATATCTACCTATTAAGATTGGAAATAACGTATACTGCCGTCTAGCGGCAAATAGAACGAACTATCTAGTTTGATCAGCGCCATTTAATAATGGAAAATTTTAAACTTCGAGACCCAGGGGGTTAGGCTGTGCGTTGTCTTGCAGTGAATTTAAGTCTTTTTGTAGATGTAAGTTTCCTGAAAAAAGTCAATTACGTTGGTGAAAAAAATATTGAAATTGATCCATTAGTTTTTATAAAATCGCGGACATACAAACATATTAGTCATTTATAGTCAATTAAGAAGTTGTTCCATTGGCAAATTACCGCCTTCATCCCAGTACGTACGTATCAATTTACGGGCGCTGATCTGAACTGTCTCACTCATTCTTTCATTATGCGTTATATTGGAGATCAAAACCCTTAATGGTCTGAACACAGCCCTTGAGTGCTTGTCTCGGCACGCTCTAACCAGGTCCGGGGATCACACCCATGACTCCACGCTGAGTAGTCACTATGGTGGGGGTACACAAATATTATGTGAAACGTAACATGAAATGTATCATACGTTTGAAACGAACATATCGTCCAAATATATGCAATGCAACATGAAATGTAACAGACGTTGAAACAAGTTCGCCTAGGTATTGTGTTATGTTCCCGAGGTGGCGGCGCGTAATGTTCCACGCGCGCCTCTCTAAGACGTCGCGGGGGAAGTCAAACACCTCACTCCCCCCGCTCGATCAGACGGGGCCCACAGAGGCGGGCCGGCACCAGTCGGGGGCTGCGTTGAAGAGTGCTTAAGTGCCCCCGTAGCCCCCGGCGCAAGTGTGCGAGGGAACACGGGGTGAAGGACGGAGGACATCCATGAGAATTTCCAACCCGTAAACAAAAAAAAAGGTGTTGAACAACGTTACATTACATATTATGTAACATAACACACCTTTTTTTTTGTCTGCCTCTGGTCTACTGTCTGCCTGTCTGCCTCAGACCAAATTGGGCAAAAGCACCGCCGCCTGACTTGTCCCCGTAGATAATTACACTGTCGCCCAAACCTTTTAAACCGAACAGGCAGAAGTGGCAGGCACCCGTATGGGGTGTTAGTAGGCACCTACTTCTTCGGACAACCTACTCTTTCCAGAGTTCGGCAACCCGAGGCTTCTTTATTAATCCTTTTGTGAAATATTTGGAAGTTAGGAAGTGCGCTCACTGCTAAGTCGAGGCATCAATAAAATCCTCTCCCCTTCCTGATAACAATGAAACTAACCCCCTTTAGCGAGCGTATAGCCTGCGGGCGTGTGGTTTCCTCGATCACGTATTTTTTAGTTTTTTTTTTTATTGTTTTGCCACCGACTTACCAAACTGAAGTTATTTTATTTTCAGATTTGTAGTTCTTAAGTCAGTTGTTTTTATGTAAAATAAAATATTTTCCTTATTTTGTAGTTAGTTACTTCATAACATCCAAATCCGTTATAGCTATTCTATCTGGTATGTATGTACGGATGTCACTGGTAGTCTTAGATAATGTATTGTTGCGATGAACTCGAATGCCTCGGCGACCGCGTCGGACATTTATTCCAGCTCCAGAACTAAAATCCTAGAAAATAGGTTTCTAAATGTATAAGGAAATAAAACAAGAAAGAATGATTGACTTGTCCTTTATTCAATGCGTAAACAAAAACCGGTCCACCATTATCAGATATTTGGAAAATAATCTCAGGCAGCTCACTACTACAATATATGGACTACGTACTGCTTACTATAACCATTATACTTTGGAATGATATCCTGCTTAACACTAACACATTAGGAAAATCAACTTTACAAATAAACCGAAGATTCGTCAATAAATAAATTCTGATTTCATAATTACAAAACTAATCGATTTAACGTACGCTACAAATTCCATCTGAGATCTAAGCTTATAATAAAAACTTTGGATAAAAATTATAATAATTATTGACAAATTGTTTTGTACATTTTTACAAAGAAAATAAATCAAATCCGGCTGAATACTGTGTGAGAATGTATAAGGAATTAAATGCACAATGTTACAATAAGTTGTGACTTGTAAACGCACCTTACCTAACGAAAAATATACACAATATATTCGCAATAATACATTTTACATTAAAAATAATACTTTCTAATGAATTTCAAACGACATCAGTTATAATGGAAGAATTCATTCTTACACGTATGCACCAGTACTGGCTGAGTATAAAATCGGCAACACCGTTACACCAAAAATATAAAATTTGTATGAAAATAACTACAAAACTTACTCATTAGGTGCAAGTTCAAGGAATGTGCCCACTGTGCTGCGTTACATAGCCGTCCTTATTATTAAAAGTATTCAAATTTTATTGGCAATAATATCACAAATCAATATTATCATGATTTCACAATCAACAGTTCAGAGTGACGTATGAGAAATGTATGTATGATGTCTATAGAACGAACAGAGATATGTCGAACAATAATACTCACGAACAGGCAACACGACATAGTTATTTGAAGCACAACAATGCTGATGATATGTTAATAGATATCACTAGATCAACATATATTATAGACTTATATTCATGTAAATAGCGCCTTCTTTATTTGCGAATTAATTCGTAGATAAGCATTTCAGTTCAAATTCTATTAAAAAGCAGAAATCAATTATGAACTGCAGCTAAATACAGATTTAACTATCGATATCCCTATCGATAGTTAAATCGAATTAATTTAATCCTTTCCCAAGGCAGAACGCTTGTATAAATTAAGGCCATCATTTATTTAGGTATAGCTTACATTTGACTTCTTGCAACTTCGATTAGGAGACAGTAATTAGATTATTGTTTAATCACATTTTTTTTAATTAAAGGATGTAGGTATTTAATATATCCTATTATTCGTTTTGCCTTCCCACCGTCGAAAGTTATAGAACCACACTATTTACGAGAATACAATATTAATAAACGGTTATGTATATGAATTCCGATTTGAAACGAACGCGAATGGATGGATACAACGACAATTATTTGGCTCACTTAATTCGCTACTGTTAATATTGAGCATTCCTATGTCTTTTCCAAATAAGCGTCGCACTATAGAATTTAAGCGGCAAACAAAATATCTATGAGCATATCCGGGTAAGTACACTAGTCATTCTAATATTAGGTCATAGCCTATGTAAAGCTGTCCACGTCGAAAGACGGTAAAATAAAAAATGCCACTACAAGCGAAACACTTCAGGAGGTCATTCACCCCTGGTCGGTGTGACCAATGTTCTGGTCTAGAGGGATCATCTTCTTGCTGACACAGTATATTGGTGGGGAGTCTAGTTTGCCAGCTAAGGCTTGGACTCTACTCTTAACGGATTCCATAGGAGCTGAATCTACTTTGACATCATCAGAGCTTGATGAGGAGTATTGGTACGATGAGGCTTCAGTGTTGCCATATATGTGTTGCGGTTCTCTCACATTGCCATAGAGGTTGTAGTTATGTATGAGGGTTGATACCCTGTTAGGTGCGGCAGGTAAACTGCTGTGTTCTTTGGGTGGTTGCTCGGTGACGGTCAGCTGGCTGGTGGTCACTGGTTGGTTGATCTTGAAGTCTGGTTTCGGAGGAGGCGCCTCATCCTCTTGCACCGACGACTGGTTGCTTAGCACCGGGTTCTGAGGGACGCATACTTGGTTTTGCGCCGCGAACACTTCATTTTGAGAGGTCAGCGTCTGGTTTTGAGGCGTGACGACCTGCAAGAATTAATTATTCCTTTTGAATTTTTTAAACTTGCCTTTTTCCTCGTGCTTAGTAAAATTATAAAATGGATACTGACTACATACTACCGACTACATAGGAATGCTGCATGCAAAAATGTAAGAAAAATATGTTATTATGATGGGTAAAACATGCTTGTCAATATATAATTAAGGAAAAGTATCTATAAAATCTATAATAATAATTTGTCATTCAATTAAAATCGATAAAATATTGAATCAAAACTACCATTAGACCTATCGTATCGATATCAAAAAAACACTGCACTGATCAAAAAAGGATTGCCATATTTTTAAAACAAAACCGTATTAAGCCCTATTTATTTTTCTTTTAATTAAGAATTTGATCGAAACGACGCGACGGAAATAAAAACCTGACCAGTCTTATGGCCTGTTTCACCATCCCCGGATAAGATACAGTTAACTAACCATGTAAAGAATTACATACATTTTGTTCCATTGTTTATATATCTAGTGGATGAACCTGCAGCCTCCCTATTACGATCATGATGCCCAACAGGATACTAACACAAGTACAGTGTTCTATAATGAGTTTTAATTACGTAACATGTTATTTCTTTTTTTAACTAAATCTCAAATGCAACCCCCCCATGTATCATCTATTTATTAAAAACATTATTACATAAAATAAAAAGGAGAAAAATATCGGCAACCCTTTTTTGATGAGCTTGGCAGTACAGTTAATAATAAATAAAAGTTTAAGTCCAACTTACCTCATGTTCAGCATGCGACACTAACCTGCGCGTTAGGGCTGGCAGGCGGCGCGAGCGCAGCGCGCCAGTCCACGTGCGGGTGGCGCGACCTGATGCAGTCCACGACGTCCAGCAGGTTCTTAGCGTCCATGGCTAGGATGTGGGCTGCTGCTAGCATGTTTCTGTGAAAGATATGGGTCGATTTAGTAAGGGTTTAAAGATGTGCTGACGGCGATATTTAATGACATAGTATTTAGAACCGGCACCCTAATTGCGTCTATCTATCACAATCTGAATCATTTTGAAGCCTATTGCTAATCCATTGCTTCATATGTTCGAAAAAATTGTCTGCTCAACAACGTAAATAACGCAATGAATGTTGTTGAACTGTCAAAATGAAAGCATTCCAGCCAGTTTCGTTTAACTCTCTTACTTTAATTATGCAAAACAGACCGTCAAAATGCTTAACAGAATTAATTGCAATTGGCCCTCAACGTGACATTTAATAACTAACAGAGTATGGCGAAACTGGCTCCAAATGAAGTAATACTAATAATTCGTCACACTCAAACTCAAAGCATTTATTTCAAATAAACCAATTACATGCACTTTTGAGTTGTCAAGGGGTCGGTCAGTCAGAAAGATGAAGCTAGTTACCCATTCCAAAGCGTAGTAAGTACCTATGGAGAAGAACGGGCAAGAAACTCCATGGACACTCTTTTAAATCAAAATATGGTTACAAAATATTGGTTACATCGTTCATGTTGAAATTATGCATGTGAGAACGATGCAGAACGTTACAAGCACGAACATGACGTCACCAAAGCTTTGTTGAGTTTTTTAAATTATGTGTTACTGTGTTTTTTATCTGCCTTCGGAGTGGATAAAAACCTTATTATGTTATGGACTGGTACAATACGGTTTTGAACAACATTGTCCCGAGATACACCATTCAAAAGCCTATGCGACTCGAAAACGATTGATGCAATATTAGGATAAGATTTTGATGTTTCCGGCGGACGGTAAAGATAAAGATAATTTTATTTTGAAAATATAGATAGTAAATGATTACAAAAAATATAAAAGTTCGGCCATATTTTACCACATAGGCTTGCAAAAGATTTAAAACATTCAACTTATAACTAAATAATTAAATACAATTTTAAAATATTACACAATGAACTAAGTACAAAATATAATATATATATACACTAGCTTAATTTTTTTTTCTCATTTAAGAACTCCTTAATATTATAATATGCTTTCGCCACTGAGAAGCGGTTTTTGTGCTCATATGTATTTGATTTAGACGTTACTTACTTAGTGTACTCATGCTGCAGCGTGGTGTTGTGGTACTGTATCGCGAGCCGCATGGCCTCCACCAGCGCCGCCATGTCCTTGCTCAGCACCTGGTGAGCCATCTCCACCTCCCTGAGAATATAAATCACAAATATTAACATACGGGTTCAGAAATTTTATATGGCATGCCACAACGGCTTCGGGGCCACCGAGGAGTACACTACTAAAAGTTATCCTTAAAAACAGAAGGTCATTTCATGAACGCTCGTCGATTATTCTAATTTATACCTTTTTACAAACACATGAGAGTCACATGCCGCGCGCTTGTGGTATGAGTAAGGTGAGTTTATAAAATCGTACCTTTTGTTGTTGTGCTGAGATAAGGACACCTTACATGTGTGTGAAGTTTCAACGAGTAATTTAATTTAATTTTGGCTATTTTCTTTTTAAATAAGTCAAGTATTGAAAAATACACGGTAATTCATAGAAGATATTGTAATGGCTTTACCACGTTAAGGTTGATTGGCACTTGCGCGTCGAAATTATATTATATTTCTACAAAGACTTTCAACAAGATTGATATAAGCTTTACGGTTAGCATATTATGTTACAATACAGTTTTCCTTTTGCATCATCGTTATCGCCGATAGAATGTCACTTTGTTCAGCCTGCAAGGTCTATTTGGCTTTCAAGACCAATGTGACAGTCAGATAATTTCAACCTAGTTTCAATTTACTGAGAATGGTTGTCAAAAGATCTAAAGCAATTACGTCGTCGACTGTACCATGTCACCATACACCCAAGTTCACTACACACCTCTGCGCGTGCTGCGGGAAGGGCACGACCACCTTGTCCACCGTGGCGCACAGGTCGCGCAGCTGGCTGCCCACAGCCCGCACGGCCGCCAGCACGTCGACTGGACCATGTCACCATACACCCAAGTTCACTACACACCTCTGCGCGTGCTGCGGGAAGGGCACGACCACCTTGTCCACCGTGGCGCACAGGTCGCGCAGCTGGCTGCCCACAGCCCGCACGGCCGCCAGCACGTCGACTGTACCATGTCACCATACACCCAAGTTCACTACACACCTCTGCGCGTGCTGCGGGAAGGGCACGACCACCTTGTCCACCGTGGCGCACAGGTCGCGCAGCTGGCTGCCCACAGCCCGCACGGCCGCCAGCACGTCGACTGTACCATGTCACCATACACCCAAGTTCACTACACACCTCTGCGCGTGCTGCGGGAAGGGCACGACCACCTTGTCCACCGTGGCGCACAGGTCGCGCAGCTGGCTGCCCACAGCCCGCACGGCCGCCAGCACGTCGACTGTACCATGTCACCATACACCCAAGTTCACTACACACCTCTGCGCGTGCTGCGGGAAGGGCACGACCACCTTGTCCACCGTGGCGCACAGGTCGCGCAGCTGGCTGCCCACAGCCCGCACGGCCGCCAGCACGTCGACTGTACCATGTCACCATACACCCAAGTTCACTACACACCTCTGCGCGTGCTGCGGGAAGGGCACGACCACCTTGTCCACCGTGGCGCACAGGTCGCGCAGCTGGCTGCCCACAGCCCGCACGGCCGCCAGCACGTCGACTGTACCATGTCACCATACACCCAAGTTCACTACACACCTCTGCGCGTGCTGCGGGAAGGGCACGACCACCTTGTCCACCGTGGCGCACAGGTCGCGCAGCTGGCTGCCCACAGCCCGCACGGCCGCCAGCACGTCGACTGTACCATGTCACCATACACCCAAGTTCACTACACACCTCTGCGCGTGCTGCGGGAAGGGCACGACCACCTTGTCCACCGTGGCGCACAGGTCGCGCAGCTGGCTGCCCACAGCCCGCACGGCCGCCAGCACGTCGACTGTACCATGTCACCATACACCCAAGTTCACTACACACCTCTGCGCGTGCTGCGGGAAGGGCACGACCACCTTGTCCACCGTGGCGCACAGGTCGCGCAGCTGGCTGCCCACAGCCCGCACGGCCGCCAGCACGTCGACTGTACCATGTCACCATACACCCAAGTTCACTACACACCTCTGCGCGTGCTGCGGGAAGGGCACGACCACCTTGTCCACCGTGGCGCACAGGTCGCGCAGCTGGCTGCCCACAGCCCGCACGGCCGCCAGCACGTCGACTGTACCATGTCACCATACACCCAAGTTCACTACACACCTCTGCGCGTGCTGCGGGAAGGGCACGACCACCTTGTCCACCGTGGCGCACAGGTCGCGCAGCTGGCTGCCCACAGCCCGCACGGCCGCCAGCACGTCGACTGTACCATGTCACCATACACCCAAGTTCACTACACACCTCTGCGCGTGCTGCGGGAAGGGCACGACCACCTTGTCCACCGTGGCGCACAGGTCGCGCAGCTGGCTGCCCACAGCCCGCACGGCCGCCAGCACGTCGACTGTACCATGTCACCATACACCCAAGTTCACTACACACCTCTGCGCGTGCTGCGGGAAGGGCACGACCACCTTGTCCACCGTGGCGCACAGGTCGCGCAGCTGGCTGCCCACAGCCCGCACGGCCGCCAGCACGACGACTGTACCATGTCACCATACACCCAAGTTCACTACACACCTCTGCGCGTGCTGCGGGAAGGGCACGACCACCTTGTCCACCGTGGCGCACAGGTCGCGCAGCTGGCTGCCCACAGCCCGCACGGCCGCCAGCACGCCGCCCGCGCCCGCGCCGCCGGCCGCCGCGCCCGCCAGGCGCATCACGCAGCGCACCACGCCCGTCGTGGCGCAGTACACTGGGTCCGTGTTGGTGGAGCCATTCTGGGGAGGAAGGAGGTTGGATGTAAGTTTGTGGTACTTATGTTTATATATCTACCATCCCGCCTTGGCCCCGCGCGATGGCTAACGGCCCACCCCCTCTCACCGAGAGGAGACCTGTGTCCCAGTAGTGGGAACATTATAGGCTGATTAGGATGTTTATACACAGTGACATTTGAATCACAGTTTTGATAGAACAAACGTTGTTCAGACCATGGTCTACTATCATTATATAGCATCAAATATGTATTTAAACTAAAGTAAACTAGGCGTTCTCAAATTAGTCTTATGTTACTCAAACGTGTTCAAACACTAACCGTAACATCAAAGTACTCATCGCGGTAGCGATATGGCATTCAAAAGTGTTATTAGGAGTCCACGTGGACTACAAGGATGTCCGGCCAATGCGGGCCGAAATGCAAATAAATCTTAGATGCTTAGATCTTACATGCAATCGCGCGAAGTACCGCTCCACCCATTTCTTTTGTTGACTGCCGCTGATCGGCTGAGCGTGCCGCCCGGGCGGTAGCCACTCTACCGAAATCTCTCGAGCGAGCGACGCATATGCATCCGATATATTAACGTCACAGGCACGCATAGCGCGTTTTTTGTGAAAATGAGTTCTAACTATTCGAATGTGGAGTGGTTGGATATGGTGCGTTTTTACGTAATTGCTGGTGACAATCTGGCGGAAGGTAGGCGCATGTACTCTCAACCAGATAAGTTAGCGACGCTGCGCAGGGGAGGGGATCTCGAACCCTCAGATTCCCAAACCTGCTACAATACTGGCAGCTTCACAGCGGCTACTGGATCACGGCCAATTAAATTAACGTCAGCTATAATTTCTGACGGTCCTAAGCCCGATAAGTATGAAGGGAAAATTGGAATCAATGTTGTCTTGGTGCCCACGGAGCTAACTCGGTTTTGTGGTTAGTTTTTTGTCTTGTTCCTGTAATATGCCAATAAATAAATAATACCTAATAAACTAATAGCCAGAACATACCTACCAAAGTTTGCCATAGCCAAAGCCAGACTAAGCCATAAAAATCTGTTTTAAAGTAGCCACTTATCAGTGATAAAATACCTACCGAAGTTAACTTTCGTATTTTTTTAGTAAGACGTACAAAAATAAATTCTTACTAAATTTCGTTTATGGAGTGTACATTTCCCTGTAAACAATGGTGTCTGATGCGTGAGCCGCGCGCAGCGCCACAACTACCTGCTTTGAGACGCGAGCGCCGCCGCCGCAGTGTCTGTTTTGTAGGGAGTAACGATAATCCCGACATTTTTAACTTTGCCTTTTTTTGGTTTTATCGAAAACCAATGAGGTTTTTTTTTTATTGGATGCTATAGATTGGTAGTAGACCATGGTCTGAATAATGTTTGTTCTAGCAAAACTGTGATTCAAATGTCACCGTGTATATTTTGTTTTATCAAAGAGATATGATTTAAAGCCTGATTTATATCAACATTATGATCAGCCTACAGCAGTCCACTGCTGGACATAAGGCCTCTCAAATTCCACGCCATTCTGCTCGATTCTCGGCAACTTTCATCATTGCCTGAAACATAATTAGAAGCAACAATAAGAGTTGCAAGTCATTTGTTGCATCAATTGTATTGTGTGCCACAGGCAAGGAACTTGCATCGTGTACTCAATACTCAATATATTTATTGCTTCCCCATGGTGAACTTTGGGTGTAGATTACAAAAATATGACCATTGATGACCCTGTCGGGCACAGCAAAAGTAGGAGAAAGGAAGAAGGCTTTTATTTGACTAAGTAGTTGTTAATATAATTACATTGTGATTATTCTATTAAAAAAAAAAAAATGTTATTTAAATATTCATTGATATTGTAATAGCATTTTAATAATAGAAATCGATTTAATTTATTTATGAATGTATTAAATTTTGTAAATTGTGTAAATGGGGCTTACAAGTATGATGGTACAATAAAATTTCTGTTACTAATAAAATCGTCTCCAAAAAAGGGTTTGAAAGTAAAAGGTATTGTAATTTTTTGTAGCATCGGTAGCTGTTAATGAGAAGATTATCATGGAAACGTTATTTTAGCAATGACAGCCGAATGACGCATCCACCACGCCCGTAGTGGTGTAGTACACTGGGTCCGTGTTGGTGGAGCCAGTCTGGGGTAGGAAGGAGGTCTGTAGTTGCGCGACAGCAAGGTCAGGGTTATGTTTTTCTATCGCGTATCTATGTTTGTATGTGGGATTCATTATACCCTCGTTTTTTTTTTATGGATTTAGGTTTCTATATCCGTCACGTCTGCGGAGTTTCGCTAGCTAATTTTATTTGAACCCGTATACGGGAAGCACGGACATCGGCGCACAACCTGATACCATGGTTTCACTACATAATTTTGAACACCCTGCATTGAAATTTGTTGTAGGGGATAAAACAATATTTCTCTGTTCCATACATTTTGACCGCTTGGGCAAATTTTTATTGTAAAGTCAATTAAAGAAATCATCATCAGTCATTAATTGTTAATTGTCACCATAACAACTAACAATTGATCAACTGTAATTGTGAAAACTTACAACTAACAATTGATCAACTGTAATTGTGAAAACTTACAACTAACAATTGATCAACTGTAATTGTGAAAACTTACAACTAACAATTGATTAATAATTGTTAATCGTGATTTGATACAGTTAACAATTAATTCATTTTCAATTGTATTATGAATTAAAATAAAAACTAACAATTAAAAAGGACTACTGTACGGGCCTGGTGCGTGGACTGGTATCATAACAAAATGTGTAAGTAAGACACTGAAACACGCATGTTAAAAAACACTGATATTTATAATCATCAATGATTTTAATTTAACCTGTACCCTAATTACATAACATACTATCTATCACAATCAGAATCATTTTGAATCCTATTGCTAATCCATTGCTTCGTATGTTCGAAAAAATTGTCTGCTCAACAACGTAAATAACGCAATGAATGTTGTTGAACTGTCAAAATTAAAGGCATTCCTACTGTTAGTAACCCGGATATTTGTATTTTATGAGTTGGGAATATTGCCGGTCAATCGACGAAACATAAAATAGAATTGCAATGTCTATGCCGTGATAAGTAATCCAACCAAAAATGAATGAACGAACGGAAATTGTATAGCCAACTTTTTTACACTACATTACGATGCGTAATACTTTCTTGTCTTTGAATTTTGTAACATTTGACATTTCATTTTAATCGTATTTTTGTGGTTTCCGTGGACATTTAGTTTATTGATTGACGGAAACGTCATTTAAGGAAAAATATGTTTTAAGTTTTTTTATAATTTGTATTTATTTTTATATGAGTTCATGAATAAATTGCCTGCTGATAAAGTACCGAATTTTCACTTACTAAAACGTCGAACAATATAAAATACAAAAATAGGTTATCAGCGGTACCTTAGAACGTCAATTTATTATGACATTAGTAACACCAACCCAGAGTTTAGCGACTTAAATCTCCCACATTGGCGGGTTGAATATTTAAAAGTTTAACTCTAGGTTTACCTCTAACTCCTGGTGGGGCAAGATGAATTATTTCATAAACCCTGAGTTAGCTGTTAACTCTCGAGTTATTTAGGATAACCCATGAACGCGCAAGTGGGCCTAAGTATTGTTAGTGAAGTCTTAGAACTGTAACTTTTAAATGGGCTTACCTTTTCTTCACTGGGCGGTCGTTCTTTAGATACGGTATTCGCTGGACTCGTTTCAGCAGAGGTAGCTGCTGTAATACAAAGATCAGTGTCATTACAAGCTTTTATTAAGGCGGAACCTTCAGGGTAGCCCGCGAAATTCAAATTTTGTTACGTTTGTTGCAATTTGTAGGTCACTGTCAGGTTGTATTTTGATTAAAATATGATTCGCGACCGTAACAAATACGGCTTTACAGAATTATAATCATTAGAATCAGCAATACGTCTCTATAAGTTCATATTACCCTATTGAATGACTATTTCATGAAATCATGACATTTGAGGGCAATTCTAACTTAAGGAGTTGGAGGAGGAATTTTGTGTGTACATTCAGATACAAGTTACTTGTTAATGAATAAATGACTATGACTATGAACTGGCTTTATTCATATATGGTTTCGGTTACAAATCAGTAAACTATTTGCCGAACACTTTTTATTTATCAAAATATTTTCAGTGTGTGTCGCACACAGTATAATTTGAACTAATCTTAGGTTGTAGACAGAAATTTTAACTGACTGTAAAGCAAAGAGGTTATGTTCAAAACAATATTTACCTGATTGTGGTTGACTAGACGCTCTCGGTTCATTGGTATTATCTGATTTCTGTTCGGTTCCCGGGTCAGACTCGGTCGACAATTGCACGTTGGATAGACGCTTTTTCTGAAAGAAAATACACAACACATTATTTTTCATACATTTTTATAAACTTATTGGTAACAAGCCGTGCGTCTGATGGGATTTCACATCGGAAAAAATTACAAACATCCATAAAAACTTTCATCTCCTATTTAACACATTTAGGGGACGAATTTTCTAAAAACCTTTCTTAGTGCTACATTTTTACAAAAGGAAAATGCAATACTTCTATTTCTAGATCCAGCGGTTTAGGTTGTGCCTTGTCCGTCATACTATACTTTGATCGAAACCGCTGTACCGCGCCTTAAGAATGCGTGGCGAGGTGCGGGGCGTGACGCCGTGAGCGTTGACGAATGAGCGGCCTGCCCGGCCGCCCCGTCGCGCCGCGCACATACCTTTTTTTTTTTTTGGTTTGGATATCACCAAATGACCTCTCCCGCTCTGGGCGAAGCGGAAGGGCGTGTCAGACTCTTACTGAATAAAACCCACCCGTGTTCCTTCAGTTGCCTGTGCGCCAGGACCCCGGTAACTCTTTCGAACAATCCGCGACCCCGGCAGGCATCGGCCCTATCGGACCCCGTCAATCATGCTGACATCCCTTTGAGGCGCGCGTGGAACACGTTGCGCCGTCGCCCCGGGCCTGGTCCTTACCGGACGTCGAGCTGCCCATTGCTCGCCGTCCGCAGGCCCGCGCCTTGGGTGGCCGGGAGTCGGCTATCGACTCCCGACGCCCAGGGTGTCTCCTCCTGCGGCGACTAGGAGCGTGAGGGCGCAATGATTGCCTCTCCCTCACGCGCTCCGCCTCCTCCTTCGCGAGCATTACTGTTTCGCAGAAGGAGATGACGGCTTCCCATTTCCTCTCGCTCCGTACCATGGACCGCGCACATACTGAGGGCGCGGTACAGCGGTATCGGTCAAACTATAAGAGGGAAGCGCCAGGTTGCCCGCGATCTTCAAATATTCTTACGTTTTTTGCAATTTGCCGGTTGTATATTGAACAAAATGTGATTAACCATAACAAGTATGCATTTACAGAATCATAATAATCAATACAAGTTCATATAATCCTAGTGAATGAAAATTTCATATCAATCAATAGGATTATATGAACTTAGCCCTCTAATTTGTATTGATGGTTATAAACCTATTTTGCGTTCTTTCTTTCCTTCCCTGTTTATTTATTTTTTCAAACTATGCTTGTAATTGCAGCTAATCATAGCAGCTTGAATAATCATTTGTAAGTGGACGTTTTTGATTTGTTATTTTATGTATGGTGTCGTACTAACCAAGTTCTCTTCCTGCATCTGCAACCATCGCCTGTCTTCTTCACTCTGATGCTGCTGTCGCGCTAATTCAGCCAACAGTCGCCTTTCTACCGCTTGCTCGCTGTCGCATTCCGGACTCTGTGTATACGGAATACGAGCTATAACCGATTGCAATTCTTGAAAAGCAAGTATCCAACAATTGGGAAAAGAGATTGGTAAAACAATCCAAACTTTTTATGATAAAATAAAAAAAAAAATTTTTTTTTTAATAGTGCAATATAAAGCTTAAACGTGCATGAACGGGGCTTAATTTCTATACCTTTTCATAGAACTAACATTGCTGTTAGTGACGTTGCCAATTTCCAGATTTTGTACAAATATTAACATGTTTTTAGTAAATAAAAGTAAAATGTTATAAACCAGACATGTATACCGAAAAGTTTTTGAGAAATTTTGATAATTACAACCACAATGTTAGTTCATTTATTTAAAAAAAGGAAATCACTTGTTAAAAATTCAAATACTTCAAACATTTTTTTTTACAAGTGATTTCTAAAATAATAAATAAAAAATAGAAACCGACACTCTACCGGAGAAACCCAAAATCTGAAAACAAAAAACAAACCAAAGACAAAATAAAAAGAATTGCAAAGTAAAAAAAAAAACTCATTTACACACACATATGTAAATAAATAAGTTTTTTTCATATACAGTAACAGGGAATAGGATTGGATATTTACAGCGTAAGTATAACTATGGAACGAATATTTGTATAAACTTGAGACCTACTCTCGTTCTGTCTTTTTGAAGCCTCATTTGGTCGTCGATCAGTAATTCTGTTTCATCAATCAGTAATTCTGTTTTATCGATCAGTAATTCTGTTTCATCGATCAGTAATTCTGTTTTATCGATCAGTAATTATGTTTCATCAATCAGTAATAAATCAATCCTTGGCAGAATATTTGACCACAGATTATTTATGGAATAATATCTCTTTAGAATTGAACTCTCAAATCTAGTTTTAAATCAAGATTAAGGCATCTACTTATAATACTGGTTCATATAATTATAAAAATATTTTATAATTGAAATAGGTATGTATGTTTAGGTTAAGGTCTATGGGCCTACGTCGCCTGAAATAAATGGATTATTATTATTATATAACTTAGTTTTTTTTTCGTAGACATGTAAACAATTTATTCAACTGAAATAATGAATGAAACTATCAAAGAATAACTAAGTTTGCGCAACTATGTAGTTTCATAATGTAAATTCTGCTTTAATAATGTCAAGTGACGGTTTGATTATGAAAGTTTAATTATAAAAGCATAATTGCAACTATTTCAAACTTTGTTCGAAAGATTTGCGGTCTCAAAACATTGAGAGTAAGCCTACTTATTTATAAAAAATATGAGCGACCTTGTGTCTTAAATAAACTGTAATACCTTCTACCACTTTTATGCATCACTCTTCACGTTCCTAGTCGTAACAAGCATGCATACTCTAGTATCTACACACACATACTAATTACTAAATACTTTCGCCTCTATGGTGTTCATGTTTAATGCAAAACTTGATGGATTAAACTAAAATAATATTTAACCAAAAGTACGGCTATGTAATATTTAATAACGAATTTAAAAGTACATATACACAAGATAATTAATTCAAAATTAGGAACGTACTTATATTCTCAATAATTATCAGTTACATTTTCTTGAATGCAAATTATTACTTTTATTATCCTCAAAATAGCAACGGTTTTAGTATAATCCATCACTATTTGTTTTGCAAGTACCCAGAACACCAATAACATGCCCTCCAAAAGTCATTAAATAAAACGATGCTTTCAATCCATTCACCTGCACAGGCTGTGCCACTCCGTGAACGTGCGACACTCCGGTCGACACTCCTGGCACGGCGCCGTGAACCGGCATCACACCGTGTCCGGCACCGGACGGCCCGGACACGGCTGGAGCCGGCGCTAGGGCCGAAACCACGGCCGGTTGACACTCCATCCGTGAAGCGAAGATCACAGACGCGTCGGTCGGCTGTACCATCGCCGGACGGTACGCCGGACCGGCAAGTTGAGGCGCCTGAGAACTCGCCACCTGAGCCCTATACATCATAGGTTGTGCCCCAGACACACCGTGCGTATATATCTGCTGACCTCCGTACGACATTGGCGGGACCACGCCCATTGGTTGTGATGTAAAACCTTGGGCTGATTGGAAGGGTTGTGGGCTTGCTGAGCGAAGAAATCCAGGTGGAACTTTCGATGGCCGTGCCTGTCCGGGGGAGTATGGTACTCCTTGTACCACTCCAACTGGGACACCATAAGCTGATGAGGGATGAGAGGCCGCCATACTACTTTCTCGTCTATACTGTGGTCGAGCCATAGCTCTCTGCGCCGCTATAGCCACGCAACTCTTCACGTTGTCCCCTCCAAAATCATATATCTCTTCAACCAGAGCCGGTTCCGGCTGTGTGCGCATTTTATTCATCACACTGGCTGCTAATTGTGCGTTCAAAGCTCCTTGGACAGCGAACTGACCTACATCTTGATCTCTACGAGTCCTAGGGGGAGGGGACGCGGGTACCGAATGCTGACGAGTAAACGGCGCGATCGGGACTGGTGAACCGCGGTGGGAGAGACTTCCCCTCGCATTACGTTCTAACGATCCCATACGAATGGGAGCTCTCTCGGCACTAGATAAAGTGCTTCTAGTATTCCTTTCTAAAGACCGAACGCGGCTAGCATAAGTCTCGGGCACTTCGGGCTCAACGGCCGGGGAAGGAGACGAAGTCTCACACGGGGACACAGGAATATTCTGACAAAGATTGTCACAACTTTCCCTCGCACCTACTACAACTGTCAGGGTCTCATCGGGGGGTTCAGACGGGGTGGGGGCGGGGACTATAGGATCCAGCTTCTGTAAGCTAGCAGCAGGAATGGGGGCGGTTTGGAGAGGAATGTCAATTTTCTCGTCAGGTCTAGGGTGTATGATCTTGTCAACGATGTCGTGGGTTTCCGGTAGGGTCTCGGCGAAGTCTACGGAGACTGTGTTGAATACCGAGGCGGGCGTGGTGTAGGCCTGCGGGTGGATGGCGCGCGCTTGGTTCTCTCGCAGCAGGTGAGCTAGGACCAGCGGGTTTTGAGCCACGATGTAGGTCTGGGCCGCGTTGCCACCGGCTGGCTGGGTTGTGGTGTCGCTTACTGTTGACAAACCGTTATTATTAGATGCCTCTCTTGCTTTTCTGTTGCTGTAAAGTAATTACTCAAAACGAGAATCCTTTTTATTTTAAAAATATTCGTGGAGTAACTTTTGTCGTTGAGCAGACGAAGTTTAAATCATTATATTGCATTGAATTCAGATGTATTGTCAAAATGAAAGGGATTTGCATTCCGGGTGAGTAACATAATCAACGTGGAGCCCAAAATTACTAATACCCGTTCTCACTAACATTTGGCGACACCGTAATGCCGATTTTCAACGCTCGATTTAGCGCCGAGAGTTGACTCTCCGCCGTGTAATACTATTTAGGCATTCATTGTGATGTCACTTAGTGTTAGCGAAAACGAGCATATAAAACTCTTGCAAAAAAGATCAGTCTTTTTCCTCGAAATTTAACTTTTAAATATGTAATTGTTCGTTTTTTTTTTTTAAACGTTAACGTTATTTATTTACCAGCAATATTATTGGAAGGTCGCTGCGGCTTGGGCGGCGGCTCCTCGCTGAAGGACGCGGCCGCCACGCGCCTGTTCTCGCGCCGCATCGTCTCCCACGCCGAGCTGCGCTCCTCTTGCAGGATCTCGCTGTCATAGAAGACATCATTATAAAGAACGCTAGGTGTATTCATGTTTATTATGAGCATGAGATAGCAAACATTATGACTGAATATAAATGGTACAGGTGATACTAATATAATTATTTTCCTATGAAGAAAGTAAATAAGGAGAATTAAAACTGGGACAATATTTAGGTACGACCAGCAGACTCTGGACAGTCATTCGTTGATTGGCTTTTGATCATGAGCAGTGATCGGAGTAGGTAGATTGAACTGGGGTCATTGATCCGAAACGTATATATTACTATGGACATTCCTCCGGAATTGGTGGATTATTAAAAAAAAACCGGAACTTATGTAGGAATTGTATTCTGCCAGAGTGGAAGGAGTCATTTGATGATTTGCCATCCTCAAAAAAAAGGTAGGAATTGTAATAAAATGAGCAATTTTATTCTTTATTATTCTTCCTATTTTTTTTTTTTGTCACGATTTAACAAAACCCAACGACCAATCAGAACAAAGGATCATGGGTGGTATAATAACCGGTTATCAGAACAATGCGTACGCCCGCCGGAAATACTAAATCCGGAAATACCGGAATTACTTTCCGGAAAAATGGCTTATCCATGTTATTCTTTCTGTGTGCATTTATGATACAAGTATTAAAAATCAATCTACCTACTCCGATCACTGATCATGACGGTGCCAACCAATGTCAAGCTAGTGCTT
The DNA here is from genome assembly GCA_916610205.1 of Griposia aprilina. NCBI lineage: Eukaryota > Metazoa > Arthropoda > Insecta > Lepidoptera > Noctuidae > Griposia > Griposia aprilina. The sequence continues at coordinate 13,222,487 of OU744304.1, read as the reverse complement.
CAAGTATGTTGCCCAGGCTGCTAGCCTATAATTACTGTGGCAACTTGACCTTTGATATAACAATATGCAGTACTTTAAATGCAGTTATTAAATTAAATCACTGTTGAGTTAGGATGTATGTATTCTACGTGACAGTGATTCAACCGTGAGGTTTGTAGGTCCTTTTTATTGGATCCTTGGGGGTTTAAGGCAAATTGTACCTTAAATGAATATACTCACAAGAGCGTCTCCTTCAGCTGGTGCGCGGCGGGCCTCTGACTGGGCTCGTAGGCCCAGCAGCGCGACATGACGGAGTACAAGCGAGGGGGGCAACGGGGAGGCAATTGTAGACGTTCTCCGTTCTCTAGCTTGCCGATGACGTCATTGTTCTTCACGCCACTGAATGGTTTTACACCGAGCATCAGGATTTCCCACATGCATACGCCTGTGGGGAGAAAATGAGTTTTATAAATGGTTAGGACTAAAAGAGGGCTTTGTAGGAGGCCTTATATTATATATATATGTGTGAGGCCTTATATTACAAGTTCTCACACATTGTACATACTTGGTAACCATGCCTATAAGGTTTATTAGCATGAATGCCAAGTATGTATAATGTTGAGGAAACAAAATAAAATAATTTTGAAGCAGTAATAAAATTCTACTAGTGTACAATTTCCTCGTGATTTTACTTTGTGTTCTAAAAAAATATATAACATGCAACCTCAGGAAAAAGATGGGTTGAACTCAAACTATATTTAAACAATTTATTTACTGTATAACTAGTAGCAAAATATGCAGATATTCTCAAAGGAATACATACCAAACATCCAAACATCCGACGCTGAAGTAAACCTCCTAAAGTTGATGGACTCTGGTGCCATCCACTTGATGGGCAGTTTGCCGCGAGATGCCTTGTAGTACGACTTGTCTTCTACCATCTTTGATAGGCCGAAGTCTGCCAACTGAGGTAAAGGAAAAACGAAATTATGTCATTGTTTTAACAGCACGAGAGATATCATAGATTAGACCTCATATTTTAGCTAACGTTAGTTAGGACAAGAGGCTGAGAGTATCAGGACAGACTTCGAAACATTGAAATATCGTAGTTAACAATTAATAATAATAATAAAAAATATAAAAAATAAATAAAAAATTATAATGATAATAAATAAATAATAATGATAATAAATAAAAAATAATTGAAGATAATGGATGATTGATTGATTGATGTTGATAATTTTATTTTATTTATTAATTTTTTATTATTATTTGTAATTAATTACTGAAATCACCAAAACGATTGTACAGGCATGAGCACTACTATGTATACACTTAGCAACTTCTAAATGTGATTTTCTCCTACTGTATTGATTGTAATTTTATGCTGTTAAGAACATAGTATTTTGGAACCTATACTGTTATGAAATAGGTCATAACTCAAAGTTGCAATTAGTAATTATTTTTATTTGACTGTAATTTATCTAAGTAAGCATATTAATTTATATCTTAATTTTACTTGGCGGCTTGGGTCAGGCTATGTGCCCCAAGCCGGCCCCGGGCTGGTGGCGCGCCCCTACGAGACATACGTCGCGGGGAGTGTTACATCTCACCCCCCCGCGGGCCTGCGGGCCGGCACCAGCCTGGAATCGTGGAAGGCGCACAGGTTCCCATGATCCCTAGTGCAAGTGTGGGAAAGGAACACCAGGTCGGTTTTTAGTCAGTAAGAGTCTGACAGACCCTCAGGCCGCCCTAGGGCGGAGGACATTCATGAGGATTTAACAACGCGAAGCAAAAAAATAAAAAGCCTATGTAACCCGACCCAAGCCAAGCAAAAAGATTTAAACTGAACGTGTTTTCTGTTTGTACAATTTCTACTATAAGAGATACTAACCTTCACACAAGTAGGCGTGGACACCAGCACGTTCCTGGCGGCGATGTCTCTGTGAACGAACTTCTTACTCTCGAGGTAACTCAGCGCCGTTGACAGCTGGTAGATGTACAGGACTAGCGTGCACGTTTCTAGTCTGGAACAATAGAAATACATACTTAAACAACAACCAATTTCTAGTCTATTTTTGAACTCTATCTCCCTTACTATAAGACTATACGGCAAAAATATATTCTGTAAAACACATATTTATTTATGGCAACGATTTATGATTTAGTTTACATACCTTATGTTTATAAAGAAATAATACTTGATCTGCCAATAAAAATCTATCAAAATATTTATTCACTGCTACAAGGACGTTGTCAGTGTGACAGGGGAGCGCTATTAGTAAACATTTGTGTAATTGTTTTGTGAAATTTGTCGAAAAAACAAGATAGCAATGTTAGTGCAGATGGTGGCCATGCGGCCAAAGAACCTTGTAGCGCTACATACGACAATCTTCTACAAGATGCATGGTAGCAGCTGATAAAGAACTTATCAAGACATTTCCTATGTCTAGTTTTATTAATTAAAATCTCCCTTACAACTATCATTACAGGTGTATACCTAACGCGATAGCGCGGTCTTAAAATTAAATTACAATTTAAAACTTTAAAAACGTAAAACACACAATATTTAAAATTACAACAACATAAAGCCTACTCTAATCTACAATATAACATAAAGAAAACAACAGTATTTTTGCGAATTCACTCAAATGGCATGTAAATACATCAATCTTCACATGAAGATCGTTAATAACCCGAATTGCGCGGGTCAATGGTGTTTTCGCGAGAATGGTGTTTAAAATAAAATACATAGAATAATTATAACCAGGACCACGACTTAGTCACCTGTATCCGTCAAGGGGGTGATTCCACCCGTCATTAAAAAAAAAACAAATTCCTATACAACAGTAACAGACAATTTTTTTTTATTTGAGATGGGTTTGCTCTTGACTCTTAGTCTAAGTCAGAGATGACAGAGACAAAGTCGACGATGGAGTGAGTTTATCTAGAAGAAGCCTGTTCACTCTCACTTTGAAGAGATTTGGGTTGTATGCGGTTGGAAACACAGGCGCAGGTAGAGAGTTCCACTCTTTTGCTGTGCGCATTATAAAGGACAGGTATTTCGATGCAGGTGTGTTTTTTTTATACAATCAGCACCCTAATTACGTAACACACTATCAATCACAATCTGAATCACTTTAAAGCCTATTGCTAATCCATTGCTTCATGTTCGAAATATTTGTCTGCTCTACAACGTAAATAACGCAATGAATGTTGTTGAACTGTCAAAATGAAATCCATTCCTACTGTTAATGTGTTACGTAATGACCCCGCAGACCAGGTATGAGTTTCATAGCGAAAGTTGTTTAGAATGACGTGTAGAATCACCCTTTTGGCGGATACAGGTGACTAAATCACCACCCTGTACAGTATAACTCGTATTACTTAATAGTATTTTATTTTATGAAATAAACCTACCAACAACATAAAAACTCTAAGGCCCACTTGCATGAAAAACTTAACTCAGAGTTAGTTGCAAATACGAGGTTAAATTGACAATATTGTATGACAAACTGTCAATTTAACTTCGTAACACACACATAACATCACGCCTGTATTCCCCTAAGGGTTAGGCAGAGCTACCTATAGCACACCCACATTTCGCCAGTTATGTTTAAGTCCCATGTAATGGGGGGCGATCCTATTGCCATGAACCGGGCACAAATCCATACTCCGGGCTGCTACCGAGAAATTCCAGATGGAAAAACCCAATAACACTTTGCCCGACCCGGGAATCGCACCAAGAACCATTAACCACCACCACCACCAACCACCATCACCATCGAACCATTTAACTTCGTGTTAGCAACTAACTCTCGAGTTAAGTTTTTCATGCAAGTGGGCGTTAGTTTCCCTGCTGTAACTAACCTGTGTGCATTCTGCTGCAGATAGGCCCTCATCTCGCCGAGCGTGGCGAGCTCCATGACTATCCAGATAGGCGGGGAGCTGCACACGCCCACCAGACCGATTATGTGCGGGTGCGAGAACTGCTGCATTATGTCTGAAATGAAATAAAATAAGTGTTTTAGTCTGAAAATAACTTATTTCTTCTTGGACTGAAATTCAGCAAAAATAAAACAATAATATGAATATATCAATCTGAGTAAACCATTTAGGTTTTTTTTTTAAAATTGCTTATTTGTCTTCTATGCTAGATTATAATTGATTATTAAAAACCTGTTTTTTATCAATAATAAAAAGATATTGTATTTTTAATACGTTGTGGTTTCCTAGAACGCCCCCAGACGTAATAACAAGAACATTTCTATTGCGTGACGTTCAGTGTCCGGCAACCGATTAAACTTCGTAATTCCCTGCACAAATGCTGCAGACTGATGGTCAGCCATATTCGATTTCCGCAATTCTCTCTCTCTTGGAGTCCAGACCTATCAGACAGTAGAGATGGGCAAATTGATGATGTTTAGTTAAGTACAAGATCACGTCACGTTAATTATGAGTGCCGAAATGATTGCGGAACGGCTTAGTGAAATTATCATTAGTTACGCGTGACGCGCAGCCTCGTAACGTCGCAATTCGGAGCGCCCGAGACGGCCCGTCCGAATCACCGAACTACATTCAAGTAATGATTTAGGCATTGAGGATTTTGTCGCTGTCTTTGCATGATGAAATGATTTTGAAATATCGATGATTTTTACATGTGACAGGATATCGGGTTCGTCTCTATCAGACTATACAAGACTGCGGGACTATTCTGCAAACTCACTTTCGAATCCGTTCTGATTTCACAGCGAGATTAAATAGATTTTTTAAAAGAGTAACCGTGGGGTTTTTTGCTGGCTTTGCTCTATAGGAAACAACCAAAGAGATTTATGATACTATAGAGAGGCTATGCAAAGAAATGTCATAGAAAAACTGTGATCCCATGTCTCAGTGACGCCATCTAGCATAATATAGCAAAAGTAGAGTGGCATGTAGGCGTACCACGCTAGACTGAGCGACTTTTGCCCACTAGGACAAATGTATCGGATTACGATTTTGTTCGCTATGCCCAGTCTATTGTTGAGTAAATAATTTAATGTCTTTGGAAACAACCAATTGGAACCGTGCACCTAGCTTTTGACGTTTCATAAGAGCCCATGTTGGTTTATGTGAAATAAAATATTTAGATTTTGAATTAATTTGACAGTGAATGCTTGTAGTGTTGCAACTAAATAACAGAATACCTACTGTTAAGTTAAGTAGGTGGGTTTTTTTTATTATTTTAGATGGGTTTGCTCTTGACTCTAGTCTAGGTCAGAGATGACAGAGACAAAGTCGACGATGGAGTGAGCTTACCCAGAAGAAGCCTGTTCACTCTCACTTTGAAGAGATTTGGGTTGTATGCGGTCGGAAACACAGGCGCAGGTAGAGAATTCCACTCTTTTGCTGTGCGCATTATAAAAGATGTTTGGAAGTGCTTAGTGCGAATTGGTGGAATAGCAACTAGGTAGGGATGGTAACTTGCAGTGGTATAACTTGTATTTATACTCAAAGTGGATGTTTGCAGGCTGAAATGATGATGTAGTAGGGGTTACTTACAGGGGGCGCCCTTGCCTGTATTGCACAGGCCTCCACCAGTGTCGGACGGGAATGGCCAGGTGTTCTCGGCCATTCCCGTAGCCCCCCAAGGTGGGGGGAATGCGGGGCCGGCCAGCTAGGCGGGCACGCGCCGGGAGGGTTGTGGATGCAAAGGCTGAGCCGGATTCCCATGGCCTTCCCATCACGGCGATGTGGGAACACCGCTGAGTTTTAGTGGGTATACTGTCATTCCGACAGGAGTCCCACATATCCCGTCTCGTCCCCCCACGAGCGGGAATGCATAAAGCATTTCTCAGCGAAAAAAAAAAAAAAGGGGTTACTTACAGGCCTCTTCCAGAAACTTCTCCGCGGTGTCGAGGTCGGCGTCCATCTTGCAGGTCTTCACGGCCACGGGCAGCAGCGCGCCGCCCGCACCCGCGCGCCGCAGCGACGGGTGGCTCGCTGACGTCACTTTGCATGTACCTGCCGGGACCAAATACATGTTCATGATATCCTAGCATGCCAAATGAACATTATTTAGAATCTCAAACTCAAATAATTTTGTTCAATTAAGACTAGGGAGTTTTGAATTGTTAAAGAGTCGGTCTGTCAAAAAGATGAAGCTAAATTGCACATTCCAAAGCGTAATAGGTTCGTAGTAAGAGAGACGATCAACTGTAATATTATTCGCTCCGAAGCTATACAAGCCAGAGAAATCGACGTACAACCTGTTGCCATGGATTCAGTTCGTAATTCTTAAATTAAATTCCACTGCGTTGAATTTTTTTTGTCGGTTATTTAAAAAATAAATAGCTCTGCAAAATGTATGGCAGAGCTATTTTTTTTTAATTACAGTTACGGGGTAGAATTTCTACACGGGGATGTCTAGAGTCATGTGCTGAATTTCCGTTTCAGTTTGCGCCTCGTTGTCCCTGCCACCTTGTAGAAGCGCGGTTAAGATCGTATTCGGAACGTATTGCTAAGTTACACTAGTCCGAATTTCGCTCTGTAAAATTCTGGCTGACTGAAGTAACACAAGTCCCGAAATTATTTCGTCATAGTGAACAGTGAAATAATAATAAATTACCTTTATGAACATCTCCAAATTGTCCTTCACCAATGATGCCGGTCAGTTCTATTTGGTTTCGTACTAACTCGTAATCTCGAACTGAAACAAGACATAAATACTATGTTATATTATTCCACTCAAGAAGAGTTATATATATTTGAATAAATCCTTAAACAACAGACAATAAGACAATGCTACTAATGTTGCGTTTTGTTGTCGATCAATCGCCCCAATAATACAGAATTATATTTTTGCCACAAAACATAACGGATACTGGATACACCAAGCATTTTTACATTTTTACCTCAATAAAAATAAAGGTATTTTTAAAGTTAAGCTTCTAACCGAAATTATAATAATTTTGAAGGTACCAAAACCCACTATTACAAAGAAAAATAGGCAGACATGGGGACTGCCGACAGAAGTGAAAAAGGATTGTGTGGTTTTATGAAACCACGCTAAAGTTAAACTATTTTTCACATTATAGACATATAACTAAAAGCCACCTTCCATTCACTTTATCCCTACTCCGCGGCCGACCGTCACGCGACATGCAACACACAGACGAAAAAGTTTGAGACGATGTAATAAAAGTTTCACTTTAAAAACCCCAAAATGTACACAGGCCGCTGCGCGTCGCCGACTGGCCAGATTTGGCGCAACACGTCATATTAGCATGTCGGTGACGTTAGCATAACTTTTGCCTCTACCAGAAATCGCTCAACGCGGTTAAAAAAGGTTTTCACTTCAAAAAATAGTTTCCGTTTTAACCGTGCAGACCTAACCCAAAAATAAGCTGTGTCTCTTACCGGCAGGCGTAGAGTAATCAGCGTCGTCATCTACAATCTCCGCATAGTCTTCAGACAGTAAGGTCGCTGTATTCGCCTCCCACGAACTCGTCTTGCCTTCAGACGAACTACTGCTCATCTCCGCTGCCAAAGTTAATGTAGATTAGAGAAATAGATACACAATGGGGGATATCGTTTTTGTGCTCACCAGTTGGCGCCACTGGCGAGTAAGGTCCTGTCAGTACTTTTATTTGAGTAAGGTCCTGTCAGGACTTTTATTTGAGTAAGGTCCCGTCACTACTTTTATTTAAGTAACCATAAATTTACATAATGTTTCTACATACATTTTAAAACTTCAAATGTATATTTAGATCATAATGTTCCTAAAATTGGCAAGCATGAAGCAGTTAAATTTTATTCTTCCTTGAAGTGCTACCAAATTAGATCTAACTTTGTACTTAAAATCTTAAGCCATAATTAAACAGGAATGGCACAACCATTACAACAATTATGAATCATTTGTTAAAATCCGTCATGAAAAATCCCGCAAACAATGAACGTTCAGTACATTTGTCATCTAGAGACCTTACTCTACACTAGCGCCTCTAGCGGCGAACTCAAGCGCGATAGCCCTCATTGTAGCATAGTTCTTATTTCAAATGATACAGAAATGAGTGAAGTTTAGTAAATATAGATTTAAGTATTGAATAATGTCTGACAATGTGTTTATTTTAAATACTGATAGTTTTTTTTTTAAAGAAAGGACTTATTACAGGGTCAAATTAAATTAGCTAGAGAAACTCCGCACACGTGATGGGTGATATCTAAAATGGGGATATTTAAAAATGATAATAAATGGGGATATCTAAAAATGATAAAATTTAATTTAAAAAGATTTGATGTTTTTTTAGGGGTCTACGACCGCTGGTAGTTGTTTCATGACGTATGAGCTGAAAAAATATGTTTTATTGTGTTTAGATATCGATTCCAATCACGTCTGTGAAGTTAACGACTTAACACAAAAAAAAAACTAACATTTCAAGCGAATACACTACTGCAGTCGATGACCCCACAAAAAAACAAATCATCAAATTCACTTCTTTTTTGTTTTATTATGTTCAGATAACGATACCGGTAAAACGGGGTGAATAGGAACGCAGGGGTGAATCGTAACGAAACTTTAAAAGTCAGATAAGATCAGTGCTCTTAGGAAGCTGTTAAATATATGTGAGTGCTATGCTGGAGCCCATGGACTAAGGTATAATGCCAAGAAAAGCGAGCTGTTAGTTTTTATGGCACAAAACAAGACCTATGAAGTTGTACCACCAGTCTCGCTCTGTGGTGCCACTCTAAACAGAGTAAAACAGTTCAAGTACCTTGGTCACTGGGTTACAGAGGATGGCACTGATAACTGTGATATTGAGAGGGAGCGGAGGGCGTTGACCGTAAGATGCAACATGCTGGCCCGCAGATTTGCAAAGTGCGACAGCAATGTCAAGATTACTCTGTTTAGGGCTTATTGCCAGACCTTTTATACTTGCAGTCTGTGGACCAGATACACGCAAAAAACCTTTAATGCCCTGCGTGTGCAGTACAATAATGCTTTTCGGATACTGCTGTCGCTGCCTCGTTTCTGTAGCGCGTCAGGAATGTTCGCAGTAGCGCGTACAGACGACTTCTTTGCGATCATTCGTAAAAGATCCGCTTCACTACTGCGTCGAATGCGGGGCAGCGACAACAGTCTTCTGAGTGTTATTGCTAGTAAGACTGAGGGCCACCTTATGGGGCACCTGTGCGCAGTGCATGTACTGTTGCCAGGTGTCTCCGTGAGATGGCGTAATTAATTATTATTAGTTAGTGTGTGTTTTAGTCTAATATACTAACATAGGTTAAGGAATACTAACACATTTATGGGTTCTACCTGAAATAAAGATAAATAAATAAATAAATAAAATAAAAGGGATTTTAACATTGAAATATTATAGTCTGTCGCCAAAAAGGACTCTAACGTGTATACTGTATTATAATTAACCGATTACGTGTCCCTGTTGGCAACAAATTATATTATTTAAATGTTAAAATTCCTTTTAAAGTTTCGTTACGATTCACCCCTGCGTTCCTATTCACCCCGTTTTACGGTACCAATCACGTCTGCGGAGTTTCACTAGCTAATTTAATTTGACCCAGTATAATTGCGGAAAAATAATTGCCTAAATTCTAGAAGCTAATAATTCTATTAAAACAAAACAATTTCGTAGTACGAGATTCGCATTTGGTTACTTACTTTTACATTGACAATTGAGTTGTTTCCATACGGTAGCTAGTAAAAAAATATACGTAAGTTAAACTACGAGACAAATTAGAACGATACATTAAATTATGTCTGATATTCTCGCAACTTATTCGGGCTACATATGAGATCTAGTATTTAAAGTGAATAGCAGTAGTATGGTATATTTACTTGTTCTATTCCATAATGATGTTTGTGACTCTGTGACCAGTCTACAGTATCCGTCAACTAAATCTGCTAAACTTTCTGCAGCCTGCAACAATAATAATTAACGAGTTACATAACATCACGCCTGTGTTCCTTATGTTTAAGTCGCATGTATAGTACGATTCAAACTTAATGGCGGCTCGGAACATGAGGCGCGTCGCTGCGCAGTAACCAATTCCCGTGTCAGCGGGGGTGAGGGGTGAGGTACTGCGCAGCGAAAAGCGCACTTCACAGCCGCCATTAAGTTTGAAGCGTACTATAACAGTGGCGAGCCTATTGCCATCAATCGGCCACGAATCTAGACTCCGGGCGGCTACTGAGATATATAACTTTGTAAAATGATAGGAATTCAGAATATAATCGACATTTTTTGTTTAAAATTTTATGAGTTCTGCCCGCGGCTTCGCCCGCGTGGATGTTGGAAATTATCCCACGGGAACGTGCTTCGGGGACTAAAAGTAAAGCCTTTGTCCTTCTCCAGGATGCCATCTGTCTCCTTTCCAAATTTTATCGAAATCCGTTCAGTGGTCTAGGCGTGACAAGGTAACATACACGACAGAGTTACTTTTGAATTTAAATATTACTATAGATTTAACAGTAGCCATTATTCCAATCTTTCTACTTTTCTTCCACCTCTATCTGTCTAAAGCAGCCAAAGACCTTTTTATGTAATGCTTTATTTGTTAATACTTCATGAACTTTATTCTCCATTTGCTGATCAGTTGACCACGTCTGTCTATCAGTCACAATGGTCGATCTCTCGTTACACTAAGGGATTGCGTAGGTACAGATCACTTAAAAAAAAAACTTTAATAAATGAGTTAAGTAGTTCTGCTCACCTCAACACTGCTGCACGTAATAGTAAGCGTTTCCGTCGTACCCTTTACTCGTAGCTGTAACGCGGCCTTACCGCATGACCCGCTCTGGAATAAATATAACGATGTTAATAGACTTAAAATAATATTAATAGTATGTACATGTAAATAAAAATTAAATCTACTATAGGGCATCAAAAAATTTGTCCGCATCGCTGTCGACAGGAAAAGTGCCCAAAAGGCTGGCAACATTGGCAAGTTGTATGGCGATGATGAAAAAATAGGCTAGCCGTCTGGTCACGTGGAGAGTTAATTAAATAATTTGTGTTAACAGAGGATATTGAATTCTAACGGGGCACAAGAATGCATTATTAAGTATATGAAAATACTATTTGAATTGTTTAAATGGCTATATTCCTGAAAGTCCGGATATTAATAATCGTGAAAATCACATTAGACTTGCGGTCGGCAACGGGCGGACCGCGGCCCGTATCCGGACTGCGAAAGGTCGGAACTTGGACCGCCAAATATTATTAAATAACTTACATAATGTTCAATTTAAATAATATGAAAATTGCAACAACTAGCTATTAACCTGGCAACTATGTTTGGCTCCACATTTGTAAATAAATCAACTTTTCAAAAATGTTTTTTTTTGATAAGCTAATACCGTTCGAAATTAACGGACCTCACCTTGAAGACACTGTTCGGATTAGCTGTTCCCCGCGTGAACCAAACTATAAAAAATTGGCTCACGACCGCAAGTGTAATTTCTCGCAATTATTTTTCAAGAATACCCGTAACCTATCGTATTTTATAATAATTACCTTAGATAATTTAAGTTTTTTTTCTGGACCTCGATAATAAAATTCAACAGTATCCGCACCCCACTTAAAATTACTTGCCGACCCCTGCATTAGAGCGTCATGAGATGTTACTGATATAAGTAAAGATTCTCTCCAGTCGAATGCCCTACAGAAAACTCAATCTTTCTCAGTCCAATTGATCCCTACGAGGTTAATTCATTAATAAAAAACTTAAAAAATAAAAAAAGTCATGGCGTTGACGAACTACCACCTACCTTATTAAGGCAATGTGCAGATGAATTAACATTGCCATTCTTTAAACTATTAAATCAATCATTTGAAGAAGGATCTTTTCCCAATCTTTTAAAAAAAGCCCTCATAAAACCAATCCATAAAAAGAATAATAAAACCGACCCTAATAATTATCGCCCAATTGCCCTCTTACCGACAGCTTCCAAAATATTCGAAAAAGCCATGTGCAATCGTGTATATGCTTTTTGTGAAAAATATCATATATTTAATGACTGCCAAAACGGTTTTCGAAAAAACCGCTCCACTACCTTGGCCGTTTACAAATACATTCAAAAAGCCCTTGATATCATCAATGATAAAAAGTACGCGATAGGACTTTTGCTTGATATGACGAAGGCATACGACAAAGTACAATTCGAAATATTATTAAATAAAATATATAGTATAGGACTCCGCGGAAAATGTTACGACTGGTTTGTATCTTATTTGAAAAATAGGGAACAAGTAGTTGAAATCGAACATTGCAACAATAGTACAAATGAAATACAATTTATCAGATCCCACACCAAACAAATCACCGCCTCAATACCGCAAGGAAGCGTAATGGGGTGTTTCTTATTTCTGGTGTATGTAAATGACCTTCCAAAAAATATAAATGAGGAATGTGTCCTGTTTGCGGATGACATATCTATACTTACCTCATGCGAAAATAACACCAATTTAAATGATAAATGATAAATTAAACTCCATATTAGATTCTACAATAAATTGGATGACTGAACACAATCTAGAAATAAATTTCAATAAAACTAAAATAATTTCATTTCACCCTCGTCAAAAAACCCCATTATATATTAACTTTAGCTTCAATAATAATAAATTAGACGTAGTTGATAAATTCACCCTACTAGGCTTAGATATTGATACACACATAAATTGGAAGTCTCACATCCAGAAAGTGAAATCAAAAATATCAAAATTTTCATACGCCCTCCGCGAGATCAAAAAAACCACAGACCTAAAAACAGCATTAGTAACGTACTACGCGTATGCCCACGCATGGCTCTCATATGGTATCATCTTATGGGGAAACAGTACTGACGCGCCCACGTTACTTACATTACAAAAAAAACTAATTAGGATCTTAGTAAATATTGAAGTCACTGATAGCTGTAAACCCCACTTTCAGGAACTAAAGATCTTGTCCCTACCATGCTTGTATATATTTGAAGTTTGTAAGTTCGTACGTAAATACCCAGATTTCTTTACAAAAAGAGAGGACATACAAAAGAAAATTGTTCTAAGACACAAAAACAGACTAAACTTACCACTATCGCGATTAAAAATGCACTCCGATAGTACGTTTGTCATGTCCATAAAAATTTATAATAAGTTACCCGCAATAATTAAGAATTTAGATAATTATAATATATTTATTAATAAATTAAAAATCTTCCTTGAAAGTAAATGCTATTATAGTATAGGCGAATACTTAGATGATAAATTATAAATATGAAATAAATGACTTACCCCTGTAGGATAATAATATTAATTAAAGTTACTTTAAATAAAATAAAATATAATAATTAATTATTTACGTAGTAAATAAAAATAATAATAACTAAATACCTTAAATAATTGATAAAACTAATAATAAATAAATTACTGACATAATAAATAAAATTAATAATAAGTACATATATAAAACAATAATTAATATTTTTAAAAGTAATTAGTTTACAACATTACTAATATTTTTAATAAATACATATATAAACTCATAGTTTGACTTATTAAATGCCAAGCGTTCTTCCTCCTCTCTCCTACTTTTATCTATGCTGTGCCCGACAGGGTCCATAATTGAGACTGATGTAACTGTTTTTCCCACCAACTGTATACATTATGGTACGCAATAAAGAATTGAGAATTGAGAATTAAGTTTTAAATGGCAATTATTGACGCACGTTCGCAAAATGCAACGACTATACTTAGGTTGTGTTTGATGACACATTTGAAGTATGCTACACTAACATTTAACTCACCTGTGTTTGTGACTGTTGCGTGCAGTTGGACTTGAGCGTCTGCACTGCGACGATGTCACAGAACGACGCGATCTTCGTGTAGGTAGGGGGCTCGCCCGCCTTGTGGGACACGTACGATATATCTGGAAACAAAACATAGTAGATTTTTTATACAACCTCTACAGATGAAATCTAATAGAATGGTACAGTACAACCATTTTGTTGAATGTCCCTCGGGAATCATCGGATTTCCGAATACAAACGAATGCTAATTTTCATGTCCATCAATTATTAGATTTATCTTGTATAATAATTTGAATTCAGAACTAAGTACTTTATTGTTGTTTTGTTTTGATTAAAACAACAATAAATTACTATATAAATAAATATAAAATATAGTAGAAGAAATGTAATTTAACAGCAGATTTCATTTTCAATACTTACTTTATGATTATGATTTATTTATTTAAACTTCTCGCACACAATAACATACAAAGGCGGGCTAGGTTTTTGAGATTAGGCTTCCGGAATGACATACCTATAAAAAGTCCAATGGCGAGCTCCACAGGAATGGGCCAGCTGGTTCCGAGCGCGCCCGTGAAGGGCTCCCAGACGTAACCATAGTGTTGATGATACTACTTTTGTCTATAACTTACCTATAAAGGGTCCAATAGCAAGCTCCACAGGTATGGCCCAGCCGGTTCCGAGCGCGCCCGTAAACGTTTCCCGGTCGTAACCATAGTGAGTATGCATCGTGTCCAGGTACTTTAACATGCAATCTGTATCGCTTATATTTGCCACCTGCAAATAATAAAGAAAAAGTATTTATTGGGACTCGCACAGGATTATCACAAACTAAACTAAACACGCTCATAAAAACAAAAAATTAAATAAAACAAAAGTAAAATAAAAATAACAACAGAAAGTCCAACAAACAACAACAAACAGGACGAAACAAAAATGGAATAAGGGATAGGGAAAGTCCTGCAACTCTTGAAGCTTTCGTAACTGCCACAGTAAGCTTTCGAAATAACTAACCAGGTCCTATGGGCTATTTGACGCGGTAAAAGTCCAAAAACCACCACTCAGTGGATCCTATATAACAGGAAACGTTTACGCGGCAGGCCCAGAAAGAGATGGCGAGATGAGCTGGACTCCTCTAGCACTGCGACACTTATTTTTAAAAGTTTCAGCATCGTGTTGAGATAGGGGCCTTTTGGCCTCGTACAGGACTTAATGTTTTTTTTTTTCATTTTACTTGTTTTTTTTCTTTCTTATTAAAGGATCGGCCCTCAATCGCAGTAGACCGGGAAAAGTGAAAAGAGAGAAGGGAGGCCATTGCTATGCAGTGGGACAACGCAGGCTTATAAAAATAATAAAAGTCCTACCGTCATACAGCTAAAAAGGTCGGTGTCCAAAAG
Organism: Griposia aprilina; assembly: GCA_916610205.1. Classification (NCBI taxonomy): domain Eukaryota; kingdom Metazoa; phylum Arthropoda; class Insecta; order Lepidoptera; family Noctuidae; genus Griposia; species Griposia aprilina. The sequence continues at coordinate 13,207,319 of OU744304.1, read as the reverse complement.
TTAATCGAATGTAGATATTTGTGGTCACATCACTGACCAAATTGATTGATTCATTGCTTTTTAAAAGTCTCTATTAACAGAAACGTAAATACAAGTTAACAAAAATATTATGCTAAATGTAAACTATTACAATACGAGCAATGTTAAATAGGCTAAATCACATCTTTTAACATAACGTATGATTGTAAGGGCTGATTTTACCAAAGTTAGATATATTTTATCCGTGGAATAAAATTGACGACTGACAGTTCTAGTATGGAAAAACTGACAAAAATTCAAAATTTATTCTCAGGATAAGACTTATTCTAGGTATAATAGTTTGGTTAAATTCGGACTTAATGTGATTACTAATTTAATCTATACATACAAATAAATAAAATTGATGTGTCTGTTTGTAATGTCAAAATTACAGTTTTTTTTACTAAATGCATATGAAAGTATATACGGTACTTATAACAAAATACCAATTTTAAAAATGTTGTCTGTCTGATCCGACTAATCTCCGAAACGGCTGAACCGATTTTGTTGGGACTTTTACTGGCAGATAGCTGATGTTATAAGGAGTAACATAGGCTACTTTTTCTCCCGGTAGTACGTTCCCGTGGACAATAATATACGCCATCCACGCGGGCGAAGCCCCGGGCAGTAGCTAGTATATACAATCATCTAAGACTACTGTTGTGTAGGGTTTGAAGACCCACATTTTTAAATTTAAGTTACCCAGGCCATCGTTTTTAATTATTTAGAAATTATTTGACCATATTCGTAGGATGTACTTACTTCGGAAAAAAGCTATGATAAAGACTATAGTTACACTATGAGGAGGCACAGTATAAAAAGGAATCTCTTGATGCTATATTTTAACCGACTTTCAAAAAAGGAGGAGGTTCTCAATTCGACTGTATTTTTTTTGTGTTTAACAAACACAAAAGTTCTTCGATTTTGATGATTCTTTTTTTAGTTATCTTTAGTCCTTGTTAGTTAAACCAAGTGAACTGTCGTTTTTTCTTTCGTTTTCTGCTGCCCTTTATGCATAATTTTTTATTGCTTTTGGCAAAAATATTAAAGTATTGATAGATCTGACAATCCTTTATATGTTCTATCTCATCCTTTGTTTCCTATGGCATTGTAGACTTAATTGATATAATGTTACCTTTTTGAACTGTTGCTGTATCGCCTTTTTGAGCACCTTGGGTTTGATGGCGTCCAGCACGGACTTGGGCAGGAACTTGTGCAGGCCGAACTCCTTCTCCAGGTACTCGATGTTGGACTTCTTGTCCAGAGATATTTGCATATCTTTACAGAAGTATCTGAAATTGTATAGAAATAGTATTCGATTAGAATTGAATACTATTTATTCATTGCAAGGGGTTAACAAAACGCGCTGGTCAAAATTTTCAAAGTATCTGTTCAACCTCTAGGGTGCACAACAATAGAATGTAGATTACCATATTTCTTTTCTCTATCTATATTATAGCCTTTTGTCTTTGTACAGACCTTTATGTTTTTTGGAACAGAGTGCTTTAACGCATCTTGCGGTCGGAGCAGTTTGAGAGAGAGAGAGTTGTAGAAATCGTCACGTAACGTTTAACCGTTATGCCCTCTCTATGCGATTTTTTATTATATATAATAGAAAGGGACAGACAGAGAGAGAGAGATAGTTTTCATGGTTGTCGAGGGTGCTGAAGCCAATAATGAAGTCAAAATGGAGATCGAGATTTTCATCATACAATCTAAATCTCCATATCGAATTACATTCGGAGTTGAAGAAAAAGCGTAAAGAACTTCTTTTCTGACGGGGGTCCCCCGAGCTGACACGTTTTTATTTACTGTTGTTTTTTTTTTTTTTTTAATTTTTGTGTTGTAATATTTAGTCTGTGTTCTTTTTGAGCGAGTCCCAATAAATATTTTATTCTTTATTTCGTTATTTTATCTCAATCTCTTAGACTGAAACAAAATAGCTATCCTGATTTTTTTAATATGGTTACTGTTCACTAGTTATAAAGTAAACACATACGGGCTAAGCAAACAATGTACTTAAAGGTGTTAAAAAGTAAAGTGGTGGAGCAGTTATCATTTACTTACTTAATTTCTAAACAACATATTTGTATCGCCAATTCCTGGTCTACCATAGGATGATTGGCGTTGAGGTAGTCGTGTCGCACCTGGAATATAAAAGCCCACAGTTAGCAACACAATAAAAAATCTCTTTTAAAATATATCTTTAGACTTACAATATTACATTTTCTTATTTTAAACAGTCACAAGCCTGAAAACTTCAGACTGATGTTTGACCACAGCGCACATACGTAGGTTTCCAATCTTTAAAAGCGACGCAGACGCATCGAAGAGTACTGATCAGTCACATGTCCATCAATTATTAGATTTATCGTGTATAATAATTTGAATTTAGAACTAAGTACTTTATTGTTGTTTTGTTTTGACGTAACAACATAATAAAGTACTTAGTTCTGAATTCAAATTATTATGCACGATAAACCTAATAATTGATGAACATGGAAATTCGCATTCGTTTATATTCGGAAATGCGATGATTCTCGAGGGACATTAAGAAAATAGTTGTACTGTACACAGGTCAATAGTACACGTTTACAATCACATTGATTTGATTACATTTGTGCAAAGTTTCTCTCTCTGAACCTGCTGATATAAGTTTGCAGAGAGACGCACTTTTTAACTTCGAAGGTATTTACAGACCATACTTAGCAAAAATCTAGGCTATAAAAAAAACCCACCTGGTCGTAATAATAATGGAAGGTGACTCGGTCGCCGTCGCACAGGTCGCGCAGGTTGGCAGGCAGGTAGCGCACGCGCAGCTCGAGCCGCCACTCGCTCGCTGGCCATTTTGTGAGCAGCTCAGACACTGGAGTATCTTGGTGGATCCAGCGGATCTGAGGAGAATAGAATACTATTTATAATACATATAATTATAAATTACAGATATTAAACTAAGAAATTTAAAACAATGGGCAGTCTTATCGCTAAAACCGATCTTTTAAAGACAACCTTTGGATGGGGGAGGTTATTTTTTTTAACTTTTCCCAATTCTAGGAATTGCTCCTGTATTGTGGGTGCGTTTACAAACATTCAAACTCACATACACAAACAGCCAGAACCGGAACAACTACTTGTAGATCATAAAATATTTGTTCCGTTTGGAATCGAACCCGCAACACGCAACGCAGCAGTCAATCGGTTAACCACTGCGCCAACAGAGCCGCCAAGATATTAAAGATTAGCTCGGAAGAAGTAAAAAAGGCATAAAAGATAATTCTAAACGATGGCAAGGGTTGTTTGATTTATTTGTAAGGTATTTTTAATGTCATCGGAAAACTGCCGCAGATCCATATTACCTAGTCTAAGTTTTCTTATGCTATAATGCCAGATGTAAGAGTACTTTGGCGTTAGTTTACGTCGCTTTGACGCCGTGGTAGACACTTTGCTAATGTCGCATAGACGTAAGAGTTTCGAAAAAAAATAACGCAAACGTAACGCTGACCGCGCTGAAAAACTCTAAGCTACATCTAGCTTAGAGTTTTTCAAGTCATTCTTTTCATCAAAAGAATGACTTGTCCTAAGGCCATGAATTTAACCACATACCTCGTCAGTAGTTAGTGTCTCACCTTGGCTCGCAGCGCGAAGCTAGACGTGTACACTCGGTCGCCGGCCGCTAATCTGGCCACCAGCAACCATAGTACGGACCTCACATCTTCACTAACCTTAAGTCATGTACATACCTTGCCAGAAGTTAGTCTCTTACCTTGCCAGAAGTTAGTCTCTTACCTTGCTAGAAGTTAGTCTCTTACCTAGCCAGAAGTTAGTCACTTACCTTGCCAGAAGTTAGTCTCTCACCTTGCCAGAAGTTAGTCTCTTACCTTGCTAGAAGTTAGTCTCTTATCTTGCCAGAAGTTAGTCTCTTACCTTGCCAGAAGTTAGTCTCTTACCTTGCCAGTAGTTAGTCTCTTGGCCCGCAGCGCGAAGCAAGACGTGTACACTCGGTCGCCAGCTGCTAGCCTGGCCGCCAGCAGCCGTAGTACGGACCGCACATCTTCGTCTGATGATGCTCGCACCACGTTGAAGCCACCATTGGGGAGGTGGACTTTTAACGTAGACTGGTCGCCTGCGCTGCCGCCTGAAAGATATAGAAGGAAACGTAGAAGAAATCGGCCGAGATCATCATCTGTCTAACCATTTCCCAACTGTTGGGGTCGGCTTCCAGTCTGTTAGGATATAGCTGAATGCCAGTATTTTACATGAAGCGACTGCAGAAATCAGCCGAGGTCAATAGCATAATAAAAATAACCACATCTGATAAAAAAACAAATTAAGAATATCCTAATTAGAAATTTACGCCTAACGAAATTCAAATAAGCGTTCTACTACCCTACCCGTTCTTTTCAAAAATAAACATTTTGGGGTTTATTTATAAACGTTGCTTAAAGTAACTAATGATTAGCGACTGTTTAAAATACATTTTTGACGTTTAAACGTCTCTTAAGTTTAAGCAACATTTATAAATAAAGGGGTTAATCAGGTGCTTTGATCGGCTAGCGTGCCTTGTAGAAAACTAGAAATAAACGCGCATTATGAAAAAATAATTTAAGCGTTTTTAGATTCGAGCCCCGTTTTGTATTTCGACTTACTTTAAAGTTCTTCAAACAAAAGTCACAACCAAAGAATACCTACTCTCTACCGAGAGGTGACAACCCTAAGTACCGAATAAGTTGTCAGTTTTGTAAAAAGAACTGTAGATTTCGATTTCTGTTTAGATTCTTATTTGGCTACATAGTTTACTATCACAATCTGAATAATTTTGAAGCCTATTGCTAATCCATTGCTTCATATGTTCGAAAAATTTGTCTGCTCAACATCGTAAATAACGCATTTTTTTTTTTAAACTGTCAAAATGAAAGCCATTCCTACTAATAATGTGTTATGCTTTTACCCCGCTGGATCGAAAGAAAAACCTTGTTTTGTAATTAAACCGATTCTTAAGTTTCCACCGACTCGAAGGCATCATTACAGCGCATTGACAATTCTTTATTCCAAGCCTCTGATTGGTCGAAGCGACTCCTATGGGCCCAGACGTTTACGGCAGACACTTTCACAGCAGTTAAGGTATTCTTGTCACGTTCCTATGATTTATGTATGGAGAGAGATTTTACTGAGAATCGATGATAAATCGAGTTTAAAATGAAAGTCGGCATTCTTTTATTTTATGCGACGTGAGTATTGGGATAAAAGTTAATTTGATAAGATAGCTTCTTTTCTTTTGCGATGAAAATGCTCTCTGTGACATCCTCTTTTTCTAGGAAAACTAAGGGCCCGTTGTTTGATCAGTAGTCAAACATACTAATAGTTAAACTAACAATTTATTGAAAGTATGTTGTTTGACAAATGGTTAAGACAACTACAGTTAAAAAATTGTCAATTTGCTATAAAAGTTAACCATACGCAGACAGAGTAGTTGAACTTTGGCAGCTATTACTATATAGTACTATATATATACACTCGAGAGCAATGAATCCGGGTCACTTAAAGAATCCTAAAAATCTCGGAAACTAAAAATGCTAGGTTAATGCAATAAATTGTATTTAATAGACAATGTAATACTCCTTAAATGAAGGTATTAAAACTTCTTAGTTATTGTAAAGTTATATCATAAAAAAATCAAATTTGAAAAAGGGCCACTTTCGAAGATGGAACTACGAAATTACAGCATTTGGTTTTGCTTTTGTTTGTAATCTGTCATTTATGTGGGTACATAAACCATGTTGATAGTGCTCTATATTCATTATTCAAGCTGAAATTATGTCGCTTACGCCTGAAGAATGCACCAGAATACTTACAATGCTGGAAACCGGCCGGAGTCAGCGCGATACAGCCAGGACTGTCGGTGTGTCGCTGTCAACAGTACAAAGAGTTCTCCGACGTTACGAAGAAACTGGTTCTAACCTACGCAGACCAGGAACGGGCAGAACCAGGTGTACCACAGCACGAGAAGACCGATACTTGGTGAACACCATGCTTCGAAATCGCTTTCTCACAGGAACTGAACTCACAAATCAGTTTCGACGCCTCGGAGGAAGTAACCCAAGTGCATGGACAGTAAGACGTCGGCTTGCTGAATCTAACTTAAAACCCCTTAGACCTGCAAACGGCCCTAAACTGGAGCGTGGGCATCGTATTTCAAGACTAAGATATGCCCAGAGCCACGTAAATTGGAGTATTGAAGATTGGTCAAAAGTTATGTTCTCCGACGAATCAAAATTTATGCTCTACAAGCACGATGGAAGACACAGAGTGTATCGAAGACCAGGGGAAAGATTCAAGCAAGCATGCATCGAAGAAAAAGTAGCCTACGGTGGTGGGTCTGTACTTGTGTGGGCCGGAATTTCTTCTGAAAGTCGCACAGAGCTGGTGATCATAGAAAACGGCTCTTTAACTAGCGTAAGATATGTGGAAGAAATCCTCAATGATCACGTTGGTCCATTTATGGTCAATTTAGGTGAGGATGCTATATTTATGCATGACAATGCCCGACCTCATACAGGTAGGATTGTGAATGACTACCTTCAAGAGATGAACATTACTCGTATGGAGTGGCCAGCGCGCAGCCCGGATATCAACCCGATCGAGCATGCTTGGGACGAGCTAGGCAGATGCGTAAAACAACGAAACCCTCCCCCAATCACGCTTCGTGAGCTCAAAATTGCTCTCACAGAGGAATGGGAGAATATTCCCCAAAATCGTATAAGGAACTTGGTGTACAGCATGCCAAACCGCGTAAACGCAGTAATGGAAGCACGAGGAGGCAATACGAAGTATTAAAATTCAAGAAAATCGTAATAAAGTTCAAAAATTTCATGTTTCCTATTTTTGTTTTAAGGAGAGATCAGCAGTTTTTTTCTTTATGTAATTTTGTGTTAATAAAATCTATGGTGACTCATATTTTTTTTACTTTCATTTAAGGAGTATTACATTGTCTATTAAATACAATTTATTGCATTAACCTATCATTTTTAGTTTCCGAGATTTTTAACATTCTTTAAGTGACCCGGATTCATTGCTCTCGAGTGTATTATAATAGACTATTGACTATTGTCATCATGTCTCATTTTCCTTTTTATTTTCATAGTTAGACATGACCAATAGTCAATTTAACAATTAGTCACTTGACAATAGTTAAAGTTTAACTACTCTGTCTACGCATGGTTAAATTTCATAGCAAATTGTCAATTTTTAACTATAGTTGTCTTAACCATTTTTCAAACAACATTCATATGTAATTTTTAATAAATTGTTAGTTTAACTAACGCATTTTAACTATTAGTATGTTTGACTACTGATCAAATAACGGACCCTAAGATAGTAAAAACTGTAAAACATTATTTTTTGTTCTGAATTTCCCCGTATTTTGAAGTTGATAAAATTGAATGCAATCTACCTACATTTTACATTTTAATTATATATACAGTTCCTATCAATCACTAATACTTATTTATTTTTTAAAAGAGGACTATAATGGATGATGCCCAATTTGATTACCAACATTAATAAAACCGATAAAATGAATCCACTCTCGGTGGCATCCATTCCGTTTGTGTAGGCGTACAGTACCTAACTCTGAAATTCCCCAAAACCAAGCCTGTTTTGCTGTCAGCTGATCCACTCGCAAACAGATCAAATTAATAAAAAACTGCGCCTACACACAAACTAAATGGATGTCACCTAAGTAATGGGGTTAATAAAATACACAGTAAATTAAAACCGCTGTGAGGCGTGTCGTTATGGGCGTGCTAACCAACCCCTGTGGTTATTGTAATCTAAATATTGGTCGTAATGTTTTTTGTCCAATGGAATGTTCAGGCAGATATTCTATTTACTTCTATGAATGCTTTCATTAATGAAATGAAATGAAATTTATTTGCAAGAATTTTAGTACATACAGATGCTCGGGTTCTTTTAAACAGTTTCTAAAACAATTCGCTAGAACTAGCATGCAAAAGTATTGTTACATTAATTAAATAAATGCAGTGTTTTCCCAGTTCATAACGTTAGTGAACGCTGGGGGCCAATTCTACTAATTTACAAACGTCACAATGGTCTCTGCATCGTTAGTTTTTGGCAGATTTTGTATGGTAAATCTGTCAAAAACTCACAATGCAGAGACCATTGTGACGTTTGTAAATTAGTAGAATTGGCCCCCTGGCCGAATCTCATGTTTCGACGGCATACATAATATATGATAAGTTGCAAACTTCATCTCTTAAGATATCAGTAGCTAAACCTGTGTGCCAGTCAAAATAGTGTGATACTAGGGGAAGTACTAGCTAGTAACTAGTTGATAATTATTCACATATATACGAGAACATACATAAACTCACGCCTTTTGCCCATGGGGGTAGGCAGAATCTACAGAACGCCACCTGCTACGATCCTTACATACTCCTTTTGCCTCGTTTACGTTCATACATCTGTTCATACACGCACGCCTGTTGCGAGTACTACGCACCTGACCTTTCTGAAAAATATTATTTAATAATTAGTAGAATGAGAGTCAGTCGCCGCAACCAAGAATCCAAAGTTACAGTATCTCAAAGCTGTAAAAAACTTTAAAAAATGTTTTCATACCGCTCCAAAACCTTCATCAATGTATTATTTTGTGGTCGGCGCAACGTATCCATGCTTCTCTATTAGTCATCTCGATAGTCACCCCCTTTCTAGCCATATCAGCATTCACACAGTCCATCCATCGTTTCTTTGGCTTGCCCTACTCTTATAGCCATCGACATTCATACTCAAGACTTTCCTCACGACATTTTCCTCAAAACCTTGAGGGATATTTGAGATCACCTTCATCCAAAAAAATAAAAAAAGTAGTCAGCTACTTGGACTTGAGGAGAAAATTAAACTTTAAACTTGAGGACTTGAATATAGATGTGTCAGTCGCGTAAATTAACATGACTTTGCGATGGCACATCAGGGCTTAATTCGAAACTATGGGTAGTATGGCAACGTGGTCAAAGGAAAGATGAGGAAAATTTTTATGTTTATTAAAAAAGATTCTGCCTGAGCCAGGAATCGATCGATGTACTATAACGTCTATACTAGTTACTCGGAATCCCATAAAAAATCTTTTGATACAAACGATGCCCTGGTCTTAAGATGGAACCTTCAGGGTAGCCTGCGAAATTAAAAATTTGTTACGTTTTTTGCAATTTGCAGGTCAAGGTCAGGTTGTATTTTGATTAAAATATGATTCGCGACCGTAACAAATATAGCTTTACAGAATTATAATCATTAGAATCAGCAATACATCCCTATAAGTGCATATTATCCTGTTGAATGACTATTTCATGAAATCAGGACATTTGAGGGCAATTCTAACTTAAGGCACAGATATACGACATTTAATGATTTCAAATTGAACATCACGTCTAAACGAATAGTCTTATTTGATTGAAAAAAATATATGATAAACTAGACTATTTTCTGCGTAATTTGATATGTGAATATTTGAAATTATATTTTTATAACATAGTGTAATTAATTTGTAAAGTAATGTCTAACACCAACACAAAAACGATAATCACGCAAAAACTATCGTGCGTATTTTCATGAAAGCTGTACCATCTAAAAGACAATTTAATTACCCAAATTTTTGTATACGGCTTTTATTTGTATTGTGTTTGATAAATCAACGTGGGTTGTTTTTGCGAATAAACTTGATGCGCGATGAAGCGGGGGCTCTTGCGGGCGACGGGCGGCAGTGCATCGCTGACCAATGTCCGGGTAGACGCTAACGCTCTTTGCAATTTTATTCGCTTAAAAGTTTCGCATGCTCCTCCCACTCGCTCAAGGTCGGTGGCACTTATTGTCGCCTTATGGAGTTGTATTGTTGATTCTAATGATTATAATTTTATAAAGCAATATTGGATACGGTCGCGAATCATATTTAGATCACCATACAACCTGATACTGACCTCCAAATTGCAAAAGACGTAAGAAAATTTGAGTTTCGCGGGCTACCTTGGCGCATCCCCCATAAGTTAAAACTGCAATTCTTATTGTAACACCTTAGAGACACAATTTTTGCATGCACAAACAAAATTCCTTTTACAAAAAACATATCAAACAACGTAAAACGACGTAACTTGAACAATTCTTCTTAAAAAGAGTTTCCGACGTAAACTGTGGTAACTACTTAAAACTTTTTCACACACGTTAAGCGCAGGTCACACTGGGAACGAAGCTAAATTCGTTTAGCTTCGCTCATTAGCATGTCGCGTGTCTTCATACTTCAGTTCACACCGCGAACTATGAACCGCAGTATGAAAAGACTCGATAGCTACATGAGCTAAGCTGAACGAACTAAGCTTCGTTCCCAGTGTGGCCTACGCTTTACACGTCAGTGCTTTAATTAAAAGAGCGCACACAGGTAATATAATGCTCGTCTCATTAAAAAAGGACAAACGCCTCCCCGACGTTTACGCTGTAATATATTGGCGGAGGAAACAGTAGGAAAGGGGGGGACAGAGGCGGAATGAGGAGACAAGTGGAGTGCTTGTAATCGGATTTCTGGAAACAAAGGCAACTGTTTTTTTGCAAAAGGCTTATTACAATGTCTGTATTGTACTGTTTCCAGTTGTTTTGATAGTGTGTGGTGTAATATTTTTCCAGAATGTCAGGAGGGAAATGGGGAGGTAATGAGATTTGTGCCATCGGGTTTTAAAGAACAAAAGCGGCTTTTTGATGGCATTTCATTGTCAGCTGCGGCTTGTTAAACATTTCTAAGTAATGACAGAAAATTCTCCTGTTATGAAGATACCAAATAATTATGATTTTATGTATATGCTTAAAGTTAAAAACTTCTTAAACCTGTTATTTCGCTCAGAATGTTTATTTCTTTAGCGGGCCATAATATCATGATAGTGTTTAATAAGGCCCAAAATGGTAGTTTTGTAAAACTTAGACTTTTCAAGCATACCGTATATGATTATAATGAGAATTATAATGAAGAAACTTAAATAAATGAGGAGCCTATATTGAATGAGTTCTTCATATTATCCTGATTGTGTCCAAAATTATTTCATTTTAAACGACGGTGGGCCTTAAATGCCTTCATTACCTTACTTTTTGTTCGCGAAAAGTAACTTGCATTTTTATGAATTACAATATTCGAATTCACCAAATTGTCTGTCAGTCTTGCAAATCTGGAATCGTCTCTTCGGCAATAGAGGAGCAAAAATGAGGATATTGTCTGACAAGGAGGGGGAATTAAGGTACCTAAGTACTTATCTTTTATCCGTGTAAAGGCTCCTTCAAACAGGCGAGACACGCGACGCGACAGAAAGGCACCGCCTGTCGCGCGACGAGCGGTGCCTTAGTGTCGCGTCTGTTTGAAGGAGCCTTAAAACTACCATATTCTGGTTCCTTGACTATTGAATTCTTGGAGTATTATAACGATATAAGACCGCCATTCAGACGATTCGCCTAGGTATAATAGGTATTCCCATTTCTTGAGTCCCAACTTAAGTCTCCTCTATGTGAGATGGAGCAGGCCATCATCGACCATGCAGGCCAATTGCGGGTCGGTGTAGATATCAATCAAAATATATAAAGGATACATTTTTAACCAATGCGCAAACTGTAACCATGAATTCAGCATACCGTAGAAATTTTTCGTCAGTTACCTATATATTTTTTTATTAGTTGTTCCATATATGGTGGCACGGTTGGCGCAGTGGTTAAGCTCTTGACTGCTGCGCTGCGTGTCGCGGGTTCGATTCCCGCACAGAACAAATATTTGTATGACCTACAAGTAGTTGTTTCGGGTCTGGCTGTTTGTGTATGTAAGTTTGAATGTTTATAAATGCACCCACAATACAGGAAAAAATCCTAGTGTAGGGCATAATTTAAAAAAGAAAAATGAAATAAATACATTTTAACCGCGTAGGTATTGCACTTTTCTACGAAACAGCATTTTTTTTTTAGATAACCGGCGATAAATTTCTGCGCTAGAGGGTCTAGAATCATGTGCTGAGTTCATGGGTACAGTTTGCGCACTAGTTAATATATCCTGTATTGCACAACAAAAGCTGCAGTATCTCTTACCATGTGCTGGCGTCGATGACTGGTGCCTCTTGGGCGAGCCGCCCGGTGGAGCGGGCTGCATGGCGCGCGCTAGCGGACCGTCGCCACACCGACCGCCACCTTCCGGCTCATGGCTGTAACAATGCAGAAATAATATGTTAGATATATTCAGTCAATACATAGGTGAAGAGGAGAAGTTTTTGCTTAAGAACGGTAAATAGTTTGCCATAAAAATAATAGCAGTTCCACATGCCCGATTGGATAAGGAGGAACAAGAAATGGATGCATGGAAGTACACAAGTTTTCATTCTAATGACAGTAATTTCTAAAAAGTTTGAAAATTAAAATCAAGGACAACCGTAGCAAGTTGAAATGTTCCGAAAGCACTACATCTAGGCGAAAGAAATAGTCAACAGATCAGTGGAATAACACGCGCGAAAAATCGGTGCGTTTCTCAACTCAGATGTGTACCTAGCCTTATACACATACAGTGCATGCTTATACGCCGTTAATTTATCTCCACAAACATGTAAAATTAATTCTTCGCGTAAAAATCTCTTTTTCGCCGTCCATTAACTTCGTAAACGTTACGGAACGCTCTGCTAGGTACACACATTATTATTCATGAGGATGGTAACACACAACTAAATCTACATACATGCATGCAGTTTACTTTCATAGCTTTTTTTGTGAGTTGCCGTCTAAAGGCCCGACGCAACTCTAGTAGAACAATTTCTAATGAATACTTCATGGAAATTGTTCGACAAGAGTCGCGACGCACGGTGGATCGAAAATCGGCTGTAGAAGACATAGGATCTCGATTTCTTAAATGTTATTTTTTTTGCTGGAAATGACTTCTGCTGATCATTACTGTTCTATAAAATGTCATATGAAGTAAATGTGTGCACAAATGGAAGAGTTATAATTTTTATAAGAAAAAAATGTATGGAGCTACTATGAAAAATCGAATTATCTCCTAAACGGCATGTTTAACCGTAATATCCTTGGAGGTGGTCATAGTGCTAATTATTTATAATTTTTTGGTTGCGGATTTGACGAAAAATTTCATGCCGTTTTTTTTAAAAAATCGTCAAAATATTTTCATTTGTTTTTTCATATGAAACGATTCCTTTTAGTGTTTATGTTGAAGAACACGGACTTTTAACTACACGTAACATAAAATAGCATCACTCCTATATTTTCGAAGGAGTTGGCAGAGGTTTATAGTACACCCACACGTAGACAACCAAATTACTTTTTTAATTTTAATAATTTTTTTTTTTGTAATTTAATGATATTTTGTCTTTTTTTTTATTTATTTTACTTTATTTTACAAATGCTTAGTATTAATTCCTTAAATTAAATTATTTTGTATATAATATAACTTTATATGTTACTTAAATAAGAGTTTGATAATCTTTTTTTATTTAAATTAGTAAAAATGTGTCAAAAAACAGCAATTTTTTTATTTAATTTTTCTTGTTTTGTGTGTTCTTAATATTTGGGTTAATAACATATCGAACTTTTTAACTTGGACACTAAAAGGGATCGTTTTACATGTAAAAATAAATAAAAATATTTTGACGATTTTTTTAAAAAAAACGGCCTTAAATTTTTCGTCAAATTGGCAACCAAAAATCATAAATAATTAGCAATATGACCACCTCCAAGGATATTACGGTTAAACATGCCGTTTAGGAGATAATTCGATTTTTCATACTAGCTTCATACAAATTTTTCGTAAAAAAAATATATTTCCTTCGTTTTTGGGCAGAATTAACTCGGGTGTCATTTTTGTACATAGTAATGATCAGCAGAAGTCATTTCCAGCAAAAAAAATAACATTTAAGAAATCGAGATCCTATGTCTTCTACAGCCGATTTTCGATCCACCGTGCGACGCGCCTATGAGCCTTTATTCGTTTGCCGGTGTAAAAGTAATGGATCATATCTGAAGTTACGATAGTCTTCAAGGGTGGATTTTAATGTGTGTTTATTTAACGCCATTTTAATTCGGTTGAGGGGTAATTGAAGCACTGTCAGTGACAAATATAATTACATGCTGTAAGTGTAAACATTTAGAGAAATTCATAATGACAAATTATTTTATGAAGAAGACTAATATTCGGTCAGCGAAATGTAGAGATTCCGATCACAACTTTTCAACATTCAGTTTTGAATTACACTAAACAAAAAAAAAAACAAAAAAAATGCTGACTGTACAAAGTATACAATATTTATAAAAACATTGGCTCTTTCAAGTTATTTTAGAATCACAATACAAGGGAAGATAGTTTTTTTTTTATTCTCTGTGGGAGGTTCACTCAAGAACTACTGAACGAATTTTAATGACAGTTCTGTTCCTACTATTTTAGGACTTCGTCGCCCAAAAAGGGTGCAATGCTATTTTAGAAATATATAAAGGAAGTAAAGACAAAATACTGTCGCTGAAGATAGAGAAAAAAAGGTTTCTTTATGTAGAGGATAGTGATGTGCCTTTTCCGGGAAAATATTCCATTATTCCCGGGGATAGCATCACATCACTACTCAGTAGATAAAATACGAAAAATCTGAGTTAAGTACAAAGGAGGTAGGTAGGTATCTTGAAAAGTTTTGGGGGCCTAAAATGGACGCTTTGGCAGAATCATAATATGATCTGCGTACAATTCGTATATCCCGCAATTCATCTGTTTGACAGCTGCTATTTGACATTAGACTTCATTAAAGCAATGCATAATTTGTGGACCATTATAAGAAACTTCATACAAAACTGTCAAACAGATGAATTGCGGGATATTAATTGTGCGCAGATAATAATATGATTCTGCCAAAGCGTCCATTTTAGGCCCACTGTAAATATGTAATGGGTAGGTTAACACTGGCAAGTTTTAAAAACAAAAAAAAAATCCAACTTCGTTAGGGTCAGCTTCCAGTCTAACCGAATACAGCTGCATACCAGTACTTCACATGAAGCGACTACCTATCTAACCTCCACAACCCAGGAACTGGGTAACACGGAACCCCTTGGTAAGACTGGTTGTCAGTCTTTTGAGCTTCTGGCCCGTAATTACTGTCAAAGATCTGCGAATGTCAGCCGGGACCAACGGGTTAACGTGCTTTCCGAGGTACGGAACGGTCTTGATATGTATTTATTTATTTAACCATTTCCGTATATACATAAAGACAAAAAAAAAACAAAAAGAGAAGAACAGAAAAAAAATAGGTAAAAAAGTGATGTATATTTCTAAGGAAATCTCTTACAACACAGCTGCGATAGGAAAGTAGATAAAGAGATGTAATGGATGTTCACCCATCCACAAACCGTCAATTATTTAGCCCAAACCCCCTCCAAGATTACAAACAATCGCAATAAATCTTTGGGAAATTGAATTGTTATTTATTCAATTTAACAAAGAAGCTTAATACAAAAGCAAGCAGCTTAACCTTCGTCAAAACAATAAAAGGAAACGCTAGCCTTTTGTTTCTTAACCCACAAAAAAAGAAAATGGCCGACCTCAACCCGAAACTATTGCTAAGGAAAAATACCCATACCAAAATATCAAATAGTGCCAAGCTTTACAGAATTGGTCAAGGGTTTAACAATAGACGTCCATATGGTGCCGACACGGCCACCATTTTATCCAAGGGCACGAATCGTGTACTTAGTAAATATTGGGTAGGTACCTTAGTACACAATGGTGCGTTATTATTATTGTCACGTTTTTTATAAAGGGTAAAGAAAATCTGGGAAATTGGTATAAAGAATGTGTTTTTTACAGCCAGCCAGTTTTGAAGTTAGAAGAATTAAAGCGGTGTATTTTCAATAAATCACTCTCACACTCTCTTATACACTTTCTTTAGTTACTAACACAGTCTGGTATTTCCACATTGTTTCTTTTTTTTCTGAACTTTTTTTTTATGTTGTTCGTTTCTTAATCCAACCTTAGTTAAGTATTACTACATTGCTATGATGGTCAAAATCACAGGCAGATGCCTGTGATTTTGACCATCATAGCAATGCAGTGATACTTAACTACCGGTTACATAGCCGCTGGAGGGCCCTGGTGACCTGTAATACAGGTTTTTATATAAACCTACTTCAGGCACCGGTCTCTCACAAAGTTAGCTCCTTGTTCGTGTACTATTTTCGAATATTAGCTGTAAGTATATAACTTGTATAGAGAAAATAAACGTTTATATTATTATAGTAAATACTGTCTTATTTTGGCCAAAAGAGAACTAGCCTTCATAATCGCATGTCTTCATGACAGGCTGTTGTCAAATTTTCAGCAACTTTCCGAAAATCAGGTTTTGACATCAAAATGGAGTAATGAAAAATGAAGCAAACCATAGAGCAGATAAATAAATAGAGCCAAGGTTTATTTGAAAAACAAATGCCGAATAAAACAAAAAATGTGAGCACAAATGGTACATAATCAACCCTCGACCCTAGATCGATCAATTTATATCGAACCTCGACATAAACAAAGGAACTTCCTAAATAAAAACAAATATGTACCAACGTAAACAATCGTTTCCCACATTCTCCACTGAAACTTTACCAAGACGTACCCTAACATAACGTTGTTTTATTTCGTTGCGAATAACAGCATAAGAGGATTACTCACGTTGTGCGTGTGTTATGTGGGGAGAAACATGCCGAGTAAGCAAAAATACGTACGTATCACGTACCTCGTGTTTTATTAAAATAAGGGAGAATCAGGTAAAAACAAAAGAGGAAAGAAAAGGATGAGCCGAAATTAATTCTAGATTTTTATCCTCTATCCAACAAAAAGGTCGAGGATTTTTTTGGAGGTAGGTTTGTATTAAAGCTGTCTGTATTACAAGCTCAAAAAATCCTACCTACACACACAAGCAATTGCACAAGTTCTGAAGTAGGCACATACCCTTGTGGGTAGTAAGTCAAATGGTTTAACGATGCATTGGTTCTGGTCCCAAAAACATCAGTACCCGCCAAAAAGCTCCGCTACAAATTCACAAGAAAGAACCTAAATACTGCATTCTAATAATTATGATACATGACGGAAAAGGTATGTCTCTCTCGTTATTGTCAGGCATATTTTAACTACTGTGGGCGTACTATGGAAAGGGGTGGTTATTTCGCAATGGAAAAACCGTTTGCAGTTCAAATAAAATTATAATTTACGAACAAAATAATCACACTAGCGAATCACACACTGTAGGTACACGACACAACTATACGGAACGCGCGACAGTTTCTAAACGTATTCACTGCTCTGGTCAAGCGTTATTTTATAGACTCTGTCGAGCGCCACCTGGTGGCGCTGGCATCCCGATTAGTCAAAGTCAAACGATTGATTTAACGTATTTTCGACATACATAATACCAAAAGGTCGAAGGAAAGGTTCCCGAAACCCAAGATTATACATATGTATATGTAATTTGACAGTAAAGATATTCAGAGAAATGAACTAGCCATTAACCCGCACTGGGCCCGCGCGGTGGATTACAGCCCACTCCCTCTCACAGAGAGGAGGCCTGTATCCCAGCAGTGGGAACATTATAGGCTGATTATGTTATGTGACCTAGCTATTATCAGTTTATCCACTAGTTAATCAGATGCTCAACTACGAAACGCACGCATTTAATTAAAAGGACCTAAAACTAATCAATGAAACCAATCAATTTCGCTCAAAGGCCCCTTTCAATCAGTCGCCGTGTTCAATGGTCATTATCCTGGTTCTCTCATTATGTACTTAGATGACCAGTATTGGTCCTAATTTAGTCCAGTATCTAATAGGTGTATGCAAGCAATAATAGTGCTTATGGCCTATTCATTCATCAAAATAAATTATTTATATTTTATAAAACTTAATTGTAGTTCCGTTATCAATTGGTATGATTCAAGTACCTCATTAACATCCTGTCCTTATAAGAAGTTATTTGGGCTCGGCGTAGCTTGTCATCTTCTTTCTAAATCTTTAGTAGCTGATATCTCAGAAGTCACGTCTTGTTCTAGCCATATTATTATCATCTTTACGATTCACAAGTAGCTACGTATATTATGTTCAAAATCTTTGCTCCAAAACGATGGTAACACTTGCCTCATTACTCAATCAGTTAATTAATCATATATCAGTTACTGGAAATTAGTTTCTTGCAATTTCAAAGTTCTGAAACCTCCCCAAAAGTTCACAATGCCAAACAATACCAACAGTGTCATAAAACACGATACAAACATTCAAGCAATTTCATATCGCTCCGATTTCGATCAAAGGACGCGATCCGACCCTCGATTGGTTTGAATCAAATTGACCGCAAGGCATCCGGGCCCTTTAATAAACCAAGGGTGGTTTACCCACTTTAGTCACACGCCAAAAAATTACAGAACACCCACTTTTTTAAACGAAAATTAAAGGAATATTGTCAAAAAAGCATTTTTTTTTGGAATAATTGCACATTCTCAACTTTTTGAGATGATTTAACCTGACAATACAGAATTTACAATGAATAAAGTTTTCAAACTTATAGCACCCCTCTTTTCGTAGCAGCGGTTAAAATAAAGAGTAATATATTAACTCGAGAAGTTTTCCAGAGAAATTAAAATAGTTTCAGTGGCGTTATTCTTCGGCGTTATTACAAAAATCAAGTTTCTTTTTAACTGATATAAAAAAGGAGGAGGATCTCAATTGGTCTGTATTCTATTTTTTTATTTTTTTATGTATGTAACGCGATATCTCCAGAAATTCTGGATCGATTTTAAAAATTCTTATTTTAATGGATAGGGTATGCCTCAGGGATGGTCCCATATAAATTTTATTAACTTTGCTTCGGTAGTTTTTCAGTTAGCTTCAATAATACGTATTTTATCCACTTAGTGTATAATGATGGTGATATAATAACTTCCTGTCACTGTTATTTACATAGCATGTAGTGGTATACGAATGTGTGGGTTAGGTATCACAGTAAAAAATAAAAACGTTTTTTACAAAAAATAACAAACGACTTCCAAAAAAAAAACACTACAAAGTGAAAAATAACTTTAATTTCGGAAGTCGGTTGTTTTTTCTTTTTGTAAAAATGTTTTTTCCACTATAATCAGTAATGGGAATCTACAATTTTTGTAGGTATTTAGACATGATTTGTTTGTTACCCAGCTTTAAACCTATAGGCATTTCATTTATTAAACTTTTGGCTCTTTACTTAACCTTTTGGCTCTTCACTTATTAACCTTTTGGCTCTTTACTTAAGCTTTACCTCCTACTTTGTGTTCAAGCTAAGTTTACTCTATTACATTACCAAGACATTGTTAAGAAGCTTGCGGAACTAAGTCCGGCATTAAGTGCGTTAAGTACCGAACCTTATCCGGGTTGCATCAAACGATCTAATACCGAGGGTTGGTGACCTCTTGAAGCAAGTTTGTCAAGTGTTTGGATATAGAAAAATTAGAAAAATTATTTATTGGATGGATTGGTATGTGATCATGTCTTGGATTTAGAGAGGTTGCAGTTAAAATATTAAAGTTGTAAAGAAGGGATTTTGTTACAATTAGAAAAATGAATGCGGGTGTCTATAAACAGAACGATTATGTCTGGACTTTAAAAGGGACTGTGCTTGTTTCAGTCATTCAACATCAATCATTTAACATCATCATTTATCAGAAGGGAAAGATCTATGAAAATGGCCTGACCATAAAGGCGGTGAATATTGAGATGAAGGTTTATAGAGATGTACCAAACGAGATGATATGCTGTCTCTTAAATAAACAGCAGAAGGATGATGACAATCGTTGTGTCCGCTTCATCTAAAATATATCAGCAATTATTTTGTTTTGGCTGTACTGCACTATCACCGTTTACAAAATACTAGGTCATATTGTCGTTAAAATCATTTTTTATTTTATATTTTATGTGCGTGAAGTGAGTTAATTTTTCGTCGGTCATTATCGCAGCGAAGCACGGTTATAATTTAGACAATAATTTTCATGCATGTATTCATATTTCTACTAGCGGCATTGCATGACCAATGCTTTGATTACAGGCAATAATTTATCAAAGAAAAACGGAAGTGAAAAAGTATGAATACAAAATTATATTGATTCATTGAAAAAGTATTTCATTGCTTATTATCAATTGAATCTGATTTTTTTCTAGAAAATATAAGCATGTGAACGAAGCTATGAATTGATACTAAGGGATCAACAAAATAACGTTTAGATAAAAGATTCTAAGAACTGAAAATACTGAGAAAACTGCCTCGTTGGTCTAGTGGTCGTAAGCGCTACTGCTGAGCATGAGGTCTTGGGTTCGATTCCCGGGTCGGGCAATGTGTTATCGGGTTTTTCCATCTGGAATTTCTCGGTAGCAGCCCGGAGTCTGCATTTGTGCCCGGTTGATGGCAATAGGCTCGCCCCCTATTACATGGGACTTAAATATAACTGGCGAAATGTGGGTGTGCTATAGGTACACCTCTGCCTAACCCTTCGGGGAATACAGGCGTGATGTTATGTATGTATGTATTCCAAGAATAGTCGTGATAATATATACCTAGACATTGTGGCTTTAGTATTTCTATCATTGGATCGATAAAAACGAATGCTACAGTGGTGAAGAGAAAGGAATGCTGAGTAAAATAAGGAATACTATAGGTCATATACGGAACATATTAGCGTAGAACCAGACAAAGTAATTGGGTCAAAAAATACTGATAAGCATAATACGTATAATCAAGCCATCAATCCCTATGATAATCAAACGGCATTATTTCCAAGTAGCTTCAGTACTAGCATCTTATACGTACAATATAAACACAAAAGAACTGCTACAGTTACGACTAACTAACTTACTTTTAATTTTAAACAAGCTTTTTGTAGCAGTTCCAAGTATTAACACAACAATCTGGTCACCTTCAAAGTTAACATAATACTGTGGAAGATCTATGGCTCACAAATACGGTCAGGTTTGACCTTATGTGTCAATCTACTGCTGTGCTTTTTGTTAGCTTTATTACAAAACAGTAAAGGAATCGTTAAATTAGTTTGTTTATTTATGACGAGAACAATCCGTGGGACTGTATACTAAATTATGTAAGTAACCACAGGGGTTATCGTAATTACCAAACCGCTAAGGGTGGACATAATGGTGATATAGCTATTAGAGGGGACTACGACAGGCTCATAATAACTTACGATTATGACTTGATGAGAATCAGTATTTACCAAAGGCTAAGGGTGAAAGTTTCACAATAAAAGCTTGTTCATAAATGTACATGTTATGTACATTTGTAAGCCCTAGGAATTGTTTAAAAAGGCAGTCGTGTGGAACAGCACTTGCAAAATGCATCCACCACTGGAAGCCAAACACACTCTTGCAATAGATATACAAAAACAACCAAAAAATACGCAAACGCAACAAATAAATTAACTAACAAAAACTAAACAAGAATAATGGAAGAACATGGAAAAATATGGCTCATAATAATTCTTCTGTTCAATTTAAAATCCGAAGCTCAGCCCAGCTTAAAATACAGACTACCTTTGCCACGAGAGAAAACACGGGGATCAAAGAAAATTATAAAACGAAAAAATTGAGACGAGTTAAGCTCGGGGTAAAAGCTAATATAATAAAAATAGAATTGTATTATTGTAAAGTAGAAGCCGAAGTAAAAGCAAACATACTGCAGGAGGTGAATTTCACTGCGGAAGTTAAACGGGTGCATAAACTTAGTAGGGAAATCCCAGGGGCAAGTTCCTTACTGACATTTTTTTACAAATAGTCTCGGATTTAAAAAGATATGGTTTATTGTGGCATTTTTGTCACTAGAATTTTGAATCATCTGGTAGTCTAGATTATAGTCAAGGACAAAAAATATATATTTAAGACTTTATAATAAAGCAATTAGTTTTCTAATAATTTCTAAATTGCCATCTTATTGACCTGAAAATTACATAGAAAGATCGAGTATGTTAGTCTTGAATTATCCTCAAACATCGGTTCTCTATCTATGTTATCAGTGTAAGTAAACCACAATCCACTGTTCCAATCGGCCCGAATCTAGGTTTCCCAATATCCAGTACATGGGCATAGGAAGTTGTAATTATCGCAACAAGGCTCTGTCCGGGCTGGGGGTGACCACCCTCTCGCATCCCGCCTTCACCCCCGCACGCATCGATTGGCGGCATTCGGCGCATACAAATGCACAATGCCCCTTGCATTCAGAATAGGCGGTGCGGGTAGTTACACACGTAATGTTAGGGTTGGCGAGCTTTGGGCTGTAGATTTTGGAAGATAATTTTATGTTGAGGAGATTCTCAAAATTAAAAGTGACAACTACAGACTCTGCATTGTTCCTATAGGGTTTTATGTGAAAAATATTTCATATAAAGAAATGATTTTAAAATTGGGTTTGAAATAATTCCTTGTTGAGCTTTTCTACTGGACTGTTGGTTTCTTAAATAAATTATAAATTCCTTTCAATTCCTTTTACTTAGATAATTTTCACTACTTTTATAGCAGCACCAATTAGGTATTTCATACGTTCTAAATTATATTAAGTAGTTCGTCCATTATCCCTTTGACAATAAAGTCGGTGTCATTTTCAGCCTTCTATACTCGAAGTTTACCAGCCCTACGTTTCGGTTACTCACTTTTGTTTCCTATGTCTGGGTCTGCGGTTGATTTGCTTTTGTTTAAGTTTTGCTTGTCTAATCAATGTTACTAATCAGTGTTCTTTTGTACTATTGTTGGGCTATGGTGGTATTTTTAAATCAATCTTTTGAGTTATGTCTGCAATCATTGTAACTCTGGCTATACATTTTTGAAACTGTATTTTTTTAAACTTATTTATAACTGTTTTTATTTTTTATAAACCTGAGGGCCAAGATAGGTGGCAATCTCTTTCAAAGCGTTTCGTATTTCAACAGGATAGACATAAGCTTTTCGGTAGTTAATGTCATTTCCGTACATTTTTGACTTGTCCATCATCGTTATCGCTGACAGAGAGTCACTTTATCTAGGTCCTCTGTAATATACTGTTATGTTTGGCTCGTATATTTACTTATTTGAAGTATATATGGTTTTCGAAAGAATCTTAAGGGGACTGACTACATGACCTAAACGCAAATTTATAATGCCTAAAAATATATGATCCACTGCAGTAACCAAACTCAGAAAAATATATGACATTCTTCTGGATATATGCTAGTTAGATAGCGTGTTGTAAACATAATACAATTAACTTGATATGATAGAAAAAAATCACGAAGATACCTTTAAAAAAATATTTTAACAATTAAAAACCATATTAATATATACATGCAAACATTCAGATTTTTTGTCAGATTATTCTGCAAGTAACATACTAACGTAATAGTGTTTTAATTTTTTAGTCCAATGAATAGATTTTTTGTAAATCCATAATTGCTTGCTGCATCTCTTCCTTTTCTATGAAATCTGACAGTGACCGCGCTTTAGCTCTTGTAAGCCTCTTAAGCATCTATCTTCAATTGGATATTACAGTAAAGTATTGTAGAAGCTTCGTGAGCCAGAAATATCTTGTTCTACCGGAAAAACGAGTGATGTACAGCCTTACAAAACTCCTTATATAAGCTTCCTCAGTGTTCACAAAGTTGTCTAAACTGCCTTAACCGTTACTCGTTTGCATTTGCCTTCCTGTTAAGATTAAACCTGTTCGTTATCAGATGGTGGAAATACTTCACAATTTGGACATGCCAACTACTGCACTTTACAACAGGTTTTTTTAATGCTGATAAGAGTTAGAATAGGTATAGGTTTTTTCTTGTGTTTACTTAATTTTCTTGCTGTAACTTTTTCTTTCGACTGTCGAATTGGCAGCTTCAAATAATTTTTGCCTTAAACTAGTCTTCACTTTTGAATAATTATTTTTTTCCAAAAAACAACCGGCTTCCAAAGAGAAAACACTAAAACACGTGAAAAATAACTTTAATTTTCGAAGTCGGTGGTCAAAAACGAAAATACTTTTCGAAGTCGGTGGCCAAAAACGAAAATACTTTTGTATTTTCGTTTTTGGCCACCGACTTCGAAAATTAAAGTTATTCTAAAGTTATTCTAAATTAAAATTAAAGTTAGTCAAAAGTGAAGACTAGTTTTGGAGACAATTTTGGAAGTCCACACAAATTTGTATACCACTACTTGGTGTGTAAATAACAGTGACAGGAAATTATTAACACATCATCCATATAAACTAAGTGGAAATAATATGCAGTATTAACAATAACTCAAAAACTACGGGACCACATGTGAAGCACCAGCTATCAAATACAAAAAGAATCATCCAAATCGGTTCAACCAGAAAAAAGTTATGAGCTAACAAACATAAAAAAACAGACGAATTGAGAACCTCCTCCTTTTTGGGAAAGTTGGTAAAAAATGGTATGCACTTCTGTCCTAAGATTATAGAATTCTACTTTATTTGAAAGATGGGCCACAGTCACAGTATTGAGGATCACAATTCCATGTAGTATTTTTTCACGCATTCGAGAAGTCTCTTAACCCAAAATATAATTCGCATATCTACATACATATCGTTGCCCAAATTCGATAAGTGTATTCTCAAAACAATAACAATGATCAATATTATCAGCAAAACAATACACAAACGCTTTAGTTGCCAAGCAGTTCTGATAAAAACTAAAGTGTCGTGCATATTTTGGCAGGGGGCCGCGGCCGGCGCGTGCGCCTCTTGGCACCGATTCGGTCATACGGTACGATGCAAATGATGCATTGTGTGTGATTCCAGGATGTTTGTGTGACATAACCACCGTTACAGCTTTTGAGGTGGCGTCTAGTGTATTTTGTATTGTCTGCCTGAAATATTTGGGTTTATGACTTTTTACTTTGCAAGTTATGAGCCTATTGCCATGAATCTGCTTTGTTGTCCTTCTCATTGCTATCAAAAGTTACTTCATCAATTTCAGGAACAGTATGTGTATCCTGCTGCCTATCTATATCTTATCGGATATCTATTCGAAGTATTTTCACCATTCCTAATCATTGGTAGGCTTTTGTTCAGCCGTAGACAGTTAGGAGCCACGATGATAATGATTCATTTTGTACGTAACCTTAGAGATAAGACACGATAAATGATGACTATTGAAAGCTATAGAAAAAAACTGCATGCAAACTTTATCTATTACAAGAATGTTTAAGCTCATTAAGTGGTCTCACTTTTACTGGAACAGAAGGCCATAATCGGTCTATAAAATTAGTACTACCAAGTAGCACAAACTACCATAGTATTAGCAAATAAGTAGGTAGTCATAAAAAGCTTCGCATAAAACTGTAAGAGCTGGAGATGTTTACAAATAAACAAGTCGTAAGTGCAGTGGGTGCGAACAGGTGCGCAATTATGTAGGCCATCGAACATGTCCGAACAGGCCAGTGGGCTGACTCATCGGTATTGATAATGAAATGTACAGAAGGTTAAGTTGACTCGTAAGTCGTACGTTATCATATCAATAATCATGTAAAGTTATGTAATTAGTTAAAGATAAATTAAAAATAAATGTAAATAAATATCTTTATGCGAAAACAGGGTGGCTGCCGAGATGATGAATAATAGAGAAGTATGGAAGAAAAAGACATCTTCCGACGACCACAAAAACTTGAGATAAATGCAAGAGAATGATGATAAATTTGATGATGTATATGCAACAAGAAACTAAGCTTTGTAGTTGAGTAGTCAATAAATTAATCACTCAACTAAATAGATTCCTTCCTTTTTTAAAGTCGGTTCATAAGCAATCCATACGTTTTTTCAATGATTGAAGCAATCGCACATAGTATTTAATTTGTTTTGCAGCGAAAACTTGGTGAAATATTTGATTGTAATCTTATGATTTGGTACAGTATTCAAATTGTTTATTACATACCAGAATTCATTTCCCATGGCAGAAACCACATAACACAGCGTGCTACGATCCTTATACACAACTTTGCTTCATCACAGTTGATTCATAATAAAATTGTTTTCATTTAATATTCCAAAACTTATATTAGTAAGCTAATCTACACAAACCGCAAATGTAACAGAAGCGCGTTGACGCAAATCACGACTGTCAGTAGTCCGATTAGAACTGCGATTAAATAAAATGCCTTTCTATTCCTTATCGCAGCTTGAGCGGGCATGGATGGTCCTTCTGATTGTTATCTACTCCATGTCACCGTATTGCACAAGGATATGTTATTGAACCCTATGCTGAAGTCTATAGAGTCGATAACCCTACAGTCATTGACCACTGTCAATCATTGGTTTTATTGCGATTAATTGAAGGAAATGTTTTATTGACAATCAATCATATTCATTATGTCTGTGTTTAAAGTTTTATTGTATGAGGAAATTAGCTGTTACTGTTACGTTTATTGGGACGAGATAGAGTCGAATTGAATTGGTTGATCATAATTTTTAAACCGAAGAAGATGTTTCTAAAGACGATGTTACAAGTATAGAAACAAGTAAAAAGTTATAAGAAAAATGCGGATGAATCAGGAATCAAAAGCATTTTAAGACAAGCATCTTTAAGGGTCCTGCAGACAGCGACGCGACTTTTGTAGAACAATTTCTATAGAACTTGTTCTACTACAGTCGTGTCGCGCCTTTTTGCGGGAGTCTTTGTACAAAACCTAGCATTATTTTACTTAAGCATAAGCTAATACTGTTGTAGTTGTATTTTTACTTTTTTAAACTTATAGTACATTTTTTAGAAAGTCCCATTCAATTTTGAAACGTCATTCGTATCTGAAAGCAATGCTTACAAGCCATCATAATTAAAATAAAACTTTCATATCTTCACCAACAATGTAATAACAACAAAGATTAACACGGAATACATTCGGATACCAATATCTCCTGCCGATAGATAGGTAGCTATTCATTTGATTAACTAATTAGTATCGCTGTCATTAGCATGCTTAGCATCGCTGAACATTAGCGAAAGTTTTGAATACATGCGGGAAGAAAGTGAAAACTATTGAAGATGTTTTTGTATTAATAATTTATTATTGCTTCATTTAGCCTGGAGATGTTCTTAGAGGCTCATTTTACATCGCCGCGAAATGGAATGGAAGCGACTTTTTTTTACAAAGCATAATGAACTTTATGTCAATAGTGTAACGTACAGTCGCCAGCAGGTCAAGCTACACGAAACTGTCAAACAAATTCTTCCAAACGATTTTCAACCTTAAAATGTTGATAGTTAAGGTCAAAATCGAATGAGAAAATCTGACTGTTTGTGGTAACTTGATGTGCTGGCGACTGTACAAACTAGATGCGAGCCAAATAACAGGTCGCGCGTCTTCTGGAGAATTATCGCGCATTCTCAGAAATTCCCGCATGCAAAAAGTCGGTTCCATTCCATAATAAGGGGTTTGCGGTAGTTAAAATCATAAATTCATAATACATACGACATGTAAAAAGACCCATCACATAGCCGTCAACCACGCATTCTGTACATCAAACTAAGTAACATTACTCAGAAATAAATGACGGGAAACGAATTTAAATTTTGGTGCCAAAAACCGCTGTTTACGGTAGTGCGAAATGTAACGCACGCAAAACGTAAAAAACGTCAGTAAAAGTTGGAACTTTGACCTTCAATATCTCCGTAACCAGATGGTTCCCGGGTATGGTCCAGTACAAAAAAAATATAACAATGACGGGGAGTAGGTATAAATGACCGTGGGCTTCGTGAAGTGTCTTTTAACACCCGTTATATGTACATAGCTACTACATACTATGCTTTGTAGTGCTATGGATCATAGTAAATGTTAGCTACCAAAAATTTAGGCCAAACTTAGCAACACAAATCTATTAATTGTATTACATTCTTAACCGTAAATAATCATAAACGCACTTACGAATATATTCGTTGGTGTATTTCCGTGTATCTAGAGAGAAGTCAAAATCAGCGTAACATTGAAACTGTGTCAAAACCGTGACTCAAAGTATCGAACTTCATATTATCTCCTAGATATAAATATTTCGTCACGATTACGGCCATCAAAACAGAAGATAAGGTTGTAATTCGCGTAACACCCAATTCTGACAATCTAAAGGGTTTTCAGAAAAAAAGATTACCTACTACAAACATCACGAACTTAACAACAACAAAAAAAAACGCGTTGAATGCATCACACATCCGTTTTTTTAAGTCGGTTAAAAATACATCTGTTTACAGGGAACGTTGAATAATCGATCAAAGATATAGAATATCAAGCAAACCAACCAAAGGCACATCACTACACACAAAATCGGTAACAAGCGACAAAGCTATCCGATTTCCTAAACCGATTCTCAGATACCGTACCGATACTAATGAATTGCGGCATGTCCCTGGCACTAGAGACGACCCGGAATATCGAATGATCCTTTTAATTAAACGTTGCATCAAAACGGAATGTACAATACCGATACTAATTGGGAATCGATTGCAATTTTGTGGAACGAAATATCGGAGGCATTGAACGCAGAGAATTACCGAAATGTTATTGAACTTGTGTCAGATATTTTTAAACGTAGATTTTGAAACTATACTTGAATCGTCGAAGGGTAGACGGCAATTGTTTTAGCGTTGGCCTTTTGTTTATTGTCTATGCGCAGCTGTAGTTTGTTTATGACCCCAATGGTTCAATAGAATTTCTTTTGTTTATTCGTTTCAGCTGGTGGCTACCGAAAAAGACATCTTCTAAAGGTTTCATGAAAATCTTTCAACTTGCGAGAAAATTCTGATGGATTCGACCCATATGGAGAAGTTCCGGGTTCCTAGTACTAGTACAATGTAACAATAGACACTTTACCTAAGGTAATCGACCAGGGGCCTAGACTTCTCATTTACACACGTTTCAATGATCTCTCCATTGTTGTTACAATCATTTTTTGTAACAATATTTTGATTTAAAAGCATGTCCGTGGGTGTAGTTTCTTGCCCGTTCTTCTTCATAGGTACCTTCCTCACTACCTACCTGGGCTGGCTGGCTGGTCGCTTTGGAATGGGCAATTAGCTTCATCTTTCTTACTGACAATTCAAAAGTGCTTGTAATTGGTTTATTTAAAATAACTACTTTGAATTTGAGTTTTTTGTGACTTTGACAGATTTGCCACAAAAAATCTGTCAAAAAATCACAATTGACAGATAATGCGACGTTTGTAAATAAATTGACTGGGCCCCTGAAGACCACACAATAGCCAAGTAGCAATAACTACAAAACTAAACGAGCCGTAAAAAGTCATCAAATCCCGGAAAATGCTATCAACGCCAGTTGTTGCTTTAAAATCTAGACAAAAGCCATTACTTGCCAGACAGAATCGTTGCTAAAACAGTTTCCACACATCAATAAGCAATAAACCTTTTGTACTAAAATAGACGTTAACCGGCGATCGCCTTATTCATGCACTATGTAAGTCTGTTACGCCAAACCCATCGATATTTATAGCAGTATTCAAATTGTGTGGGTAAAACATACGGGGTTAAATTTTGAGTTCTTAACACGCTGCGCGACACTAACACCCCCAGACGACTTATAACAGTAAAACTTCTATTGCGTCTCGTTCAGTGTTCTTCAACCAATTAAGGCGGTACCCCGACCAAAACCTTGCCATAGTGCGTTATTCAGAGGCTATTAACTCATTCACTATGGGTAATAAACTACATCTAAAAGCACATTATTAATGTTCGATATCCTATCATCACATTGCACGTTCTTATTTGTTTTTATGTGTTATAAATACATTTAAAATCTCCTTGTAAAAAAGTGACTAAAATAAATGATTGCATGCATCTTTTGCTAAAGGTGACGTTCTATTAATTTGAGGATAACACTAATGGATAGATAATTTAAAAATCCAAATAATTCACGTTTTATTTTATTTCAAAACATCGCTTGTCTTTTTTTATTAAAATAATTTCAATTTTTTGTGAATTTTATGATAAATGAGCGTGCGCAGAGAGCGAGACAGAGCGAGACTCAGCGACGGGACAGAGAAGGAACGAACGCTCAAGATCGTTTGGTCGGGGAAGCGCCTTAAGCTATGTTATGTTATGACTATATTACCTACCAACAAGCAGTTGACTGCGGCTTCACTAATGTCTTGAAGAAACGTTATTATGAAGCCGGATAGAAGGGATCTATGTGCTAATTAAGGCCATGGTCTATCTGAGCGTCAGTTCGGTCAGGTTAATATGCGTTGTTGAATGACAAACATTTAAATATTAAAAGAAACTTTCATATTTAGAATACTAGTTATTTTTTTGTTAAAATCAATCGCATAAGTCCAGTAGGCTCTTGCGATAAATACCAAATTTGTAACAGAATGCGGTTAAAAAGAGAGGATCACATAAAAAATCTCTTCCAATTTTATCCATTGCAAGCCTTAATTAAAATGGAGTATTAAATGCGTTATACGACCGCTTGCAAGCAACGACCAGTTTGAATCGTTACTATGCAATGCAGTGGCGAGGCATCCTTTAAATGCCACACATTTATTACACACGCGCGGTTTTAAAAGGATCATGGAATTGGATTATACTGCCTTTGCTACATAAATAAAAAGACACGAGTGAAAATTGGGAAACAACAAAAGGGGCAATTCCCTTTTTAGACACAATCTGTCAAAAAAATAGTAAAAAGTAATTTCACTACAATTTTGACAATTATTTGACATTGATTTTCGCTGAAATGTGATTGCGACTTGATTTTGAAAGTTTTTAAATACGGGAATTGGCCTTCAGTAAGGTTAAAGCAGAGAAGTTGATTCCTCGGGGGTTTGCATAATCAGCCTATAACGTTCACACTGCTCGGACACAGGCCTCTTCTGTGTTAGGGAGTGGCCCATAATTCACCGCGCTGGCCCAGTGCGGGTTGGTAGATGTAGCTTGTTCCCAACGAGTCACACCTCAACGGGTAACAGTGTGACTCGTTGGGAATGTTTTGGATAATAATTCCCAACGAGTCACAGTTACTGTTACACTGTTACTATATCATCTATCGCCACGAAATATTTTCGTTCTCAGATAAACAAAAATTGTTCCCAGGTATTTGGTACAACTTGGGGCACCCCGACTCGGACAGGTTAGGTTAGAAGGGGACGGCGGGGTCTGAAAGACCCCGCCGTCCCCTTCGTGGTTATTTTTTTTTAAACCGCCCAGAAGTAGGAGTCCCGCGAAGCGGGACTCCGTCGGCTACGCCTCATTATTGTTGAAATACTTATTAGGACACACCTATTATAATACATACAAAAACATTTATTTGGTACTAGACCTTATATCTCAGGATTTTAGGTGATTTATTGTGGAACTGATTTTGCATTGTTTGGTGACTACATTTTGGTGACAGATCTACTATTTTGAGGACAAACCCTATTATTTAAGAAACACAAAACTAATTAAATTGGTGATAGCTTAAATGATACCCTAAATCAAGGTGGGATCATCCCAACGAGTAACAGTGTAACAGTAACTGTGACTCGTTGGGAATTATTATCCAAAACATTCCCAACGAGTCACACTGTTACCCGTTGAGGTGTGACTCGTTGGGAACAAGCGGTAGATGTCACATGTCTTCGAAATTTTAGCTCTAGGACATGCCGTTTCCCTCACGGGGGTTTGACCAACTCTTTAACGATTTCCCGCTGTTAACGTCGGTAGACCAGCGGTTCTGTGAGAAACGTTAGCAAAGCAGTCTTGCAGAAGTATCTTTAATGTACAAAATTTTCTTAAACGCATTTGTTTTTTTGCCATTTGAGATTATCATAATTATATCCGGGATAGGTATATGTTTTTATGAATTAAACTAAATTCAACGCAATTTATATATTATTAAGTGGTGCAACACCTTTTTTATCAGTGCAATAAGGACGCATATTAAGATAATGCTTTATAACAATAATCATTCATGACAGTTATTTCAGTTATCGTTATCACCTATCACCATTGCGTTGTATTCTATTTATCATACTTCATCATGTATTGCATACCAATGATTTCATATTGAGTAGTGCAACAACCTCATAAGTCGTGAAAACCAAAAGTGTGTAGGTGCTGTGACCTTGTCAATGTTATTTACTAATGATTTATTATATTTATGTCAATGTCATTATGTTATGGAAATTAGACTATTTTTGTGTTATTATATTTTTAAATACTATCTGTATTTTTTGGGACAATTAATCAACAGATATGACATGCTTTGAAATGTACGCCATGTTAATGTATTAAAAGGACGTGAATTCTTTGACAAGCATCCAGTTTAAAAAGTTATTATACGGCTTTTAACTCCTACAAGCTCTGCAATATGCTAGTTGTAAAACCGCAAAGCAATTTGTGGAAGTAGTGTTGATATCTACCTAGTTAAAACTAAAACCGTAGCGCGTCCGCTCATAAAACCTCACCGTATATTTTCATCTCAATGAGCACGGCGGGTCTCGCGAATATCGAATGCAATAAGTGATATCTATGAATATTCAGAACACGGCCGCCGCCAGTCGCTGTTAATTTGACGCATTTTAGACGATCCCTTGCACCGTCCGTTCTATAAGGTCGTAAGTGCGCTTACGTCCAAAATGAAATGTATTATTTTCGCACTGGGAATTCTGTAGGTAATCTGTCAAAGAGTCTATGGTTCAAAGACCCTTCTTTGTTATAATCTGTGGAATTTTAATAAGGTACAAGTGAAGTTACGACTTTATCGATATGAGGATAATTTCGAGCAGTGCAGGCCGTTAATTTATTCGGAGAACGCCATCGTTAAGGATTTGATGGGATTGGTTGTTATTGTGGTATCACAGTTAACGTAATTGGGTCAAATAAATGTTGTTAAATGGAAACTATCAATCTTTGTATGAAGTGTGTCAGTTATGACGTTATTAATCTTGCAAGTGTATCGTTTATTTTCTTACTTACGTTCTAACTAAATTACTTAACAGACATTATGTTGGTATTTTTAGTTTTCAAAACAGCAAAAGTCCGTCTTTAAATAAATGTACAACTTAACTATAAATACTTTTCATCAATTTTGCATTTTAAGATGGCTATTCGGCCATAAATACGAGTAACAGATAACCATTGATGTCGTTAGCGTAGATCAAAATGTCAGATGACGTCATGAGACGCAATCATTGGCGGAATTTGTGTAATAATGAGAAATGGCGTGTGAATTACTTGAGCTTCGTGACCAGCATATGTTATTGGTGATTAATTCAATAGGATTTGATATCGGTGTGAGATAGACCGTTTGGTCTAAAAGTATGAGCTGTACACATTTCATTTGCAGTTAAATGGAGCCACATTCATTTAGAAAATGGGTAGCACCATACGAACAATAGACGTAGGATGGCTAAAAGTTAAAGTAAAACGATTTTATGAAAATATTATTATTCCACGTTTCATTTTTTTTAATAGGTCTCGTTTCAAGGTACGAAAAGACAACTAAATCGTCTAATCCATATGAAAAATTAAAAATTTCACAGAAAAACACTAGAAGTTAGTACGCATTTCGTGCACTTCCTGTCAAAGAGGAATTGATAGAAAAAAAACATTAAAAAAATTTATATCAGAGTCTGATTCACGAATATTCACGTAAATTCCTGGATCTAGATTGGACACATGCACTTCGCGGAATAGGTTTCCTAACTGTATGACGTAAGCACTGAGATTTGACGTTATTTAGGGTTTTTTGTCGCGTGAGGAAAACATTCGTAAAACTAGCTTTGGTTTGTTTGTCACTGTATAATTAATTTTATTGATATTTCTTTTGCATTATAATTGCTTACGGCTTTTTACCGCCCATTAGCATAAAATCTACATACTAACTAATAAGTATTTTGACACCTTTATTTTTTCTCTAAAAAACGGTAAATTATAAATTGGAGCTAATGTAGTTTTGTTAGGCTGTTATAGAAACCAGATTAGGTTTCTGCCATCCTATTATAACTAATCTAAAATTTATTTATATCCCATATAATACTTATATTTGTGACACAGTTATACTTACGTTATTAATTACATCGAAAAGACAAGTTCAAAATCCTTTACAAATACTACATACATCAGACCAAAGAAAAACACTCCGGCACGGTATAGCTGACGCTCTCACAAACAATTGTGTTCAATGAACTTGAAAATTGTTTTCTCCACGTAATGATATTCATTGGAAGGCGGCACTACGTGTTTTCAGCTACAGCATTTTGTAGCGTGCAGTGTAAAGTATGATACAGAAGAATAAAGTTGTATGTACAGTTACTGCTTCAGTGAACATCTATGAAAGGTTTGTGGAAAGTTGGATTAACATTGTGATTTGAGAATGCACGTGTTTATGACGGACTTTTTACAGCTTACAACAGATAATAATGGATTATTATATTAAAAATATAGATCATTATATTCCGTAAGAATTTTATGTCACCTGATGAGCACCATTTGCTTGTGATAGTTGTCATATAATTTTGTTTTTTACAGACAATAAAACACATGTTATTATTTTTTTGGGCGTATTTTTTCATAAATTCGCCACTTGTAAGCCTGTGTGAGTGATTCTTTTTCTCAGCCTAGCTGAGTATCAAGAATTATCTTTTGAGCTTCAACATCATGAACGACATCTTAAATGACGCGGGATCATCTTACCCGCTAAACACAAGTGAATGTAACCATACCTTAAAAGAGAATTTGTCTCTGATCCACGAGACGGGTGTAATGTTCCACAGCGTCATTTAACACGGTAATTTATTGAGCGCCATGATGGAATAGGTGCCGTCGTATAGCGAGCATTTTTCACTGGAGCAGCCATTTTGTATGCTCATATGGAGTAAAGCCTTATTTCTGCTTTTAATAAAAATAAAAAAAATGATGTAACAGAACGTAGAAGAAAACTGTTTGTTTGCTTGTTCTTGTGAATGGTAGATTTTGGGGATAATCTATTATTTAAAATTATTATGGGTTGAATCGTTTGCGGTCTTTCTGTCCTCACATTTTTGGTCCTTGAGGGATTATGGTGTAAGCTGATAGTTGTTGTGGGTGTTAACTTCAACGTATTTATTAGTATAAATATTCAACGTATCTTACACTACGAAAAATATAGCGATATGAAAAACACTTCATTCCTCAATTAATCGTACTGAAATCATCTCGACACACGATATTCTCCGTAAAGACCAAAAATATCAACATTTGTAACCTCCGGCGCCGTCCGTTAACAACGTGTGAATCATGCGCATTCCTACACTTATGCCATGATCCGTTGACACTAGGATATGTTTGGCAGTTTCTACGACATTTGTAGGCAGCCTGAGTATATTACCTGCCAACCTACCTGCCTGATTTTGACAGTTAATTCTATGAATGTTATTTAAAACTTAGTGTGGGTTTTGTTTAAGCGCCACGGTTTAGTATGGGATTTAATGTTATTTTTAAAGTTCAGTGATGGATGTTTTGAGTAAAGAATAAATGTCCACCTTTGTTCTTGTGGGTGTCTTAAAATACAACTGTTCTGTTAAAGGGGTGGGCAGCTGTGTCATAAGTCACACCGGTCTCGACTAATAACAATAAACTGTTCAGTTTCACTATTAGGTATGTATATTTGCCAAGCGTGGTGATGTTGATTTCTTGACTATTCGAGTTCAGTAGTAGAAATATATAGATAATAGGGTAGTCGTAGCATGATGTTAAATAGCCTATAGCCTTCTTCAGGAATTAGGCTATGAAATGCAAAGAGAATCTTTCAAATCCGACTGGTAGTTCCAGAGGTTAGCGCGTTCAAACAAACAAAAAAACAAACTCTTCAGCTTTATTATTAGTATAGAGATATTGATCAGATTACCTAGTTGTAAGACTACCACCTATTTCAATCTAAATAACATTATAAAGGTGGTTCGCCAAAAATAAAACACATTTTTTTTCCATGGTTCTCAACCTTATTTTGCCCACTTTGAGTATTTTTTTTAGAGCCCCCTAATCTTTTTTACTTAAGTACCATCTGTCGCGAATCTGATACATCTATTGCCACGATTATATTGAAACGTGTAATATTATATAGTCGTAATATCCGCCCCCTAATTTTCTCTGGGTCTTCTACTACCCCCCTGAAAGTCTCAAACTCCAACGAGGGGCGTTACCGCCCACATTGAGCTATGGGTCTATATAGACAAAAAAGAATGTTGAGATCACAGTAAAATCTTAGTTTCTAATCAAGTCTCCCCAATTCACGTAACGACCAACATACTTCATTACGTACAAAACAATTAATCATTACTCCATGTATCATGACCTGACATAAACATATTTATTCGAGCCGCCACGCCATAGCGAGCAAAATTATGCAAAACAGCCGACCAACGACGAAGACTCTTAATTAAATATAATAAAGCATTTTAATCCCATTGGCCTTAAAACGTATAAAAACTGTCATGGCGTATTAACAATTATTATTAGTGTTGTACAAGGGTTTATATACCCGAAGCCGAAAGAGCCCAATTATTTCTACCAAACTTTTAGTATTTTGTGTTTGTTATTATTATAAAACGTTCTTCATTTGTTTTGGTTAAATATACTGGCTTCTAGGAATTAGGCAATATGTAGTGTATTCATCTTATAAGTACTTATATCACATTTCCGGTAATTTGCTGTGGAATGTTACATATTTATTTATATATATTTATCTATTTACGGTTTATCATCACAATAACTGTAACTAATTCATGGACTCACTATGTAAGGATCGTACAGGTGCATTTTGTAGTTTCTGGGTTTATGGGAAGGTCTGAGTTAATGTATGTATGTAATTCATTTAAAGGTGTCCTATGTTTGTTACCTATAGTGCCAATCATTAAACCTGACTTGGTTTCCGTACTTACGACCTTTTTGAGTAACCACTGAAAATCAGCGCTGTGCTGTGGGTCTCCCATAGCAGAGCATCATGCTGAGTGGAAGTCTTCTAGTCACAGTCATGACGTGCAGCTGTTGACTATTTCTGTTGAGTTCTCGTGATTATAAATCTATTTTGTTTTTATTTTTCTTCATTATTAGAACTAAGTAATTATATTTTTTGTATGCACGTCTTTCAGTGACAAATAAAGCTATATTTCTTTCTTTTCTATTTTTAGCTGGTGACAACAGTGGCTCTGTTGCTAAAGTTTCGGCTATCGTTCGGCCGAAACCAACAGCCCAACACTATCAACAATTCTTTATAACGCCCACACTTCGAAAACCTTAGCACCATAAATATAAAAGTCAATTCATATTATTTACAACCGTAATGTCAGTGATTGTTACATTAAGGTTTTAATAACTGTTACTCATACATAATGGATTATGATTTAACTGTGCTCGTATATTTGACGAAATGCTTTGTTTTAGTATCAATAAACTACAAGTAATTACGTTGGTTGACTGAAATTAATATTGGGACTGCCAAAATCAATATTATTCCAGTAATGTTTTAATATTTTTCGGTTTCGGCTTTCGGTCTAACCGGACGCAACACTGGATAGAACATCTTGAGTTCACTGTTAGAAATAATTATCATGGCAATTTAATGATTAATTAAAAAATAATTGCAGAATAAATTACAGGGTTTTTACAAAAAGTGCAATGCAACGCCAATCAAAGTCCCCTTTGCATGACACTGCATAATTTTATTTTCTTTAACAAAAATTTGAAATGTATTTAAATTATTAATACCAACATAATTTACGTCTTTAAAAAGCGATATTACGCAAATAAACACTCAAAGCTTACCTCACTGATAAAGTTATTTATTAAAAGCTTTCCGGCTTTTAAGAAAACCCAAGTTGTATATCAGAAAGTTGCATGATTATCATGTCGAGAGTTGCTTAACAGTAAAGGGCCGGTATAAAGTCGACCATCTACTGCTACGTGGGATATGCCAGGAGAGGTTTGCTACGATAGCTGTGCGGTTCATTTGTTTGCCAGCCACGAATCCGAGCGTAGCGCGACCGTTGTGGGTCTCAGTGGACAATCCCGCCTACATTTTCATACAAAACGCGAAGCTACTACACGTGCTTAGCTTAGCCGTGGGCTGCTGTGGAGCGTCGTCTTTAGAGATAAGCGACATATGCTGGGGTGTTGTCAACATCACTACACCCACTCGACACCTACGGACCAAGATGGCGGTAAGTTGGGACACCACATAACTGTCCCCGAAATGTCGGAAGCGGTAAACAATTTGTTGATAATTTAAAGTGAGCCAAAATTTACGGATACAGATTCGATAAAGGCAGACAGCTCTTAACTGCAGGAACAGATAATCTTGATGATACTTCCACATAACAGCCGCAGTCAAAAACGCTGTCTAGGAACTTACTTTCATAAATAAAGTTTCAGTGACGTCATTCGCCCGTTAATTGCAGACGCTATGTAGCGGCCACCGCTCTACTAGGAAACCATAGCTTTACACTTTCGTATTTTACCGTTTCAGATTTAAGGATACATGGAATTAGAAATATATTATTGGCTACTGATGATTCCTATCATAAAACCAATAAAGACATTTATGAAGAAACACGCTAGAAAGTTAATAATCTCCCAATGCTAATTGGGCCAATTTACTTCAAGTCTTCGATTAAGAGTTAATGCTATACAGTTAGCTCGAAAGAGAAAAATAATTGGCAGTCTCAGACTGCATGAATGTGAATCATTGGATAGTAATTATCGTACATGCTTTGAATCTAACGCGTAGATAGAGGTATCGTAAGTTCGATAAACTGGCAGAGCGAATGATAGTGAGGCTTATGAATAACATTCACTCATTTGTAGTTTTGATGGACAATAATATAGCTTTTCTAGGTAAATAATAAAGATCGTAATAATTAACTTTCCAAAACTACCTTATAAAGAGGCTGGAGGGGGCGTTGAAGTTCAAAGGGGAAATTACGAAATCCACGCGGACAAAGTCGCGAGCGAAGACCTAGTTAAGTTATTGGATAAAGATGCTGTGAATAACAATGAAAGGGGATTGGAACATTTCGAACCGACATAACCTGGTAGATCAATTTCTAAAACCAAGCCAGTTGAGGCAAGAGTGTTAATAGCGATATAAATATTAAATAACTACACTGATACACTGCTAGCATTCTTCTCCAAAAAAGGCAAGATCAACATTGCTAATAGAATTTTTACAACGCATCATTTAAAGCTTAACTAACAGGTGTATAAGTTGCATCACAAATACTTTAAGTTGGACGCCTTGAATTGATTCATGTGCCCACACCTCAAGTCGTAGGTTTGTATCACCGGAGACACGCATTCTTAACACATCAATTTGGAACTAAAGAGATTTGGCAGTTGTTCAAAAAACTCAAATCTAAATAGTTTTGTTAAAACTAACTAAGTAATATCAACATTGAAAATGATGCTATAAAAACTGGACGAAGGAAATCTGTATTAGAATACTTATACAGAAAATGAATACTCGATAAATGGCATTTTGAAGGAATTATTGATGACTTTAAATTCTAGAAAATACAAAACTCTAACATAAGCCACCAATTATACGTCATGTAGTTACAAACAACTTATTTTTTGTTATTTTCAATGTTCGTGTAACACCCGTATGTTTTTTTTTTCAAGGTAACTAACGCGTCTATTCTTTTAAATATTCATATATCTACGCACCTTTTAGACCGGACTCTCGTATATCTCCAAGTATTGCTGCTATAATGTCCTGAGCTAGAAGGACACAGTAACAACTGAAGACTATTCGGTCTCGGCTGCCTCTGCTTCTTCACTCTTAGCTTCACCACTTCGTCTATTTCTAACTTCTCTAGTTTCTTCTCTTTCTTTCCTTCTTTGATTGGCGGCTTCTTGGAGTCCACACTCCATCTGCGCTCGTCCATTATCCTATCTTCCAAATTCAAATGATCCAACCTCTCTTTGATAAAACTC
This sequence comes from Griposia aprilina, assembly GCA_916610205.1. Classification (NCBI taxonomy): domain Eukaryota; kingdom Metazoa; phylum Arthropoda; class Insecta; order Lepidoptera; family Noctuidae; genus Griposia; species Griposia aprilina. Next base: position 13,167,296 of record OU744304.1, on the reverse strand, counting down.
CTTGTTCTAATCAAGTCTGGAGTCGTATCCAGTTTATCATGTCTCCTTATTTCTATGGGAGACAAAGGAGGTCTTCTTGGCTCAAAGACAACTTTGGAGTACTCGTTACTTCGACGCCACATACGAGGCGAGAGTGGCCAAAACCGTCCATTTTGCTGACCAGATTCCATCACCATTTTGGATTTTTGTCACTTCACAATTCACAATTTACAGACTTTCTCGATGCTAAAATTACGATTTATAAAATTTGAGCTGTAAATCCTCAGAAACTTATTTAAATGTACGATAGCTTAACATTGGTAATATAATTCAAGACTAACACTGAACACGTCCGTTACATCCGTAAGCTATTCATATACTAAACGTTGTTGAAATGAAAAGTGCATAACAAACGCGCCCACGCAATCAATCATGCGAAACGTCTACAGGAACCATAGATAAAGATGGAGTGACTATTTCGATGAGTCAAACAGTAGTACAATCGACGGAAAATGTATTAGAAATAATGTTTTTGGGTTATTTTATTTTCCTCAAAGGCAAATAACATTATTTTCTTCGTATCAAAAGAGAGGAATGTTTTTCTACAAATTAATGTTTGGCTTTCCATACTGAGACTGTTTGAGGTAAAGAAGATATAAAATTGATTAAATAAACTGTATTCAAAAACAGGAATATAAATTGACACTTGTAAAAGCAGAAAAATTATGTCAAAGCAAATTAGAAACGGCCTAATGAACTTTAACCGTTGAAACGAGTTTGACCCCAAATGAGACAATTTTTATCAATTTCTATAATTTGTGAATTCTACATCAATTAGTGGAATTGAGGGCAGCGACCGACAAATCGCGGGTCATTATAACCAAGCGGCGCTAACAATAAAAACCGTGTTTTTGTCTTTTATTACAATTTGTACCAACTTTAACAGGATCTGCGTATATTTGGCGTACATTTAATGGCTTTTTTCCTGCCTACATATCGTTAAAATGGGTAATTTAAATGATTGTTGCACTTTCCGTGCGGAAATGGCTTATGTAAACATATTAAAATCTTACGAGAGCATTTGCTTGTAAATTTATAGTTAACGGAAACAATAGTTATATATTTTCCTGCTTTTGTTTTAGCAGTTCCAAAAATTCAAAAAACCTCCCAACTCCATTTAAGAAACGAAATCGTCAGAGACCCAAATAAAGTTAAAAAAGCGAGATCCTAAATACGTTTTAGCATTTTAACAGCACGAGGTGGACCGCAGACCGTTGACGACTCCTAACGACGCACTGATAGCCATAAACTGCCGAGGAGTCGTAATGGCTGCGATATCGGATGTCGCCGAATAGCGCTGCATACTAAATGCTGCCTCAGGAAGCGGGCGACAGGACGCTAATATATGTGCGTATAGGCATGCAAATGTACTGATGTAGTAAATAGATAGAGTGAAGTGGATACAGAGTCAGAGCTTTGCATGGCAGTAAATTCAAGATGAGCTTTTGAAAAAGGTACCGACATTGATTGTTTGGTTGATTTTTATTGTAGTATATCCCAATTTTGCCTACACGTTATGCAACTTTATACTGTAGCTGTTTAAACCAACTGCAGAATATAGTCAGAAATTGGCGTGTCTCCCAAGTTATGCTATTTTCTGCATCTAATCCGTACTTCACGTCCTTCACGTACTTCCGTACTTTACGTAAACTGATTCACCGATTGCATTCAAGAAAAAAAAAAACACAAAATATCACAACATTCTTGAGCAAATTCTAATGTGCTTCTTCACAATACTTACGTAACGCTATTTCGATGAAAGGAAACGGAGATAGTACTTAAAGTCTTAAACAATAAAACGAAACAAAAACCCCGAAGTCTAAGAAAGGAGTCGCAGGATATAACGAAAAGACTCGAATAGCTGAATCAACGGAAGCGTTCGATGCATTTGACATTATTATTACAATAGAGTTGAGTCAGCGATCATTCTTGAAATTGAAACGAAATCAATGCTTGTTGATATTGTGGAGTCAACGTGTGGGATGCGTCGGACATTCTTGCGTATAGCTTAGTTATGATTAAGTGGTAAGTTATTTAATATCAATTATGGGTCACCTCTGGTTATGTTGTGTCTCCAGCTACTGTCTGAAGTTCTTTTGAATCAAGGTTAGTATTGTTTTATTTTTCATCATCATCATCAGCCTTATCAGCCCGCTGCTGGATAAAGGCCTCTATAATCGCACGGCATAGTTTTATTCCGGAATATTTGTTCAATTCTTTTTAATTGTGTGTGTACCTGTACGGCACACCCTTCGGGGAAATCCTTCGCAATGTTTCGTAACATTATGTGAGGGGTTTACCGAACGGAAGTTTCTAATTAATAATATCTAATCTTCATAATCACCCCATGTTTGATGTAATTGCCAGTATTGCTAAGTTTGTTAAGTAGATTAGCTTTTGCTTTAGAAAAAAAAGGTAAGATAAGAAAGAATAGATGCTGGTGATCCTACCACGGACGCTCAACGGCGTCACCGGAGAGCCAGGCGAAGATGGCGGAAAGCTTGACGCGGCGAACTTGATAGGCGGGATTGGTCCACATTAGCTCAGGATCGCATTGAGTGGAAAAAAAAGAAAGGGAGGCCTTTACCCTTCAGTGGTATAATATAGGCTGAATTAATATTAATATACTGGTGGTCTATGAAAGACAGTAGCAGATTTCTAGTAGACCAGCAAGTCTTTCTTAGAAACGATGTTCTTTTATTTATGAGAAATTCATCACTCTTATTACGTAGTCAGTGTGATGAAATTCTAATAAATAAAAGAACATAGTTTTGTAATACTACGAACGGTTATTAACACCGCTAGGTCAACAGCATCGTGTCAACGTGAAGGATGCGCAGACGCAGTGGAATTGCGTGCCTCCATCCACGTAGTATGGCGCGATGATTAACGCATTATGAATAAATAATTCCTTCACAAATATTGTAATTTATGAGAGCTAACATTGTTTTCTTTGTATTGTAAGTGATATGATCAAGGGAAAAATGTAGTTGGGTAAAATATGTGCCGAATCGTTCTATGATTTTTCTGTTAGGTACTTACTTACTGTATATACATACTGTTTGTATACCTCAACAGTAGCAGAGTTTGAAATACTTTTTGTAGCTAAAATAGCGAAAGATATCAATGAAAATAAATACATAAATAAAGTTCCAGATATTACTTATTCACCGGAAAATATATTAATTTTATCAACAAAATATTTATCGGAAAATAAATTACGTCAAAGTGACGCATTATCATGAATGAGCATCGTTTTCGTCGATCTCAACGGGCCTTGAAAGTAATATTTTACCGTCATTACCTTTCCACTTTCCGACGCAGATTGTGATACAATTGATAACGTTTGAGACTCATTTAAAATAAATTTGTGCTAAATCATACTTTTTCGGAAATCTGGACTTATTTCCGAAAATGGTGATGGTATGACTCGATTACAATCAGTTGTTGTATTTTTATCTATTGTGAATGAAATATCTTTCAATATGCAACAAAATAAAATACACATTCAAAGTGCATCACTTGATTCGTAATTTGAAAGATAAAACCAAGTAATGGCTGATATTATTACTGGCCATTCATTGTTTCAGTAGCCATAAGCGAAACTAGGAAGGCACTTGCAGACTGATGGTATCTTAGCACGGCGCTTACTTGTGCAAGTTATGGGTTTATAACTTGCACTACAGTAATCCTTTAGTCTGTGAATAACTTTGGGGCTTATGGACTTTAGAACAGGGTGGCGGTAAACCAGACACCTGTTCATAACTTATATTGTTTTATGTACACTAAAGAATAATACACTTATCAAAAAGGAAAGTGAAAGAAGGGGAGGAGAATATGTCTAGCTAACATTTTGCGTATGGTCAACCGAGATGTAACGGCTGCGACTTACGAGTTGAAGGCCGTAGGTTCGAACCCAGACAGGCGCTTTACTTTGTGTAAATTATTTCATCACCACTGCTCTGAAAACCATGAAGGAAAACATCGTGAGATAACCGGCTTGTCCTGGAACCAAAAAATTGAAGACACGACATCCACCAACCCGCACTGGGCCCGCGTGGTGGATTACGGGCTATAGAGGTATGAGGAACAGGGTGTAAAGCTCACTCATACCTCCATAGAAAAGGGAGGATCCTCCGACTAGAAAGGTGTTGTGTCTGGTGGGCAACTGCCCGACGGTTGATGTCGGGACGTTGTATATATGCTAGTCGCGCGGTAAACTCTGCTTGCGCGATGCAGGATTTGTGTGACGTCAGTATGACGTGTAGCTCGCATGTGGCGATGTTGATACCGCTACAGGTCCATTCTCTCTCACAGAGAGGAGGCTCATGTCCCAGCAGTAGGAACTTTATAGGCGGATTAGGCAACTGAGATGGATGAATTGATCGCTGGCGAAGAAGTCAAGCGTAGGGAAATCGACGCGAAAAAAAACTGAGTAGTATATTTTGATCGTGAAGTTTGCACTTTTGTACGAAATTGCTGTCTTTTTTTGATCACCGATGGAACATTTCTACGATGAGGGACTAGAATTCTGTGCTGAAGTCATTATTTATTACACATTGTCTTAATAAATGCGCGCTGTTTCATTTATAAAGATAATAAAGACGACAATGACCAGCAAATACGATCAGACAAAGGACATAATTTCAAAAGAAAACGATAGATATGACAAATACTCATAAGCCCCAACCAATGAATAATCCTTTCCAAAACATTCTGTTAGGAAAGCACTTCCAGATTTATTTTATGAAGTCTTCCCTTCTATATTGAAGTATGATCTGTGTTGTGGTTGCTAGGTTACATTTGTTACTCTGTTTCTTTGATATTCTGCAGCGCACGCCATATATCCATACTAATTATTATAAATTCGAAAGTAACTCTGTCTGTATGTTACCTTTTCATGCCTAAACCACTGAAAGGATTTCGATAAAATTTGGCAAGTAGATAGATGGTATCCTGGGGAAGGACATTGGCTACTTTTGATCCGTGTAGAAAGTTCCCGTGGGATAATTTCGGACATCCACGCGGGCGAAGCCGTGGGCAGAAGCTAGTATCTTATAAAAACCAAATTCCACTGCGTTTACTTTAATAATTTCGTCACCCACTCAAGTGAGATCCTAAGAAAGCTTCAAATAACCCTGGCGCAAGCATTGTTGGTGACAATAGCCGGAAGCCGTCGGCGCTGTATGAGACTGATACCGTACAAGGTGTCCTAATACTGTATGCAATGGTGGTCGCTCACTATAGGGAATTATGTGCTGATGTGACTTTGATGAAGTTGAAGAATGACGTTTTGGAATGCATTGATGTGCAGTCGGAAGGTGGGTGTTTTAATTTTTCCGTATACGTTGTCAGTTGCTAGTATATAGAAGGTAGCTCAGAAAAGTTGACTATGCCAATTCAAAGAGGTCAATATTCGGTGAGGACAAACTTCAAAACTTTAGACTGATCTAATAATGATGACTCCTTATGTTCATATTTCTAAGTAGCGCATTACTTTTACTATAAGTTCTTGTAAACTTTTAAGGACCTGTTCCTACGGCCTTGAGTAAAATGTCACTGTATTCATGAAACAGTCAACAGAAACGTGACTACGTACCTACCTACTACCTAATACTTATTCAAAGGAAAATAATTAGTGCTTAACAATAAACACGATTAAAAGCAACTAGTTAACAAATCCCCGAACGAAATGAACAATAATATGAACAGGGCTTTTATAAAGCAAATTCCGGTTACCATTATTTTCGTTCAGCAGCTGTCTCCTGTCAAACTGCAGTGTAATCCGGTAGTCGGCCATTTTGGACTGCATAGCAGTGTCCCAGATATTTCGAATAGACGTGAATGCCGTGATTTGGGCCAACGTCCCATAGAGGCATCAAATGAGTTTGTTTGGCTTTTGTTATACATTAGAGCTTTTTTTCAGTTTTCAGTTCTTTATTAGATGAAGGGGAGTTATTGGAATGCGTTTAGTGAAGGCGAAGTTGCATTAGCAGAACAGTCGTTCGGTGCTCGTCAGTGCTCAACTTTCTTTTATAAATCTACCCTAAGCCGCCACATCGAATGCATTCGCTACTTCGCTACCAATAAATCAATATTTTAAGCGCTTTTTACTGAGTACAGCTATCAAAAGTTTGTTAATAACGTGGTGCAAATGTGTCAGGTGTTTGCGTATTACGCCTTTCACAAAACTAGCTGGTGAATGTATATCAGACGATTTACACTTTTAGCCTAAGGGCTGTAGAAATGAAAACACCTACCGATAAAGAAGTGAAAGCCATTAAGACCTGTCACACACCAAACACGAATTACTTTTAGCCCCAGGACTTCATAAGAGCTATAATTTCACAAGCACAACACGTAAATGAGGGATAATAATTCAAGCATATGTGCTGTGCCGTGGTCTTATCAGCCACAAACCCGCTCGGTCCCATAACGCATGGTCAAGCCTGACGTATGGCTCACATCAATCACTGCGCTGATTTATCTGCTTGTTTCCGCTTATCATCGGATTCCGATGTCATTTGTTCCGCTTTCATCATGAGCTCCTAAGGGATTATGTGTGAAAGTAATTTTGTGTAGTCTTTTGTTTTTGTGTTTGGTTATTGGTGGAAATCTTTCTGTGGGTGAAAAATTACAAGAAATAGCGCCTCCGCTTTTTTCTCACAAGTGTTGTGTATACAATGTTTTTACATTATCCCAACTAGGACCCTTTTCTTATACCTTAGAAACTAACTCTCACACCTCTACCAAGCAAACTTTTGCATTAGTGTTTTCTTCCTATTTCGCTCCAACGTTATTACTCCCAACTTTCTGAGTACCTTTACTCCGAATCACACAATTAGATGCTTCATTAACTACTACCTAATCTTCCTAACGACCACCAACTTCAGTAGCCAAGAAAATCGAACCAAAATCTGTAGCCTTGACTTGGCTAAGTCTGAAGCCAAACTTGGTAATATCATCACTAGCCGATAGCTGAATGGAAACTGCTTCGTAACGGCACTTAATAGGCCAATGAGGGAGTGTGTTTGCCAAGTTCTGTGCACGTGCCAAGTATTAGAACTTTGGGGTATTTGAAAGATGTTTTCGAAGATTTTGTGTTCAGTTTTAGTTCATTAGTGTGGTCATTGAACATATAATTTTATTTGTAGAGCAACTATAGAAATGCTGGGGTTTATTTATAACGTTGCTTAAAGTTAAGTAATTATTAGCGAATGTTTTAAACCATACATTTCTGAAGTTTGAACGTCTTTTAGCTTTAAGCGAAATTTATGAATAAAGGGGGCTGTATCTAGTTTAGAAGTCATATAGTATAGATTTTTAATTCATTGTTTTAAGTAAAAATCTAGTTTTATTAACCCCTGCCTGGGTCTTTATTTTGACGTGTAAACCAACATTGATATAATGCTTGTCTTCGGTTTTCCTTAACTATCCTATACCAAATAAAAAAAATGTGCGGTCTAAAGTTGCTTCTTCTTATTCGTACAAGGTGTTTCAAGGATCATTATTATGAAATAGATCAATCAACAAAAGCTATAAATTCAACACTACCCAATTGACTACATCAACAGACAAACTTTTCACCACAACACGAACCATTCACAAAAGTAGTCTCTACAAAAACGTAAACGGTAGAATTGCATGTCCTCCAACCATTTCATGTTTGCCTAGTAACACAGAAAGAAGTTAGATAACCAAATGTTCCACTGTATTTCTTAGTTTGTTACTACTGACCGACCAAATGTGAAACACTAAATAGTAGTATTGGTTGTAAACATTATGAAAATGAGTCGAAAGCGTGCTTCTATTTCTTGTAACTAATGTGTATTGTGAAACGCGGACTAAGTGGGCCACGAAAAGTACAAGTTACCTCAGAAGATTTGAATGGAGACGAATTGAGAGGAAATTATATTTACAGTTATTTCCAGTTAAGAGCTTTCCTACTGGACATGGGACCTTTGATCAAGTCTTCTCTCATGTCCAGTAGGGATATGGGAGAAGACTTGAATAAAGGTTTCTGATTGATAAGGGAAAAGAAGATGATGAAAAAGAATTGATAATGATGATAACAGACAAAGATTTGCACAACATTACATAGGACAGAATTATATTAAAATTTAACGATGGATCTCTTTGCACTTTACAGATTGTGCGAAGTAGAAAGCAACATTTAAACTTATTTGCTCTACTAACTGCTGCCCGCGGCATCGCCCGCGTGGACGTCGGAAATTATCCTATAGGAACGTGTTACCGGGATAAAAAGTAGCTATGTTACTCCTTATAACATAAGCTATCTGCCAGTGAAAGTCTCGTTAAAATCGGTCTAGGCTTTTCGGAGATTAGCCGGAACAAACACAGACAAAAATTGTAAAAAAAAATATTTTGCTATATGTACCGTGTATACATCCATATGCATTTAGTAAAAAGCGGTTATTTTAATATTACAAACAGACACTCCAATTTTATTTATCTGTATAGATTTAGATTTCAAGTTTTTGAATTGTCATTGATTGATAGCCAAACAACAATAAATGAAGATCACGAAACTATAGTACTGGCCTATCTTCCTTTAGTAAGATGTGACGCCGTGATGTTAGTATGAGTTCACGTAAGTGGGTCGAGTTTAGAGGAATTAGAGGATTATGTTACGGTGTCTGAGAAAAACTGTTCTCTTGTTGTGTTTGGCAAGATTAATTTATGTGTTGGATTAGTTGGGAGTAGTTTTGTAATAGGATGAGAGCATTAGTGGCCGTAGGGGGTCCAGTCTTTTAGGATGTGGGAACCTAACTTACTTGTATATATACTGCAGCAATAGAATTAGGTGCTTTCTTTGTACATAAAAGCTGCCAAATAACGTCGAAAAGGGACATTCAAATGAAATAGACGTATAACGTGGGGACGACAATACTATAATAAATGAATAAACTTGCTATACTGGTTCATGGGAGGGTTTTGAAATCATCAAATACTTAAATCAAAAAATCAAAAATAAAATAAAGTTTTTTTGCAAACAATATAAATGTTTGTGACGGGCCTACTAAGTATTATATTATAATAGCTAAAGTTTCTATTTGGATATTATGTAGGTATTTCATTGAACTTATTTATACCAAAAAAGTTTAATTTAGTGTCCTATTTTTGTCCCCACCCTTTATAGAGCAGTGCAGTCAAAGGAAAGATACGAGCATAATTTCGCCAAAAAAAAAACAGCTAATTTGTATTTCTGAAAAAATCTTTACTTCTTTGAAATATATGTATACTGGTGTTTTTCCGTAGACGAGAAGATGTAAGTCAAACATTATGTCCGATTTTTTTATATACACATTGACATTGTTGAATTTTATATACACAATGACATGAGTATTTACTTGTAAAGTAGTATGTTATTTTAATTATTGTGAATGTGAGGATTATGTGGGTCATTGCTTTTTTTTTTGCAGTTAATTTTGATCATGATCTGGCAGATTGAGTAATTTATGTGGCCTACCCAAATGTCCTTTCTTTGGTATTGTTCGTCGAATCGTTGAGCTCCTTAAGTTCTGACTTCCTGAGTTGAGCTGCACGATTACTGACAAATGCGTGCACTGACTGGACAGGTCCACTCAATCTGTGTGGTTCTTTCCTCAAAAGACCATTTCAGATACCAATCTACATGGTCTTCACATGATCTGACCAAGATTATGTCTGGACTTTAAAAGAGACTGTGACCTCTGAGTTTGTTTCGGCCTTTCTTCTCAGAGTAGTCAGATAGGAAACGCCGACCTCATCTAGTTTAAAAATATGATTGACGTGTAAAAGTGTTTGTAAAAACCTACTTACAGAAATAAAATCATTTATCATTTATCATTTATCATTTAAGTTGTATACCTATATTTGTACAAATCGTCGTGACCTTTTCCTTAACAATGTGAAGCACTACAATCACAATTACATTAACCTACATTTGCGATATTAAAACGTTTCTGAGAGGGATGCTGTTCGTCAGTCATTATTATTCTGAGCGATAAGATGTACGACAAAGTAAGTATATAAACTATGTTAGTATACAGGGTTATTTTTCAAAGACCAGCCAAATTTAAGGGTGTGGTATAGACCATCAGACTGAACAATTTTCTCCTTGGGACCAATATCGTAATCGCGAAAAAAAAATCAGCGGTCCTATACATTTGGGTCGAGTAGGTATTGAAGTTTTGTATGGGACAGTTTATAAATTTTTCGCGATGATGATATTGGTCCCATGGAGAGAGTTGTTCAGTTTGATGGTCTGTACCACATCCTTAAATTTGGCTGGTCTTTGAAAACTAACCCTGTATGTAGATATAATTCGACTAACGTGGATTAAAATATGCCAATATTGTATTAGGTACGCACGGCTACAGATCAAGCTATACATTGCCAGTATAAGCTGTTCTCGCATTGTATAGGAATTCCTTATAATGAGAAGTCAGCGTAAACTGGAAATTTATAGCTTGATGTGTAGCCGTGTGTACATACCCGAGGTTCTTTTCTAAGGTGAAAGTAATTGAAGTTTGATCGTTTTTGGATAAGGAATGTCATAAAAGCTACCTTCATAGAAGACGCCGGACGTGTTAATGTTAAGTATTTCAAATCAGACGAAAAAAATTGTTGTTGATGGTTGTTATTAAGTAAAATTAAACAAAATGCTATTTAAATAATACATACAGAAAATTTGAAACGTGTATGTAGGCCAAATTATTATCCTTTCCTCCACTGATTAAGCAACACATGAATTTTAGTTTACAATAATTTGTCACTACTTGAAACTAAATTCAGCTGAATCAGTTCAAAGATCACAAGCTTTCCTTAATGTTTATCTTATACAACTACAAGTGAACTAGAATTTCAACACTTCAAAGAGAAAACGTACACATATCAAAACAAACAGTTACTGCGAGATTCCTAAATTGATTCGGCTAGCAAACTGTTGGGAGTGTTGCACAAACATGCGTGTAACGAAATCGCAGTGCGTGTGTGTAGTACGAAAATATATACAATAGTATGACGAAATGGATGTCGAGAAGTTTAGCTAGGATGTATACGAGATCTGAATAGGAGGGAATGGGCTGTAAAATGCTCTGCAAATGTAGATTACACGGCGGTGCCTGAGGATAAAACTCGTCCCAAAAGCAGATCGAAAAATGCAAGTAATACGATGCATTTTTTCATAGATTGGCCACACTAAAGGCAAAATTCACCAATGAAACTAAACGCGATCAGCATGTTTTTACCCTGTTAAGAGCAGTCAGTGTCAAATATTTCACAACAATGAAGACACTGACGGCTTTTGAACGCGAATTATACTTATTTGGTGAAATTCGCCCAAAACATCTAATACATAAACATGGCAGATTTAGAAGTCTCTACTCGATGTTTGTGATGAGAGATAATGCCGTTGATAATATTGTGCCTAGTTTACTACCGCCGATTACTAACAAACACAGGACATGAAAACAAAACACGCACTACTCAATTGACCACACATATGACAATTAAGGACAATCACAATGATATGGCACTAACCGCTGAAACACTAAATAAACAGCTAAATGGTTTTCCTCTGTTCCCGGAATTGCGAAAAAAAACCATCTAGGTACACTTTATGGTGAGCAATAACAGAGGTGACACTACGGTTTATAACTCTATGTTCTCTCAGGTCTTGAAGAGAAAAAAATTAAATAAAAGAAAATATACGGATACAGTACGATGCGCGATCAAAATAATAAAGATAGCTAAATAAATATCCAATGACGTAAGGATGTAATTGCTCTATAAAAAAACAAATAAAATAAAGTAATATTAGGAGAACATCCTTGTTAGGTTCTAATCGTGTCCCGGGGGAAACTATTGCACAAAGTAGATAGATATACAGAAGGTCAACTCCATCTAACAAGCGAAAACAGGCGCACGCACACATAGACGCGTACAACCCGCGCTAAGAGAAAAAAACTAACAAAAGAAGAAAAAACACTAACAAATATAGAGAAAACTGAAGAATATAAAGGTGCCGAAAAAGTAATAATCACAAGCACTTGCGATCGAGAGGGCGACTCAGACGTGCCGTAGGTGGTTGGGAGAGGTGACGCGCAATCCACGGACCGGCAAACTTAGCGCTAGCGGGTTGTACGTACGAAGATCTCAAACGAATGCACGTCGCGTGTGCACTTGCTTTCGCTGTACGTACAGCGTGTTTGGAAAGGTTACAGCTGTGGCGAGATAGTGCATCCCTACCCAACCCATTCGTTCCCCCAGCTGAAAATCTCCTATCGGGACATGAGTGGCCTTGGCTTACCTGGAAGTATTTAAATAGACTCCGCACCCAGGTTGGCTGAAGCAAATTTTACCTGTTCAGGTTGAGATTCACAGATGACTTCCCGCTGGAATGTAAATGTGGTGCTGTTTCATAAACAATGGGTCACTTAATATAGTGTCCACCGTGTCCGGTTGTCTGCACGTTACGGGAACTGATGGACGCTATTGAGGGTGTCAAGCTCGTAGCCAAATTCTGAGCTGACTCTGTTTACATTGCTATTGACACGATATTAGGAAGAAGACGCGTGTCTTTGTGTGCGTGCGTTTTCCGCTCTTTGTATGGAGCATAGAAATATAAATATATCTATGGTATGGAGCTAACCTTCTGTATCTATCTATATTGTGGCTGTTGTTATTATTGAGCTAAGGATCTTTACTGAGGTCGTTCACTTCTATCGGAAAAGCGTTCCTTTTTGTTGGTGGAAATAATGGAATTTATTTTAGGATAGCTATTTAAAGTGTATAATAGGATTTATTTTGTTAGTACTGAGGTATTTACTTTTATTTCAGAAAACAGCACCAAATAAAGAATTTATGTTAGTAGACTAACTCTATTTTAAGATAAGTTTTATATTATTTTTAGCGTATAATATGGCCACCCTTTGAAAACCGGTGGTTTCAGAGTATCGGAAAAAAATAAGGAAAAGGAGACGGTGAAATTGTTGGCTGGTTTGGTACTCTCCAAATCCATATTCCTATTTGGACACCGTAAAACTTGATTATTTTTTATAAATATTTTCTTACCTTTGCTTCGCATCACAATCGACCTTCAACATGTTAATTACCTGACAAATGACAATCCAACGGAAGCCTGACAAGTTAAAATACAACAAAGGAATGTGTTTTCCTCAATGCCCTAGCGCTTGAGAACAGACAATAAAAATACCTAAGTAATTTGTTCGGTTAAACGACCTGACCGCGCAGTGGGTGATTACTGATTAGATGGATTATGCTACGGGTTGTAGGATCAACCCTACATGAGTATGAAAATGGTAGCATAGAGTTGATGGAAGTCCATGGTATAGAAGAATTCTTATGCCCTGTATATATTGATGAAACGTTACATGAATTAATGTAACACAAATAAGCCAGTCGGTAGCGCAGTCTAGCTGACGAATCATTTCACCGCGATGGTAAACAAAAACGGCCCTCTTCAAAGCCATGCCCAACCGCTCTTCTTAGGATCGACTCAAAAAGAAGAAGCTGTCCTAATTTATGCAATGTAAGATGAAATGTAACACAACAACTTGGCGAATTTGTTTCACGCACAGCTTTTCATATAACGTTTCACCAACCTATACCATAATAAGTGTGGGACAACGTATAGAAAATAACAATAGTCACAAAACATAAAAAGTAACAAAGTCACAAATCATCGTGACTCGTGAGGTAACCAAAGAGTCACTGGTATAAAATCGACACCAAGCCAACCGTGATTTGTGTGGATCGGCCGGAGGACACGGTGGAGCATACGGTGGAGGTGGAGGTCTGCCCGGCTTGGGCGGAGCACCGCCGTGTCCTCGTGGCGGCGATCAGCGGCGGCGATCTCTCGCGTCCGGCCCTGGTTCAGGCCATAGTACGGAGCGAGAGGGAATGGGAAGCAGTCACCTGCTTCTGCGTAGCAGTAATGCTCGCGAAGGAGGAGGCGCAGCGCGTGAGGGAGAGGCGATTGTTGCGCCCTCACGCCCCTAGTCGCCGCAGGAGGAGACACCCTGGGCGTCGGGAGTCGATAGCCGACTCCCGGCCACCGTAGGCGCGGGCCTGCGGACGGCAAGCAATGGGCAGCTCGCCGCCCGGTAAGGACCAGGCCCGGGTCGACGGCGCGTTGTGTTCCACGCGCGCCTCAAAGAGATGTCAGCATAATTGATGGGGTCCGATAGGGCCGATGCCTGCCGGGGTCGCGGATTGTTCGAAAGAGTTACTGTGGCCCTGTCGCACAGGCAACTGAAGGAACACGGGTGGGTTTTAGTCAGTAAGAGTCTGACACGCCCTTCCGCTCCGCCCAGAGCGGGAGAGGTCATTTGATGATTTCCCAAGCAAAAAAAAAAAAAAAGCCAACCGTGATCAAAGCTTGTTTCCAAGCCAAGAGAACTTAATCTTAATCTTAGAAAAATACTTAGTTTTGACAGAAACACTACAATAATGATTAATACGAGTAGAAGTATTAACAAAAATTGTGTTATGACTGAGGCTTACTAACGACCTGGCTCGGGTCCAAAGGACGATGACTCAGGTGTCGAGGGAATTCCTGAAGCGCCTGATGTCATTGAGCTGGGGTATTTTGAGTACTGATAATTAATGAATAGTTGGGTTACTGAAGTATTTACATTAATAGCTTCCTTGGTAAATAACTGTGCACTTTTGTACCTATTGTCCGGAAAATAATTGGTGGTGCCAAATTAAAGTGGAAATACAGGATATGGTGAAAATATTTTGACGTGCATTTGATATTGAGGATAAAAAAGGTCATACAATGTGAAAGCAAAGGGGTTCAACACAAAGTCACAAATATTTTTACATCTCCACCACGTAACAAAATTTTCAGAATAATATTGGCACAATGTGAATGAATCATATTCGTATTAAGCCATCAGTTTCCTGGTTTATAAATAATAATGATTTAATTTGTGTAACTCGAGATTTTTCAGAGCATATTTACGTTCGGGAAGAAGATGACTGACGACGAAGAGCGTTCGAAGAGACAAAGAAAATGTTATTAAATGGGATGGAGCATAAGATCATTATCTAAAAATCAAAGATACGAATATAATTATATGGACGAGCAATATTAAATTATAGTCGTCAAGGTAGCAAATTGACAATGAAAAAAAAAGAAAGAAAGATATATAGGTATATTGAACACATTACTGAGTCAGAATTTCTACTTAAAAATTTACGTTGAGCTTATTACTCCGGAGAAAAAACTAACAGACTTCAGACCTACTGCATAGTTACCGTGCCAAATACAGTCTAAAAGCTTAGAGCAATTACAGTTAATAGCAAACAGTGCAGCCGTCGTCTAGGAGACCACCAACTGAACAGGCCGAAAGCTGAGACCATTTAGCTAATGGGATACCCTGCAAATGGCAAGCTACAAGAAATATTTACATCGAAGAACTGAGACTGACGAAATTGAATTTCTGATTTGAAAATGAAATTGTGGGACTTCTTCTTAATTAAAGAGAACAATTGATACATGATTGTGTTAACAGTTTTCTTAATGGAGGAAAGTCTATTTTATTAGACAATTATAGGCTATTTTAGTTCTGGTGTACTTGTTATGCAAAAGAAGCCGGCTGCTTTAATAAACTTTACTGAATACCTAAAGGTTGCTTGATTCTCGTAGACTCCATCAACCTTCATAAGCAAACTCTATCTTAAGAACAAAAGTTGTAACTGTTGTACGTAGGAGTGATCATAGGGAGAAACAAAGAATTTAAGGATAGGGTTAAGAAAAAATCGACAAAAAGATCCTAGACAACATGACAATAATTAATTTAATAACCACATAAACCTATTACACACTCAAACCAATAAAAATAAAAATAAAAAAACACATAAACCTACATGGGCACTTATGAAACGTCAGAAGCTAGGTGCACGGTTCCAATTGGTTGTTTCCTATGGAGAAGAGCCGGCAAGAAACTCCACGGTTACTCTTTTAAAAATAAGGAGCTTTTACAATGTTTCAAATTACAGTGTTGATAGGTATGGGAGTACAGTGTAGGCCTGTTAACAAGTAACAGGTACTCAACAAAATAGAAAAGGTCTACAAATCAACAGTTCGGCCTACAACGTTCTCACATTCACAATGTATAAAATAATCTGTATAAAAATAAAAGCCTATTTAAACCAAATGACATGAATTCCATTACAGAATATCAAACAACACAATTCACTTTAACTAGACCGCTTCAAAGTCCGACCAAAAGCCGCGACAATTTAGTTAGTGGAACATCACCACGAAATGGGACTAACGCCCGAAACACTGAAGTTAATCACGATACTAACTGACACTCTGACTCATCGACGTGTACAAACTACAATACAGTGAATGGAAAAAGAACTTGTACAACTACTACATTGAGGCAAAAGAAAATGTACAACTAATAATACATTGAATGGTAAAATGACATGTACAATACAGTGAATGTTAAAAGTTTCAATGGAAACTAAAGCGTGATTGATGTTTGACACTCTATTCACAGTTGGTCGATTTTGATGGGAATATTTGTTGTTATAATGAGTGATTTTGATACTGAAGTAGTGTTAGATTTTGTAGTTAAGCTACTTCCACTGGTAAGTCATAATGGTGATGAAGATGGCGTAAAGCATCAATTCATCAAACAGAAGGTTTCGCTTGGATGACGTATTGATGACTAGCTTCTGCCCGCGGCTTCGACCGCGTGGATGTCTTAAATTATCCCACGGGAATGTGATACCGGGACAAAAATCCTATGTCCTTCCCAGGATGCCATCTATCTCCTTACCAAATTTTATCGAAATCCGTTCAGTGGTTTAGGCGTGAAAAGGTAACATACAGACAGTTACTTTCGAATTTATAATATTAGTTTGGATATCACAATGAAAATTAGGTAAGTTTATGGATGTAGCATGGTAGGCCAGAGTCGAATTTCTTTAGTTAATATAAAGCTGAATGTTTACGAAGTCAATTGCTTAGATTCTGGAAGTGATACGGGTTTCTGTACTTAATCTGTGTTAGTATTGTTCTATTTTCATGGTTCGACTAGCTAGACAATTGATCTGCATATTTGCATAATGTTCAATATACCTAAAACCACGCACACTAGACCTCAAGCTAAAATGTGAATCTGACACATTTAACGTTGCAAATACATTTATTTATTATCAGAAATTGACCACCTGTTATAGTATTGTTGATACAAGTGTACAACCAAAAACTCATTAATTTCAGTGGATATAGGTACAACGAAAATATTTAATTACAGTACTTATCATAATTAATAATAGCCGTTCCCACGAAGGATAATTTTACTTCAAAATTATGACGTTATTATTTTTTATCGTATCGAGGAGGCTTTATTAAAAAAGTCTTAATTGGTGCTATTATATTTCGTACCCGGAAGTTATACTTAGGATATTAAGTCAATTAAAAAATAATTTTAAAGATGGGGTTTCTTATTTTAATAATGTTAAATAATTTACGTCAGTCAGTTTCATAAAATTAAAATAGTATCATGATAAAACAATCGGGAAAAAAAGAGCACAAAAAAGTATTCTTGTCGCATAATTCTCAAAATTTTAAACGTAATCTATCATATTTTATGTAACGACAAGGGAATTCAATTAACTAAAAAAAAATACCTAAAAATTATTCCGCTGAGCCTTGCATTTATTTTTAATTAAATTAAAACTGCAAAATTACTTTTATATTGGTGGTCATTCGATTCAACTAACATCAAATGCATCGCTGTTTTGAACCTACTTTGATGCCGCGATGCGCTATAGTCAATTACCCAAAAATTTGCTTCTTAACGCGCCTTAAGGCTGCTCTCTCGAAAAAGCTTGAAAAAAGCATGCCGATGAAGCAACTTTTCGTCGGCATTTACAGAAAAATTACATCTGAAAAAAAATGTTAGTAATCTACATGACATAATACGTAATTTGGTTTAGCCATAATTTTTCTATCGGTGTCACAAAATAAAATAAAAATACACCAAATCACCTCCAAATCATTGAGATGAAACCATTTTACTCCTTCGTTTTTTATCAAAAAGAGTATAAAAAAAATATCTACTGCTTTGCAATACAAAGGAATATAATTTGGTTTTGTTACTTTTTTTAAATATGTATTATTTTTATTGTAATAAATTAAAAAGGCGTTCGATTAATGACTGCGTCTACGTCACCCCCGCACTCGTCCTTAGATTCAGTTGGTCGTTAGCTCCGCCCAAATACTCAAGGTTATTGGCATTATTACAAGCCTTAAGTAGCAAGTATCTATTGACTTTTACTACGATTAATTCCGTCTTTCACTTCCACATTAGCTCTCATATTAAAGTCATCAAAAACAAATGTACCTAAATGCTGGCAAAGCCTTTAGAATATGTTAATGCGAAGAGATTACGATCCTCTGTTTGATCAGGATGGCGCAGGATCATTAATGAACGTGTATTACGTAAGTATTAACAGATTATTCGGGTTTTCATTAACATAGGATCAGCTGAACCACGTACTTACAGAATTAATAGTGTTTGGTTGATTCTCTTTGTTTCCTTATGTTTGTTTGTATATTAACGTTTTGTAAATGTCCTATCTAAGAGAGCCGGGTGATGTGTTACTCAGAACCCTGCTACCTCAGACACCTTTCTCTATATAAGATCCCACCAAAAACATTTCATGTAAAATGTTGCCAAGACGACCACATAAGGTTTGCCCTGTGAAAAAGATATCAGATCTCATGTAGAGCCAAGCTTCTGGATCTACACGGCCTAACTCTACCGACCCTAACTTCACAAATTCTACATATCAGTAAAAATGTATGTCTTTTTAGTGTTTATTTTTTCTTCTTTTTTTTAAGTTTATCTGGGGGCACGGTAGTGTTTTTTTGTATTCTGAACTTTGTTTACATACCAAATTTCGGCTTTCTAGCACTTCAGGTAACATTTTGAAGTCTCATACAAACTTCCACCCCCCCATTTTAGGGGATGGGGGGCGAAAGTTATAAGTTTATGATTTTTTTTGTTGGTTTATACTAAACTTAGATTACAAACCAAATTTCAGCTTTCTAGCACTTCAGGAAGTAGCCAAACATTTTGATGATCATCAGTGTGTCAGTGTATCAGTGAGTGTGTCAGTGACGAAATCGGTGTATTTTAGATATCAATAAAATCTAAAGTATTAGAGCTATTCAATTGAAACTTTGTATGTTTAATTAGTCTATTATTGACATCATATCCTGAGAATATGAACTATCTGGTACATCGGAAACCAACACTATGAGGGTTCAAAAAAACGACGAGACACTTCGAGAAAAGGTAGGTAGTGCCCTTGCGCTTCGCTTGGCTCGTCTTGGCGGGGGCACTGCCGTGCCCCCAGATTGTGCATTTTATTAACCATGGCAGTGTTATATGATGTTGAGATAAATAAATATTTATGATTACGATCACGATTATGATTACTTATAGTTAATACCCTAGCCCCTGGAATTCAACAGTCTTTCTTATGTAGAATTACTGTCACAATGTTGTGATTGGTTTGCAAAAATAACCACAGCCAATCGAATTCGACGTAGAATTTGACAGAAGAATAAATAAAATTGGCTGCTATGAAATACCAAATGAGGTTAATACTATAATTTAACGTACCATAGACAATAGTTATTCGATAGCAATAGACGGTTACGTAATATCAATAAAGCAATACAAATACATTATCCAGCAAATGTAGAATGTAATACAATATCTGTATATTAGACTTTACAGACGTGAGGTCTTAATCCTTGTGCTTTATTGGCTTAAATGTCAAATGTTATATCCGTTTTATTTGTAAGCGGACTTGAAATAAACAAATACAACTGCATTGATGGTTCCAACATTAAGATAGCGATGTAGATATTTTCGGTACTGAATTATTCAAAACACAGTCATCAAGAAATAGCTCCAACAAAAAGAGGGTGTGTGCTTATGACCACACGATAGAAATGAAAACTTACGACTGGAGCCGAGTATACACGATTCAGAGCCGAGTATACGCGATTCAGCGTCGCCGGCCGGCTGGAGCCGAGTATACTCGATTCAGCGTCACCGACTCAAGCGTGACGGTTCAGTTTCGTTCACTGTTCAGAAAGAGCCCAAAGTGCGCCTAAAGAAGTTTTCGCTTCAAGTCTTTACATCGGAAAGAGTATACACAACTTCTTCCACTTGAGTTGCGTATAAAAGGATATGTATATCATATCAATGATCATTTGCTTTTCAAACACGCAAGGTCACTAATTACTCCATTAGAGTAAGCTTATATGCGAATATGCACAGCAAATATCATACAAATGCCAAGTTTATGTTCAAAACAATAATTGTTTATACCAAGCATTATTTGCGTCTATTTACTATCAAGGAATGTAGGAAAGTCTTGTAACTTGTCATCCCACGCTTATAGTAAGAATCGATTGAGTAAAACTAGTTATTCTGGCACTCGACAGCGATGTATTACAAACCTGCTGCGAATTATTTATGTTACCACAAGACGGTAAATAAAAAACTTCACTACTGTTCTTGAAAGATTGTTACACATTCTGGAAACTCCATACTAGTAACCTGCTCATTCGAAAAATACGAAAAGAACGACGACGAAGACGAAGACGAAGTAGAGTGTACGTTTTCAATGGAAATAGAAAAGGATGGAGAAGAATAGTGCGGGATTAAGCAAGATGACGTGATTATGAGTGAAGGCATCATCAGACAAAATCTAGCAGGTAGGAAGGAGAATTTGAAATAGGTAGGTATCCACGAGCATGTCGACTCTAATAGTTTCTTCTGAAATATTAAGTGTATCGCAGAAGAGAGAACACTTAACTGAGACTTTAGTGTCGAGTGATACATCACCTAAAGGTAAAGTGATACCGATTCTTCCAGCAGCAACCAGTCTTGCAGTTGACACTAAATACAACAACATGATGCTAGTAATTACACTCATCCTGCAATGGAAATAATAAGAAGACAGTGTAATAACTTCAGCTACGTATACTCATACCATTATACCTTGTTCCAACTTGTGTGTCGGCAAACGTTAATATGCACTCTGTAAGTAAACAAGTCGTCGTCCTTATCATATGGGCTCGTTTTTATAATTACGCCTTTCGCTTTAATGCCCAGGAACTATGATAATTATGCGTTGATAAATTAATATAGCCACATATTTTCCGTAATGTTTTTATTTCAAGAAGGCCACACCGTGGTAAGTCGGGGATAATTGAAAAATTGAATTCTTACAGTCGTTATCTTTTGTAGTAAATAAATAAGTAGTCATCGTAATTACGTGTTTACTTCGTGGAAGAGCTCGAGTCGGTTTTTTGCGGCGAAAACAGAAGAGAACATTGAAAAGCTTAAATAAGCTTATAGATAAAATCGCTCGAAAGCCTCACGAAATTGACAATTAAGGAAATGTTGGAGATTCTGGATAAAGAAGCGAAGAACTTATGCAAAATTAAATAACAAAATTGAATTGCATGAAACACACGAAGTAGGAATTTTAAATACAGATTTAAGAATTTTATTGAATACACGACTATGTAAAGACGAATAATGGTTTAGAATAGTAGGTTAGTGAACGGTTTAACAAATCTAATAGAAGTATTAAATGTCGAGAACCCATCCATCCAATGAGAATTTTTCTAAGAAGAATGTTTTGCAAGAAAAGAAGTATTGCATAAATATACTGACAAACAAAGAAAAGTCCCATGTAACGCGACACTAACCACGGTTTAGTCAGTTATAATCTAAGTTTAACCCTAGCACGCGTGACTCAACTGTCCGAAACAGAACGAGACGATTTGTTTAACAACAGCCGGGCTGCGTGTACGCATAAATATGAGTAAATAACGTCATCAAACAGACAACCAATAGTAAAGCGGTTTACCACGAAAATATAAATAAAGATGTTAGAGTTTTGAAGAGAAAATCCAAAAACTTCGGGTGGATTCATCAGTTTATTTTCACGCACAAAATTTGAAGTGTTCTAAATATTTACTTTTCTAGATTGTTGAACTCAGATCTAGGGCACCAAGATGGTCTGTAAAGAATGAAGGAAATAATACCGCAATAAGCTTAGAGGAGACATCCCTTTGGGCTAAGAGTTCAAAATACAATTATATTTTCAAACAAAATTAAGCATGGTCGTTTTACAAATTAAGGCTGTTATTGACACCACAAAATATATTATAATTGATCATGAAATATTCAAACGGATTAGTCACGGTTTACTTTGAAATGCCAGGAAATACCACCGATATGAAATTTTATCGTGAGACCTGACCTCATAATTATTACGCCTCGTAGATCAAGGCTTTTAAGGAAACATTGATTTGAATGTAGAATCAAAATTATTTAACTACCTAAGTAGTTGTGTTTTTGATCAAATTCACATCCTTTAACAATTATAAACTTCCTTTTATTGTATGCAACTTCCTGTATTTCTTCAATTGTCACAACGTTCATGTTAATTACTATGTTTTCGGAAGTTGTATTGTTATTTATTAGTATTTCTTCCTCTTCTTTTTCATTTGTCTTTTCATCACATTAATTATCAACATCAGACCCAAAATATTCTTGTGCTTGCATTACAATAACTAGAACAAAAATAATAAATGGCACATCAAAGCTTAATTTAAATGACCAATCTATTTTAACTGCCATTTCAAACTCATTACCGTGGTCATTAATTTCAATGATTACTATTGGAACGAAACCAATGGTTACACATTTACTAATGACAACTACGAATCGCCGAATATCAATATTTACAAAAAGTTTAATGGCGAAAACAGAACTGCAATTATATCTCTCAGTAAGAGTACTAAACAAACTGTTACAGGAATCTAGGAGGTCGAAGATTGACCCCATTTTGTTCGAGAATTTAGTTCACATGGATTAGAATAAATATTATGAAGTAACCTGTTCTATAAATCTTTGGGGTGAAACAATTTCATATTGATCAATGTTGCGATTGCTTTTTACTGGGTCAATTTTGTGTTGTTATTTTTACTGAATTTATATCTTCAGTTTCTGCTTTTGCATTGTAATTTATATCGAAACCTCTGACTGTAAATCTTCAGTTAGTTTATTTTAGATCTGCTACTTCAAAAACTTAATGTATCTGGCATTTCATTACACAATGTTTATGCTTAAATATCTTGCAGTAACAACCAACGTCTAAACCACGCAATCCACACACTTCAATTTTATGTATGTCTAGGTTATCAACCGAGACCTAAGGCTGCATAACATATAATTTTTATGGTATGTCTTGTTTTACAGGTTTAAACAGCGTTATCTGACCTCTAGTGCATTCCTCGATATCGCTTTGTATTACAATTTCAGTGTTCACAATACGATCGATAAAATCTACCTACAGATGGGTCGGTGGTATAGGTGTCAAGTGGTGGGTGGTCTCTCTCTCGCTACTAATAGATCAAGTCGTCATTTCCTGCGTGTCTGAAGTGGGGCTCAAACAAGAGGATGAGATTGATGATTTCTTGTCACAATTAGGTTGAGGTGACATTTGTTTGAATCCTATAAACGAATGATGACTGGTTTTTTCAATACTTACACAAATTGATTTAACTTTTAAATGGATTTCGTCAACACGCTTTTACATCACTATTGTTTCATCAATGAATACTATGACTTTTTAATGATTATAATTACGATAGGTATCTTATTTGTAAAAGTAATCTATAGTGGATACTTTAAAATAACACAAAACGTTATTTTACGATATTTACAGCGTAACCCTCCCACATTTCACCACAGTAAAGTATAGACGCAACAGATGTGTCCAAACGTTGAAAAGTCCAATAAAACGGGGAGATCTAAATAAAAATGTTCGTGAAGGGTGACAGCGTCGTCTGCAGCAGTTAAACTGTCTCGTCCATTTCTAACTGTCGCATAAACATCGACACAAAGGACCAGTGTCTCTAAACGGATAGAGAAAATTGTGGAAATTGTTTGCTTACGTCATTTTATTCGAGATGGTTTCTGTATTGGATGGGCTTTCACTATTTAATCGTTTTATTTTAGTTTTATGGTGGAAAGCTGTTGTAATGATTTTATGGTTGGAGATTTTCTTTTGAAGAGATAGTTGTGAAACTCAACGAATCAAATTGAGAAAGCCTTAGATATTGACATCTTTATATCTGATTACGTTAGATGCAAGATAAACGGATCTTTCATATTAAACTTTATACCAATTAGACTTTTTATGTCAGCACACATGGCTATTTGACTAGCATTCTTAGTTATAAATCACATGCTTTAACAGGAAGGTAGCGCTCACAAAAAACAATGACTAATATGGCAATCTAGTCTGAGGATACAAAGCTCCGCAAAAAATTAACAAAATAAAAATAAAAACCTCTCATAAATTCACAGTTCACAGAAAACCACAAAACAATGGCACATCGAAAAACTTCGTTATATTTCGAAAATCGAACTCGCGGCAATACGCTATTTCAAACTTCGAACGCGCGGTCCGCGCCGCATGCGCAGCGGCCTGAGACTGACTGGAGTCGGAGTACACCGATCGCATCATTCACCTTTAGCACCCGTCTCTTTCACACATATGAAGCTTTTGAAAGTTAGAAGAGGACGTAGAAAGCTAGTGGTCTTGCTCGAGATGACGCGGAGGCGAAATTTCGCAAGGCTCTATCGTCAAGGACGATTTACAAAACATTATTGGAATTAATATAAATAAAATGTGAATTCTTTTTTGTGAAATGTCAGCTGGCTATGTGAATGGTGGTCAGGCATGTAGGCGCGCTGTTACTTTTATTATTAGGTCGTGTCGTACGTGCTATTAACACATGCTTTATAGACAAATTAACGTATTATAAATAGACGTTTTATGTGACAACCATGGCGTATCCGATGAAAAGTGTGGACTAGTTAGATAGGAGAGTAAATAAAAACATTTTTTTAGAATTTTGAGTATATTTTGGTTTATGTGACTTGACCAATATTAGCCTACTAGGTTCTAGAAATAGTTTAGAAAAAATGTTGTTTTTTGACAAACCGCATTACTCTAAAATTTATCAATATTCATAAAAAAAACCGTTACGGATATTCGTTTACAATATTGATTACAACAAACCGTTATACTCTTTTTTAAATATTGTAAATTTTCTGCCCAAAACAAAATATATGCAAAATAAATAGAAAGAATATTAATAAAATCACTTCGATAAAAACGGGTTAATATGAAATAGGTGCAACATTTTAACTGCTTTTATATTAAGCCCATATAAAGTCAATACACTGTGCGATATGACATTAAAAGTAATTGCTCTGTGCTCAAGTTTTTGCACATATTGAGTGGAACCACTAAAAAGCCAGAAACAGAAAACCCACATTTCTCTGTACCTACTCTATTAACTTTTATAAAACCTACTCAGTATAGGGTCATTCAGTAATTTTTTGGCTAGCATAGCAGGGTGCGCAGAATCCTTTAGAAATGAAATTAAATTAAATAGAGCCAATGATAATAACATAACATAACATCACGCCTGCAATTCCCTAAGGGTTGGGTAGAGGTGTACCTATAGTAAGTACACCCACATTACGCTAGTTATGTTTAAGTCCCATGTCATAGAAAGCGAGCCTATTGCCATCGACCGGGCACAAATCCAGACTCCAGGCTGCTAATGAGAAATTCCTGATCAAAAACCCAATAACACTTTTCCTGACCTAGGAATCGAACCCAGGACCTCATGCTCAGAAGTAGCGCTTGCGACAACGAGACCGACGAGGCAGTCTAGGGTAACTATTCAGTTAATTTTTGGCTAGGATAGCAGGGCGCGCAAAAAATCCTTTAGAGCAAAAGATAATGTTTCTCCAAAATGGCACACTAAATAAATACTCCGTTGGCAAAGTGACAATGGGCTTCAAAACTCATACTTGATGCCTTCTTAACAACATATGAAGGCTACAGGGCTACAGGTCACTTATGACAACAAACAGAAATAATGCGCTTATTTAGCATCGGATTTACCGTGTGGAACTACTCTTTTTCCTATGATCTGGCTATTGGTACTAACGAGGGCGAGTGTTATATCAATAAAATGTAATTAATCCATCGTTAATCGGAGGTATGCGAGGTCTTAGCTACGTACAGTCAATATTTTAGCTCATATCCACGTCCGATATTTATTCATGAACTCGGTCTACCGTTCGTAGGATATAAATGTATTTTTTAAGGTTTTCTTTATTTGGTATCGATCAATAGAACGATTAGGTGGTTAATTCGGTCTTAACAGGGTATTTTATTGACTTAACGGCAATTTGTTGTTTAGTGTTTTTGAATTGGAGTGATTAAACAATTTGCCCGTGCTTCAGAAGGTAGGTATTTTGTTAGTTTTTCGACAGTTTGCAGAAAGCCTGGCAAATACACCTATTAGAAATAAGTTGGCACATATGGAAGCAACGAAGGGGCAAATAAGTAGTAAGCTACCGCTGAGCTAAAGACTAAAGCGGTAAATAATGATAATACGATGATGGTAAATGATATAAATGAAGCAGGAGATGGTTTTGATGACCATGCAAAGTTATATTACCATTCGATGAAGATGTTTTCAGACTTACAGACTGGTAATAATGACGATAAAGCAAAATGGAAAAACAAATAAAAAAACATAGAGCAAAGTAATGCTATGCAGGTATATCACATTATCATTTAGATACATAAACAGTCAGACACGGAACCGATCGCGTCCGTCAACCTCACACCAGAGGCCGTTACTCAGCCGCGTCAAATATATGAATTATGGATTATTAATGCACTAGATTTGAGCTTCGGTTACACTTGGTGGTATTTGGATATGAAAAAACATTTCTTTGATAATGGCTAAGAAAGACAAGGATGATGCGACAGATACTTACTTAAAAGGGGAACATTATCTAACAATAAGATGTATCCTAAACTGAAAAGACAAATGCCGTAGGAATAGAGGAACTAATTGATGAGGAAATCCGGATGATTTGTATTCAAAATTCCAAAACTTTTTGAAATTATATTAACTACCTAAAAATCAAAGCGTTAATCTATTTACCTCTGGGAAATAGAATTATTTCTAATCAAATTTTCGCGGAGATGGAAAATGAAAGAAATATAGAAAAAAAATGACGAGGTATGTAGTTGTAAGCCCGTTAATGAGCATACAGCGGGCGAGCTCGTTTTCATGGCTAATTAAAAGCAAAGAAAGCTCCGACAAGAAAGAGGAAAAGAGAGAGATTAATCCAATGTCGATATTTCAGTCATAAATTCATAATCTAGCAAATCTGAATACACCTTTATTAGTGCAGGTTACTCTGATTTAACATTAAGATATAGATAGATTATCATACAAAGTTCAAGATACAATAGATTTCAGTGGAACACATAGAAACAGTTTCATCGGTGAGCAACTAGGGAAGCTTATGACCAGTAGTGATAAAATGCAGACCGATAATGGTGATGTTAAACATACAGACACGCATACAAACAAATATCCGACGTTTACGAATCCCCAAGCACAGCAATATTTCATAAATATGTGTACGCCCGGCCTAGACGAGTAACAGTAAATGGTATAAGTAGATGACGGTACCAAATGACTCATGTAAACATTGCTGTGGCGATCATGAGGAACGTTCACTTTTTACTTATGCGTGTGCGGATCGTACGCGATTAGATGCGAAAGCGATGCTTTATGGGATTGGAGATTAAACGCAGAGTAATGGATTAATAACATAACCAGGCCTTTTTTAATGTAGGATTCCTCCTGCTTTTTTGGAACGAAGTTCCTTATCACACGGTACGGACTTGGCGGATGGGGGCTAGGCGAAAAAAAGTGCAAGAATTTTCCGTCACGAGTTTTCGTCACGACTCTTTCTTTATTTGTTTGTTTGGTTGAACGCGCTAATCTCAGGAAATCCTGGGTAGAATTGAAAAAATCTTTTTGTGCTGGATAGTCCATTTATCTAGGAAGACTTTAGGCTTTATAACATCACGCTACGACCAACAGGAGCGGAGCATTCAATGAAAATGTTGCAAAAACGGGAAAAATATATTCCCTTTGAGAGCTTTCGTTGCGTGCGCTGCGTAAATGGAAGTTACGCAAAAATCATGTATAACGGAATTATTCCACATTAAAAGTTCAAAAAAAAAGTCCTGGACATCATTATGTCTATCTTTTAAAGTTGACTCAATATAACCCTTTTTATGCTAATCAAATTTGTTCTATGGATGTTCTAAATATACTACGAAAGGAACTTAGTTCCAACCGAGTGTTCCACGACAGGCATGTTTTAACCCAAACTGGTTGGATTTAATACGGATAAATGGGTAAAAGCACTTGTACTTGGGCAGCAAAGGTAACATCTGGAAAAGCGACGGGTTTTGAGTGTATCGACGGAAATGTAATTATTTCCATGATAACTTTTCCAAGATTTTTTAGCTTCAAAGTGAAAGGGACTATATATAGTCAGAGAATTAGCAGTGTTTATAGTATTGACGTATGCAATTATTGTTTTAAATGCCAAACACATTAAGATTAAGCATTTGACCTTTGCACAGTTATCTTATACGGAAAGTTTGTGTACTACGCGGCGAGAATGATACGAATTTGTTATCTTTTGTTCTTAATCCAGAAATGTTAACTTCCTTTCCAAAGGTTTCCTTTTGAGTTTTTCTCTGACCATAGAATAAAATAGCAAAGAAGATGGGTGTTTTCTTTTAACTCAATTTGTTACTATTGCAAGAAGAACCTTTCCATTATATTGTCTTTCCAAAATTTTACGTTCAGCTATTACCTCGATCTTTTCATCTTTTACTATTCTAATTATAACGCCATATACTAAGAATCCCGAAGCCTGAACACACAGCATTAGCTTCGCTCTCTCTGTGTATACCGCTAATTCAAATCGTGAGGCTGGATCGTGACTACCTTTAAACAGGCGATATCTACAAATGTACATACATGTGTAAAGTAATCGTTTTTTATTCCGCGTTGCAGGCCCGCGGCTGGGCTTTGACTTTCCATTTAATTATTTCCGACTTGTAGTCTGGTTTTATGGGTTTTATTTTAATTTGTTACTGGCTGTATGTACAGCATCGGCAGCACCGGCAAGTCTGTAAGGTCTTTCATTTACCAGTCAATGGTAATGTTTATTAAAGTTCGTAAGTAATAGGATTTCTGCATTACGTTTTGTAATTTTGCCGTTAGGTACTGTAGGTTTTGTAATTTTTCCGTTAAGTACTGTAGGTTTGTAATTTTTAAGTTAGGTACTGTAGGTTTTGTAATTTATCCGTTAGGTACTGTAGGTTTTGTAATTTATCCGTTAGGTGCTGTAGGTTTTGTAATTTATCCGTTAGGTACTGTAGGTTTATAAATTAATCCGTTAGGTACTGTAGGTTTTGTAATTTTTCCGTTAAGTACTGTGTAGGTTTTTCATTTTTACGTTAGGTACTGTAGGTTTTGTAATTTATCCGTTAGGTACTGTAGATTTATAAATTTTTCCGTTAGGTACTGTAGGTTTATAAATTTTTCCGTTAGGTACTGTAGGTTTTTAATTTTTCCGTTAAGTACTGTAGGTTTTGTAATTTATCCGTTAGGTACTGTAAGGTTTATAATTTTTTCTGTTAGGTACTGTAGGTTTATAATTTTTTCCGTTAGGTACTGTAGGTTTTTAATTTTTCCGTTAAGTACTGTAGGTTTTTAATTTTTCCGTTAAGAACTGTTGGTTTTGTAATTTTTCCGTTAGGTACTGTAGGTTTTTAATTTTTCCGTTAAGAACTGTTGGTTTTGTAATTTTTCCGTTAGGTACTGTAGGTTTCTAATTTTTCCGTTAAGAAATGTTGGTTTCGTAATTTTTCCGTTAGGTACTGTAGGTTTTTAATTTTTCCGTTAAATACTGTAGGTTTTGTAATTTATCCGTTAGGTAGTTACTGTAGGTTTATACATTTTTCCGTTAGGTACTGTACGTTTATAATTTTTTCCGTTAGGTACTGTGAGTTCGGAGATGCAACAAGAAAAGTTTTGATTAGCTGTCCCATAATTTGATTTTTAAACCGAGTACCGTCTTGAGAAAACAGCATGAGGTTATCTCTATCATTAAGAATTTTAGACAGACGTGTAAGTGCAATTACACCGAGAGATAGTTGCTGAAAATCAGCGCTGTTGACGATAGGTTCGTCCGAAATCACAGCATTTTGCTGAGCAACGACCTGTTCTTGCACAGATGCGACGCACTGCTTAATTGTTCTTATTACTGTTGTTTGTTTGTTACAAAAGTAGTCATTTTTACACTCTGCAATCGGCATTTTGTTTTTGTTTTGATCGTTTGTTTGTTGTCATTTGCCGGTATCACAACACAGAGCAATGTGTATTGTCTTTGGTCCCTCTCCCTGGCCCTGACATCATGCAATGGACAAATTGAAAAACTTTTATTGCTTGTATACGAGGCTTTTGACCACTTTATATGTGTGTATTTAATGTCATTCATTTGTAATGTGCGTTCTTTCTTTCAATTGACTTGGTAATTTGACATAACGTTTTCATTCGTCGAAGACCGAAAACAAATTTAATTGACCCAGGTTTGGCACACAATATACACAGTAACGGAAAACTCACCAAAATTTTTCCTCCTAATTCCCCAAGATTTTACCTCGTCATCACCCTTTCTTTAATCTTCATATTTGCTATACAAGCCGGTAACAAATCTTCAGTTATATTGGCAAACTTAGGTGATCGTTCTTCGGCTGGTCCAAACTTTAGGGCCACTAAAATGCCCAGCTTATTTTGGACAATCTCGGTGTGCTAAAGTGCCGAAGTTTGGCGTCCGCTTGTATTTATGGAACAGTCGTGTTTTATTGCTCTATAAGAAACTTGAATAATATGAGGACCACAATGTGCAGCTGTTGGACGATGGAGGAGACATTGTCTGTGGTTTAGTGTTTTTACTTGCAGCGGTTCCTCAAGTCCTCACTCATGCGACTGAATTCTATGCACGAGTAGTTGTATAAAAGCGATTTAAGACTCACTCATCACGAAATCAACATAACTTTAAAGCTTTAAAACTTGGCATTGAAGTTTGTTATAATTAAAAAGTATGATACATATTTTGAAGTTTTCAATCCAAAGTTGGTTGAAAATTATATGCGAGCGTTGCAAATTGAAGGCAAATCCCCACACGGCGGCGGCGGCAGCCATTTGATTAACAGAACGATATTCAAAGCATTATCTAATTAAAATGCACCCTCCACCATACTTTACCAGTTTACCTGATAAAAGCTAGATTATAGATAACTGTCCGATCGCAAATAACAAGAACATCGCCCGATGATGTCAAGTTCCACCAGATTGGTCACACGTCATTATAATTACTAAGGATACTGTTCCATATATGGGATACATGACGACTGTCTGTAGCGACCATGTAGCGGCCTATTAAATCATGTCGTTTGCATAGCAAAGGCGAACAGCGGGGAAATTGCGTAACACAGTAACAGTAGCAATATTTTTGATTTGACAGCACAATTCTTGAAAAAGGCTATTTAACATCAAGCTAGGACCCTTAGGAGACGAGCAAAAAGAAGCGCGAGCGGGCGAAGCGATACGACGTGGTCCCCACCACGTCGTATCGCATCGAGCATTTTATAAAAATGTGTGCTGTTAATTTAGCATGTTGTGTATCTTACGACTACCACGCGAACGAAGTCACCGGCAGAAGCTAGTTAATTATAAGTTCTGGTTTCATTACGATGTTTTGTAATAAAAAAGCTAACACGTCCCGAAATAGTATCAACGTTATACACAGCTAATTTCCCACCATTCCCTGAAGGCTAAACTTAAAGTCTAGACTACACATGAGTAATCAAAGTCTAGCTGGAGCCAACATACAACACCGCGACATTCCTAGGATCAGCAGTGAACAGTGACGATTAGTATTCGGCTGACGTTACGCCGTCTCCTGGCAAGGGTGTGTTCAGACGGATGTAGTTACTGGAGGATGGCAGCAATGAGGTTTTGTTATGGTTTGGGGTTTGTCTGGGAGGTTCTTTTGGCGAGATATTGTGGTAGTAAAATATTGCTATGTTTAGTCAGTTTATAATGTTCAACAATATGTACGGGTACGGTGAGTTAATGAAAGGCTTAGCCAATGGAGGAGTTTTCTAATTATGAATGTGCTGTTTTCTTTTCTGTTAATTGCCAATGACTAAGTTTCTATTTGAAAACTGTTTTATTTATTCATTTAACGATGAAACCTTTTGAATTAAAATTGTGGCAGGCCAAAAGAACATTAAAACAATACGACTGGCTTACAATTCATCTCAATCTATTAAACTTTTAAAGTATTTTCAAAAGGTTTCAGTATTAGCATTTAGCGGAAATCCATCTGCAATTACAACGCAAAACACACGCAAAATTATACAAACTCAATTGAACACCTCGTTGACGGCACTTGTGTAAACGCGCCGTCAATACATCAAACGAACGATTCCATTCAACTTAAACAGCTGTTGAATATGTATTCGTTACATGTTCAGTTTAATTACCAGATCCTACGGAACTGTGGTCATGATTTTCCTTAGATCAAGAGGAAAAGCGAGAACTAATCATTCCGCAATTAGTCGGAACAATGACTTTGTGTCTTGCATAATGATTATAAAACATGATGTGGATTTTGGAACGAAGTTCCTTATCGCGCGTTGCGAAAGGGGGCTAGACGGAAAAAATTAAGACCAAAAGTTGTAACGACACATTTTTTATAGTTGTAAGCCGTGCGGCGTGCGCGTGTTTCTCTGTCTGTCTCTCTCATAGAAAGCAAGCCAGTTTTTTTATTTTTTTTTATTTGTACCTTCGTTCCATCCGGGTGTCCCTTGACACCTCTCAAGTTTATGTTCTATGTTTTCTATGAACTTTGTAGTCATATTGAGGTAGATCATGGTATACAGTGATTGTTTTAATTTAAGTCTAATTGGGGTCAATTTTTTTTGTGCGAATTTGAAAATGTCCGTTTGATCCAGCTAGGTATAAATTGTTTTTTTTTTTTAGTTTTCGTATTCGGGACGTACCTTAAAATTTAATAACGCAGCTTGTATTTTTCTTAAACTGCCATATCTTTTTTTTGTTTTATACCTATCTGCCTCACCTAACTGCCCAGCCTTGCATCAAAAGAAGGCTATTTCTTTTGATGCAAGGCTGGGCAGTTTTATTAGAGTTTGTGGACTGAGTACTTTCAGAGCTCGAATGGAGCTTTGTCTTGAATGAATTTGATGCACTTTTGTCAGTAATATTATTGGTCGATTTTCTATGTGAAAATGTTCATCAGCCAGTCATATGCTAATCTTTTCCCGTTTTATGCGTGACTGATTACTGTCATCGTTAAAAGGTAGGTTTCAAAAACCGACTTCAAAAAAAGGAGGAGGTTCTTAATTCGCCTGTATGTATTTTTTTTTTTTATGTGTTTTAGCTCAGAACTCTTTCCTGGGTGAACCGATTTGGATGATTCTTTTTTTGTTAGAAAGGACATACCTCAAGGGTGGTCCCATGATAAGGAAACCAGGATCTGATGATGGAATCCCGGAGAAATCGAGGGGAACCTTCGAAAATCGTAGGAGCGCCTAGTGCGTTTGTTAATTTTTTCATTAAGTATTTTAAAGAACTACAATTTAATGAAGGTCTGGAATCGATCTGATGATGGAGCCGAAAGACAGGCGGGGGAATTCCTCAATGATTTACAGCAGGTACTGTAGAGGTTGTCTGCATGTGTCAACCTTATGTTGACTGGCTGGATATATATTATCGTTGGTTTGCCTCGAACAGTCAAGCAAGTTTAAAAATAAGATTTATAGAAAAAGTGATGGTAGATTGTTTAATAGGTAGACAGGCAGAGCTAGGGCCTGCGAGTGTATAATTCCTTGATAAAATATATTTATATTCTAAGGAGTGCTGCGTTAATTATTAAATACACGTAGCAACACCACAATTGGTGGAGGCGCCGAAGCGCAAAAGTACGCAAGCTCCCATTATTTTTAAGGCGTGTGCAGAGCCAAATAAAATATTGCACAAGTTCGTTTCTCGTGTTGCGTACACAAAGCGTTATATTGTGCGAAGTTCATAATAATATGAAAAGGTGAAACAAAAGTGAAGTCACCGGAATTTAAAGCTAAGTGGTTTTACCAATTTTATAATTTAAAAAAGCGAGATGGCTGAAGATTTTTTCACGGGCTCAAGCCACGATTGCATTGAGATTTTTTTTAGACGCTTTCGAGGATTTTGCTACCAGCTACGGATGGCGAGAAAGCGATTGGGCGCTAATAGTGAGCGCATATTTTCAGGGTGCTGCCCTAGCTTTTCACAAATTTATATACCGGGAAGGTATGAGTTTTGTAGCGATCTGTGACCAGCTTAAAGCTGAGTTCCCATGCAGATGCATTTCTAAAATAGGGCATAGAGTGCAAGAAGATGAATTTGCATATGATATGGCCAATGAAGACGGGCAAGAAAGTTGTTTTAATTTAGATAATGATGCTATTACATTTTCTAGCGTAAAACAGGATGACCAAATTTTTGATGAGCAAAGCTGCCAAGCAGGCAGTGATGACCATGATGTTGATGACGAGCGCAGCTGCCAAGAGTGCAGACCTGCGAATGATGAGGAACGACCAGTTGCAGTGTTCGAGAATGAACACGATGATGAATTTGATGAATCGGGTCAGACTAATCCTTATATTAAATTGTATAGCCATGTTTCAGAACAGCAGAATGTGTCCTTATTAAACGAAGATATTGATCACGTCGAAGAATCACACAAATATAACGACGGTGTTGATCAATCTAACGAGGATAATTTTATTTTACTTTCCAATATAAAGGAAATTGATAATACGTCGTTGTTAACCACAGTAAATGAGAATATGCAGTTATCTGTGACTCCAGACCAAATTTGTAAATTAAAGTTTGGTTCAGAGTTAGATGGTGACAATGAGATAGTCGAGGATGACGCGGTGTCACATATTGTCGGAAATAATGATAATAAAATAAAAATAGTGGTTGATCTGGTCAAAAATATATTGACTCGTAAAATAGTCAAATCTGTAGGTGGTCATTTTATAATTCATTCTTACCACAGCAAAAGAAGATTTCGTAATGTCCCATCATATCATCAGCGTATTGTTAACAATACAAAAAGAAAAGTTCGGGTAAAGAAAAAGGTCTCATATGTTAGAAAAACTAAAATAAAAGACTTCTTTCCAAAACTGAATAAATTTAAAAGAAAGTCTAGAGAAATGAATAATTATTTTATAAACATTTTTTCCTTTTTAAAATATAAGTTTAAAAAATTAAATCATAGGAAATTCAGGGATATTGTATATGTATGTAGATTAAAACCTTTTCATATCAGTTTATAATAATTTATTGTCTTTTTGTATTGTCATTTATTGTCATATAGATGTCAATTAGATGTAAACATCATTTAGATTAATTCATTATTTTAGTTTGGATAATATGATACAATGTATTAATGCCTTTTCATTTATGTTTTTCATATATGGGGAGCAATCTTTGGACGCAGCTGGGTGCGTGTGAGGTGTCACACCTCGCCACACCAAGAAGTCTGAGGGAGAAGGCATCTTCGTCTTCAATAATAGTTGGATTTCACTAGGCTGTGATAGCATAGCCATACTCCAGATCATAGTTATGCGAGTCAAGAGATATTTTTTATTTTTTTGGAAACTGTGGTTCTTTTAGAGGGGAGGGTGATACTCAGTCTAAGCTCGAACCAACTTTGCTTACGGGGCATAGCTCTTGCAAAGGGTGTTGTGTTGACACCATCAGGGCGATTTTGGATTGAATACTCTCTGAGTCGTAACCAACTTTGCTAAAGGAGCGTAGCTCTTGCAAAGGATGTTGAGTCAACATCAATGGTTAAACTTAATGTTGTTGAGAACCCACAGTTCAATCAGTACTAGCTGATGCTTAATGAAGTTTGAAATGGTGAGATCGAATAGGCTTTTGAGATTTTTCCTCTGGAGTATGTGCTTGAAAAAGGTTTGTTGATGAGCTCCGACTTCTTAGCCTTTTCTCCCTCCGACTCATACCGTCCGATGGGGTCGAAGTTTACGATGTTAAGTTTCATTCTTTTCATTAAACTCCTTCAGGGTTGTTGTGAATTTGTCACTTCAATTTATTTGTTTTTAGGAAGCCACGTCGCATCTTTTTGCCAGTTTTGGCGCGACGAGGTTTAAGCATGGCGAATGTTAATTTATTCATGTATGTGGTAACATAAAGTAATGTTTTTCTTACCTGACACATATCTTAGTCAGATTCGCAAATCGTTCGTCCTGTCCTTAAGCCTTCTCTTGTAAGAGTTGGACTTCACATTGTATAATATATTTCTGGCGTTAGGTAATTATTCTTATAGGTATAGGCAGGAAGAGCCTGATTGTTCGAGGTGGTAAATAAAAGTCTTGTTTGAAAACACGACTGCGTCGATCCTTTTATTTAAGGGTGGGCGTAGCTCATGTAGAGGTTGTCTGCATGTGTCAACCTTATGTTGACTGGCTGGATATATATTATCGTTGGTTTGCCTCGAACAGTCAAGCAAGTTTAAAAATAAGATTTATAGAAAAAGTGATGGTAGATTGTTTAATAGGTAGACAGGCAGAGCTAGGGCCTGCGAGTGTATAATTCCTTGATAAAATATATTTATATTCTAAGGAGTGCTGCGTTAATTATTAAATACACGTAGCAACACCACAGTACCTTGTGTTTGGGCTTGATTAATTTGTATTTATGAGAACTTTACACCTGAAGGGTTGTGACAGTCATTAGGGGTCTGATGATGAAGACGAAGGACAGTTAAGGGAACTCCTCAACGGTTTACAGTAGCTACCTTGTGATTCGTTTTAATTCATTTATATTGATGATAACTTTGCACTCATATGGGTTATAAGTGCCATTACAGGTCTGATGATGGAAACCATAGACAGTTGAAGGAATTCCTCAACGATTTAAAGCAGTTACCTTGTGTTTGGGCTTGATTATTTTGTATTGATGAGAACTTTACACCTAGATGGGTTGTGACTGTCATTAGGGGTCTGATGATGAATACGAAGGACAGTTAAGGGAACTCCTCAACGGTTTACAGTAGCTACCTTGTGATTCGTTTTAATTAATTTATATTGATGAGAACTTTGCACTCATATGGGTTATAAGTGCCATTACAGGTCTGATGATGGAGACCATAGACAGTTGAAGGAATTCCTTAACGATTTACAGCAGTTACCTTGTGTTTGGGCTTGATTAATTTTTATTGATGAGAATACTATACCCAGATGTGTTATGACTGTCATTAGGGGTCTGATGATGAAGATGAAAGACAGTTAAGGGAACTCCTCAACGGTTTACAGTAGCTACCTTGTGTTTGGACTTAATTTATTTATATTGATGAGAACTTTGCACCCATATGGGTTATAAGTGCCATTACAGGTCTGATGATGGAGACCATAGACAGTCGAGGGAATTCCTCAACGATTTACAGCAGTTACCTTTTGTTGGGCTTACTTCATACGGTTCAATATTCCAAAATATTCAGGTCGTATAAAAATAATACCCAATTAAGATTGAAGTTTTTCATAGGGCAACCACTACCTACTAGTCATGCTGATGCGTCAATTTGAGACTGAATTTAAGTTGCGTAATCGCGTCATCTCTAACAATGCTCTTTCGTTGGTTGCTAAGCAATTTATGCTTGTCACAATGCATATGGTGAAATGGAGCTGATGGTGGCTTCACCACCAGCTCCAGTTCTTCTGGTTTTTACCAAGAGAAATACTCAACAATAAACTCCTCAATTCCTTGCATCGGGAAACGAAATATTTTGTAAAAGGGGATGAGCAGTTGACATTAGGCTATTGTAACTTCGATAAATTATTATCTAACCCACTAAAAAGTGAAAAATATAAACTTTTTGACAAAAAGAACAACCGACTTCCAAAAAATACACTACAAAGTGAAAAATAACTTTAATTTCGGAAGTCGGTGGCAAAAAACTAAAATAAAGATCCAAAGACACCGACTTCCGAAATTAAAGTTATTTTTCACGTCTTTTAGTGTTTTTTTTGGAAGTCGGTTGATTTTTTGTAAAAAAGTTTTTATTTTTCACTTTTTAGCTGCGGTACCTACCCCACACAAATTCGTATACCACTACTTGGTGTGTAAATAACATTGACAGGAAATTATTAACACATCATCCATATAAACTAAGTGGAAAAAATATGCAATATTAAAGATAACTCAAAAACTGCTAGTCAGACCTTGATCAAATTTAAATGTGACCACATGTGAAGCACCACCTATCAAATAAAAAAAGAATCATCCAAATCGGTTCACCCAGAAAAAAGTTATGAGCTAACACACATAAAAAAAATAAAATAAAAACATACAGACGAATTGAGAACCTCCTCCTTTTTGTGAAGTCGGTTAAAAAATATAAAAGCAGACAACTGCCTCCTTCGGATAATACAATTGTGTCGTGACGTTAATTTCATATACTATTAACTTGTCTGTTTATACGATTTCTCGGTTAATTAAGCTGTCAATACCTACGAGGAAATATCTGTTGGATAGTCCACGTACGTTCGATAGATAATAATGGTGATACGTGATAACGTTTATTTCTATGTTTCCTCAACATTTTCCCCAATGACTTATCAAGAGTAGCCAAATAGGAAACTCCGACCTCATCTAGTTTAAAAAAAACCGGCCAAATGCGAGTCGGACTCGCGCACGAAGGATTCCGTACCATTACGTATATCTATAAAAAAGGCAAAAAAATCACGTTTGTTGTATGGGAGCCCCTTTAAATATTTATTTTATTCTGTTTTTTTTGTATTTGTTGTTATAGCGGCAACAGAAATACATCATCTGTGAAAATTACAACTGTCTAACTATCACGGATCATGAGATACAGCCTGGTGACAGACGGACAGACAGACGGACGGACAGCGGAGTCTTAGTAATTACCCTTACCATTTTACCCTTTGGGTACGGAACTCTAAAAATATGATTGACGTGTAAACGTGTTTGTACAAACCTATTTACAGAAATAGATTCATTTATCATGTAACAAGGGATATTTGTATGGTTTAGGAAAAACGCTTTGCGTAGGTTTCGATTATTTTTGACGTCATTGTGAGATTAGTTTGATATTTAATAATTAAAGGTCGTAATGTCATGTTTAAGCGTGTCATATCATAATCTATGTTATTGAACGAAGCAGATTAAATGCGTTACGGCAACACCTACTTACGTGAGACAGTTAAAGATCATTCGCTTATTCATCTTGCTCTTTGCATCGGAATTGAGTCATTGTTTGACAAAAACTTGTATACCTATCTGAGATTTGCTTTTAGATTGGCAAAAGAGAGAGAGTGAGAGTTATCTCTCTCTCTCTCTGTCTTATGACGGATAGAAAAACATGGAAGCAAGATGTGATTCGGAAATTTTTCGTTGTGACAATTTTTTTTGATGCAATTTTAATGCATTTTTTGCTAGTCGCAATCGCATACGGCATGATCGTTAGATATGATAAACGCAGCACAAGAAAAAAGCTCCTAAGCAACTATAAAACTTCCCAGAGATTATGTGAAAACTTGTTAATAACCTACTATACGCTATAAATAGCCCCATAACTACACATAGCGTGCACGACTCAGGTGCCATATAGGGCTCGCTATCGGAAACTGGAAGGCGATGCTGTTCACACGACGCCAAGGTCTGCTGTGGCCAGTAAGTTGTTAGAAAAACGACGGATATTCCTTTACAACTTTCAACTTTTTTTTTTACATGTATGTCTGTTTTTAAATTTGCAGTAAGGAATGCATAGATAGTCTTAAATAATAATGTAGGTACTATAGATTGTTTAGCATACTTAACTCTATGTGAAGAAGTGTAAATTATAAAATTATGCAAGTATTAGAAAAGTTTAAAAAAGGAGCTACGTCTGCCAACAAACTGCTTTGCAGTTTGGTAGAGATAATATATTTTGTCAAAAAAAAAACTGTGATTAAACACTTTTTTTTATAGTCATGGTTTAATAAGAGGGAACGACTTGCTGAAGAGGCCGATATTGAAATTTGAATGAAAAGGTGGTTGAGTCTGACTGGGTGCGAAAGGCGGAGAACCAGGTATTGTGGCGCAACAGCATTGGACTAGCTGAGCTTATTTATTTCTGAATGTGAGTTGTGTTGTTGAATGAGAGATGTGTGATGCAAAAACATGATACTGATTTAGTTTGATTACAAACAAAAAATAAACAACCGACTTCTAATATTAACACTATAAAATGAAAAAATACTTTAATTTCGGAAGTCTGTGTATGGATCTGTATTTTACTTATTTGTCACCGACTTCCGAAATTAAAGTTATTTGTCACTTTGTAGCTAGTATTTTTTTTTTTTTTGTAAAAAGTTTATATTTTTCACTTTTTAGTTATGGTACCTTACCCCACCACCAATTAATATACCAATAATTGCTATTTAAACAAAAGTGACAGGAAGTATTAAAGCATCATCAAGATACGCTAAGAGGAATAAATACGTGTTATCGAAGCGAACTTTAAAAACTACAAGGTTAATAAAACTTATATGGGACTACCGCGCAAGCTTCCTCTATCAAATGCAAACAGAATTTTCAAAATCGTTTCACAATTGACAAAAACATCGATGAGCATACTCGTACATAAAAAAACAAAAAAGACATTACACACGAACATTATAACCTCCTCCTTTTTTGAAGTCGGTTAATTAATCTTTATTTATAAACTTTTTGCGGACTGTCACTGTTTTTTTTCTTCTGCACATTTCTTTTATGTAGACAAAGGAAGTTGCAAATATACAATTATCTAATTGTACCCAAACTATAGTCACCCTACAAGTGCTGTTTTCGTCATAAAGTTTATTTTATGCTAATCCATTGAATTTGCTTTTAAAACTTTTTATTGAAACAATTTGTTATTTTATTGGTTTAATGCCGTTAGAATCAGAACACATGGTCACAATGCTTTTTGAAGTTACGCAAGATTTTATAAGAATAGTTTCAGATAACTTTTGAGACAAGGAATAGAATAAAATAGAATACTCTTTATTATGTACACCATAAAAATTAAAGATATGAATTGTGGAAATTTTACATAGGGTGACACAATGGGCGGTCTTACCGCTAAAACCGATCTTTTACAGACAACCTTTGGATGGATTAAAAGGAGAAGGAGAGACAATAATGTAGGTATCCATGGTGGGTTAGGTTATCCATAATGATTTCGATAAAACAAGCCCCAAAGAAGTAAATAAAAGTTACCATAGACACGCGCATACATGTAAATCGTACTGGTCCTAATTAAATTAACTTTATAGTGCACTCATTATTATTTTTGTTCATAATCAAACTATAAACTGTTTTCATAACAGAAATCAATATGGCATTGTTTAAATAACTGGATTATGTATTCAAATGCAAACTGTCTGGTTTCAATCACACTGAACATGAATTCGAAACCGACGTCAAATATTGAGGCATTGATACAATCAAAACATTTTTGAGGTACCTAATGATATAAATCTAATTATTTAATAATGAATTATGCAGTTTGTCTGTTGTAGTCTACTGCTTGAAATTGAAGATTTTAAACGATCAAACAATGACTAATAAAGTGATAATAAAGTCGTTCTAAACCAGCACCACAATTGAGTAGCACACTATCTGTCAGATTTTGAAGGATATTGCTAATCCATTGCTTCTTAAGTTCGAAAATGTTGTCTGCTTAACAACGCTAATAACGCAATGAATGTTGTTGAACTGTCAAAAAACGAAAGCCATTCCTACTGTTAGTGTGTTATGCAATTACCCCGCTGCTTACAAATTAAGACCGAACAAACTTTAAAAACCTCTAAATATGTCTCTTCTAAAGATCCACTGTTAATTTTTTTGGTCTAATAGCATTCACCTATAGCGATCTAGATGCTTTTGACATTTAATAAGTCACAGTACCACAACTCTTTTATAACGAATTAACGATAATTGTAATCGGAGTAATACCTAATTAGTATCAAATTAATGATAACGTCGATGTTCCTAATCTAAGATCGCAAGAAGCGATATGGTATCCCATACCAATTAACGATCACCGATTACTCGATTAGGCGTCGAATGAACGCGTTCGATACATCATACTAACAATAACAATAGATTATCTAAACAATTTACACATTATCGGTGCGTCGCCATCTGATATTCTAAGCGGGGTCAACGACCGATGAACAAAGACTAAGTTTATAGATAAGGCACTCGATTGTAATGGTCAGTTCAAGTTTTCCAATTTTCTGTGAGAAACTGTTTCAATGTAGCTGTAAGTGGTTTAGTTTGAGAGATATGGGTGAAGTTGGGTGTGTTTGTGGTAGTAAAGGTTATGGGTTGTTTTATTAATGTTTTGATGTAATTCTTTGAAGGGTTCTGTTCG
This sequence comes from Griposia aprilina, assembly GCA_916610205.1. Lineage (NCBI taxonomy): Eukaryota > Metazoa > Arthropoda > Insecta > Lepidoptera > Noctuidae > Griposia > Griposia aprilina. The sequence continues at coordinate 13,124,670 of OU744304.1, read as the reverse complement.
TAATGTAATCAGCAGGGTAATTGCGTAACTCACTAACTGTAGGAATGGCTTTCATTTTGACAGTTCAACAACATTCATTGCGTTATTTACATTGTTGAGCAGATTTTTTTTCGAACATATGAAGCAATGAATTAGCAATAGGCTTCAAAATGATTCAGATTGTGATTGATAGTGTGCTACGAAATTAGGGTGCAGGATTACGTCAAGCAATATGAGATTAGATAAATTAGATAGGTAAGGGTTTTGTGATTAATAAAAGAAAACTCATACGCCTTCTGATTCTGAACATTGTCCATGACGGAATAGGCAAATTAGGGGTCGTGGCAACGGAAGGGCTCGTGGCTAAGTAATATTTGCCGCACGGGTCGATCAGGTTAAGCCACGCTTTCTGCGGATGGGTGACCATCTTTACATACCGAGACAGCCCCGTGCCTCGGAAATCATGGCATGTTAAGCTGTTGGACCCGGCTGTTATTCATGGATCTTTGACAGTCGTTACGGGTCGTCAGAAGCCAGAAAGTCTGACAACCAGTCTTACCATGGGGTATCGTATTACCCAGTAACTGGGTTGTGGAGGTCAAGAGAGGGCAGATGATGGAATAGGCGCATTAAAAATTATTATTTTTGTAGAATCATATAGTACGCGCAGATGCGGAACCCTTATAGGATCACTTCGTTGTCCGTCAGTCTGTCAAAACCCTTTTTGTCAGGAACACGCGGAGGTATCAAGTTGCAATTAATCAAATACGTAGGTCTAAGGTCCCTTGGAGCCAAAGACTATATAACCAAGTGGTTATATACTCTATGCTTGGAGCTCTAAAAATCAAGCTTCTAAGTCTTAAAAAATACGGCCTTTTATGAGATATATTTTGGTACCCGCAAATAAATCAAAACCTATGGTAGGTACTTCCCTTTGACCTAAATCATGAAATTTGGCAAGAAGTAAGGTCTCACAGCTCAAGAATAGGAAAAAGGTCCGAAAATCGTTAATATGTAGAATTATAACATAAAAAAAATGGATTACAAACTAACATTTGCAGTTGGAGAATTGACCGGGACGTATAAATACAACATGTTTTTCAACTACAATGTTAAGTTTGTTTTTGGGATAAATTCACCCTAAACTATGGAACCCTTCATCCGACACTCACATGGCCAGTTTTTTTTATAAACCTAGGCTATGCCCAACTATATTGGGATCGGCTTCCAGTCTTACCTTGAATTAAAATTAAACCTGTTTTTAATTTCGGATTTTAACCATAAATGTTTCAGTGATCAAGTTACATACTAAACATGGCAATACCCGTTAATTAGTGGCATTAAGGGGGATGCGTTGAGGTAGCCCACAAAATTTAATTTTCTTACGTTTTTTGCAATTTTCAGGTCAGACCACGATACTTAGAGAGTTGTGCTGATACTTTTTTATTATTATCCATACGAATATTATAAATTCGAAAGTAACTGTCTGTATGTTACCTTTTCACGCCTAAGCCATTGATCGGATTTCGATAATACTTGACGAGGAGATAGATGGCATCCTGGGGAAGGACATAGGATTTTTGTCCCGGTGGCACGTTCCCATGGCATCATTTTCGACATCCATTCGGGCGGAGCCGCGGGCTGAAGCTACTTGTAAATAAATATTATATTAATACTGACCAGCAAATTGTAAAAAAGTAAGAAAAAATTGAATTTTGCGGGCTAACCACCCTGGCGTTTTTGTCTCACAAACTCACAACTTTATTACTGACAAGTGTCCTCTCTCCGATAACTAGTTCGTCTACTCTATGACCGGGGCAATTGCACGGCTGGCGCTATGCCAGAGACGGGCAATTTTATTAAAAACTCTCTTAGTATTGTTAACATCTGTTGCATTTATACACATGTGTTACTTTAGCACTTCATGTAATCCCGATTTTTTTGGGACCAAAGTAACGAAATTTGGGAAACTATGTGTGGTGGGTCCCTTTTATAGACAATGTTCTTAGATATTGGTGGCTGTAATAAGCTATTTGGTAGGTCGACATAGTATTTGGCGTAGGTTAGAAGCTTAATTACAATTCACAATATACAATGACTAGATGAAGTTGATGATTTTCATCTAATATTTAAGTGTTCATAGGCGCCAAGCTTTCTAGGAGGATTAGTTTATTTCGTCGCGTCGTAATGGCTCAGTGGTTAAGGCCTCACTAATCATGCACTAGGTTGTAGGTTGAAATCCAGGCCAGGTTAAGGTCCAGGCAAGTACCAATGTGACTTTTTCGATTTTTTATGTACTTTCTGAGTTTATGTTGAGCATTACCGACATCGATGAACGAAAAACATAATCGCCAAGCCGAATTGAGCAAGCGTGGTGATCAATACTTGTGCCTTCTCTGTTGGTATTATCTTAATATATATAATTCTTCTGCACGTCTGTTTGTCACCTAACTCCTCCTAAACGGCTGGACCGACTTAGATGAAATTTTGTGTATATATATTTTAATGGGTTCCTGGATGGTTTGAAAACACAATTGGACCCGGTAGGTGGCGCTGCTGTCGGTATGTCACCAAATTTGATTTGTTGTACAATTGAGAACATTACATTATAGAGGTATGATGAGGAACAGGTTGTAAAGTTCACTCATACCTCAATAGAAAAGGGAGGATCCTTCGACCAGACGGGTGTCGTGGCTGGTCTGCCCGACGGCGGCGGTTGATGTCGGGACGTTGTATTTATACGCGATGCAAGATTGTGCGTTACGTCAGTGTGACGCGTAGCTCGCATGTGGCGTTGTAGATGGCGCTACAACATAATTTTGAGCGGTACAATATTAAATGTGGAGCTGTTTTTCCGGGCAGGACGACGTCAGCCGGGTTCGTTAGTTTGTGTTGTGTTTGTTGTTTGAGTGTTTTATGTCTTGTGGCTAGTTTTGTGTGGTGCTTCAGTCTGCAGTTGTTTTATTAAAAGGAAACATTAAGATCAGGAGGATATTCCAGCAAGTATACCAAGCGTGGTAATTTTCAATTCCGTTTACGTAGAGATCATTAGACCTATGTTTAGCAGTGGACGTTTATGGGGTAATATATGATTCAAGACATGCGTTACGAAGTGAGTTAGTGATACTGACGTTGGCATATAACATTGACAAGTTAATGTTCATTGGACAAACATTTTATTAATTTTTATGTAAAACATTACTGGTCAAAATAAATGACTGAATCTCAATGAAACAACGCCCTGGAGTTTAAATGTGGTGCTGTCTTACATAAAATGGGGCTCTTAATATCGTGTCCAGCGTGTCCAGTTGCCTGCACGATACAGGAGCTGATGGACGCTACTGAAGTTGCCAAACATGTAGCCGAATTCCGGGCTGACTATACAGGGTGGCTGGGACATCGACGCACAACCGGGGGCCTACTCCCTGAGCACGAAGTCCGTAGTTTTAGCGGAAGCTATGGACGTTTCCTACTTCGTATCACTTACGGATATAAGACTAGTCCGGGCCCGAACTAAAAATTAATGACAAAACGATTTGACAGGTGTTTTTATTCCCGATGTGTTTTTGCCCGTCCGAAAAAGTTAAATAATCGAGGGTAGGGTTCACTTCTAAGTATCGAACTATTTTCAAACGGGCCCGTATCTTCATTGACGGACTTAGAGAGTAGGGCCCCTGTTACCATGGATTCAGTACATCATTCTGTACCTCTTGCGTTGAAATACTTCGTAAATTATTTAAACAAAAAATGTTCTGCTATACATTTTGACCGCGTAGGTAATAAGTATTACACTTTTCTATGAAGCAGCAGCTTTTTTTTGATAACCTACGAGATATTTCTACGCTAGGGGTCTAGAATCATAGCGTAGAAATATTTCGTAGGTTATCAAAAAAAAAAACTGCTGTTTCATAGAAATCTGTAATACTTATTACCTACGCGGTCAAAATGTATAGCAGAACATTGAAGGAACAAGGGCAGGGGTTTTGAATTCACACCCAAAAAAAAAAAAAACGGGTCTACAATCATGTGCTGAATTCTAGGTTTCAGTTTGCGCCTGCCCTGCCACCCTGTATAAATTGTCGTCGACACGCTAAGAAATGAAACAATCGACCTATACTACACCAGTCAGTTCGCACATATCCTAATAGCCGCATGCGCAGACAATACATGCGTGGGTGGCCATACTGCCTATATTCAACCAAAATATTTATTCAGGGCAACAATACCATATGTTTATGATAATACTGTATAGCAATGATTGCACCCGTATTTTTAACTATAACAAAAATATCGTGGATGGAAATACTGTGAGTTCTTCCAAATATGGCACATCACTACATCCAACTACATTTAAATCCTTACAACTTCCTCTCTGCAACATTTTTGATGTCCTTTAGGTTCAATATCATAATTCTTCGCTAACGACTGATAGTGCCCCGACGCATCGCACCCACGTATGTAATACTAGGTTTTGCCCGCGGCTTCGCCCGAGTGGATGTCAGAAATTATCCCACGAGAACGTACTACCGGGATAAAAAGTATTCTACATTTTAATCCAGGTTATAAACTATCTGTGTTCCAAATTCCATCCAAATCAGTTTTGTAGTTTTTGCGTGAAAGAGTAACAAACATCCATCCATCAATCCATCCATCCATCTATCCTCACAAACTTTCACATTTATAATATTAGTAGGTTAATAACAGCCTATTACTGTCCGACTGCAAGCAAAGACGGGTCTCGGCCTCTTCTCATACAGAGAAGGTATAGAGGTATGAGGAACAGGGTGTAAAGTTCACTCATACTCTATGGAAAAGGGAGTATCCTCCGACCAGACGACTGCCCGAAGGTTGATGTCGTGACGTTGTATATATGCTAGTCGCGCGGTAAACTCTGCTTGCGCGATGCAGGATTTGCGAGACGTCAGTATGTTGTGTAGCTCGCATGTGGCGATGTTGATACCGTTACAGAGGTACAAGCATTGATCACCACGCTTGCCCATAAGGGTTGAATCATCTGTAAGTCCAAGTTTCCTCACAATGTTTGTCCTTCACCGATGTCAATAATGTCCAAGATATAAACTCAAAAAGTACATATTAATTGAAAAGGTCACATTGGTACAACCAAGAGCTTGAGAGGCGATGCCTTAACCACTAGGCCCACGTATGTATGTATTGCAAACTGTTTGATACATACATGTACATAATATGTACAGTATAATGTACTGTTGAACTGCGCTGAACTCTTTAAAGGTAGAACTTCGTTTACTGTAGCGTGCTATGCGGCTTCCGGCTTAGACTATGCTTTGTCTTGTTTCTAGGTGACTACAGACTATGAAGGGTGGCAGGGACATCGACGCACAACCTGTTCAGTACTTACATGATTCTGGATACCCTGTATTGAAATTTACGTCGTTTTTTTTTTTAAAACCTATTTTTCTTACAAAACCTTCGCCGTCAAAATGGATGGAACAGCAATTCTTTGTTTAAATGACCGACGAAAAATTTCAAAGTAAGGGGTCCAGAATGATGTAGGTACTGTATCCATAATAGCAGGTTGCCCGTCGATGTTCCTGCCACCTTGTATAATTTACACTGTTAAGTATACTAGAAAACTCTAGAACTCGATCTATAACATTGGTTTTTCATGCTTCTAGGGTAGCCTAGAAGATACAAGAATTTAAAGAATGTGGGCAGTTTTTTTTAGCAGGAATGTAAGAACGTTACCTACCAATTTTGACTTCACAGCATGAGAAGAAGTCAGAGTGCCTAGAGAAACTGTCATACTATCAGCGATAACGATGATTGAAACGTCAAAAATGGGATTTACATAAACACTGACATAAGCTACTGAAAAGCTTATATCAATGATGTAGAATTTCGTAATAGAAATAAGTAACGCTTTGAAAGGGATCTCCAGTCAGTAGAGGGAACACAACAGACTGCTTTCATCGTTATTGTCAGGTTTTTCAAAAGCAATTTGCTACATGTGTCATACAACCGGTGTGTGTACTTAAAAGACAAAAGAATATCGTAAAAAGCAAAAGACGTAAACACTTCGTAAGGAGGTTATAACATTAGGCGCACGTGGCGTTGAAAATGTTGAACTTCGATAGTAAAATTGCTCAATTTCACGCCTGTTTGCATCACTTGAACTGCAACAGACACACTAAAATCTCTCTCAACGCGAATCTGGTTCACATCTGTACCATTAACATCAATTCACGTTTTAACACAAAGATGTTCAGTGCAATGATTATGATTGCGAGTGGGATGTGATTACGTAACGTGTCCCCGTGAATCTGTAGTTGACGGGTTTGATAGGAACAAGGGGGATACGGTATTGATAAGGAGGTTACATACTACGCTAGGCTTTAGATCTGTGTAAGGATGTGAACTGTATCAGGATGGTAATGGATATTTTGGCGGGTGATCGGAATCGGAACTAATGCCGCCATCTTGTTTTTTGAATACATTCCAAGTGACATTTCACAATACAATTGCACAAATGATAACCAACAGCGCCCCCCTGTTAACGTCATTCGAGCGCCAAATGATCTAACCAGCAGTGTAAAGGAAAACTGTTCAATTTTTAACTCATGATCATGATGGAAAGAAAAAAGCTTCGAAAATGATGATTGTCATTTATTTGATTCGGGTTGACATGTTACTGTGTTCATGCAATTTAGTGAAGGAGGCATTATACGTTGAATTTCTGTTTTATTGCAAGACAAATTGGGCCCTTGTCAATAAATCGCTTCATTTGAGAGCTCACTCTTAAAGAGCTGAATATCATCTGAATTCTTACTTAATAAGTTCTGTCAAACAGTGAAATCAAAATGTATTTCATTTCACCGTTTGACAGAACTTCAGCCGGTTTATTCTGTAAAAATCTCACCGTGTAAGCTCACGTGAAATGAGCTTGAAGTGAGCTGTCATTCTACTTGATGCTAGGTATCGACACTATTGACAGCTCACTTCAAATAAGTATTCACGACGAGATTTTTCCAGAATAGCACTACTGGTTGTTTTCTCAATGTTTCACCGCGAAAACCGGTGAAACTGCAGGTTATTCTCACAAAACAACTGGATCACCTTAGCCCACAGCTTATTTCATTTCAGTACAACAAAGAGCCGTGTTCAGGGCAATGATTACATTATGATCGAGCGTAGGTGGGCTTGAATTTATCGTGCGGCGTGACATTACGCAATCAATAGCGTAGTGATGGGACATGAATATCGATGTTAGATCAATGTTAGCTGTTAATTAATTGGTTAGTTGAGCTTGATGCAGCGGTGCTATGTTGTTTTAGTGATTTAAGGCTATATCGATTGAGAATTTATAGAGAGGGGCTCATGGCTAAATGATAACCCCGGCACTGGTCGCTCGAAGGTTAAGCTATACTTGCCACGGTCGGTTCGTGGATGGGTGACCATCCATTACAAATCGAGGCCCCGTCCGTACCTTAGAAAGCACTTTAAGCCTTTGGTCCTAGCTGTCATTCGTAGTTTCTTGACAGTTGTTTCGGGTAGTCAGATCAGATGCCCAAAAGTCTGACTACCAGTCTTACTAAGGGGTATCGTGTCACCCAGTAACTGGGTTGTGGAAGTCAGATAGGCAGTCGCTCCATGTAAAACACAGGTATTCAGCTGCATCCGGTTAGACTGGAAGCCGACCCCAACGTAGTTGGACACATTGATTGAATTGAGAACTTACATTTTCACTCAAACTTTAATTTTACCTTTAGTGAAATTGTATGAAAGTGCGTGCTTTTCAGTATAAGGATCGTTTCCAACTTTATCAGTGACCTTATAGAGGTATGAGGAACAGAGTGTAAAGCTCACTCATACTCTATGGAAAAGGGAGGATCCTCCGACCAGACGGGTGTCATGTCTGGTGGGCAACTGCCCCGACGGTTGATGTCAGGACGTTGTATATATGCTAGTCGCGCGGTAAACTCTGCTTGCGCGATGCAGGATTTGCGTGACGTGTAGCTCGCATGTGACGGTGTAGATACCGCTACAAGCTTCTTAATACAGGAGCCTATGTAACTTAGTGTGCGAAGATAATTTTCTTTGTAGACACAATGGCATATCACGAGATTTGACGAGACCTGATTGTTGTGGAACTCATTATTTTGTTGATTGATAAAATAATCGTGTTTTTTATGTAAAAACTTTATTTGGCACACTTTGCGCTCTTTCTGAACAGTGAACGAAATTGAACGGTCAAACTCGGGTCGAAGAAGCTGAATCGAGTATACTCGGCTCCAGTCGTTAAATGACGCTCAATCTTGTATACTTACTCAGTTCCAGTGGTAACTTTTCACTTCTATCGTGCGGTCATAAACACACACCCTCTTTTTAGGGTTCCGTACCCTAAGGGTAAAACGGGACCCTATTACTAAGACTCCGCTGTCCGTCCGTCTGTCACCAGGCTGTATCTCATGAACCGTGATAGTTAGACAGTTGAAATTTTCACAGATGATGTATTTCTGTTGCCACTATAACAACAAATACTAAAAAACAGATTAAAATAAATATTGAAGGGGGCTCCCATACAACAAACGTGATATTTTTGCCATTTTTATAGATAATGGTACGGAACCCTTCGTGTGCGAGTCCGACTCGCACTTGGCCAGTTTTTCTTTCCACTACACTCTAACAGTGTTAAAGCAAGTTACATTTATTTCAATAATAAAAGCAAGTTAAAATGAATGTGTTTCTAAATCACCCATGCGTTACCCCGACGGTGTAAATAATGGATTAAGTTGGCACGGATTCAAGTTACATAAATCGCATTCGGCTTAAAAATTGCAATAGTGCATGAATAGTAACCCAGATAGTCGGAAGCAGTGACCCAATTTTGTGGGCGAAGTTTTAAAACGTGGGCTGAAAGATAAGCTGTAGGTTAAATATATAATACGTTGTATCTAGAGAACAATCTTCAGGTTCAGTAAATCAGTAAGACGGATCTTAACCATTTTAGAATTGTTCAGGTGTATTAAACTATTAAAATTCGGTTATTTGTACACTTCGGTTAGATTCAACGCTGCATTTGAATCCGAAAGTATCCAGCTATTCCTAAAAGCGCTTTAGTTCGCGCATCAAAAAGTAAGCAGTTGTATCGATAAAACAGTTCCTCACTAATCACAGCATAGCCTCAGGCGTTATATCTCAATCCTCAATCGGTACATTTCGTCGATATATCGACAAATAACACACATTATCGACTTATCGCAGCACTACGCTATGGTAATTGACAGTTCGTTGTTTACGACTGGTAAAAAAATGTTGGCTTGTGTAATATTCAGCTTTGTCACTTTATGGTTTTTGGAGATATTTCGTAACGCAAAATATTTGTTTATGGCTTCATTGTGTTGTCTATGGTTATGTGTGGTTTCCTGTTTTTATTTAAAATGGGTTACAATTTATGACTGTCAGCAACATAGGCTTTTTGAATATCGTAATAAATCTTGTCTCGATTCTACCATCTGAAGATTGATTTCTGATTAATAAAAATTGAATCTGTCAAGAAACCACCCAAACGAAACTAGAATCAACTTCATAAGGGTAGAATTCGTTTGCATGTTGTGTCCAATGTTGGTCCTCAGTAACTGAGGCCCCGCAACCCAAATAAGTGAAACCACAAACGGCACAAAACATTTATCTATTAAATCTAAGTAACCACACTTTTAGCGCCAATCAACCGTGAAACTCCTACCCTCAGAGAAACAAGTTAACTTCACAAACAAATTAATTAACTCCAAAACCAAACACAATAACCCGAGATACTATATTAAAACAAATGAACGTAGCACTCAGTTAATTATTATAGGAATACGTGCTTAGGTCGGGGGTGGAAATGCAATATCCGTGGTTACCCCAACGGCAGTGATTGCAGGCGGGGGAATCAATACAGTTACCCATGTGGTAGGTAGGTAGGTGAAGTGCATTTATTAGTGCAGCTAGATTGCATTAATATTTCATGTGTTTGTGACTACGACTACCGACTAGGGATATATCAAACGTGTGAGTAGGGATTGCGTAGACGACGGGGATGGCTGAAAATGAATTAAAATAATCGATATGATTGTTGACATCCCTAAAAGTATTTGGCACAAAAGCATATACCTACAGGATGTAGCGAAAAAAAACATCATTACTAGGAAGTGTAAAATGTGTTTATACATAAATGGTGATTTTCTATATATAGAATAGGGTTTTATTTAAAATATGATCTAAAACATTTTTTTTAAATGATTATTTGCTGAATATTGCAACATTTACAATATGTAGGTACTATTGAATATTGCACTTAATACTTAAGACATTAAAATTGAAGTGGCGTAATCCAAAATTCTTGTTTTTTTGCAATGGTTTTTTAGTAAACGCCAAAAATGTAATTGAAGAACTGTCCATTTTTTAGGTTTTCGAATATCCTCCTATTATATCCTTTTTGGACTAAAATAGTCTGTTTATTATTTAATAAACTGATAGAATACATGTTTATAGGTCGTTCAATGTATAAAAGGGATTTTCTTAAAATTATGAGTTACGCCACCTCAATTCTAAAGGTGCGTTAGGTAATACTAAAATAGGCAAGAAGTCAAATCACTTTAAGTTAAATTCCTTTTAATTTAATTAACTTGATTTGAATCTAGCACAGACTTGGACTAGACAGTGGAGCAAGGGTTAACTAGAACACATAACAAGATTAGAAGAGGTAAGAAACCCTTCATCTGCAAATAAATTGCTTCATGCACACTTGTATAGTGTGACAAGCGTGGGTATTCGGAAGGACGATAAAAATTATATTACCATCAATAAAAAAAAAAGGAATTACACTGTTTGTGGATGCCTAGTTTTTCTGTTGTAAGTTGGTTTAAATATTTTTTGCATTATTTTCCCTTTATTTTATTCTAGCTTCTACCCGCGGCTTCGCCCGCATGGATGTAGGAAATTGTACAAGGGGAACGTGCTATTGGGACTAAAAGTATCCTATGCCATGCTATATCCCCAGGATGCCATCTATCTCCTTGCCAAATTTTATCGAAATCCGTTCAGTGGTTTAGACGTGAAAAGGTAAAATACAGACAGTTACTTTCGAATTTATAATATGAGTATGGATTTCAATTCGCAATAATATTGATAGTAGTAGTAAAAGTCAGATTCTAGATGCTGCCTCTTGATTAAAGAAATTTTCGACAACGGAAGTACGTAACATACGCAACAAATTTTGATTTAGGCATCCACATAAGATTCAAAATTGTTGTCGTGATACGGAAGAATGTTTTACATCGATATCGTTAAAATTCGATATAACTATTGTGAATCAAAAAGTATGAAGGTTGTGCACACGGGCGCGACGCATAGCGCCTTTTTGCGGGAGCCTTTAAAATAAGGTTCTGAATTATGTAGATTGAATAAGAGACACAAGCAAAAGAGGCTTAATGAAAAGGATCAAATATAGGTTACGATGATGGCTTGTCAAAACAGAATTCATGAACTGTCAAGAGTTATTTGAGGAACAAATTAACAGGAGCTGTTAACGTCACCCCAAATTACTAATACCTTTACAATACGAGAAATAATTTAACAAAAGCCCTTAACAACAAAACAATAGGCGAGGCTTAAAACTTCCTGATAAGTAATGAAGGCATTCAAATCCTCGTTTAAGTCATAATATTAAGAAACAAGATTAAGACATAAAAGCAAAGTTTTGATAAACAGCACATCATACTGTACACAATTTATTCAACATCCCGTTTAATGGAAAAGGAATTCTAAACTTTACAGTATAGAGTTTGAATTTTATCAATTTAAATGTGATATTATATGAAGCAGCCACCTGTGTAAAGGAAAAGGTACCCTAAGCTTTGAGAATAGAGTTGCAATTCTATCAATTCAAATGTTAATATATGAAACGCGTTAGGGTTGTCAAAACTTCGTGCGTAGTCTGAAATGGTAATGCCTGTTTGAAATGTTTTGGCAGTTATGGTAGGGTAAAAATAGCAATTTATGATAGCATTGTTTTGTAAATGGGGTATTTAATTTGTCGAACAACTGTAAACTATAAACCCAAATATGTATCGATAGCATAATTATGTCGTTGTAATTACTTACTACTAAAATTGACACATTATGATCGAAGCAAAAGGAGTATGTTAGGATCGTAGCAGGTGGCGTTCTGTAGTTTCTGCTTACCCCTATGGGAAAATGGCGTGAAAATGTGTTTATGTATAAGCTGATTTTTGTACATTGTATAGGTACGTTCTAAACTATTTAGGTATAACTTTCAACGCCTATATTTATTAAAGTTTCCTGTTTCCTAAAATGTGAATTTGCATCAAAGACACATCTATCTATATATTATTATACAAAAATGAATAGCCGAAATGTATGTACGCACATAACTTCCGAACGACTGCACTAAATTGGATAATTCTTTTTTTTTGTGTTCATTATTGTCAGGACAAGATTCGTAGGTAGGGTAGGGTAGGTAGGTAGGTAGATAGGTAGGTAGGGTAGGTTGGTAGGGTAGGGTATGTGGGTAGGGTAGGTAGGTAGGTAGGGTAGGTAGGTAGGTAGGGTAGGTAGGTAGGGTTCGTAGGTTGGGTAGGTGTTAGATACTTAGTGCTCCCTGTGCGAAGCTAGGCCGGGTAAACTAGTATTTAATTATACATATTGACCAAATTCCAGTCAAATCTATTAATTTGCTGCCAGTGTCATGTAATTTAATCTTGCAAAATCGTGTAAAATATACGTACAAGATTACTGAAATTAATTAATCGCACTAGAACCTATCGCGTTTCCTACAGTAACGAATAACAAGCCAACACGCAATAGCAATTATTATCCATCACCCTTACAAGGGTGTAAACACCAACCAAGATGTATTAAGCGCCATTTCCAACAGACGCACAACAGCACCTTATCACTGGACAACAAAGTGTAAATTCCCTTGCATACAGTTCAGTTACTTCAAGTGATTAACACTAGAAATTGTCTACCAAATAGAAACGAGTAATGTTTACCAGAGGTTAATACGAAGCACATTCATTCTGCGTCCTAATACGAAATTTTGACGTAAATTTTGCATATAAAATGTCGAGATAGTGGTAAACTGTAGTCATTAGCTATCGGTACAATCGGCCTGGTGGTAATGGGCGGTAAAATGTGGTAAATTATTTACCTGGTGGTTATCTAGTAAAGTATGTCCTAACACCAAACTTGCTTATTAGTGGCACACCCCTAGCGATATCTTGATTGAAATTATGGGTGGTTTACTTTAATACAAGATAACGTTATCGGTAGATACATTAATGTGTTACTGTAACACTGTTACAAAACAAGATCAAAAATGATCGGAAGGTAACAATCGGAAATCAGAATAACACCAGAAAGATACGCTTTTCTTAAGTATTTTAAGCGAACAACAATGGAGAATGATGAGAAATAAAGTTTAACTTTGGGGCTGATATTTAAATCTAATATTTTTTTTCCGTGAATAACAGAACCGCTTACAAGAAGTCGCGCTTCAAAATAAATTTAGCGAAACTTTGAACAATCTTAAGGTCCTTCAAACACGATAAGGCCCCTTTTTACACAGCACGGTTTCTTTACTATACGGCGCAGTGTAAACTGCGCCACAGAGAAAATGTGTCCGTGAACAAGTTTCCATAGTGATTCATGCAACACTGACGACCGTGCGTACACACATCGATTAAACCGTAGTTTTTACGGCAAGAAAAACGTGTGTGTTAAAGGGCCTACGACTACGTCGGAAAGCACCGGGCGCCGCGCCGGGCGGCTGTAGACGCTGTAGTACGCAGTGTCGGATTAGTATAAAAGCTTTTACACGTTAGGCAGACGGCAGATTTCAGCCGGTTCACCGGGTCACCGCTGGCCTGAACGTGTGAAAAGTGCCTGGGACATTCATCGTGAAAAAAAAAAAAAAAACACTGGCATTCATGACCATATAAATAGCCATTTATATTAAAAAAAATCGGTGTGAGTTGGTTTGGCACTCACGAAAATTGATGTGTAAACATGTGAGCTCGCATCAGTTGGGGTCACGCGCTCACATAGACACGGGTCTTACGCTGAAGTCATCTGACGCTTGAAGTTTTACGCTTACGCGTCTGACGCTCGCAGTCCCAGCTAGCCCCTACCGTAGACCGAGCTCTAAGATGTTTACACATCAAAAAAACAAAAGAACATAGAACCTTATGCTAGGTACACACGCAGCGACTTTAGTCGTATCTCGCTAGCGACACCTGAGGGCCTAGACAAATGGCATTCGCTTCGGAGCGATTCTATTTCTACAATCGCTATCGCTTTCGCTAATGATTCCAAAAACTAGCAATAACGCTCGTCAAAAACTGTCCCTTGGCTATGCATCTCTGTGGTAGTACCTAATCTTTCGACGATGTCGATTGATTTCATAATCGAATGTTGTTTACATTGTCTAGCAAATTTTTATTCGTTGACCTATGATCACGTGACATTTCGATAGCTTATGTCAACCCCATACATTTTAGCTTTTCTACTAGCGTTATCGTTAATCGAATGTTACTTTGTCTAGGCCCTCTGCTATCAAAATCTGTGTGCGGACGTGAGATTTGGTAATCGCCAGCGAGTCGCCGGCGATGAAAGTTCCTACATGCGTACCTGGCATTATCCACCACCACAAGACGGCACATGTAAGTAGTTCATGTTCATCTTACCGCGGCAGACAGAATGTCACTCGTTTATTTAGCATGCCAATATGCCATGCACCTAACTACGGAACGGGGTAGGTGCTTACCTGTAAACAAAGAAAAGATTTCATTAGTTTGTTTGAAAAGAAAACAGAAAAAAGGATGCGAGGATTGTACAAGTCAAAATTAATCACTTCACAAACAATAATTTTAGTTAATTGAAATTAAATTCTAATAATTAACTATGTGCACAGATAATGAGATATTTAAATATAATAATTATACAGAATCTCGTAACATAGTCGTCAGAAAACAAAAACAGTCACCGTAGTCGAAATGGACATGGGTTGCGTGTATTAGAGTTATGCAGTACTTGCTTTTTCCCGCGGGTTCGCCCGCGTGGAGGTCGGAAATTACGCCACGGGAACGTACTACCGGGATAAAAATAATACTACATGTTAATCCAGGTTTTAAACTATCTGTGTTCCAAATTCCATTCAAATCCGTTCAGTTTTGGCGTGAAAGAGTAACAAACATCCATCCATCCATCCTCACAAACTTTCACATTTATAATATTACAAGCTGACCCGACAGAAGTTGTCCTGTCTCAACTATGAATGTCATATGTCGTTTAGTTTTAGTTTTGACTATTGACTAAAACTAAATTTATCGACTCATTTATCAACCGGTCCATCTGTGTTAAATGATATTTGCAGCGCGCACTCTGTCAATCGCTGACAGTTATTTCAAACAACTGACAGTTATGTAAAATTAATATTGGCGTTAAGTTTTCTTAAATTTTGTAACGTTCCGCTCAACTTCCTTATTTTTTTATTTCATAAGATTCTTCTCCTGACAATAACGAACACAACAAAAATAAAAATAGTGAAATCGGTCCAGCCGTTCACGCGTGATGTCGTGACCAAGGGAAATAGGGATTCATTTTTATATATAGATAGTAGGATTGTGTTGGAGAAAAAAACTAATTCGATCCCACCATACCATACAGATTTAAGCGAAATTATTGTTATGATTTCACGAAATGAAACAAAATGCGATATTATTTAAAATCACTTGTAGTTCAGTAATTAAGTTGATATTGTCAAACAGTGTTTCTTTTTTTATCATTTTTCAATTTATCAAGCATTTCATTTTTCAATGTTCGTTACGGACAGAGCCACGAAGCTGACGCCCTCCTCGGGGAGATGACCTGGTTTCAATGCGGCATAAATAAATTGCGGCTTTTAAATTAAACATGAAAGCTTTTCTTTTAGCAATATTAGTAACAAGGGCATTTTACGATATCCGTTTAATGAAAGCCTATGATGAACACTTTCGCATCATGAGGAGTTATCCCCATTATCGCCTGGCTGACAAATATTTTACCTACGTCATAAAATATTCTCACATAGGTTGTAATTATGAAATGAATTGACTTTATTTTGTAAATTGGATATCGGAATCATATTCACACGTCATTTTTAAAATTAAATAAGCTTAATGAATTCGACATTTCCTGTCTGACTACCCCTGAGAAGGAATGACGAAACAAACTCAGGGAAGACCTAAAAAGAAAAATACGAAGGCTATGTTTAAAGTCTCAAAAAATACTTTTCTCGAGTAAATTGCTTTGAGTTAGTATACTTAAATTAACTTGTCATCTACCAAAAGCCTTCTGAAAGCGAAACAAGTATCGGAAAGTCAGTACCAACAAAAGAAAACAACTGAAAACTCTTTCAAAGAACAAACAAGGTTGGCACACGTTAACTGAAACAAAAGAGGCTCAACTCAAAAGAGTTGCCAAGTAAAAAATAAAACAATATTAAATGGAATTTTCGCGTGAAAAAAGTAAACAGTTTTCGTTCGGAAGTGGGAAGCTGAAACTTGCTAAGTGGATGAAAGGTAAGCACTGGTTTTCGGCAGCATGTTGAATATTCCATAATTGTATTGTTGACGCGATAGCTCGTTGTCTTTTTGACCGACTTCAAAAAGGAGGAGGTTCTCTATTCGTCTGTATTTTTTTTTGTATGTTGTTACGCGATATGATATGTTAAGCCTTAGGGGTGGCCCCACAAATTTTTTAACAACTTTGCTTGGGTAGCTTCAATAATAATAATAATAATAATAATAATAAATCATTTATTTCAGGCAAAATGGCCCATAGACATATACCTTACAAACTAACATACATAAAAAACTTTTTTACAAAAAAACAACCGACTTCCAACAAAAACACTAAAAGACGTGAAAAATAACTTTAATTTCGGAATTCGGTGTCTTTGGTTTTGTATTTTCGTTTTTGGCCACCGACTTCCGAAATTAAAGTTATTTTTCACGTCTTTTAGTGTTTTTGTTGGAAGTCGGTTGTTTTTTTGTAAAAAAGTTTTTATTTTTCACTTTTTAGTTGCGATACCTACCCCACACAAATTCGTATACCACTACTTGGTGTGTAAATAACAGTGACAGGAAATTATTAGCACATCATCCATATAAACTAAGTGGCAAAAATATGCAGTATTAAGGATAACTCAAAAACTACTGGTCAGACCTTGATCAAATTTAAATGGGACCACATGTGAACCACCAGCTACCAAATGCAAAAAGAATCATCCAAATCGGTTCAACCAGAAAAAAGTTATGAGCTAACACACATAAAAAAAAAAAAAAAAAAAAAAAAAAAAAAAAAAACATACAGACGAATTGAGAACCTCCTCCTTTTTGTGAAGTCGGTTAAAAATATAAAACAAAACTTTTGTTAAAAAAATAACTTAAAACTATGTTAGTATCACTTCACTAGCTTGTCCTTGAGCTGCCTTGTGGTACTTGTCCGCGGAAGCGACGGAACACTACGTCAATAATACGTATTTTTTCCACTTGGTGTATGGATGATGTTATAATAACTTCCTGTTACAGTTATTTACATAGCAAGCAGAGGTATACGAATTTATGGGTACCACAACGAAAAAGCGAGAAATAAAAAAAATACTTTAATTTCAGATGTCGGTTCTTTGGTTTTGTATTTACGTTTTTGCCAGAGACTTCCGAAATTAAAGTAATTTTTCACTTTATAGTGTTTTTTTTTGGAAGTCCGTTTTATTATTGTAAAAAAACGTTTTTTATTAATTATCAATGAAATACAACGAAGAGGTGGCGAGACGACCTCGGACCTAGACGCCTATCGTAAGGGTTGGATCGAGGTGGCTCTAGAAAACGATGCCTGGAAGCATTTTGGGGAGGCTTTTGCTCAGCAGTGGGACAGTATGTACGACGTCTTAAAAAAAAATACACCTTAATCGAAGAAAAATAAAGAGGGATAGACGAGTTCTTCATCGTCTGTATAGGTAGTTAATTTTCTAAGTTAAATCATTGAAAATATTATAAAGAACGAAATAACGAGGATAGTACTCATCATGCTGAGTGGAAGCCTTCTTGTCACAGACATGACGTGCACCTGTCGACTATTTCTGTTTTGTGCTCGTGATTATAGATCTATTTTGTTTGTTTTTATTTTACATTGTCACCAGAGCTAATTATCTTTTCTTTTTCTTTTTTTGATCCCTGGTGGAAAATCCTCATAGATGTCCTGGCCCGCGCTTACCGGCGAAATGTACCTAGGTGTACTATAACTAGGTACACCTCTGCCTAATCCCTCGGGGAAATACAGGCGTGATGTTATGTATATAATTAGCAATATTTCCCGGAATTGAAAACGTCTAAAATTACTATACCATTCTGAAATTGTCTTAAGCCCACCTAAATCACTAAACACGTTTAGCGCTAAGCGAGTTTAAAACATAATTCTGTTACTGTCAAATGTTTGAAGATGACAGAGACAGAATGATGTTTAAAACTCGTTTAGCGCTAAACGTGTTTAGTGATTGGCGGTGCATGAGGGCGTTAAACGTCGCTTGCACAGCACACTCGAACTTCCCCGACGATATTCACAAACTTGCTTAATAAGTAGGAATGAAAGTGACAAAGAGACTCCCATCTTCCCGAAGTTATGAGAACATTTTGTAGATTACTTTAATCAACTTAGATTTTGATAAGTGTAGGATTTTAGAGTTGATAAGTGTGGTTTAAAGGCTCCTACAAACAAGGCACGACACGCGACGCGAATCGCACGCGACACAAAGGCACCGCTCGTCGCACGACAGGCGGTGCCAGTGTGTCGTGTTGCGTGTCGCGCTTGTATGAAGGAACCTTGATGCGGCAGTCAGAACCCTAGAGTATAAAAGGATGGGACTTTTAAAACGGGCAGGTGAAAAATTGTACACTAAACAAGTGCTTGGGGGCTCTGTCTCGCATAAGGTCGTAGCATTATGCTGAGCGATGGCCGTTTTGCGTGGATGTGACGCATATTTTTCCTCCAACTTGTTATTTTTTGTGTTTGAGTTCTTTCTCTGCGTCATGTTTACCGCAAATAAAAGTATTTTCTTTAGTTCTCTTCATTCCAATAGAAATCAATCAATCAATCTGCCTAGCCTTCTCCCCATACTATGTTGGGGTCAGGTTTTAGTCTAACGGGATGCAGATGAATACCAGTATTTTACATGGAGCGACTGCTTATCTGTCCTCCACAACCCAGTTACTGGGTAAAACGATACCCCTTGGATTACCCTTGGACGCTGCAGGTTTTCTGACTTTCGGGCTTCTGACTACCCGTAATGACTGTCCACGAATGGCAGCCGGGACCAACGGCTAAACGTGCTTTCCGAGGCACGGAGAGGTCTAGGTATGTAAAGATGGTCACCCATCCAAGGACCAACCGCGGCAAGCGTAGCTTAATCTGATCGATCGATCCGTGCGGCTCTGATTACTTAGCCACGAGCCCCTCTTTCTAATCATTCCTGTCCAAAAGATTTTAATAGGTAAACAAACAACTTCTCTAGTTTTGGCACCAGATATAAGTACGACAGTATATCAAGTCGTCGATCACTCCTTTTTAACCGACTTCCAAAAAGGAGGAGGTTATATGTTCGATTGTATGTATGTTTTATTTTTTATGTATGTGCACTGATTTCTCCTTCAATTGAGGACCGATTTTGAAAATTCTTTTTTTGTTTGAAACGGTATGCTCTCGAGGTGGTCCCATTGTCACCAAGTCAGAATCTGATGAGAGAATCCCATGGAAATCGAGGGTAATCCTCAAAATTTATAGGCACACGTACAGCGATTTGGGTATTTTTTATAGTAACTCGTGCATTTGCTCTTGGAAAGCACCATTTGGTGAAGTGGAACTGATGATGAAGACCAGAGGTGGCTACCGGAACTTCTCAATAATAAGTATTTCACGGGTTGCGATTCGATTTTAATAAGTATGGTTGCGAAGCAATTTAAGCTCGTCACAATGCATATGGTGAAATGAAGCTGTTGATGGCTTCACCATCAGCTCCAGTTCTTTTGGTTCTTACCAGGAGAACTCCTCAACAGTGAACGTCCCTGCATCGGGAAAAGGAATATTTTGTAAAAGGTGATGAGCAGTTGACATAAGGCTATTGTAACTTAGATAAATTAATAACTGACTCACTAAAAAGTAAAAAATAAAAAAACTTTTTTCCAAAAAAAAAAAAAACAACCGACTTTTTTTTGAAAAAAAAGTCGGTTGTTTTTGTTTTGGTTTTTTTTTATTTTATAATACAGTATTAGCCAGTCTTTGCTTCTCACGGTTTTTACAACTTGACAAAACATCGAGATTTCATTTTTATTTATAATATGAATTAATGTATTCCACACATAAACCTCCCGAATGAATTCTCTAAATGAAAGTGGAAACCCCATCAAAATCCGTTATCGTAGTTTAAAAGAACAACGCGGTTACGCAGACACACTCAAAAAGCGACTTTAATTTAATGTATAGAAAACACGCCATACTTAAGGACCAAACATTAAAAGATTTAACCCCAACTAAAAAGAAACTGTTCAAGCTCTTTAACCAATGTGTCTTTACTACCCGTTACTGCTCCTAACTTTAAGAGGGCGCACACGGGTCCACTAGCGCCACTCCTTTAAAAAAGTATTATCTCGGTACTCAGAAGGAATTTTGAATAACGGCTCAATAAGCGACCTCGGTAAGTGTGTCTAGAATTTTCTAATACCTTTTATAAACTTTCATATTGAGCCATGAAGCAACAATATACGATCTAAATGAATGTGACCGCTTTTGTTTAGATCGAATTTTATTGCTTCGTGTCTCAATATGAAAGTTTATACTTTAATAAACTTTCATCCGACTTCGGTAATACTTATCGAGGTCGCTTATTGAGCCATTTTTCAAAATTCCTTCTCAGTCACGAGATAATAATTTTTTAAAGGAGTGGCGCTAGTGGACCCGTGTACGCGCTCTTAAGTTCGACAAACTTCCACAATCTTTCCACGTAAAACGCACGATTAATGAGCTGGCGTACCATCTATCGTCATAAGTGCTGTCTATCCAGAATGTTCCAGAATGTTCCGTGGCCCGAGGGTGTTTGTCTTCCATTTTTTCTCGTCGCTTTTCACTGGCAATATACAGTATGAAATATTAGCCGAACAGTGTTCACACTCGCTTGCGAAGAAGTTTTTAAGCTCCTTTTATGAGCTCGGAAACTTTTTTTTTTTTTTTGCTTGCTGTGTAAAGGGTAATTTTTCAGTGAGTGCCTAAAAATATGAGGTGTTTGGGAGATATTACACGCATCATTGTAATCGAATATAATTTTGCACTTGCATATTGAATTCGTATTAATATTATACACCCCTTGTAGGTTTATGATTACAGATACTGCAACTTTTAATTACATAAGTTATTATGTAATTATTTTGGTTAGTTATTGTGCAATAACCCTGTGCAAATAATCGTCAGTTTTATGATTTTTGTCCTCTTTAAGATTTTCAAGTCGGTGATAACAAGATACACAATCAACATAACTTTAAGTTACTAATAAGCAAATAAGGTGGTTGTTATTGACTGTTGAAGTTAACTTTATGATCATTGATAAAATTTTATTATCATGAAATGTGTTATTATTCACGTTGTTATAAAAATAATGAGCGAATCATCTTTTGTATTGATGCAATTTCACAGGTAAGTAAAACTTGTAACACAATTTCATTGCAACTTTATTGATTGTTAAAGCTTATTAATGTTAATTTGTTAAAAATCACCATTCATGATAATTTTAATATTATTAAGTGCTTACCTATTTATTTTTGTTCCACTTTAAGATCTCGATGTAGGTGTATGTAGGGTTCTACATATTAAATATTGATTTTTATATTAAGATTAGTGTATATACTTCAATGAACATTTTTGATATTGTGCACTTATTCACTATCCTCCTTTGCAAATTTCGCAGTCCTAAAATGTGTCTCTGTCAAAAAAACCCAATTCTGGATTAATCTAGCCGTAGTACACAAGCTGTCCCTGTAATATTGTGACAATAAACAAACTTTTATTGCTTGAATATGAGGCTTTTGGCGACTTTGTATGTGTGCATTTAATGTCCTTTATTGCACGCCTCATAAGCGGCGCGCGTGAGGTACTCTACTCTCGCTTACAAAGAACAAGTAATTCCTTGAGCTTAAAAATGTCTCTATTTTTTACTTCATATCACACTTGTAGAATAATATTCACACACAAACGTCAAGAAAAAACATTAGTTTCAACACTCAACAACTTGCAACTCAACATTTTGTTATTTAAAATAATAAAAAAACTAATTTAAAAAATATTCTGTGGACGTCCGTGTGTCTGTATGTATGGATCCTGGCGTAGTCACGATAACTCCCGAAAAACTTAACTAATAGAGTCCATTTTTTTAATCACTTCATTATTATCGAATACTAAGTCCTTTCAAGAATCACGGTCTAATTCATTGTAGTTTAATTGTAATTAGCAAACTCGACTGGACATTTCGTTCGTTGTATATTTTTTATAGAATTGAATGAGGTTATGAGGCGTGCATTTTTGGATTTTGCAATTTTTTTGTAATGCCCGGTTTGTCTGTGCAGAATAAACTATTTTTCTTTCTTTCTTCTTTCTAATATCTCTGTAATTTATGTGTACAATAAAGAATATGAATCTTCCCATTAGTCTTCCATACCTCCCGTTGTTGAACTATCTCTAAGAATTCCTTACTCTTAGTTTCTAAGACAACAGGCTAGCGTTTCCTAAGCCTGCCTATTGTCTTTCCCATTATCGCACAGACAAATGACTATAAAAAGAATGGCTCATTATATCCACAGACAACAAGACTTCTTATTCATGTCTCGTACCTACCGTCAAAAACTATTTGAGAATAACCTCATACTGCGACAATATAGTCAGTCATCATTATCACACTACTGACTGGCTTATCAATACAGGGTGGCAGGGACATCGACGCACAACCTGCTACCATGGATTCAGTACATGATTCTGGACCCCCGGAGATAGAAATTTTTCGCAGCAGTTTTTTTTTTAATTAACCGACGAAAATTTTCAACACGGGATCGTGAATCACGTACTGAATCCCGTAATGAATGAGGTTGTACGTCGATGTCCCTGCCACCATGTATTGATAAGCCAGACAGTAGTGTGGTAACTTACTGCAGCGTACATTCAAGTATCGCTACCTGTGATCGCTACTTAAAGTAAAAGTAAAAAAAAATGCGGGGCAGTCTTAGGGGACTACCTATAGAAGTGAAAACTAAGTAACTTGTGAATTGTATCGTCGAAGCGTGCGGTGACGGATGACGCGAGTTTCACGCTTTTTGTTCACCCAAAAAGTGCGCAACGCGCCTAAAGAAGTTTTCATTTCAAAAAAAAGGTTTCCATAATATAACAACAACATATTGACGTTTCGTTACTTACTTCAGAAACTAAATATTCGCATCACCTCCACGACGGTAGTGAAACAGCGAAGCCATACATTTTTACTGATATGTAGAATTTGTGAAGTTAGGGTCGGTAGAGTTAGGCCGTGTAGATTCAGAAGCTTGGCTCTACATGAGATCTGATATCTTTTTCACAGGGCAAACCTTATGTGGTCGTCTTGGCATTTTACATGAAATGTTTTTGGTGGGATTTCAGTTCTTTTTTGTAAGTTGCTAGGCAGTCTGTTTAGTGTTTATTTTTTTCTTCTTTTTTTTAAATTTATCTGGGGGCACGGTAGTGTTTTTTTGTATACTGAACTTTGGTTACATACCAAATTTCGGCTTTCTAGCACTTCAGGAAGTACCCTAACATTTTGAAGTCTCATACAAACTTCCACCCCCCCATTTTAGGGGATGGGGGGTGAAAGTTAGAAGTTTATGATTTTTTTTTGTTAGTTGTATACTAAACTTAGATTACATACCAAATTTCAGCTTTCTAGCACTTCAGGAAGTAGCCAAACATTTTTATGATCATCAGTATGTCAGTGTATCAGTGAGTGTGTCAGTGACGAAATCGGTGTATTTTAGATATCAATAAAATCTAAAGTATTAGAGCTATTCAATTGAGACTTTGTATGTTTAATAAGTCTATTATTGACATCATATCCTGAGAATATGAACTATCTGGTACATCGGAAACCAACTCTATGAGGGTTCAAAAAAACGACGAAACACTTCGAGAAAAGGTAGGTAGTGCCCTTGCGCTTCGCTTGGCTCGTCTTGGCGGGGGCACTACCGTGCCCCCAGATCAATATCAAAATATTTTGTTTCACATAAACCTACATGGGCACTTATCAAACGTCAGAAGCTAGGCGCACGGTACTAATTGATCGTTTCCTATGGAGAAGAGCTGGGAAGAAACTCCACGTTTACCCTTTGAAAAATAATTGGTTTTTACAATGTTTTCAAATTATAGTGTTAAAAGGTATGGGAGGACAGTGTAGGCTTATTAACGAGGACCAGGTACTTAATAAAATTGAAAATGGTCTACAAATCTACAGTCTAAAAGGTCAACAACCTTATCAAACTCACAAAATATAAAAGAATCTAAATCCCTAGTAATATTATAAATTCGAAAGTAACTCTGTCTGTATGTTACCATTTCACGCCTAAACCACTGAACGGATTTCGATAAAAATTTTGCTAGGAGATAGATAGCATCCTAGGGAAGGACATAGTTTTTATCCCGGCAGCACGTTCCTGTGGGATAATTTCCGACTTGACGGAGGCCAAGCCGCGGGCTGAAGCTAGTAAAAGATAAATAGAAACGATCAACGTTTCTATTTACCGTTTACTAGCTTCTGCTACAAAACTTAAGGAGACTACATGACCTAAACGCAAATTTACAATGCCTAAAATTATATGATCCACTGCAGTAACCAAAATCAGAAAAATATATGATATTCTTCTGGATATATGCTAGTTAGATAGTGTGTTGAAAACATATTACAATTAACTTGATATGATAGAAAAAAAAAACACGAAGATACCCCAAAAAAAAATATTTTAACGATTAAAAACCATACTAACATACATGCAAACATTCAGATTTTTTGTCAGATTATTCTACAAGTAACATACTAACGTAATAGTGTTTTAGTTTTTTAGTCCAATGAATAGGTTTTTTGTAAATCCATAATTGCTTCATATTTTTAATAAATTACCAGCGTTGTGTCATCGCGCGTCTCTTTCTTTTCTATGCAATCCGACAGTGACCGCGCTTTAGCTCTTGTAAGCCTCTTAAGGCGGTACCCCGACCAAAACCTTGTCATAGTGCGTTATTCAGAGGCTATTAGCTCATTCACTATGGGTAATAAACTGCATCTAAAAGTACATTATTAATGTTCGATATCCTATCATCACATTGCACGTTTTTATTTGTTTTTATGTGTTATAAATACATCTAAAATCTCCTTGTAAAAAAGTGACTAAAATTATTGATTGCATGCATCTTTTGCTAAAGGTGACGTTCTATGCATTTGAGGATTACACTAATGGATAGATAATTAAAAAATCTAAATAATGCACGTTTTATTTTATTTTTAAACTTCACTTGTCTTTTTTTATTCAAATAATTTCATTATTTTTGTGATTTTTATGATAAATGAGCGTGCGGAGGGAGCGAGACAGAGCGAGACTCAGCAACGGGACAGAGAAGGACCGAACGCTCAAGGTCGTTTGGTCAGGGAAGCGCCTTAATAACTGTGTCGCAGTTATAATTTCACGTAAGTACACAAAATTAAACAGGACTACCATTAAACACAAAACAGCCAATTATACAAAAAGTACTTAAAGAAAACCGAAGCAATCCGCCAAATGAAGCAAGATTTTATGCGAAAAACCCGCTAGGCTAGTGTAGCAGAGTGGATGGCAGACGGGCAAATTGGCCACTTGAGGGGCTCAGGCGCAAGTGGCTACATCAGTGCAGTCTATCGTCGCTGTATCTCGTCGCTGCAGCTCTTGGAACCTGGAGTTATCGTCGAGTGCTCGATGTTGTTGGCAATGGTGGATTTTTTCTTGAATGATGTCTTTTCGAGAGGATATTATTTGACGTTTCATTTTTAGTAGGCATTTTTATGTATGTAGTATATCTTGTATTTAATGGCTTGCTGTTATTGCTGTGGGAATTTATGGAAGATATTTTTTAAGTTATGGCTCATTTAAAGTTTTAGTCTGTTTCAGACTTTATGTAGTAGTCCTATCATCATCCTATCATTGTTTAAGTTCCTGATCCAGTCTAAAAAATACTTAAGTATATTTCAACGCGTACAAAAATAATCTATATATATAAAAATGAATCCCTATTTCCCTTGGTCACGCCATCACGCGTGAACGGGTGGACCGATTCACATTTTTTTTCTTTTTGTTGTGTTCGTTATTGTCAGGAGAAGAATCTTATGAAATAAAAAAATAAGGAAGTTGATCGGAACGTTACAAAATTTAAGAAAACTTTACGCCAATATCAAATTTACATAACTGTCAGTTGTTTGAAATATGACATTCATAGTTAAGACAGGACAACGTCTGTCGGGTCAGCTAGTTATATATATTTTACAAATCAAACTGTTATTCCAACAGAGTCACCAATAGAATAATTAAAATCATTTATTCAATCCCCAAAGCCAAAATCAATACTATCCCCATTGTGCTAATGGTTGATCTGATCCCCACATACACACATACATCAAAGCTCCGTGCTATACAACCAACGCCGCGGGATTAACCAGCCAGTTTGTTTACACTTTTTACGCCAATACCCTGATTAAATGCAGCGATATCGAATCGTATTTGTAAATACAGCTTTAACTGACGTGATATAATAATACAAAACATTCGGACCCAGGATCTGTACCCGGTTGTTCGCCCCCATAACCCCCATTACATCAGACTTAAAACTAAGTGTGGGAGTACTATAACGAGACCTCTGCAGAACTCCTCTTATGTTATTTATTAACGAAGAAAATAGCCCTTATACATTTTATGGGAGTATTTCTACTACAGAACAACAACAAAAATTACTTTATAACTAAAAGAACCCAGACTTTTCTTTCTAAGCGACCATACTAGTGCTTACTTCGAAAACAATCCAACTTCGCTAGACATTCGTAACTAGTTTAAAATTTAATAAACAAAGAAAAACTGACCTGCACAACAGCACAGTCCGGTAAAATGGGAAAACTGACGATAAAACAGAAGGTGTGGCAACAAATTGAGAAGCCATGATGCTGGAGATGGGCAACACTGGGTAGCATTTTAATGTAGCGACACCGAGCTGTCAAATGTCGAGTCAATTAACGTCCGAAAGAGGGTATCCCTTTGTTACGACCCGCCAAAAACGTCTGGCAATTTCCATACTCATTTATTGTAGACATTCTACTGACATAACCTGTCCCCCACGATCAAAGACCCTAATTTGCACAGCACGATAAAAAGGAATACGTGCGCATGATTGGATAATATGCTCTAAGTTTGTGACATACCATAAGGCATCAATAATATGCTTATGACATTGGCTCCACGATTAGTGACAAATGCGTGCACTGACTGGACAGGTCCACTCATTCTGTGTGGTTTTTCCTCAAAAGACCATTTCAGAACCAAATCTACATGTTCTTCACATGGCCTGACCAAGATTATGTCTGGACTTTAAAAGAGACTGTGACCTCTGAGTTTGTTTCGGCCTTTCTTCGGCTCTTTATTCGTCAGATAGGAAACGGCGTCCTCATCTAGTTTTAAAAATATGATTGACGTGTAAAAGGGTTTGTATAAACCTACTTACAGAAATAAAATCATTTATCATTTATCATTCATAAGGAATATCGAGGTTACCCTAGCTAGGGTACGGTCATTGCATTAAAATTCAGAAGAGTTAAAATCATTAAATTTGTCAACACGAAGGAAAAGTTTTTGAAAAGACTAAAAACATAAGCAAAGAATACAACTCATTTTACAAAGTTCCTTAAACTGGGGAGAGCTTAATAGCATACCAAATTAAAATAGCCGTGCAAAAAGACCAGAAAATGTACATTACATTCCAGTTATCAGATCATTAATCATGGCACTTGACAATCAGCGATCATGTAAGTAATCACATTTGTCAATACAAAGTAATTGGCTTACAGAAATAGCTGCAATGTGATTAATGAGGAATGAGTATACCTAGAGTCAATATGTGCAGTTCGAAAGACCAGTCTGGTATGCATAAAAAGCAGTAGGACGGCTAACAATTGACTGATTCCTACATCTGATTGTTATTTAATGTAGGACTCCTGCCTGTGAAGTGTATCAACTTCTACTTTTTTGCAGTACGGAAGATCCTCCTCTTTCTAACCGATTAAAAAAAACGGAGGAGGTTCTCAATTCGATTGCATGTTTTTTTTTTTTTTATTGTGTTAGTTCAGAACTTTTTTCTAGGTGAACCGATATGGATGATTCTTTTTTTTATTTGAAAGCTGGTGCTTCACATGTGGTCCCATATAAAAATCAAGTTCTGACCAGCAGTTTTTGAGTTATCCTTAATATAGCGTATTTTTTCCACTTAGTTTATATTGATGATGTTTTAATAATTTCCGGTCACTGTTATTTACATATCAAGAAGTGGTACTACCTATACGAATGTGTGTGTGGTAGGTACAACAACTAAAAGGTGAAAAATAAAACTTTAAAAAAAAAAAACAACCGACTTCCAAGAAAAAGACCAAAAACCGTGAAAAATAACTTTAATTTCGGAAATCGGTGTCCAAAAACAAAATACTACTTACTAAAACTACTTTTTTTTTTTTTAGTAAATATCTACGGGGAAAAGGACCAAATAAATATCAATATTGTTAAAAATATTTTTTGGATGCAAGAACCGAGAAAATAATTGTATGCTGATTAACAGTGTTTACAATTGAACATGAAAATAACACAACAAGTTTCCAGAATGAAATAAAATAATTAATAGTTAGCGCTGACGCATAATAAATGAGCGCTGATGAGTTTTATAACTTATCTGTCGCTGTTCCGGTCTTTGTTCGTGTTGCAATAATTGTTTCTATTGTTATTTACAACAATTTAAAGGGAAAATCCCGATAAAAAGGTTCAATTACTCACTCTAATACCATATTTTTGTTGGAAATACCCGAACAGCCTTATTTTATAAGACAATGAATTCTAGTTCAATTACAGAACAAAATAAACCTCGTCTTTTCAATATACAAAAAAAAAAAACGTTACTGAAAGAAATAAGCTTATAGGAATGAAGTTCCTTATAGCACGGTACGGACTTGGCGGATCCGGCTAGGCGAAAAAAAGTGTAAGAATTTTTCGTCACGAGTTTCCGTCACGAACGGGCGACCCTTTCTTTAGTGTAGACGGTTTTTTCTTTTAATTTGCTTATATCTCGAAAGTGGTGTGTCCTATCGTAAAAATAATGAAAATTTCGAAGCACATAAACCCCTAAAACTCAACATGTAAGTAGTAATTTTTCATATTTTCCATACAAAAAGTGATAAATTCCATATAAAACACGTCGAGGCTGCCACTACGAAAGGAACTTCGTTCCAACCGAAAGTTCCACGACACTCAATGTTTTTTTTTTGTGCTGTTCCCTAGTTAGAGAACGAGAAAGAAGAAGAGACACTTGAAAAGACTGACACAGACAAAAGAGTCCATACACATCGGTGTCATAAACTCATAACAGATAAGAACAAAACACACAGCAAACATTTAATTTCATTCACCAAAAAGCATTTCACCCGTTAACGTAATAGTTAAAAGGTCGTCCATATACACAAAACCTTGGTAACGGGAATAAAGGCCGTAGTTTTCGCTGACAAAAAGCCGAGCATTGTGCACCAGTTAGACGTGGTGGTCACAATAGAACTGGAAACTGCTCGGTTTGTACAGCTAAGGTTCAAATACACGCAGATTGTGCTTTTGTATATTTCTTTTGATATAAGTAGGTATATTTTTTAATGATGTTAATATTTCAAATATTTTCATATTTTTAAGTTTGTGGTGGATGACTGTGTTAAAATGATGGTGGATCTGACAAAAAGACCGGTGCACCTTTCAAACTCAAAGCATTTATTTCAATTAAACCATTTACAGGCACTTTTGAATTGTCAAAGAGTCGGTCAGTTAGTCAGAAAGTTGAAGCCACTTGCCCATTCCAAAACGAAGATTCTATGTCTATGGAGAATGGGCAAGAATCTCCAAGGACACTCTTTAAAATCAAGATATTACAAAATCCTGGGTACATTATTCTTATTATTTTTATATGTGAGAAAACTGTTAAAAAATAAAAGAAACTATTCAAAATAAAAGATTGAAAATAAAGACACAGATTAGACAGTTTAGTTAAATTCAGTAAGGTACTTTTCCCGAGAATTTCATTAATCTAATCGGACATGACAACACAGCCGGAGTCGCAATGCTCATGCTTGCTTAGAGGAGCAGTAATCAAAGTACAGTAAGGTTTTTGATGAGTGCATCAGCAGATTTTCCGCTTCGACGATTTTAAGCCTATCTTACACAGGCCAATGTTTTCACAGCGATATTGTCTAATCATATACCGACATGAAAGAAAAAGAAGAAGAATATTATGTACAATCAACTAATACAAAGTTGTTCAAGTTCAAATATAGGGAGAAAACGACGCAAAAAAACAGTGGATATAAGTTAGGATCTGGACATCACTTGTGGTTGTGACTAATAAACACAAGAAGTAATGGGGAATGTTTTGATACGACTTCTCGTATTTTATACATGTAAAAGCGCATAAGGACTAGCACGCAGGAATTTGAAATTTGTCGGGACTGCGACAGATATTAATAAAACACAGGAATATAAATAAAAACAAAGCATAAACTGTTCAAAATAAAAAGTAGGTAGGATAAGTTTTATAATTACCAAATTAATCCATTTCTGTAGTGACTGTAAATCAAATTAAAGCAAGCAAGCATTTAATGTTTTCAGTCTGATGAAACATGATAATATTTTGACAGTATTCTGATAAATGTGTTGAACTTTCGTTACGAACAGCTAAATAATTACCATACCATCTAAAAGGATCGATTCTTCCGACAAGTAACTTTTGAAAGACAATGCAAGGATTCCACTCTTTAACACCCATATCATTACTTCGTAAACAGGAACTGGACGTAAAACATTAACGTTTTAAGTATACACGGCTACAAATCAAGCTGTACATTTCCAGTATACGCTGATATCGCATTGTCTAGGATTTCCGTACAACGAGAGATCAGCTTATACTGCAAATGTATAGCTTGATATGTAGCCGTATGTACAACTACTAATGGAAAAAGAGAATCAACTTCAAAATAAATGAAAAGTACTCAAAAACGAAGGAAATGAAACATTAATCTGTTAGCCAAGGGTAAGAAAGTAATTTATCATTATCGTTGGCTTCAAAAGTAATGGATTTGTAAAAACAAGGAACTGAAATGAGTTTGTTCATTTCTTCGAATCTGGGTTGAAGGTAAAAAGGATAATTTGTAAAACAACTGTTAAAGGAAAACAGATCTTTCAATAAGAACATAATTTTTTCAGTCATGTCCTTGGAAATGCCTAATATTTATAAAATTCTATTGTCCGTCTGCAATTTTCCAGTTCCGTCTTTGGATATACATAATAGTTTAGTTATAAAGTCCCACCTTCCACATTTTTCCGATGTATCCTTTAAGCCTTCGCGACAAGAAGCCCTCTTCCTGTCTAACCAGATTGCCGTCTTGGCGCCTGATACGCCGAAACCCGCTTACCGATCAAGCCAGGTGGACGTTTGGGGTAGTAGGCGCACAGAGTGGGGACTATGTCCGCCCACCGAGTGACTCCAGGGAAGACGGTGGCACAGTGGTCAGGTGCTGCCGTGCATAGCGAGGCTCAAGGAGGCCCCTATTCAGTCTCCCCAGGGATGTACCTTACAGGCGTTGCACAGGGGGGTAGTTCCCGAATTGGTATTTTAAGAGGAACTGGGACCCCCTCTAAATTCTAATGGTGATCGCCGGGGTGGTTACCCCGGTTACATTAGAGAGGTAAAAATCCCACACTCCCCGATCTTCGTCCCCAGAGGTCGGATGCCTTTTGAACATTTCCCCCCGAAAATAAAAATAAAACAAAAAAAAGCTCACTATCAGAACTTCCCCAAGTATTTACTGTTGCT
The DNA here is from genome assembly GCA_916610205.1 of Griposia aprilina. Lineage (NCBI taxonomy): Eukaryota > Metazoa > Arthropoda > Insecta > Lepidoptera > Noctuidae > Griposia > Griposia aprilina. The sequence continues at coordinate 13,092,435 of OU744304.1, read as the reverse complement.
GTTAACATTCTCTCTATTTATTCGGTAGCTATATGAAACGAGGACTCCAATCCCAGTGCGGTTTGTTATTTTTAATGCAACATGGCTGCCGGAGTATGTTTGATTTTCATCGCGTTTTCTTTTGCTGTTTTATTTGCGAATTTTGTTGTTTGACATATCAGTTTTAATGCCTACTTGTACATATGGCTCGGATTTAAGTAGAAATTTGTGATGTGAGTGATGTGACGCATATTTTCTCTAGTATTTTTTTGTGTTTGTATGAAAAACTTTATGCGTCACGTTATTGCTAATAAACGTATTTTCTCTATTTCTTTTCTTTCTAGTCCATACATTTCTGTAGGAATAACACGCTGCGTTATGTATGGTGATTTAATCGGATTTATCGTGGCAGTTTTTAATTCAGGAAATGCTGTCTAGGAACGGGAAAATATTAAAATAGCGGTTTAAAAATGGAAAACCCTAATAATGCCTTGCGTATCGCAATAAGCTCCCATGAGAGTCGAACAATCTACTTAATGCTTGTCGCTTTATTAAGGTTTACATAGGTATAAATGATGTCATAATCACTTCATGAAGTTAATAAAAACCGTTTTAAGTCGGTTGAAGTCGGAAGTCAGTTGTTTTTTTGTAAAAAACGTTTTTATTTTTGACTTTTTAGTTGTGGTACCTACCCCACACAAATTTGTATACCACTACTTGATATGTAAATAACAGTGACAGAAAATTATTAAAACATCATCAATATAAACTAACTGAAAAAAAAAAGGTATTAAGGATAACTCAAAAACGACTGGTCAGAACATCATCAAATCTAAATGGGACCACATGTGAAGCACCAGCTATCAAATAAAAAAATAATCATCCAAATCAGTTCACCCAGAAAAAAGTTCTGAGCTAACACACATAAAAAAAAAATACAGTCTAATTGAGAACCTCTTCCTTTTTTTGAAGTCGGTTAAAAAAGAAACACGACGATAAAAATGCTTTTTCAAAATTCAGTTATACCTAACTGAATTTTTAAAAAGCATTTTTATCGTCGTGTACTGGTACTGATTTAATGTCTTAAATAAAAATAAAAAAACTCAATCATCGATTCACAGACCTAGAGTGGCCAGAGCAAAAAAAACTGTCCTCTGATAGTTGCCAGTGCTCAATATGAAAGTTGAGTGAATAGGCCGAAGAGTCAACGGAAATAGCTTTAGTTCTCAACTTTGTGCCCCGATGCCTTTTATAGTTTACTGATCAGCTTGAAGTTGCTCTGTAGCTTAAGAGACTTACAAGAGCTAAAGCGCGGTCACTGTCGGATTGCATAGAAAAGAAAGAGACGCGCGATGACAAAACGCTGGTAATTTATTGCAAAATATGAATTAATTATGGATTTACAAAAAATCTATTCATTGGACTAAAAAATTAAAACACTATCACGTTAGTATGTTACTTGTAGAATAATCTGACAAAAAATCTGAATGTTTGCATGTATGTTAGTATGGTTTTTAATCGTTAAAATATTTTTTTAGAGGTATCTTCGTGATTTTTTTCTATCATATCAAGTTAATTGTATTATGTTTTCAACACACTATCTAACTAGCATATATATCCAGAAGAATATCATATATTTTTCTGATTTTGTTTACTGCAGTGGATCATATATTTTAAGGCATTATAAATTTGCGTTTAGGTCATGTAGTCCCCCCTTATGGATCAATGTTATAAATAAAATTGAGCATTTCTACTAAGTAGTTTTTAAATGGCTGTGGTTTTTAAAACGCCTGTTCCAGTGTCCGGATTGGCAATTCGACCACTTAGATTCAGATGTGGAAAATAATAATTTGCATTATATTGTCCGCCAGATTAGGTAACGAAGTCTATCAAGGGTTTGGTCATTCTATATTTAAAAAAAAAAAGCTTTCTTCATTTTGTCATGTACCAGGGCATATTATTAGAATTAAAAAAAACCGGTAATGCACGGAGAAAAATGTGTCAATCAATACTGGTAATTAGCATATTATTATAAATGGCATAGCAAATTCTCTTACGTATTAGTCTCCTTTAACACATTATTGTAACACAATACACTTTCTTCTCATTAACTTTGAATTAAAAAGATATTCAATATTACATCTTCCTCCAAATTAAAAGCTTGTGTAAACATAGTTATTAATTCTACAACATTTTATTGAAACTGAATCATGGTGCTGGGTACAAACAAGATGAAATTAGATAAGTTGGACGTGTCTTTACAAAGCATCTCTTTCTACCCGGAGCTGCCAAGTTTTTAATTACGTTCATTCAGCAAGACAGTTTGGTCAGAAAGACCAGTAAAAACAAACGCTATACAAAGAATAGTCCATTGTCCAGATAGTACTACATCGAAGGTATGAAACTAGGTATTAGGTAACGTAAAAAATAAGTTTATGCTTCCAAACATTTCATCAGCACAAAATTTTGGCGTATATTAATTGTACCCCAAATCATTTTGATGTCCAAAAAAAAACACACACACATGTACACGTGTACATATGTACATTCTAGTATAATAAATGTCCCTCTTTTTGTGTCCCTCAAATAATTCCCATTTTATTGTCCTAAAATACTACTTAAGGCGCAGATATACGACTTTTAATAACTTCAAATTGAACATCACGTCTAAACGAATAGACATATTTGTTTGAAAAAAATATATGAGAAACTAGACTATTTTCTTCGTAATTTGATATGTGAATATTTTAAATTATATTTTATAACATAGTGTAATTAATTTGTTAAGTAATGTCTAACGCGAACACAAAAACGATAATCACGCAAAAACTATCGGACGTATTTTCATGAAATCTGCACCATCTAAAAGACAATTTAATTACCCAATTTTTTGTATTCGGTTTTTATTTGTAGTGTTTTTGATAAATCAAGGGGGGTTGTTTTTGCGAAAAAACTTGATGCGCGCTGAAGCGGGGGCTCTTGCGGGCGACGCGACGGGCGGCAGTGCATCGCTGACCAATGTCCGGGTAGACGCTAACGCTCTGTGCAATTTGATTCCCTTAAAAGTTTCGCATGCTCCTCCCACTCGCTCAAGGTCGCTGGCACTTATTGTCGCCTTAAATAGCCAATTAACTGCGACCAACTTGGATGTAGCGTGGTTCCTCACAGATCTAACCTAACCCTTTAGATGGGGTGCGTCTTGTCCTAGCTTAGTTACTGCGACCAACTTTGTAAAAAGGCCAGAAAGTTAAAAAGAGGGACATTTTTTATTAAAGTGTACCTATATCATTAGAATCACAAAAGTTGTAAGAGGCACATTTCTTTAAAAAAAAAGCAAACACCATTAGAAGGTCAATAAGTTTTTAGAAGAGCAATTAAATATTTCCCATCTTTATTGTTGGTCCTACTGACTTACTTGCCTCTTTCGTGGTGGGCCGCAAGGGATACCACAGCTGTACATCATTACTACACAATTTGAGAACGAATTAAAACTAAGATAAAGTTATAGACGGAATAGCTGATCAAGACGCGGAGTTGGCAAGTCCGCAAGTTTGCAGCCAGCCTGGTGCCGGCTACAGATGATTTACAATGTTTTCTAACTTTCGTGTTATTATAAATCTTAGGCTAGTGTTACATTTTGTGGGGTTTAAAATATTATAACAAAGTTTTCAGGTTTAATAAAGTTGAGTAAGTAATTTTTCGTTTTGGAGTATCCCTACCGGTTGAATATATCAATTAATGGGCATTAGTAGTCGTATCCTCCGTTTCGATTTAAACAACAATAATGTTAGACCATAGGTAAGTAATTTTTCGTTTTGGAGTATCCCTACCGGTTGAATATATCAATGAATGGGTATTAGTAACGGTATCCTCATTTTCGATTTCATGAACGATAATGTCTACCATAAGTACTCCAAAACGAAAAACCGGTAGGGACCGGTTGAATACATCAACGAATGGGCATTAGTAGTTGTATCCTCCTTTTCGATTTCAACAACAATAATGTTCCCGTAAGTACCTTATTGGGTACCACAGTCTATCACCCCATCATAGTTTTACAATAAAAAATCATAAGCACGGAAAATATCCGTATTAAAAATCAAAATTTTGGTTCCAATTAGTCGTTTCCTATGGAAAAGAGCCGGTAAAAAACTACTCCACGGTTATCTACCCCTTTTTAACCCCCGACTGAAAAAGAGGGGAGTTATATATGTTTAACGTGTGTATCTGTGTGTCTGTCTGCGGCATCGTAGCTCCCTAACGACTTAACTGCTTTTGTATTTTTTTTGTTTTGTTTGAAAGGTGACTTGATCGAGTGTTCCTACCTACAAAAAAGAAAAGACCGACACACTATTTTTTTTTACTTTAAATTTTATAAAAATAATTGGCTTTCATAATGTTTTGAAATGAGTGTTAATAAGTATGGAAGGACACAGTAGGCCTGTATTGCCAACAAATCGTAACGTCTACAAGGTCTATCCTACAGTATCAAATGAAAAACCAATTTTTAAACCCAAAAGCGTGCGTTACCGGCTTCCGGGAGACCTTGGAAGCAATTCTTGGTATGAAATACCCATGACAGGAAAAATACACCCACCAAATCAGTTTCTTGCGCCAACTTCCTTGATTCTTCCACCGTATCGTTACTTTGTAGTCACAGTAGCATCTCACGGTTCCATTCTTGTGCATAGACAGAAAGATGACGAGGGAAAATCCTCGTATTTGCATAGAAGTCATTGTTTCTGATTAGCAATCTGCTCGTGTTTATGTGATCTTATATGTAGTGTTACCCATATGTAAAGGGAAAACGGATACGAGGAAATTATTCTAAATTGATATACATATCGTAACATCACGCTTGTACCTATTCATCGAAGACATAAGCAGAGGTTTTATTACTATCATTTAAACTCAGATTCCGCCAGTTATGCTCAAGTCATTGGGGACGAGCCTATTGCCACCAACAGGTCACAAATCCAGACTTGACTGTAACTGAGAAATTCCTCATGGGAAACGGGTTACGGAAATTATGCACTGCTTTAATGACAGTTAACAACATATATTATTATTTTTATTCCTCGTTGCCTTATTGGTGTAGTGGTCGCAAACGCTGCTGGTGAGCACAAGGTCCTGGGTTGGATTCCCGGGTCGTGCAAAGTGTTATTGAGATTTTCTATCTGGAATTTCTCAATAGCAGCCCGGAGTCTGGTTTTGTGCCCGGTTGATGGCAGTAAGCTCGCCCCCTGTTACATGGGACTTAAACATAACTGGTGAAATGTGAGTGTACTATAGGTGCACTTCTGCCTAACCCTTCCGGAAATACAGGCGTGATGTTATGTTATTATTAAATCTTAACACTTTTGTAATATTTCTTAATCACTCAGGAGAAAAATTACTTAGGTATTTATATTTTTTTTTCTTTATAAATATTGTAGACAACTTTTTCCAGCCATCAGTAAATGTCTGCATACAATTTACTGGTTTAGGCGCATTTGGGCTAATTCTCATTTTGGCAACCGACTCGCTAATGGACTACTTCTCATTAGGGCTACTTCTCACTTGGGCTACTTCTCCCTTGGGCTACTTCTCACTTGGGCTACTTCTCACTTGGGCTACTTCTCACTTGGGCTACTTCTCACTTGGGCTACTTCTCACTTGGGTTACTTCTCATTAGGGCTACTACTCAAAATTTGGGAATGTTTATTGAAATAAGTACTGTATTGAAAACAAACATTGCATTCATTGACATCATTACAATAAAAACAAACGCTACACAATCGGGGATAGGATGCAAGAGCGAGCGAAGCGAGCTCGGGACTCGGGGCACCCCGACTCGGACAGGTTAGGTTAGAAGGGGATGGCGGGGTCTGAAAGACCCCGCCGTCCCCTTCGTGGTTATTTTTTTTTAAACCGCCCAGAAGTAGGAGCCCCGCATAGCGGGTCTCCGTCGGCTACGCCTTATTATGCAAATCAGATAAAACCCAGGATAAACCAGGATTTATTTTTTGTCCAAAAATAAAAATTCAGAAATAGGAGGCCTCGCCAAAACAGAAACTCGATACCAGTTTAAATTAAAACAAAGCTAACAACTGATTATTAAGCTGCTACTTTCCACCAGGATGGATAGAGTGTCGTAGAAATGAACCTATTCTCCTTTTTTATTTATAAGGCGTAGCCGACGGAGCCCCGCTTCGCGGGGCTCCTACTTCTGGGCGGTTTAAAAAAAAATAACCACGAAGGGGACGGCGGGGTCTTTCAGACCCCGCCATCCCCTTCTAACCTAACCTGTCCGAGTCGAGGTGCCCCGAGTCCCGAGCTCGCTTCGCTCGCTCTTGCATCCTATCCCCGATTGTGTAGCGTTTGTTTTTATTGTAATGATGTCAATGAATGCAATGTTTGTTTTCAATACAGTACTTATTTCAATAAACATTCCCAAATTTTGAGTAGTAGCCCTAATGAGAAGTAACCCAAGTGAGAAGTAGCCCAAGTGAGAAGTAGCCCAAGTGAGAAGTAGCCCAAGTGAGAAGTAGCCCAAGTGAGAAGTAGCCCAAGGGAGAAGTAGCCCAAGTGAGAAGTAGCCCTAATGAGAAGTAGTCCATTAGCGAGTCGGTTGCCAAAATGAGAATTAGCCCAAATGCGCCTAAACCAATTTACTCACATTAAGTGATAAAAAACATTTCAAAAACAGTCCGTTACTTTCAGAGTTTATCTCTCACATACAAAGGTATAGTTGAGTAGCAAGTTAAAAACAATGGCTGCCAGGGAACAGCGGACAGCGAGCATGTTATCCGGTTGCGTTTTAACGAGCTAACCGTTGGTACTCGTTGATGTTAAAAATAAGTAAGTAGTTTAAAAAATACAAAAAAACACGCTTTTATAACGCACAAAAAAAATATAAAATAATAAAATTGGTTGGTATTAATTCTTCTTTTTAAAACCAATGATTAAATCAAAAAGCGTGGAGCGTTTTGTTTCAATTAATTAATAGTACACACATCTAAAAAGCGATCCACGCTTTTTCATGATATATTAGACTTTGCGGATCTCAAAAAAGTCGGGAAAATGTTGAATGTTCTATTCCATTTTTTAAACGATACCGTGGTCCCGAAATCACGTCTAGAGGAACACAAAAGGCCATTTATTATACATTAGCAACCTTTTTCACCCTCTACCGAGTTTTTGACTACTGGATCGTGTCAAGCGTTTTTAAATAAATGTAGGCAGCTGTTATATTTGCGTGTTTTTACTCTGCTACACACACAACAACAGAAAAGTATGATGTTGTGGCACTTAAGAAATTCTAACCTTTTATATACAGGTATGTAGGGTAGGTATCTAAGAAATACTCGCCCTGAACTCTTGGAACCCTTTCAAAGGAAGCTAGGAAAACTTGTCTTTTTTTTTTTTTGGTTGGCAAATCTTCAAGTGACTTCTCCCGCTCTGGGCGGAACGGGAGGGCATGTCAAACTCTTACTGACTAAAACCCGCCCGTGTTCCTTCAGTTGCCTGTGCGCCAGGGCCAATATGTCCTCGAGCGACATACAATGCCGCACAGAGGAAACATACTTTGTGATAAGAATTCAGACCCCCATAGCACCTATAAACATCCTGAGACCTTCAACAAATCCCAGTATAACAAACGATGCTCCGAGGCTAGCCAAGCGTAAGGGACGTAGTATAGAGTTATGAGCACATTGGCGGCTTCAGTGCCCATCTCCCTAATTTAGTCCCTAAGGGCGGTTGCACACAGCCAGCCTAAGAGTCTAACGGCTGCAGGTTAAGATACGACGCTGTTGTTTTTAATACTTATCTAGAGACTCGGATGTAGTGTATATGAACGTTATAGATGACCGGCGACGACGACGACCGAGCGTAGAAGCGACCGCAACGTTATTTTTCCGGTTATGTGTAAGCTACAGTAACTTGCCGCTTATGTCAAGCATAGATAGAAATAAGAGTTACAAGCATTTATTTCAATTAAACCATTTACAGGCACTTTTGAATTGTCAAAGAGTCGGTCAGTTAGTCAGAAAGTTGAAGCGAGTTGCCCATTCCAAAACGTAGATACGTTCTATGGAGAAGAACGGGCAAGAGACTCCAAGGACACTCTTTTAAATCAAGATATTACAAAATCGTTGGTACATTAATTCTTGTTGCTTCTATATGTGAGAACAATGTAAAAAAAATATATATAAAAAAAAGAAATATGTATATTAAAAAATAAATCACAATCTGTATTATCATCAGCCAGTATGGACTTATTGCTGGGGGTAAGCCGAGATTTTCTTGTGATGCCATCAAGTTTTTCGCGATCTCTTCAATACCACCCATGATTTCTGAAAGCCTATTCAATTTTATTATAATGTCAAATCTTTTGACATGTATTGGGCTGTTTTTTCTAACGACCTATGAAGCCTGATATTTGACAGCATATTAACGGATCAGCCTGAACAGATACTTAGGAGCAATTTTCACCAATAAAACTGAACGCGGTCAGCACATCTAAACTGCGTTCAAGAGCTGTCAGTGTCAATATTCGTCATTTTCGTGAACGGCGCCGTCAGTAGGGACTGGTCATCTCTTAGCTGCCACGGCTTACTTTAGTTCAATTTTTCAATTTGATCCGGATCATTGAAGTGATTGAAAAGATTGATTCAGTAACAATGCAACGTTTCAAACGGATCATATGGATCTGAAACATTATTTTGCTCTGTGCTCTTTCCGCGCGACGCGTCGCTTGCGATACGACTGAGCAGGGAGCGAGAGAGGCAGACTGAGACACTGACATACTGAGTTACTACTGACTCGCGAGTCGCGAGTGAGCGGGTGACATATTACAATCTATAGAAGTCAGAAGTGAGATGTGTATCACTCTCAGTGTTTCATTGTCGTTTACCATGTAGTTTAAAATTACGACGAAGGCACTTACATACAAAATTGAATAATACTATACGTTCGTTTTTTGCATCAAATGCTTGCAATAACAAGTTATCGTTCCTAAGTGTAAACGTAACATTCTGTATTTTATATCCTTTGAGCCGATGAGCCAAATGATCCAAATGAAAAATATCAGTGTTTCGGATCATTTCAGTGATCCAGATGCAAATGTTCCAATCACAAAAATGATACACTTTGCCCACGCCTAATTTCAACATGAATGATGTAATGTAACCATATTTATTAAAAAGAGTGTCCGTGGACTTTCTTGCTCGTTCCTCTCTATAGGTACCTACTATGCTTTGGAATGGGCAACTAGCTTCATCACTCTGACTGACCGACCCCTTAAAATACAAAAGTGCCTCTAATTGGTTTATTTGAAATAAATGCTTTGAGTTTAAGTTTTATTCCACAAGAATAATGTCACTGACATGTGCTGATCGCGTTCAGTTTCATTGTTGAAATTGGCTCTTAATCATGCATTCAGAATCTGGGTACCTACCTATCCATAAAATATGCAAAATGCAATCAACCTTTTTATATAACTTTTTTCGCACCAAAAATAAACCACAATTTATTCGATAAAGCTCATATCTGGCGGATGCAGGACGCAACATAAAAATAATTTTGTCATCACCCGGCTAGCGAGCCAAAAACCCGGGTAAAATGTCGCATACCTAAATACGCCCGGCACGGTTGCACGGTTCCATGGTATGTACATAACCGCGTAAAAGTCAACCAGAAACAATGGCTACAGTTCAACATTGGATTTTATTAAATACCTGTGCGTTTGGCTTTTGAAACTGCACATAAGTTTTTTAACACGCTTTTATTAGCTTCACTTGTAACTGACTATATAATAGGTAATACGGACTGGTGTCCGCAACGCCACGTCAATCAATCAATAAAAAAAAACGTCAATGAAAAAGAAAAAAAAGAAAGAAAGAAAATTAGTTTATTCTGCACAAACAAAACGCACATTACAAAAAAATTACATTAATAAAAATACAAACATAGAATGTAGCCAAAAGCCTCGTACCCAAAAAATAAAAGGTTTAAAATTTTGTCCATGGCCAGGGACCAAAGACAATACATTTTGCTCTGCAAGGTTACATAATTTGCTCTGTGTTACGACACTCGCAAATGACAACAAACAAACGATGAAAACAAACAAAATGCCGATAGCAGAGTGAAAAAATTACTACTTTTGTAACAAAAAAACAACAATATTACGAACAATTTAGCCGTGCGTCGCATCTGTTCAAGAACAGGTCGTTGCTCAGCAAAATGCTGTGACTTCGGACGAACCTATCGTCAACAGCGCTGATTTTCAGCAACCACCTCTCGAATGACGTAATGACGTCCTCCTGCGTGACATATTAAATCTGGAAAGTATTATTTTCTACAGCCCATATTCTTCTTCTTTCGAACATTCTTTGTGTTGATCGGAGTAAAACAGCCCTCCTACGTAAAAGTATTTATCGAATGGCTCCATTATATTCCATAAAATTTCACGACAGTTATAGAATCTTGATAATAATATGTTTAAAAAGAAACTGAAACAATTTTTATTTCATAAATGTTATTACTCCACAACAGGGGGCCAAGTCTACTAATTTACAAACGTCATAATAGTCTCTGCTTTGTTAGTTTTTGACAGATTTTGTATGGCCAATCTGTCAAAAACTCACAATGCAGAGACCATTGTGACGTTTGTAAATTAGTAGGCTTGGCCCCGTGAGTTTATGGAGGACACCACTGATATTTAGCTTAAGACATTATTACATTTAGATTAGTATTATTTTGACATTGGTAATTGTGTGTTAGCACGTAAGGAATTGTGTGTTAATACTGTATGTAATTGAGTTATTTCATTTTAAATGTGTGTCTGTTGTTTCGACACCATTAAATTTATTATTACTTGTATGCTCTCGAGTAAAATGTAGCGAACTGACCATCTTATTATAACATCCTATTGTATTGAAACCTACATTTACGAATAAGTTTGATTTGATTTGATTTGATTTCTGCGTACGGGTGGGAAAATCGATTATTCGATCCACCCGCCCCCAGCTGCTAGAGAAAGGCCAAGAACGCCTTGGTGTTACTGGCAATCATGTAGGGTACCTGGTACCTGGGTTACCGAAGTACTTTGCCCTGTGGCGACTACCGGGCAGTTCAGAACGGGCCGACCTCCATACAGGCCCTGCACAGCGGACTGTCTGTGACTCCTATTACACAAATTACACATTGGGTACTTAATTGTAGCTACACATTAACACAGTATTACGGAACACAAATTGTAGACGATCAAATAAATTCTTGTCAGAGTATACATCTTATTGAAGCTAACTGTACTTGAGTAACCCACCTGAACTAAGTGACGCAAATTTTAATAGCTCTCTTAACTCCCTCTATTACGAAAACTTTAGCTTCAATACCAATAGATTTCATAATGAATTATTTTCTATATTTTTAATGCCTGAGAAAGTGACACAACAATCAATTATTTTATGTTGAAGATTCGTTAGTTAGCTCAACGTCAGTTTTCAACTTCTCCATCATTTTTGTTTCGTACAAAATTAATGTCTTGCTTCGTAAAACTCACATCTTATCTATAAAGACTAGATGTTAAGAACTTTTACCAGTAACACGTTATATTGGATTGGAGCAAATCTGATTTTCACCACGAAGAATTGGCTCTAAAAGGCGGGACGGCTGTGTAGTGAAAAGTTAACGACCCTTCTTCTTCTTATCAGTTAAGTAGGTTTAGATAAAGGAGTGTAGACCATGATTTAAAAAATGGAAGCAGCATGGTAAAGTTATTAACCCTTATAACGGTTGAAGCATAGAACTCATTCGGAATTGGTAAATACTTTGTAGGGTTTAAAAGGGAAAAAATGTGTGTACAAAGTGCATGGCGTGGCGTACTCCAGATGGACGCAACAAAGAAACGCCAATATGCAGTGTTCAACGTTCCAAATTGTCCAAAAGTTCAGGACACCGTCCGCAACAGGACAGTAGCCTGCGGCTCAGGCCGTTTTTCATTAATTCCAGAATAAACAAAACGAAAAAGAACCCGGTAATAGGAGCAACTGCCAGGGACGTTCCACCCCCACATCGATTTACATGAAGGGGGTATCACCAACCCCGGTCGAGATACGACGATGAAATATTTAAATGGTCTCGGCTTTACCACTTTCGTCTCCACCACATATGCTTGCGGGTTTGTTTCAAAAGATTTTAATTAAATTGTTCATGTCAATCCGCGAAACATCGTCTCGTTCAGAATAATCCGCTGAGAAATTAACTTTAAACATGATACAAATCCGTTTGCATCAGTTACGGAAATATCGAGGGAGCTCAGTCGGAAATTTGTATAACCTAGTCGTAATCTCGAATTACCGCCCGAGACCGCCATAGGAAATAATTATAGTCTCGGATGGAAAGTCTCGAACAAATTGCTGGTTGAATGCGTTAATATCATAGCCTTACAGTTCCAAATACGATTCAAACTCTCGATGAAGGTCGATTGGTGTTCAATTATGGGCTAATCGAGTTTGAAGTGTCCGTATCGATTACGATTCGGTAGCGCCGGAGACTATTTTAAACTTGTTTGATTTACAAACACGTTAATTTGATAGGTGTTGACTGTCCATGGCTGTCGCATGTCGGAGTGAATTTGGCACGGTTCATCAGTTCCGAATCACTGGGTTTGTAAGTAGGAACATGGTTCGGTACATTTGCTCTCGAGTGTAGGACTTTATTTGTTTTAAAAATACCTGCGATACTGAGTTTTGAACCAATTTTGACCGGTCTGCTGCATTTATAACTTGATTTCATACTCATTAGTTCGAATGAGTTTTTCGAGTTACGTCAAACCCGTCATAATAAAATAAAAAATCTTATAAAAAGGGTTTAAGGCTCCAACAGACAGGCGCGACGCGTCAGCGCGACGCAACGCATGTAGAACAATTTCCATGATTTTTTTCATATAAAATGTTTTACTAGAGTCGCGTCGCGCCTTTATGTAACCATTGTCATGCATTTCTAAAGTTCACATAATTTTGATGTTGGTACCTATTTTTATATATTGTGAAATGGGCCTGCTCTTGGTCTCGATCTCGCCTGGTGGAAAGCGATGGATGAAGATAAGCAAGCCCACAAGATCTCTGTTTGGTTCCTACCGAATCTTTCGCTTACATGGCATCCGTCACTATTCTTATAAGTAAGTTTTCCTTCCGATAGAAAGATGATAACGGTGTTTATAACATTTTGTCAGACATTTGTGCTAGGGATACAGACTCATGTTATCATGGGAAACCGCGAGCTTCCCACGTTCTTCGTATTTTGTAGTCTAAACGAAATAGAACCTCAATGGAGGATGTTTGCAAACTATTACATGTCATATAAAATTATACAGACGTGTTTCATTTCCGCGCATGCATGGTGCTACAACTACAAATATAGTATGAATGCAAACGTGGCGACAAGTTGGTATTTGAATAGGACGTGGAAAAATTTGATGTAAACGTACCTACGCATAAAAGGACTGAACGTATTTGAAAGCATTGAAAGGATTCTATGCGAAAGTCGTTAGGAAAACCGAAAAAAAATATCATGATTCGGACGTTTTACACTGTAAGTACTTAACTACACGATAAGTTTGCGCAAGCAATAGGTGCATAGAATGACTTTATAGAGGTATGAGGAACAGGGTGTACAGTTCACTCATACTCTATAGAAAAGGGAGGATCCTCCGACCAGACGGGTTTTGTGTCTGGTGGGCAACTGCCCGACGGTTGATGTCGGGCGTTGTATATATATTATGCTAGTCGCGCGGTAAACTCTGCTTGCGCGATGCAGGATTTGTGTGACGTCAATATGACGTGTAGCTCGCATGTGGCGATGTTGATACCGCTACAACTTTTCGATTTTCAAATGTTGATAGATGCAGAGGAAGGCCAAAGAAAAGATGGTTGGATTGTGTGACGAATGATATGAATGAAAACGGAGTGAATGATAGCATGACAGTTGACAAGGGAGAGCGGAAGAAGAAAACGTTTTGCGCAGACCACAAGTACCATGGAAGAAGGGCAGGAAGAAGTTGAGAAAGTAGAGCTTTTCAGTGTCTATTTCGGTCCGTTATAAAAACGGAGAACCATCCAAATGAGTGTTATATTCGATGTCCGTGGATGTCCATTTCGAGTACAGACACATATTTGCTATGTCCGCTTTCATTGCAGTGTAGTTTTATTTTCTGTGCCCGCGTTTCGATGACACTCATAACTTCGACAAAATGGAACAGCGGAAACGCTAAAAGGGATGTCAGAAACGACTGACTCCCTGTTCATTCTCTGTGAAAATTCTGGGATTCAAATAACTGGTACATAAAATTCTGCATCAAAGTGCCTACAAAATCGCCGGATTTTTGTTTGACAACAAAAAATTAAGCAAGCCTGTATACAGGCTTTTTGATACAGAATTATAGACTGATATAAGATCCGTATTGATTAACAATATCGACTAAACCTTTAATTACTTATCTCACTTAGTAACAAGGCCATCAAATTCTGACATTAAAGAATACATCTCTCTTTTAATAACTCCAGGAATCCCGCATTATCTCGAGACTATGCACATAAGGATCCTCAGAATATTTAATAGCGCATGGGACAGCTAATCCTGCTGCCAACCATGTTAATTGTGGCTTTATCGGCTTAGAACCAAACGCAACGGTATAGGTAATTGGTACATAGGAAATGTCTATGTTTAGTAGAAAACGATTACTGGAGGATAAGGCTTATTGTAAGCTAGTCACCACCCGGCTAATAAGAGTGCGATATATCTCGGCTGTCATTTTCAGATTAATCCTATAATGGCTTCTACGACCTACAAGAGCTGGCTGGAAAACTAACCACAAGGATTATACTGTTTTCTTACCTATAAAACCTCTATCTAGCAAACCTTCACCCTAATTTCGTAACACACTATCAATCGCAACCTGAATTATTTTGAAGGATATTGCTAATCCATTGCTTCCTAAGTTCGAAAAATTAGTCTGCTCAAAAACGTAAATAACGCAATGAATGTTTTTGAACTGTCATAATGAAAGCCATTCCTACTGTTAGTGAGTGTGTTACGCAATGAACTCGCTGTTATAATAAGCTAATCTGTTTATGTTTACCAATAAAAATGGGAAATCTTTTATTTATAAAACACGGAGGTTCTGTATTGTGTATCTTTATAACATAAGTACTCATAATAAAGTTTGAAGAGTGTGTTTGTTTAAACGCGCTAATCTCTGGAACTACCGGTCGGATTTGGAAAATTCTCTTTGCATTTGATAGGCCAACTCTTGAGGAAAGTTATGGGCTATTTACATCACCCTACGACCCTTAAGAGCCGAGCAAAAAGAAAAAAGTCAGAATGAATGCTAAGCGAGATAGAAGTAACAGCGCGGGCGCGCGATGGAATATGACGCTGTGGGTCGGGGACCCAAAATTCACGCGGACGAAGTCGCAGGCAGAAATTAGTATTTAATATTTATTGTACTCTAAATACTAACTAAGAGATAGAACATGTTCACATAATACTATACAATGGGCCGCCTTTTCGCTATCTACAAAGCATATTTTTCTTATTCTCCAAAACATACCCAAAATAAATTGTTTAAGTACAAGCGCTGTAAAATAAAATTTCAGTTTACATTAAACTCAAACTCCAAGCATTTATTTCAAATAAACCAATAACAGGCAGTTTTGAATTGTCAAGAGGTCGGTCAGTCAGAAAGATGAAGCTCGTTACCCATTCCAAAGCGTAGTAGGTACCGTACCGAAAGATACTCCACGGACACTCTTTTAAATCAAAATATGGATACAAAATATTGGTTACATATTTCATGATGAAATTATGCATGTGAGAACGATGCAGAACGTCCGTAATAAAAAGACGAAAACAATTCAAATATTAAATTAAATTAAAATAAGCAGTGACAGCTAAGAGATGACCATTTTTTTTTTTTTTTGATCCGGGTTGGAAAATCCTCATGGATGTCCCCCGCCCTGGGGGGGCGTAGGGGTCTGTCAGACTCTTACTGACTAAAAACCACCCCGGTGTTCCATCTCACACCTGCGTCGGGGGTCGCTGGAACGTACGAATCTTCCGCAACCCCCGACTGGTGCCGGCCCGCCTTTGCGGGCCCCGTCCGGTCGAGCGGGGGGAGTGAGGTGTTTGACTCCCCCCGCGACATCTAAGAGGGGCGCGCGTGGAACACTACGCGCCGCCGCCTCGGGTCCTGATGTATGGGGGGCGACGGACGTCCCCAAGTCCGTCGTCCCTGGACCCATTTAGGGGGGCTGGAAGAGGGCGTTGTCCGCCCTCCGCCGACGCCCGGTGCGCCTGCTGCGGGCCGGGTGAGAGGATGAGATCTCTCGCTCCCTTTCCGCAGCCTCCTTCTGCGAGATAACTGTTTCGCAGAAGGATACCACCGCGTCCCAGGACTCGTGACCGCCGACCATAGCATTCACTACGGCCGGCAGCGACAGGTCACTACCTACTCCTGAGATCAGGGCACGGCGCGGCTCCTCCCAAGCGGCACACTCTGCCAGCGTATGCCGCGCCGTGTCCTCCCGACAGTCGACGCAGTGGTGACACCGGGCGTCCGGCTCCCTGTTTATGCGACACAGGTACTTCCCAAAGCAACCATGCCCCGAGAGCATCTGCGTCACCCGAAACGACAGGGAGCCGTGCCTCCTCCCGAGCCAGAGGTCGAGCACCGGCCGGACCGCCTCGATGGTGACGAGGCCGGTGGTAGGACGTGAGAGCCTGTCCCGCCATTCCGCCACCAGGACCTCGCGAAGCTGCGACCGACGCTGCTCCATATGTCACTGCATCGGTCGCTCGCCCCGCGCCCGCCATTCCTCGCGCCACCGGTACAGTGACGCGAGCACCTTCGCCTCCAGGTCCCAGGGCGGGGATCCGGCCAGTGCACAAGCCGCCTCGTAGGAGAAGCTAAGAGATGACCAGTCCCAACTCCCTACTGACGGCGCGGGCACGGCGGCGCGGCGCCCGTTCACGAACATGGCGAACATGACATAATATCATTACCACCCTATAAGTATTTTGGCTACCTAACCCGGTGATCACTGGAGTACAGTCCCTGAATAGAGGCAACCAGCTTTCTCTTATTCTACAAAACCTGCCTAAACAAGTTTATGAGGGCATATATATTTTTTGCCCAGAATATGAAAATTCCCGAAATGGATAGATATTTCAGCTGATAATTGCCGAAAATAGAAAACGAAATTCAGTCGGACTCAAAAGTTCAGGCATAATTTCAGTCCATATACTAGTCGAAATAACGTATAATTGACTAAAGGCGCAAACAGGCGCGACGCGGCAGTACTACACAAAGGCGCCGCTCGTCGCGCGGCACGCGGTGCCTTTGTGTCACGCTGTCGCGTCGCGCCAGTGTGCACGAGCCTTAACTCGTCGAACACCAAACAGCCATGAAAACCTAACCACAAGAAAGTTTTTAGCCAACATTATTACCACCCTATATTTCGGCTACGTAACCCGTTGAGCACTGAACACAACTGAACAGCCACTGAATAGCTAAACAACTAACAGGATAGCTGCATGGACGCTCACTGAACTGGAACCCTCTTGTTCATTGCACCCTTTAAAGGAAACTACATTGTGGAATAACAGAACTAGTTTGGATATTAGCTGGGAGTTAATATTGGCTGGGGTTTTAATGTGGGTAACACTTTGCTGGATATATTAGCAATAGCAACATACAATTTATTGTGCTATGGCAGGTAGGTTGTCGTAACGGCATGGTTTAAAACTAATCGCATTCATTTGTTTTTGCCTATTTGATACCGTTTAGAGTCCCAGGAAATCAGAAACTTTTGAGGATAGGTTTTTGAAAAAGGATTATTGTGCAATAATTTTTTGTCGGTGCTCATGAATAAGTACCTATTTTGAAGATTCCTTTAAGATAAAGTTGGCTATATTTTCCTTCTAAATTGCTGTTCGCATTCAAAACAACAGACTAATCTTTGACAAATAATTTTACGTACCTATGGATAAATTCCAACAAAGCGTTGTTATTCATAGACATGAACAACATATTTCTTTCACGTATTCACAAAACTCTTGTTTTGTTACATACCGCAGTAAGTTAAAGGATAAAATCATAAATATGGCTCTGTGCCACAATACCGCTTGAGGAAGTGAGCATTGGCACGGAAACGGAAGCGACACGCTTTACCGTTTGGAAGCCCTCCAACAATACCCGAATACGGGACAACCGTAACATTTAGACACTCCTGTGGAACAGACTTGGGCATTGTACGGCTTAACTTGCTGACAAAACGCTTACCACGAGGCCACGAACTACACGCTCGACACGACACGCGTCTTGCGACAGCGACTGCGCAGAAAATAAATGCAAGAATTTGTTTAGACTAGAGCATGCCACGAGTCACCGGTAACGCGACATGCGGAGCGACCGCGGAAAACAGGCGACGCGCGAACGTGTCGCTTGACGCAAGTCGCATCGCTTGTGGCCATGACCGGAGCCTAAGATTTAGACACTTCTGGTAAACAGACATCGGTATTGTTATGCTAAACTTGCTGACAAAACGCTAAGGTAGACAGATACAGCCTGTACTTCCATGAGTACTACAGCCAATTATATTAGGAGTCCCCATGTCGCACAGTGGTTCGAAATCGACGCTCCGTGGACATTGAAATCAAAATTTCTTTAGACGAGAAATAAAAATCGGAATGGCTTTATTTCAGTATTATTTATAATATTTGGTAATATGACAGCTATAGACAGCACCATCTCCGAAAAAAAAAATATTTAATATTTTTTTGTATGAAGAAAAACACAAAAGTCGTTTTTTCTCATAACTTAATAAAACTTAAAGCCTGCGGCTTACATGGGGTGTTGTCCTACATGAGGCGATTCCGAAATGCTATAACACGCACACCCATGCGCGCCGCTTCACTCACAGCAGAGTGTTGAATTTCGAGAAATTCAGTTAGAGATTTTTACGTTGATTTATGTGTGATCTTGAAAATATACAAAGTAATTGACTTTAGTTTGCTAATTTGATTAGTTATAATGAGAAATAATGGAATATACAATATAAAAATACTAAAAAAAACACTCAAATTGAGACTCATTTACAATATAAATAGATTTTGCAATCTTTCTTATAATAATTTAATTCGGTGTTAGTAGATACACAGTTTGACTTCTTAATTAACATTAAAAAAAAAAAGTACAAAAACTTATAACTAATACAGAAAAATACTAAGAATAAGCAATTGTATAATTGAGAAATATATTATTTCACCACTTCACTCAGAGCAGAGTAATGAACTTCAAGAAATTCAGTGGATTTCTCGAAGGAATTTAATACTATATTATTTGATATCTTTGGGATAGGTGCACATACCAATGGGCAACGATAATTACATAGTAATGATTGTTTGATGTAAGCTGTTCGTAATCTCAAGTTTAGCAGGAAATCAATGCTTAATGCATGCTAATTAACTTATGATGGTAATTTAGTCTCATCTCATTAGTGCATGTTGCAAATATTGTTAACGAGTTAAGATACATTAGTTAAGGGCTATTTTTACGAAGTGTTTAACTAACTACTATTAATTAAGATACGATTAAGAGGGTACTTTTATATAAATAGGGACAACATCGTCAAAATCATTAGTTTTTGTCAGCAACTGTTCGCGCTATAACATTAACTTCTTGCTTACGTACTTACTTATTATCATGGAAGGATTTTATACAAATTTGGACATATTCATATTTGTGAAAACAAAAAGTTGCTTTTCGCAGCCTAGTATTTTGTTAGAAGCACTTCTAACCAAAGCGACAAATTTGTCTGAAGAAGAACAAAAAAAATTAAAACAGTTTTGTCAAGTGTATATGTGTGTTTTGCATAGATATTGGAAATCGTGTAATCGAACAATGCATACATTTGTCAAGAAGTATGAGACATGGCTAGAAAAAGAGATCAAATGGCCCAACTTCATTAAAGACAGATTTGTACAAAGTGAAGAAATTGGATTGGTATCAATCGACTCTGTTACTGATACTGTTGAACCTTCAACCTCAAGTGCTAGTGGTATAAATGATGGTGCATCCACGTCCAAAGTAACTACATGTACTGTTAGCACTACAACACTAAAAAGGAGCCCAAGAAAACCTTTCTCAGAATTATGCCAAAAACAGAAGAAGAGAAGAATAGAAGAACTTTTAACGCACGACTCTCAGGAACTTGCATATGCTACTGCAGTGAGATGTGGTGAGGAGAATGAGGACGTGAAAGATTTAATAAAATATATTACCGAGCATCCTGAAAAAGCAGCACAGATCAAGAATTTTTTGAAAGGCAAGACAACTACTAACAAGTATTCAGCAGAGAAAGCGTTGGGTATATTTATTTCTTTGAAATTGTCGAAGTGGCAGTATATAACTTTAAGGGAAACTGCGAAAGAAAGTGGTGTAGATTTGTACCCATCATATTATTCGGTTTTAAATGCCAAGAAGGCATGCTATCCTCCTGAGAGCGATATTGAAGTGACCGAACGAGGAGTTAAAGTAAAACTTCAAGCTATTTTGGACATCACTGTCACTCGACTTGCCAAAACATTAAACTTGGACCATTTGCAAGATAAAGAACTGATCTTAATCTGCAAATGGGGCTTCGATGGTGCGTCAAATCAAAGCAACTACAAGCAATGCATGAATGCAGATGAAGACGACTCTAGTGTTTTTATGAGCTCTTTTGTACCCTTGCAATTGATGTGTGGTGAGGATTTGGTCTGGGAAAACCCAAAACCTTCTTCTACAATGCTTTGCAGACCAATTTATTTCAAGTTTGTCAGCGAAAATAAGTTGGACATGAAGGAGGAAATGGGTTTGATCGATGCTGAAATTAAAGCATTGAAGCCATCTATCATTGAAAATAATATACAAGTTAAACATTCAATGTTAATGACCATGATAGATGGCAAAATAACGTCTCACCTGTCACAAACCTCTATGCAAACATGTGACATCTGTAAAGCTGTACCAAGTGAAATGAATGATTTGGAGAAGATTCACATGTAAGTTGAATATTGGAAATGTATGTTATTTTTTTTTATTTTTTTCTTATTGAAAAACACTTTTAACCTTTTTATTCATATTTTAGGAAATCTGTATCATCTGATATTTACAAGTACGGTTTGTCGACTTTGCATGCATGGATCAGATCCATGGAATGCCTGCTGCATATCGCTTACCGATTAGATTTTAAAAAATGGCAAGCCAGAGATGAAGCTAGTAAAGCAGCTTTGAAAAGTCGCAAACAGACGATACAGCGAAAATTTCGAGAGGAAATGGGACTCCTGGTGGATATCGTAAAACAAGGTTAGTTGATTTATTTATTTTGTATAATATCAAAGGGTTTTTTAGTTAGTGTAATACTATAAAACTTATCTTATAATGTTCTCATATCAGTATTTTTTATATAAAGGTGCTGGGACCACGAATGATGGCAACACGGCTAGAAAATTTTTCCAGTGTCCTGAGAAGACTGCAAATATCACTGGATTGAGTCAGGAGCTCATCCAAAAATTCGCAACTATTCTCCGTGTTGTATCATCAGGACAGTCTATTAATATTGATTTGTTTGCCAATTATCTCGACGAAACTGCGCAGCTGTATGTGGAACTGTATGGCTGGTATTTCATGCCTTCCAGTATCCACAAACTTCTGCTGCATGGAGCTGAAATAATAAAACATTTCAACATTTTGCCTATAGGAAAGCTATCAGAAGAGGCATCTGAGGCCCGAAACAAAGATTTTAGAAAACTCAGGGAACATCATACGCGGAAATTTTGTCGCCGAGCGACAAACCATGACATCTTTAATGGTTTCATCGTATCCTCAGACCCATATTTGTCAAGCATTCGACCTAAACTGACAAATAAGAGTAGAAATGATTTAACTGAAGAAATGAAGTCTCTTCTTTTAATTGACCCGGATACCATGGATAAGGAAAACATTGAATTTGTTGAGGTGCCAAGTATGATGGATTCTGATTTTGAATTCTTTGATAGCGATGACGAAACTCAGTAGACAAAATTTTAATGTTTGATGTTTTTGTGTAAATTTTATATATTTCTCAATTATACAATTGCTTATTCTTAGTATTTTTCTGTATTAGTTATAAGTTTTTGTACTTTTTTTTTTTAATGTTAATTAAGAAGTCAAACTGTGTATCTACTAACACCGAATTAAATTATTATAAGAAAGATTGCAAAATCTATTTATATTGTAAATGAGTCTCAATTTGAGTGTTTTTTTTAGTATTTTTATATTGTATATTCCATTATTTCTCATTATAACTAATCAAATTAGCAAACTAAAGTCAATTACTTTGTATATTTTCAAGATCACACATAAATCAACGTAAAAATCTCTAACTGAATTTCTCGAAATTCAACACTCTGCTGTGAGTGAAGCGGCGCGCATGGGTGTGCGTGTTATAGCATTTCGGAATCGCCTCATGTAGGACAACACCCCATGTAAGCCGCAGGCTTTAAGTTTTATTAAGTTATGAGAAAAAACGACTTTTGTGTTTTTCTTCATACAAAAAAATATTAAATATTTTTTTTTTCGGAGATGGTGCTGTCTATAGCTGTCATATTACCAAATATTATAAATAATACTGAAATAAAGCCATTCCGATTTTTATTTCTCGTCTAAAGAAATTTTGATTTCAATGTCCACGGAGCGTCGATTTCGAACCACTGTGTGTCGTCGAGCTCTTATCATTAACACGCTTGTACTTGCTTCACTTGTAACTAACTAACTAACTAACTAACAAACAATGTAAGAAAATCTTTAGAAGTAAATTTTAATTAACTTCTGGACTTTTTAGTTGGGTTTACTTTTAATTAATTTAAACGAAGCGCTCCACGCTTTTTGATTTAATCATTGAATATAAAAGAAGAACTAATACAAGTTAATTTAATTATTTGATAATTTTCAGTGCGGGTTAAAAGTATTTGTTTATTATTTTATTAACTCCATTTTTTTAAATATTTAAACGTGAAAATTTTAAGGCCGCTTTAACGTACAACATTATGTATGAGTCGAAATAACCAGTCGAGATTCAAACAACCGCAAACCTCAATTAATTTGACGCAGATTTCATTACAACACCAAATACAACATTTTGAATGAGTACCATCCTGTTATCTTTGAGTTAACCACAATTTGTACTAAAACCAGTAGCATACACCCAGAATACCGAACAGTTTTATCTATCGAACTTAATTTTTTCTCACGCAAACCCATCTTCGCTGTCCGCTTCAATCACTTGAACACCAAGATGAGCGAGCAACAGAACCCGAGAGGCAAACTAGTTATTACAATAAATCTCCGAGCCACAATCTGTGCAAGTATTCCTGCAGCTATAATATGGTATGCTGTTATTAAGGATAGTTGCACACGAACCGTTGCGTGAGACCCGCCAATCACTCGTCCGCAGAGAGCCTGTCTGACAGTTTCTAGTCTGTAAGACGCCTTTTTTTTGTCTGGCTTAGACACGATTTGTGGGTTTGAAGAATAGGTGCGTGTCATAAGTTTGGGAGCTGTTTTGAGTATTGGGGTTTAAGTTACTGTTTCGGGTGAAACATAGCTAAGCATAAGCATAAGTTTAGCGATGAAAGCTTTGCTTGTTAGACGATAAGACGAAATAGTCACAAGGTTTACTTCTTCTTGATGAAAATTTCAGTTTTTATTGGAACGAAGTTCTCTAATGCAGCTTGCGAAGGAGTAAACTTGTAAAAATCGTCACGTAAGGAAAACTCGTTATACCCCCGTCCATGGGACTTATTATTATATATATAATAGAAAGAGTTAGTTTTCAAAGTTTTCGAGGGTGCTGAAACCGATTGATATTGAGGTCAAAGTGAATATCCAAAATGGCGGAAGAATAAATTTAAAAAAAATCGTCATGGTAAATAAAAACAATCTTAATCTCCATATCGAATTACATTCAGAGTTGAAGAAAAAGTGTAAGGAACTTTGTTCCGGAAGGGGGTCCCCCGACCCCACACTTTTTATTTTATAGACTTTAAATTAAGTCACCTATTCAATTAATAATATCAATTAAAAAGCGAACTTTTTAAAACCTTAGAATTGTGATGGCAAAAACCGTACTTTCTTAAAACCCATCAGTAGGTGACTAATCGAAACCTTAAATACCTTATAATGAATGAATTTTACATTCGCAAAAAATATAGAACGAGAGATAAATAAATTGGTTTCGCAATGCCGTCTAATATTTCAGGCATGCCAACTGGAATTCTAAAGCAGAACAATCTCACTGAACATCTGTTAGGAATTTCCTTAAAATTGGATGAATTCCAATGGATATTAATTTTTAATTGTTAACTTTTTTGGCAGCATCTCTCTCAGGCTTTAATATTTTAGTTTTATGAACCACCTACCCCCCCCACCTCCCCACCTACCTATTAAAAATAACAATAATTACAAAATTCGGATTTTCATGGAACTGTGGCCCGAGTGGGAACATTTTAAACTGTTTTTTTTTTTTTGATGTATTTGCTCTTGTCTCAAGTCTTGGTCAGAGATGACAGAGACAAAGTCGACGATGGAGTGAGCTTACCTAGAAGAAGCCTGTTCACTCTCACTTTGAAGAGATTTGGGTTGTATGCGATCGGAAACACCGCTATTATGCTTATGCTCATAGAACTACATTTTAAAACAAACGAAACACCAAATGTGACATATTTCCCTCATCAGACCAATATGTGCTATATATAATATATACCAATAAAACCCATAGCAACATATATGAATAAAGGATAATTACACTGTTATCAACATAGTTGTTAATGAGGACGTTTATTTTAAATTTTCCTTTTGTGCTAATTTTATTATCAGTGAATAGCCGGCCTTGAAATTCATTGTTGTAAAAGCTGCTGTAAAAATAACACTTGTTCGTATTGTCATTACAGCTTTTCAAGACCATCCCTTTTTTTTTGGGCGGGAAATCATCAAATGACTTCTCCCGCTCTGGGCAGAGCGGGTGGGCGTGTCAGACTTTTACTGACTAAAACCCACCCGTGTTCCTTCAGTTGCTTGTGCGCCAGGGCCACGGTAACTCATTCGAACAATCCGCGACCCCGGCAGGCATCGGCTCTAGCGGACCCCGTCAATTGGTGCTGTCATCTCTTAGAGGCGCGCGTGGAACACAACGCGCCGTCGACCCGGGCCTGGACCTTACCGGACGGCGCCCTACCCATTGCTCGCCCGCCGTCCGCAAGCCCGCGCCTACGGTGGTCGGGAATCGGCTATCGACTCTGTGTACTAAGTTCCAATCGGTATCATAAACCGCGTAAAATGCAACTTAAATACACATTGCTGTTAAAATACCCACGTCGTATCCATAGTTTTAACAGTAATAAACCACACAACTACCAGCAAATTCAGCTTCCAATCCCAGCTCTTCTCATTTCCACCGCAATTAATATTTATTGCTCAAAGTCCACATAAAACAGTTTAGACAAAGTTGGACAACACTGGCCCAAAGCGCTCCTAACTGTTTAACATTTAAACAGTTTTGATGCAACTTCCAGCATGCAGGACAAGTTGGATTATTGTTTAATTATGAAAGGATTAGTTGAGGATACATTTAAAGTTGGAGTGACGGTTATTGGAGAGTTATGGGAAGATTTTGTTTAGCCTATCGAACCTAGACTAATGAGTCTCGATGACTTATGGTCAAGCAACCCCTGGGGGCCTAACGCGCATCAATAAGATTTCGGTTTGTTTTGGACATCACTCCTGTTATTAAGTTTTCTTCCCGCGAATCGCCAAACGTAAGGCTAGGTGGAGCGACGATCTTCGCAGGGTGGCTGGTAGCAGCTAGATGAGAGTTGCCGAGGATCGAGGTGAATAGCGTGCAATTTGAGAGGCCTTTGTCCAGCAGTGGACTGCTGTAGGCTGATGATGATGGTAGATGGTAGATGATGATGATTATAGGTTTTCTCAATTCCTGGGTTTTTCACGATTCCGGAACCCGAGAACAAAATAAAATATTTCCCGGCAATTCACGGGAATTGAGCATATAAAAAATCGGTGTGAGTTGGTTTGGCACTCACGAAAATTGATGTGTAAACATGTGAGCTCGCATCAGTTTGGTTCACGCGCTCACATAGACACGGGTCTTACGCTGACGCCATCTGACGCTCGAAGTTTTACGCTTACGCGTCTGACGCTCGAAGTCCCAGCTAGCCCCTACCGTAGACCGAGCGCTAAGATGTTTACACATCAAAAATATGCTTAATATACCTTTGAAAGAGGATTCTCTGGGGTTTTGAGTTACATATACTGCTTTACAAATGGTCAACGGACCGACGCTGACCGACACGCACGGTGGGATTGGGATAAAATGACAAAATATTTTTTTCATGAAACTTATTTTTTAATAATTAATTTAAAATTACAAAAAATCAAATCAAAAACTTCGTAAAAAAGTCATCCCGTTATCCATGACTTTTCTCCCTAGTAAATTCCCCCCATGAGACTTTTCTTAGTTAAGTATCTACTAAAAAACCTCATGGGGAGAAATCAAAGGCGACAATCCTTGTATGGCGAAGTATTCTTTTGTTTTTATAAAAAGAGAGAATACTTAACCATGTTTTCATTAATAAATGAATGACTACTCATTCATCAGCACTTTCTGCAGTACCTCTACGTACTGCAGAAAGTTCTTAAGTATGGAATTCATTAGGTGGAATCGATGAAGCAGTAAAAACTACGATACTAAAGTAGCCTTTACTTCATAAAATCATCTCAGTTTTCATGAAGTTCCACTCCAAAATATCGTTAGTACACCTGTAAAGCACTCCCATTTGTCGTAACCACAAGACTGCTCGTTTGGCTACCTCTCACTCCATTGGGGCTCGGGCACTCTGCCAGCCGTATCACAAATAATACTAGTTACATTATGAAATTGAGACATACTTTACTGATTAAATTGTTTGAGAATATTTGTACTGGTGATGCTCATTTGTTTTAAAACACAATACGCTATTATTTAAACATGGCGGCACAGAATACATAATAGTACAAGTGTGGTAGGTAATATTTATCGTGATAATTTAGCCTATGGATTTAGATTTCATTAGGGAAAACAAACAGAATAGACAACAAAGCGGCCAAGTGCGAGTCGGACTCGTACACGAAGGATTCCGTACCAATAAACACGTTTCTTGTATGGGGATCTCTTAAATTTTAAACTTTTTTTTTTTGTATAGCGGCCTTTGTAGTACACCCTCTGTGAAACTTCAAGTGTCTATCTATTACGGTTCAAAAGATACAGCCCTGTGACAGACGGACGGACGGACAGCAGAGCCTTAGTAATAACCCTTCGGTACCCTTTGGATACGGATCCCTAAAACGGGGCTAAAAATTTGGTGATTCCTATATGCTGGACTCTATAACCTAAGGCATTATTTAAAGTAGTCTTTAAGCATGAAAAATCTGAATATTATGGATCAACAGCTAAGAAAAGAGTGGCTTATTTTTGTCTGACTGGAACCCTTATCACACGTGTAATACATTCACAACTCCATTCGCGTTAGCGTTGACAACTCCATTCCCATTAGTTTCCATTTCATCACGCCAAAAGCAATCCAATATCGGTATACCATACCTGACAGACTGGCAAGCAGTTGATCGCCAATCAAAGACATTTCTCACTTCGTAATGGAAATACCGCAACGCTGGGAAGCCTTATTTGAAAGGGCTACTAATGCCTATTTTCACCAACACTAAACAAAAGCGCGCTGTTGGATTTTGAACGCTGGGCACAGGTGGTGAACGTTGAAAATCTAATAGCAAGCTGCAGGTGTCGCCTAGTTTTAGTGAAAACGGGTATAACCACCTCAACGCTGCTACGCTAAGCTTTTGGCAATCTTGAGCAACCTACCGTGTGACTTGACGGTCGGTTTCGGTACGGAATGAAGGGATTAAAGGCTCGGCAGACAGGCGCGACGCGACTGTGCGACGCGATTCTAGTAGAACAATTTCCATGGAAATTATTCTACTAACGTCGCGTCGCGCCTGTCTGCGGGAGCCTTTAGTTCCATTTACTCGAAGATAAACACTGAGGTCATGACTTGTGTTCGTTAATCGATAGTGAATGAAGGCTCGTACACACTGGCGCGACGCGACAGCGTACACAAAGGCAGCGCGTGCAGCGCGACGGACGGCGCCTTTGTGTCGGGCTGTCGCGTCGCGCCAGTGTGCACGAGCCTTTAGAAATAGAGAAGATGGCAAAACAGAGTAGGTATAAGATAAGGTCTGGGTACAATTGCGCGTGCCGCATAGGATTTGTAATACGTTAACGAGTTTCCTGTAGCTGAATAACCAAGGAATGCTGAATTTAAAACTCGATAACAATTTTTCAATAGACTCTAACTTAGTAAGGGTTAAGACTATAATTTCCATTTAAGTAAACCAATCTCTACATGATTGTTTGACTTCGGATTACTCGATTGCAACTTCTGCAACATTAAAACCCGCTCAGATTACTGACTTAGTTACAAACTTACTTACAATCTTTATATAACATCGTAATCTGATTTCCCAGCCAGCAATATGTTA
Organism: Griposia aprilina; assembly: GCA_916610205.1. Classification (NCBI taxonomy): domain Eukaryota; kingdom Metazoa; phylum Arthropoda; class Insecta; order Lepidoptera; family Noctuidae; genus Griposia; species Griposia aprilina. The sequence goes on along the minus strand of OU744304.1, from coordinate 13,063,787 downwards.
CGAAACTAGCATTACACACTAACAGAGTCATATAAAACTGTCTTCCAAGTTCACACAAATACGAGTATTAAAAGTAAGCTTAAACTTCGAATCATGCAGAATTTCTTCGCGTTTGCAAACTACCGATTTCTAGGATAACTTTGTTCATCGAACATTCCCGAAGTTTGCCGAGAAAGAATTTATAAAAGATTTCCCGCCAACTTATCAGAGACGCGGGTAGTCTGGCGAGTGTCACCTTGCTATGTGAACTTTTAAAGGGACTTCTTTTGTAGTAAACAATGGGTCGAGGGTTCATTAAGATGAATCCTCAGTTGTAGCCCGCCAAATTCAAAATTCCTTTTGTGGTTTTGCAAATTGCAGCTCTGTTTTACGTGGTTGTATGATGATCAAAATGCGATTCGTGACTGTACGAATAATGTAATATTTATTATACAAAGTTGATACGACAGAGGGGCTTTCCTTTAAACTGCTTATATTAGGTACCATTTTGAAGCTCTGTACCAAAAATCAATTAAATAGGAGCAGTAGTTTAATCGCAAATGATTTTTTTAAATTTTGTCCCGTTTGAACACGATGTATCTTTCTTAAACAGCTGATATGTCTATACGCTTAGGTCATGCACCTTAAAACGATAAATCTGAGTATAACCTACGATGCGTTGTTGCCGCTGTGACGCAAGTCACAAGTACAACCAAATATTTTCCCTAAAAAGATGGCAATGCAAACAAAGCAATAAATACACACACACTTGCACTTTCTTTACGAGAGTGACAATCATAGCAAAACATCCCGCGCGAAAAAGAAATAGAAATAGGTCAGTGAGTTGCTATTGCATCCTAGATCCTTGCGGTCGGTAAGTGGGGCTTCTAAAAAACTTGTTTTTCAGTGCGCCGACGCTATCCATTCGGAACGTACTTATGTTACGTAACACGGAAGCTCCTGCACCGCTTTTGTTTTGTCGAACTCGCGCGCCGACAATTGTGATTTTGTTTTGTTATTGTGATATGACACTAAATAAGTTTAAAACAGTATTTCGTTTTTTATTGTGCCAGGACACGTAACTTGGGATTACTTATTATTATTTAGTGTTAGTGTTTTTTTTTGTGATTGACTGCTTTCATTGTGATACGACACGTAATTAAACTTTGGTTGTGTGTGTGTGTGTAATTAAAGTGGCCACCACGATCTCCAGACCTCACTCCCATGGATTTCTTTTTGTGGGGGTACATTAAGGGTGAAGTGTATGCCTAAGAGGTTAATACAATTGTGGAACTAAAAAATAGGATTATTTTAGCATTTTACAAATTAAAGTGCTTAGCGAGGGACAGTGATTTAATTAGAAAAATAAATAACAATATTCTCCGTCGGTATAATTTGTTCATTAATGTGAATGGAGGACACATCGAGAATTAAAAAAAAAAGTGTTTTTATTGTGCGCGTATTTCAAAACCTTACATAACATAAAAGCCAGCGCGAGCGGAGGCCTAAGCCGCCGCCCGCGCCAATGCGGCCGCCCGCTTTGACACGACATAACACACGCCGCGCTCCGGCGCGCGCGCGACGTTGCCGCTTTGTTACCTAGGTATCTAAGGTCAGTTAAATTTCTTTACAAAGGGTGGTTGCGTTTTACTCTGATTTGTAAGCTATTTAGTTTGTTTGAAACAAAAAAAAACTAATTTTTGGTGCTTTTTATTTTTATACCGTATCGAATTAATACTAAACATGTATAGTATACGTAGTGTAATTTAATGCCCCTCTGTCGTATCAACTCTGTATAATAAACATCAACTGCATATTTATTGAATAATAATCATAAATTTCTAAAGTTTCATGGGATCCACCTAAGAATTTTTCAGAATATGAAATATCTTAGGTGGAAAAAAATTCCAAAGTTTAACGATTGATATGAAATTGATGATTATTATTCAATAAATATATCATTATTACAGTCACGAATCCCATTTTGATCAACATACAATGTAAAACAGAGCTGCAATCTGTAAAAAATCATATAATAATAATCTTTATTATAATAAAAAACAGATTGCAATATATGTAATAGTTTTTACAAAGTGGGTAGTAACATTATTTTTAATCTCTACAATCAAGTGGGTGACGTGCTGCTCTCGTTGCTACGCTATGAAATAGCCTATATTAAGGAGTAACAGTGCCGATCCCCTCTAAAAAAAACTGAAGAACATTTAAATTTGGCGGGCTACAACTGAGGATCCCCCTTAATGATCCGTGAAATCGTACACATGAGTGATTTGTGAAAGTAGAATTATAATGTCTATCAAGACTGAATATGCGGAATTGCAGACCATAATTATTTATTTATTTATTTTGGATCGCCAACAGAGGCTACACAATAACATGCATGTTAACCAACACAGGGACAAATAACAGTGTGCGCCTCCAATTACAGGAGACCACATCATTCACTTAATAACTAGGTAGGTACAAAAAGTTTGACACGGTAAAACATCAAAATACAATCATACAAAAAAAATATACAAATTACATAGCAACAAATTCAAAAATACAAATTCAAAAGATTAAAAAAATAATTCAAAAATATAAAATAAAATAAAAAATACCATAGATGTCAAAGGAAATCAATAACAAAATATTATGCCTAATACACTCGAGAGCAATGAATCCGGGTCACTTAAAGAATGTTAAAAATCTCGGAAACTAAAAATGATAGGTTAATGCAATAAATTGTATTTAATAGACAATGTAATACTCCTTAAATGAAAGTAAAAAAAATATGAGTCACCATACATTTTATTAACACAAAATTACATAAAGAAAAAAACTGCTGATCTCTCCTTAAAACAAAAATAGGAAACATGAAATTTTTGAACTTTATTACGATTTTCTTGAATTTTAATACTTCGTATTGCCTCCTCGTGCTTCCATTACTGCGTTTACGCGGTTTGGCATGCTGTACACCAAGTTCCTTATACGATTTTGGGGAATATTCTCCCATTCCTCTGTGAGAGCAATTTTGAGCTCACGAAGCGTGATTGGGGGAGGGTTTCGTTGTTTTACGCATCTGCCTAGCTCGTCCCAAGCATGCTCGATCGGGTTGATATCCGGGCTGCGCGCTGGCCACTCCATACGAGTAATGTTCATCTCTTGAAGGTAGTCATTCACAATCCTACCTGTATGAGGTCGGGCATTGTCATGCATAAATATAGCATCCTCACCTAAATTGACCATAAATGGACCAACGTGATCATTGAGGATTTCTTCCACATATCTTACGCTAGTTAAAGAGCCGTTTTCTATGATCACCAACTCTGTGCGACTTTCAGAAGAAATTCCGGCCCACACAAGTACAGACCCACCACCGTAGGCTACTTTTTCTTCGATGCATGCTTGCTTGAATCTTTCCCCTGGTCTTCGATACACTCTGTGTCTTCCATCGTGCTTGTAGAGCATACATTTTGATTCGTCGGAGAACATAACTTTTGACCAATCTTCAATACTCCAATTTACGTGGCTCTGGGCATATCTTAGTCTTGAAATACGATGCCCACGCTCCAGTTTAGGGCCGTTTGCAGGTCTAAGGGGTTTTAAGTTAGATTCAGCAAGCCGACGTCTTACTGTCCATGCACTTGGGTTACTTCCTCCGAGGCGTCGAAACTGATTTGTGAGTTCAGTTCCTGTGAGAAAGCGATTTCGAAGCATGGTGTTCACCAAGTATCGGTCTTCTCGTGCTGTGGTACACCTGGTTCTGCCCGTTCCTGGTCTGCGTAGGTTAGAACCAGTTTCTTCGTAACGTCGGAGAACTCTTTGTACTGTTGACAGCGACACACCGACAGTCCTGGCTGTATCGCGCTGACTCCGGCCGGTTTCCAGCATTGTAAGTATTCTGGTGCATTCTTCAGGCGTAAGCGACATAATTTCAGCTTGAATAATGAATATAGAGCACTATCAACATGGTTTATGTACCCACATAAATAACAGATTACAAACAAAAGCAAAACCAAATGCTGTAATTTCGTAGTTCCATCTTCGAAAGTGGCCCTTTTTCAAATTTTATTTTTTTATGATATAACTTTACAATAACTAAGAAGTTTTAATACCTTCATTTAAGGAGTATTACATTGTCTATTAAATATAATTTATTGCATTAACCTAGCATTTTTAGTTTCCGAGATTTTTAGGATTCTTTAAGTGACCCGGATTCATTGCTCTCGAGTGTATTATGCTATACAGATTGATGAAATAAAACCAAGCAGTCGGCACATCAGCATGACGTCTGCAATTAATATAAGTTAACAGTTTTCAGAAAGTTATTCTCCTGGCAAGCCAGCAGCTTCTAAACTTCATTAAGGTAAAGTTACCATTCCTTAAAATACACTAAAGGAATAGCTTGACTCAAGAGCAATGTTTCCCCGAGAAGCATTGAATCAACCAATACTTCGTATTGAGTTAATTTCAATTTTTTTTTTTTAAACTTTGCCTCTCGCTAGGAATTTCTCCTGTATTGTGGGTGCGTTTACAAACATTCAACCTCACATACACAAACAGCCAGAACCGGAACAACTACCTGTAGATCATACAAATATTTGTTCCGTGCGGGAATCGAACCCGCAACACGCAACGCAGCAGTCAATCGCAACCGTGCCGCCAAACAACATCATTAAGCATATGAAGAGTTCATTGCCATAACAAGTAAAGTTAAATAGCAAATATTATCAACTCCATCACGAAGGAATTCGATTAGTAGCTGCATTGTTTTTCCGAATTAACTTCACCAAGTACAGTCGCCAGCACATCAAGTTACCACAAACTGTCAGATTTTATCATTCGATTTTGAAGTGAACCAGCAACATTTTAAGGTTTAAAATCGTTTGGAGAATTTTTACAGTGTCGTGTAGGTTGACCTACTGGCTACTGTACCTTCTAAATGGAAAAAGGAATCGAGACATTGGAACTTGGAAGACATTCCCAAGTTTTAAAGTCGCTGGCGAAATGAGTTGGAAAGTAACGACTAGATAGCGAGCCGTCCTTTTAGCGATTAAGACTTAATCTAAATGTTGGAGGAAATTAGATTCAAAGCAGAAAACAGCTTATTTTCAGAGTTTGCTTGGTGCTGTACCTAGGTTTATATCGTTTATAACCCGCACTTCGCCCACGTGTTTATTGAAGTGAAAACTTCTTTAGGCGCGTTGAGCACTTTTTGGGTGACCAAGAATCATGGAACTCGCGTCATCGTCACCGAACGCTTTCCATGAGCTATAAGTATACTGTGTATACGTGTACTTTTTGGGTGAACAAAAAGCGTGAAACTCACGTCATCGTCACCGCACGCTTCGACGATACAATTCACAAGTTACTTAGTTTACCCTTCTATCGTAAGTCCCCAAAGACTGCCCCGCATTTTTTTTTTTTACAAAACTAATTCTTGTCCGCGGCTTCGCCCGTGTGGATGCCGGAAACTATCACACGGGAACGTACTACCGGGATAAAAAGTATCTTACGTGTTAATCCAGGTTATAAACTACCTGTTCCAAATTCCTGTTCAGTAGCTTTTGCGTGAAAGAGTAACAAACAAACATCTATCCTCACTAACTTTCACATTTATAATATTAGTAGGATAGAATATATCCTAAAGCATCGCATCGCATCGTCCGTGTTATTACTTAGCGTTCTTTCTGACTTTTCCTTTTTTTACTCAGATCCTAAGGGTCGTAGCGTGATGTCTTCCTCAAAAACTGGGCAAAGTATCAATAGCAAAAATATTTTTCTAATCCGATTGATTCCAGATTCCAGCGTGTTCAAACAAACACTTTTCAGCTTTATTATATTAGTATAGATTATCGTCATTTTAAACGATAAAGAAACTAAGAACTAGTTAGTAAATTAATAAAATTAAAATCCATCTGCAGCAGAAAGTTACCTGTCAAATAGCAAGCAGTAAGGCTCTCGTAAACAGGCAAGACGCGACTCTAATAGAACAATGTCTAAGAAAACTTCATGGAAGTTGTTCTACCAGAATAGACGCACCGCCGTCGCGTCGCGCCTGTCTGCGGGAGCCTTTAAATCTTAAGTTGTATCGGGTTCATCTGTGAGGATATTTTAATAGCAACTCGGGACTTTAAAAATAATGGTAATAAGCTCGCCCACTTCTATAAAGGACTAAATATCGTCTTAAGCAAAACTTACATTTGCTCTCTACCTGTCTTCGGCAAATTCAGATGAAATATTACATAACATAACATCACGCCTGCTTTCCCCGAAGAGTATGGCAGAGGTGTACCTATAGTACACCCACATTTCGCCAGTTATGTTTAAGTCCCATGTAATAGGGGGCGAGCCTATTGCCATCAACCGGGCACAAATCCTGACTCCGGGCTGCTACTGAGAAATCATAGCTGGTAAAACTCAATAACACTTTGCCCGACCTGGAAATCGAACCCTGGACCTCATGCAGCATTAACGCTTGCGACCACTAGACCAAAGAAGCAGTCCTATTACTGAAAAATTACTTAGTTTTATATCAACTTCTCCGAAAAATCCCATCGAACACTAATAAAGAATGATCGATGAAAAATCCCGTAGAAGTGAATGCCATAAAACTCGATTGTTCTCGTCAAATCAAGCGTCCAAAGAGCCGTAAATTCGCATCGTGTTACGCAAACTGCATCATGAATTTGACGCGAAAGGGTGAAGATACGCTTCACGTCTTACCATAAAATAAATTCTCTTTTTTTGCGTTGGACATTGTTGCTGACCGCCCAATCTAGGCCCTCGATGGTCATACCCAAAAGGGTCTAATATAAAGATTAGGTAAATGATTTTCTCTCTGACTTTTGCTTCATATCAGTCTTTATCTATAGAATTCTAGATATTTAAGTCGACCCACGATAAGTGGTTGGTAATTCGTTTTCCGCACTATGCGAGATCCTTTTTTCTTTCATTTCAATTTTAATTCTTCACTTTAATTTATTGACACAAACATTGATGATGACGCAACCAATATTTTGTAACAATATTTTTGATTTTAAAGTTTCTATGGAGTTTCTTGCCCGTTCTTCTCCATAGGCACCTACTACGATTTGGAATAGGCGTATTTCTGACTGACCGACTCCTTGGAAATTCAAAAGTGACTGTAAATGGTTTAAGAGGCTTACAAGAGCTAAAGCGCGGTCACTGTCGGATTGCATAGAAAAGAAAGAGACGCGCGATGACACAACGCTGGTAATTTATTGCACAAAAAGAAACAATTATGGATTTACAAAAAATCTATTCATTGGACTAAAAAATTAAAACACTACGACTATTACGTTAGTATGTTACTTGTAGAATAATCTGACAAAAAAACTGAAAGTTAGCATGTATATTAGTATGGTTTTTAATCGTTAAAATATTTAGAGGTATCTTCGTGATTTTGTTCTATCATATCAAGTTAATTGTATTATATTTTCAACACACTATCTAACTAGCATAGATCCAGAAGAATATCATATATTTTTCTAATTTTGTTTACTGCAGTGGATCTTATATTTTAGGCATTACAAATTTGCGTTTAGGTCATGTAGTCCCCTTAATTGAAATAAATGCTTTGAGTTTCAGTTTGACAATCACTCCCATAACGCCCCCCCCCCCCCTAAATTACACCCCTACCATTACCGTAAAATTAATTAAAAATATTTCAATATCGGCACTAGATACGCTCTCCAATCCCATTCGACCCGTAACCGAACGCTTCGCAATTTAATATGACTCTGTAGAATAAATATAAATCATGTGTGAAATCGTACACGTGTAGGCCACCCCTGTTTTCGTCAGTAGGGGTGTGCACGCATTATTCGTGAGACCAGAGTTCTCCAACATTTTTAAACGCACTTGCTCTATTTGTGGCGCTGCAATTCTTTGTACGTCCTGCGCGCAAACGGTATTATTTTTTACAAGGGACTGTATTTCCGTTTACTGCATACAAACGATGGTGGTTATACGTACGGAAATATAAGAGCCAGACTCAGTGAAAAAGATGCCGTGACGCCAGTGACGAAATCTGCTTGAATATGTAAAAAAAGTTGAGAGAATTATTTAATACCCTTTTGCCCTTCGGTCTTTCAGGATAAAAAGATTTTCTGTTTGAAACAAAATAGGTTTACGAAACGCGACTTGGAGTAGGAGGTAGGTACAAAGAAATTATTAAAAGCAAACTGGATGTTTGTGAATTCCATATTTCTGTTTTTTTTTTTAACTTTAAACGTTATGTGCCATTATGCAGCCGATGCATTCTGTCATGACAGAACTAGGTACTATTTTCGCTTCTCAAAAAGCAAATGTATCAATCAATCATCCACATGTTCAGAACCGCTGCTAACCTCTCAATGGGGTTGCATCGCATCATCCAAGTGAAATAATAGACTAAACCATACATCATAATGTCATAATGTGAAACATAATGGCACACAATGGTTTTAATTAATTAAAGTAAGCTCGCGTGATGTCGCCCCTTGCCGTGAGGAACTAAAATAAATATGACTAACATATGGTTAGTTGTATAAAATTATTATATTTCATATGAAACAGTAATTTCAGCCAGTAATTGTTTCAGTGCAGGTCAAGGATTTACTCATAGAAACTAGGAATATTATTAAGCATTGCAAGCATTAGGGTTACACCTACAACGCCAAGCCCAGTGTCTTGGCGAAATCGACATTGTACACAACGCACATCACATCACACCATATTATCATAATACGCTGCACGAAAACTTTTTTTTTTTTTGGTGTTTATTACCCGACTACGGGAAAGCCAAAAGGAAGGGTTATGATTTTTTTAAGTTTTTTTTTTAATATTTTGTCTTATGTTATTGTTTCATTGTTTTGCATATACTGTTGTGGGAAATCCTGATATTCACGGCTTAGGGAATCCTAGTATGCGCTTTTGAAAAAGTAACTTTTCGTTTTTTGAACAAAGTTCCTCATCACACGTACACACACACACAACTCTTTCTGCACACATAGAAAAAGACAGACCTAAAAAAAAAAAAACGCCCGTTCTGACACTTACTGTTTTCATTTATTTACACTCAAACGTTTGTAATTTATTTCACTGTGCCTGGTGATTATTACATCATGGGGGTAGGCAGAAACTACAGAACGCCACCTGCTACGATCCTTACATACTCCTTTTGCCTCGTTTACGTTCATACATCTGGTCATACACGCACGCTGGTTGCGAGTACCTACGCACCTGACCTTTCTGAAGAACATCACCAATAAGGTCACTATACGTCCCCTCCCAGCGTTTCCACGTTTCTGTTATATTATTTTATTTATTTATTTTCCAACTTACATCTATCATTACAGGGTAACCTAATGCGATAGTTTACGCGTGTGTCAGTGTGTGTGTGTGTGTGTGTGTGTGTGTAGTGTACTTATATATTATAATTTTATATCTGACGATTCAATCCAGATTTCATTACCTTCAACGTATCTAAGTCAGTATTTGGAGTTACCAAAGGTTGGATTACATAAAAAAAACAGTCGATTATAATAAATTAATAGCATACCCACTTTATCTTGGTAGGCCCATAAATAAAGAAAAGCCACTACCAAAAGAACTGTCCCCCTGTAGATAATTTCATTATACTTACAACGCTATTTTGATAATAACGCTGTATTGTGAGCACTCTGAATCAATAAAGATAGAACTACCCACATCATTACATCACCATTTTGTATGTAATTAACACGAAGTATGTACCTACTAAACACGCATATATCACGAATTACATAAGCTTTAGTATACATTTAGATTACATTTCAACTAGTCGTGTGATTTACAAGTTATTAAAGTCAAATGATTTACGTTACATTCGAAAAGTGGCTTGGTAGGTTGACATATTATATGTCGTAGGCAGATTGTATGATGAATGTACATACGGCGCCGCTATGTAGTAGTAGGTAACTACGATAAAGCTTTATTTCTCGTCATGTCTAAAGCTTGAGATTCCTAGCAAAACGGTTACCATCTATCGTCTATAATAAAAATGTTTGTTTGTTTGTCCTCTATGGACTCCGAAAGGGCTGGACCGATTTTGATGAAACTTTGATGAGTTTTTTTTCATACGCCCGCGAAGGCTTAGGGGTAGGGTAGGGTAGGGTTAGGATATCTGGCAGCTATACCCTAAGTCATCAATTCAGATAATTTAAGTAAACAAAGAAATGTCATTGTCAAAATGACAGGACAGTGGTACAAAACAATTTAATATTAAATTTTTCTATCTTTTCATTACAGTTAACTATTTATACGAGCTATGCAAACAAAATATCGTAGCCGAACAGTGTTTGTTCTGTGTCGGAGTCGCGGCTTATTATCATCATAATCAGCCCTTTTAAGTCCAAGTTAAAACAAGGAAATATAACAACTAACAACAAGATGAAACAGTTAACACGATGATAATAAAGCACAATTAACAAAGACGCAGCGAATAGTATTATCCGGGAAAAGAAAACGAATGTTGTGAAAAGACGCGACTTTGTAATTATGTCAAACGAAATTTGAGAATGTTGGGAACTCCGGTAGTGTTACCAGTATCATAAAATATTTTATACCACAAAATTTTCTTTTTTTAATAACTTTGTTTAAAACCGAAAACTTATAAAAATTAACACGGTATAATAATTTTTTAATTATTATTTTAAAAATCAGAACTTAAAAGCAAATCTAACCTTGTTTTCCACCATTTTATGTGAATTACCATTAAGACGATATTTTTTTGATCTGTTATCACATTTGTTTACATAAATTATCTGAATTGATGACTTAGGGTATAGTTATTTCTATTATACCGGTCGTCATGAAAATCTGTAATTTTCACCACTATTTGACATGAAGGTGTTAAAAAGCGCTCTGTATTTGGAGAGAAGTTATTGTGTGACCGTTCACAGCTGTCTTAGGAAACCAAAGCTTAGTTCCGGGCTATTTGGAATCGGCGAAATATTTTTCTTTTCCATTGTCCTCTATCATTCACTCTTTTTTTTTATTGCCGAATGGTCCTGCTCTTGACGTCTTTTCGTTCATATTGTCCATAACTCATACGATCCTTTCATATTTACGGACTTACGGCATAACGCACGCTACAGTAACAAGGTAAGTAATCAAACCTTTTTACAATACAATATTGTGTACAACTAAAAAAATCAATCCTCACATTCTTGCTCAAAAAATTAACTATACCATCCACACCTACCCACCATTGATATCAATTATAAAACCACTCTCTGCTCCGTGTAGCTACCCACAAATAATAACATTCGTATAGCGAGGGTAGTTTTCACTCGGCAAGCCACGATCGATTATGGGTCTCGCCATAAATTCGCGGGAAACGACCTAAGTACAGTCGCCAGCAGGTCAAGCTACTCGAATCTGTCAAATTTCTCCAAACGATTTTAAACCTTAAAATCTTGATAGCTTTAAGTTCAAAATCCAATGAAAAAATCTGACAGTTTGTGGTAACTTGATGTGCTAGCGACTGTACATGTCGCTTTTGAAAGAATTGGTCTGAGTTGATGAAGGCATCTGTAAAATTGGTTTATTTGGGAAACGTTGTATAACACAAAAGTTTTACGAAAAAATGGATTAAATTTTACAAGAAAGGTCTCCGTTACTTCATAATGATCATTGAAAATAAACATGTGACTACGTACAACATAGGTATAAGAATATATTTCTATGAGGTACATTTTCTGTATATAATACAGGTTTTACCTACAACAGACACCAGTCTCTATCAAGGTGAATCCTCAGATGTAGCCCGCCGAATTAAAATTTTCTATTGCAGCTCTGTTTTACGTCGTATGTTGATCAAAATGCGATTTGCGACGGCAGAAATGATATATTTATTTAATATTAATCATAAATTTCATATCAATCGTCAAACTTTGGAAATTTGTTCCGCCTAAGAATTTTCATATGAAATATTCTAGATTTTGTATTGTATTTTCAAAATAATAAGATTTTTTTTAAGTGTGATCTCAACATGACCTAAAGAACAATAAGCTTTATCTTTTGATATAACTTTTACATGGTTTCATGATAGAATCTTTTCAAGGTACATACACGTTGTCATCTTACTGATTTGTTTTGATCGAGCCAGTTCTTATAATTCACGTTTCTGCCCTCACACTGCGCTTGATCGCATGTTCAATTTTCTTAATATTTTTTTGCGTATCATTTACATTTGTGTTCTTGATTATGAGAGAACAATAAAGAATATTACTTTGCTAAACGGTGGAATGATGCCCAAAGAACACTTTGGTGAAAATAAAGTCCACATTCGATGATTGACAGAATTCGAGAAAACGATGCAGTAAATAGAAAGTACCCAACCATACTTAATATTATAAATTCGAAAGTGACTGTCTGTATGTTACCTTTTCACGCCTAAACCACTGAACGAATTTCGATAAAATTTGGCAAGGAGCTAGATGGCATCTTTTTGTCCCGGTAGCACGTTCCCGTGGGGTAATTTCCGACATGCAAATGAGCGAATCCGTGGGCAGAAGCAATTCTAATTATAAAAAGAATAGTCAGAAAGATAACCCTAAATACACTCATTCAACCTTCATTGTGGATCATAACCCCACTATCAGCCATGCAACTTGGAGCTGATACAGTCTGTCGTGCCTTTATATCAATTTAGCATTATTCATAACTACATACCTACTACAGAGCAATGAGTGCTGTGACCCGGAAATCTGTATGAAACGACCGATAGATTGTCCGATAATGGGCCGAATCTATTGTCAGTTAAATTAGCTATCAATTATTATACATACTACTAAACCGGTCAAGTGCTAGTTGGGCTCACATAAAAACCATTCCATGTTTGATAGAATGTGCAATTGGTATTTAATTTAAATCCAAGTGCCTGATAACACCAAATCCAGACCTATGTTTTGCTAATTTGGTTGGCATATACGAATCAAGACCAGGGATTGAAAAGGTTCCTAAAATACCGGTTTGTAACCGGTAATTTACTGGTTCCGTTACTAGTACCCGAGCCGGAACAGGAATCTATACTGGAACCTTTATTTTTCCGGTTGTTCTTCAAAGCCAGTCCGAACGAGTTCATACGATGCCGCTCAGCGCAGGACGAAGCTTTGTACGATAGCGGCGAGCTACGGGCGGCCGCCGTCGGGTGAAGAGGTTGGAGTCTTTGTGAGAGGGGAGAGGGGTACTTTTGCTTTGGTAGTACATGTGGTAGTTCTTTCTTAAAGAACCTTTAAATCGGATGGTACGGAACCGGTATATTGAACACGTTATTTGGAACCAGGACCAAACCGAAAGCTGAACCGGAACCGTACCTAAAAAAAGAACCTTTTTAAGAACCGAAATGAAGAACCTGAACCCTAATTCGTACCAGTTTTCAATCTCTGATCAAGACTGCCTCGCTGGTCTAGTGATCTTACGCGCTACAGCTGAGCATGAGGTCCTGGGTTCGATTCCCAAGTCACTCAAAGTGAAATTAAACTTTATCCATCAGTAATTTCTCAGTGGCAGCCCGGAGATTTGTGCCCGGTTGATGGCAATAGGCTCGCCCCCTATTACATGGGACTAAAACATAATTGGCGAAATACTAAGGCTCTACCTAACCCTTCTGGTATGACAGGCTTTTTGTTATGTTATAGGAATCAATTCTGCTTTCATCATTATGCTCCTGCTCTTATTCCAATTTATTTGAGGTCGGAGCAGTAATGTCATATCTCTCAGCTGTCATCTTAGGATCTAATCAATTGCTGCCCATAATATCATCTTTCGCACAACACATCTATTGTTTCTTCGGCCACCGCATACTCTTTAAGTCATGAACAATCAAAACTTTTCTCATTATGTCCATTATAACTTCACTAGTACCTTCTGTCTAGCCTTTCCCCAACTATGCTTGGGGTCGGCTTCCAGTCTTAACCGGATGCAGCTGAATACCAGTATTTGACATGGAGCGACTATCTATCTGACCTCCACAATCCAGTAACTAGGTAATACGATACTCCTTGGTGAGACTGGTTGTCGGACTTTCGGGCTTCTGACTACCGGTAACGATTGTCAAAGATCTACAAATGACAGCCGGGCTAACGGTTTAACATGCTTTCCGAGGCACCGAGGGGTCTTGATATGTAATGGATGGTCACCCATCCACGGACCGACCTCGGCAAGCGTAGGTTGCGGCTGTTACTATTTAGCCACAAGCGAGATTAGATCGAACTTTAATAGCAGTCATTAGTAAGCGCCTACTTAGGAATTCATCTTAATAAAACATTCAAAATTTGGCCATGCTCCATTCCGCTCATTTAACACTCATCAAAGAGAAAAATATTTAAAGGAAGCAATAAATAAAATCCTTTCGAGATAATTTTCATGAAAGCTAATTAGAGTCGGAGTTTCAACGTCCATTAACGGAATTACTGGCGTTCCCCTTCTTGAATCCTTTAAAAATGTTTGCGTTTGCAGGCGAAACTTGCAGGGGTTTTAAAGGGCGACCGTCCCCTTCCGTATTGAATTCTACTTTTTATGGCGTTTTGTACGCGTGTGTGGTTCTAACGGTAGCGGTAGGGGAGATGACGTAGCATGTGTCGTAAATAATTTTGGTTCCCTTTTTTGGGAGTATAGTTCAGAAAGTGTGAGAAATGTGACTTACGAATACAGAACTACAGTGGGCCTAAAATGGACGCTTTGGCAGAATCATATTATAATCTGCGTACAATTATTATCCCGGAATTCATCTGTTTGACAGTTTTGTATGAAGTTTCGTAAAATGGTCCACAAATTATGCATTGCTTTAATGAAGTCTAATGTCAAATAGCAGCTGTCAGACAGATGAATTGCGGGATATACGAATCGTACGCAGATCATATTATTATGATTCTGCCAAAGCGTCCATTTTAGGCCCCCAGAAGTGATGTCAGTTTTTGAGGAAATGCAATTATGAGAAACAATTGAACACGATTCCCCGCATTCTACACGTATACAGGGTGGCATGGATATCGACGCACAACCTGTTATTATAATGGATTCAGTACATGTTACTGGACCACCTGCGTTAAAATATTTCTTCGGTAATAAAAACAAAAAAGCTGTTGCCTACCAACACCTACAACTGCAATAGGTACCTACGCGGTGAAAATGTATATAACATTTTTTTTTTTAATATCGACGTATATTTTCAAAGCAAGGGGTTCCAGAATCATGTACTGACTCCGTGATAACAGGTTGTGCGTCGATGTCCCTGCCACCCGGTCCGGTACATTTAAGTGAAGGAGTTCTTATTGGTGGAACTTTATTTAATTTAAAGGTACCTAGACGCTTTGCATAACTAAGTTAATGTAATCTAAATTTCTCAAACCTAAGAGAGATTGTAGGCCGAGTCGTTTCTGTAGTTTGGGTAAATTGCTTTTAGATAATGTCAACAACATCCCCATAATGTTAGCAAAAGTTCACCTACTGAATTTCAATAGCCCCGCATTACTTACAGTGAACTTAAACATAACTGTTACTGGCGAAATGTGAGTGCTCCTCTGCTTAACCCTTCGTATCGATCGACAATTCGAAACTATGTACAGTCGCCAGCAGGTCAAGCTACACGAAACTGTCAAATTTCTCCAAACGATTTTAAACCTTAACATGTTAATTATTACGTTCAAAATCGAATGAGAAAATCTGACAGTTTGTGGTAACTTGATGTGCTGGCGACTGTACAGTACAACTTTTTTCTTAATGTCCCTCGGGAATCATCGCATTTCTGAATACAAAAGAATGCTAATTTCCATGCCCATCAATTATTAGATTTATCGTATATAATAATTTGAATTCAGAACTAAGTACTTTATTGTTGTTTTAAACAAAACAACAATAAAGTAACAAACGGTTACCTCATTTGACATCCATCACATTCCTCATTTTAGTGTCACGTTGTCAGTTTATTTCTTTACAGTATGTTTTAATTATTTGTATATAGGCACCTTGTTTTTATCTATATTATTCATGTAAGTAATTAGTTATCATCTAATTACGCTTTTGGGTGTTGTGCTACGTCTTTTAGGTGTATAAATGGTTTTTCTATCTATCTTGAAAATAACCTGTCTAAGTGAAAGCTTGGCAGCCATATTTGATTTCATTTACTTTAGCGCTGAGTTTCTGGAATGATAACCTGAGATTTACTTTGTAGATGAAATTTAACTCCTTTGAAAACCTTGGTGCCTTTTACTTACATGGTTCAGATTAAAATGTTTGTATATTGACTAGCTGTGTGCAGTTTGATTCAAAACGACATAGTGTGTTTTTGATACGAGAATAACATATAACTTGCAAGCAAATGTGGGGCCATACTTTTGGTAATTTCTCTCAATACACAACTTTTTATGATTTTGGCTGTCGACTATCAGTTTCTCCTTACAAATCTATAATAATAATCAAAACATCAAATGAGTATATTGCCGTCTGGGACATCAACTGAAATTATCTACTCTCACATCGTAAAATTCGAATTAAAAACTTCAAATCGAGTTTATATTGACATACTTTATAAGCACAATACCGAAATTTCAAAATAGAATCATAATAAAACACATTTTCTCTAAAAAAATAATGTTAAAAAATATTTTTTTACCAATACAATACAGGGCAAATCCAAGAAGTTAATATCACCAAGGAGTTTCCATCGATTATTTTTTTCTAATGGAACGCATACGCGTGGCGCGCCTTATGTAAAGCATTACAAAAAAGTTTTGATTCCAATTTTTACTTGTCTGTGGCAGCGCCCGCTTTAGCGCATGCGTGGTGATGTGCTTACTGGATTTTGGCGCTATTCATACGTTTTGTTGTAATGAGTTTCGTGGGAAACATTAATCTTTTATTTAGTAGGTTCAATCCAAATGTATCAGAGTAGATGAAGTAGTGTGTATGAAACTGCACATAACTAGGTATTAAAACACTCGTCTGATACTATTAAAAACTTTGTCTACGGCTCGGTTTTTAAAGACACTCTCGTGTTTTAATACCCCTCATTATGCAATAGCTTCATAAACTAGTATTAATATACTACGATTCTATGACATAACCTTCCTCAATTTAAATCAAAACCGCCAACAACAGTCCTTCGTTTTTCTTTTGTTTATCGACATTAATTTGTCTGGTCTATTCTGCCAAAATTATTCGAACTTGTACAGTCCACAAATAGCCAAACAGTGACTCATTTCAATGCAGGCTATAAAACTAGTTAGCCACAAAACTACAGTCGCAGCTAGAAACTGTATTAATTTTCGCAATAGTAGCTGATCACTTGATCCGATATCTTGGGATACCGAATGCTGACAATCTATTCGATACGGTCCAGTTACCGTGCCGTAGGGACATGAGAACTTTGAGGCAGATATCAAATAAATGTGAGTGTTTTGAATTATTAAACAGTTAGCTGGGAACTTGTTATTATGTAGTGCAATGCTATTTATTATAAGTTTTTAACAGACAGCTTATCATAAAATCACGACGTCAAATTACGCGTTCGAAATTTACACCTACCGTTGACACCGAAATAAAACTTTACAATTTTCATCATAATTTAATTTGCTACAATTCATAAAACATTTAACAAGTTATTTAATTTGATTACGTACTTAGGTTCCGGTAATATTATAACCTCAATCTTTGCTGAACAATGAACGCTCTTTAAAACTACACTTTTTTATCGAACAGAAAACCATAACAATCATAACATAACCTTTCCCAACATATTCAATATTGTACAAACCCAAAAAACACCATAATCTTTAAAAGAAAATCCGGGATTATCTCAAATTAAACAAACAATAACTGAGACCATCAACACATGCTTACAAGAAAACAATTCCGAGACAAATCATTAAGTTATATAGCCGTATTAAGAGCAACTACACAAACGGACGTTCTATAAAAGTACCAAAACATACTATACTGCACTTAAAACACTTAGCTGCCCCTTTTAGAAGCGCTATATTTAAAATGCGTTAGGAAAACATCCCACCCTTTGCTTTAGTATTTAAAAAAGTGGTGTGTTCGTGAAAGACTGATTAAGAAGGGGTTCTGTAGACTGATTATCAAGATAGTGTGATGTGTGTGTGTGTGTGTGTGGTGTGTGTTGATTTTGTTAGTTTTAAATGCTCCTTTTTTATTTTATGTTTTACTCTTTGTATTTCCTGTGCGTGTCCCAAATAAAATATTTTTCTTTCTTGTCTTTCTTTTTTTATAGAATCTCAGATTGTTGAAAAGCAGTACAATATTTTGTGTAAAAAAACTTAGGAAAACCTCATTAGTATAATTTTAGCAACATATTAATTGAACCAAGTGATGCAGTATCGGAATAATCTTAGGTACCAAGTCAGTTTTGTTTTACATGGAATCAGTTTTTGTAGGAGTTTTTGTTCGGAGAAAACTTAGGATTTTCCATTTAATGTGGAACCCTAAAAAGCACAATCCTCAAAGCACTCATTAACGCTTCACTTTAACGTTTGAGTACACTCGTACGTTTTTATTCGACCACCACGCGGTCTGTAAGCACCTCTTCTACGTGGCAATTTGCAGAAACCGCTTTTAATTGGAGATTTAGATTATGAAAGGAATTTCATAAATTAATGCTTCAGGGCCAAAACAAAATGGATGTCGCCCGAACTTCAGAGGTCAAGCACCATTTGAGGATGATAAAGCTGTTTTCCACTTAAGAGGTGCTTTAGGAGACACAAATTCTGGAAGCCCTTTTTGACCTCACTCTTGGGAATTATTATAATGTATTCTGAAGATGGGATTCGTTAGCAGACTTTGTTTAATGAGGGTTTTGTTCAGTAAGAAGATCCAGCAAAGCCCTTGTATATTCAAAACTCTGTATCTTTATAAGCACAGGACATCAATAAAAATATAGAAACTTGTAATTTCGATGCCGCTGCTTTCCACACAGAAGTGTGCTTACGGCTCCCAATGCAGTTATAAACAACAATTTTACATCACAAACAGAGGCTGCAAACATTTTGTAGATAAATTATACAGAGAACTTGAAAATTGAACGCGGGTCAATAGTAACAGGATAGGTATTCGTGCCGGCTGTACATTCGTGAAATATCGTGGTTTTATGTAAATTTCGACGTCTTGCTCCAACTCACACTGGTCCGTTCGCTGTTTATGTAAAATTTATTCAAAACGTACGCCGCAGCATGGAAACGTATATATTTTGTATTACATAACACGTGGTCATATTAATTAAGTTTCGGCTGGTTTGAAGGGTTTATTTTTAAGCGCGCTGCCCAAACGTAGGACACCGTAAACCGTACAGTTTTTTGTCGCACAGTTAGGCGTGTTGATACAAATTACAAGCCAGAAAAAAAATTAGTGTATTGTCAAAAGTTCAAAGAAAACACTTATTCTAAAATAATTCATAAAAAATAAACAGTAGCATGATAAAACAATCGTAAAACACAGCTCAAAAAATATATATTTTTCGTCGCATAAATTCTCAAAATGTTGAACGGAAAGTATCATATTTTATGTAATGATAATAAAGGGAATTCAATCAACTAAAGGCATAAGCATAATCAGCCTATAATATTCCCACTGCTGGGACACAGGCCTCCTCTCTGTGAGAGGGAATGGGCTGTAATCTACCACGCGGGCCCAGTGCGGGTTGGTAGATGTCACATGTCTTCGATTTTTTGGTTCTAGAACATGCCGGTTTCCTCACGAAGTTTTCCTTCACCGTTTTGAGAGCAGTGGTGATGAAATTACTTACACAAAGTAAAGCGCCTGTCTGGGTTCGAACCCACGACCTACAACTTGTAAGTCGGGGCCGATACCACTGGGCCATCACTGCTCATCAACTAAAGGAATACCTAAAATTTATCCCACTGAGCCGTGGATTTATATTTAATTTAATTAAAATTGCAAAATTACTTTTACTTTGGTGGTCATTCGATACAACTAATATCAAAAGCATCGCTGTTTCTAACCTTATTTGTTGTCGCGATGCGCTATTGTCCTTCGTTCGTCAGTGCTTCTTACCGCGCCTTAAGTTCTGTATTCTGGTATGTACTGAATGCTCTATTAATAGAGCAGTGGTGGCCCAGTGATAACGGCCCCGACTTACGAGTTGTAGGTCGTGGGTTAGAACCCAGGCAGGCGCTTTACTTTGTGTTAATAATTTCATCACCACTGCTCTCAAAACGGTAAAGGAAAATGTGAGGAAACCGGCATGTCCTAGAACCAAAAATTCGAAGGCATGTGACATCTACCAACCTGCACTGGGCCCACGTGGTAAGTTACAGCCCACTTCCTCTGGAAGACAGGAGGCCCGTGTCCCAACAGTGGGCTGATTATGCTCGGTTCAACAAACATTTAAAAAAAAACTCGCCAAGTGCGACTCGGACTCGCGCATGAAGGGTTCCGTTCCATTATCTATAAAAACGGCAAAAAATCACGTTTTTTGTATGGGAACCCCCTTACATATTTATTTTATTCTGTTTTTAAGTATTTGTTGTTATAGCGGCAACAGAAATACATCATCTGTGGAAATTTCAACTGTCTAACTATCACGGTTCATGAGATACAGCCTGGTGACAGACGGACGGACGAACAGCGGAGTCTTAGTAATAGGGTCCTGTTTTACCCTTTGGGTACGGAACCCTAACTAGGGAGTTAAAAAAAAGTCGACCATCGTTATACTACCCATTATTAGACCCGTGAAAATCCTTTTCAAATAATCATTTTAATTTCATCTGGAAACACTAGTTCTATTCCTAGACAAAACCCTACTTTCAAAGTTCTCCAAAACCCAACAATTTCTATTGCTATGCTACGTCAAATAATTCCGATTTTATCTTCCAGTATTCAGTGGTCAAAGCTGTTTCAAGGGTATTCCGATGTGTGGGCCGACAATACTAGTATTGTGTTCCTTGCGAATATCAGGCAACGCTTCAATGGCGTTTACCTTGTCGATATCGAGACCAGATTCTATTGAAAACGAGGCCTGGAGACGGTTACTGGTTTTCGAGACGGTAGTGTGTTTTCTTTGTTTGGGTAACGTAAGGTTTTAGTATCTATAAAAGCTTATGTGTCTAAGGGAGTATGTTTTTCTTTTGTTGCGTTGTATTTTGCAAGAGGATTTTATGTTACACTAACGACCCGCCCCAGCTCCGTATGGTTTCTACGACTTGACAAAACATCGAAATTTCATTATTATATATATGTTAGTTTAATATTAATTTATTATACACATAGACCTTCGAGACTAAATTCTCTTAATCATGGTGAAAACTACATCAACATCTGTTACGCAGTTAAGAAGAACAACCGGGATGCGTAGATGATTTATTTTTGTGCTCCCGTTGTTTGCTTATTTCGCTGTTTTGTGTTGCCTTAATTACATAACCCCTTCATTCAGAACTGACAATCAAGATATCATCAACTAATAACGAAAGAAATCCCAGTAAAAACCGTGATTTATTGCCATGAATAAGATATCCAACATCTAAACTAATACCCCTTCTAAATACCATATCAATTTCTGGCTACTTATCCTTTCTAACTCCATTCTAATTAATATCAACTCTAGGACCATCAATTTAGGATTCAGAACAGAGTGTCCGTGTTAATGATCGATTGGTATGTCGGGTTTGAAGGAGAGCGGCTCATCAAACATGCAGGCCTGTCTACCGGAGTGTTCAACGCTATTCGCCAGAATGTCTCAATCTGGGGAGCCATCTATTTAACAGATGATTAGTTTGAGACACTGAACATGTTCCGGCTCCTGCATTATTAAATGTGGAGCTATTAACGTAGTTAGGATGAGTTTTGTAAGATAGGGCGATTTCTCGAAAGTCATTTGGTTTTTGTGAGGTAGGATTCTGAATAATATCAAGGATAGTGTGCAAATCTAGCACTAGCTCCGGCAGATTCTAATACAAAATGCGTGTGTGTTTACAGTATCAATCTGCCAAGTCTTAACAGAATTATGTTGGGGTCGGCTCCAAACGGATGTAGCTGAATTCGAATACTTCACATGAAGCGACTGCCTATCTGACCTCCACAGCTGAGTTCCTGGGTAACTCTATACCCTAAGGTAAGACTGATTGTCAGACTTTTGATTTTCTGATTACCCGTAACGACTGTCAAAGATCTTTGAATGGCAGTCGGGACCAACGGCTTAACGTGCCGTTTCGAGGCACGCAGGGGCTCGATATGTAATGGATGCTCACCCATCCACGAACGACCGCGGCAAGCGTAGCTTAACCTTCGATTGACCCGTGCGGCTGTTACTGTTTAGCCACGAGCCTCGTGTTTTCAGTAGATTTTCAAATAATACTTTTATAAAGAATACAATCATGTTTAGATCTTCTCCATTTGCCGCTTATATTAGCCATTACATTCTTTGACATCTAATTTTAGACCGCTTTTTAGCCCAGCATCCCACACATAAAAGATTTTTTACTCCCAAAACCTACCTGGAAATCGCAAGGCCATTGTGAGGCTCTTAATGTTATCTTCAATTTAATCTGCCCTTTACAAAGTATCCTTTTTAGTTTCATTTGCCAAATTCTGCTGGCAAACCAAAAATCAAAGTCAGAAAAGGTCAAATATGGTAAGTATTACGTTTTGAAATCTTAGCGAGAACTTCTTGGCAATTTAGAGCGTTTAATTTTGAATACTTAAAGCATCTGATTTGAATTCTTCATGTCCGGACCTTTTTGAAGACGTGACGTCACAAAAACTTAGCTTGAGAACGCTAATTCTGAAAGCGAAAACGCGGTAATTTCATCATTTATAAGCCTAGAGGAATTCTTAGCGTATATCAAGGTCGTTTTAATGGAGCGTTTCTTTGTTAGCTTTCGGTAGCCATTTCATTCGTCCCATTAGTGGTTTCGTCTTCAACACATTACCGAGACGAATTTCCGAAAACATTATCTTAAACAGTACTTAAAACAATAGCAGCTGTTGTATGAAAACCTATTAAAGGATGTATACTTACGTTTCCAAATACTGGAAGACCCTGTACACCGGCTTTCTGTAGACCAGGAATCCATCGCACCGCTCCATGATCACCACTTCCCAGAACTTTCCCACTGTTTAACACCACCTCACGTTATCACGGGACCACCACGAACCACACTCTACCACATTTACCATTCTACAAATATTCGTTGATATCGTACAAAAGGATCCGGTAAAAAGGTTTTTAAGCACTGTCAATTATTTACACTTACACTAGAATCCCGTAAAAATTTTAAGGCGATGGTCAACTATTAAAAAGTTTACAAAATTCTTTTGGTCCTTTAAGGTGACTTCGTTCTATATTTAAGGCTGATTTATTGGTTACATGGTATAAATATTTGGTAAAGAAGCACTTAAAGTTACACTAGAACTACAAATTTAACGCCTAAAAGGCGATCACAGTCCACTTTTGATTGGATTGTTAACGTTTTGGCAGAATACTATAAACCTGCTTGTCTGAAAAAGAAGAAAATTGGTTCAGCAAAAAAGTTTTGCGCAAAGGTTTGTTCGTAAACATTGAGTTTATCACAATAGCTTTTATTTCCCCGTGTATCAGAAGTCTGAGCAAATCGGTATGAAATGTTGAGCCAACAAAAGGCTTCAGGAACACGTTTTCCGACCTTTGCGTTAAAAGACTCCTTTCTCGGCTACCCTTGCCTTGTCATTACTGGAATGTCAATATCGGTTCTTATCGCGTTTTTCATGTTCCAATGCGTCGTATGCAAACGATTGACGTATGAACAGACTCGGTAGAGACATGAAAACGTATGACTTTTAGTATTCGATTGGCATTTTATGTAACAGTTTCACTCGTAATACGTATGGGGATTTTTGCGCCCATTAATCATTTAATACATTGTTTAAAAAGTATGATACATAAAGCTACTGATTAAATAAATAATCGGGCTATAAATAGGTACCTATAAAGTTATGGAAAAACATTGTGCAAATACTAAAAATACAGCGGTAGTCACTGGCATGCATTATCATTTAGCCGTTGGGACTGTCAGCAGCATCCGGCCACGGACAATTGTTCCGGCAGAGATAACAAACACGACATACATACAAAACACTCCACGCCATTCAGGGCGTCCTAACTAAATATTGCTTTCGAAATAATAAATACAAACAAGCAAACTGCCGCTAACTTTTAATAAAAACGAGCGCCAAAAACATGTTACTCGTAAATAAATTTCACTTTGATCGTAACTCCCTTTTCATTTTTACTTATTTACAGACATCGACGAATATGGAACCTTGTTTCGAAAGCATGTGAGACCGGCGCCGCGCATGGCATGCGTACGCATCGAGTGTCCAGACACGACTGACCAATAAAGCGTCCGCGACATGCATTCTACATCCCAAATATGCGTACACGCATCGCCGGAAGCAGGTGTCACGCACGCCACCTGTTCCCGTCGCGAATACCAAAAAGCGTGCTGACTTAAACAGCCAGTTGGAACAATGACCTGTCTGCACAACGGGTACCCCACACATGGCTAATTAGGACTTATTTCGGCATCGATACAGGCGCAAGCGGCTATCGAATGTCATCTGTAATCTTTATAACTGAAGAACGTGGCATACATACTGCATGGATGAATTTTATGAGTACAGTTAGACGGTTAGCCTTTGTTGACGCCGCAAGTACCGGTCAAGCATGTTAAGAAATATTTGATGGATTGCAGTACCTTTTAAGTGGTGTTAACATATTCATTAACATATACTGAAGAATGAAGGTAAATAATGTATGTTCTAACTTTCGAAGAAAATGTTAAGGGACAATAGTTTATTTATTCTGAACGTGCAATGGCATAAGTATATTTCAACACGGAAGAAAACAGTGCTCAAATAGAATAGTTGACGAGCTTACTGCTTTTCTTGCACTTACAAAAGCATGAAGCCCATGTTTATAATTTCACGAAGAGCTAACATCATATAAAATTACACACTTCAAGAGCCTCGAAATCTCAGAAGTTACATTTCATCCACTTTAATATTTCATCTAAAATCTTGCATAAAAGCCAAGACGAGACCTGGAAGGCATATTCAGATGCCGAAAACAGGTCACGGATATAGTCCACAAATATGAAACTTAATAAAGTCTGGATGAGATTTTATTCGAGCGGACGCATCCAGTTTCTGACAGAGCGATTCTACGTGAGAACAAGTTTGAAAGTTACCAACTGACATTTAATGCTGATGTAAGCCTGAAATAAGCAGTAGTGTTAGAGCACTGCTTGCTGCACTGCAGCTTGGAGAGTGGGTGCACATAGCACTGTCTTGAACTGGGATTTACTATGAAAATGCCATTGTCTGGGAATGTCAGTTCCGGAATTCGCCGCCTAGGTCGGAATTGAACACATTCACCTGCAGACTTCTCTCTTAGAACAGGGAAATGTCATCGAGTTTATGTATTGGTTTCACAAGCTTGAGATCAGTCAAATCTAAAAGCTGCTGCGCACATACGTGCGTGTAAGGCGCTGAAGGAGTTGTAGGTACTGTTGAAATTGACAGCTGTCAGTGTCACATTGACAGAACTCAAAGCGTTTGCAACTCGGCAGTGAAACAGTGCTTACTGTATTGCTGCCATGGGTGCTGAATTCGATGCAAAGCCGAGAATTTTGAAGTACTTATGTTAATATCATTATACACATTTTCGTTATGTACTACTTAGAATTTAAATCTCCCTTAACACCCCGTAACCAAAACTTTGTAAAGCGACAAACAAAGCTGAAATCGTTGCCAAGTGTTAATACTAAGCATTACCACGCAATTTGTGATTTATTTGGACTATAAAGTTTTCATATCAAGTGGGAAATCAGTCAAACTTTTCTAAATTGGAGTTAAACATGCAATCTTTCTCCCCTCTGGGCTTATCAGGCTAATTTCAAATGACTGAAAGCTGATTGACAATCTCATATAATGTTAAATATTCAGGGGGATATCAAGACTGAACGTATGAAATAAGAGCGAGTTAGCTCTTCTACACATCTGAAAAAAAAACAGCGACAGATAAGTTCAAACGAAACTCAATTTAAGTCTTGTTTTTCCTTGCTTTGATACACCCCGTTCCTAATTAAAACGTGCCACCTACATCAAAGATACGAAAATCAAGCGTACCCATTGAATTTCTATAGGTACCCCACCCCTACTCTTGTCCGCTCATGTGGACACAGACTAACTAACGCTGGAATGAAACCTCCGAAATTGGAGCTCCTTTCAGAACGTGTGACGTCATACTGTCTGCTTTTTAATTTGTCGCCGATTTGTTAATGGGTTTAACGTCGTTATTTAGTTAATGAATTTAATTATACAAGAGTGCATAAATAAACATCATTTGACAGTCTAGCCATCAGAACGGGTGGCAACTGCGGCTTTGGAGAAGTTAGAAATGTAGGGGAGTTAAAGCGCAAAAAACAGATGAATATAAATTCTTGATCAACTCGTTTGTTATCGGAAAAACACTATTACACTACTGATAAACCAATGGCGGACTCATTTTCTGCGTACAAAAGACACTTGTTGGGTGAAGTTTTATCAATTAAGAATCCGTCTATGAGCATTCCATACACTTATTACTCGGTGACTGCATCTAATGGCTAACTATAACATCAGTACAGCATTTACAGAATTCCATAGCCGAGCCGCACTGTCTCTTATTGATTGCCAGTTTGATGTGAAATGCTATTAATTTGAGATTAAATGGAACGTCTTCAGTATTTAACTTTCGATTCGTTTCAGGTTATTCCGAGAGAAATTTGTATGTAGGTACGATTAGTTAACAGGGGGCCAATTTTTGCGGGTTTAAATTTCAAAGGCTCCATTGCGTGTATGTTTATGAAGGGCCATCGAATGTAATCGATGGAAAGGGCAGAGGGCAGGTTACATCTTGAATGTTGGTGCAATCATTATATATCATCGAGTTAACCATTCAGTGAAACATTTAGAAATTATATTAACTTACTAGCATACTAAAACGTCCATGAAAAATTGCGACAAAAAGAAAAAATATCCATTTAAAAGGGTGTGCACGCCGTTCTCATAAATTGTTCTACACTATTAAGCAGGACACTGGGCCATTACGGGGAGCATAAAACCCGTAAAATTAATGCGAAATAATCAACCGAGCCTTGAATTACGAGATTTTGTGAGGTAAAATGCTACCCATATTATTATAAATGCGAAGGATTGTGTGTTAAAAAAATAATGTTTGTAAACATATAGCCAGAAAAAAGACTATGAAAATGGCCCTAAGTAGGTAAAATAGGTACCTCCTACACCTATTTTACACATTTAAAAATCTCACATTGCGTAAGAAAATTCACCGATTTTCATCACCAGTCGTAGTAGAAAACACGAAAGTTAAGATATTCACTATTCTATGATACACTATTACATAAACCAATATATTAGAATTCATTTCAAGGTTTCTCAGGTTTCTCAAAAAATAAAACATTCCAATTAATCTCATAACTTCATAACCCAACCACGGCCAACCAACGCAAACAAAATGAAGAACATGCAAATGATACTCTGCAATCAGAGATAGCAGAGTAACTTTTTTTAGCGTCTGCTGTAAATATATTTTCTTTCTATGCTCTAGGAATTTTCCACAACAAACTACTTAAAAGATTCTTCAGATTTTTCTTTAGAATTCTCGTCATGCGACGTTGGAAGTCGTAGCTTGGCCCCGAGAGTCTCCTCGATAATATAATAACACCTACATTCCTTATTCCTCTGAGAGGCCGGAGATGAACAATGGTCTCGATAATGTGAGTGCTCTGTAGTGATATATCATTAATGGGAACTCGTTTTGTTTAAGCAATCCATTGATGATTGGTATGGCAAATATTAAGTGGGTTAAATTATTAGTGAATAAGGATAACATGTGAAAAAAATATGTTATCATCGTGATTTTGGTGTCTAGTTAATATTTTATCCGAGTAAAGAACGAAATTAAACATTTACCGTCTGCTGTAAATATATTTTCTTTCTATAGGTACTAAAGAATTTTCCACAACATACTCCACTCATACTCAAAGACCCTTCACATTTTTCTTTAAAATTCGTAGCTTGGTTCCGAGTCTCCTCGATAATATAATCATACCTACATTCTTCATTCCTCTGAGACGCCCAGATGAACAATGGTCTCTATAATAGCAGTGCTCTGCAGTGATAATATCATTAGTAGGACATCGTTTTGTTTATGCAATTAATTGACGATTGGTGGTATGGCAAATATTTTGTGGCCGAATAAGGATGGTATTTGAAAAAATGTTATTATCAACACGACTTTGATGCCTAGTTTTCCTTGCCTAGGTGACGAATCCTGGATATACGCGTACAAACCCGAAACAAAAACCAGTCACGAGTTTGGGTGTTCGAAAATGGGTTAAAGCCAACAAAAATTGTTCGTTCACGGAGTGTTGCAAAAAAAATGGTGGCCACGTTTGTCTCCAAAACCGGCCATGTTACGACTATTCCTCCTGAAGGACAAAGAACGGTTAATGCAGAATGGCATGCTAGCATTTGTTTGCCACA
The DNA here is from genome assembly GCA_916610205.1 of Griposia aprilina. NCBI lineage: Eukaryota > Metazoa > Arthropoda > Insecta > Lepidoptera > Noctuidae > Griposia > Griposia aprilina. Next base: position 13,035,203 of record OU744304.1, on the reverse strand, counting down.
GGTCGTTTCTGAACTCCGTAAAGAGAACTGCAACCGCCGCATCATCCTCCATCACGACAATGCGAGTTCTCACACCGCGCACAGAACAAAAAAGTTTTTAGAGCAAGAAAACAGAATTATTAGACCACCCGCCGTACAGCCCCGACCGATTTCTATACTTTCCCTAAAATAAAGAATAAATTGCGTGGACAGAGATTTTCATCACCTGAAGAAGCTGTGCACGCCTACAAAACGGTCATTTTGGAGACCCCAACTTCCGAATGGAATGGTTGCTTCAATGATTGGTTCCATCGTATGGAAAAATGTGTCAAATTTCGCGGAGAATACTTCGAAAAGCAATAAATACATTTTTAAATAGTAATGTTGTGTTACTTCCTTGATTCCCGAAATTTTCAGTGCCGCCTTCGTAGTTGATCATCGAAGATTCTTACGAAGAAAGAGTTTTTGCTTAAAATCGTGACCATTGCACATCAGACTTATCCACCATTTAGTCCTACCACTTTTACAGCAAAAATTACGCCATCTCTTTTTAATTGTCCCATATCCGCGAGTGTGAAAGAGATAACCACAGTTATTCACAGTCAAACGATGTTGAAGAAGACATTTGTGGGCATATCATAAAAACTTACGACGTCATTGTTTTCCTGGCGACGTGGAATGCCATTGACTCCGGTGCTAGGGAACACGAGCTAACCTTCGTCTAGTCGAGCCTATTTGTAATGGAAATAAGAATGAGAAAAGTAGGGTATTACTAATTCTTATTGTAGGTACAAAATTTAATGAATATTAGTGGGCAACTGGCAAAAAGCAAAATTAACAAAACAACAACATGAACAATAATTAATTAAACATGAACTTTTTTAAGGAAAATTATTAAATGAAGTAAAATATTGGTTACAGTTAGGTACTACCTAACTTTAATTTAAGGTTATGTTGTGCGATGACTTAACAGAAGTCATACTTACACACAAATAGTCAAATTGACAACTTTTTTGGAATGAAGTTCCTTATCGCACGTTATACTCTGTACACTTAGCGAATGAGAGCTAGGTACACCGAAAAAAGTGTAACTTTTTGCCTGTCACGACACTTGCTGTAATATGTGTGTTAGTATGTTATTTAATACATAATATACAGCGAAAGGAACTTTGTTCCAACCGGGTATACCACGACACCTCTCGACTTTTTTATTTCTATAAATATCAAAGACATTTAGAATCCAAGCCATGGCTTTCAGCTTTGAACAACAAAAAAAAAAACTAATCAAGAAAAATATTTGTTGTCTATGGCAACTACAGCTGCCACATTAAAGTGCAGTGCCCTTTCGGCCCTTTTTCAAAAGAAAGGTGTGAATACACTAAATAACTATCAAACACGTACCTAATCAATATTCGATTGATTTCATATGCATACCTTATAATTAGCGGCTATTCAGATTCTTGTCATACCTTTCTACTTGGACTGATTAAGGTATGAGAAACGGTATTTAGAAACGGGTGAATAAACAATTATTCAAGCCCTTTGGTTTATTAAGTAGCAATACTAAGCTTTACCGGAGCCGAAACGTGGACATTCACGGTACGGCTGGTAAATAAATTCAAGGTCTCTCAGCGTGCTATGGACATGCTATGCTTGGAGTCTCTCTGAGAGATCGAATCCGTAACGAAGTGATCCTGCAGAGAACCAAAGTTATCGACATAGCTCACAAAATAAGCAAGCTGAAGTGCCAATGGGCTGGCCATATATTATTAGCCGTAGAACCGGTGACCGTTGGGGTAGACGTGTTCTTAAGTGGAGACCGCGAATCGGCAAACGTAGAGACGACGCCCTCGGGCTAGGTGGAGCGACGATCTTCGTAGGGTGGCTGGTAGCAGCTGGATGAGAGTTGCCGAGAATCGACGTAAATGGCGTGCAATTTGAGAGGCCTATGTGCAGCAGCGAACTGCTGTAGGCTGATGATAAATAAGCTTTGCATAATGCATAATCAGCCTACATTGTACCCACTGCTGGGACACTAGCCTCCTCTAGATGAGAGGGAGTGGGTCGTAATCCACCACGCGGACCCAGTGCGCGAATAAATGTCACAAGTCTTCCAATTTTTCGTTCTAGAACATGCCGGTTTCCTCACGATGTTTTCCTTCACCGTTTTGAGAGAAGTAGTGATGAAATTATTTACACATAGTAAAGTGCCTGTCTCTGTTCCAACCCACGACCTACAACTCGTAAGTCGTGGCCGTTACCACTGTGCCATCACTGCCCTTACGCTCACAATAAACTTTACATACCGTTATTTATAGGGTAAAAACTAATTATATCGTATATTCCATAATACTGAAAAGAATTGATGCATAAAACATAGATGTTAGTTTCCTCCTTGAGATGGTTTACAGGTCAAAAGATTCAGAAAATGCGTTAGCATTTAGGTTACCAAGCTCTTAAGTTTTGTCTCTATCCCATATTAATACAATTCCTATCATTTTGATCTTTCTTTTTACGAGCTTTTTATATACAGGTTGGCCTGCGGGGTAATTGCGTAACACACTAACAGTTGGAATAGCTTTCATTTTGACAGTTCAACAACATTCATTGCGTTATTTACGTTGTTGAGAGGACAAATCTTTCGAACATATGAAGCAATGGATTAACAATAGGCTTCAAAATGATTCAGATTGTGATAGATAGTGTGTTACGTAATTAGCGTGCAGGACATCGACGCACAAACTGTAACCATGAGTTCAGCACATGTTTTCAATACTCAATACTCAATATTTTTATTGCTTTACCATAATGTGTACTTAGGTGGTAACTAATATAATTGAGATCATTATGGACCCTGTAGGGCACAGCAAATGGGTAGTTTGGTTTCTAGCCCCCTAGCGAAGAAATTAATAGAATAGTGCAATACCTAGTCCTACGCGGTGGAAATGTATGGAACAGCGACTATTTTTTAATAACTGACGTTACATTTCAATGCAAAATGGGTTCAGGATTATGGATGAATCCATGGTAACAGGTTGCGCTCCGATGTCCCTGCCACCATGTATATTTAGTAGGGATCTAGTAAATAATGAATTAAACCCCTACTTACCCAAAGCAAAAGAAGTACATGCTCCTTTACCTAAACTTCATTACTTCCGAGCAAAAATCATCCTACTAAGGCTAAACCTTCAGGGTAGCCCGCGAAATTCAAATTTTGTTACGTTTTTTTGCAATTTTCAGGTCACTGTCAGGTTGTATTTTGATTAAAATATGATTCGCGACCGTAACAAATATGGCTATATAGAATTATAACCATTAGAATCAGCAATACATCTCTATAACTCCATATTACCCTATTGAATGACTATTTCAACTAATCATGACATTTGACGGCAATAATAACTTAAGGAGTTGTATTGCTGATTCTAATGATTATAATTCTGTAAAGCCATATTTGATAGGGTCGCGAATCATATTTGGATCACCATACAACCTGATACTGACCTGCTAATTGCAAAAAACGTAAGAAAATTTGAATTTCGCGGGCTACCTTGACGCATCCTCCATAAGGCTGGCAATTCACAACACGTGTTATTTACATAACACCCAACAAATCACACAAATACATAGTTGTCAATACAAAAATAATGAAAATCAACTAAGAATTTCTTAAAACTGTCACTCACTTATTTCTCCAATTTACGAAAAATAATGCAGTATAAAAATTCTATGGTAGAATTACGACTGGCTTTATGACAATAACACAGGAAACTCCAACTCCTGTTGTTGTTATTCGTTATTATTATAAATAAAACCTACAATATATCCTCCAATGAGGTCTGGTCTTCAGGAAAACCTCATTAATAGGTGTAAACAATCCTGCTTTGTGTATTGTTACGCCGTTCTTATGAGGGGTGTTACAAAAATGCGCGTAGATCCACGATTTCCTCGTTGAAATTCCTTGGTTGGTATAAATAGCAATTACTTGGTAAAAATATTTGTTTTCTCTTCTACAATAATAATAAAGCGATTTTTTAATTAATTATTTATTTATTTATTCAGCAATAATCCTTCTCCTGATGCATGTTTAGGCAAAACTCATGGAGAGCTGATTTGAGAGCTCTAATTTGAATATCCTGTTGAATATAATCCATGAAAACTATTTTTCTCATATTACAAATATCCTTGACTTTTATAATAATACAGTACATTTTTGTTATATATGTCTTTTATATAAACAAAAAACGACTGGACCTAACTCAATTTTCTACTGAAATGGTACCAAAGTGACATTTCGTTTCTCCATTTTTGACATCTCACCGTAGAAATCCTTCTACAATCTGTCATTTTGTCTTTCCTTTCGAACGATCTTTGTCTAGGTCCTTTTTATGTAGACTATTTCAGAAGAAAGTTTTCTATCCCAAACTGTCAAAATCACACTGACATCTGACAGTTGTGTAATGTAGTGAAGATAATTTGATTTTGTAATAGCCATGCTAAAGATAATGAAAATATGTATGTATGCTTTCAGTTATTTTATAAAGTATCATCAATAACATTGTTGAATTATGAAAAATATTAAAACAAACTTTATTAAACAACATTTTACATATTATCTAAAGTTCCTACGAAAACATATACTGCGGTGTATCAAGATCGTTTAGTGGCCACACTCGCAACATCATGGGTCCGAGCGAGGGAGATGTGAAAGAAGGTAGAGCTCATGTAACTCGCCGCACACTCGGTGCGTAAAAAATACCTAAGACTTTGTCCAGAAGGAGCGAATTCGCAGTGAAACGTTTCGCGCGAATTCATTCGCGCTTTAGCGAAATACTAGGCGCCAATAAATCGCGTTCACAAGCATCGTGCGAATCCAAAATACGCGCGTAAATCGCGTGCACTTTGCCAGACTCTCGACTCGAACTTGATTCGCGCGTATTGCACGCGAGTAGAGATACTAGAGACGCCTTGTTGCGTCCAGTTAACGCGCGAACTCCAGGGGGCCAAGTCTACTAATTTACAAACGTCACAATGGTCTCTGCATTGTGAGTTTTTGACAGATTTGCCATACAAAATCTGCAGAGACCATTGTGACGTTTGTAAACTAGTAGACTTGGCCCCCTGAGCGAGTGTACGTATCGAAGGAAAAGGAGCGATAAAAACTTTAAACGATGCTCGCGCTTTGGTACGCTCCTTTTGGACGCAACGGTCGCGCGTGATACGCACGAGAGAGTCTCGGCGAATTCGCCCCGTCTGGACAAGGTCTTAGTTAGCGCAGCGCTGAAATGTAAGAGGGCTCTTAAACGATTCATAACGACTTGTTTTGCTTGGCTAGAAATAACTTTTTTGAATAAAATGCTATAGTTCCACTCTATAAGTACATCATTTTGACTTTTTCATAAAGATTGGCCACAGCAGCAGTAGATGGGGAAGTGTAAGGAGGTCTTTACCCTGCGAACAACACATTTGGGACAAGAACGGCTAATAATAATTATGGTTGCTATAATTCCTATATTATAAGCCATAGCTTCTAGGTGACACAACCAGAATAACGGTTCGTTATGGTTACAATGGCAACTCTTTGTAACTGCTTAATGGTACTTAGAAAATATTCTAAATATATGCCTGCTAACATTCATCTTAAGGTTGGCACTCCAATGCCGAGCGAATCAAAATGCATATAAAATTCCGTGGTCATAATTCCCTTTTTGCAATATATGTTCCTTTGTAAAACAAAGCAAAACTGAACAAGCAAGGTACCTATTGGAGTTAATTAGGGTTAACTAAACCATTGTCATACCCAATGAAAATCTTTTTAAACCACATAATTGTAACTGTTGGAGTATTTAAAAGTAGAGTAAAAGAACACTATCTTTCCACTTTGTCATAGTTGCTTATGTATTTATTATTTAAATTACATTATATTTTTATATATTTTAGTGATATTTATATTAGAAGTATGTATGTATGTTAGTATATTCTCTTATTGTATGTTTATATTTAAATTAGAAAATTATTTTAGATTTTATGTATTTTGTTTTCCCTTCTACTCTTACACACGTTGTCTTCATCTCTTTAATATACTATCCTATCGCAGGTGTGCTGGAAGAGATTTCTTTAGAAATAAGCATCACCTTTGTACCTATTTTTCTGTTCCTTTCTTCTTGTCTGTTTATATATGTGTGTACATAAATGGTTAAATAAATAAATAAATAATTCCGCAAATTTTAATTCCCAGACCCCACCAAAATTTAAACTGGAAACCTGACGAAAAATAATAATCAGCTAATTGTCGGTTTATGCTTAATCCCAAGGCTAGGAACGCTAACGAATGCTGCACAAACTAAGTCGGTGTCTGGCTGCACGATACAGAGAGGAAACCACACGGAAAATACTCTTAGGCCCCGATCACATGTGACACAACCACACCTACCTATCTACAATGTCATGACAATTTACTTTGTGAAGTATAGTATTATTATTTAATTATTGTGAATGTGAGGACTATGTAGGTCACTTTTATTTTTTATTTAATTTTTTCACTTTCTCAGGTAGCTTCAATGATAATCTGGCAATTTGAGTGCTTTATGCGGCCTACCCAAATGTCCTTTCTTTGGTCTTGTTCGTCGAGTGGTTGAGCTCCTTAAGTTCTGAGTTGAGCTCCACGATTAATGACAAATGTGTGCACTGACTGGTCAGGTCCACTCATTCTGTGTGGTTTTTCCTCAAAAGACCATTTCAGACACAAATCTACATGGTCTTCACATGATCTGACCAAGATTATGTCTGGACTTTAAAAGAGACTGTGACCTCTGAGTTTGTTTCGGCCTTTCTTCTCAGAGTAGTCAGATAGGAAACGCCGACCTCTTCTTGTTTTAAAAATATGATTGACGTGTAAAAGTGTTTGTACAAACCTACTAACAGAAATAAAATCATTTATCATTTATCACCACAGCGCAGCGCAGTGACAAAATGTGGGCAAGCAGTGGTTAGGTGAAACTGAAACTTTTTACAGTTATGTCGTTGTAACACTGGTAACTACAAAATTTCGATGTGGTTGCATTGTCGCTAGTAGTTGCAATGTGGTTACGTTGTAGCAAGTGTTTGCAGACAGACAGAGAGTTGTGTTAGCGACGCGATGTGGCCGGCCGTTAGTGCGCGGTCTCGCTGGTGGTTGTGTTGTGGCTGCGACGTTGCCTTGATGTGGTCGGTATCGCCCACGGGGTTGATTTTGACGGTTAATGTGGTCCGTATGGATAAACTATTCATTTTCATACAAATTAGCGGTCCACGCGTTGTCGTTGTGGTATGATTGTGGTACGTGTGGTCGGACCCTTATCAGCGGCCAGGGTTTTACACGGCTAATCTACTTCATTCGCTTAATATACATGTTATTTTAATAGCTTATCAAAGACAGGAATATAGGCATGTGAAGTTCCTGCTTCCCGTGTATGAAAATGTTTACGTGTTATCGTTAGTATGTAGGTAATGTTCGCTTTTGTAATTTCTAACGTGACGATATAACGTTAATATCGTCACGTGGACGGCCACGATAATATCGTCAGGTTAGAAATTATAAAAGCGCACATTTACTTCTGTAAATTTACTACCAGAAGAGGTACCGTTTGGTCAAAAAGACACTTGATTTTGTGTAAATGATGAATTCTTAGATATGTAGAGTGGACTATTATTTAAAACCGCTGCGAAAAGAATATATGTCATACTAGCTTCTGACCGCGGCTTCGCCCGCATGGATGTCGGAAATTATCACACGGGAACGTGCTACTGGGACAAAAAGTAGTCTATATCCTTCCCCAGGATACCATCTACCTCCTTGCCAAATTGTATCGAAATCCGTACAGTGGTTGAGGCATGAAAATGTAACATACAGATAGTTTCTTTCGAATTTATAATATTAGTATGGATATTTTTTTTCTGAAGTTTATAAATTAGGTATATCCTAAAAGAAGAACGTGCTGTCATACTTAATCATGATAGTATTGGTAATAGATGGCAGGATCCTACCATTGCATTTAGGAAAAGAAATAGATCAACAAAACATTTTCAAGAGAAAGGAAACTCCTAACATCCAAAGGTGTTCCTTAAGTAATAGCTTCTTATACCTCCAACAATAACTTATTATTTAAAAGTTCTTCCACAACTAAACGTTAAGGTCCGGAGAGGACTGACCCAATAAATAGCAGTTACGATGGAACGGAAGAAAAACGAATAACAATAACATCCACCATCTTTTCTCATCTCGGCAAAGTTATATAAATGTTACGGGTAATAGCCGGAGGTAGAATAATGGATGATCTTGGTAAAGTAAAGATTTATAAAATTCGGTTTTATGGAATTAGAAGACGGTAATGGAAAACGTTTTAGTTTATTGGGAATACAGCCGCAGTTTCACGGTTTTAAAGGTAGATGCTAAAATGCATAAAACCCTATTTACACAATGCAAGTTGCTTGCATGTAGCATACAATAAAATTTAAGCAATAAATTCGCCAAAGTTGGATCATCTAAAGTAAACTAAACACTGTTTAGACGATGCAACTTTTATTACAATATTTGTACACGCTGAAAGATTTACGAGGAAGCATGTAGCAAAGTAAATAAAAACGCAATATGATCAAGAAAATTTAATTTGTCAGGATCTTCTCCCAACACGCCAGCGGCGCCGCCCGAGGAGATTAGTTTAGAGCCACAATTGCTTCCATATTTGTGGTGGCACGTCATACTAACTAGTTGTTATTAAAGGAGAGAATTCTAGCGATAGTAACCACATTGGATTAAATATAAACACACGAGTTTTAGCTAAGAACTGTCAAGACGAAGTGTCAACTGGTCGTGATTATATTTTCTGACTGCACTACTAACCTTCGGTTCCTCAAGCCCTATTAAAAAATCTATTATCATATCTCATGTTGTTATGTTGGTCAACAAATCACAGCTTACAACAGAAATCCATTTATTGTCTGCCACATATGAAAAGTCAGTTCTTGTAATTATTAGTGATGAAATATTTGATTTAGGTTTCAAAAATAGAAGGCTTATCGCTTAGTCGCCAGCTGATTAAAAGATCAACGACATGCAAACAGATTATGACTACCTACGCCTTCATTAGCTAAATAAAGTTATTAGTAGCATCAAGCCGGGTGCGTCTGTACTTTCAAAGTCTCAATAAACTCAACTGCATACTGTAAGCACAGCTGCCACGCATTCTCTTTAGACAGCTGCTTCCAAACTTGAAGACATGAAAATTCAATTCAATGCTAACAAATTTTTAAAGGCTATGAAATCTACGAGAGATGACAATATTATGAAATGCAGTCTGCATTACAAAAGTGATGTAATCAGTAAATGTAACGGGGACTTCCTGCGTGAAACCTCATGAAGTAGACGCGAAATATGTAGGAGGTATGGTGAAAAGCTGGCTGGAATATAGTCTGCGATACGACACGTTTGCCACGAAAAATATGGGCTTAATCCGGTAGAAGACTGCATGTTACATACGCAGAGTTATGATTTTATGAAGCTTTGCCCGCAAGCTAGTATGTTGTACTCGTTGGCATTTGTAAAGAGAACAAGATGTATGTGTAATATCATCGTAATGATGCTTTACTTTTAACACGTACCTTTATTTTTGTCCAAATGTAATTCTAATTACGGTTAAACATTTTTATTTTAAAAATGGAATCATAGTCAAAAGTATAATCTGGCAACATACATAGATATTAATTTTTGTTTCTTTTTGGATAGCGCCTCCCCCCGCGTTTACCATTATTAAACAGAAGTTGTAAGTATTAAGTTTATGGTCAACATTACACAGGAAGTACCCAATTGATTTGATTTGATGAGGGCCCGTTGGATAGGCAACAATAAAGGCGGTAATAAATTGGAAACATTTCCAGAATTACCATAAATTGTATTTTCCTGGATGAACTTAATGGGAGACCAGCGTTCATTTATCTATTCTCTCACTGAGGGAAGTCAAGCAAACGGAAGTTTATAGTCTGATTATTGAGCTCTGTGTATCTACGAGCCTGCAAAACATAGATTTCATCTAAAAAGGTTAGCAATTCCCGTACTCATCACAATAGACAAGCCAGTGAAGTTACAACTGGCCATCGCGAAATTGGCAATTCATCAAACAAAAATATGGCGTCGTAAAAATCAAATAGTTTCTTTTTTCAAACCAACTTCGCGCTTACGCTTTACATGCATGCGAAACTGCAAACAACCCTCATTTTGCTATCGAGCCGCCATTAATTGAACAGCGTTGAACAAACATTGGTTGAAACATTTTTCATTCACAATCCACATGGATAGCCTTTGAAAAGTTGGCCGTCCACTCGACCAACAATACCAAAGTGCCGAGTTAATTTACGCCGAGTCCAAGTGCTATTGTTGGTACTAATTGGTGCTTTCATCAAGTGCTGTTTCGTTCAATTTGTTTATTATATATTTTGCAATATACAGGATGACTTGTAATTTTACGGATTCCGTCCAGGACGTGATAGTGTGAGCCATTTGCAACAATTAAGCACCCCATAAAGCCTAGGCGAAAATTCATGGGATTCGAGAAAACCCAATGTTTATGAATTTTTGAATATTCCCCAGAGTTCATCACTAAATATCACTTTTCTTTGAACTCTCGAATTGAATAGTCTTCATTGCTATTCGGTTGGGTACCCTGGACATGAACGACCTGGGTGCCTAACATGTGATGGTTTACTGAGAGGTTAGAAAGTAGTGAGATGGCATAAGCCAGTTAATTCGATTATCACATTTATTTTAAATATTTCAACAATTTGCAAATTCGACCTTGCCTCTGAATATTTTTACTTTTGTACCTCGTTAGACAGCTGATTAAATGAAGATATTTTCCCTGTAATTTGTACGCTTAGTGCCATAGTAATTTTTTGGGATAACTGCTGTCAAAGTTCATATAAGTAGATGATTTTTGAAAATGATTCATAAACTTCTTCCTTTAACTTACAACTGTTTGATGTTTTAGAACATTTGGATACATCGAAAGGTTTCTTAAGGTATTTGGTACCTAATCGAATAGCAATTAAGGCTATTTAATTTGAGAGTGTAGAGAAAAGTGATATTTAGTGACGAATTCTGGGAAATATTCAAAAATACCTACATAAAAATTGTGTTTTCTAGTATCAATTCCATTTTTTTGTAAATTTTGACGTTCAAAAGTGCCTTTTATGTGCCTATTTGAAATAAATGATTTGACTTTTTTTTTACTTTGTTTGCGACTCTCCATAATACAACATGTTTGCTCACACTACCTCATCCTCATCTGCTCAAAAGCAGCATGCTTCTTCATTTATGTCAGAACAGCTCAATATGAAACTGAATACAAATACCATAACCAGAGCAAAAATATAATATAACAACCATAACAACGTGCAAAACGGAAGACAAAACCATTTAAAATGTGATACCACTCCACAAACAAATAAAGAAATCAAGCAGAGATTTCATTAGGACTCAGAGGAGTCCCAACGCGGCATAATCGGTAGACTGTCGGAGCACAATGGTAGCAATTTGCTGTAATTACTACAGTGGAGACCGCGCTTAACTTACCTGAGCGAACCATAGACGAAAGACGAACGGTGGAAGTAATTCAGTATGAAAAGAAAACTTTCTCTAGGGAGCTGATTGCTCGGTTTGTAAATATATTTTATTATTTTCTCAGCCTTTTGTATGAATATTTATGTACTTTAGAGTGGATGAAATATTTGCTTAACCATTTCGGTGCTGTCAGATTAATCAGACCACGTTGTTTATTGTAGAACTTTTAAACTTGGAACTCCTTTTAAGATTGATACTAAAGCAAAAAGCTTTTCCTAGAATGTTCGAGACGTTTTGTTCGTATCCTCAACTCGATTTGAAGTAGAGAATCGTTTGAGTTCCTTCTTAAATTCATTTCCTGGATGACTCGGGAAAGCGGGCGTCTCGATAGATCGAATACCAACCGTGCCGGGCTCGTGCCCGTGTACCGAACGACCAAAAAGTAAGACAAAAGTCTGTAATAGGTTTAGTGAACTCCATTTTAGACGTGTACTAACATTTTAGACTTTAGAGCGAACGGTGAGTCTCGTGCTTGGCTTACGTGGTTATTTTCTTCAATGAAGGCAAGAAAGGACGATTAATTCTTCAAGTTTTTATTCTTTATCAAATTATTTCTTTAAATTATATTTACCCTATATTCAGCATTATGAGTAAGAAGTTAATTTCCTCTTTGACGAAAACACAAGAAATATACCTACAGTAATATTCGCGTTTAGGTAATAACAGGCTAAGCACATGAATAACATCCACAGACTACCTACAAAAGGACTAATTAGTGTCCCTACAAATAGTTTCAAACATAATAACAACAACAGTCCTTTAATTAGAGCATCTAACCATACTTCCTACAACCTGCGATGCGTACCCACGTCCGGCGCACGTGATGCCGGCCACACAATACTGGCGACGGCACGCGGCGACGCCAGTGATAAGACATAATACAGCAAAACAATGATTAATAAAGGTACATTTCTCTCTATTTGGTCCGCACGTGCCTGATCACAGGCGTGATTCAAAGACCTGGGTAAAGGTGCTTCAGATGGCAAGTGTACGGGTTAGGACGAATGTGTTTCCGACATGGTTTTGATTGTGAAGAGGCTTAGTAAATGGAAAGATATGTCGATGGTTCAGTGTTTGGAATGTAAAATTCTAATATTGTATGTAGTTACTGAATCAACCAGCATTAAAACGTTAACCTGGGAGAAAAAAAACTCAATTTTCAAAACGTCACTCCGATAGAAAATCAGCTTTCTGTGGCAGAAGTTGTCCCTGTCTCTTTCTGTATCTAAATTATAAGGTTCTTAGTATAGTTCGTCAAACACCACACCCAACGCCGCGCCTGTACTTCCAAAATTGCCGAACTTGTTATTTCTCCTACAATTTTCTTTTCCAGTATTACACGTTCGTCTGAAAGCACCTCACCCCGTCTATGGTTTGCACTGACCGTACTGACACTTGGCAGACCGTAGCATCGAAATTGGCGGTGGACGTGTTCTGCAATTTTGTTCGGAGTCAGTAAAAATACGAGGGAAACGGATTTACATACGTAATGGCGGGTATTGTTAGCAATACCTGCAGGTTCTTGTTTGTGGTCTAATGGGCTGTGGCGGTCTTTTGTTTGCTTGCGAGTTAGGGGAGTATTATGTCAATTATGATCAGGTTTCTATAGGTTGTAATATGGGACTTTAACATAGTGCCTTTGGTAGTTTATGGAATAGTGCAATTGCTCCTCTAAAGGCTCAATCAATGGCATTTCTTAAGGGCTACCCAATCTCAGATCATGTCAATTCTCATCATGATACTGTTGTGATTGTAGTGTATTGATTGTTGTAGACGCAAATAACAATATCCAATCAAATTACTAAATTACTACTAATAATTAAACTTCAGGGGGATACGCCAGGTTTCTAGCGAAATTCAAATTTTCTTTCGTTTTTTTATTAAGTAAAATCTTCTTTAGGCGCGTTGAGCACTTTTTGGGTGAACAAAAATCATGGAACTCGCGTCATCGTCACCGAACGCTTTCCATGAGCTATAGTATACTGTGTATATATATGTGTACTTTTCGGGTGGAAAAAAAAAAACGAAAACGCGTCATCGTCACCGCACGCTTCGACGTTACAATTCACAAGTTACTTAGTTTTCACTTCTATCGGCAGTCCGCAAAGACAGACCAGTTTTTTTTTTTTTGCGCTTTTCGTTTTTGTGTGAGATTGTATGTTGAACAAAATATGATTCGCGAACGTAATAAGTTTATAATTACAGAATTATAATCATTAAAATGATCAATACAACCCTCTAAGTTCATAAAATCGTATTGATTGATATTTTATGAACTTGTCATTTAATAGGATTATATGAACTTAGAGGGTTGTATTGATAATTATTATAATTCTGTAAATACATATATTTGTTACGGTCACAAATCATATTTTGTTCAACATACAACCTGACACTGACCTGCAAATTGCAAAAAACGTAAGAAAAGAATTTTGCAGCAACCTGGCGCTTCCCCCTTAATATGTACCTAAACTTCAGTAATTACTGTAATAACAACTAACTAAGAACATTTTTTAATTTTTACTTACGTCGTTATTCTAGGAAAGTTTCTTTGAACTAACAATTTTAACGATTTCAGTATAGACTAGACTGGCACTATCTTCGGTAGACAATCATTATGTGTAATTACATTGCGTTGCCTAGCAACTTTGTTGAATAAGCCATATAATAAACGCTCTCTTTGATGAAGGCAAAGGAAACATTGATTGGTGTGTATTTTTTTTTGTCTCTTATCTTTTTTGTTACCTAAGTGCGAGGTTGTTTCAATTATTAGTATTGACAGGTTTCGTCTTACCTATACTTACAAATAACATTTTAGTTTTAAGAATAGTGTCTTCTCCTATTTTGGCTCTGTCAACTTGCTATTTTGGCTCTGTCAACTTGCTATTTTGGCTCTGTCAAATTGCTATTTTTGCTCTGTCAACTTGCTATTTTGGCTCTGTCAACTTGCTATATTCTACACTAAATCTCTAATCTCTAATATCGGGTTCGATTCCCGGGTCGGGCAAAGTGTTATTGGGTTTTTCCATCTGGAATTTCTCAGTAGCAGCCCGGAGTCTGGATTTGTGCCCGGTTGATGGCAATAGGCTCGCCCCCTATTACATGGGACTTAAACATAACTGGCGAAATTTGGGTGTACTATAGGTACACCTCTGCCTAACCCTTCGGGGAATACAGGCGTGATGTTATGTTATGTGTTATACTGATTACTTACCTTTTCTTTTTACTCATGTTGAGGACAAAAGTCATATAGTCAAAGCCGTTATATTGTAAAAAGACAGACCGACAGATATGTTCTAGACTTTTTCGAGTGGGTTCTATATTACTCATTTATACAGCGTAGCAGGACACCGATGCGCAACCTATTATCCCGGACACTTGATTCTGAACCCCAGTGCGTTGAAATTTTTCGCCGGTTATTGAAAAAATATTAGCTCTGCCATACATTTTGACCGCGTCGGTATTGCAATTTTGTATGAAACAGCAGTTTTTTTTTTTTGATAACCGACCAAAAAATTTCTACGCTACGTCTAGAAAAATGTGCTGAATTCATAGTTTCAGTTTGCGCCTCGATGTCCCTGCCACCTTGTATAATTAATATAAGTCTGAAATCGCCAACCCGTTTTGAGCAAGCGTGGTGATCAATGCTCGTGCCTTCTCTGTATGAGAAGAGGGCTTTACCCTGCAGAGGGACAATAATAGGCTGGTAGTATTATAAACGAAAACTCAAATCTATACCACAATAATGGCGCTACAGGCAGCGAGCCAGAATCAATACGATAACCTTTTGTAAATATCATATTACCTTCAGAACTCCCGAATCACAGTACAAAGTCAATATATTGAGAAAAAACAAACCCAATCACTTGGGACCCCTGGACACCCATGTCAAGTAATCAGACGTGCTATCTAAAAAGGTTGAACTTACCGCCATGTTTACCGATCGTTTCACGTTTAACGGTTATCGGAACTGCCACCTTTCAATAAAAAAACAATTCTAACCTCAAGGCATGTTTAGTAATGAAAGCGATCCAGGGTATCTAAATGTAAAACAACTTTTATTTTAAAAGTCTGCACACGTCACAGCGTCGGCTTCGTCAAATGTGTTCGCTTTTGGAGCCTGCAACGTGCAGAAGCAAAGCTATTTCAATATGTATCCAAACTAGAAGGCGTTGAAAAATTCATATACGTTAAAATAATCTTTTACTTTTCCACTTTAAGACGTCGAATTGCGAAGCTCCTTGCATATTTCACTGCAAGATTGCATTAAACTTGCTAGAAATGTGGGTATAATAAGACCAGATGTTCAAGTCGAAGGTACGTGGGACTGGAGAGCTGCACAATTGGTACAGATGGTATCTGTCTGAAGGCCAGCCAATAGCTAGATTTACGTACAGCCATAATGCCGTTATTTCGCTCGTTAGTAAGTTTCTAGGACTGCACGATTATCTATGTGGACAGATATTAAAGGACGATAGACCTTTCCTGGAACATAGGTTTTGTGCGATAGCTTTAACTCTCAATAGCAGTGAAAGTAGGACGCTAAAGGGCAATTTTGCAACCGACAGGATGATTAGCAAATTACAGAGAGCGGACGTGAACACGAATGCTCATTAAGACTATAGAATTAGAGGCAGGAAATAAAGCGGTAGTTGGTAAATCCTCAAAGCCTTTGTCACGACGGAAACGAGCTTAATTCTCACCTGCGTAAAGATGAAAACGGCGGCGTTTATTCCAGAAATGTTTTAATATTGTAAGTGCCACAATTACGTAGCCATTCGAATGTTTAAGACGAACATCAGTCAATTAACAACAAAAAAACACAAACCACGCCACTGACGGAGGAAGCAAGCCATTTGCTAAATGAAGTTAAAATTCCGGGAGACTTCTCTGACATACTTTCAAGCATATACATTGTAACAAAAAGCGAAATTGCATATTCAATATAACATATTGGGCATGGCTGTCGGTCACGCCTGTACATCGAAAGCGTGCCGCTCTATCCAATCCGATGACTGTTCACATGCAAATTCGTGCCGGCAATAGATACAGATAACGAAAGGTCATAGGGGATCGGCAAACGACAAATACCTATATTATCAAGACAACCTTTGTAGCTGGCCTATCGACGGCGACAGAACTGATTTACCGATTACTGGGAGTTTAGCAATTCGTATGCTAAGATGCCAAATACCGAGAGATTATCCAAGCAAATTGGAGTTAACAAGACGTATAATTATACGTTTTGATTATTGAACTAAATGGCGGTTGAGCCGAAAAGTGGAGCAGACAAGATTAATCTTTACTATTAATAATATAATATAATAAAGCTGAAGAGTTTGTTTGTTTGAACGCGCTAATCTCTGGAACTTCCGGTCGGATTTGAAAAAATCTTTTTGCATTTGATAGCCCAATTCTTGGGGAAAGTTATGGACTATTTGACATCACGCTACGATCCCTAGGAGCCGAGCAAAAAGAGAAAAAGTCAGAAAGAACGCTAAGCGAAAACGAAGTAATAGTGCGGGCGGGCGATGCGACGCGGCGGGTCGGGGGCTGAGGGAGTTTCATAAAAATATGCCTAATATTTTAGTATATTGTGTATTTTGCAATTTCGACGCGAAGTAAGTCGCGGGCAAAAGCTAGTTTATCATAAAATGTTTCGAAGCAAAATTTTACCCACACAAATTCCCACAGCAACAGATGACAAAGAATTTTCAGTAAAAAGTTCACAAGGGGAAAATCTTCAGACAATTTTACCTTGTTCTTGTAACACAGAGAAATCCTACGGATTACAAGCCCGATCAAACTTTAACCCACAAAAGAACTCCGAGGCGTCGGCAGAAAACTTCAACAGGACTGTAAATATTTTGAAATAATCTTTATCGTACTTATTGCACACAGATCTAGGAGGTTCTAAAGAGAAATACGAGCAATATAAAATGCCTTTGTGGGAAACTATGATTGATAGAGTAGATGACGAGTCGACTGTCTGTCACTTAAAAGCCTCTCATACAAATTTAGTGCGCGCACAAGCCATTATGAGAATGAATTATGAGCTTATGGCGAAAAGAAATACAAGTCAGAAAAGTTGGTAGCTGAGCTGAGTGCACAGGTCGCTAAGGACGCAGAAGGTGCTACCACATTCCTAGTGCAATAAATATCATTCGCGTGTTTTGCACGTACATCAAAATAAAAATAAGAAGTGATACGACACAATAATCCATTGTCGTTTCAACGTAAATAACTGCATTTCTGACATCAATTCCGATGATGTCACGCTGCTCGCCGGGCTGGAGGCTAAAAATGGCTGTAGTCTTGTTTGTGAGGGCTAAGGACGAAGACCGAATTTCAATTTGGACATACAGACACAGTTGAATGGGCTCGCCGAGCCGACGACCGTTGTCATGCAAATGTGGCACCGCAATGTTTATAGCCAGCCAGTTAGTACGTAACGACTTTATTCAAATTTCGAATTTGGAATGGAATTGGGAATATGGTGTCGATATTGTTTTTTACTGGCAAAGGTAGGCTAGTTTGTGCCTAGGCTCTAATTCTACAGGATAGTCCTACTGAAATCCTAGCCAGAGTTGAATTAATAGAAAACTAATTTTACACGACACTGGTTCCTTACACTCTGAAAAACATTTTCGAGAATTACAAACGTCTTAGTAGGTACCGGCTCGCTTACTCAATTTGTTACGGGCTTCTGAACTAAATAGCGAACAAAATATAATTACGCCCGATACCGCAGGTAGGTATGTGACTTCAATTAGGTACAGACTACTTTCTCTTCCACTTATAATAAAGGTAAATATAAAAACAATGTAGGTAGAGACGTGGCGTCCAGACGACGACGAGACGACGAGTAATCATTTCGATTGTTTTTGATCAATCAATGTTTATAGTTTTCTACGTGTAATAATAGTCGTTTATTAAAAACACATTTTTACAAAAAAAAAAAACTTTAATTTCGGAAGTCGGTGTCTGTCTGTGTGTTTTGTATTTTAGTTTTTTGCCACCGACTCCAAAATTAAAGTTATTTTTCATTTTGTATTGTCTTTTTTGGTAGTCGGTTGCTTTTTTTTTGTAAAAAAAAATATGTTTCACGTTATAGTTGTGGTTCCTACCCTACACAAATTCGTAGACCACTACGACCTACATGCTACGCAAATAACAGTGACAGGAAGTTATTATAACATCATCAATAAACAATAAGTGGAAAAAAACTTATTATTGAAGATAACTGAAAGAAAAAACAGACTTATTGGGAATTTCGCCCTTGGTTGGACCGTATAGGTCCAACCTAATTCAGGCACACTCGATCAAGTCACCTTACAAACAAAACAAAAAAATAAACAAATTGGTTCAGCCGTTTGGGAGTTACGATGCCGCAGACAACCACACAGATACACACGTTAAACTTATAACACCCCTCTTTTTCCATCGGGAGTTAAAAACAAGTGATTTAAGATAGCTGATTAGCTGTCGAGGTCAATAGTTTATACCTATTTTTAGCACAAATGCAAATGGCATTGTGGATAATAACGATAAGCAGACCTCTATTATCGCTTATGAAGATAAAATATACGTAATAAGGACGCCCCAAAACTGTAAAGCATTGATGTTCAGTTGCAACACGTACAAAAATTCTAGACATTTCGCAGTTTTCTTATTTTGTTTTCGTTTCCAAAGCTGCCATGCCAGGCCACTTAACTCGGGCACGCCACAATTGCGGCGGTAAACCGCCTCTTTGAGGAGTGGATTGAGAGGCGCCAGGTCGTCCTCACCTTCCGCCTGACGCAAGTCCTTACCGGACATGGTTGTTTTGGGAGGTTCCTGTTTCGTATAAGACGGGAGGATCGACCGGATGACACGGTGGAGCATACGGTGGAGGTCTTCCCGGCTTGGGCGGAGAACCGCCGTGTCGTCGTAGCGGCTAGCGGCGGCGGCGATCTCTCGTCCGGCCCTGGTCCAGGCTGTGGTAGCCGTCTCCTCCTTCTACGAAGCATTAATGCTCGTGAAAGAGGAAGCGGAGCGCGTGAAGGTGAGGCAAGCCTTACGCCCTCACGCCCCTAGTCGCCGCAGGAGCAGACACTCTGGGCGTCGGGAGTCGATAGCCGATTTCCGGCCACCGTAGGCGCGGGCCTGCGGACGGCGAGCAATGGGTAGCTCGCCGTCCGGTAAGGACTAGGCCCGGGTCGACGGCGCGTTGTATTCCACGCGCGCCTCAAAGAGATGTCAGCAATAATTGACCGGGTCCGATAGGGCCAATGTCTGCCGAGGCCGCGGATTGTTAAAAAAAAAAACAGGCTACTTATCTCCCCTGTACCTACTATAGAAAGACTGCAAGTCACTAGTTAACAACTCTTTGAGTAGCGTAAACACTTGAACAGAACGTAAAAAAATTATTAGGTACGGTACCTTTAGTAAATGATTGACGATATTCATCGTGTTGCGAGTTAATTTGGAGTCCATGACTCAATTTATCATGTGAAGAAGAAAACGTGTTGCGCCTACGCCAAGTACCATGGTAGAAGGGGCGCTGCCCAAACGTAGGACAACGTAAAACGCTCAGTTTTTTGTCGCACAATTAGGTGTATTGGTACACACGGCTACATATCAAGCTATACATTTCCAGTTTTAGCTGACCACGCATTGTATAGACTTTTCGCACAACGAGAAGTCTGCTTACACTGGCAATGTACAGCTTGATATGTAGTCGTGCGTATTACAAGCCAGAAAAATTGAGTGTATTGTCAAATGTTTAATGAAAAGACTTCTTCAAAAATAGTTTATAAAAAAATTGTATCATGAATTCATGATAAAACAATCGTAAAAACAGAGCTCAAAAAAAGTATTTTTCGTCACACAATTCTCAATTTTTTATCGTACACTAATATTTTATATATAAAGATAATAAAGGGAATTCAATCAACTAAAAAAAATACCTCTAAATCATTCCACTGAGCCATACATTTAAAAACGAAATTAAAACTGCAAAATTACTTTTATTTTGGTCAAACGCATCGCTGTTTTGAACCTTATTTGTCGCCGCAATGCGCTAATCTAATCGTCTGCCAATTTTTGACACAAAAGATATTTATTCAATCAGCCTATAGTAATAAACTAGTTACTCCCAGAATTTACATATCAAACATACATCTAAACATCAAAACTGTCTACAATTCCCATTAAAATTAAGGCATAATGTACCTAGCAAAATAAACAAGCCAAGCACACAAAACACGCTGTTATTATAACAATTCAGTTATTAATAACCAAAGCTACAATTCACAGAGTCAACAACCGCCATTTTGAGAGCGAAAATTGAAAATAATTGTTTTATATAATCTGTGGAAGGTTGTGATCACGCCCGCGCCCACAGCCCGTCTAGTATAAACTATGCTTTAGAACTAAGAGCTGCAATCATGAATGATTCATCAACGTATATTAACTAATAATAAACTTAGGCCGGGAGATGGGAAGGGGAATTAATTTCTACCTTTTGTTATGTTTTTGAGGTATTGTTTTCAAAAGACTTAGTCCCGTATTACAGAACGTTACTCAATACTCAAGCATTACTTAAAACTAGTTTCAACCAATCAAATGGCTTGAATCTAGTTTTAAGTAATGCTTGGGTATTGAGCGACGTTCTGTAATACGGGCCTTAATGTTGTAGCTTGTTAAGATGATATTAATGATGAATTGTATAAACGAAGCCTTTATTAAATGACAGAAGTAATATCACAAGTGAACTGAACGCGTCCAGCACATCTAAACCGCGTTCAAGAGCTGTTAGTGTTAAAACTGTTATGGAGTATTGACACTGACAGCTCTTGAACGCGGTTTAAAAGTGCTGATCGCGTTCAGTTTCATTTGTGAAATCGGCACTTAATGAAATCCAAGGAAAGTGCCCGAGTTTCCGTTTATCTCTTCTAGTGATAATTTAACCCTATCTTCGCATTCATATCGCCTTTACTTTCCCTTTTTTTTAGTTTACCTCTCCAAATTACAATACCGCCTACGCTCATTGTTAATTAAGTAAGCTATCAAAACATGACATCTTATAAGATATTCTTTCTATTGCTTGCTTTGTTTTTATATACCCTCATAATTTTGTTAACAAATAGACAGTAATTTGATCTCAGCCTTTGAGTTGAAATGAGCATATAAAACGGCAATAACAATAGGCACACTATACGATCATTTGTTTTTTGATTAGGCTGCAAATTACGAATGCGTGTAACTCAAACACTAATCTTCATCCTGGCAGGGTTGCCAATGTGGTGTTTACCACGTTATAGGAAGTATTCGAGTAGGTAAATTAAACAACAATTCACTGTACAACAGCAGAGGTCACACGTCCGCATTTGTCGGGCGGCAGCAAGCAAGTGACCACTCTGCGGGCGTGCGCCGTGCGCCGCAGCGCCGCTGCGCTAGTTACATTCGCTACAAGTCCGAACCTTGGATAAGTATCCAATCAGTCTTCCACTTTTTAAGACAAAGCATTTCTAACTAGTCCTGATAGATAAAAATGTTCTATCTTTTAGACCCTTGTATAAAAAATAACCATGTTGTCTGCAATAAAATTATACTGAGGCCTACTTGTTTGTACGTTGCCTATAGCCCAAATGTGCAAATTAACAATATCAAGCCTGGTCAAGGGCCACAAGGGTTACCTACATTACATTGACGCCTAAAGCGGTGATCGAGTTAAGAACTCGTTTATTGCAATTTAGGGCTAGGTAACTGTCATGCGAATATTATTTAACCTACTTTGGTAGCAATTTATATCAATTAGTAATATAGAACAGTTTAGTAATCCCGGTTTTACTCTAAGTACTTAGCCTTGACGGCTGGAAATGGGATTTGACAAGGCGACCACATGAA
This sequence comes from Griposia aprilina, assembly GCA_916610205.1. Lineage (NCBI taxonomy): Eukaryota > Metazoa > Arthropoda > Insecta > Lepidoptera > Noctuidae > Griposia > Griposia aprilina. The sequence continues at coordinate 13,012,681 of OU744304.1, read as the reverse complement.
CATGCATCTACTCAAATACAGTTTGACAACTTCACTGTCATGTCCTTACGAATCTAAAAACAAAAACTTCCATTCCAAAAGCATAAAGTTATCCAAAGGCGTTGCATATAGCAATCAACGAAAATACGACCATTTTCATGAAGGAACAAGGAGCTCATATTGTCCCTTGGCCCAGCAGTCAATGAAATTAGATTTAATAATTATAGAATTAGTTTATGGAAAATTCATTCAGTTAGAGGATGAAAACACACTCTTTATAACACAAGCTTCATTTGCTTAGAAATAAAGAAAGAAAATACCCGCTTGGCTTTGGCCCGTGAATGTAATTGAAACCAGCCAAAAGCTGAGAAGAAGAATACATCCGAAAATAAGAATCGCTTTATTGTATGGTGAATGGTGATGTATCTTAAAAAAAACTTGTAAAATAACTCCACTCATATCATTGAGTAATGAACTAGGTACTTATCATTTAAAAAATCCGACTTTCTACATGATTGAATACAAAAAAAGAAGCCTGCCTCCGAGCCTAGAATACGATTTAATAATGGCAGAGATTGACAGTCAACAACACTGTAGGCTGTAAAAGTTTATTGTTGGAATATTAATACTGTTTTCGCATGTTGATTAATGAACGAAAGAATAAAGAATAACTTAGTACGGCCGCTTGTTGTTTTCAGCTACTCAGAACATTTAACAATAGCTATAAGTTATGATAATGACGATTTTAATGTAAACTCTCAGATCTCTTCGATTATCGATTTGATAATCGATACAATCTTAATCCGATTAAATATTAGTGGTATCGAGAAATTATGAGGACTCACACTTCTTTAAATAACGACTGCTATATTAACTGCTATTATCAAAACATCAATGAGTTTTTGACATGTTTATTTATGTCCTGCAGAATTTAGGCTTATAATAATGCTAAGTTGATGGCAATGATAACATCTGTTTTGTATCAGCTCCCGATAAAACTAGGTGCTGTACTCATTGGTGACTATAGCGCTTCAAGGTTATTTTGACGAGTGGCCTAAATCGGAACTGACGCCGCCATCTTCTTTTTTTTGAATACGTTCTAAGTGACATTTCAAAAAACAATTGCACAAATGTTTACCAACAGCGCCCCCCTGTCAACGTCATTTGACCGCCAAAATATCCTTGTAGCAGTTTTATCATTATTTTGACAGCGATGGGTCTTGTCAAATTGGAAACGTCGTCAACTCGTCATCATCCTGCCCTTTTTTTTATATATATCTCAACGCTATCACTTCGAACAGAGATGTTCTCCAATGTACTAAAATAGCCTGAAGTAATTAGCGCTGTAACCTAGGTACTAAACCGCGCCATTATTTTGTATCATACGCCGAGGTCAACGACCCACCGCGGGTGATACGTGCTACTGAAAAGCATCATGAATCCACGATTTATTACTTGTGTAATTATCGTGTTATTATAGCGGGCGTTTATGTTTCAATTATAAATTCAAGTGAAACATTAATTAAGCACAATAATAATTAGGTGACATTCAAGGCATTACCTAAATTTTATTAGTCGTTTAAAAAAAAGGCGCTTTTGAACGTCAAAATTTACAAGAAAATAGAATTGATTCCTGTTGACCATTCCAAAAGGTAGTTTCGTACAGACAAGAAACTCCACAGTTACCGTATTGATGACAGACTCTTGCTTTTATATTGTAGGTAAGTGGGTACAGTACAGACTACCATAGACGCAACAAAAAATAAAATGACAATAAACATGAACAATGGACATTGGACCGCATTATCGCTCGCGATATCAGTACGTTTCATATAAAATCGCGCATTCTAGTTTTGCATAAAACATAGAGTATGAGGCCGCACATCAGTGATAGGTAACATTTGGCTGGCTAGCATATAAAGGAGTTTCAATAGAATACGAGGCCAGGGGTCTACTCTCTAAGCACGAAATCCGTAGTTTCGGTAGTCGTTACGGGCGTTTACTACTCCGTATCACCTACGGAAGATCCGGACATAAGATCCCGACCTAAGAATGAATGACACCACGATGTGACAATTGTCACTATTCCCGATGTGTTTTTACCTGTCAGAAAAAGTTAGTTAATCATCAAAGAATCAAATTACTTTCGGACGGGCCCGTATCTTCGTTGACAGACTTAGAGAGTAGGCCGCCCCCAGCTTATACTGGTTTTGTAACCACTGAGGCTGACGAGCGGCCTACCGTACCTACAATATGACCGTTTTTCCATGTAACAATTTACATTGAAACATTTAGAAATTACAGACATTATCAGATAAAGCATTTAAGTGCCGTAAAAAAATTTTTGCCGATTTTTTTAGCCGATTAAAAACTCTGAAAGAACGAATGTTTTAGAATTCGCGATAGGTATAAAGTTTCATCGATCATCCAACTCATCAACAAAACTCGTACCCATTTACCCATCCACTAGTAAAATGTGTACCTACAGTTTGCTTCCATAATAAAGGTCGACCCACTATTTGGAAAAAGTGTTAACAAATTTTGCAATTAACGAGGCCATTTTTCCGAAAAATTACGGTTCATTGCGGCAGGTATAGCCGCATCATAATAGTTGTCTCATCTATGGGCAGGCAATGCATGTCACAAAAAAATATGTAATAAAAGTAATCTCAGTCTAATATGGGCCCACTACAGGGCAAGTCCTCTTCTCATACAGAGAAGGCATGAGCGAGCATTGATCATCACATTAACCATGCTTGCGCAAGACGGGTTGGCGATAACAGACTTATATTAACGAAAATATAGGAATTAACATACATAAACTCACGCCTTCTTCCCATGGGGCTAGGCAGAAACTACAGAACGCCACTTGCTACGATCCTTACATACTCCTTTTGCCTCGTTTACGTTCATATATCTGGTCATACACGCACGCCGGTTGTGAGTACTACGCACCTGACCTTTCTGAAGAACATCACTAATAAGGTCACTATATGTCTTCCTTGGGCGTCGCCTCCCGGCGTTTCCACTCACATCTGCCTTAAATATAGGAATTTAAATAATCAAAAGTCGACTATAAGATCCTTGCTCTCCTAAGAACGGTCAAATCGATTCGATGACAAGAAACGTTAAGTTACGGCCAGATTACGGAATTTTATAATCAAACATTAATCATCAAAAATGGAAGAACAAATTGAAATTGATTGATGGAATTTTCTAATATATCAATCGACATTATTAATGATGATCAGAGTTATTCTTTACGACTTTCATATAAAGATTCATAAGTTGCGAGAGGCCGTCATATAATTTAGCGGTCATCTCAAAGCATTCCTTTTATTTTACGTTTCATCGATCGACTGAGGCGTGTTAATTCTGTTGTGGACAACACTAAACTTAGGCTATCGTATTTTTGATGTTTTTCCGCAGATAATACAAGATAATTAAGTAGAGCTGTCCAAATAAATTCAGTTAGCTAATGGTGCCGATTCTCTTGTCACAAAATTCTCTAAACTAGACTAAAAATCACTAAAATTTTGTTTAGTCCTGTCAAAAGACGATTTCTCATTCTGAAATAGACTAAAGTGACACAACTTAACTATATTTTAGTTTGACAGCACTAAGATGGTACTGAATAATTAGTTTAGTGAAAATGCCAATTTTGCTATTCTGAATTTGAAGTTTTTAACCTAAAATTTTGGTTGTCTTAACTAAATCTGGCTATTTTTTATCGCGATTAAAAAGGTGTGGAATAAAATTAGTTGTCATGAACTAATTTAATTAAATTCACCACAACACCTCGACTTCAGGGGCAAAAACAGTACTGTTTTTTTTTTTAATTTTGCTTATATCTCGAAAACGGTGTGTCCTATCGCAAAAATAATGAAAATTTCGACCCCCTTTATGAAACCCCCTTATAACTCTACACGAAGGTATTTTTTTTTTAAATATTTTCCGTACAAAAAGTGAAAAATTCCATATAAAACACGCCGAGGCTGCCACCCATGCGCGCCTCCGGCTCTAAAAAAAAAACCCCGTGGTAGGGTAAACAAGTAGGTACCATGTGCAGTCGCGATTGTCAAATTTAATTTTAGTTGCGTCAAACTGATTTTTAAATTTAGAGATATTTTATTGCAGAATAGCTCTAAGATTCTCATAGCCAAAAGTAAGGAATTTTAGTGATAGTTTAGTTAGTTTAGTGCGATGTACAAGAGAATTGGCACCAATATCACACTGGACAAATGGACTGGAAGACGAAGTATCGGTCGTCCGGCGGCGAGATGGGCGGTCGAAATTGTTACCATCGCGGGTAGCACCTGGATGAGGGACGTGGAGATTGGCACATGAAAAGAAATGCATATACACAGCTGTGGGTGATGTGGGGCTGTGGATCATGATGATAAATTCCACACTATGGGCTGATTAGACCAAAGTCAGACCTTTTACCTGTGGAATACAATGGCCGTCTGACATTTCTTGTATGAAAAGCTGTCAAAAAATCAACCTTTATTTGCTGGACAAGACTTACTAGGTATACAAGTTTGGTTAATTCGGTCTAAGGTAAGGTATTAGTTACTTGACCATTGATGTTTAGACAAAACACAAGAAAATCTTGCCCAAAAACACGCAGAAGTTTTTGACACAAAGTAGTATGTTTCCCTTACTCTGCTATGTGTATAATAATAGCAATACACATTTCTATTTTTAGCTGATGAACTAACAGAACATGCCAAAGTCGTCGACGTGTCTGCAGACGCCTTTACCAAAGATATGGACGTGACACATTATGACATAGTACAGGATAAATCAGCGTTGTTATTAATTAGTACAATAATGTGCATACCAGGGAGTGACAACGGCAGTATAAGGAAAAAACAAAGACTAACAAGGTCGTTTATAGATAATAATTTGCTTGTAAAGGTAGCATAGGAATTGGCTTGATGAGAGCATCATGCAGAGAAGGACCGCTCGATGTGGCGTTGGTGACGCATGGGGACGCCAGCAGTGGATGTCTGACGGCTAAAATGATGGTATGATGAAAGTAGAATTTTGCTTTGGGCTAAAATGATTTTAATATTCAACGAAACACAAGAAGGTAAGACTTAAAGTACTGTGTCGTCGGAAAACAATTGCAGCTCTTTTTTTTTTAGGATCTTGTTATTTCCTGGAACCAAAGCTCTCTTTTTGACGTGTCTATGGTTTACACCAGATACAGTTGCCTCTATTATCTTGCCATTAATTACTGATATACCTTCAGTAAAAATTAACAGCTGTAATTAGTAGGATCCGGTAATTTTCATTGTAATGCATTTATTGGACAGCATTACACATTTTGCCTAACAAAATTACTGCTAATGCGAAACAGTTTTAATGGAGTTTAGATACGCTTAAAATAGCCTTTAGTATAAAGACACCTACGCAAAAACAGCCTCTATACTTAAGTTCAGAACAAAACGCTGGATAATTGGCATAATGATACCCTTATCATAACCGCCATAATGTTTCCGTTCATAAAATCGCAAAAAAATATGCAGCAAACTACTGCTGAAGTTTTTCCGTTGCTTTGGCCGATCTCCAAAATAATATTTGGAAAAATTATGATCATCCAAAATGCCTTGGCATTAACCTAGGTAACTACAAAATCGTTTTCCTGATATTAACCACGTACTCCAAAGTTACAAGACATATGCCAATATTAAATGGTAATAATAAAGTTGTTACAATACCTGTCGCCGAGTCATTACTTTCCAAACAATTGAGCATCTGAATAGATTCTAATTTCAAAGTTAAAAGCTTTTAAGCTTTTAACCCAGTTTGCCGAAGCACAGTAAACATCCGATCCTCCTTTGACAAACAAGTAATTGATTAGTAAAATAAACCTCAGGCCGGACCCCTCTATTACCAACTAATCACTTATCCTTGAGTTAAACAAACGTTTCCGAAGAAAACGTTTTACTAGGAAAAAAGCGATCCTACTTTTAAGTAAACGCTTTTGGAAATACACGGGTTTTTTTTATTGCCAACAGGATCCTGGAAACTTGGGCAAAAATATTTTATTCGCACGTGCGAATAAAATATTTCAATTTTTTTTTTTTTTTAATACTTATTCCGAGTGAAATTCTTTTCCTCTCATAGAAATTGTAGTAAAATGTACCAGAATTGAAGCTCAGTAAACGAGGAAATGTAATAAGCTATTGTAGAAAATTTATTGAAAAGTTAAACAAACCAATGCGAAAAACTTTGAATTTCCATCACACACTCACTAAACTATGCACTAACTTCGTTAAATGGGACATACAAAAATTCAGCACTTTATACACTGTTATTTTCATAATATTTTTTGAAATCACTGTGTTTCCCGCACGAATGCCGAAACCTTCGGTGAACGTTCGTCATACGAAACCTACCGCAACGCGACGCCTGTTATCGAACGAATGTTCCCGAATGAGGGGATGCAGTGACGCGGGCGATGGTGCCGGCGACCGGCGTGGCACTGCGGCGAGCGACCGGCCGCGTGGAGCCCGCACCGCTCCGAAACCTTACGGCCTATCTCCCGACACAGGCACGCGAAAACACCCTAAACACAAGGCCGCAAGGACGTGTCTCGCGTGACGTCCACAGAGAACACCAATCGATGCTCCTGGAACAGGACAACAGATCTTTCCGCCTCCGCTCCTATCGTGACCAAAACGGCCAATGCGAAAATTTTCGACAATTTCACCGACAACAACACCAGCGCGAGACGATTGCGAAATGAAGTGTAATTTTTACAAATCAACATATTGAAACGCGTCAGCTTCTCGGGTTTCATTAGGCAATCGTATAAAACTTGGATACTTTACATGTGCAATAAACAGGCCATAAACGTAAAAAATATGGAATCCTTTTACCATAATTTCCTCTTTTTAAATTTTATACGTTCGTTGCGCTAAAATGTTGTAAAGTGGAAGACACGAATTTTTATGCACAATAAAATGCGGGCCACTCCAAAGCGCACGTAGCGATAACTTTAAAAACTGACAACATTGTTTACAAGGCAGGAAATGGAACCGAAAATGTTGGCGACGAAGTGGAAATAACTTCTTAATAGCACGGTGTAAAGGTAAAATCGGAATATGGGTATAGATCTGTTAACCGCAAGGATATGAGTAGGTACACCCACTACTTGAGCCCACGCTACCACACCTGGATCAGTTCCATAATAAAACTGACAGCTTAAACTGTGTCAATTCTCCCTACCTTCTTCAGGTCATAATTACAATATCACTTTTGTAATTAATTGCATTGAATAAGACCTTTGCATTTCTTTTCAATTATATTCAACGCCTAATCGTAGTAAATCTTATCATAGGATTCATGGGTATTTCAACCTTAGCAATTGTTGTACACTTCATTTTATCCATTATAAATTAGCCCTAAGCTCATATTCTAACGTATGAATCAGCTGATACAAATGCCGAAGTTTAAATTTCCATAACAATTAAACCATTACCATTTGGCAGAACATCGAAATCAGTTAATTCCAATAACTTTCTAACCATCCAATTACAGAGCCGATCGAACCTCATGTATACTATCCATTTATTTGTACCTACGTTCCGTATCGTCGGCGGATCGGAACGATCTTGTTTCAATATCAAACACGAGACGAGTCGTATTACTGACAACACATCCTACATGTTTGCAAAACATTTCACATTTGACGGGGAAACGATCTACACGAAGCGTGCATATATTTTATATGCATTTCGTACTGCCGAATGGAGTAGACGTGGAGCGAGGCATACAAATAAAGACTAGATATATACAATCCTTTAGATAAATTAATGGAAATGTTACCTGCATTGACCATATCAGAGCGGCAACTGGGTACCAATGATTTTGTTTCTTTCAAAACTACGGAAAAAATACTGAATCCATACAAAACTTGATCATACTTGACTGTAGTGGATGATAGTTGACTTTAGATTCCTTTGGAATGAGATTTTTGTTGAGTCTATTTGTCTCTGGGTTTCTTAAGCCAGATCAGCTTGCCTGAATGACTTAAATGAATTATGAATGCCCTAAAATTTGAACCTACGTTTGCAATTCGTTCAGGCTCTTAGAAACAATTTAAATTGAATTATTAACAGTTGCACTAATAACGCCGATACTAATTGAAGTTCTTCATAAACTTCTAAAAGTAATACAGGACACTGATATAATTCAAATAAGAATAGGTAACATTTACATCATAATACCAGCAACCACGTCTATATAATTACAACAAAATTTATATTGTTTACAACAAACCATTTTTGCGCAAAATTGGATTCCGAGAACGCATAAACCGCGATAGTAAATTAGTGTGCGGCATTTTAACTGTGTCGTCTGGATTCGCACAAAGCGTTTGACTCGTCGTGCCTTCGTGAAAGAAGTGACCTGTTCCGCTCTGTGGATCCGTGCCGTGAGAATGGTAGACCAAACTAATGCTAAAGGAGGTTTTGCATTGGCAGAACTAGGTAGTTAATTTTTAACATGAATAAATCCAGTGGTCAGGTTAGGTCAGGGTACTCGCAACCGGTGTGCGTGTATGTCCATATGTATAAACGTAAACGAAGCAAAAGGAGTATGTAAGGATCGTAGCAGATGGCGTTCTGTAGTTTCTGCCTTCACCCATGGGAAGAAGGTCTGAGTTAATTTATGTATATATTTTTGTCAAGCCAGTTGTAAGAAAGGGGTTGGTGATAAGTAATCGTATGAAACCCAGCTTCATCATTAGATGCTATTCGCAAGAGAATGAGAGTCTTGGGTAATAAAACTTTTTTACAAAAAAACAACCGACTTCCAAAAACAACGCTAAAAGACGTGAATAATAACTTTAATTTAGGAAGTCGGTGTCTTTGGTTTTGTATTTTCGTTTTTGGCCACCGACTTCCGAAATTAAAGTTATTTTTCACGTCTTTTAGTGTTTTTGTAAAAATGTTTTTTATTTTTCACTTTTTAGTTGCGGTACCTAAAAAGAATATGCAGTATTAAGGATAACTCAAAAACTACTGGTCAGACTTTGATCAAACTTAAATAGGACCACATGCGAAGCACCAGCTATCAAATAAAAAAATCATCCAAATCGATTTACCCAGAAAAAAGTTCTGCGCTAACACAAATAAAAAAAAAAAAAACATAGACGAATTGAGAACCTCCTCCTTTTTGTGAAGTCGGTTATAAATAAATTATATACGTGCAGATGTTTATACGCCGTAAGATGAGGTATAGATCGTAATTCCCGCTTTATAAGAAAATGGAACTAAAGTTGTATAATATCAGCGGTCGAGTCCACGTGAATTCAATTAACTCTTTGACGCTCAGAATCCTATCTGACAGTGAAGCAAGCAGATAAATCGATTTGTGTCAACACATTTCTTGCTCATATAACATCAGTATGATTAACATCAAGTTCTCTAACACGTTAATGCTTGATTACAATTTTCTTGCGTCGTCTAATCACGCCGGCTTATGAGCATTCTCCTTAACACACATCATTAATTTTAACATTGCATTGTGCACTTTAATATGAGGCAATTAAGTTTTATTTTGCTGTACTTATTATGCATGTAGTGGGAGCATATTGTTGAACGATAACGGCCGTCAGCTGATACCCATTATGTTTTAACAAGTAGATTGGTTATATCGTACCCGCGGTTAGCTACTGATGGAAGTTTCTTTTACAAATATATTTATTTTCCTACTTTCGAGTTTAATTATTCATAAAGGTTCCTGTAACTTAAAGAAAGAAAGAAAAATGCGTTTATTGCTTGTTTATTTTTACTTAATGTTTGTTGTTGATTGGAGTTATATCCACCTGGCTAGAGTTTAATGGATGTTGTTTTACTTTTTGGAATTTCATCTTAACATATTAAATTCTTTATGAAACGATATCATTAATCAATTCACAGAAAACAAATGGATAAGCAGCCAACTTTGAAATTTTAATACACTTACGTTCATTACCATTTAAGAGATAATTACGTCTGCTCTAAAATATCCACAACACAACCTATTCAGTCCACATTCAACAGATTATCACGCACTACCACTAAACTCAACTACATCACATAAAGGCTCCCGCAAACAGGCGCGATGCGACAGCCCGACACAAAGGCGCCGCCCGTCGCGCGGCCCGCGGTGCCTTTGTGTCACGCTGTCGCGTCGCGCCAGTGTGAACGAGCCTTAATACTAACCACAGCTGCACTACCGAGTCTCGTAACTGCCACCATCCATCTTTTTCTACTTCGTGTGCGAACTAATAATAATTTTCATAATATTATAAGCCGTTAAAGAGGCACACCTCTTTAACGGCTTATAATATTATGAAAATTATTCCAGCCAAAGAAAATGCAATTATGCTTTATGCTAAGCTGGCAGTGTCAGTCATGGTAGGGTCGGGTACTAAAGTTAGTTATATCAGACTTGCGGAAGCCAGCTCGCTTGGGTGGAAAAGGTGAGACGGAACACCGGGTTTTGTGAAGCAAATTGGGAGAATGCCTATTTTTAACAGTGAGATGCGAAAGTTCAGCGGTACTTTTGGTATATTACACACAATTACATGGCAAAAAAATGAGACTTAAACAAAATTGGCGAAGTTTTATGAATATAGACGTGCTGCTGTGTGTATTATATCATATAGTGATTATTAATACGCTGCGGGACATTAAACGCGAGACGTAATAACAATAAAACTTCTATTGTGTCTCGTTCAGCGTCCTTGAAGCAATTAAGCGATCAGAAACAATTACTTCCTATGTAAAGCCTAATCCCATCGATTGCTCTCAGATAACATTATGTCTCGTGTCATAAGTTTGTCATCCCTGAGCTATGCTGGTATCTTGTAAAACGGTAGTGGTAATGACAACTCATTACGGTGGTAAATGGCAAGAAGTGATCACAAATCTACCACAACCGCTACGTTTACCGCTGCATCATATGATGAATAATGAGTAAAGATCGCAGATTGCAGAAAGATGGTGGATGCGAAGGGGAGACATGGGTGCCGTTATATCGCAAAAGAATCTGAACACTTTATAGAGGTGTCGTGTAAATTTTATAATACTGGAAAAGGTCATTTTGTATTTTTTTACGCTTTCTCTTACTTCAGAGAGCAATGGATGTCTCAAACACTTTAAACTGAAGCTTCGCTGTTTCTTGGTCAAAGAAACTAGAAACTATTCCTATGATTAATCATATTTTTATACAAAATGGAGAGTAGCCTATACATTGGTGGATGCGTATATCTAGCAGTGGACGTATTTAACTAATAATGATGAAGATGATGAGCATGTTGGAGCGTGTTTGATAAATCAAGGTGGGTTGTTTTTGCGAATAAACTTGATGCGCGTTGAAGCGGGGGCTCTTGCGGGCGACGGGCGGCAGTGCATCGCTGACCAATGTCCGGGTAGACGCTAACGCTATGTGCAATTTTATTCGCTTAAAAGTTTCGCATGCTCCTCCCACTCGCTCAAGGTCGCTGGTACTTATTGTCGCCTTAAGTTGCAATTCTTTGGGTTATATGTTACATGTTGGAGACTATTAGGTACTTCTGATAATGTAACTCACAACGTATCTCCCTTGCTTGTGTTATCAACGGCCGTCATTTAATTACTTGGGTATGGATACAAAAAGCCGTGTGAATCGCTGCCGAGGATTCACCATTGTGTATTGTAGTAGTAACTGTAATTAAAGTGATTAACTTTAATAACATCGTGCATCGTCACACAGTCGATGGGTATGTGGTATGAGGTCACCAGCATTGTCTCTGCTTGTCATGTTGATGAACAAAGAGAAAAACTGGAGGTGCAGTTATTTTCGTGTACATTTAATGAGAAATGGTTGATAGAGAAAACAATTGCACGGTCATGAGAGGGTTTTGCCCTGCATTTAGCTCAATATCCATCTCAAAAACTAGACATCCGATTTAAAGAACTAGGCTTCTAAGGAAGAAGATGACAAAGATGGTGAAAAATGCTTTACTAGACAAAAAGTTATACCCATTCTTAGCTTGAATTTACGGACCAAAGAAGAAACGTGCACTATCCAACTTAGCTGCTCAAAAATTAAAACGAATCTTTAAAATTATCCTATAAAGGGTTGTTTTAACATTTTCAAACTTTTCACAACTTCGCAGCGCATATTTTAGCAGCCGCTGGGCCATTCTCAGAAGCTTTCGAGGAGCTTCCGGGCGTCCGTAGTCGTACAAAAGTTTAACGTAGTTTTTTTTTGTCAAAAAAAAGTTAAACTTCAGTTTGTAACTGTGCCAATAAATGCGAATTGGCTTGCCGCCTACCACATTAGGACTAAATAACGACAAGAGTGTTGGGGAATATCGAAACTTTTGCCTATCCTGACAAAAAGCTTGTTGAATCTGACGTCATAACGATAGTACACTGCTACAAGGATCTATATGCGCTCGACTGACGTTGACAGGAGAGCGCTGTTGGTCAAAATTTGTGTAATCGTTTCGTGAAATGTATTGAGACTACAAAATGGCGGCGTTAGTTCCAATTTTATCTACGCGCCAATAGATCCCAGTACAGCTATGTAGGTATAAGTTTTAAGTGGAACAATTATCGATCAATCTGTCACACCCACTTATGACTTAGAAGAGTTGCTAAATACTTTGCCCGAACGAGGAACGTAGACATATTCACATACGGTGTCATGATCACGGTCGTCGCGCGCTGGCTTTGCAGAATGGCATATCTAGCTTATGTTGCACTAGAAACGTTGAATTATCATTATATTTTTATGCTTCAATTAAGTAAATAAGGTGAGAAATCCTATTTTAAAATCAGAAAATGGCAGGCAGAGCCAAATCGACAGGAATCTTCTTTTCGTGAGGCTTGTGCCTTTTGGACGCAGTAAGTGCATACCTACGTTAATCGAGACATCTGTTGCATTCCTGAGCTCATTTAAATTGCAGTAGGAGTAAATTCACTAAAAAGTAGGACATGGTCTAGTCTTGAACACTGCACTCACACTAGGTGTGTGATGATCTGTGAAGCCCCATTTCATCAACAGGCTAAACACGCGAGAATGCATTGGCTATAAATTTTCCTTTGCCAGGCCTACTGGACGCCTCAAAGAGATGTCAGGCCTCAAAGAGATGTCAGCATCATTGAAGGGGTCCAATAGGGCCGATGCCTGCCGGGGTCGCGGATTGTTCGAAAGAGTTACCGTGGCCTTGGCGCACAGGCAACTGAAGGAACACGGGTGGGTTTTAGTCAGTAAGAGTCTGACACGCCCTTCCGCTCCGCCCAGAGCGGGAGAGGTCATTTGATGATTTCCCACCCAAAAAAAAAAAAAAAGGCCTACTGGACAGATTTCAACGATATACAGCTTAAATACGGATACGATACGGTTTTCATCTGGGTGCATGACGTAGTTGCCTTACGATGCGAGTGAAACCGCGGGCAACAACTAGTTTTTAACATAAAATAACCAATCCATGCTAATGCCTACTTAAATTATAAAGAGGTAAAATTTGTTTGTTTGTTAGTTTTGTATGTAAGGGGTGATCTCTGGAACTCGGGGTCAGATTTGAAAAAATCTTTTTGTATTTGATAGCCCAATTCTTGAGGAATGCTATAGGCTATTCAACATCACGCTAGGACCCTTACACGTCGGCAAGAATAAATAAAGTCAGAAAGAACGCTAAGCGAAAACGAAATAATAGCGCGGGCAGGAGATGCGATGCGACGGGGTGGATCGGGGGAACAAGAAAATTCACGCGGAGGAAGTCGCGGGCAGGAGCTTGTATACTATCCTACTAATATTATAAATGTGTAAAGTTTGTGTGGATGGATGGATCGATGGATGGATGGATGGATGGTTACTCTTTCACGCAAAAACTACTGAACGGATTTGGATGGAATTTGGAACACAGATAGTTTATAACCTGGATACTTTTTATCGCGGTAGTACGTTCCCGTGGGATAATTATCAACCTAAACGCGGTCGAAGCCGCGAGCAAAAGCTAGTAATATTATAAATGCGAAAGTAACTCTCTATGACATTTACTTTTCACGCCTAAACCACAGAACCGATCTTTATGAATTTTGACAGATAGGTAACGTGGTACCTGGAGTACACAGGCGAAGTCGCGGGTAACAGCTAATATTCTATTCTATATGACAGCGTGTGTACTAAATCTGTACCCATTCAGTATCAAATGGATGACTAACAATCGTCGGGCTGTCAAACGTAACATAATTTGATGTACCGTTGACCTGTGCAATCTGTGGACCTTCACAATTATAGACCGTTTAGTAGCCTGTCATTACTAATTTTAGACTGCTATAATGATAGTGTTCTAGTTGCAAGAGGAATAGATTTCTTTGTAATTATTTGTAGCTATTATAAAATCCGTTCCTGGAATCATTTTATCGGTGAAAAAACATAAAGTGCTTCTAAGGGCCCGTTGTTTAATCAGTAGTCAAACATAATAATAGTTAAAATGCGTTAGTTAAACTAACAATTTGTTAAAAATGACAGAAGCATGTTGTTTGACAAATGGTTAAGCTAACTACAGTAAAAAAAAATGACTAAATTGTGTTGTTGCTGTTGTTGTGTTGTGTAAATTGACTATTGGTCATGTTTAACTATGTATCAAACAACGGGCCCTTAGTCGACACTTCGACAGCGTAGCTTGACTAAAACTAATATGTATCAGGATTTTGAGCTCCGCTATAAACAATCATATTATTCTTTTTGCTCCGGACTATCTATAAAAATAATGGTAAACGGGTTATTAAACGCACATTTAAGATTTTTTGATAAAAGAACTGCTGGATCCCGTCCCAAAATCTGCAACACAATGCAACCCCAAATGCACAATTCACCCCGCCCGCATTTATTGTCACACAGCGCAATCTAAACACGGGGTGATACATTGTTTAATAACGGTAATCCGAGCGGATCGAATCTGTGACGAATCGATCGACGCGGTACAAAGTACTGCGCGACTTATGTCTGCACATCAGCTGTTGTAATTGTAATCGAAACAATATAATGAAAGAGTAATGTTTTTATCTGTATTTTATTTTATTATCTGATAGACCATTTCTAGATTAAGATAAGATAGCTTTCCTCACTGGCTCACTTGCAACATACGAGAAGTAAATCCCAAACAAACTCATAGGTCAAACGTCGTAGACTTTAAAGGATATTGCTAATCCATTGCTTGTTACGTTCGAAAAATTTGTTGGCTCAACAACGTAAATAACGCAATGAATGTTTTTGAACTGTCAAAATGATAGCCATTCCTACTGTCAGTTTGTTACACAATTACCCCGAAGGCCTGGGCTTCTGAGTGTAAAAATTGTATGAAGTTTGCCAAAGCTGAGATACATAACATCAGTAATAGCATTGTGAAGATCATTTTCTTGTTGGCTAAGTAAGGTTTATTTGCTTTGAATCTTGATATACTTATTCTTGTAATCTTATATAATCAGGTCTTATTAAAGTTAACGACTAGCCTGTTTCAAGCTATGAAAACAGAAATTGTCAAGCTTAAGACTTAACTTTTGTTTGCACAAAACGGGCGCTGCCCAGAAAACGCTCAGTTTTTTGTCAATTTTGTAAATTTATATTACAAGACAAAAAAAATTGTGTATTGTCAAATGTTCCTTTGAACATTTGACAATACACAATTGTTGAATAAGTCTTTTCTTTAAAAGACTTATTCAAAAATATTTGATAAAAATAAAATAGTATCATGATAAAACAATCGTAAAAAAAAGCTCAAAAATTATTTTTCGTCGCATTATTCTTTAAATTTTTAGCTTAAACTATCATATTTTATGTAATTATAATAAAGGGAATTCAATCAACTAACGAAAGAAATACCTAAAAAATATTCCACTGAGCCATGCATTTATTTTTTAATTAAATTAAAACTGCTAAATTACTTTTATTTTAGTGGTCATTCGATTCAACTAAAATCAAACGCATCGCAGTTTTGAATCTTATTGTAGTCGCGATGCGTCATGTCAATTACCTAAAAATTTGCTTCTTACCGCGCCTTAACTATTTAATAAGTAGGTAATCAACGTTACTAAAGGCACCTACTACCTTCTTCTTCTTTAGGGTTATGGTTTCCGCACTTAGTCCTTGATGTGGACCATTGTGCGTGGGCCATGGCGGCCGTCGGTGGTTATTCCAACCAGCCCACCTCCCTCCAGAAGTTGATAATATCACCTGGTCTGCTGAGAGCATCTGTGTAGGATATGGGTGCCCCGAGGGTTTGTGACCTAATTTGGGTGACGCCTGTGCATTCAAAGAGCACATGCGCAACGGTTTCCTCAGCCTCCATGCAGGCCCTGCACAGAGGACTGTCCGTTATGCCTATTGTGTGAAAGTGTTTGTTTAGCGAGCAGTGACCCGTGATGGTCCCCGTCACCAGGCGCAGACCGTTTCTGTCCAGACGTAATAATCGTTTGGTAAGCTTGCCATCTAAGGATGGCATGGCTTCCCTGGACTGCCTGCAGCCGGGTGTCGAGGTCCACCAACTGTCCGCTTGTGTATGGGTGTACTCCTGTAACCATCTGCGTAGCTGGTTAAAGGGGATGGGCACGATGGGTTCGGGTCCACAGACTGACGCGCTGGATGCTCTTCTAGCCAGTTCGTCAGCTGCATCGTTACCCAGTGATCCACTGTGCCCCTTAATCCATTGCAGTGTCACTGTGTTACGGTTGGACACCGCCACACGTTCTAGAGCATTGTGACATTCCAGTATTATACTTGAGGTAATATACTTTCTCCCCAGGGATTGGAGGACTGAGGCACTGTCGGAGAGCCACCTACTACATTATTTTACTTCAAATACTAAAGGAAGACAGAAAGAAAACTTGAACTAAAGGCTCGTAGACACTGGCGCGACGCGACAGCGTGACACAAAGGCACCGCGTGCCGCGCGACGTGTGGCGCCTTTGTGTCGAGCTGTCACGTCGCGCCTGTTTGCGGGAGCCTTAAGGTGTAAAATACTACCACAGATTCCAACGCCTTTCTCTGAAACATTTCTGGAAACAAACCCAAGTCCTCTCAATCATGCCCTCCTACGTGCTCAAGTAGGAAAACTACGAACCTCTTTTTATAGGCCAGAGTAGGTAGGTTAGCAGGCCGCCGCCTAATTATACACGGGTTGCGAATGCGGGGCTTCAGGCTAGGCTACACAGAGTAAAAAACTAGCGCAGTTTGAAACTAGTCTGCTGGTTATTGCGACCAGGGATTTTGTTATGTATGTTGCTCTGTGGAACTGCGGTGTTTTTGTTGGAATGTGATTTAACTAGGATTTGTAAGGGTAGGAGAAGTGTTTGTAGGTTTTTATGGAATACAGAAGTCAATTGTATTGGAGGATCCAGCCTTAAGCTCGGGGAGTGATTAAAGCTTTAACGCATATTTTCCCAACTGACCGCCTCGTTGGTCTAGCGGTCGCAAGCGCTACTGCTGAGCATGAGGTCTCGGGTTCGATTCCCGGGTCGGGCAAAGTGTTATTGGGTTTTTCCATCTGGAATTTCTCAGTAGCAGCCCAGAGTCTGGATTTGTGCCCGGTTGATGGTAATAAGCTCGCCCCCTATTTATTACATGGGACTTAAACATAACTGGCGAAATATGGGTGTACTATAGGTACACCTCTGCCTAACCCTTCGGGGAATACAGGCGTGATGTTATGTTATGTTTTCCTAAACGTGTTTATTTTTAACTAGCTTTTGCCCGCGACTTCGCCCGCGTGGATATCGGAAATTATCCCACGGGAACTACCGGGATAAAAAGTATCCAACGTGTTAATCCAGGTTATAAACTATCAGTGTTCCAAATTCCATCCAAATCTGTTCAGTAGTTTTTGCGTGAAAGAGTAACAAACATCCATCCATCCATACATCCATCCAGCCATCCTCACAATTTTTCTCATTTATAATATTAGAAGGAAGTAGGATTTAACCCCTTACGAAAAAAGAGGGATGTTATAAGTTTGACCGCTATGTGTGTGTGTGTGTCTGTCGGCGGCACCGTAGCTCTTAAACGGGTGAACCAATTTGGAAGCGGTTTTTATTATTATTTGAAAGCAGTTTTTCTAGCGGTGGTTCTTAGACATGTTTTATGAAAATTGGTTCAGCCATATCAAGTTTTTTTTTTAATTTTACCTATTAATGCGTTTGTTTTTTCTTTGTCATATTTAGCGAAAATAGACGTATTTTCTTTCGTTCTAAAGTACCCCAACAGAAACCAAATAAGGCACAGGACATTTATACTAATACTAGCTGACCCGACAGACATTGTCCTGTCTTAACTATGAATGTCATGTCGTTTAGTTTTAGTTTTGACTATTGACTAAAACTATCGACTCATTTATCAACCGATCCATCTGTGTTAAACGATATTTGCAGCGCGCATTCTGTCAATCGATGACAGTTATTTCAAACGACTGACAGTTATGTAAAATTAATATTGGCGTTAAGTTTTCTTAAATTTTGTAACGTTCCGATCAACTTCCTTGTTTTTTTATTTCATAAGATCCTTCTCCTGACAATAATGAACTCAACAAAAAAGAAAATTGTGAAATCGGTCCAGCCGTTCACGCGTGATGGCGTGACCAAGGGAAATAGGGATTCATTTTTATATATATAGATTATAAAGTATACGTAAGCTTGTATGTAGGAGGTAATAATAATAATAATATTTTTATATTTTTTATATTCTAATATTTAAAAATGTAATTTATATGTATATAATGGAATAAAGGAAATAATAATAATAATAATAATAAATAAATAAATAAATAATCTTCGGAACTACTGATTCGATTCCGAAAATTCTTTCACTAATGGAAATGGGGATTTTTATGTTAAAACAATAATTCACGAGGACGTAGTCAGTCGCGAGTAGAAGCTAGTTCTTAAGCTAAGACAAACGGTTCTTACTCGATTTTCTTATAAACTGTGGTTTATAGGATTAATGTAAAATGCATAGCGTCTCAGTTTCGTCAACGTAACCAGTGAAGCTGAGACAGTAGCACGATATAATATACAACATAGAAGGCTTAAGTAAAATAACCTCCTTATTTTTTTATGTCGGTTTATGACATCCGTACGTGTCAACCAGAATAAGATCAGAGAGAAATGTCTAAAATCGAGCTACTAGATCTAAAAACGTGATCTAACTAATGATAACACAGGCTAGGAATAACTATGAATTTATCTCTCAGTTGGATACACACACAGGTCATCTGCCTCGATACTAAAAACAACATACCAATAAAAAGTCTAGAAAATATTAGAACTATAATAACTTTCAAAACTACTTTCATGATTGTAAACAGGACGACAGAAACTGAACAACTGGTTATAAAAACTAGTAGTAGTAATAGTTGTTAGCTCATAAAATAATTAAAGTATGAGAAAAAACGTTGTTTTTCAGGAACGCCCACAGAATTCTTCAGTAAAAAAAATGTTTTTACTCACCAACTGGACCGAGTTGTTTCAGGAATATGTCACCTGAAAATAGAAAGTGATTTTGAGAAACTAATATTAATTCACAGATATGTTTAAAACATTAAATTCATAGCTTGCTTGGTTCATCGTAGATTGATTGATTAATTTCATAGATTAATGGATTAATTATGATAGTCTAATATTATTCCCCATATCTAACTAAAAAATCGAAGCAAGAAATGTATTGATAACCAGTAAATAATTGCATACTTAACAGAAGAAGCGTGATAGTTACAAGTAGGTACAGTCACCAGCACATTAAGTTACCAGAAACTGTCAGATTTTCGCATTAAATTTTGAACTTAAACATCAAACATTTTAAGGTTTAAAATCGTTTGGACAAAATTTACAGTTTCGTGTAGCTTGACCTGCTGGGGACTGTACAAGTACAACCTCATTCAACCAGCCGGTGTATTCTGTAAAAATCTCACAATGAAAACTGATGAGAAGTGAGCTTCAAGTGAGCTGTCATTCCTACCGATGCTAGGGAATGAAACTATTGACAGCTCACCTCATGCTCACTTCACCTAAGTTTTTACGGTGAGATTTTTACAGAATAAACCGGCTTCTCGCAAAACATAATGCTCAACAGATTCATCATTATTCTGAAGCCACAAGTAACTAACACATGTGACTAAAAGACAGATGAATATAAATATTGATAGATGGAGAGGGAGAGGAAGGCCAAAGAGAAGATGAATGGATTGTGTGAGGAATGATATAATAATAATTTAATAATAATAATAATTTATTTGAATAACAAAAATATGAAAAGAAGGGAGTGAATGATACCGTGACGGTAGACAGAGGAGAATAGAAGAATCATAATCATAATCATTTTTTATTTGTGTAACATAGGTAGTGAATACAGTTCTTAAATTAAAGTTCATAGGTCGCTATGTTATGCCAAGAGGCGTACAAATATGGAGGAAGAAAACGTGTCGCGCCGACCCCAAGTAACATGGGACGGAAGATGGGAGTGATGGAGGAAGAAGATGATGACTTCTCTATTAGTCGACATCTCCGTAGTCACTCCCTTTCTAGCCATATCATCTTTCACACAGTCCATCCATTGTTCCTTTGGTGTCCCCATACCTTTTTTTATAGCCATCCGCATTCATATTCAAAACTTTCCTAACGACATTCAACTCATTCCTGCTTATAACATGCCCATACTATAACAACCGATTTCCACACAAGCTTTCAATAATGCTCAACAGAATAGTCTGCCTCTCCATTTAGAAATTAGTACCCAACCCAACTTAAACCATAGACTAAAATCCGGCTTAGAGACACAATATTGTTGATAGAGGGCCCGTAAACAAGGCAAGCCATTAGTCCCCGTCATAAGTCGGTGACAGACACTCCACTGAAGGACAGGTCTAAACACGGTGCGCTAACTTCTCGAGATGCTCTCTAAACACTTCTATTATGGGCCATGGCGGATAGATGTGGTAAATATTATTAAGGAGTGAACTCTGAACCTATTCGGTATAGGTACGGTGTCTCATTTGCTACAAAATGTATGGGAAAAGTTTTTGCGGTTTCTGAGTTATGTCTTAAACTTAAACCTCGGTTGATGCGATAGAAACAACCCCTACGAAACTGGATCGATTGGCATCAGAAAAAGTTTTTTGTAAAAATTCGCTATTTTGTTGCTGACTGCTTTTGTTTAAAAATCAGTGAATGCAGATCAAAATGTCTCAAAACGTTAAAGACAGTCGGCTAAGACCGTTTTCCTGTAGCTAAAAGGGTTAAGGTTCCTACAACGTAACCTTCCCTTACTGCCCCATCTCAAAAGTCCACCCTCCTTTTATTTAAGCGGTTTTAACGTAACAGGAGCGAACGTATATTTTTCGTCTATCATTGCAACAGCCAAGAGCCATCAAAACTGTACCTCTGATCTTATGCAACCCAAGGTTCTGGAGTGACCGGTTTCTTTGGCGAAAAGTAATGCTGCTTGACGTCCAGCCAACAGTCTTACAAATTCTTTTTCATTTTCCGATTTCAAAATCAATTTTCGAACACTATAAATAAAATATAGTTTTATAATAAATACTGGCTGTTTGTATGAATGGATTGCGAATCGTGTCGGTCGGAACGGTCGGCGGCGTCATTTCCGGCAAACGTCCGAACGAAATGGACCAGCTTGTAAATGGGGCAGCAGGACAACCCTGTTCTACGTCGTTTTATTATTTATTTTGTTGTTGTTTGTTGCATTTGTACGTAGTTAGTGATTGTTTTAGATTCTTATTACGGCTGATTGCTTGGGGACTTTTTTACGGAAAGTCCGATTTTTATTAAGAACCTGAGTCTGTCTTTATTAATTGCCCATGTCCAGCAATGTCCAACT
Organism: Griposia aprilina; assembly: GCA_916610205.1. Lineage (NCBI taxonomy): Eukaryota > Metazoa > Arthropoda > Insecta > Lepidoptera > Noctuidae > Griposia > Griposia aprilina. Next base: position 12,990,826 of record OU744304.1, on the reverse strand, counting down.
ACGGGATGGCAGGGACATCAACGTGCAAACTGTTACCATGAATTCAGCACATTATTCTAAACCCCCTAGCGCAAAAAAATTCTCGTCGGTTGTCAAAAAAAAAAAAACTGCTCTTTCAGAGAAAAGTGTAATACCTACGCGGTCAAAATGTATGAAACAGCTAGTTTTTTTTTTAACATACACATAATGCGTCTAGACGTCTTATCTTAACGAGACAATAAGAAGCCCAGTCTAGACTTTTATTTTTCCGATTTACATCTTTACAGATGAATCTCTCGCCAGCCTCGATTGGTCACAGACAGTTACCACTCACTGCTGTCATTTCAACCTATCGACCGACGAAAGTGCCTCTTCGAAACATGGAAGCCCCTGCAAGCGTCAAATTATGTTCGACCTTTTTGAAAGAAAAGAAGGAAAATACGTATATTTGCGGTAAAAATGACGCAAAGAAAAACACACAAACACAATAAATAACCGGTTGGGGGAAAATATGCGTCACATCCACGCTACGGCAACAAGTAAGTAGTAGGGTGTAGTAGTAGTTCAATTAGAGGCCCTTCTGTTACATAAAACAACCCAGAATGAAGTTTTCCGATAGAATCCTTATCAGGGATGCATAACCAGTTTTTACACAGACATAATTTTATGCAAGCAGAGCAAGTTTGCCCTCACCAAGTTGTAAGTTGAATGTAGGCGTTGTTATTAACAGCTATGAAGATGAAGAGTTCTATGCCCAGCAGTGGACTCATTGAGATTTCGGAAAACATATTAAGAGGCTTACAAGAGCTAAAGCGCGGTCACTGTCGGATTGCATAGAAAAGAAAGAGACGCGCGATGACACAACGCTGGTAATTTATTGCAAAATATGAAGCAATTATGGATTTACAAAAAATCTATTATTTGGACTAAAAAATTAAAACACTATTACGTTAGTATGTTACTTGTAGAATAATCTGACAAAAAATCTGAATGTATGGTTTTTAATCGTTAAAATATTTTTTTAGAGGTATCTTCGTGATTTTTTTCTATCATATCAAGTTAATTGTATAATGTTTTCAACACACTTTCTATCTAGCATATATCTAGAAGAATATCATATATTTTTCTGATTTTGGTTACTGCAGTGGATCATATATTTTTAGGCATTATAAATTTGCGTTTAGGTCATGTAGTCCCCTTAAGTTATCCGTGAATCTGTTCTATGTAACGGTCTATTTCTGGAAGCTGTGATGATAGTGACCTGCAATGCTGAGATAGGGGCCTTTAAGCCTCAAAAAAGAGTTTCTGTTGTTATTTTCATTTTACTTTTGTTTTATTTTTTATTTATTTTTGTGAGTGTGTTTAGTTTAGTTTGTGATAATCCTGTGCGAGTCCCAATATATACTTTTCCTTTCTTTCTTTCAATGTAACTTCCTAAATAATTCGCTTAAAGTGGTCTTATATGAGGCGACAATTATTTTATGAGTAATTGCCGATGCCGATAAAGTTTCCTCGCTAGTGCACCCGTACACAAAGGGTTTTTTTTGTTTTATAAGGCCGTTGACAAAAAAGACATTAAAGCTACTTTGATTAAAAACTGATCAAGCAGCTCTGAAGAAATACAGTCAAACTATGTCAACAAGTATTGATCGTAATGAAAATGCAGCGACAGATTGTTAATTAACTCCCGCCAAAGATGGCGACCGTTTAATATTCATATTCATTTGCGGACCAACGATAAAGGACTGCAATAAATTGGTATTTACATTATTCTAATCAGCTTTTGCCTTAAATTTGTAGGTACCTCTAGGTACATAAATTCTTAATTACCTATCGAAATATGCATTTATCGAAAAGTATTTTGTAGTGGCTGCACGAGCTCAATAGCAAAAGACAGAATTGTGTGGAATTGTGTGGCTTTTACTCTGCAAGAGGACAAAATAGGCTAGTTCGATCTTGTAGGCTGTCAACTTTTGTATTGGAAATAAAATGGTAATAGATCCATTTTTAACCTCAGACGGAAAAAGAGGAGTGTTCTAAGTATAACGTGTGTATCTGTTGTGTGTCCTGTGGCATCATAGCTGAGAGCTATGAAATAAGAACACTTATTATATGAAACGGTTTTTTTTTTGTTTGGTTTGTCCGAAACGTGTCTTGACCGAGAGTGTAGTTAGCTAAAAAAAAAAGAGAAAATAAGAAAAGAGAGAAGAAAATAGGTTCAGCCGGTTTAGAGGTTTTTGTTTGTGTCGGGGGACGTTTTATTTTAATTTTTTTCGAACAGTATTTTGTTATTTGGACCTTTTCGACAACGGACCGGCGAAAATGTATTAAATCGATTGCACGTTTCAGATATCGTGTGTTCATGTGTCGTATCGTGTGCATATGCTTGTGTGTACGTTCATGAGTTGTTCTTGTTACAGAAAACACAGATTTGACTTCAAATACAGATAAGTAGTAAAGCTAGGATTTCATTCATCGAAAACTAGAAGAAAAGTACAAACCATATTAGGTAAGTAGGTAAAATAAACTATTACATACTTGATTAAATGCAATAATATTAAACAATTTATCTTAGCTAAAAAATAAATTAGCACGATATCACGTTATGATTTTACAAAGGAGCAGGAGGTAGTCGACAGCTTCCTGCGCGACAGTGCTGCCGCCTTCCTGTGATGCGGGAAAATGGAGAACTTACACGTCTTTGTTATATTACGTCCCACACAACAAGGTTTGTTGTTCGAAAGTTCGAACTACACTGTAGTGATGTAGTGAATAATGTGACATTAATTTCGTCATGAACACATGACTGTCGAAAAGCCATTCATGTATTCCAGAAGCCAGAAGTTTTTTTTTTTGGAGGCAATGTTGGCCTGATATTCTATATGGAATAATAATTTAATATTACGTGTCCTAATAATTGTTACTTATTGTACAAGCCAAATATCTGGTAGAAAAAAAACATGTCTACTGATTTTCATATAAACTTGACCAATTATGAAGACACAAATATACCAATGAAAAACTCACTTGAGACATAACAGCAGATTTACTGAAGAGAGGTTTGAGAGAATTTAGAGTTTAAAAAGATAAACATTTCAAATAATTATGGACCCCCTCCTAATTTTGAAGACAGTTAAAAATGATTAGATACAACCCTTTCTAAGGGCGAATTTCACCAAACTTTCATACCTAGAATAATTCTTATCCTGAGAATAAATTTTGAATTTTTGTCAGTTTTTCCATACTAGAACTGTCAGACGTCAATTTTATTCCACGGATAGTAGATATCTGACCTTAGTAAAATCAGCCCTAACTATCAATTGGTTACAGGAAGAATGCTATCATATTGAATCATAGAGTATTTATTATAGTTATTCAGTAACACTTAGGAACACCATTACATAAAAAACTTCTTGCTTGTCATATATATATTGTGTGTATATTATTGATTTATATTGATTTCTTAAGCCAATGTGGTTGCATATGGAAAGCTAGGTAATTATCAGTTTCCTATATTTGCTTCATTGTCTCATTTGTTACTTAAACCAAGTGAGCCAAATTTATAAAAAAGGAAATATAACTCATATAAAAGCACTCTTTTATACTTTGAGGTAGGTATTATGCTTTCTGACAACCATCACCCAGGGGAGGCAGACAGACCACAGGTTGGTGGGAAACCCTGGACTATTTTATGTATTATATATATTTGTAAATTACTTGTAATATTAATCTAATGCTGAACACAGACCAACAAACTACAAACGGATGAAATTTGGCACATGAGCAGGCCATGACCTGGATTAGGATATAGGATATGTTTTATCCCGATATTCCCATGGGATCGAGACTTATGTGGGTGAAACCGCAGGGCACAGCTAGTAACTCACATTATTAAGTGTATGTAATATTGTCAGGTAGGAAAGTTGTCATTAGTAAGCTAATTATAATTTGATGAAAACTGACACTTCAGGAAAGTTCAGATTAAAGTCGTTAAAAATAGATAGCAATAACACATTTATCATATTTTCCGTATAGGAGTTTATTTATTTGAACTTACCTCTATGTCTAATAAAATAACCCATAACAAAACTGTTACAAAAAATACACAAATAAGTAAGTATTTAAATTTCGAACGGTCCACTTAAATTCTCCACTAGAGAGCGCGATACATTAAAATTACATGCACACGACTGGTTCTACGAATCGTTTAGGTACGCCAAATACTAGTGTCAGCAAGCTTCTAGCTTACTTCGCAATTTACGTCGGGTTCGAGGCACCAGCAATGAACGCTCATTACTCGTCACCTCGTGTCATTCCAGCTGCTAGCACAGAGCAATTGATTTTGATTAGGCGGTAACCCCGCTATGTTATGCCTCCGCAAACCGGTCGCAAGCAACACCTTTCCAATGCCATGTAATTCTACATAAAACTTTATTATAAACCTAAAGATACTTGGTATGAAATTAAGACATGATTCTTAATACGTTATCTTATAAACAGAACCCTTTTGTTATCATAAAATCATACAAAACATTGAAATACTAGCTGCGAAAAATTGACACTTCGTCAAAGAAACATTGGAATTTGTAAAGGAATGCATACAGATCTCAATACCACTTACCGTTTAAAATATGTAACTTGGGTCCCACTATTTATTATTTTATGATTCAGGAAACACTTGTACCGTACTAAAACAATAACAACAAAAGTTTAATGCACTATCTATCTATCGAAATTATTGACACCCTTATTAGGAACATAGACAAGATATTCTTTTTTATAAACTAGGTCATTTATGCGGTCAACTGAGTTTTCACTTTCACTGAAAGCTTTAATAAATATTTAATAAAATAATTATCGAGGTATATCGATAGAGTATTTATTGAGGGAAATGTTATAATCACATGACTAATATTGTTTTCATTATTTTTCTGTTTGGTGGACACAATACGTCATGTACCCTTGTCAAAGAAAAAAAAAAGTATCTCTGTTCTTGTTTATGGCTGGCCGCCATGACGTGATTGCCACCATAAAAATTAACACTATCCACAGTCCATTCACAATTATTTTAGCTCAGACAGCAGCAAGCCATTAGAACAGTAATAAATATGACTGTGATTTTGAGTGACGCAAACTCAGAGGTAAAATAACTGTGACCGGACTGTAGCATCGGAAGTGGCGTATTTAACAAGGCAAAGTGGGTGATGGGTCAGGGCGGCATCGGCAGACTCACAGAGTACTTTTATTTATGACTAGAATAAGTTACATGCTCTGTGGGCAGACTGTGAGGAGCGGACGTGCATGCCTCCCTCGCTCCCCGCTTTATTTTCTTGATAATCCTCCGTAACTTCTATTCTGTATGAATATTCAAAAGAAAATCTAACCTATCTGAGGCGGGATGGTAAAACTTTCAAGCTTGCTTCTCTCGCTCTTAAATCCCATTCTTAAAATCACATAATTATTCTGCAGCTTTTATGCATAAGTTTAACCATATCTAATGCCAAAAAAATCTAATCTATCCGAGTTGCATAAAATTTTCGACCTCGCATCGCTCGTTTCCCGCTTATTATTGGTTCCTACCACTACTACTACTACAGTAGCCAAGATTTTTCCATTTTTTTATTAAATTACGGGGCGCTAATCCTTATTGACCCGGGCGAGGCGCCATATCTTAAAATACCCCACTGAGCATTGGTAGCGTAGCCTCGAAGATTCAATACTTTGTAGGCTAACCCTACGATTTCCCTTGTAGAGATTATTCGAATATTAATTAAAAAGTGGTATTATTCGTAACGAAAATGCAATGATTCTCCATTTTGCGCGCGTATTTTTTCCACATATTTTATAATAATTATAATGATGATGTTTTAATAATTTCCTGTCACTGCTGTTAATTACTTATTAATTAATGTTATACGAATTTGTGTGGGGTAGGTACCAGTTTTTATTTTTTACATTTTAGTTGTGGTACGGTACCACAACTAAAAAGTTAAAAATAAAAACTTTTTTCGAAATAAACAACTTCCAAAAAATCACTAAAAAGGCAAAAATAATTTTAATTTCGGAAGTCGGTGGCAAAAAACGAAAATACAAAATTAAAGACACTGACATCCGAAATGAAAGTTATTTTTCATTTTTATTGTTTTTTTGGAAGTCGAAGATTAAAAAAAAAAGTTTTTTTGATTTTTTGCATTTGGCTACTCTGTTTTATGTCTCAACTGTGTCAGCTGTCGCAATACGTCAGACAAATGTCACTGAAATTCTACTCGTTCTACTGTGTGTGTTTAGTGGACCCATCCCATCATCATACAAACCAACAAACATACTAAGCAGAATTCAATTGAAGTGCCCTTTGCGCAGCTGCGTAATCTGCGAAGAAAATCAATACCGCGATAATTTTCCTGGAAATGTGCTAAGGCTAAATAAGATGGCGCGCATCGCATATCAGTGAACCTGCGTACTTTATTTACATTAACGATTTTAGTGTGTGTTTGGTAATCGAAGTGTATGAATTTCAATCATTTAGCAATGAGTGAACCAAATATGCATTTCGGAGGTGGTAACTCCCAACAGTTCTTAGGTAATATGAGTATACCACCGGGTTTGGGTGCTCCTGCGAACCAGTTTATGTCTCATATTCATAATATCAATATGCCTGCAACATCCAGTGGGCTACAGAGTAACATGCCCCCTCCGCTTCCGCCAAGGGTGGACTTAAACCAAGCTCTGGCTCAACCAATGATGCAGAACCAGAGCTATGGTGGCATGGGAGCCTATGGTGGTATGGGTTCCTATGGCGGAATGGGAATGGGGGTGGGTTCCTACGGCATGGGAGGATATGGCGGATATGGCGGCTATGGAATGGGAGGCATGGGTGGAATGTATGGTGGATACAACCGCTTTGGAGATGTTGATAGCAGGTAAATGTTTTGTTATTTATTTACAGTTTCTATTTGCTTTATTTATTTATCAGTTTATGTAAACACATATAAACAGACAAGAAGAAAATAACAGAAAATCATGTACTAAGGTGATGCTCTTTATAGAGAGATCTTTTCCAGCATGTCTGTGATAGGAAATGATAATAAAGAGTTGTAGACACCGTGTATAAGAGTAGAAAAGGAAATAAAATACATAAACCAAAACCATAAGAACAGTCAGCACCTAAAAGATGTATACACGGCAAGGAACTATTAATTTATTATCAACAATCTTTGTTCCATAACATTGTATCCACCGTACAGGTACAGAACTTAGTATACAATTTACTTTACCAAAAAAGTAAACATTTTGTCCCAAAACATCTATGCACCCTATGATTAATTAAGGGTGCTAATTAAGGCAGCTTCTTTAAAATGTCATTCTCGTCTGCAAATATATTTAGTTGTCTAATGATTTAATAGGTCAGCGACGAACTTTTAGCGTCTAATAAATGGTTTTCAAGCGACCATATATTGTAAAACGAGCTACTGTTAATATGACGCAGCATGGTGATAATTCTTAAGCAACGTTATGGACCAAGTAATAAATAGGGGCATTATTCATAATGCCCGCGCATTATGAATAATGACAAGCGTAGTCAACGGAGCTCCTACTTCTGGGTGGTTTAAAAACAAATAACCACGAAGGGGATGGCGGGGTCTTTTAGACCCCGCCATTCCCTTCTAACCTAACCTGTCCGAGTCGGGGTGCCCTAAGTACTGAGCTCGCTTAGTAGCTCACTTACAACATTAGTCACGGAGTTATAAATTCAGAAGTAAATATATTTATCGGTAGCTCTGACTCATACTAATTTACGTTCGTAAAATGACGCTGGTTTTTTGATATTCTGTTGGAATAGTAAAGATGATGAATTAATATAATTGAAGCTGTTCTATTAACTCGTTGCCTACATATAAAAAAAGACGATAGGTTGCAGGTGCTAAAGAAAACTTTTGTTGCCGCACATATAATTTCCCATTAATTAATACTAGTTTGCTTGTATAACTGAATCTATCTCATTAAATCAAATTGGGTACAATATTTTAGACAACAAACAGACAAAGGGATGATATTTCCTAATATCACATTTTTGGAATAAGTTCCTTAATGCTTGCGGTAGGTCTTGACTGGTAGAAATCTTCACGTAATGAAAAAGCATTGTGCCCCCTTGTTAGCCTGTTTTTGGGGCTACTTAAGTCCCACTAGCGTGCAGTGCTTGCAATAATCTGGACTGCAGGATATGATGATAACTGGTAGATACAACATTGTTTTAAATGAAAGTTAAGATAAAACTTATATTTTTGTTTTATTCTCATTGACAACATGAAAAATAATATATCTGATGGATGACAGAAAATAAAAAGAAATGTAGAAAAATAAATTTACACAGCAGAAAAAGGATCAATATCAAAAATATTGACCCCTTTTTATTCTAACACCCCTGTACGCAAAATACGCGCATTGACGTGAAGTTGCGGACACCAGCCCGTATTACCTATTCTAACACCCCTTTCTATCTCTCTCTCTCTCTCTCTGTCTGTCTCTTTCTATTATATACGAGTGTGTGTGCCTGTGAGTATCTCGTACCAAACTGCGTTCCTGTGTTCCTGATGAAGGACCCCCAGCACATACATTTTTTTAATATGATTTTTTACAGACTGGTACAAGAAACTATCTTTCTTGTTAATTTATTATTTCACTAATTACTACTCAACTGGGTTGTTAAGAGTGCATTTTAAAATTTGGCAACGTCGCAAATAGGTGTCATTTATTTCCCTGTTTTTATTCATTTGTTAATATTACCGTATGGAAATAAGACATTGGTCTTTAGTGCACTAAAATATTATGAATTATTTGAAATATGAACACCGAATTAGGTGTTACCGTGGAGAGTTTGCAAATGCTTTTAGATGTTAAAATGAAAACTAAATATTGAGTGTTATTACTTATGATATTCATTCTTACATTTCACAACCAATATTTTAATGCACTATAGAGCAATATTTCATATTTCCATACAGTTTAATAATAAATTAATAAAAACAGTTTACTATTTGACAGCTTAAATAAAAGATGGAAAGATTATTTTATTTTAGTCTTACACAATAGTTTATTAAAGGCAAACAGAAGGCCCCTTGTATGCAGGAGGCTATTCCCCACAAATAAAAAAGCCTTGTTTATCTTACGAGATGTAATAAAGCATAGTCTTCTGTTCCAGGTTTATACAGATGGCCGAAGAGAGTTCCCGCCCAGCATTCGATTCCATTCAGAGCTGCGTGCATGCTGTAGGCAGTGTTGCTATGATGTTGGAAAGCACATTCTTTGCTATAACTAGCTCTTTCAGGGCTATATTGGGTATGTATTAATGTGCATATCTTACTATTATAAATGTGATAATATGTTGTATGTTTTTTTTTTACTTTATCACATGGCTGAGAAGATTTGCATAGCATAATGTTTTGCACACAGGTAGTCTTGTCCTGAATTTAAATACGTTACTTTTAATCTGGGTATAGTCATTTCATCACTTTGATAGCAAAAACAACTTCAAACTGTCATCATTACCTGCAGACCCCGACTTAAAACATTTACAGGCACTTCTGAATTGTCAAGGAGTCGGTCAGTCAGAAATATGAAGCTAGTTGTCCATTCCAAAGCGTAATAGGTACCTATGGAGAAGAACAGGCAAGAAACTCCATGGATTATATTGTTACAAAAATATTAGTTGTTGAAATTATAATTATATGTGAGAAAGATGTTAAAACGACGTACACATTAAAATTTACCATGGTCCTATCCCAAAGCATACGCTTTTAATCCTAATGCTAACTAATATTATAAATGCGAAAATAAGTTTTTTTGTTTGTTAGCCACACTTTCACGCTATAACGGATAAACGGATTAAGATGAAATTTGGCACATGGGTAGACCATGACCTCGGGAAGGACATGGGCTTCATTTCATCCTGGATTGCAGACGTAATAGCGGGCAACAGCTGATAAATAATATTTTCTTAATTCCATCAGGTGTAGCAGAAAATGTCAGCCGTCTGAAGTCTCTATTCGCGCAGGTCTGGTCCACATTCGCTGTCATTAGGACCCTGAACTGGATCATCAGGAAGCTGATGGTCATCATTGGTATCAGGACCGAAAATGAATTCAAGGTCAGTACCTGGTAATATTATGTATTCTCCTATTATTTCAACAGGCTTCATAAAAAAAAAAAACAATTTATTTTGCGTTTTTTACTTATTATTTACACTATTAATACCGTTATAGGTTAATACGTACTTTAAAATCAATCCAGAAAAAATGGTTATTTATTTCAGTTAAAATGTTTGACAATAGCATTAACTCACAGAATCTTCTATATGATGTTTTTTATCAGTCATGTCACATAACAATGTCAAAGGTTATCTATTAATAATCCAATTAAGTACGTAGGAATGTATTATAAAATTCTATTTACTCAAAAATTCCCACAATGTTATCAGCTCAGTTAATAATTTTTCAATTCATTGATATTTAATAATTATTGTACTGTATGTATTGAATGAGGTAGGTAGGTAGGTCCGTCGAACAAATACATTGTTGTTAAATCCATTTATTGTTACAAAGCTATACTTACAAAATACAGGAAATAGTTGTTATCAACAAACATTTTATCCCAATAAAATTATCTTTTATCTTTTCTTTATCATTTGACAGTGAATGTACGGTTGGTGTATCTAAGTCTGAAATCTGACCATGTGAAAATGTATTTTCATCTCCAATCTGCGCGGTAATTGCGTAACAATAACAGTAGGAATGGCTTTCATTTTGACAATTCAACAACATACATTGCGTTATTTACGTTGTTGAGCAGATAAATTTGTCGAACATATGAAGCAATGGATTAGCAAAAGACTTCAAAATGATTCGGATTGTGATTGATAAGTAGATAGTGTGTTACTCAATTATGGTGCTGTAATAACTTATTTTGCAACTTTGCATCCACAAATCCACATGCAATGCAATGGATGAAGTGAAGAGTAATTCACCACGTCAAAGAGTGGTCCTATTATAGCATATTAAGCTTAGTTTGAGGGGTTTAGCAGTTACTATAATAATAATAATATAAATTTTATTTCAGATTTAAATAATCCATAAGTTGTTAGTAACGGTCTTAACCTAATGTTAGTAAAAACCACACTATATACAAAATTGAAACGATTGACACCTACGTGTGCAGCCGTATCCAGTGAGCTAACATGGGGCTGTCCCACCTATCACACAACACACTCAGGATGCTGTGGGAGCTAGCACGTATTGTACCGAGAATAGAAGCGCACCGTTTCCGTATAATGGCATGAAAACCATCAACCTTGGCCTCGGTGAACATCCCGGAAGCGCTACAAAAGCGTGGTAGACCCAACAGAATCCTGAATACATTGTTGTACTGGACACGCAGGGCGTTGTATGCCCTCAGCGTATACCTGAATATATACTATGAATGTCTAGCCTGTTTTGAGTAAAGACTTGATTTCTCACATGCACGATGTTACGGTTAGGACCTATGCAGACAGCCTGCTTTTGTACAGCAAGCTACCTTCCAGCTATTAGTTTAGAATAATTTAGATGAAAGATCGACTACTAAATACTATACCGGCAGCCAACATACGTCCAAAATTCCTTCCGTTGAATTAGAAACATCGACGAAATCCATATTAATATGGTAACGTGAATGTGAGAACGTTGTAGGCCTAACTTGTAGACTGCAGATTTGTGGACATTTTTTATATTTTGTTGAGTACCTGTTACTTGTTGACAGGCCTACACTGTCCTTCCATATCTATCAACACTGTAATTGGAAACATTGTAAAAGCCCCTTATTTTTAAAAGAGTAACCGTGGAGTTTCTTGCCGGCTCTTCTCCATAGGAAACAACCAATGGGAACCGTGCACCTAGCTTCTGACGTTTCATAAGTGCCCATGTTGGTTTATGTGAAATAAAATATTTTGAATATTATTTTTAATTTTGTAAATTCGAAAGTAACTCTGTCTGTATGCTACCTTTGCACGCCTAAACCACTGAACGGATTTCGATAAAATGTGACAAGGAGATAGATGACATTCTGGGGAAGAACATAGGCTACTTTTTGTCCGTGGGATAATATCCGTCATCCACGCGGGCGAAGCCGCGGGCAGAAGCTAGGAAATCTATAAGTTCTTAAAAAATCAAGTGTCTGCAGAGTTCGAAGATCTACAATAGATTAGTAACTTATCACAAGAAGCCTGATATCTACGTTATAGTCACGCGTGTAAAACAGAGATAACTTTATTTTGCTAAGTTTTATTATTATTTGCTAATCCTACGTCATGTCTTCATAGATAATAACCCTTTGTACGAGTGATTTATTTACACTATAAAGCAAATAACAAAGATTAAGTGATTATTATATTCTTATCTAACGACTCGTCCCTGCTTCGCACGACGTACGACTTGACTAAATATCGATATTCCTTTATTATTTATGGAGTCTCTAAAGATTCCAAAAAAAATGTAAAAAATAATAATAAAGTATATATAGTAACATATATTACATATTTAATAAAAAAATTGTTCGGTAATCTATATATATAAAAATGAATCCCTATTTCCCTTGGTCACGCGTGAATGGCGGGACCGATTTGACATTTTTTTTTTGTTGTGTTCGTTATTGTCAGGAGAAGAATCTTATGAAATAAAAAAATAAGGAAGTTGATCGGAACGTTACAAAATTTAAGAAAGCTTAACGCCAATATTAATTTTACATAATTGTCAGCGATTGACAGAATGCGCGCTGCAAATAAAGTTTAGCACAAATGGATCGGTTGATAAATGAGTCGATAGTTTTAGTTTTAGTCAATAGTTAAAACTAAAACTAAACGACATATGACATTCATAGTTAAGACAGGACAACGTCTGTCGGGTCAGCTTGTTGACAATAAATATCGCATCGCGGCAACAAATAAGGTTCATAACAGCGATGTGTTTGATTTTAGTTGAATCGAATGACCACCAAATTTTGCAATTAAAAAATAAATGCACGGCTGAGTGGGATAATTTTTAGGTATTTCTTTAGTTGATTGACTTCCCTTTCATATCATCAAATAAAATATGATACTTTAGCTCAAAATTTTGAGAATAATGCGCCGATAAAGTTTTTATTGAGCTTTTTTTTTATCATGATAATATTTTATTTTTATGAAATATTTTTGAATATTTAAATATTTTCTTTGAACATTTGACAATACACTCATTTTTTTTTTCCGGCTTGTACTATGTACCAATACGCCTAGCAGTGCGACAAAAACTGAGCGTTTTACGGTGTCCTACGTTTGGGCAGCGCCTTAATGTCTATATTTTAAGGTTGACTCAACATAACCCTTTTTAATGTAATCAAATTTGTTCTATGGATGTTCTAAATATACTACGAAAGGAACTTCGTTCCAACCGAGTGTTCCAGACACTCACGCATTTTTATTTTTAATGTTTGTATTTTCTGTGCGTGTTCCAAATAAAATATTTTTCTTTCTTTTCTTTCCTTCTATTTAGTTGGCGTCTTTGTAGTAGTGGGGACTGGGTTTGAGTTTTAAACTTGCTTTTTTTAAATACCTACTAATATTTCCAGGCATGGGCTGACGCCGTGGCCTCGACCCAACCAACGGGACCTGTTGGCCAGCCCGGCCCGAAATCATCCGGGTGGCCCGTGGTCATGTTCTTCGGCGTTTTGGCCGCCGCGCCCTACATCGTACTCAAGATGCTGAGTCGACTCAACAAGAGTATGCAAGAGAACTGTGAGTACTTACGTCAATAGCTATAAAGACTATAATCGTTTGCAGGGGAAGTCAAAGTGACAGTTAATAGATGGTGCATAATCGTCAATTTTCTGTTCAACTGAACAGAAAATTGACGATTTTCATGAACATGTCTATTACTATCATGTTCATGAAATAAATAAATTGAGATAAAGAAATGATTTTTCCACACGTCACATGTTTTGTAGATATCTTTGTAAAAACCGTGTAAGATTATCTTCACGATTGTGTAAATAGATTTTGATCTTATGAGTACGTATATTGACGTTGACGATTTGACTTTTAACAGTGTGGCTTGTAGATACCAAATTATGCAATATTCAGAAAAACAGACAAAAAATAAACAAGGAAACAACAAACAAATTGTGCCAGTGCGAAAAAGGGCCGGCACGATTCGACCCGTTAGCTCCATCTCTTTCACGCCCCATCTTTTCAGGAAACATCACCAAATCGACAAAAAAATATTCCTTCCTCATAAAATATACTCCTTACAGTACAAGACCCAACAACCTGGCAGGAACCGTTCAGGGCCATCGGCAAGTTCAACTTCACGGCTACCAGCCCCCAAGAGTTATCCTTCCAGGAGAAGCAATCCTTCACTGTAGCCCCTACACATCTGCAGCCCCAACTGTGGAACTCGGGCTGGTTGATGGCATCCCTTGATGGCAAGACCGCAGGTCTAGTACCCACTAATTATATCAGGCTCATTACACCAGCCCAGGGCCAGAATGTCAATCAAGCCGAAAGGCAAAATAGCGCTGAAGCTACTAGCGATATCCAATCTTAGACAAGGCTCTTAAATTGTCTGTGGCTTGGGACTTTTTTTTAATGCTTACTCTGTTTGTATTTTTTGTCTTCCAATTTTGAATTGCGATTTGCTCAAGATTACTCAAAAAAAATGTTTTTTTAAGACTAGCAATTTTCCGTATTTGTAGAATGATATTCGAGTTAACCCTTGCTACTAAGGAAATACATAATATGTTTTGTATAAGAGTGAGTAAATAGTGCAACGAGGGGAACTCACAATCTTAATAATAAATTGACGAATAACCTTGCAATGGGAAATATAAGAATTAATGGAGTAAGCACAACATATTTATTAAACCATCCAAAAGCCTGGGTGCCAAAGTAATACTCGACTGACTGTCAAATAAGTCAAGTTTCACTTGAAGTGGGAATTGTGAATTGTTAAAAAGAAAGAGAGAAAATATGATTCAATCCTTTCCGTTACTTTACCTCTAACAGCAACCATAAACACTGCTACAGTCCGTGTACAAATTATTTTACCTGTGCGTTTGCATCACTGTCAAAATCACAGTGATCTTTATTGCCGTTGCAATAAGGTTGCTGTTGGGTTGCTGCCATTAACGAGTCTGTCAAATTCACAATGATCTTTATAGTAAGGTTGCTGCTGTCAGAGGTCAAATAACTCTGAATGGACAGTATACAGCGGGGCGTTGTTGGAAAACATTTTGTGCGCGCTGTTAGTTCCGATTTTAGCCACGTGGTAACAGAACCTTTATAGCAACGAGAATAAAGATCACTGTGCAAAATCAGAAAGGTTAAATAACTGTGAAAGGATTGTAAATATTTTCTTTTTTTTTTGTTAATTAATATGAAAAGACTGTGAATGTGTGCTGTATCGGCCTTGGCCCAGTTTGACTGGGTATTTTTTGTATTATGATATTCTGGAAGATTGAAAGACTTTTGAAAGAGAAAATACTTTCCTATAAGCAGGATATTGATCAACAGGACCTCCATTTTTGAGTACATAATACGATTCCGTACGGAGGGTTTTTTGTATAAGGAAATGTCAATATTTCGACTCACCTAAAATTCTAAAAGGCTTTATTCCCGTTATAAAAATTATATATAATGATATTATTTTAAGGGTAAGGTGACTTACCAACATTAAGCTATACTGTCCTCAGTAGGAAATTAGCTCAATAGAGCACAGCACAGCGCAGCATGGCTTAAATGTTAACAAAACCAGAACCCTGTTTAAATTAAAATGGCAGTGACCAGTAAATAATAATAATAAATACTTTATTTCAGACCATGGTGTCCATTTTGTTAGTAAAAATGTTCTTATAGACTAGTGTTAGTAATACTTAAAACTACCCACAACAAAACGTATAACAGAAAATAAACTCAACAATCACTACTGCGCCATTCCATGCCTAATGGCGCAGCAATGATTGATGTAAACACAGTCCAGCCGACTAGCGATCATGCTAAGGATGCTGTTGGAGCTGCTACGCACTCTACGCACCAGGGATGCGCATCGAGCGTAGGGACACGAAAAAAGTATCGATACTTTGAGGTATCGAGTACATTTCCATTTCATACCGATACTTTTGTACTCGATACTTTTACTCGATGAGTACTTTTTGGCAGGTATCGTATCGAATAATTTATCTATCTAATAATCTTTAATTTATATGCCTAAAGCACTAAATAATTTAATTTTGTTTCCATTTTTTTTTAATATTTGAAGTTGCAGTTGTCTTTTTTCTATTATTGTATTAAATTTGAGTACCAATACCATTTATTTTGTCATGTCCTGCCCTACTGAAGTTATTTACTGACTGATATTGACCTATGCTCTATGCGCATTAGGCCCTAAGAAAAGTACTCGATACCATGAAGTATCGATACTTTTATGAGTAGGATTTTTTTTTTCGATACTACTCATGAGTACAGTATCGATACTTTCAATTCAATACCGTGTCCCTAATCGAGCGTAAAAGTAAAATAGAGCCCTTAAAAAACCAGTTTTTATGAATTAGGGGTTTGAACTGTGATATTTTACAGTCAGACGAACGAAATGAAGTAATGATTTAATTTACTAGAATATGAGCACAAACCATTTTGTGATATTGCTCCTTATATTATATAAATGGACTGGCAGGAAGCAGAATTCTGCGGATATCATCATCGCTATTTAGCAAACTGTACAGTTTTAAAGACTGGTATAATCTGTAATGTAATGGATTATTCATTTGAAGAAGAATTTTTGACGTTTTTCTATGATTGTATGTGTTACCTATTTCTATCTTTCCATACTTTTTCGGTGCAATTATTCATTCCAATTTGATGATATAGAAGATTGTGATGTGGTGGTTTTGAAGAATTGCCCTTTTTGTAGTGATTTAAACTTTTATTATGTATTAGCGTGTAAGTCAATGTAGGTAGGTGTTTTTAATATAGTTCTATGCATTTCACAAATTATTATGTCCCAAAATGTTTTTTTTTTTCTTTGGTAAAAGGAATGGTGTAGGTGTAATTATTTTATTTAGTAAAACGTAATTTAAACAAATGTGATTGGTTTATTTTTAGTTTTTTATTTTAAGTCTTCGTTTAATTGGGAAAAATATGTCAAATTGTCCACACCAAAATTCTGACCAAGTGACGACAAATAATTTAATTTAACCAATATTTTATTTACAAGTGTATCATTCATAATTTTTTACTAGTCAATCACGTATATTATTTCAAGCAAATATAGTTTGGCAATATTTATTTATTAACTCACATGTAAGAAAATATTAATTTAATCTTTGTAAATAAAACTATAACTGTATAGGTACTCTTAGTATTAGTTAATTCGGTACATGGTGTATTTACCTAATTTTCTGTACGCGTATGATCCGACTAATAACTCTTCTTTTGCATTTTTCGACACCACAGGTTCATTATTCTTCTTAATCAATCTCGGAATAAGTTTTAAGCAAGATCAGTTCATAAAAGCCTGACTTTCTTTGTGTTTGTGACAATTACCTACTTACCGAGATAATAATAAGGCTCCGGATAAAAACATTAATTTGGTTGCGTTCTGTGGGTGATGTATTTATTAATCATATTTATAAGCTCTTGTCTGAAAAACAATGTAGGTATACAATTATATTATCAAAATTTAATACAATTATCAGTGAACTTGTCACGACTGATTTGATGAATAAAGTCGAATTTTTTCAAAATTGTTTTTATTTTGGAACGTAACTGCACCCCAATTACGTTACACACTTGTCTATCACAATCCGAATGATTCTGAAGGAAATTCCTTATCCATTGCTTCATATCTGAAAAATTCGTTTGCTCAATAACGAAAAAAAATTGCAACGAATATTGTTGAATTGTCAAAATGAAAGGCAATGGCATTGGGCACATTTATAATATCTAATGTGACGTAACATGCGGAAGTCCACCGGCATCACGATAACACAGGGAAGTAAAATGTATGGAAATATTTTAAAGACGCTTTAAATTTCCGTCCACGATAACGTTATAACGTGCACGTATTTCCATACATTTTACTTCCCTACCGTGGACGTTCACAATAATAATCGTCCCGTTAGAATATTAATTATAAAAGCGCTCATTGTAAGACGTGTGTTACGCGATTACCCCGCTAATCTTTGCAATGAACTAATTCGTGTTGGTGCCTTGTTTTTGTCATCTCAGCTACAAAGTAAGTACCTCAAGATGGAGGCCCTACACGCTGCGCTTCCCGGTACGCGGTTTCAGCGCTCGTAGAATAGTCGGCCGATGGTGCTAGAGTTGTGGAGTGGTAAATACTCAAGAACATCGCCTTGGATGTTTTGCGAGAAATTCATCGCCTTGGATGTTTTGCGAGAAATTCATCGCCTTGGATGTTTTGCGAGCAATTCATCGCCTTGGATGTTTTGCGAGCAATTCATCACCTTGGATGTTTTGCGAGCAATTCATCAACTTGGATGTTTTGCGAGCAATTCCACCCTAGAAAGTAAAATTGTTTATTCTTTTCTTGCCTCTATTTCTATGTGAAATGCCGTGTAGATAGATAGAAATAGAATACTCTTTATTGTGAACACCATTAAAATAATCATCATCATTTCAGCCGAACAACATCCATTGCTGGACATAGGCCTCCCCCAAGCACCGCCACTTCGACCGGTTCTGTGCTTCCCGCATCCCGCGGATTCCTGCGGCCTTCACAAGGTCATCAGTCACCTTGTGGAAGGCCTTCCAACGCTACGTATTCCGGTACGAGGTCGTCGCTCCAGAACTTTTCGGCCCCATCGGCCATCTGTTCTGCGAGCAAATATGTACCCTGCCCACTGCCACTTAAGTTTGGCAATTCTTCGGACTGTCGTTTACCTGGGTTGTCATACGGATCTCTTCATTTCTGATTCGATCACGTATATAAAAACTTTTTTACAAAATAATAAAAAACAACAGACTTAAAAAAAAAAACACTACGAAGTGAAACATAACTTTATTAATTTCGGAAGTAGGTGTCTTTGGATCTGCATTTTAGTTTTTTGCCACCGACTTCCGAAATTAAAGTTGTTATTTTTCACTTTGCAGTGTTTTCTTTTAATGCCGGTTTTTTTTTTTTGTAAAAAAGTTTTTATTTTTCACGTTTTAGTGGGTCAGATAATAATTTATATAAGTTACAATAGCTTATTGTCAACTGCTTATCACCTTTTACAAAATATTTCGTTTCCCGAAGCAGAGAAAAGAGGAGATTATTGTTGAGGAGTTCTCTTGGTAAAAACCAGAACAACTAGAACTGATGGTGGCTTCACCATCAGCTCCTTTTCACCATATGCATTGTGACAAGCATAAATTGCTTAGCAACCTACGAATGAGCATTGCTAGAGATGATGCGATTACGCAACTTAAATTCAGTTTCAAATTGACGCATCAGCATGACTAGTAGGTAGTGGTTGTCCTATATAAAACTTCAATCTTAATTAGGTATTATTTTTGTACGAACTGGATATTTTGGCATATTGAACCGTATGAAGTAAGGCCAACAAAAGGTAACTGCTGTAAATCGTTGAGGAATTCCCTCGACTGTCTATTGTCTCCATCATCAGACCTGTAATGGCACTTAAATAACCCATATGGGTGCAAAGTTCTCATCAATATAAATGAATTAAGTCCAAACACAAGGTAGCTACTTTAAACCGTTGAGGGGTCCCTTAACTGTCCTTCGTCTTCATCAGCAGACCCCTAATGGCAGTCAACCTATCTAGATATCAAGTTCTCATCAATACAAATTAATCAAGCCCAAACACAATGCAACTGCTGTAAATCGTTGAGGAGTTCGACTGTCTTTCGGCTCCATCATCAGATCGACTCCAGACCTTTATTAAATTGTAGTGCTGTAAGATACTTAATGAAAAAATTAACAAACGCACTAGTCGCCCCTACGATTTTCGAAGCTTCCCACGATTTCTCTGAGATGCCATCATGCCCTTGGGATAATTATCTCCTTCCAACAATAAAATAATTTTCCAAATCGGTTCCTAAACGAAGAAGTTATCCGCGAACACACATAAAAAAAAATATACGGTCGAATTGAGAAACTTTCTTCTTTGAAGTCGGTTAAAATACTTCAAAGCATAGCCTTCTCCATTGCCATTTGGGTGACGGTTAGCCTGTTAATAAGGCCCATTGTGAGCGACCACGTTTCAGTGCCATAGGCCATCACTCGCAACACGCACTGGTCAAAATGTTTCGTCTTGAACTACTGCAGTATGTGGGACGACAAGATATTGCATAGCTTCCCGAACGCTGCCCAGCCGAGCCATTAAAATGTTGCCGTGTAATTGATATTGTACCGAAATACTCTATCAAGCCATGACCACTGAGACACAAGTTCCTATAGATCTATTCAATAGTTGCTAACTGGCTAGCTGTTACGGTTCTAAAGTCACAGGTACAGCTGTGAGGATGTAACTTAAAAACGAGTTATGGAAATCAAATGGAGTTAGGCAGGGCATCTAGAAAGTGTGAGAAAGAGTGATGACAGGTGGAATAAGGCAATGATCGAGTGGCGTCCAAGGACTGGAAGACGAAGCGTCTGTCATCCGGCAGCGAGATGGGCGGACGACATTGTTACCATCGCGGGCAGCACCTGGATGAGGCTGGCACAGGTGTGAGGATTGGCACAAGACAAGAGAGGCATATGCATAGCAGTGGGTGGAGTCGGGCTGGGAATGATGGCGAGGCTGTGACGGACAGAAGGCTTAGGTAACAGTTCGGAACAGAACCTGTAAAACGAGGGAACATAGTTCATCGTTGACGTGGTTCCTTAGAACTTTCTCCAACGAATAGCCCTGTGTAATCTCAAGATTAGAGAGAACTCTGACCAAGTAATTAAGCATTCATATCCTCATTGACGTGAACACAGTGTACGTGTGGCGCTGTCACACGATTGTGTTTAGTTTAATTTGTGATCTTTCTGTGCGATTCACAATAAATACTTTTTCTTTCTCTTTCTTTCCCCAGAGTCGGTACTTTATTTTTCAATAGTGAATCATAGTTAGATTGTAACAGCTCTAGAGATCTTGACTAGTTGCCAAAAACTAATAAAGAGCCTGGCATAATAAGCGTGGCAATAGTTGAAAAAAATTATCAGTTCATTGACCCAAATTACATTGGCAGAACATTTCGTAGTTTCTTCTAAACTATACAATAGATTTCTTTGCGATTTTCCCCATCATTTAGAAAAAATATTCTGAATGGCTTAAAGCTTCGTCACCGAGATTATTCAAACCGAACATGACATCTCGGTGACGGCGATCGTGTGTCCACCGCGGCCGACCTCGGCAAGAAAGACAAAACAAAATCCAAGCGAACCGCGCGCA
Source organism: Griposia aprilina (assembly GCA_916610205.1). Taxonomy (NCBI): domain Eukaryota; kingdom Metazoa; phylum Arthropoda; class Insecta; order Lepidoptera; family Noctuidae; genus Griposia; species Griposia aprilina. The sequence goes on along the minus strand of OU744304.1, from coordinate 12,969,388 downwards.
GCGACAGCAGTGTGTGGACAAGAACAAACTTGTTTTGTATTGCCGGCATATCGGCCCGTTACAATCTCGGGTCGAGTTCTACCGGTCTCACCGAACTACTTGACATTTCGGCGGCCGGGATGACGGACGTGCGGCCATAGTAAATGTATGTAACTCTACTTCCACGCCGTCATCTCGTTCTCGGTGACGTCCCGGTGACGGCAGCGGTGGACAAAAGCCCATGTTTATTATTTACTAATATATAACTTAGATATAGCACAGAAATTTCGATGTTTTCAGTTGATATGTCGACATTGCACCCTTGAGGAACAGGGGCGGGTCGCTAGTCTTAGTATAAAGAAAAGTCTAGAATATTTTTTTAGGTTTATTGTAAAGTCATATTCCTAAGTTTACAAGTAGGGTTCGGGGAATTCAAAGGTAACTTCGCGCCCCGTCAGCTTCTTGTATACCGACTGGAAGGTGTCCACCTGAGAACAATGACAATAACAGATGAGTACATGGAACTTCGAATCCGAACTGGAAAAAATAAGGTAAATCTGCTAGTTTTTTTTTTTTATATGCAAAGCCCACATACATGAAGTATTTAGTCCACAATGAAAACATAGTTTATGATTGCAACCGAACTTTTCGTAAGCGTCCATAATACAGGATGGGAGGGACATCAACAAGCAAACTTTGATCATGAATAATTCAGCACATGATTCTAGACCCCCTAGTGTAGAAATTTTTGTTCGGTTATCAAAAAAAAAAAACTGGAATTTCATAGAAAAGTGCAAAACCTATGCAATCAAAATGTAAGCAAATTTTAAACCACAATACTTTCATTGCAAGGGGAGTTCAGAATCCTGTTCTGAATCCATGATGATAGGTTGTGCATCGATGTCCCTGCCAACGTGTATATTTATACTAGCAAACTGCATGTGCAGATAAGGCGTTTCAGTCGTAAGGATACGCGCGTGTTACGCGCAAATACTGGACGCGCCCAGGCGCTCCGAGTATTTGGACTCGTGCATAATACGTGTGTATGTGGACAATGTTGACTTGACTCCTTAACAATATATATCTCAAGCCTGTAATGAAAATGCTCCGCTAGAGTCCGTCTCACGAGAGAAGTCCCGCGGTAATAACTGGAACGTCTCGACTGTAGCGCCGCGTCTGTAAGACTTCTGTCATCAGACGGACTCGTGTCGAACGACGACTGGTGCACGTGTTTGTTCATCCCTCATACCAAACAGCAACAGCCTAATTGCCAATAAACCAATATATCTTATTAATCCCCTTCAATGTGATGCCCAACTGGCCAGTGAGTTAGTCATGCAATTTATTAATTTCATTTTGATGTGATACATCTAATGCGGCGAGTCAGACCGGCTGTTGGCGAGGCTACGCGGCCAACAGTCAACATCCAAACGAAATTGAAATAAAGAAACAAAAATCTGAAATTTTTGTTTTCCATTATGCCAGATTTATTTCCTATAGTAAACCATCCTTTCAAGAATATTTTCTATGTCGGTAGTTTCGATGCTTCACATCGGAGGCCATACTATGACGTGTTAAAGCCATCATTGTTCCAGCGTGAAAGAGAGACGGAGCTATATATGACCGATAGCACTATCCCTTTTTCTCAATGGAACATGATGGTATTAGCACGTCATAGTAAGGCTAAGGCAGCTGCTAGGCGTCTCGCGACGGGTCAATTTTTTATTTTTGTTTTATAGCCAACCAAGAATTGTTTACACTGTTAAAGGGTAGGTGTTGTTATTTGGGTGCAAGTATTCAGATCAGTTTAATAACATAATCCTGACCTTGTGTTCAATAGTGGTCTGCTGGTTCTTGTCAAGGTGCACCTTGATGAGCTGGGAGCCGTCCAGCTTGATCCGGATACGCTTGCCCACAATCTCTGCGGGGAAGACGAGGTCCTCCAAGATGGCGTCGTATACTGACGTCAGTGTCCTGGAAATAAGTTGAATAGAAGGTTTAAATAACTGGTAAATAATATTAGTGTTAGATGATATATTTTTAAATGAGATTTTTCAGAATTCTATTTTAAAATTAAGATTGTAGAAAATATTGTGCGAAGAATTTGTAAACACAGCAAAACCATTCCTGAGCAGACATACCAAAGAAAACTTACTGAACACTTTATTGTATACAGCATAAAGGGGTGTATGGTGTACACAATAAACTTCTCAAGAAAATATGTGTACTATTTAACTAGTTATGGCAACTTCTGAGTTTGATTGTCAACGCTGAGCATTGAGCAAAATTAATTAGTAATTTAAACTCCCAGCTTAATAGGTAAAGAGGTTGCTCATACCCTGAGCAACTTCTGCATGGTATTATAAACTTTGTTTAAATCAAACAAGATATTATTTATATACAATTTTTTTCACACTTCATTGTTATTAGTACACTATTTTAGCATGTTTGTACTGGGTGATTAAAAAGTGACTTTATGTTTGAGCTGTTCTACCGAGTATATTATAAAGACAATCATTATTTACCTGGATCTGGGCCTCTTCTGTTTGTTGGCTACGCGCGTCTTGTGGCTGGGCTTGGGCAGAATCTTGCGGTCTCCGACGAACACAACATGTTTACCGCTGAATTTCTTTTCCAATTCACGCACCAGCCTGATCTGGATCTTCTGGAATGCCTTTAGCTTGGGCATGGGCACGTAGATGATGATCGACTGGTGACAGAAAATTATAATTTGAGTTAAATTGAATGAGAGGTATAGAGAATATTTTTTTTTTATTGGTGTGGCTACAGTTTAGGGAAAGTGCAGGAAGTTAAAATTCAGTGCAGTCAATTACTTTTATCAAACAAAAATTAGACTACATAAGTTATTAAAAAAATTAAATAACTCAAGAAGTTATTATACTGCTACATCTGCCTTCACAAAGATATAGTAATTGGATTGAACATAATAATAATGTTTACATGTTCTTGGAAAATTAAAAATATTCCTTGAAGAAGAAAAGGAATATTTTGATGTGCAGTAAAGCAGCACATTAAATTAACATATGAGGTTCCTTCAAACAAAAGGCAGTATTTATTGCAATTGAATAACAGTTGGCCCTATAACACTCAATCATTTAGAAACAAGTATTTTAGTTTTTATTGGCAAGTACCTACCTACTGTGAGAAGTGAACTTATTAGTGTAGATTTACTGTGAGGAATTTTCATTATAAAGTTGCCCAGTTAGTAAGGCTACTGCAGTCAAGTCTGTTGAATGGTATACTTTAAAGGTTAAGACTTAGCTGGACATGTCATTCCAAATACACATGGACAATTTTGACATTTGATGCTATGAAAACTAATTTTACATGGTAATCCATAGAAAAAGAGTGAAAACTATCGTTCTATAATAAATCCAGGTTAATTCCTCTTACCTTTTTGTTGTGGAGTTCGATTTCCTTAGCCTTAGTAATGTAGAGCTCCCTAAGTTGCGCCTTCAGGTCGGAGTTGGTCTCCAACTCGACCAGGGCCTGTGAGATCGACGTCTCGAAGACATCGGGCTCGGCCGCGCTGGCTTTGATGATCTTAGTACTCATCTGCAACGAACAAACACCAATACAGTACACCACTCCAAACTTTTAGGTTAGAAAACTTTACTTCACGATTTTAACTTTTCAATTCAAACTTTCACTTCAAAACTCAGTCACAATACCACATACACCTTATATTTAGGCGTTTTGTATTATATTAACAGTAATCGTAGCAAAATAGCACTTTCAGAAACCAAAACAACGTTGGACACCGAGGGAGCGGATTTGTCACCACTAAATATCTAAGTAATCTTTACCGTTAACAATGTATTATTGTCCCAAATATATTACGTGATTAATATAGAAATAGAAACACGAATTATTTGTCTTACAAAACGCTTAAATACATTAAAATTATCCAAAATTTCATAAGGACAGCTACCTTGAGAACTATACGGGAGAGAAAGAGACAGACACGTAGTGTTGTCAGCGTACAAACTAAAATCTACTGAAAAAATTTTTTAAACAAAAGGATGATTATTTAAAATAAAACCAGATCATCAATATTTAGTATGATTAAATCATGCCTCGGTTAACCAAACTTTTTTGAACAGTCATCTGCCTTGCCTTTTTTCCAACAAACTTTGGGTCGGCTTCCAGTCTAGCCGGATGTTCCTCAATTTCTGTAATGGAACAATCTGGTGGTATTTGGTAAACTGTCTTAATTCAAAAAAAAGTCCCCCCCAGGCAAATAAACATACCATAATCAATTTGAATACACTACTAAAAGACAAATACCATATAGCGGTACCCGTCCTTTTACAATAACTAATAATTTTATGAATATGCGCCCACAGATTTACGTTAGTAATTATTATTTCAAAAGACCAGTGCAGTAGTTAATTTTAAGACTATGGTTTAAATGCCATTTGCTCAAAACTTATTTTCTTGCTTTTTATGCTACTTTCTAACGTTTTTTTCGTAATGTTATTCGAGATATCGCATGCTTAATAATAGACTGACCTAACTAAAAAATTATGTTTTTTGGGAAAACGCATAAAACTTTTTGGCAATCATGACTTGTCTTACATAATGGCTTATAAATCAGTGAAAAAGCATAAAAATAATGAAATAATGTATTGTAGGAATAGTTGATGAACTGATTATTGATACAGAAATGATATTTTGAAGAAATTTCGTTTTTTGATTATATTTTTAAAGGTTTAAAAATCATGTTCATAACTTAAGTCTGTTTACTATTAAAGTCAATTATTTAATGTTCAAGTACTGATGTCATATTTTGTAATATGTTTGTATTTTATTAAATATCTACCTATATCTTTAACATTCTTATGTTTTTAGTCTATATTGGATAAAATAATAAAACATTTTCTATATTTTAACAGACTTAATCAAAAATGGGTCATGGTTTTATGAATAATTTGAATAAAATTTAGCTTAGATTTTTGCACTAAACAGACTCAATTATTAACCGGTCACTTTAAAATAAAAGCTCCAAGTGTTCAATAAGACAGTGCCCGACGCATAATGGTTTACGCCACTATCTTGTAAAAATCCATGTGAAAACGTATGAGAGTGAAAGAGACAAATAAAGTTGTGTCTTGCTTTAGGAACGAGATATCGAAAAAAATCCGAGACTTCCAGATAGATAGTGTTAAAATGAATTTCTTTGGTTGCTTATCTCATTTTGGACCTAAACCGTAATCGGTCAGTTTATTATTAAGCGTGCGATATTCTGGTTTGAAGCATTTCCTGAAATCCAGTTAAAAGACTGTCTCACCCTGTTCCTTTAATTTTCTGGCCATTATTTTCCCCCATAATTACGTTTATTTTTAAATGAAGCAACAATTACAGGTCGTTCTGAAATGTAGCAATTATTAACTCAGTTTTTTTCCAAAAAAATACTGTTGTGTTGTAATTAAGTATGCTCTTGCCAATTAAACCACATTGCAATCATTTTTTTTTTTCACACTAGTTGGATTAAATTAATTATAAAGAAGTCAAACATATTGATTTTATTGATTATCTTATTCCTGAACAAAGCACATTAGTTCATTTCAACAGCTGTTCGAAAACTTAATTTCTCAGTTGGACCCAAGGAACCTAGATATGTTCCTTGGTTGGACCACAGAGTTGGACCAACCTAAAGTACTCTTTGAGTTGGACCAAAGGCTCTTCGAATAAAATATTCAGTCAGCTTAACCCCTGGGTTTTCCTTCGACTTAGGTAGATTATTATACTATAAAAGATAAAATAAAACGTAACCCATATGTAGCAAGCTGATTATTGGTTTTAGGTTTTAAAAATGATGGTCTAGATGTTTTTTGTTTTTTTTTTGTTTTGGCAATTCAGCAGATGTCGACTATTCTGCCAGCGTCACGATTAAACGGCAGCGCAGAGGCGTGCTCGACTTTCCACTTTGTGGTAGAACTACAGATGATAGTCGCTGAAAAGACGAGGACAGGGTTTAGTACCTACAATATAAACATTATTCTAAATTACTACCTTTTATAAAATAGGATGATAAAGAGCACAAAGACACTATATATTTCCATAATTATTACGCACTAACTATCATTTTCGTTTAAAAAAGTTGTTAAAATGTTAATAATTTTGGGAGAGAGTGGGATAAAAGGGAATGGAAGTTAGTTGGGAGAGGGATGTTACATTTGGTTATTTTTCGATAGAGATAGAAGGATTTGGTGTTCAAGGAGCAGGAGAATATTAAATGGTCCAAAGTACCCTCCGCAAGACCGCATTCACACAGGGAACTATCCCTAACATGGATCTTATTCAAAAACACTGGGCTACAACAATGTCCGATGTACGATATGTCTGCAAATCGACGAAACAGTTCTTTGGGACAGTTTTGGATATTTAAAAAACCAAGGTTTCCCCTGGATGTCGTGCTGTATAGCTGCATTATAGATACCCTTGGCTTTTGAGGTCTCATTCCACATTTTTGTCCATGAGTCACACCATTTGGGCTTGGCACCATTTTGCAAATCTTAGTTATGAGCTACGTAGTGCTTTCGATCAGCCGGATTCAATGTGGCATACTTTGCTAACGAATCAGCGCAGTCATTGCCAACAATACCCGAGTGACCAGGGATCCAGGCTATCTCGATGTCCAAGCCGTTTTGGGAACCGTCAAATAATGAGCTCTTAATGTCTACTACAATTTTATTATGAACTTGATTTTGAACTAAGGCCTGAATACTACTACGGGAATCTGAAAAAAATACTGTTTTTGTTATTTGATATATTGTATGGCTACTAAAATGCAAATACACTCTCCTGTAAAAACTAAATGTAAAAGTCTTATAAAATTAAATGGTAGGACTTCCAGTTTTTGAATGTACCTTTGACTTCACTAATTTGACAATGACAGCGACATTTGACATTGACATTCATCAAAGTGTCTTCCGCCGCTTTTCGGAATCCGGCAATTTTGTAATAGAGGAATAATAACAATAAAAAATAATTAATCGATACTAACATATTTAATTCACGTTACGACAAACGTAAGATCATTTCACATATAAACACAAATTAGGCTGTGCCTATTTAAATTTTAATTTCGTTTTCAAACTGAAATAAACCTACTCAGGAAATCGAGCAGTAGGTAAACAAAGATGTTAAATATTAGTGTTTCAGCGTAATGGACGGCGAATATTGTATAAACAGACCTTGAGTTGTTCCCAGCGTGTGTTGTAAGCAGCTGTGTAAAAATGAAACCCACCGAAAATGGGTGAGTGTTTATTAATTTATTATTCTGTTCGTTTCTTCATGAATCTATTTCAAATTGCTCCAATACACCAATAGTTTAGTTGCCCCAGGACCAGTTGCCGTACGAGGCGGCTTGTGCCCTGGCCGGATCCCCGCCCTGGGACCTGGGGGCGAAGGTGCTCGCATCACTGTACCGGTGGCGCGAGGAAACGCGGACGCGGAGCGAGCGACTGATGCATGGTCCTGGTGGCGGAATGGCGAGACAGGATCTCACGCCCTACCGCCGGCCTCGTCACTATCGAGGTGGTCCGGCCTGTGCTCGACCTGTGGTTCGGGAGGAGGCACGGCGCCCTGTCGTTTCGGGTGATGCAGGTGCTCTCGGGGCACGGTTGCTTCGGGAAGTACCTGTGTCGCATAAACAGGGAGCCGGACGCTCGGTGTCACCACTGCGTCGACTGCCAGGAGGACACGACGCGGCACTCGCAGGCAGAGCGTGCCCCTTGGGCCGAGCCGTGCCGTGCCCTCATCTCAGGAGTAGGCAGTGACCTGTCGCTGCCGGCCGTAGTCAATGCTATGGTCGGCGGCGAGGAGTCCTGGGACGCGGTGGTATCCTTCTGTGAAACAGACATTTTGCAGGAGGCTGCGGAAAGGGAGCTAGAGATTTCATCCTCTTACCCGGCCCGCAGCAGGCGCACCGTGCGTCGGCGGAGGGCGGACAACGCCCTCTTCCAGCCTCCGTGAACGGGTCCAGGGGCGACCGGCTCGGGGTGTCCGTCGCCCCCCATACTTTAGGGTCCGAGGTGGCGGCGCGTAGTGTTCCACGCGCGCCCATCTTGAGATTGTTATCTATCGGTACACGACGTCGCGAGGAAGTCAAACACCTGACTCCCCCGCTCGAACCGGACAGGGCCAGGAGGACAGGTGTGAGATGGAACACCGGGGTGGCTTTTAGTCAGTAAGAGTCTGACAGACCTCTCGGCCAGACCTGACGGACATCCATGAGTACTTTCCACCATGGATCAAAAAAAAAGGGCCAGTTACCGTGGCCCTGGCGCACAGGCAACAGAAGGAACACGGGTGGGTTTTAGTCAGTAAGAGTCTGACACGCCCTTCCGCTCCGCCTAGAGAGGTAGAAGTAATTTGATGATTTCCCACACAAAAAAAAATAAAATTATATCATATTTTTATTTTAGTAAGTACCTAATTAATTATGCATAAATTGTAAATAGGTACAATAACATGAAAACAAAAAAAAAAGTGGTACATTTCATGTACAGCAGGAAACGTATCAATTTTAATTTCATGTCTTCTTGAATATTCATATTATTTAATCTAGTATTACACCTGCTTACCACTCCTCACTGTAAATAGTTAACTACTGAACACATACTCAGAACAACAAAATATTACACACTACACACAGAGACAGCTTAGCAAAGATATTTCATCAATTATGACAGGGCCGGATTTAGAGGTCTGGAGGCCTTGGGGCAACAAAGAAGTGGACCTCCCCCCCCCCTCCTATATTATTTTCTATATAAAATGAAAAAAAATTACACTTGAGTCTTTCAATAAATAATTTATTGTGAAAACAATTAGATCCTTTTAGCATTTAACAAACATTAATATATAATTAATATAATTGAAAACGAGAATTATCTGAATTCCAAAAATATTTCGTTTTTTTTTTTTTTTGTATCGTGAGATGGGGAAATGCCCGGGCATTTTTGGCAAATTGGGAAAATTCCTAATAAGTGCCCACAAATTTCTGTCCTTGGGCATTTATTTGGGCATATAAATTTGTTTCAAAATTAAACTACGAAATTGATATTAGCTTTGATAGCTAGCTTAATTTGTTGAGCTTAGTTATGGTTAATTCTTTAAAGCTGTATTTTTTATGAATTTGCCCATTCTATTTAAATTTATGTTATACAAAACTAGGTTTACGAACATAAATGTTAGTAATTACCCGGCGGCGGTGTAAAAATACTTGCATCGTGAGAAGGGCAAGGGATGCGTGCACTGTAATGGTTAGTTGTTTTAAGTAGGACATTTATGATTTTATGAATTAAATTTCATTTTATTTAAAATATGTCTTAAAGAACCATATTAATGGTATAAATGTTACAAATTAAATTATCAATTACATTTCTTCTTTTATTTATTTAATAAGTACTATTTTACATGATGAAATATATTAAATCACGTTTAACGACCCCATATTTTTATGCCCTGCGATTGGCATTTATTTGGCAGTTATAAATTTATGGCTAAAATTCCGGGTTTTTTCCCAAATTTTCCTGCCGGGCAGAAACACATTGCCCATCTCTAATCGTGACACAGACTATTGTGCCCACTCAGTAGATAATTATCTTTAACATCAATTATTTCTATCATTGGAGAGCGGGATCTCCTAGCACAGGTATATCTTTTACTTAAAAGGAGATCCCTATGTAAGATTTACTGTAAAAGTTGTACAAGTTTCTGCAATAAACCTTATTATTATTATTATCAAGAGTCGTCTCCCGTCCAGCTATTGTTCTTTTCTGGAGTAGGGATGACTCTGCACTTTGAATAAAGTTTTCTCTGGGCCAGAGAGAACTATATGGATTTTGTTTACAATTTTCATGAAAATATTCAGCAGGGCAGCATCATTAAGCAGCGTCCTAACTAAAGGCGATTATCGCGCGAAAACGCCATCGTCGGGTTCATACGTCACTTTTTGTTCAATGAACCGGATCGCGTAGTCGCGCCAGCAGAGGGCGCCTTCTGGTTTTTCAAACGAAACGCGACAATCCCGTAGTCGCGCGACGATCGCTTTTGGCTAGGAAGCGGGGTAAGATATTTGCTCTAATTTTCTTCTGAGTATTACTCTGTATATTTACTTTATGGTCTTACTTGTTTTATTTCCTCATTCCTTCAAAAGTAATTTTAACAGTATTAGACTTATAATGGACGTATAAAGTGTTTTCAAGGAGAGAAATAAAACAAAAAATGTTTTATTAATAACGTGAAAATGCAAGTACATATGCATTATAATAATATGCATAATATTAATATGTTAGCATACGCGTTTACAGGCGCGCAACTTTTAGGGCAAAAAATCGCGCTATTTTTGGGTCTTGAATATGCACGCATTACTTTAGTGCCTACAACAGCGCTACTTTTCTCGATAACAATTTTGGTTCTTTTAGCGCTTTAAAAAATCGACCTACGTACTAAGTCTACACGCCTGTGTTGGCATGAACTAGTAGGTCTGTAGCAATCAATATGGATTCGATACGAGCATATAATAACCACCGCTACAATCCTATAAGATGAGCGAGAACGAGTCGCGAGAGTGAGAGCGATATGAGTCTTTAACAAATACCAATAAATGTACAGAAACTAGTAAATACTATCTTTGCAACTAACGACTTTAACATTTAAAACAACATTTTAATTAAATCAATCATGCTATGAAATGTGACCGTCAATATTACAAAATACACAGCTCAACAACTTGATACAAGTGCTGATAATGTAATCTGCTTGTAATAGTATTCTACGGAACACACTGAGCTTAGGCTAAGTTGTAAGACTGTCTATTTTACTCTAGACAATTCTAAGGCTCTCAGGACATGTGTAAAGTTCAGATTCGATAAAATTTCTAAAACAAGTGTTTCTTTTTCGTCGTCTTCAGAGCTGAGGATCGGGACCGCTCGCTGGTAACATGCTGCCACTGTCTCTGACAATTTTGAGCGCGTTTTTCTACTGTATGGAGTGGCCACACTTATTGATACGGGATCGATTTGTGCCGCCTAGCCTCAAGCCTTTAGACCGGGTGTGGTAACTCCCCTAAGATATCTATGCGAGAAATTCCATGTCATATTATAGATATTCCTCTCTATGACTAGTCTGGTTTTTCTTCTTAGACGTCGTAATATGCATGGATGATAAAGAAAAGTGCCATTAATTGTTACGTCTTTAATATAAAATAAAATCAAAAGCGGTATTTTTGCGGAACCCCGCACAATTTCAGAGCAAGTTCGACTCGTCTGTGATGAAGCCACAAGTCAGCAACACGTGCGCTGCCGCGGCCGCTGTTAGCAGTACGCCCACGTCATTCATTGTATCGTATACTCAATATATTTCCGCGTTTACATAGTGTACAATTTGATAAGAACTCTCCGCAGTGACCTCATAGCCGTTCCCCGGCTCGCGTGTGCTCCGTGTCTTTGCCATATCGTGAAAAAAAAAAGTTTGTGAGTTCTTTTTTATTCCTGTGTTTCTAGATTTAAAAATAGAACAGTTGCTCAAGACCAAATAGTTTTTAATTAAAAAGGTTATTTCTTTTAAGTGCATGGAATGGTTTCATTGTAATAAACTTAATTATTCCGCGTACAGTAACAGTGGCGCGATATTCAGAAACGCGTACAATTATTTCTTTTACTACCGGAAGGTCTGATAAACATTTTATTTGGAATTGTTAGTCTTCTTGAATACCTACGTATTCGTGATCAGAACGGTTATATCAATACAACTAGAACTCCATTCAATATTCAATTTAACAATGCTTCTCAAATCTCTGTTTTCCCACACTAACTATTTCTCGTTATGCGAGTTCATTTATCGATCATTGATTCTGATTTAACGTCTATTTTCGTGAACAAAAGCCATTGTCTAAAATGCTGAGCCTGAATTAAGCTATTCGTGAAAACGGATTGTTCTTTTCTTTTTGGGTATTTTGAAAGCGTGGGCGCAGTAGCTGCGCTGAGCTACGCGCCTACGTGTCAGGAGTTCGGGTTCGATGCCGGCACGACAAAACCTACAGATAATCCACTCCGGACTGGTTGTTTATATGTGACAAGGCAACCATGATCCATATAAATTTCTATGGCTTTAACACAGGAGATATTCCAAATGTAGGACAAACAAAGAGCTTATGTAATAATAAAGTGGCCCGTGGTGGTCCATGTTGCATTATTGACCTCTTGAGTTTGTTTCGACCGTTCTTCCCAGAGTAGCCAGATAGGTAACGCCGACCTCATCTAGTTTTTAAAATATGATTGGCGTGTAAAAGTGTTTGTACAAACTAACTTACAGAAATAAAATCATTTAAAGGGGATGCGCCAAGCAAGCCCGCGAAATTCAAATTTTCTTACGTTTTTAGCAATTTGCCGGTCAGTATCAGGTTGTTTGTTGATCTAAATATGATTCGCGGCCGTCTAAAACATTTATTTATAGAATTATAATCATAAAAATCAACAAAATTCGATCTAAACAAAAGCGGTCACATTCATTTAGATCGTAGGTATTTTGTTGCTTCGTGTCTCAATATGAAAGTTTATAAAAGGTATTAGAAAATTCTAGACACACTCACCGAGGTCGCTTATTGAGCCGTTTTTCAAAATTCCATCTCAGTCACGAGATAATATTTTTTTAAAGGAGTTGCGCTAGTGGACCCGTGTATGCGCTCTTAAGTAGCCTTACGGCCGAACCCAATAACCTATTTCCTACTATTGCTACTAAAATAAAGGGGTACCTAAGTAAATACATACATATAAAGGTAATAAATAATAGTGTATTGTATTTAAATAATTGTATATTAATGTAAAGGTAAATAGGTAATTGGTAGCAGTATTTATAGCACCCAGTAAGCCAGCGGTAGAAGGCAATAAAATATTTTACCTTTTCATTCAGGCGATTATCAAATGTGATAACATTTATTGACTAATAAAAAACTACTAATCCTATTAAATTGATATTTTTCATAATAATTAATGAGCTATCGCCTATCACTATACTCGTAAGTACGCGAACATGGGTAGATTGACTGTCCATGAGGAGAAACCCAAAAAAAAAATACCGGGTCGATTTTGTTTCCTTAATGTGACGTGTTTCCGGGAAGTTTATTCCTCGTTCTAAAGAAAGTAAATACTGGTTTAAAATGTTAAATAATCAGATTAATCAGGTATGTATACCTGATTAATCTGATTATTTAACATTTTGAAACACGCTGTATTACAGCGTGTTTTAAATAATCAACTGTCCTATACAAAACTTCAATACCTACTCGACCCGAATATAGGTGATGGGCGTGATGGCTGTTTATTTGTTCGTGACTACGATGTTGGTCCCATAGAGAAAGTTGTTCAGTTTGATGCTCTGTACCCCTAAATAAACGTGCGTGCAAAAAAAATGGCCCACCCCATGCTCTCTAATTGAGAGACAACATCTCAAATATGTGAATGTATATTTTATTTTCTGGTGTGAAATACCTATAGCCGCGGGTAAAACCGATTGTGAGCGTGGCGACGCATGCCGTGGCGACGGGTTGCCAAAATAATTTCGATGTTTCACATCTGCCAGGCGTCCCGTGACGTCTCACAATTATTTTTATATTGGGTGCAGGTAGGTAGTATATAAAGTTTATATACACATACCCTATACTTTGATGAAAGCAATATTCTTGACAAGATTGACTCGATTCTTCAGATGTCCTCATCACTCACTAATGCTTGGAAGAACCGCTTGACTTTTTTGTGTCAGTGAAGTTGACATGAGCTTAATTTTGTTTATTACTGTTCGATTATTGGTCATTTAACTTCAATTTGGAACCGACAAAAAAAGGTGGATATTTTTTCGACCCATGTTTCTAAGCTCGCGATTTGCACAAAAACGATTGAATAATATTTATATATTTTTTCACAAACGTAGGTAGGTAATCTACATACATGCAGGAAGATTTTAGTATAAAATACATTAAGTTATTGTTAATTAAACTTGTTGAATTATCTTGTTTCAAATCTAAGGGAACGGGGTGGATCGATTTTTTTGCACGCAAGTGTATTACCATAAACTGATACACGCTGTAGATATTCACTTTAAAAGTACATGGTTCAGTTTTTTCCTAATACGACATAAGAGTAGGTACAGTAACCAGTACCATTGATTAATTATTATTATTCCATTAAATTTACTTAATTGTTGTGCCATTAAATGGCACATTTCATTGACAAAGGTGGTGCGACACAGATAACCTATCCATTGCATATTGTAAATATTTTGCCTTGATATTCATACCCTTCAGATAGATATCAGTCAATCACTGTGATATCAAGCTGTTTTCATAGTCTTGCTGTTTATTATAAAGTGCATAATAATTCATTTTCTTCACGGAGCAATCATCTATCAACCATCTACATCTTCAGGAAATTTTCACTTCTGGAAATTTATGTTTCTTTAATTGCACGTTACTCAAACTCAAACTCAAACTCAAAGCATTTATTTCAAATAAACCAATTACAGGCACTTTTGAATTGTCAAGGGGTCGGTCAGTCAGAAAGATGAAGCTAGTTACCCATTCCAAAGCGTAGTAGGTACCTATGGAGAAGAACGGGCAAGAAACTCCATGGACACTCTTTTAAATCAAAAAATGGTTACAAAATATTGATTACATCGTTCATGTTGAAATTATGCATGTGAGAACGATGCAGAACGTTAAAAGCGTCCGTAATAAAAAGACAAAAGCAATTCAAATATTAAATTAAATTAAAATAAGCCGTGGCAGCCAAGAAATGACCAGTCCCCACTGACGGCGCCCGTTCACGAACATGACGCATAGATCAGCACCATTCAGCTCAACCATTTTGAAGGGAACTTAATGATCCAACACACACGCCACCACCAGCGAGACATTAGAGTGAGCATGACAAACTCTCAGCCGCCAGGGCACATTCAAGTCAATGAAAGAAAAACCTATTAAATGGTAGCTTTATAGTAGGTGCATAGTACTCACACCTGTGCTCTGCAATTATTATTATTATTATTACTGAGCCCCATCCTCAGACTCTCTCTAACATTCTCAACTATCCGTTACCACGGCAGCCACCATGCGAAGTTTGTCACTCCACCCGCACCCTAAAATTACGAAACACACTATCTATCACAATCTGAATCATTTTGAAGCCTATTGCTAATCCATTGCTTCATATGCTAGAAAAAATTGTCTGCTCAACAACGTAAATTACGCAATGAATGTTGTTGACCTGTCAAAATGAAACCCATTCCTACTGTGTTACGTAATTACCCCGCAGGTCTGAGGCAGGGATGTTATGGAGCTCCGTAACCGTAACCGAAACTATCGGATATCCGAAATAAAAATATATCCGTAACCGTATCCGTTTCACAAGTTTCGGATTGTTTCGTATAAGGGCGGAGTCTAATTAATTAATTAACATAACATCTCTAAATAATTACTTACCTATATGACTGATTATAATACCAAATGATAACCTAGACTAGATATAACCTATAAATGAAACCAATTTATTACATACTATTTGTGTTTATATTTTACTTCAATTTAATATCCGTAACCGAAATTATCCGAAACAAACGGATAATCCGAAATAATTACATATCCGTAACCGTATCCGAAACCGATATAATTTTATTCCTATATCCATATCCGTATCCAGATCCGAAATATCATATCCATAACATCTCTGGTCTGAGGTCTCTTAGCCTCTACCGTGGAGACCAAGACCCTACACTACAGGCACTACAGCATTCCTTCCTGAGGGCCCGTTCCTAGTGTTTCGGTTCCATGTGTGATTATAGGCAGAGCATTTATTTTAATGGTCTCACTAGAATCATTGTTGCCGCACAAGGCGAATGCCACTCAAAAGGAAGGTCATCTTTCAGGAGAATATTAGTTATTTTTGTTTACTTTGTAAGTGTCACAAACGTAACGGAGGTACTTACTCTTGTATACCTACGACTTTTAATACGCCTTTCTACTCTGCAAGTAACTTGCACGCAGGTGATACACATGATATTGTAATTATACCAACTTGCACACGACTTTACACTAGCGCAAGCTTCATGCTCCTAACTTTCCACTATGCAAATGACTGCAATTAAGCATACCAATTTGCACACGACTTTCCACTATGCAAACTACTTGCACCCATCTTTCCACTCCGCAAGTTGCTTGCACCAAACTTTCCACTACGTAAGTTACTTACAGACACGTAAACCATAATTGTACAGCGTCTTTAAACACGATAACGCTTATTTAACATCACTAATCCATTACAACAAGGAAAGAATGAAGTAATCAGTTGTATATCATATTAACAAGCTTTTCCAATTACTAGATACATTACACTGATAGTCTATCTAAACATTTTTTGTAAAGAGACACATAATTAGAATGGTATGTTAAGGCGCTTCCCTGACCAAACGACCTTGAGCGTTCGGTCCTTCTCTGTTCCGTCGCTGAGTCTCGCTCTGTCGCGCTGCCTGCGCACGCCCATTTATCATAGAATTCTCAAACATTGTGGAATTATTTTAATAAAAATAAATAAAACAACAATTATTTAGATTTTTAAATTATCTATCATAATTTAAAAATCTAAATAATTATCGTTTTATTTTATTTCAAAACATCGCTTGTCTTATTTTATTTAAAAAAAAATTTTTTTTGTGGATTCTATGATAAATGAGCGTGCGCAGGAAGCGAGACAGCGAGACTCAGCGACGACGGGACGGAGAAGGACCGAACGCTCAAGGTCGTTTGGTCCTGGAAGCGCCTTAAAATAATAAGTTACATACATTGTTATCATTCGCCTGCCTTTATCCTTCCACGCTTCTCTATTAGTCGTCATCTCGGTAGTCACCACCTTTCTAACCATATCATATTTCCTTTCACACAGTCCATCCCTCGTGTCTTTGGTCTTCTCCTACTCTTATGCACATTCATACATTATTAATGTGTCTAAATGACTAATAATTTTCGTGAGTAGGTGGCTGACTTGCAGACATCGGATAGCCTAAACCGCTGCAGACAGGAATATGAAATTAATGCTCAGGCTTTTGTAGGGCTGGAACCGAACTAACTTCAAGTCGAGGCCCATATCCTCTATAGGTATCTCGTCACAAATAAAAACTATTGAAATCCTACTAATATTATAAATGTGAAAGTTTGTATATTATTATTTGGATGTTCGTTACTAAGGGCCCGTTGTTTGATACATAGTTAAAAGTGACCAATAGTCAATTTAACAATTAGTCACTTGACAATAGTCAATAGCTGTCAAAGTTTAACTACTCTATCTGCGCATGGTTAACTTTCATAGCAAATTGCCAATTTTTTTAACTACTATAGTTACTTAACGCATTTTAACTATTAGTATGTTTGACGACTGATCAAACAACGGGCCCTTAGTCAAACATACTAATAGTTAAAATGCGTTAGTTAAACTAACAATTTGTTAAAAATGACAGAAGTATGTTGTTTGACAAATAGTTAAGCTAACTATAGTTAAAAAAATTGACAATTTGCTATGCAAGATAACCATGCGCAAACAGAGTAGTTAAACTTTAACTATTGTCAAGTGACTAATTGTTAAATTGACTATTGGTCATTTTTAACTATGTATCAAACAACGGGCCCTTAATTACGCAAAATAGGTTGAATGGATATGGATGAAATTTCGTACACAGATAGTTTATAACCTGCACTCTAAATGCGTAACACTTTAAATCACATTCTGAATGATTTTGAAAGATGTTTCTAATCCATTGCTTCATATATTCGAAAAAATAAATAACGCTATGAATGTTGTTGAACTGTCAAAATGAAAGCCATTGCTACTGTTAGTGTGTTACTCAATTACCCCGCTGGATTAACACATAGGATTTTTATCCCGGTAAATACCGTGGCCTAACGACTGTTATCAACTAAGTCGCTAGCAGAACCTAGATAGAACCTTCTTGTTTGCAATGGCTTTTCATTCTTCAATGTCACAGGCATAATAATATTGTTACCATATGAACTCGAAATAAATATTGACTAGGTATCTGAAACAATATTATCACAAGTGCACTGTGGATTGGATAGTGACGTACTTACAAATAATGAAGGTACCTATTGCTGTAATGTTTGTGTTACACGCTAAATAATACTTTATGGCTTCATGCATAATGCGTGTAATTGCTTGAATTATATTATATGCATTTGTTGACTGTTACTCTGTACTGTTTGAAGCCTTCAGATAAATTGTGGTAAAATGAGAGGGATTTTACAGCAAAGCGAAGATATATGTATGAAAAAATGTATATCATAAGCTCTGAAATATCTTTTTAACTGCGCCTGTGTCGATCCCGAATCTCAGTGAAAATCTCACCCTGAAAACTTATGCTGTCAATACTGTTATCCCTATCATCAGTGGGCCTAAAATGGACGCTTTAGCAGAATCATATTATGATCTGCGTACAATTAATATCCCGCAATTCATCTGTTTGACAGTTTTGTACAAAACCACCACCACCACCACCACCATTTACCACCACTCCCACCACCACCATTTTAATGGTCCACCAATTATGCATTGCTATAATGAAGTCTAATGTCAAATAGCAGCTGTCAAAGAGATGAATTGCGGGATATAAGTACGAATTGTCGCAGATCATATTATAATTCTGCCAAAGCGTCCATTTTAGGACCCCTGGTGGAATGACAGCTCACTTCACCGAAGTTTTCACGGTGATATTTTCATAGACTACAGAGCGGTTGGCACAGTCACCGGGACATCCATTGGTAACAATTTGAATTTGACAGCGCTTCTATTTTTCAAGATAGCCCGCGAAATTCAAATTTTCTTACGTTTTTTGCAATTTGCAGAGGCCGTACTATGACGTGTTAAAGCCATCGTTGTTCCAGCGTGAAAGAGAGACGGAGCTATATATGACCGATAGCACTATCCCTTTTTCTCAATGGAACTATGATGGTATCACGTCATAGTAAGGCAGCAGGTCATGGTTAGTATCAGGTTGTATAGTGGTCTAAATATCTATGATATATACCACAATTTGAACCATTTTTTAAGAAAGGTATCAGAATGAAATGTGTTTTATAATATTTTTTGAAAAATTTACACGTTGCTTTACTAAATTAGCTGCAGTTACTATAAATGTCATTATTTATTTATTTTGTTTTTTGTTTATAACTGCTGAATACATGTGCTATCACATGCACATATATTAAATTTGTATATGTAATTTTACAAGTACTTCAGAAAAAATGTGTTTATTTTAAATTTCAACTCGAATCTCTGCAAAATTATGTGACTTGGGTGCGAATGGTGTAAAAAAAATGTAGGTACTACACCGTCGATGCGCATTACTTTATAAACTTGTCCAATTAATTCAATTCAAATTCTAAAATAGTACAATAAAAACCGATACAATTTTTTTTTTAGCTACTTCTTTTGGAATGGAGGAAGGTGACAATTTTTCAAAAAAATTATATAACAGTATTTTACTCCGACACCTACATTAAAAAATGGTTCAAATTGTGGTATGCCTTAGCTAAATAAATATAAGGTGATTCGACTCCTTAAGGCGGTACCCCGACCAAAACCTTGCCATAGTGCGTAATTCAGAGGCTATTAACTCATTCACTATGGGTAATAAACTACATCTAAAAGCACAATATTAATGTTCGATATCCTATCATCACATTACACGTTCTTATTTGTTTTTATGTGTTATAAATACATTTAAAATCTCCTTGTAAAAAAGTGACTAAAATTATTGATTGCATGCTTCTTTTGCTAAAGGTGACGTTCTATTAATTTGAGGATTACACTAATGGATAGATAATTTAAAAATCTAAATAATTCACGTTTTATTTTATTTCAAAACATCGCTTGTCTTTTTTTATTAAAATAATTTCAATATTTTTGTGAATTTTATGGTAAATGAGCGTGCGCAGGGAGCGAGACAGAGCGAGACTCAGTGACGGGACAGAGAAGGACCGAACGCTCAAGGTCGTTTGGTCAGGGAAGCGCCTTAACGTTAGACCACTATTTACGCTACAACTTGTATGCAGATGCCATCGACGCGTTGAGAAAGAAAGGTTATCTGGTTACAGCTAGTTCTGACAATCACTCTACTGAGGTCAACGTAAATTAGCTAGCGAAACTCCGCAGACGTGATAGGTGTCGATATCTAAAAACGATAAAACAGAAAACAGGTTTTTTGGGGTCAACAACCGCATGTGTAGTTCTTTGAGTATGAGTTTAGAAAATCAGCATTTTTTTGTGTGTAGATATCATTACGTTTATGAAGTTAACAAAAAAAAACCTCATTTTTAAAGTGATTTTGCAAATTAAATACCTAAACGAAATGCGGTTGCTGAACCCAAATATTTTATTTAAAAAAAAAATGGTTTGGAAGTTATTTTAGATACCTTACACGTCTGTGGCGTTTCGCTATCTAATTTAATTTAATCCTATGTAAAGGAATCGTAGGAACGCAGACAAAACACTATTGTATATAACACTATTGTAAAGTCCGCAGAACAAAACGATACTTGAACAATATTTGTACGTCATTTATGTACGTATATTACATTCAACATAAATACAAATAAACATATTTATTTAGCTCAGTATAAAGTTATCGTGTTTCAAATTTACGCAACATTGTAGTAACTGAAGGCACGTAAGAAGGTAGATTGTAAGTGTTTATCGTTTATATTTTTTAAGTTACTAGCTCCTGCCCGCCGCTTGAAACCGCTGCCTTCGTCCGCTTGAAATTTCTTTTTCCTCCGACCCACACCATCGCATCGCAACTTTCTTATTATTTTTTTCCATAAGAACCTTATAAAAACCTTATAAACTTATCTTAACTTTTCTTATTATCTTTTATAAGCCGCACAGAAAAAGAGTGGAATTCTCTACCTGCGTTTGTGTTTCCGACCGCATACAACCCAAATCTCTTCAAAGTGAGAGTGAACAGGCTTCTTCTGGGTAAGCTCACTCCATTGTCGACTTTGTCTCTGTCATCTCTGACCTACACTAGAGTCAAGAGCAAACCCATCTAAAATAAGAAAAGAACCTTCTACAAAGTATTAGAAAACTTAAATTAAAAAATGAATCTGTAGTCGTTTTCAAGTTATGGCGTGACCAAGGCAAATAGGGATTAATTTTAATATATACAGATTAGCAGTTTTTTATCGTTTTAAAATTAAATCATGGTAATATGACTAAATATTCATTGTCAATTTTTTTTCTTATAATTATGTTTGACTGACTTCTTTCCTCAAAATTCTGTTTTAAGTACAGGTACCAGATACCACTATTTTACACATTCATAATTATTTTACATACTTACATATATAAACTCACGCCTTCTTCCCATGGGGGTAGGCAGAAACTACAGAAGGCCACCTGCTACGATCCTTACATAAGTACTCCTTTTTCCTATGATTTTCGTGGGAACTAAATGAGTACCTATATCAAACTATAATTATTTTACCTTTATTTAATTACTTTAAACAATACTCAATACTTTTGCTCATTGCTATTGATACTACTTTATGAGTTCAATCATAAAGTCGTATCAATAGCATGCAAATTCCTATTGAATAAGATACAAAAGGCTCCCGCAAACAGGCGCAACGCGAGAAAAACTTCATGGAAATTGTTCAACAAAGAGTTGCGTCGCGCCTGTCTGCGGGAGCCTTGACAAGGAAAAATAGCATCCAAGTTACATAATTTACTGAGAAACGTTTACTAATCTTAGATTTACTAGAAGTCAGCAATCCATTACGTCATTTAGGTACCTACTGTAGCACTGCTGAGCAGAAAACCATCATAAAAGTCTAGCTAGCCCACGATTTCATTCTAAGTCAAGGAAACATCTTTTTTTTTAAATGAAGGGCCCTGGTCGGCAAAATTTACAAAAACATACAACTGATTCTAGTTGCACCTTTCAAAAGGTAGTTTCGTGGAGAAGAATGGGCAAGAAACTCCACCGTTACTCTTTTATAATGTTTTACAATATTTTGCATACATTCGCTAACAAACTTCAACCGCCATTTCGCCCCATTATGTGATTTGAATTTCAAAAATTCTTGCTGATTCCTACTCCTTTTTAGGAAACTATAAACATAAAAAACTTCAATTTTATAGGCTTTCTAATTTTAGACATAAATGAGCAAATTCGACTGATACCTATTAGGTGGCCCGACCAGAAGCCCTGTTTTCCACTTGCAAATTAATTGCAAGTTAATTGCAAGTGGAAAACAGGGCTTCTGATCGGGCCACCTAATAGGTATCAGTCGAATTTGCTTATTTCAGAGATAATATAGGATTCAAAGTAATACACAATCAATCTCCTTCAGCATACCACAGAGGCAATACCACTTCTTAACTGAGCAGGTACATACGGCTATATATCAAACTATACATTTCCAGTATAAACTGATCTCGCATTGTATAGGATTTCCGTACAATGAGAGATCAGCTTATACTGGAAATGTATAGCTTGATATGTAGCCGTGTGTACCCTGAACGCGAGCCTAATCTGGAAGTGTATAATAGTTTATATATATTTTTTAATGAATCAACTCTGCGTTTCTCACGTCGAACATCTCGCCCTCGCCCTTTCTAGCCCTCTGAAACCAGTGACGATTTAAAATATCACTCACGTTACCACCTAAAAGTGTGTTATTTTCATGCAAATAGGAACCAGTGTCCAGGAGTAAAATATTGGATCAGCCGTTGCTATCAATGACCTCAATATAAACCTTAAATCTCTTGTTCCAGAGTCACAATGACTTCAGCAATCTTAGTGACGGGCGGGGCAGGTTACGTCGGCTCCCACACAGTGACCACCCTCTTGGAAAGACAGTCAGACCGCCCAGAATTCGATATAGTAGTCATAGATAATCTGTCCAACTCCTACAAGGCTGCAGGTCAGAAGAAACCGGAATCGTTAAGGATTATCGAGGAGCTGACGAATAAGACCATACATTTCTATGAGCTGGATATCAGGGATAAAGAGGGGTTGAGCAAGGTTTTCGAGAAAGTAAGACAGTTTTTTAAATATGTATGTATACTGAAAAGGGAGCTGTGGTTTCTATTATCGCTATTCCATCTTGCTGTCATTAAAGGCTTCTAAGTTTCAATTGCATTCTACCGACCTCCTTTGCAGAGGTTCACCAAAAACCCAAGTGATTAAGTCGCAATAATCGTTAATACAAGAGCATTTTTGGAAGTGTATTGACGTGATAGCAGATCTCAAGAAGCGGCAATCGGCCAATTAAAATCTAAATTCAAACAAATCAGACAAAGTAATCAATATATTTGACGGAAACTGCAGTCGCTGTTTCTAAAACTGCGGTCGCTGTTTCTAAAACTCTGGTATCATCACATGTTACTTATTCGCAGCACGACATAGAATGTGTGATCCATTTCGCTGCTCTGAAGGCGGTGGGCGAGTCCGTGGAGAAGCCGCTAGAATACTACCAAGCTAACATTTCTGGAACCTGCACGCTCTTAGAGGTAAGGAAATAGTAAATAAGAACCTGTTTTTTTTTTTAGATTAGAGCCCGTATCTCATTTTGCATCTTATTTTATAAAGTCTCTTAACTCAAGTCAAGAGCCTAGAGCAAGAGATGATACTCCATACTAGAGTTACTAGACTCCAATATGACTAGCTTCGCTTAGTATCATAACCATGGGCGTACTCAGCTTTTGGCCCAGAGGGGGGGGGGGGTCATAAATTTCAAAAGGGGGAAACAAGTGCGGGGGCACTTGTTTCACCCTGGGCTACACACTACACGAAGACAGCTACACGAAACAAAAGGTGTATGTAGCTAGTGTGTAGGAGAAGCACCCGAAGCAGATCCTGCTTTGTAGGTAGTCTAATAAATAAACATAATAGTATGCATTTATTTTTTTTATTTTTTTAATTAGGTTTTTTAAAAATAATTTTCGAGGACCTTCAGCAAAACGGTTTATGACAGCTCCCGTGACAGAATCGCCCATGTTTCAAGTTTTTTATTTACACTGAATATACAAAGCTCATTTAATCTGTAGGTAGGTGGTGCCCCGCGGTAGGTCCCCCCTATGCCCCCCTGAGTACGCCCATGATCATAACTATTTTAATTATAGTTTGACCGATATTGTTGTACCGCGCCTTAAGAATGCGCGGGGAGGCGCGGGGCGTGACGCCGTGAGCGTTGACGAATGAGCGGCCTGCACTGCCCCCCGTCTCGCCGCGCACATACCTAAGGCGCGGTACAGCGGTTTCGGTCAAGCTATAGTTAGTTTAGTAGTGAAGTGAGCGCTTGGACTTACTTCGACACGCAAACCTTGCTGAAAACACAGACACAGGCTTGAGTGTTGGTTTCTTTGTAAATAAAAACCCACTGAAAACCACAGAGTACAGTACAAGGTTTAAAATAAAATATATTATACTCAATTCGCAACCTCATTATTTTATGTCGCCGCCGTCAAATCAACAGCATGTGTATTGTAAATTAATTAATAGCTGTTTGTTATTTGCACGTGTCATTGACAACAGAAATAGGTTATTGTTGTGGTAAACATTAAACTAAGAACTTATAGATGCCCTGGATAGCCCAGCGAACTAATATTTATGTGACCTAGAGATATTGGTTCCATTTGTAGCAATTGTCCTTGTTGACGTGAAACGAGGATCAATAATAAATGTAGAGTGGTGTGTGTCCTTGTGTTCAGGAGCGCCGACTCCGTGGGTAGTCAGGAGCTCTAGAGGCCTACTTTCTAAGTCCGCCAACAAACACACGGGACCGTCCGAAAGTAGTTTGAAACTTTGGAGTGAACCGTACGCCCGATTAATTCACTTTTTCCGACAGGTAAAAACACATTGGGAATAGGGACAACTGTCACATCGTGGTGTCCTTCATTCTTAGGTCGGGCCCCAAACTAATCTTATGTCCGTAGGTGATACGGCGTAGGAAACGCCCGCAACGTCGGCCGAAACTACGGATTTCGTGCTTAGAGAGTACACCCCCTGGACCACATATGTCTAAACTAGCTGCTGCCCGCGGCTTCGCCCGCGTGGTTGTTGGTAGCCTATGTTACTCCGTATAACATTAGCTATCTGCCAGTGAAAGTCCGGTTAAAATCGGTCCAGCCCTTTCGGAGATTAGCCGGAACAAAAAGACAGAAATTAAACAGACCAAAAATAAAATAAAATGTATTTTGTTCTAAGTACCGTATATGTATACTTTCATATGCATTTAGTAAAAAGCACTTATTTTGACATTACAAACAGACACTTAATTTTTTTTTATTTGTAGTATGTAGTATACAGTGTGAGTCTTCATAATGTGCACATATCGAAATGAGGGACACTAAGCTTAATTTTATCGACGGAAAAAATTAAAAAATAAAAACTAAAAAAAAAACGCATTAAAAAGTGTCTCTACCTGCTAAAGTATGGTAGCCGAGTGCAAGGCTTTAACAGTTGATAGGAAATGTTGTGTTTGAGTTATAAACATTGTATTTTCTCTTTTAGAAAGCTGATACGATGGATAATAATTTAAAGTAATAAAAAAGGGTAGGTAATCAGGGTTTTTATTGTGAAATTTAACAATTAATGCAAAAATTTATGAAAAAATATCAGTTTTTTTTTACAAACCCCACCTCCGCCCACCCCACTCAACCACCACCTTCTCAATTGAAAGCGTTTTTTTATCTTTACTTTATTTTATGAGGACGTCCTGTTACTTCCATTCATTACTGAGTTTGCTTCATCTTGATAGATCGTTTAGTTTAAAAGTTATACCGATTTGGTTACACAGGGGTCACAGCAGCGAACGAGAATTTAAAAAATGCTATAAAAATATTAAATTATTTTTAGTTTTTTTTTTTATATTTTTCCCGTCGATAAAATTAAGCTTAGTTTCCTTCATTTCTATATGTGCACATTATGAAGACTCACACTGTAGATTACACAATAAATTTGGATGCGGTTTTCACCTTCAATTTATTTCGGAAGGAGTATATGTGTATAAAAATATATATGTATATTAAACTTACATCTTATAAAGAAATCTCGATGTTTGGTCAAGTCGTAAATCTCGTGCGAAACAGAAGCTGGCCGCTAGTTA
Organism: Griposia aprilina; assembly: GCA_916610205.1. Lineage (NCBI taxonomy): Eukaryota > Metazoa > Arthropoda > Insecta > Lepidoptera > Noctuidae > Griposia > Griposia aprilina. The sequence goes on along the minus strand of OU744304.1, from coordinate 12,943,212 downwards.
AATAATAACCAAACCATTTCCTTCCAGGTGATGCGTAACTACGGCGTGTACAAGCTAGTATACAGCTCGTCTTGCACAGTGTACGGCGAGCCCGAGCGGCTACCGATCAACGAGGGCCACGACACCGGCCGTGGCCTGACCAGCCCCTACGGCAAGTCCAAGTACTTCTGCGAGGAGATCATGAAGGATCTGTGTACTAGTGATCAGGTAAACACTACTAAAACTATGTAAGGGTGTAAGCTTTCATTTAGTCTTCCCTGCTTAAGGCGCTTTCCTGACCAAACGACCTTGAGCGTTCGGTCCTTCTCTGTTCCGTCGCTGAGTCTCGCTCTGTCCCGCTCCCTGCGCACGCCCATTTATCATAGAATTCTCAAAAATTGTGGAATTAATTTAATAAAAAAAGACAAGTGGGCTTTTGAAATAAAATAAAACGACAATTATTTAGATTTGTAAACTATCTATCCATTCGTGTAATCCTTAAATTATTAGAACCTTTAAGAAAAGATGCATGCAATCAATAATTTTAGTCACTTTTTTTATAAGGAGATTTTAAATGTATTTACAACACATAAAAACAAATAAGAACGAGCAATGTGATGATAGGATAACGAACATTAATAATATGCTTTTAGATGTAGTTACTAACCTTAATTAATGAGTTAATAGCCGCTTAATAACGCACTATCGCAAGGTTTTGCTCGGGGTAGCTAGCGCCTTAAGAGTAAAGAAAACTAAATGAAAGTTCAATATTAAGATAAAAACCATTTTTTTTTATTACATGTGGACAGTTATTATTGCCGAAATTAGCGTGCAAGTTACTTGCAAAGTGGAAAGTAAAGTCTGCAAGTATTTTTTTTTAAACCCAATTTGAACATAATATTATACAGGGTGGCAGGGACATGACGCGCAAACTGTAACCATGAATTCAGCACATGTTTCTAGACCCACTAGCGTAGTTTTTTTTTTATAACCGGTCATAAAGGAGGTCAACAAAAGCCCATACAAGTTTGCCCAAACATGTACCTCGAGGTACACGTGCACCAAATCGTAGATAAAAAATACAGGAATTCGAAAATAATAGTAATTTTATCCTTGAATAATTTAAAACTACATAATCAATTATTTTATAAGTTACATTTGGTTGACACTCGGGTTGACATTATTTCGTAAATGTCATTCACATGTCATTCAGTTCGTTCGTGAAACAACAGTGGCTGAACCCGACCGCAGACAGCTGTCAACTTGACAGTTTTTTTTAATAAGTAAGGTAGTTGTGCTTGTGCCGATGATAAAATGCCAAAATGGCGTGATTTTTGTTATGTTAAAAGTTATTTTATTTTCGTGCCCGGGTAACCATAACAAAATCATATAAATGCAATATTATTCTGTGTAATCTAGTGTATTTTACGCCACTAAGTGTACCTCGGTACTTCATTTGGGCAGATTTTGGTGATATCCTTTCAACGCTAGAGTCTAGAATCATGTACTGAATCCATGGTAACAGATTGTGCGTTGATATAACTGCCCTGCACCCTAAGTGCGTAATAATACACTATCAATCACAATCTGAATCATTTTGAAGCCTATTGCTAATCCATTGCTTCATATGTTCGAAAAAATTGTCTGCTCAACAACGTAAATAACGCAATGAATGTTGTTGAACTGTCAAAATGAAACCCATTCCTACTGTTAGTGTGTTACGCAATTACCCCGCTGTATTGTACGCTATGTAGTTACGTCTTTGAAATTGTTCGCCGTGTCTCTTATATTCAAAAAGCAGGTAATTCTAATTCCGCAAGCACTAACAAAAGATATGGTAAACACAGTTCCTACATTAATGTAATCTAAACATGCACAACCAATCAAAATGTAAACGCTTAAAAAATTGCGAAGTTATAAACGTTTTAAAATAAATGCTAGACAATAACAGAAGTGACATCACTACTAAGTAACTTCATACTAGGGATGTTATGGAGCTCAGTAACCGTAACTGAAACTATCGGATATCCTAAATAAAAATATATCCGTAACCGTATCCGTTTCACAAGTTTCGGATAGTTTCGTATAAGAGCTGAGTCTAACTAATTATTATAACATCTCTAAATAATTACTTACCTATATGACTGATTATAATACCAAATGATAACCTAGACTAGATAAAACCTATAAATAAAACTAAATTATTACATACTATTTGTGATTGTATTTTACTTCAATCTAATATCCGTAACCGAAATTACCCGAAACTAACGGATAATCCGAAATAATTACATATCCGTAACCGTATCCGATATAATTTTATTCCTATATCCATATCCGTATCCAGATCCGAAATATCATATCCATAATATCTCTGCTTCATACTACCGTTCTTGTCGCGCGGTACGGACAATGTACCACTTAGAAAAAAAATTGTGTTTGGTAGAAAATAAATAACTTTTTAACACTTCGTTCTGTGTTGACCTGTGCCGATCCATATCTACAACTGAGTGACTCGCGCCGTATTTAAAAATGTCAAAAAACTCTGACCTACAATTGTTTGCTCTAGAAACAGATAAGGATAACGTAACAATTAGAAAAATGATAAGATCACAATCACAAATGAACTTATCGCTGTCAACTAGTCAAGATCTATTGAACTCTACCATGTTAGATTCGACTATGTTGAGTATCCAAAGTGACACTCAAAACTACGATCAGTCATATTCCATAGACCTAAAGCGAGAAATAAATGAAATTAAAAGAAAATTAAATAGCGCTGACACTGAAATTGAAAATCTTAACTGTGAAAATACCAAGTTAAAACAGGTTATACAAGAACAACAACGACAAATAGAACTACTGAAAAAAATTACCTGTGCTACCCCACAGCGCAAAAATAACTCAACTCCTACTTCGAGACGAATATTAAGCATGAAAGTAAACACTCCTCAGCATTCTCCTCGACGACTAGCTAAAAGTACAGTCTGCACAAGTGGCTCCCGCGCATGCACATCCCAGCAGGACAAATCCGAATATAATACAGATAAAGAGACACAAACTACAAGTACTTATAGCCATTCAGACAAGTCGCAAAAAATTAACACAAGAATTGATCTTAAGAAACCCCAACAACCTCCCAAAAAGAAGAAAATATGTGTTCTCAGCGCAGATACGAACTATCATGTGTTAACTACTGCACAAAGAGAACTAAGAAACGATACAAATGAAATATGTCATTATCTGACACCCAAGGTGGGAATAGAACATCTTCTAAGAGGAATTGAATCGAAGTTGACAGATTTCACAATTGAAGACTATTGTATAGTACTTATTGGACAAGAAGACTTTAAAACAACGAATGATTATCTCAAGTTGATTATTTACATTCGAGATGTTCTAAAAAAAATTAAGCACACTAATATAATATTGTGCTTTCCTACATACATACTTAGTAGTCATAATAGCATTTACAACGCGAGGGTCGAAACATTCAACAACTTACTCTACTTAGACTTACTTGCCCACGAACACGCTTACTATCTGGACTCCAATAAGAACCTAACGGTGGATTTTAGTATGTTTAACAAAAGAACAGGATTAATAAATGATACTGCATTAAAGACAATCTTTGAAGATCTCAAAGCGGTAATCGATGACATAGACTATACAAACATACAACACTTTAATGAACCTAGTGAGAACAGAGATATACAATTAGCCATAACAGATGAAAATAATAGTTGTAGTGAAAATACCACAGGTTTTTTTCGTAACTAAATACCTACACCTAATGCATCAAAACATTGCGGGATTATTAACAAAATCTGATGCGATGGCAGTGTGCTTAGAAGAACTGGAAGAAAAAGGAAGCCCTGTGGACATCCTATGCATTACAGAGCATTTTATTATGGAGGGATTTGAAAAGTATTTAACCATACCTAACTACCAGCTTGCAGCATGTTACAGCCGTAAGGAAAGCAAAAGAGGTGGAACGTGCATACTGACAAGAAATGGCCACCAATTTAAGGAATTAAAGCAAATTTCTAGAATATCAGAGACTGGTGTTTTTGAGTGTTGCGCCATAGAGTTAATTAACTATAAGACAGCTATTGTTTGTGTTTATAGAGTACCAAAAAATAATAATACCAATGTGTGCATGGACAAATTACATTTAATTTTACAAGAACTTACTAAAAAGTCTTTTAAAAATATTGTCGTCGCAGGAGATTTTAACATAGATGTCCTAAAGAGATCTTATCAAGCAATGGATTTTGAATGTTTGCTATTAAATTACAATTTAAAATTGTCCGTAAATGAACCCACCAGACTCAAAAGTCAAACATGTATAGACAACATTGCGCATAACTTTAATAGAGCCTGTAAAACACAAATACTAGAATTTGCATTGTCAGATCATACAGCGCAGTTAGTAAAGTTACCTGTGCAAAATTATTTACCTATTAAATATTGGCGTATAAAGAAACGTAATTATAGTGAAGAAAATATTATAAAATTTAAAGATTGTTTGCGTAATTTATCATTTTCTGATATTTATGAAAGTAGTGACCCTAACATTGCCTATGACGCTTTTATAGAAACATTCTCACTGTTCTACTGTTTATGCTTTCCTATTGAAACTGTAACCATACACGCAACAAAAAAGTCATCGTGGATATCACGTGGGATCAGAGCATGCAGTAAAAAGAAACGAAAACTTTTGTGGATATACAGACGAACTCCTAACGAAACAAATAAAATAAAGTTGACCAAGTACTCCAAACTATTTAAAAAAATTACCAAGCTGACACAATTTGCCCAAAACAGTTACAAAATAAAAACATCGGCCAACAAATCCAAGACCAGTTGGAAAATAATTAATGATTCAAAACAAAACGTCCCAAGAATTCCTATTTCAAAAATAAAACATGACAGTAATACTCTAACAAATCCTCAAAAAATAGCAGATGCTTTTAATAGTTATTTTATTGAGAAAGTAATCCCAATACCAGAATCCGGATCTAACGTTACCTCACAAATTCTAAATAGCGAAAAATCATTTTTCATGCCCCCCTGTTTACCACAGGACGTATTTAAAATAATTAAATCATTAAAAAATACAAATAGCGTTGGTCATGACGGAATATCTACGAAGATTCTTAAATCAGTTTGTGCAGAAATATGTATGCATCTAAGTCATCTCATTAATTTAACCATTAGCACGGGCATCTTTCCTGATGCTTTAAAAAAATCAATAGTTAAACCATTGTTTAAAAAGGGAAATAAAGACGACATAGAAAATTACAGACCAATCGCGATTTTATGTGTTATCTCCAAAATTTATGAAAAATTCATATACAAAGAATTAAGCAAATATTTGGAAAAAAATAATCTATTAGTAAACGAGCAAAAAGGATTTAGAGAAAATCAAACTATTAATATGGCGTTGTATGATTTTCTGTATAGAGTTATGCTAAATGTTGATAAGACCAACCCTGTTTGCACAGTATTCTGTGACATGACCCAAGCGTTCGATTACGTTAGGCATGATATTCTTCTAGATAAAATGGAGGCATACGGTATTAGAGGCAACGTTCTAAATTTATTTAAATCATACCTGGAAAATAGAAAGCAACTCACGGAAATATCCTCAATAAATACAAAAACTAAACGTGAAGAAATATTCCAATCACGTGAACGTGGCATTAAATATGGAGTTCCTCAAGGCAGTGTGTTGGGCCCTCCACTATTCATATTATATATAAATGACCTACCTAAATCTGTTGATCAACCTGTGACCCTCTTTGCTGACGACAGTACCATAACAATTCAATGCGATACTAAAGAAAAATATAAAAGTGACATTAATAATTCTCTTAAATCAATAATAAAATATTTGGATAATAATAATTTGAAAATAAATCTCAATAAAACTAATATTATGCACTTCAGTCAACGCTTACCAACTTTATCTGATCTCAAGGTTCAATATAATGACAAAATAATTGAAGAAGTCAACACTGCAAAATTCCTCGGTGTGACTATTGACAAAAAGTTAAATTGGAAAGAACACGTTGAAATTTTAAGCAAAAAAATTAGTAACTCTGCTTATGCCCTACACAAATTAGTTCCTGTGCTTAACACTGACGCGTTGCTAACAGCTTACCATGGCCTAGTTTCATCGCATCTAAGGTACGGAATTATACTTTGGGGCAATTCGACTGACAAGGATATACCTTTCAAAGCCCAAAAACGGTGTATTAGGACGATGTTTAAATTAGATTCGACCGACAGTTGTAAACCGTATTTCATTAATTATAACATACTGACGTTACCGTGTCTGTATATATTCGAAGTTGTCATGTTTGTAAAATGTAATCCACAATTATTTCCACGTATGGCAGACAAAGTCAGTCGCAACAGACGCGATAACAGTATGCTTTGCTCACATGGTTCCAAAACAGCATTAATGCGGAAAAGTGTATTTTGCATGGCGCCTTTAATATTTAACAAACTTCCAAAGACATGGAGGGAACTAAGTGCGCACAAACTAAAAAAGCGGCTAAAATTATATCTAGTTGGGAAAGCATACTACAGTATTTTAGAATTTTTAAACGAGAAAATGTAATATTTATGTAAAATTTAAAATTAGATTATGGGACAATTTAATTCAAATTTGTAATTTACTAATCTAATAATATTTTTAGCTTCGTTTGAATGACTTTTGTTTCATAAGTATATATTTGTATGCCCCAAAGGCCGAACATGATGGATCTTTTTGTTTATGAACAACCTGCATATCTTGTATGTATACTCATGTTTCCACAAATAAATGTCTTGTCTTGTCTTGTCTTGTATGTCCGTACCGCGCGACAAGAACGGGAATAATCTCTTCCAAAACTAGTGAAGCGTCTAGCTGTAGCTCCTCCATATTTCCATCGATTCTACAGAATTTCCTCGATAGATTCATAGAGTGCGTTTTACTATTTATGCGAACATTTCTAATGGTCATCATCATATTTATTTTATTGTATGTACAACCAACAAACGAGGTTAGTTACGATGCAGCCTAGTGTCGTGGTAAGTAGTATCGAACCTGGAATCTCGCTCAGCAGTCGGGACAAAGAGTACCCTCAAACGGGGTGAATAGGGATGTAGGGTAAATCGAGATGAAACTTTAAAAGGGATTTTAACATTGATATAATATAGTTTGTTGCCAAAAAGGACTCTAATGTATTTACTGTAATAAATCAAATCAAAATATTTTATTTCACATAAACCAACATGGGCACTTGTGAAACGTCATAAGCTAGGTGCACGGTTCCTATTGGTTGTTTCCTATGGAGAAGAGCCGGCAAGAAACACCACGGCTACTCTTTTACAAATAAGGGGCTTTAACAATGTTTCAAATAACAGTGTTGATAGATATGGGAGGACAGTGTAGGCCTGTCAACAAGTAACAGGTACTCAACAAAATATAAAAGGTCTACAAATCTACAGTCTACAAGTTAGGCCTACAACGTTCTCACATTCACAAAATATAGAAGAAACTATATAAAAATAAAAGCCTATTTAAACCAAATGACATGTTTGCCATTACAACTGTAACAAATCTGAATTCAAATCCTGTCTACACACACATTGACATTTAATTGCTATTTTATTGTACATAATAATGAGTTGTTTTTATGATGTAGTATATTTTAATTATTATGTTCTAATTTGTAATGCTTTGAATAATGGATACTTAAATTTGTAATTCTTTGATGTTTACCTATTTATATTTGTACGCCGTTGAGGCAAAACATGACTGTGATTAATTTAATGTAACATCTTGCATGACATGTTATCGTGTGTATACTCATGATTTGGACTAATAATTTATCTTATAATTAACGATTAAGTGCCCTTATTGGGCACAAACTATATTATTTCCCTTTTAAAGTTTCGTTCGGATTCACCCCTGCATCCCTATTTACCCTGTTTGACGGTATTCGGTTTTTTCCATTCAAAGTCAAGTCAAAGTCAAATCATTTATTTCAAATTGGCACATATAAGGCACTTTTGAACGTCAAAATTTCCAAAAAAAATAGAATTGATTCTAGTTGCCCCTTCCAAAAGGTAGTTTCGTATGGAGAAGAATGGGCAAGAAACTCCACCGTTACTCTTTTTAAAAATGTTTTACAATATTATGTATACATTAATTATATGTGAAGATGATGCACTTAGAATAAGATTACTATACCACAATAGGTAAAAATAATGAAATATAAAGCATGACAGGTAAATTAATTATGAGATAGATACATGGTGTTCACATATTTACAAATATTGAAAAATAAATGATTTTTCCAAAATTTCACAAGTAATAATTTAGTGTGGACATTGGCGGTCATTAGGGAACCCTCTTAGTCCCAACCTGGAGTGTAGATTTGAGTTTTGTAATAGACTCGCAGATACTGGCGAAATATCTGCCCACCCTGTCGCTGAATACCGGCGTGATGTTTAATGTATGATTACAGAAATGGAAGGTGATATCTCTCCGTTACTTCAATCCGGTCGGTGCTCATCGTAGCGGACGCATTGGGGAGGACCCCGCCGGGATACCTAACAACCTTATGCCGTTTATTGCACAGGTAATTATTACTATATTTAGTTAAGTTTAAGTTGTTTTGTTACTATAAAAACTTTTATGCAAAAAAAAAACAACCGACTTCCAAAAAAAAAAAAACAACTAAAGTGAAAAATTACTTTAATTTCGGAAGTCGGTGTGTATGGTTTTGTAATTTAGTTTTTTTCCGCCGACTTCCAAAATTAAAGTGATTTTTCACTTTTTGCGAAACGCCCTGTGCGTTGAAATTTTTCGTCGGTTATTACAAAAAAAAACTTGCTGTTCCATACATTTTGACCGCGCAGGTTATTGCACTTTGCTATGAAAGAGCTGTTTTTTTTTCGATAACCTACGAAAAATTTCTACGCTAGGAGGTTTAGAATCATGTGCTAAATTAATGGTTACAGTTTGCACGTCGATGTCCCCCTACCACTCTGTATTTGATAAATATGTAACATGCCGTTATTTACCGTTTTTTTTTTTGTATTTCTAGCAGCTACTCTTCCTTTCTTCAAAGGTTATCTTTATTGCTGAAGAGATCTCTATATAAAATCTAAAAAATAATAGAAAAACTCTAAAAAACAACTTACTTCAAGGAAGGTTCACCTGCACCACAAATCACTAAATGCGTTCAGCGCTAAAAATATTTAAAACATCATTCTGTCTCTATCATCTTCATACGATTGACAGAAACAAGCAATGTTTTAAGTATGTCATATAAAGGAGTAAGAGTCTACATACATACATAAACTTCCTTCTTCCCATGGGGGTAGGCAGAAATTATACAACGCCACCTGCTACGATCCTTACATACTCCTTTTGCCTCGTTTACGTTCATACATCTAGTCATACAAACGCGGCTGCGAGTACTACGCACCTGACCTTTCTGAAGAACATTAAGGCAGGTTTTTTTAGAGGTTAGAGTTTACATTCAATAAAATATACTTAGCTTTAGCCACCTCATAATATCTTCCTCAGGTAGCAGTAGGCCGCCTAGAAGAACTCATGGTGTTCGGTAAAGACTACCCCACAGTGGACGGCACAGGGGTGAGGGACTACATCCATGTGGAAGACCTGGCTGAAGGGCATGTCAAGGCCGTGAAGTTGTTCCAGCAGCCTGGGTTTAGTGGGTTCCATGCTGTTAACTTGGGTGAGTTATGTGTCATACACAGCTCTGCATGCGTAGCGTGGCCACTATAGAAACGAAAGAAATGGAAGACAAAATGACAGATTGTAGAAAGATTTCTACGGCGCGATGTCAAAATTAAAAAAAGAATGACTTTTTGCTAAGAAAGTGATTTGCCTTCTCTTCGTAGAGTAGAGATAGAAGTGGTCATGCTACGCGTGCTGGTGTGACTTACTAAGCAATGATTGGTGTGACAGAGTTTTATGTTGAGAGCTTAGTTATTAATAACTTACGACATACGTAATGACTTTTTAAATGGAGGAACACTGACTTCCAAGTCACAGATATAAACCTAGTTTGGCAGCCAGCCCCTGCAGTCTCGCCATTAGACAGTCACTTGTCGCTGTCTAATGTCGTATTGTTGTCAAATTCCTTTAATAGATTTTGAACTTTATTTCGAAAGCATAGGGTTGAAAATCTATTAATGAAATTTGACATCGATTAGACTTAACGACCGATTTTTGTCGTTATATTTGTCGAGACTGCAGGGCCTGGGGATCTATGTTTAAGACACTACTTCTGTATTGTAATTATTGTGATTTGTCTGTAACAATTACGTCAGTCTTTTTTAAACAACTTCTTGAAATCAAGAAATAATAATTTAAAAAAAAAAACTTATAAAGCCGAAAAGGATGTTGATTAATTCGTTAGATAGAAATTATTGAGAAAAACAGTGCACGCAAGAAGTTAAGACTGCTTACTATATTAATTGTTTTTTGAGCTCGCGGCGATACGTACTTTTCTTTACTTACTTAATTAAACTTCTGCAGTAGTCCACCAATAAAATATGGTTATTGATTGTGTCTCCAAAACATTTCGGTTATTGAAATCCTCCATTCTCCTGCCCTTATCCCAATAGAATAGAATACTCTTTATTATTTACACCAATTACCACCACCAACCACCAATTACCACCAATACCACCACCACCAACCACCAATTACCACCAATACCACCACCACCAACCACCAATTACCAATAATACCACCACCAATTACCACTAATACCACCACCACCAACCACCAATTACCACCAATACCACCACCAATTACCACCAATACCAACCACCAATTACCACCAATACCACCACCACCAACCACCAATTACCACCAATACCACCACAGACCACCAATTTACTTGTGGCCGGCGCAACATGACTTTTTCTTCCATACTTCTCTACTAGTCTTGTCGGTTAATGAAAAAGGTCCAATACGATAGTCATTATTCTAAAACACTGTCTTTAGATTTAAAGAATCTTTATTTATTTCTCATAAGAACATGATACTCGTACAGTTCACTTAAATGAGATTTAACTTTTAACTTAAATAATAGTCGCCTAATGACGAAGCATGCTGATGTAGAATAAGTAGGTAAAACTATAACAACAACGTATGAGACAAATAGCAAACAAAACAAAATTATAGGTAGTTACATAAAAACAAGTTAATGTCTTTTGGTTTTATTTCCGTGCATGTTTCGTGAATACTCGACTAGGTTTTGACAACCTTCTGTTTCACTACCGACGACATGATGTATCACTAAAAATGTTGTACTATATCTTTCAGGTACGGGCACCGGCTACTCAGTCCTCCAAATGATAGCCGCCTTCCAAGTGGCCAGTGGCCGCGAAGTCCCCTACCGCATCGTAGGTCGCCGGGCGGGTGACATAGCCGCTAATTACGCAGACGTGTCGCTATCCCACAGGTTATTAGCCTGGCGGGCCACTAGGACCCTGGAAGACATGTGTGCCGACACTTGGAGGTGGCAAAGCAATAATCCTGAAGGGTTTAAGAACAGTTAGGGGGTGGAAGAAGGGGGGGGGGGGGGGGTTGAGGGCAGATGGTAAAGGTTTTGGTCATTTTTTGTAGCTAGGTGAGTTGGGACCTTCGCGCTTCGGTGCTATTATTGATCGAAGGTTGGAACAGTCGACCGCATGTCGATGGTAACATTTTGACCTTGAGCTGGCCTACTGTACTTCAGTTTCAATAGAATGAGAGGCCAGCTTATACTGGAATTGTTGCCACTGACGTACGTTATTTAAATTGTGCTGTAAAAGATCAGAATGCTTAAGTCGGATACATTTTTAAGCTTGAATATTGCATTTGTAAATATTTTTTCCAAAGTCATGCTAGATTTACAGACTGGCAACACTAAAGGATGGGTTCAATATTTTCATTTTTATTTAGAACCCTGGAAAGGATTATTTAGAATGTGTGACTTACGAATTCTACGATTTTATGTATATTTATAGCCCGCTCACAAAGACAAAAGATGACCAAAACCAATACCTAAGTTAAAATCTAATATGTCCAAAATGAGATTTCAAGTCAGCCCAGAAACTAGTTCGAGAACTCAAAAGAAGAACTAAATAATACTATTTTAAAATACGAATTACGTATTTCATCGCAGTTTAAAACTACTTTAAGGTAGAGACAATTTAGATGTTGTAATAAAAGAAGATGATAGAATTATTTATGAACCAAAACGTATAATGTCAGCCTATTATTGTCCTATAGCAGCGCAAAGGCCTCTTCTCATACAGAGAAGGTACGAGGATTGATCGCCACATTTGACGAGTGAGCAATTTAGGTGTATGTATTGACCATGAGTCCAGTTAAGCAAAACTATAGGGTAGGGCTTGTGGCCAGTAACAATAAAAAATATTCGTGAAACATAAATACAAATAACAAAAAAAAAGTGTTAACAACAACAGTGGCCTCACGGCTGTGCCAAAAAGGTTCATTTCAGCATTAATCAAATCAAATAATATTTATTTCAGGAATACACCCATATTGAAATTAAACCTCATAAATTATTAAATTAATACAAAAACTTTCTTATTATAATTTTTATTGTTACTGGCCACTAGACCTACCCATGTGTTAAATTAATTTCGCCATTGTAGCGCCACGCTGTATAACAAAATCGAATAATTAACATACAAGTAATTACCAAATGTTAGTCGTTCCATGTTGCCATAATATTATTTTTCTTACTATGTTAGTATATTTTTATATTTATTTAATTAATTTAGGACCAACGCGATACCAAATACATGCCAAAGCATTTATCAGTTATTTTAAAAGAAAATTATTTATTTGTTTGGTTTAAAGAAATATATTTTTGTTAAGTTTTGACGTGATAGAATAAGCACGAGATAGTAAACAATTATATTTTTAAACATGAAATGTTTCTTAACATTGAGCATTTTAACAGGAGATGGCATTAAAGTCTTTTCTAACTCGCAAAAATTCATGATAATGTATCTATGTACATTGTATTTACGACTTTATGGACAGATAGACATAAGGACTAACAGACTGACAAGCTCAACAGACATGAACTAACAGACTATTTGACTGAACGGACTGACTAACAGACAAACCCACTGACACACGTACATAAACTGACAAACAATGTGACGATGGATTTACATACGAACGCACTGATAGGACTGACTGACAAAAACATGACAAATATAACTGATTTACATTTAAAAAACTGAAGCACGAGAATTACTGACATACAATCTGATGGATAGGACTGAATAAAAGACAAACCAACTGACGCATAATCTTAACTGACTGACAGGACTTACTAACACGATATCTTATGGACAGGACGAACTGACAGATAGACATGACGAATAAATCGAACTAATAGACAAAATGACGAACAGAACTAAGGGATAAACAAATCATATACGGAACTAACTAACAGACAAACAAATGATGGACAAAACAAATAACGGGCAGAACTGACTGACAAACAAATGATGGACAAAACGTAACAAACCGATAAACAAATAACAGGCAAAACTAACTGACTGACAAACAAATGATGGACAAAACTAACAAACCGATAAACAAATAACTGGCAAAACTAACTGACTGACAAACAAATGATGGACAAAACTAACAAACCGATAAACAAATAACGGGAAAAACTAACTGACTGACAAACAAATGATGGACAAAACTAACAAACCGATAAACAAATAACAGGCAAAACTAACTGGCTGACAAACAAATGATGGACAAAACTAACAAACTGACAAACAAATGACGGGCAAACTTTTTAACAAACAAACAAATAATGGATAAAACTAACTGACTGATAAATAAATGATGGATAGAATTAACTAACAGACAAACAACTGATGGATAAATCTAACAGCCAAACAAACTGCCGCACTGAAACAAACCAAACCAAGAAATAGACCAATGACGAATGAAGCTATAAACACTAGCCACAACGTAACCACATCGCAACTACTAGCAACAACGCAACACCAACGCAACTGCAAGAAGTTGCAGCGACGCTATTCACACGTGACCACTGCTTGCCCACATTTTGTCGCTGCGATGTGGTGTGGTTGTGATATATACGAGTGAACGTGCCCTACTGAACGATGGTCACCGGACAGAAAAATTAACTTAAAGGTTTTAATAGGTACAGAATCCATAATGTTAATGTGTAGGCTCATAATAATAATGTCATCTCCTGTAATTAATTAATTTATGTTATAAAATGTTAACTTTAGGTGCTAGCTATACCAAATCTTTTGGCGTTGCCTGTTTATTTCGGCATTAACTGTGAACTTATCATTCCTTTAACTACTTTCAATCTTATTTATATAGAAGTTTATTTTGTCTATTTAATTTGTGGTGCTAATCAGTATGTATAATTATTTTGTTTGATCTATTTGATGATCACTAACCTGTTGCTGTGTAATAAAATGTTTGTATTGATGGGATTTTGTTTGATTCGATTTCCGGGTTCGACCGTGTTTTGGGTTTAATCCCAGAGCTGTAGCTACCGCCCCTATCAGCCGTGTCAACGATACGGGGCCCCCAAGCTGCACGGCCCATGATTGTGTGTAAGCTAAAGTTCGTCAAACATTATCCAACATCTCAAATTGAAATTGAAATGTTTATTGAAATAATTGATGTACACAATTGTTTACAATATTAGGGCCTTAAACTAAATTTATAATAACATCTGATTCTACCTGAACTAAGTATAAACCTGTATCTCAGGTATCTCACTCAAGGTATACATAAAAAAATATCTAAAGTTCCTTACACAAATACTTAGTAAATTACTTATCTATCTGACTTTATACTATGGTTTTATTTAAATTATTATTGATAAGAGGCCCGTAATTAACGAAAACCTAATGAAAATATGACATTGAAACGTAATTTGTTTATGGCTTATAAAGGATACGTACTAGTAGCAAGCGCGAGCATGGGCAAATACTCAAGCTCTTGCATTAATTTAGTAGCATCACACAGAAAATCTCGCTTATCCTAGTCAGAATGCTGCAAAAATCGAGCTCACTTCGCTCGCATTTGAATGAAAACTTGTATCCGAGTCAGGATGCTATTTTAAATATTTGAAAAAAAAAATACAATAATTTATTATACTTTTGATCTTCGGCACAGTCCGGTAAAAAGGGCCTCCAACAAATTTTGAAACAGGGCCCATTATGGACTAGCTACGTCAGCGGTTAATCCGAACACTAAGACCGCGTCCTAAGCCAGTTTTCCCAACAAAAAGAGTTATATGGACTCGACGATCGCGTATTCGCTCGAAAGATCATTTTGGTTAGGACGCGGGGTAATGGAGGCTAGCTAAGCTTCTAGGAGCTAAAAAAGATGTTAAGATGATTCATCCTAGCACATAATATACCCCTTTCCGTTCCGTGTTCAATTAGCACGCTTTTGTAGCACGGTAGGTATATGTTGCACCAAAACCGTGTTCAGTTTGCGTCCATTACTCTTTGTATTTCCTGTGCGTGTCCCAAATAAAATATTTTTCTTTCTTTCTTCATTAAACACTTTGGTAATCGACGAACCTAATTTTGTTTTTACAAAACAGTGTTTAGTTTACGGTTTGTCTACAGATTAATGGATGCCCTTAATTGGCATTACCGTGACCTTTGTCAAACGAAATTGAATTTACAATTCGCGTCTCGTAAGTTTACCGCTCTGAAACCAGGCTTTCCGATGCGCACGGCATGCTGCTCATACAATATATATTCAACAATAATTTAATTTGATGACGGTCAAGGTCAATTAAACCTCATCCATTAATCTGTAGACAAATTACCCTGGGGGTGTAATACAAGGGATAGGTGAAAATTACATTATTTTTACCTACTTTGACCTATGTCTAGTTTTCGACATATTTGCAAAAAACTTTTTTACAAAAAAACAACCGACTTCCAAAAAAACACTAAAAGACGTGAAAAATAACTTTAATTTCGGAATTCGGTGTCTTTGGTTTTGTATTTTCGTTTTCAGCCACCGACTTCCGAAATTAAAGTTAATTTTCACGTCTTTTAGTGTTTTTTTGTAAAAAAGTTTTTATTTTTCACTTTTTAGTTGCGGTACCTACCCCACATAAATTCATATACCACTACTTGGTGTGTAAATAACAGTGACAGGAAATTATTAACACATCATCCATATAAAATAAGTGGAAAAAATATGCATTATTAAAGATAACTCAAAAACTACTGGTCAGACCTTGATCAAATTAATGGGACCACATGTGAAGCACCACCTATCAAATAAAAAAAGAATCATCCAAATCGGTTCACCCAGAAAAAAGTTATGAGCTAATACAAATAAAAAAAAAACATACAGACGAATTGAAAACCTCCTCCTTTTTGTGAAGTCGGTTAAAAAATAAAGCAAAACGGGATTCCAAATTATCCATTAGCAGCCCTTTTTCACTGACACTACGCAACACCTAATAAAAGCACTGTCCGGTTTCCAACTGACTGCGCTGAGCCGAGGGATATACGGGGTGTTTGGAAGCTGGGTGCAAAGCCTTAAGCGGGTGAAAGTTGACACCGTTTAGACCATTTTGAGCCTTACATTTCTCAGACGAAGTCGGTTTTATTTTAATTTTTGACTGCTCTATTTCTAGGTTTTTTTTAGGTAAAGGTAGGTATAGCAGTTAAATATTAAAAAAACAGACTTCGTCTCAGACATGTATGGTCAACTATCACCTCCCTATGGCTTTGCACCCAGCTTCCAAACAGTAAAAACAAAGTAACTTGGTAACGAACAAATGAAACACTCAGAATATTTTAATTAATCTGTATTATCTAAAATTACAAATCTTTCATAATTTCAATCATTACATTACAACTAGTTACCACGTGATTATTCAGCACATATCATTATCTTTGTCGTCTAAAAATATCAGATTTACATTTTTACATCATTCGCTAACGATTAGCATTGTGTTCATCTGGGGGGCAAGGGCGAAAGTAGAAAACAGTAACTAAAGGCAGTGAAGTTGAAATGATTTTACTGACCAGTCATATGCCTGGATATAATTATATTATTCATAAATTATGCACAGTCAAGACTGAATAGGTAAGACATAAGATCAGGCTCACAATTGAAAAGGTTACTGTTATTTCATACATGGTCTTGTTTAATCACCTCCAGTCAGCATTACTAAGAATGAGAATATACGAAAAATTATTAAAAAAAAATTGCAACCTACAAAATGGGGAAGCTCGGGCAAAGCTATTATTGTAGATGGCGTGATCATAGCTAGGTCCCTACGGTCTACAATAAATTTGACATTTCGTTCATTCATTCCATTTCATGTTCGTTCGTGAGTCTGGTTTTATTCCACTATTGTGTTGTTTTCGGTAATTTTGAAATTTTAAATCAAGTATTTGTCATGGAAAGTGTCAGAATTTAAAACCTTAAATATTACCTAGTAATCACTTTCTTTAAATTGTTTCCGACATACCCTCGAACACAGTTTAATTAGAAAGAAAAAAAACTATGAATAGCTTCAAAGCTACATCTTTCGGGAAATGGTGGACTCCAATTTGAGTCTTTAGGAACACAACGATTCTTTTTCTCGAAAATTAAATAAAACCACCTCACACCATAAACTAGCTTGTGTTGGGAACTAGCCACGACAGCGCTATTTTGACAGTTGCCATCCCCATTACGCTGAATTCGTAACTAAAAGAATCGCTATAAGAAAAACTTGACTTATACTAAGTATTGATACAGCGTGTTTTAGACATATTGTTCTTATTGATATAAAGCATAATATTTGAGCAACTTAGTACATAAGTTATATTCATGAAACTTTATTATTTTTTTCATTAAAATATTGACACTTGGTTTTAAAAAGATTTCAAATTATGTGAAGTTTTGAAGAAACATTTTGTTGGTGACACTGGAATGTTCATAACTAGATTATTGTTATAAACTACGTAGACAGACCTATAGACGATTAATGCATATTACAATGAACATTCAAGTATCGTCAATACAGAAGATATAACATATTTTATATTAAATAAACATAATAGGTATTTTAAAAGGTAAGTATAAAACAATATTTCTAAACACGCTGCAAATGAAAATAATTGCACCTATTTCAATCTAAGACATTTCCAAACCTATTCGAAATTCCATACAAATCAATACAAGATAAAATTACTTCGGGGAAAATTCGGTTTCCGAAAATTCCCGAAGACAAATCAAAATGGCGCTAGAACGGAATAACCAGAAAACTTTTATTTTGTTTCGATTTGTAATCATTCTTGTTTATTTTTTCACATTTTTATTTTTACAGAAATATCTAGTTTTTGATATTTTTCATCAAACATCCCGCAATCTTTTGTACTAGATAAGCAATGGATTGCATTGAATTTGGAAATAAAACTTCAGTGCATACATAGGTAAGATTCGAATTGCGAAAATATTTCACTAATACATAAGTACCATTAGCAGGTATGTATATAAAAGCTTGGAAAGTATAATAACTCAGATAATTATGAGATTTACTAAGGGTACACTAGGCCGCATCGCAGCACAAAAATATTATATATATGAATGATCGCACATTGCGAGTATGTTAGGGCGAAACGGACCACAATATGAGCAAAGATGTACCTGTACATAAGCATCTACAGTACTGCCGATGAATCATGGCTGGTCTGAACATCGGCGCATATAACTTTTGCTCATTTTCTCTCACTCACACACGCCTCATGTCACCATTTGGTTCCTACAAAACAATATTGCTCAGCATTCTGCGCAAAGTTCGGACCGCTCATGATTCATTGGCTGTATAGTACACTAAGCATATTAAATTAGCCCTTATGCGTAAATAATGCTGTTTCTCAGAATTACACGAAATTCAGTTGGGTTTAGAATCAGAATTAGTGGAAATATTAAAGGTTAAATCTTCTTTATACCCATCGCAACAGCGTAGTTTCACTAGCTAATTTAATTCGACCCTGTATAACGATTATGTACGCCTGTTCGTTTGCAACCCGCTTCGTCCCAGCATAATTATGCGCTAGCGCATAATATATTGTATTTTATACATGAAATGGAACTCCTATTATAATCTAAAAGCATTGTTGTTACCTACACATACATATTGCAATACAGTTTGTATGTCAGCCCTAGAATTTGTAGATTCAAAACATTTAAAACCTTCTTTTTAAAGTCGGTTAGTCATAGATCCGATATATTTTTATGTTCATTCATCCTATTCTATTTTTTTATGGGAAGCAATGTCGCTATTGACAGTTCTGTCAATGACAGGACAATCTAGTGCGTTAAAAAAATTAACCAAAATAATTATTTTGTGTTCTTTAATTAAATAATTCTTCTGTAAGTGTGTATGTCACTGGACTCCACCTAAACGGCTGGACCGTATTGGATGTTTTTTTTGTGTGTGTTTGAGTGACCCTGGATGGTTTAGCTTCATAATTAGACCCGCAAGCCAACGTTCGGGCAGGACGTCTGTCGGGTCCACTAGTCTGTTTTAAATTCTTGGATTCATATAGTTTAAACTCAATGCAGCTCTTGTTGAGTTAGTACAGGACCGTACAGAGAATTTCCAAGTCATAATTTTTTCAGAGCTAAAACGAGATGGAGCTATACGGGAGGATTAGTGCCATCTCTTTTATGATATTTACGGGCCCTAAACTAACTTCGTCGATATTTTGGTTCTAGGACATGCCGGTTACCGGGCAATGTTTTTTTTTTTTTTAATATCTAAGGGCGACATCTCACCCTGTATTGCATTCACTAATCATCTGTAAGGCAACCGTTGGTGGAGTGGATAGTCTAAGGCATTGATATGACAGCGTGGTTCTAATTCTTAGGGCGTGATCGTCAACGGGCGGCAGTGGGAATGCGCTCATGTATTACAAAGAAGAATCTAGAAGAAACTGATTAAATATCTCGGTTTATATTGAAAATGTTGCTAAAATCTATTACAGAACATTCAACCTGGCTTATTTATAAATATATTAGAGCTAAAATGATGTTTGGAGACCATAAATCTCGACGTTTACAAAAGTCTACAGCCACAAATCAAGAGTTTATATTGACAATATTTATAAAGCAAAATAGTATAATATTAATAAAGAAACACAAAAAAATTAGATGACTTAGAACGACTTCAAAATCGTCAAGACCACCATCTCTTTCTAACTTAGAACAAGAAATGAAGTCTTTTCTTTCGCACATTTTGTTCGTCAACTTAGAACACATTCCCTCTCCCCGGTGCACGTTAAGTGAAGGGATTGGTGTTATTAAATACTAATTTACTTTGGTCGTTAGGTAACTTATGGAGCAAGACAGGAGCTTAGCTAAGAATTAATTTGACGCCGCCGTATCAATGATTTGAGTTGAGATACTAACTATTAAGAAGTGCTGTGGCAAGTCGTGTGTATCTGGCCCTTATTTTGTGGAGGTTAAGGCTCTAAATTGTGATAAAAGAAGTAGTTATAAATTGTCAATGTTTGAGCCGTAAAAAATATCAATGTTTTCAACGTTTTCTTTATCGGAAATATGTTAATTTAATTGGCCAGTCCAAATTATCAGTGTTTTCGTAAGCCAAAATGAACACGAATTGCCAAAGCACATATTTAAAGTTTATATAATGAAACACATTCTGCGAACACTATAGTTATCATCGGATTCTTTCATACTTATATATAAACAAAAAAAAAACATCCAAATAGTTGAGATCCTGGTCACTACCAGTTTCAATGTGATATAAAAAGCAGTGCGAAACTCATTTTGACATAAAAAAAGAGGCTGAATAAGCTTTTGCCAAGACCAGTGTTGTCAAGAATTTGAAATAGAATTAAAATAATTGGCGGCAGAAAAAATGGGTTCCAATTTCCAACATTGGCTAGCCAATGCCAATATTGCGTCCAACGCTCATTTATTACTACTATGATAAACCTATTTTATGTGAGTCGAGTGATGCCTAAATATTGGATCAATTTGGCTAGCCAATGTGCGAAATTGAAAAGGATTTCAGGATAAGATAAATATTATAATATTTCTGTATTTTTTAATTTCTATAGCTAAATACACACAGCCTATTGTTAATTCATCATGTTTAAAATATATACTTTTTAATATTGACAACACTGATTCAGGAAAATAAAGAATAGTGAGAATGGGATATTTTCTTATTCAAACTGAAATAAGTAGATGTAATTTATTCCATTTGAGGTAAGGTATTCACTCACACATTATCCGACCGCAAAGAAGGATAATGATTTTTACAATTTTTAAGCACAAAACCACAGATTAACAATGAGTTAAGGCACATGTCTCAACTGGTAAGAAATCCGTAGAAAAACGAAATATCGATATGCGGTAGAGTGCGCGCGTTTGACTTTCAAGACTATATCCCTGCCAGTACTTGTAATCACTTTCGGTATAATGATAGCGAATATTTACTTTGGAAAACACAGCACCCTCTCTTGACACCTGATATAAACGTCGAGATAGCGGCAAACGCTTATTTCCAGTTTCGACCGCGCGCAGACTTATTTTGCGCGCACTCTACCGCATATAGATATTTCGTTCTTCTACGTTGAAATTGTGTATTTATTTTTTTGTCTGCAATTAAATGCAGTACTTTTTATAAAGCAAAGGGGTACGATTTGTAAACCCAAAATTTGCCAGAGCTGAGAAAGGCTCTGCATTCCCTAATCTACTTACTAGTTGGCAGATGCCTAGAGAGTAATTTTTGTCAAATGTATCCTACAGACACTTTAACACGGACTAGATATTTAACAGACACCAAATTTCAAGCATTACGTACAGTTCTACATAGCGTGGTGGTTATGAACAAAAATATATTACATAGGGTGTACAGTGTACCCAGACGATATATTATCATGCACTGGATTTTCAACGCTCTGCTTAGCGTCGAGAATAGAAAATCCAGTGTATTTTTTTGACACGCTGGGATGCACTCTGTTGGATTCTCAATGCTCGGTTCAACACCGAGAGTTGAGAATCCAATGCCCGTTAAAAAAAATCATCGAGTTAAAAAATCGCCCGTGGTTACGAGGAGAATTCTTTCCTTGACCCTTAATTGCGTATCTACTTTCAACGACAATTCCCAATAAATTGAAACTTCACTAGAGTGCGCGCAAGATAAGTCTGCGCGCGTGTTTGACCTTCGAGACTATATCCCTGCCAGCACTTTTGGCATAATGATAGCGATTATTTACTTTGGAAAACACGGAACACAGCACAGTCTCTTGACACCTGATATAAACGCCGAGATAGCAGCAAACGATTATTTTCGATTTCAGCCGAGCGCAGACGTATTTTGCGCGAACTATAAACTGTCAGATAGAAAAAATAAACCTTCTCGTTTTATGACGTGCAAAGAGCGGATAACGCCGCTTGTCCGCTTTCTTGAAACCAAAGCTTAGCAGCTTAGCAACGCTCTGTATTTGAACAGCCGTTATTGTATCACCGTCACACGATAACGGCTGTCCAAATACAGAACGTTTTTGACACATTAATGTCAAATACTAGAGAAAATGACAGGAACGCTTTCCTAGGAAACCCAAGCTTTGAGCTAAAGTGTCCTAGGAGAGCAGTGGCGCCCACGTAGCGTCTGCAATTTACCGTTGAATGACGTCACTGAAACGTTGTATATGAAAGTAAGCTAGAGAGCGTTATTTGACACCGTAAACGGCTGCCATAATTTTTATGACAGCTGTCACTGCGATCATCGCTATTTTAGGAAACCGTAGTTTTAGAGGGGTAAAGCAAATACGTTAGACGGTACTTCGTGTAACCAATGGCTTGAGTGATACTGGCCGTGTTGCTCGGTCATACTATGTATTATTGTACATATTGCAGCTAACTTAGTATCACAAAGTGGAAACAACAATACGACAGTAAATACACTGGCTATACTGGTTACAAACGAGTTTATTGAAACTATAATATAAATCTTACTGGCAAGGGCCTCCCAAAATCCATCCAGGAACTCTTTTTCTTCGCCACCTCGAACCAGTCCTCGCAGTACGCATCCAGAGGGCCTAGACAAATAGCATTCGCTTCGGAGCGATTCTATTTCTACAATCGCTATCGCTTACGCTGCTGTTTCCATCTACGAATGGAAAACTAGCGATAACGCTTGTCAAGAAGAGCCACTTGGCTACGCATTTCTATGAAAGTAATCGTAGAGTCAAATGATGTCTAGCTAATTTCTATTCGTTGACCTATGATCACGTGACATTTCGATAGATTATGTCAACCCCATAATTTTTTTAGCTTTTCTACTAGCGTCATCGCTAATCTAATTTTACTTTGTCTAGGCCTTCAGGTCATCTCGCCATCTCTTTCTGGGCCGGCCTCGGTGGCGCCGTCCAACTTCAGGCAACCATTGTGTAGAGAATTTTACCCATATAAATCTTAAAATCGAATTTAAAAAAAAAGTTTTTTTTTTTAATCAAACTAAATAGCAGTGACGGGCCGTCTATGGGTTTTCCCAATCTTTGACTAGCTATATTGACTAAATTGTTGGACATATTTGGTTGAATTTTTGTATGCAGACTGAAGTTCCTATCATTAGTAACACGAAGTTTAATTTAGTGTCCTATTGTCGTCTCCAGCTTGTATATTATAATATCTAGTCCACTCTCCAAAGCTAACAAAACAAAAGCATGTGAGTGAAGAACCAACCTCATAGGGAACGCAAACATCTAGGTGTAAGTAATGTTACATTGTGTCGCTCATACATGTTCACTATAGTCTTTAGGGCACTTGATATAAGGGCTAGCCTTCTCGCTTGATGCTGGGCATCTGTGGTGGGGGTTCGGCCAGGCCCTTTACCTGGAATGGATACAAATTGGAAATATTAATAAAATGTTTGTACTAAAGCTGTGCACAGAATGAGTCAAGAGTCCCCATGGTAAAACATATCCTATAAAAACTGTTGCTATTAATAAACATAAAATAATTACCCATACTATTCATTTATATTTTAAATTAAATGATTCATAATACAAATGAAAAATAAAAGGAGCTATATTAACATGAATAGTTCGAATTAATCAACAGAGTTTTCTACGATAGACAAAACTGCTTTTCCTCATGTCTAATTAACAATAACTTATTCAAATAATACATATCTAGGGTGGTAGGAACCAGGGATGTTATGGAGCTCCGTAACCGTAACCGAAACTATCGGATATCCGAAATAAAAATATATCCGTAACCGTATCCGTTTCACAAGTTTCGGATAGTTTTGTGTAAGGGCGGAGTCTAACTAATTATTATAACTTCTCTAAATAATTACTTACCTATATGACTGATTATAATACCAAATGATAACCTAGACTAGATAAAACCTATAAATAAAACCAAATTATTACATACTATTTGTGTTTGTATTTAACTTCAATCTAATATCCGTAACCGAAACTATCCGAAACTAGCGGATAATCCGAAATAATTACATATCCGTAACCGTATCCGAAACCGATATAATTTTATTCCTATATCCATATCCGTATCCAGATCCGAAATATCATATCCATAACATCTCTGGTAGGAACATCAACACGCAAACTGTAACCATGAATTCAGCACATAATTCTAGACCTCTCTGTAGAATTTATTCGTCGGTTATAAAAAAAAATACTTATTTAATAGAAACGTGCAATACCAACGCGGTCAAAATGTATGGAGCAGCTATTTTTTTTTTAAATAACTTACGTAAAATTTCAACGCAGGGGTTCAGAATCGTGTCACCGTCACCCTGTATGTACAACTTAATTTTAACACTACATTATCTGTCAGAACCACGCGGCGATACTCACACGAATCAATAAAGTACAACAGCAATGTAAAAAAAAAAAGAAAAAAGACAAATAAAAGCTACACGAAATTAATAAACCGTAAAAACTAGTTCTGCAAAAAAATTGGGATGAACGCTAGACCTCACGTCAGGTTGTAACAAAACTAGTATAAACTGCGGGGTACTTGCGTAACACACTAACAGTAGGAATGGGTTTCATTTTGACAGTTCAACAACATTCATTGCGATATTTACGTTGATGAGCAGACAAATTTTTCGAACATATGAAGCAATGGATTAGCAATAGGCTTCAAAATGGTTCAGATTGTGATAGATAGTGTTTTAAGCAATTAAAAGAAAGAAAATAAATTAATTTAGCACAAACTATAAAACACACAACACAACATATATCATAGAAAAATAAAAAACAAAATAAAAAGTGTAAAGTGTGTAGTGCGAAATTAGCAGTAAAGTGTGCCTCGCGGCTGCACTAAATAGGTCCAGTTCAGCAAAAAATGTCAGACAACTAGTGCCTGTCGCTGGTTTTTAACTGAACCTGAAGTGTGAGGTGACGGATGTAAAATATGAAGGTGACGGATGTGAATTAGGGTGCTGGCCTCTTATGCTTTTGTAACTCCGTACTACGGTAGCCCAGCTGAAGTTCAAAGTGTTATCACAGCCGGTCGACTGTACTAACATAAAAATATGCTTTATCAATAGTAATTGGACAATCTCACGTCATTATAGTGACTAGCAAAAAAAAATACAAGGCGGTGTATGTTTTTGCAGTACTATAGATCACTTTAAAGCCAGCTAAGGCATTCAGAAAAAAACAATGAAGTGGTACTTTGAGGAGAAGTGCGGTTTACCACAAATTAATGAGTGGGTTTCAAGCTAACGCATAACATTTTAGCATCGAATGAAAAACAACTTATGATTTGCGAATAAATGATAAATGATTTTATTTCTGTAAATAGGTTTGTACATACACTTTTACACGTCAATCATATTTTAAAAACTAGATGAAGTTGGCGTTTCCTATCGGACTACTCTGAGAAGAAAGGCCGAAACAAACTCACAGGTCACAGTCTCTTTTAAAGTCCAGACATAATCTTGGTCAGATCATGTAGATCTGTGTCTGAAATGGTCTTTTGATGAAAAACCACACATATTGAGTAGACCTGTCCAGTCAGTGCACGCATTTGTCAGTAATCGTGCAGCTCAACTCAGAACTTAAGGAGCTCAACGATTCGACGGACAATACCAAAGAAAGGACATTTGGGTAGGCCACAAAAATTACTCAAACTGCCGGACTATGATTAAAACTAGCTGAGAGGGAAAAAAAAGCAACAATGACCCACATAGTCTTCACATTCACAATATTGAAATAATAATCATGTATTCAATCTAGCCTGCATGCTACTCACATTCACAGACAGTTTTCTCTTTATATGTCATCAAAAATATCATATGTTATGTCATGTAAATCAATAAAAATTACATTATTGATTCTAAAACACTTATTCACAGTATAAAATGGATTGTTGCTTGGGGGTACATTGAAGTAGCTTAGTTAATCCCAAGCCTTTTTGTCATCCAAGTAATCTTGAACTTTATAGAAACCTTTTTGACAGAGTTTCTGTTTAATAAATGATTTAAATTTATTGAGGCTCAGTTCTTTAAAAAGACTTGGGAGTTTGTTGTAAAAACGTATACTTTGGCACTTAAATTAATTACTAATTTTTTGGAGCCTAGTCGTGGGCACAATAAGTAAATCTTTGTTTCTAGTATTTATGTTATGTATGTCTGTGTTTAGACCTTCGATCAATAATAGCACTAGATTCCCGATTAGCGCTTCAAAAACGGCCCGAAAAATAAGAGCACAAAGACATTGTGCTCTTATTGCAAATTAGTATTGTCCAAACATAGCCAACGTTAAGACGTCAAAATTGTCACAGTGCGCGTTCAAAAGTTGTCTAAATAACCACTGTAACACCAAGATTTTGGAAGTATTATATTTTTTTCGGTAAGTTTATAATCATTATGTATGTGTTTTTCATAAAATAAAATTAATTAAATAGTAAATATAAATCATTTAGCAAATATTATGATTGTTTGATCAATGTTTGCGACAACGCGCCAACTATTGTAACAAACATTGACTGTTCTGGAACAGGGAATGCATGGAGTGGTATTGTTATATCATGTTATGTTATTTTTCATCTCTCTAAGTTAGATTTCCTCCAGATTGGTTCGAAATCAGACCAATCCGGAGTAAATCTAAATTAGAGAGATGTATTGATGATTCTTATGATTATAATTATGTAAATACACAGTATTTTGTTATTGTCGCGAATAATATTTTGGTCAAGATACAACCTTACACTAACCTGCAAGTTGCAAAAAACGCAAGAAAATGTGAATTTCGCGGGCTGCCTCGACCTATTACGATTGTCCAGACACATTAGTTAAAGCAAAATAGTCACCCATCCAAAGACTGACCTTGGCAAGCGCTGCTTAACCTGGCGGCTTCACTATTGCGAGCTAATCAAGAATCAAAATGGTCACCCATCCAAAGACTGACCTTGGCAAGCGAAGCTTAACATTGCAAATTCATTCTTATTTACCCTATGTTCAAGGTCCAGATCAAAAACTATTTTGTAAAGAAAATATAACGTGCCGACGCGTCATCACGCTAGCAATCGGTTTACCCGCGGCTATAGATGTTTCACATCAAAAATAAAATTAAAATAAATAATTTTAATACAAATATTTCGTCGAACTTCTAAATCGCGTACCTGAGTAGACGCAGCCAGTTTTTATACGGGTTGATTACAATGAGCCAACCAGCAGACAATTAATAGCAATAGGTATCTTATAAAAAATAACTATTGTACTAATTTAGTCTTACTACTTTTTTAAATCGGTCAAAAATATTTGCTACCATACAAAACGAACCTTCGACTAAAAAAAATATTTCTGCAACTCTACGTCTTTCAATACTTACTGTGTTCTGAGCATTGAAATGTCATGCTATTATCTACGTCTAGTTCCAAAATAGAGTAAGCATGAAATTGTCAACAAAATGTTTTTAACCTTATTGCTTAGGTTTTAAGTTTCATTTTAGAATAAATATTTTTGTACTTATTATAAAAAATAATTTTTATTTATTGCTTTTACATTTCTCCGATGACAGAAGGACTTACATATAAATATTTTGCAATCGTAATTAAACTTTATGCTTGAGTGTTAAGGTTTATAATGAACTGATGTTGTTAATATTATAAAACCTTTTTCTATATTTCGTAGTATGACATGTAAATGTTTATGTTTGTGTAAACGTGGCCACTTCAGCGACTTGTTTTTGTTCCTGATCCTGAATCTAGTGCTATTATTGATCGAAGGTTTAGAATATAGATTAATATTCTTTTTTTACATAAATTTGGTTCTCATATACATAATATTGAGATGCGACAGTCATTATGTTTATTTTCTTTAATTTATCCCTCAGTGAATGCCTACAACTAAGGTTGCTCGATTCGCTCGTTTCTGCAGCACAAATATAGCCTGAATGTCGGCTGCATTTCCCCACAGCAAAATGCCGTACGACGTACGGTTATACATGTGGGCCCCACTGTAGCTTCGAGTCCAAGTAATACCTAAGTACTCAGTGGTGTCCACAAGATCCAATTCCGTCCTATTTACTAGTACATTGGTTTTCACCTGCTTAACGTTAGGTGTCAGAAATCTAATACATTTAGTATTTTTCTCGTTTAAAAGTAAATTATTAACACTAAACCAATGTACTATTTTAGCGATAGCATTATTTACATCGAATGCTTTTTGATGGCTCGGCTAGCGCAATGGCTGAGGTATTGTGTGCTGCGCTACCTGTCACGGGTTCGACTCCTGCACGGAACAAATGTTTGTAATGGCCCCGAGTCTGGCCATTTATGTGTTTAATATTTGGGATTGTAATCATACCAAAAGGCCATATTACAGAAAAAATCCTCTGACGCAGAAACAGGTGAAATAAAATTGCGTGCTGGAACTCGTACCAACATGAGAATAGAATGCTCTCAAAAATGTGAGGACCACCAATTATGTGTTTGTTATTTCAGTTTATTTTAGATTCTATATCTTACTTTATATGTATACTAGCTGCTGGCCGCGGCTTCACCCGCGTGGACGTCGAAAATTATCCTACAGGAACGTGCTACCGGGATAAAAAGTAGCCTATGTTACTCCTTATAACATCAGCTATCCGTGTTTACCAGTGATAGTCCCGTCAAAAGCGGTCCAGCCGTTTCGGAGATTAGCCGGAAGAGACAGTTTTTTTTTTTTGGTAAGTATATGTAATTTGTAAACATCCATATGCATTTAGTACTAAGCGGTTATTTTAATATTACAAACAGACACTCCAATTTTATTTATCTGTATAGATTGATACTTTTTCACGCCTTAACAGCTGAATAAATTTGGATGAAATTTGGCACACGGATAGACCATGACCTGGGTTAGGACATAGGATACAGGTTCCCTGAGATTATTTCCGACCTACACGCGAGCAAAACCTAATTAATAAATAACTAAAAGAATAAGCTTACCTTAAGCCGAGCGGCCGTCTTGAGGAACGCGGGCAGCTGCTCCTGCGACACGTTGACTTCGCCCGCGTACATGAACTCCAGGATGGCTTGCAGATGCAGGTACGACACGTCCTTCAGAATTATTATAGGGTGCTTTGATGGATTCTCCTGCAAAATTATAAGGACATCAATGTTGGCTCCATTAAAGCTCTAAGCATGTAGATTCAGGAAGTATTTCTTGGAAGAAGATGCAGAGAAATGATCCAAATTGAGTTATTATTCAAAGTCGTGTGAAATTATAACGCCAGCACAGTTGGTGCGCAATTCCCCTATTATAAATTGATTTATATAGCCTACATTAGACGGCTGATATTTTTTCCGAGTCTGGGTGTATCCATAATTAAATTCGGCAAAATTGGCAACATTTAGGCCTGCTTGCATCACAAATAGCTAAATACGTTTAACGCTAAACATACTTAAAACATAATTCCGTCTCTGTCATCTTCAAACCGTTGAAAGAAACAGAACGTTGTTTTAAATACGTTAAGGCTCCTGCAAACAGGCGCGACACAAAGGCCACCGCCTTGCCTGTCGAGCGACGAGCGCGGGAGCGGTGCCTTTGTGTAACGTGCGATTCGCGTCGCGTGTCGCGCCTATTTGAATGAGCCTTTCAGCGCTAAACGGGCCTTAATTTAAAAGATTTGACAAATTTGACAGAAAAATAAATCGTGTGGTACTAGGTAATTGTTCATCAATACTTGATTGGACCTTGGACCAACAGTGTCATCTGTATGTATTGTTAAAGACTGAATGAAAACAAACCAACGTATAATAATGACTAGGAAAACTATACTTATACGAAGACGCCTAGCAGTCTATCACCAAATAAACTAAACTCAGATTTTTTTATTTGCTAGACCAAAACTGCCAGCTGCGATCGACTTTCTACATCAGTCAGCTTCCATATAGTTCGTGCTAGTTCCTGTTGACCAATACATACATTCGTACATTCTTCACTAAACATATTCTACACATTGACAATTTTTCCATCTTTCAACTCAAAACCTATCGCTAATAGTTATTAACACGACACCCGTTTAAGCGGACCTGAGCTTTGCCTGACTTTAAGCGGAAAGCCACTACAGAGAGTCACACAGTTTAAATACCTAGGGCATGTAGTCACGGAGGACATATCGGACGATGCTGATATAGAGAGCGAGCAGAGAGCGTTGGCGGTTCGAAGTAATATGGTAGCTCGCAGGTTTGCGCGGTGTTGTAGTAAGGATGTTAAAGTCGCGCTTTTTAAGGCATAGGTACTGCCAAACCTTCTACACGTGCAGCTTGTGGTTTACGCAGAGCCTACGACGTCCTTCGCGTACAGCATAATAATGGATTTAGGATGTTGATGGAGCTTCCGCGCTTCTGCAGCGCTTTGCAGATGTTCGCGGAAGCCCGTGTTGACGATTTTAATGAGGAAGAGAACAGCGTCAGTAATGTATAGGTTGCGCGGAAGCTCCAACAGCATCCTAAAAACTTTATTAGACAAAGTGGACAGTCCCTTTTATAAGGCACTGGGTAAGGAGGCACGAACGCAACGGCTAAAAAGCAGGCACATCTTCTTGAAATCGACAGCGTCTCTACCAGGAAACCCGGCCGACGCCCGTTGCAAACTGTGGCAAGACACTATTCGCCCTCCCACTTACTATCTACCACCAAGGAGGATCTTCCTGCAGGGTGTAAGCTTTCGTGGTCCACTTGGAATTCACTGAACCGTCTCCGGACACAAGTGGGAAGATGTAACTCCAACCTGGTAAACTGGGGCTACCTCGATGGAATGGCAGCTGGGTGTGGATGTGCTATGTCGCAAACTATGCTCCTCAAAGTGACCTCTGCGCTGCCACCGATGGCGCCGTGAAAGTGGCAAAGTTTTGGGCCAACAAAATTTGAGAAAAGTCGTGCCAGCGACACGAAGAAGACGAAGGTACGTGCCAACGTGTGTTAGGCTATGTCATTTATAATTGTTTTAGTTTTGTGAAAGTTTACTAACATTGTTTTTTAAGTAGTGTTACTAATAACTACATATATGGATTGTGAGAACTTGTAAACCGAAATAAAGAATATATATACCTATATATTCGAACGCAGCTGTCAATTTGGTCTAGCAAATAAAAAATCAAGAGTTTAAGTAGGTAGTCACCGCAATATCGGAAATTGAGCGCGACCACATGAACATTTGGCTGGCTTACATAACATACTTTGAATCTAGGCGCAATGCTACAGAAATCATAGGTACAATGTAGTTGAGCTGAATGTACACACACACACACCCTCACACACACACACACACACAATACACACATACATTCAATTAACTTTACTGAGGGGCTCGTGGTTAAATAATAACAACCGCACAAGTCGGTCGAAGGTTAAGTTACGCTTGCCACGGTCGGTTCGTGGATGGATGACCATCCATTACGTATCGAGACCCCTCCGTGCTTCGGAAAGCACATTAATCCTATATGGTCCCGGGCGTGTCCACAGGCAGCCAGAAGTTTGAAAGTCTGACAACCAGTCTTACTAAGGGAGTAGTGTTACCCAATAACTGGCTTTTGGAGGTCAGATAGGCAGTCGCTCTATGTAAAATACTGGTATTCAGACGCATACGGTTAGACTAGAAGCCGACCCCAATATTGTAAAACATAGTAGGGAAAACGCTAGGAAGATTGATGGGTTCAATTTGCTATATTGAACTCTTAATATTTTCTATGAGTATATGTGGTTAGATGTAGAACGCATCTGTACCTATTGTTTGTCTATGAATAAATGAGACATAATAGAAAACACCTAGCAGTCCATCGATAAATGAACTAGGTATAGTCTGCTCCAAAAGTTTCTGATAAAAGTGTTAACAAACCCTGTTCTGCACCGTAATTGCGTAACACACTATAGAACACAATCTAAATAATTTTGAAGGATATTACTAATCCATTGCTTCATTTGTTCAAAAAAATTTGTCTGCTGAACAACGTAAATAACGCAATGAATGTTGTTGAACTGTCAAAATGAAAGCCATTCCTACTGTTAGTGTGTTACGCAAACACCCCGCAGTAATTAGTAACATATGTATTTAGACAGTTTCAACTTTATATGTAACTAATTTTTCTTACAGTTATTGTTTGAATAACATTAATAAATTGTAATTGAAAAAACATCGACGTAAATTGAGGTTAAGTATAAAACTAACCTCAATTTTCAAATGAAAAACATCTTTAAAGTGAATTAAAATTTGAATTATTAGTCAAATAAATAAATCAAAGCACTCAATTTGTAAGTGACACTACAAATTGGCATCCTACGGTAGGTACGTTTTCTGATACATTTGTTTACATTTTCTAAAGAAAATTTGAGAACAGATCATAGGAGCGCCCATAATTTATGTACGTACATATACAAGAAATGCTAATGACAAAGTTAAAAAAATAAATATAAAGCAAAATTTATAATTATTTGTTCATTTATACTTGCTGACAATCAACCAATATGTCTAGAAAAACGCTGAGAGGCTTAGAAGAAGACGCCTAGCAGTCTATCAATAAATAAACTAGGTATGTACTTATTGCACGAAGTCACCGTAATATGCCAATATCGTCAATTCGGCGCGACCACGTGAACATTTGGCGGGTGTCAAGTTCCCAGGTGCTTAGCAAAACATCCTGAACAACGCTGATGTTTATCATTCGTATCCGTAATGCTATGTTTTTACTGACGCGGAAATTAAATATTTTGAATAATTTGATTTTTTTATGAAGCATTGCTTAGAGACATGGTTTGTGTTAATTCAAAGAATGATTTTCTTTAATTGTTCGTCGACAGAGCATTTTTTGTGATAGAACTTGGTCTTACAATCCTACTAATATTATAAATGTGAAAGTTTGTGAGGATGGATAGATGGATGTTTGTTACTCTTTCACGCAAAAACTACTAAACGGTTTGGGATGAAATTTGGAAAACAGATAGTTTATAACCTGGATTTAACATGTAGAATACTTTTTATCCCGGTAGTACGCTCCCGTGGGATAATTTCCGACCGCCACGCGGGCGAAGCCGCGGGCAAAAGCTAGTCATTAATATGTGAATACTAGCTGCGGCCTAACAGGGGCATGTACTTACTCATAAATGAAGCCTAGTCATAATCTATAACTGCATGTACATTGTGCAATTGATAGGAGGCAGAAAAAAAAAAATGGCTGTGACATCGACACGCAAACTGGAACCATAGAACCAGCACATGATTCTAGACCACCGAGAAATTTTACGTCGGTTTAAGGCGCAGATATACGAATTTTAATGATTTCAAATTGAACATCACGTCTAAACGAATAGTCGTATTTGTTTGAAAAAAATATATGATAAACTAGACTATTTTCTTCGTAATTTGATATGTGAATCTTTGAAATATTTTTTTTATAACATAGTGTAATTAATTTGTAAAGTAATGTTTAACGCGAACACAAACGATAATCACGCAAAAACTATCAGGCGTATTTTCATGAAATCTGCACCATCTAAAAGACAATTTAATTACCCAAATTTTTGTATACGGCTTTTATTTTTATTGTGTTTGATAAATCAACGTGGGTTGTTTTTGCGAATAAACTTGATGCGCGTTGAAGCGGGGGCTCTTGCGGGCGACAGGCGGCAGTGCATCGCTGACCAATGTCCGGGTAGATCCGGGTAGACGCTAAGGCTCTGTGCAATTTTATTCGCTTAAAAGTTTCGCATGCTCCTCCCACTCGCTCAAGGTCGCTGGCACTTATTGTCGCCTTAAATAAAACACCTTCTGTTTCATAGAAAAGTGCTAAATACCTACGCGGTCAAAATTTATGGAACAGCAATCTTTGTTTAAACTACCGACAAAAATTTCAACGCAGAGGGTTTCAGAATCATGTGCTAAATTCATGGTTACAGTTAGCACGTCGATGTCCCTGCCTCCCTGCATAACATCCCTGTGTATGGCAAAGACCTCTTCTAATGAAGAGAAGGAACGAATCTTAAGACGCTTCCCCGACCAAACGACCTTGAACATTGGGTCCTTCTCTGTCCCGTCGCTGAGTCTCGCTCTGTCTCGCTCCCTGCGCACGCTCATTTACCACAAAATTCAAAAAAAAAAAAGACTAGCGATGTTTTGAAATAAAATAAAACGTGAATTATGTAGATTTTTAAATTATCTATCCATTAGTGTAATCCGTCACCTTTAGCAAAAGATGCATGTAATCAATAATTTTAGTCACTTTTTTACAAGGAGATTTTAAATGTATTTATAACACATAAAAACAAATAAGAACGTGCAATGTGATGATAGGATATCGAACATTAATAATGTACTTTTAGATGTAGATTATTACCCATAGTGAATGAGTTAATAGCCTTTGAATAACGCACTATGGCAAGGTTTTGGTCGGGGTACCGCCTTAATCACCATGCTTGGATGATGCGAGTTGGCAATTTCAACAAAGTTTAGCTTTCCTCACTATGTTTTCCTTTAAGCCGAAATCAGACGCTTCAGTCAAGTGAAGGCTCATTTTTGTTTCATTTCACGGTCACACGACACCGGTAATCTATATAATATAATATAATATATTATATTATATTAAACTAGCTGCGCCCCGAGGTTTCACCCGCATAAGTCTCGATCCCGTGGGCGCGGTATGAAATATACTTTACGACCTCTTCTTAAACCTACCAAATATACATTAAAAAAAAACATAAAAATCGGTCGAGCCGTTTCGGAGGACTGCGACCACAAACACCGTAACACGAGATTTTTATATAAAAGAAAGAAGATATACTAATAATAAAGCTGAAGTTTGTTTGAACGCGCTAATCTCTGGAAATACCGATTTGAAAAAATATTTTTGCATTTTATAGCCCAATTCTTAAGGAAGGTTATAGGCTGATTAACATCACGCTAGGACCCTTAGGAACCGAGCAAAAACAAAAAAGTCAGAAAGAACGTTAGCAAAAACGAAGTAATAGTGCGGGCAGGCGATGCGATGCGACGGGGTGGGTCGGCGGAACCAGAAATTTCAAGCGGACGAAGTCTTGGCCGGAAGCTAGTATTATAATGATTGAACATTCATCTGCTCCTTTAATTAAATTTGACAATCATTTGGTAGGCGAATGAAAGGCAGAAATTAACAAAAAGTAAAGCTGAGAGGCTTTACTGATTCTCTGTTAGCTATGAGGTACACAATTCATTTATAAAAGACCTGCTTAGCAGGTTCGAACCTGCCGAATCAAGGTTCAGAGCTCAAGAAGTGGATTACTAAGTTTTTGTGCAATAACGGCTTTTTTTTTTTGAGTGCTACTAACTGGCTTTACGTAACTATGCCCATAGAATCATTTCTATTTTCTTGTACAGTACAACTATTTTCATAATGTCCCACGGCAAACTTAGTGCTTCGTCAGTCGTCCGATTTCTATCAGTTGCCCTTTGTACTTGGCGCAAACAGGACGCTCTCAATCGACTTGGAAATATAAAGAGTTGTTAATACTCTTTATTATTCAGTTAATGAATACCTAAACGATAATACAAATTATGTGGATAAATATGTGCATTAAGAGTTAGAGGTAGTTAAATGCTGTGATTATATTATATTTGTCACCCTCTAAATATATCTATCAAAAACGTTAAATACGTAGTTAATTCTAAAAAAAAAAAATTGTACAAGTTTTGTACGCATTATAAAATTGTTAACTTTGTTTTAGCATAAGTTTTATGTCATTTAGCGTGGAAACATTTTGTCATATAATTTTAAGGAAATTTAATTATTTTACATACCTAAGTTTAGATACCTACTTGATTTTTATACGCCGTCAACGGCAAAACACAAGTGTACTAATACATATTTTATTTACAACACCTGTTTTTTACATCCACCTATGTTTTACAAATAAAAACTTTGACTTTGAAAAAATGTAATTTATTTTAAAAATGGGAAGAAACTGACGAAACACGAAAATTGCCGAGGGACACTAAAAAAATAGTTGTATTGTAAATGTTGACGTTCCAATTTACCACTCAATGGCCTACTACAAATAAATGATTTAGACTATGAACCCCTTCAACACAGCTGCATAACTCGTGTCGAGAAATGGGTTCACGTCAATAATGCAAGCATGGCCTCTGACATGCCGCTGTTCGAACGCACGGCCTCTCGATCGATAGCGACGCCGTCAGGCTAGCTAATAGCCGTCAGGCTATTGTCATTTTAATAAGATATCGATTTATAGGCACATCACTATGAGAATAAGATAATATTCGTATTCCAATTCTTCTATTTGAGTGAAAAGGGTTGGAAAAGTTTACAAAAAGAGATTTAAAACATTTTGTTGTATTTTAAAATTGGGCTCGGCCCCTTTTTCATGGGACTGCCCTCTCCCATAACTGGTGAAATGTGGGTGTGAATACAGGTTTTTGGTATATTTAAAATTCACATTTTCTCACATTATTTTGACTTTTTAAAATTTCTTTATAAGACAACAAAGACAGGTAATACGAGGGCTGCACTAATAGTATTGGGAATGGAATATTTCCACTGTTCCTGTCATATTAAAATCTTTTTAATTGAAAACTCCTTGGTTTTAAAAATCGAATACCATTTATTTATTTAAAAAAAGATTCTCGGTCTTGTCACAAGGTTTTGTCAAACTTGTTTAATCGTTGAGAAAATGGAATTCACTCGAGAAAATTCAAGAGCGATGATTTATTATGACTTTCGAAGTGGTTTAACACAAAAACAGTGTGTTGACCGGATGATTTCTGCATTTGGTGATGAAGCCCCATCCAAAACCACAATTTATCGCTGGTTTGCTGAATTTCAACGTGGACGTGTCAAGCTCAGTGATGATCCCCGTCAAGGTCGTCCAAAAACTGCAGTCATCCAAGAAAACGTTGATGCTGTGCGTAAGCTGATTGAGGAAGATCGACATGTGACAAACCGCGAAATTCAGGCAACTTTAGACATTGGCATGAGTCAAATACAAATAATCTTGCATGAACAATTAGGTGTAAAAAAGTTGTTTTCCCGATGGATACCGCATTCGCTCTGTGAAGAGCAAAAAGCGGCTCGCGTTACTTGGTGCGTCAGAACTCTCGAAAGATTCCACGCAGGATCCTCAAATGCTGTATACAACATCGTATCAGGTGACGAATCCTGGATATACGCGTACGAACCCGAAACAAAAATTGTTCGTTCACGGAGTGTTGCAAAAAAAATGGTGGCCACGTTTGTCTCCAAAACCGGCCATGTTACGACTATTCCTCTTGAGGGACAAAGAACGGTTAATGCAGAGTGGTATGCTAGCATTTGTTTGCCACAGGTCGTTTCTGAACTCCGTAAAGAGAACTGCAACCGCCGCATCATCCTCCATCACGACAATAACGCGCACAGAACAAAAGAGTTTTTAGAGCAAGAAAACATAGAATTATTAGAGCATCCGCCGTACAGCCCCGACCTAAGCCCTAATGATTTCTATACTTTCCCTAAAATAAATAATAAATTGCGTGGACAGAGATTTTCATCACCTGAAGAAGCTGTGGACGCCTACAAAACGGCCATTTTGGAGACCCCAACTTCCGAATTGAATGGTTGCATCAATGATTGTTTCCATCGTATGGAAAAATGTGTCAAATTTCGCGGAGAATACTTCGAAAAGCAATAAATACATTTTTAAATAGTAATGTTGTGTCACTTCCTTGATTCCCGAAATTTTCAGTGCCGCCCTCGTAGTACAATAGAAACGGGTTGAGATAAAAATTTAATATTACAAAAATAACTACTTAATAATTTAGTGACAATAAGTGATGATTTATGTTAATTACTTATATTATAGACTGATACAGGAACGAGGCATGGGTAACCCACATCGAAGCAATGGTGTGTAATACTTCTGTATCATGTTGTTTTTCATGCATGGTGCAAGCAAAAATGTGGTTAAGATTAAATTATGGAATTCAATTATAATTGTAACAAGAAACATATTTTGTCATCTCAAAAGTTGGCTTAAGTGCCGCCCTCGTAGTACAATAGAAACGGGTTGAGATAAAAATTTAATATTACAAAAATAACTACTTAATAATTTAGTGACAATAAGTGATGATTTATGTTAATTACTTATATTATAGACTGATACAGGAACGAGGCATGGGTAACCCACATCGAAGCAATGGTGTGTAATACTTCTGTATCATGTTGTTTTTCATGCATGGTGCAAGCAAAAATGTGGTTAAGATTAAATTATGGAATTCAATTATAATTGTAACAAGAAACATATTTTGTCATCTCAAAAGTTGGCTTAACAGTCCCGCAGTATTATGATGTCTGTCCTTGAGTCAAGTAACAAATTATTATAGTTTTGTCACTATTTTTAAGATTCCTAGGGTAACATATTGATAAAAATTCAGTTGACCTACTAGTAGCATATTATTAGAGCTCCTACCATTTGTGTTAATAATAATACTACAGGATTTTCCTAGTACATGCATACATTGTAATAAGTAGGTATATTATTTATGTAGGACTAGCTGCCGCCTTCGGTTTCGCCCGCGTGGTATGTCGGTAAAAAGTAGCCTATATCCTTTCCCAGGGTTCAAAGTAACCCCATACCAAATTTCATCAAAATCGGTCCAGCCATTTCAGAGATTAGCCCGAACAAACAGGCAGACAGACAAAAAAAATAATTACATCTACAGAAGTTAATTTCAACGCAGCTTAAAAAATAATTCATACAAAATGATACCGCTACCTTTTCGCTCACCTCTAATAAACTTTTGAAGTAAGGACTACACGCAGACAGCACCATCTTATGTGCCTTACATGTCTGGCCCTCGCACGCTAGTGTCACCTGAAATAATTGTACAAATTACTGACGAAAAAGCAATCTCGGTAATTGTTTAGAATAGCGAGCTATTTTAAGCAACGCTACGGCCCGTATAACAGAACTTCACCCAAAACTCATTACTTAATACTAGTTTAAAGCCATTTGATTGGTTGAAACTAGTTCCCGAGTATAGTGTGGTAGTGGGTACTTTCTGTTTGTGGTTCGAGCTTCGAGGACCACACTCAGCCATACACTTCTTGTTACTTGTTGGCCTAGCTATGACTGAGTGTGATTGGATATTGTCAATGTGAGCCTTGTTAAGAATTCATTGTTGAATAAAGAATATTGTACATTGCAAACTAACTAAAGGTATTAAAATAAGAAAGAGTACACAATATAAAAGTAAACTGTGTTGCAAAATAACTGACCATAAACTAAGATACTTTTACATCTAAACATTATAATACATCTAAAGAATAATATGAGATGGAAAATATTCTAAAAAACTAAAATTGAACACTTAAAAATGCCATTACAAGTTAGATTCTCAGAATTGATGGTTTAAGATTTGGGACCCTGTAGATGCCTCATAAAAATAAAATATATGTTTTATGTATAGGTTCTATACCTGAATGTATATTCTTAATGCATTGCTAATTTCATGACAGTAGCACGTTTAAAAATAAAAAAGAATGTGAACATTGAATGGTTATCTGATGAGATCAGAGGATGCAAGCTATCCACAAAAATTTAGGTTATAACTGTTTGTTTGTACACAAATATAACATTATTTCGCCGTACTCACGTCTGTGAAGCTTTTCTCATCCCTCAAATGCCTGAAAGATGTCACCATATTTGTCTGGAAATCATTCCATTTGAGGAAGAATTGTTGATCACCCATTTTCGAATTTTATAACACTGAAAAACACAAATAAACTATTGAAAGGTATTTAAAACGTGACACTTTTCACTTTTACTGTAAAATTAGAGTTGGTACCAGTGTTCTAAACACGTTTTTAGGATGATACTCTTTCAATTAAATAGTGCACTTTAAATCGTTTACCTACGTCACTACAATAGTTGCAATAGAAATGATGCTTACCTACGATCACTTGGTTACAATAATTATTTTCAATTTTGGTCCCTGTAGACCAACTTGGATTGTTGTACAAGGGCACCGCGTATTATTTCGAAACTATCACAAAAGTTAAGCAATTGAATCTCAAAATAAAGACGCTGTCTCGCATAAATTAGCGACTTCTTTCTATTTCTTAAAAATTCCTTCATTCACCTAGTCAGGGTTGCCAGCGGTAGAATTTAATTTTGCCTGTTCTTTACAAAATGTTTGTTTTTTTTAACCCTCCTATGCCAACTATCTACATTATATTCCGTAATAAATTTTCATCATAAGAAGATAGAAGCATGAATTTTGTATGATTATTTAATTAAACCTACAACCTACATCATCATCATTTCATTTATAACAGATACAATAAGTAAGATTCGTATTGTATTATACGCATTAGATTCTGAATAAAGATTTATTTATTTTATTAATTTACTAACACCAGAATAATTTCTACATCAGCCAGTAAGACAAGACGGGCGGGCGTTAGTATTTTGGTTTTTGGCGTAAATACTACACTTATTTTTCATTGTCACACTCTTTCCACACTGCTTAGTTTTTTCGCTGTTCTATTGAATTTTACTACCGTGTTTGCCATATGTACGGAAACTATTTGTAGTGCCATCTTTTTCTCCCCTAAATTGTTATATTTGTAAACCTACGGCGTACGCAACACCATAAACTAGCTTTCTATCGCAATGCCTTTTGACAGTCCAGCCAAATTCATTGCGTTGTAACTTGTGGAGCAAACGAATTTTTCAAACCAATGGATGTCCAAATGAAAAGCATTGCGATTACCATTTTATGTATGTTACGCAATTATCCTTCTGATTCAATCATCAGTTCAGTAATCGTTTAAACTTGAATCGTTGAGTTTTTGACGAGTGAGTAAATACCAAACTACATTTTTTGTGGGTAAATTCAAACAACGGTATCCCCAATCATTCATTGCAGATCGTTCATTCTAAAACGTTGAGATGCGTTCACTCAATTTATGATTTGATATTTTTTTAACTCTAAGAAGAAATTAGTCATAACATAAAAAAATATAAGTAATAATGAAGATAAATATTTTTTAAAATAATCGAACAATTCATGAACAATTTAGGAGGGTTGACTTCTGAAATTTAATAACAAGGAAACGATTTAAAATCATCAGCGCCATCTTGTGTCGAGTAGCAGCCGCAATGAGTTGTAATTATTGTGTTGGCCATCTAGTGTACTTTTACAGAAAGTACATTTCTTGAAAACTGCATTGTTAGTTCTGAATTAATAATTTGTTTTATATAAACATGAATTAAAATACAACGAACGAAACGCCGACGGAGTGGGGGACTTATTTCAGGTGCACAAAAACAGATTTTTTTCCTGGAGTGCAGTTAAAATGCAGTCCGACTGTTTAGTAATATGATAACTTTTATTTTCTTTAAATCGTCTACTAATGTGGTTTATGAAGTCGAGAAAGTGTGTGAAAGCGCTGCATGATAGGGTTTAAAATTCAATGGTTTAAATAAAAGAATTTGTTTATTTTAATAATACACCATTATTTATTTGACAAAAAACCGTTTTTAAAACGACACTCATATTGCATAAAGAAAGAGAGGCAAAAGGTGAATCGTAACATTTTATTATAAGTATAATAATTGTATGATTATTACTATTAAAATCATTCGCAATAATGGTAAAATTTAGTTTTAACTTACTTATACGAGAGCATATTTTAAAACACACGAACACTACATTTAAAAGGCCAAGCGGTGTTGCCACAATATCCTTATAAACTAGAATAGGTACTTAATTACTTTTACTAGTAAGTACGAGATTACTACCTATAAACTAATTATAATTATGTAACATTATTTTTAATGTTATTAAAAACAGCAACTCATACCTACTGGCCTACTGGACGAAGCAAATTATACAAAAAGAAATCTAAATAAATATAATTACAAATATCAAAATCATTCGCTTTTTTTCTAACTATAATTGACATGAAGCAGGATTCAGTTAAATTAATACATACACTTATACAATAAAACTTACTTTGGTATACATTTAGTTTTAAACGAATATTATAATTTAAGAAAAGTCACGTCTATCTTTGAAATATTTAAGAATAGTAATTACGAAGTCTATTCGGGAAACTTTCTTGAGTGAAACAAAATCATTTCCTTTCGTTAAAACATGAAATTCCTGCATTAGAGACTTTATAGCAAATCCTTCTTTAGGTTTTACTCTCACTGATTATGTTTCTCTCATGACCGAGCCCCTATCATTAACCAATCAATACAATCTACACAATTATTGCTTAAAACTGACTTCTACACGAAGTGCTCTAAAAGGAGCGTATATTTATAAAATCCATATAATAATAATTATTATTATAGTAAACCTTACAATAGTACTACTATTAAAATATATTTGGTGTATAGTAGCGTTACAAATATACAAAGCACATTCGAACTTAGGTATATTCTAGCGTATGATTTGTCGATCCACGGAGGAGACTGTAAATCCTATAACTACCCTACGAGGTTTATAACCTTTATGAAAGAATAATAATATTGCTGCACCGATATTTTACCGATAAAATAATGATTATAATTAATATTATTAAAAAAACTCGAATAAATTTTTGAATGAAAACTAAACATTTTATTTCCAATAATATTAGTTCCCAGTATGGTTAACGGATGTCCACCGGAAGCCATGGGTCAGAAACGTAACATAATATTCAGAATTTAAATAAAGTTATAGCTATACCTAGGAGATCCTAACCT
Source organism: Griposia aprilina (assembly GCA_916610205.1). NCBI lineage: Eukaryota > Metazoa > Arthropoda > Insecta > Lepidoptera > Noctuidae > Griposia > Griposia aprilina. Next base: position 12,899,924 of record OU744304.1, on the reverse strand, counting down.
TTTTCCTTAAAATTTATTCTATCCTCTAGTCTTTGTCAGTAAAGAAATGCCATGAATTTGAGCAAACAAAATGTCATTTATAAATTAATTCACGTTTTAAGAAATTAAGGTCTTAGAAAAGTTCTAAAGTTCCTATTAAAGGTTTACCCTAACACTAGATTAGCATTTAAGACTGGCTTTTGCCCCTTGAGATAAAATGCTATGTACACTGTTCTTAAGTATAAAATAGTTACCTAATATTCTAAAGAAAGAAATAGAGCTTAGCAGTATATATTAAGGTAAAGATAGGCTGAAATATTCAAGAAAATATTATAGTAAAGATATTTTTTATTTTAGACAGAAATGTCTACAGAATCTACACTATTTTTTTCTTAATAATTATTTAAGTAAACCATTGTAATAGATGCTTAAAACTATTCATTGGTAGTACAAATGGAGGTTTAACTTTAAATCTTAAAGTAAATCTAAACTGTAAGAAAATGTAAACTTGATATTTTGGTATTATAGCTTAGAATAAGAAAAAAAAAATCGTTTTAAAGTTGACTAGATCAATTTTGGGTTTGCGAAAATTAAGTTTTTTTGGCTGAACTTTATTACTAAAATGGGTGTTTTATAGTACATGAAAAGGTATGAAAAATAGTACCCGACTAGATGGAAATGCAAAATTCATCGGCTCCTAGCTCATCGATAGAATATAAGTTAAAACTGTGCATTAAATATAGAGTGAAGTCGAGTCATTGAAAATCAGCATGCCTTTATTGTCTTTTAAAAAACAAAAGAAAACATGTGTTATAAAGATGTTTTGAATTTTAATATTGACTGAGTTGGGCATACTCAAAACATGTATTTCGTTCAGTCATCAGAATTTTACAATACATATATCAGGGGCTAGACTTTTGTTGATTTCTTACCGTAAAAGACAATAAAAGTTCACGATCTCAAACGACTCTACTACTGTACATAGTACTAAAAACAGGCTTACATCACATTTATATTAGTTACTAAAATATAAGAGCTGAGTACATACTAACTAGAATTCAAAAATATACAGTGTACTTTTAAGAACTGGCACTAAGAAACCTTCGTTGTTGATTACCCACATTTTTAAGCTTTAAAATAGTTACAGTAAGGCATTATAGGACGGTTTATACTTTAAATTAAGGTAGCTAAAGGCACCTAATTAAACTAGCAAATATTTACATGCATTGCATTGAAGTGATTGTTACCAAAATGGCAGCACTTAATGCTTCTACTCGTTGCTAGATGGCGTTGTTATAAAATTTACATTCGTTGAAGCTTTACTTGGATAAATTCAATTTTTTTAAACTAGAAAAATATTTACAACATTTGCGCAAACGTACAGATATGTTACGTCTACTCGTTGCTAGATGGCGTTGTACCGTTTTCATTAGCTTTGGACGTTTGAATTTGTATGTTTTGCAATGGTATTTTTAGTCCCCGCGGTGCAAGAATGAGTCTAGCAGGCGTCACGAGGACTAAAGCGTACTCTCATTTATTCACGCCAAGGATTTTTGCGGCCTCGTCTGCGGAGGAGAGTAGCTTATTAATTGTTTTGTCGGGAATTCCGAGCAGTTTACCGATGAGGTCGCTATTCTCCGGGTCGTTTTCGGCCTCTGAGGAGTATTTGCGCGATGTCATGTCCAATTTGAGCTTCTTTTCGTATGGAGCGGAGGGAGGAGAGTTGTTATTGTTGATGTTGCTTGGGATTTCGTTGCCTGAGCCGTCGTCGTCTTGGTAGCGGTATCTGTAAAGATAAGAGAATTAGTTAGTTGCGTCATTTCTATAGCCTGCTAACGGTTTTGGTTAGGGCCAGTTGCGAGATATTTTACACGAAGTTTCACTTGATTTTTCAGAAACAGAATAATCCACATTTTGAAAGGGAATTTTCTGATTTAATGAATAAGAATTAGCTTGTCAATCCATCCCAGATACTGTACTCACCCATTAGTCACAACATCTTCAAGCGGCGTGATAGGCGGGGAAGCCTCCTCATCATCAGTGATTTCTTCCCGATGCTTCTTGCGGTGTCGCAGCATGCTGTGCTTCAGGGTGAAGCGACGTCGGCACAAGTCGCAAGCAAACGGCCTCTCTCCTGAATGAGTCCTCATATGACGACGAAGGTCTTCGGCAGACCAGAATCGACGGATACAGAATGCGCAGACCACCTAGAAAGAAAAAAAGACTATAAGAGGTTTATTAGCGATCCGTCCCTGCTTCGCACGGTTTTTACGACGTGACAAAAAATCGAGATTTCTCGTTTATATGTCAGTTTAATGTTGATGTAATAACATAAACAACACATAAAACTTTTAGGATAAATTCTATAAATGATGATGAAAACAACATTCAAATCCGTTGCGTAGTTTAGAACACTGACACGAAAAGCGATTAAAATTATAATTATTTACCTATGGATATAGATTGTTTGGTAAGAAACTTGAGTTTAAATAACAAGTCTGTCTTATTTCTGTACTAGCTGTGCCCGCGACTTCGTCCGCGTGGAATAATATCTGTGTGTGTAGTGTAGTGTAGTGTAGTGTAACTCCGTAAACACACTGTATTCTGTTACACCAGAATAGCTCTAATATTTTGTCTCTTGTCGTAAACTTATAAAACATTCACATAAACCTTACATATTTCCATACAAACTTTCATCCCCTATTCCCTATTGTTATTTTACACCCCTGAGGTTAAAATTTTTACAAACTTTGAATGTCCTATTTTTATATATATCGAATCAATAGCCTAAAAAATAAGTTTCAAGCTTCTAGCTTTAAAAATGACGATACTTCCATACAACTTTTCATCCCCCCATTTCAACCCGTTACAACCCTTTTTTTCACATAAATAATTAGCTTATGTCCTTTCTCAGGCTCTAGAATATCTGTGTACCAAATTTCATTAAAATCGGTTCAATAGTTTTTAATATTAGTTAATTTAGTTCGCATTTATAATATTAAATAAGTAAGGAAGTAAGGATTTAGTTAAGATTCGAATCTTACCTTTCTGTTAGCATGATCAGGAAACTTCCCCCTTTCATCATCATCAGCGCTTTCGCTCCGGTCACTGGCTGCTTCCAAGGCTCCTTTGCTGACCAGCTGCTCATACTCCGTCGTATGTCCCGTCGCCAAGTGTGATAGGGCTCCACTCCTGTCTCCAAACGATGCCTCGCACAAATGGCATTTGAAGACTAGACCACCTTCATTTATTTCTTCCACAATTTCAGGGTTAGGAGAGCCAGGTTGAGAGTCTGTCCCGTGTCTTGAAGACATATGTTTCTTTAAAGTTTCAAGGGATGAAAAGGTGCTTGTTGGACAAGACACGCATTTGTAAGGCCTTTCTGGGACTGCTCTAGTGTCATTTATAGGCTGTGGTGGGGATACTGTATCCGGGATCGGGTCAGCCAGGATAGCTCTGGCAGAACCTCCGTGTTTCCTCAATAGATGGCGGTCGCAGTTTGACTTAGTGGTGAAGAGAAGTGTGCAGTGTGGACACTTGAATGGTTTCTGTCCGGTGTGTGTTAAGACGTGGCGACGGAGGGATGATGACCAGGGGAACTTGCGGTGGCAGTAAGGGCATGAAACACGGTTCGGTGCTAAGCTGTAAGCTGACTTCTTCTTTGGTGGTAGTGCCGTGTCTGTTTCAGATCTGAAAATAAGTTATAGTTAGGTTAATATAACCGTTTTTTTGAGAGTGTAAAGAGTGACAATTCGAGCATTCACTTTGAAAAAAATACTTAAAATTATTTATTTAATGGTGCCCAAGATATAGGCTGTGCCTAGTTTGGGACCAATACTATCTCTATGTTGTAATTTTAATGAATTCATTATCATTTATATGTAAAGGAGATAAAGCGTTTAACTTACTTATTTTCATCGCTGCCAGAGTTGTTTCCCTCGCTTGTGGAGGCGACTAGACCCTCTTCATCTTCTTCTTCGTCGCTGCGAGTAGGCACCACCGGGATAGGCAGTGGCTCTTGAGTCGGCGAGACTGGATTCGTTCCAGAGTCAGTCTTATCGTTTGTTATAGGAACAGGCTTATTGATTAAGTTCCCAGCGATTTTAAGGTCGAAATCCTTAGTCATTTCCTGTTGGCACGTAGCCATTAGGATTTCAGCTGCCGCACGGCGCGCTGCGGTATGATCTTCTGACTTGTTTTCCTGGTCCGGCTCCTCATCTATTACTAGGGTATCTTCTTCATCTTCTTCATTGTCGGCTACTTCGTCGGAGTCTCGTCGTACTGGAGAGCGCTCAGATTGTTGCAACGGCCTTTCAAGGTGGCGAGCTAGCAACGCGAATTTCATGCGATCAGTCAATGAGTCGGGTGTTGGGTACGGTGGTGGCGCCCTTGGAGCCGGTCGTCTCACACTCCAGTGTTGAGGATGTTGTTGTTTTACATGGCGTTCCATGTTAGACCGGAGGGTAAACCGTGCTGAACATTGAGAGCAGGAAAAAGGTCTTTCAGTTCTGTACCTCCTTTGTTTTTGCTTGGGCATCAGAACCCCGTTCTTTATTACCATCTTGACGGAGTCCGTTTGCGGGACGAGAGTGTTATTCATAGATGGGCGTGGAGATTCAGGGTGTGGCGAAGGTATCGGAGAGATCGATGGCGGTGGTTTCAGTTCCTCTTCCTCAGGCTCAATCTTAGGCTGACTGTCCTGTTCATTGGGAACAAGTCTGCCACCAGACATGCTTAAGCCTCGAATGATTTCTTTCTGTATGTGCTGTTTTATTTCGGCAAGTTCCTGGGAATCAGTTGGGTGAGGAAAAAATGAAGGTTGAAGTAAGTAGGGCGCGATAGGAAAGGATGGTGGCAAAGGTAAACCAGGGATTCCAGGAACTGTGCCAGCATACAACTGTGAAAGCTGGGTGGCATAGTAAGATGGATCGATTTTAGGAAGGGAGTTTTCAAAAAGTCTTTGCGAAGCTAAAAGGAATCTTGTCTTTTCGTATGCTGAAGCAGCGACACTCGCTGGGTCAGGCTCGAAGGAAGGACGTGGTGGGGCTTTAGGCTCATCAGAATCGGGGTCCGGTTTCTTCTTACTGAGATCAAGAACATCACAACTATTATTGTCACTTGTGCTCAAGTCAACGGGAGCTTCTTCATCGTATGAATCGTGTGAGATGTCATTTTGCTTGTATGTGATTTCTGGTGGTCTGAACTCGGGGATTCGTGTCAGTTGACCAATACCCTTTACTTTAATTCGAGGTTGAGGTTGCTCTACGTCTCTTGGCATAGGCAGAGGTAGAGGCGACTCAGGTAATGGCAATGGTAACGGTTTGGTTGTTAAGCTAGTTACTGGATGTCTATCAGTAATGAAACTTGGAGTAAAGTGCGTTAGTGGCGTATCGCGTCCCGAACTTTCGTTTCGCCTATCAATATCAGGGGTGTGGAACGCGAGCGATCGTTTCACTTCATCCCTTGCAAGTTTAGAGTTCACTTCATCATTATTAGGATCTTCAGACGGGTGGTAAATTATTGAGCGTTTCACATCTTCTCTTGTGACTTTAGCATGTCTATTCCTTAAGTGTCGCTCACAGTTAGCTTTGGTAGTAAAAGCGTAATTACAGACGGCGCATTCATACGGCCTGTCCCCGTTATGTGTACGCATGTGACGTACTAACGCAGCCTTATCTAAAGAGGCATGAGGGCACATGTTACACTGATAAGGTCCCGGGCCCGTTCCGCTCAAGTGCACTCTATTGTGTCCCTTCAAAGCTCTTAGGTTTGGGAACTTGGCAGGGCATAACCTACACGGGAACTCTCCACGCAGCTTCATTCGTCTGAACTCTGCTGCGAAATTGTCCTGGTTTTCCTCTTGATCTCTGTCCTTGATAATGGTGTCAGGAGGGGTTAGAACCGAACTTTCTAAAGACACTCTAGTGCCAGTGAGCCTTTCTAAAAGGCCACCAGCTGACGTGACGTTTAATATCGATTGAATATCTGCCAAATCGCGAGCAGCATCGATGTGCCTTATGCCGTTGGTAAGATGATTATCATCGAATTTGGGTGTGAATCTGTCCATTGGTGGTGTCAACGTGCCAGGAATGCCAAAGGACCTGTTTCTGAGATCTAATTTGGCAAAGAAATCCTCCCTGCGATCTCGTTCAGGGCTGGCAGGGATGCGGGTGGTAGATAGGCACGATTTCCTGTGAATGTCCAAAGCTTGCCCACAAGGAAAGTCTCTGTAGCACATGTCGCATCTGTAACGCTGATCTGTAACTGACACATGAGGGTTTTTCTCGCAGACTCCTCTGGCAATTTCAGGGAACTTCTTGCTTGAGAAATCGACGAAGGTAAGATCGTCGAAGCCTGTTTTGGTGTCGTCACTGTGCGCAGTGAATCGGTGGATGTCGAAAGCGTTGACCGAGTCGAATCGCTGCCGGCATTTGGGGCACTGGAACCTTGCTGTTCTTTTGTCCATCGGGATGGGTGATGGTGACGTGGAGGCGGCACGTTTGCGCGCTCTCCTCAAATCTTCCTCCTCGCTCCTGTCAGATCGGTTGTCACTATCGATGCTCATCGTCCTAGTGACGCGCAGTTCTTGCTTTTCAATTTGAACGCCGTCCATTTCTTCGTCCGCCTCGATTTTAGCTTCACTGATGACCTCCTCTGTTTTGATTTCTGTAACAAAAGAGTACATGTTACAATTGATTACGGATTGTATGTTTGAATAACGCGGGGCGCTTTCTTACAATTCCAAGAAAAGTCGACAATAGATGAGTCAGGCAATTCACTTGTGCGAGGTCGTCATATTAGAATAATAATATCTGATATTATTATCAGCATTGAAATCGATTCTAGCTACAATTTGCTAATAGATTTTTTAATGCATTAACTAATTTGGTGTTTGTTTGTTGCTATTCGACAACAGATGGCGTTGTTTTGTTTTGCAGTTACCTATGCGCAAACAAATGCTATCGTCTCAATCTAATCATAAAACATAGTTTACATCACCGAAATAGTAAACCATCGAAGTAAATTGAAATCTAAAAAGCTTTTGTCAACTTTATTCTTATGAAAACTACCATAAAGCTAGTTCAATACGAATCAAAATTGAACAACAGTCTCCATCCCTAAAATTCTCAAACCACAACAAAGTTCTCGACGGATGATTCACACTATCTTTTGTTTTAAAACGAACTGTAACTTTGATCAAAAGCCGTTCTAGCTGCTACGAAATAAAGCTTATTTCCCCTTGTTTCCAATCCAGTGAGCCTCGCTGAGGCTATAGGGCACAAAAATCAATAAGACTGACACCTAGTGGGCTATAGCTAGAGGAGTGTGTATGGTTGGCAAGCGACTGAGTCACGTAAATGCTATCAGATCGTTGTTTTGTGAAAAGTAGCGATTGTGAGATACTTTAGGGACGTGCTATGAATAAATACATATATTTGTCGGGTAATTCCATAAGCTACACGCTCGATTTTCATGATTATGGAATTTACAAAATTTTGGAACACTTATGAAACCCAGACAGACAATGGTAATTATGTATAAAAAATACCAGTTGTATGAATGAAGTCGTTCAGTTGAAAACCGAGATAATAATAGAAGGAAAAAAATCCAATTTAGTTTATAGAATTATACAGTATTACAACAGAAGAAGTAAAAGCTTTTAACGATATTACTGTCGCTGAATGAAAGTTTCATTTGTTATTTTTTGCCTAAAAATAGTATGGGCCTTAAAACTGTACCTTGAAGTACATCTGAATTCCATCACCCTTGAACTAACTTATAAAGGGATTTAAGGCACAAATCATCTAATAGCTACTTGGCTATCTAAATTGGATCTCAAAAACACCCATATTTTTGTTTCATTCACTCTCAGATTTCCAAAAAAGATACGTAGATTAGAATAAGGCTATCAGATGCATTCGTGAAATAGTAGCACATTTAACGAACGTGTGTTGAATAATTTCAATTATATCTGGCTAGTAAAACACAGATTTTATTGAGATTAGTTCGCGTCAATGTGCGTTTGAATTTAGCAACGTTCTATTTAAAAAAACAGAAAAAGACTATGATTAAGAGAAGCGATGAATTAAAAGAAGCAAAATGATTACAACCTTATTTCTTGAAATGTCGATATTATTCTATCCTAGGCTAACAATCACCAGTCGATAAGGGTTATAATCGCACTTAACATATTCGTTATTATCGTTAAAGATTCTTGAGGTAGGTTAGTCACAAAGAATTTTATTCCTTACTTGATTTAAAAGAAAACATACTGAATCATCTACTTATTATTATGATACTCCTGGCTATCAGTTAAGTATACTAACAATAATGTATATGAACTGCGTAGTAGTAGGTACCTACCCAGATAAACGATTCTATCAATGGATAAATATTTTAACCAACACATTCTAATTGTTCCCTATAAGCCAAATATTATGGCAGCACTGAAACACACACTTATGTTAAGACGCACTATGGCAACACTGATCTTCACAGACTGTCTAAGTAACCACATTTTCACGGTTCCCGACACATAGTATGTTCCCGTCATGTCAGGTGGACAGTTCTTCAATGAATGTTTAACCAAAAGAGGAACGGGCTCATAGTAATTCCCGAGCAGGACAATGTATTTGACTCATATAGTACGTCACTAACCTACATAAACGAGATATCAAATCAATGCATAATACCAAATAGGGTATAAAATTTAATTATATCATTAATAATTGACATTTACCGCGTTTTGGACGGGAGGAAAAGTTTGTTTTTAAATATAGAAGGTCCATCATTATCGTCAGTCAGAATAGAATCCGTTGTGTCATGTATTAATGAATTATTATCTCTGTTTGTACTATTTCAATTAATTTTAATTTTAGGAGCCATTTTTCCTGGTAATATTATATCATCCGGACTTATTTTAACCATTAAACTGCAAAGCTTAGCCACTGTATCTGTACTACTTTATTCTTTTAATCGTATGACTTGGAAACATAGGTATAGGAAAGATACTCAATACTCAAACTATATTTATTGCTTCCACGTGTGAACTTAGGTGGTGGTAGATTGTTAAAAGCATGTCAAATCTTAGCTATGTGTTATAAAACGGGCACAAATCCAAAGGATGTGAATGTGAAACAAAACACAGTACCTATTGTTCATGACGTAGTAGGTACAAAATTCGACACCTTCCTCCAATTTTGTGCGCATTCACCTAAATAACGTTTATAAGTCGTATATCACGCGTATTTAGATAAACACATCCGTTGAGACTCAAATTACACAGAAATTGTTGATATCAGTATGTTTTCCTTGTATGGAGAAATAAATGAAAATGTCTACAGAATATTACGCGCACCTATATTAAATTTCGGGAAGTATTAACCTCCATAAAGGCGATTTTCGTTTGCAAATTTTCCCGGATCTGTTATTTCGGGGAGGGAGATTTGCACCCCTATTTCAACCCCCTGGCTACGCCCATGAGATTTCCCCCTAGGGAGACAGACTGCCCCAACCAAGAGGACGGTGGAGTGGGCGTTTTGAGTTTATTCAGGCAAATATCTGCTTTGTAAGAGAAAATTAGACGACAATTTACTCGTCAGTTTCGTTTAAGCGCTCAGATTATAGGTAATCTGAGCGCTTAAACGAAACTGACGATCAAAAATCATTTTATTAAAGCTTTTGGCCCTTGAGGGTAGGCCCTCCGGGGCCAAAAGCTTTATAACAAAATGATTTTTATGGTTTTGACTAAGATTCATTAGAAGCAACTTTGGTTATTGTGATATGACTTGAAAATATCGTGTGCGCCTCGAAGGCTGCATCTTCCATCGCTTGCTATAAGCCTTATTAGCAGTACTTTGCGAATGAGCAATACTACGTCTATTATCACCGTCAGGAGCATCAACATTTCATTTGCATAACCCTTTTTTCTCAACATAATGCCACTCCAGTTCACATGGCCAGCTTTTGAAGAAACCATGAACAAGCAAATGTATCGTGTCGGGTTTTCTTAGCAATAATCATTTCACGCAATCTTGTCTGTAACTTGATGCGTGTGCGCGTTGTAGGAAGGTGTCACACGGAAATGTAACAATTTTGTTGTTGATCTTTCTGTGGTTGTTGTCTTATTATTAAGGATATTTTTGTCCAGAGAGGCAGGTGTAACTTTTAATAAGTTTGTATTACAGTTGTTGTAACTGAATAATGTGTTTAAATTATGTGTAGTGACATTTCACTTTTGAAAGCGCTTGGGCTGATGAGAAAAACTTACGAGTTTATTTATCCTTCAATGTGTTTATATTAGGTATACCGACCACTAGAAATATCGCGTTTAGCGTTTTACACATTGATATAAGTTATATCAATGGTTTTACCTGTGTTTTTATATTCACTCGGAAAATTCCGAATACCACAAACGAACTACAGTTTAAACCAATATATTTCCACAGACGACGGTGTAATTACAACCATATTTTACGCAACATGTACGCGGAAAACAAAAGTGAAGTTTAGTCGCGAATGTGTCGAAATTGAAAACGTATTTATTCTCGGAAACTCTGAAATGTGCTTAATGCACGCTTTTGGCAGCACGCGTTCAACGAACCAAATGAATTAATATGATTTATTGTCAATAAATGGACGTAACCGGGAATGTTATTGTGCAATAACAGGGAAAAACGCAAGAGAGCCAAATATGTCAGATTTTTTGTCAGCGTGGATTTGTGGTTAGGAAATGTTGCTGAAATTGATTCATATTCAAATTCCTCTGACGACGATGAACAGGACATTACAGATGAGTTCATCTTTGGAATGTTTTGATACATGTGGTTTAATTTGCCTTTAGTAGAGGTGAATGATCTCAACAAATTCCATATAACCTTTACTAGCTTCAGGTGTGTTTCGTAAAGTAGACGGTTCTACGTAGAAGTAAGTAGTTTATCAATTAGGTACAAATGCTGTAGTAAGCTCCAAAACGTTAAACGCATAATAGGTTTCCGCCCTCATTGAACCTCCACGTTTATGAAAAGGTAATGCACAATCGGCGCTAATTGCTACTCTGCTGATCCCCCTTAGGAGCTTTGATGAATCGTCTTCGGGCTTCTTAGCGAAAATAAATTCTTCGTCGAGCACCGGATGACCAAAAAGAATTCTTATATTAATATTCAACGTTCAGTAACACGTGTGTAAGGGTCATCAAAATAGTACAATCACGGAATAAACACCATCCGAATTCAACGTACACTCGAGTTCAACAACTTCATATACGGAGAAAAGGTGTGACATAGAAGCGCTGCCGCACCGTGACTTCCTCCTTCCCGCTTATTCGGAATTTAAATCGACCTATCGCCATCCCGAAGTGTCCCGAAGTGAGCCGAAGTTGCACGACAATAACTCTTATTGTCTGCATAATAAGATGGTTGTCTTTCTAACGGTGGGCGGCGCATATTATAAGCTATTTGATTGATATGTCGGGGACGTCGCACAGTACCGCTGCTTTCTTCAACACTCCAATGAGCCTCAACGGTACTGAATTACACCATGTAGTATCTCCAAGCCGTCACTTATGGTGTCGCCATCGGCAATTACCTGACCATACGGGTTTGCTTTTGCAACTGTTATTTTGCTGGGAAATTGGAGTATTTTGCACGGTATTGTGGTCTCGTTAGGTTTTCCTAGCCGTAAACTTAAGTTTGTTTGTGACAAGTGACACGGCTATTGTCTAGAAATTGATAATGTGGTGCGCGGACGTTCATTTTGTACCTTCGTTTGTTAGCGTTGTACTCGTTTCGGATCTCGGGGGAAACTTAATTATGTGTTTAAGCTATTGGTACGACATTTTGGTTGAGATACTTTCTATTTGTCAAACCTATTTGTCATTGCAAAAGGTGCTTGTGTTTTTAAAAACAACAGCGGCCGCAGCAATACCACAAAGCAAAGATTCAGCAAAGAGCTTTCAATCACAAAACATTCCAGTATCACCAACCAATTCCCATAACTCATGAATGAAGTAAAACAAACACGACTTAAAACAAATAAAATCAACAAAACAAAGTTTTATACCTCATCATCACTCTATGGTCGTACTGTTTATGGTTTTAAGATGGCGTCCTGATTAATGCAAGTCAGGAGCGAGCCTTCCGCAGTAACGGTGCTGTTATGATGCCACGTTGATGTCTGCCTTCAATATTTTATGGGACGTTATAGTTCTGTTGGTTACTGGGACGTTAGACTGGCTCCTGGGCTGTCTTGGGTAAAATTGAGTGTCAGTTTTAAGAATAAGAGCCTTAACTTTGATGGAGAAGAATTCAAGGAACAGTTTCCAATTTATTCAAGTAACTGTTTCCTTCTCCTTTCAATGAATTTCATGGGTCAATGTAAGATAGTCGTGTTACACATTTTTCTATCTGGGTGATTCTCTTTCTATGCAGGTCAAGTGAACTGGGTTATATATGGAAATAACTGGATGGATTGTCTCAGGAGGTTCAATTGGTAACTTATTCATCATTGTGCATTCTATTATATCATTCTTATCATCCAGGAGGATGGTGAGAAGGAAGGCAGGATGCCTTCCGTTATCCCAAAATTTGGGTTGGCGAAATATGTCTTCTTGTTCCACACCTAAATCCCTCTAACCCGTCATTTTGAACATTATATCATTTTCACTAAATTCTAAATCAGTTTTCCTACAAAATATCTCGACATTATAAATTAATGCCTTTGTTTTCAATTCAGAGGAAGTCGCTGATTTAATTACTTTGTTATTAGGAATTGCGACGTATCACATTCATCATTAATGTGTTTATTCATATCTAGTGTTCAGGCTAACGTGTGTTTTTCCAAGAAAATAGAAATATTCGGCGTAATCGGAATTTTATGAATGAAATATGTTGATGTTAACGAAACTTGGGTCGTTTTACAGGTGTCTTGTTGCAATGCCTATGTGAAGACGTGTTTGGACATTATGTTGGAGATTAGGAGCTGATCCAATTATTGTTGTAACAAATATCGTTGGGTTTTTTAGTTAAGTAATGGAATTATATTCTTAAAATAGAATTTAGTTTATGAAGTATTGTGAAGATGCAGTATTTTCAGGGAATTTGGGATAGAAATGGATTTGTTTTATTTTTGAAACAAGTAAGCAGACTACTGCGTCAAAAAATCGGGGTTTTCTTTCAATATATGTCATACCTAAGCTGTGTACCTCCATACTCAGAACTATTCCTCTATTACTAAGCACTTAATCTCGAGAGCACTTGAGACAGAACAAACAGCCAACAAAGATCTCATTGTACCTTCTACTGACGTCATCAGATAAAACGAAATCTCGATAAGAAATCGATCAATCGCACGCCCAAAAATGGTTTCCACTCGATCGCTCGCTTTCTCCGAACGGAAAAGCGTCCCAATTAGGCGCATACGCAAGTCGCGGGGTGAAGGGAGGGGGGTACTGGGCAGTAGAGATGTGAATAATTGAATGTTAATTCGTTTAGGGCCCGAGAGATGGCAGGACCGTCGACCCGGTGTTCGTGATGAGGTTACCAAGCGAAGCGACATATTTCTTGTGGAGTGCTTTGACACTGAGTTAGTTTGGATGTGGCTTGATTGATAGGCAGACAGACACGCGTATGGTTTAATGGTTAATCTGAATTGTAATGCAGGTTTAAAAGAAAATATTTACAAAAGAAGAATACGATCCAACTAAGATTCAATTGTTTTTTTTTATCGTCTTAAGAAAGTACCAAATTTGTTTTTATTCATTTTTTTTATTATGGAGACTATCCCGCCAAAATTGTCAGATTTAAAATGTTCAATTAGAATCAATGTTTTTCTTTAAGTAAATAAAAGTGCGACATGAATACCTATAAAACCAATGGTGTGTTGATTTTATATAATATGTATTCAAGATCATAAAGTAGCAAAGTTATTTCACTCACAATAGATTTAACATACACGTGGAAGCTTATTGATTTAATTAAAAGTCTTAATACAGATGTTATACTGACATAATTGTGTAGATTTTCACAAGTTTTTTTTTGCTTGTGGCTTCGCACTGTTTGTGCATTTAGCCAATGTCACGTTTAGTTGGTTTAGTATGAAGTAAAAGGTTTTTTTTAAATAAAAATTGTCTCAAAAAGGACGCGTCCACCAAGTTCTTTCACTAGTTTTGTTTAATAAAGTAAATGATAAGTTTTATTCAGCTGTTCCACTCCTGACATTATAAGTCTCAGCCAATACAAAAATAGATTTATAGTCTATGGTCATAGAGAGAAAGTGTGTTAGTCTATGAGTCTCATATTCGATTTAGCTGTGACATATTAATAAAATGATAGCTGTACGTATACCATCTTAGAACAATGCCTTATTATTATTCCTCTAAGTATTGGGGCGCTCTGTGGAGCTCACCTTAATTTATCAGCCAGTGACTTCTATCAATTCCTTATTTGAAATCTAATTGGCCATAGGCCAATTTGAGACTTCTATGGACGTGAAATATTGTTATCTGTGGTAAGTATAAATTATATATTAAATTTAATAGTTTTTTTTTAATTCTGAGGTATTTGAAAAGTGACTTTTTTTTAAGTAATTTTACGTCGCCGTGTTTTGGTTTCTCAACAGTTTTAGCTAAGTAAGAATGTAAGATTTTTATTTGATTAATTAATTAGGAATAACTAATTTGTTATTTATGTACATTTCACAGTAATATATATTTAACTAAGAACTTATTTAAAAAGTAAGCCACACAAGATAATTACAAGAAGTCCTCTACAGGTTCGTCATTATTTGCCGTTTCGTATTCACAAACAGCAATTAGGGCCGGAAGACGACTCAAATGGGTTATCAGATAAAGTACCGTTGGTGTTACACCTTCGGCAGACATCCTAATCGGTCAGGGGACATTGAGAGCACCTAAAATGTTTAGTGAGACATTAAACTGTTGATAAATACCTACCTATTTGCATTTGGTGCTGATAAACCTAGCTGGAAAACCAAATGTTTTGTTAAACTTTAAAGTTATTTTCGTTTTAGATGGGAAATGAGTACCATAAAGGTTTATTTGTAGTTTTTTTTCTAATTAGCTAAGAAATGGCACGTGTATAGATAAAATACAAGAGACGATTAATGTGAGTAATGTGTCTGCCTAGCCTTTTTCTTTGTTTGGGTCAGCTTCCAGTCAGACCGGAAGCAGCTAAATACCAGTATTTTACATGGAACGATTGCCTCCACAACTCAGTTTCGTAATACGGTAACGCGATACCCCTTGTTAAGACTAGTTGACAGACTTTTGGGCTTCTGAGTACCCGTTACGACTGTCTAGGATCTGCGAATGACAGCCGGGACCAACGACTTAACGTGCTTTCCGAGGCAAGGAGGGGTCCCGATTTATAATGGATGGTCATCCATCCACGGACCGCTGTTATCATTTGGTCACGAGTCCGGCGATAAAATACAAGAGAAGTTTAATGTGAGTAATGTGTCTTGTCGTAAATTGATTCACAATTCTTGTTAAGATGATAGTCATGATTATAACGGAAAAAGGAAGTAGATTAGTAAATCTAATCTAGATAATGCTTTGTGATTTCCTAACACTGCAACATAAGCATTTGTTTCGTATGATTCATTTGGAGTGTCGTTTAAATATTTATCTTACTAAAAAGTATTTTTTTTTGTGTTCTACTTTATTTATCTAAGCCTTGATTTTAACACCGATTTGGCAACGCTTGTTTTAAAGAAAAAGCACTCCGGAAAATCCCAAATACCTACCTACGCCCAAAAAATGTTATAAGGCCGTGTTTGGAAAACTGAGGAATGGCGTCTATGTAATATCAAATCTAGCAACTAAAGAAATCCGATTTCAGACTACTAGGTAATACGTAATACTGGCTGGTGTCCGCAACTCCTCGTCAAAGTGCGTATTTTGCGTACGGTACTTGGGTCTTCTATGTTTATTATGAAAAACCGAGTGATAAATGACGTAAGCAGTTCACAGAAGAAAAATATTTAATCTTTTAGAACTTTCCATTGTTCCTATTCGAAGCTCCATTCTAGATAGCACTGAATCTATTGGTTTAAGGTACCGGTGTCTGCATGAATGGCCTTAAGATGTGTATTGACACAAGTGCATGACACAAAAGGATGTTAGGATCTCTCTCGAGATTGCCGCGTCGGCTGAGCAAACCGAATTCCGGGTCCGATTGTCTTAATGAGTGTCTAATGAGATATTTTGTGTTATGTTTGGCTTACGAAACTTTGCCTTGGTTTTGTTAAATCTTACTGTTTGAACAGTGGGTCTTAAGGCTTTATTTTACCGCTTGCGTAGAAGAATTTCGAGGACGGATCACTGATGGTCTCGATACGTAGTTAGTATGTTATCAGATTGTATGGCATCGTAATATGTGTACTGGCCACACATTTCAGATCAGCAATGGTCGAATGAACACATCGTAACATGAAAACTTGGGTAATTACAGTGATAAGTTTCCATAGAACATTTGAAATATTATCATGTAAGAATATTGATTGCATGAAGGCAGAATTTTCTAGTAACGTGTCCTCTAAGTGCCGTAAATGTTATTTGGAATAACAACTGTGACGGCACGCCACGGATAAGAATATACTCAGTTTAATTACTTCTATTTGAAGTATCAATAAAATAGACAATAAAAATTTGCTTGCAAGCCTCGGCTATTTTACATAACTATATTGAAGAATCCGTCCGATATATATTGCTCAATACCGGATGCCAAGTCATAAACATTATCAGCTGTTCTAAAACGTTGTAATAAAATATGAGGGTAGTCGTATAAATGCTCAGGTGTCAGATACCGCGCGTGCGCGCCATCAGTCGTCAAGTTGCTGTCATTGAGCACATAAGCATCTTGTTGCACCGGAGATGCGATGAATGGTGGTCTAAATCTTAATGGACGACGATGACTTTATGCGGTATGGATAGAATTCTGACTTGATACTTTATATGATCATTGAATGATTATGAATTAAACGTGATAAACAGGTACTTACGTTGCGAAGATGGCGGTTCGGCCGCGGGAGGCGCGGGCGCGCTGGCAGCACCCTGCATGGCCCGCGACGGTCGACCGCGCCTGCGCCTACAAGAAAAACAACAAACTATTAACATATTTTTCCTAAATCGATAGAATTTTGTGAGCCTATAAGAAAAGCTAATTTAAGCAAATCATAACTATACATAAGACAGTTTATTTAACTTTCCTTGATTTTTGTTAATCCTACTAATATTATAAATGTGAAAGTTTGCGAGGATAGATGGATGGATGGACGGATGGATGGATGTTTATTACTCTTTCACGCAAAAACTGCTGAACGGATTTGGATCAAATTTGGAACACAGATAGTTTATAACTTGGATTAACATGTAGGATACTTTTTATCCCGGTAGTACGTTCCCGTGGGATAATTTCCGACATCCACGCGGGCGAAGCCGCCCGCAAAAGCTAGTAGTTTCATTTCAGGACCCGTCCGCGAAAATATAAAATGATGGTTAACGTATTTTAAAGCAGGTGTGAAGAAGTCAAATTAAATAAAAGTAATTGAATGGCTTATGGAGTTTCATTTAGTTAAATTTGTATGTTCTTTACACTTCAAGTTTACAGTATTCTTAATTCAGTACCCGCATGTTTCATGTTTTAATTGTTTTTTTTTTGAAAGCGGTTTTATCGAGCATTCGTGTGGTCCTCTTGATCGTTTTTTAAAACTTTTTTGATTAATAAATGTTGAAAAATATCAATGGGACCTATTTTGTTGTATAGCTATAGTAATAATAATAATAACATTTACATGATTTTCGTGATCAGTTGATCACATATAGCATGCATTTAACAATGAAGAGATTATGCTGACCGCTGCACCTAATTATGTGTATAACTTCAATCATTAATTATGTGTATAACTTCAATTATTAATTATGTGTATAACTTCAATCATTAATTATGTGTATAACTTCAATTATTAATTATGTGTATAACTTCAATTATTAATTATGTGTATAACTTCAATCATTAATTATGTGTATAACTTCAATAATTAATTATGTGTATAACTTCAATCATTAATTTGCTTTTCTCTTTAACAGACGCTGTTGACTATTTAGATGTTTGATTTTAAAATGACATATAAAAGTGATACAAATGATAGTCAAACAGGAAACGCCGACATCATCTAGTTTTTTAAAATATGGTTGACATGTTTGTACACACTGCTATATGTCAAGCTATACATTTTTAACAGACTGTATGTTTTTTTTCATGAATGTTCCCCGATTTCTCCGTCAATTGTGGACCGATTTTGAATATTCTTTTTTTGTTTGAAAGGGTATGCACTCGAACTGGTCCCATTGTCACCAAGTCAGAATCTGATGGAGGGATCATATGGAAATCGAGGGAAATTCTCAAATTTTATAGGCATACATATAGCTATTTGGGTATTTTTTATAGTAACTCATGCATTTGCTCTTGGAAAGCACCATTCGGTGAAGTGGAACTGTTGATGAAGACCAGAGGTGGCCACTGGAACTTCTCAATAGTAAGTATTTCACGGGTTGCGATTTGATTTTAATATGGTTGCTAAGCAATTTATGCTCGTCGCAATGCATAAGGTGAAATGGAGCTGATGGTGGCTTCACCATCAGCTCCAGTGGTTTTAGGAAAACTTCTCAACAATTAACGTCCCTGCGTCGAGAAAAGGAATATTTTGTAAAAGGTGATGAGCATTGACATTAGGCTATTGCAACTTAGATTTATTAATAACTGACTCACTAAAAAGTGAAAAATAAAAAGTTTTTTACAAAAAAAACAACAGACTTCAAAAAAAAAACACTACATAGTGAAAAATAACTTTAATTTAGGAAGTCGGTGGCAAAAACAAAATACATATCCAAAGACACCGACTTCCGAAATTAAAATTACCTATTTTTCACTAGTATGTAGTGTTTTTTTTGAAGTCGGTTGTTTTTTTGTAAAAAAGTTTTTAGTTTTACCAGACCATCATTTATCATTTAACAGACATCGGTGTAGGATATCTACATAACCTTTAACCAGTAGAAAATTATGGACTTCAGAATAGTCACTTCAAGTTGTATGCAGAATACTTACGGTAAGGAAAAACCTTGGCGCTTGTCTTTTTAAAGCTTTGCTCTATAATAAAAGGCGGGATATAATATTATTGTACCCAAGTATTACATCAACTTAAAAAACTAAAGTAAATAACTGAAAATTTTCGATAAAACCAGCTCGTAAGTGACAAAGAGTATTGAGTCACATGTTATCTGCGGCTTCCTGCGACACTTGACGCTAATCATCGATCGACGAGAAATGAGGGTACCTAATCTACGTACACCTATCTGGTGGGTGGGGCCGCCATCTTTGAGAACTGGCTTGAGACTGTCCTGTTGAGGTTATTTAAAATGTTATTCAGAGTTATGGTAAGGTAAATAATGTAGTATCTACTGTTTTAATAACATTTTTGTAGTGAAAACTTCTTTTCGGTGAACTTCGTCGGTGACGCTGAATCGGGTATACTCGGACCCAGTCGGCCGGTGACACTGAATCGGGTATACTCGGCTCCAGTCTGTTGGTGACACTGAATCGGATATACTCGGCTCCAGTCGGTTGGTGACACTGAATCGGGTATACTCGACTCCAGTCCGTCGGTGACGCTGAATCGGGTATACTCGGCTCCAGTCGGTCGGTGACGCTGAATCGGGTATACTCGGTTCCAGTCGTAAGTTTTCACTTTTATCGTGTGGTTATAAGCACACACCCTCTTGTTTTTAAATCCATGACAGAACATGTAAACTTTTGTGTTGCTTGGAGTATAAATTGTAGCTATGTTTCCTCAAGTGGATACGACGTTTTTACTTAATTTGTGTTTATTTAAAGATGTAGGTTTTGTTGTTTGATTTGTTCTTTACTTTCACTAGGTGCAGTACTTTAATATACTATTCTAAAGTGAATTATAGGATTCAAAATGAATATGTAGGTCACACAATCACCAACATTATTGGGTTAGATCATCTGTAAAACCCATAAAGATATATACGGATATATAATTAACAAGCTGACCGGACAGACGTTGTCCTGTCTTAACTATGAATGTCATAGGTCGTTTAGTTTTAGTTTTGACTATTGACTAAAACTATCGACTCATTTATCAACCGATCCATCTGTGTTTAACGATATTTGCAGCGCGCATTCTGTCAATCGCTGACAGTTATTTCAAACTGACAGTTATGTAAAATTAATATTGGTGTTAAGTTTTCTTAAATTTTGTAACGTTCCGATGAACTTCCTTATTTTTTATTGCACAAGGTCCTTCTCCTGACAATATCGAAAACAACAAAAAAAAAAACCAGTGAATTCGGTCCAGCCGTTCACGCGTGATGGCGTGACCAAGGAAAATAGGGATTCATTTTTATATATTAGGTCTTTACCTATGAAATTGCCGTTCTGCAGTACTGGCCATTTCAAATCAAAATAATTTTTGTTTGGCTAAGAATTCTAATTTCAAATTAATTTTATTTTAAAAACATGGATTTTTTTTTCTAAAAGTAGTCATTTCTTTATTGATTAGTGTTACATTTTCATCGCATTTCAATCTTTTTCGTCATCATGGATACGTTAAAAATTCGAGTAATTATGGAATATGAGTACCGTCGTGGCAGCAACGCGGCACAAGCGGCACGCAACATCAACGACGTTTACGGAGCTAACACTACAAACCAACGCACCACCTGTTATTGGTTTGCTCGCTTCCGTTCTGGAAATTTCGACCTGAAAAATGAACCTCGCGGTCGTCCGAAGACTTTGGTCGACAATGACGAATTAAAGGCGATTGTGGAAGCTGATGATACACAATCTACGGCTGAATTAGCAGCAGCTTTCGACGTTAGCGTCAAAACAATATTGGTCCATTTGCGTCAAATTGGCAAGGTAAAAAAGCTTGACAAATGGGTGCCCCACGAACTCAATGATCGCCAGCGCGAAGTACGCGTCGAGACGTGCCTTGCACTGCTCAACAGACACACAAATGAAGGAATTTTGAACCGCATTGTTACCTGCGATGAAAAATGGATTCTGTTTGATAACCGTAAGCGCTCAGCAAGTTGGTTGGATCCTGGTTCAGCACCTAAACAATGCCCTAAACGAAAACTTACCCCTAGAAAAGTGATGGTCACTGTTTGGTGGTCTAGCGCCGGTGTGATTCATCACAGCTTCTTACCAAACGGGGTGAGCATTACTGCAGATGTGTACTGTGAAGAACTGAACACAATGATGGAGAAGCTGGCGCATCTCCAACCAGCATTGGTCAATCGCTCGTCTCCGCTGCTCCTGCACGACAACGCGCGACCTCATACTGCACAGCAGACGGTCTCCAAGTTGCAAGAACTGGGGTTGGAAGCTCTCCGTCATCCGCCCTACTCACCAGACCTTGCGCCTACAGACTACTACTTTTTCCAGAATTTGGATAACTTCTTGACGGGAAAAAAATTTAATACCCGAGAGGCAGTACAAAATGCCTTTGAAGAATTTGTTGCCTCCCGTCCAGCTGATTTCTTTAAGAAGGGCATCAATAAACTGCCACTGCGATGGCAAAGATGCATTGATTGCATGGGTGATTACTTCGATTAATACAAATAAAAAATTCATGAAAAAAAATCGTTTAAATTTTTTCATACAAAACGGCAATTTCATAGGTAAAGACCTATTATAAGATTTGTTATTTGTAAAGATAAAATCAATAAAGTACAAAATATATACCTGAGAAATCATTTCGATAAAAATAAAAAATAAATTAAGAACATCTGCAACTTCTTAAGGTGAAAGCAATATACCTAAATCCTTTATTTTCTACTAAAATTGTAGCCACAATAATCAGTCAGCTGGCTAGTAGTTCAGTGCGCCTGCGCGTCTCGCCTTTTATTATAATCCAGACAATGTATGCTAATCACCCAATCGACGGTTGGCTACTAATGCCACTGCATGGATTGTCTTAAATTAAGTTATTTTTAGCACCGCTGAAAACATCGAAATACAGCGTAACAGATGAAAGATTAATTTACAAAAATTCAAGTTAAATCATTTGTGGTCATCATTATTTTTATTACATAGTACCTAAGCCAAAGGTATAGGCTCCAACAGACAGGCGCATCACGCGCGATTTGCGCCTGTTCGAAGGAGCCTTTATGCTAGGTATCTAAAAAACAAGACAACTGTCCAGCTGGTTTGCAACAGATTTCGATAATCACTTTAATATTTCGTATTTTGATTTATATGCATGGAGAAAAAGAGAGGCAGAAAAGATTTTCACGTTTTTTTTTTTAAAAATTTTACTTATATTAAACGTTCTACAAAATCAAACAAAAAAGAAACACAAATATTTTTTTTACGGTCCCATAATTTTCCTCGTATCGCAGGGCCACCCTACTCCGTTCGATAGCGCAGCGCACGCGCGTCTGACCTATTATAGTCCAGACAATGCGAGCGAATACCCCGCGGCTGGTAGCTGGTATGCGACTAGTTATGTACTTATGTACCTGTTACCTGTAGTTACCTGCCATTCTGTTCGTTACTTAATGTACTGGTAGCGTTATGCTGTCTACCTAGGTAGTCTGGTTTAGGCGAACTGGATTTTTGCCAGGTTATGTAGATGTAATGTTCAAGTTTAGTTGTATCTTGAATGTAAACTTTTTTTGTTTTATTGTTTAACTAGCTGCTGCAAGCGTCTTCGACCGCCTGAAAACTTCTTGTTTTAAGGGGAATACATGACCTAAACGCAAATTTATAATGCCTAAAAATATATGATCTACTGCAGTAACCAAAATCAGAAAAATATACGATATTCTTCTGGATATCTAATAGTTAGATAGTGTGTTGACAACATAACACAATTAACTTGATATGATAGAAAAAAATCACGAAGATACCTCTAAAAAAATATTTTAACGATTAAAAACCATTCTAATATACATGCAAACATTCAGATTTTTTGTCAGATTATTCTACAAGTAACATACTATCGTAATACTGTTTTGATTTTTTAGTCCAATGAATAGATTTTTTGTAAATCCATAATTGCTTCATATTTTGCAATAAATTACCAGCGTTGTGTCATCGCGCGTCTCTTTCTTTTCTATGCAATCCGACAGTGACCGCGCTTTAGCTCTTGTAAGCGTCTTAACGGGGATGCGCCAGGGTAGCCCAATAAATTCAAAATTTCTTACCCTTTGTGCAATTTGCAGGTCCGTGTCAGGTTGCATGTTGAACAAAACATGATTCGCGACCGTAATAAGTAACGTATTTACAGAATTATACCTAATCATTAAAATCATCAATACAACCCTCTAAGATCATATAACCCTATTGAATGACTATTTCTGGAATAGTCATGAGGATATTAATGATTATAATTAATTAAATAGGTACATACTTGTTACGGTCGCGAATCATATTTTGTTCAACGTACAACCTGACATTGACCTGCAAATTGCAAAAAAACGTAAGAAAATTTGAATTTTGCGGGCAACCCTGACGTTTCCCCCGTAACATTAAATATACTGCAACACGGTAGATTACCATTAGTGAAAGAATTTTCGCAATCGTGTCAGTAGTTTGAAGATTATCTCCTACATACACTCTCACTAATTTTATCCATGTTAATATGTATTAGTATAGATTCCAAAACCTTTAAAAAGAAAATCAGTGACAAAAGGTATTTCTTTGATTTTGCGCTTTTAAGGATTGAACATTTTAAATTTGCTTTCATCAATTTACAACTATAGCTTAGGTACAAGTTTTCTATCGAGAGCATTTCGCTGACATACTCAGCCTTAATAGGCTTACAAGAGCTAAAGCGCGGACACTGTCGGATTGCATAGAAAAGAAAGAGACGCTCGAAATATGAAGCAATTATGGATTTACAAAAAATCTATTCGTTGGACTAAAAAATTAAAACACTAATTACGTTAGTATGTTACTTGTAGAATAATCTGACAAAAAATCTGAATGTTTGCATGTATATTAGTATGGTTTATAATAGTTAAAAAAATTTTTTAGAGGTATCTTCTTGATTTTTTTCTATCATATCAAGTTAATTGTACTTATTATGTTTTCAACACACTATCTAACTAGCATATATAATATATTTTTCTGATTTTGGTTACTGCAGTGGATCATATATTTTTAGGCATTATAAATTTGCGTTAAGGTCATGTAGTCCCCTTAACCGAGCTTTGCAACAACACTTGTAACCGTGTCGCATAGCCAAAAGTTTGCAAAAACACTTGTTACCGTGTCGCATAGCCAAAAGTTTGCAACAACACTTGTAACCGTGTCGCATAGCCAAAAGTTTGCAAAAACACTTGTTACCGTGTCGCATAGCCAAAAGTTTGCAGCAACACTTGTTACCGTGTCGCATAGCCAAAAGTTTGCAACAACACTTGTTACCGTGTCGCATAGCCAAAAGTTTGCAACAACACTTGTTACCGTGTCGCATAGCCAAAAGTTTGCAACAATACTTGTTACCGTGTTGCATAGCCAAAAGAACAAAGGGACAGGTTCCTTGGTAGTTCAAACCCTTAATCATTTGTGATCTTCAACCCTTACATTCAATATCGTAACACTTTGTAAGCCGTAATTTCTCAGCCATATCTCAGTAATTTCCTTGCCTGGAAACTTAACATCTTGCGCCAAGTCTCACCTTTCATGAATACGCTAAATGCACTGAAACCGACTCTCAGCGGTACCTTTGATGATCAGGATTACAGTTTACTTGGAATCGTAATACAATATTAATATTACTTATCTTGCAGGCGGCTTGCTTTGAACTCAGGAATTGTGGTTATCTATAAGAACTGATTTTGTTAAGTCATTGGTGGAGTTGATTAAGCGGTTTCTGATGAATTTCTTGTATGACCTACTGTAATTATAATGATAATTTTAAGGGAGGGTGGAGCCGTGTTTTGCTACTTAGGTTTTTACATCAAATCTTTCAGTCAAATCTTGGTGTCTTTAAGTCAAGAACTTAAAGGAGAATTGTTAGATTTATAAGGAATGTTTCAGCTGCGTTCCTTTTGCAAAACTTGTAAAAAGCTAGCTTACAAGTTTTGCAAGAGAAGCGTTTGTGCTAAGTAGGTAGGTACCTACACAATTTAAAATAAGATTTTTTTAAACTTTTATTATCGGATTCCAATTACCCTTGTTGTTGGTCTAATTTTTAATAGAAGTTTCATGTCAAAAAGTTATGAAGACGGTTTAATTTCAGTCGTAATTATCGTAAATTTTCAGCATCAAGTTTTTTAATATTAGGTGCTTCCATTTTTTTTCCAAAATACTACCAACCTCATTTTGGATTTCAAATGTTCCTAATAGTGCCAACATTTCAATTCAAATTAAAAAAAAACGAAAGAATATCAGTTGGGTCATTCTCAAAATTCAGCATTTAAAAAAATGCTAACGATTCAAATTGACAGGAACGATTAACGGGTTTTTTACGATAACTGTGATTGTTACATAAATGAAAATCATGTTCACATTTTCCATGTTTCCATTAAGAATGTAATAAAATAAAGCACCTATTGATTCTGTTATCACGAGTCACAAGGATTTCTTCATTATCAGTTGGTAGACGTGATCCGATGTCTGCTTCTAATCTCTACCTATTGTTAACTAATTATTACATGTATTTTTGAGTACTGCGTTGGGAAGGTGATTTGGATCACGTATCGATTCTTATGTAATTTAAGTATATTGTTCTGGGTTTCTTCTTTTTTTTGGGATTGGCATCTCGCAGGTCAACTTAGGAGGTTGTCGGCTGCTTAACCACACTATCATGTAGATACCCTAATAAATTAAGACCTTCAGCCAGTTGTTGTTCTGGAACCTTTCAAAAGTTTCTTATTAGGTTTTGCTGGCATCCAATACAGGATTCCAGCATCAGTTTCGAAAACTAATTAATTCGAGGAATTTCAAATTTCAAACGAAGATCTTTCTTAGAATAGAATATAATAGAATACTCTTTTATATGTACACCATACAAATTACAGATATAAATATCTTCTCACTTTTCTGTCTTTTACTTGATCTTTACACTCACTCACTTTATGCGTAGTAGTTTAAGTAAATACCTAAGTGAATAATATGAAATAATAACAAGTATTAGGAGATCAACACTAGAGATTCGGTGTGAAATAACTTGGCGCATCTAAGTACCGTATTATTGCGAAGTTAGAGTTGCTCTGTTAATATTGAGACATTGGCTTTAAGAGGTTTCTATCTAAGATATTTATCTCAGGCAGAACCAGTCTATTCTGTAAAAATATCACCGCGAAAACTTAGGTGAAGTCAGCATGAAGTAAGCTGTCAATAGTGTCAATCTCTAGCATCAGGTGGAATGACAGCTCACTTCAAGCTCACTTTATCTTCATTTTCACGGAGAGATTGTAACAGAACAGACCTGAGGTGGACTTTAAAAGTTGTTAAATAGCTCGTGAAATAAGCTTTTAGGATCTGTGATTTGGTATTATAAAGACCCCTGGATCCTTTGATAAGGTTCTAATTGAAGACAAAACACCAGCTAACAAATCGTCTATCTCTAAAATCGAATTGATATAGATAAAACACACGTTCTATCACAATCAAATAATATAGAAATAAACGGCAATTAATAGATAAATCAGTAACATCTGTCCGAATGATATCTCTCTGTCCGTGGCAAAGTTGTAACATCTTCATGTTGAGAGGCTGGTTGACGCAATCAGGTTATTACTGCAGATGATGATAAACACTTGTCTTGTTTGATAGATATGGTAAGGGTTTGCGCACGATTGCGAATTTAAGAGATAAGTTGCGATATACGTCGACGAGATAGTACAATTGCCGCCAATTCTTTTTTACATTTCGCGTGTCTTTTGTTGCTTCTCTATCTTTTCTACTAAATACTTGTCTTTAAATAATAGAATTCTAAGACGGACTCTATCCACTATTGGTGTACATAAATTCAAGCTATCAGAGCATTTATTTCAATCTAACCAATTACAGACACTTTTGAACTGTCAAAGAGTCGATCAGTCAAAAAGATTAAGCTAGTTTTTAATGAGACCTATAAATATATTCAAATGGGAATCTCATAAGAATTAGGCGTTTGCCCATAAATAAGCAATATACATGCAATATGAAGCATCTTGTACGAGAAGAGTCAATTCTTGAAACCTATAAAGCATGTAATAGAAAGGCGGGGGTCATATTTAAGGGTGTGGTAAAGACTATCAAACTGAACAGCTTTCCCCATGGAACCAACAACGTAATCGCGAAACAACTATCAACTATCCCATACAAAACTTCAATACCTACTCGATCCAAACGTATAGATCGGCTGACTATTTAAAGTATATTAATGATGTTTGTCTAGTGTCTAAAATAAATGACCAAAGAACTGCGCAACATTCAATCGATAATGTGCGCTGTTCTTACATCATTGTCTAAAGAGCACATCACGGCTATCTGGCACTTGAGATAGAAGACATTACCGAGATAATGGACAACAAATTAATGTCTCAATGGAAGATGAGATTGAGACTATCTAACAATTACTTATCTGAGCAGTGTATCTGACATGAGTCTCACTTGAATCATTGTTTCACAAGAAGATAAACGATCTGTTTTGTAAATTGTGTTATTGATGATGACGTTTAAGTAGATGGATAGATTTATAAGAAAAGTCAATGATTTTAGAAGGATGACAGATTCTAACGGTCAATCTTCTTGGATGGTTACGTTTTTATTGAAAAGGATATATATATCGTCCGGTTGGTTCTTTATCCCGAAGCGCTTTAGTGAACGGTCACACAATAAAGGCTGTCCAAATACAGAGCGTATTCTAGCACCTTAATACTGGTGAATTTGACAGATTTCATGACGGCTGATATGGCGGAACCGCTTTCCTAGGAAACCTAAGCTTTTATGTTCATTGTTGAAGACGGACTTCAAAATCCTCACTGCAATTTGCAGTCGCTGGTCATATTTCTAGGAAATGCAGCCAAAATCACAAACATTGGTAAATGAATCGGACTTGGCGCAGTCATTATAATGTTATTAGGATGCTCTAATCAGTTAAAAATTCTCAAATTAATCATTTGGATATTTCTCTGAAATACGATCATTTGCGCAGTATTAATTCTGCTTAGATTAATTGAATGATAATGATTTATCGTTATTTATGACATGTTGCGGTAAATCATTACTAAATAACGTGATTTCTGGAACTGAATTGCCTGGAAAACATTAACATTACGTTTGTAAATTGGGTTCGTTTTTGCTTTTTTTACCTGGGAATAACATTTGGGATGCGGAATGTTCCGTCGCGTATCACTCTGGTTTATAAATCAATAAAATTGCAGAATATCGCTTCTTTTAAGACTTTTTCTATATATTTTTATTTTATTTGTGTATGAGTTGGTATTTTTATTTTCCGATTGTTTAATAAAAGGGTTGTGCAGTTTTTCTTTTAAGGTTTACGGTTTTAAGCCTATTATTAAATGCCAATACTTACTAACAAAAGAAAGATACCTACAATGAAATCAATTACATACCTACCTACTAAAAGATTAAGCAAAAACATATTCTTATTGGGATTCAATGAGAAAAGAAAATGCTCATATGAAAAAAATATATAAAAACAATTAGGTAGGTAGGTAAAACAATTCACACAGCTCTAAGAGTGTTAATGTTCAGCTTAAAATGTAAAGTTTAAGATAAAATAACTTTAATTATACTTAGCGAACAATTAAAAGCGTCACTTGAGAACACCCGACGGCGAAAGTGATAATTTTTTATCTCGTTATTAAAACGTTTTACTTTGCAATTTTCTTGTTATTCTTTTACCAAACAGTAGGTATTTAAAGTTAGTAGGTATTTCACTCGTAATCTTATAAGCAAAGACATTAACTTATTACTTAACAATATCTTAAATCTCTTTGCATTTAAGACTAAGTTGCTGTAGGTAGGTAGGTACCTATATAAAAATATTTTAAACGTTATCACATCATATTTTCAGTAGAAAAGCGAACTACATTCAAAAGTTTTTATTTTTACGTGCATCGTTTATTGAAATTATTGATTTTTCACGTCCGATTGGATTTTTTTCATATCACGATAAAAACCGATCACATGTTTTTTTTACACCGAAAAATTTATCTTAAAAAAAAACGTTCACGAAATATCAAATTCGCAAATAAAATATCACACAATTAAGCAGAAATTCGAATTTAGAACGTTCTTTTTTCGCGCACAAAATTAATGCAACCGTTGCAAGAAAAAAGTATTTAAAAATTATAGAAGCAACATTCTGCAATAATTGATTTTTGAACACACAAGTCACCTTCAAGGGCTCAAGGGTCAAGAGACGACAAAACATTCGACTGTCGCGTATCGCACTGAGCCCACTCGATATTAATTACTAGAGGTACCTAAAACACAGGGCGACGCCCGCCGTCACAAACGATAATTTGCATCGTAATCTAATCGAAATAACTTACCCAATGGTGGATAATTTTTGCGATATCAGCCGAAGCCCGAAATAATACAAATTAATAGTCCAACAACACACGAAACAGCGTCCAGTCTCTCACAAAACACCTTAATTAATTTTTGAGCACAGATTTACAGTCTTGGATTATTTTCTATTTACAAACACTTTAAAATTTGTAAGGCACTATATTCAAGTAATTCGCGCGTCGAACGTGTGTCGCATCTCGCGCGGGAACGACAACCTCGCGCGCCGAGATGTCGTCTCCTTGTGATCGTGATGAGAGTACGCACTGTCGCTCTGCTCTCGGGGGAGCAGAAGATGGCCGCCGATTGGTCGAGAGCGGCGGCCGGGAGAAGGAGAGAGCGCATCTCGCGCGGGCTGCGAACGAGCGAGACAGCTAGCGTCATTCGTTTCGTCGGCCGGGCGAGATTGTCCGCGCGGGTTCAGGTGTATCACCGTCGAGAGCGCGCTATGATAATAATGTGGAGATGCCGCATCGAGTGGTTCCGTCATTATCGAATCTTTATTTAGCTTTATCTCTGCTATTAAAACAATGATGGCGGATGATTATTATTTACCTACAGCACGTAAGAAAACAATCATTAAACATCTCCCCAAAATTAAAGTCGCCAACTATTTGCGTCAAAGACAAAGAATTTATGAAATGTTTGAATTGATTTGCAAATATAAATACTTACCCTATCATTGAATTTAATGATAAGTGTATCGAATCAATCAACACATGAAACTAGTTATCATAATGAGGGCACATAAATAGGGTAGGGATTTACTTATTAAAAGTAGGTAGGTATATTCATATTATCATTTTAACAATTAAAAACATAAAACTACCTACTTAGGTACTCGGAGATGGTACATTTGAAGTTCATTTCCAAAAAGGTCCTATCTTTTGGGAAAAGAAATTAAATGACTTAAGCAGATAACGATTATACGAGTACATCGAATTTTATTTTATTAACTTCATTAACGGATAACATAATAATAAAGTAGACAGACAATGATACTGCTGATCGAAATTCGAAAGAAAGAAATTCGAACACGTATCATGTTCCTATCATTAAAAAAGATTTCAGATAAACGAATAAATAAGTAGGTACCCGAATTTATCTAAGTAAATGAATCGTAAAAACGTGTTTTTTTATCTTTACTCTTTTGCGAAAACAACTGCTTATGTACCAAGACGATTTAATAAAAAGGCCTTTTTCTGTTTTCTAGAAAACTGTGATAATGAGTCTTGTTGTAAGTAACATAAGAGCGATTACTGTCAAAGGTGTGTTCGATAAAAATGACGTAAGTTGGTGATTGATCATCCTACCGGTTAGGTAAGTAGGTACTTATACCTAGTAATACCTACTGCATGGCCCGATACGAAGCCACGCGCTAAGCTTATCTCAAGAAACGTTCAACTTATTTTGTGGAGTGAACACAATTTTAATAATTGCGAAGTCTTTCAAATGTCTTTTTGCGGAGGCGTAGGTAGTATCTGTAGGAAATCATTAGGAAATCATGAGCGCCCTAATCGTTTCCAATAAGCTGGAACAGGCCGGACAGGTGACCTTCCAATCTTAAGTACCTGATTACATATGTTTCCAAATCCCTACAAAATGTATTTGTATTAAAATTGTTAAAGTACATTTTAGTTACATAACTTCTAAATCTTAGAAATCATTTAGGTACAGAGGTATTATAATGTAGTACCTATGGCACGAGCTCATACGTAGTTGTAGGACAATAAAATTGTTAACAATATTTAACATTATAAGTCTTGAGATAGTGACAAAATTAAATGAATGAAATATGTTATACCTAGTTTACTTTTATACTAAGCAAATGTTTATTAAAATAATTTCCTTCTTCCTAATGGAGAATTGTCTTCTTTGTGTTGAATTTCTTCAAAGTTAACAAAGCGCTTACCTACCTACTGTTTTAGGTACAGCTTCGATCTTTAGTTCCGTTTACCACAAGTACCTATCAATGTCCATAACATAAAGTCTATGAATATAAATAAATGACTACATTATCGTCGTTAAAACATGTTTGTTGTAACTAATTCTCATTCCCTATCAATGAGTAGGTAAACATTGTCATTCGACTGTTTAATTAGCACTTGCTCTATATTTTATTGTTTATTCAAGTATCTCGAGGCTTTTTGACTTTGACTTTATAATAAAATATTACAAAAATAAATTTAAAATATAAAACGTCAGTTGTGCCTTTCGCGCCCAAATTGTAATGGCAGTTGAAAGAAAGATGGCGGTGGGGATTGCAAAAGCGTCAGTTTTGCAATTTTCGTCTACTTACGTTATGTATATTTGCATCATAAAATTATTCTTATTACACGCTTATTACTGATGACCTTGAAAAAAATTATAATGATTAATAATAATTTGTGTGGTAGAAACTGATATCTCTAGGTAGGTACTGGAGTGCAACTTTAATACAATTTTGACTTTTTGAGTTAGTAGATAGGTACCTACCGCTACTTTTAAATAACTGGGTAGGTACTGTGGTACTTTTTTTTTCGTATTTGGTGAGCTAAGTATTTGGCCAGAATCACTTCTGAGATTTCCCCTTTTTAAATATTCCTGTTTAAATATGCTTAAGTACCTAATTAGAATAATAATATAATAAGAACAGAGATCCCAAGAAAAAAAAAGATCTAGTTCGTACCTATCACATCATTGTTTGCCTGCATATTAAACTTTGGTTGCTTTAATTGACGTAAGACAGGTGTTTCATCTTACATTACCGTTGTTCAAATACTTAATAATAACTTTACCTACTCTGATTGTAATCTCACCTCTTTTTTCTTTTGGCTACGCACGGTTTCGTGCATTTAGTCAATGTCACGTTTAGTTTATTTAGTTCAAAGAAAACAAAACACACCTTTTTGCTTTTTATTTTGATCAACTAGTTCAGGATTTAAAAAAAAAAACAAATCTATGATTCGATCAAAGCTCAAAAGCAGAGCTTTTCGTACCTACTCTTATAATACATTTCCGATACAAGTCTAAAAATTACTTCAACCTCCTGTTTACCCGAAAGAGGCGTTATTTTCAATATAAAAATCGGTTATTTATCGGTCGTACTCGGTCCCCATCTGGAGCCGACCTTTGGTATCGGTCAGCCGAACGTATGCAAACATGGCTCCCTCCATCTGTCAACACGTGGCTAACGTCTCTGTGCTGGCCGTTTTTTTTTTATTGAAGAGATGATAGATTAAAAAGGGTAAAAGGTAGTGATACTTTTTTTATTCCATGCGATTGCTAAGTGCCTGAATAATGAGTTTTTTATGTTGCTCTGCATTCTTTTCATCATCTCATTATTTGTTGTTCTTGATGAACTACAAAATATTCATGATATGCTGGAATTCATCTTAATTTCACATCATTGACATAACTTCCCTAAAAAATAATAAAAAATCATTCAAACTATATCCAAGTTAAAAATTACAAATACTTAAATACTTAATTTTAGAGCATAGATAACTTAGAAGACTAACAATAAATCCAGCGTAGAAAACCTAAAATCACTTTTGATGGCAGGAAACAAGTTAATAATCAACATTTTTGTCTATCCATAAATCCAATTATGAGATTAACGAATCTAAAACAAAAGAATAGAGGCTCTCGAGGCTAAATGATAACAGCCGCACGGGTCGATCGAAGGTTAAGCTATGCTTGCCGCGTTCGGTTCGTGGATGGGTGACGATCCATTACATATCCAGACCACTTAGTGCCTCGGAAAGCGCGTTACGCCGTTGGTCCCGGCTGTCATTCGTAGATGACAGTCGTTACAGGTAGTTAGAAGCCCAAAATTCTGACTACCAGTCAACTGGGTTGTGGAGGTCAGATAGGCATGCGCTCCATGTAAAATACACTCAGCTGCATCCGGTTACACTGGAAGCCGACCCCAAATTAGTTGGGAAATTTCTAGGCAGATTGAAACAAAGAATAAAGGTCGCACATTAACAAACACAGATATATACCTACCTGCTAAACAAAGTCTATCCGTCGTCGCCACGCCAGCCATGGCATTAATCGATACCGTACGCCAGATAAGACGGATCTTAAACAATAAAATATTGTTTTTCAACAACTTTCAAGGCTTCTTCTACTAATCTTTACTAACATTATCGGTTTCAATAGAAAAATACGTGGAAGTGAACGTGGAGATACGTGGTGTCAGGAGATGTGTTCGTTAGTAGTAATAATAATATTCCTCCAGACCGTATTTCGGCCATGGCGGCCAATCTCAACGGAGACTAGCCTTCGGCGCCGAAGATATCATAGTGCACAAGTGTGTGCGTAGACACAGGTACACTCTCTCATTCCTCACTCTCATAGTCCCATGGGACGGCAATCCGATAGGGCTGGAGAGAGACCAGGCGCACGACCAACGGCAAAGTGACATTGGGTTTTTCCATTAAGAATTTCTTAATAACAGCCCGTAGTTAGTAGTAACGAAGGTTGTGTTTACGACATGTATCTATCATTAGTAACGTATTTTGTTATGTTAATCGTTTTTGTTACGATATTCTGGAACTCATCTTTTTGATGAATTCTACTTACTTAGTTAGTCGTCATCTTGAATATAAGTTTCTCACAAGTTCTCCTAAGAATCAGCATCGCCATCCAACGTGGTAATAATGGCAGCCTTTTGGGCACTTTTCCCATTGATAATGCGGACGAATTTTTCGATACCTTTTGTCTTTTTTATATACTTGTGTAAAATATATATTTTAGTGTTAACTTGTATATATTCCCAAGTTGTTGGTCATTTATGGCCGAATAGAACCTAATTAACTTATCTTTGCTTATACATGTAATACATTCGAGACATAGTCGTCATTATCACTTATCATTCTACTAGCAATTTCCAATTAAGTATTGAAATGTTTTCTATATTTGAAAAAGCCTTTCCTTTTTATTCTTTGATATTCAATACCATTTCAGTTTGAAAGCTACTATTATCAATTTGCTTTATTGAATGCCATAACCAGTCATGATTAGCAGTTTGCAATTTAGCACTGTCATTCAGAAATCAATAACTTGATAGTTTGGCCTCATTATTAAATGTATCCATTAGAAGAGCACTGGGTATCGAGAGTACTATCTATACCTACATATAATAAAATAGTAACAAAGAATTTTTGTCCGTTTGACTGTTTCTCTGGATGTATGTTCTGGTTTGGTACAAAAACGTCTGAACGAATTTAGATGAAATTTGGCACACAGATAGTTTTTAACCTGGACTAACATATAGGGTACTTTTAATCCCGGTATTTTCCGATATCCACACGAGCGACATCCAAGGACAAAGGCTAGTTCTAACATACATTTTAAAGTAATAGGAAACTATAATATCTGATAGCAACGTTATTGAATAAACAACACACACGGATGGAGGAATCTTATCTTCACTTATTCAGTGTCCATTAGCAGTTTTACTAGATATAGTGTATACTTCAAAAATCTTGTTCCTAAACGATGCTCCGTTAACTGATAAGGCTGTTTCAACACCTTATGACGTAATGCAGTTCGAAGAAGAAGATATAAACATACCTATATATATATGTATCTTTGTGATTTTTATTTTTCAGGCCATACGTAACTTCAGTAGTATGGATTGTGTGACAGATGATATGGCTAGAAAGGAGGTGACTACTGTGATGACGGCTAATAGAGAAGCGAGGAAAAAGACATGCTGCACGGACCCCTTATAAATTGGAACAAACAAGGGCAGGAGGACGATGACATAGGTGAAGCAAATTTTGTGATTTTTCTAGACTTTGGTAATTGTGAATTTCGCCAAGCCGGTCAATCGTGATGTCATCCTGTCAAAACTTTTCTTTGTAAATCGTGATATTTAGAATGATCAAGCTATCAAGCTTCATCGTGAGCATGCTTTTTTCAGAGGCTCGCCTTTAGTCAGTTTGGGAGCTTTACGAAAACAACGCCATGGGTAAACATTAATTTCATTACATTTTATGTTTTTAATTTAATAATTTTAATTCTAGGTATTTATATTATTTCATTAATTATTTTTATATATATTTATTGTGATTGAAATTTAAATTTTATTTCAAATGTTCAACATAATTAAGATCATAAATGGATTGAAATAAATGATTTGGAATTTGAATTGTAGTTTAGTAACTTAAAGTATTATACTTACATAATTATAAAGTTAAATTAAGATACTCAATGACGCGCGCTTACCACAATATTGGGTGATTAAGAATCCATATACATAATTTTTTAACATTATTCATCTGAATTAGTGACGCAAGCCATCCAAGTACACTTTTACAGGATAACAGATTAGACCACGTTGCATTCCTATTAAATACGTCAATCATTACTCATTGATAAGGAAAAGAGTAAATGATTTATTTAGTGAACCAATTTATAAAGTGTATGCGACCAAATACATAGGTAGGTTCAAAAACATAGGTATATCTACTTGAAATTGGTACGCACGCAACCGCAGTTTCTAATGACAAATCGTATGAGAAAACCCAAGATTTTTAGCCCCTTGACACATTGAAATGTGCAGGAATTAGGTAGGAATAACACACAGAACAGCACACCACACAGCCCATTCCCTCTCAAAGTGAGGAGGCCTGAGTCCCAGCAGTGGGAACATTATAGGCTGATTATGTATGTGTTATGTATGTGTAACACACAGAGATATATTTAGCAAAGTTCAATGCCATAAACGAGGAATGATAAGATAATAGGACAAACTAATAATTCGATAGATGTATAAACAAATATACACTGTACACAAATTGAAACTACCGTTCTACGAGTATCTTTCTTAAGAAGTTTTGAAAGGACCGGGGAATAAGAGTAAGACGGCGATGGGTGAAACTATTTGATTAGAACAGCATCATTATTTGTTTTCATTTAAATAATCGCTTCAAAATTAATCTGGACAAGCTGCCGACAGCTGAAAAGCCCGATGAGATTACTCATCAGCAAAAAATATGCACTTCCTTACAAATTTTCATCACCCCTTTAGTGGGCGAAATATTAACACTTTCGTTAGACAACAAAAAAATAACAAACTTTTACGCATGCATCCAAATAGTCTGTCTACTGCTGGTCTATTCTGTAAAAATCTCACCGTAAAAACTTGGGTGAAGTGAGCTGTCATTCCACCTGATGCTAGGGATTAACACTATTGACAGCTCACTTCAAGTTCACTGCACCTAAGTTTTCACGGTAAGATTTTAACAGAACTGCGGGGTAATTACGTAACACACTAACAGTAGGATTGGGTTTCATTTTGACAGTTCAACAACATTCATTGCGTTATTTCCGTTGTTGAGCAGACCAATTTTCCGAACAATGAAGCAATGGATTAGCAATAGGCTTAAAAATATTTCTTGTAATAGATAGTGTTCACGTAATTAGGGTGCAGATCTGCTGTTGTAAAGGTTTTTTTTTTAACGAATCGGTTTAATGTTTCGTAGGGAAAGTTGTTTAAAATGACGGGTAGAGAATCACCCCTTTGACGGATGCAGGTGGCTAAATCGCTACCCAGTATAAGAAAACCTTTGGTCAACAACATGCTTCTAAAGGCTCCCGCAAAAATGCGCGGCGCGACAGCCCGACGGGACTCTTCTAGAACAATCTCCATAAAGTTTTCATAGAAATTGTTCTACTAAAGCCGAATCGCGCTGTCGCGTCGTGCCTGTTTGCGGGAGTCTTAACTCTTCAGGTTTAGGCTGTGCATTGTCTGTCAGTGAATGAATGAAGTTAAGATTTTTATTAAGTAGATTGCATTTTGATGCCTGTATGTTTTGCAGCATTGATTAAACCTTAAAACGGATATAAGGTAAATACTGTAATTGATTCTCCACACGTAATTCTTATCATTACTTAGCTCTACATTGTTAGCGATTTTATCAGTGACTCATTATTTTGGTGCTAATGATCATTTTGAAGTAATATTTTATCTATATTATTTAAACAACCTAGATCTATTTCGCAATTATTGGGTCAGACTTAATTAGTATCTTTTTTGTTGAATGATCTCCTTTTGTGGTATTTAGGTGCGTCCCTTAAACTTTATTTAAATTGTTCTGATGTTCTATATTAACTTACATGCTGGTCTTCAAGCTGCATAAATCCTAATTTGGAGATCGACATCTTTATATTAAAATCGGTAAAAATAAACATGGTCCAAATATGCAGCCTTGAGGCAGTCGTAGACGAAACGGAGACAAGGACTTCGACAATGTCTTTAAATTGGCAAAAGAACTGGGAATTGAAGGAATCTTAATAATTAGAGAGGTGCTTATATCTTAAAAGTAGGCATGCAGTTGAACTTACGAAAAAGGATCTCATAGTGCTATGTTTGGACTGGTCGAATGTCTGTCCTTGATGCGTCACCTATACATAATATAAATTAAAGTCGGTTTTCGAATCTGTCTGTGTGAACGTGTTGTTCTTCTAAACAACACAACACAACGATTTTGTTGTGGTGTTCACCATCATTTAGAGAATTGATTCCGGAAGGTTTATGTGCATAAATACAGAAATCTCGGTGTTTTGGCAAGTCGTCGTACAAACCGTGCGAAGCAGGGGCGGGCCACTAGTTAGTAATAAATTAGTTTCACATTAAAATGCGAGTTAACAACAGTTATTTTTACTTAATTGACTCATACGAATATCCTCGTTAATTCATGGTTTAGTTTTAGGTACATAAAACCTATTACTGAGTATAATTTTAAAATTGTTAGTGAGTTTCCTCGAGGACACGCGTGGTCTTTAGATACCAATTTATGGTGTTAAATAAATGCATGTAATTTAATAGTTTAATTAATAACATATTGGTTTTAGAACAACCGTATGTATGTGCTTTTGATACGCGGTTTGGTAGGTACCTAGTAAACAAACGGCGTAACCTCTAATGTGAACGACGTTTTATTATAAAATGAAACGTTAACGTTATTTAAGAAAAATAAAGAAATAATTAGTTTCGTGAGCTGGTGATAAAATTATTGTCATGTGCGGGTGGACAGTTTCAAAGATGCAGTCATTGTCCTCACGCAAGTTATGATCGTGTCACGACTCTACAAGTCAATTCAAACTTAGTCACATAAACAATAAGGTTTACAATAAGTTGAGCATGATGTTTAGATAGAGATGTTTGCCTACCGACACGTTCTCCCGCCAAATCACGGAAACCGCGCGAATTTCATTCACAAACCGACATGGACGTTTACAAACATGGCTTCGTCAACGGAAAAAATAGATGGACGGGATGTTCGGCCAGTTAGTTTACAAAATATAGACTAGGGTGGCTGCGAATCCCGTAACACAATAGATGTTAATCAAAACCATATTTTAACTAATCGGTGCGACGGGTTAGGAATATCAACATTAATCTTACGTAATCGGATTAGTATTATGAGTTCGTGTTATGTAACCCTACTTCGGAATATTAATTAGCTTAATCTTAATCTATCTAGAGTTCTTGAAAGTGATAATGCTGCCTTCATAAAGCAAAGCATAAGCTTCATTCATAATATCACGCCTGTAATTCCTTAAGGGTATGTAGAGGTGTACCTATAGTAGGTACAGCCACATTTCGCCAGTTATGTTTAAATCCCATGTAATAGGGGGCGAGCCTATTGCCACCAACCGGGCACACATCCAGACTCCGGGCTACTACTGAGAAATTCCTGATAGAAAAACCCACTGACACTTTGCACGACCTCGGGACCGAATCCCACATGCGCTTGCGAGCACTACATCAACGAGGAAATAGTGGAACTTCTATTTTTATTCCCAGCCATTTCAGCTAAGCACGACATCAATATAATCTAATGAGCAGGAAATACAATCAACATATTTTCAAATCCAACTAACTACAAAATGGAACGAAACGAACTAGGAAGAGCACTAAACATGATGAACATCACAGTTTCTGTATCGAAAGTGAATGAAAGTCGCGTAAATACATCATTTTCATCACGCGACCAATATGGCGGAAGAAGTGCTGGCGCGAAAATGAATCTTTGTTTTTTTTCTTACGGCGTTTATTAGCGCGGGACATTTACCGGCCAGTGTCTGTTACCGCTTGCTGCGTACCATAGAAAAAAAGAAAATAATGTCATGCAACCAGCTGTAATGTAATAATGCGATAGATTGAATAGTGCATGATATGCATCTACGAACTTATTTTGCGCAGTGCGCATGTAACATTTTTTTCTAGCAGGCATGTACCTACTTGGTACATATTATCTGTTTTTCTAAAGTTTTAGGTTAGGGAAATTCGATCTGAATCTGTTTTGGTACATTTTTTTTTCTGTGTGTATTAATTTAAAATGGAGTATTTTAAACATTTAGATAATGCCCTTGTTAGACTGACAAGTGACAACCCCACAGATCACCTCCTTAATCAACACTTCATCAGTGTTACCAATTATCACAACACTAACGAATTTGAAAATACCTACATTACAAATAGTGCAACAACCTTTTTTCTCGTGTAATTGAGTTTTATAAGTCGCGTGTGATGGTCGCTGATTGATAATTTAGAGATTATTTACATAACTTGAACGACTTCTACTTCTGTTTTCATTATGTTTCAAAATTACTAATATTTTTCCCGCCCATTTTTGACACCCAAACTTTTTTCTGTCCAGTGCAAGTAACAGATAACCTCACGGTCTATTTAAAAAAAATACTCGTACCATAAACAAAATAGTAAGGATACAAGACCTCTTCCGATCACATCTATCGTATTTGGCCACATTATTTGTTTGAGTCGGTATCTCTTCTTGGGTGTCAATATTGTCAGAGCGGGCATTGACCCCGGTGCATCGCACGTGATCCGAATCTCTCATACTTTATACGTACTATTTGTAATTTTTCTGTTGTAATGTAACGGAGTTTTTGATGGATCTTTTTAAATTCTCGGTAAAGGCTGCAAACAGGTGCGACGCGACGCTTGTACAACAATTTCCATGAAGTTTTCATAGAATTTTTTCTACTAGAGTCGCGTCGCGCTCTCGAGCCGCGTCTATTTGCGGCAATTAGGCGAAAATGTCTGATGGGCATCTACGAGTATTGGCTTTGGGCTGTAAATTTGCAGAGCCATTTTAGAGAATGGAGAACTTTCCGTTATTGTAGAAAACCTTTTATTCCCTTTACTTTTGAAGTAAAAGTTCTTAGGCGGCGCGGCGCGGCGGTACGATAATTCGCCGAGAATTATTGAGAGTGAAATTTCAAGGACACGTCACGTTTAGGCACATTTCGTTACATGAGAAAGAAGAAAGATATAACTCTCTCTGTCTCTCACACTGAATCTCTCTTATTCTTTATTTAATAAGAAGTTTCACTTCTATCACGTGTATGTACACTCCATTCACAGTTATTTTACCTCTGACTTTCCTTCACTGTCAATATCACAGTGTTCTTTAATCTCGTGACAATAAGGTTGCTATTGGGCTGCTGCAACTTTTTAAGTCTGTCAAAATTACAGTGCTCCTTATTTTAGTTGTAATAAGGTTGCTGTTGGGTTGCAGCTGTCAAAGGTAAAATAACTGTGAAAAGACTTTACGGTAGCGCACGCGCAATTTATTTTGTCTATAGGAACTTAGGCGTCAATTCTAGCTTAAATTTCGTTTCTAGCTTGAAGCTTCGCAGGGTGGCTGGTAGCAGCTGGATGAGAGCTGCCCAGAACCGAGTTGAATGGCGTGCAATTGGAGAGGCCTATGTCCAGCAGAGGACTGCTGTAAGTTGATGATACTACGGATGCAGAATTCTGCAAATCTAAAGAAAAGTAGTGACAAAGAAAAACTTAAACTGGATTTGATTGGAGTAGCCAGTAGGTAGGTATTTTTAATTTTTCAAGTGCACAGACAGGCTGAACGAACTCATTGCAAAATAATTAAATTCAATTCGAGTCACTGTTTCAATATTTGATGATTATAATTCATTTGTATTTATTGTAACTATCCGGCTGGTATCTTGCTTAAAATTCAGAAGTTATTCACCCCTGGCAAGAAAAGATAAGGATTCGATATAGTCTATGGGTCTTAAATGAAAATGCTCTATGATTATAAGTACCTATCTTCTACCCTTTTCGAAGAACAAAGGATGAATCTAGGTTATTTCAAGAAGATATGGCGATATTGCTTTTTCTGTAGTCCTGACCACCGCTACCGGTAGCTTGATCGATTGTTTCGATGTCATTATCATCAGCCTACAGCAGTCCACTGCTGGACATAGGTCTCTCCAATTGCACGCCATTCAGCTCAATTCTCGGCAACTCACATCCAGCTGCTACTACCCACCCTGCGAAGATCGTCGCTCCACCTAGCCTAAGGGCGTCCTACCTTTAAGTTAGCCGATTTTTTCCACGATGATATGATGTCGATAGATCCTTATTTTGTAGTTCTAATAATCAAAATAAGTATCAAATCAAATCAAAAAAAACTTGAGAGGTGTCAAGGGACACCCGGATGGAACGAAGTTCCTTTCGATTAATTAGTGAAGGAATTGTTGATGTTCTTGTTGTTGTTTGATTGTTGTTTGTTGTTGTTGTTGTTGTTGTTGTTGATTGTTGTTGTTGCGAAATAGAAATGAAAATATCTGGCTTGCTTTCTATAAGAGAGAGAGAGACAGACAGAGAAACATGCGACGCCGCACAGCTTACAATAGCTTACTATAGCAAAAAGTGTCGTGACAACTT
Source organism: Griposia aprilina (assembly GCA_916610205.1). Classification (NCBI taxonomy): domain Eukaryota; kingdom Metazoa; phylum Arthropoda; class Insecta; order Lepidoptera; family Noctuidae; genus Griposia; species Griposia aprilina. The sequence continues at coordinate 12,857,657 of OU744304.1, read as the reverse complement.
TTCGTAAGAATTTTTTCCGTCTAGCCCCCTTTCACAACGCGCGATAAGGAACTTCGTTCCAATATTTTATTTCACAAAAACCTACACGGGCACTTATGAAACGTCAGAAGCTAGGTGCACGGTTCCAATTGGTTGTTTCCTATGGAGAAGGGCTAATTGGCTTTTACAATGTTTTCAAATTACAGTCGGAGGACAGTGTAGGCCTGTCATGAAGGTACTTAACAAAATAAAAAATGGTCGACAAATCCCCAGTCTACAAGTTAGGCCTACAACGTTCTCACATTCACAAAATTTATGAGAATCTATATAAATTATAATGAAATGATTACCATTACAACTGTAACAAATCTGAATTAATATCCGGCCTAACAAGGCTTTAATTAGTAAAGAGCTGAAATTTGAATTGTAGGTATATACATATAATACCAAATAATGAGAAGATTTGAATGTCAAAGAAGTATGTAAAAAAACATCGTTTTTGGGAGCAGTTAATAGACATTTACATAGTGATGCCGTTAATGAGGTAGCAGAGAAGCCACATATGCAGAAGGAATTATTGCCAAACTTCCTAGTTTATAACATAGTCTTTAAGTCAAAGTCAAAGTCAAATCGTTTATTTCAAATAGGCACATAAAAAGGCACTTTTGAACGTCAAAATTTACAAAAAATAGAATTGATTCTAGTTGCCCCTTCCAAAAGGTAGTTTCGTATGGAGAAGAATGGGCAAGAAACTCCACCGTTACTCTTTTAAAAATGTTTTACATTATTATGTTGTACCTAGAATAAAATTACTATACCACAATAGGTAAAAATAATTAAATATAACGCATGACAGGTAAATTAATTATGAGATGGTACATGGTGCTCACATAATTATTTACAAATATTGAGAAGTAGATGATTTTTCAAAAAAAAAAAAAAAAACAAATAATCATTTAGTGTGTGAGTTAAAGTAGTTACATAATGTAAAAAACAATGTCATAAAAATTATAAATTATACAATTAAATTAGCAACCAGTTTGATTTTGTCTAGACTCTAGATTGTCCTATGGAGCAAGACCAGCATGTTTCCAAGCATTCTTATCTAGGATATTAATTATAATTATATATTTAATCTTATAATCTGCTTTTGTGTGATCACCACCCTTACAAAAATCATTGTAATACTTACTTTTAAACCATAGTGTACTCTTCCGAGTAGGTAACCTACCTAGTCTTTATTCAGCTGAAATCATACACTGAATTACGTAAATTTATGAAACTGAATAAATTACGTAAATGATTGCTTTGAAAAACCATAAATAAAATTGCATTCTGGAACGCGACTGTCATCTGACTAAACCCGAATAATCTCGATTCAAAGCAGAAAGCACAGAATCTCTAATAAAATCTAGCGTTCGAGATTCGAAATACTTATATGAACATCGGAAAATGGCTCTAATGCCCGAGATGCCTACACGAGGCTAGTTTTTCAAAGCTAGGATAGCAAGCAAGAACCTCGGTATACTATCCTGACATGGCTCATGCTCGTGCTGTTTACATGATGCCAGATAATTTTAAGCCAGTACAGTACAACATGTGGTTGCGGTCAGAAAAACAAAACTCGTAGTCACTGCACACTGCCAATCGAATACTAGCTTCGCCGGCCATATGCAGCTAGTGCACTATCCAGAATAGTAAAATCAGTATTGGGGCTAGCTCAAAAAATAGAACTCCATCCTTTTAAATTATCCTAGCTTGAGACGCTAGCTTACTAGCTTTCTCAATAGCTTACTAGCCTAGAAATGAAGCTAATTCTGTACACACGAAGCCAGAGTTAATAGCTTGCTAGCTTACAATCCTGGCTTGAGAAACTAGCCTCGTGTAACTCGGGCATAAGACAGAATACGCAAGAGCTCCGCCAGAATTCCGTATCAACTGCACGAAAATGACATTGAATAGCGTGCAAAGGCCGTGAAATTTTATAATATTCATACAGTATGTTACGAGATAAAGCACGTTAAGGCGGAACCTTGAGGGTAGCCCGCGAAATTCAAATTTTCTTACGTTTTTTGCAATTTGCCAGGTCACTGTCAGGTTGTATTTTGATTAAAATATGATTCGCGACCGTAACAAATGTGGCATTACAGAACTATTATCATTAGAATCAGCAATACATCTCTCTAACTTCATATTACTGTATTGAATGACTATTTCATGAAATCATGACATTTGACGCCAATTCTAATGATTATAATTCTTTAAAGCCATTTGTGTTACGGTCGCGAATCATATGTTAATCAAAATACACCCTGACCTGCAAATTGCAAAAAACGTAACAAAATTTGAATTTCGCGGGCTACCTTAATGCATCCCCCTTAAGGGGAAAAGCGCCAGGTTGCCCGTGAACTTCAAATGTTCTTTACGTCTTTCTTTACGTCCCGGCTGTCATTAGTGGATCTTTGACAGTCATTACGAGCAGTCAGAAGACCGAAAGTCTGACAACCAGACTTACCGAGGCTTATCGTGTGACTTGGTTGTGGAGGTCAGATTGGCAGTCGCTCCCTGTAAAATACTGGTTAGACTAGAAGCCGACCCCAAAATAGTTAGGAAAAGGCTTTAGGCAGATTGAGTTTCACGAAAATGACACTGAAGCGTTCAGAGGCCGTGAAATCTTATACTTAATATTAATACAGTAAGAATATTACGAGATAAACAAGAGATGACGCTGCGCAGTTTTATTCGTCATAATTACGACACTTGTTCAAACATAGCGGGCAGAGAACATCTGTTGTGCTAACTTGTTTTGATTGTTATTGAATAGTAATCGATACATTCACCTCATATATACCGCTTTTTATTAATAATAAAATGCACATGTTTGACGAGAAAATTGTGCAAAAGTTGTGAGCGGAAAATTGTGAATAATAGGTCTTTACCTATGAAATTGCCGTTTTGTATGAAAAAATTTAAACGAATTTTTTTCATGAATTTTTTATTTGTATTAATCGAAGTAATCACCCATGCAATCAATGCATCTTTGCCATCGCAGTGGCAGTTTATTGATGCCCTTCTTAAAGAAATCAGCTGGACGGGAGGCAACAAATTCTTCAAAGGCATTTTGTACTGCCTCTCGGGTATTAAATTTTTTTCCCGCCAAGAAGTTATCCAAATTCTGGAAAAAGTAGTAGTCTGTAGGCGCAAGGTCTGGTGAGTAGGGCGGATGACGGAGACCTTCCAACCCCAGTTCTTGCAACTTGGAGACCGTCTGCTGTGCAGTATGAGGTCGCGCGTTGTCGTGCAGGAGCAGCGGAGACGAGCGATTGACCAATGCTGGTTGGAGATGCGCCAGCTTCTCCATCATTGTGTTCAGTTCTTCACAGTACACATCTGCAGTAATGCTCACCCCGTTTGGTAAGAAGCTGTGATGAATCACACCGGCGCTAGACCACCAAACAGTGACCATCACTTTTCTAGGGGTAAGTTTTCGTTTAGGGCATTGTTTAGGTGCTGAACCAGGATCCAACCAACTTGCTGAGCGCTTACGGTTATCAAACAGAATCCATTTTTCATCGCAGGTAACAATGCGGTTCAAAATTCCTTCATTTGTGTGTCTGTTGAGCAGTGCAAGGCACGTCTCGACGCGTACTTCGCGCTGGCGATCATTGAGTTCGTGGGGCACCCATTTGTCAAGCTTTTTTACCTTGCCAATTTGACGCAAATGGACCAATATTGTTTTGACGCTAACGTCGAAAGCTGCTGCTAATTCAGCCGTAGATTGTGTATCATCAGCTTCCACAATCGCCTTTAATTCGTCATTGTCGACCAAAGTCTTCGGACGACCGCGAGGTTCATTTTTCAGGTCGAAATTTCCAGAACGGAAGCGAGCAAACCAATAACAGGTGGTGCGTTGGTTTGTAGTGTTAGCTCCGTAAACGTCGTTGATGTTGCGTGCCGCTTGTGCCGCGTTGCTGCCACGACGGTACTCATATTCCATAATTACTCGAATTTTTAACGTATCCATGATGACGAAAAAGATTGAAATGCGATGAAAATGTAACACTAATCAATAAGAAATGACTACTTTTAGAAAAAAAAAACCATGTTTTTAAAATAAAATTAATTTGAAATTAGAATTCTTAGCCAAACAAAAATTATTTTGATTTGAAATGGCCAGTACTGCAGAACGGCAATTTCATAGGTAAAGACCTAATATAAGAAAATTTGTAGGTAGGTATAGGATATTATTTTGAGACATTTTCATCAGACGATTTTTAGTCACGTACGCTGTTTAGTCGAATTTTTATTTATATTCTTCTAAGATATATTTGGGTTTCTTTCTATAGAGGAGAGATATTGGAACATCGCAGATGATTGTGGGCTGTTAATAGTCATCCGGCAGCCCAAAGCCTGAAGCCTAAAAAAAGTCGGTCACTTAAATCCTCCCCGCAATATGTTTTAAAACTAGATCAGCGGGGTAATTGCATAACACGCTAACAGTAGGAATGGCTTTCATTTTGACAGTTCAACAATATTCATTGCATTATTTACGTTGTTGAGCAGACACATTTTTCGAACATATGAAGCAATGGATTAGGCTTCAAAATTATTCAGATTGTGACTGATAGTGTGTTATGCAATTAGGATGAAGGTCGTTGTTTTCTATCCGATTACTCTGAGAAGAAACAAACTCAGAGGTCACAGTCTCTTTTAAAGTAGAGACATAGTTTTGGTGATGTCATATGACCTCTCCCGCTCTGGGCGGAGCAGAAGGGCGTGTCAGACTCTTACTGACTAAAACCCACCCGTGTTCCTTCAGTTGCCTGTGCGCCAAGGCCACGGTAACTCTTTCGAACAATCCGCGACCCCGGCAGGCATCGGCCCTATCGGACCCCGTCAATGATGCTGACATCTCTTTGAGGCGCGCGTGGAACACAACGCGCCGTCGACCCGGGCCTGGTCCTTACCGGACGGCGAGCTGCTAGGTTCGAACCCTGACACACGCTTTACTTTGTGTAAATTATGTCATCACCACTGATCTCAAAAACGGTGAAGTAAAACATCGTGAGGAAACCGGCATGTCCTAGAATCAAAAATTCGAAGACATGTGACATCTACCAACCCGCACTGGGCCCGCGAGGTGGATTTGGGCCCACTCCCTCACAGAATTAGAGAGAGGAGGCCTGTGTCCCAGCCGTGGAAACATTATAGGCTAATTATGCATAAAATATTAGGACTATGTAAACCGATATTAATTAGTGGATTTTTGCAGAAACCTCTTGTGTCTTCTATGAATTAATAAGTGAATATTTAAGATCATCAATGAAAACATCAAGAAAGAAAAGAAGATCATCCAAGAGTCCAAGAAATAACTCATCATCAGAAACTTTCACTCTTCCATAAAAAAAGTTCTTTATACCTACTTAAGTTTATTAGATCTCGTTATTGTCACTTTCCTTCTAGTTGAAAATAATCATGTTATATATTATAATAAACGTATATACGTTTCTTCGCACGGAGGCGCATTGTTCGACAAATTGTCATGAGCGAGTAAATGACCGATGCCAGACAGACAGACTATGTGTAATAAAGTTGCGTACCACATAATCTGAATATATTTCTAGAAGTCGCGGTGGTGGAAATTCTGTGGATCTTTATGACGTGTCTAGACACAGGCACGAGAATAGGGACCATTAATTTAACAAGGCTTTATGGTTTCAAGGTTTTTGACTCCTGTTTCTGCAAATTACGAGATGAATAAGAAATTGACCAAAAATAAAGAAAGAAAGAAAAATATTTATTTGGAACACGCACAGGAAATACAAAGTGTAAAAAATTAAATAAAATAAAAAAAAGGATTTAAAACTAACAAAATTAACAATAAAAAAAACAAATAGAATATTGGAAACATTTTGAATTGCGGGGTAGGTATGTACAAATGTCAAAAAAAGCCAGATCATTCGATCTATTCTTTAAAAATCTCACCGTGAAAAGTTAGGGAAGTGGGCTTGATATGAGCTGTCAAATGTTAGTCTCTAGATCATGGTGGAATGACAGCTCAATTCAAACTCACTTCTACTATGTTTTTACGGTAAGATTTATACAAAATAGACAGCGGCATGGGTCAAATGCCAAAGGGTGCTGAAGTATGAATCTCGATTATTCTCGATTCAAAAGAACTTAGATTTCAGTAGAGGTTTTGAAATCGAGATAGGCATTATGAATTCTGCATTTGAATGCAATGATGAGAACTGCAGGGTAATTGTGTAACACACTAATAGTGGGAATGGCTTTCAATGTGACAGTTCAACAACATTCATTGCGTTATTTACGTTGTTGAGCAGACACACACATTTTTCGAACATATGAAGCAATGGATTAGCAATATCCTTCAAAATGTTTAAGATTCTGATTAATAATAGTGTGTTACGAAAAAAGGGTGCAGTCTTTAAAAAAACTCTTCCAATATTAATGCCATATCTATACCATACCTTACTTATAGTTCTGTGGTTCGATCGTCTGTTGTGGTTGAACTCGAAAACTGCTGCACTTGTTGTGACCAACTATTTGAGTATTGTTTTAACATTATGAATAAATATTCTGAAGTAGCAGACAAAGGTTGTCGTCCAATAAACTTTTCTTTTGTGCTTTTTTATATGGAATTTGTGTTATTAGCAATGGTTTTTGTCCACTAGGCTTTGGCCGTGGGGACACATGACTTAATATCACGCTTGTATTCCCCGAAAGGGTTAGGCAGAGGTGTACCTAAAGTACACTCATATTTCGCCAGTTACGTTTAATTCCCTTGTAATAGGGGGCGACCCTATTGCCTATTTCAGACACAAATCTACATGGTCTTCACATGATCTGACCAAGATTATGTCTGGACTTTAAAAGAGACTGTGACCTCTGAGTTTGTTTCGGCCTTTCTTCTCAGAGTAGTCAGATACGAAACGCCGACCTCATCTAGTTTTTAAAATATGATTGACGTGTAAAAGTGTTTGTACAAACCTACTTACAGAAATAAAATCATTTATCATTTATCGTTTGCCATCAACCGGGCACCGATCCAGACTCAGGGCTGCTGCTGAGAAATTCCTGATGGAAAAACCCAATAACACTTTGCACGCCATGGAAATCGAACCCACGACTTCATGCTGTACCTAGATATATACATAAAGCAGTACTAGTTATCAAAATGGTAATATCTTTCGTTGTTTTCGAAAAATATTGTATGATTACAAACTGATGACTTTTTTTTTTAACTAATTTATTACTAAACTATTACAAATTCTCGATTTATTTTTATGCCTGTATTTTTATAAAAAATATTTTTATCGCAGCAAGATAAAAATACCGCATAATTTTATCCCAGACCACATTTTAGGTATTTATAATGATAATAGAGCGATTCTCGTGGGAGCTTCCGGACGTCACAGCTCGATCCGATAGAGAACGTGTATTGTCCACTAGAACTTTCAGAATAGGGATTTTGTTTACTAGAGTTCCTTAGTCTTTGGTAGATCAAATCAAATCAAATCAAAATATTTTATTTCACATAAACCAACATGGGCACTTATGAAACGTCAGAAGCTAGGTGCACGGTTCCAATTGGTTGTTTCCTATGGATGTCACATGTCCTCGATTTTTGGTTCTAAGACATGCCGGTTTTCGCACTGGGCCCGCGTGGTGGGTTAGGTGCGGCCCACTCCCTTTCACCGAGAGGCGGCCTGTGTCCCAGGTCCCAGCATTGGGAACATTATAGCCTGATTATGCTATGCTATGCTTGGTCTTTGCCCGAGGTTCAGACGTCCAAACTCAAGGTTTGCCAAAGAGCGATGGAACGCATTAAAAAAATTAAACTTACCGATCGTGTTAGCAACACCATAATACGTTCGACATGCATCGCCGATGTCAGTGATAAGTCTGCGAGGCAGAAATGGGACTGGGCAGGTCACACTTACAGGATGCATCAGGATAGATGGGCCAGGATCGTCATACAGCTGTGGGTGCCTGAAGATGGGCGTCGACACTGATAAAATTGGAAAGCTGTGTGGCCTGTGGGGGCGACCTTTGCGCATGAATGGGACCACATTCTACTTATAATAATACAATATAATTTATATAAATAAAAAAATATATAATATATTTATATAAATGACTGCTTCGTTGGTCCAGTGGTCGCAAGCGCTACTGCTGAGCATGAGGTCCTGGGTTCGATTCCCGGGTCGAGTAAAGTGTTATTGGGTTTTTGTATCTGGAATTTCTCGGTAGCAGCCCGGAGTCTGGATTTGTGCCCGGTTGATGGCAATAGGCTCGCCCCCTACTACATGGGACTTAAACATAACTGGCGAAATGTGGGTGTGCTATAGGTACACCTCTGCCTAACCCTTCGGGGAATACAGGCGTGATGTTATGTATGTATGTATGTATAAATAAAAATCAATTGGCAAAACTGTTTGTCCGCGCATCACTTCAAGGCGGCTGCACCTATTTGGCGAATTCGTTTTTTGTTGTATTTTTAATTGTCAGGACAAGGTGTGTACGATATAAAATATTTGATAAATCGTACGGAAAAGTAAAAGTTTGTATGAAGTTTGAAATTTTGTATGGAAGTTCGTAATTTTTGACGATGCGAATTCCCATCGGGCGCACGGCTTGTATAATATAATATTATAATAAACACAAAGGTACCGCATGTCGCGCGACGAGCGGTGCCTTTGTGCCGCGCTGTCGCGTCGCGCCTGTTTGCAAGAGTCTTTTCTCTTTAATTAGTTTATTTTAGTTTCTGTATAAAATCTTTAGGGTGCCTAAAACCATTTGTATAGTTTGTGTATGTGTGCGTATTCGTTTGTGTGCGTGTATATGTCTGTATTCGTGTGTGTATGTAAGGGTGTGTGTGTGAGGGTGTGTGTGTGTGTAATGGGTGTGTGTACGTGTGTTTCTTTGTGTGTGTTTCTTTTTTTTTGTGTTGTGTTGTAAGGTCGGTGTATTCTAGGATGTGTCGGACTTAACGGAATTAACTTCTTTACCTTAATTACACCCTACATCGCAATATTTATCACCATCAAAACCACCTCAGTAAAGTATGAGTCGGACTCACACACAAAGGGTTCCGTACCACCGTACAATATTTAACTCTACATATTTCTTTAACACGTTTTTTGTATGAGGAGGGTCCTTTAATTTCTTTTATTCATTATTGTTATACAGGTCATAGTATTACAAACTCTGTGAAAATTTCAAGTGTCTTCCTATTATAGTTTAAAAGAAACAGCCCTGTGACAGACGGATGGACGGACAGCGGAGCCTTAGTAATAGGGTCCCGTTGGCACCCTTTGATACTGAACCCTAAAAATTAGATAATACCTGACTATTTTGTTTAACGAACCATTCAAGAAGGTTCACATTATAATTAGCAAATCATCTCGTATGCTTAGAAATTGCAGACATACGATGTTGAATAGTAACGACGTATCTATTTATTATAAATTAAAGTCGTTTTTCGTATCTGTCTGTGTGACCGCATTGATCTTCAAAACTATGCAACGAATTTTGATACGGTTTTCAGCATCATTTAGAAAATTTATTCCGAAAGGTTTATTTGTATAATACAATAATGGATGAATGAAAGGCGACTAACAAACGGTATTTACAAGGAAGATGTGAGTGGAAACGCCGGGAGGGGACGCCCTAGGAGGATATAAATAGTGAAAGGAGTATGTAAGGATCGTAGCAGGTGGCGTTCTGTAGTTTCTGCCTACCCCCATGGAGAGAAGGCGGCGGGGGGGGGGGGGGGGTGGATTATTTTATTTATTTATTTAACCATTTATGTACACACATATATAAACAGACAAGAAGAAAGGAACAGAAAAATAGGTACAAAGGTGATGCTTAATTCTAAAGAAATCTCTTCCAGCAAACCTGCGATAGGAGAGTATATTACAGAGATGAAGACAACGTGTGTAAGAGTAGAAGGGAAAATAAAATACATAAAATCTAAAATATTTTTTTATTTTTATTGGATCTATGTCGCCAACTATGCTCCACCTCCTATCTTGCCCCCTGTGTCCCAAAACATGCTGTCAAAGTGACGTCTGCGCAGCCACCGACGACACTGTGGAAGTGGCGAAGTTTTTGGCCCACAAGATCTAAAATCCAGTCGTGCCAGCAACTCGAAGAAGAAGAAGAAGAATAATTTTTTGTTAGTTTTAGGTTTCTGCTGCACACGTCAACGCCGGCTGTCGTCGAAAACCAGCGTTGGGGCCCTGTCTTGCATAGGGTCGTAGCATTATGCTGAGCGATTGCCGTTTTGCGTGGATGTGACGCATATTTTCTCCCATATCGTTCTTTTTTGTATTTGTTGTTTGGCTTTGCGTCATGTTTACCGCAAATAAACGTATTTTCTTTCTTTCTTTCTAAGAATAAGTACATTATAATATTAAATTTCTTCTTCTTCTTCAAATAAAAAACAACAACACAAAAACAAACATAACGAACAACAAAAAACAAACAAAATAACACACACACACACACTAATATTAAACTAACATATTCCCCTTTGTTGTTAGAGTTGCTTAGAGTTAAATAAATAACGATTAGCGACTGTTTAACCATTCATTTTTGACGTTTAAACGTCTCTTAAATTTATTCACCGTTTATAAATAAACCCCATAAGAGAGAAATCTCGATGTTTTGTCGTAAAAACCGTGCGAGGCAGGGGCCTGTCGCTAGTGTTAAGATAATACGTTCACGAAACCTTATGAAACGTTTAAACTAAATAATTATAATAATACATTGCGCTTGGTATGCATTTGCATATTTATTAATTAAGATTTAGAGTTGCTAGATGCGGCTTATCGGCTCAGGCAATGTCTGTGGCCTTTGCATTCAATGTCATAGTCAAGTTGCACATTGAGTCATTTGGATGATGAAATATTATTTTATTGTTATCACTCGCTATAGGGATGGAGCAAGTTAGGTTTTTTTTTTGGGAGCTTCCATTCAAATGTTACCTCAGTCAGTACCTATGTAGTTATATGAACGTACACTAACATTATAAGCCTACTTTCAATGGTCAAATGCAATAAGATTTGGACAGAAAAGTTGTATTTTACTTATTTCTTATTTAATAGAGTAAAACAACTGCATATATCTACTTACATATGTAACATTAGCTTAAAACTGTATCTAGGTACTATTTCTAGGTTGGCGGTGTTTTGTTAGATGTTTTAGTTATGTGTGTAGTTCCAACTAATTTCTTTTGCGGTCCAAGAGTCTGTTAGCCACTTCCAAATTCTCTACATCTTCGTCGTGCTCATAGCCCGTTAAGTAGTAACAAGGTCTTATCATAGAATTACATTTGAGGCTCATCTCGCGCTCTTACGAAACACAGTGTCATGTCGTTACGTCATGACCTCTTTAGTTGCAAATCATTATAATTTCACGCCTAAATTCTTTTAACTAACACGTTGGCAAACTTTTTTATATTAGTTACGGACCTAATATTTTTATTGTGGCAAGTTCCGCTGCTTTATTTTATGTGGCAACATCGCTGGTGTTTGAGTTTGGTGTGTTTTGACGTAAGGTTTTGGCGCCAAAATATTGTGTCTCAGCAATTACATAATTCGGTGGTGGTTGACTGACATGGCAGTATATTGATAAACATACATTTATGCACACACATACATTTAAAATACATATATTCTTAATTACAGTTAGGATACAACGTTAAGAAGGTAAATTGCATTATTTCTAGCTCAGAACATATATATTATGTAAAATAAAAAAAATCGGAACGTCTTAAAAAAGGTTGCATTCAATTAATACTAAAAAACACTGTAAAAACTAGCTACAGCCATTTTCTAAGTAGAATAAATAGATTAACAAAAAAAAACAAAAAAAAACGTGAAAAATAACTTTAATTTCGGAAGTCGGTGTCTTTAGTTTTGTATTTTCGTTTTTGGCCACCGACTTCCGAAATTAAAGTTATTTTTCACGTTTTTTTTTGTGTTTTTCTTGGAAGTCGGTTGTTTTTTTTTGTAAAAAAGTTTTTATTTTTCACTTTTTAGTTTTATTAACTACCCCACACAAGTTCGTGTACCACTACTTGATATGTTTTTAATTCTTTTTTTTTTTTTATCATTTCCTGTCACTGTTATTTAACAGTGACAGCTTAGGAAATTATTAACACATCATCAATATAAACTAAGCGGTAAAAATACACAGTATTAAGGATAACTCAAAAACTGCGGGTCAGAACTTAATCAAATTATATATGGGACCACATGTGAAGCACCAGCTTTCAAATAAATAAAAAATCATTTAAATCGGTTCACCTAGAAAAAAGTTCTAAGCTAAAACACATTAAAAAAAAACATACAGTCGAATTGAGAACCTCCTCTTTTTTTGAAGTCGGTTAAAAAGAAAAACTTAATGGCATAGTGAATTATTTTCACCAAGAATGGCCAGTAATGGTGCTTTTTTAAAAGAAGTCTTTCCTTTAAGAGGTTAGATCAAAATAAGACTTCTTTTATTACTTTTTTGAATCAGAATGACATCACAGGTTCCTCCCTATGTAGGAATCATTCATTTAAGTGCACGAGGTCCTGGGTACGATTTCTAGGTTAGGCAACTTGTTATTAGGCTTTTCCATTAAGAATTTCTCAGTAGCAGCTCGGAGTCTGCATTTGTGCCCGGTTGATGGCAATAGACTCGCCCCCTATTACATGGGACTTAAAAAGATAACTGTCGAAATGAGAGTGTACGATAGGTAGGTACACCTCTGCTTAACCATTTAGGGAACAATAGGCGTGAGGTTATGATGTATCTATCACATAATAAATTTACCTGTCATTGCGTTATATTTAATTCTTTTTACCTATTGTGGTATAGTAATTTTATTCTAGGTGCATCATCTGCACTTATAATTAATGTATACATAATAATATTGTAAAACATTTTTAAAAGATTAACGGTAGAGTTTCTTGCCCATTCTTTGCCGTTCGAAACTACCTTTTGGAAGAGGCAACTAGACGGAGAAGAGGTAACTAGATCACTGGGTAACGATGCAGAGGACGAACTGGCTAGAAGAGCATCCAGCGCGTCAGTCTGTGGACCCGAACCCATCGTGCCTATCCCCTTTAACCAGCTACGCAGATGGTTACAGGAGTACACCCATACACAAGCGGAGAGTTGGTGGACCTCGACACCCGGCTGTAGGCAGTCCAGGGAAGCCATGCAATACTTAGATGGCAAGCTTACCAAACGTATATTACGTCTGGACAGAAACGGTCTGCGCCTGGTGACGGGGACCATCACGGGTCACTGCTCGCTAAACAAACACTTCCACACAATAGGTATAACGGACAGCCCTCTGTGCAGGGCCTGCATGGAGGCTGAGGAAATCGTTGCGCATGCACTCTTTGAATGCACAGGCGTCACCCAAATTAGGTCACAAACCCTCGGGGCACCCATATCCTACACAGATGCTCTCAGCAGACCAGGAGATATCAGCAACTCTGGAGGGAGGTGGGCTGGTTGGAATAACCACCGACGGCCGCCATGGCTCACGCACAATGGTCCACATGAAGGACTAAGTGCGGAAACCATAACCCTAAAGAAGAAGAAGAAGAAGAGGCAATTAGTAACAATTCTATTTTTTTTTTGTAAATTTTGACGTTCAAAAGTGCGTTTTATGTGCCTATTTGAAATAAATGATTTGACTTTGATGTTATCCAGCTTGTATTCCCCGAAGCGATGGTAATAATTGGGTGTAGGTAATGTAAATGTAAGTAACGCTTCTTTTTCCCCGGGGATTTTTCCCACTGTACCCTATTCGGTACAGGTCTGTATAATATAGTACGTAGCAGGAAAACGATTTCCCGGGATTAGAAATATTTCAGGTCATCCCTAGGTATATTGGCGTGTGACATATGGCAAATAATTTAATATTTAATGTTTTACACATACACATACAGAAACTCACGCTTTCTTCCCATGGGGGTAGGCAGAAACTACAGAACGCCACCTATCATGATCCTTACATACTCCTATTGCCTCGTTTACGTTCATACATCTGGTCATACACACACGCCGGTTGTAAGTACTACGCACCTGACCTTTCTGAAGAACATCACCAATAAGGTCACTATATGTCTTCCTAGGGCGTCCCCTCCCGGCGTTTCCACTCACATCTGCCTTGTAAATATCTTTTGTTAATCGCCTTTCATTCATCCTCTCAACATGACCAAACCATCTTAGCATACTCAAGCTCAAGCTTACTTAATGTTTTATGTTTGTTTAATATTAATTGCTTTGCATACTATTGTATTGAATGAAGTTCTTCTAACTGGAGAGCCGATGTGCTGCTGGGGAGTTTAGTGCGCCACGTTGTCTCCCCAGCAAGCACTAAGAAGTGGTGAAGGGTGGGCGTTTTGGGGGACTGTCTTATGTAATTTTGACGTTTAAAAAGTGCTGATTCTCAGTCTAGTTTGAATAAATGAATTTTGATTTTGAGAGTTAATCCGTCTCAGCTTGGGCAAAAATACTTTCGTATGTTCGGATGTCCAGCGGATGTCTGTTCAGATCGCATTTCTCAACTGATTCTTGTGAAATTTTGTGAGCAGAGGGCCTAGACAAAGTAACATTCGATTAGCGATGACGCTAGTAGAAAGCCAAAAAATGTATGGGATTGACATAAGCTATCGAAATGTCACGTGATCATAGGTTAACGAATAGAAATTAGCTAGACAATGTTAACATCATTCGATTCTATGAAACGGATCGACAGCGTCGTTTTCGATTCGTATGATGTCAAATACTAGCGTAAGCGGTAGCGATTGTAGAAATAGAATCGCTCCGAAGCGAATGACATTTGTCTAGGCCCTCTTGTTTGATAACTATATGTAACTTTATTGGCGATTCGATTTTTCGAAATTTGTCATAATGGCGAAAATATGGGGGCTAAAAACGTAAAAACAAACAAATTTCAATCATTTCGCGCTCCTTGCGCGCTCTTTTAGTTTGAAGGTGCGCGGTGAACATGTATTCAGATTTAAGCTATGCAAAGCACAGATGCTGTAGCTATGCAGCTACAGCTCACAGAGCCAATTAGATGCTTACTAGTAGGTAATTAGTATAAATTGGTCTCCTAGTAAAAAACCGGCCAAGTGAGAGTCAGACTCGCACACGTAGGATTCCTTACCATAGTCCAATTTAACACTACATATAAAAAAAACACGTTTCATTGTATCTTGTCATTTTTATTAAGTATTTGTTGATAAAGCAGCAATAAAAATACGCACTGTGAAAATTTCAACTGTCTTCATATTACAGTTCATGAGATATAGCCCGCTGACATACGGAAGGATGGGCGGACGGACGGATGGATAGACAGACGGACAAACGGACGGACGGACGGATGAACGGACGGTCAGTAATAGGGTTCCGTTGGCACCCTTTGGGTACGGAACCCTAAAAATCCTCATGTTAGGAACAGTCAGCCTCAAAAAGATGTACACATCGACGAGAATTTATTTGATTGTCTACAATCTTTGTTCCACAATATCATATCAATGTAGCCACAAAACATTAGACATTGATACAGTATTATGGAATACAAATTGTGGACAGTCAATTTTTTTGTCGTGTGTACGCATCTTTTTGAGGCTGACTCTACCTTCTCAATTTGAATTTGACAAAGAATATAATGAGGTTTATCAGATAAAATTATTATAAGCGATAAATGATTGAAAGAGATAATATGATAATGAACCTAACTGATGGCACATTTTACCAAAATGCTATCATATTAAAACACTTAATTACTAAGTAATTACTTCATTGTGTCTAGCGCAATTTGTTACTAAACTAGCAATTAAGTACAATCATAATTAAGTCATATTCATGTAGCTACTTAGATTGACATTAATTGTACTATGATTAGGCTAATGAAGGTGAACTTAGCTTACGTAAGTAATCGAAAAAAAAAAAAACTTCAAACCGAATTCCGGCTATGGCAGCCAATCTCAACGCAGACTACCCTTCGGCGCGGGAGATATTATAGTACACAAGTGTGTGCGCAGACACAGGTGTACTTTCTCTTCCATCTCTGTCATAGTCCGATGGGACGGCAATCCGACACGATCGGAAAGAGATCGGCACAGGACCAACGGCTTAACGTCCTTTCCGAGGCACGGGGGTAGCACACCGCCAACTTTCAAACTCCGGGCTGTTACTGAGAAATTCCTAATGGAAAAAAACCCAATAACACTTTGCCCGACCTAGGAATCGAACACAGAACCCCACGATCAGCAGTCGTAGTCGTACTTATGTAAGGTGATATTGACCGTAATAGATCCACCTACGACGGTGTGAACAGCCGATGTGTTCTGTAAAATCTCACCTTTAAAATTTTGGTGAAATGAGATGTCAATAGTGTCAATTCGGTCTATAGGTAGGTAGCAGACGGAATGACAGCTCATTTCACATAAGTTTTCACCATTCATTTTGACAGTACAACGAAATACATTGCGTCATAAGTTTCAAAAGGGCGTCTGCTTGATAGGAAGAAAAACGCAGTGGATACTGTTGAATTGTCAAAATGAAAGAATCTTGTTACAAAGCTTAAACTACCTTTTTGCAAAGCCGGTAGGCTTAGAAAGAAGTGGCTCTTCAAAGTATCCTTTATCTTAGACCGACCAACCCCTGCTTCACCTAGTTTTTACGATTTGACATCAACATGGAGATTTCTTTATTTAAAAAAGTTTAATATTAATGTATTATACACATAAACCTTCCGGAATAAACACTCTAAATGATGGTGAAAACGGCATCAAAATCGGTTGCGCAGTTTTGTAGAATAACGCTGTCACACAGACAGACATGATAACGACTTTAATTTATAATATACTAGCTAATGCCTGGTATGCGTAGCAAATTAGCAATGTCTTTTAAAACCTTCTCCGGCGTGCACACAACCATTTACCAAAGTTTCATCGCAATCGGTCGGAAGAGAAATTGTTTTTATTTAAAAAAAGACAGATATAGAAGTCTCAGTAAGTTTAGTTGATAAAACTGAAGATGTAATTCTAAACTCTTGATCAAAAGAACCCAATTTTCAGATTGACTAATGACCTGAACAATAAAGGTAGACAGTTGGGTCGAACGGGAAAGCGGAATGCTTATCTGGCGAAGGGCCTAGTAGTTCCCTCCTACTTATCGTGAGGCAACATATTTTTTTTTTTGGTTGTAAGTCATTAAATGACCTCTCCCGCTCTGGGCGGAGCGGAAGGGCGTGTCAGACTCTTACTGACTAAAATCCACCCGTGTTCCTTCAGTTGCCTGTGCGCCAGGGCCACGGTAACTCTTTCGAACAATCCGCGACCCCGGCAGGCATCGGCCCTATCGGACCCCGTCAATTATGCTGACATCAACTTGGGTGATGATTATCTGCAACTCAACTGTGATATTATGATTTTTAATTTAATAATAATTTATAGTGTATGTGGGTGTACTACAGGTACATCTCTCCTAGCCGTCGAGGAGACAGGGCATGATATTATGTAATAATTTATAGTGATGGAATCTTCATTCACAGCAAAATTCTCAACTACCAACGCGTGTGTATGTCTATTTCCAACAAAACTCAGTAACCCGATCGAATTCGGATACTAAACATTCAAACATCCTGTGGTTTATGCATTTCTTTTCAGCTATCACACCGATGTCAGGATATACGAGTATATATATATGTTGCACAGTTGCAGTAGAAACTCATAACCAGTCAAAAGTACTTTTGAGTGTAAGGTCTCGACAATAATACGTTTGACTGAAATTATATTCAAAACTAGTTTTGCCTAATAGCGCTGGTTAGAAGTAGTTTTGACTGACTGATTTCGATAAAAGTAGTTTTGACTGGTTCTCTCAGTCAAATCTGTTAAAAAGTTAAATGGTCGACATAAATTACGAGGAAACGCACACTTTTTTTAACCTAAACACTATTCGTTTTATTAATTTTTTATATGTACTTCTTACATCTTCTTTGCATTAATTATCTAACCTAAACCTTCGTAATAAACGCATTTACAACATATAAAATCTTTTATTACATACTGACTGGTTAAAAGTGATCTTGACCGATGTGCTAGTGGTTAAAAGTAGTTTTGACTAAGAGCGTCAGTCAAAATCACTTTTAACCACATATTGTCAGTGAAAATCACTATTGACTACAGATTTTCAGATAAAACTACTTTTACCGACGTGTTCAGTCAAAATTTTATATATATATATCTTTTTCATGTCATACTTGTTTATGTATTTAAGCATACTTTTAGTCCTTAGGCTGATTATTGCTGGCCAATTATTGTACAAGTTAAAGGCCTCTTCTCTTAAAGAGAAGGCATGAGCATTGAACATCAAGCTTGAGCAAGCAGGCGGATAGGCGATTTCGACTCCAGGTTTCCTTAAAATGTCAGCAATGTGCAAGATAAACTTAGAAATAACATGTAGATTGAGCTCATCCTCCTCCCCAATTTGTATGAGGTCAGTGCAGCATGGTTTCTTGTTCCATACTTCTTTATTAGTCGTAATCTCAATAGACACCTCCTTTTCTAGCCATATCATCTGTCACACAATTCATTCATCGTTTCTTTGGTCTTTCTCTTGGTATATTTATAGCTGTAAAGTTTATTAACCTAGCACATTATTATGATCACAAAGACACTTCCTTTGTAGATAGATACTAGATTTTGAGAGTACGTGAGAGGAATACAATGGAAGATATATTTTTTTGTATACATTTTGGCAATATTGAATATGGCATTCAATAGAGCCAGTTTGATGACGGTGGTATCCACCGACCAATGGATTTTGTGTAAGATGATATGGCTAGATAGGACGGTTTTAATATTGAGATGACGGCTAAGCTGAATATAGAAATGTAAGGTAGAAAAAAAACTGAGGCGATCTTAAATAAATTAGAAAAAAGGCAAGAGGGCGATAATTTTGATGAAGCATTTAGCGAAATACATGAATAGACACAAAGAGAAGACCCATTAAATTTAATTTATAAAAATTTTAGTAGCTGAGGAAAAAGCTACCAAACACGATCCTCTGACGTTTGAAGTTATGGTTTCGCGATAGTTTAGGGAAACCTACTGAAGCCATATGGGTGTTTATAAGTGACTAATGATTGATAGAACTACCGCTACACCACAATTCATATTTATATCATCTTGTGACGCTATTAGTTCGAGATTGACAGACTTTTACCTGTAATTTTGTAAAGTCATTTGCTTAGATTTTCCCCGACTACTTGCATAATTGCATAATCGATACAGGCCTTCTCTCTTCGAGAGGGAGTGAGCTGTAATCCACCACGCGGGCCTAGTGGGGGTTGGTAGATGTCACATGTCTTCAAATTTTTGGTTCTAGGCCATGCCTGTTTCCTCACAATATTTCACCGTTTTGAGAGCAGTGCTGATGAAATTATTTACATAAAGTAAAGGGCCTGCCTGGGTTCGAACCCACGACCTACAAATCGTAAGTCTGGGCCATTACCACTGGGTCATTACTGCCTGACTACTTTTATAATCGATTCAGTTCCCCATTTTAACGTGCAGAACAGCTCGTGGTATAACTATTAACCAGTCGACAAATTAGTGCGAGGCGGACTGCCTACCCAACTTCCTAATTGGGTAAGACACTATCAGCCAGTATCTCAATCACTTTGAAAGATATTGCATATCCATATTGGATATCCATTGCTTCATTTGTTCGAAAAAATTGTCTGCTCAACAACGTAAATAACGCAATGAATGTTGTTGAACGGTCAAAATGAAAGCCATTCCTACAGTCTAATGTGTTACGAAATTACACCGCTGGTTGAGTTGAGAGCAATTGACAAACGACAAGTAGCTATCGCTTTCAAAGCGTTTCGTATTTTTACAGCGACTTTCAACAGAGGGCCTAGACAAAGTAACATTCGATTAGCGATAACGCTATTAGAAAAGTTAAAATGTATGGGGTTGACATAAGCTATCGAAATGTCACGTGATCATAGGTCAACGAATAAAAATTAGCTAGACAATGTTAACAACATTCGATTAAGAAATGAATCGACAGCGTCGAAAGATTAGGTACTTCCACAGAGATGCATAGCCAAGACACACTTTTTGACGAGCGTTATCGCTAGTTTTTGGAATCCTTAGCGAAAGCGACAGCGATTGTAGAAATAGAATCGCTCCGAAGCGATTGCCATTTGTCTAGGCCCTCAGGATTGACAGCTATACGAGTTTTCGGTAGCTAAATGTCAATCTATTACATTTTTGACTTTTCCATCATCGTTATCGCCGATAGCATGTCGCTTATCTAAGCTCTAGGGGCGAATATTTAAGCACCGCCGTTCGTAATGCATCCTATATCTTTATCATCAAAGACGCATCAACAGATTGAAGACGGGACATATTTAACCTCTTAATTTTGTCAGGAGCCTAAGAAAAGTGGCCAAAGCCAACTTGATTACATCAACAACATATATGCGTCTTTTGATAGGGTTAAGGTGGCTATTGAATCGTTCCTTGATCAGACGGTAGTTTCTATAACGTTTTGGGCATCTTGCCAACCTGTCAGATGTGTCGTAGAGTTTTTTATGTACTCATCTGTATGGTGTTTTCTTGGCTGTTTCATTTACAATTGTAATGATTGTAATTCTAGATTTAAGTGTCAGAGTAGTCGGCTCTTACTTCACATCGTATTTGTTGTCATGAACAGGATGGATTTTAACGTTTAGGTAACATTTTTAGACCTACCTACATAATTATTTATCATACAATTTAAACCTCAACTAGAAACCTTTTATTTTTGTCTTGCCAGTAGATATTTATGGTTCATCCCATCGGAAACTGGCAATACCATGGCAACCATAAGTAAAACCAACTAACCATACCATACACACAGTAGCGGCGCAATGGACGGAACCTCCAAAATGTGTCGTAGGTACGCATGTGCGCGAAAGCGGCCGGATGTCTGCGCGTACCGCTCTGCGTTCGCGCATCGCTAATGCACTGTCAAACTTTTCTCTAGAGGAATTTTCGAACGATTGATACTCGAGTCTGATCGATTGTAGGATCGATAAACAGTTAAGAGTTCAGAGCATTTATGGTTTTTGTCGTTCTTTACATGGATTTAAAAGTGAGCGATTTTTAAAGATAAAATAGAATAGAATTCTTTTTATTAGGTACACATGACATGTTACATGTACAATTGTACATGTGAGTGTTTATTGTGTTTGTGTATTATGTATGTGTGTTTTTAGCTTCTTTGTCATGTTTTTTTTTCTTTATTTTGTCTTTGTTATATTTCTTTATTGTGTTCTTTAAGTATGTGTAGATATCATATTCTCTATACCAATTCCTACTAATTTAATGAAATGTCATAACTAATTACATTTATAAGTGTGTGTGTCCTAGAACCATTAATTCGAAGACATGTGACGTCTACCAACACGCACTGGGCCCGCGTGGAGGATTAGAGCCCACTCCCTCTCGAAGAGAGTAGGCCTGTGTCCCAGCAGTGGGAACATTGTAGGCTTATTATGCTTATGCTACATAAGTATGTTTACACTAGGATGGGACTTGTCCAAAATATACTTACATAAGGCAGAATGCAAACAAACCTACTACAAGTTCTGAAGGCTTTGTTTGAATTTCTAACGAACTTACTGCTTCTTCTGCGATGTATAATAAAATTGATAGGTTCAAAATTATGTAAAAATGCCATACCTACTTACTATAATTCGTGATATCGCTGTGGTGACAGTAAAGCCCGCTTATAATGATACTCGTATATATTTAAATCATCATTCTGTCTCTGTCATCTTCAAGCGATAGACAAAAACAGAGCATTGGTTACGGCAAACGTATTAAGTGATTTGTGGTGTAAGCGGGCCTTAGAGCTCATGAATAAGCTCTGCGGGGTAATTACGTAACACACTAACAGTAGGAATGGGTTTCATTTTGACAGTTCACATTCATTGCATTTTTCCGTTTTTGAGCAGACAAATTTTTCGAACATATGAAGCAATGGATTACCAATAGGCTTCAAAATAGATAGATAATTTATTACGTAATTAGGGTGCTGGTCCAAACCGAAATGAGAGATTACTGTACTTGTTCCAAAATCAGACGCTAAACCAACGAGAATCAAACCCATCCAAAAGAAAATCTTGATCGCTAAAGACTTGATCACACTTACCACTATTAAGTACACTACAAAGCCACTAATGAGATACCCCTCGCTAATGAACGTCGGTAATTACTTTTACCTCCCACGTCGAACAGCGTCGAACGGCGAGTATAGGCAGAGCACGTGCTGTTTTATATTATAATTCATTAGTGTTTTTCCAGTGAAAACGGCGAATACGTTGTACGGACACGTCATAAAGTTGAGGAGTTGATTTATTTACTTGTGATAGCTGATCTTGGTCGAAAAGAAGACGAGACGCCAGAAAGTCTGACAACTAGTCTTACCAAAGGGAAATTGCCCAGTAACTGGGTTGTGGAGGTCAGATAGGCAGTCGCTCCATGTAAAATACTGGTGTTTATCTGCATCCGGTAAGACTTGAAGCCAATCCACATGGTTGGAAAAAGACCATGTACAGGGGTGATGTGGCCAATCTTGGTCCTTATACTACAGTTCTTTCCTTCCAAGAGATGCCAACACCTGGTTCTTAGTTTTCTGCATGCAGTCTGTCAGCAGAACTTGAGAGAGGCCTATGTTCAGCAGTGGATTTTGATAAACCAAGTTTTTTTGGTAGTATTTTCTTACATGTTGGGGGTCTTGCTTGTGCACTATCAGGGGGCGAAGTCTACTAATTTACAAACGTCGTAATAGTCTCTGCATTGTGAGTTATGGACTGATTTGCCATACAAAATCTGTCAAAAACTAACAATCACGAGACAAGTGCAACGTTTGTAAATTAGTAGAATTAGGCCCCTGGTTATTGAAATAATTTATTTTCCGATCTTTCTTCTTTACGTCGACTTTTGGTAAGTCGATGTAATGAAGAAGATCGGAAAAAAAACTAGATTAGAATTTTCGGGAAATCGAATTGCTGCTGGTCATCAAGTGTGCGTAACTTTTCAATAATTTATTTCAATGCTGTTCCATAATGCTAGTGAATTTGAAATAATAAATAAACATTTATTTGGTTAATGATTTCCTATAGAATATAATGTTATCATGGTGTCCATGGTGTACCATATGGTTTAAAATTCAAACTAATCACAATTGAACAATATAGGTAATATTGTTTTATAATCACTTCCTTCCTTACGGTCCTCAATATAAATGAAAACAAAGTTGTTGTACCACAAACACCGCAGATTTTTGATAGTTTTGTTTAGAGCCGTAATTGTTCTCATTATGATTCATAGGAACTTATTTTACTTTTACCTGTTTCTCTTTTACCAAATAAGGTAAATAACGGATTAAATAAATATTACAGTTTAATGTTTTGTTAACCTTAATTATACTAACCAAGTTTAAATGCAAGTAGCCTTTATCCTCCGTAGGTCTTCGGGTCTCGACGTTTGGAAATCTGAGGTCGTGGAATCTGGATGAGGCTGGCAGAGGAGCGTAGAGATTAGCATGAGGAAAGAGACGCATATGCACAGCAGTGGGTGAAGTCGGGATGTGGATCAAGAAGATGATGGGCGTCTATCATACTCTAATTTTCGTCGTTGCTGGTATCATTCAGAATTTTCTTATCGTGGCTTTTCTTATAAGCTAGAACCTATGGCCCAACATAAAACTCCCAAAGACAATGAAGATCGGCGAGTCCCAGACACCTGCATAACATTTTTTTTATTTTGGAGCTAGCTACGACCTGGCATTTTTTAATCAGAAGAAAAAGTGTGGAAGTTGGATCAGCTGCGAATGACTATAGTTCCCTATTCACTCAGTACCGAGTAGAAGACAAAAGAACAAGACCGCTTAGACAAAGTGATACCTATTCTATCAGCGATTATGGAAAAGACAAAACGTATTGGATTGACAATACGTTTTGACTTTTGTAAAAGTCGTTGTACAAATATGAAACGCTTTGAAAGCGATGGCCTAGGTCCTCAGATAACTCCTCAAGCCTCCTGTTTTTTTCCCATAGGTACAAACAATAGGGATAACCCAAGTATTTATACCTATCTGTTATTCTAGGGGTGTCTACCGAAATACGACTCGAAAGAAGTGTGGAAAAAAATGACCCCAAAAAAATTGGGCAAGTAGGGTAAAGGGCAAGTGAATGATGATTCAGATTTACATGCAATATAAATCAAAATAACAGGTACAGTAGTTAACATTTCCTATATAAACGATAATGTTATTAAGTATTATGATCAGTTTAAACTTGCTATTTCTTTTTCCAACTCTTACGTCACAAATCTGGGCTGGCCAACTCAACCGCGCGACAGACCAACCTCTGCCCCCTCCCAGCCGTTCTCTTGCCAACTTTCCACCTGATTCATCCGCCAGGTGGCGATCAATTAGCAATCGATAATGATCCGTTGCGCAGGCGACGATTAACATTCCTCTCGCTGACGGGCCCTCTGACAATTAAGTAATGCGCTTTCCCTTATCGGTTAATGTCGCTAATATGTAATGTTATGCAATTAGTTTTAATTGTGGTTTGGAGTTAAAAATAGAACAGATAATACTTGCAGTGATCTTCCCTAAGTTATTAAGTTGCTAAGTTATGGACAGAAACTTGAGATGGAAAGTCATGCCCTCTTTTGTAAATGGTGAATATTATACTTTTATGATCAATGTGAATATTTATTTGTATTAGGGTGTTTTCACTGTGATCCATGGCATTTTAACATGAACCCAGTCGAGTAAGCTTAAAATGTCATTATAAGTAGATACTCATTATTATTGAAAAAGGGCAGCACAAAAAAATCTTTTATTGAGCTCATCGGATGGTACGGAACCAGTATATTGGAACCTTTATTTGGAATCTTTACTTGCCGAGTTTTCACGAAAACAGTCGAACATCTTCAACATCAATGTGATCCAATTTATTGCTTCAGTATTTACTCCACATACGTAACAAACAATGATCTTCGGCCTCCATCGGGCGGGTTCGACCTCCCTCGGGCGCCTTCGAGCGGACGCGGGCTGACCCGGCCGGTCTAGGTCCCAATGAATATGCAACTCCATCTTTATTACGTCTTTTCAATACAATACGAAGGTGTTCACGATACGTTCGATTTACGAAATTTTTTGTTCACGTTTTGATGAGATGCTAGCTTATTCAATTTTTGAATCGTTCGATTGGCTGCTTTCATTTTGGTTAACTAAACCAGACAGCTACCCATGGTTTTATTGATCAGGGATTTTGTAGGCTTTAATGTTAATATAGTTTTCAATCTCGCTTTTCAAATGAAACCCTATCAGAAAGCAGGAATGACTAGCCATCTAGGGGCTTGCAAAATAAATGAAAGAAAACAAAATAGTTCGAGTGAGATTGAGTGACAAAGGATCGAGAACATGCTTCAATAAATCGTAATTTTACACCAACAACAGACAGAATTTGACTTGTAAATTAATTTGATATAAGTGTAAGAGCTACATGTAGATATATTAGCACAATGTGGATTTATGCAAAGTCATAATTACATGTTAAAGCTAAATGTCAATCGATTCAGAAGGGTCACGGTAACTGGAGACTGCGGGAATGTCACTTTTTTGTGATAAACATGTTATTTTTCAGAGCATCCACGTGCTGCGATACTCAGGCTCACAAAATGCTACTGCATACTGCATCTGTATGTTTGGATTTTGGTTACTGAATCACGCAAAAACGGCTGAACAGATTTGAATGAAATTTGGCACACATATAGGTTATAACCTGGATTAAAACACAGGATAATCTTTCTACCGATATTGCCATGGTATCGAGACTTATATGGGTGAAAACGTGGGCCGCTGCTAGTCCTAATAAATAAGTGTATCGCTAAACGAATTTAAATCATCGTTCTGTTTCTGTCTAACGTTTGAAGATGATAGAAATAGAATGATGATTTAAATGTGTTAACCCTTTACGTATTCAGTGATTATTGGTGCAATCACAGCCTCAGATGCGTCTGGCGCAGCTGGGGAATCAGCTTCATTACTTTCTTGCTGACTGGCAAAGCGTGGCATGTTGCAGAAAGCAATTAGAACCGCTGATTATCAATATTTTATGAGGAGCGACTTTTTTGTGAACGAGGACTGTCTAGCGATATCGTATGATTCACGTTGAATTACAGACACGATGACGGTTACCGCCAATTGTCGCAATAGTATCTATAAGTACCGCCCAATATCGTGTACCGCATATGAATGACAATTGATATGAAATCCAATTTTACCCCACCATTTTTTTTTTTTAACCGAATTCACAAAAAGGAGGAGGTTCTCAATTCATCTTTTTTTGTTTTTTTTGTTTTTGTTTTAATGTGTTTTAGCTCAGAACTTTTTTCTGGATGAACCGATTTGGATGATTCTTTCTTTTTTGATAGGTGGTGCTTCACATGTAGTCCTATTTAAATTTGATCAAGGTCTGACCAGTAGTTTTTGAGTTATCCATATAATACTGCATATTTTTTCCACTTAGTTTATATGGATGATGTGTTAATAATTTCCTGTCACTGTTATTTACACACCAAGTAGTGGTATACGAAATTGTGTGGGGTACGTACCGCAACTAAAAAGTGAAAAATAAAAACTTTTTTACAAAACAACAACCGACTACCAAAAAAAACACTAAAAGACGTGAAAAATAACTTTAATTTCGGAAGTCGGTGGCCAAAAGAGAAAATACAAAACCAAAGACACCGACTTCCGAAATTAAAGTTATTTTTCACGTGTTTTAGTGTTTTTTTTTGGAAGTCTGTTGTTTTTTTGTAAAGAAGGTTTTTTGTTTTTCTCTACGTCGTGTTTACCGCAAATAAATGTATATCATTTTTTATTTTTTCCTTCTAGATTTGAAATCCAATTTTCAGCCGGAACCACAATAAAACAAAACAACATAAAAATGATCTAACAAGTACAGTAAATCTGTTTGACGTCATGATGACCCAAAAACACGTCCAGAAAGGAGTACTATCAGCAAATTAGTCATTTCAGTGAGTAGCCAGGAGCCTAGTAGCCGTGGGAAAACCCGGTATTTTACGATTCCCGTGGCCAATGAGTGTTTCTAGCAAGCCTGCACAATACCGAGATCAGAATACATGGCGTTCGAAGAATTGAGCGGTCGAGTTGATTCGTCTTAAGGAGATGTTGGTGTGATTATATGAAGTAAGGAAACTATTCGCGGTAATTGATTTGATATTTCTCACGGGTTTTTTTTTATTACTACGGAATTTGTTCGTTTTTGTTCGGTGAACTGATTATGCCTAAATCAGCATACTATTTCTAAACCGTAATATTTTTAAAAATAATATAGTTAAATTTCTGAGGGATAAGAAATAGATTCCGTATGCTGAAGCAAATTATTATTTGTATTACAGGACCAGTAGGATGCAATACAACAACAACAACAACAACAAGAACAACAACAAGAGTTTTGTGTTGTTATTTTTAGCTTCTTTTCTGCATTTAATTGATTTTGCCTTGACTACAGTTACGTTTGCCATTAGTTTGTAAATATCTAAGACCCACTTGCACCGCCAATCATTAAAAAAGTTAAGCGCTAAACGAGTTTTAAACATCATTCTAGACCGAATGATGAGTCTGTTTGAAGATGACAGAGACCTGTCATTTTCAAACATTTAACAGATACAGAAGTATGTTTTAAACTCGTTTAGCGCTAAATGTGTTTAGAGATTGCCGGTGCAAGTGAGCCTAAGTTGTAATCTGTGAAAAATGTAATTTATGTTAAGTTATTACCGTTTATTTTGAATTGCACTCATGAAAAATAAAATCCTGCTGGACTTGTTGCAAGAAAAGTTTTGAATACAATGGTGCATGGCTGTAAAGAAAAGCCAAACCTTCGATGGATGATGGATGAATAAGGTGACAGATGATATGTCTAGAAAGGGGGTGATTACAGAGATGAAGGCTGATGATGATGTATGGCAAATAAGACGTGCTGCTCCGACTCCAAGCAAATTGGTATAAAAGCAAGAGGATGTTGTTGAAGCTAGTAAAGAATATATATAGCAGATATAATACTAGAAAGAAAGAAAGAAAGAAAAATATTTTATTTGGGCCACACACAGAAAATACAAAGAGTAAAAATAAAATAGGAGCATTTAAAACTAACAAAATTAACAATAAGAACAACACAAATAAGAGGTCCTGCAGGCAAACAATATACCATTTTTTTTTTCTTTGTCGTTTTCTATTAATACCTAAGTAAAGTATATGAATTATACATTTTTTAAATTACAATAAACTACTTAAATGTTAAGGACCCGCAAACAGGCGCGACGCGACAGCACGACACAAAGGCGTCGCTCGTCGCGCGGCACGCGGTGCCTTTGTATCACGCTGTCGCGTCGCGCCAGTGTCCACGAGCCTTTAATGGCTATATGTGTAATACTCGAGGGGTTTGGCGCTGATAGCCGAAATGCAGGCTCTGCCTAGTTCGGCTACAGATGAACACACCACCTAAACTGACCTATATTAGCCTGTCAAAATATTTTGTAAATTATGTCTAAGTTCACTTTAAATAAACATTATTATTATTATTATAACAATAAACAAGTAAAAAATTAAAGACCTGTACTAGGGAAGTAGGAATACTATAGTATTACACGTGTAGAACAATATTTCTCACGGTAGCTGTTTACCGGAATGTGTGAGATGATCTGTGTTAGGGCTGTCAACACCACTTTGGTATTAAATATGAAGATAAGGCATTTCATTCCTTTGAAATTGCAACCTATTTTGGTCGTGGACCTAATTTGTTTTGTCTTTCCAGCATCGTAATTACGTAACGCACTATCTATGACAATCTGCATCATTTTTAAGTCTATTACTAATCCACTGCTTCATATGTTCGAAAAATTTGTTTGCTCAAGAACGTAAATAACGCAATGAATGTTGTTGAACTGTCAAAATGAAACCCATTCCTACTGTTAGTGTGTTAAGTAATTACCCCGCTGGTCATTTTAAAACGGATGAATTCGAGAATGGATCAATGTTAAGAAAATTTTACGATTGGGTCTATTCTAGACCTTTAAAATAGTTAAATTGTGATGTGGGAGACAATGATTCATGCAGTGATGTGGAAGGTACGATAAATAACATCCTGCTGTGCTTATTAAGTAGATATCAGTATTAAGATTCATTGATTAGATAATGACACTATCAGAAGACGGTCCATTTTCCTTTTAATAACAATATTAGTGTTATTTTTGGGTTAGGCATGCCAGATGTATTAGTATGTAGTATTAGTATAAAAAGGAAAAAAATATTGTTTGATAGTTCTAGGTGATCTCTGGACGTCAATAAAAAAATCTCCTTTGGCAATTGAGTACCTACCTTTCTATCAGTGAAATATTTTTTGTAATCGGATCAGTAGGTAGTTCCCTACCTACCTCACCTCTCCCTTCTCTACCTCTTCTTCTTTTCTTCTCTACCTCTACCTTTATTTTGACGTCCAGAGATGACATCTTAATAACAAACAATATTTTTTTCCTTTTTTACTCATATATTACATTAATATCAGCACCGTGATAGCTTTGTATCGTATAGCACTGTGTTCAATAGGAGGTTCATAAGAGATTTTTTATGCTATATTGACGCGGACGAAACTCGCCGGTAGAAGCTGGTACTAAATAATCTACTCGACAAAAAATCCTTGATTCACTAGCGTGGCAACCCTAAATTAGTGCAGAATCAACACGCGGGACTATAGAGCGGCACACCTGAGCTCGTAGTAAAGTAAACATCCTACACTGGTACAGTATCATGTGCACTATCATTGTACTAGACTTTATTTGTGTTTACAAGAAGGGGAATAACGTAGAAGAAAGATAAATCCTCAGGCAAAGGACAAGAAGGCAGGGAATAGACAAAGTAATGGATAGCCCTGCTTCCATCTTGCTGAGAGGTTATCGACGGCATGAGCTATTCTTGTCACTGTCGAAGCGAGTAAAGAAGCAGGAGAAGAAATAATAGATGATACTGTTCTTAGCATATCATCATCATTATCATTCTCTCTCTGGCCATTATCCCAATTTATTTGGGATCGGTGCAACATGGTTTTCCACACTTTTCTATCAGTCGTCATCTCGGTAGTCACCCCTTTCTAGCCATATCATCTTTCACACAGTCCATCCATCGTATCTTTGGTCTTCCGCTACTCTTATATCAACATTCATACTCAAGACTTTCCTCGCGACGTTTTCCTCATTCCTCACTGTTCTTAACATAATTATCGGTTTATCAGGCTCTGAGAAGTAGGAACACGATCCTTTTCTTTTTGGGTAACCGGTTGCATCCTCATGGATGGCCTTCGCTCTGGGGCAGACGGAGGGGTCTGCCAGACTTCTACTGACTATAACCATTCCGTGTTCCCTTGCTTACTTGCACCGGGGGTTACTGCGGGGTACTTAAGCACTCTTCAAAGCAGCCCTCGACTGGTGCGTGCCGGCCTGCCTCTACGGGCTCCATCTGGTTAAGAGGGCGGAGTGAAGTGTTTGACTCCCGCCGAGACATCTTAGTGGGGCGCGCGTAGAAGGAACACGATCCTGCCTAAACTCGTGAAACGAGGTAGTCAGTTGCAGTAAGTCAACAATTAATTAGTTCGCGTCTCGCAGTTCCTGCGAATAACTGCGAAGGTTCTCTGGTCCTTTGGTTCTCAACGTTCCATTTGGTACTTCTAAATCCAATAGCAATAATAGGTATTATAGGCTCTATTTTAGTCATGTGATTGATCTGCGCATTTTCCGAAATTTTCTTCAATTTTTATCAGATTTGAAGTTGTAAAATGATATCAACAATTTGGTCATTGGTTTTTTTACTACGAAGATAAATAGGTAAAATTGGCTTATCAACCAATTAATCACTTGTTTGTTTAAAAGCATAATGATATTAAGATAACTTGCTTCACATACAATTTATTCTGTACTTGGATACTTGTACTGTGTACCTACTTGTACTCTGTACTTGGGTACGTGTACGAAGTTTTCTTTTCTTCTCTGCTCGGGATGTCGTTGCCTACTTGAGGCTGTGTTTTGGTCAGGGAGTTTGGCAAAAGTATCTTCTTGTATGCTCATGACACCTTCGATCACCAATGACAAATTCGACCCCTCTCGCCAAGTGACAGGAGTGACAATATGGTTGAATTTTCAATTATGGTCACACTTAATTTAAGAGGCAAGGTGATAAGTGATTTAGTAGGAAAATTCTTGAGAATTATTTCTTAACAATATTTTTGGAATTACTTGAATGAAAGGAGCAGCATAAGAATAGGTATCAAGTGATTGGTTTAGGACACTCTAGGATTACGAATATGCTGCACTTGTCTTTTAAGGGTATATAATAGAAAAGAAAATTAGGCACCTATTCAATCTCTACGAACACCGGTAGCCAACTTTTCTAAGATAATTGGCCCAACAATTAATTAAAATATAATCTTTACACCACCCGAGCAATAAACAAAGCAATGAACGCAAAGTATAAACAAATAAACAAAAGAACAATTATCTCTCATTTGACGTCGCGCGCGTGCGTCGCAGAGCGGTAGTGTACGACAAACTAATCCGCAAAACCCAATCAATAAAAATCCAACCTTATGTCCTTGAAACAAGGTTGTAATAATATGTAAAATTTTCTTAGTATTCGTGTATAGATGCGCACGCAGGCTGCCAACGACCAATGACCGCGCTTTCACTGTCGTCCATCTTGCAGTATGATTTTGATTTTAAAATTGGAACGCCCAACGGTCGCTGTTCATGATTAGAATGATTGATTTTTGGTGACGCGAATGTGGGTTTATGATATTTCGTCAAAATTACTGTAAAATACCAGTGCACAGTTGGGCAGTTTTATAATTTCTACAGAGTTGACTAAACATGGTAGCTGGCTCTCAATAGAGAGACAGCAGGAAGATACTGGCCGACAGAAAAGTTGTTGAAGAAAAGTACGTGCATGATGGTTGATTGTTAAATAACATTCTTTTAGTGGACACCAGAGTGGTAGGTACTCTGGTGTCTCATCAGTAGAGCTATAGGAGAAAAATTCGGTGCATGCAGTGAGAAAATTAACCAGACAACAATGCTGGTAGCGGGATCAACTGCCCAGGGTGCCTGCTAGCTACTCGTGGAAGCTTCTTTGTAGGTAGATTGAACACCTGAAAAAATTCGGTCAAAGTATTTTCTCCTGTTAAGAGGGCGCACACGGGTCCACTAGCGCCACTCCTTTAAAAAAGTATTATCTCTTAACTCAGAAATAATTTTGAAAAACGGCTCAATAAGCGACCTCAGTAAGTGTGTCAAGATTTTTCTCCAGGCGAACATCAACCACTGCGTCGCTGCTCAGGATCTGTTGCTCCAGAGCATGGCGCAGTGGTCGATTAATATCGCCGTGGTCGCTGAGCCGTACTTTGTCCCGCCCAGGGATGACTGGGTGGAGGACCTGAGCGGCTCAGTGACCCTAATTTCGTCGGCCGCCGCCGGTACCCCGTCGCTCGAGGCAGTTAAGAGGGGACGGGGTTGCGTGGCAGCACGGTTCGGGGAGATTGTTGTCGTAGGGGTGTACTTCTCCCCGAACCGAACTCTCGCCGAGTTCCACAACTCCCTTGCGGAGTTGAGAGTCGTCGTCGTCGGGTACCATTCCCTCCCCGTGCTCGTGCTCGGGGACTTCAATGCCAAGAACACGGCTTGGGGTTCCCGGTATACTGACGCGCGGGGTAGGATGGTGGAGGACTGGGCTCTGGAGACAGGCCTAGTCGTCCTAAACCGGGGTTCTGTCCCCACGTGTGTGCGGATGCGGGGTGAGTCAGTGGTGGACATTTCGTTCGCCAGCCCCGCTCTGTCACCGCGTGTCATTGACTGGCGCGTCATGGAGGGGGTGGAGACGTATTCCGACCACCGGTACATCCGGTTTGACGTCTCCGCCCAGACCTCGAGCGCGCTGGTCCGACAGGCCCCGAGTGGTCCACGGTGGGCGCTGAAGCGGCTGGACCGGGAGCTCCTCCTGGAAGCCTCGATCGTGCAGGCCTGGGTGTCATCACCGGACAGGCCTGCTGATATTAACGACGAGGCGGAGTGGTTCCGGGAGGCCATGTCCGAAGTATGTGACGTGGCAATGCCCCGGGCCCAGCCTGGACGCGCCTCGCGCCAGGTGTACTGGTGGTCGCCGGAGCTAACGTCTCTGCGCGAGGCGTGCGTTGCTGCGCGACGCCTGTACACCAGGCACCGCAGGCTCCGTGTCCGTCCTCCGGATACGGAAGCCATTCAGGCGGAGCTGTACGAGGGTTACAGAGCGGCGAAGACCGCCCTCCGAGCGGAGATACTGCGGGCCAGGGGACTGGCCCGTGAGGAGTCGCTGGGGACTCTGAACAGGGACCCTTGGGGACGCCCATACAAAATGGTGCGGGAGAAACTCCGCCCATGGGCTCCCCCACTAACGCAGAGTCTCCGGCCTCAGCTCGTGGAGGGCGTGGTGAGCGCTCTGTTCCCTTCGCGAGGGGAGCACACTCCCCCGCCCATGGCTCCGCCTCCTGCGGTGCCCACTGTGGACCACATAACCGACGACGACGACGATTCTCCTGAGGTGACCGAGGTAGAGTTGAGAGTGGCGGTACGTAGGCTGAGTGCCAAAAATACCGCCCCAGGACCCGACGGCCTACCTGGAAAAGCCTGGGTCCTGGCCTTGGAGGCTCTCGGGCCTCGACTTCGAGGGCTCCTAAGCGCATGCTTGGAAGGGGGCCAGTTCCCACTTCGTTGGAAGACGGGGAAACTGGTCCTCATTAAGAAGACGGGGCGCCCTGCGGACTCTCCGTCCGCTTACCGGCCCATTGTGCTGCTCGACGAGGTGGGCAAGCTCTTTGAAAGAGTCATTGCAGACCGCCTCGTCGGGCGGCTAGTGCGGGTGGGGCCGGATTTGGCGGAGAGCCAGTTTGGTTTCCGCAGGGGGCGCTCTACGGTGGACGCCATCATGCGCGTGCGAGCCCTCACGACGGGGGATGCTGTGGCCCGGGGTGGGGTCGTCTTGGCGGTGTCTCTAGACATCGCCAATGCCTTCAATACCCTGCCCTGGAGTTGCATCAGGGAGGCACTCCGGTATCACCGGATGCCGACCTACCTCTGTCGCATAGTCGAGGCCTATCTGACGGACAGGGCCGTCATCTACCCCGGTCACCAGGGAGAATGGAACCGGCGAGAGATGTCGTGCGGTGTCCCACAGGGATCAGTCTTGGGGCCGTATCTGTGGGACATCGGGTACGACTGGGTGCTGCGCGCCGACCTCCCTAGCGGCGTCAGCGTCGTTTGTTACGCTGACGACACGCTAGTCCTGGCACAGGGGAGGTCGCACCAGGCGGCGGCCGAATTAATGACACGCGGGGTTGCGACAGTCACTGAGAGGATCCGGCAATTGGGACTCGAGGTGGCCCTGCACAAGTCCGAGGCCATGTGTTTTCATGGTCCTCGGAACGCGCCACTCTCGGGTTCCCAAATAATGGCGGGAGGGGTTCACATCGGCGTCGAGTCGACGATGAAGTACCTGGGACTCGTCCTCGACAGCCGGTGGAACTTCGTCGAGCATTTCCGACGTTTGGCTCCCAGACTGGACCGGGCTGGGGCTGCCTTGAAGCGGCTCCTGCCCAATCTAGGGGGTCCAAACGCCTCCTGCCGGAGGCTCTACGCGGGGGTCGTGCGGTCCATGGCCCTTTACGGGGCACCGGTGTGGGCGCGTTCATTGAGGCTCCGAC
This sequence comes from Griposia aprilina, assembly GCA_916610205.1. Taxonomy (NCBI): domain Eukaryota; kingdom Metazoa; phylum Arthropoda; class Insecta; order Lepidoptera; family Noctuidae; genus Griposia; species Griposia aprilina. The sequence goes on along the minus strand of OU744304.1, from coordinate 12,822,757 downwards.
CAGCACGCCGGTTGAACGCGTCCCAAAGGGTCATGGCCATCCGGCTGGTCCGAGGATACCGCACGGTCTCCTGCGAGGCGGCGAGCCTCCTTGCCGGATTGCCGCCATGGGATCTGGAGGCAAAAGTCCTCGCGCACATTTGGGAGTCGCGCGAGGAGGTGAAACGCCGGGGCGTTACTCCGCTGCCGCGAGAAATCGCGGCACAGCGGACAGAGCTCCGGCGGGATCTCATGGCGGCATGGAGAGTGCGACTGTCGCAACCCAGCGCTGGGCACGCCACAATTGCGGCGGTAAGTCCCCTCTTTGAGGAGTGGCTTGAGAGGCGCCACGGCGTCCTCACCTTCCGCCTGACGCAGGTCCTCACCGGACATGGCTGTTTCGGGAGGTTCCTGTTTCGGATAAGGCGGGAGGAAACGCCCGGGTGTTGGCATTGTGTGGATCGACCGGAGGACACGGTGGAGCATACGGTGGAGGTCTGCCCGGCTTGGGCGGAGCACCGCCGTGTCCTCGTGGCGGCGATCGGCGGCGGCGATCTCTCGCGTCCGGCCCTGGTTCGGGCCATAGTACGGAGCGAGAGAGAATGGGAAGCAGTCACCTCCTTCTGCGAAGCAGTAATGCTCGCGAAGGAGGAGGCGGAGCGCGTGAGGGAGAGGCAATCATTGCGCCCTCACGCCCCTAGTCGCCGCAGGAGGAGACACCCCGGGCGTCGGGAGTCCATAGCCGACTCCCGGCCACCGTAGGCGCGGGCCTGCGGACGGCGAGCAATGGGCAGCTCGCCGTCCGGTAAGGACCAGGCCCGGGTCGACGGCGCGTTGTGTTCCACGCGCGCCTCAAAGAGTTGTCAGCATAATTGACGGGGTCCGATAGGGCCGATGCCTGCCGGGGTCGCGGATTGTTCGAAAGAGTTACCGTGGCCCTGGCGCACAGGCAACTGAAGGAACACGGGTGGGTTTTAGTCAGTAAGAGTCTGACACGCCCTTCCGCTCCGCCCAGAGCGGGAGAGGTCATTTGATGATTTCCCACCCAAAAAAAAAAAAAAAAAAAAAAAAAAAAAAAAAAAAAAAAAAAAAAAAAAAAAAGGGTGCCTGCTAGCTACTCGTGGAAGCTTCTTTGTAGGTAGATTGAACACCTGAAAAAATTCGGTCAAAGTATTTTCTCCTGTTAAGAGGGCGCACACGGGTCCACTAGCGCCACTCCTTTAAAAAAGTATTATCTCTTAACTCAGAAATAATTTTGAAAAACGGCTCAATAAGCGACCTCAGTAAGTGTGTCAAGATTTTTCTAATACATTTTATAAACTTTCATATTGAGACACGAAGCAACAAAATTCGATCTAAACAAAAGCGGCCACATTCATTTAGATCGTATTTAGTTTTTTTTTATCACAAATTGATTATATCTAATATTGCGCGACCCGTGAGTGGCCAAAGCGCAATAATACGATAAAATATTTTATTCAATGATTTATTTGCTTCACTTATCTGCAGGCAAGGCAACACCGGTTACCGGTATAGAAAATGCCAAAAATGTTTTTACAAAAAAAACAAAAAAAAACACTATAAGGGCCCGTTGTTTGATCAGTAGTCAAACATACTAATAGTTAAAATGCGTTAATTGAACTAACAATTTGTTAAAAATGACGTTAAACGTATGTTGTTTGACAAATGGTTAAGCTAACTATAGTTAAAAAAATGACAATTTGCTATGAAAGTTAACCATGCGTAGACAGAGTATTTAAACGTTAACTATTGTCAAGTGACTAATTGTTAAATTGACTATTGGTCATTTTTAACTATGTATCAAACAACGGGCCCTAAGTGTTAGATAACTTTAATTTCGGAAGTACTGTCTTTGGATACGAGTATATCTGACTTCCGAAATTAATGTTATTTTTCACTTTGTAAGTAGTGTTTGTTTTCGAAAAACTTTATTTTTTGTTCTATTTTTAGTGGATCAGTTATTAATTTATCTAAGTTACAATAGCCTAATGTCAACTGCTCATCGAATAAACCTCGCATAAAAAAAACACATACAGCCGAACATAAAACCACCACCTTTTTGGAAGTCGGTAAAAATTAACTTCCAAGTAGGATTACTCCGGTTTTGAAGTTGATTTTCGCTTAAGATCAGATTAATTGGCACAATTCACAGCGTATGTTATGTTTAGAAGAGATATGTAGTCAAAATTTAATACACCCCAACATACTGCATTTACCCTAAACCCATCCTAATTAGGACCAAATTCTTCAAACAGAAAAAAAAACAAGAAAAATTATTACAAAATGAGCAAATAATCTCATAAACTATCGCTTTCTACGAGTATACTATAAAGATCGTCGTAGTGAAACAAAGCAAAATGCTAGTAAATAATAAAAAGCAGCGAGCTAACTGCGCCGGAGTTTCGATCTCAGGCCTACGAGCGTGACGGACAGAGTCATTTACACATATGCACGGTATAACTAGGTTGTTATACTTGTTATCTAGTGCGGGTTGGTTATGAGATGATTGGCATGCTTAATTTTTATTAAAATAGACCTTAATTTGCGAGGTGAAAAGAGGCCGAAACGTGTCTTGTTGGAGGTGTCTATAAATTGGGATCGCAGAGGATGGGATGCGTAGTAAATAGATTACCCAGTCAGCAAGATTAGTAACAGGACTGTAAGGTTGCGCCAAACATAATATAATTGTTAACCCTTCCAGTCTGCCCTGGTTATACAGGGTGTTTGGGAGATGGGTACAAAGCTTGAAGGGAATGATATCTTAGACCATTTGGAACATATTAAGCTAAACTTGTCTTAGACGAAATCTGTTTTTTTTTTTTGAAGCTTTAGGCTTTTATCAAGTAGAATGTTTCTTTGATGACATAGATGCTTGGAAATTATTTAGTTTGAGTAATCACACATTACATAAATACAAATTAGTAATTAATTTTAAAAAAATGGGTTATATTGTTAAAAAACTTAGTAAATTAAAAAAGACTTCGTCTAAGACAAGTTTAGCTTAATATGTTCTAAATACTCCAAGATATTATGCCCTTCAGGCATTGCACCCATCTGCCAAACACCCTGTATAAACAAGTTTGCAAACCGTGGTGTTGGTGTTTAAATATTATCTACCCAAGTGTTATAATAACGTTGCAGCGTTTCTTTGACTAGCAGCAGACACCTACAAAAGGAAAGGTCATGAATATTTTTCTTTAAAACTACGATAGATGATACACTTATTCGAGAGACTTAATGACGATGCAATGATGCTGGCTAAAAAGACATTCCACTAACCTGAACAACGTTTTATAAGAGAATGTACTACTATGCTGTTTTCGCGATATAATTATTAATGCAACTAATTTGGTTAGTTTCTACAAAATAATTGTTTTTAAATTCTTTGGCAGGAACCACCAATCGGCTCGAGTTTTTCTGCTTGCCACGTCGGTACCTACCCTGAACAAAGTAAATGATCTAACAGCACCGGTTACTGAAGATAATAAATCAGGAGCCAGTGAAGCATGACTGATGTGGAAATGTCGGCTACAACACGAAATGTCGTGAAAAAAATCGTGTCGTTTTCGTAACGAGCGCTGCGCCCGCGCTCCCTGTCGATGTCAGTGATTTGTTGTATGGGTTGCCAGCTTACAGAAGTGAATTTAAAAGGTAATTTTGAATTAGGTTTTGTCGGTCTATTATTTTGATCGATGGTGATATTGTTTTCAACTATTAATGTTTATAAGCAGATCATTACTGCGTGCTATGAAATTCGTAGTCATTTTACAAATCTATTGTATTGACAAAAAAATTACCACCAACTTTCGTTATCAAAATAAATCATTGTGTTTAGTATAGGTAATTCGTCGTCATCAATTACCTCTAAACAACTATATACCTATTTTTTTCACAAATCCTTTCATTTCTCTGTAAAAACCAGCTGTTTTTCTAACCTGTCAACACTGAGTAGCCGCTCGGGTGAAGATATGGCGCGTCTACAATCAGGATGCGCAGGCGACACGCAACCGACGCGTGCGCTCACGCATCGCGTATGTACCTACGTAGACATTGCGATTGGGATAGTTATTGATTGGCTGATTACTTGGTTCTTTTAACAGTTAACTTTATCATAAAAAATAGCTGTTTAACAAAGTGTTAATTCAGCTGACATCAACGCGATTATGACATCGATTCCAGGAAATGAGATCCCTTGTTCCATTTTAAATTGTTTCGTAGACTATAATTATGGACTACTGGAACGTACTACCGAGATAAAAAGTATCCTACATGTTAATTCAGGTTATAAACTATCTGTGTTCCAAATTCCATCCCAATCCGTTCAGTAGTTTTTGCGTGAAAGAATAACAAACATCCATGCATCCATCCATCCTCACAAACTCTTACATTTATTTATTAAGTAGGATTGCGGAATTGCAATAGTTCTTTATTAGGGTGAGGGCGGGTTTGTAGGATGACCTTAGCTCTAAGCTGAGTTCCAATAACTTAAGGATCGTTACTGGTTACAGTTACCACAAGTATTATCTTTCGCATTCATGAAGAGTAGTTCTGTTAACGAAGCCTTCTCTTAAGAAAGGGTAGGCTTCGTTACTGTTAAGTGTTTACTGATAAAGATATCACTGCCAAAGAAATAGCAAAACGGCTTATGAGCTGTAAATGCAGGGTTAAATTAAATTACCTAGTAAAACTCCGCAGACGTGATGGGTATTAATATCTAAACACGATAAAATATATTTTTTCAACTCATACTTCATGTAACAACACTACCAGCGGTCGTTGACCCCTGAAAAACAACATAAAATCTTTTTTATTAAAATTTTATCCTATTTAAATATCGATGCCCATCACGTCTGCAGAGTTTCGCTAGCTAATTTAATTTGAACCTGTTTAATGCATTTTCAATTAAATAAGGAAATTAAAACATAATAAAGAGCTATTTATATACCAGGCCACAGAGGTCGAGGTGTTCTGCCCGTGACATCACAAGGTCCCTGTTTGTGTGAATATTTATTAGTTATCCAGAGTCCGTATTCTTCATACTATGGTCACTTCATAATGGGGTCCTCATTTAATATCTCTTGCAGGACGGCTAAGTTCAGCAGCATATGCTGTGAGAAAAATCCGTCAATTTACTAATGTAGATACCGCGAGGCTAGTCTATTTCAGTTACTTTCATAGTATCATGTCTTACGGTATTTTACTATGGGGACGGGCTGCAGATATCGAGTCTATTTTTATTCTGCAGAAAAGAGCCATCAGAGCAATATATTGCCTCCGCAGGCGCGATTCTCTAAGGGAACTGTTTAAAAATATTAACATCATGACGGTACCTTGTCAATATATCTATGAAAACATCATGTCCGTAAGAAAAAAATTAAATCTTTTCAGTAAAAGAGGTGAAAGAGATAAATAACTATATGACTAGAAATAGGGACCAATTAGTTCAACCAGGTTTCAGACTGGCTAAAGTAGACTCATCCTTCATGGGGTACTGTTTAAAATGTTACAATAAAATACCTCCCCACATACTCCAACTGAATGAAACATTATTTTAAATCTTGTATAAAACGCACACTATGCAGCCAAGCATATTATAAGTTGGGGGATTACATCGCTGACAAAGATGCTTGGCTCAACGCTGGTCCTGCTCCACAGGGGGGCATAAATTAATTGATTAGCATTCGAAAATATTGTTGGAGCTGCTGAAGATTGTAAAAACAACAACATCTTTGCATTGTATAAATTCAATTTCTTAACAATGTATAATTGCATAGCACATGTGTGAGCACTATGTACCTACTATAAAGCCACCATTTACTAGGCTCGTCTTTCATTGACTTAAATGTGCCCTGGCGGCTGAGAGTATGTTATGCTCACTCAAATGTTTCGCTGGTGGTGGCGTGTGTGTTGGATCATTAAGTTCCCTTCAAAATGGTTTAGCTGAATGGTGCTGATCCATGCGTCATGTTCGTGAACGGGCGCCGTCAGTGGGGACTGGTCATTTCTTAGCTGCCACGGCTTATTTTAATTTAATTTAATATTTGAATTGCTTTTGTCTTTTATTACGGACGCTTTTAACGTTCTGCATCGTTCTCACATGCATAACTTCAACATGAACGATGTAATCAATATTTTGTAACCATTTTTTGATTTAAAAGAGTGTCCATGGAGTTTCTTGCCCGTTCTTCTCCATAGGTACCTACTACGCTTTGGAATGGGCAACTAGCTTCATTTTTCTGACTGACTGACCCTTTGACAATTCAAAAGTGCCTGTAATTGGTTTATTTGAAATAAATGCTTTGAGTTTGAGTTTGAGTTTATGAAGTCGTTTTTATAAACATGAAATTTGAGCTCCAATACCTAACTCAAACTCAAAGCATTTATTTCCATTAAGGGGACTACATGACCTAAACGCAAATTTATAATGCCTAGAAATATATGATGCACTGCAGTAACCAAAATCAGAAAAATATATGATATTCTTCTGGAAATATGCTAGTTAGAACTTGTTGAAAACATAATACAATTAACTTGATATGATAGAAAAAAATCACGAAGATACCTCTAAAAAAATGTTTTCGGTTAAAAACCGTAGTAATATACATGCAAACATTCAGATTTTTTGTCAGATTATTCTACAAGTAACATACTAACGTAATAGTGTTTTAAATTTTTAGTCCAATAAATAGATTTTTTGTAAATCCATAATTGCTTCATATTTTGCAATAACTTATCAGCGTTGTGTCATCGCGCGTCTCTTTCTTTTCTATGCAATCCGACAGTGACCGCGCTTTAGCTCTTGTAAGCCTCTTAAACGATTTACAGGCATTTTGGAATTGTCAAGGAGTCGGTTAGTTAGAAAGATGAAGCTAGTTGCCCATTCCAAAGCGTAGTAGGTTCTATGGAGAAGAACGGGCAAGAAACTCCATGGACACTCTTGAGACTTGTTAAGTGGCAATTTAATTTGAAACCAATTGGTTTACATAAAAATCTCTAGTTTTATGTTTCATTATTATAATTTTAAAACAGTTTGCTTCGTTTCTCTGGTACCTTTCGTCTAAGAAAGATGGAGAGATCATTATTTAGCCTCCAAATAATTTATTTTCTGAAGATTGGTCAATTTGCCAGTCGAAACTGTATCCGGATCTGGGATGCTGAATCCCCAGTTGTAATACATTTGAAATCCAATTTAAGGCTCCTTCAAACAGGCACGACACGCGATGCGAATCGCACGCGACACATTAATGGCACCACTCGTCGCGCGACAGGCGGCACATTTGTGTCTCGTCGCGTGTCGCGCTTGTTTGAAGGAGCCTTTATGTTCTGGGCTATCAAAGTAACCGAAAATACAATTTCATTTCTCAATTGAGGCCTTTTATTTTCAGTTGATGACTGAAAAACTCTGAAAATAAATACTATCATTTATAACCAATTCAAATTCCTATTTTGTGGTAAAGTCCGTCTTATCAGATAATAAGTAGAAAATATTTGTACAGACACAAATCTTATCAGCGATATGAGATCGAGGTATTATTTACGAATTACCGAAGTTGTTAGATAAAGAATCGAGAACAAATAGTTACTTGTGACAAATTCAGGTTTTCTGAAATTACCTATCAATTTTGTCGTGTGTTGCAATCATTGGTCGGGTGTAAACGTGACATAACATCACGCCTGTAATCCATGTAGTGTTCGGCAGAGGTATACCCCTTTGTCACCCACCTTTCACTAGTTATTTGAAGTCCCATGTAATAGGGGGCGAGCCTATTGCCATCAACCGGGCACAAATCCAGACTCCGGGCTGCTACTGAGAAATTCCTGGAGCAAAATCCCAATTACACTTTGCCCGACCCAGGAATCGAACCCAGGACCTCATGCTCAACAGTAGAGCTTGCGACCACTCGGGTGTTTTAGAAAGAGACGATTCTCCTCAAAGTCTGACTTGCGGGGTAATTGCATAACACACTAGACAAAAACAGAGCATTGGTTACGGCAAAAGTATTTAGTGATTTGTGGTGCAAGCGGGCCTTAGAGCTCATGAATAAGCTTTGCGGGGTAGTTACGTAACACACTAACAGTAGGAATGGGTTTCATTTTGACAGTTCAACAACATTCATTGCGTTTTTTCCGTTTTTGAGCAGACAAATTTTTCGAACCTAAGAAGCAATGGATTACCAATAGGCTTCAAAATGATTCAGATTGTGACAGATAATGTATTACGTTATTAGGGTGCTTTTCTAAAAGTCGATGTGGATGACAAGATGGAGACGACAATACGACAATAAATTAAACTACGTTTATCTAATGACGTTTCTAATCTGCATACAAAAATTCAAACAATTATATCCAACAGTTTAGTCATTATACGAGTAGCTATTCAAAGTTAGGCAGAACCCATATTCGGCCTATCAGTGCTACCTATATAGTTTATGGAGGTATGAGGAACAGGGTGTAAATTCATGCTCTATAGAAAAGGGAGGATCCTCCGACCAGACGGGTGTTGTGTCTGGCGGGCAACTGCCCGACGGCGGATGTTGGGACGTTGTATATATGCTAGTCGCGCGGTAAACTCTGCTTGCGCGATGCAGGATTTGCGTGACGTCAGTATGACGTTTAGCTCGCATGTGGCGATGTTGATACCGCTACAAGTTTGTTAGCAAAAATCACTTTTTCAATTTCAATGTTAGGATTAATTTGATAGTTTCAAAATATTTGCACTAAGGCTGGAACTGACAGGCGCTACACGATGGTGTGACGTGATTCTGGTAGAACAATTCCAAGAAGTTTTCATAGAAATTGTTCTACTAGAATCGCGTCGCGCTGTCGAGTTGCGCCTGTCTGCGGGAAAGCCTGAATATTGACAGTGTTTTTATTTATTGTGGTGGGGCTTGGGGCTAAGTAATAACTGCCACACGGATCGATTGATCAGGTTAAGCTACGCTTGTGGCGGTTGGTTCGTGGATGGGTAACCATCTTTCACACACATCAAGATCTCTCCGTGCCTCGGAAACCAAGTTAAGCTGTTGGTCCCGGCTGTCTTTCGTAGATCTTTGACAGTCGTTACGGGTAGTCAGAAGACCAAAAGTCTGACAACCAGTCTTAACTCAAACTCAAAGCATTTATTTCAATTAAACCATTTACAGGCACTTTTGAATTTTCAAAGAGTCGGTCAGTTAGTCAGAAAGTTGAAGCTAGTTGCCCAGCTAGTTTCCAAAACGTAGATTTCTATGGAGGAGAACGGGCAAGAAAATCCAAGGACACTCTTTTTAAATCAAGATATTACAAAATCGTTGGTACATTAATTCTTGTTGCTTCTTTAAGTGAGAATAAGGTAAAAAAAAAAAAAAAAAAGCATATAAGAATAATAAAAATAAGCCGTGGCAGTTAAGAGATCCAGTCTCAACTGACGGCGCTCGTTCACGAACATGACGCGTGGATCAGCACCATCCAGCTAAACCATTTTGTAGGGAACCGAATGATCCAACACACGCGCCACCAACAGTGAGACATTTAAGTAAGCTTACCAGGGGGTATCGTGTTACCCAGTAACTGGGTTGTGGAGGTCAGATAGGCAGTCGCTCCATGTAAAATACTGGTATTCCGCTTCATCTGGTTAGACTGGAAGCCAACCCCAACATAGATGGGAAGATTGAGTGATTTCATTTATTATCGCATTGGCGTTTTCTAATTTTATGTACCGCCAGATACAGTAAATTATTTCATACCCTCAAATTTATTACAAACGCATTACACCTACAAACCGAACAACATTAATTGACTGCCCGTCGGGGTCACCTGTCTCGCCTGTGATCGCGACCGACCTGCGCGCGCATTTGAATACAATGCGCCTGCGCATGCTGGACGTTATGGTGCCGACAGCACAGTTGATGTGTTGCTTGTGTAGACGCTTATATTATGAAGAGGAATTGATTAAGAGAGTGAGGTTTTTGTTAACTTTCCAGCTGTAGGTAGGTAATATGAGTCTTAATTTAGCTTAGGAAGATAAAGATGAAGAGCAAATTATGGACCACTCCTGAAATCGTCCGAGGAGAAAGAAAGACTGAAAGATAGATAGAAAGAAAATATGTTTATTTAAAAAACTTAATTCGAAAAAAAAAACACTTGGTGCCTGACTGGTGCGAGCCAGTTCAGCTGGCAGTACACTCACTGGCCTTTATGTACATTTGAAGATAGTTCAACAATGACTGTCTTCGTGTACGTGTCAGACAGCGGCATAAGTAAGGTTACCATTTCGAAATGTGAAAAGTTTTGACAAAGAGAAGGGCATTAAAAAAGTCCGGATAATTTACTTAAACTATATTGGAGTCAGCTTCTAGTCTAACCGGATGCACCTGAATGCCAGTATTTTACATGGATCGACTGCCTATCTGACCTTCAATTTAATTATTTTCTAGAAAAAGATTTCATTGCAAAGTGCAATGTCCTGAACTGATTCGATAACAACATTAACATTTCTGCAACTCAAAGTCACATTAAAATGGTACAATCTAGATCTTTTGTTTTTAATCACAAATCAAAGATGTTTTCTTTGTTTTACGTTATCTTACATAAAATAATAACAAAGACTTGCAGCCGAGCAGACACACGAACGAGTCGTCTCTATAATTGCATAAAGCCTCTTTTCCACACGTTGCGTATGCGCTATGCAAATCTTGAGCGTCCGCGCACCTGAGAAGCGGCTGCATGCATATAAGGGTTGGTAGACTACCGACTATTTAATTTTGATGTAGTTTTTAGTCGAATCGCGGCGGTATAATATTTAAAAGCTATATTTTCTATAATAATGAATGTAAGCACATAAAAAAAAACAAATATAGATAAATATACAAGCTCAAGATACTTAAGAGGCTTACAAGAGCTAAAGCGCGGTCACTGTCGGATTGCATAGAAAAGAAAGAGACGCGCGATGACACAACGCTGGTAATTTATTGCAAAATATGAAGCAATTATGGATTTACAAGAAATCTATTCGTTGGACTAAAAAATTAAAACACTATTACGTTAGTATGTTACTTGTAGAATAATCTGACAAAAAACGTGAATGTTTGCATGTATTTTAGTATGGTTTTTAATCGTAAAATATTTTTTTTAGAGGTATCTTCGTGATGTTTTTCTATCATATCAAATTAATTGTATTAAGTTTTCAACACACTATCTAACTAGCATATATCCAGAAGAATATCATTTTTTTTTTTTGATTTTGGTACCGCAGTGGATCATATATTTTTAGGCATTATAAATTTGCGTTTAGGTCATGTAGTCCCTTTAAAATTGAAACTTAATAAATTAACGTAATACCAGTCGACAGCGATGCGGAGGAATTTTTCGACGCCATTTTTTAATTTGTTAATAGTTTTAGTTAGGTTAGGTTATTATATTTTAATTGTAAATTCTATTGTAATTTAATGAAAATAAATATAGTTAAATTGAAACAATTTTAGTTCCTGTCTGTATACTGTCTATAAAAGTATACAAATTAATACTTTCAACTAAATAATGGAGAGTCTGGTTCCTAAGAACAGTGTTAAAACAATGGAACACTTTATTTTGCTAAATACATATATACATAAACTCACGCCTTCTTCCCATGAAGGTAGGCAGAAACTACAGAACGCCACCTGCTACGATCCTTGCATACTCCTTTTGCCTCGTTTACGTTTATACACCAGCGGGGTAATTACTAAACACATTAACAGTAGGAATGGGTTTCATTTTAGCAGTTCAACAACATTCATTGCGTTATTTACGGTGTTGAGCAGACAACATTTTCGACCATATGAAGCAATGGATTAGCAATAGGCTTCAAAATGATTCAGATTGTAATAGCTAGTGTGATACGTAATTAGGGTGCTGGTCATACACGCACGCCGGTTGCGAGTACTACGCACCTGACCTTTCTGAAGAACGTCACCAGTAAGGTCATTCTATGTCCTCCTAGGGCGTCTCCTCCCGGCATTTCCACTCACATCTGCCTTGTAAACACAAAACAAATATATTCTGCCTTGTAATTTTGATCTCCTTTTTCTTGCAGTTTGTTTATTTATCCAAAAGCAAGTTGCTAAAGAAAAGTAACTTCTTTTTATTCCTTCGCAGTTTGAGCAACCCTGTGATGCTCGTCGCGCGCTCTACCTCACTTGAACGATGAGTTATGCTATCATTACAACATTCAGCGAATAATTAATACTTACTTTTTACACACCCCTCATTAAGTTATATTCTCATTTCTCTATAAATCAAAGAGTTTTAAATAACAATAGGGATAAAGGGCTATTAAGGCAATTATCATATATATGATTGAATTTTTCCATCAGCAATGTAGGTCACAGCAATGCTATCATTGCTGTTACCTACGTGGCTCATGAGCAAGAATGACAGAAAAGATACACTCATTTGCTTATGTTTCATCGGTAAGTGAGGCCGCACACCGCCACACGCTACTACATTGACGTCGCCACAATTACTGCGCTACATTTTAGCTCAAAGCAAATGTATCGTGTACACGAACATCGGACGCACAGTTGTGGCGCAGCTTCCAGAATGTCGATATCATCGTTCCATTACAGATTTCGTGATGTGGAAACCAATGAAAAAAAAAATGAAATTATTGGGTTCACATGTTTAATCAAGATACTTACTACATGCATATCTATTGCATAATCAGCCTATGGCGTACCCAGTTCTGGGATACAGGCCTCCTCTCTAAGGGAGGGAGTGGGCCGTAATCCACCACGCGGGCCGAGTGCGGGTTGATAGGTGTCACATGTCTTCTAATTTTTGGTCCTAGGACATGCCGGTTTTCTCACAATGTTTTACTTCACCGTTTTTGAGAGCAATGGTGATGAAATAAATTACACAAAGTAAAGCGCCTGTCTGAGTTCGAACCCACGACATAAAACTCGTAAGTCAGGACCGTTACCATTAGGCCACCACTGCTCTCTAATATGTACTATAAACTTACGGTAATTTCAAAATTTCACACGAGTTTCGGTTTGACGAAGAAAAGTTTCATTTAATATCATCTAATGTCACAAAACACATTGTATACATGGTTGCATGATATAGGGTATTTTTCAACCTCTGTTATAAACTCAACGTAAAATTCAATGTCATCAACAATACAATCATGATTATGTCTGTGTTGAGTGTGTGTGTTTAATTTTTGCTAATCAGTTCGATTTTGAATTCGTATAGCGCGACGGACGTCTCGCCAAAAACAGCACCCGCTACAAATGTTTCGCGTTTCGGGGGCGTTAAATGTGTCGCGTTTCAAATGTGGCGCCACAATTGTCGTAATACAAGTGGATGTCAGCCCTTGCAGTCTCGACATTAGACAGCGACAAAAATCGGTCGCTAAGTCGTATCGTTGTCAAATTCTTTTAATAGATTTTCAACTTTATTTTGAAAACATAAGGTTGAAAATCTATTAAAGAAATTTGACATCGATTAGACTTAACGACCAATTTTTATCGTTATATTTGTCGAGACTGCAGGGCCTGGGCTGCCTAAGCAGAGGTGTGCCTGCAGTATACTCACATTTCGCTAGTTATCTTTTAGTCCCATGTAATAGGCGGTGAGCCTATTGCTATCAACCTGGCACAAATCAAGACTCCGAGCCGCTACTGAGAAATTCCTGATGGAAAAACCCAATAACACTGCCCAACCTGGGTATTGAACCCGGGACCTCATGACTACTAGACCAAAGAAGTAGTGAGTGGTTCTACAATTGTTTTGATGATACCATGTTGTCGTGTTAATAGAAAAACTATCGATTTATTTAGTTCACATTGTTTACACTCATGTGAACATTACTTAACGCCAACTTATCTTGTCCAGCTGCTCTATAGAGTCTTTACCTATGAAATTGCCGTTCTGCAGTACTGGCCATTTCAAATCAAAATAATTTTTGTTTGGCTAAGAATTCTAATTTCAAATTAATTTTATTTTAAAAACATGGATTTTTTTTTCTAAAAGTAGTCATTTCTTTATTGATTAGTGTTACATTTTCATCGCATTTCAATCTTTTTCGTCATCATGGATACGTTAAAAATTCGAGTAATTATGGAATATGAGTACCGTCGTGGCAGCAACGCGGCACAAGCGGCACGCAACATCAACGACGTTTACGGAGCTAACACTACAAACCAACGCACCACCTGTTATTGGTTTGCTCGCTTCCGTTCTGGAAATTTCGACCTGAAAAATGAACCTCGCGGTCGTCCGAAGACTTTGGTCGACAATGACGAATTAAAGGCGATTGTGGAAGCTGATGATACACAATCTACGGCTGAATTAGCAGCAGCTTTCGACGTTAGCGTCAAAACAATATTGGTCCATTTGCGTCAAATTGGCAAGGTAAAAAAGCTTGACAAATGGGTGCCCCACGAACTCAATGATCGCCAGCGCGAAGTACGCGTCGAGACGTGCCTTGCACTGCTCAACAGACACACAAATGAAGGAATTTTTAACCGCATTGTTACCTGCGATGAAAAATGGATTCTGTTTGATAACCGTAAGCGCTCAGCAAGTTGGTTGGATCCTGGTTCAGCACCTAAACAATGCCCTAAACGAAAACTTACCCCTAGAAAAGTGATGGTCACTGTTTGGTGGTCTAGCGCCGGTGTGATTCATCACAGCTTCTTACCAAACGGGGTGAGCATTACTGCAGATGTGTACTGTGAAGAACTGAACACAATGATGGAGAAGCTGGCGCATCTCCAACCAGCATTGGTCAATCGCTCGTCTCCGCTGCTCCTGCACGACAACGCGCGACCTCATACTGCACAGCAGACGGTCTCCAAGTTGCAAGAACTGGGGTTGGAAGCTCTCCGTCATCCGCCCTACTCACCAGACCTTGCGCCTACAGACTACAACTTTTTCCAGAATTTGGATAACTTCTTGGCGGGAAAAAAATTTAATACCCGAGAGGCAGTACAAAATGCCTTTGAAGAATTTGTTGCCTCCCGTCCAGCTGATTTCTTTAAGAAGGGCATCAATAAACTGCCACTGCGATGGCAAAGATGCATTGATTGCATGGGTGATTACTTCGATTAATACAAATAAAAAATTCATGAAAAAAAATCGTTTAAATTTTTTCATACAAAACGGCAATTTCATAGGTAAAGACCTATTATCAGTTATTTCTCCTCAACTGTCAATATCATCAGACCACCTATTTATGCTTGACAATCATCGTTGACCAAGCGAGCGCGAAGCGTCTCTTTTTCATCAGCTTGGGCAAAAATGCTTTCGTATGTGCGGATGGCTGTTCTCCTCTACATGTCGCATTTCTCAATCGATTCTCGTGAAATTTTGTGAGCAGGTTGGATAATTATATGGATTTTTTCTGTCAATTCAGTTTTTAAAAAAACAAAAAAAAATGGCGGAGGTAATGGGGGTTGAACACGTAAAAATAATAATTTTCCAGCCATTTCGCGCTCTCTGCGCACACTTTTTGTTTTAAGGTGCGTGGTGAACCTGGCTCTGCAAGTACATGTAGCGTCTCATGGTAAGCTTTGATCCGTTAAAGTGCCTAAGATAGAATACTCGGTACTTAGGTTTGGATAAAAAAGAAATTTATAATACACTAGCTGCGCCCCGTGGTTTACCCCGTATAAGTCTCGATTCCGTGGGAATATCGGGATAAAAAGTATATAATGTTCTAATCCAGGCATGGTCTACCCATGTGCCAAATTTCATCTAAATCCGTTCAGCCATTTTAGCGTAAATTCGTAACAAACAAACAAACAGACTCACTTTCGCATTTATTATATTAGTTAGGATTGGTTTAGAAATTTAGATACTTATACAATTTTTCTTCTTAGCATATCGATGGCAAATAAGTTTGTTGTGAACATTCAAATATTATGTTTAGCGCAAAATTCAGCTTCACGAAATCCATTCGCTGACACACTTAGAAGATCCTCAAGTCCACAGATATCAGGACATGCGGCGTAAGGTGGAAGGTGGGCCATTGTCTGCGGAGAGACGCTGCATATACACTTGAGGTCCGAGTCTTCTATAAACCCCCTATCTATGGAGATTCTCTTTGCTACGGCTGACTTTGGTTCGCAGTCTATTTAGGGTGTTCCAAGTCGGCTACAGTATCGCAAGCCCCTGGGTGGGGCTCCCAGATAGCTAAATAAAGGGTGTTTAAGCAGCTCCCGCCAGAGATCACGTCTTGCTGTTCAGGCGTTGCCTTATCTGCACCCAAGGAAACTTTTACGGTTTTATTGTACACTGAAAAGGTACATTATTATCAATTTAGCAAGATGTGTGTAACCCGGCGCAGGCACGCGATTCTCTTTCGTTTTAGCGTTTCATTGGACTGTGATTCCTGAACGCTCTGATTTGGTTCGTTTTGCTCAATCGAAGGAAACTATAGAGACGTGAATGTAATGTACCGTGAAATTGTAGTTGTAAATGATGGATAGGCAGATACACTGAAGTTGTTAGCAACTATGTAACTTATCAACGCGATTTCACTCGCATCTTAGAGGGACAGCTTTGTGTGAACGAAAAAGGTTAAAGGGAAGAAGAAAAACATATTACATTGTCAAGAATATATTCTGTTGCCCTGCAATGGGGCAATATGGGCTCTTAATAATAAGAACATACCATCTGAGTACTTTTCATCCAAATCTGTTCAACAGTTTAATTGAGTGATTGTCGTAAGTGGCAAAAATCATCTTAAACTTTCACATTTTTAATACGAGGACTATGGCATTATGAGGACTGTCTTTTGTAACTTGTAACGTTACAAGGGCTGTGTGTGAGCATAAAATAAAAAGAAGTTAGGTATATGTGCATTTAATTTAATTTTCAGAGTTATCTCATGAAAGTTTAGGCGACCAAATTATATAATACTAGCTTCTGCCCGCGGCTTCGCCTGCGTCGATATCGGAAATTATCCCACGGGAACGTGCTACCGGGACAATAAGTAGCCTATGTCCTTCCCCAGGATGTCATCTATCTCCTTGCCAAATTTTATCGAAATCCGTTCAGTGGTTTAGGCGTGAAAAGGTAACATACAGACAGAGTTACATTCGCATTTATAATATTTGTATATTAGTGTGAATAAATGGGATAGGAAATGATTCCTATTTCAGTTTTTTCATCACATGAGCGACCACAAACTCCATTAAAAAAAAAAATGTATCTCTTGGTTGTTCCTGGAAACAAAACAACAATCCACTCGAACTTTCTCAATAATCATTCGCTCATCGTACTCAATATTGGCAATACACCAGTTTTCCTTACCCGACACCACCGAACTAAAATCTAGTTATGTGTTGCGTTACATCCTGCGAACGAGTGCTTCACTTTACACGATCTAATAAGCACCGATCGGTTACAAAATAGTCATGAAATGTGCGCTGAAGTATTTGAGAAATTAGGACCAGTTATCATTTGTTCAGAAATTAAGAGATCCGTTGGAGAACCAAGGATAACCGACATTTGCAGAAGAATTGCCAAACTTAGTGATAGAGGGTCGGGCACAAAAGATAGAGCCAAAAGGTTCTGGAGTGACGACCGCGTACGGGAAGACGTAGCGTTGGAAGGCCTTCCACAAGAAAATGAACACATACAAAAAAATACTTAGACAATTTTTGCTAAATAAACGAATATCTAAGTGATAGACTTATGAAGTCATAATTTAAGTACTCGAGACTTCTTTTATTTGTATTTATTTATTACAAACTGACCCGACAGACGTTGTCCTGTCTTAACTATGAATGTCATAATTATGTCGTTTAGTTTTAGTTTTGACTATTGACTAAAACTAAAACTATCGACACATTTATCAACCGATCCATCTGTGTTAAATGATATATGCAGCGCGCATTCTGTCAATCGCTGACAGTTATGTAAAATTAATATTGGCGTTAAGTTTTCTTAAATTTTGTAACGTTCCGATCAACTTCCTTAATTTCGTTAATTCATAAGATCCTTCTCCTGACAATAACGAACACAACAAAAAAAAAATAGTGAAATCGGTCCAGCCGTTCACGCGTGATGGCGTGACCAAGGGAAATAGGGATTCATTTTTATATATATAGATAATTACATCTCTCAACAGATACCTGTTTATATTTTATATTAAAGCTATTAGATTATCTCAAAAAAAAAACTACATTATTGTTTTAGTATAGTAGTTTGCTTAGTAATGTTATATAGTTAACGAATGCTTCCTCTCTCCAAACTCAGTTATTTTGCTGTCCCCGACAGGGTCCATATGATCTAATTATAAGTTTACCTCTTAACAATACCTACATGTGGAATGCAATAAAAGTATTGAGTGTTGAGTATTAAGATGTACCGATGACCTGGTGAAGGCCACCGGAATCCGCTGGATGTAAGACGCACAGCACCGGTCGAAGTGGCGATGCTGTGTACGTCTTTAGGCTGAAATGATGAATCATTTGTTGGATACGTAGTTGGATTTTGAAGATCACGTCTAATCTTTTCCGAAACGAGATATTTCTAATACCTTCCAATGTGGGGATGACAAAAAGCCTTATCTAGTCGACCCCTATCTCTTGTTGATGTATTTCTAGAATACTACAAAAATTTAAAATAAACTGTATTAATCAAGGGTCCTTACCTAAGTACTATGTCTTATCAGAAACGGAGATCACCAATTTCTTTGCCGGTCTATTCTCTAAAAATCTCCCCATGAACACGTCACGTCGTGGTGGGGCTTTCGTGCACCTGGATTCTAGGTCTGTAGCGGTAGAGTCTACTTTGCCAAAACAGGTCTAGGGTGAGGAGCACGCCACAATTGCGGCGGTAAGTCCCCTCTTTGAGGAGTGGCTTGAGAGGCGCCACGGCGTCCTCACCTTCCGCCTGACGCAATTCCTCACCGGACATGGCGGTTTCGGGAGGTTCCTGTTTCGGATAAGGCCGGAGGAAACGCCCGGGTGTTGGCATTGTGTGGATCGACCGGAGGACACGGTGGAGCATACGGTGGAGGTCTGCCCGGCTTGGGCGGAACACCACCGTGTCCTCGTGGCGGCGATCGGCGGCCGCGATCTCTCGCGTCCGGCCCTGGTTCAGGCCATGGTACGGAGCGAGAGGGCATGGGAAGCAGTCACCTCCTTCTGCGAAGCAGTAATAGGCGGAGCGCGTGAGGGAGAGGCAATCATTGCGCCCTCACGCCCCTAGTCACCGCAGGAGGAGACACCCTGGGCGTCGGGAGTCGATAGCCGACTCCCGGCCACCGTAGGCGCGGGCCTGCGGACGGCGAGCAATGGGCAGCTCGCCGTCCGGTAAGGACCAGGCCCGGGTCGATGGCGCGTTTAGTTCCACGCGCGCCTCAAAGAAATGTCAGCATACTTGACGGGGTCCGATAGGGCTGATGCCTGCCGGGGTCGCGGATTGTTCGAAAGAGTTACCGTGGCCCTGGCGCACAGGCAACTGAAGGAACATGGGTGGGTTTTAGTCAGTGAGAGTCTGACACGCCCTTCCGCTACGCCCAGAGCGGGAGAGGTCATTTGAAGATTTCCCACCCAAAAAAAAAAAAAATGGGTGAGGAGCCAGACTAAGAGAGATTCATGGGCATGTGGCGAGCTGTTAGGCAGGCAGTAGTGACCCCACGGACCCTACCTCCCGGGAGAAGTCTTGTTCCTGATCTCTGGCTTGCCTTTATTGAGGGGCAGGAATGAACACTGACGAGGAATAGGATAGTGTCAATCCCTAGCATCAGAGGGAATGGAAGCTCACTTCACCTAAGATTTCACTGTGAGGTTTTACAGAATAGACCCTCTGGTTATGATGTCAATACGTCAGTCAAGATGATAGAATTAAAGCGTTACGGATGGTTGACGTGCGAGGTAGAGAAGAAGATAACTTTATGTACTTAGAATTAAAATATAACCCAGAAGCCACCGAGTAATAACCCTTCTAAACCAACGTTGTTCAAACGGTAACTTTACAACGCCTTGAAACGTTTCAGATAAGTGCCACGCCCTGAAAATTATATTAGGTCACGATATAACGAAGGTCGCATAAAATAAAATGAGAAATTATTATCCTCCTCCACTGAAAAGAACCTTTATGTTTTACAACGCAAACTATTTTTTGCATGAGACAGACAAGATGTTTGAGACTGCCACGTGATACAATCCTTATCCAAATTTTGTGTCTACAATATTTTTTGAGCTTTTCATAAAAGCTTATTTGCTGTAAGTTCCTGCATATCATACTAATACATAATTATGTATCTACTTTTTTATAACGTCCATAATAGCCTATCTCCAAATATAGTCCTTATAATATTACACACAAAATTTGTAAGTTTCCAAAGAGTTCCTTGTAATTCTAACTAACATTATATCCGATGGTATACCCCAGCCAACGGTAAAACCCCTGAAGGTGAGAAGCCTACAATTTACACAAAGAAGCGTACCCCATCCCATTTGTACTGAAAATCCATTTCAAATACACCCCGAACAGACATCGGAGCAAGATTAACGAAATGGTCTCCCTCCCCCACACCACTCCAGGGAGCGATCAATACCTGGCTTCTAATCTCTCAGAATCTTGCGTCCTTGTCGCTCATGAGATGTAGATGAACTGCCTTCATCCTGGACTGACTTTCGATTTTATTTTAATAGATGTAAGGTTGGTTTTGAAGTGGGTTTTGTAAGCATGGAGATTATGTACTAGGTATAATCTTTTAGGTATGTGGTGGTATGCGGTTGTGGAGCGAGGATGGTGGCTTGTAAATGTTTTGTAGTTAAAATCTGAAACATTTCCAAAAATACTTCTGTAGGAGAGGTTGATGATGCAGTTATCCTGAAATATCTGACTGCTAGTACGGAGGTCAGAAACCTAGAAATGTAGGTAGTAGGTCCTATGTAATTACAGGAATTCCAGTTATTCCATTTATTTTCATTACTCAATAGGTACTTATCATGTGCTTTAAAATGACTTACGGAAAAATCCCACATTGCATTTAATTCGGAAATTGCATCCTTTTGGCATCATGACAGTGAGTCCATTGGGGAAAATGTACGAGGTGTCACATTAGGTAGAAGATAAATCACAGTTTTTTGTTTTTGTTTTTGAGAGGTAGCGAACGTCAACACGTATGCAATACTTAAGATTAGATAATGATTCTGTTATCGAGTTCTTTTTATTTTTTTGTAATGAGTTCAATAATATACACCGGGAAGTCCCTTATCTCAAACAGCTGCAATGTAAGAACGTAAGAATCATAAACTACAAATATTAGTCGCGGCATCTTTCAGAACCAGTACGCACTCTGTCCTTCATTGTTTTTGTGTCACCATATCTTTGACATCTCTAGCTATTTTCGGCAAAAACAATGCCGAATTTCTGGCAGCCCTACGTTTTGATTTCGACCGTCACTAATAAAATAAGTGTGTTAACTTTTAATCAATTAGAGGCACATTTCAAACGGATGAAAACAACACGCCCTTTTAAAGATTGAGATGATTTCATCAGTGTAAAATACTGTGCTTGCGATTAAGCTGACTGTACTAACATTTAGGTAAAATAAAACATGAAAGTTCTTGTTCATCCTGATACACGGTTCTGAAGGTAAGCACTTTAAGTCGATATCCCAAGCTGTAGGATTAGAATATTTATTTTAACAGACGATAAACCGAATGTACGGAGGTATGTATTCCAATATTGCGTTACGTACGTGTATCTTTAACCTTAATACATAATAAGGTATTGTGACGTACTTATTAGATAATTAACTATCGCACATATATTGTCAGGAAATACCTGTTTCATGACCTAACCGCTTATAAGTTTATCAAACGAATTCATAATAAATATAATATGATCAGAAAGGTGTGTCTTTATTACTAAGTTATGCCTGAAGTGATTCAGTTTACGTTGCCTGTAAGTGCCCACTTTGGAATCTCATTCTTCATAGATAGATATCATTATTATAGTAATCGTTGTTTTCATAATCGCCATGCTTGGCAGACTGATTGGTGATTACGTAGCGTACTATTAGTTTTAACGTACCGTAAATTCGGACGGTTTGTAGTGTAAGTAGCAATCATTCATTTGGGGCTAATTTTTATGAAAGTGATCCTACAAGATTAGGTCTATAGTGAAAAATGAAGAGATAAACGTAATCTTTCGGTTTTTTTTTTTTTTTGTTTGGCCGGCTCTTTCACATTGAAGGCTCCTTCAAACAGGCGCGACACCCGACGCGAAGCCCACGCGACAGAAAGGCACCGCTCGTCGCGTGACCGGTGGTGTCTTTGTCTCGCGCATTTTTGCTACAACCAGAATTAGAATCACCCATAGATATGAATAGTCTTCAAACTAAGTAAATATTATGTGCGAAACGAGTATTTTGAAAGTTAAAATCGTTCGAATTTGCGTTACGTTTACTGCGCGAGTTCGTGCTAGGCCCGTAGTTCTATATTTTAAGATTTGAGCACAAATGCTCATTTAGTACATCACCGAACTCAATCCGGAATTATCAGAAGCATCCGTGCACCGACTTCCAGGCCACCATCTTCCGAAAAATCTGCGCAGCATCGAGCTCCTCGCAGGGTACTTATTTTACCCGCGCGGCCGCGTCGAGCTCGCTTCAAGGGTCTGGCAATTCCACCCGCCAACCGTCATCTTTCCTGGCGTCTGCAGCGTGGCACCAGGCTGAGCCAGGAGAGTACTGTGCTTCCCCTAAGGGAAATTAGGGAACAAGTTGTGACCATAAACCTAACTACCCCCTTTTCTATTTTTTTAGTTTACTATACTTTTTTATGTTGACAGGGTACGTGGCCTTATTTCTCTCCACCACGTTAACCTCGACCGTCACATTGTTGTCTCCTAAGTCTCAAAGATAGATCTTGGTGCAATATTGGACAATCAGCTTCTTGGGAGCGGGTCCAACTGCCCTGGGTGCTTTGGATGTAGGTACTTAAGTGTCGCTACTCATGGGGCTATTTCAATGCACCTCTTTTTGTGTCGATGTAATTTTGAATTGGCAAGCATTAGTCTTGATTTTGTTATTATCCTACTTATCAATCTATAATATTATAATTTAATGTGAAAGTGTTTCTATGTTTGGATGTTTGTTATTCAATCATGTAAAAAGGGCTAAATGGATTTGGATGAAATTTGGCACACAAGATAGTTTATAGCCTGGATTATAGCCTGGACAAACGATACTTATACTATACTTTATCCCGGTAGTACGTCCTCGTTGGATAATTTCCGACATCGCGGGTGAAGCCGCTACCAAAAGCTAGTTTTTATAATAATTATACTTATTTACAGGGTGGCAGGCACATCGACGAGCAACCTGCTACTATGGGTTAAGTACATGATTCTGTACTCCACTGCGTTGAATTTTTTTATCGGTTATTAAATTTATCCCGGTAGAACTTTCCCGTTGGCTAATTTATCCCGGTAGAACCTTCCCGTTAACTAATTTATCCCGGTAGAACCTTCCCGTTGGCTAATTTATCCCGGTAGAACTTTCCCGTTGGCTAATTTATCCCGATAGAACCTTCCCGTTGGCTAATTTATCCCGGTAGAACTTTCCCGTTAGCTAATTTATCCCGGTAGAACCTTCCCGTTGGCTAATTTATCTCGGTAGAACTTTCCCGTTGGCTAATTTATCCCGGTAGAACTTCCCCGTGAGATAATTTCCGAGATCCGCGCGGGTGAAGGCGCTGGCAAAACCTAGTATTTTTGTTGCAATTTATTAAAAAAATTATAGTCAAAGTGCAAGAAAACATAATAAAGACGTCATAAATACATTTAAAAATGTCTGTAAAAAAGCAATTTCTTCGTTTTAATAATCCACATGTTCTTTGTTCCATTCTTTACCCAACTTACAAAGATGGAAGAATGATGGTTTTATATTCTTTGTTCGTGAAATGTTAACTTTGCTACCAGCTAGGGTTCAATGCGGTTTCTGAGAATAATATAATGCCTATCCTACAACAATCAGTCACACGTAAGTACTTTAAATTACTCTTATTATGACTCATATTGAATCGAAGGAACATCTTTGACTCACTATTTGAGCTACAAAGGGGGCATTCAAGTATTACGTAAGCAGAATTTTTGTCATTTTAACCCCCTCTCCCCCTTGTCAGTAAAAGTAAGTAAAGCTCTTACTCCCCCTCCTATGGTTACGTAAACATTAGTACCTATATTTTTTTTATTTCATTTCAGCTTTCTTCATTTTCTGTTAAGAGGCTTACAAGAGCTAAAGCGCGGTCACTGTCGGATTGCATAGAAAAGAAAGAGACGCGCGATGTCACAACGCTGATAATTTATTGCAAAATATGAAGCAATTATGCATTTACAAAAAATCTATTCATTGGACTAAAAAATTAAAACACTATTACGTTAGTATGTTACTTGTAGAATATTCTGACAAAAAATCTGAATGTTTGCATGTATATTAATTAGTATGGTTTTTAATCGTTAAAATATTTTTTTAGAGGTAACTTTGTGATTTTTTTCAATCATATCAAATTAATTTTATTATGTTTTCAACACACTATCCAACTAGCATATATCCAGAAGAATATAATATATTTTTCTGATTTTGGTTACTGCAGTGGATCATATATTTTTAGGCATTATAAATTTGCGTTTAGGTCATGTAGTCCCCTTAATGAGTCTATAAATAAGGAATTTATAGACTAAATGCCCATTTACAACGGTATTAATTTATTTTTGCAAAATATTGCTGACGTAATCACCATCCAAAACCCCCGTCCCCAATGTCATCAAAAATAGGCAAAGTAAGGGCCCCCCCCCCACCCCCTTTGGAGTTTACGTAATAGGTACTTGAATGGGCCCAAAGACATCAGAAAATGGAATAACCTACGTTATCGCTGTAATCCCCAAAGGGTTAGGCAGAGGTGCACCTATAGTACACCCACATTTCGCCAGTTATGTTTAAGTCCCATGTAAAAGCACCTTCAAAACAGGCACGACACGCGTATTGACACAAAGGCACCGCCTGAGGGCGTAATGAGCGGTGCCTTTGTGTAGCGTTGCGTGTCGCGGCTGTTTGAAGGAGCCTTAACAGGGAGCGACTCTATAGCCATCAACAGGGCACAAATCTGGCTGGATTACATAAATATTGCACACAGTTGGGGAGTAATCATCGAAAGCTCTGGACCGATTCTAAAAATTCTTGTCTCATGATCTATAAAATACTAAGAGAGACGCACGCGACCCTGATGACTTGTAAAATAACCAAATTTCATTAATTCTAACAGGCTTTAAGTAACCCAAAAGTACTTAATCTTCAGTAGCTTAATTACTCTAACTTTATCGCCATCAGATTTTGTGTAAAATTCTACGATATTTTTTCTATTTACACGGCAAAGGCTTACCTAATATACAATCAGAAAAGAGTTTTTCTAACCCAAATTTCCCACTTACATTTTTCAAGCTTTACGCTCGCTACAAGACACGTCTCACAAAACACACAAAGAAAGACCCTGTGGGGGGTGAAGGCTCGAATATTAATTATCGCTGCCACCCTCTTCACCCCCTAGAGCGGGGAGGTTAGGGGTGAGCTCCTGAGACAGCGCCTGGCACCAATACTCCTGGTTTAAGAGCTAGGGAGGGAATTAAGACGGGCCGGGGATCTACTGGGGGTTGTAGTGGGAGAAAACCGTAAATAATTTCCTTTGTCTGGAATGGAATTTATTAAATAGTCTCTGCTGTTGTTGTGGGTTTGGCTTTCAAAACCAAGCATTCATTCTGAGTGTACTACGTATATTTTTCCTGAACAAATAAACTTTTACAGAAATCATTTTATAATTCGCTTATTAGGATGTCTCATCGATCGCATCTTTGTTTGTTTAAAATTAAATTGTGGTTTCTAAAAAGTTGACACTATCTCCCGTACTATAAATAAGATTTGGGAAAGCTGAGAACAAAAGGCTTTTCTAACAAAGAAGTGTTTCATGGCGTCATGAGTCAGCAGTGACGGGAGAAAATGAAGGGCGTAGAAAAAAGCTTGCTCGGAGAGATACTAATACCATAAAGTATTACGTAGTTTCGTTGCCCCTTTTTAAAAGGCTTGTAAATAAAGTCAAATTCAAAGCATTTTTTTCAATTAAAACATTTTCAGGCACTTTTGAATTGTCAAAGAGTTAGTCAGAAAGTTGAAGATTGTTGCCCATTCCAAAACGTAGATCTCTATGGAGAAGAACGGGCAAGAAACTCCAAGGACACTCTTTTAAATCAAGATATTACAAAATACTGGGTACATTGTTCTTGTTGCTTCTGTATGTGAAAACAAAGTAAACAAATAAATAAAGAAACAATTCAAAATAAAATATTATAAGCAAGCAGGCTGTTCGGATTTAATACAGGCGCTTATGACATTTTAACTGTATCTAAAATGCTTGTAACGCTTTAGAAATCCCCCTTTTTCAGGTGTCTGCAGGTCGCTATAACCATTTTATCCGCCTATTCCTATGTATAGAATACAGAATATTCCGTTTATTTCAAGCTGTGTTTATGCTCAAATTACCTCAAGGTTTTTGGGCAAGACTCACAGCATGAGTCTTGCCCAGCACTTACACTTATAAGTCAGCACTTATGATGAAAATTGGATGTTGTGGTAACATTCCAATGATACCAATGGATTTCTATATTAAAATCGTTGTTGTATTTGCCCTTTGTTAATAATCACAAGACTATTTTACTAGTCAACGCTTAAACATGCCTCATTTATTAATATAAAATCAGCGGAAATTACAGGAACCCGTAATTTTAAATGATACCTTACAGAACATTTTCAGTATAATTCACGAGAACTGAAACATCTGGTCCTGTTAATGTGGTCATTGTGGTGGCGATGCCTGATAATAAATTGTAGGATACAACGTAGCTAGCAATGAAGAAGGCGGAAATCTATGTTATTTTAATAATAACTAGGAGTTTTATTTCAGCTCAGTTCCCAAGGGAATAATTTGCCACGGGTGTATAATATAGAAAAAAATATTTGTTATTTTTTATGATATTTAGATGATAAGTATCACCTTTTTACGTATTTTTCTCTTCCTTTCTTCGTATCTGCAAATAAATTAAATAAAAATAAAATGATAATACGCTGAAAATCAAACAAAATGTTAGAGGATCGTCAAATAATGTAAGCTAATTAATCCCAGTAAATGATCTTACTGATTTTTTATCTACATTCATAGGTACATAATATAACAGATCCTCTCACATACACTGTACCCTCACATCTCTCTCAACCAATAGCATTACTCATTCAATCTTGAATGAAATCATTCTCCAGCAAGAGATACAACTAAACTCCCTGTTCACGCCATCTCAAGCAAAACTCATCAAGAGACCCATTCAAAATTCATTACAATACGGCTCCAATTCAAATAACGAGAATTAATGTCGGTTAGGTCATACAAAAAAGGAATAAGAAACGAGATCGATTCTCTTAAAATGGTAAGTGGTATCCGAAAATGAATCTTAGTAGCAAGGTATTAAGTCTAAATTTAAATGTAGCCAACAAAATTATAGAACAATTTATTATGGAACGAGCAAAGATGGTTCTCTAGGGAAAAACCGCGGACAGTGCACTCAATAAAGGCCCTTATTCATTGAAACGTGGGGCAGTTTTCGCTCATTTTCCTGTGATAAGGTGTCACTTATGACTTTATGTTGTCGGTTCGGTTGTTCAAGATCGATGTGCTCTGGATACAGACAAAGTATAATAATTGTGATAGGAAATGTTCTGTGTCGTACATTGCGTATTTTCCTTGTATGTATTTATATAAGGACGCGATTCAAGTGTAGGTACACAATCAAGAATGGAAAGTATTTAAAGAATAATCCCATTTTGAACCGTCTTTGATATTATTTAAATAAAAATAAAGATTAAAACTTGCCTTTGTCTAGTTTGAGTAGTATTTCATTCAAATTTTGATGTCATTTTAAATTGTTACTATTTAACAATTTTTCGAAAACATCAGCCATTACACAAATACATAAGTATTATAAACACACTAGACCCACTCATTTCTCCCACAGAGAGACGCCTCCTACAAGAACAAAGAACATTACGAAGCAACAACATTCATCATTCTGTAGGCGCGGCTAGGGCGGGCGAGATGCCAGGGCGGGCGGCCACTCACACACATACACCCACCCTACACACACACCATACAAAGCGGGTGTGAGTGTGTGAGTGAGGCTGAGAAGAGTGGGCTCGTAAGCGTAGTAGGTGTATAGGTATAATAGTTATGTGGGCGGTGTTGAGAAGGTACAGATCTGTATCATGTATGTGTGAGTTGTGGGTGTGTGCATGCGTGGAGAGGGTTGTGTGCTTATTATAAATACAGGGTGACACAACTCAAAATAATCCAAAATTGAGTTATTGCGATTATCGGAATCTGTATGATGCTGTATATTATTTTTCTAAGATATTAATTGAGCAAATGAATATCTTAGTAAAATAATATACAACATCATACAACAATAATTTTAAATCGGTCAAATAGAAAACGAGTAGGTATAACGTTTTTAGCTGTTCCTGAAAAATGAGGTAGATATATTGAGTTCTGCTACTCTTTATCTAGGTGTGCGATATATCTATCTGTCTTCTATCTATCTATGTAAATAAAAATCAATGTTTGTTTGTTTGTCCTCTATGGACTCCGAAAGGACTGGACTGATTTTGATGAGTTTTTCTGTATACGCCCGCGAAGGTTTAGTGAAAGTCGCGCCGGGCAGCTAGTAATTAATAAAGAACAATAATAACGATGTATAACATTGGAGATTTAAGCCTTTAAATAACAAAGAGAATTCGCAAAGAGATTTAAGATAAGGGTACCTACTTATTGTAAATTAATAATTTAATGTCTTAGATTGTGTACCTCGGTGGCCCGGCCATTTTATGGTTTGGTCCTTGTGTCGCTTTTGGAACCTTCCCAAAGGATCAACATTTTCCGTCACAGACAAAGGACTAAGATATACCTATATTATTCTACCATTATAGGCTCCCAGCAGACAGTCGCGACGCGACTCTTGTAGAATACTTGATCCATGAAGTTTTCATAGAAAAGTGTTCTAATAGAGTCGCGTCGCGCCTGTTATCGGGAGCCTTAGTACAATCAACACGTATACTTGTTTTCTGTGAAAAATAAAGACCATTGTGTGTGTTAACATAAAACGTAGGTTTCTATTATAATACATGAAACTTTCGAGAAAGGGGTGAGGGAGGATTCTAAAGGGGTTGAGAGATCCTTTTAATAACATGAGTATTGAGGTACATGTGTACTAATATTGGGCATTGGGGCCATGTTTTAGTGTTAAACTATAAAGGCTCCCACAAACAGGCGCGACGCGACAGCGAAACAAAAAGGCACCGCTCGTCGCGCGGTACGCGGTGCCTTTGTATCACGCTGTCGCGTCGCGCCAGTGTGTACGAGCCTTTATGCGGGTGAAACCGTGGGGCGCAGCTAGTAAAGTATAAAACAAAACTATGATGTTATCGTGATGGTCGTATGATGTTATGTTGTTGGCGTCAATTAAGATGTTATCTGAATTTTACTAAACACAACATACGTACAATTTGTTTTTGTATTTCAGGCGACATTAAATTGACACTTACGAGGGAAATAAAAGTACCTAATATACATAAAGAATAGCATTGCTATAGAACGTGGCAATGCTACCAGCCTTTTTGGCAATTTTCCTGTTGACAGCGATGAGGACGAATATTTTGATGCCGTATGATTCTTTTCCCTCCCTTTTTTGTATACTTGTACATAACAGGTCGGGAAAAAGTTCTTTCGTATTTCATATACAAATTCAAGCTCGTGTGTCAAATATCGGACGTTTTTGTATACCCTGACTTTATCAAATGGGTCAAAACTGTTTTGTGGTCAAGCCCTAACTCTTCAGCTATGTCGTAACTACTAATATGCCAAAAATATATATAATATATCAAAAATAGAATCGACTTTATCCGTAACTGGACGACCAGAGCGAGCTACATCTTTGACATCAAAATTCCCGGACGGAAACGCTTGAAGCAACTTTGTGCTACTCTTACTGACACTGCGTTAAGTCCATAAACGTCACATATTTTTTTCGCGGCCTTGTCTCTTTTTGTATTGTAATAAAACTTCAAAATGTATCGAATTTCTTCGTTAGATTCACTCATTCTGGCGGACAAAAAAACAATTGAAATTTTCCGCACCATTATTATTAATTTAAGACAGATAAATTATGTGAATATTATACTATACGGGGTCAAATTAAATTAGCTAGCAAAACTTGACAGACTTTATGGGTATCTATAGCTGAACATGATGAAACAAAGATTTATTTTTTATTTTTACAACCACTTTTAGTGTACCTATCCCACTTGAAACATCAGTTTTTTGTGTTATTTTATAAGACGTGATGGATATCGATATCTTAACATGATAAAATAAAATAAATGGATTTTCTCAACTCTTACTGCAAGTAAGTAAACCACCAGAGGCTGATGATCCCAAAAAAAAAGAACATCAATCCTTTCCTTTTTTGTTTTATCGTATTTAGGAATTGATACCAATAATCACGAAAATCACGTCTGCGGAGTTTCGCTAACTAATATAATTTGACCCTGTATAGATAAAACAGATTCCTATCTCACAATAGTCTGTACTCACTCACATATTTATACCTACTCATATTTACATAGTATAAGAGCTAGTGCGGCATTTAGATAACATGATGGAACGGGGAAGCGGACTAGTCGGCTAGCTGAAACACTCAGCCGATAAGAGAGTTGCAGAGTTATTCTGCATATTTTACTCACTACCTGTCCCCAGCATTAACATCAGGGGTTCTAGACTCTCTAACGAAGATACGGGTCCGTCTGAAAGTAGTTGATCCGTCAAACAAGTGCCAAATTCAAATTTATGGACAGCAAAATAGATATCGGGAGTAGGGACAGCTGTCAAATCGTGTTGTTATTCATTCTTAGTTCGGGACCCGAACTATTCATTATGTTCGTAAGTGATACGGAGATGGAATGGCGCATAAGGGCGGAAGTACTGATTTCGTGTTTAGGGAGCAGACCCTCAGAAATAAAGAAAGAAAAACATTTTTTTAAACAAAAGCACATAGCAAAATATACTATAAAGCCGTAAAAGTTACAAGTCTTAGATATCGCGGGCTGCAGTCACGAGCATAAAATATACCTAAATGTTACACTTGCGCAAGATTTAAAAGGCATTTTCTCCTAAAGTATTGATAGATATTTTATGGTGTTAGGAGTCCTTCAAACAGGCGTGACACCACTTGTCGCGCGACATGCGGTGCCTTTGTGTCGCGCGCGATTCGCGTCGCGTGTCACGCCTGTTTAAAGGAACCTTTACGAACATAGTATTATTGAAACCACACTATTATGAAATACATAGGTCTTTTATCATATTGTCAAGTTTTATTTCACGACACAACATTTTTGAATTCTGCGAACTGTAAGGTTGTGATGGCGGTGGGTGGTCTGGTGGTGTTATTAAACTGGGCTTCACGATTAGTTCAGCGCAAACTAGGCAAGTGGGCAGCCAGCCCTCACCTTATTGATTGGCCAAATATTTCCACAACATGCAACAGGAAAGGCTATTTAAAAAAAAAAAAACAGAAAAAAATCTGGACTGTTTTGTTTTTGTTACAAATAAGTGATTTGGGGATTTGTACAGGATTAGGATTGCCATTATGTAAGTATAACCAATGGTAATTTTTTGTACAGATGCACTTATGGCAAGTACCTACAGGCAAGTTTCTGTCTATCTAAAAACTAGTCACAAGAAACAAGGTCATTTGGTTTAGCATATTGCCCGACTTTAAGTGCCTGACATTGGTCGTTACTATAATTTATTTCAAAGCTTCTGAACTTTACGTATAAGGAATACATCCCACTAACGTATCAAAGACCTTTAAGGCTCCCGCAGACAGGTGCGGCACGACTCTTGTAGAACAATTTGCATGAAGTTTTCATAGAAATTGTTCTACTAGGGTCGCGTCCCGCTGTCGCATCGCGCCTTTAAAAGTTGGCTGGGACAGATTGAATGCGGAAGGCGGAGGACAGGGTGTTGTGGTGCAGCCTGGGAGAGGCCTATGTCCAGCAGTGGACTGCGATAGGCTGAGTTGATCGGTTGATTCAACGCATCGAAGCAACAAATACTGAAAATTCGGGCGCCTATTAAGAACAAGATCTCTACAAATCTTCGATAGCTCTGGAACATACAATTTTATAGCGCAGTATTCATGTTACAAAATTTTGTTGCAGGAACGTGATTTTGAGTTGGCTGAAATAGTTTTCATACTGCAAACAATGTTGTCAACGTTAAAACGTATTGCATCATTTTTGTTAACTATAAATACTTTGCTTAGAGTAATTCAAATAATTGCAGAATACGCCTCACTTTAGATACAGTGAGTCAGGGCCACGCCTGCGCATACGGGTTCCGGTGTTCCCTAGAAAACTGTGTGCATAGGTACATCAGCAAATATGATGGTAAAGTTTTCTATATAGGAAATATGAGTACTGTTGTAGGTATGGAGGAATGTGGCAGAAGTATAAGAGTATATACTATTTCAAAATAGCATAGTGTTCTGTACGTACTACGTAGTTTCTAATTTTAGCTCAGGCGGTAGAGTAGTGTTTTCCCAGCGGATTTTCCGGATATTTAATTGTTTTTTGAGAGTCGGTTTTTCATGATTGCGTTAGGCTATGTTCGTGTGTACGTAGCCTTCATTACATGGGCCCAATATGTTGCGTTGCACTACTAAGCACCTCTATGTCTGCTGTATCCATGTACAGTGTTGTGTTGGACAAATGGGTGATTTACACTAGGTCCATTTTCACCGTGCGGCTGGTCGCTTACCAAATCATTCCATTTACTCAGGTCGATAAAAATCGTAGGTGACTAGTTAATTTTTCATCAAAATGTCGACCTGTATGCGGCGGGCGATCGCCTGCGACGGAGCATTTTCACGGTCGATTTTAGTCACCGCATGCGACCTGTCGTCGCACGACTAAAGTCGAAACTTACTCTACTTCCATTTTAATCACCTGTGTGAGTTGCCATTTTGACAGTCACCTGCACAAAGCCCGCATAAGGGTAAAGCTCTCACCAATTACCAATTCCACCAATTCTTTTTTTGTATTTGTGTGTCTTTCCCTGCGTCATGTTTACCGCAAATAAACGTATTTTCTTTCTTTTTTCAATTAAACTAAACACGATCAGCATGTCTAAATCAGAGAGCCGACAATTACGCATTCTGTACATCAAACTAAGTAATATAGCACAAAAATTATTGCTGGGAAACGAGTTTTTGGTGACAAAAATCGCTTATAGGTGCATGCAACGGTACAGGGGCCGTGGGGGTATTTAAAGTTGTGTTATGAACTTATTATAACATTTAAAACTTGTTTTCGTAAAAAAAACGTCAATATCTCCGAATCCAGACGGTTTCGAGGTATGGTCCAATATAAAAAAAAATTATAACAATAACGGGGAATACAAGTGAATTCAAAAGGAGCACGTCTATCATTTTATTTTCATGGAAACTTGTAACTGTTACTAAAATATTTATTGACAACATGTGTTAGAGGTGACTTTTAGAACCTCCGGTGCTAAGGGATGTTTGCTGGAAACGTAGTCGTTTAACGGACCTCAGACACGCAATTACTCTAGTAGGCGGATTACATTGAGTTTCCACGTGTATAAATAAACTGTAGTACAAACACATTACTATAGTACAAGTGATAAATGATTTTATTTCTATAAGTAAGTTTGACAAACATTTTTACACGTCAATCATATTTTAAAAAATCTATGTAGATGAGGTCGGCGTTTCCTATCTACAAAGTACTCTGAGAAGAAAGGCCGAAACAAACTCAGAGACAAGCTCTGTCTCTTTTAAAGTCCGGACATAATCTTGGTCAGATCATGTGAGGACCATGTAGATTTGTATCTGAAATTGTTTTTTAAGTAAAAACTAAACTGATTGAGTGGACTTGTCCAGTCAGTGCACGCACTTGTCAGTAATCGTGCAGCTCAACTCAGAACTTAAGGAACTCAACGATTCGACGAACAATACCAAAGATAGGACATTTGGGTAGGCCGCATAAATTACTCAAACTGATAGACCACAATTAAAAACTAAATGAGAAGAAAACAAAAATACAATTACCCACATAGTATTTACATTCGCAATAATTAAAATAATATACTATTTTACAAAGTAAATATTCATGTCAATGTATTTATAAAATTCATTAACTTCAATGTGTAGGTATATCTAAAAATCCGGAAATAATCTTGGGCAGATCATTTGAGCACCATATTAGATTGGTGTCTGCAATGGTCTTTAGAGTTCTTGGTTTGGTGGTCTTGTGCGTATGGTATGGTCTTCTTCATCTTAGCGAGTCGATGATAATCTATATAGAGTCAGCGCAGAATTTGGCTACGAGTCTGGCACCTTCAATAGCGTCCATCAGCTCCTGTAACGTGCAGGCAACTGGACACGCTGGACACTATATTAAGAGTCCCATTGTTTGTGTAACAGCACCACATTTAAACTCCAGGGCGGAGTCTTCCCACTAATTTACAGCGTCCGCTAGGGCCGATGTCAGCCAGGGTCACGGTTTGTTCGAAAGAGTTACTGTGGCCCCTGGCACAGGCAACTGAAGGAACACGGGTGGGTTTTTTGTCAGTAAAAATCTGACAAGTCCTCCCGCTACGCCCAGAGCGGGTGAAGTTATTTGACATATCACGAAAAACAGGGCAGAGGTGACAAGCCAAAGTGAAGGAGAGTGAGTGAAAACGTCGGGAGTGGACGCCCTAGGAGGACATTTATAGTGACCTTATTGGTGATGTCCTTCAGAAAGGTCAGGTGCGTAGTACTCGCAACCGGCGTGCGTGTATGACCAGATGTATGAACGTAAACGAGGCAAAAGGAGTATGTAACGATCGTAGTAGGTGGCGTTCTGTAGTTTCTGCCTACCCCCATGGGCAGAAGGCGTGATTTTTTGTATGTTTATGTGTATAACTTACTAATTATTTAATCATAATTGCCGTCAACTGAATTCTTAACAAACAACGTAGAACAGCGATGCAATTTTGAAAAAACGTAAAAGAAAAACAATATCGTGGGAACCCACTTAAATAAATTTTATATTTTCATTGTGGTGCCGAAAACGCACAAATGAATGTTTACAGCGAAATTATTATATTATTTTCATTATAGGTGTGCCTATAAAATTTGAGGATTTCCCTCGATTTCCATGGGATCCCCTCATCAAATTCTAACTTGACAATGGGACCACCTCGAGAGCATACCCTTTCAAACAAAAAAAAAATTTTCAAAATCGGTCCTCCTTTTTGGAAGTCGGTTAAAAAAAGCTCTCTAGGAAAACACACCAACTTACTTTCATAAGTAATGTTTCAGTGACGTCATTCGACGGTACATTGCGGACGTTATGTGGCGGTCACTGCAATCTTAGGGAGCCCTAGCTTAAGGCTAGGCGGTACCCCGATCAAAACCTTGCCATAGTGCGTTATGCAGAGGCTATTAACTCATTCACTATGGGTAATAAACTACATTTAAAAGCAAATTATTAATGTTCGATATCCTATCATCACATTGCACGTTCTTATTTGTTTTTATGTCTTATACATACATTTAAAATCTCCTTGTAAAAAAGTGACTAAATATATTGATTGCATGCATCTTTTGCTAAAGGTGACGTTCTATTAATTTGAGGATTACACTAATGGGTAGATAATTTAAATATCTAAATAATTCACGTTTTATTTTATTTCAAAACATCGCTAGTTTTTTTTTTTTTTTTGTGAATTCCTTGATAAATGAGCGTGCGCAGGGAGCGAGACAGAGCAAGACTCAGCGACGGGAAAGTGAAGGACCGAACGCTCAAGGTCGTTTGGTCGGTGAAGCGCCTTTAGTCATTTTCAAACGATCACTAGGCGCCATTCATAAAAACAGTACTAAAGTTGGACAATGAACGAATGAATGAATGAAAACATTCATTTGACAAAGATGATGATGACAATTCTCTGCCAGGAAATACTTATGAAAATATAAAGACGAAAGAACCGATTGTTCCTAAAAGGTTCACTATCAGGACAAGTAAGTCTGTCACATGTAAATTAAAAGGAAACCATGCATAACTTAGATGACCAGTCCGTCTAGACTTACCTTTAATAGAGTATTGTTGCCAGATTTTCCTGTAGTTATAAATATGCAATCATCAGTTTATAAAAATAAAAATAATAATACCTACTTATATTAATTAAAATAATGAATAATCGAAAAATATAATATTTTTAATGTAATAATTAGGGGGGTTGACGGCGCGTCGTATTTCACGCGCGCCTAAAAGAGATGTCAGCATCATTGACGGGGTCCGATAGGGCCGATGCCTGCCGGGGTCGCGGATTGTTCGAAAGAGTTACCGTGGCCCTGGTGCACAGGTAACTGAAGGAACACGGGTGGGTTTTAGTCAGTAAGAGTCTGACACGCCCTTCCGCTTCGCCCAGAGCGGGAGAAGTCATTTGATGATTTCCTACCCAAAAAAAAAAAAAAGGGGTTTGCGTAACTTAATTTAAAAATGTGGATCTGCAAACCCTACATAACAGTCTTAATATTAATATATGTATCAATTTAATAACTAGTATTATACTCGTAGTAACACTCAATCATACAATAAGTAGTTTGTTATAACTAGGCGATTAAGTCTAATTAACTTTGCTCGTATTGTGCTAGTTTACCTTTAGAAAAAGTTCTTTTTGTTAACTTGTGTTTACCTTTCTGTTAATAAAGACCTTTATAAATAGTAATAATAATAAATATTAGGTGCAGTCATGAAAATTAATTGTTTTCAAATTGACAGACTCCGTCAATTTGCCACTTCATATAACTGTCAGAGAAAGGCAGGTTTTATTTGAATATGGACCATTAAAGTTGGCACTTTGTCAGTTTGAAACTATGTATTAAATTCCCCAACTTTACATACTATTTGTAGGTATTTTTAGAAATTAGGGCTTAGGTTGAGCGTTGACTGGCCTCAGTCAGGCAGTCACGGAACCGATTTAAATGCATAGACATACATTAAAATAATATATTCACGTCTGTGTTCCCGACAGAGGTTGGGCAGAGGTGTACCTATAGTACCTACAACTACATTTACCCAGTTATGTATAAGTCCCATGTAATAGGGGGCGAGCCTATTGCCATCAACCAGGCACAAATCCAGACTCCGGGCTGCTACCGAGAAATTCCAGATGGATAAACCCAATAACACTTTGCTCGACCAGAGAATCGAGCCCAGAAAATAATTGAATGCGTAGAGTCGTCATTAAATCTACATTTTTTTGTCTATTTAGAAGTATATTTTGGAAAACTTCGACTAAAACTAGTACAACTCAAGATTTAATCTGACCTTATCGTCAACAGGTGCTGCTCCTGCTTTAAGAATGATAACACTATCAGGCTATCAATATCGCATGAAAATCCTATCATAGCGCGGTCCACTTGTGGGGTATCTCAGGATTCCAGGCCACGCTTATCAGATATTTTGGACTGCTTTAAGATTGCGAACTTGTGGCCGTATTCTGGAAATGTATCTCGATAGTGCTTTAGTATGTATGTACCTACTTCATTTTAAATTTTGGATGTAATATGTATTTCGCAAAAGGCGCGCGACGTGCGGATGTATGCAAACGAAGACAAGGTAGTATGTAATCTTATCTAAATATATTATCTGACTCACTAAAAAGTGAAAAATAAAAACTTTTTTCCATAAAAAGCAACCGACTCCAAAAAAAATACACTACAAAGTGACAGATACAAAGACACCGACTTCCGAAATTAAAGTTATTTTTCACTTTGTAGTGTTTTTTTTTTGGAATCGGTTGTTTTTTTTGGAAAAAAGTTTTTATTTTTCACTTTTTACTGAGTCAGATATTAATAAATCTAAGTTACAATAGCCTAATGTCAACTGCTCATCATCTTTTACAAAATATTCCTTTTCCCGACGCAGGGACGTTAATTGTTGAGGAGTTCTCCTGTTAAGAACCAAAACCACTGGAGCTGATGGTGAAGCCACCATCAGCTCCATTTCACCATAGGCATTGTGACGAGTATAAATTGCTAAGCAACCATATTAAAATCGAATCGCTACCCGTGAAATACTTATTATTGAGAAGTTCCGGTAGCCACCTCTGGTCTTCATCATCAGTTCCACTTTACCAAATGGTGCTTTCCAAGAGAAAATGCACGAGTTACTATAAAAAATACCCAAATCGCTATACGTGTGCCTATAAATTTTGAGGATTTCCCTCGATTTCCATGGGATCCCCTCATCAGATTCTGACTTAGTGACAATGGGACCACCTCGAGAGTATACCCTATCAAACAAAAAAAGAATTTTCGAAATCGGTCCACAATTGACGGCGAAATCGGTGAACACACATAAAAAAAAAAAAAAACATACATACTATCGAACATATAACCTCCTCCTTTTTGGAAGTCGGTTAAAAATTAACAATATAAACAACAATAAACAATTAAAAAACCTGTGCGAGGCCAAAAAGGCTGCTATCTCAGCATAGCAGGTGGCGTTCTGCAGTTTCTACCAACCCCCATGGGAAGAAGGTATGAGTTTATGTATGTATGTATTAAGTTTTAAACGTGGATTTTTCAGGCTTGTGGTGGAAACTATTTCCCTCGTTCACATGTAAGACACCTATTGTATTATCTACAGGCTACAGACACATTTCATTCATTTTCTAACATTTTGAAAACTTTGAATAGCAGATGTGAGCCTTAAATAGTTTTTCATAATATTGGAAAATCATCTTTATTGTCTTTATCATTTTCACAATGATTAGCGTCACCCTGTTTCGGACTCGATAACGGAATATCGAAAACATTTTCGAGTGATTTCAGAATACGACCACGCGAACAGAGTGTGCCAGTTTTCGATAAAACGTCTGACATATCCATCACTTAAGATAAACGGTCAAATGGTAGCTAATCGAGGCACGAGAGGTGGTTATCAAACGCCACCGAGCGATAGGAATTTTGTGTGTCATATTTAGTACAAGTGATTTCTGGAATGACCAAGTAGTAGGAACGGAAATTGTTTATCATTTTATACTTAGACATTCTATCTATATGTTGAAGATGAGGATGGCTTGATACCAGGGATGTTATGGAGCTCCGTAACCGTAACCGAAACTATCGGATATCCGTAATAAAAATATATCCGTAACCGTAACCGTATCCGTTTCACAAGTTTCGGATAGTTTCGTATAAGTTCGGAGTCTAACTAATTATTATTACATCTCTAAATAATTATTTACATACCTATATCCTATACTACCTAACTAACCTATATTATATACTACTATAACCTAGACTAGATAAAACCTATAAATAAAACCAAATTATTGCATACTATTTGTGTTTATATTTTATTTCAATCTAATATCCGTAACCGAAACTATCCGAAACTAACGGATAATCCGAAATAATTACATATCCGTAACCGTATCCGAAATATCATATCCATATCATCTCTGCTTGATACTTATTAATGGAAAACACATTTACTATTCTTTTTTTATACGTTTTTACAGACAGTTACGTTAGAAGGAAACATAAGCATAAAAAAAGACAAATATTAATAGAAAAAAGGTTGTTTGCTGGTCCAACACTATATACCTACATCGTTATTTTCAGTAGGTATAGTGTCCTGGAAGTAGCATAATTTCAGAATAAGTACCTAATCGATTTCAATGGTTTTCAAACCATTGCAATTTGTCAAATAAATAGGTAAAGTTTTTACTCTTTTAATTAAATTCTTTTCAGGGTTAAGTACCTTCTCGGGGGTTTTAAGGTTTTCAATTACTAATGTTAGTTATGACTTTCTAAAAGGTATTATATTGATTACTTTTAGATCAAACTATTAATATATCAGCACTAATAGTAGATTATACACCAAGGGGATAAATCAGTGTTTTATGTCGCCGGCGCCGTATTAAATCCCGAGCTTAACGGAAAGGATTCTGTGTTAACTCCCAAGCAAGTCCCGAGAAATCTTGAGTGCAGCGAGGGATTCAAGCTCGCCTAAGACGAAGGCACGTTTATCCCCGAGGAGGATACTCTACTTTTCACACCATCTACGATCAGACAATAAAAAGCGATAGTAGGTACTAATATCAAAGTATTTATTAAAATTACAATTACAGTTAGTGTTAATGAGCTGCTAGTTATTAATGTGATTTGAATTTGGAACATTAGAACCTCAAGTAAAAATCGCTTACAAACATTTTCCATAGTAGGTAGGTACATACTAATCCCATGCATTTATTATTGAGACTTGATTTGATTGAATCGAACTGGCCACCGAAAGTGGATACAAATTTAAAAAAATAGAACACAAATAAAAAAGGCGCGAATACTGCAAATCGCTTTGCTGATAAACAACAAATTAAACTACAAATTCTCACAAAAAATGTCGAGTGGCGATAGTGACTCTGGAGTACATTAAATCCGAAGCCCTTATTAGTATTGCCAACAATCTACTCCCAGAAAAGTCCAAGGAATTAAAAAAAAATCAATCAAACAATATCCCTAGTTTTGATGATGACGCGCTCTGTCAGCTCTCTCCAAGCTGTCTATTCTTTTTTCTAATCTTCTAAATATGAAATACTGTTTATTTCATTATACATGCTGGCAACTTATAAAATATTCGCGGAGGTCAGTTTGCAAAGCCTGTAGGTACTAACTAAGCCAAGGACAAGAAAAACTCCAAAATATATAATGGGTTGGTCCTCAAGCAAACGTAGAAATATCTACAGGAGTGCTGCACAAACAAAGTTCGTCACATATAATCTTGGAACGAATTATTGAACCATTATCGTGATAAGTGATAAGGTACTAACCCGGTTTACGAGATAAAGTGCTTTTGATGTGAGCGAAGATCCACTATCTGCAAGTTCTTGGAAAGTAAAGTATCAATGTATTTTTTGTGTATTTAGCCTTTTATATAATGTAAATAAAATAATGACGTGAATGTTTCCTGGTTAAGGATAATACAGTCCATTCCTTACCGTTTTCCCGTTTAAAAGGTATGGCACTTGAGATAACCCCATTGATGTACAGTCAGCAAAGAGATAAGTATTCAGGGTCGCCGGATATAGTTGAAGTTTAGTAAGAAACCGATGAATGTTTACGAATGAAATTTAATTTGATAAATTACCAGTTAGTTTTCTATTAATTTTATTTTATTTTATTTGAAAACATTCATCGGTTTCTTACTTAACTTCAACTATATCATCGACCCCGGTTACTTATCAATTTTTGTGACCGTACCTACTCGTAGCAGCCGGTCCATTCTTTAAAAATCTCACCGTGAAGAAAACTTAGGTGTGAGCTGTCAATAGTGACAATCCCTCTAGAATCAGGTGGAGTGACAGCTCATTTCACCAAAATTTTCACTGTGTGATTTTCACAGTTTTTTTTTTAGGGTTGGCTTCTCGCAGGTCGACCTAGGAGGTTATCGGCTGCTTAATCGGACATGCGTATGGTTGCCTTAATAAATTAAGGCCCCCAGCAAGGGCTTGATAAACTTACTACTAACTTACTAGTAAGTAAGTACTACTACTCCATCGTTGACTTTGTCTTTGTCATCTCTGACCTAAATTAGAGTCAAGGGCAAACCCATAAAAAAAAAAAAACTAGGTGACTACGCGCTAAGGACACCTCTTGTGGGGTACGGACCCGGACCTCGGCATAGGGCGTTGCTGAGGCAGGCCAGCAAGGGACAGGCTGGATAAAATTATTATTATTAGGGAACGAATTTAAATTACGGAACAGACCGGCTGGTATTTATACTAAAGGCTATATAACTAGTCTACATGTCTTATCGCCATTGGGTTCAAATTTCGAATTTCAATTTCTTGCATCAGCTTATTTTAAGACTTCT
The DNA here is from genome assembly GCA_916610205.1 of Griposia aprilina. Classification (NCBI taxonomy): domain Eukaryota; kingdom Metazoa; phylum Arthropoda; class Insecta; order Lepidoptera; family Noctuidae; genus Griposia; species Griposia aprilina. The sequence goes on along the minus strand of OU744304.1, from coordinate 12,780,727 downwards.
ACATGTCGGAAATACGTTAAATCAATCGTTTGACTGACTAATCAGGACGCCAGTGCCACCAGGCGGCGCTCGATAGAGTCTACAACAAGCAGTGAACACGTTTAAAAACTGTCGCGCGTTCCGTACAACCGTTTGAACTGCAAACTGTTTTTCGCCCACAGTAGTTAAAATATGGCTGATGATAACGAGAGAGACGGACCTTCTTCGTCTTACATTTTATTTTGGCTTACTTTCATTGAGTAAATAAAGATTGAATTTGACTGGTCTGCGACTAATAACAATGTTGCTGAGGCAATTAGTTCACTTCGGTATTTCGTAGTCGGGTTGTCGTGAATTGTCCCAGTCTGACTCTATACAGGTATTTTTTAATCGTGACTAATATGTATATCCATGCCAAATTATAGCTTTCTAGTACTAAGATTCTTTGAGCGAAGCTGCGGCCGGACAGATGGACTTGGCGAAACTATAAGGGTTCCGTATTGACTACGGAACCCAAAAAAAGAAGATAAATGGGACCAGAAAAATGAAAGTGATCTTTCTTTTAAAAGTAAAGTGTCCGGACGTTTTTGCAAATATCCGACTTAGTGACAGGACTTTTCAAATTTCGAAATGGTATCTAACATTATAACATAACTATCATATAACAGAAATGTGTGGTCACATTAAGGGTGTGGTTGATACAGACCATCAAACTGACCAACTTTCTCCATGGGACCCACATCGTAATCACGCAAAAACAATCAGCATTTGGATCGAGTAGCGTATAGAAGTTTTGTATGGAACAGGTAATTATTTTTTCGTGATTGTGTAATACCATTGGAAGTTCTTATTGCACCTCAAAATATTCCCTGCATAAGTGCATACAATACTTAAAATTGTAAAGTCCATACGCACTTTCAAAGCAAAGTATAGAGCTCGCTACCATTGACCTAATACGATGTGATGTGATTTCAATATAGTGAATGGTCGGGTCACGTGGCACAGCATAGATAAGTGGAAAGTGCGTTTAGTTAGCAGAATTGTTTGTGCTGTAATTAGCAAGTACACGACCGTTTCATTCATTCTCTGCGAGGCGAATTCCTTGTTAATCCTTAGCACTGAATAGAGAGGTACAGAAGGTAGGCTCCATACAATTAGCGAAAACGCACGCACACATACGCATGCTTCACGTACAGCGAGTGCAAGCGTACTTGCGATCGGCATTTGTTTGAGATCGCCGAACGTACACGTCTATGTGTGTGTGCGCCTGTTTTCGCTCGTTCTATGGAGTCGACCTTCTGTAAATTTCTTTTTTGTAGCCGTAGTGCACAGATTCCCGCGTCATTATGTCATGTGGTTTGTACGTGAATGCTCCTCCACTCACACTTGCTACGATCACCGTTGGATGAAATTTAAAAGTCAGACATTACCTTGCAGTGCTAACACATTTGCTTTGATTTAGAAATGGCTATCGTCGATCGAGAAGATGCTTTTCCAAGTCTGAAAACTTTTATAAAAATACTTAAAATAGATTTTGTCTATCATTTGTATGATTGTTTTATCGGATATCTATGGTTTTAGACAACACATAAATATGCTAATTTCAGGATTGATACAACTACGATTTTCAAAATTACATTTAATTATAAAACTGCTATCTGCGATGATATTAGAAATAATAAACTTTTTTACAAAAAAACAACCGACTTCCAAAAAAAATACTAACAGACGTGAAATATAACTTTAATTTCGGAAGTCGGTGTCTTTGGTTTTGTATTTTCGTTTTTGCTCACCGATTTCCGAAATAAAAGTTATTTTTCACGACTTTTAGTGTTTTTTTTGGAAGTCGGTTGTTTTTTATAAAAAAGTTTTTTATTTTTCACTTTTTATTTGCGGTACCTACCCCACACAAATTCCTATACCACTACTTGGTATGTAAATACTAAGTGGAAAAAATATGCAGTATTAAGGATAACTCAAAAACTACTGGTAAAAACTTAATCAAATTTAAATGGGACCATATGTGAAGTACCAGCTATCAAATAAAGAAAGAATCATCCAAATCGGTTCACACAGAAAAAAGTTCTAAGCTAACATACACAAACGAAAATACAAAACCAAAGACACCAACTTCCGAAATTAAAGTTATTTTTCACGTCTTTTAGTGTTTTTTTTGGAAGTCGGTTGTTTTTTTGTAAAAAAGTTTTTATGTATTTTCGTTTTTGGCCACCGACTTCCGAAATTAAAGTTATTTTTCACGTCTTTTAGTGCTTTTTTTGGAAGTCGGTTGTTTTTTTGTAAAAAAGTTTTTATTTGAAGTCGGTTAAAAAATCTCAGGTCCATCATATAATGTCCCGATGCTACCGACAAAGTTCAAGAAATAAACAAATCAATTCATAATTTCCTCTTCGCCTGCCTGTAATAGCTTATTGTCACTCATTTTTCTCACACAAGTCTGACGTTACAGGCACGTCATAACGTTTCCAATTGCCAGATAATACCTCCTCAGAACTGGCCAGCAGCGAGCAAAGCATCCAAAACAAAAATATCCCGCTAAGTTTCTCCAAAGCGATTGAATGGCTTCATTCAGTCGATCATCGCATAACGGTAATGTTGGTCTATCAACCGTCGACCAGCTTCACCAGAGCCGTTGAACTTACACCACGGCCTTTGAGACACCTTTCTTTTGGTGGTGAGCAAGGGGCAGGGGAGGTCAGGTGAATCTGGGCAGTGTAAGAAGACGTGTTTTCGATTCAGCTCTCGTCCACCGCGCTTCCTCGAAGTGATGCTATGTGCACGTACCGTCGGTATGAATGGACGTCGGTACGGTACGAAAATTCCAATGATTGCCCTCGATTTTTCAGTTGAAACCTATTTTTTTTAGGCTATGATGAAAGTGTTCACAGCTAAACTATTTGGGGATAGTCTACGATATCTCCTGATGTTAAAATAAATAAATAAATACCGTTATTCGGTTCAGAAAACACGATACGATATTAAAGAAAGCTAGAAATACATTACATAGGCGCTTTAGGCGTTAGATATGATGTGTTAACAATTTAAATTGGCTTTGAACGCTTATTATGATCGATAGAGACCAAAAATTTCAGTCAATCGAGAGTTGGACAGTCATAGCAAGCCATCCTTTACTATTTATTATGCTTCTTCTTCATCGTGTCACTGGCACGATTTGTCATCGAAAGGCGACAAAAATTAAAAATATTTAATTTCACATAATTCTACATGGGCACTTAAGACACGTCAGAAGCTAGGTGCACGGTTCCAAAAGATCGTTTCCTATGGATAAGAACCGGCAAGAACTTCCACGGTTATTCTTTTAAAATAATTGGCTACATGCAATTACTAAACGGGAGCCGACCGATCTTTAAAATCTAACCGACCAAGCTTACCAGTCTTACGCCATTTACTTGGTTGTTCAATAAATACCTCCACATGACAGACGTTGTTATTTTCGGTACAAATCGCTGCCTGCGCACGTGCTAGGTATTAGACATGCTAAGCCTATCCTTACAATTTATTTAAGCATGCGAATTGTTGGTAATGTTTCGGAGAAACCATTGTCTGTCAAATTATGTGACAGTGTATTAAAAGTCATTACCACAAATCTTAGCATATCCGACTATAATAAAGTTTGAACTGCCCTCTTGTTTCTGAAGAGACTATTTGATCACCGAATAGCAAAAGCAGGTCTACTAGTAGACCTGCTAAGATTAAAGAAAGCTTTAATATTTTAATTATTGTGAATGTAAGGACTATGTTTTTTTTTTTCTCAGTTAGTTTTAATCATGATCTGGCAGTTTGAGTAATTTATGCGGCCTACCCAAATGTCCTTTCTTTGGTATTGTTCGTCGAATCGTTGAGCTCCTTAAGTTCTGAGTTGAGCTGCACGATTATTGACAAATGCGTGCACTGACTGGACAGGTCCACTCAATCAGTGTGGTTCTTTCCTCAAAAGACCCTTTCAGACACTAATCTACATGGTCTTCACATGATCTGACCAAGATTATGTCTGGACTTTAAAAGAGTCTGACTGAGAGACTGTTTCCGCCTTTCTTCTTAGACTACGCAGATAGGAAACGCCGACCTCATCTGGTTTAAAAGTGTTTATTCAAACCTATTTACAGAAACAAAATCTTTTATCATTTATTCCTCTCTAGTTTCCTTTATATCCTAGAATCGGCTGTCAATTTAATAGAAAGAAAAGAAAGAAAGAAAATACGTTTATTTGCGGTAATCGTGACGCAAAGCAAAAACACACAAATAAAAAAAAGAACGAGTTGGGGAAAAATATGCGCACAAAATAAACCACAAAAATAAAAACTACAGATCCACAAACAAATCCACAGATTTGATCAGATATCGCTGAATCAACTGTCGAGACCAATTTTATAGCTATTCATATGACACGATAGGTACTCATACACCATACGACTAGCGGCATAACCTGTACCCTAATTACGTAACACACTATCTAGCATAATGTGAATCATTTTGAAGCCTATTGCTAATCCACTGCTTCATATAATCGAAAAATTTGTCTGCTCAGCAACGTAAATAACGCAATGAATGTTGTTGAACTGTCAAAATGTAACCCATTTCTACTGATAGTGTGTTACGTAATTACCCCGCTTATCTCAGAAAACCTTTCAAACCCAGACCCTTTGCAAACGAGCATTGATCGATCTTCAGAGAATAGCCAATAACAATAATGTTCCTAGTTAATGAATGAAAAATTGTTAATTCAAGAGACCAAAGACTGTCTAATAAAGTAGGTATCATAAACTTTGCAAACTCAGTTCCTATAAAACAAAAAAGAAAGGAAAAAAAAAGCATTAAAACCAAAACGCACATCTCACGAAAGGAAGTTGAAAAATCCGTGCGCGCGGAAGCGGCGGCCATTGCCTCCTGACGCCGTGCCCATACTGATGATCTCGCTGGAGATGCTAATGATCGATCGTGGGTCGTGAGAGGAGAGGCGTTAGCATACTGCGTGACTTGACAGGCTGTGCCCGACTTACATCGTGTAGGAGAGGTTATGATGAGATTGGGATGGGTAGGCTGTAGTAGGCGAGAAAAAAAGGAAAATCGAACAAAATCTTACACTTTCGGGGCAGATTTTGCAAAAGTTTGGAAATGTTTAACTCCTGTATCGATTTCGGTGAAAATGGTTGCCAAAAAAAACATTTCAAGAAAAATCTTTCTAAGACTTGATTCTGCTTTGAGATTTGATTAAAACTTATGCAGCATTTATGCCCCTCTTATCTCAAGGACAGGTGAGCATTAGAATTAGTTTTTTTGGAAAATGACTACATCGAAAAAAAACGGTTTAAAACTTTATTTTAAAAGCTCATTTCAATGTACACAGATTTAGAAATTGCTTCATCTTCATATAAATAACATTATCATCTGATTAAAACGCATCTCGGGTGTTAAAATTCCGAAGTGTCAAGTTCGAGCGGTCTACGCTGTGATTAGAATTACGAGTGTACGACCAATATACATAGGTACGCGGCAAGAAAGTCAACTATACTTATAATGTATTGATTTTGACAGATCTTTTGACACTTGGCTTTGAAAACAGCGCTGTCAAGGACCGTCAAGATATGCTGGTTAATGCAGCAGCTTTAAGTACTCGGGATGGGTATAGTCCATGGAAATGTGATAAAATCAAGTACTGGTGAAGACATGAAACGTGTGGCCTTCGGTTAAAAATATGCATTTTTTATTAAATGAAATGACTGCATGCAGTATGGGATGGGGGATCAAATCCTCTTCGAAACTAAAAAGTTGCAGATCTTCGGTATATTTTGAAAACCTTCGTCGATCCCGCAATTATGTTACAAAAGAAAACTAATACAAAAACGACGCCTTATAAAATTACGAGCGCTGAAATGAGCATGAAATAATGTTAAATAACGTGCGCTAAACGTAATGATGAATGTCGCATGGGACGAAGAAACTAAAAAACCGGATAAGTAAGAATTGAACTCGAGTGGAGAGGGTTCCGTACGATGAATCGTAAGAAATACAGACGTGCACCTCCCTTGAAGGGGGTTGGAGGGTGAACGTTACAGATTTCTTAATTTTGTTGTTGTTTGTGTGAAAATCTTAGCCTGCATACCAAATTTAAGCTTTTTAGGACTTTGGGTGGTAGCCTAGAGGTTTGATTTTATATACATTTGCACCCCCCCTATATGGGGCTGGGAGGGTGAAAGTTACAGATTTCTTAATGTTTTTGTTGGTGTGCAAATCCTAGCCTGCATAACAAAGTTCAGCTTTCTAGGACTTCGGGAAGTGCCCTAGAGGTTTTCATGAGTGACTTATGACTATATGAGTCAGTGACGAAATCGATGTATTTTAAGTGTTAATAAAATCTAAAGTATATAAGCTTGACAAATGAAACTTTGTGCATTTTATTAGTGTGCTAACTACAATTTATCCTGAGAATTTGAGCTTTCTAGCATTATCCAGGCCGAAGATATGAGGGAATGAAAATACGACAAAATGCTTCGAGAAAAGATAGGTAGTGCCCCTGTTTTTTGGTTTTTGCTTGTCTTGGCGGGGGTACTACCGTGCCCCCAGATCCCGAGAGCCAACTTGACATTGTAGTTCAAAAACATGTTCTCCCATACAATCCAACTGCAATTGTAAGTTTTTACGCGTTATATTGAAAGATTTACCATGTTATGTATTGTAAGACCATAGACTTTTTGTTGGTTTTTTATCTATAAGCAAAGAGCTACCTAATTTCTGTTTTTTTTTTCATAATTTTCGGCTCAATACTTTCGGACATAAGGGGGAGGAATGGTCAATTTTCATATATTTTCTGAAATAACTTCAAAACTGTTTATTTAAAAAAATTACAAAAAATATATTTGAGATCGTCACAATAAGCCCTAGTTTGCCCCCCAAAAGTGACCCCCATATTCAAAATTCATTATTTGCGTTACATGTCCGTGTTTGGGTCACAGTTTATATGTGAACCACATTTCAATTTAATCAGTCTATTAGATTCGGATTAAATTGGCTGTGACAGACGGACAGACAGACAGACCCACGAGTAATCCTATAAGGGTTCCATTTTTTCATTAGGACGTTCGGAACCCTAATAGTAACAGGATATAAGATAATCCTAAGATGGCGTCAACCGTCCAGTCTACAAACATAAAGTTAATATTACAGATAAGCTGTATTGATAACAGATCGATCGCTGGCGTCAAAATCAATATTAGTCAACGAGATTTATTTAAAACCCGTTCCCAAGAGAAGACAGGTTTATTCCTATTGCCTCTTTAGTGTAATCGCTATATGTGAGAAAAAAGAGTAATAATATGTCCAGCTGCGGTTTGTAGAAGCTAAACATGAAAATAGATGTATAGAGGTATGAGGAACAGGGTGTAAAGTTCACTCATACTCTATGGAATAGGGAGGATCCTCCGACCAGACGGTTGTTGTGTCTGGTGGGCGACTGCCCAACGGTTGATGTCGGGACGTTGTATATATGCTAGTCGCGCGGTAAACTCTGCTTGCGCGATGCAGGATTTGCGTGACGTCAGTATGACGTTTAGCTCGCATGTGGCGATGTTGATACCGCTACATCACTCCCTCCCGGAGACCGGAGGTCAATAGTGGGCTGAGTCTTGTATCTTGCGATGCTTGCCAGGGCCAGTTGAGGTTCCAGTGAGTCGGAACCGGGTGCCGCATAGTTCGCGGTGGTTCGGAACTGTCTGCGAAGGTTTTTCCCCAGTGAGTCGGGGTGGCGCTGCGTTATGCTCCAGTGCGTCAGATGTGGTATAGCGCCGGGTTGAGGCTGACTGCTGGCGTTGACCAGGAGAGGGTTTGAAGGCTCTGCTTGTGGACCGGCCGAGAGTGCAGTGTGCTGTGCCAAGGTTGCTTGATGAGGCTGATGGTGATGACCAGGTATGCGCGGTCGCTGCATGCTGGTGGTCAGGATACCCGTGGAAGCTGTGGGTGCTGGCTGGCTGTGTGACTCGCCGCTCGAAAGCTTGAAGGAAGTGATGATGACGTCACGCTGATGTACTTGCACGAAGGCTGCGCTAACGTTCATGTTCAGGGTCACCAGTATATAGGTATGAGGAACAGGGTGTAAAGTTCACTCATACTCCTTGGAAAAGGGAGGATCCTCTGACCCGACGGTTGTTGTGTCTGGTGGGCAACTGCCCGACGGTTGATGTCGGGACGTTTTATATATGCTAGTCGCACGGTAAACTCTGCTTGCGCGATGCAGGATTTGCGTGACGTCAGTATGACGTGTAGCTCGCATGTGGCGATGTTGAACCACTACAGATGAATGCTTTAAAAAAAAAAGGTAAAACTTTTCATCATTATCAGCCAGCAAGGGTCCTTACCTTAAGAGGTCATGTGGTTTTCAGGCTAATCGGATGCAGCTGAATACCAGTATTTTACATGTAACGACTACCTATCTGACCTCCACGACCCAGTAACTGGGTAACACGATACTTCTAGGCAAGTAGTTGTCAGAAAAAAACAACAATGATATAACCGTGCTCTGTCCGCACCAAGGTGGTAAAGACTCAAGCTTTCAATGTGTTGTTGGAAGCTGAGGAGGAAATTTATGATTATACCAAGATATTTGATAGAATTTGGAATTTCAAGAACAATGGTTCATGAAAATACATGAGTGGGCTGGCAAGTTGAAGTTTGGTTGATCCTGATTCTAATCCTGATTTTTATTATCATTGAGGGTAAGCAAACTAGAATAAACACCGTATTAAAACCTTGTTGAAAATATTTTTTAACCTCATGCAACATGTTAGCATTGAATATCAAGGTAGTATCATCGGCGAAAGTCTCGATTTTACCCTGTTGCAGCTTGATGTCATATAAATTGTTTATCCAAACTAAAATTAATGTTGACCAAGGATACTATCCTGAGGATCGCCATACTGATTAGGAAGTTCGTCGCTAACCCAACTATCTACTTTAGTAGTTTGTGTTCTGTCAGACAAATAGTCTATTAATACGAGTAGTTTGAAGTGGTCGACTAAATCCCATATTCTCTTAATTTTTTTTTAACAAAATAGGAACGGATACTGTGTCAAATGCTTTAGCTAAATCTATGTAAATGGCTCAGGCCTTTTTTACTATCTAATTTGTTGACTATGTGATGTGTTAGTTTGTGGACGGCTTCAGCTGTGGACCTGCTAGATCGAAAGTCAAACTGTGATGGGGATAAAAGAGAATTTTGTTCAAGGTATTTAATAAGTCTGGTGTTCAATAATCGTTCAAAAATTTTTGACAACGTTTGTAGTATAAAGATTAGTCTATACTTACTGATACAGTATCTGACTCCAGACTTGAATATGGGTACAATTTTGGTTTTTTTAAAGGCACGCGGAAATATTCAAGCAGAGAAAGAGAGATTACATATGTTTGTAAGTGGAGGAACGATAATATCAGTAAATCATTTAAAAAATGATTCAGATATATTATCAACGCCAATTGCACACTATTTAAAAATAATAATAATTAAGGACCGTATTTCTTTTTTATTAGCAGGAAGAAGAACAAAGGAATTTTGAGAAGAACTAGTTGGCTGACTATTGGGTTCTGCATTAGAATAACTAATATTTGGTGAGAGTAATTTTTCTGAGAATGGGAATGTCTATTGAAATTAGCTGTGTGGATTGCTGTTTGGATTTATTAGTATAGGTTATATTTTTAATTGATTCCCAAAGTTTTTTTATTGTTTTTCCCTGCTCTTTGAATTGTATCTTGTTCGTAACTTTGTCTAACTTTATTTTGTATATCGTTGCCAAAATTCCTGTATCCTTTGTAGGTGTAACAAAGTACCACCTCGTTTTCAGGATTCTTAAGGGTTTTAATATGTTTTTTGATCATGATTTCGTATGCATCCTTAAAAGTCCGGTATTATCCAAGGGTTCAAAATTATTTTACGTCTAGATGTCGTGATGAGTTTTGTGTTATCATTTATAGCTTGACTTAGAGTGTATAAAAAAATTGGTTGCCTCGTTAAAATCTGTCATACTGAGCAGACGAGTCAATACGAGGTAGAGGGTGCTACTGCTTATCCATTAAGTTTGCGGCGCCACTTTTTGTGACCTCCAAGAGTGTAGAAGGGGTTCTTTATACCTTGCTAATAAAAACCAATTAACAATCTAAACTACTCGTACACCTACTGTTACCACTGGCCATAATATTCTAGACACGTCGCATCCTATTAATTTATTCTCACACAACTTTTTGCTTTTGTTAATTACTTTACTCATTGCTCTTGGCAATCTATCAATAGTTTGCGTAATTTCTAGGAAAGAGTAGGATTGTAATGATTTCTAAGTATTAGTATTTATGTACTTAGTAAATATTCTATGTTTACCTATATAAGATTTTCTACTTCATTCTGCATTGGATACTGTTTACCAGCTGAAAGCATACCATAGGATGTTCAAAAGTTGATGACATCGTAACAATGACGGTGTAATGTATAATAAATAATAAGAATAAGACACAACAAGATTTGGATGGAGGATCTAAAGAAGCATTTTGATAGTAAATAAGTAGGAATTTGAAATTTCGTATAAACCGCAGAATTTCACAAGACAATCCAAGACGAGACCCTAGACGCGTACTCAAGTAGGTACCTAGGTACAATAATTTACACGACATAAATCTTCGCAAATCAAGCAGGAAAAGCCTCGATCGCCCCGCACGTATTGGAACAACCGGCATCGTAAACATTGATTCCCGGTATCACATAATGCTGCATTGTGACATCTCCGTCGTTATCAATGGACGAACATGACACTCACACATTCTTTGCATACTCAGCTATCTTGTAAGAGGAGCGCCTGCGCACAATGTACCGATATTTCTGAAAAAAAACCTATAATATTGACGGAAAGACTGAAACATTTTGGACTGTATTATCGACAGTAAAAAGTTTGTTGAATGTAGTTAGTTGGCAGATTTATATTTTGGACTTGGGAGAGGCATTCGAATGAGTCAATCATAGCTGAATGTCGACATTTCATACGAGCCACCTCTTGAGCCGCAGTGTACTCCAGCACCTTTGAAGAGTTTGGACTAGGCAAATTCATCTTTTAAACTCGAATTATTCTCGTCTGCGAGTCTTGCAAGTTGAAACGATTCAAAAATCAAAATATTTTATTTCAAATAAACATAAATGGGCACTTATGAAACGTCAGAAGCTAGGTGCATGGTTCCAATTCCAATTGTTTTTCCTATGGAGAAGAGCCGGATAGAAACACCGCAGTTACTCTTTTAAAAATAAGGTGGTACAGTGTTGATAGGTATGGGAGGACAGTGTAGGCCTGGATTATTTGGGTTTCAGGCTAAAAATAAACAGGATTCACACGGTTTACGTCAAGAGACCCTAAACAAATGAAATTCTAAAGTATTTGGAATGCGCCTGCTCTGAATTCAAATCCGGACATGATTTACGTGGAAGGATTATTTTACATCTTACACTGATTTATTTAGGTACCTGTACCTACCTTTTTAAAGTACTAAATTGCTTAGACCCAAGCAATGCCAAGCGAACTGCTGCCGTTAGCGTTGCTTGGATTTAAGCAATTTTATTGGACGAAAGGACACTACAAATTTGTTTGCATAAAAATAATACTTACTAACATGGTGTTTTTTCCGGAATAAGACCTCAGATTTTGTCGCTGGTAACTGGACTACTTTAGTAGCATTTTCCCTTTTTTTTTAACTGGATGGAAATCCTCATGGATGTCCTCAGCCCTGGGGCGGATGGAGGGGTCGGTCAGACTTCTATTGACTAAAACCACCCCATGTTCCCTCGCACCTTTGCACCGAGGGCGAAGGGGCACTTAAGCACTTTTCAACGCAGCCCCCGACTGGTGCCGGCCCGCCTCTGCGGACTTCTTCTGTTCAAGCGTGGAGAGTGAGGTATTTGACTCCCCCGCGACGTCCAAGAAGGTCGCGCCTGGAACATTATGCGCCACCACCTCGAGTCTTATATGATACGGGGCGACGGACATCCCCGAGTCCGCCATCCTTGGACCCATTTAGGGGGGCCGGAAGAGGGTATTATCTACTCTCTGCCGACGCCCGATGCGCCTGCTGCGGGCTGGGAGAGGAATTGAAATCTCCCTCTCTCTTTCCGCTGCCTCCTTCTGCAACATGACATTTTCGCAGAAGGAGATCACCGCGTCCCACGACGTTATGCCGGTGACCATAGAACGGATCACAGCCGGTAGGAAACGGTCGCTACCCAAGTAGTATTTTACCTTACCTAACCATTGTTTTTTTTTCTCAATACCACTGATAATGAGCTAATTGTGCCTACTAATATTATGAACTTTTATAACTATGTAATAACTCTGTAACAATATTCTAACAAATAAATTAAGTATTACTAATAACATGTTTATTTCTGCAATACGCGATAGTTTTTACATTCCAGGAAAATACCTCTACTCAACTCTAATCGAAAACACTTAAATGTGATGTTCTTGGGTTGTTTTGATACATTAAAATAGCTTACAGAGTAGACATATCGATATCCAGTGCACCCTGAGCAGTAAGTCCCGCTAATACCTTGCTGATTGGCTTAATCTTTTTACCAAGACATAACTTTATTCATAAATGATAAATGATTTTATTTCTGTAAGTAGATTTGCACAAACACTTCAAACAAACCAATCGCCAATCATATTTTAAAAACTACATGAGGTTGGCGTTTTCTATCTGACTACTCTGAGAAGAAAGGCCGAAGCAAACTCAGAGGTCACAGTCTCTTTTGAAGTCCAGACATAATCTTGGGCAGATCATATGAAGTCCATGTAGATTATACTAGCGACTTGTGAAAACATCGAAATTCCTGTTGTGCTACATACTGTCCAGCCGTCGAGAGAATGTGTTCCTGACACCTGTCAGAGCGACAATTCTAGTAACTAATAAAGATCAAATTCGCAAAACACGTATTCGTTTGTATGAAACTGTTAGGTGTCAGGAAAGCATTCTCTCGACGGCCAAGAAGAATATTCGGCCTCGAAGGAAAGAATATTGTTTAACTTACAGTCCGTAAGTTAAACAATATTCTTCAAAGATTAAATTAGACCTGATTTCAGGACCTTCTAGCAAGCTGAGAGAAATATTTGACTGTATAAGCCTACTGGACCACATAACCTCTCGGAATAAATTCTCTAAATGATGGTGAAAATTGCAGCAAAATCCATTTTGTAGTTTACAATCTTCAGAAGAACTAATCGGTCACATAGATAGACACGAAAAGCAACTTTGTTTTATACTATGTATACATATAATGTATTTTATGCAGATAAGACAAAACAAGAAGTTCTACTGATAGAAATGACTCTTCAATGTCTCGATTGGGTGGCGCATCCATACAAGCAGACCACACGTATTTCTCCGCATTTATTATTTGTAAGGATAAATAAGAAGTGAAAAGGAAACATAATTCAAAAGCAGATCTCGGCGGGATCCATATAATTGTATGCGCGGACGCATGCCAGCACGTCGGGCGCACATCGACTGCGCATTCAGATCGACTCCTGCGCATCTCGCGAGACGTTTTGAGGAAAAATGTTTGTTTCTGTTTATGATCTGGTTATTGAACTTTTATTCCTTGGAATTATTATTGTGTAATAGTTCATTGTCATTTGTTTGGTTGGATTTATTATAATTGTAATAATGTTTTTCTTGCCTACGTTAAACAGTGAACAGCAATGTGTGGAAAAAATTGAACACAGAGAGAAAGAAGACACAAATGGTTAAATAAAATAAGACAGACGGAAGGAGAGTCCTAGTGGAGACAAGAGTTAAAAATAAATCTAAACATGTAAACAGCCAATACAGGCAGGATACAAACGACAAATAAAAACGAAACAGAAAATCGTATAATCGGATTCCGTAGCCAGGAATTTGAAACCAAAATGCAAGACCCTATTCTCAACCTGTTAGGTTACACAAATACACAAATGACACAAATGCTTACAAGTAAGGAAAATCAAAAAGCGAACAAGTAACAGTCATTCATTCTTCTCAAAAGCAGGTATTAAGTACAAGCAATGAGGGTCACTGAATCATAGGTCATAAAAAGAGGGAATTTCCATGGTGACTATCGCTATAGTTCCCAAAAGTTGCTCAATTAACCACAGTTTTCCGTTTAAATCTAGATCTTTGTACTTATTCTGGATAGTATTGTTGTGTTGTAGCTATATCGCTACAACACAACAATACTATCCAGAACCACCGTCCAACCCGGAAACTGTATCGTAACAATATTGTAACGTTACGGTTTCCAGGCTGGACGGTGGTAGCAATATGTCTTCAAAAATTATGCAGAATTTTCAAAAAAGTGTAGAGAGTTGAGTTCAAGAGTTTGGAGTTTCAAACGGTTTATAAGCGACGTTGAATTATTAAGATTGTTGTAAAAATCGCTAATTAGGATCTAAACTTGAAAATGTGTTTAGAAAAACTAATCGGATTTTTCGACTACGTCGAAACATGTTGTTGCATTTTGTCTCATTGACATTAGAACAATCATAAATAATCTAAACTAATATTATAAAGAGAAAATATATTATTTTTTGGATGTTGTTTATTACGCTTTCACGCTAAAACATCTGAACGGATTTGGATTTCGGATTTTGCACATAGGTAGACTATAACCTGGATTAGAATATAAGATACTTTCATCCCGATATTCCAACGGGATCGAGACTTATGCGGGTGAAACCGCAGGGCGCAGCTAGTGTTAAATAATATGATTCAATCAGAAATTAAAGACAATACAGAATCTCGCTAGGGGGTCTAAGCATAATTCTGACGCTTGAACCTATTGTTTCCGGTATTATAGTTTTGTGTACGTAGCTTCTTCTAGTAGCTGTGATACTGGAGACAATAAACGATTATTCTATTCTATTCTATTCTTAAGTCACATAGAAACTTGACCAAAGCGCCAAAAATTACAACCTCGAGAAACTATCGCAAATTTTATTCCGCACGACACCAAGATTAGAGATCCGTGCACACGTACCAAAAAGGTGTATGGATAAAAATTCGTGAGTGCCACATACATAACTAATAACTATGTAGTTTCTACTACAGAATAAGGACACCCATCGATTTCACCGCGACCCATTGTATTCGGATTCTGCGTATCGAAAGATCACCGAACGTGGCCCGAATGGTAATCGGGGTGAAGAAGGCGTGATGACGAAGGTGGATTCGTTGGAAGATATGTCATCTTCGTAATATAATCTGTTGCTAAATATTATGTATGTGGCTGTGAGGTCTCAATCGTAGATGGATATAAAATAACATCACATCATGCCTGTATTGTCGATAGATTAGGCAAAGTTGTACTTATAGAGGGATACATACCTACATTTCGCCCGTTCGATATAAACTATTTAGTGAAAACAATGGAGATAGACGTATCTACCACATACGTAGTTACCGGTGGCAAAAGAATATTGACAAGAATATTCAGCCAAAAAGTAAGATCAAATCGTAGAATCGGTACCGGTTGAAGCTCAAGTAATATTTTTAATGGACAGGCACGAAAAGTATGCAGTTAGAAGAAAGATGGTAAGAAAAGATGTAATTCTACTTAGATAAGAAATTGGCTTAACAATGTAATAGACAGTAATAAAATCGAAAATTCCAAGTAACTTTAGTACTGAAGTAGGTATAACAAGTCCTTTAAAAAGATTCAGACAGCAATTTTTCCTATTAGCTCCAGGAAGGAAAATTTTCTGTCTGCCAATGAAAACTATGCCTTATTGACAAAGGTATGAGAGTGACTCATTAAGAATTAGGCATTAAGGAAGTCTGGATCAAAGTTCTACCTCAATTTACATCATCACCCATCTACGTGACTTAAAGTAAGTGTGCTAATGATGAATATAATTATTATTGGGTAGGATAAACCTGGATCAGCCGCAGAACCACTGAATACGATCACTTTTGTGCCTACTTAGGCACGAATGTGACGTTAAATGTGGTCTGTATTGTTTTTAATTTACCTTTAAATATTATAAGAACCTGCGTAGTGTACCTATTTATATTGGGTTTGGCCACATTTAAGTCGTACTCACCTTTTTTTTCATGAAGCATTTGTTCGAAGTTAATCGTACCATTAGTGGGTCACAATTTTCAACACAATGTATTTGAAGATGTTGTCAATTGAAAGGATTTTGTACTCATGTGCGCTTATTGAATTCAGTTTGTTCGCCCTTCAAATCATAAGGCACCTGTTCTACCGCAACGAGGAAGCGACTAAATATCAACGAAAATCGTCGATATCTATAGTCGCTTACATGCAGGACTCATGCATGTAAAAGATACACATAGTTGAACGCTGAATGTACAAGCCGCCGCCGGCGAGTACTCGTTTGCCGCAGCAGCGTCAAGAGCTATCAAAGAGAGTACTTACTCGCTGAACGACGCTCGCTTAACGTTCAGAACACTCGCTGAGAGACTCACGCTTGGTACTGGAGTGCCTAAAAAGTTGATTCAGCCATGTCCACACGGCTACATATAAAGCCAGGATAAGCTGACTTCTCGTTGTACAGAAATCCTTTACAATGCGAGATCAGCTTATACTGGAAATGTATAGCTTGTTATGTAGCCCTGTGTACGTATCCAAGTAATCGCTCGTCGCCGACGTGCACTCGCTGCTCACGGTTCGCACCTCGTTTTTAGTTCCTAGCTCTATTACTCGCTTCTCGTTAATCGCCGGAGGTCGGACAGGTGCCTCATGGTGGGTACACATAATATAATTACGTGAAACATCATGAAATGTTAATTTCTTTGTTAATACGCAAACACAACAACTACTTGGGTGAATTCGTTTCAACGTCTGTTACATTTCATGTTGCATTGCATATATTTTCGATAGTGTGTTCGTTTCAACGTATGTTATTTACATTTCACGTTACGTTTCATATATGTGTACCCACCCCCATTAGGGATTAAAATGCATATATCGTATATCGTATCGTGAAATAGAATACATTCGGTTACACAAATCCAATTCAGTGTCAAGCCTCAGAACGCTTCTGTACTTTATCTTATAGAATTCAAAGGTGCGCTTAAAGAGATGCGCGTACGCACATTGAATGCTAATGATCTGTCCAAATGAAGATAATGAATAAGATTTGAATGATGTGATCATGACTGGGTGCCATGTTAGGTACCTACCGAATCTTTTGTCGACTGTTTCTGAGATACATGGAAATGAATGAAGATATTTTGGTTTTTCTGAGCTATCGGTATTTACTGAAGAGTTCTGTTTGCTAGATTTGAGTGTTGTTTGGGCGACCCTAGTACCCCTCTTTTTGACCGACTTCAAAAAGGAAGAGGTACTCAATTCGCCTGTATGATTTATTTATTTTGTCGTGATATCTCCGGCAATTGTAGATCGATTACGAAAATATATTTTTTAATAGATAGGGGCCTCAGGGGTCTTTCGCCACCGACTTCCGAAATTAAAGTATTTTTTTTATTTTGTAGTGTTTTTTTTTTGGAAGTCGGTTGTCCTATAAGAACATTTGTAGAACATACGGTCTCACATTAAACCTCTGTCAACAGATTTATGTTATTTAAAGATAATCGTTTTTGAAGTGAAATCTTATTGAGGCGGAGTTTCTGCTCTTCCTGAGGCCGTACTATGACGTGTTAAAGCCATCATTGTTCCAGCTTGAAAGAGAGACGGAGCTATATATGACCGATAGCACTATCACTTTTTCGCAATGGAACCATGATGGTATTAGCACGTTATAGTAAGGCAACAGAACGGTGAATGAAACTGAATTGTCACGCTTGGGTCGGTGACGCTGATTCGGGTATACTCATCTCCAGTCTGTTGGCGACGCTGAATCGGGTATGCTCATCTCCAAGCTGTCGGTGACGCTGAATCGGGTATACTCATCTCCAGTCTGTCGGTGACGCTGAATCGGGTATACTCATCTCCAGTCTGTCGGTGACGCTGAATCGGGTACACTCATCTCCAGTCTGTCAGTGACGCTGAATTGGGTATACTAATCTCCAGTCTGTCGGTGACGCTGAATCGGGTATACCCATCTCCAGTCTGTCGGTGACGCTGAATCGGGTATACTCATCTCCAGTCTGTCGGTGACGGTGAATCGGGTACACTCATCTCCAGCCTGTCAGTGACGCTGAATTGGGTATACTCATCTCCAGTCTGTCGGTGACGCTGAATCGGGTATATTCATCTCCAGTCTGTCGGTGACGCTGAATCGGGTACACTCATCTCCAGTCTGTCAGTGACGCTGAATTGGGTATACTAATCTCCAGTCTGTCGGTGACGCTGAATCGGGTATACTCATCTCCAGTCTGTCAGTGACGCTGAATCGCGCATACTCGGCTGCAGTTGTTTTCACTTTCCATGACCTGAGCGTTTTAACCTCAAACGGCTCAAAACTGAGTAACTACCGTTTTGAGCCGTTTGGGGTTGAAACGCTCGGGTCATAGAGCCCGAGTGCGCGTCTCCTTTTTATGGAAATTTCTCGCCGACTGGTCGCCACGTCACGTGACCAGAGGGCTGGGTTGTTCTTTAGCCAAGCAATTAGCATTGCCATTCAACGTGACAATGCTGCCTGCATCGTCTTCTGGACACGTTTCCAGATGATAGCGATGCAGGCGAGTACATCGACGACTAAATGTACTTTTGTTCTTGTATTTCTTTGTATAGTTAGTTAGTCATTTAATTTAGCACTCGTACCTAGTGTAACTAGTTAGGTGTGTTAAATATTGTAAAACTTAAAGAATAACCACTTTTAAATATCTAAGTAAGTACCTAAGTTATTTAAACAATTAAATAATTAAAAATTAAACGATTTTTAGAACATGGTGTTTTCATTTCAATCGCATACAGTTGACTTTGGAAAATGTGTTATCGAATGTTTAAATGTGTGAACGGGTTTTATAAAACACTACATTAACCTACGTAGCCAGTTTACGTATGTACCCGTTGATTAATAATTAAACATTTAACTACCACCTTGCAACAATTTATTATAAACTTTTACACATAACACCAATATCATGATCTACATACTGGCCACAAAATTATAGTCACGTCATGGCCACACAAAAAATATTAACAAGGTATGTGTACTTATTTCCATAATTTAAGTAAAACGAGACAATTAAGTGCCGATGGAATCGCCGAATTTAAATGAAAACCAAGCCGTTTAAATTGTCAACTACTTAATATATGCAAACGGAAATAAGTGGGAAGATAAAAATGAGTTGTTTCTACCATTCCTCAGTAATGGCCGGCGAGGCGGTTTCGCATATATAAACTAAGATGTGGTGGCTATATAGGCAAGGAGTCGACTTGTAATGTTGCATTTTATCGTAAAGGATGTCACCAAAATCTGCCCAAATGAAGTACCGAGGTACACTTAGTGGCATAAAATACACTAGATTACACTGAATAATATTGCATTTATATAATTTTGTTATGGTTACCCGGGGACGAGAATAAAATAACTTTTAACATAATAAAAAGCACGCCATTTTAGTATTCTATCATCGGCACAAGCACAACTACCTTAATTATTAAAAGAAAACTGTCAAGTTGACAGCTGTCTGCGGTCGGGTTCAGCCACTGTTGTTTCATGAACGAACTGAATGACATGTGAATGACATTTACGAAATAATGTCAACCCGAGTGTCAACCAAATGTAACGCAATTGTCCATACTTATAAAATAATTGAGTATGTAGTTTTAAATTATTTAAGGATAAAAATACTATTATTTTCAAATTCCTCTATTTTTTATCTACGATTTGGTGCACGTGTACCTCGAGGTACATGTTTGGGCAAACTTGTATGGGCTTTTGTTGACCTCCTTTTTCTTTGTTTTAGTTTGGGTTTTGTTTCCATTCTGGGCACTGAAAATGTATTGCAGTTGTTTCATCACACCTTTCCGCCTTTATCCCAATGGGAAAAAGATCTTCTTAAGTTTATGTGTGTATGTGTTTGTGGTTCCTTGGATAGTTTAATAAAAAGTAAGGAAGGAGGTTTATGGGAGTATGTTAAACAGTATAAAAAAAAAACCTAAAGGAAAGGGGAGATCTATGCTGAATTGCTGACGATTGACTGGAATGAGAAAATATATTCTGTCTGTTAAACTGCAAAATAATTTCTGTTTCAGCTCAAGAAACTCTACCTAACTTTTTCTTTCGCCTTATTTCAAGATATTATTCTTAAATCAAGGTACGGTATCAGCTCCTCTCGAAAACATTACTAATGCGCGATAGTGAAAAGATAAATCGTCCATTCGATGATTAAATCGATAATTTTATCTAACGATGGTAGATAACACATACTTTCGTGTAAGTGTCATTAATTACGATTATTAAACAAGATAAAAAAAAACCTCTCTAGGTAATAGATAACTTTTCATGTTCCGTAATGAGTTTTGAAAATGGAATACTTCTTGGCTTATTAGTAACTGTTCTTAATCAAAATAGGTTCTGGAAAACAGATGACACAACTCAATTTCAGATGTATCAGTGTTTCGATCAGAGATCGAAAAACAAACAAATCAATAATTTTTCACAAGAGATTTGGTAACTGATTAAACAGACTTTCAAAAACCAATATTTGTTTTTGGCATCAAATTATTTATACTTATTTCGTTAAGTAGCAAATCGTTAAATAGTATCAGTAAGATCGTTATATTCCTAAAATATCTTTCATTTTAAGTACCATACGATAACTTCTTAAGTCACAATTCTGGCTCCGAGTCTAACATGTTTTTTCGTCCCGTCTCGACATGCTCAGACCAGCAGAGCCACTGGCCCGTGAAGACATCGAGGGACACATATCCTGCCTTCTCCTAATGAAATAAATTACCTACAACACACCTACAAAACAAACTAAGCGACACTGGAGCTCCTTCATAAATATGAACTTTATACCAAAGAAGTTAAGGTTGGGTTTGGGTTGTAGGGTCAGTCGTCCCTGAGAGGATGAATTTGTAACCTTTTTACTCCAATACATGGGTGGTTGTACGCAGCTCGTGAGAACAGGGAGCAGTTCTATCTGAATAAGTAATGCTTGCAGGTGCGGATTTGAAACGGACTTCTAAAGGGCATTACGCTAAAGGGCCCGTTCATGTTATGTTTGGACTTTGGAGTACGTAATTAAGTTTTTATGAAGTGTTTTTGCCCATTACTTTTAATAAAACAAGTGTTCTTCGTCAAGATTATATTTTGGGAATAGTTATCGGTCACAACACTCGAGGCAGGATGGACCTTAGGGTCATGAAAGAATTGACGACTATTTCGAAGAATATCTAAATTTAAATCTCAACCCGTTACGAAGAAAATGATATTTTTTGAGAAGAAAAGGTTAATGGGATATATAATTATGCCTCTGTTCAAAATAAACCGAATAATAAATAAGGTGAAGATTTTCTCGAATGTGAAAAGTAGGTTGGTGAGTTTCAAACTAATTAGGTACCTAACTATACTCCTATGGAGATTACAAAAATAGTAATGTCAGGTTCGCACGATTTTTTGTTCGGACACTGGATTTTCAACACACTGTATAGGGACGAGAGTAGAAAATCCAACAGTTTGTTTTTTTGATGCACTGGGATGCGCTCTATTGGATTTTAAATGCTCGGCTTAAAACCGAGAGTTGAAAACCTAGTGTGCTATCAAAAATCGTCGGGATAAAAACATAAACACTAGTTAATTCAGATAGACTGAAGTAAATTCCGTAGAGTAAGATAATAAAATATTTAAGACCTGACGTGGTACAATCATCATCCAAATCATGGGTACTTTTATTAAGTACACGACACATATATCATATCACCGATAAATAATAACTAATCGCGCTATTTAGATAAAACATTGTATAGTAATGGTGACAAATCAAAAATTAAGAGAATTTAAGGATTTAGTAAGGTCGAGGAAGATTCGAGAAAGGATTATCAATGTGTTGTATGTGTGGTTGACGACCATCAATATGAAAAGTTGATAATTAAAATTGAGGCAGAATTCCAAATTATATAACTTCGGATGAAGAAGAAGATAACCGAAATGGTATCCATATAGGAGTCACCAGTGATCATCAGCGAACCCAAAAGCAGTTCCAGTACAAGGAACTTAAAAATACAATGTTCAATCATGGTCCAAAGGTAGACGTAGGTAATTACTTGCAGCAATGGTCACATCCAGAGACGTGATTGGTCCCGAGAACCTGTTAGAGACAGAAGAAGACCAGAAACTAACTAGCAATGAGAGACTCAGACTTAGAAGTGGATAGTTGCGTTCATTGTTCCTATGCAAAGGTAACAAAGAAACATGAAGAGTACGGTTATCAGTAGTTTAGTTTACTAGGAAGTTGTAAATGCAAATGAACATAATTGCTTACAGCACCCGTAAGAGAATAGATCAGTGGCGTGTCCTTACTTGTGAATAGGTACAGACATTCTATGTGAAAGAGTGAAAATAAAGGGCAATGAAATCATTGGGCAAATCAAGAGGTTTAATAAAAAAAGAGAATTGCACCATTGTACGGATAATGTAGTCGAAATATCGTCTAAAGATTTTATTTAATTTACTGCATATTCATCAAACGTTGTTCGATCAGTCATATTATGTTGTTGTATTTGAAAGCCGATATTAAAATATTTGGAGACTACAGATAACACGATTATATTTTTATCAAAGTGGACCTTGATCTGGGTCAAAACATGGGTCCATGATTGATACCTTGCGAAAACGTTAGTCACTTTATACCTTTGTCACATTACAGGTAATCGTTAAGTTCTTCCCAATGTTGTTGATGTAACCTTTATCACTCGTATATTATAATATGTTATTGACGCCGATCATTTCTGACGTCATCATTGCTACCACATAATCGACCCTGAAGAACTCTGTCAGGTTCTAAGTATGGTCCAGCACCCCAATTACGTAACGCACTATCAATCACAATCTGAAGCATATTGCTAATCCATGGCTACATAATATGTTCGAAAAAAAATACTGCTCAACAACGTAAATAACGCAATGAATGTTGTTGAACTGTCATAATGAAACCCATTCTTACTGTTAGCACACGCAATTAACCCGCAGATTTTCAAAGACCGAATCAACTACAGAAATACCCATCTTCATCGTTCCATCTAACTCCGTCTCTGGAATTCCGAGATGCATTTGTCGCTCCAATGCGTCCGTTATCACACAGCATTACATAAACTGATCGAATCCCGAGATAAGTCTGACGATACACAAGATGCATCATCTGATACCAATTTGTGTGAGATTTCATATTGAAATCGTTGGGTAATGAGGTTTATAACTGTACTCGTGTTTTTGCAAAATTTCACATTAATTTTATCAGATTGATTCTGAACTATGCAGTTATTAAAACATTAAATCAGTGAGATATTACTTCAAGAGGACCGATTAGAATGCTTGGTGACGTTATTTATCACCAAGCATAATAATCGTCCTCTGTGTTTCTCTGTCCTCAATGTTATTTACCAATCCGTTAATAATTCAGGGGTATGCAACTTCCGATTATCTAGCAAGATATATATCTAAATAAAGGTTAAATATATTATTGGAAAGAAACAAACTCCAAACTTTTTCATGGAGGATAAATGCTTTCCCAAAAATCTATTAATAGGTACCTATTAATTCATTTATACAAACTTCACACCTACTAGGTTATGTTAAATAAAGCGTTGTGAAAATTTGCCTGTAAATTATTCTTTGTATTTTATCGCTATTAAAGTCAGGTATAATAGACACATAAGTTGCTATCTAAGTGCTGTAGTAGGTAATAAGTGCACAGTGCACTCTCAATGACCGCTTTGCAAAGCAACAAGACTACAATTCTAGAGTTTAACAAATACCTCCTGTAATAGGTCCCCGGTCCTAAAGACCAGTACTTATTCCCAGCAATTTGCAATCCAAGGACAGGACTATATAAGTTTTTGCCTGGGAGCGGCGAGGGAGATGACTCCGTTGTGCTTGGCTGGGTCCGGAACCTAGTCGCTACATGAGCCATATCTGCCCATTTAAATTGCTACGTGGGTCATACATATTTAGCAGACATGTAGTAACGGGGTACTTAGCTAAAATGCTAATACCTACTAAACGACAATCTTGGGAAGTTTAGTCATCAATTTTATGTTTGTCAATGCTTTCAAGGTACCAACGTCCTCGACGGATTTTAATCAAAATACTAATTTTAATAAGGTCCAAAATAAAGTAATATTTCCAAACGAATTCTCTCACAACTATGAAGGACATTTTAATAATTAAAGCCGAAGCTTAAACCTTCGAAGCTTTTTGGGAATGGCAAAAACCTAATACATGTATTACAATATTTAATGATGTCTAAGCCTTTCTCTTTCAAGCCTGAGATCAAAGTAACAAGAACAAAGGTTTTAAGGATGACACATAACATAACAAATATATAATAATGTCTGCTTGGGAGCCGCACAGATGAATCGTCACGCCTGGCCGGCTCCGAGGGTCAGCCCACAGCTCTTACGATTATGAAGACAGGTTAGACCAGGGCTGTTGTCTTTTGTTTTTAGTTGTGAGCACCATGGAATTAAGCTCCTTGGTGAGTACCTACATAAGTTTATAGACACTATAATATAATAAAAGTTTCAAGATACAGCAGCTATGAGCATATATTACATAATTTAGACTTTTGGAGCATTAAACCTATGATCGGATGATTTTTCTTAGGCTGCCTAAAAAGTCCTAATTTTTACAATTTAAGTATTTGGATTAACACAAACGGCTACCTACTTAAAAATAACATTAAGATTAGTAACAGTACAATGTATGAATGCTCTTATCTCTAAAAGCTTATAAAGTTTGTACTTGGCAATGCGAAATACGTAATTAGTCAGTATTTTTTATATTCAAATGGATGCCTGATCAATATCTCTACATAAACTTTTACCTTCACTTTGTCACTGTCTTCGAAATGAATTATATCGTAACAGCATTGAAATATGATAATAAACCAATAACATTGAATTAAAATTCACATATTCATAACTAAAGTTCACTTTGTCTCACGCAATCATTCGTATATCGTATGCAAGCCTGTCGCGTAAAGCAATCGGCTCAGCGACGCCATGTTTTTTTTTTCCTGCCACATTATGCAGACAGTTAACCCATATTTTAATTAGCGCTGTTACATTTACGTTTATGAACGTAGTAGGTTACTGGACGTAGTAAATAAGGCTTGTCTGGCAGTTTGTTTATTCATAAATTGCGTATTTAAAGAGTTATTATTACCTACATAATGCGTTGAAAATTTTTGTTCTAGGTACTTTACTGAATAGATCAGAGGCCGTACTATGAAGTGTTAAAGCCATTATTGTTCCAGCGTAAAAGAGAGACGGAGCTATATATGACCGATATTACTATCCCTTTTTCTCAATGGAACCATGGTGGTATTAGCACGTCATAGTAAGGCAGCTGGTTATAAGAAAAACCTCAATAAAACCGAGGATAAATATCCTCAGTTTATCAATTGCAGTTTAGCAATTGTATCGTATCAATTGCTTAGATAAGCAGTTGATACAATCTAATCACTTACTTACATAGTTATTTCTAACTTGCAAGCTTTGTTACGTTTTATTTCGTTTGCTAGTGTTTCAAATTTTTTAGTCTTTTGTTTCTTATTACAGGATAGTAAAAGTCCAGACTAACTGGCAGCTAAAATGGCGGGAAAGGGCGAGTGAAAAATATTTTAGTGTCTGCTTTTTTATTCCGCGTTCCGTTTCGTCACGCGATCGCCGTGTCGGCATAATTTTTTGTTATTATTTCGTGAAATTGTGTATTTATTTTGTTATCTCCCGTTTTGTTGGCGATTAATTTAGTTATTCATTTTATGCCACGTATTTATAGTTCTTGGTATTTCGAAGGATAATATTTAAATTAAATAGGACGTTTAAGGCTAAATGGCCTTTTCCTTGAACCGATTGTGTAAGGTTTTAAGAAATGAATTTGCAAATAAGCGCTTTTTCATTAAGTATTTATGTAATTTGAGCGATAAAGTGTTAGTCACAATTTTCTACCACATTAAACATTAATTAATAAGCATTATTTGTTTTACTAAGAAATTAGTTTCGAAACCACAATATTTAATAAGCAAATTAAATTAAATGTTCGAAGCCGTTTAGGTATTTTAATGAAACATAGGTAATATTTGAGATTTATTTACCCACTATAATCAAATTTTCACTCCAACATTTCCACATTTCCCTACCCATACAAAAATCGATACCTACCTACCCATTCCACGCTATTCTCAAGATTCGGTATCCAAAACAGAAAAAAAAGAAATTGGAAAACAAACAAGATGACTCGTCCGTCGATTGGTGGACGCGACGTTGCCGTTCTGGCATCCCGCCGAGATGCGCAGCACCTGTCCCTCTCACACGTAAAACTCGTCGTATTTCTGTCTCTTTCTTCAAATGTCCGCAGGATCGTCTCGCTTGAAGACGCAACAGAGATATTTTATCCGAAAGCTTTGAACTTCGAACGCGTCGATTGTTTTTATTTTGAACTGAGAACCAATGGCGGTTGAGAGAGAATCTTGTATTGTTTGTTTTTGTTTGAAGTAATTAGGTGGTGTCATTTTGGGGTATATTGATATAATGTGAGTTGGTTGAGTCGAGAATTGGATTGATAATACTTTTGTTTTAATAAAATTATATAAGTGGCTCAAGACAATGGAGTAAGACGTATAACAAAGATTTTTGCGGTACTTTCGACGGCAGAAAGTTCACAAAGGTCGAACTTCCTAACTATTTGTGTTCATTTTAAGTTTATCACATACTGCTGACATTTTACGATTTTACAGAGCTTTTGGATAAACGTTTATCACAATCTCCTAAAACTATTTTCTGTCTATTTGAGCATCCCTGAGACGTAATGCCGTACCTATAACCTTAGTGGCAGGTCAAGGTCTTTTTACGGTCAAGAAATCAGGGTACAGAATTATATCAACGTGTAAAGTAGAGCAAGGTCTAATGGATCATCATTAGACCTTGCTCTACTTTCAAAACTTTTACTAAGCACAGGTCCTGTATTTTTTTTACAATCTAGATACTATCGAAACTTCACAAAACATAAGGATCTGCCATATCTACAATATCAAACTCAAAATAATGTATTTCAAGTAGGGCGTTAAAACGCACTAAAAATATAAAAGATAATAGAATTGATTCTAGTTGTCAAAGTCAAAGTCAAATCATTTATTTCAAATAGAGAAGGCACTTTTGAACGTCAAAATTTACAAAAAACTAGAATTGATTCTAGTGGCCCCTTCCAAAAGGTAGTTTCGTCTGGAGAAGGAAAGGGCAAGTAACTGCAAAGGGTACCTACTCTTTTAAAATGTTTACAATATAATATTGTAAACATTATTATAATTATATGTGAAGACTTTGAACTTACTTAGGATAAAATTACTATACTAAGGGCGAAATACACCAAACTGTATAATATACTTCCTATTAATATTATAAATGTGAAATTTTGTGAGGATGGATGGATGTTTGTTACTGTTTCACGCTAAAACTACTAAACGGATTTGGATGGAATTTCGAACACAGATAGTTTATAACCTGGATTAACATGTAGGATACTTTTTATCCCGGTAGTACGTTCCCATGGGATAATTTCCGACATCTACGCGGGCGAAGCTGCGGGCAAAAGCTAGTCTAGAATAAATCTTAGCCTGAGAATAAATTTTGAATTTTTGACAGTTTTTCCATACTAGAACTGTCAGACGTCAATTTTATACCACAGATAAAAGATATTTTACTTTGGTAAAATTAACCCTATTAGGTACAAATAATTCAAAATATTGCTATGACTGTTCATTTAATTATGTTGATAGATTATAGGTACATATACTGCTCATAGTGATGACACAATCTCATAGACTCGACCATATCTAACGCATAATGGTACAGATATCAGATCGGGACAGGTCGATGGGTTCAGGTTCAAGGCCATGCATTGTTCTTTTGTTACCAGCGTTTGGTTCAGACTCAGATAGTCTCAGAAACAAAAGCTTTATAAGAGTTTAATGCGAGCATAGAGATCTAGGCTTTGTTTGAGGCAAATTTTGTGGAAGGTTATGACGAAATTATAAGACAAATCTTTATGAGACCTATAGTGAACGCATGAGTCATGAGTATCTACCAAATTATTGATGCAAAAGATAATCTTCAGCTGAAATCATTACTTACCTCATTTAGATTGTATACGTACATAGTTAGTTCGGAAATTAGGTACCTATGTCTCTTCATAACATTACTTTTTTCCTACATATTTTCATTTGTGACTTGTTTAGCAAAATATTGAAATAAAACTCCAAATGAATAAAACAATTTAAATCAACGCGCGGAAAAATATAAATCATGAGCGACTGTCGATTTCCATAATTTTACACTTTGTTTTAATCCTGATGGAGCCCTAGTACTGAATCTAATACCATATCGAACTGATTCAAAAGTTTTACAGTCAACCAAGTCGACACACTAATATCTAGTGCACGACATTTCTTCGAATCTGGTGTAGAACCAGTTGAAAAGCGCTGCTTCCAGTTCTTTTTCGGGTACCGGACTATTTACCAGGCTTGTGCTTCTATGGTGTCACTTTTGCCAGCTTACCGGCAAGCCTTCTTTGATCTACGACACGTGATTGTCGTACCATCTGCTGTACTTCGAGGTCTGCTGTTTTTCGGAGCCGCCATCCGCCGGGGTCCAGGAAACTAACACCTTTATTCATTGTGCCGTGCCACGGAGGCCAGCGATCCGCCGTCGTTCAGGGAACTACCAGTTTTATCTATTACGTTACCTTTTATTATATTTTAATGATAGTCTACCATTAACCGTGACTGTTTTTATCGGGATAACTTGGGCAATCTTTATGAGATAACATTAATTTAAAAGTTTACGTATTTTAGTGTTCACTAGCCTAAAAACCGATTGTTATCGATTCCCTAGTTCGTAAACCAGCGTAACAAAGATTTAACACATAATACCTCAAGTTTTCTCGTATTCTTTTTACATATTAGGCCAATTTACCTATTCCGCAACTGTGTTTTTATAATATTTAATTTAACAAAAAGCTTAATTTTGGATTTGATTTTTATTAAGTAATTGCATTTTTAACCGACTTCACAAAAAGGAGGAGGTTCTCAATTCGTCTGTATGTTTTTTTTTTTTTATGTGTGTTAGTCATAACTTTTTTCTGGGTGAACCGATTTGGATGATTCTTTTTTTATTTGATAGGTGGTGCTTCACATATGGTCCCATTTAGGAGTTATCCTTAATACTGCAGTTTTTTTACACTTAGTTTATATGGATGATGTGTTAATAATTTCCTGTCACTGTTATTTACACACCAAGTAGTGGTATACGAATTTGTGTGGGGTAGGTACCGCAAATAAAAGTGAAAAATAAAAACTTTTTTACAAAAAAACAACCGTCTTCCAAAAAAAAACAATAAAACACGTGAAAAATAACTTTAATTTCGGAAGTCGGTGGCCAAACACGAAAATACAAAACCAAAGGCACCGACTTCCGAAATTAAAGTTATTTTTCACGTGTTTTAGTGTTTTTTTTGGAAGTCGGTTGTTTTTTTGTAAAAAAGTTTTACGTGTTCAATATAGCGAATTTCCTTTTTCATTTCGCTACACTATGCATGAAGTTGTGCTTATTGACTGTAGGAATCATTTTCACTAGAAAGGACTTACTGCAGGATGATTCGTTAATTTTAAGTTTCCCCTTTTTGTATGCATTCAATTTCCTGTTCCTGATACAATTTTGTAATGTCAGCAAATTCTCACGCTCTTTAAATATTAAAGGATTGTCTAAAGCAATATATTCGTGAGCAATATTTATTAGAGAAGCTTGACATTTTTTTTATAGAACTTGCAGCAAATTGAATTGCTCTTAAATATTTACACTGTGCAAGTTGCTAGCAGGCGTGTTCTTACATGATAAAACTTGGACATCCATACTATATATTAATATTAAAAATGCGAAAGTAAAGTCTGTCTGTCTGTTACCTTTTCACGACTAAAAGGCGGAACAGATTTGGATGATATTCGGCACAAGGATAGTCGTATGTCCGAATCCTAACCCACGTCCGACCTGGCATGCCATAGGATACGTTTTATTTCGGTAGTACCTACGTGCCCTGTAACGTTACGGTTAGACCTCTTGAGTATTTTTAAAGGTCCAACCGTAAGTCACTAAATTCTAGAAAAGAAATACAGTAATAAAAAAAAAGATATAAGGATATCTGATGAGTACGATTCTTCAGGGATCGGGAACGCTGGTTCAATTTCCGGGTAGGCAGGGTGGAGCAGGATCCTGATGGAGCAGCGGAGCCCGATGAGGTTCAGGGTGAGGCGGTCACACCGTTCAGGATCGTAGTATTCGGATGTACTGACGCCTCCCCTGTCCAGAGGAAAAAAGGAAGAGATAATGTTTTTTTGATGATGGGAAAGAGACAGTCTCCCTAGGGGTGTAAGATTAAGTGTCGTCGGTACTTGCCAGCCTCCTCAGCTATGAAAGGATGGTTCAGGGACACAGACCACCGTATCACGTAAATGTTTTAAATGTAAGGTCCCTCTCTTAGTAGTAGATGAGAGAGGGCCAGAGGTAGAAGAGGAACTTCCAGAGACACACTTTATGAGACGACACTTTTAAAGAAAAACCAATCTTCTTTAACCATTAATATTATATTTTTAACTTTAGGAAGATTAACAAATATGGAAATAAATCTAGGAGTTGTACACAGAGTTCTATCAGAGCAAAGAACACTATATACCCTGGCGGGAAGAATGTCAACTTCAAACAAACAAAATGTCACCCATAATGCGCACCATCTCTGTCGTGCCATCTCAAACTTTTTGAGCGGGAATTTTGAATTATTAAATTTTCTTGAGCGGGAATTTTGAATTATCTAAATTTTCTTGAGCGGGAATTATGATTCATCTCAAGTTTTCTGGCTACACATCAAGCTATACATTTCCAGTTTACGCTGACCTCGCATTGTACGGAAATCCTATACAATGGGAGGTTAGCTTATACTGGAGCGGTATAGCTTGATGTGTAGCGGTGTGTAGGTGTACCTAGGCGTCATGCATGGTTGCTTCGCATAATAAAAAATGATTTTGAAATACCATATTGCTTGTGTTTTTCGTTTCAATCATATTTGAAAACAAACGCACAAGGTTGTTAGTTGTCAATTATGATACATAAAACAGGAACTGTTCTTATAACTTAATAAGAATAAAAAAGTGGTTTTTGAAATACATATTTTTTATTTCGATCATAAAAACTATTGGTTTGGTACTTGACGGACGTAAGTGACAGAGTTAATAACAACGTATTAACTTAATTTAAGCATCTCGTAACGAAAATCGAGTTTGTGGCGGCGTATTTGTATCAGAGTCACCACTGACACTCCTCCCTCCACACCTGTTGTCCCTCTTTCTCTTTCGTCTTCTCGAAATGACTGATGGCTATTATTTTAAACATTTCAAACATATATCAAAATACTTCTTAATAGATTATCAGCCAGAAACAATAAAGTGATTTACATAGAGAACCTGACCATATTAGTTAGTGGCTTTACTTTCTAGTTATATAGAAAAAGATAAACTGACAGATGATAATTTACAATATAAATGTCAATGTATAAAAATATTCTAAGATTACAAAATGATGAAAATAATGGTATGAATACAGAATTTAAAGATAAAAACAATGAAAGATAATTGTAAGTAACTAAAGGTTTGCTTTATCAGTGTTCAGAAATGTGAGTAAGAAGAATGTTCTGTGTAATAGGTTTAGGTACACGAGCAGCCCATTTCAATATAAATAGTATATAAACTAAAGACGTGGTTTCGATGAAACGAAATACCACAGCCCGTGGGTTAATTTCCGAGCTACAAGCGGGCAAAGTCACGTGAAAAAGTTGGTAGTCAATATATACTGCAGGAGCAGCCAAAACCAATAACATTTTCTTAATGCAAAGGCCAGACTTTAGACAAAGTGTAGGTAGTAAAATATTCTGTCACGCGAACTCGACACCTTACGATGTTATCATGTATTCGTTGTCGTTGGCTACGAGTTTGGCTGTGTATTTTGTTACTATGATGTAGACTGCTGGGTAATTACGTAATACACTAACAGTAGGAATAGCTTTCATTTTGACAGTTCAACAACATTAATTGCATTATATACGTTGTTGAACAGACATATTTTTCGAACATATGAAGCAATGGATTAGCAATATCCTTCAAAATGATTCAGGTTACGCAGTTAGGGTGCTGGTGTTATTTATATAGTAAAATTAACTAGTTGTTTATTTTTGGTACCTACTTTTAGGACACGAGAAGCTGCTGAAGCAATATGAAAAGCATAAATCGACAACAAGGGACACAACAACACACTCATCAAATTATACGAAAAGCACGGATTACAGCAATTGAAGATCAAGACTTATGAAAATCTTTCGTGGATTAAAATGGATATTTGGACTGAAAAATTGGTCATGGCCAAATTGTACAGCATAAAATGTTTAAAAAAAAAATTCAGTAAAATGTTTTACGAGCTAGACGAACCCAAAACTAAAGAGATTTTAATGACCTTTTACTCAAGCAAGATACATTAAAAATTGATCTACGGTATTTTATAGGTTACTCATAGGAATATACCCTTTAGGTAAATAAAACGATAAATAAAACGTAATACCGTTAAACGTATACATTTAAATAATGGCATTCCCAATTAACCGCTGGGACGCTTTTGATCAGTTTGTGAGGTCACCGAAATGCGCCCATGGTATAAATTTCCTACCAAAACGTGTTCAGAGTTTTGCGCCCATGGTGTGAAAGTCATACCAATTTTTTTTGGTTTTATTTTCATCCTTGTTTATCCTTGTATCACCACTATTAAGCAGTACTTTCCAATTCCATGGATTTAGTTTCATACGTTATCTGTTTCCGAACCGTTTGAGATATGACAACCCTAGAAGGAATTAGTCTATGACATTAAAAAATATCATTTTCGCTGTCATTGAACGAGCGACCCGTCGTGAGTCTCAACTTTGGATGCTTTTAAATAATTAATAATAGGTCTTTACCTATGAAATTGCCGTTTTGTATGCAAAATTTAAACGAATTTTTTTCATGAATTTTTTATTTGTATTAATCGAAGTAATCACCCATGCAATCAATGCATCTTTGCCATCGCAGTGGCAGTTTATTGATGCCCTTCTTAAAGAAATCAGCTGGACGGGAGGCAACAAATTCTTCAAAGGCATTTTGTACTGCCTCTCGGGTATTAAATTTTTTTCCCGCCAAGAAGTTATCCAAATTCTGGAAAAAGTAGTAGTCTGTAGGCGCAAGGTCTGGTGAGTAGGGCGGATGACGGAGAGCTTCCAACCCCAGTTCTTGCAACTTGGAGACCGTCTGCTGTGCAGTATGAGGTCGCGCGTTGTCGTGCAGGAGCAGCGGAGACGAGCGATTGACCAATGCTGGTTGGAGATGCGCCAGCTTCTCCATCATTGTGTTCAGTTCTTCACAGTACACATCTGCAGTAATGCTCACCCCGTTTGGTAAGAAGCTGTGATGAATCACACCGGCGCTAGACCACCAAACAGTGACCATCACTTTTCTAGGGGTAAGTTTTCGTTTAGGGCATTGTTTAGGTGCTGAACCAGGATCCAACCAACTTGCTGAGCGCTTACGGTTATCAAACAGAATCCATTTTTCATCGCAGGTAACAATGCGGTTCAAAATTCCTTCATTTGTGTGTCTGTTGAGCAGTGCAAGGCACGTCTCGACGCGTACTTCGCGCTGGCGATCATTGAGTTCGTGGGGCACCCATTTGTCAAGCTTTTTTACCTTGCCAATTTGACGCAAATGGACCAATATTGTTTTGACGCTAACGTCGAAAGCTGCTGCTAATTCAGCCGTAGATTGTGTATCATCAGCTTCCACAATCGCCTTTAATTCGTCATTGTCGACCAAAGTCTTCGGACGACCGCGAGGTTCATTTTTCAGGTCGAAATTTCCAGAACGGAAGCGAGCAAACCAATAACAGGTGGTGCGTTGGTTTGTAGTGTTAGCTCCGTAAACGTCGTTGATGTTGCGTGCCGCTTGTGCCGCGTTGCTGCCACGACGGTACTCATATTCCATAATTACTCGAATTTTTAACGTATCCATGATGACGAAAAAGATTGAAATGCGATGAAAATGTAACACTAATCAATAAAGAAATGACTACTTTTAGAAAAAAAAATCCATGTTTTTAAAATAAAATTAATTTGAAATTAGAATTGTTAGCCAAACAAAAATTATTTTGATTTGAAATGGCCAGTACTGCAGAACGGCAATTTCATAGGTAAAGACCTAATATTGTACTGTGGTAAGTGGTTTTATTCATGTTTTGTATGAAGAACTAACACACCATGTATTTTAAACCATAAAACATATAGGACAACCCCTGTTTTTCTTATTAGAAAAAATCTTGTTGGAATCTGTGAAAAAAGTGTCTTTGTTCATCTTAAACAGTCGTCTACAAACGGAAACATCGTATATTCAAATACAACGCACACTTTAATATAGCCCTACTCACTAGCATTCATAAAAAAATACAACGGTCGCAGAATACCAAGAAATGACGCCGCTTATCGGGTTTGTTTACAAACACTCGACGCGCGAGCCGACGCGTCATATGACGTGTACAATGTAGTGGGAATACCTAAGCGCGTGAGTACAATTTAGTGTTAGAAAAGTCTGGTATGCTTTTCATACCAAAAGCGTCCCAGCGGTTATGCTCTTGCCATGTCCTTCAATAAAACACTGAAGTTGCATGTCGAGTAATAGAAGGTGGATCTCCCGACTATTACTCAAAAGCCTGACTTAAAACCGTCGATAATAATTCACTGCTGCTTTCGTACTCACAAAGTTTTGTCGTAGCCATATCAGCTGGTCATCGGTTTGAGCTTGATAAGTAATGGTCAGTCAAAGAGTGTTTAATATAGAAATAAAACAAACAAAAAAGGCTGAAAGTTAGTATTGGGCCTCAACATTGATCAGAGGCCTTAACATGAACGCGTGATGTAAACGTAAGGTAAACGATTTTGTAATTAGAAAAACTTGTTTTATACGTACCTAATTAAACTTAATCATAAACATGTTTTTTTTTCAGCGTCACAAGTACAATGTTTAATAAATGCACAATCTCAAATAGAGAAAGGTGGCAATAGGGTCCTGATTCGAGTTACAGATCACGCGGCCCTCTTCGATACGACATGTTAATTTATAAAAAACGGTTACGAGTCAAGATATTGACACATCTGAAATAGTAATAAGATAAAAGAAGGACCTACAACACTGATTTAGTTTAAATACTTTATTCACATCAATGGATGATACTGATAAAATTGTGCTTGTCGAAAAATATAACCAATAAGTAAAGGAAAGCGGTAGGTACTTTCGATTAAAAAAATCATTCGAATATACGTTACGTTTATTTGTCATGCGTTCGTGCTAGGGCCTCAGAATATAGTATATAGTACCAAATAAGTCGGAAACGAAACGATGTATTACACTGTTAAAATAATAATTTCTTTAATAAAATAGTGTAAAGTTACTTGTGGACCTCTGCGGCTATAAATCGCCCTCATAGTGAGTAACGGTTGACTCTTCACAACTGTCTTTTGAGAAAGGGATGTTCGTAATCGTGTGAGCAATCGACTGAGACGGACCTTGAAAAGGTATAGAGGTGAAAGTTTTTGTTTTAATATTGAAGAGAGAAAGCAGTCAGTAAAAGATAACGTAACTCTAGTTGGACTAACTCTAAGATGAATATAAAGCAATCGGGATGGCTGAATGGGAGGAGAGGGAGACGATGTTTAATTTTTAATGAAGAATCTTCTGTACATTACACAAACATTAACAAAGATTAAAGGAAAGAAGTGACTTGAGGTGGAGGAGGTGAATATTGTAGAGATTCTTAACCTGCATGATTTTAACATGCAACATTTTCGAATAATTATAAGATAATGACATAAGATCAGGAGATAAACGCTATGGATTTAAGAATAGAAGTAAAACAGTAAGAATCGGCTTAGCAAGCTGACAGAGATGTCATGATATAAAATGTAAAATATTGTAGAATGATATAACACTAATTTGATCCCAATAATTATAGCGTAATTATTGGTATCAAATTAGTGTTATATCAAAATATGTAACTGTATTATAGTAACTCTCCCACAAATGCGGTTAGCCAGCCGGGATGCAGTACCAAGAACAGTACCTATCTACAGAAGGACAAGAAGTACTGTGCCGAATTGGAAAACAGGACAAGAGGATATTTATGTTTGTCTTCTGTCCGTCACTGTATGTTTGTGAACACCGTTAGTATCTATTCTATTTCACGAGATTGTAAACTGTCGTTAAATTGTGAACTGTGCCATACTGCTTACAATATAACGTACTTATAAATTTTCGATAGTTTATAATCTATCCATGTCAAACCGTAAAATTGTGAACGAACTTGCACTTACCGACAGGGTTCACAATCTGTCCAATCGGACAGATTTTCGGGTTCACAATTTTCGGGGGATACAATCGTATCACCCGAAAATTGTGAACCGTCCTTGATTTGTGACCGACTAATAGGGCCGGCGCGGCGCGGAAATAGTCGTAGTAACTAAGCCAGGCCACCCCGACCAAATGGATTAGGATAGGTTAGAAGTGTTATCAACCGCGCGCGAGCCGAGCGAGCGTAGTGAGCGATGCCGCGGCAGCAGCCGGCGAGCGCTAATTCCAAGTTAGTCGCAGTTACTTGGCTATTTAGTATTAGCGTAAGATACGATCCGTCGTATGCAAGCTTAATACCAGTTCACAATTCATCGGTTTCCCATGGACAGATTATGAACTATCGAAAACATAATGCGTTAAATTGTAAATGGTTTGTTGCAGTTTACAATTTTTCGATAGTTTATAATTTCGTGAGATAGATATACCTAACGATGTTCATATGTAGTTCATACGGTGAAAAAAAACAACAAATAAATTAGTATAAGGGCAGCAGGCTGATTAAGGTAATCTTCTGTCCAAGATGTTAAGCAAAAAATGATTAAAAAGGCACCATAAAAATAATTTTAAGTAGTTTTGAATGATTTATCACATAAAATACGGCTTTTAACATTAGCAGGACTAATGTATGTAAAGATACCTCCAAGTGGTGCAGGACTAGGTCCAATTAAAACAATTGTTATAATTTCTTCTATAAATAAAATAGTCTTGTGGACTTCTCCGGCTATAAATCGCCCGCGTAGTAAGTAACGGTCGATTCTTCGCAACTGTCTCTCGAGAAAGGGATGGTCTGTAGTCGCGTGCGCAGCCAGCTGAGACGGGGCTGTGGAATGTCTAGAGTGGCACCGCGAATAAGTTCATCATGGTTCATAGGTACAAACTACTATTAAGATTATAAATGCTAAGTGAAGTGAGATGGCTGTGTGGTAAAGTGACGTCAGCGCGATTTAAGACCATTAAGCACAGATAAAAAGTTTATTATTTTTATTATACGTACAGTTAGGTCCTTTCTTTGGGGCTCACTTTGAGTGTGTAAGTGTTACTGTAACCTACACAGCAATACTTACGCACTCCTAGTTTTCTCGCTTTCAAGAAATACCATCAGTGGTGACCGATAATCCAACTGTACCTACTTGTTTGATTGAATACACAAGATTCTCTTGAATTGACACACCGACACACAGCTCAGACTTTGTTTTTAAAACAATATGATTATCATCTATCCCAGCCTTTTTCCCTGCTATGCTACTACAAAATCCAAATATATTTTTCATATAAAGGCTCGTGCACACTGGCGCGACGCGACAGCGTACACAAAGGCACCGCGTGCCGCGCGACGAGCGGCGCCTTTGTATCATGCTGTTTGGACGTCAGAAAGGTGCACGGTTCCAATTGGTTGTGTCCTATGTAGAAGAGCCGGCAAGAAACTCCACGGTTACTGTTTAAAAAATAATTGGCTTTTACAATGTTTTCAAATTAAAGTGTTAATAGGTAGGTGAGGACAGTGTAGGGCTGTTAACAAGTACCAGGTACTTAACAAAATACAAAATAGAAAGTGGCTACAAATCTACAGTCTACAAGTTAGGCCTACAACGTCCTCCCATTCACGAAATATAAAAGAATCTATAAAAAAGGTAAATAAAATAATAAAAATAAAAATAAAATAAAAGCTTTGCCAAACTACCTTGTCTTAAACTTAGTCTTTAATGTTATAATGCTTTTTTGATATGGATACGTTTGATGTGGGTTTTGAACGTTAAAGCGCTAAGTTCTGTACCCGACTTAGGCAAGTTTTTATAAAAGCGAATACTGTTTATAAGCAATGTCTTGCTTATTATGGTTAATCTAAATTTGGATATCACAATTTCATTTTTACTACATGTGGAAATCGCTTCTTATTTTGAAAAGTACTAAGTTTTTGCGAACATACAAAATACTTTCCAACACTTAACCAAGTCTCAGTTAAATATCAATAACTGCGTGTATGTATATTGTAGGGTAACAAAACTAATATACCAATTTATTTAGCCCTAATACCTCTACCAATTCCTGGTTCTACACGACAGGTGCGTAAGCGCGCCACCTTTGAGAAAAAATGGCAGTAGCGGGGGAGAGACCCTCACGTGTCACGATATACTTTTTATGCTCGAATTAATACTATCTTATGGTGGTTGTACACTGTCTTTTTGGTCGTTTTTATAGTATAAGAGACCGTTATTGAAAGATATGAAAAGAAAGTAGTATGATCGATTTTAGAGAAAAAAGGTGAGTAGGTAAGGTAGTTTTTGGCATCTATTAATTTATTAGTGACTTCTGAATCAAAACCTTTTGATTGATATATTGGCAGAGGTGATGTTAAGAGTGAGTTAAGGACCACTTCGTACCTCAAAAGTTTTGGATCTCTTTTGCAAAATCTGTTTTGCTTATTCTATCCCTTTCCCCAAGTATTATAATTGATAGATATTGATTTCTATTGAACAGTTTTTCACAGAATTCACAGCAGGGAAATTCTGGGTCTAATCTCTTGGTGGAATCCGCTCCTGAGACTGAAAGGTAGCCTTTAGCCAACTCTTGCACAGTATGGTGGTGATAATACTTTCAGGATCAAAAGGAATTTGGTCCATTACAGAAAAGTACCTATTCAACAGAACTATGTCTCGGAAAGAGTTATTATAAAGTCATTAAAAAACGTATTTAGAAAGAAAGAAAGAAAGTACGTTTATTTGCGGTAATCATGACGCTGAGCAAACACATAAATACAAAAAATAACGAGTTGGGTTAAAATATGCGTCATATCCACGCAAAACGGCAATCGCTCAGCGTAATGCTACGACCCTATGCGAGAGAGAGCCCCAGCGCTGGTTTTCAGCGACAGCTGGCGTTGACGTGATGACGGCAACCAGTGCAGCATACGATAATATAAAAAATAAGAAATAAAATAAATACACTATACCTAGTTCGCTATATCATCATTAAAAACCCTGTCCCTCGCAATTAATCATCCCATACTTACTTAATTCAATATCTTATAAACAAATAACAGTCTTTTACACATCGTATAAGTGTCCAAGAACCTTTAAAAGACAGCTATCTCCCTGTCCAGAATATAAATAGTTAATTTCGTAACCGGGCGGTTATTGTAACTACTTTATCGTGAGTCGTGACCGGCGCACGCGCAACTTCTATTGGATTTCACTCTAACTCTACACCTGGCTAGAGAGGGTAATTTTTACTAAATTATTACTTGTAAGGCGACACTGGGTTTATTTATTGCAGTAACATTTAATTCTTTGTAGAGAAATTGTTTGTAGTTTATTTTCTTGGTTCTTGTTTTGAATATTTTGATCGTATATCGCAATTAGTTTGAACTTAAATGTCAGAGATGACCTTTAAAATAAATTGGAGAGTTTTAATCAAAGGGCATTTGTGTTAGTTATGAAATTTAGGCAAAAGGGTTAAACATAATGTTGCTTTTGTTTAGCACAAAACGAAAGACTACTTCTGCCGACAAAATTATTGAAAACAAACTTCTAATCTCTAGATAAAACACAAGTTCCTTTACTCTTCGGAGGAAATATCCAGCTACATACTCGTACCTATGTCTAAATATTTGTCCTTGAACATCTATTGAAAGCGAATTATCATCTACGCTTACTGTCAAATTTATCCTTTGGCAATTGAGGAGGTAAGGATCAAAACCACTTCATATCCACTTTTTTCAATAAGGCAGAAATAAAAAAAAAAACTTAATAAATAGTGAGCATATATTTTTGTCTATTTTTTAAAGATTGCCATTTACGTACGTGATAAATAGGTAATTATCAGTTTTTTTTTAACCTGGATACATTGTTGAGGTTTTGAACTAAACGTTAATATTAGACCTCATTCTATATATAGCTGTTTTTAACTAAAGAGTTACGGCTAATGCTAGGTTTTATCATTTTGTGCAGAAATCTTGAAAAAAAAAAACGAAATTGCCAAAAGCTGTTGTGGTTTACCCTCCTCAATTATTATTGAAGCATAAAAATTACAAGACAATTTTTTCCTGAACATAGGAAAAGGATATGATCTTTTGGCTTCGCCTGCAATGCAGATGACAAATTACAAAGAATATATAGTACATACCCCGTATATACTCCAGCTCGTCTCACTACTTCTATTCTTTTTACCAATTATTAGATAGTAATTTTATTCCAGGTGCATCGTCTTCACATATAATTATATAACTAATAATTATATACATCATATTGTAAAACATTTTTAAAAGAGTAACTGTGGAGTTTCTTGCCCATTCTTCTCCATACGAAACTACCTTTTGGAAGGGGCAACTAGAATCAATTCTATTTTTTTGTAAATTTTTACGTTCAAAAGTGCCTTTTATGTGCCTATTTGAAATAAATGATTTGACTTTCACTTTGACACCACCCAATATATAACCAGCACATAAGAAACAATGTATGTATCGGCTCTTTATATAAACATGATGAGAATGAAAATATTATCACAGCGAGGATCTTGGATCGATTTGTTTTGAGTTCAGCACGGGCCGAAGCAATAACATGAGGAACAAATGTATTATATGAGCTGTCATACATTCATAATACTCTCGTTTATTTAAAAAACTTTGCAGTATTTTCAGGTTCTACATGAGATTGTTTTGTGTTACTCATTGGTTGTATCTTCGTGTGAAGATATTGTGTTTTTCTTAGACTTTGTATTGATCTAGTGTCAACGGAATTTCTTGCCCGTTCTTCTCCATAGGAACCTACTACGCTTTGGGAATGGGCAACCAGTTTCATCTTTCTGGCTGACCGACTCCTTGACAATTCAAAAGTGCTTGTTAATGGTTTAATTGAAATAAATGCTATGAGTTTACCATTGCACCAA
This sequence comes from Griposia aprilina, assembly GCA_916610205.1. Lineage (NCBI taxonomy): Eukaryota > Metazoa > Arthropoda > Insecta > Lepidoptera > Noctuidae > Griposia > Griposia aprilina. The sequence continues at coordinate 12,739,156 of OU744304.1, read as the reverse complement.
AATGATGGATATGAAAGGTTGTCCACCTTATGGAAAGCCAGTAAGTGTCCTCTGTCCTCTGTTTGTTATTAGGTACTAAATTCTTGGCACCTAGGTCAGCTATGAGTACGACGTGTCCTATATGTCATTGTATTATGCTCAGAGACAGAGTAGTTTCAATGTGCCTGTAATTTCACCGGCTTTCTACTTTTCAAACTGGAGCCCAGCAATACTGCTTACTTACTGTCTGTTATTCAGACAATGTCTTTGACAAAGAATCCTATTACACCTGAAAGTAGTTAGCTCGAGTTACCTTCTCTGTGAAACTATACTTAATATTAAAAAGAGGTCAAATTTGTTTGTTGTTTGTATGTAGGTGTAACCTCTGGGTCGACCGGTCGGATTTAAAAAAAATCTTATTGCATTTGATAGCCTAATTCTTGGGGAAGGTTATAGGCCATTTAACACCACGCTGCGATCCTCAGGAGCCGAGCAAAAAGCAAAAAAAGCCAGAAAGAACGCTAAGCGAAAACGAGGTAATAGCGCGGGCAGGCGATGCGATGCGACGGGGTGGGTCGAGGGAGCCAGAAATTTCACGCGGATGAATTCGCGGGCAGAAGCTAGTCAATGATATACCTACTCATTGTTTCGGGCTAACTCTGATAGTTGTAAAGCAAATAGACAGACACTTATGTCTCTCCATTTCAGTCCTTAGACTGAAATAGGCAATGAGTTAATTGATTGATGTTAATCTCTTTTAACACGTATATATTCTCCAAGGGTAAGGCAGAGGTGTACCTATAGTACATCCACATTTCGCCACTTATGTTTAAGTCTCATGTAATAGGGGGCGAGCCTATTGCCATCAACCGGGCATAAATCAAGACTCCGGGGTGCTACTAAGAATTCCAGATGGAAAAACCCAATACCACTTTGCCTCACCCGGGAATTGTTGAAGTGCTTTTGACCGCTAAACCTACGAGGCAATCCATTTTAATTACATAGAAAATGATACCTTGAAGAGTACTGTTTAAGCCACCTACGGGCAATGCGGGTTATCAACATATAAAATCTCCCGACAACCAGTCTGATGCTTTAAAACAAGAAAATAATAATACCCACAGAAAAAAATAACACCTTTTTCGCATTACCACATTTACGCATAATTTTAAGGCACATTAGAGCCTCGAGAGTCACCCATGGCGTAAACTCACCGCGGCACTTCCGATGCCGGGGATAGGGTATAAAAACCTCATTTCCGGCGAGAACCCTTCCCTTAGGGGACGATCGGTACAATCAGCGGGTTGCTATGGTGATAATGTATGCGTGTTCCAAGAGTTTCGTCATGGGGTGGGAGTTGAGAGGAACCTTGGGGAATTGGAGTTGGTATGGTCTTAATTGACTTGGTGCAATTGATTAGAGAAAAGTCTTTACTCCAGCAAGGTGCTGCTAGGAAGTCTGTAGTTCAGCTGTATACAGGGTACAGGAAAACATGATTCTAGACAGTCAGTTATAAAAAATAAACTGCTGTTTCATAGAAAAGTGTAATACCTCCGCGGTCAAATGTGTGGCAGACTTATTTTTTTTTAATAACAGAAAATTTTAAACGCGGGGGCCGTTCAGAATCGCGTACTGAATCCATAGTAACAGGTTGTGGGTCGATGGCCTGCCACCCTGTATTATAAGGATAGGTTGTAGGTATTTTAACTAGCTATTGCCCGCAGTTTTTCTCTCATTCCAGGGAACTAGGTACGTAAATCATATGTACCTTTTAATTTTGTAAATAATTCGACTGTTTAAATTTAAGAAGCTATATTTGTAAATAGCAAACATTTTAATAGCAGAAAAAATCAAGAATTTGTAATTTACATTTATTTTAGAATGTTGTATGTTCTTAAAAATTAATTTCAGGATTATCTACAGAACTTGGCACCTATCCTACATAGATCTCAATTCTTTTGTCGGTGAAATCGACAACCACGCATATTCTTAATATTGAACGTGGCTCCCATTTTCACAGTTACTCGTATCTTTCTGATGGGATATTGTTTACATATCACCTATAAAGTGCGAAAAAGCTAACCCTATCCGGAACTCACACACAATACAGCTACAAAGTCAAAAACCAAACTTCATCAATAAATCAAAAAGTTCCAACTTACCAACTAATTACCATCTCTTGGGGTGCGTTCGACTTCACGTCCGATTCGCCATGGACCGAGGGGAGTTATCAGCACAACAATAGGTAAATCAGACATGTGTGGCGCCCCCCTAGTGTAACGAGCGTAATGATACAGGTGATCGTTTTGTTTTCTATCGATTTTGTGCATGATCGGATATTGTGGTGGTGTTGATTTTTATTACCACCAACCACCAACCAACTGTTCAATCTATACTTACGCAGATGATACGGCCTTGCTTCTTCACGGTAGGGACTGGCATGTAACTGTTGAATGCGCAGAGCTTGCTCTAAACTCAGTGGTGAAATGGCTATCAGATAACATCCTAACGTTAAATCTTAAGAAAACAGTATACTTACCTTTCTCCTTACTATCCACCAACCTCCCTCCACCGGATTCAATGGCGCTTAGAGCTCATACTTGCTCAAGTAGTCCATCCTCCTCACAATGTGGCTGTCCTCCACTCACAAGGTGTGAGTATGTTAAGTATCTCGGAGTCTATGTAGATAGTTCTTTGAGCTGGAAACCCCACCTTAACAATCTCATATCGCGAGTCCGCAAGTGTATATTTATTTTCAAAAAATTAGGGCACTCCGTGGACTACCGTACCATTAAAACTGTATACTTTGCCCTCTGTCAAAGCATAATAAACTACTGTATCACAGTGTGGGGTGGGACTCCCAAAACAACCCTACTGCCTCTGGAACGAGCACAAAGAGCTGTCCTCAAGGTCATGACCTCGAAGCCGTTTAGATATCCCACCTCGGCTCTCTACACCGAATGCCAGGTCCTCACTGTGAGACAGCTTTTTGTTCTTGGCACTATTCTGCGCAAACATCCCTCTGTGGTATACAACCCGAATGCTGCTAAAAAGCGTAGATACTTTGAAGTATGCTCGACTCGCGGATGTAGAACGGCCCTTGCACAGCGTCATTATGATATTCTGTCTGACCATTTATACAACAAAATAAACAAATTATGCACCATTGCTCCCATGTGTCGAAATGGTTGTAAGACCAAGGTCACAAAGTGGCTATTGACACTGAGTTACGATAGGACTGAAGTTTTACTACATGTATCAATCGCTTAAAAACCTAATGTAGTTAATCAAGCCATATTATTTACATTTACAATTAATTATATTCATGCAGACTTACATAAACGCAAATTTCACAAATTCTTCAACATCGTTATCTCTCGCTCTCAATACCTACACACACCCCCACATAGGTACCTTTATAGGCCACATCATAGTTATATACATCTATTAGTAAGTAGTTATCTTAATAATAATATTCTGTGCTCGTCCTACAACTACTGATATATGTTCAAACTATAGGCGAGGACGCTGGCACCCTAAACACAAGTTAAATCTTACTTTGGGTGCCAGAGTTCATCGAAAACACTTTTTCCCTTAATTGTAACGCTGTATAATGTTTTAGTTAAGGCGCTACCCTGACCAAACGACTTGAGCGTTCGGTGCTTCTCTGTCCCGTCGGGGAATCTCGCTCTGTCTCGCTCCCTCCGCATGCTCATTTATCATAAAATTCACAAAAATAATGAAATAATTTGAATAAAAAAAGACAAGTAAAGTTTTAAAATAAAATAAAACGTGCATTATTTAGATTTTTAAATTATCTATCCATTAGTGTAATCCTCAAATGAATAGAACGTCACCTTTAGCAAAAGATGCATGCAATCAATAATTTTAGTCACTTTTTTACAAGGAAATTTTAGATGTATTTATAACACATACAAACAAATAAGAACGTGCAATGTGATGACAGGATATCGAACATTAATAATGTGCTTTTAGATGTAGTTTATTACCCATAGTGAATGAATTAATAGCCTCTGAATAACGCACTATGACAAGGTTTTGGTCGGGGTACCGCCTTAAGTGTTTTTGTACAACTGAAGGTAATAAATAATTCCAGCCATATAAGCCTTTTGTGCATAAAATAATAAATACATCAAATTTTGAAAATCCAAAAGTGCACGACTCATAATGCTCATTTAATTATGAAATATAAAAAAAAAAAAACTTAAGTCGTTCAAAATTAATTGCCGAAAAAACAGCTGTAGTAGGAAGAAGGTACTGCACAAGCGCCCCTGGTGGAATAAATGTACATAATATCTATAGATATATCACCATCCATATGTTAATTTTCTATGGATATAGATAGATATACAGTCTTGTAGTTTTCGTTTTTTATTAATTGCAATTAAACGACACTGAATTAATTAATCATTCGCATTCAGTGACCTACAATCGTGGATTAGAATTTAAAAAAAAAAAATGTAACTCAAATAATGGATTTTTTCACAAGTTACAGTGTTTCCGGGTTTCACACATGACGGACAGGAATTTTTTTTGACCTATTTTGGTGTTTTTTCCAATTCTATTGCAGTAAATCAATTTTTAAAAAGTATGAAATTAATCTCCATTAAATTATCTCGACAATAGTATGCAAAATATCTTGATTCCGTGAACTAACAAGGCCAATAAAAAAATAATAGGGTAGGGGGGGGGGTAAGGGGGGGGGGGGTAGGGGGGGGGGGGTAAGGGGGTAAGGGGGGGGAGGGGGGGTATATGATAGGGTAATAAAAATAGCCGCCAAAATGAGGCGAAAAAATTTTCTCGATCGTAAAGCACTCTCTGATGCTTCGCATCATGAGTCGTGCAATAATAAGAAATGCTTTGTCACGCTTCACTGCCCCACGCGATTCGAAGACCTTGACGACAAACTTAGCATTCATCATTATTAATTAATTAAATGATATATGATTTTAATTTCCGTAATTAACTTTGTACAAACACTTTTACACGTCAATCATATTATTTAAACTAGATGAGGTTGGCGTTTCCTATCTGACTACTCTGAGAAGAAAGGCCGAAACAAACTCAGAGTTCACAGTATCTTTTAAAGTCCAGACATCTTGGTCAGATCATGTAAAGACCATGTAGATTAGTCTCTGAAATGGTCTTTTGAAGAAAGAACCACACATATTGAGTGGACCTGTCCAGTCAGTGCACGCATTTGTCAGTAATCGTGCAGCTCAACTCGGAACTTATTTATTTGGTACACCAACAGCAATATATACAAAAAATTAAAACACAACAATATAACATAATAAGAGTACTGGTATGTATGCCTAAGGTATACACAGCATTCACCACAAAAGAACATCATATTTAACTAAAAAAAAAACTTATGAAAACATAAATTACAATTAGAAAACAAAATTCAAAATAAGTGAATACATAATGTTACTACGATCTTTTCTATAGTGTTGGCACCAGTACGAGCATCATTACCATATGCCTTGCCTTTTCCTCCTTGATTCTCCTTGCCAGACTTGGTTGTCAGATTTTCGGGCTTCTGAAGACCCGTAACGACTGTCAAAGGTCCATGAATGACAGCTGGGACCAGCTATACGCGAATAAAAGCGGTAAACAAACAGGCTGGACACTCAGTAGGTTAATAAGCTCAAACTCAAAGCATTTATTTCAAATAAACCAATTACAGACACTTTTGAATTGTTAAGGGGTCGGTCAGTCAGAAAGATGAAGCTAGTTACCCATTCCAAAGCGTAGTAGGTACCTATGGAGAAGAACGGGCAAGAAACTCAATGGACACTCTTTTAAATCAAAATATGGTTACAAAATATTGATATACATCGTTCATGTTGAAATTATGCATGTGAGAACGATGCAGAACGTTAAAAGCTTCCGTAAGAAAAAGACAAAAGCAATTCAAATATTAAATTAAATTAAAATAAGCCGTGGCAGCTAAGAAATGACCAGTCCCCACTGACGGTGCCCGTTCACGAACATGACGCATGGATCAGCACCGTTCAGCTAAACCATTTTGAAGGGAACTTAATGATCCAACACACACGCCACCACCAGCGAGACATTAGAGTGAGCATGACATACTCTCAGCCGCCAGGGCACATTCAAGTCAATGAAAGAAAAACCTATTAAATGGTAGCTTTATAGTAGGTACATAGTACTCACACATGTGCTATGCAATTATACAATACTAAAACATTGAATTTATACAATGCAAAGATAGTTTTTAAAATCTTCAGCAGCTCCAACAGTAGTTTCACATCCTAATCAATTAGTTTATGCGCCCTTGTGGAGCAGGACTAGCGTTGAGCCAAGCATTTTTATCAGATTTTTATCAATTTTTTAATAGCACAGTTTACTGCAGGTTTCTCGATTGATCAGCACGAGAATTATATGATTATAGCCAGTCTGCCTACTACGTAGGTAGCCTCTAAAATAACCCGTGTTTAAGAATATGCTAATGGTCATGAAAAAGATAACATATTTAACGATGGCATGCTTAGGTGTAGTCCATGCCCCTATAAGATGCCCACAAGAAATAACTATACAGTTATTAAAAGTTGAACAAAGAAGTCTTGAAAAGCAAAAAATTACCGAAAATTACCTCTATTGCTACCCACACCACCCAGCAATCCGCAGCAATCATACCTACCTCCCATAACACAGCACATCGTCTCTTCTGGGAAGCGAGGGCGGTTGTCATGGCAACGCGCCGCATCAACATGGCACCCATCCGCACGAACGCACACATACAGCCGTGTGACTGTACAGGTGACCTGGTTGGGTTGGGGATACAATGGGGGAAGTTATCTAGAAGTTGATAGCTTAAAACCTGCACTATACACTACTCGAGAAGTTGATCACAGTTAAGCGAATACGAGAGTGTAGAAGGGCACTTCGGTTCGCTTCGTGCAACCTCGGCTCGCCTCGGACGACTTCTGATCGTTGTCGGTTTTTGCGCCCGAGTCAAAGGACTCCTCGAAGCGTCCCGTAGTTCTTAGCATGAGTGTATAGTCACGTACTTCAGACTTCGGTCATTTTCGACCAGCGCTGCGCTTCGTCGAAGCAACTTTGCGAGTAGTGTAGTGCAGGTATATGAGAGACAATAGCGGAAACGGTGAAAGGTAGAGTATAAAACCAAAAACTTAATTTCAAACATACCATTATTATTGTGCCTATGTTAAACAATGAATAAATGACTTGTGACTTGATGACTTACTAGCTGCGCCCCGCGGTTTCACCCGCATAAGTCTCGATCCCGAGGAAATAACGGGACAAAACGTATCCTATGTCCTAATCCAGGTCATGGTCTACCCATGTGCCAAATTTTACCAAAATCCGTTAAGCCATTTTAGAGTGAAAGCGTAACAAACAAACAAACTTACTTTCGCATTTATAATATTAGTAAGGATGACCAAATTTTGTCCAAAACTGAACAAAGGAGTTTGAATTTCTGGAATTATTAATGGGACTATTTGATACTGATCGTTTAAGCTCTTCGTTACGGCTTTACTGAAATGGAGCAGTTTGTTGAAATTATATGAGAAAAACAATAGAAACAGCCGCTTGTAACTCATACCAAAATTTGCAATACCGGATTTTTTTCCGATGCTTTAAAAGCTGAGTTTTAAGTTGGCAGATCTTGACTGTATGAATACTACTACTTCTTGAATGTAGATACTATACTCGACACAGGACACTGCCATCAAACAAAAACAACGAATCTGCGACACATCGATGTGTTTTCGTTCGATTCGTTTTTGTTCACAAACAATAAAATTACCTTTTTATTTATATTTCTCTGTGTGTCACTCACCTAATTCATCACAATTTGCTAGTGTGCGTGTTTCAGGTCGACGTTTATCTGGCGCGGCCACGTCACGATGTCATATACTCTGTCATACAGCACACGAGTACATAAGCGAGCTGAGTACCTATGTGAAAGGGACTCGGATCATAGAAATATAGAATATGGAAGGGCCGCAAGCGAAGAGCGTATCTATTTAATGATGTTTAATTTACTAAGACGGGCTGGCATACCACTGATTTATTTAAGGGGCTTACAAGAGCTAAAGCGCGGTCACCGTCGGATTGCATAGAAAAGAAAGAGACGCGCGATGACACAACGCTGGTAATTTTTTGCCAAATATGAAGCAATTATGGATTTACAAAAAATCTATGCATTGGACTAAAAAATTAAAACACTATTGCGTTAGTATGTTGCTTGTAGAATAATCTGACAAAAAATCTGAAAGTTTGCATGTACTTATATTAGTATGTGTTTTAATAGTTAAAAAAAATTTTTAGAGGTATCTTCGTGTTTTTTTCTCAATCATATCAAGTTAATTGTATTATGTTTTCAACACACTATCTAACTAGCATATATCCTGCAGAATATTATATATTTTTCTGATTTTGGTTACTGCAGTGGATCATATATTTTTAGGCATTATAAATTTGCGTTTAGGTCATGTAGTCCCCTTAATAGGCTTCTGTTTCTTAGGCGCGGCCCGTCGATTCTCACTTAGATCTGGGGCAGATCATAGGTCACCATATCAATATAAAAATACCAAAACGAAACTGACTTGTAGATGCAATTTTTTTTTTGTTAGTCACATAAATCTAGACTTTCTCTTACGGAGAGGAGGCGTGTGGCCCAGCAGTGGGAACGTTATAGGTTGATTATACTATACATAAAACTAGGCGAAAGATACGCCCCCAATTACATGGGACTTAAACTAATAACTGGAGAAATGTGGGTGTACTATAGGTATAAAGACGTATACATATGTTACGCCTATATGGTACGCCTCTGCCTAACCTGGTGGGAATTAATAGGCGTGATGTTATGTTGTTTTATGTTTACATAAAACTATCTTGTTTTGTTACTTTTTTTGTTTTGTTATAATTATTATCTATCTAAACTAAAATAGTTAAACTTACCAGGCTCTAAGCTAAAAATGCACTCAACAAGTAAACTAGTCATGTCCATGAAAATATAATAAATTAAAGAAGAACAAAAATTTAATACATTCATAAATAAATTAAAACGATTTCTATTATTAAAATGCTATTACAATATCAATGAATATTTAAATGACAAATTTTAAACTACATGTTGTATAAAATAATCACAATAATTATAATTACAGTAACTAACAACTAAGTAGTCAAATAAAAGCCCTCTTCCTCTCTCCTACTTTCGTTGTGCCCGACAGGGTCCACAATGGTCGTATTTTTGTAACCTACCACCTAACTTCACATGTCGAAGCAATAAATATATTGAGTATTGAGTATAATAAAAAGAGGTAAAATTTGTTTCAAGTAAGTTAACAAAGATTTTTTGAAATCCGACCGGTAGTTCCAGAGATGACCCCCCTACATACAGGGGGTAATCTCTGGAACTACCGGTCTGATTTCAAAAATTCTATTTGCTTTTGATAGCCCAATTCTTGAGGAAGGCTAGAGGTTATTTTACATCACGCTAGGACCCTTAGAAGCCGAGCGAAAACAAAAAAAAAACAGAAAGTACGTTAAGGGAAAACGAAGTAATAGCGCGTGCAGGCGATGCGATGCGACGGGGTGGGTCGGGGAATCAGAAATTTCACGCGGACGAAGTCGCGGGCTGAAGCTAGTAGGAAATATAAGAATTCAAACATCTCTAGTGATAGTGTTTTACATAAAAATCTATTTTTAAGGCGACAATAAGTGCCAGCGACCTTGAGCGAGTGGGAGGAGCATGCGAAAATTTTAAACGAATAAAATTGCACCCAAGTGTATGGGTACCGGTATAGGTATCGGTACACGTTGTATAACGAAAATGAGCACTAAGGAAGGATGTTCAAAAATTCATCCCCAAAAGGGTTTAAATAGGGGGTGAAAGTTTGTATGGAAGTTAGTCATTTTCATCGATGGGATGGGAAATACCATCGGGCACACGGTTTGTAATATAATATTGTTCTGAATTCTTTGAAAACATCATGTGTGTGGTATTAAATATAACAATTTACTTACGGCGACAATAAGTGCCAGCGACCTTGAGCGAGTGGGAGGAGCATGCGAATTTTTTAAGCGAATAAAATTGCACAGAGCGTTAGCATCTACCCGGACATTGATCAGCGATGCACTGCCGCCCGTCGCCCGCAAGAGCCCCCGCTTCAACGTGCATCATGTTTATTGCAAAAACAACCCACCTTGATTTATCAAACACAATACAAGTAAAAACCGTATACAAAAATTTGGGTATTTAAATTGTCTTTTGATGGTGCAGATTTCATGAAAATACGCCCGATAGTTTTTGCGTGATTATCGGTTTTATGTTCGCGTTAGACATAACTTTACAAGTTAATTACACTATGTTATAAGAATATAATTTCAAATATTCACATATCAAATTACGAAGAAATAGTCTAGTTTATCATATATTTTTTTCGAACAAATAAGACTATTCGTTTAGTCGTGATGTTCAATTTGAAATCATTAAAAGTCTTATATCTGCGCCTTAAGTAGATATCTCTTGTCTCAAGAATTATTCAAAACCACGCTTGATCACTAATTGTTGAAAGTTGAAAAGTATCGTGTAAGTACAAATCAATAATCTAGCTCAATATGAAGTAACTTTCATACTGACTAGCTTCTGGCCATGGCTTCGCCCGCGTATATGTCGGAAATTATCCCAAGGGAACGTGCTACCGGAACAAAAAGTAGCCTACGTCCTTCCCCAGGATGTCATCTATCTCCTAGCCAAATTTTTGTCGAAATCAATTCAGAGGCAACGTATTTAAAAAAGTAGATCATTCCATGTTTTGTTTGTTTTTTGTTGTCATTTGTCAGTGTCGCAAAGCATTACGCAATGTCTATTATTGTCTTTGGTCTTTGGACATCAAGAAATAGACAACATTGTCAAACTTTTAACATTTTAAGTACGAGGCTTTTGGCTACATTTTATTAGTGTATGCATTTTGTCTATAATAGCTTTTTTGTATTGTGCGTGTTGTTTGTGCAGAATAAACAATTTTTCTTTTTTTTTTCTTTTAGAGTTAATTTTCGAATTAATAATAATATTAGTATGAATGATTATTACACATCACCCTTTTACTATGTTTTGTGGTGCTAATAGCAGGTATGTTCACGCAAATAGGACGCCCGCTAGATAGGGATGTCTCTAGGTGTTTGTCCTATCGATTTTGTGTACAATAAAATTATAATGGGGTTTTGCTCGCTAAGGGTTTTCTTTGGACAGTTACGTCTGGCTTAGAAATACATAACGTTTACGAAAAGGCTTTCATGACTACCCAATCACGATCGAGACCTACACCCTAATGGCGTAACACACTAACAGTTGGCATAGCTTTCATTTTGACAGTTCAACAACATTTATTGCGTTATTTACGTTGTTGAGCAGACAATTTTTTCGAACATATGAAGCAATGGATTAGCAATAGGCTTCAAAATGATTCAGATTGTGATTGATCATGTGTTACGCAATTAGAGCGCTGATTCACTTTATGTACCAATTCTGTGTTGATTTCTAATGGTATTTTAGGTAGTATTAATAAAATATTATCATCCAGGCACATGGATGTCGAGTCTGAAACGTTGTAAAAACGTATTAAATCTGTAATTTTGTATTCTGCAATTTTCGTAACTATTATCAATTCAGAACCTCCTTTATTACAAGACACAGGTCCAAAATAAAGAAGCCAGCAAACATTTTGATCAAATTGCAAGTATTTACAGGGGATGTCATTTTCCGCAGTGGCAGTGAACATTATCCGACTCAAATTATGACTGAGATAAATAGACGTTACGTGACAAACGCTTTATCTATACAGTAGCCAGTAGTACAGTAGTAGAGATGGGAACAAATCCAAAGCACATCATGCTACGTCGGTTTATTTATTTCGGCCTAAGACAGGAAAAAAATAAGCACCCATTAAAAAATATAATTTGTATTGTTACTCTTCCGGCGCCCTGATACTATTGTTGTCAGGCACTGTCTGCACACCATCGCGGGACAGTGAGGACACAACCACCTCAGAGTCCGTGCCTGACGGCAGCTTGAACTATCTGTTGTACTCCCAATAAACAAAAGCACCCATTAACCAATATCATTCGTATTGTTACGCTTCAGGCTCGCTGATACTACTACAGTTGTCAGGCAGTAGTACTGGTATTTGTACTGTCAGCACACCATCGCGGGACAGTGAGGACACCACTTGCTCGGGGTCCGTGTCTGGAGGCACCCTGAACTGTCTGTTGTACTCGCGATACACAGACGTGTCGTGTGTTTTTTCTTCATGGGTTGCACTGATGATTAGAATGTCATTTTGGAGCTTCACTTCTATCTGGAAGAAGAATAATTGATAAATATTTAGTCCTGTTAGTGGGATTGGACAAACACTTATAAATACTTTTTTTTAACCTTTCTGCTGTTGGTGTTTCCTATTTGAGTACACTGAGAAGAGACACCAAAAAAGAACTCGGAGGTCTCTTTTCAAGTCCAGACATTTTCTTGGTCAGAATTCATGTGAGGATTATGCAGATTAGCGTCTGAGGAAAGAGTCACACAGATTTGAGTGAACCTGTCTAGTCAGTGCACTGACACAAGTTAGTGATCGTGTAGCTCAACTAAAAAGGTATATAAACAAACACACAAACAAACACGTCACGTAATTAAGGTATAAATCGAACTGTTTACATGTGACTCCAAATTTTTTATTTTTCTGTCTGTGATGTCTTGTCTATACCTACTTTTTAGTTGTTGTTTTTGTCGTAGTTGGGTTTTAGTTTTTATTAACTTTTATCTGTATTTCAATTATTTTGAATTTTGGGATCATTGAGGGTAGGTACCTACCCACTTCTTTGGTTTGCGAAAATTCGACAGTATACATAATTTGAATAATTATAGATAACCAATATATTTTCAGAAAGTACCTTCATTAGATACCCAACACGATATAATAACCTCAATTTATTTATCCGGCCTAATTTTTCATCAGCTAAACGGTCAAGTCACTATATTGAACGTTGATTTTTGTTTCATTCCATGTTCACAAGACAGCGACAAAATTATACAGGAATGAACTTTTATGTGCTCCTTTAGAGCCATGCCTCACCAGGACGCCTTGGCGGCGCAGCCAGGTCGCGGCGCCAACAAAATGTATGGTTGGCTGCGTAACCACGTGCTATCCACTATATAGCTGTATAGTGTCGGCAGCGTGACCTGGCGGCGTCGCCATAGTGTCCTGGTGAGGTTTAGCTCTTAATTAAATTTTTCGATTATTCGTTAGTCCACTGCTGAAATCCTACATCATTGGATCGGTTTTCTAATGAATTCATATTTTTCACTTTTGATTAATTTTGCGTTTATGTTAATGGATGCCGAATGAAAGGCTATAAAATTAACCAAAACTGAAGCGTCGATACCAGGTACAGTTTGAACCAAAATGTAAATATTTTGATGGTTTCGTACCTCAGTAGGATCAAACTGGCTGACGTCAAACTGTAGCTTCAAGGTCTTGTCCTCCCCTTCGCCAGTCACCAGTGGGGAGCTTTGGAGAACTTCCCAGTAGGAGGGCATGAGGCTTGACTGAACCGTGGAGTTACCGCCGTAGCATTGCGTGACGTCCGAGCTGAAAGGGAAAGAAATAAATAAAGAAAGAAAGAGAAATTGGTTAAGATTGGTTTGGTTTAGTTTTGAATAGAGACAAATTTATGTTTAGTTATAGTATGACATTGTCAATATTTGCTCATGATGTTGGCAAGACTTGCGGAGTACAGAAACCTTATTCTCGTCTTCGACTTCGTCCGCGTCAAATTCCTTGTTCCCCCGACCCACGTCGCATCGCATCGCCTACACACGCTAGTACTTCGTTTTTGTTTGGCGCTCTTTCTGACTTTTTATTCATTTTGCTTGGCTGTTAAGGGTGCTAGCATGATTTTAAATAGCCTAAAGCCTTCCTCAAGAACTGGGCTATCAAATACGGAAAGATTTTTTTTCAAATCCTTCTGGTAGTTCCAAAGATTAGTGCGTTCAGACAAACAAACAAAGAAAAATACTCTTCAGCTTTATTATTAGTATACATCGTTCGTCCGTCGTCATCTACGACATCGTCGATTAGCCCCTGCTTCGCACGGATTTTACGACTTGAAACAACATCGAGGTTTCTTTATTAAATGTAAAATAACACATATCTTCCGGAATCATTTGTCTAATTAAATGGTGGGGATAACCGCATCATTCGTCGTAGTTTGGAAGACCTAAGCCGTCACACCGGTCGGTGGCGTTGCTTGGGGGAGGCCTATGTCCAGCAGTCGGGGGTTGCGGAAGATTCGTACGTTCCCGTGACCCCCGGCGCAGGTGTGAGATGGAACACCGGGGTGGTTTTTAGTCAGTAAGAGTCTGACAGACCCCTCCGCCCCCCCAGGGCGGGGGACATCCATGAGGATTTTCCACCCCGGAACAAAAAAAAGAATATAGGCCTATGTCCAACAGTTAACCAGTTCAATAGTCTTTCGGCTGAAATGATGACGTTCATGATGAAGCGGTCACACAGACAGGCATAAAAAGCGACTTGTTTTAAACTATTTAGTTTTGTGAAACATCTATAGCCGCGGGTAAAACCGCTTGTGAGCGTGGCGACGCATGCCGTGGCGATGCGTCGCCAAAATAATTTCGATGTTTCACATCTGCCAGGCGTCCCGTGCCGGCTCACATTTTTTTTATAGATAAACCTAGATTTTATCGTCATGCCTTTTTTTTCTCTAGGTTCCAGTTTTTACTTAGAAATAGAATTAAGGATCGCACACACTGGCGCGACGCGACAGCCAACACAAAGGCACCGCGTGTCGCGCGACGAGCGGCGCCTTTGCGTTGAGCTGTCACGTCGCGCCTGTTTGTGGGAGCCTTTATTCGAAATACCGGATGGCGCATCGTGAATAATCTGCAAGGCGGACTTTTTATAATAAATTGTATATTATTATTATTATTATTATTTTTATTAATAATTTGGCCACATCTTGACCACGATCTCGCCAGCTGGAAAGCGATGGGTGTGGTGGGAGGTATAGGATGGAACTAGCGTACCCAGAAGATGCTCGTTGCTAAGAAGGATGGACTGACGAGCTGATCTCTATAGTCAAGGAGTCAGTCAGTTAGTCAGAAAATTGAAGCTAGTGGCCCATTCCAAACTCACTCTATGGAGAAGAACGGGCGAAAAACTCCAAGGATACTTTTTTAAATGCATTAGATCTGATCAATATACAGCATGGAATGGTAAATCGACGCGCTAATTGCAACCATGAAATTCAGCACATGATTCTAGACCCGCTGGCGTAAAAATCTATGAAACAGCTGATATATTTTTTAATAACCAACAAAAAAAATCTACGTGCTGGGTTGCAGAATCACGTACTGAATCCCTGGTAACGGGTTGCGCATCGGTGTCCCTGCCAGCCTGTTTAACAAAATGCTGGGTACAACATTATCCATTGTCCAGAAGCAGGACGTCTCTCGACTGATATGATAATGGTGATTCACGTCAAAAAAACTGTTCATTTAAATATTAAATACAGCTTTTGCCCCCGCCTTCACCCGCGTGCTGGTCGGAAATTATCCCACGGGAACGTCCTACCGGGATAAAAAGGAACCTTACATCTTAATCCAGATTATAAACTATCTGTTGTAGCGGTATCAACATCGCCACATGCGAGCTACACGTCATACTGACGTCACGCAAATCCTACATCGCGCAAGCAGAGTTTACCGCGCAACTAGGATAATATACAACGTCCCGACATCAACCGACGGGCAGTTGCCCAGCAGACACAACACCCGTCTGGTCGGAGGATCCTCCCTTTTCCATAGAGTATGAGTGAGCTTTGCACCCTGTTCCTCATACCTCTATACTGTGTTCCAAATTCCATCCAAATCCGTTCAGTAGTTTTTGCGTGAAAGAGTAACAAACATCCATCCATCCATCCTCACAAACTTTCACATTTAAATATTAAGTAGGATTACCTGAATTTGTGCATTTGCTGGTCTATACGTTTCATCTCCTGATTGAATCGTTCTTTCATAAACGCATAGGTATTGTCGAAGATCGACAGGTCTGTTAATTGTATGGGAATGTTCTGTTTCATTTGTACTAAAGCAGTTTGATTAGATGGCTTGTTCGAAGGTTTTGAAGACATTTTGACTGATTTTGTTGCGGGAATTTTGTGATGATGTATGAATTTTGTTACAGTGAAATTATGTGTTTTTTTTACATGTTTTTCGTTTTGATAGACGTTTCCTATCAATTTTTTTTATCGTCTATAGCATGTCATTGGTCATCTATGGTCTTCTGCGTGTTTTCTCAGTTTGATCATTGTCTACTTTATTAAAATTAATAAAATATTACTATTATTAATTTATCATGACTATAAATCTCAACAAGATGAAAAATAAGGCGAAAATAAAATTGCAATAATAAAAAGTCAATTAACCTTTCACCATCTCTAAATGTCAGTGTTGCCAGATAAGTTAATGTTCCCCCTGAGATGTGGTATTTAGGCGCCCTTAGGGGGCGGACAGACAGATTGACAATCACCCCGCTGCTGCCATGGTGACGGCGGTCTAAACACGGCCCTATTAATCTCGTTGCGAGGGCCGGGCGTGCCGAATTCGTAGGGTATCCAGAGCTTTATGAGATTAGATTTTACGCAATAGGGCGTAACGATAATAATATTATTATGGACTTATTAATGTTGTGATGATCAATTACTTTGTAATGAAACTAGAATGTATTCATTCTTTCTATTTATTTGAAACTTATTGTGTAAAAACGTATCATTTTAGGACTAGGTACCTCTGCCACTATTTTTTTTTATAAAAAGTAACGGATAAGTTATTAACATAAATTTATTGATAATTAATAGCAATATCTGAATCAATATAACAACAAAAAAAAACCACAAACAACATCTGTTAATATCGACCAATCAAATCATAATCTTTCCCTAAAAATAAAAGTACATTAATAATTATTTCACCAAATGGCAACCCTAAGTGGCGAGGGCGCGAACCGCCGCCAAATTGGCGGGAAAGCTCCCTGTTTGACAGATCATTTTTTATTCCGGTCGGAAATTCGGTACCATTGTTCCACTGATTACCAGGTGGTCAGGAAGTGAATTTTATGCTTGCATTCATTATTTATTGATATACTTATTGGTTCAATCATTATATTTATTTTATAATCATTTGTTATTATAAATAATTAATAATTTATTTTCAGGACAAACATTCTATACTTAGATTGTTACTAAATACAGAGAAAGAGAGATGTAAGATTGGTAAAGTACTTCATCTGCATTGTCTATATACTAGCACCGGCTTGTAGGTAAAAATATTCTAAGTTATAAATGTACTGAGCAGGTAGGTACCTAAGTTATTTATATATCTAGTCTTCAGTGAATGGATAAAGAAACATTTTAGAAACTAATCTGCATGGTCCTTACCTCACAAAATCTGACCAAGATTATGACTGGACTTGAGAGACCGTGACCTCTGACTCTGAGCTTGTAGTGGTGTTTCTTCACGACCGACTCGACCAACCTCATCTAGTTATTTAAATATTATCGCCGGCTAAAAGTATTATCGTGTGAGATTAATGTATTATTTTTCACTGAAGACAACTTTCATAATAATTCAACATCACTAAAATGAATAATAACAGAATTACCGTTCGCCCTCGCAAAGAGATTTTAATCAACAAAATACAAGATATTAAAGGGGAGTTCGAGGTAGCGTTTTTAATTCCCGTAAAACGTCACGTCATATCTCGGGGGAGAGTGGGCAAACATCGTTATACCGTTGTTACTAGGTGTATGTTTGTGTTAAGTCAATATGTTTGCGTGGGTGCTGGGAAGTTGGGTGGACAGGGGAATTGCGTATGTTTTGTTTAGAGGACTGGAACAGTTCGAATGTTTTGTAATTGTTATATTTATGAAATCCTTGACCAAACAACGTCTGGGTTTTAATACATTTTGCACTATAATCATACAGAATTAGATTCACGTAGCCATCGTCTTAACAAACAAGTCTTTATTACCGAATTGCTGACCCTCTACTTCTTCTCAACTTCTAAATAATGCAATAACCGTTGTCATCGTTGAGCTCCTTAAGTTCTGAGTTGAGCTGCACGTTTACTGACAAATGCGTGCACTGACTGGACAGATCCGCTCAATCTGTATGGTTTTTTCCTCAAAAGAAAATTTCAGACACCAATCTACATGATCTGACCAAGTTTATGTTTGGACTTTAAAAGAGACTGTGACCTCTGAGTTTGTTTCGGCCTTTCTTCTCAGAGTAGTCAGAAAGGAAACGCCGACCTCATCTAGTTTAAAAAATATGATTGACGTGTAAAAGTGTTTATACAAATCTACTTACAGAAATAAAATCATATTTTATCATTTAACCAAGTTATATTCACAGACATCCCCTGAAAACAATTGCAGTTCTTAGCAGTTACTTTGCATAGATAAGGAAATAATAAAGAAACATTGTTCTTTATGGCTATTTATTACTCACCCCGACCTACATCAATAAAATTTTATATCGCCTCCACCAAAAGGTTTTCCTTTTTAAGAAAAATACGGATATCCACTACGTCAGAAGAAAAATCATTAAGATAATATTTCCATTTACTTACTTAATTTAATGATCAAATCAAACGTCTTAACTAATCTAATTAATATTTTATCACCTCCAATTTAAAACAATTACCGTCCTCATCAGATATGTTTACGTAGATAATTATTCTTACGTCATTCCTTAGTAACATTAACGCCGTCACAGTTACAAATGTCATTTAGTGACATCATGAATTAGTTCGAAAATGGAAGGCGTGGTTATGACGTAGCAGGTACAGTTGTCATTAACGAGTGATTCATCTAGTTATCAGTCATTGGACAAAGGTCTGTGAGTCTTTGTATTGTTTTGGGTTTTCTTTCATTGTCTTTTATTGAGGCTGAAATGTTATTATAAACTTGAAGCTACACGTGACTTATATTCTTTCAGAGTCGATACCTAACCAACACTGATTTAATGTCTCCTGCAAAATTGCTACAACATTTCCGATTTCACCTGCCTTAGTTCGGGTCTTCGCAGGTCTATTCTGTAAAAATCTCATCGTGAAAATTAAGATGAAGTGAGCTTGAAGTGAACTGTCATTCTACCGGTGGCAGGGCCTGTAAGGCCCTGGGTAGCCTGTAAAGGGGCCTGCCCAATCTAAAAAAAAACTATGATTGTATGTTCCTTCCCATAAGTTTACCTATACAGAGTTGCAGGGACATCGACGAGCAAATGTTCCATACACTTTGATCGCGTAGTTATTGCAGTTTTCTATGAAAGAGCAGATTATTTTTTATGATAACCGTCCAAGATATTCTACTTTAGGGAATCTAGAGTCATGTACTAAATTCATGGGGACACTTTGCGCATCGATGTCCCTACCACCCTGTATAAAAACAAAAGAACAGCTCCATCAGCTGGATCAAAATAAACAAAATTAACTAACTAATTAATGACTTCATGTAGCTTTTTTTTCTGTTTAGTTTCCTGCATTGGGAAGTTTATCCCACCACGGGGCGCGGGGATGTGGATACGATCTCACGCCGCTCGCGTGTTCAGTTACAGTTTGCGCACTTATAAAACCATTACCATGGGTTTGGAGTTGAGAACATCTCGAGCCTTCTGAAAGTGGGTGAGAAATTCACTTTCCTATAATATGATAAAAGTTACATTATCTTACTTTCTGTGGTCCTCAAAAATCGTGGACATAAGCAATCTTAGCGAGTATCAACACTGACCTTTCTTCAAAAGTGGACTATCCATGGTACACGGCTACATATCAAGCTATACATTTCCAGTATAAGCTGATCTCGCATTGTATATGATTTCCGTACAATGAGAGGTCAGCTTATACTGGAAATGTATAGCTCTTTAGCCGTGTGTACCTACTAGGAAACTGAATTTGATCATGATGTTTGCAAAAAAATGTCTTTTAAGGGGCATGCGCCAAGGTAGCCCGCGAAATTCAAATTTTCTTAGGTTTTTTTGCGATTTGCAGGTCAGTATCAGGTTGTATGGTGATCTAAATATGATTCGCGACCGTAACAAATATGGCTTTACAGAATTATAATCATTAGAATCAGCAATACGAACTCCTTAAGTTAGAATTGCCCTCAAATGTCATGATTTCATGAAATAGTCATTCAATAGGGTAATATGAACTTATAGAGATGTATTGCTGTTTCTAATGATTATAATTCTGTAAAGCCTTATTTGTTACGGTCGCGAATCATATTTTAAAATGCATATTGCAAAATCGTAACAAAATTTGAATTTCGCGGGCTACCCTGAAGGTTTCGCCTTAAGTAATTGCTTTCTCAGAATTTTCATTTCATGCTACACTATTTCTTCATACGATAACAGGTTTTCCACCAACATCTTGCGACACGGTGTCTTAATTTAAAAAATAAAGAAACTCGCGAGGTACATCTACAGATAACCATTCAAGTTTCAGATGCAGAGGAGTGATATTAAAAACTGTCATTTTCTGAAAAGTGTCACATCAGTCTCACTTCTCCCAGAATCGAGAACCCACAGTAACTATCCAGTTCGTCCTGCGCGTGTTTTTGTTGATGCAGACCAATTTACTGATTGTGCTGGCGGCCGCCGGTGAGCAAATTGATGGGGATGGGGAGTATCGTGATACCCAGTTCTAATCAACGGTATTGAAATATTACATCGAAGAGGGACCTTGTAGATGGTATTGGGATAATTTTGGTGTAAGTAAAGGTCTGTTATGTATGCCTTCATCCCTTTTAGCTTAGGTAGACTATGCTCGTAAAACTCAAATCGCCGGATAAGATTTTTATTTACTATCAATCAGAATCTGAACAATTTTGAAGGATATTGCTAATCCATTGCGTCAATGGTTCGAAAATTTTGTCTGCTCTCTAACGTAGATATTTCAATGAATGTTGTTGAAATGTCAAAATTAAAGCCATTCCTACTGTCAATGTGTTAGGCAATTACGCCGCCAGCCTACTAATTGGCTTCAAACAAAGCACTTTAACACGTACAACATGGTGATTTCAACCAATCAGAACCAATTTCCATTTCAAATAGCCTTTATTGTAGAGAAATCTTAAAGCTAGTTCAAAGTCAAATTCAAAGATTTATTTGCAAACTAAGTGTACATTTTACAATTACAATAGGTACACATAAACACAACAACACCACAAACACAACACAACACAACAAACAATTACAATTTACACAATACACAACACACAATAATTATTGTGCAATTGTTTATTTGTACAATTTTAGTATTTAAATTAAAGGTATTAACATCAGACATCTCCTGATTACTCTTGGGTACCAATGGAATTAGGTATGTACGGTCACCAATTTTGATAAGTAACCAGGATGGTCAGATATTGTTGAAGTTTAGTAAGAAACCGATGGATATTTGCGAATAAAATTTAACTTAATTACACATCATCACATAACATCACGCCTGTATTCCCCGAAGTGTTAGGCAGAGGTGTACCTATAGCACACCCACATTTCGCCAGTTATGTTTAAGTCCCATGTAATAGGGGGCGAGCCTATTGCCATCAACCGGGCACAAATCCAGACTCCGGGCTGCTACCGAAAAATTCCAGATGGAAAAACCCGATAACACTTTGCCCGACCCGGGAATCGAACCCAGGACCTCATGCTCAGCAGTAGCGCTTGCGACCACAAGACCAACGAGGCAGCTAACTACCCGGGCGGTACTAAGAGGGAGGTAACTTAATTACCTTACTTTACTACCTTTATTAAATGTATTGTCTTTGGTCCCTGGCCATGGACAAAATTTTAAACCTTTTAATTTTTGGGTACGAGGCTTTTGGCTACATTCTATGTTTGATTTTTTATTAATGTAATTTATTTGTAATGTGCGTTTTGTTTCTGCAGAATAAACTTTTTTTTTTTTTTTTAAATGAATTGAAAACAAACAGTTCATTTATCAAATTCATTTGAAAACATCCATCGGTTTCTTACTAAACTTCAACTATATCGTCGACCCTGGTTACTTTGCTCTTTTGGTGACTGTACATACAGCTTATTCTATAACAACGAACTACTCCTTGTGCTCCGTAGTTACTCTGAGATACAAGGATCATGTTTCGTTTAGTGCACTAACATTCGTTTTTTTAAATCTCATATATAAGTAATCTGACATTTCAAGTATTTTTGTGTTTGCTTTTTAGTATAGAAGTTTGACACATTACCTGCACCTGTCAAATTTGGGTTTAAAAAACGAACTTTAGTTTAATTTTAAACCAATTAGGTGGTGTTAACTGGCTTCCCATAGAAGATGGGCAAATGTACTAGTAGTCGCCACCGCTCTCAGTGCCTTCAAGTGCCTTAGATAACTTATTAATCATCTCGACAGCTGGTTGGCGGCTCTACGCGGCTATAGTGATTTGAAATTTCGAAGCTCAGAAAATGTTGCCAGAAGACACTTTGATGCTTGTACATTTAACAGTAAAAGTAATTCCTTATTTGCAGTGGCGAAGGTTTCATACAACTCGATTCCTACTAGCTTCCCTTTGAAAAATGGCACAGTCAGTATTCTATAGATAAACAACATAATCACATTAAAGATATGTACTCCGGCTTACCTCTTACAAAAATTGACCCTTCCCTACTGCTTATTTGGCTTACCCTTACTTACTGACCCGTACACGCGCGAGATGACTCACATTTTACCACCCAACTTACCATGAAAACGCATTCACACCAACATAAACGAATCATCAACCATTAATCCATAGCGAATGCAGATAAAATATCAAATATATTCCCCTCATAAAGGTGATCTCCCTAGTCGCGTGCGCACACGCAGATGAACGTAATCACATCGATCATTGATCCCGAGGGCGGTTGATTAACTGCTAAATAGGATGGTAAAAGGTAAAGTAATGATGTTGGTTAATGGAACAGAAAAATGGGATTATTGGCAGCTTGACTTTAATTTGTTTTGGTTAAAGTTGAGTAAGTATGGTGGTGATATTTCAATTGCTCTAGATTTGAAAATAGTTTCTAAATAAAGATTTCAAGTACCTATAACCTATAAAGATGTAAGACCTTAAATCCGTCTAATAAAAATTAGAGCACTTTTTCCTACCTATATGACTTCCACACTTTCAAAAGTTGTCGAGGATTTAACATTTATAATGCCTTAAAATGCTATGGACGCTGACGACGTAATTAATAAGCTTATCGAGGCCTCTTCGTGGTCACCCATGTGTCAAACACGCCCTTGCTTTACTGATTGTTTTCACAGTAAACATAACCTTATAATATTTCCCTATTACATGCTCGTCACACATGGAGGCGCCACCGGCGTCGCAGGCGCAATCACGACGTTATTGTTGTAGAGGAGATCGTGCATAATCGTGATGCAGCCGCGTGATGCACCCGGCACGAGCCATCCGCGTGTTGTCTCGCTCTAACATGGCATGTACACCTACATACTAGGGTATAGGGGGCTAGGTAGGTAACACATGCCCGGTAACTATGTCATCCCGAAAAAGCTGGATATGGGACCCCAATAATGAAACATCAAATGGTCAAAAGGAACATCGCGGGAATCATCTTGCTTGGTAAAGGGATTGCAGACTTATCTCTTGAAAACTCAAAACTCAAAGCATTTATTTCAAATAAACCAATTACAGGCACTTTTGAATTGTCAAGGGGTCAGTCGGTCATAAAGATGAAGCTAGTTGCCCATTCCAAAGCGTAGTAGTATGGAGTTTCTTGCCCTTTCTTCTCCATAGGTACCACCTATGGAGAAAGAAAGGGCAAGAAACTCCATGGACACTTTTTTATATCCACATAAAGTTACAAAAAAAATTGGTCACATCATTCATGTTGAAATTATACATGTGAGAACGATGTAGAAAGACGTGCACGTTAAAAGCGTCCGTAATAAAAAAGATAGAAACAAAAAAAATAACAATTCAATAATTTACTTTAAAATCCTGATATATAGGAATCTCTTTAAGACTTGGAATCTCCAATGGATGCTGTGTAAATAGCCCGTCGCATATGATGGTGTATTTTGTGTCCAGATAATCGCTGACATACCCAAGACTGTCTAAAACAAAAAGCTGCTCGCAAGATCAGTCTACTGCCAGGCCCGATTTTTGTGAAGTAAGTTGTACTTTGGACATTTTTCCTGTCGATAGCGATGCGAAATAATTTTTTGACGCCCTATGATTATTTTCCTTCTTTTTTTTATTTATTTACATGTACAGTCAGAAGTATGCAGGGTCGCCGGATATATTTGAAGTTTAGTATGAAACTGTTGAATGTTTCCGAATAAAATAAAATAAAATTAATAGAAAACAAACTGGCAATTTATCAAATTAAATTTCATTCAAAAACATTCATCGGTTTCTTACTAAACTTCAACTATATCTGGCGACCCTGAATATTTATCTCTTTTTCTGACTGTACATACTATTAATATTATTTTAAGTCTGTTAGCTTATAAGATGGAAAATAAAAACTGCTGTAATCTATCAAGTATGTTGTATCAAATTATGTTAGTACAGTGTTTTAGATAGTCTTATTGCGATGGTCGCCTTACCGGTGTCATTCATTGAAGTCCTTTACTGACCAGCGGGGTAATTACGTAACACAGTAACAGTAGGAATGTGTTTCATTTTGACAGTTCAACAACATTCATTGCGTTATTTACGTTGTTGAGCAGACAATTTTTTCGAACTTATGAAGCAATGGATTAATTAGCAATAGACTTCAAAATGATTCAGATTGTGATAGATGCTGTGTTGCGTAATTAGAGTGCTCGATATTTCAGTGTTTATACGATCTTCTCCCGTATGAATACGCGAGCTTTCGAGAAAATCATCATCACCATGAATGCTCCTTTAGTTCATCCTATGACATTTTCCCTAATTTGCCTCATAATATTATAATGATGTCGCACGTCCACTACAACGCGGGTGGGACACGATCATATCGTCATGATGCACTTCGTGATGCATCGGGCACGCGCCATCCTCGTGCCGTCTCGCTCTAGCACGAGCACGTGACCCACTCCGGAATATTAATAGTATTGATTGTTTATGAATAGTGCAGACAGGAGTCAATTTGATTTTGTTTTGGACTTTAAGGATCTAATAATAAGATTGTTTTCAAGATCATCATCTGCGTAATGCAGCTGAATACCAGGTTTTTTATAAGGAGCGACTGTATATCTGACCTCCACAACCCAATTACTGGATAACACGGTACCCCTTGGTAAGACTGGTTGTCAGACTTTCAGTCTTCTGACTACCTTTAACAACTGTCAAAGACCTACGAATGGCAGTCTGGACTCTCCGACGCATGGCGGGGTTTCATATGTCATAGATAGTCACCCATCTACGGACCGACTTCGGCAAGCATTGCTTAACCTTGATACTCGACCCGTGCGGCTGTTATTGCTAAGTCACGAGCCACTCTTTCTTCCCTCCTCTCTTTGCTTTCCAAGCTCCTGAATAAAGATTAATAATAATACCACCCTCACCCTCGAAAAGGCCTCTTCTCATACAGACAACGCACGAGCATTGATCACCACGCTTGATCAAGACGGGTTGATAAGTCCACGTTTCCTCACAAAGTTTTTCCTTGAATGTCAGTCATGTCCAAGATAAACTCAGAAATAACGATTAGTCCTGTCCTTTCTCAAAAACTGACAGTACGGTCTCAACCGGCACTACATAACTCATTCGGAATGTCAAACCCTTCCATTGCTTTATTTGCATTGCTGTGGAGCAGACGAATTTTCCAACCATACAAGGTGGCAGGAACATCGACTCGCAGAGTGTAACCATGGATTCAGTACCGTCAAACGGGGTGAATAGGGATGTGTGTGGGTGGGGTGATGTTTGACGGTACATGATTCTATTTATTTTATAGATTATATTTTTAATAGGTAATTTAAAATAAAATTAGCTGTTCCATAAATTTTGACCGCGTAGGTATCGCACTTTTCTATGAAACAGTTGTTTTTTTTTATAACCGACGAAAATTTCAACGCAGGGCGTTCAGAATCAGGTACTGAATCCATGGTTTCAGTTTGCGACTCCTTTTTTTTTTTTGGGTTGGGAAATCATCAAATGACCTCTCCCGCTCTGGGCGGAGCGAAAGGGCGTGTCAGACTCTTACTGACTAAAACATACCCGTGTTCCTTCAGTTGCCTGTGCGCCAGGGTCACGATAACTCTTTCGAACAATCCGCGACCCCGGCAGGCATCGGCCTTATCGGACCCCGTCAATTATGCTGACATCTCTTTGAGGCGCGCGTCGAACACAACGCGCCGTCGACCCGGGCCTGGACCTTATCGGACGGCGAGCTGCCCATTGCTCGCCGTCCGCAAGCCCGCGCCTACGGTGGCAGGGAGTCGGCTATCGACTCCCGACGCCCAGGGTGTCTCCTCCTGCGGCGACTAGGGGCGTGAGGGCGCAATTATTGCCTCACCCTCACGCGTTCCGCCTCCTCCTTCGCGAGCATTACTGCTTCGCAGAAGGAGGTGACTGCTTTCCATTCCCTCTCGCTCCGTACCATGGCCTGAACCAGAGCCAGACGCGAGAGTTCGCCGCCACGAGGACACGGCGGTGCTCCACCCAAGCCGGGCAGACCTCCACCGTATGCTCCACCGTGTCCTCCGGTCGATCCACACAATGACAACACCCGGGCGTTTCCTCCCGCCTTATCCGAAACAGGAACCTCCCGAAACAGAGGTCCGGTGAGGACCAGCGTCAGGCGAAAGGTGAGGACGCCGTGGCGCCTCTCAAGCCACTCCTCAAAGAGGGGACTTACCCTCCCTGCCACCCTGTATCAAACAATGCATGCTATGTTGCTTTTATTTAACATAAAATGTATGTATGTTTGTCCTGGTCGAATCTTGTTACTCAATAAACTTAGGGTGCAGGTTGCCAGAGAATTAATTTCTGGGAAACGGATATTACTATCTTTGGATAAAATACGACTCGTCACCGGTAATTAGTTGCTGTGTTACGGGACAAATGAAATAGAAAGAATGAATGAAAGAAAGAAAAAGTATTAATTGGGACTCGTACAGGATTATCATAAACTAAACACACACAATAAAAAAAAATGAAAATGAAAACAATAATATGGTACTTATTCTACTAAGTCTGTTTAGACTCAAACTCAAAGCATTTATTTCAATTAAACCATATACATGCACTTTTGAATTGTCAAAGAATCGGGCAGTTAGTCAGAAAGCTGAAGCTAGTTCCCTATTCCAAAACGTGATCTACGTTTTGGAATGGGCAACTAGCGAATCATATAAGAATTACTACGGTAAACTGTGCGAGCGTAAGGAGCATGACGAATATTTCTCAAACGAGAATGTCGAGGTGGAACATACAGAGACAGCTTAGAAAAAAGTTCAGGACATTCAGCCCTTGATTGTGCTATTTTCACTAGGAACCGTAAGTCAGATATATTTCTCCGAGTTACAAATGGAAGTAAATGGAATCGAGCGCATCGTTCATTGTAACTCAAATAAGGGATTTTGAATTTGTAACCTAAGTATCTCGTGAACTTCCTTTGTAATCGTTCCAATCTGTCTGAATGCACTGCATAATTCGGATTCAGGAGGACACGGCGGTGCTCCACCCAAGCCGGGCAG
The DNA here is from genome assembly GCA_916610205.1 of Griposia aprilina. Taxonomy (NCBI): domain Eukaryota; kingdom Metazoa; phylum Arthropoda; class Insecta; order Lepidoptera; family Noctuidae; genus Griposia; species Griposia aprilina. The sequence goes on along the minus strand of OU744304.1, from coordinate 12,711,371 downwards.
ACCTCCACCGTATGCTCCACCGTGTCCTCCGGTCGATCCACACAATGACAACACCCGGGCGTTTCCTCCCGCCTTATCCGAAACAGGAACCTCCCGAAACAGAGGTCCGGTGAGGACCAGCGTCAGGCGAAAGGTGAGGACGCCGTGGCGCCTCTCAAGCCACTCCTCAAAGAGGGGACTTACCCTCCCTGCCACCCTGTATCAAACAATGCATGCTATGTTGCTTTTATTTAACATAAAATGTATGTATGTTTGTCCTGGTCGAATCTTGTTACTCAATAAACTTAGGGTGCAGGTTGCCAGAGAATTAATTTCTGGGAAACGGATATTACTATCTTTGGATAAAATACGACTCGTCACCGGTAATTAGTTGCTGTGTTACGGGACAAATGAAATAGAAAGAATGAATGAAAGAAAGAAAAAGTATTAATTGGGACTCGTACAGGATTATCATAAACTAAACACACACAATAAAAAAAAATGAAAATGAAAACAATAATATGGTACTTATTCTACTAAGTCTGTTTAGACTCAAACTCAAAGCATTTATTTCAATTAAACCATATACATGCACTTTTGAATTGTCAAAGAATCGGGCAGTTAGTCAGAAAGCTGAAGCTAGTTCCCTATTCCAAAACGTGATCTACGTTTTGGAATGGGCAACTAGCGAATCATATAAGAATTACTACGGTAAACTGTGCGAGCGTAAGGAGCATGACGAATATTTCTCAAACGAGAATGTCGAGGTGGAACATACAGAGACAGCTTAGAAAAAAGTTCAGGACATTCAGCCCTTGATTGTGCTATTTTCACTAGGAACCGTAAGTCAGATATATTTCTCCGAGTTACAAATGGAAGTAAATGGAATCGAGCGCATCGTTCATTGTAACTCAAATAAGGGATTTTGAATTTGTAACCTAAGTATCTCGTGAACTTCCTTTGTAATCGTTCCAATCTGTCTGAATGCACTGCATAATTCGGATTCCAAACTTGACTACCATATTCGAGATGACCTCGGACGTAAGCACAATACAGAATTTTCAACGTTTTCATTTTATTGAACGAACTGGCATTACGGATAATGAATGAAGGGCTTTGGATGCTTTTTAGAGTGTCCTTGGAGTTTCTTGCCGGTTCTTCTCCATAGGAAACAACCAATTGGAACCGTGCACCTAGCTTCTGACGTTTAATTAGTGCCTATGTAGGTTTATGTGACATAAAATAATTTGATTATTTGAAAAATCCCTTTCAGCCACATGCCAAACAAAGAACTCGACTTTTCAAATCACAAACAATTTTGTTTAAATTCTTTTTCTCTTTCTCAAAAAACAATCAACAAAATTTATCAAAATCAGTAGATTTCGTGTCCGACCTCTTAATAGTGCTCTTGGGTTGTAAGATTGCATTTCTAAACTGAACTGCGAGGTAATTGCTTTCCTAGGACACTAACAATAGGCATGGCATTCATTTAGACAGTTCAACAACATTCATTGCGTTATTTACGATGCTGAGCAGACAAATGTTTCTAACAAATGAATTAATGGATTAGCAATATCCTTCAAAATGATTCAAATTGTGATTGAAAGAGCACGCAGTTAGGGTGCTGGACTAAGAAAGATGCTTAAATAGACAACTTTGTCAGATTAATTAACTGAAGAGCCATCAAGTGTTGAAAAAATTGGAGCCTGTAATAGCATTAACATTTTCACTACATCTAAAATTTATGTGCGTCCATTATTTTTACATCTTTATAAAACAATCAGATGCGCACACGCAACGTTACGAAACACATAATGACGTAAAATAATAAGAGTATGTCTCTCGACCTCTAAACAGTGCGCTGAGCAATCCATCATAACTTAATTAACGCCTCTAATTAACATGTGGCAGTGCAATGTGGAAGTTGGACATTTAGAAATAATTGCGTTTGGCAGTTTTCGGTCCATATTTTCTGCACGAATTTATTTTCGGATAGTCTTCACGAGAAACGGCTCCTGAAAAACAGGCTAATATTTTAGAATATTCTATTTTCACTGTGGTTGATAAAAATCACGAATTAAGTAGGCAGCCTAGAAGGCAAAATCGAAATTCAAAAAAGAGAAAGATAGAAAGAAAAATATTTTATTTGGGACATCATAAACTTAATAAAATAAGAGTTGAAATCATCTGAGAACCCTTTTTTTCAGATGCCATATTTCGGTCCATAAAAAGAAAACTTTTTATCGCAATCTTGCTGAAGTGAAACTTCTTAGGCGACAATTCGATAAATAATATAATTAATTAGACGAGAATTGAGAGAGAAATGTGCCTAAACGTGACACATTTAGGCACATTTCGTTACATAAGAGAGAAGAAAGATATAACTCTCTCTGTCCCTCACACTAAATCTCTCTTATTCTTATTTATTTTTAAAGTTTCACTTCTATCACGTGTACGGTGTTGAACGAGCATTTTTTTTCAGGCTGTTTTTTGTAATGATTTGTAGTGGCTTGACTGCATTCTCATGTTCACGCAACAGCACAGTCCTCTTCTTTTCTATACTAAGTAATTTGTCCAAACCAACAAAAGCGCAGTCTACCTACAACAGCATGTAACATGTCCTCGGCAACTCCTCTCCATTTCACGCGCAACCCACTTGCCTAAGATGTAGATTCTAATATTTATTTACTTAACTCTTTATGTCTTGCACAATGTACCCTTAAAATTAGCTCGTGACGCCATTTTAAAATGAAATAATTACAAAAAACGTTACGCGTAGTTGAATTGATTGGTTTTTAACTTTTACACCTATTTAAGCAATTTTGTCATTAGTTTTTTTTTTTATTATAGTTACTTAGGTACTGTTATTTTATTAATCCTCAACGCAAAAAAAGGGTGTTATAAGTTTGACCACTATGTGTGGGTGTGTATCTGTCTGTGGCACCGTAGCTCTTAAACGGGTGAACCGATTTGGATGCGGTTTTTTTTATTTGAAAGCAGGTTTTCTAGCAGTGATTTTTATCAAAATCGGTCCAGCCATTTCTAGGTCAACAGCTCATTTTTGTGTCGGGTGTTTTTTAATTTGACCTATTATTAATTTATGAACAAATCTATGTTTAGGGTGCGTAAAAACAAGTGTGGCACCGGTTTTTAAATTCCAAAAGGAAAAACAGGTAGGGAGGTAAGCATTCTCTAATTTATCCCTCATACTACTTTATTATTCTAATACATATTGGTTATAGACACTAACATCAAAAAAACAAAATCACGCTGTAATCCCCGAAGGGTTAGGCAGAAATGTAGGTACCTATATTACTAACACCCACATTTCGCCAGTTATGTTTAAGTCCCATGGGGGCGACCTTATTGTCATCAACCGGGAAAAAATCCAGACTCCGGGCTGCTACTGAGAAATTCCTGATAGGAAAACTCAATAACACTTCTCCCGACCTGTGAATCGAACCCAAGACCTCATGCTCAGCTATAGTGCTTGCGACCGCTAGAGCAAACTCTTGTCCTTGACCTTGTCATCAATCAGATAAGTATGGAAACATGTTCAGGCCCTAAAAATACATTTATCATTACAGGAATAACATTGATACTGGATGGATGAGAAATCGTAGCAGCATCCAGTCTCGTAGCAAACGGCTACGAACTTCGTAGCGCTCTATTATAATAGGTCTTTACCTATGAAATTGCCGTTTTGTATGAAAAAATTTAAACGAATTTTTTTCATGAATTTTTTATTTGTATTAATCGAAGTAATCACCCATGCAATCAATGCATCTTTGCCATCGCAGTGGCAGTTTATTGATGCCCTTCTTAAAGAAATCAGCTGGACGGGAGGCAACAAATTCTTCAAAGGCATTTTGTACTGCCTCTCGGGTATTAAATTTTTTTCCCGCCAAGAAGTTATCCAAATTCTGGAAAAAGTAGTAGTCTGTAGGCGCAAGGTCTGGTGAGTAGGGCGGATGACGGAGAGCTTCCAACCCCAGTTCTTGCAACTTGGAGACCGTCTGCTGTGCAGTATGAGGTCGCGCGTTGTCGTGCAGGAGCAGCGGAGACGAGCGATTGACCAATGCTGGTTGGAGATGCGCCAGCTTCTCCATCATTGTGTTCAGTTCTTCACAGTACACATCTGCAGTAATGCTCACCCCGTTTGGTAAGAAGCTGTGATGAATCACACCGGCGCTAGACCACCAAACAGTGACCATCACTTTTCTAGGGGTAAGTTTTCGTTTAGGGCATTGTTTAGGTGCTGAACCAGGATCCAACCAACTTGCTGAGCGCTTACGGTTATCAAACAGAATCCATTTTTCATCGCAGGTAACAATGCGGTTCAAAATTCCTTCATTTGTGTGTCTGTTGAGCAGTGCAAGGCACGTCTCGACGCGTACTTCGCGCTGGCGATCATTGAGTTCGTGGGGCACCCATTTGTCAAGCTTTTTTACCTTGCCAATTTGACGCAAATGGACCAATATTGTTTTGACGCTAACGTCGAAAGCTGCTGCTTATTCAGCCGTAGATTGTGTATCATCAGCTTCCACAATCGCCTTTAATTCGTCATTGTCGACCAAAGTCTTCGGACGACCGCGAGGTTCATTTTTCAGGTCGAAATTTCCAGAACGGAAGCGAGCAAACCAATAACAGGTGGTGCGTTGGTTTGTAGTGTTAGCTCCGTAAACGTCGTTGATGTTGCGTGCCGCTTGTGCCGCGTTGCTGCCACGACGGTACTCATATTCCATAATTACTCGAATTTTTAACGTATCCATGATGACGAAAAAGATTGAAATGCGATGAAAATGTAACACTAATCAATAAAGAAATGACTACTTTTAGAAAAAAAAATCCATGTTTTTAAAATAAAATTAATTTGAAATTAGAATTCTTAGCCAAACAAAAATTATTTTGATTTGAAATGGCCAGTACTGCAGAACGGCAATTTCATAGGTAAAGACCTAATATTTCTAATTCGGGAAAGGAATATTGAAGTTATTTTCTTTCTAAAATTATATTTTTCATATTCGTTCTATGATTTTTCAGCGTAAGCTTCGTTACTGAAACAGGGCTACAAGAAAGGAGGTTAATTTAAGTCTTTCAAATCAAATCAAATCAAAATATTTTTACATGGGCACTTATGATGCGTCAGAAGCTAGGTGCACGGTTCCAATTGGTTGTTTCCTATGGAGAAGAGCCGGCAAGAAACTCCACGGTTACTCTTTTAAAAATAAGGGGCTTATACAATGTTTAAAATTACAGTGTTGATAGGTATGGGAGAACAATGTAGTCCTGTCAACAAGTAACAGGTACTCAACAAAATATAAAAAAGTCTACAAATCTACAGTCTACAAGTTAGGCCTACAACGTTCTCACATTCACAAAATATAGAAGAATCTATATAAAAATAAAAGTCTGTTTAAACCAAATGACATGATTGCTATTACTTACAACTGTAACAAATCTGAATTAAAATCCTGTCTACAAAAACCATAAGTAAAGAGTTGAAATAAGAATTTGAGGTATAATATAATATAATATAATAATGTCAAATAATGAGAAGATTATAGCAAAGATGAAAGCAAAAAACTTTTATGTTTTTAAATAAACTTCTTAATTTGGGAGCAGTTAATAGACATTTACATCAGCTACGAATAAATAATTATTTTTCCGTAGGGTACCAGGGATGCCACATGTGCAGAAGGAATTATTGCCATACTTCCTTGTCTTCAACGTAGTCTTTAATCTTATAATATGCATTTTTGATAAGGATACGTTTGATGTGGGTTTTGAACTTTCCATCTCTAAGTTCTGTAACTGACTTTGGCAACTTGTTATAAAACCGGATACTGTTTATAAGAAATGACTTGCTTGTTTTAGTTAATCTAAATTTGGGTACCACAATTTAATTTTTACTACGTGTATTTATATTATGGAAATCGTTTCTTATTTTGAAAAGTCCTAAGTTTTAGCGAACATACAAAATACTTTCTAAGATATAAAGAGAAGGCAGAGTTAGTATATCAATTTCTTTAATTTTTTTTCTAAGAGACTCGCGAGGACCCATTTTATAGATCGCGCGGATTGCCCTCTTTTGTAAAAGGAAAATTGAATCTACGTTTTTCGTGAGGTAAACGCGGCAATGCCTTTAAATAGCCACATAAAGAAACCTTCTTGAAACTTTGGAATCACCCCGACCACAGGCCCTAGCACGAGCCAGCCCACGCCGTTCATTCGTCCCCAAGTTATCCTAACGTGATTCAGCGTGATCCATACTGTCTTTCCACCAGCGCGTAACAAGTCTAGGTCTGCAGGTACCCCACAGAGGGAGCTTTTTACAGGTATGTAGTTGTTTAGTCAATAAGTTTATTGCCCTGATTGGAGGCCCTAAACTCTTGAATCCCGCTTAAAGCACAATGATTATCTATTGAGTATTGCTAGACATCGCGAGCTCTGGACACAAAGAGTTAATTTCTTCAGACACCAAAAGAATTCCGGGTAGGCTGCTTCAAAACCCCTTACGGTCGAACTGCGAGATCAGGAACAAATTATTTGGAACGGTCAACTAGCTTCAACTTTCTGACTACCTGACCGAATCCTTGACAATTCAAAATGCGTAGATAAATGGTTTAATTGAAATGAATCCTTTGAGGTTTGAGTTTGAGATTCCATACAAATAAAAACATCTTGAAACCTCAAATCAATTGCTCTCAAAGATTAAGGCTAGAAAATAACAACATTACAGTTTGCGAATATCAAAGTCCTTGTCACCTTGTCATTTGGATAGCCAAATTGAGAGCGCGCAGATAGGAGATCGTTCGAACGTTAATAATTATGCAGCATCCAAACTGGGCCGAGATTGGGATTCAGGCAGGTAAAATACAATAATAGGTAAAAAAAATACAATAACATTTATGTTTAACTAGCGCGCGCCATCACCCGCCACCGCTACTTCACACGGTTTTTACAACTAGACAAAACATCGCGGTTACTTTATTTTATGTAAGTTTAATAGTACGAGTATTATTTTGAGTCCCATAATAATACGCTCTATTCTGAATCTGAATTTGAGGAACTGTCTGTCACATTAATAATAAAGCGTTCAGTGGTACGAGTATCATCAATTATTTTGTCTAATTTAAACATTTTCTGTTCTTCTTTTATTACATGACCCTCGAAACTTTTCCAATTCTCAGCAGTCACATTAGCTAAAGCCTCTGGTAAAAGAATGTTTAGGTCAGACATTTTAAAAGTTTTATTTTTCTCGGCTACAAACCCTTTAACTTGATCCCATATTAACTCAATTGAATTGCGCTCACAGTGGTATGGTGGCAGCCGCAATACTGTGACATCATTTAACATTTTTTCTAATTCATCCACAACTTCTAAGCAATCTAGTTAACCGATTAAACGTAATCCCTGCTACTTCAGTTGCCATACTACGTCACAGGTGTACTCTTCAATTTAGCAACGTGGAAAAATGTGTCAAATCTCGCGGAGAATACTTCGAAAAGCAATAAATACATTTTTAAATAGTAATGTTGTGTCACGTCCTTGATTCCCGAAATTTTCAGTGCCGCCCTCGTAGAGTATTATTATTTATATAAATCTTCCAGAATAAATTCTCTAAAAGATGGTGAAAACTGCATCAAAATTCGTTGCGAAGTTTAGAAGAACAACGCAACACAGATAGACACAAAAAGCGACTATAATTTAGAAACCGTAAAGATTGACCTAGATCGATTGTTGTTGTTGTTGTGGTTGGTGTTGTTGTTGTGGTTGGTGTTTTTGCTGTGGTTGTTGTTGTTGCTGTGGTTGTTGTTGTTAGTTGTGGTTGTTGTTGTTGTGATTGTTGTAGATTATCATATTGTAAATCATTTTATAATCAGTGTTGATGAATAACATCGTATTTACAATAAATTAAAAATTCTATTCACGTTCAAGTTTCTATTGCGACTAATAGATACTAGATGCTATACACCGAGCATTGACTTCTATTATAATTATTAAACAATAATAAATTAAACACCCAACATATAAAAAAACTTCTAAAAACCACCTCCAACTCTTATGGTTCCAAAAATAAGATTGAAATTCATTTGACAATAAGTTTAGTATCAGCAAAAAATTGTTGGTAGTTTCTGATAAAAAGGAGGTTGAAAACAAAGGCGGTACGAACCTTTTTGGTGGCGATGGTTGAGATAAGGTGGCTGGTGACAAATATGTCTGTGTGAGATTTATAGAGCATCTCGTTATGATTGCAAGTGGGTATTTGTAGTGCGGGAGCTGGATTACAAAATGTTAGGAAACATTCCTTTTTATTGGTTTTATTTTTATTAAGATGTTATTGTACTCCTTTTCATAGACCGTATTTCTGAAACTATCACTTACAATATAGTGATCGGTGATTTATCTTCATACCATGAGCAGTGGTAGCCCAGTGATTATGGCCCCGATTTACGAGTTGTAGGTCATGGGGTCGAACTCAGGCAGGCACTTCACTATGTCTAATTAATTTCCTCACCACAGCTTTCAAAACGGTGAAGAAAAACATCCTGAAAAAACATGTCCTAGAACCAAAAGTTTGAAGACATGTGACATCTACCAACCCGTACTGGGCCCGCGTGGTGGATTACAGCTCACGTGCGCGCCCTTTCGAAGAGGAGGCCTGTGTCCCAGCAGTGGGAACATTATGGACTGATTATGCATTTATTTTCCCACTTGGCCGGTGAGATGGTGATGAGTAAGAGTAGCGATAGCCATCATAGAGGATGCAGCTTGGTTACTTTGATGTTCTTTGGTTTTGTTCATCAAAAATTTTATCAATGATGACAATCTAGTTAATGTTAATTAGTCTTCATTATGTGCTTAGCCTTTTTCCAAGTATATTGTGGTCGGCTTCCAGTTTGACCATAGGCAACTGAATACCAGTATTTTACAGGGAGCGGCTGCCTATCTAACCTCCACAGCCCAGTTACTGAGTAACATTATACCCCTTGGTAAAACTATTCGTCAGATTGTAATAATTGTAAATCTTCAAAATATTTGAGCCACGCGATAGAAACAAAACTATAGGCGAAGATGTACGTCTGATGATCTTTTAGGGAGGTACTCTTCCTATTGGTTATCTTGACGAGGCGGGGTGTCTCAGCATAGGGTCATTTTTGTGTATAAAATTCAATGTATTGAGTAGTACTGTCCTTTGTAATTGTATTTAAGTACTAATATTAGTTTTTCTAAGTTTTTGTATACCTTTGGATCTAGTTGTCCCAAAATAAATAGTTTTGATTTGATTTCATTTTGATAGACTTCCAAGACGTCGTTCAGGATGCATTGCATCGGTATTAAAGATCCATCCTAATGTCGTTTTGAAAATATTAATGAGTGGCGACACCCAAAAACTTCTGATTGATTTCTGTGCTCAACTGGACGCTGATCGCTACTAAAATGAGTATTAAAAATCTAAAATATGATCCGGAAAGCAAAGCCAGACTCCCGGTCAACTGCTTAGTATGCCGCACTCATAGGAAGCTCAGCTACTGTTTCCACGAAGGCGCGCCGAATAACACCGAGCATTGCCGAGATGCAATGACATTTGCATGACATTACCATGTCTAACGCATCATCGTGATAATATGTAGCAGACGTGAGCTTTATTTGCGAAATATTTAGGTGAATCGTGCGTTTTTTTCTTTGTTATTCATTGAAGGTTTTGAGAAGAAACAACGCCGACTGTGACGAATTTCCTTGGGGGCGATAAAAATGAGAGTTTATTGGTCTTGAGTTCAAGAAAACGTATGAAGGACGCAACGAGTTTTATTTATACTTTTTTTGGGTTGAATGTAGACCAGCCAGAATCTTTTTGTTTTATTTTTTATTCCACTACCATCTTATAGGGTCTTCAGCGGGCACACCAAAAATTTATCTCATACGCTCCGATTTCTGAGATCCTCAGATCTCTCAGAACTCTCAAAAGCTGTATAACACAAATATTTTGAATTGTTACCTATTTTTTTTTTTACTTTATTCTTTCTTATAGAAGCAACAAGAATAATGTACCCCGATATTTTTAATATCTAGATTCAAGAAGAAGAGTGTCCTTGGAGTTTCTTGCCCGTTCTTCTCCATAGAGATCTACGTTTTGGAATGTGCAACTAGCTAACTTTCTGACTAACTGACCGCCTCTTTGACAATGCAAAAGTGCCTGTAAATGGTTTAATTGAATTATACTCGTATGCTTTGAGTTTGAATTAACAATTTAACCGAATTTGCCTCGCTCTGTTTGGAAACGCGATATTGAATTAATAGAAGTATTAAATAGATCAGAAACTAGGCAACATGAAAAACGAACGATCAGAATAGAAATAGGCGCATAACCGCCGTGAAGGCTTTAGAAGAATGCTTCTGATATTTAGTGAGTGAGCATTCTCCTGTCTCTTATCCCAATAAAGGTTGACACTCAACTTTAAAACATCTTACAACGAAAGTTTTTGTGGTCCTACGATACTGGTGAATGTGTGGAGAGCATTTATCTAAAGGTGTGGAAGAACGTTTTAGTTTTTATCGCGCAGACGCAGCCGGGAATGTCGCTATTATCGCGGCACGCGCCGCTTGCGCAGACCTTAGAAGTTTATTGTAGGGACCAGAGGGAATCTGCCTCGTTGGTCTTGTCAAGTCTAGTGGTCGCAAGCGCCACCGCTGAGCATGAGGTCCTGGGTTCGATTCCCAGGTCGGGCAAAGTGTTATTGGGTTTTTCCATCTAGAATTTGTCGGTAGCAGCCCGGAGTCTGGATTTGTGCCCGCTTGATGGCAATAGGCTCGCCCCCTATTTACATGGGACTTAAACATAACCGGCGAAATGTGTGTGTTGCTACTGAGAAAATAAAAAAAAACCGGTGAAATCGACCAATTGTTGTGTGACATTGCCACAGACAGATTCCAACTAACTATGACAGGTCAATCCGTTTCGTGACTTTTATTTTTTGTGTGGAAAATCATAAAATAACTTCTCCCGGTCTGGACGGAGCGGAAGGGCGTGTCAGACTGTTACTGACTAAAACCCACCCGTATTCCTTCAGTTGCCTGTGCGCCAGGGCCACGGTAACTCTTTCGGAGTTTAGGTTCCAACTAACTATGACAGGTCTATCCGTTTCGTGTCTATGGTCAGGGATGTTGGATTCATCTCTCGAGTATGTGTCGCTCAGACAGACGCTATCTCGTCGTAAACATCTCGTAAACCGGCGGCCACCTGACTTTAGATAGCGTCCTCTTAAATTTTACTACAATCTCTAAGTATTCCGAGGTTGGGACAAAAGGTTTGGAAGTGCATGCCACTTTGCCACTAGTAAAGGAGGAAAAAACTAAGTATTTTACGAGTAGGTAGGTTTATAAAAAGTATTTACTACTAGAAAACATTAGTCTGTTGAAAGATTTTCAGCCGCATTTTGTATTTAACATAACATATCATTACGTATGTTTTCCCCGAAGTGTTAAGCAGAGGTGTAGCATAATCAGCCTATAATGTTGCCACTGCTGGGACTCAGGCCTCCTCTCGGTAAGAGGGGGTAGGCCGTAATCCACCACACGGGACCAGTGTGGATTTGCGGATGTCTCATGTCTTCGAATGTTTAGTTCTAGGACATGACGGTTTTCTCACGATGTTTTCCTTCACCGTTTTGAGAGCAGTGGTGATGAAATAATTTACACAACGTAAAGCGCCTGACTGGGTTCGAACCTACACACGACACACGTAAGACACGGGACACGTAAGTCGCGGCCGTTACCACTGGGCTACCACTGGCCCTATTTTTTTTTATACCTTCCTTTTTTCTCAACTGATCGTAGAGGGATATATTTCTAGATGAAAAACATTATATACCTATTTATTTGTGTCAAAAAAAAAGGGAAACGTTTCGTTTTTAGGAAAAGATGGAATTGTTGATAATGATTTCTTACTTAGTCAAGTCACTGAGCGACTGCTGGGCGTGGGGTCGTCGGTTCGATTCGTAGGTCGGGATTAGAAATGTCTCAGTAGTAGCTGTTTTTTTTTTGGGTGGGAAATCATCAAATGACTTCTCCCGCTCTGAGCGGGGCGGAACACAGACAGATTCTTACTGGCTAAAACCCACCCGTCTTCCTTCAATTGACTGTGCGCCAGGGCCACGGTAACTCTTTCGAACAATCCGCGAGCCGGGCAGTTACGTCCAGTCAATGTTGGCCACTCAGTACTAGGACCCCGACCTAAAACCATCCTCCGATTCCGACCTCCGAGAAGCTGGATTACAGGAGACGTCACGCTCCCTGGAGTTGGGAAGTTGGCGGAAAGGACGTTGAGCCGTTGGTCCTGTACCTGATCTCTCTCCGGTCGTGTCGGATTGCCGTCCCATCGGACTATGACAGTGAGGGAATAGAGAGCGCACCTGTGTCTGCGCAAATACTTGTGCACTATAAAATCTCCCGCGCCGACGGCTTGTCTCCGGTGAGATTGGCCGCCATGACCGAAATTCGGTCTCGAGGACTATTAGTCAAGTCAATGCAAGTTACCATTCCAAACAAATCCAAATACATTCGTATGAGAGCCACATAGCCTTTATGGCACCTTCCATTTCCTTAAAGAAATAAAAACAAACAGTCGCAGAAAATAGATTCTGATGTAATTTCTGCTTGTAGGTTGAAAATAATACCCAATACACATGAAATAGAAAAATAATCTATTTAATTTAATTTATTAGGAACTAAGCGAGGCTTTCTTCAATAAACGTTAGGAATCTAGTTCAACTTGAGTTAGAGCTGTGTAGTATTTTATGGGAGACGATATCTTTGACTTTTCAAGGAAGTTCCGAGGTATAGTGTCTGTATACACGATTGTGATGATCTAGTTTTTCCCGCGGAAACCTTTTACCTAAATATACATCAGCATTCCTTTTCTCTGCATTCAAGCATACAATATGATACTTACATGTTTTACGAATAGTGCCAGACATGTGCAAATCACATTTCTTTAATTTCTGGATCTTGGCTACTCCTAAATGTGCCGAAATCAAAACGGTGAGCCCGAAAGTAGTTGAAATAAATAAAAAGATATCGTATTTTCTCGATTAGCTTAATCGTTCCTCGTCTATCAGCACAGATGACGTGACAGTTATAGAAATAAAGGAAAATGCTGCTGCTCATTTAATGAAATCTTACTTGCTTAGGCTACGGTTTCCTAGAAGACCTGTGACCTCCACATGCGACCGTAATGTCCAACGGTCAGATCTGATGATAAGATCCTGGAGAAACCGAGGGAACTCTTCAAATATTATAAGCACACCTATAGTGATTTGGGTATTTGGGTTGTGTTAACAACCAAAAGTTAAAAAATAAAAACTTAAAAAAAAAAAAAACAAAACAGCCATCTTCCAAAAAAATACTACAAACTGAAAAATTACTTTAATATCGAAAGTTGGTTTCTGTGGTTTTGTATTTTTGTTTTTTACCACCGACTTACGAAATTGAAGTTAGTTTTCGCCTTGTGTAAAAAAAAAAGTTTTTTAACTAAACTAAGGTGCATTGATCTCTGGTGTTTATTCAATAAGGTAGTTGACCTGTACTGAGTAATTGTAATAATTCAGTCAAGTCGACTGTTTATGGGACAATGGACATCATAATGACATAGCTTTCTACGGATTTTGAACTAACAATAGACTGCCAAAATGTCCAGGCCTTTCTTTGAACATTTTTTGACACCTAACAATGCCAAAAAATAAGACGTTTTTGAAGAGAATACCTTATTATAACATTACGCCTAATTCCCCGAAGGGTTGTGTAAAGGTCTACCTAAAGAACTCCTACATTTTGACACTTATATTTAAAGCCCATGTAATAGGGGGCGAGCCTATTGCCATCAACCGGGCACAGATCCAGACTCCGGGCTGCTACTGAGAAATTCCAGATGGAAAAACCCAGTAACACTTTGCCCGACCTGGGAATTTAACTCAGGACCTCATGCTCAGCAGTAGCGCTTGCGACCATTAAACCAGCGAGGCAGTTTTTTAGGGTTCCGTAGTCAGCAAGAAACCCTTATAGTTTCGCCATGTCCGTCCATCCGTCCGTCCGTCTGTCCGCAGCTTAGCTCAAAGACTCGTTAATACAAGAAAGCTGTAATTTGGATAGGTCTTTCGAAAATATTGCGGGTTTTTGAAAACAATTTACCGATTAAAGGATCCGTTTGTGACTCATTTTTGTTAGAGTCTAACAAAAATTAGCACTGCCAGCTAAATGGTTGTTTTTGAATATGTGAAAAAAATCACGGTACCTAGTAGTATATAATAACAAAGTTAACAGGAAAACTATCACAGCTAAGTAGACTTTACAAGTTCACGAGAAATAATCGTAGTATAATAACTTACATTTGAGAATATTTTTTTCAACTACAATATTAAGTTTGTTCTTGGGATAAATTCATCCCAAATACGGAACCCTACATTGTGCGTGGTTCGATACGCACATGGCCGGTTTTTTAGTATCTATATTTCACACAACGTTCAGTAAGATGCCATAGACATAAGAAAATACACCGCAGGCCTCCTTTTTAAACCCTTGGGCCGAAAACAATAAAATAGATACCGTTAAACGGGGTGAATACGGATGCAGGGGTGAATCGAGACGAAACATTAAAAGGGATTTTAACACTGAAATAATATAGTTTGTTGCCAACAAGGGCACTTAATCGTTAATTATAATACAGTAAACACATTACAGTCCTTTTTGGCAACAAACTATATTATTTCAATGTTAAAATCCCTTTTAAAGTTTCGTCTCGATTCACCCCAGCATCCCTATTCACCCCGTTTGACGGTACTCAAGGGGCCTAAAATATTTGCGCAAGAACATGTAATGACCTATTTCGGGTCTTACAACTTACGCACGAACCTATTCACCTCTCAGAGAGTTCTCATAGCCACAGAGTACATTAACAGTATAACAGCTAACAATCTGCCTAACAATAGAATGATAGAGCCTGTTGTCCGCGCCTCTGTGACATACTGAGCTTACGTAAAAGCGTAGTTTACTGTACGATCGTGTTGTTATCCAATTGTGTCGACACAGAGAATCACTTATCGAACCTATTTTTTTTACCAGTACTTGTGACGCTTTTATTTATCTTAGTCAATGTGCTTTGTTGCAAGAAGTAAGACGGTTTAATTTTTAGAGCTAGTAAATATTTTTCGAGGTTCGGACTTCGGGAAGTTTTTGGGATGAAAATACTGTGATAAGACAGGCAACAAGCAGGTGAAATATCAAGCTTGAAAAGTAAAAGCCTTATGCATTAACCAAGGATACATTTTTTAAATTTAATTGGATGCCTTGCTTAACAGCATCCAAATCAATATGCCTATATAGGCTTTTTCCAACTATGTTCGAGTCGACTTCCAGTCTAACCATCTATGCAGCTGAATACCAGTATTTTACATGGAGCGACTGCCTATCTGACCTCCACAACCCATTTACTGGGTAACACAATACCCCTTAGTAAGTCTGGTTATCAGGCCTTTGGGCGTCTGACTACCCGTAACGACCTTGACACCTTGGTAAACAGCATACATGAAAATAAAATCCAGATACTCCTACTAATTTCTGATACCAGTAATAGCTGTTCGAATCATACAATAGATATTCACAAGCCCAAACATGTGATACTCCCCTAAAACTATGACACATTGTTATAATATTACAATCTTACGCAAATCAGTTTACCGTTAGCTCGTCGACGTTCCCTTTGGTGTCGAGTTGCGGTCAACGATGCGTTTGTTTGCAAATTTTTTGTACTACATATGTATGTCGTATTTTGACGTACTTATTTAATAGACTGGTGACTAATACTGCCTAATTTTAACTTGCTTTTATTAGCTTTTTATAAGGAGGGGGGTTTTTTACTTAGCTACTTAGAGTTAAAAGCCAGCACAGAGCAAACATGGTGAGAGACGCTGCGCTGACGTTCAAGTTCGGGGTCACCAGTATAGAAGTATGAGGAACAGGGTGTAAAACTCACTCATACTCCATGGAAAAGGGAGGATCCTCCGACCAGACGGGTGTTGTGTCTGGTGGGCAACTGCCAGACGGTTGATGTCGGGACATTTGTATTAGGTATGCTAGTCGCGCGGTAAACTCTGCTTGCGCGATGCAGGATTTGCGTGACGTCAGTATGACGTGTACGCACGCATGTGGCGATGTTGATACCGGTACATCACTCCCCCTCGGAGACCGGAGGTCGATAGTGGGCTGAGTTTTGTATCTTGCGATGCTTGCCAGGGCGAGTTGAGGTTCCAGTGAGTCGGAACCGGGTGTCGCGTGAGTGTGAGTGAGTTGGGGTGGCGCTGCGTTATGCTCCAGTGCGTCGGATGTGATACAGCGCCGGGTTGAGGCTGACTGCTGGCGTAGACCAGGAGAGGGATTAAAGGCTCTGCTTGTGGATCGGCCGAGAGTGAGCAGTTTTAAGCCCAGGATATATTATAATCTGAACTAAGAAATGCTTAAGACTTTGTTTTATTTGATGCTAGATTTGTTTATAAAAGAGATGATAGAGGAGAATAATTGAGTAAGAATAAGTCAATAAAATTGGGTGAAAGGCAAGAAGATGAAACAAAATGAACTTTAATATTCAGAATTATATCCGTAAACATCGACATTTTAAAAGGAATTAATAATAATAATAATAAAATGAAAGTGTGTCGACACCATTGGAAAGCAACCTCCACAGCGATATCTGCGTGACGTATAATCCTACAGAACGGCTCAGATAATAGAATTAGTGGTGACTGGTGGTCGAGACTTATCCCACGCGTGTCCCACTCCCAGCCAATTGTACCAACTGCGGCTGTTCAAGTAGATGCAGGATAATGTGAGGTTTTGAGAAACAAATGGCTTTCGTCATTTTGTTGTTGTGTTGGTGAAACTCAGGAGAAGTCGTCGAGGCAAAAAGCGGCCAAGTGCGAGTCGGACTCACACACGAAGGGTTTCGTACCACCGTACAATATTTAACACAGACATTTGTATGTACCTACTGCCTTGATCGAGCAAAAACCGCAGAAAAAGACACGTTTCTTGTATGGGGACCCCTTTAGTTTTTAACTTTATTTTGGAACGAAGTTCCTTATCGCGCGTTGCGAAAGGGGGCTAGACGGAAAAAATTAAGACCGAAAGTTGTAACGACACTTTTTGTACCGACACTTTTTTTGTAACGATACTTTTTTATAGTTGTAAGCCGTGCGGCGTGCGCGTGTTTCTCTGTCTGTCTCTCTCTCTCTCTCTCTCTCATAGAAAGCAAGCCAGTTTTTTTTTTTTTTAATGGAACTTCGTTCCGTCCGTGTGTCCCTTGACACCTCTCAAGTTTTTTATTTTTCAAGTGTCTTGTCATTACGGTTCAAAAGATACAGCCACGACAGACGGATGGGTGGTAAGCTGAGCCTTAGTAATAGGGTCCCGTTGGTACCCTTTGGACACGGAACCCTATAAAAAGAAACGTGATTGTGTTTTGAAAAAGAAAGAATATAAATTTATTTAGCACAGACTACAAGGCACACCTCACAACATAGGACACACACTATATACACACACACACACACACACACTACATATACTATTGTTATTATAGGTTGCATAAAAACAGACGTGATCGTCTCTTGTAGATGTAACCAAGGTATTGTTTAGGTCGATGGCTAGCTTTACAAATTAGATAGAGTAGGTACCCTATACCACGTACATTAAATGGAAACAAGACGTCTCCTGTTATAATCATCACGTTTTGCAGGAATTGTTAGCAGAGAAAACATGCTGATGGTCATCCCTGTTGCTCCCATCACCCTCGAAAACTGCATTATGTAGACGTGGCATAACGTTCGTTGCCATAAAACCCAATCTAGATTGAACATCAGATCTAAAACCTGCTATCTCCAATCATCAAATAACATAAAAACACCCACAATTAACAAAAATACACTCCATATTTCCACAATACACACAACCATCAATTCACCTGTAGTGGAAAACTCAACGAAAAAACATAATCCAATATGTCTGCCGCTTCCGAATATCCGAAAAATGATACGGTGTCCACAATTCAGGGAAGTGGAAGCCGCATTTATCCAGTTTTCGAGTCGGGCATAAAAAGAGCGGGCGCGTTGCTCCCCTTCCCCCCCTGACGCCCTGTCCCCCCTCCCCCTGGCGCCGGGGGAATGCGCTGAATCGATATGCAAGTAAAATGTACACCTGTAGTAACCATGCGTTTGGGATTTTCAGGGAATATTGGTGTTATGATTTATGATACGGTTTCTCTGTTTTTGTTTCGTGTTGTTTGCATTATGCGTAGGTGAAAATAAATACCTTATGACGGGTCGCCGTGAGTAAAATAACTACTTTATCGGATTCTGGGAATTCATCCTCGTTACTGACCGATTTTTGCATTAGTCTTGTCACCAAAAATAAGCAGTAATAATGTTTGGTTCCTGATTTAAATAGTTGCCAGTACTACATTGATTTATTTTTAATTTTGCTCAAGAAATTAATTCACATTCAAGCTGTAGTTTCTAGAAATAATTTATCGTCCACTACCGCAGATACAGGCATATCTCATGATTAGGTTCTCATTTACAAAATAAATTTTAATAAACAATAATTTATCAAGAATTACTTTCATCTCCATATTTTGACCCTTTCACCACCCCATCTCAATCCGACCCACCTCCAGACCTCATGGTCACCGCACACACCCTCAGTCAGGTGAGTCACTGTCGTTATCTGTTTGAGCGTGTGGGTGTACGCGTGTGTGTGCGTGCGAGACTGAACGGCGTCTGTCATTGTAGGAAGAGCGAGGTGAATTGGCGTACGGAGGTAGTTATTAAAGGTTTTAATTGCAACTGCTGGTCAATGTTGGTTTATTGACAGGTTTATTTTTTTTTGTTGCACGTTCAGCTTGTGATGTCATTGTGTTACTGGAGACTGCAAATTTGATCAATGTTTGGGCGCTATATTTTGTTAGGTATATCGGTTTGTCTTTCGCAGACACTGAATGCGTGCTTGTCAGATTCCTTTTTGTTTTTATTTGGAATATGACTGATAGATGGCGTGAGGTTTTCTATCGACGTGGTAACATTTTCGGCAGACTTTACTCTTGAGTTGCGTAGATTTCCACGCCGTGGCTGAAGCCATTAGGGTCCAGTGAACACGGTAGAAGCTGCTTAATTCTGTTAGAAGTTACAACCAGCTATAGAATCGGATGGATACAAAAACGAACTCAGTGGTACGGTTTTTCACAATGTAACAGCCACTACTGATTCGTTATTATAATTTGTTTGATAGCTATTTTCGAGTAAATTTTATACCAATACAAAACACTCCCACTATCCATCGGCAGTTAGGTGTTGTTTTTAATATTTCACTGCGCGTTCTAGAGACACGCGCGTCTCGGGGGAGCATACACAATCATACACCAACATACACAAACATCCACAACATACAGAGCACATAGGCACTAACAAGATAAACTTTGCATACGTATTGTGTAGACACACCTTTATTTAGCCGAGATATGTATGTTAGGGTGCATTTTAGGGTTAATATTGAAGAGATATTATTATCTTTATGAATTTTATCTTTAAGGGTAAATAGGACATGTGGGATCAATGTTGTGCGCGCCTGCGCTATTTGGGAGTTCTGTATATCTATATTTTTGTAGTCAGTGCAACTGGGTGAGACCATGGGAGGCTCTCGTTTGAATCTTTATTTTATTTTTTTATATATGGAGGGTTTAGTCATAAACTGACTATGCCACCCTCATCGGTACAAACAATTATTCCTCATAATCTAAATCCTATTTTTGCTATCTTATACAAGCGTCTTGCATCTTGATGCAGAAAGCAGTAGCACGCATATTTTTTGTTGGCAATCCAATTGAGATATGGCTCTCGTTAGGTAGTTGGCTTAAGCGCTTGATAAAAAAAACAAGACCATGTGCGGTTAGAGTTTGTTTCTCCAGAGCCATGACTAGTGATTAGCTTTGAGTCAGTTCTCGATGGGTAGAAGCTCTCTTTTTTGAGAACGTAAAGATAATTTTATTTTGCAAATATTGGTATAAAGGATAACAAAAATTTTAACAAGTTCAGCAATATTTTACCATGTAGACATGTAAAAGATACACAAAAATACACTAACTTAAAAATATTTTTCATTTAGGAACTCACTTATAATATAATAGGTCTTTACCTATGAAATTGCCGTTTTGTATGAAAAAATTTAAACGAATTTTTTTCATGAATTTTTTATTTGTATTAATCGAAGTAATCACCCATGCAATCAATGCATCTTTGCCATCGCAGTGGTAGTTTATTGATGCCCTTCTTAAAGAAATCAGCTGGACGGGAGGCAACAAATTCTTCAAAGGCATTTTGTACTGCCTCTCGGGTATTAAATTTTTTTCCCGCCAAGAAGTTATCCAAATTCTGGAAAAAGTAGTAGTCTGTAGGCGCAAGGTCTGGTGAGTAGGGCGGATGACGGAGAGCTTCCAACCCCAGTTCTTGCAACTTGGAGACCGTCTGCTGTGCAGTATGAGGTCGCGCGTTGTCGTGCAGGAGCAGCGGAGACGAGCGATTGACCAATGCTGGTTGGAGATGCGCCAGCTTCTCCATCATTGTGTTCAGTTCTTCACAGTACACATCTGCAGTAATGCTCACCCCGTTTGGTAAGAAGCTGTGATGAATCACACCGGCGCTAGACCACCAAACAGTGACCATCACTTTTCTAGGGGTAAGTTTTCGTTTAGGGCATTGTTTAGGTGCTGAACCAGGATCCAACCAACTTGCTGAGCGCTTACGGTTATCAAACAGAATCCATTTTTCATCGCAGGTAACAATGCGGTTCAAAATTCCTTCATTTGTGTGTCTGTTGAGCAGTGCAAGGCACGTCTCGACGCGTACTTCGCGCTGGCGATCATTGAGTTCGTGGGGCACCCATTTGTCAAGCTTTTTTACCTTGCCAATTTGACGCAAATGGACCAATATTGTTTTGACGCTAACGTCGAAAGCTGCTGCTAATTCAGCCGTAGATTGTGTATCATCAGCTTCCACAATCGCCTTTAATTCGTCATTGTCGACCAAAGTCTTCGGACGACCGCGAGGTTCATTTTTCAGGTCGAAATTTCCAGAACGGAAGCGAGCAAACCAATAACAGGTGGTGCGTTGGTTTGTAGTGTTAGCTCCGTAAACGTCGTTGATGTTGCGTGCCGCTTGTGCCGCGTTGCTGCCACGACGGTACTCATATTCCATAATTACTCGAATTTTTAACGTATCCATGATGACGAAAAAGATTGAAATGCGATGAAAATGTAACACTAATCAATAAAGAAATGACTACTTTTAGAAAAAAAAACCCATGTTCTTAAAATAAAATTAATTTGAAATTAGAATTCTTAGCCAAACAAAAATTATTTTGATTTGAAATGGCCAGTACTGCAGAACGGCAATTTCATAGGTAAAGACCTAATAATAACCCTTTACCACTAAAAAATAACCGTATTTCATAATACCAATGCCCGGAAAATGGCAATAGACACACCCCTTCTATAGCTAGTAAAACGAAAGTAACATAACATAACATCACGCCTGTATTCCCCGAAGGGTTAGGCAGAGGTGTACCTATAGTACACCCACATTTCGCCAGTTATGTTTAAGTCCCATGTAATAGGGGGCGAGCCTATTGTCACCAACCGGGCACAAATCCAGACTCCGAGTTGAAGGTGAATGAATATAATATAATATAAATAATATAATCTAATATACCTCTGTCACCACCTTTAGCCAAAAAGGCGTGATGCTATGTATAATAATAATCATTTATTTCAGGTAATTATTCCCATAGCACTACAAATTACATAGAAATATATATAAGGATATATTATACATTAAAACATTACTCATTCAAATCATTGTATGTATATATGTGTTATACATGTATGTATATAACATTTTCCTATAAAATACTAGCTTTACAAAAAATAAAAAACAGTTACTACCTAGTCTAAAAAAAGAAAAGAAATCAATCAATGTGAAATCGTTTTCTTTAATCAATTAGTTAAACATTTCCCCGGCAGCTGGTCTATTACAACGATTTCCACGTAGATCTAGTAAAAACAGCAGGCAGTCGCATATCAATGGCGACGTAACTTCATCTCGACACATTCCCATGCAAAACTGAACTGAATCATGTGGGAACATGGAGAAGTAATCAGTGGAGTGCTAGGGTGGTCAACGGCGTAATAAGTGCTGTGTACCGACGCCGATGTGGAAGTACAGACAGCCCTTAGGCCTGCATTCCTCCTGCGCTGATGTCGGTCGCGTACGTCGCCGTCGGTCGCTCGTACGAATATACATTGTTTTCGATATAGCACCACACTGCGACGCTGACGTCAGCGGAGCGTACGGTGCTACGACTAGTACGCGACCGACATCAGCGTAGGAAGAATTCAGGCCTTAAAACACACACACACACGCGCGACAGCCCCACGCAAAGGCGCCGCCCGTCACGCTGCACGCGGTGCCTTTATGTCACGCTGTCGCGTCGCGCCAGTGTGCACGGGCTTTAACAGTCATGTAAGAACGTAGGACTTTTGCATCGTGTAAAATATACGTTTATATAGTTTGAGTATCTATCCGATGTCATTTGTCGTGACAAACCGCTAAATATGTGTTGCAGTTGCTAATTGATAAATATTTGTGACATAAAGTACCCTTTCCCTAACCCAACATGTCATAATGATTATGGCAATTATTAAACGATTGCTACAGCTTCGCGGACGATGCTAA
The DNA here is from genome assembly GCA_916610205.1 of Griposia aprilina. Classification (NCBI taxonomy): domain Eukaryota; kingdom Metazoa; phylum Arthropoda; class Insecta; order Lepidoptera; family Noctuidae; genus Griposia; species Griposia aprilina. The sequence continues at coordinate 12,688,560 of OU744304.1, read as the reverse complement.
TATAAAAAAAAAACAATTAAGTGACAGAAATTATACATAAAAACCGGTACGACCGTTACTGTATAAATTCTATTCGATAAACAAAGACGCGTCGTACTCCATTTACTGAGTTATCCATGCACAGAACTGTGTTTACGTAACTTTTGCATAATTGACGCTTCTGCGCACTAGTAGTGTTGCGTTACTGAGAAATGCAGCATAAACTACAGATTTTTATTGAATTTACCTCCAGTTAGGCTGGAATTTACACAAAGGCTTATTAAAATCGTATATAAAATAATGAAATGAATGAACTATGACCGTAAACCAGACAAAAGGAGTATGTAAGGATCGTAGCAGGTGGCGTTCTGTAGTTTCTGCCTACCCTCATGGGAAGAAGGCGTGAGTTTATGTTTGTATGAATAAAACAAAGTTTTTGGAACGAAGTTCCTTATCGCACATTATACTCTGCACACCATGGCGAATGTGTCGTGACGGTCAAAATATTACGCTTTTTACAGTTTCAACTCAACTCAAAGCATTTCTTTCAAATAAACCAATTACAGGCACATTTGAATTGTCAAGGGGTCGGTCAGTTAGAAAGATGAAGCTAGTTGCCCATTCCAAAGCGTATTAGGTAGGTCCTATGGAGAAGAATGGACAAGAAACTCCATGGACACTCTTTTAAATCAAAATATGGTTACAAAATATTGGTTACATCGTTCATGTTGAAATTATACATATGAGAACGATGCAGAACGTTAAAAGCGTCCGCGCGTCCATATTAAGAAGATAAAAACAATTCAAATATTAAATTAAACTAAAATAAGCCGTGGCAGGTAAGAAATGACCAGTCCCTACTGACAGCGCCCGTTCACGGTCTAGTTCTAATTCGCCAACTGTGCAAGCGATAGGAACTCCGTTCCAATGACATCTCTGGATTTTTTTCCAACTAGAGGTGAAAACGGCTCTCCCCTTTTGAAATATTTTTTTGGGATAAAAAAGGACCCCTTGTTATTCAGTGCAAATAAAAAGACAATTTGCCTATTTCCAGTGAACGCGCAACTATTTTATTTTTATAAGAATAACGTAATACTTAGTTGCAAATTGTTTAGCTTATTAAAATATATGAATTAAATATTCGAACAATGTTTATTAGAGAAATATTTAAATGTAACATTAATGGGAAGTAGAGCGGTAACATGAAGACGTCATAAATTAAGGCGCATTTATACGACTTTTGATGATTTCAAATTGAACATCACGTCTAAACGAATAGTCTTATTTATTTGAGAAAAATATATAATAAACTAGACTATTTTCTTCGTAATTTGATATGTGAATATTTGAAATTATATTTTTATAACATAGTGTAATTAATTTGTAAAGTAATGTCTAACGCGAAAACAAAAACGATAATCACGCAAAAACTATCGGGCATATTTTCATGAAATCTGCACCAAGACAATTTAATTAATCAAATTTTTGTATAAGGCTTTATTTGTATTGTGTTTGATAAATCAAGGAGGGTTGTTTTTGCGAATAAACTTGATGCGCGTTGAAGCGGGAGCTCTTGCGGGCGACGACGGGCGGCAGTGCATCGCTGACCAATGTCCGGGTAGACGCTAACGCTCTGTGCAATTTTATTCGCTTAAAAATTTCGCATGCTCCGCCCACTCGTTCAAGGTCGCTGGCACTTATTGCCGCCTTAAGTAAATTCTTATATTTTATACCACACACATGATGTTATCAAATAATTCAGAACAATATTATATTACAAACCGTGTGCCGGATGGTATTTCCCATCCCATCGGTAAAAATGACTAACTTCCATACAAACTTTCACCCTATTTAAACCCTTTAGGGGATGAATTTTTGAACATCCTTCCTTAGTGCTCACTTTCGTTATACAGCGTGTACCGATACCTATACCGGTACCCATACACTTGGGTCGAGTAGGTATTAAAGTTTTATATGGGATAGCTCAGTGTTTCCCAAACATTGTTCTGCCATGGCCCGGTAATTTTCACACTGTCCCTTCGTGACCCACTTAATACTTTTAAACCCAAGCTGGTTCCATTAGGTAAAATAATACACATTTATTAATAGGAATATTTACGATGCGTCGATCAATAGCAGGTATTATTTTAAAAACCAGACGGGAATGTTGCGACCCGGTATTTTATTTTGATGGCCCGGTACCGGGTCGCGACCCGGCTAATGGGAAACGCTGGGATAGCTGATTATTTTTCCGCGAATACAATGTTGGTCCCATGGAGAATGTTGTTCAGTTTGATGGCCTGTAGCACACCCTTAAATAAGACCACACCTTTCAGATACACGTTGTTTATGGAACCCTTGAGAAAAATATCATGCTTCTAGACCTAGTAGTAAAGGCTGTGCGTTGTCTGTAAGTGAAAGAATTTAAGATTTTTATTGAGTAGAATATCCGACACAAACATTAGCTTCTTTATTGAGTAGAATGTCCGACACAAACATTAGCTTCTTTATTGAGTAGAATGTCCGACACAAACATTAGCTTCTTTGTTGAGTAAAATATCCGACAAAGCATTAGCTTCTTTATTGATTAGAATATCCGACACAAGCATTAGCTTCTTTATTAAGTAGAATACCCGACACAAACATTAGCTTCTTTATTGAGTAGAATATCCGACACAAACATTAGCTTCTTTATTGCGTAGAATGTTCGACACAAACATTAGCTTCTTTATTGATTAGAATATCCGACACTAACATTAACTTCTTTATTGAGTAGAATATCCGACACAAACATTAGCATCTTTATTGAGTAGAATATCCGACACAAACATTAGCTTCTTTATTGAGTACAATATCTGACATGAACATTAGCTTCTAGCATTTAAATAGTCACCACCGGGATAATTGCGTAACACACTACCAGTAGGAATGGCTTTCATTTTGACAGTTCAACAACATTCATTGCGTTGTTTACGTTGTTGAGCAGACAATTTTTTCGAACATATGAAGCAATGGATTAGCAATAGGCTTCAAAACGATTCAGATTGTGATTGATAGTATGTTACGCAGTTAGAGTGCTGGACGGTTATTAAACCACGACTACCACCTCTTGCTAAATCAAAATAATATCTATCATCTGAAATTGAATAGAATAGAATAGAATACTCTTTATTGAACCCTCTCCTTACTCTTTTTTTTATTTCTTGAACCTCTTCAAATAACGTCAGAATATTTGACGTATACTGTCGAAAAAAAAAACAATTAACAACATTACTAGGTGCGGTAAAACTGAACCACAGACACGCCTCTGCGATGAAAAACATCTATTCGCCCCATCTCCAGGGAAATATACAGAAAACGTCGTTTTATACACACTCAACGTTTTGTGCATGCTCGTAATTCGTTTTAAAAAGTTTGATGTCTATTAATTTGTACACAAAGCTACACGTGACGTTTTGTTATGGTATTGTAATAAAAGAAAAATAGAAGGCAGGGTTTAAGAAGAAGAAAAACTTACTTGTTAAACGGGGTGAATAGGAACGGCAGGGGTAAATCGTAACGAAACTTTAAAAGGGATTTTAACATTGAAATATTATAGTCTGTCGCCAAAAAGGACTCTAACGTGTATACTGTATTATAATTAACGATTACGTGTCCCCGTTGGCAACAAATTATATTATTTAAATGTTAAAATTCCTTTTAAAGTTTCGTTACGATTCACCCCTGCCGTTCCTATTCGCCCCGTTTTACCGGTACTTATTTCGGTGACACACTTACTTACTAAGTACATATTTTTTTGAATTTTAATTAGGTGTAATCCCAATTTCAGCAATTTTCAAAATTCGTTCTACGAGTAGATGATAATGGTACAGTCGCCAGCAGGTCAAACTACACGAAACTGTCAAATTTCTCCAAATGATTGTTGATAGTTAAGTTCAAAATCGAATGAGAAAATCAGACAGTTGTGGTAACCTGATGTGCTGGCGACTGTACTTATCTTTAAGAATTTATAATCCTAACTTTGTTAAATATATACATAAACTAGCGACCCGCCCCTGCTTCGCACGGGTGCCATATAGATACTAATGTGGTGTCAGTGTAGAGTGATTAATAATATTATGTTACTAAATATTTAAATAAAGGATTAACATATTGGATTGATTAAAAACACGCGCCGCGCCCGCCGCGCCGCTATGGAAAATATAGGTCGGTATCGGATCAAAAATCTGTAACTTCATGAATTTTTGTTGTATCGTGATGAAATTTGGCACAAATATGCAGCAAGGTTCGGAGATTCGAACGATGTGTAGTTTATAGGGTTTTCTTGTATATCTATGTATGTTTTTTTGCATAGAATGAAAAAAATGGGAAAAAATCACGAAAAAAATAGTTAAAAATTTATTTCAAGTGGAATACAAGTTTATAATGACTAAAAAGATTAAACCATGGTTAATTACAACAAGCAAAGTAAACAAAATATATATATATGAAAAAAAAATACTAAATTAAAATCATATTACTAATAGGTACATCCTATACTCTGGCTTCAGGAAATGATGTAGCTAGGTACAAATATAAGTAATAACTAAATATAAATATTATTTTTAACTTATACCACTTCAGGATCAGGGTCAGTAAATGTGGGTTCACTTTCAGGTGCCACGTTTAAAAGACTTAGTGCCTCTTCTTCAAGTTCTTTCACATTTCTTACGTACGGTTTTCTCAAACTTGTTATATATGGATCTGACGTGTATAAAAGCGTTTTAAAGACATCTTCATTTGTAGCAGATCGGGAACATTTTCTGGCATGATGAAGTCGTATGTTTCTGTAGTCTTTGTTGCGAGACTCTTGTGCGTCTTCCGATAGCTGTCCAATAGGAAGCACCGCAAAATGTTTGATAACGTTTTGCCCGTGTATGAGTATTTTATACAAGAGTATAATACAAGCAAATACTTGCAGAAGAGTCAGAAACAATTTCAGATGCCAATTTGTTCATCACTTCATTAGTCCCCATCAGATTAGTTGATGTGCAATCGGGATCCGTTGTTTGGCAAAATCCGGTACCTTCATCTGTCCGTTTTTGCAGACCCATTTCTATTGAGTTTTGTAAGGAAACTCCAGAAAAAACCAAGGCAGTTGTTGATGATATTAAAAAACAAATTAGGGCTGCACAAGCATCACTTATAAACAAAGATGGTGTTGTAGTAAATGTGAAGCATGAACTATTTCTAACGATGATCGATGGAAAGGTGGCTCAGGTCCTTACAGATACTCCATCTGGTTCCACATGCACGATATGTGGGGCTACTCCACGGCTAATGAATGACCTATCGAAAGTAACTGCCAGACCCGAAAACGAAAACGCCTACCAATACGGATTGTCCACCTTACACGCCTGGATTCGCTGCATGGAAATGATATTGCATATTTCCTATAATCTTTCGTTTAAGACTTGGTCTGCTTCAACTGAGGAAAATAAGAGATTAAAAAAAGAAAAGAAAGAAGTTGTTCAAAAACGTTTCAGGGAGGAGTTGGGATTAATCGTCGACAAACCTCGGCAAGTTAGCGGGAATACGAACGATGGCAATACCGCACGAAGATTCTTCTATAATAGCACTTGCTCATCGGAAATAACAGGTGTAGATGAGGCATTGATTAAACGCCTATACATTATCTTGCAAGTTCTTTCTTCTGGAATGATGATCGACCCTGAAAAATTTGGGGAATATGCAATAGAAACTGCAAGAATCTATGTAAGTAATTACGATTGGTATTATATGCCATCCTCCGTTCATAAAATACTCATACACGGGCAAAACGTTATCAAACATTTTGCGGTGCTTCCTATTGGACAGCTATCGGAAGACGCACAAGAGTCTCGCAACAAAGACTACAGAAACATACGACTTCATCATGCCAGAAAATGTTCCCGATCTGCTACAAATGAAGATGTCTTTAAAACGCTTTTATACACGTCAGATCCATATATAACAAGTTTGAGAAAACCGTACGTAAGAAATGTGAAAGAACTTGAAGAAGAGGCACTAAGTCTTTTAAACGTGGCACCTGAAAGTGAACCCACATTTACTGACCCTGATCCTGAAGTGGTATAAGTTAAAAATAATATTTATATTTAGTTATTACTTATATTTGTACCTAGCTACATCATTTCCTGAAGCCAGAGTATAGGATGTACCTATTAGTAATATGATTTTAATTTAGTATTTTTTTTTCATATATATATATTTTGTTTACTTTGCTTGTTGTAATTAACCATGGTTTAATCTTTTTAGTCATTATAAACTTGTATTCCACTTGAAATAAATTTTTAACTATTTTTTTCGTGATTTTTTCCCATTTTTTTCATTCTATGCAAAAAAACATACATAGATATACAAGAAAACCCTATAAACTACACATCGTTCGAATCTCCGAACCTTGCTGCATATTTGTGCCAAATTTCATCACGATACAACAAAAATTCATGAAGTTACAGATTTTTGATCCGATACCGACCTATATTTTCCATAGTGCGCCGGTCCGGCCTCTTCCACCCGGAACGGACATACGGCCTAACGGCCGCTCTTTCCCCGCATTTTAAATGTCTGATATCTTCTAAGATATTCATTTTAATGATATGCTGTAAAGAGCAATTTTGTGCTACATTAAATTCAAAACGTATCTAACGTATTTAATTGGATAAAGAATAATATTGTATTGCTTAAAATCGCTTCGTAAATAAGCCATTATTTCTCGTAAATAGTAAAGGATAAAAAATGGTTATTGTGGGTTATCCCTAAGAGATAGACATATACCATCCGAGACTTTTTTGTAGATCTTTTTAAGGTATACAATACTGTAGTACATTATTTTGATCTATCTCGTAGGGTTCAGCCAGCATTTGCAATGTAAGCGCAAAAAAAATGTGTTTATTTACGACATTACATTAGAAACCTCTGAAATTATCAGTGTTCCTCTACTATATTATGCATGTATTATACATATAAAACATCCTCTTGAATTGCTCTATCTATTAAAAAAAACCGCATGAAAATCCGTTGCGGTGTCTTAAAGATCTAAGCATACATAATATGGACAGACAGACAGCGGGAAGTGACTTTGTTTTATACTATGTAGTGATTTAACTTAATAGTCCAATAAAAATAGAACTGTTTAAAGTTCGGCACCAAAAAACATATTTTTTAAATAAATAAGTACAGTTTTCTTTAACCCTTAAAATGTTCGTGGGGGTAATTTCGTCTGTTCAAAGCCGCCGCGCCGGCTGTACAGCCTTGAATTTACTCCACGCTGCGCTTCGTAATGACGAGTTATTTGTAACAATTAGAACAAAATATTGTACTGTTTTTGTATTGTTTTTTTTGTTGGGATGTTTTGTTTATGGACAAAGCTTAAACGCTTTGAACATTATCTCACCTGCACCCTTATTGCATAACAGACTATCAAACACAATCTGAATCTTTTTGAATTATGCTAATCAATTGCTTCATAAATAATATGTTCGAAAAATTTGCCTGCTCAAAAACGTAAATAACGCAATGAATGTTGTTAAACTGTCAAAATGAAAGCCATTCGTACTGTTAGTATTACGCAACTACCCCGCTGACATTAAGCGATATTTTACGCTTGCCTAGAAGTAACTTATTCACCCGTGTGACTTAAAAAATACCAGAAGTCCAATGAAAAAAGAAAACGTTCAATATCTTGTCGCAATATCACCTCAACGACAATAATATGTTGTGAAATGTCAAATACTAGTCAAAAATTAAAGTAAATTAGAGGTATTTTTGACAGATGAAGACTGAGATTAGAATGCGGCCTTTCTTAAAAATACGCGAATTGCCCCTCAGTTAATAGCACCGGGTTATAGAAAACGCATACGCAGGAGTTTCATAGAAATCATCAAGAGACACTTTCAAGTGCGATGGAATTATTTACTTAAATTAATTAAAAATAACACATAATATTATTAAATCGAAGTCAAGTTTTTGAAAGAAAATGGCAACTTTCATTAAATGTAATAGTAAAATTAATGTCTCAATGAAATGTGTGTATGTGTGAATGAGTGTGATGTGTGCATGTGTGAATGTGTGTGATGTGTGTATGTGTGTGTGTGTGTATGTATGTACGAGTATGTGTTGTGTGTGAGGGTGTGAGGATGTGTGTGTATGTGTGTGTGTGTGTGTGAAAGGGTGTGTGTGTGTGTGTGTGTGTGTGATGTGTGCATGTATCAGAAAGGTGTAGTCATATTTAAGGGTGTGCTACAAACCATCAAACTAAACAACTTTGTCCGTGGGACCGACATTGTAATCGCGAAAGAATTATCAACTGTCCCATCCAAAACTTCAATAACTACGTACTCGACCTGAATGTATGGGACGGCTAATTATTTTTTGACCACACCTTTCTGATACACGCTGTATATTGTTTTGACTGTTGCTGTTCAGTGACTATGAGTAACGCAAAAACACAGTATCTATATAAGTAATGACGCATACAAATGCCTAATGCATCTACTGGTCACCTGCAGGCTTAGCACAAGCACCGTCTTGTCGACGGAAGAATAGACAAAAATGACGTTTCTTGAAGACAGTACGGCGGCAGCAAAGTAGAAAGAGTCAACTGCACTTTTTACGAAATTCACGTTTATTCACGTTTTTCTTTTATGGTGTGTCCTATCGCAAAAATAATGAAAATTTCGACCCCCTTTACCCTTAAACCCCTAAAATTCAACATGTAGGTAATATTTTTTCACATTTTCCATGCAAAAAGTGAAAACCTCCATTTATATACTTTGTGGCCGTCGAGTAAAAGTTTTCTACTGTCTTTAGCAGGGCAATTAAAAAATAAAATTGTCTTCACTACCTTAGGCAACTGTCTTCTGAAATAGTCTACATTAAAAACGACCTAGACAACGATCGGTAGAAACGAAAGACAAAATGACAGATTTTAGAAGGTTTTTTACGTTGCGAGGTCAAAAATGGCGAAATGAAATGTCACTTTGTATGGAAATAGCCATGTCTATTCTTCGAAGAGATAGACAGCGTCATGCTAAGCCCGCTGAGCAATCCAGCTTCCATCTTTGTTGCACGACACTTCAATATTTATATTTTTCAATACACTTCCTCGATATTTTTTCTTTAGTTTTTACAAAAAACGTTTCTTTAGTTTTTACAAAAAAACGTTTCTTTAGTTTTTACAAAAAAAACGTTTCTTTAGTTTTTACAAAAAAACGTTTCTTTAGTTTTTACAAAAAAAGTTTTTTGTGTTTTTCTTGGAAGTCGGATACTTCCAAGAAAAACAAAAAAACGTGAAAATAACTTTAATTTCGGAAGTCGGTGTCTTTGGTTTTGTATTTTCGTTTTTGGCCACCGACTTCCGAAATTAAAGTTATTTTTCACGCTTTTTTGTGTTTTTCTTGGAAGTCGGTTATTTTTTTGTATAAAGGTTTAAAAAAAAACACTTTTTAGTTGTGGTACCTACCCCACACAAGTTCGTATACCACTACTTGATATGTAAATAACAGTGACAGGAAATTATTAACACATCATCAATATAAACTAACTGGAAAAAATACGCGGTATTAAGGATAACTCAAAAACTGCTGGCCAGAACTTTTATATGGGACCACAGTCATGTGAAGCACCAGATTTCAAATAAAAAAGAATCATCCAAATCGGTTCACCTAGAAAAAAGTTCTGAGCTAACACATATAAATAAAATAAAAAATACATACTGTCGAATTGACAAGCTCCTCCTTTTTTGTAGTCTACTACGATTAGGTTCAACATGCAATGTATTTCACACGCGTGCGTTTTTTTATTTACCAACACGTGTGCGGAAATAAAAATTGCCACAGATAACTATACCTTTACTTAGTCCAAATTGGTTCAATGTCTATAGTCGGCGGCTATTGTATTTTTTTTAAATCTCGGCAAAGAAATATGCGTCTTTACGGCGTTATTATTTTTTCAATATTTAAATTATGTTTAAAGAATATCATCAAAAACCATTTATGAACAACTTAACATTTATTTGTGTTCTAAACTCAAAAATATTTTAATTTTCTATTTTTCATATAAGGTTGTTTAACGGCTTTATACCTTTGCCTCTCCTTTAACCTGCGAAGGTAAAGCGCGGGAAAAAAAGCAAAGTAAGTCTTATATAGCTAATGACAATTTTTTTTTTTTTTTTTTAGTGTATTTAAAAACGTCGTTTGACACGTGGACATTTGTAATTGCAGTTCTCGGCTCCATAACACCCTCGCCTACGACTCATGTGTGTATTCCGCCTCGAATACAGTAACAAAATTTCTCGACTTGTATCAAAATGTACTATTTTGATGAGGCTGTATTGGCGACTTGGTAGTAGGAAGCTTAAATTCAGTTTCAGGAATCACATACTTTGCCACCGTAACACCCAGCTTCGCCAACAGCATGAAAAATTTTTTAGTAAAAGAATCTTCTTCGGTTCTTCTAATAAAGTTCATTTTCTTATAATTAAGCAAATTCAATTTCTTTTGGGAGTCCCGGTTGACTTTCTGGAATCGTTTTTGCCCTTTTTTATCATATTCAGGTATCAAAAAGCCAGGTAAAGTCTCTGAACTATCTTCTGCTTTGGATCGTTGCGCTTCTTTAGCATCTGGAAATACCTTCGATAAAATTCGATTTAACGTGCCATCGTCGATTTTCACTTGTTTCACAGAATATTCGTTTATTACTAATTTAGCTGGCACTATGGTCGGTAGCAGTAGAAGTAAATATACAAACATTTTCAATTCTTTGCGTGAATTCGATCTGTTGAAATCTAATAGAGATATCAAATGATATCAAATGTGGCGTGAAAAGTAATCAGGTTTTATTGCTTGCTAAGTTTTCAACGCTTCTTCACTTGCCGTTTCAAAAATCTGATTACAAACCCATTTTTTTTTGTAATTTATCGCTTTTCTAAAAAAAATGTATGCTTGATGAAGTGTGTAACATTATACGTAATATCCTTTCTTCCTACCTTCTAAAAGAATAAAAGCTGCTGTTAAATGAAGGTATAAAGGTATGAGGAACAAGGTGTAAAGCTCACTCATACTCTATGGAAAAGGGAGGATCCTCCGACCAGACGGGTGTTGTGTCTGGTGGGCTACTGCCCGACGGTTTTTTTTTTTTTTTTTTTTTTCCTATTGGGCAGCTCGTAGTTTTGACCACTAAGGTCCTGGCTACTTAACCGGGCAAACCTGTGGGTGCCTTAAGCTACTAACTTAAAGCCTCCAGCCAGGGGCGAACAATACTTAAATTTAAGTGACCGCACGCTAAGGGCACCCCCTGTGGGGTACGAACCTCGGCTTAGGGCGTCACTGAGGGGAGGGCAGCAAGATGGGACAGGCTGGATCTAAATTATATTATTATTATACTGGGGAATTTAAAGCTACAGGCTCAGCTACGGCGCGGGCTGGCGCGTCGTCGAGCAAGGGTCGGGGGGGGGGACAATTACGTCGGGGGCGTCGCGTAGGACCTCGGCGGCGAGGTCGGAACGATGGCGGTCTGTGTTTGTGCACTGTACTGGTGGCCCTACTGCTCTCCTGGAGGAGGGTTATGGGGTCATCGGGGTCGGTCAGGGCATGCCTTGGACGGCGGGTACGACTAATGCGGGAGGGGGCATATCTGGCAGCCTCGACAACCAGAGGGTTGCGATGTGAGGCCGCGGAGTCGAAGAAGCGCTTGGAAATGCGCTTCATGAACTGACGGATAGTGGGGATTTTAAGGTCGAGATGGAGGATCTCGTTCCGAACGAACCAAGGGGAGCCGGTTGCCCTACGGAGGAACCGGTTTTGGAGGGTCTGCATCCTATGGATGTGATGGGGTTTCGAGTGTGCGAAAACCACACTCGCGTAGGTCATGATGGGACGAATGCACGCTGTGTAAATGCGCAATTTGCACTTGAGTGACAATTTGCTGCGTGCATTCAATAGGAAGTGGAGTCTACCGAGAGCGAAAGCGGCGCGCGAACGCGCCTGCTTTATGTGCTCGCCGAAAGAGAGTCTGTGGTCCAGAGTGACACCCAAGTATTTGGCTCGCTTCTCCCAAGGGATAGGCTTGCCGAACATGGTGATCGGACGGGGGGGGGTGGGGTTGAGTCTCGGTTTCGAAAATAGAACCGCTTGACTCTTATCGGGATTGACTTCGATTCTCCACTTCCTAAACCAGTCACCGAGTTGGTTGACTGTGGTTTGGAGAGTGCGAGATATCGCGTCGGGGCTTACGCCGGTGTAGTAAATGGCCGTATCGTCTGCGAACAGAGCCAACTGAGCCCTTTTACTCTTGGGGATATCGCTGGTGAAAAGCGTGAAAATGAGAGGGGCGAGCACGGAGCCCTGAGGGACTCCAGCGCGAATGGGGCGGGGGGAGGATAGCGCTCCTTCGATGCGGAATCGGAAGGTGCGGTTCGACAAAAAGTCTCGCAGGATGAGCACGAGACGATCTGGCACTTTAAGTTGGTATAGCTTATATAATAAGCCATTGTGCCAGACTTTGTCGAACGCTTTCGCTATATCGAAGAAAACAGCACCCGTCAACGAACCACGTTGGAAGCCAACGCTTATGTGTTCGACGATACGGTGGACCTGTTGGACGCACGAGTGTTGGGTTCGGAAACCGAACTGCTCGTTGGGAATGAGACCTTTCGTCTCGGCATAGTCTCTGAGACGCTTATAAATAAGCCTCTCATAGATTTTGCCTATGACATTGAGGAGACTGATGGGGCGGTAGCTGGAGGGAGCGGATTTAGGCTTGCCCGGCTTGGGAATGCCGATGACAGTGGCCTGTTTCCACGCTTGGGGGAAGATGTTATTGCTCATGGCACCATTGAAGATGGTGGTCATTAGCATGATCAGGTGGGCGGGGAACAGTTGGAACACCTTATTGGTCATTCCATCAGAACCGGGGGCTTTACGGGGCTTAAGGCCCTTTATGAGCTCTTGCACTTCGTCGGGGGTGACGGGAGGCAGAGGGCACTCGGGGTCTTCTACGGGGGGGAGGGAGGCTCTCCTTTCGACTTCGGCGTCGACCTCAGAGAGGTGAGCTTGGTCTACAGGTTGAGAGCTGGGCGAGCATTGGGCCTCAAGACTGTCGGCTAGGCACTCGGCCTTGTCGACATCATCGAAAGCGATGGTATTGTCTGGGCGGATCAAGGGGGGCATAGGGACTACTTCTCGGGATTTGAGTTTCCTCTGAAGCTCCCAGAATGCTAGGTGGGTAGGCTCAAGTTCGCTCAGCAACTCATCCCAGCCCGTTTCCCGATGCTCCGCTACACGTGTCCTTACAGCTCGCTGTAAGTAGCGCATATGGGCTCGGTTCGCGTCGCAGGGAAAGTTGCTGTACGCACGGACAGCCGCGTTCTTCTCAGTCATCAGTTCACGTACATCGTCCGGCAACTTCCAGCGACGGTCGTCCGTCGCTGGAACTTCCCTTGAACAATCGTTCAGGACTGATTGTACGTGTCCAGTGAATGAGTCGATCGCGGCCGTCGTGTCAGCGATAGAGTCGAAGAGGTCGGGGATGGAGTCTAGGTGGGGGGACGTGTTGGATTTCAGGCGTTCGCTTACTTTCCTCCAGTCCGTTACCACTTTGGTGGAGGGGGGTTGGTCGGGGTCAGGGAGGCCTACGCGAGGGGCTAGCTTAAGCACAACTGGTCGGTGGTCAGATGATAGTTCGTGTATCACCTCTATAGAATCCAACCGTAGGTTGATATTCTTTAAAAGTGATACATCGAGCACGTCAGGGGTATGGTCAACCAAGTGAGGGAAGTGAGTGGGAGTCATCGGGGCGATGACATCAAAATTTAGAGGGGTGCAGAGGTCGAACAAGTGTCTCCCTCGGGTAGAGATTCTGGTACTATTCCAGGCGTGATGTTTGGCGTTGAGATCCCCCGCTATGATAACGGAGTCACTCAGGCCGAGGAGTAAGGTCAGGTCGTCAGTCAAGAGTTGGAAGTTCTCTGAATGGCTCGTAGGGGGGAGGTAGACCGATACCAAGGTGATCGGTTGGTGGCCTGTCATGCCTAGTCGGCAAATGGAGACTTCTAGTCGTGAGAGGGGGGGCGGGTCCAAGGGGATGCAGTAGAGGGATTTTCTGTAGTAAATGAGGGTGCCACCCTTGTGACACCGAGTCCTGTCGTTTCGAACAACCCGATAGTTCGCTATCGACGGCGTTCGCGTGTGGGGTTTTAGGAAGGTCTCCTGTACGAGGAGGACATCGATCTGGTGGTCGCGGAGGAAGATACCGATTTCGTCGCGCTGACCTTGGATGCCATTGGCATTGAAATAACCTAGCTTTAGGGATCGGGGTTTTAAACGCGAGAGGATTCCGTTATCCATTAGTGGGATTGGGAGAGTTTACGAATGACTGTAACGCGTGCGTAATGTCCGGGTACGCGTTATATATGCACTGAATGGCATAAAGGTTACCGGCATTTCTGGCGGCAACGATTTCATTGGCCATTTGACGGGCGCGAGGGGTGAGGAAGGCAGTGAATGTGCCTGAGATCACGTTGAACGGATCCATGGGGTTGGGGCCTACAGCCACGGGTGTGGATGAGGAAGGAACGGGCGCGACTGGGGCGGGGGTGGTGGCTTTAGGAGCCGGGGGGTTAGTAGCGAGGGGCGCGGGTGCGCGCGCGGGCGCGGGCGCGGGTGCGGGCGCGGCCGCGAGCGCGTGTGCGCGAATGCGGGGGTCCATCTGATGAGCGATGAGGGGCGGAGGGGGGGGTTGGTTGCGTACCAGGGGCGGGAAGGCCTGTTGGTGCTGGGATAAATTCCAAGCGTTGGGTCTCTGGGGACTCAGACGCTCGGGAAGTTGAGTGGAGGGGGCTTCCCTTCCCTGACGAGCGTCCGTACGCTTCGCCAGTTTGGGATTCGTTGCCTTAGGGGCTTTGGGGCAGCCACGGTAGTTGGCTGGATGCCCGGAGAGGCCACACAGCACACAGCTGGGTGGTTCCGTGCATAGGGTACGGTCCTTTGGGCGGGAGCACTCGGAAGTGCCATGCCCACCCAGGCACTTGACGCACCTGGGTGTGGCATGGCAATTCTTTTGGGAGTGACCGTATAGTTGGCAGCGGTGACACTGGCCAACTATTCCAGTCTTGCGGGGCTTCTGGATATCGAATCCAGTGAGATGACAAAGGGACTTGATCTTGAAGATCGGGTGGTGTCCTTCGACGGGGGGGCATACAACAAGGACCATGTTGTATGGCTCGCCGCCTCGGGCACGGTGCATGCGGTGCACCTCGGCTACAGGGATGCCTTGTGAGACAAGGTCTTCCTTAAGATCGGAGGTAGCGATCTCCTTTGGGATCCTATTGATGACTACGCGGGTCTGACGGTCCTCGGGGAGGGAGTACGTGTGAAAAGACACACCACGTGCTCTGAGGAGCTTAGTAAGTTCCCTATAATCGTTAGATTTAGGGACTTGGACTTTGATGCCCTGCTCGGTTGAACGGGCACTGGTGAAGCCGATCCTGAGATCGACGCACCATTTGGACACTTCAGTCCATTTAGCTTTGTCTTGGATGAAGACAGGGGGGGGGGGGGGGGGGCTGTTTGGGGTTGCTTTCAAGTAAAGCATTGAGAGCCGGGGGGGGGCTTAACGCGGGGGGGGGGGCCGGTCGTGATGGCGACGACGGGGGTCGGAGTCGCAAGGGTGGGCGGGGGAGTGACCGATTGGTCCCTAAGTTTATTTGCCTGCGAAGAGGCGAAGTTCTTTTTCCTCTTGGAGGAAGAGGTGACGGTCTGGAAACCGTCATCCTCGGAGGAGGAGTTCGTCAGGGTTTCCGAGCCTGAAGAGTACGGGGAGACGGGGCGTCTAGTTGTTGTCCGATGGTCGGTTTCCATCGGTACGGCGGGGAGGGGGGCGGTTTGCACCGGGGGGGGGGCCTCTAGTGCATCGCTAAAGTTAGCGATAGCGGCAGAGTTGTCGGAAGGACAGGGGGTGGGGGGCTGCAAAGCAGCGAACTTAGCGCCATATTTGGCGATGAACTCAGGGTCCTTGAAGAGGACCTCCTTGAAAAATGCTAATATTAAGGCATCCCCCATGTTGGGGGTGCGGGGCTACTACTTGGGGGGGATGGTGGAATATAGGATTCCGGCCTAAAAATTCCCTATGCCTAACTCCCCGGGTGGGTGTTCCCGGGGATGAGTTACCCTCCCTGTCGGGTATAGACAGGGAGGTGAGTACCTATGGTGAGCCTTAAGCTTGTAAACCCGTCGCCAGTCTTATTGTGCGAACGGGGCCCTGACAGTCTAGCGCGAAGGGTGTAGACACACCCTAGAGACACTAGGTGAGTAGCTGGGGAAGGAAAACTGTCACCAGAGCCGACTAGGAGATCCCCCAAGGCCGGTTAGCTCTGGGACCCGTCCAACTGACTGCCTCACCCTGAAAGGGTTCGGCGGGTGTGTTGGGACAACACCCCACTCGGATCGTTAACACCGCTAGGTATCCACCGAGGACCACGAAACTGTGGTTTTGCCCAGAAGGGGCCTAGTGAAGCTACTCACACAAACGCGCAGTTAAAGAAATATCACTTGCCTTGAAAAAGGCAGTTTTTAATTGATCACTTGATACGACCAATTAATTAAATAAATTTAATTAATTGTTCGACGATCGGATGCGGCCGGGGCGGCAGCGGGGGCGCTACGAGGTTCGCAGCGAGAAGAATTAAACTTCGACAAAAATCGAAAACGGGAGAGCGCAAGCACACAACCGTTCGCGACCGATGCCGAGAGTCTAATGGCCGGACGGTTGATGTCGGGACGTTATATATATGCTAGTCGCGCGGTAAACTCTGCTTGCGCGATGCAGGATTTGCGTCACGTCTGTATGACGTGTAGCTCGCATGTGGTGATGTTGATACCGCTACAAAGGCATGGCTACTAATTTCTTCAGACATATCATGGATGGCTATAAGAGTTGAGGAAGTCTAAAGAAACGATGGATGGACTCTGTAAAAGATGATACGGCTATTAAGGGGGTGACTACCGTGATGACAAGAAAGAAATCGAATCGAATCGAATCGTTTCCTTGGGAATGGAAGAAGCACACCCACTAGAACCACTGAACCCAAATACATTGGAATAAGGGGAGGAGAATGATAATTTGTAGGTTGTTTCTCTGATGGTAAGTTACTATACTTTTTGTTCTACTGTTATTGGTATAACTATACTATATATAATTTCATCCAACAATTCAGTCTATCAATTCGTAATTAATCGTATATTTATGCCAGCTACTTATGATCTAGAGCACAACCGTGAAATGGCAGCTCGAACGCAATCACTGTTACACAAACTAGGCTCAGTTCTTTGATAGCAGAGGTACCTACTCGTTTTTATAGTCTAATTTTGGTTTATTTTAATTTTAAAACTTTAATAGAATTTATTTTTTTCTTTATAGAAAATATGAACCCATGCAATAGAAGGTACAATGTATTAAAACACCGTACATCAGTGAAATCAACGTTTATCAACTACAACAAGCTTAGGTATATGAATACCAAAGACATTTTTCTAGGACGCTCACAGAAAAAGCGCGGTAACAAATCTACTGTCACAAACGTCAATGTCATCCTGATGGATGCGTTCCAGACGCTACATCAATGATTAGTAAACTATCGTTCATAAACACAACTGATTGTACAAAATCCACGACAATAATTAAACAAAAACAAAATATCCACATCAACCCTATTTTTCTGAATTACCAAGATGTATACATACAGTTAATAATAACAAACTACCTTTTGTGCAATACAGCTCATTGTAACCATAAAGAATAAGGCGTCAGTTACCCCATTCATCGTCTTCCGTTACACCTCTAATCCCAACCCTTTCAATACACCCAGACCCTAAGGGTCAAGACTCGTTAATTTCAAGGGTCACCTCTATTGTCAATCTTGACCAATCCCTGTTTTTTTATTACGTACAACTTGGTCCGAAATTGGTCCAGATGACCTCTGATCGCATTTCTGTGTTATTTGAGAAGGGTCAATAGGATTTGAATGAGTGGTCAGTCAGTTCAAAGAGTGGGGTATGTTTGACCCTACCTACGTGGGGTTGGGAGGGTTAAGATTTCTTACCTTTTCGTCTTATTATCGAATAAGATTATATTAAAATAAGCACATGTTTTTTTCCTCTTTATGATCAATTATGTTATACGTTTGGAACAAAAATTGTTTTAAATAATATCATATTATGGAGAGAAATTATTTATCAATTTACCATACTTAATTTAATAGTAAAAATCACATCATGTGGTGTATGTACGAGTAGGTAGGTGTTTGGTTAGGGTTCCGTGACCAAAGAGTGTCAACGGAACCCTATTACTAAACCTCCGCTGTCCGTCCGTCTGTCTATTAGCAGGTTGTATCTTATGAACCGTTATAGGTAGAAAGTTGAAATTTTCATAGAGTATATATTTCTATTGCCGCTATAACATCAAATTAAATTAAAGGGGGTCTCCATACAAGGAACGTGTCTTTTTCGGTGTTTTTTTCCTTGTGGTACGGAACCCTTCGTGTGCAAGTCCGACTCGCACTTGGTCGGTTTTTCAAATAAAGTACGAAAACAAAAACCCAGTTTTTAATAGATAAAACGCAAATTTACTTAAACTGCACTATTAGATTTAACAATTATCGTAAAAAAATATTATCGTGGTAAAATGACCAACCGTGCAACTGCAGCTGAATGTCACGAAAAATAAAATAAGTCAAATGGATGCCAGCAACATTTCCTTAAATGGTATCCAACATAATGCAATTATAAATAAAATGTATTTCTGCAAATGGGTTAAAAAACACTTTGACCCGTCAAAAACAACTTATGTTTTAAAACTAGATGAGTTCGGTGTTTCCTGTATTACTACTCTGAAAACAAAGACCGAAACAAACGCAGAAACCAAAAAACATGCACTTTGGAAAATAAGTTATTACAACTTAAGTTTTTCCAACGAGCATGTTTTTTTTCATGCACCACTTGCCATCTACATTAGGGTAGAATGGATGTGAAATTGAAGATTATAGTATAAAATGGGTGATTCATTTATAGGTACTTTTTACAAAAGTCAAAATTAAATAAATATATCAATTTTATCGGGTTATCTTTATTATTATACAAAAGTACCATTCTTGAAATTAATTTTTTATAGATTATTTTTTCTAATGTTGGCCGTAACTGCTGTTAACTTGGTCCATTCTGAAATTGGTTGGGTTGGGTTCTTGATTAAATCTCCATGATAACTGACGATTTGCTGCCTGAAATTGATTCTCGTGATCTTAAGGATATTTTGGTACCAACAAGACGGCGCTACGTGCTATACAGCACGTGACTACATGGCTTTATTGCGATGTCCATTCGGTGCACAGTTAATTTCTCGCTTCGGACCGGTGATAGGGCCGCCTAGATCTTGTGATACCGTGCCTCTAGACTTTTTCCTGTGGGGATATGTAAATTCTAAATTCTACACGGATGAGCCGGGTACAATTGTGGAATTAGAAGCCAAAATTACTCGCGTAATTCGCCGAATACCACTCGAAATGCTCGAACGCAGCACAGAAAATTGGGACTTCAGAATGGACCATGTTACCGCCAACATTTGAAAGCAATAAAAAAGAATTATCAAGAATGGTTGGTTCTTTTGTATGATAAAGATAAACAAAAAAAAAATATTTTTTTTTTGTACTTTAAAAAAAAAGTACCTCTAAATGAATCACCCGTTAGTTTATTATGTGCTTTCAGGATCAAATCAATAAACAATAATAAATAAAGGATCTCTATTAATACCGACTCTAGTCTTTGTCCTCTTATCATTAAGTTTACATTGGCGTTTCTTCTTACATTTTCCGTCATGATCCCGATTGCTGATTATTTTAAATCGCGTCTTATAAGCAGTTTCATGCTGAGGTTCACACCTTAAAAAACTACATCTTAAATCTTCTTTTCTTGTTTTAAATTGTACTGGTGCTTTCAAATCTATTTCTTTTGCTTCTTTTAAGACTTTGATAATACTATTGTGGCCACTTCTTAAATCTTCTGTTCTACCTTTGTATAATCCTTTTGCTATCAATTCTATTTCTTTTGCGTCTTTAAGAATTACCCTAATATTATGGTGGAATAATATGTCCCTTATTACTTCATTCACCATGTTATCGTCGACTTTCATTTTTTTTAATTTGTATTTATTAAAAACAAATAAGTTAGCGGATTCTATAGTTATTGGTAGCAGTAATAAGAAATACACGAACATATTATACGAACATATAAATTATTTTGTGTGATTTATCGATCTATCGATACCTAATTGTTACTGAGGATATCGAATGCGGCGTGAAATGTAATCAGATTTAATCGCTGGCTATGTTTTCTACACCGTTTCACTTGCAGTTTCATTCTGCCTAGACTTCTCCCAACTATGTTCAGGTCGGCTGACAGTCTAACTGGATGGAGCTGATTATCAGTATTTTAACATAGAGCGACAGCGACACAGTTAGTGTGTAGCATGATACCCCTTAGTAAGACTGGTTGTCAGATTTTTGGGCTACCCGTAACAATTGTAAAAGATCTACAAATGACAGCCGGGCCAACGGGTTTACGTGCTTTTTGAGGCACGTAGAGATCTCGATATGCAATGGATGGTCACCTATCTATGAACCTACCGCGGCAAACATAGCTTAAACTCTACAACACACCTCTACTTGCTATTTCACTTGCAGATTAGAAAATGAAATTCAGAATACGTTATAATTTTTTTTTTTCGATTTTGGCAGTATTTCTGCTCTAACTTGCTACCCCCGTGAATCTAGTTTCATCTCATCTCATTTCGATGTTCTATTCTTAACCAAGATGTACTCATTCTTCATTTTTTGCAATCCACTTTGATACTGGGTGTTATGATGTAGCAACAAACATAGGTACTATCGGAAATTATGTCTTTTAGTGGGTTTATATAAAGACATCGTCGTCATCAACATCGGAAGCCTTGTTCCACCCACTGTTAAGTATAGGCCTCCTCCTTTATGTACCATGCTTCCCTGGTCTATGCGAGTCTCATCCAAGTCTACCCCGCGATCTTCTGTAGGTCTTCCACCCACCTGGCTTTTGGTCAGCCAACGCTCCTTCTACCGTTTCTCGGCAACCATACTAAAGTCTAACAAAATATAGCGGCATCTACAACGCAACATGCGAGCTATGCGTCACATTGACGTCGCGCAAAATCCTGCAATTCGCAAGCAGAGTTTACCTCGCAACTAGAATAGATACAACGTCTCGACATCAATCGTCGGGCAGTAGCCCACCAGACACGACACCCATCTGATTGGACGATCCTCCCTTTTCTATGTACTAGTGAACTTTACACCCTCTGTTCCTCATACCTCTATAAACACTAGATAATTCATAATATTATCAAGAACGTCAAACAATGAAATAAATTTACACACAGTCTTTTGAAATATTATAATATGTGCGAAGAGCAATCGTATGCAGGGTTAATAACGCAGCAATTATAGGCGTTTAATTAATTATAGTCGAAATTATTTCGTCATACAGTTAGCCATTTCCGATTAAATAGAAAATAACCTGATAGTATTAAAATTTGACATTAATAAACACTTTTCTCTACTCTCTTGTCATCTTCATCTCTATCGAAAGGTCTCTCCTGCGGGGTAAATGCGTAATACACTAACAGTAGGAATGGCTTTCATTTTGACAGTTTAACAACATTCATTACGTTATTTACGATGTTGAGCAGACAAATGTTTCGAACATATTTATTATTTATTTATTTTATTATTTACCAACAAAGGATACACAAATACAATATAGATCACAATAATAAAATAGGTTCTTTTACGTGTGCTCCTTGAATTACAGGAGACCACAGCATGTACATAATAAAACTAGGTGTAAACACGATAAAAATTAAAATTTAGTTGAAAAATAAATCATGAAAGAATATAGAAAAAGAAATAACTTGTCAAGAGTGAGCATTCATATTAGAATGGTATAAAAAAAAAATAGAGAAGCCAAATGATTAAATTTGCGGGAAAAATTACATGCCAAGATTCATATTACAATTGTTTAGTATAATAATAAATATTTCACATTTGCTGATTATTAGAGGCAGGTAACATAGTTACATACTTGGTTATTTTGCGGTGGTTAGATTATTTTTGTATTTTGAAATGGGTTATGTCCAGGTTACAACGCTTGGACGATTCATTGTATTGCCTACAGAGTCTCGGGAGAGCGGAAAAATGAAGCAATGGATTAGAAAAATATCCTTCAAAATGATTCAGAATCTGATTGATAGTGTGTCACGCAATTAGTTTGCTGGACTCATACTCTTTACTAGAAATCAATTTGTAAAGGCAGGATGCTTCAATATCAGAAAACTATGTATTTTAATTATTTGTCAAGTAGTCTTTGTGAACGTTTGGCTTGATATGGGCATGAGATGAGGAGGGAGGAAACGCAGGTGACTAAAAGAGTGATTAATATAAATGTTGATGGATGGAGAGAGAGCGGCATGGAAAAAGAAAAGATGGATGGATTGTGTGAGCAATGATATGAAAGAGAAAGGAGTGAATGATAGCTTGACGGTTGATACTCACGAAAGGAAGGAGTACAGGAGTATTGATGAAGAAAACGTATTGCGCCGAACCCAAGTAACATCGGACAAGGGCAGTGCACTACCACCACAAGTGCCGTAGAAAGCAATGATCCAGTGACTTCTCAAGGTTACACTAGTTTCTTGACATTTTGACTTTAAAAAGTACCAACCAGTAAATGCTCTAATTGTAATAAATGATTTGACTTTCACTAATTGGCTGTTAGGGTGGTCAGTGGCATCTGCCCCTACTTCAACAACACCATTTTCCGATTATTTGACTCTTTTATCATCATCACTTTTCCAGATTTTTGTTAGCATCTACTCTTCATCTTTCTTCAACTGACATTGCGTATATATGTTCTCGCGGTCAACTAGAATTTTTCTAAGATTTGCACTGACTTTCAAAATCAGTTGCAGGTCCATATATGGGAACTTCATTCTCACCTTCACACAGGAACTACGAATGGCCATCCAACATCTTCTCAACGTTATTTTTATCTAAGAACTAACCGTCAGCTGCCGTAGTAACAAAAGATGCAAAGACCGTTATACGTGCAAAGTTTTAATTGCCAAAATTTGCATAAACGCTCTTAGGGACGTTTGCAAAAAAGAGAAAAGACGACACAAGGAAGGACAGTGGGGACAGCTTATGATTGATTATAAGTGGTCATGCTAGAGGGGAAGTGCAAGTATTGCGAACGCTTCGTAATCTTATGTTTGTATAGATACTTGCAAAAAAGCGTGAAGGGATTGTTTTGAAGGACCGAAGAGATATTGTTTTTTGAAACTGTCTGACTATTATTTCGCTCACAATGTTCTATTTTGTAGCACAACTACGAGTCATATAGATACTGCAAAGGTAGCAACTCCCAGATAAACCAAAATAGCGGTAAACAATTGTTTTTGGTTTCAAATCAGTGCACTTACTATTGTATATTGCTGCTTTACTACTAAAAACCTATAATTTCAACGGTTATTTTAAATGAGATGTTGCTGTTTTTGCTACAAACTTATCTATCTATATATATAAAAATGAATCCCTATTTCCCTTGGTCACGCCATCACGCGTGAACGGCTGAAGCGTTGTCACATAGTTTTTTTTTGTTGTGTTCGTTATTGCCAGGAGAAGGATCTTCTTATATATTATCTATATATATAAAAATTAATCCCTATTTCCCTTGGTCACGCCATCACGCGTGAACGGCCGAACCGTTTTCACTTTTTTGTTGTGTTCGTTATTGCCAGGAGAAGGATCTTCTTATATATTATCTATATATATAAAAATTAATCCCTATTTCCCTTGGTCACGCCATCACGCGTGAACGGCCGAACCGTTTTCACTTTTTTGTTGTGTTCGTTATTGCCAGGAGAAGGATCTTCTTATATATTATCTATATATATAAAAATGAATCCCTATTTCCCTTGGTCACGCCATCACGCGTGAACGGCTGAACCGATTTCACTTTTTTTTTTTGTTGTGTTCGTTATTGTCAGGAGAAGGATCTTATGAAATAAAAAAAAATAAGGAAGTTGATCGGAACGTTACAAAATTTAAGAAAACTTAACGCCAATATTAATTTTACATAACTGTCAGTTGTTTGAAATAACTGTCAGCGATTGACAGAATGCGTGCTACAAATATCGTTTAACACAGATGGATCGGTTGATAAATGAGTCGATAGTTTTAGTTTTAGTCAATAGACAAAACTAAAACTAAACGACATATGACATTCATAGTTAAGACAGGACAACGTCTGTCGGGTCAGCTTGTTAAGTATAAAAATGAAGCTGATTTGACTTTGACAGACTGCATTAAAAGTTGCTACCATTGAACAATAGGATGTTCCTACCTTTGCATCTATATGACTCACATATTTTATTTAATTAATCTAAATAGATTGCAATATACAAGCTAACCCTGAAATACATGTATATCTAACGCACAGGGAAGAGCTCATAGGGCAACAAAAAATTCGTCAGCACCGCTGTCAATGGGATAAGTGCCCAAAAGGCTGTCAGTACTACATATTTTTGATAAGGATCCTTGAATTCATACCTATTTATGGAGTATCTAATTCATAGTTAATTTAACTAAGCAATCATGAATTTACCATCAAAATATTTTACTGTATGACGAGTGTGGGTTTGGTCTAAAAGGTTTTGTTTAGTTGCAACGAAGTAACGAGTGTTACGTCATTATATTTAAGTATGTTGTTCTATTGAGTAACAAGTTCATACCCAAATGGGCATTCTCGCCATTTCTGACGAAGGTTCACAGCCATAAAACGAGATAAGACAAATAAAGGTAAAGACAGTTGTTTTACCCTCGAATAGCGGCTACGAAGAACTTGCAGCAACAAGGCCAAAAAAAATATAATAACTAAAAATCTTTTATCTAAAGCGTTTAAATCCTTTATTGTAATAACCGAGAGAACACGACCACTAATCCCATTTGCGACAAGTCAGCTTCCAAGTCCCACGTCCAAAAAAACACAAAGATATTTAACAATAAACGTCCAAATTACCATAAACAACGCATCATGAGACGGTTGGAACCAGTCAAAACCAGTTTTACCCGGAAATTGTCGGATCCTGTAGTTCCGTGACACCGCTCAACAATTGTCCCTTTTGTTTTCTTTTTTTATTACCTGCAGATCTGACCGTCACAATTGGGGGGTTAGGCGATTAACAGTGAGAAGATCAAACAGGGTCAGTTTTGTTTAAGATGGACGCTGGAAGGGTTGTCTTGTAAGGGTTAGATGGTATTTATTATGATCTTAATAGCCGGATGTTAGCAAAATGGGGTTTTGTTTGGAATTATTAATTGTCATTTTTTGGCGGGACTTCTCATGGGAGCGCAAGGATGAGCTCGCTTGTACCTTGTCTGAATTTAGGTGGAGGCAAATTATTCAATAACTAGCGTCTGCCCGCGACTTCGTCCGCCTGAAATTTCTTGTTCCTCCAACCCACCCCGTCGCATTGTATCGCCTGCCGCCACTATTACTTCGTTTTCGCTTAGCGTTCGTTCTGAGTTTTTTTGTTTTTGCTCGGCTTCTAAGGATCCTAACGTGATGTTATATAGCCATTAGCCTTCCTCAAGAATTGGGCTATGAAATGCAAAAAGATTTTTTTAAATCCGACCGGAAGTTCCTGAGATTACCCCCTACATAGAAACTTACAAACAAACAAATTTTACCTCTTTATATTAATATTATTTGTATTGATGTCAACCTAAGTACAATGAGTACATAGGCTCCCACAGACAGGCGCGACGCGACAGCGCGACATAAAAGCACCGCTCGTCGCGCGACATGTCGGTGCCTTTGTATCACATCGCGTGTCGCGCCTGTTTGTAGGAGCCTTAACCATAGTCCTCTATAAAAATACATAACATCACGCTCGTATTCCCCGAAGGGTTAGGCAGGGGTTCACCCACATTCCGCCAGTTATATTTAAGAAGTCCCATGTAATAGGGGGCGAGCCTGTTGCCATCAACCGGGCACAAATCCAGACTCCGGGCTGCTACTGAGAAAATCCAACGGGAAAATCCAATAACACTTTGCATGATCCGGAAATAGAACCCAGGACCTCATGCTCAGCAGTATAGCGCTTACGACCACTAGACCAACGAGGCAAACTCCTACAGAAAAATATTTTTCTTAAATTTTTCTACAGTCTACTACGAAATTATCCACCGTTCGGTATACCTAGTACCCTTCATATAGACTATTTCTGCTACAACCAGAGGGTTGCCAGAGGGCAGAAAGCTTAGTCATCGTGGACATTAGAAAAATTTAAATTTGTACTTAAAATCTTTCTTTTTGTACATATACGGCTTTATATCAAGCTATACATTTCCGTCATAAAGTGATCTCGATCGAATGAGAGATCAACTTGTACTGGAAATATATAGCTTAATATGTAGTCGTGTGTACCTCCTCGCACCTGTAATTATATGTGCGTGTGAACTGAGGGACCACATCGGAAATTCTCAAAATAATCGCTATCTTCAAATTGAGCCCGATATTTCTGCTTCATTTCTTTTTACAAAAAATATTTAATCTTTTACTAAAACTTCACGTCGAAAAAGAACGTTTTTGTTTGTAGCGGTATCAACATCGCCACATGCGAGCTACACGTCATACTGACGTCACGCCAATCCTGCATCTCGCAAGCAGAGTTTACCGCGCGATTAGCAATATACAACGTCCCGACATCAACCGTCGGGCAATTGCCCAACAGACACAACACCCGTCTGGTCGTAGGATCCTCCCTTTTCTATAGAGTATGAGTGAACTTTACACCCTGTTCCTCATACCTCTATATGTTTATTTAATTCGGTAATATTCACAAAAATATTTATCATTGTTGCGTGGACTGAGGGGCCACAGTTTAGTTATTATAATTATATTATTATATCTATAATGCTTTGTGGTCCTATTATTTAGTAAATATCTTTACAAATTCTTTACTAAATGTCTGTACTTGCAATACCTTAATTTTTAACATATTTTCCGAGAACTGGCTGATGGCCTGTGAGAACTGAGGGACTACTACACTTCAAGGGCTTTTAATGCATTTGTTTACAAATTCCCAGATTCGTTTTACAATTGTTTTAAGTCTACTACAAGATATAGCATTTTTAATTTGTGAATTCCTAGTGTGGTCCCTCACTTCACGTGCACATGTAGTTTTAATTTGAACAAACCGCCCGTTCCTAATTAGTTATTCCTCACGCTTTAAATTACCTTGAAAAAGGGGTTACCAATTAATATGCTTACTTATCGCTTGAACCTACATGGTCCTAATAAGGGCATTTAAAAAGGAATTCTCTCAAAGTGCAAATTGCCTCTACTTTTAGTGAAACAGTCTTTTTTCTCCCCATTTTCTTGTACTTACTGATAACGAAATGAGCTTCAAAGGTACGAATCGTTGACCTCAATAGCTTTTTTACCTGCCTGAAAATCGAAAACCAACGATTATGAACCTTAAAACTAGGAGGATAGGAGTTACAGAGTAAAATATCGGTGTAAGATTAACTTTGGGATGTGCTCACAGCATATGTAATTGTACACACTCACTCCGTAACGATATCTTTGCAGCTTTACTTTTGCTGTCCGGCTAAACCTTATCTCCTACAGAATAAGGTACATTTTCCTTGTTTCAGTGGTAAATGAAGTGAGTTCAGTATGTTTAAAACATGCACTTATCGTGGAAACATGTCACTTTATCAGTACGCCTCAGTGAGCTCAGCAGATGTGGATTTAGTGAAGACAACTGTCTGACTATTGATATCTGTAACGTTTTCTTGTTTTAAGGGCGTTTTTTAAGCAAATTATCATGCCTAATAGCACTTACCAGCGAAAGCAGTATAATTGACACTATACCTGACACGGAGTGTAGAAGAGCCGCTCGTTGACTGATTTGTAGGTCTATTGACTGGGGTTCGAATCCCGAGTCGAGTAATTTAAAGTTTTTTTATTAGATTTTTCTCAGAAGCGGCCTTGATTCTAGAATTCTGCCTAGTTACTGGGATATTAGCAAAGCACTCGCTTGATTCCATGGCACTAAGCGTAACTCGAGATAATGTGGATTTTCTATCACTATAAACTTCTGCCTACCCTGCCAGGGAATATGCCTGAAGTTATGCTGCGTAGTGGAAAATCCAATCATATTACAATTGACGATAGACTGACATAGCTATTCGAGAGATTTTTTGTACTCGTCCAAATCTAAATTCATATCTTATAAAGAGAAAAGTTTTATTTTGTATGTTGTTTTGTTACACTTTCGCGCTAAAACGGCTGGACGGATTCGGATGAAATTTGGCACATGGGTAGACCATGATCAGAATCTGGACCATTTATCCCGATATTCCCACGGGATCGAAACTTATGCGGATGAAACCGCGGGGCGCAGCTAATAACTAATAACTAATAAAATTAAAGGATCAGACAAAAATAATCCCATCAAATACTGCGTAGCAACATCCTCGCTCCTAAAACAATGATACGATTTGAGATAAGTACCTTAGTCGTGTCCTCTTCATACTTTCCTTAATCCACATCATAACTTGAAAACTCCCCAATATACCTACTTAGTTAACGAAAAACAGAAACTAGCTTACAGAATGTTTCATGACTTTAAAGGATATCGTTACAGTCAGAGTAATTAATTGTTTATCAAATCGAGACACTACGTCAATTTGCCGTGTTATAGCCATTTCATACAACTGTAAAAGAATGACGATTATGATTTGAATATGCGCGCAATTTAAGTTGGTGCCTAGTCAATTTGATAAACAATTAATTGTCCTGACAAAGTCCTTGTATACGACGTCCATCCTAACGATATGGATGGCCTGTGTGAAGGATCATATACCTAGGGTGACTACCGAGATGACGATTAATAGAAAAGAAGGGAAGAAATAAAATGCGCGTGCAACACCATACACGTGATAGAAGTGAAACTTCTTCAAAAATAAAGAATTTAGAAACAGGGATTTAGTGTCAGATACAGAGACAGTTAAAATTATACCTTTCTTCTCTCTCATGTAACGAAATGTGCCTTAACCAAACGCGTCTTTGAAATGTCACTCTTAACTCTCGTCAAACTATCGAATCGCCACCTAAGAAGTGTCACTTCAAAAAGACATGTTACGACGATTCCAAATAAATCGGGACGAGGGCAGGATAGCGCTGACTAAGGCCCACTTGCACCGCCAATCACTAAACACTTTTAGCGCTAAACGAGTTTTAAACATCATTCTGTCTCTGTCATCTTCAAACATTTGACAGAAACAGAATTATGTTTTTAACTCGTTTAGCGCTAAACGTGTTTAGTGATTGGCGATGCAAGTGGGCCTTAGTCCGTTTTATCAGCAAATAAATAAGACATAAGGTAACCTTGATCCACGCATCATTGAGAAGCGTCTCGCTCGTTGAGTGTGACTGGTCCGCCACTTATGCGGGCTGATAAGCAAGTCTAAATACTTTAATGTCTCAAGTTACCAAATGTAACTTCTAATTAAGAATATGTCTTAGTATAAGAAGGCAAGGGTAATTAAGAATTAAAACAAGAATATCACGCCTCTATTATGCAAAGAGTTAGGCCGAGGTGTACTTAACACTTCGGCATAATTCTTTGCATAAAGCGTGATAATCAGTGATCGGAGTAGGTAGATTGATTTTTAGTACTTGTATCATAAATGCACACAGAAAGAATAACATGGATAAGCCATTTTTCCGGAAAGTAATTCCGGTATTTCCGGATTTAGTATTTCCAGCGGGCGTACGCATTGTTCTGATAACCGGTTATTGTACCACCCATGATCCTTTGTTCTGATTGGTCGTTGGGTTTTGTCAAATCGTGACAAAAAAAAAAATAGGAAGAATAATAAAGAATAAAATTGCTCATTTTATTACAATTCCTACCTTTTTTTTGAGGATGGCAAATCATCAAATGACTCCTTCCACTCTGGCAGAATACAATTCCTACATAAGTTCCGGTTTTTTTTTAATAATCCACCAATTCCGGAGGAATGTCCATAGTAATATATACGTTTCGGATCAATGACCCCAGTTCAATCTACCTACTCCGATCACTGGTGATAATACTGCACTCACAACATTTAAAGAAGCGTTTTTTCTTAGTTGTGACATGTAACAATCGTTCTTTTGCATGGAATAATCACGCAATTTGTCAAATTAAGTTGAAATACGAGTACTCGTTTTTTTTAATGTTGAAGAGAATTGATATCAGAAACAAAAAAATGTTTAAGTAATGTTTTAGTAGGGTTCGACAAGTGATCAACTTAATTAAAGACATACCGTCAAACGGGGTGAATAGGGATGCAGGGGTGAATCGAGACAAAACTTTAAAAGGGATGTTAACATTGAAATAATATAGTTTGTTACTGTATTATAGAGCCTTGTTGGCAACAAACTATATTATTTCAATGTTATAACTAAAAACCTTTTAAAGTGTCGTCCCGATTCACTCCTGCATCACTATTCACCTCGTTTGACGGTATCTATTCTTTTTAACATATCATTATCGGTTTTCGATTATTGTTTTTATTGAGCACACATTTAACCAGTTATATTTAAGTCCCATGTAATAGGGGGCGAGCCTGTTGCCACCAACCGGGCACAAATCTAGACTCCGGGCTGCTACTGAGAAAATCCAAATGGAAAAAATGGAAAAACCATAACCATATGTGTAGGGGCCAATAGTTTATTGATTGAATTTTTGAGAATTATCTATACTCGAAAGGTTTAGGTAGTTAAATAAAGGCAAACAAATCATAAAAAGGGTTTTTTATACTTGACACTTTCTTGTCTAAAAATACGTTATAACAAAATTAAAGTTATTTGTACGATAGTTTCCTCTTTTATTAATGTATGTTAAACTTTATCATTTATTCGTAAACTATACTCTTCGTAGTACATGTAATTGCTTCAGCACATTTTTTTTGTTAGATTTTTAAAATAGTATAATATTTTGTAATCTGTCTATTGTAAAGAGACCAAAAAGACAGGTTCCCTAAACCTTTTAAAAAATACAACGAATTAGATAATGTTGCTAAATTCAAGAGTACACCTGTGACGTAGTATGGCAACTGAAGTAGCAGGAATTACGTTTAGTCGGTTAACCAGATGTCTTAAGTTGTGGATAAATTAGAAAAAATGTTATATGGTGTCACTGAAATAAAAGGTTTAACATCTATGAGTCACGTGGTTTTTTTTGTTTACCTTTATTTAACTACCTAAACCTTTCGAGTCTAAGTTCCTTGCAGAGCAATGTGTATTGTCTTTGGTCCCTAGCCCTAACCTCAAGCAATGGACAAAATTGTAAAACTTTTAATTTTTGGGTACGAGGCTTTTGGCTACTTTGTATGTCTGTATTTTTACTAATGTCATTTATTTGTAATGTGCGTTTTGTTTGTGCAGAATAAACTGTTTTTCTTTCTTTCTTTTCTTTTCACCGTACATTAGCACTTTGTTAATGTTGTTTTAGTTATGGAGTACACCGAAAGAACCACAAGTTGAGTTTAAAGTTATATTAAAATGTAGACGGCACACAATGACACAAATTAAAAGGAATATCTAGGTACATTGGTGGAGTGTGCAACTTGACATAAAAGCACCCGCAAACAGACGAAACCCGACAGCGCGATGCGACGCTTGTAGAACAATTTCCATGAATTTTTCATAGAAATTGTTTTACAAGAGTCGCGTCGCTCTGTCACATCGCGCATGTTAACGGGAGCCATAATTCGGCGATTCCCGTTTGCACGAACAAAAACTGAGCCCCTCATAACATTTCCAAAGTACTTAGTACAGTACCACAAGTTAGCAATATGTACATATGTACCTACCTAGTAATGGCTTCCCTAATGGCATTCGCGGGCATTCATCTCGTTCCCGAGAACTGTGAGTCAGAGACGAGATCTGACTGACCTCTGAACGTTCCTACGTGCTTGCAGTTGTCAGTGTAGTACGCAGACAGTTGACATTGAATATTAGAGTAGCGTGTCTGTGACCTCATGGTACTTGGATAAGTACTCTGGCATTTATAGATATTATTAGATTTGTTTAGACTTGGTCTTTGACCGAGGCTCAGAAGTCCAAACTCAAGGTTTGCCAAAGAGCGATGGAGCGTAGCATCTTAATAATTAAACTCACAGGCGACCAAATTCGCAACACCACAACACGCTTCAAGAGAGGTATCGCCGATGTTGGCGATAAGTCTGCGAGGCTGAAGTGGGAATGGGCGAGCCTCACCTATAAAATGCATCCAGACAGATGAGCCAGAATTGTCACACAGTGGGTGCCTGAAGACTGGCGTCGTCACCGAGGCTAGTCTAAGAAATGCTGGCGTAACGATTTGGACTCGTTCCTAACCGATTGCACGGAGAAGGCACAGCACAATGAAAAGTGGAAAAATATGGGGGAGCCCTTGCCCAGTAGTGGGAAAAAATGTGTTATCTGGAAAAAAGAGTTATACTTTTGTAATGGAGCCTTTTGTTCTTCTTCTCATATTATAAATAACACCGGGTAAAAAAACAGATTTTAATAAGTAAATTATTATCTTCCAAAATATATAACAAGATCTTTTATTCTATGTTTTTTATCGTTTTTTATTTACTTTTCTCTTTATAATATTAATTACAGTATTTACAATTACGTTACGTGCCTAAAACTATTAACAAACTAAAATATGACATCGAAATATTCCTATTAAAAAAAAAACTAAATTATTATAATATATACGTAACCAACAACTAATACTTAATTAATTAATAAAAATAACAAAAACATCCGCATCGCTGTCGACCGGTAATGTATCCAAGAGACTGGCGGCATTGCCACGTTGTGGTCTTCCTAAATTAATTGCACATATCTAGGTACCAAACGAACTTTCTCTGTGTTATTTATATTAATCGAACTGGAATCAATCCAACTGGAAACTACGTAGATATTAGAATCGAGTCAGATACCTGTATGGCCTTAAATTATACTCGTACTTTCAAGATATTGTTGCCGAATCAATGTCGTTATAGTATAAACCTAAGATAATATTGCTGTAAAGCCTGCAAGTATATTTCGCATTATATAACTGCATAACTTAGCAGCATATGCAAACATGCATCTCAAAAACTTTGTGTTCATACAGATTACCAGAAAGATACAAATGACTGAGAAATGACCCTTGCACAGACAAAAGAACTGCCAAATTCCACCCTTTTCAATCACGACATCTAATCTGCACGAACTCACATCAACACCAGATATATCTCAAGTACCTAATCAATAGCCCACAACGTCCATCTTCCCATCTCACAAAGATCCCGCCATTGTTCGTGACCAACCAATTTGCATAACCCTGCGATGCGCGAGAACAATACAACACTATCGTACAACTACCTGCCGGTCTAACTGACCCATTTCTAACTGTAGCTCATTCAGCGAACGCAAAATTTCTCACTGGCCATAACAAAGACGGCTGTATGACCAAACCCTTTTTCGCGCTACGATTTTTATGGGAAATAGTTTTCTATGCTCTATTTTTTGCATTGTCCATCAACGCCCTACGGATTCGCCGCCCGTTGGCAAATGTTTATGTGATTTTAATATAATGCGAACATAATAGAATGGTCGGTATTGCTTATTATTGTTGAATTATGACCGTTATACGTCAGGTATATGTAACAGTAGCCGGTATCAAGTATTCGTTAAGACAAGATTCTTTGAAAGGGTTGGTTTTCTAGAAATGTGTGGAACGGAAATTAAAGCTAAAAGTCTACAGAAAGACTCCAATTTTGAAATAATTAAAATAGTCTTGAAAAGGTCTCAGAAGCAGTAAACTAGGTTAGTAAAAAGAAAGGTTACAATATATTGATATTTATAGCTGCGATAACAAAACAATTGACTATCGACTACATTACTCCATTGATCCGCTGAAACTGACAAAACAGTTCAATAGAATTTAAGCACAACATAAAATTGTGAACTGCCATACCTTTCAGTCGTTACTCGAACTAGTATCTCATAAAACGTTACAAATAGCTGCACAAAACTATCAACTAAATGCTTTATAAAAGAGAAAGGTTATCGCGATTTTCCAAATTACCGTTGCAGCACCGTCTCGTTTTAATCGTCCATTCTTGGGCAGGGTCAACCCGGCCCGTCCGGTCCAGGTAGCCAACCCGTGCTGACCCGCACAGACAATACAAAAGGTCTAAGAGGTCACAACAACCCTTTACGCCAGTTTAAACACCCCGAAATCGCTGCACCGTGAGTTATAGGGTCAGCCCTACGCCTCGAGTGACCTCACTGACCCTTCTTTAGAAAACCACCCCTTTCTTACAAGGCATTATTTGTAATCCCTTTCGCGAATCTATTTTATTGTTCGTCGTCCATTCAGTTCCTATTTTCGGACATTTGTCTATCGGCGAAATTTTTGCGTTGCGTGAGAACGCTCTAGTTTCTTTGCAAAACTGTAACAAGGACAAAGGATTTTTAGTCCTTTAGTTGGATATGGGAAAGTTTGTCCGTTGTCTGCTAGACAATGGAGTGGTCTCTTTTTAATGATTCGCTTTGTGTTTAGCAAGGTGGTTGATACCGTTTTTTTGTTGGGTCATTTTGACCGTTGCTCAACGGATTTGCCGATAGTATTTAAGTCGGCGGTGTAACGGTTGAGAGCATTGGGCGCCTTGAAGGTGTCGGCTGCAGAGCTCCTCCTGGTCTTGCCTGAAATTAAATTATTTTAGCTTTGGTCACTGCTTTTATTTCTAGAAGGATGTAGATTATGGCTAAGCACATTATATTGAATGCAATGGTATGAGTAATGATTTGCAATAGCCATAAAATACATGTATTTCGCTTCTAGAAATTATAAGAATGTTATACTGGATAAAGTTGACTACCGTTCGATGGACATACAGGAGTAAACTCTGAATGATGCAGGTCTAGTTTAAAAACTATTTCTAGAATTATTTATGAAAAATGCATAGAGAATAAACATGGATTAGGTACTTAGTTTCTTGCTCCCTTTTTTTTGGTTTTAAGAAAGACATTACATTTTCCGTTTCCAGTTTTCGACAGCAAACTGCACCATGCAGTTGTGTACTTACCTGTCACTCTTTGGGTTTGTATAACTTTCATAACTGCAACCACGGACTAGAAAAAAAAGAAGAACCCCGCGCCACGCATATCGAAAGTGAAGCACCGAACCGATCTATGTGTGCGTGATATGTTATACCTATATGTTATTCCTTGACACTTTTTTTGGGATGTAGGATTTTTACACCATTTCACAACACAAGAAGGCTTTATTTTAATACTTTACTGACGCCGTAGTGGCACGTTGTCGGCATCTTATGTTGTAAATGTGTGCGTGAAGCATAATTGTACAAACGGTCATAAACGGTCATACCTACAGGCTACAGTGCTTCACTTTCGATACGCGTGGCGCGGGTTTTTTTCTAGTCCGTGACTGCAACATAATATTTATTTTTATTTATTAAGGGATAATAAACAACTACAACATTTATACAATACACAAGGTTAACAAAACTTTAAGTAGTAATGTTGCAGTCCACTGCATTATCCGCAGATAAGACATATTTAAATATCAGTTGTGGCCACTAGACGAGCATTACCAAAATTAACAAATATTTTGAAATAAATAAATAAGTTACTATAAAGCTAGCTATAGCTACAAAACCAAATCAGATAAAAAACAATTCCATTTACTTAAATTATGCAATAAATAAAAAAATAAAAAAAATATGATTACAATTAAGATAAAAATTTCATAATATTAGATTTAAAATAATTTTCGAGCATGCAAATATATCAATATCAATGAAATTTGAATTATAGGATTCCAACATTCTACGAGTAGGCCAGCGTAAGCCAGAGTTCGTACGACAAGAATTTAGCGCGAACAGAGTACGTGCACGAACCTGACGCACATGAACTGTTCGGGGGACAGAATAACACAGCTTACTCGTTAGATCAATG
Source organism: Griposia aprilina (assembly GCA_916610205.1). Classification (NCBI taxonomy): domain Eukaryota; kingdom Metazoa; phylum Arthropoda; class Insecta; order Lepidoptera; family Noctuidae; genus Griposia; species Griposia aprilina. The sequence continues at coordinate 12,652,387 of OU744304.1, read as the reverse complement.
GCATCAAAATGACTATGAACAATATCAATATGGCATGATTGATACCGATTGAGCTCGTTCTTACAAGGAGAAACTCAAAGTCAAAGCATTTATTTCATCCAACCATTTGAAGCGACTTTTGAACTGTCTAGGAGTCGGTCGGTCAGAAATATGAAGCTAGTTGCCCATTCCAAAGCGTAGTAGGTACCTATGGACAAGAACGGGCAAGAAACTCCATGGACACACTTTTAAATGAAAATATTGATTACATCATCCATGTCTAAATTATATATGTATATTATGTGAGAACGATGTAGAAAAATTGTCATTATGCTGGGACTTGGGATAAAGTGAAACATAAATTCTGAAAAGTCAATCAATGTTACTGACGAAGCTAAAGGTACCACAACAATTGCATTAAAAATCACCAAAGATGATGAATCACTACTCCTTTAATAAAACTAAAAAGTAAGTTCCAATACCATTAAAAAGTAGAATAACAACAAGTCGAAGGCTGTGGCCGGATGCAGCGGAAGCAGCGAGGGGTGGCGCGGGGGCGCAGTGCGGGGGCGCGGGGGGGAGCGACACGGGACAGTTGGCACGTGCCCACGCGCAGGTGCCTACACCCTCGCCAGGAGGACGCAACCTTTTGTTGGAGTTTTTTAAGAAAAATCCCGCTTGCACCACTAATTAAATGCGGTTAACGCTAAAGGTATTTACAACAGTGTTCGGTGTTCAAACGCTTGACAGAAATGGAAAGATATGTTAAACTAATAATTAGCCTCTAATGTTCCCACTGCTGTGACACGGGCCTCCTCTCCGTGAGAGGGAGTCGGCCGTAGTCAACCACGCGGGCCCAGTGCAGGTTGGTAGATGTCACATGTCTTCGAATTTTTGGTTCTAGGACATACCGGTTTCCCCACGATGTTTTCCTTCACCGTTTTGAGAGCAATAATGATGAAATTATTATTTACACAAAGTAAATCGCCTGTCTGAATCCGAACCTACGACCTATAACTCGTAATTCGTAACCGTTGCCACTGGGCCACCACTTCTGCATTTTAAGCAGGTTTAGCGCTAAATGAATTTAATGATTTGTGATGCAAGCGGGCCTTAATCTTGAACCTAAAACCACAAAATATGACACATAATTATTTTTACCAAAAATGCAGTGTAGGTCATACAAATTAGGTACCTAGTACCTTCAGACAAGTCAACCTAATATCCCACCATCATTTTCTCAATTTTTTCCATAGTCCGCTCCCAGATGCAGTGGTCAGCTAGCATAACAACCAAAATCAAAATGAATTTCAGTATTTCCGGTTCATATTTGACAATACCAATTACAAAGGTATAAAACGAACTTCTTCAAAGACAAATATTAAATGATTGGTACTTAACCAAAAAATCAATAAAAAGTAAAATGTTTGCCGCCCCATCAGTTTCCTCTCAACCGACCGCGCATGTGTTGATCCGTTATTTATTTTTTACTCTTTTTATATCAAGATCCGAGACCAATGCCTGACTCTTGGCCTCGATTACTTTAAAATTCGTTATTTTTATTACTGAGCACCGTAACTGCCTCTATGGTCTAGCAGTCGACTAGTCGCAAGTGCAACCGCTGAGCGGTTAAGACCCACCCTAAGCCCGTTTGGACCCACGTCTACATATCAAGCTACACATTTCCAGTTTTAGCTACAATGAGAAGTCAGCTTAATATACTGGAAATGTAAAGCATGAGATGTAGTCGTGCGTACACGGCACGGTTTCTTTACGGTACGGCGTATAAACCGCGCCGTAGAAAAAACGTGTCAGTGAACAAGGTTCCATAGTGATCCATACAACACTGACTACCGTGCTTACACACGGCGAATAAACCGTAGTTTTTCACGGCAAGAAAAACGTGTGTACAAAAAGGCCTATGCTCCATTTGAATTAAAATTAAAATTAAAAAAAAAAAACTTTGTTTTCAGTCCGTTCAACCGATTTTGACGTCTATTAGATGTTCTCTCGTCGTTCGCTCGTTAGATGCATGATAAATGGGAGCTGCAACAAATAGTTGGTATTGTAACCACGTTTCTGCTTTTAATGCCATCCTTATGCCTACGGGATAGAAGTCGAAATCGGTTGAATGAACTGTAAAAAAGGCTTGTTTAAATTTCTAATCTTATTTCAAATGGAGTATAATTAGAATTACGTTATACACTTACAATCACCGATATCCCTAATCCATTGCTTCATAAGTTTGAAAAATTAATTTGCTCATTTTTGGATTACTTCCGTTAGGAATTTCTCATTAGCAGCTCGGAGCCTCCTAGGTTATGGGAATAGAATAGAATACTCTTTATTATGTACACCATAATAAATTACAGATATAAATGTAGAAATTTTACATAGGGTGACACTATCTGCGGAAAGATCAGAAAGTCGGAAGCATCTCCGCTAAGACAAAACTGAGTCCCGTTTATGTGTGAATATTTATGTGTGAGTGTTACCATTTGCGCGCGTACTGACCAACTGTCCCGCGTCGTCGGTCGGCCGACTAACTTGTGAATGTGTGCGTACAGCGAGATGGCCGACTTGAGTGACACAGTTTTTTGCTAGCGACATTCTGTCCGACTTTTCTTGTTCGTCCAAGGATCTAATTGAAGTAAATAATTATTTAAACAAAATATTATAGGCGAAACATGAATATACACTTCAGAAAATACCTACCAGCTCGATTAATTTATTTATGTTATGTATTATAGTATTTCTATCTGACGAAGCGACGCGCGCTTTACTTGTGGTTACCATGTGAAAAAACACGCTGTGAATGTGTGTGTAAGCGTAGGAGCTCTAGGTACCGTCCGAGACAATGGCAAAGTCGAGTGTGTGTGTTTTGAGCTGACGCAATGGCGTCATCACGCATACATTTACAGCGTGTTTGTACACTTGTTACCACAAGTAAAGCGCGCGTCGCTTCCTAAGATAAAAATCCTGGACTAGTCACTCCTGTATAGTGATGCAATACAATACAGTCTAGGTAGGTACATGCCGTATACCTTGCTGACAAATTAGTTATCTGATAAGGATTTCGTATCTATTTGTGAGTGACTGTAACATTGATTTGAAATTAATCTGATAAAGCATAGGGCACGTATTGTGATAAGAAAATACTATTGATATATAGCTAAAACGATATAAAATACACCCTGATCAATCAAAAGAAAATTGCAGGACAAAACAGAGTTTAATGAAAACAAAATACTGATTGGTACAGTCACCAAAAGAGATAAGTAACCAGGGCCGTCGAATATAGGTAGTTGAAGTTTAGTAAGAACCCGATGGATGTTTTCGAATGAAATTTAATTTGTTAAATAAACTGTTTGTTTTCTATTAATAATATAAAATTTTATTCGAAAATATCCATAGGTTTCATACTAAACTTCAACTATATCCGACGACCCTGAGGGCCTAGACAAATGGCATTCGCTTCGGAGTGATTCTATTTCTACAATCGCTATCGCTTTCGCTAATGTTTCCATGATACAAATCGAAAACTAGCGTGAACGCTTTTCAAAAAGTGCCACTTGGCTACGCATCTCTATGGAAGTAATCATTCGACGCTGTCGACTTTTTTCATAGAATCGAATGATGTTAACATTGTCTAGCTAATTTCTATTCGTTGACCTATGATCACGTGACATTTCGATAGCTTATGTCAACCCCATAATTTTTTTGGCTTTTCTACAAGCGTTATCGCTAATCAAATGTTACTTGGTCTAGGCCCTCTGGTTACTTATCACTTTTGGTGACTGTACATAGTGTCCTACGTTGTGTGAGGTCCCACACATAAATTGTAAATGACACAATCTCAAGGTTATTTCCCATCCATAGTAACAGAAACTGCAGAACGCTCCCTGCTACGATTCTTATATACTCCTTATGCTTCGCCCACGTTGTGTCTAAGTATCCACAAATAAATAGGTAATTGATTCGAAATTAAAAACTACAAACTAAACAAATTTTATGCCTATATAGGTATTAATTACTACACTTTTTACACAAAGGAGAAATGTTAAAAAAAACATACTCATTATGAAGAAAAATCTACAGCTCCTAGACACCGCAAAAACAGGTGCCAGCACCCCGTTGCGCAGGCGCAACCTTTTCTCCGGCGACCCTTTGTTTCTGCGCTCGAGTCGAATTGAATGCAATTCTTTTATAAAAGGACAACATTATCTTCATTGCACATTGTAACAATAAAACTTCAGCTATACCTACTAAGACTAAGTATGGTTGGGATCATTTTACATTACATTTTCAAATAAATAAATAAACTCAAGAAAGAATCGATAAAATTGAAAAATAAAAAAAATATTATTTGCAAAGGATATTTTAATGATACTAAATTATAATGCCACTTCGTAATGGTTGTTTAATTGGCGACATTTCTAGCACATCACAAGACATCACGTCACCACAGCATCATTGAAATGTAGACTAAAGTGCGCGCAAGATAAGTCTGCGCGCGTGTTTGACCTTCAAGACTATGTCCCTGTCAGGACTTTTAGTCACTTTCGGCAAAATTATGGCAGTTATTTATTTTGGAAAACATGGATCACAGCACACTCTCTTGACACATGATATAAATGTCGAGATGGCGACAAACGATTATTTACGATTTCGGCCGCGCGCAGACTTATTTTGTGCGCATTTATCTCTGACAGTGCCAAGACAACAGAGACAATGCTCTCCAGCTGGCGTAGCATAGCCATTATAGAAACGGAAGACAAAATGACAGATCGTAGAAGGATTTCTACAGCGCGATGTCAAAATTCAAGAAAATAATGTTGTATTCTGTTCGTAAAGTAGAGTTAGAAGTGGTCATGCTATTCATGCAGCTCCGTCTTGGGTTCTAGGCACTGTCTCTAACCCTACCCTGTACTCGGTTCGTGTAATCAAAGCATTACAATATTGGCCTAAAAATTAGGCACCGATGCGTTCTCTACTTGAATTTATAAATATAGTAATGTCGCCTCCTTGAATAATCTATATATATATAAATGAATCCCTATTTCCCTTGGTCACGCCATCACGCGTGAACGGCTGGACCGATTTCACAATTTTTTTTTTGTTGTGTTCGTTATTGTCAGGAGAAGGATCTTATGAAATAAAAAAATAAGGAAGTTGATCGGAACGTTACAAAATTTAAGAAAACTTAACGCCACTATTAATTTTACATAACTGTCAGTTGTTTGAAATAACTGTCAGCGATTGACAGAATGCGCGCTGCAAATATCGTTTAACACAGATGGATCGGTTGATAAATGAGTCGATAGTTTCAGTTTTAATCAATAGTCAAAACTAAAACTAAACGACATGTGACATTCATAGTTAAGACAGGACAACGTCTGTCGGGTCAGCTTGTATAAAATATATCTTTGAACGGCATGCTTTGTAAGTCTTCATTTTCGTCGACACCACCAACTGACTTTAAATTTTTCCCAAAAAAAAAAAAAAACCACGTAACCCACAAATTCAGTTAGTTCTGCGATACTACCGGTTCTCAAAACACACATTGCATTAACCGTTAGAAATTAAAACTGTCACATCCTTTCTTTTCATTGACGCGTTCCTTTGAGGGCGCGTCAATTTGCGCGTCATTTGCAAGACGTTAGCGTCATTGCGTCACTGGCTACGACATGCCTTAAGTACGTTACGGCGGTTTAGACCCAAGTGTGGTAATTTGGAGTATGTATAAGACAATGTGTGGGTTGCATGACTTTCTTGCCGAAAGAATAGTAGGGAAGAAATGACCGAGCGTAGTGCCGTAGTAAAGTCTGAGTTTGTGAGAATACAGTGCAGCTAGCGGCTATGTGTTAACTAACTCCTCAAGAATATGCACCCTAATTGCAAAACACACTATCAATCACAATTCGAAAAATTTGCCTTCTCAGCAATGTAAATAACGCAATCAATGTTGTTGAACTGTCAAAATGAAAGCCATTGCTACTTTTAATGCATTACGCAATTACCCCGCTGGTCTGTTGTTTGATTCTATTAAAGAGGGAGTAACAGAGAAGCCCTATCAATGCCATTTTAAGACGCTTCCCTGACCAAATGACCTTGAGCGTTCGGTCCTTCTCTGTCCCGTCGCTGAGTCTCGCTCTGTCTCGCTCCCTCCGCATGCTCATTTATCATATAATTCACAAAAATAATGAAATTATTTGAATAAAAAAAGACAAGTAAAGTTTTAAAATAAAATAAAACGTGCATTATTTAGATTTTTAAATTATCTATCCATTAGTGTAATCCTCAAAAGAATAGAACGTCACCTTTAGCAAAAGATGCATGCAATCAATAATTTTAGTCACTTTTTTACAAAGAGATTTTAGATGTATTTATAACACATAAAAACAAATAAGAACGTGCAATGTGATGATAGGATATCGAACATTAATAATGTGCTTTTAGATGTAGTTTATTACCCATAGTGAATGAGTTAATAGCCTCTGAATAACGCACTATGACAAGGTTTTGGTCGGGGTACCGCCTTAAGGACTGGTATTTAGGGGTACTTTTTGCATTACACAGTACAGGTGTCCTCGAGCGGAATCTTAACGAATAGCAATACCAGGCAATTAAACTGATCATTATAAGTTAGCAACACATAATTCGGCCATAAACAATTGAATAAGTAAATTATTACATTTTAAACCCTTTCTCTTACCACACCGCAACATTTTAATTACAGTAATAAAACTAGAGAGTACCAAATAAGGTACACGTACTACACGTACTGCGCGCATCATTTAAAAAGTACTTCATAAATTATTATAGCTTATCTTATTAATACTTCTTGACTTTGAAGTGGCTTTAAAACTAACGACTTTCAATTTTAAGACATTTATCGAGATCGTTTTGAAGGCGACTTATCATGTATTTTAATCAAATAGTTACCTATAATTATGTCTTCATCTTTAAGTCAAATTGAAATGTGTATTTTGTGTGTCGTTTTGTTTGTTTTTTTTTTTTTGTAAATGGTTTGAAGTCTTTGTGATTTTGTTTATGTTTTTATAGCTTGCAGCAATTTGTGGTGAATAAAGTTTTATGTTTATAATATAATAATAATAATAAAACGTTTATTTCGGAAACTTGCTCCATAGATCTTTGTTAGTGATACAACTTACGTAACTATGTTAGTACTTACATTAAATTAAAAACAGAAACCAAATCAAAATAAAACCTACAATTACATTAATTCATGTATCTTCCTGAAGTATCAGACCCGTAGCTATGCATACGGGTCCAATACTCCAGGAAAACGCCGTCCAGCCTATCCCCAATCACCTTCACGATACCATTGGCACTCCCACGAATCCTGTGTAACAATGATGCCGTTCTTTTCCTCATGATTGCTGCAAAACCATCAGTAGTAGATTCAGCAAACATGACAGACGCGCTACAGAATCGCGGTAGCCCCAACAACACCCGATACTGTCATGTCATTTAAAAGATTGTAAGTGATGTTGATCCATATTTGTCCTAGCGTTTATGTGTAAAAAACAGTTTTCGTGGAGTATAAATTAACCGAGAAAGTATTATGAAGAGGCACGCGAAGAAACAGTTTACAAAAGAAGATTCCATAAAATCATAGGTACAGTAGTTTTATCTCACGAAGTGACCTGCGCTTTACTTGTGGTTACCAAGTGTACAAACACGCTGTGAATGTGTGTAAGCGCAGGCGGAGCTCTCGGTACAGTTCGCGCAAAACTTTATGAGCCCTCTGAACGTAGGCCGAAGAACGAAACCGCGCATGGTACAGTTGAGTGAGAGTGAGAGAGTTCCCTTGGACACCTATATTATGTATACTGCGCAGCCACTCGCTGCAACTTCCGAGAGCTCACAAAGTTTTGCGCGAACTGTACCGTCCGAGACAATGGCGAAGTTGGAAGTGCGTGTGCGTGTGTTCGTGTTTGTGGGCATGTGTGCACACATTCACAGCGTGTTTGTAGGTTTGGTTACCACAAGTAAAGCACGCGTCGCTTCGGGAGATAAAAATACTGTAAAAATGGGTACCTACATTATTAAGTCATGATGATTTTATTTCAAAATCTTATTTGCACAAATGATCATCATTGAATTCTTAAACTTACAAACTTGATCAACAATAAATTGATCTTAACGGATGATTTGGGCGGGGTGAGAGCACGTGTTGTCGGCAGGTGGGCGCCCAGGTGCGATCGATCACAACTTACGTAATATAGTCGTGGTAGCCGCATGTAACCGCAATTGGGGGTTACACCTTGTTTTTTGGTAATTCAATGTTCTTATTGGAAGCGAACGTAGTAATTATTTCTTATATGATAAATGACGAAGGCACAAAAAGGACAAAATTAATAAAAAAATCAAACAATATAGTCTTTCAACTTACTTTTTTTCGGATACGCCAAGTTATATTTTCAGATAATGATAACATTACTGTCAGTTAGAATAGTTTAATAAAAATATTGTTTTAACTTTACGATTAAACACATTCTGTTTAATGGACAAGTTAAACAATATTTTTATTCTATTATATTTTCAGTTATTAATGTCAGATAGAATAAAATATTGTTTAACTTGACCATTAAACAAAATGGCGTAGTTTTATAACATTAACACTAAAAGTACCGCAGTGTTTAATATCACGTTACATCGGCATCAAATAGAGATAAAATCATGTGACATATCATCGTATAGTTAGCATGCGTTTATGTGATGGTAAAAACGTGTTAGGTAAGTACAATATTGCAGTAGAAATATAAAGCAAGTAGGTTAATTAACGAACTTTTAGGAATAACAACGTTGAATAATATCACAGGTACACAGGAACTGTAACAAATATAAAAAAACGGGGCAGTCTTTGGGGACTGCCGATAGAAGTGATAACTAAGTAACTTGCGAATTGTATCGTCGAAGCGTACGGTGACGATGACGCGAGTTTCACGCTTTTTGTTCACCCAAAAAGTACACATATATACACAGTATACATATAGCTCATGGAAAGCGTTCGGTGACGATGACGCGAGTTCCTAGATTTTTGTTCACCCAAAAAGTTATCAACGCGCCTAAACAAGTTTTCACTTCAAAAGCTCACATATAATATGACCAGTTGATATTTTCTCAGGATGAAATAAAGGAGAGAATATTACTTTCCAAATTATGTTTAACACAAAATGACGGTAATGAATCGGCTTCAAAACGTCTCCGCCCCTAAGACGACCCACTGAGCAAACCAATGAAAATTAAACCTAGTAGTTTAAAGCGAAAAGCCTACACTTGACCTTAGAAAATGTTAACAATAAACATCATAGATGCGTCTACAAAATTTTTGATAAAACTGCTTATCTTAAGCTCAATAAATAACCATAAACACAAAATTAAGAAAACATTTCACCACAAACTAGACGAAAAAATTCAAATCCCCGCTTAAATATTTTGTATCGAGTTTTTTTTTTGTTCTGTGTCCTTCGCAGCTATCTGTCATCAACAACAATAAGCTACTTCTTTGTCCAAGATCTCTGGGTTTTTTATTAGGTTATGAAGCCTGGTGATAACTTCCAATTAAATGAATTTGTCCACAAAAGTTAGGACACTATGTCTCCTAAACCTCTTAAATTACAGGCCACTATCACGACTTAGTTTTAGAGCAAATCTACCCCACTTCAATAACGACTTTTTTATTTAAAACTAATCGATGTTTATGAGAAAAAAAACAAAAAGACAATAAACACAATATACTTTTATGAAACAGCCTTTTTAAAAGGTAAAAGGAAGCATATTATCAGCATCTTAATCTTAAAAGGTAACCTTAAGCCTGCGATATAAATTACCATTAAAAGTCCTGTTGTAGTGTTGCCAGCTTTAAAGAAAGTAATTTAGTTACTAGACACGCCGACATTCTACCTCACCAGATGCAACAGCCTTGCATGATTAAATAAACTACGGAATAATAAATAAAAACACATACCTTTTAGTCGATTAAATTCTCTTGAGCTTACGTATGTAGGCACCTAGAATAAAAATGTGTTTAATTGTGTTGTAAGACATAAAAAAAACTATAAGCAAAAAATCACCTCAAAACTAAGCTTTAGGACTTCCGCCATTTAAACCTACAAGTACCTATTTTTTGCTTACTACGCTGAGTAAAATTATGAGCAAGATTACTAAGATTAGTGACATGACTAATAATTTCAATCATAACAATAGAAAAAACGCAAAAAAAAAAATATCATAAAAAAATCATGAGCCTATAAAAGAAAGCATTTTACTGAGCTACGCTAGGTCACTGACTTTCCAGATGCGAGCACATCTGCCGCCGATCGGTGCTTACACCCTATGTTCCTTAGTTAAGGTGCGAACTGCGGAGGGGGTTTGCACTTAGCTTTACGAGTCACGACAGTTGTCTGAGAGGGCAAGGAATAAGAATTCCAAGTTTAAAAAAAATTATCTGTCTGTTCTTTAATAGTCCCATTACAAAGCATTTGGTCATTACTTCATACATAAGTATAGAGAGAACCAGCATTGATGTCTACCTATTTCAAATGATTTCTTTAAGGCGGTATCCCGACCAAAACTTTGCCATAGTGCGTTATTCAGAGGCTATTAACTCATTCACTATGGGTAATAAACTACATCTAAAAGCTCATTATTAATGTTCGATATCCTATCATCACATTGCACGTTCTTATTTGTTTTTATGTGTTATAAATAAATTTAAAATCTCCTTGTAAAAAAGTGACTAAAATTATTGATTGCATGCATCTTTTGCTAAAGGTGACGTTCTATTAATTTGAGGATTACATTAATGGATAGATAATTTAAAAATCTACATAATTCACGTTTTATTTTATTTCAAAACATCGCTTGTCTTTTTTCATTAAAATAATTTCATTTTTTTTGTGAATTTTATGTTAAGTGAGCGTGCGCAGGGAGCGAGACAGAACGAGACTCAGCGACGGGACAGACAAGGACCGAACGCTGAAGGTCGTTTGGTCAGGGAAGCGCCTTATGGTTTCCACTTCACCAACAGCTCATAATTAAACTGGCGTAATTTATTCTTTAGCTTTGCCTAGTCTGGTTGTCTGTTTAGGCAATTTAACTAAATCTATTTTATTTGGCAGAAAAAACACCTCGTAAAATTTTCTTTAAAAATCTAAACCAATCTGCCCATGCAAAACAGCAGTAGCTAGCCTTCTAAAAACGCTTCCTACTCACAACAAATCGATCAACTCAGAACCCTCTATAAACAATTCCACCGACTTTCCTGACCACAGAAATCCTACGAAGCGATGCGTAGTCCACACAATTCGATAACAAAACGAAGTCGACCGGTATAGGATGTGCCGCATGTCCGGCCGCCGGCCGGTCGGAAGGTAACTCGAGTCGGAAGCCCTACACGACTTCCACTCGCGGGGTGAGTATGTGTGAGTAGGCTTACGAGGGAGCTGGAATCTTCTTAGTGAGCTAACAGTTATTAAGGGAGGAATAATGCTGTTGAATAATGTTGAAAACCTCGACGAAATATGCCTATAATGTTCCCTCTGCTGGGACACAAGCCTCCTCTTTTAGAGAGTGAGTGGACCGTAATCTACCACGCGTGACCAGTGTGGGTTGGTAGATGTCACATGTCTTCGATTTTTTGGTTCTAGGACAGGTTCCTCACGATGTTTTCCTTCACCGTTTTGAGAGCAGTGGTGATGACAAAATTTACACAAAGTAAAGCGCGTGTCTGGGTTCGAACCTACTCGTAAATCGCGGCCGTTACCACAAGGCCACTACTACTCTGTCATACGATGAATATATCAAAGATGCTAAGGTTTATGATATTTCGGATCTGGATACGGATATGGATATAGGAATAAAATTATATCGGTTTCGGATACGGTTACGGATATGTAATTATTTCGGAGTATCCGTTAGTTTCGGATATTTTCGGTTACGGATATTAGATTGAAGTAAAATATAAACACAAATAGTATGTAATAATTTGGTTTTATTTATAGGTTTTATCTAGTCTAGGTTGTCATTTGGTATTATAATCAGTCATATAGGTAAGTAATTATTTAGAGATGTTATAATAATTAGTTAGACTCCGCCCTTATACGAAACTATTCGAAACTTGTGAAACGGATTAGGTAACGGTTACGGATATATTTTTATTTCGGATATCCGATAGTTTCGGTTACGGTTACGGAGCTCCATAACATTCCTGGAATATATACACGAATTCGTTGACGAATTATAGGTATTTATTAATATTAAAAAAAGGTAAAATTTGTGAGTTTGTATGTTGAAGAGTGAGTGTCATGCGATATATTTTATGTTAAAACAATAAATTTCACACGAACGAAGTCGCGGGCAAAGCTTGTATGACATACGTCAGAAGCCCGAAAGCTTAACAGCCGGTCTTATCAAAATATCTATTTCTCCAGTTACGGTGATAATTTTCATTCAACTCATCGTTTTATTGTTAGATTAACCCAAGATTGGTAGCTGCGGGGTAATTGCGTAACTCACTAACAGTAGGAATGGCTTTCATTTTGACAGTTCAACAACATTCATTGCGTTATTTACATTGTTGAGCTGACAAATTTTTCGAACATATGAAGCAATGGTTTAGCGATAGACTTCAAAATGATTCAGATTGTGACTTATAGTGTGTTATGCAATTAGGGTGCCGGTCAAAGGACGCAAATAAGCAGTAATAGGCTCGCAGCCACAGCGTTTAATACACTTAATAAGGCCGCATTTAGTAAGACTGAAAACTGACGCTGACCTAAAAAAATCGGTGAGAAAAAGCTAAGCAATTGTTAAATAATCTAGATCTGTGTATTATTATTGAAGGCTCATAATAAACTAAACGTCAATGTCACTTTGCTGTCATCTGTCAAAGACGCACCTGCCATACCTACTTGTCATTTTTTTTTCAATTGTAATATCTAAAACTCATGGCCGTGTCTGCCCTGCCGCAAGTAATTAAATCTGTTCTCATCTTAAACAATATTCTTAATTTTCTACCAATAACCCATCACTATTACTTACCACGATATACTTTACATTCAAACCAAAAGATCACAAGCAAATCTCTCCTATCTCACGATACACATCGGATGTGAATCAGGAAGCTGCGGTGTGCCAGGTTCCTATAGGTACGTACACAGTTTACACGTAGGTACGTTCTCAGTATAGACTTATTTTACACTTTGAGTCATGTTTTTTGTTTAGAAAGACCTGTCAAACTATTGATTTTATTTAGAAGGCATGCAGCAGACCTATTCTGTAAAAATCTCACCGTGAAAACTTTGGTGAGGTGAGTTTGAAGTGAGAACTGTCAATAGTGTCAATCCGTAGTATTAGGTGGAATGACAGCTCACTTGAAGCTCACTTCACCCAAGTTTACACGGTGAGATTTTTACAGAATAGTCGACCGGCTGGATGCTATTAAAGTAATCAGCATGAATGGGTATATTTGATTGGCACAATCCTTCGGATTCAAATCGATTTCTCGCTAATGTGATAAACAAGTTTTCGTCGTGACCTCTTACAAATAAAATTACAGAGCCCTCAGCTAGTCCTTCATTTCCTTTTTTCTTCCAATCAACAGAAATTAGAATACAAACCGATTTTGGAAACATCATTTACCTATTCAATTCCTTAACGAACATCCTGTTTTTAATCCAAAAAAAGTAACAAACGAGTATTTTATACAGATGCATGCTAAACTATTGACATCTACCGGAAACTAAAAGAAACATTTCTGAGAAATTATCGCAAAATGTCACAGGTTAAAAAACTAATCGAGACTAAATTCGGGTTTTCAAAATGGACTAAAATAAGTTGAACTTTTGTCCAAAGAGTTTTGTATTAATATGGAGATGTTTTCAAAATGGATATTGTCGTGATTATTAAATCAGAGTTCCGTTACTAAATAGTCTTATTAGGACGTTTTTGTAATGTGCTATTTACATAATTCCTTTTTTTCTGTGAGAAAAGAAGTTAACGGTTGATTTATGCCAAGTTAATTAATGTTTGTTGCATGTTTTCGATGTTTTGATTAAACCTTCGCGTATGTAGGTTATGGTAAACGGGTTGTTATGACTTTGTATTTAATCAAACAAATTAATATTCCTCATAGTAACTAACGAAATCTTGTTAATTAATCCAGGGCAAAAATATGTAGTAACTAAGTGAAATGAATACCGTCAAACGGGGTGAATAGGAATGATGGGGTGAATCGAGACGAAACTTTAAAAGGGATTTTAACATTGAAATAATATAGTTTGTTGCCAAAGAGGACTCTGTTTTTACTGTATTATAATTAAAGATTAAGTGCACTTGTTGGCAACAAACTATGTATATTATATCAATGTTACAATCCCTTTTAAAGTTTCGTCTCGATTCACTCCTGCATTCCTATTCACCCCGTTTGACGGTACCAATTTTTTGATATTATGAGGTACTTGACTGTAATTCCTAGTTTCTTAATTACCATGTTTACATAACAACATAACATAACATCACGCCTGTAATCCCCGCAGGATCAGACAGAGGTGTACCTATAGAACACCCACATTTCGCGACTTATGTTTAAGTCCCATGTAATAGGGGGCAAAAATCCGGTCTCCGGGCTGCTACCGAGAAAATCTAGATGGAAAACCCTATAGCGCTTTGCTCGACCTGGGAAACGAGCCCAGGACCTCATGCTCAGCAGTAGCAATTGCGACCATGGACCACCACAAGTCACGAGGCAGTCTACCATGTTTTAATTAATAACAATTATAAAGTAGTCATTTCTGTAATAACCAACCAAAGCATTTAAACATTTTTTTAAATAACCTAGTTTTTGAAAACTATTTTAGCTGTATCGAGCAAACTATGTCAATTCTCATTCAAATAACACAAAAATAAATCTATTGTCAATACAAATTTTCCTTAAAACAGGTAAAAAGAACAAGCTTATTATTTGTCCGCCATTTGCATTGGATTTCCATTAAATGAATTAAAATGGCGTGTTGGACAAAACGCCGGAAGTTGTGATTTCAATCGACTAAGCTTTCAATAAAAACTATTATTAATGGCTGTCGAATTGTTAAACGATTTCTTTTATCAATAATTTGGACTTTTTATGAGATTGGGTTTGTGCTACCTTTAGAAGACGAAAAGTAAAGAAATAAATAAATAAAAATTGTTTATCTGCACAAACAAGATGCACATTACAAAAACTAGACATAATATATACACTAATAATAAGTAGCCAAAAGCCTCGTATTTAAAACGTTAAAAGTTAGACAGTCTTTTTTTTCTTTAGTCAGTCGAACTTGGGTATTTGTATTACGTCTTAAAAGTTAGACAGTCTTTTTTTTCTTTAGTCAGTAGAACCTAGGTATTTGTATTACTTACGTCTTAAAAGTTAGACAGTCTTTTTTTTCTTTAGTCAGTAGAACTTAGGTACTTGTATTACGTCTTAAAAGTTAGACAGTCTTTTTTTTTCTTTAGTCAGTAGAACCTAGGTATTTGTATTACGTCTTAAAAGTTAGACAATCTTTTTTTTCTTTAGTCAGTAGAACTTAGGTATTTGTATTACGTCTTAAAAGTTAGACAGACTTTTTTTGTCTTTAGTCAGTAGAACTTAGGTATTTGTATTACGTCTTAAAAGTTAGATAGACTTTCTTTTCTTTAATCATTAGAACATAGATATTTGTATTACGTCTTAAAAGTTAGACAGTCTTTTTTTTTCTTTAGTCAGTAGAACCTAGGTATTTGTATTACGTCTTAAAAGTTAGACAATCTTTTTTTTCTTTACTCATTAGAACTTAAGTACTTGTATTACCTCTTAAAAGTTAGACAGTCTTTTTTTTCTTTAGTCAGTAGAGTTTAGGTATTTGTATTACGCCTTAAAAGTTAGACAGTCTTTTTTTTTCTTTAGTCAGTAGAACCTAGGCATTTGTATTACGTCTTAAAAGTTAGACAGTCTTTTTTTTCTTAAGTCAGTAGAACCTAGGCATTTGTATTACGTCTTAAAAGTTAGACAGTCTTTTTTTTTTCTTTAGTCAGTAGAACTTAGGTATTTTTATTACGTCTTAAAGGTTAGACAGTCTTTTTTTTCTTTAGTCAGTAGAACTTAGGAATTTGTATTACGTCTTAAAAGTTAGACAGTCTTCTTTTTGATGTGTAAACATCTTAGCGCTCGGTCTACGGTAGGGGCTAGCTGGGCCTTCGAGCGTCAGACGCGTAAGCGTAAGACTTCGAGCGTCAGATGACGTCAGCGTAAGACCCGTGTCTATGTGAGCAAACTGATGCGAGCTCACATGCTTACACATAAATTTTCGTGAGTGCCAAACCAACTCACACCGATTTTTTTCTTTAGTCAGTAGAACTTAGGTATTTGTATCACGTCTTAAAAATATTTTCCAACTTCCCACCTCTTTATTATGTAGGTACTGGAACGGTACTGCAATTCGAGAAAAAAGAAAACTAGGTGCTAACTCATATTCTGTTTCCTACTATGAAATACAAAAAAAAAGGCAAAAAATGGCGGCATCCCATCAAAAGGCAAAATACCAAATTACAACTAAATACTCACATAAATGACTAAATTAAATCGATTATTTTACCGATTACACCATAAAACATTCAATAAAAAGTCCGAGACTCCGAGACACCGAGAATCGAGACAATACAATCTCATTTGAATCTCATGAGTGAACGCAAGGTGCTTGCGCACGCGTCGCACCTGCGTCGTGTCAATGCACCTCGTAACATCGAGAGATTGATATTATAAGGATTATTTCATTGAAGCAGGTTTTTTAAACGTATTTTTTGTTAATTATACGTGCTATTACGTAAAAGTTCATTGATGGAAACCTGTACCTTTGACTTAATTGCGTAACAATATACATTGCATTGTATGTGTGGAAGATTCGTCTTCTTGGTGACTACTCGTAGTAGTAGGTACCACTACTCGTGGCATGGATATTGTTTATCGTTTAGTCCAGCACCCTAATTACGTACGCACTATATATCACAATCTGAATCATTTGGAAGCCTATTGCTAATCCTTTGCTTCATATATTCGAAAAATTGGTCTGCTCAACAACGTAAATAACGCAATGATGAATGTTTTTGAACTGTCAAAATGAAACCCATTCCTACTTTTAGTGTGTTACGTAATTACCCCGCTGATTTTTTATAAATAAACTGATTCAAACTGGAACCTATATATGGGTGCGTATACAGACACTGTTACCAAAACATTTACTGTAGAGTGTTACGGAATTAGATAGTACTCAATAGACTGAAATAACCGAATAAAGTGAGTAAGCCATCCATCCTTTCTTCTTTGTAAAGAAGAGGCCAAATGACAGGTGACATCACATCGACGCACAACTTGTTACCATGGATTCAGTACCCTATTCTAGACCCTAGATTCTAGACCCCCTAGCGTAGAAATTTAACGTCGGTTATTAAAAAAAATAGCTGGTCCATACCTTTTGACTGCGTGGGTATTGCACGTTTCTATGATACAGCAGATTCTTTTTTGATAACCGACGAAATATTTCTTCGCTTATAGGTGATCTAGAGAGGAGGCCTGTGTCCCAGCAGTGGGAACATTATAGGCTGATTATGCAGGTGATCTAGAATCATGTGCCGAGTTCACGGTTACAGTTTGCTCGTCGATGTCCCTGTTATCCTGTATACAGAGTCACACTTTCAAGCTGATTATAATTCTAGAACTATTTCGTAGAATCTAATTCATCCTCAATATTTATGTTACTCACAAACTTAGTTACATCAGTGCAAATTCAAACCATCAATTTCAGTCCCACTGCTTAAGAAATACACAAATGAGATGTCACAGTATGATAGTCATATATAGGTATTCAGGTGATCTGTGATGCGTTACAGATTGGCACCCAGTGTGGCGACAAATTGCTGGGCTAACTGACAGAGAGTCCAACTTGGTTGGTAAGCTGTACATCTCACTTAAGGGGACTACATGACCTAAACGCAAATTTATAATGCCTAAAAATATATGATCCACTACAGTAACCAAAATCAGAAAAATATATGACATTCTGCAGGATATATGCTAGTTAGATAGTGTGTTGAAAACATAATACAATTAACTTTATATGATAGAAAAAAATCACGAAGATACGTCTAAAAAATTCTTTCAACGATTAAAAACCATACTAATATACATGCAAACATTCAGATTTTTTGTCACATTATTATACAAGTAAAATACTAACGTGATAGTGTTTTAGTTTTTTAGTCCAATGAATAGATTTTTTGTAAATCCATAATTGCTACATATTTTGCAATAAATTACCAGCGTTGTGTCATCGCGCGTCTCTTTCTTTTCTATGCAATCCGACAGTGACCGCGCTTTAGCTCTTGTAAGCCTCTTAACATGACCAGTCTCGGGGAAAACAACCGTGGGCACAGCTTTCGATATTGTAACTGTTTCGTGGTATTTGCGACAAATATATTGGACCCAATTGTTTATTTGTGAACGGTCCGAATCATTATTAATTAGACCATGAACGTCCATTTCGTGAAAGCTGAGCATTAGTTGCCACGTCACCGTCATTAGGTATATCGGTGGTGATCGCAATATCTCGTTTATTTGTAACTGACTTTCCCTAAAAGAAATCAGGATGTGTAAGGAATCTACTTGTTTTAGTTAGGTAAAAAGACAATGCGGTGCAAAGTCAGACGGGCAGCTCATTTTCACAAACGACACCAAGAATATTTTATATCATTCACAAAAAAAATACCTGGTTTTGTGTATTGCCAATTGGCCACAGTAGCCCGAAATCGGAAGCATAGCTTGTCGAGTTCATTAAATTACTCGCCTCTTTAGATATTTTCAATGGTTACCATCGATTCTGGATAAAGGGGATTTCGTGTTTCTTGTGGTCAATTTTTTTTTTCTAGATAATGGATTGTAAATAAATTCCATTCAATGTCTGGTCAGAGGACACGAAAAGGGAAATTAAATTTGCTCAAAAAAAAAATATGTGCGGAACGCCTCTGTAAAAGGATCCCTTCGACATCATTTTTACCGCAAACGGTCGGAGACAAAAACACCAAAACTCTTAGCCTTATAATTAGGTATTCTCTATAATAGAATAGAGAAACTAAAGACTTGCGAAAAAAATAACTGTTAATTTTTTTTTTTCTTCACTGCCCCTTTACGGACACTTCAACCCAATTGGTAAATAACAAGTAAAAAATTCCGAACTCATTTATAGTACCTGATATTTTACTTAACCAATGCAAATCGATAACATTCTTCGAATCGGATCCCCGCTATGGATCAATAAGAATCTAATAAGATTCCATTACCATTGTCTCACGTTTTTTCATACTAAACCTCTAGTTTTTATTGAAAGCGATACGCGATTGTAATATACTTAGACTTTTTATTGTGAGGCGATTTGAATTCTTAGTCGATTGCATTTATTAATCGATTCTTTTCATCGAGTGATTAGCATAATAAATGATGGGGAATTAGACAGATCACTTCTGATATTTCTGATATCAGAGCACACCTATTTTGAGCGCGACAAGCTCAATCTATTCCCAACCTTTACAACTCCTTATAACTCCTATATTAAGGCAGCATCCGCACTGGCGACCACCCATAAAAGCACCAAGAAATTAAGCCTAGTGAGTAATGAGTACAGGACAGTAGACGGCGGAAAACCAAAAGGCTTCTAAACTTCATTGTCTCATCTCAAACAATACAATCATAGAAAATAAAACACCGTGAATCTATTGCTTCTAAGTTCAAAAAAATCGTCTGCTCAACAACGTAAATAACGCAATGAATGTCGTTGAACTGTCAAAATGAAAGCTTTTCATACTGTTAATGTGTTACGCAATTACCCCGCTGGATCAATCGTTCGGTCTTTGGAAACAGCATCTTATAGCTGCCCATTCTCCTGACATATTCCACAGTCTGCCAAAAGGACACCCGCTGAAATAGCAGTACTGGCCTATTCTTTGGCCGGAACATTAAAACGGACAAAATACCAATGGACTACCAAAAGATCTCGATACTTAGATATAATACTTAAACATTGGCTAAAGAAGAACGCAGTATTTATATACAAATTAAAATGCCTACAAACAATTTGCCATTTTTATCACACAAAATAGTTTGTATATTGCAATTACCGCAGACAAAAATGATTCAGCGTACGAATGAGTCACACGTCTGTCTGTCACAAGCGGTCGGAATGTTTTGAATATTTTTCTGTATTAATCTCCCCTTCGCAGACTCTGAGTCATGCGCGTACGCACTTCAATACTAATTTAGTAATTAATTTGTTGTGGTTACAGGTCATCGTATCATTGGAGTTGTTATGAACTGGAGTTGGCGTTTGTGAGGTTGAATGGAACTACTTCTGCATTTATTGAATTTGTATCAGCGGGGTAATTGCGTAGCACACTAACAGTAGGAATAGCTTTCATTTTGACAGTTCAACAACATACATTGCGTTATTTACATTGATGAGCACATAATTTTTTCGAACATATGAAGCAATGGATTAGCAGTAGGCTGCAAAATGATTCAGATTGTGATAGATACTCTGTTATGCAATTATGGTGCTGGTTCTACTCCATCATTCTTTTGTTTTACTTTTAGAAACATATCAAGGGTGAGTATTTCTTAGTAATTATAGGAACTATACAAGGTGTACTTAATTGAAAAACTGAAAACCTCTGGGTCAATGTACTCATCATAACGAACAACTTATTCCTACTACCTATGGGACTTATACCAGAAAAAAAAAGAAAAAATGTTCGATGTTTCCTAAGGCTACCCGCGCATTACGATTTTAAGGCGATATATTGAAAAAAGTGTGCTTTTTCTTTTTAGTGTACCTTTTTAAGTATATGGAATAGGTATTTAACAATTTGGTGTATATTTTATGACTATATTTCCTAGCCTCCTATAAAAGGAATACACGATTCAATGAAATTTCCTCGATACAAAAAAAATGCAAAGTTCTATCTATGTTTATGTTTTTTTGAGTACTAAGGCGTAAAGCTTAAGAGTTATTAATTGGAGTTTACTATAAAACATAGAGAATAATCGTATTAAAGTTTAAGTAAAGCAGTTTTAGTTTTAATAATACTTTTAATTTAAAAAAAACGGCATTTCGTTTTGGCACATACGTTGTTTTATTCCGAGTACACACACATTATCGCCATCCCTTTTTTTGCCTATCAAAAGTAATATCATCACTCTCGTTCGTTCATAAATCAGTCGCCCGGTGGGGCTGATTGAGGATGAATCTATGTCACTTTTTTGCAAATCGGTGCGGTCTAATTTACGTGATTTAAATAATTGTGTTTAGAGAAAATGTTTGTAGCTCAGCAAGTCAAGGTAATTATTTAATACAAATAGTGTTGAATAGGTATTTAGACTCTGTGTGTGTGTATTCTTGTGACTGTGAATAACATAACATTCGTTTTCTATTATTATTTCGTGACGACATTCAAATTATTTATGAAAATGGAAAGAAATAAAAAACCAAAACTGAACAGTACCTTCAACTTTAAGAGTATCTGCTGTCTGCACAGGGCAATCAATGAACTCATTCAATAGCAATAAGATGATGATAATAGTGAGTCGAATCATCACCACCTTCACTAAAGCATTACCAGCAACAATCTATTTTCGCCTTGCAAAGTAATGTTGGGTACCTAAGCATTCTATTTTCTAGAGAAGAACGTCTGTTTTTATACCTACAACTTATAATAATCGTTTACATAAAGAATAAAATAAACATAGGATAAAATAAATGATTCGTTTTTAGGTTTGAAATACGTCAAAAATACTTCAATATGTCAAATACTGTCACTACGAGTGATAGAGCACAAAAAATGAATGGAGTCGCATTTGAATTGTAAAAAAAGGTTGATTCTTACCCGACTACGGCAAAGCCAAAGGATGGTATTGATTTTACTGGCTATGTATGTATATATGTTTATCTGTTTCCTCATAACTCCTCGTCATATTTGAACAAACGAGATGTCGTTGGAAGCGTCATGTTGTCCCGCGGGTTATATGCTACATTACGTCACATAAAATTCAACATGGCAGCTAATAGCGGATGGGAAGTGTAACCGGGGAAAAAAAAAAAATCGCGTTTGGTATCTAATAAAAGGTCTTAAAGAGTGCTTTCTGAAAATATATTGGATATCTATAACTTAACCCGAAATAAGATCAAAACAATTGTGTTTCACTCAGACTGTTTCCAATAACACTAAACATCCTTCTAAAATGTTATGAAGGCTGGTTAGCAAATTAATGTTATCAAATTCCATTTGCTACCTACCCTTACTGATCTCTAACCCCACAATAATTGAAATAAAAAACAAAGTTAAAATCTAAAACCCAACTACGACAAAAATCTTAACTAAAAAGTTATAGACAAGACATAGTAACAAAATAACATTGTTTTCAGTTTTCGTATAACCGGAGTAACGTAACGTAATTTCTAAAATATATGTCATGTAATTAGGGCATAAATCATACAGATTACCACTACCATACGAAATCGATTTTGAAGAAAATGTGAATAACTTCTATTTTAATTTTAGTTTATGTATAGTCGCCAGCACAAACTGTCAAATTTTCTCATGCGATTTTGAACTTACCATCAACATTTTAAGTTTTAAAATAGTTTAGAGAAATTTGACAGTTTCGTGTAGCTTGACTTGCTGGCGACTGTACAGTGAACTATTAAGCTAACATAGAGCCTGGCCTAAATAGCAATTTAGTTTTTACTTTTTTTTCAGGTTTACAAAACTCTTTGGAATACCTACCTTATGCCGGAAAATATTTTAACTATTTACTACACTGTATGGAATTACTATGCACTTTATAGTTCAAATGGAATGCTTACAAGCACCGAAAAGTCGGTCTTGAAAGAGAAAACTGAAAAAGTAGTGTGTCCTCTTTTAGTAAGGTGAACATACATTTTCTTGAAAAGTAGGACACGTTGGAAAAGTTAAGAGTATTGCGTTATTGCCGGAATGTATGTACTTAATAATACAAAAATATATTTGAATTGTCATTTACCAAGCCAGTGTACGGTGATCGGTGAAACGGTGTTGGAGTTTATCAATCTCATATATACCAAAATCCATTTTATATAAATAAAGAAGATTAATTAACTATTTATAATTTCATGTTGTATAATATAAGTAATAAAATAAATATTTTGGATATTGATTAAAAATATTTTGTATTATTTGTCTACTCCATAGATGCATAGTGCGAAAATTTCATAGACCGAGATAAATTAACGTTACTTAGCACGCACATTTTTCTTAGATATGTTTCCGTCTTTATCTTGCACTTTTAGATTAACAGTTGTGCGACCGTGACAAGAATAATGCTTACCGAAAGCCCATGCTAAGTAAGGAACCTTTTTAAATTTCGGTCAGTAATTTTGTTAATTCCACTTTTGGCCACTGGTTCAGGTTCAGATAAGTTTGTAGCGGTGACGTGGCGACCGACCACGGAAGATAGAACCGCCACTCCCCGCGTGCGGGGGAAACAAGCCACGCCCATCAAACAATTATTTATTTTCAAGGTAGGGCCCTAAGCGTTTCGGTTTTTAAACTGCGAAATGAAATCGCAAACGAAAATATTTTTTCAAGAGAATGCTCAAGCTTTGTAGTACGCGCTAAGCCTAAGGCTAAGCGCGCACTTCGAATTTTAATCTTTGCGAATAATAATCGCAAATCTGTGAAAAACAGTATACTAGAGTCCGCGCACTGCGGTAAAAAATCGCTTGAGAAATCGATTGAAAAATAATTTTCGTTTGCGATTTCATTTCGCAGTTTAAAAATCTCAACGATCAAAATCGTAATGCGCGCTTGTTTTTTCGAGCTATGCGAACATGAATGTATGGAGCAGCTGTTTTTTTTTTTGCGATTTCAAGCCTTATCTCGTAGTAGGAGTTGGTTATAAGATTACAATGACCCCTTAAGAGGTTTTCAGTCGTTTCAATTAGACTTTGTAGTTTAGTAGGGGTAAACAACGGTTGGCAATAAGTATGTAGGTATACCCGTTTTTTTTTGGCATGAAGTAGTAGTTCTAACTGGTAAGACTAACGACTGAATTTACTGAATGAAATAAAAGCTGCTAAACAGCAAAACATAATATTTGTTTTATAACCTAACATAATATGAATACCTGTGACTTAGGAAACATTGACTCCTAAGTCACAGGTATTCAGAAAGTTTAGGAGTCAGGGTTTAAACTTTTGGTACGCATATTGTAAGGACTTGTATCAATAAAGTATATTATTATTAGTAACTACATATATAAGTATATAGTTTCAGAGCCATCAGAGCTCAAATGCATGGATTGCGTCAACTTAAGAACTTTGCTCTCGCTCTGAGGATAAGTAAGTACAGTCGCCAACACATCAAGTTACCACAAACTGTCAGATGTTCTCATTCGATTTTGGACTTTATTTTCAACATGTTAAGATTTAAAATCGTTTGGAGAAATCTGACAGTTTCGTGTAGCTTGACCTGCTGGCGACTGTACTTACCATACAATGATTACTATGACCTATTTTCTTTACAAACGACTCATTTAATTCAATGTTTAATTAATTTCATGTTATTCTTCCAATTCTGTAGGTAGCATAGCTATGTGTTATACATATCTACCTAAACTTGTAACTTCCAAGCAACAAGGTACCTACAATACAGGCAGACTGACAGGTGCCTTAATAAGTACTAAAACTGTATACTCAGATATTACACTTTTTTTAAACTTATTTTATCCCTCTGTTGTCTCGGACCACACTATTCCAATTATCTTTATAGACTAATTTAATAAAATTGTTTATAATCAACTGATGATGAAATTATCTTACTTTTTTAAAGTATCTGTGTTTATAGGCTCCCGCAAAAAACCGCGACGCGACTCTAAGAACAATTTCTATGAAAACTTCATGGATATTGTTCTACAAGAGTCGCGTCGCGCTGTCGCGTAGCGCCTGTCTGCCTGAGCCTTATCTTGGACATTACTGACATCGATGAAGCAAAACATCGTCAGGAAACCTGGACTTACGTAGTTGATATAATTCTGAATCTGCCAACCTGTCTTGACCAACCGTGGTGATCAATGCTCGTGCCATCTCTATATGAGAAGAGGGCTTTGCTCTGCAGTAGCACAATAATAGACTGGTAATACTGATCACATTGAGGAAGCTTCGATGGTACAACCAAAATACCCATAGTATTTTTGGGCACCACTGTCACCCGAAAATAACACCTAAACATGATCCTGACACAAAAATCTTTAACCTCCTTTTCATGCACAACAAATCGCAAAAAAATCGTCCAATAAACTTTGACATTCCAACAAGACTCCTGGTTGTAACCGCCACGCCAGCGCCACCACCAAGGGCGATCCCCCATCGCCTAGATACTAGCAGATAGTGATGGGCAGTTAAATCCCGCAGCTGCCGTATGCCGTGTGCCGCCACCTGCCTCACATACGGATTTCCCGGGCGATGACCCAACACTAGGGGCTAGGGAGTTGCGTATAGAGATTATTGGATTTTGCGTTGGCACTTCACTATCGATGGTGTTTTGTTTTTTTCTTGAGAATTTGATTTTTGACGGGTTTTTTCTAATTGAATTTGAAGAGTGTTAAATGATAAACGATTTGATTTCTGTAAGTAGGTTTGTACAAACAAACAGTTTTACACGTCAATCATATTTAAAAAAAAACTAGATGAGGTCCGGCGTTTTCTATCCGACTACTCTGTGAAGGAAGGCCGAAACCAGACATGGTCTTGGTCAGATCATGTGTGGTAACAAAATCTTCGTAAGCAATTTGCATAATGATTTATAAGTCTCATTTTTTTTTTCTGGATATTCACTATTATGAAAATAGGTATGAATCATCTTGATTTTCATCACCTGGTTGTTTTTTTAGCAATTTTTGTTTTGCCAAAAACAGGAAAGACGTACCTAATGAAAAGCCCGAAAACTTCTTTAATTCTTTGTTTCCAGACATGGGATCAACAGCTTTCATGTAATTGTTATTATCACAAAGAACATTTCATCGAAGCGCGAACAAAATAATATCGTATCAATATAATAATAATGATAACATTATTGTAAATGAAACCTCATTAACCTTTATTACCATTTCCGCTCATTCGCGAAAAAAATACTGTATCAAAAATACATAATAAAAGTAATAAAAATGAACATCGTCCTTTATAAATATTAAATTGTGATCACCATAAAAAAAATACTTATTAAAATAAAAATGAAGGACATTGTAAGTTTGAAGGCATTTAAGTCACTATGGTCAAATTAAGGTCTCTGGGTCAAATACGGTAGTTTTTGACAAACAACAGGTGCTTTTAATTAATAATATAGTCCAGGTGTAAACTTAACGAAAACTTTGACATATGTATTAACGTCGATTTTAACTCGCTGATTATCTGTAAGCTGGTTTTCCATAAAGGGTTGAAGGCTGAGGATTTAAAGGTGTAATGCATAATTCAGGATGACTCAGCCAGCCTTACCTTTTACCAACTCTGTGGGGCATCTTGGCATCTAGTTCATATACTCCTGAAAGAGATTCTAGTATGAATTTGCCACAACAACAGAATATTATTTATGAGAAACGACTGCAAATTAATCAAAAGGTATCCTGTTATTAACTCGCAGTCGATTCCCTAAACGCCAAACTTTTGCTTCTGTTTTTCTAAAACCATTGTCGTTTCTATATGAAAAAACATCGACGTGGAAATACACTATGATTTACGGAGGGCAAATTCAATTAATAGTGACGACAGACAGCAAGAGGCTCATGAGGACTATGCAAATGCAAGAGCAAGGGGCCCTAGACTTAGACTAGAATCAGGACTCTTATTTCTTTCAAAATCTATCCCAGATTACCGTGGATTCCAACAAGAATGTTCTTACAAACTTACTGCTACCATCCTAGATCTACAAAATTAACACTAGACTAGAACTTATAGATGCAATTATTCTTATAAGACGTCAAAAAACCCCATTAAATACATTAAATATCCCGGATTTGCAAACAAATCCTTCGCAACAAAAAACTACAAAAAGCCGCCAGGTAGCGATCAGCTGGACAGCAGGTTGTTGTGAGCGTGTGCGTGCGACGAGATGAGTATCGTGTCTGTGTGCGCCGACAGATGCTGCGAACATCTGCCACGGCGCGTGCGCTGGTTGAAGTAGCAAAGAGTATTGATACTTGGAATGTTGGAGGATAAAGATTTTCTTGGAAAAATATTATGTGGTATACTAAATACCTACTGGTAAACATATATGTATTATGTATCATAAATAGCTGTGGCTCGTGCATAGTGGCTCGGGTTCTTAGTTCTCGTCGTCATTGCTATAGGCCTTGTAGGCCTTCTTCCTTAGCTATGTGCCCTGCTGACTGCCACTTAAGTCCAACAAGTCTTCGGGCTATATCGGTTACTTTGGTTCTCCTGTGAATATCCTCATTTCTGATTTTATCTTGTTAGATTTCAATAAGATATTTTTTCTAGAGCCCAGTAATCTCTAGCAGAACCTTTAGCACATTATGTTCTTTATTATTTTTGCATGAATTTTTTTGGTTCCATGTCGGACACCAAGCTTCTTCTTTAAGTAAAGAAATAAAATAATAGGTTGGGGAAAAAGTTTCTGCGCATTTTTTAAGAAAATTCAAAACATTTTTTAATATAGTTTATTTACATTTAACTAAAGTATGTAGGTACCATTTTGTTCGATAACTTTTTGCCATCTTGTAGGTAGGGACATGATTCCATTGCTATAGAAATTTTGGGACTTCTGATCAAAATACCGCGACAAGTGGTTTTGGCAGTCCTCTCGTGATGTTAACCTGACACTGCCTAAAAAATTCTGAAGAGACCGAAACAGGTGGAAATCTGAAGGTGCAAGGTCAGGACTATACGGCGGATGCATTAACACCTCCCAGCCAAACTCTCTTAATTTTTGCTGAGTGGCTAAAGATGTGTCGTTATCATGATGAAAAACCACACCCCTTCTGTCGATTAATTCCGGCCGCTTTCTCTCAACTTCTTGCTTTAATCTCATCAGTTGTTCGCAGTAGATTTCAGAATCGATGGTCCTGCCTGCTGGTAACAGCTCATAATGAATAATGCCCTTCCAATCCCACCATACACACAGCATCACCTTGTTGCGAGTTAACCCGGGTTTCGCCACAGTCTGTGAAGCCTGACCGGCCTTTGACCACGACCTTTTTGCCACGTTCTTGTCGTACGTGATCCACTTTTCATCACCGATTATCAGCTTCTTCAAAAATGGTTCGGTTTCATTACGTGGTAATAAAGAATCACAAATGAGTACACGGTTCATTAGGTTTCTTTCAGTGAGCTCGTGAGGTACCCAAATATCGAGCTTTTTTGTGTACCCAGTTTTTTTCAAATGTGCCAAAACTGTTTTGTGGTCAATTCCCAGTTCTTCAGCTACGTCGTAACTACTGATATGCCACCTTGCTCCACTTTTTCAAAAATGGCATCCATTTTATCCGTAATAGGGCGACCAGAGCGACGTGCATCTTTGACATCAAAATTTCCGGATTGAAAACGCTTAAGCCAAATTTGTGCTACTCTCACAGACACTGCACTAGGTCCATAAACATCGCAAATTTTTTTCGCGGCTTGCGTTGCATTTTTACCTTTTTTGTAGTAAATACACTCATCTTGACAGCACGAAAAACAAATGAAAATCACACATTTTCCTAATTTGAATTTGGAATTATGTTCTTTAAAATTTTAACTTTCAATGATACCAAAACCAGCCAGATACAAATAGTATAGCCAAAGAGATTTTATTACAAGTTCATACATACTATAATGCGAAAAGACTTTTTCCCCAACCTAATAAGTTTATTGTGCACATACTGGAAGATACACCATATAAAAGTGTGCAAGTATCAAGACTACTGCGTCGCTGTTCCTCATCGGTCAGCTGCTTCGCAGGCAGCGCGCATCTCGCGTCTGTCTGTCTGTGTGTCGGTGAGGCTGCACAGCACTGGACGTGGGATGAGAGGATCGCGGGGAACCACATAGTAACGTAAAACTGGCATGGATCATGGATTTTGTCCGTGAGAGACAATTTCGGGCCAGAAAAGTGCTTGAAAATAAGGCATCTAAAAAGGCCGCTTTAGTAAGAGAGAGAGTATAAAGATTATAATTTACAACTCACATATTATGATATCACAAATGACTAAATGTGGACACGCAGACTTATGGCAACTCTCTAGGTTAGCCAGACCCAGAATCGACCTCTCACTGAAGCACAATGAACTTTTTGAATCCACATGCCTCTATCTAAATAAAAGAAAAAGAAGCTAAGAAAAAAATAAAGCAAAGAATTCTACAAAAGTAAAATCTGCTAAAAGTTATTTAGCTTTTTCTCTTTTATTCTATTTCTTTTCTCTCCTTACTGAAAACATTGTTATCAGTACCAGCGTTTCCTTACTATCTGCGAATGAATGGCTCGAGCAAGACGAGTTATGGTAGACACGATCGGATCAGCTATCCGATATATTTAGCTACTGGATATATTTTTGGCGGAATTAAAACTACATATTGAAATTGCATAACATTTGATCGTCAAGCAAGACGTCCATGATCACGAAGCAGTTAACTTACTGTCAATCTTTGCGCAGAAACCACCTCATTCCATACCACCACAGCACTGACAACAAAGGATCTCACCCGCTACCGCTCACAACTTACACAGCTGTGACTCACCGCGACATTGACCGCGCAGTCTCTATATAATTACAACATTACATCTCGTGCGCGTGCGTCACTCGGCCACCTTTACGTTGCCGCTTACCGCTGTTATGTCAACGATATGCGATATTAACTGCAGTTAGATAACTGGTACATATTCTGTGATAGTGTGTAAAGGGAGCAACTACGAAATAACAATTGGCAACTGAGAAAAAGGCACAAAAAGGGGATTTCAATTCCTTTAAAATCGTCTTGTACCTTTTTGTGTATAAAATCTATGAATCGATGTTGATCAAGCGCCACGGAGCATTTCACATAAGTGTCGACGGTACAGTATCAATGATTTTATCTAATAACTAACTTTAGCGATTTTCATTTTATTGCATATTCGTATGTAAAATATGAAAGACCACATAAATATTTGAAAAGACATAAGGTATTTAATCATTATCACCATCACAAGCGATTCCTACATTTTTTTAAATCCATGTAACTTTTTGATTTTAATATTAAAAACTATAGAAATGAAACGTTTTATATTGCCTCCTGTATAATCAAGGTTTTGTGGTTATTAGATATTGATACTACACCGAAATGTTTCGTGTGCTGTCGTTTCCACACCCGGAAAAAACTGTTTTAGAAACGTGGCCCAAAGTGTTTAAACACGAGTCTTGGTCTTCTGACTATTATTAATAAATAATCTAAACTGAATATTGTTGCAATGGTCGAAGTCTTGATCACAAGACCATGAAGAACCTCCTAAACTTTCTTCTCTTTGTATCTTATTGGGGAAGTGAGATGCTCTTTGCTTTGTTACCTATTATTCACAAAAAAAACGAACAAATCGTTAAAGATATCCTGTCTCTAACTAAAAGAACATTTAAAATTAATTGTAGGAAGTAACAAAAGTATCTCAAATAGCCGATATCCTGTTGGCCCGTGCCATAGACAAAAAGTGAGGTTATGGCCAGTTGCGTCTCCTCTAGGATCTATGGTCCTTCTATTAGTTTTACCTTTTTATTTCAATTGTCAATTTAGATGCAGGATCTACTTGATTACAACGATGGTACCCTATTTCCCATGCCCATTTTTTGTAGCTTTGGTACACACGGCTACATAAATCAACTTATAAAGCTATACATTTCCAGTATAAGCTGACCTCTCATTGTACGGAAATCCTATATAATGCGAGATCAGGAAATAGCTTGATATGTAGCCGTGTAGTGTGTACTAACCTTATAAACTAACCATAAAAAGTAGGTATATTGGTCTGAGAGTCTTAGCTTTTTTATTGATTCTGCTAAAAAGTTAACAAAGGCTATGCCCAAAATCATTGAAAATAATGAACCTATTGAATAATTACCCATGCAATTTTAAATGGACACCTATGTAGGTACCTACTCTATATCTTAAAAATCGTCATTTATCTCAACATAAGTTCGTTAGCAGAATATAACTAATAATCAATCGTAATCATTTTCTGAAATGTTTAACTTCTAACATGCGTAGCATTACCACTTCCATCTCTACAAAGAGAAGACCACTTTCTTAACAAAAAGTCATTATTTTCTTGAATTTTGACATCGCGCCGTAGAAAGCTTTCTACAATCGGTCATTTTGTCTTCCGTTTCTTCAACGCGATGTTATATTCCTCAGGGTGAATAAAATAAAATAAACAGTAAAAATAGATACAGAAATACCAACCTCAGACACATTCGAAATATATTGTTTTGAACTTTTTAGTTGCAGTCGGGTTTTTTGTTGTTTTAGTCATTTCTTTTTTATACTTTCAAAATTTTTTTTCAAGACTTTATGACTTCTTTAATCAGTTATTTCGATTTTATAAAAACAAAACTACTAACGTCAAACGCACGTTTAGACCATAGCGTCTGACGTTATGTCTATGGTCTAGACTGCTAGGTGACTCAACGTTCTATTTTCAAACCTATTTCTATGACAGGTCACCGTTTGACCGCATCTAACGCCTGCTACAGTTCGTCTGTCTGCTCCTGTCCATCCGTCCATCAGGAGAGAACAATGTAATGCTACAAAAAACTGGAGAAATTAACGGAACCAAACAAAAACTGACGACAGATGCTGACAAAGACAGTACAGACGGGCACTGAAGTTTGTTGTGTATTCAAAATGAGAACTTATTTTTCAACAGCTGAGTGCTTGAAACTTATCATGCAAATTTGAGTATTAGATTGATGTTTCAGTCACTTTTCATCATTGTTTTCTTTTATGTATCAGGATATTCAGTAGGTATGAGCGGGCTAGGGATCTTACTACTCTCCAACAAAAAAAAGCCTTTAAAATAAAATAAATTCACGACTGCTGCTGCATTTTGCCAAATTCCCCATTATGATCTAATTGATTACGGACTCACCATCAGGATAGCTATGAATCCTTAAAAAAATATTGCATACTGGATCTCTACCCTACCTTCTTAAGGCGCTTCCCTGACCAAACGACCTTGAGCGTTCGGTCCTTCTCTATCCCGTCGCTGAGTCTCGGTCTGTCTCGCTCCCTCCGCAAGCTCATTTATCATAAAATTCACAAAAATAATGAAATTACTTGAATAAAAAAAGAGAAGTGAAGTTTTAAAATAAAATAAAACGTGTATTATTTAGATTTTTAAATTATCTATCCATTAGTGTAATCCTCAAATTAATAGAACGTCACCTTTAGCAAGAGATGCATGCAATCAATAATTTTAGTCACTTTTTTAGAAGGAGATTTCAGATGAATTTATAACACATAAAAACAAAT
Organism: Griposia aprilina; assembly: GCA_916610205.1. Classification (NCBI taxonomy): domain Eukaryota; kingdom Metazoa; phylum Arthropoda; class Insecta; order Lepidoptera; family Noctuidae; genus Griposia; species Griposia aprilina. The sequence goes on along the minus strand of OU744304.1, from coordinate 12,619,796 downwards.
AAGAACTTGCAATGTGATGATAGGATATCGAACATTAATAATGTGCTTTTAGATGTAGTTTATTACCCATAGTGAATGAGTTAATAGCCTCTGAATAACGCACTTTGACAAGGTTTTGGTAGGGGTACCGCCTTAACTCTAATTCGTGGCTAATCATTTTTACCACTGCCTGGTTTCGTATTGCGTGCCAATGCAAAAACAGAAAATAGTAAATGCCCAAGCTTCCTGTACTGTTTTTCATTGTCAGATTAATAAAACCTCTTCAACACTTGTGCTATCCCGAGTACCGGAAGCCAGTCGGTGCCGGCACGAGCTACGGAGCGGTAAAAAGTAGTCGATTGTATTACTTCGATCGACGAGCACCATAGACTATCGACACTTCTTATTGTTACATCTTAAAGCGTTACAAAGTACGCGGTAATTAACAAATTGGTGAGGTTAAAAACCAGGACATGCCTCTAGTTGTAAGGAAAACTAGTTACCTAGGTGTTCTGTCTGCCTGGTCATATCCGATTCTGAGCGTCTGTTGGTGAACATAGTGTCAACATGACTAGCACCCTAATTACGTAACCTAACACATTATCTATTTGAAACTGAATCATTTTGAAGCCTATTGCTAATCCATTGCTTCATATTTTCGAAAAATTTGTCTGCGCAACAACGCAAATAACGCAAATAACGCAATGAATGTTGTTGAAATGTAAGCTATTCCTACTGTTAGTGTGTTACGTAATTACCCCTTAGGAATTATAGGAACTTGGTCATATGTGAGTGTGGCCGTGTAAATATGACTAGTCACTGTTCATGATCAAAATCAAGTTTTTGTTGTAGGTAGGTATTTAGTTTGCCAATTTTCTTAACTCTATACTCAATAATCAATATCAACCAAACCAACCAACCAACCAGCCAAACAATGAATCAACCAACCAACCAACAACCAACCAGTCAACCAACCAACAACCAACCAATTGGAACTCAACCAACCAATAATCCAATCTCAACCAAATCCCCAAAAAACCACATCCCAATGGTCTTTCAACCAACTTGAAGAAGTTTTTAAATACGGTGGATCCTACAGGTAGTTATGATCACAAATGTTTATCTTATCATCTAACAGTGCTCTCTAGATACCCTTGTGTTCTTTTTCGGACCCGCAATACTGTCCCACCGCTGGTCTCTCAAATATCCTCTCACACCTCTCCCTTCATTGCATTACTTATGGCCAATGTCTTAAGAAAAGCGTCCAAGTCCTATTAATTGATTGGCCTGACCCTCAAAAAATCCTATAGCTCATAGCTGTCACTGTTTCAGAACAGTGACTCACTGCCCTGAAACTGTCTAGACTTCTAAAGTATATTTTTAGCCATGACAAACCACACCACAATAATGAAATTACAATTTACGCAACGATCAAAAGATACTACCACCGATCCAAAAATTAAACAAAGACATACCTGAACCCTACAATTATTGCCAAAATTAACGAGTTGAATTAATGGTGGCAGACAGACCGGCCACACAATAATTGCGAGAGAGTTTCGCATCTGTCAGGACACTTTCCCTTGCTAAGGACATAATACGCATACAATTTTGCCGCGAGCTGGTCGGAAGTGGCGTTTAATAACACATTTTGTAGGTACCTACTTCCGGGATGAGTGAAACAGACCATAATTATTATTATTTGCGACACCACACTATGCTCCAAAACACAGATTACTGACGTTGCTCAAAGTTGCAGACTCAACGGGCTGAAGACGTGGCCAGTAAGTAATAAATTATCTATAAGCAAAGGAATTCAGAAGGAGAGGCTTCGAGTAAATCGAGATTATAGTGTTTTTACGAAGTGAAAATTATGAAATTTGTATTTTTTTTTTTTTCAGTTCTAGCCACTCGTGCGAGGTGTCAAAAGCCGCGCCTGCTCGCGGGCTGGTCGACAAGAAAGTAATCGGAGGTAAGTGCAGAGACGTGGCCGCAAAGTTGAAGTCGGACTGGGCTAGCTACGTTTGCCGCATGCCCAATGAGCTGTGGGCCAAATAGTCACTATGTGGAGCCCTGAGGTAGCCAGAAGGTGCTGCGCGCGGCTGATCCCGTACATGATGGCGCTGGCGGGGTGAGCTGGACAAGACAAACGACCAGTGGTCCAAATTAGCACTGGATCGCAAGAACTGGAAGTCATGTGGTAGCCATTTGCCTAGCAGTGGGACGAATAAAAAACAAAAAGAGTTAGATTTGCCAACGTTCAACACTAAAGAAATGACAGAAAGCAACAGAAAATAAAGAACTAAATATAATAAGTAAACAATAAAATTATAGGTAATACAGCATTACTTTACCACTGTCAGAAAGCTGATTACGTTTCGAGAGATGAAGGAAGAAGCTTGCGTTTGGACCGAGTGATTTTCGTCAAAGACAATTTAAGCCCTCGGATCTCCTTTCCATCTTTGGTCAATGAGTGTGTTGATTCTACTAATTGAAAAGTCGTTTACCTTGAAAGACAATCGCTTTTAAATTTGCCTTTGTCTTTAAGAAGCTACAGGACTACCTCTAAGAAGATATACCTAAAGTACCTAGGTACTTGTTCAAGCGTATCGTTTCGTATTTCTACAACGACTCTCAACCGCACCCTACTTGCACACTATCAATCACAATTTGAATAATTTTGGAGCCTATTGCTAATCCATTGCTTCATATGTTCGAAAAATTTGTCTGCCTAAGGACGCTATCACATTTTTGCAACACTGAAGTTTAGGCATTTGAGTCGCAACACAACAACATTACGCGCACGCACGCATTGAAACCGCGGCCCGCTCGATTTTATAGGTAACTTATCTAATCTTGGTACTTGAAGGAATTATTTTTTAATTTTACTGGTATTCATTGAGTAAAGTTAGTTGTAAGTTTGCAATCTAATTTTGGTAACTGTGACTAAGTACTATCTGCGTGATAGTCATGTTTTTAGTATTTTTGAAATTCATCAAACAATAATAATAATTAATAATTTTACTAACATGGGTATAAGTATTATTTACTAACAATGTATGGAATGTTTATTCTGAAATAAAATGATTCATAATAATAATTACGTAGGTAGATACTCAAAAGTTTCAAGCGCTGGCCATATGGATTAAATACCATATTCTTACGGAAACTAACGACCTTAACATTTTACTATTACAAGGATCACCTACGATTATCGCCCAGGCTACTTTTAGTTCGAAAAGATGTAAGTACTTGTAAATATTATTTTTGCTGACAATTGTTGGAGCATTACATAATCAAATGCTAGCGTGGGAGTTTATCCTAGACTTTCGTTGTGTTATTTAAAAGTATTCATTCCCTTATGAAAACAGTAAGTATTTTATTTACTGAGACTGGGGCGCGTGCTCAGTATTTTTCATAAAAATTAAATCAGTCAGTAGTCAGTAAAAAGTATACTATATTGTATAAAAGCAGGTTAACAATCGCAAAATATACACAGTAGTGTACCTTACTGTGAAAAATTTGATAAAATAAAATAAAAAAGTGGATTATCCAACCATATCCAACGGAATATTGTTGAACCTTTTACGCATTATGTGTTTCCGTCAGTATGTTTGTGCTATGATCTCTAAGATTCATAGACGTCGCGTATCGAGGGTCAACTAGTTCTGGTAGTAAACAGTTATTGGTACTGGCTTCTCCATCAGCAATTAAGTGGGAATAAATAAGTCCATGGTCAGGTAAGGAACATTTGAAACCTTCTGATATAATTGCAGCTTCCATCGCATTTGCAGGACCACTGAAATTTTTAAAACATGTGTGTTTTGGTGGCTCTATTCCTTTATTTGCTGAACGGGAACATGTCACACAATATTTATTTTTCGCCTCACAGTAAAGCACTTTTTTGCTGTGCTGTCCAACAATTGCCGCAGCGCCAGAAAAAGCAATGTAAGTTGTGCCGTATGAACGCTTACTCCAACATGCATCCGCAATTACGGCAATCATTGGCACTCCTTGAGATGACACATTCCCGATACTTTTTGCATGCTCGACTTCTTCTTTCCTTGCCTCAGTCATACATTGGTCCGCCGTTTATTCCCACCATTGGCAAACTCGATCGTGTGTAAGTTCATACAACCGCAGAGATATCGGTGGGATGTCAGCATGGGCAAGGACAGTATTAAGCTGGGTGTATCCAGCACCAGTGGACATAATTCCTGCTACAACTTCCTGATTGATATCCATTTTACTATCTTCTTTGCGTGTTTCAAGGTTAAACTTCTCACCACACATTTTGCAAAGAAGTTCAAATTTAGAATGAAGGTCTGCTCTTTTTTTCTTTATTCATGATTAGATACTTCACGCTGCAATCAAAAAGAGAAGTGTGGCTACCTATAAGGAAAATCTGCTCAAAAAGTAATTAATCTCGATTATTCTTCTGCCTTTTGGCTTATATTCTTTTATTGCGAATCCCTGCTCCTGAAAATAAAAATGACAACGTTAGTAGGTACCTAAGGTAAATCAAATTAAACAAGTTACCAACAGACGTTGATATAACTTACAAGTGAAATTTTATTTTCCTCATCATCGCCTACGGAGACATCTAACCTCCCCCTGTTAAATAAAAAAAACCTACTATATTTTGTAATACAAGACATAACAAAACTCCAGAGTAGAAAAGTGATTTCTGAATGAAAATACTTACAAAGTCTCATTACTTTTGTTTACTACTACGTGGGAACCTTTTTTTTTTCCTTTGTCCGAATTTCCGAATTCGTGGCATCTATAATAACAAATATAAATATTTTAGCTATGCACAAAACAAACAAAAAACCATACTTGGTGTCGAAAGTTATTATAATTTATAACCATCTACTATTCTGGATTTATGAATTGACAACTAATTCGATTTACCACCAAAATTTACATCCGCCATCTTGAATTAAAAAATGGATGACATATTCGTAATCTCCACCCCCAAAAACCCCAAAGTCGACTATTGTTATATAGTATATATAACCAAAAAAAATTGTATCAGCCATTTTAATATGATTAATATGATTATAGATAATATAATTATTTACACAATGATTATCCGTAATCTACAACAAATATACAAAAAATTACAACTACGTACTTATTTCTAAAACAAATTCCAATAATCGTACTTACTTTTATTTCGGTCCGAAAAGTATCAACTTCGTCCAACCACAGTATACAATACAGTACACACTTCTTTACGTAATATTATTTTTGCCAGAAATTGATACACCCATGCTTCCACGAGCGCGTCCAAGCGCGTAATGACGAACCGCAAGAAGAAAATGTATGGAGAAATTTGAGGCCCTTTCTTATTTTTCTCATAAATGAACAAGTTATTTGTTTACCTACAAAATATTTATCTACCGGTATAGAGGACTATATAAGCAATAATTTCTTATTATTTTTAATTTTAACAATGCAGTGGATTTAGCTGTACTGGTTCCTAATCAGACCCCATCTTTTTTAAATTTGTTGGTGTTATTGTGATGGTTAAAACCTATTTTTATGAAAAATTTGTATGGGCTATACAATTTTTATGGGTTCATTCTGGAGATGAATATATTATTTTTATGTTGACACCAAGATATCCTTGCAAGAAGGATCCTAATTCATTAAAATGGTACCTGAAAAGCACTGATATTTGTGGAAAAATGTGATAGCGTCCTAAATAACGCAATGAATATTGTTGAAGTGTCAAAATGAAAGCCATTCCTACTGTTAGTGTGTTATGCAATTACACACACAATTCCCACAGGATTGACATAAGCTTTTCGGTAGCTTATGTCAACAATGAGTTTTAGACTTCTCCATCATCGTCGTCGCTGATCCAATGTCACTTAATCTAGGCCCTCAGGTAGATCTGTAGCAAGTTTATTTATTTATTTAACCATTTATGTACACACATATTTAAACAGACAAGAAGAAAGGAACAGAAAAATAGGTACAAAGGTGATGCTTATTTCTAAAGAAATCTCTTCCAGCAAACCTGCGATAGGAGAGTATATTAAAGAGATGAAGACAACGTGTGTAAGAGTAGAAGGGAAAATAAAATACATAAAATCTAAAATAAATTTCCAATTTAAATATAAACATACAATAAGAGAATATACTAACATACATACATACTTCTAAAATAAATATCACAAAAATATATAAAAATATAATGTAATTTAAATAATAAATACATAACCAAAAGTAAGTAATAAGTATTATATAAGATGGCACATATTGTTCTAATAAGACACATGGGTAATATAGATGATTGGTACAGGGAACCCTATTAGGAAAAAATCATCTCGCCTGCATTCCCAAATTACTTACTGACAATCAGCAGTTCAGTTTCCTTGAGTAACAGAAATGAGACATATTTTGGGGACTTCTGGAGGTGTTTCAATTTCTTATACAACAACATTTCCATTTAGGTAATAGATACTAAATTATTTACAATTAAAATTAAAATATAATAACCTAACTTAACTAAAACTATTAACAAACTAAAATATGGCTTCTGTAAAATTCCTCCGCATCGCTGTCGACTGGTAATGTACCCAAAAGACTGGCGGTATTGCCACGTTGTCTGGCAATGCTTAGCCTCTGGCCAAGTTAAAAGCCAGCTCTTGGGTCACGGGAAGTGTCCACCAGCCGTTTGCAGATTTCGTTGAACAAACCATGGACATTAGGACTCCAAGGCCCGTCGGTTTCAACCCCAAACGGCTCGAAAATATAATTACCGATAAGGTTATTATACTTTCGTCGCTTCAGGTTTTCCGCAGAGGCAACCTAAGTAAAAATAATAAGCAATAGATTTCGTATTGGAAAAACTCACATACTTACGTATTTCCTCTAAAATCGGTTGTGTTAACAGAGACGTGATGTGTTCAAAAACCGCCGACACTTGGAACAAATTAATAAGCATCAGAGAGAGACCATACAGATATTTTGTTTTGTTAGGGATTTGAATAGAATTCTCGAAACGATGAAGGGAAACATCGTGAGGAAACCGGCATATCCTAGAAACAAAAAAATCAAAGACGTGACTCCACCAACCCGCACTGGACCCGCATGGTGGATTACGGCCCACTCCCTCTCACAGAGAGGACGCCTGTGTCCCAGCAAAGCTGATTAAGTTATGATAAGTAAGGAAATCGAACTCGAGACGCGACCCTTAGCGCGGAAACCAATCTAACTATGTGCAAAATCTATATAACACTCTATCATTTCATCTTATACATTGAAATCCACAAAGTATCTAACCTAAATTAGATATTTTTTAATCCATTATCTTTATAACATCTCTAGATAGATCATCTTCGAACCATCCACTAATTCCATTAACTATTTCTTTCTATCAAAAATATCAGTTTAGTAAGATAATGAAATAACACAGGATGTCTGAAATCTCAACAGTATTGTACATAATATACTTATGTCAATCTCGTCCGGTAGAGGGGAGTGGATGCTGCAATCTCGAGCCACGCCCCTCGCGAGATCGACCAATCAGATGCCAGCATCTCTCTTGGTGATATAAGTACTTATGTACGGTAAACTTGTCAATAGAATCTGATGTTGGTAATGTATGAGAGGGGAAAATTGTAGGTATGCAGTGGGATAGGAAGAAAGCAGACATTTTAGGGGTGAGAGAGAGAGAAGGGACATGGATGTTGGATGTTACGTAGATTGGTTTTCTGCACCTATAATACTTAACTACCTAGTTTGGATGATAAAGTAGCTCCATAGTTTTTTTGTAGTTCTAATAATAATAATCCCCGCGTATACTCTACGCTCTACTCCCCATCGCCGTATCTCTACGTTGACATCGTGCTGGAGCTTGCGCGCTCCTGAACTCTAGGTCTGTACCGGTAGAGTTTACTTTGCATAAGCAGGTCTAGGGTGAGGAGCTAAACCAAGCGAGATACAAAAACCCGTGGCCCTCTGGCTTGCCTTTACTGACCGGCTTGAGTGGAGATTCGCAAGAGCAATCGTGCTCGGAGGAAGGAAATATTCCAGTAAGATGCAGGTAGGGATCTTGACCGTACTTCCGGGATTGTTCTGATAGCCGTGGAATTCTTCTCCACTTCCCAAGAACCTCAGGACATGTTGCCTCCTTTACGCTACGACACTATGTGCTAGTGACAGTTTTCGGCGGCCCATTATTGAGTGTGCAAGTCACTCTCTAACATTTTATCTGTGTATTTTTAAAACATTGGTCAGACACGGGCCATAGTCTTTCCATAGTCCTAGATAACCAGTCCACTTAAGCTACCCAAATCCATAATCCAATATCTTTGTTTCCATATCCTGCAATGGTCCTACACCAACCGGGGATGTCCTTGGGTGCACTTGTATAATGCGAACAAGGATAATCGTCGGTTGGTGCCTCATTTAATTGAAAACGAACTCCACGACCTCATTCCACCGGCCCCCTTCTACCATCGGACATCTAGGCGCACTGCAAGTTACCATCCCTACCTAGTTGCTATTCCACCAATTCGCACTAAGCGCTTCCAAACGTCTTTTATAATGCGCACAGCAAGAGTGGAATTCTCCTGCGCCTGTGTTTCCGACCGCATACAACCCAAATCTCTTCAAAGTGAGAGTGAACAGGCTTCTTCTGGGTAAGCTCACTCCATCGTCGACTTTGTCTCTGTCATCTTTGACCTAGACTAGAGTCAAGAGCAAACCCATCTAAAATAAAATAAAAAATAAAAAAACGTCTAACGGGCCTCTGCTACTTGGCTTCGGCCCCTCGTACGCCTTCCAAAGGTCCGGGATCCCAGGGTCCCGAGAAATGTGAAGAAAGTGAGAGAGAAAAGAGAGAGAGAGAGAGAGAATGCTTATTTGTCCAAAGTAATACATATGTTGAGCACAGTGGTAGATAACCAATACTAAAATACGGACATACACGCGTTGCTCAATTGTTTGTACATTTAAAAGACTACAAAACCAGTCTCTAAAAACCAGCGGATAGGTAATTGCGTAACACACTAACAGTAGGAATGGCTTTCATTTTGACAGTTCAACAACATTCATTGCGTTGTTTACGTTGTTGAGCAGACAATTTTTTCGAACCTAAGAAGAAATGAATTAGCAATAGGCTCCAAAATTATTCAAATTATGATTGATAGTGTGTTACCCAATTAGGGTGCTGTTGAGAGTCGTAGTAGAAATACGAAACGATACGCTTGAACCAGTACCTAGGTTCTTACCTTTTGTACCTTCTTAGAGGTAGTCCTGTAGCTTCATAAACACATAGGTAAATTTAAAAGCGATTGTCTTTCAAGGTAAACGACTTTTCAATCAGTAGAATCAACACCCATTGGCCTAAGATGGAAAGGAGATCCGAGGGCTTAAATTGTCTTAGACAAAAATCACTTGGTCCAAACGCAAGCTTCTTCCTTCATCTCTCGAAACGTAATGAGCTTTCTGACAGTGGTATTAATGCTGTATTTACCTATAATTTATATTCAGATGGCTAAATATTAAGGTGAATTCTCAGTTGTAGCTCGCTAAATTCAAATTTTCTTTAGTTTTTTTACAAATTGCAGCTCTGTTTTACGTCGTATGTTGATCAAAATGCGATTCGCGACGGTGGGAATTATATATTTATCGAATAATAACCATCAATTTCATATCAATCGTCAAATTCAAGGAAAATTTGTATTTGGCGGGCTACATCTGAGGTTTCTACTTAATATTTAGCGATCGGTAATTTGCGACAGCGTCGCTATCTATGTTGGGACTGCCGGCCCTGAGGGCCTAGACAAATGGCATTCGCTTCGGAGCGATTCTATTTCTACAATCGCTATCGCTTTCGCTAATGATTCCAAAAACTAGCAATAACGCTCGTCAAAAAGTGTCCCTTGGCTATGCATCTCTGTGGAAGTACCTAATCTTTCGACGCTGTCGATTCATTTCATAATCGAATGTTGTTTACATTGTCTAGCTAATTTTTATTCGTTGACCTATGATCACGTGACATTTCGATAGCTTATGTCAACCCCATACATTTTAGCTTTTCTACTAGCGTTATCGTTAATCGAATGTTACTTTGTCTAGGCCCTCTGGTCTCTTAAAATATGAGGCCTATGTAGACACTGTTGTAATATTATGAAATGTACTATGTAACTAGGTAGGTAAGTCGATCGTATGCCAGTGGTGTAACAGTTTGATGGCTCCTTTTTAGCCGACTGCGTCAGAGTGTTGTTTTCGTAGAATTTTCGTAGCCTTACCTAAGTATTAGGAACCTATTTGGTACTTACTGACGTGTGATTCACCGTACTACGTAAGTAGATGATGTAGCTTCGACGGTGGAGATCTATCGTAAACATTATGGTTTATACGTAGGTAGGTAGGTAGGTTAATAGGTACACCTATCAGGATGAATAAATAAAAGACTATTTATTCTTATGTAGCGTAATTTTTATATTTAACAAGCTGTTCGTGCCCGGCGTCGCCCGGAGTGAATTTCATACAAAAATAGCTTCCAAATTTCTAACTCTCACGGTGGATTTTCCAAAAAATATCTTGCATACTTACCTTGTCCTGACAATTACAAAATCAAAAACAAAAAAAATATGTTTTTGCATTTGATAGCTCAACTCTTGAGGAAGGTTACCTATAGGCTATTCAACATCACGCTAGGACGCTTAGGAGACGAGCAAAAAGAAAACGTCTGAAAAAACGCTAAGCGAAAACGAAGTAATAGCGCGGGCAGGCGATGCGATGCGACGGGGTGGGTCGGGGGCAGAAGCTAGTTCTAACTATAAGTATGTTTATATGTTAGTTATGATGTATGTTTGTCTTCTAATTATGTTATCAACTTATCAAAATATTCATAAAGGTTGCATTTACGCATCAAATAGGCTATAATCTATACAGTAGGTAGGTAGGTACCTTAGGTAGGTCCTACGCCAGATTTTAAAATAAAACCCAGGTAGGTAGGTACCTACACAGAACAGATAAAAGAGGAGGAGTCCTCTTTTATCTGTTCTGTGGGTACCTACGTCTGAGCCCTGAGGTGTCGATTTAGGAATTCTTAACTTTTTTACATACTTACCGTAATCATTAAAATGCTGATTTGCATAGCTACTACGTACTTACTCGTACTTATTAATTTTTCACCATATTTTTTTTATTTTTTTCGTTGATGCCGAATGATTTCTTGGAAACCAATCCACCTTATAATATCCTCGTAGTACTTGTCGAGAAATTGTGACTAACGGATAGCGTCATTATAACTCACAGGGTTGTGTTGTAAACAGGCCCGCCGCCGCCGCTAGACGCCCCAGCGCCCGCCTGCAAAACTGACAATGACAATTCCGCCCTCACGCCAACCCTATTTTCTCTGACTTAGCTTGTGCAATAGACTTTCAAGGATTTTTTTCTACAAAAACGCCACTGTGTTAGTCTGACCAATTCTTGAAACCTATACTTCTGTATGCATAGGTACCTCGCCTTGCACTGGCAGGATTATTTTCTGGGCGTTGGGCTTTAGCGCCACAATATGCTCTCCTTCCACATATTTTACCTACTTTAAGAACCTAGATATTAAAAGTGAGCGTAGGTAACGAGTTCGACCATTTTTACACACCGACTCGGATAGATTAGTGTGCATACCACGAGCGGCACGCGTCAAAAGCAGAGGCAACTGCGACCGTCGATGTCGACGCGTCGCGTCGGCGGGTGTCGACGGGTGTCAAGACGGCTGCAGTTGCCTCTGCCGTTGACGCGTGTAGCTCGTGTGTATGCACACTTAAGGTCACTTTTGTCTATTCATAGAGTAATAGAATTAACTTTGTCAACATAAAATGCAGGAACATGTATTTGGTAAAAAATTTAAGAACGTAGGTTTCAAGAATGTTACCTTTTTTTTTTAAATAGGTGAACTCCCTAAATAAGACAGCATGTCACATCACTAACTTTTGCGCCCCCTGCTCGGGGGGCGCCCGCGTGCACTGCACGTATTGCGCGGTAGGTGCAATGCGTGCGGTTCCGGCGGGCCTCATATGAAACAATGTCCAATTGTCCATATTACTTATTACTATTTGCAATGTCCTTCCTTCTCTCTGCTAACAACACAGACGATTGAGATATTTTACCCTCGAATGCGCTCGATTCATTCCAAGATGTGTCAGATCTCTTATCTTCTCAGAAATAAAAACAGCTCTAGGAAAGAGGTCGAATATCTTCGCCGCTCTGCATTGCGAATGAACCTGATAATATTATTGATTTTCATGTTATCTATCCTCTTACTGCCATCTATTGACGTTATCCAGAAGTGTTTATAAGCTTTCCTAGGACACCACAGATAGCACTGCTGTAGATTCTATTTTTAAGTTCTGCTACTCAACACTAGATGGCAGCGTTTTATAAAACGTTATCGAAATAAAATTATATTTTTTCAATTAATCTGTTCATACCGATGCCCAAAATTAATTTTAATAATTCTAAATTTTAATGAGACTAATTATAAAACTAATACAAAATGTTAGATTATACGAATACATTAAAATCTTTTACGCGCGGATATTTGAATGAATGATCAAGCAATCTTCGCTTTTCAAACTTTTCATTCATTATATTTATTTTCTGTTGTAGTATTCCAAATTCTTCATGATGGATTACTGCTAAATTTTATCATCCTATTCATCATGACGGAAAAAACAGGAATTTACCATTGGAAGTTGGGCGACATAGCCCTTGCACGACTTTGTAAAAAAGTTTACTCAAACGTACAAGTTGTGAAAAACGAAGATGGATTGTTTTATGACGACAAAGGTAAACATTCAATTGTTTCGATTTAGACAAAATATGTAAATTAAAACAAGCGCTATGTTTATATTTTCCTAGTTAGGAATGGCGCTCGATCACATGGGATTCCCTAGCATTATCTCTCTCAGGTGTAATTTATGAATACTCTACGATTTCTTGGAAGAACTTGAATAGAAATTGTCCTAGCTACCTAAATATTTCTAATCGTAACAGATAACATTCGCCTTTAGATCATGTAAATAGCTACATAAAGAGACATTTACTGATCACTAATCGCCTTGGTGGTATGTAAACGAGTTTAAGCAAATGATTCATTGTTCTTCCTTCATCTTCGTCCCTTTGTCCGCCTTGGCTGCTGATGATCTAGCACCTGATTAATAGTGTAGGTATCTACCCTGTAAAGAATTTCCAAAAACGTCTTTATATCATCAGTGAATCAGTGGTCAGGTGGTAAATGTCATCATAAGGGCCTACCAATATTATTAGCAAAACTATTTAAAACAGACATGTTACCTTTTAAAACAATATGTTTGGACTAAAACTCTTCCAAAATCTGTTCTAACTTTTATAAGTACAAAAAAAAACTTTCTCAGTTCTAGGTATATCCGGTAACGAGGATGGTTCTATCACAGTCACAAAGGAGTTATGCTACTATGTGGAGACCTGTAACAGTAAGAACAGGTTCTGGCTACCATACACTAGCCTGTACCTTGCGGAGAGGTCCAGACCTTTCTACGGACCTGCCCACAAAGCCCCTAAGAAAACTCCTCCTAAAACCCCTTCGGTTCCCAGAAAGGTATTCAAAAAGTTTGTTACTGGTTCCTACTTCAATTTATGACACCTATTGCCAGTAAATTCAAAAAAATGTAACTTGTGGTAAAAAGTTTTGCCCAGGAAACCAGACAAACATAAACACTTTTACTTTCAAGGGGTCGCAATGGTTTTTCCATGTCATTTTAATTCATTTTTGTTAGATGAAAACCAGCTATCATACAATGTACACAATCTCTACTCAGCATATGAATACATTGCTCCAATGTAACTCTTGATATTCTCTACTTTCTTATTGCATTTGTCTAAAATACATTTCATAACTTTTCAGCGAAAAATTAAAGAAGACCTCACCGTACCTCTAAACGTAAAACTAAACCCACGAAAAGAGCCAGACCTCAATGCAACCTATGACGTTATACACACTCCGCTAAAAGAAGGCAGATACGAGAACGCCTTCAAAGAATTCATCCGTAGAGGTAAAGAATCCCTCTTTGATGAATATTATGAGTATCTGCATCATGATATAGACACAAACAAAGACTGTCTGGACTATTTGATGAATGTTGATGCTAGTACGGAGGATAAATTTGAGATGGTTATCAAAAGTATAGTTTCGGAGAAGGAAATTGAGAAGTATTTGCATCAGTGCTGGAGATACAACTTTGTTCGTAAGCAGATGGATCATAGTAAAGATGCTTTAGATAGTTCTGTAAGTACAATTCTTTTATCGTTGAATTTATAATTATTAGGAAAGTGGAGGAACAAAATAATAGCTCTTTTAATTCTCACAGTATGAAAAGTAGCCCATAAAGTGATACAATGCTATGTTGAATACAGATTCGTAGTTAGACCAACTGAGACAGACTGACCAGGTTGGCTCACTTTTTAAAGAATATATGCTGTTTTAAGCATGATGATTCCTGAGTAGTTGAAGACGTTTTATTTGACAGAAAAATGACATAACTATTCACCAGTATTTCTAGAAGGGGTAGGCAGAGGAGTATAGTACCTACAGGTTACACACACAATTAGTGGCAATAAATATAATACTAGCAGTTTCTTAAAGCAACATTGCTAAATCAATTATAAATAAAACTTCCACTTTGTTTTAAAATGGATGTTGATTTTACGGAAAAAGTAATTCAAGAGGTCCATAGTAGACCTAGGTATACTGTATTAACTCAATCGAAAGCGAGGACATTTTGCTCCGATTGTGACAATTCAACTGATATGATGTTCCGCTACTTGAATCAAGACTTAGTATAGTAATGTTTCACAGCGAAATTCGTTATTTTCGCGTCGGAGGTAGGTATAGCCCGCGAAAATCAATTTAAGTATTAAATCAAAAATAGCTTTAGCCCGCAACTTTGCCCGCCTGTATGTCGATGTGAACGTACTACCAGGATAAAAAAACCTATCTTGGCCTAACCTAGGTCATGGTCTATCTGTGTGCCAAACATGCATACCGCGCGGGGCAAGTAATTACGTAACACACTAACAGTAGGAATGACTTCCATTTTGACAGTTCAACAACATTCATTGCGTTATTGACGTTGTCGAGCAGGCCAATTTTTCGAACAATGGATTAACAATATCCTTCAAAATGATCCAGATTCTGATTAATAGCGTGTGCCGTTGGTGCTGTTCAGGCGGGATAAGGTAACATCCAGACCGAGTTACTTTCGCATTTGTACATAATATTAGTATGAATATGATTCGTAATAATGCTAATCTGTGTGATACGATGAGCTATGCTAAGCTAAGCGACTAGTTGCTATGAAATCTTTTGATATTATTGAAAACGAAGAGTTAGCTGCATAACAGTTTGCTTAACAATTAATTTCCCTGACTGCACATAATGTCTTATGTTGGGGTCAGCTTGCAGTCTAACCGGATGCAGCTGAATACCAGTATTTTACATGGAGCGACTGCCTAACTGACCTCCACAACCCAGTAACTGGGTAATATGATACCCCTGGGTAAGACTGGTTGACAGACTTTCGGGCTTCTGACGGCCCGTAACGACAGTCAAAAATCTACGAATCACAGCCGGGACTAACGGCTTAACGTGCTTTCCGAGGCACGGAGGGATCTTGGTATGTAAAGATGGTCACCCATCCACGGACCAACCGCGGCAAGCGATCGACCCGTGTGCCTGTTATTACTTACCCACGACGCCGAGACTGTACTACGTCAGTATTACGCCTAATTTCCAGAAAGTGTAGCCAGGGTACTTTTCACCAAAGCATATTTTAGGTATTTTTGATGTGTAACATCTTTCCTCTCGCTTTCCTGCAATCTGTGGGAGTAATTTCGTGAAAAGGGACGGAAGTGTGTAACAGGAAGCCGGGGAAGCGCGCGCTATTTGATTTGACCAATGAGCGCGCGCGGTGGTAGAGTTAGCCGACAGATGGTACCAACCCATTTTCTGAGAGGTTGGTACTGTCAGCCAACAGTACGTGCGTGTGTGTGACAAGAGAAATAGAGAAGGAGAATGCATCAGCTGTGCGTTTAACCTACAGTGTTGTGTATAAAGTGTGCTATTATTATAAATGTGAAAGTGAGTTTGTTTGTTACATTTTCACGCCTAAACCACTGAACCGATCATCATGAAATTTTGCATATACGTTGGTAGGGGTACAGAAACGGACATAGCACCTATAATCCCGTGAAAAAGTACTGTTCCCGAGGAAAACAACAATAACGTTATTAAGATAATAGATGGCGCCACGTGTCTTTCGAATCATGATTGAATTAAGTATATTATTGTAGTTATGTTTTTTTTATTTTTTTTATTTAAGGGGACTACATGACCTAAACGCAAATTTATAATGGCTAAAAAAATATGATCCTCTGCAGTAACCAAAATCAGAAAAATATATGATATTCTTCTGGATATATGCTAGTTAGATAGTGTGTTGAAAACATAATAACTTGATATGATAGAAAAAAATCAGAAGATACCTCAATTTTTTTTTTAACGATTAGTAACTATACTAATATACATGCAAATATTCAGATTTTTTGTCAGATTATTCTACAAGTAACATACTAACGTAACAGTGTTTTAATTTTTTAGTCCAATGAATAGATTTTTTGTAAATCCATAATTGCATCATATTTTGCAGTAAATTACCAGCGTTGTGTCACCCCACGTCTCTTTTCTATGCAATCCGACAGTGACCGCGCTTTAGCTCTTGTAAGCCTCTTAAGTACCTAATTCATTTTGTGAGTTTAGAGTGACGATAGACCGGTTTTTCATCCTCCCTAACTATAATTCCCCGGACAACCCGAATTGATACTGTTTTAGTATCATGAAATGATTATTCAGGATATAATGTTAATGTTACCATGATGAGATGTAAAAAGAAAAATAGGTTTATTTGTCACAGAAACACGTGCATACAAAAAAAATAATTAGCTCAGGTAACAATGTAAATAAAAAGAAACAAACAAAATAGATCTATAATCACGAGCACAAAACAGAAATAGTCGACAGCTGCACGTCATGACTGTGACAAGAAGGCTTCCACTCAGCATGATGCTGTGTTATGGGGGGCCCATAGCACGGCGCTGGTTTTCAGTGGTTACCCAAAAAGGACGTACGGAGACCAAGTCAGGTGTAGTGATTGGTACTACATCTAAGTAACAAAATATAATAAAACAAACAGTAGGTATATATTATTAAATAACATAAACATTTATTAATAATTCAGATGATGTCAGATGTTACACATCATATTATGCGACTCAGTGGCGTAGCTAGTCCTAAAGGGGCCCCAGTATCGAAAGTTGAGGGCCCTTTTTACCCGACTGCAGCGAAGCTTCAAAAAACAATACCCTAGGTATTGTTTATTTACAAAATAGCACATTGATTTTGAAAGTATAGCTATTATTGTGAGTTTCTTGCCCGTTCTTTTCTATAGATACCCTACTACGCTCTGGATTGGGCAACTAACTAACTTCATCTTTCTGACTGACCGACCCCTTGACAATTCAAATATAAATGGTTTAATTGAAATAAATGCTTTCAGTTTGAAGCCACAAACAAATTTCATTCATTTGAATTTTTTCATTAGGTACTCAATCATTTCGGGCGTCTTATCAATAAGAATTACAGATAATATTTTACTAATTTTCACGTCGCGTCGGGGGGCCCCGTATCATTAATACGGCTGAAATGGCGGTAGCTACGCTCCTGATGAGACTAATGTAAGGCTCACTCGTTTTTTGCTTGTGACTTGATTGAAAACTTTCTTGATTACAGAACTCAACATCTCCAGAAAAGGCGGTAATAACGTTGCATACTCCTTGGTGCCTCGTCTGCGGTAAGGGGGAGCGACTTCGAGAATGTCCTAACTGTCCGTCTGCCTTCCATCTTGCTTGTAGGAGGGAATGGCTCGTCACTATATTGCGTATGTATATTATACTTCTGTATGTATATTCTCCTTTTCAATGTCTTGAGGAAGGCTATAGGCTATTTAACATCACGCTAGGACTCTTAGTAGCCGAGCAAAAAGAAAAAAAATCATAAAGAGCCCTAAGCGAAAACGAAGTAATAGCGCGGGCAGGCGATGCGATGCGACGGGGTGGGTCGGGGAACAAAAAAATTCACACGGACGAAGTCGCGGGCTGAAGCCAGTCATGTATATACCAGACAACACAGATAACATTTAACGACGCCATTGATTTTTCCCAAATCTACACCCTAATTGTGTAACTCACTATCTATCACAATCTGAATCATTTTTAAGCCTATTACTAATCCCTTGCTTCATATGTTTCAAAAATTTGTCTGCTCATCAAGATAAATAATGCAATGAATGTTGTTGAATTGTCAAAATGAAACCCATTCCTACTGTTAGTGTGTTACGCAATTACCGTAATCTTATCTATCATGAATACCGAATTTAAATGATGAAATAGAACACTTTTTATTGGCGCCTTAACATTTAATATTAGCAATTACATGATCTTCTAAAACTTTCGCAGATCGTAAAAACCCGCCGAAGAAAGTAACTAAGCCGGTGACCCTGATAGAGAAGATATTGTCCAGCACACGCACTATATGTTCTGTGAGGAAGGACAAGGAGAATGTCGAACTGTGTCCCAGCTGCATGTGGGGACCGAGGGTCGGGTAAGTACCTAAGTTATTTGATTTTAAAGTTTTACCAAATATGTGGATGGTATCAAGAGAATAGTACCAGCAGGTAGATATCGGTTCCTGACGGCCCGCAACATTGCAATACTGAGAAGACCACAGAGAGCAATGGCCGTCAAGGTGATAAGGGGATACCGTACGGTCTCCTTCGAGGCGGCAAGCCTCTTGGCCGGATCACCACCCTGGGATCTTGACGCCAAAATCCTAGCGTCACTATATCGGTGGCGCCGGGACGCGCTGGAGCGGGGCGAGCACCTGATGCCTCGTCACGTCGAGGTGTACAGGGCTGAGCTCCACCAGACCCTAGTGGTGGAGTGGGAGCAGCGACTTGCGGAACCCAGCGCAGGGCACGCCACTATAGAGGCGCTAAGGCCTTTTATGAGGGAGTGGCTGGAGAGACGGCATGGCGCCCTTACTTTCCGGCTGACACAGGTATTGTCCGGACATGGGTGCTACGGAAAGTACCTGTGCCGCATAGGCCGGGAACCGACACCCCGATGCCACCATTGCGACTGTCGCAACGACACGACGCAGCACACCCTTGAGGAATGCCCTGCTTGGGCAGTGCAGCGCCGTGACCTCGTCGTGGTGGTTGGAGCCGCGGATACTCTCTCGCTTCCGGACATGGTCCAGTCCATGGTTGGAAGTGAGAGCGTGTGGGACGCCGTCGCCTCCTTCTGTGAGGAGGTGATGGTCGCAAAGGAGGCGGCGAAAAGGGAGAGAGAAGATACAACCTCCCTTCCAATCCGTAGCAGACGCACCGGGCGCCGGAGGGCGCGTAACGATCTCCGGCCGCCGCAGGGTGAGGCCTGCAGGCAACAGACTTGGGGAGTTTGTTGCCTGAACAGTGAAAGGCCCGAGACGGCGGCGCGCCGTGTTCCGCGCGCGCCTCTCTCTAGAGGAATTGCAGCCGCATGCGGCTATTGAAGGTGACGGGGTCCGCATGAATTAATGCGGGCCAACACCTGGCCGGGGGAGCGTGATGAAATGCGCAAGCACTCCAGCACCCGGCTAAAGGCAGCAGAAGAACACCGTGTGGTTTTAGTCAGTAAGAGTCTGACAGACCCCTCTACCCACCCCAGGATGGAGGACATCCATGAGGATTTCCACACGATAAAAAAAAGGTAGATATCAGGTGCGAAGGAGGAGGCGGAACGCGTGAGGGAGGCAATATTTGCGCCCTCACGCCCCTAGTCGCTGCAAGAGACGCCCTGGGTGTCGGGAATCGATAACCGTTTTCCGGCCCCGTAGGCGCGGGCTTGTGGACGGCGAGCAATGGTCAGCTCGCCGTCCGGTAAGGACCAGGCCCGGGTCGACGGCGCGTGGTGCTCCACGCGCCTCAAAGAGATGTGAGCACACACTGACGGGGTCCGATAGGACCGACGTCTGCCAGGGTCGCGGGTTTGTCCGACAGGATTACCGTGGTCCTGGCGCACAGGCAACTGAAGGAACACGGGTGGGTTTTAGTCAGTAAGAGTCTGATACGCAATCCCGCTGCGCCCAGAGCGGGAGAAGTTATTTGATGATTTCCCATTTAAAAATGTAGATATCAGTTTTTGCACTGACTAATGATTTTATCTTCTTGGGAGTCATTTGTACTCCATAAATACTGATTGTTGCCTACACATTTGAAAAGTTTGTATAGAATTTTTTATGGAGGGGCGTGCGGTTTTAAATTAGACAATCTGTCATAAATCATGACATACCTTCTTCATACTTCACGAAAGCCAACATAATTAACAGTGTGTACTGAACAGATGGTGCTTTTTGAACTACGCCTAAATATTGATCTAGTTAAAACGCCGAAACTTCATCCCCTCGAAAATTGTTCCACTCATTGTCCGTTTTTTCAGTAGCAGCTATGCTTATAGCAGTAAATTAAAATGTACAAAATTCCTTATTCCAGTTACGACGACGTAGTGTGGCACAAGCTGGGCCCGTGTCCGTGGTGGCCGGCGCGCGTGCTCACTCCGGGCGCGACGCCATCTTGTTTACTAGCCTCGCGCCACTCGCCGCACCAGTGGCCGCTCAGGTATTACGGTAAGTGTCGGGCCAGAAAGATGTGACAATATTTATGACTTAGACTCCTACCATGAGGCCTGGTTCGAAACGGCGCAGGAATGGAGCAGGTGGAAGGACTTGAACTCCTCCAAGTCCTCCCGCCTTTGCGCAGTAGTGGGACAGCAATGGCGAGAAAAATACGTCAACCAAACATCTCCGACGGGTTAGGCAAAGTATAGAGGTATGAGGAACAGGGTGTAAAGTTCACGCATACCCTATGGAAATGGGAGGATCCTCCGACCAGGCGGGTGTCGTGTCTGGTGGGCAACTGCCCGACGTTTGATGTCGGGATATTGTATATATGCTAGTTGCACGGTAAACTCTGCTTGTGCGATGCAGGATTTTACCTCGCATGTGGCGTTGTAGATGCCGCTAGTGTAAAGTACACCCTCATTTATGCTATACATAAGTCCTATGGAGGCCTATTGCCATCACCCGGTCACGAATCAAGACTTCTGGTTGCTACTGAGTCCTAAAAACAAAAATCTAACAGACTATTCGACCCGGGGGATTCAACTCGGGAACCTACGGTCAGCAATCCGAGCACTAGATCAAAAGAAGCAGTCGGGTAAAATATGTTGAACTAGTCTCCAGGTGAAATAAGTTGCTTAAAGAAAAAGTTGTGCCTACCTGGGTTCGAACCTGGGGATCTACTCTCTAAATAGACCCCCAGTCATACCAAGCCGCGCTTCCGTAGTTTCGACCGAAGTTACGGGAATTTGCAGCTTCGTATCACCTACGGACATAAGATTTCTCTGGGGCTCAAACTAAGAATGAAAGACAACACCATTTGACAGTTTTCGTTAATCCCGATGAGTTTACGTCCGCCCGAAAAAAATTATTAATCAGGAGTTGGGTTTATTCCGAAGTATCGAACTACTTTCGGACGGGCCCGTATATCTTTGTTGACGTATTAGAGATTAGGTCCCCACTGTGGTTACTCGGGGCCACTGGGTCAACTACTCAATGTACTATTCTTACTTAGGCAATCCTCCCTGACTTCTATTCAAATCCCTTTTCCGATTGATGGTATGTCCATTTAAACAAATATCAACTGTATCTTAGAGTAAATTAAGTTGATTTGAGAATGAATAGTACTCAAAATCAAAATATTTTATTTCACATAAACCAACATGGGCACTTATGAAACTTCAGAAGCCAGGTGCACGGTTCCAATTGGTTGTTTCCTATGGAGAAGAGCCGGAAAGAAACTCTACGGTTACTCTTTTAAAAATAAGGGGCTTTTACAATGTTTCCAATTACAGTTTTGATAGATATGAGAGGACAGTGTAGGCATGTCAACAAGTAACATGTACTCAACAAAATATAAAAACGTCCACAAATCTAGTCTACAAGTTAGGTCTACAATGTTCTCACATTCACAAAATATAAAAGAATCTATATAAAAATAAAAGCCTATTTAGACTAAATGACATATGATTGCCATTACTACTGTAACAAAGCGGAATCAAAATCCTATCCACAAAAGCCATAAATAAGGAGTTGAAATAAGAATCCGAAGTATATAATGTCAAATAATGAGATTATGTCAAAGAAGTAAGTAAAAAGAAACAAAAAACTTCGTAATTTGGGAACAGTTAATATACATTTACTTAGTGATGCCGTTAATGTGGTACCAGGGAAGCCACATGTGCAGAAGGAATTATTGCCAAACTTCCTTGTCTTCAACGTAGTCTTTAATGTTATCATATGCATGTTTGATAAGTACACGTTTGATGTGGGTTTTGAAGAAGAATAAGTATACTATTGAAGAAGACATACATTTTAGTGTAGGTATTAACGTAATTAATTTTTGTTGTTCTCCAAATACACATATACGCGCGCATATGCGTTAGGATTGCCAACACGGTTCACAATTCTGCATTTTAATATCTCCAGGTACACTTAACCACTCGTGGGGCGAAGTGTCCCGCATGAGCCTATTCCTACCTTCCCACGCGGACACAACACCAAGGGATGAAATGCTCGCCAAAGCTATGCTAGACGCCTGTGATGACTATATCTCTGTCTACCTTACTTAGGTAAGTACTTTAATGTTCTTTTTTCAAGTTGCACTTTTTCTTTTATAAAGTCTGTTACAAAATTATCTGATACGTAAACAAACCTTGTTATACCAGGTTAAATTCTTACACAATCAGTAACTGGTAGGTAGAACGTATCAACGTTATATCTCAACACTTTTTCCAACTATTCATGTTTGAATAATATTATTTAATTGACATTTGAATTGACCACTTCAGGGCCGGCAGTGTCGACTAGATAGCGACGCTGTCGCAAACTACCGATCGCTAAATATTAAGGTGAATCCTCAGTTGTAGCTCGCAAAATTCAAATTTTGTTTAGTTTTTTTGAAATTGCACCTCTGTTTTACGTCGTATGTTCAAAATGCGATTATATATTTTTTTTATTATATATTTATCGAATAATAATCATCATCAATTTCTTATTAATCGTCAAATTCAAAGAAAATTTGAATTTGGCGGGCTATAACTGAGGTTTGACCTTAATATTTAGCGATCGGTAGTTTGCGACAGCGTCGCTATCTAGTCGAGACTGCCTAATTGCGTACCACACTATCAATCACAATCTGAACCATTTTGAAGCCTATTGTTCGACAAAGTCTGCTCAACATCGTAAATAACGCAATGAATGTTGTTGAACTGTCAAAATGAAAACCATTCCTACTGTTAGTGTGTTACGGAATTACCCCGCAGGCTTTTTTAGAGACTGGTGATTTACTCGTATTGTGATTTTATTGTGATTTAGAAATTAATTATTGATTTTAGTAAAATACTCATTGTGCGGTGTGTACCCATTTTTTTTATAATTATTATGACAACAATAATTAATTTTAAGTTTTACCAAAGATTAGAGTAAGACTCCTACGAGTAAATAACAAAATGTTTGTTATCTAGTGACTGTTAAATAATAAAGTTTAAGAATAAAATAAAGTCAATAAATTTTGTAAGATAAGTTTTAATTTAGATTTATATTTTCAAATAAGATAGTAGAAGTTTTATGCGTTAGTCTACAATATTCATCATTATGTTCTACAGTATTTTTATCTCACAAAGCGACGCGCGCTTGGCTTGTGGTAACCAAGTGTACAAACACTCTGTGAATGTGTGCGTGAAGACGAGTAGCGACAGCACATAACACACACACACACACTTTCACCTTCAACATTGTGTCGGACGGTACCGAGAGCTCCTGTGCTTACACACACATTCACAGCGTGTTTGCACACTTGGTAACCACAAGTAAAGTGTGGGATGCTTTGTGGGATAAATAATACTACCTCTAACCAAACTCATTTTAATCATCTATTGTAAACCATTCTGCCAGCCCATACAAGACTACCCTTTATTTAAAAAGTAGTTATTTGTTTATTACACTTTCATTGTACTTAAATGATTATTGAAAAACTACAATACTCAAAATGCATGAGTTTGTTTGTATAAATTCCAGCTGTTTGGCTAATAGTAAGAATAGCTTATTTTTAACCGACTTCAAAAGGAGGAGGTTCTCAATTCGTCTTTATATTATTTTGTATGTTTGTTATGCGATATCTCCGGCAATTAGTGGATTGATTTGGAAATCCTTTTTTTTTATTGGATAGGGTATGCCTCAAGGGTGGTCCCATACAAATTTTATTAATTTACAGTGGGTAGTTTTTCAGTTAGCTTCAATAATACTTATTTTTTCCACTTAGTGTATATTTATGATTTTATAATAACTTGTCACTGTTATTTACATAGCAAGTAGTGGTACACGAATGTGTGGGAGTTAGGTATCACAACTAAAAAGTGAAAAACGAAATATGTATTTTTAACAAAAAAAAACACTACAAAGTAAAAAATTACTTTAATTTCGGAAATTGGTGGTAAGAAACGAAAATACAAAACTAAAGAATCGACAAGTTATTTTTAATCGACATCCAAAAAGGAGGAGGTTATTAGCGTTGAAACGGATATCCGGCCACTATCCGATATCCGGCCATTTTGTTACTATAGGCCGGTACGGCCGGATTGCCAACTTGTGCCGGATATCCGGCTACCCGGATACTTAGTCTTATTTTCGTAATAAATTGTAAATAATACTACTAATTTCGAAAATAAGGGATTTCGTTTATTCTGATATATCAAACCAGCTTCGGAACAAAGTCTCACTGTAGGTACTACTGCATGCATGATGTTCGCTTCGGCCAGATATCCGGCTATCCAGCTTCGACAGTCACCCCGGCCGAATCATTATCCGTTGCAACTTTAGTTATTTTTCACTTTGTAGTTTTGTTTTTTAATTCGGGTGTTTTTGTTTGTATTTTTTTTAATCAACGGACATTATGTACGCGTGGTCACGTGTCTTAACAAAGTGACTTGTATTTTACATATCTACTTAGGTATGATAACATTTTATTATGAATAAATTAAAATCCATGATAAAATTGTGACGAAAAAGATTACAGATTACAGTAAATTGAAAAACGTTTAAAAATCGATCAATCATATTTTGACAGGAGCTTAAGATAATTTTCGCTTTGTTTACAACTGAGGAATAAAATCATTATAATTATCTTTAAATTTAGATAAAGATGAAAGTGTAATTTTGTTTTTAAATTATCAATAAAGTAGTGATAAATCTTAATTATATAAATTAGGTTTTTATTTTCCCTGGTGTACCTACTTACGATGATAACATTTTATCAGTTTGTGGAATGTCATGATTCACTTTGAAATTTATCTTAATTATTCAATTACTTTAGGGAAATTATGAGTGCAGCAACAAAGTTTTCTTTAGCACCTGCAACATAAAGTCTTTTTTATATGTAGGCGACGAGTTAATAGAACAGCTTCAATTATATTAATTCATCATCTTTACTATTCCAACAGAATATCAAAAAACCAGCGTCAATTTACGAATGTAAATTGATGACTCAGAGCTACCGATAAATATATTTACTTCTGAATTGATAACTCAGCGACTAATGTTGTAAGTGACCTACTAAGCGAGCTCGGGACTTAGGGCACCCCGACTCGGACAGGTTAGGTTAGAAGAACCTTCGTGGTTATTTTTTTAAACCACCCAAAAGTAGGAGCCCGTCGAAGCGGGGCTCCGTCGACTACGCTTGTCATTATTCATAATGCGCGGGCATTATGAATAATGCCCCTATTTATTACTTGGTCCATAACGTTGCTTAAGAATTATCACCATGCTGCGTCATATTATCAGTAGCTCGTTTTACAATATATGGCCGCTTGAAAACCATTTATTACACGCTAAAAGTTCGTCGCTGACCTATTAATTCATTAGACAACTAAATATATTTGAAAACGAGAATGACATTTTAAAGAAGCTGCCTTAATTAGCACCCACTTTATACCTAACGTTAAGTCCGGGCCGTAAGCAAATTTGCCTATCGTAAATTAGATTTTTCATGGAATCGATAAGACAATTAGGTAGGTATACAATAAAAATTATATTCTGAGTACATAATATTTTCAAACATTTTGTTAAATGATAAATGATTTTATTTCTGTGAGTAGGATTGTACAAACACTTTCACAAGTCAATCATATTTTTTAAACTAGATGAGGTCGGCGTTTCCTATCCGACTACTCTGAGAAGAAAGGCCGAAAAAAATTCAGAGGTCAGTCTCTTTTAAAGTCCAGACATAATCTTGGTCAGATCATGTGAAGACCATGTAGATATGTGTCTGAAATGGTATTTTGAGGAAAACCTGATGAACCTGATGGTTTTTTTTGGGGAGATACGTGAACTTGTCCAGTCAGTGCACGCATTTGTCAGTAATCGTGCAGCTCAACTCAGAACTTAAGGTTGAAGAGAAACTAAAATAATACAATTTTCGATAGAAAAACATCACGAAGCTACCTCTAACTTTCACGTATTGCACGCCTCACAAGCGAAGCGCGTGAGGTCGTGCTCTACTCTCGCGTTAGAAAGAACAAGTAATTCCTTGAGCTAAAAATGTCTCTATTTACTTCATATCGCACTTGTAGAATAATATTCACACACAAAAGTCTAGTTTTCGTCGTGTTTGTTGAGGAGGGGTAAGGAAGGACGAGTGGGTGAAATAATTTGAATTCATAAATAAGTAGGTACTTTATTGTTGCTTTGTTTTCACGTAACAACAATAAAGTACTTAGTTCTGAATTCAAATTATTATACACGTGTACTGTACTTACCCGGATTTAGTAGATACGGATAAATAAAAAACAAAAGATTATTTACACATTTTATTCATCGTTTTTACAAAATAATACTTTTTTTTATCAACAATTTCGAAGCAACATCTATGTGATTTCCAGTTGACAATGTTTTGTACTTATAAAATTATATTTTCAACACTATGTTACATACGAATTACTTTGCATACATAATGCCGCACCCAGAGAGGCTTAATTATCCTTCATCATCAATTAAACGATTCTGAATGCGGCGGATTGAGTGCTAATTTTAACGTTTATTAAGATTAGCACAGAGTAAAAATAGTTTAATTTATTTTATTTATAGTGGTGATACCGTTCTGTATTATATTCGTCACCGCTGCGCACAACAAATATTGTTTTAATCTCAATAAACACATAGCACATTTTGTATGGAGAGGTGACGAAACGTTACAAATGTAACTATGAGACCGCTATCTCGTTATTCTCGTTTCCCTACAAATACCTATTTATGCATCAAGATTTTTTCTATATCGTCTCTAAAAGTGAATTGCGCGGCATCTGCACATTACACCGCGATAAGTAAGACAAAACCTTACACATGCCCCGGTAAAATACGAATTATTAGTTCCCGTTAAGACACTGCGGTAATCGCGCGGTTGAACTTCGGTATCCGCCGTGTTTAGGGGTCTACTCTCTAAGTCCGTCAACGAAAATACAGGCCCGTCCGAAAGTAGTTGATCCGTCAAAACAAGTGACATTTCTTTTTTTTTTCCAATGGCCGAAAACCGCGCATTGTGTCACCCTATGCAAAATTTCTATATTTACATCTGTAATTTTTATGGTGTACATAATAAGAGTATTCTATTCTAAAAACACATCGCGAGGCGGGACAACTGTCAAATCGTGTTGTCATTTATTCTTAGTTCGGGCTCCAAAGTAATCTTATGTCCGTAGGTGATACGGAGTAGGAAACGCAACTTCGGATTTCGTGCTTAGAGAGTAAACCCCCTGAACGGGTACATACAGCTGATTTTATGTTCATGCGTCCCCAAGTAACAAATTCTTACTTGTTCCTTTTATCAAAATAGTGTAGGTAGATAATGGAGGCTTTATTAGAAAAAAAACAAAGTTTTAAGCTAATTTCATACTCTAAATTTCAACAACTAAAGCCACTTCGGGTATGTAGAGACGGACTATATTTCCACTGCATCATACAATTTATGTTTCCGTTATCAGATGTCGTATACTAGGTACTAATATGAAAATCTTGTTTGAACAACAGAATACCTTCATACCATAGTAATATCTTTAACGTTTTAAATTTTACACGCAGTTGAAATAAAGTTCATCTGTACACTAATTTATCTACGCTTTAAACATGGGATTTAGTACAATAACGTCGATTTTCCAAAAAAAAAAAAATTTTGAAACTGTCTTGAAGAAATTGACACTAATTTTGAATTTTTACTACGTGTTTTTTTTTTATCTGTATGAGTTAGCCCATATTACCTAGAATTTTATGTATGAACCAATATGCACTAGATATCTATGCAAAACATTTAATAAGTATACAGGGTGGCCATCCCCATTGACGTGCAAACTGAAACCATGAATTCAGCACGTGATTCTAGACCCTAGCGCACAAATTTTCGTCGGTTATCAAAAAGAAATCTGCTGTTTCATAGAAATGCCCAATACCACCAACGCGGTCAAAATGTATGGAACAGCAATTATTTTTTTAATGACTGATTCAAAATTTTAACGCAGGGGCGTTCAGAGTCAAGTAATGAATCCATGGTAACAGTTTGTGCGTCCATGTCCTTGCCACCCTGTATAAGATGTATTGTCACGACTTAATTTTCTACTTGTAGGTATTGCTAAAAGCCTGAAGAAATTTTAATTACTATCAGGCTCAAAACGACCTAGCCTAAACATATTTGACTCTGATATTCTGATTTCTTCGGTTAATCTGAAAACTTGCCCACAGCTTAAGTTTAAAGGTCTATGCACACATATCAGGGACGGGGACGGGGTGTGTATATTTTATATGAAGTTGTGTTCACCGGTTTATCCGGGCCGGCGCTGGAGCTTCAGTACCTTCCTTATATTGTGTGGGCCACGGCCCTGTCACATTTCGGGTACAGCCCTGATATGTGTGTGGATACACCATAAACCTCGGTATAATTAAGCCTTTAAAATTACCCATACTTTAATTTACTCCAAACATAAGTAGGTTGTAAGAAACAAAACATTTAATTTCAATTAAATAATCACTCTCATATCAGATGTTAGATCATTTCCATCAACGTTTATAAATAAAAGTATGATACTATATCGACCATTATTATAAATTACATAAGGCAAAATGGCTGACACAGACGAACCACAAAGTGAACATTTATTATTTTCTACAATTTCAACACTTAATGACATGCATTATTTTCCTTAAAATTATTCAAATAAAAACTAAAAGTAATTTATTTTAAGTTCTAAACTAAATGCGCAGGCCCACACTATTTCGCAGCACAATATTTTTATTAACCGCCGCAATACAGAAATGGAACGACGAAACGAAATTTCGAATTTTATTTTTTTCTAATTATTTTCATTCGAAATGGTTATTTTTTTACTTAAATAAAGCTTTTTAAATGCAGATGATTTTAGTTTAACATTTTATTTTATTGTACTGTACTGTGTAATTAAAAGTTATTCAGCATTACATACAAGATCACAGACAAGAAGTACAAAAATATTAGTATAAATGATTATATTTAAACGCACCAGGCGTTAATTAGAAGCGTTTAAAATATATATTTAGCTAATATATTTATATAATATCTATAACATTCACACTAGGCTAGAAAAATAAAAGTTTGGCAATCTAATTTTTGGCCTAATTTATGGAACTTTCGTAACAGCACGGAAGGCAAAAATTACATTAAATGTTATATTAAGTTCCATAATAAGGTCTGTTGTAATTCAAAATAAGCACATCACTATTTCTTACATTCTTTTTGAATCATTTCAGATTCCTATCCTCATACAAATAAAACTTAATGAGTATAGCCAAACTGATTATTCCTCCATCGATCTCCCTTAATGATTTCTCAACTTGCCACCAAATGTCAGCTCACTAACATAGAGGGCGCCACCATATGTCCAAAGCAGTTATTTTTATTTTGTATGATTTCCAAATGAACTGACTACATTTTATGAACATAATGTTGTTTCATAATGAAGATAACTAATTTCCACCAGTTAATGTCAATAGGTCAAAGAACTCTTCAAATATTAACGTTTTGGTGCATCATCATAAAGAGGTCGTATGCAGTTTTTTTTTGTTTTTGGAACGAAGTTTTTGTTTTATAGTAGGCTCAACTCGCATCGATATAAATTATCCTGTAATAAAAGTTATCAGCAGGTTTCCACCAGACCTCTCTTTAGATAAGTTTTTTATGTTAGTACAACGAGAAACCAAAATAACATTGATACTGTTATTTTAAAAGTCATTAATATTTTGTCCACTTTGGACAAAAAGTAAAGGTTTATAGCAAGCTTTCTTCTTTCTGCAGGTCAACTACATTTTAATCGTTTTTGTTATTTAATAAACATATTGTCCATGCATGCGTAATGTTTGCGCTGAATAATTGAGCCGTATCGTGTATCCGTTTCAAATTAATTTCGATACATTTAAGTTCAAACTTCCATTATCATAATAATCATAATTACGTTTGCAGGCCGATTACAAATCTCATTATTAAATTCGATTTTTTAAATATTCCTCACCGTTGATCATCAATTTAATATTTCGTACATTATCTTCATATTCATACACACATACAAGGTGAAGTTAAAAAAATAACATTGAATTTGCTTTCATTGCTTTTGAATGACTCATTTCTCTTTTAAGAGGAAAAGCGTTCACGTGGTCGTTGGCGTTCATTCCATACTACCGTATTCCTCT
Organism: Griposia aprilina; assembly: GCA_916610205.1. Lineage (NCBI taxonomy): Eukaryota > Metazoa > Arthropoda > Insecta > Lepidoptera > Noctuidae > Griposia > Griposia aprilina. Next base: position 12,588,835 of record OU744304.1, on the reverse strand, counting down.
ATTTTCTCCGTGATTAATGGTACTATAGTCGAAACATATTTTTTACGATATCCATATTATCATACTTAATATTATAAATACGATAGTAACTGCCTGTATGTTACCTTTTCACGCGTAAATCACTGAACGGATTTCGTTATATTTTGGCAAGGAGATAGATGGTATCCTGTGGAAGGACATAGACTACTTTTTGTCCCAGTAGCACGTTCCCGTGGGATAATTTCCGACATCAAAGCGGGCGAAGCCGCGGGCAGTAGCTAGTAATATATATCTACATCTAATATATACCACTGCCATGACACAGTTTTGTTTTTTTTTTGCGTATTTTGTTTTAATACTTAATTAAAATAATTGGTAGATATACATTGTAGCGGTATCAACATCACCACATGCGAGCTTCACGTCATACTGACGTCACGCAAATCCTACATCGCGCAAGCAGAGTTTACCGCGCGACTAGCATATATACAACGTCCCGACATCAACCGTCGGGCAGTTACCTACCAGACACAACACCCGTCTGGTCGGAGGATCCTTCCTTTTCCATAGAGTATGAGTGAACTTTACACCCTATTCCTCATACCTCTATAAAATTACATCGAAAAAAATATTAGGACTAGTATCATTAACGAGGGAGAAAACAGAGGAATACTTTAGTATGGAATGAACGCTAAAGACCACTTGACCGCGTTTCCTCTTAACAAGAGATTCAAACAAAGAAATGTATCACATATTACGTAATTTGAAAAATATATTTATCTTTTAGAGACACAAAGGAATATAAATTGTATGCCGTCTTCAAAGTATGACGTGTTTTCTTGTCTTGTGGACTAAATTACCTATATAATAGACACTTGTCTCGATGTTTACGATATCGGCATAGATAAGTAGTTACCTAGTAAATATCAGTAAGGTTAAGATTAATACCACTTTACGTTGTGACATGCAGTCAGAAATACCCACGCGAGAAATAAACAATAGAAGATAAACATAGAATGTGTTTACATGTCAGCACAAACACAACAGAGTATCACGCTTGTAATCTCGGAAGAGTTCTGTACCTATAGTACACCCACATTTCGCCAGATGCCACATGTCGATAAGATTAAAATTTAAAAAAAAATTGTTGAGAAGAATTAGAATGTATGAAATAAAATTATTGGCAAGTTAAAGCGTCTACTTGGCGGTCTTAGAATTTACGTCACTGAATTACTAAAGTAAGAGGTTCCTAAATTTCAAATTCCCTCATTCACACAAGACAAGAAAACCAAGTGAACTGAAAAACTCTTGGACTTTACTATGTAAATATAATGTCTAAAACATCAACATAATTATGAGTACAAAAAATTCTATGCAGTTTTAAAGCCCAAGCAAATTTAAATTCACGAACAACTAAGACATTTATACTTAAAAACAAATGCAAAGTGGCGCGATTCAGGTGTCCAAAAGTGTATTAGTAAAAGCTACTAAGTACCCACAATTGGAGACGACATACTATTTAAATCCGTAGTAATCCCAATATCGTAGAACAACACTATCTTAACACTATATGTAGGACACTCAGTTATCAATGAACGTTTCAAACGTTCACGTCAGCTTGGATATTAACAACTTTGTTGTTGTAAATGTAGCTACTAAATACAACATGTCAATGTAACTTTCTTCTCTTTAGGAGGCACTTTTGCACCCACATCACAAGTGCAATAAAAGTAAGTTTGTAGTAACTTACATTGCAGTACTGAGAAAAATAAAACATGAGTTTTCACGATTTTAGAAAATATAAAGAAAATCTTCTCCCTTTAAGGTGTCGACACACCAAAGCCGCCGGAAAATGTCACAACTCAGACAACTTTTGTTTAAAATGAGCCCAGCAGCTAAGCCGGGTTGGCCGGTTGTGGTGTGTAGGTACATTTAAAGGATTCACACGAAAAATATATGATACATTAGAATCATATTTATACTATTTTATGCGTACAGTCGCCAGCACATCAAGTTATAACAAACTGTCAGATTTTCTTAATCGATTTTGAATTTAACAATCATCATTTTAAGGTTTAAAATCGTTTAGAGAAATTTTACAGTTTTGTCTAGCTTGACCTGCAGGCGACTGTACTTTGTCAAAGATGACGCATGTTGCTAAATACGTCATCTGAATCATAAGTTAAGCTAGTGTTGTTCTAGCAGTGCCCAACGATTCATATTTAAATATACATAAACAAGTGAGATTGTCTAAGCTAAAATAACAATGTACAGTACATATTGTCACTTACACATAGGTACAAAACTCGGTGCTTATTCACCGGGACCGATAACAAGGGCGCTGACTGCGAAAAACAGGAACACTAGTCCACCGATTATGGTTACTGTGGAAGAGAAAGAAATAGGTTAAAATTATGAAACAAAAATAAAATAAAATTTAGATTACTTGCCCAAATGATATAGAGTGGTTTGCAATAACAACAATTGCAAAGTAGGCAGATATAACTTGGACCTTCTCATATAACTATGAAGGAGAAGGTCCGTCTCTCTCGTTATCATTATCCATACTTTAACTACGGTGGGCGTACTATGGGAATTGTTGGTTATTGCGCAATAGAAAAAGCGTTTGCAGTTCTAATCGAATTATAATTTACGAACAAATTAATCACACTAGCGAATCACACAGTGTAGGTAGACAACACAACTATACAGAACGCGCGACAGTTTCTAAACGTGTTCACTGCTTGACCGCCACCGACAAACTGAGCGTTATGTTGTAGACTCTGTCGAGCGCCGCCTGGTGGCGCTGGAGTTCCGAGTAGTCAAAGTCAAACGATTGATTTAACGTATTTCCGACAACTATTTAAATTACTACAAAATAAAATCATCTTCCGTGTAAAAGACAGGTTCATGAACATGACTTGTACATCTCAAGGATAAAAAAAAACTTTAAAGAAATGCGTTACATAACTAGTAACACAAACTGTGAAAGTAAACAAAATATTCGTGTAATTCATCGTCTGTTAAGCAAAACCCAAAATAACTTTTATGGCACCCGGCCATGGCAAAGACGCAGAAATGCGTCATGGGTATTTATTTATTTCTACTGTTTAACGTGTCAACGTTAAACAGTAGAATTTTTATTTCCGTCAACATTGAATCCAGACGAAAATAATTTCCCTAGCTTGCTTTTTTTTTTATCAGGACCAGAGGACCATTTCTGCATGAGCTTTTGAATAAACTGTCAACAGAAATCAACCTACGCCATATAAAACATTTAGGCAAATACTTAACTTTACCTCTGCAATTCAAACGTAGAAATCATTTCTTTTTTAAACTTCAAAATCAAACTCACCAGTCCTAACAGAAATCTTGGCGGCAACCATCCTGCCCCCTATAACAGCCAGTCCCGTACACAGAGCATGGCCCAGCGAGCCACCAACGACCACGCCGACCGTATGCTCCCTGGTCGCAAGCACGACCGTAGCCAACTGCGACCGATCCCCCCACTCAGCGAGGAAGGTCAGCGAAGCCGCTTGTAAAAGGACCTTGAGGACAGCGTTTCGTTTCCGCCGCCGGCTTTCGACCTGTCCTTGTTCTAACATGTCTAGGGTTTCTTCTTTTTCTTCCTGGAATTTTGGAAGGTGGTTTAGTGGGGCGAAATCGAGTTGCAGGTGTAGAAACATTGGGCTTAAGTGTGGCAGAATTTTTTGGTTATAGTATGTTAATTGTGGTGCTTTCATATTTATTTACTAAGCACGTCTATTTGACTAAACAAAATTGATGTTTAATATAAAACTACTGCCATCAACCATGTGGTAGTCTAGTACCCAGTATCGCGACAAAACATGTCACGGAAAATCTTACTATACCTGACTGACACCACTTTGTGGCTTTTTACGACTTTTATAGGAAAGGCATATAAAATTAACCTAGTCTTCTTTTTTATAAAGGGGCCTTCTTCTTTACCGAGTTTTATACTCTATACAATACAAAATAAGGTTCGAAATGAGTTAATTTATCGTTATGGTCGTCAATCTCTAGAGTGAATCTCTACCACAGAGACAAATATTTTTACAGTAATTACTCATACTATTCTAAAATTAGTCCACAAGTAAGTACAGACTAACTGGAATATGTAAATACACATACAAGTACATGCTAAGCAAGACAAAGGCTGAAACGGCATAAACATCGTTATATATGAACGGATTTACAAAAAAAACAAAGGTTTGCTTGCAAATAAAATGTTGCAGTGACTATTGTGAGTAGTGTTTCGAGCATATTTTTATTTAAAATCTTTTGTTTTTAATATGGCATTGGATTTCGTATAGAGAACAAATGGTGTATTTCAGCCTTCAAATGTGATTGATTATACACTACAGTCAGACATTCATAAAATAGGGATGAGGCGAAATTAAGAATCAAAATGCATGAATAATTTATACATTCCAGGCTTCAAATATGCAACAGATTGGTATGCAATAGTGGCAGTATGTTTGTAAGAAATACCTAATGTATTTTATACATTTCTGGGCAATTACTTCGTTTTTTTTGGGTTGTAAATTATTTAAAAAAATTATATGGTTCTTACAATAACTAAACGATACAATGGTGCCGATTCTCTTGTCACAAAATTCTCTAAACTAGACTAAAAATCTCTAAAATTTTGTTTAGTCCTGTTAAAAGACGATTTCTCATTCTGAAATAGACTAAAGTGACACAACTTAACTATATTTTAGTTTGACAGCACTAAGATGGTACTGAATAATTAGTTTAGTGAAAATGGCAATTTTGCTATTCTGAATTTGACGTTTTCTAACCTAAAATTTTGGTTGTCTTAACTAAATCTGGCTATTTTTAATCGCGATTAAAAAGGTGTGGAATAAAATTAGTTGTCATGAACTAAGATTCACTACAACACCTCGACTTCAGGGGCAAAAACAGTACTGTTTTTTATTTTTTTATTTTGCTTATATCTTGAAAACGGTGTGTCCTATCGCAAAAATAATGAAAATTTCGACCCCCTTTATGAAACCCTTAAACCCATATAACTCTACACGAAGGTATTTTTTTTTTAAATATTTTCCGTACAAAATGTGAAAAATTCCATATAAAACACGCCGAGGCTGCCACCCAAGAGCGCCACCGGCTCTAAAAAAAAATCACGTGGTAGGGTAAACAAGTAGGTACCATGTGGAGTCGCGATTGTCAAATTAAATTTTAGTTGCATCAAACTGATTTTTAAATTTAGAGATATTTTATTGCAGAATAGCTCTAAGATTCTCATAGCCAAAAGTAAGGATTTTAGTGATAGTTTAGTTAGTTTAGTTCGGTGTACAAGAGAATCGGCACCAATATTTAACCTAATTAAGCGATTTTAGACAATATACTTAATTCACGTTATATAATATAATAATATTTGAAGCCCAATGCAAAAAGTCTTACCCAGAAAAAATAAAATAACTTGTATGCTAAATCATAGTTTAAAGTTTCAGAATCGAAATCTTATTTTTTCTGGTCAGATATGATAACGAAAAGTATGAATGAATACCAATACGCGCACTATAGAGCCGGTATTACACAACCAAAGGTTAACTAATTCAGTATTTTACTATTTGATGGTGTAACGCCTGCATAAACAACATTATAATCAAATGCTGAATTCCTTTGCATAATCAACTCAATTCATCTATCATCTATCTATTCATTTCAAACGAAATAATGATATGGTCTGTGCGTAACAGAACGAAAAAAAAGCTAAGGCTAAAAGAAAAAATAACTAGGTGTCATTCGTACTGCCAGGCATAAGGACGTAAGATCACCCTCAGCGGTTCTGATTGCGCCGAGCTGCCCGCTACGGGCTCCCCTGGGGACTGTGGGGCACTCTCCGTTTCTCTGGGGACCGAACGCCCCGGGCTTTGGGAACCAGCGGTCGCGACCGACGTTGCGTCAGGCGACATCGAGCGCTCTTTTTGCGCGTCCTGCAGTGTCATACTTTTGTATCTCGAACTGGCAACTTAAGATCGAAATTAATCTCGATATTCAAATCTAAACCGTTACTTTGACATCGGCAGATTAAATAAAAACAGAATTGGCATGTAAAACCGAATCATCTTTTAAAAGTAGTACCGGCAACATTTCTGACTCGATTTAAAAATCCCCTTCCCCTTTGTACACAAACAAAATGGCGCTTCGTGTGTGCCAGTTATAACTAGGTCAATAAAATAAATATAAAGAAAGGAATTCAACATTTGCAGCTAGGTTAAGACTGAAAAGAATCTACAAATACAAAAATATCTCAAAAACACTATTTTATCTAATAAACACAATTCTGTTTAAAGTAAGATTTCGTCTGTGATAAATTGTTAATTCGACTAAATTGACCTTTATTTAAATAACGATTAGTAAGTTATTATTCGACCTCATTTGCTACCGTCATACAATTGTTCTTAGACCCATTCGCTTCAGCGTAATCTGAAGAGGAATGACTTTGAAACGATAATATTTTTTTCGCAACGACGCCGATGTCTGCTTGCAATGCAACCACTCGATCAGAGTACTCATAATTTAAGTACGTTTTAGTATTTTGGTTTTTGGGTGGGAAATCACCAAATAACTTCTCGCAGTCTGGGCGGAGCCGGAGGGCGTATCAGACTTTTACTCACTAAAACCCACCCGTGTTCCTTCAGTTGCCTGTGTGCCCGGGCCACGGTAACATTTTCGGACAAACCCGCGACCCTGGCAGGAAGTAAGTCTTAGTTTGGATAAAACTTCTTTGCATGGCTTTTATTAAATGTGGCAATAAAAAATGTAGGTACCATTACCTAAGATAATTTAACCAAGATAAACAATATCATTTTATTTTGATACAGATCATGTAAGATAGCAAAGATATTAAGTTTGATTAAAGGATAAAATTGTACAGTGTCATGAGGCGATAACATGCGTTCTAAAAAGTGATGTATTTGTTATTTTAGTCCATAGATAAAAAACAGTACGTAAGAACAATTAGCAATGAGTTTATTTGTGCCAATGACGTTTGGAGAATTTGAACGGGTAAACTTCCTTGCAAATGTAGGCTGCCATTTGAAATTGAAAAATTAAACACTGAAATCTTCATATATTTTCATTATTTTGGTAACTTTAATACAGAAGGTCTAGTAAGAAAGACGCATTAAAAAACTACGAGCTTATTGTTTGGGGAAAGTTACTATTTCAGGTTGTATGAGCCTTTTTGATGCTGATGGGTATCCTACTAATATTATAAATGTGAAAGTTTGTGAGGATTGATGGATAGATGTTTGTTACTCTTTCACGCAAAAACTACTAAACGGATTTGGATGGAATTTGGAACACAGATAGTTTATAACTTGGATTAACATGTAGGATACTTTTTATCTCGGTAGTGAGTTTCCATGGGATAATTTCCGATATCCAGGCGGGCGAAGCCGCGGGCAAAAGCTAGTTAAGTATAACTTCATTTTAATGTAATCGGTACGTAACAACCAGAAGGGTCTGAATCGCGATAATTGAAAAAAAAACTGAAGTTGTGAAATTTAAAGTGTAAAACAGCGAAGGTATAATTGCCATAACCACAGCGTTTAGACATGGAAACTATTGGTAATCCGTGGTTATTATTGCTAATTCCTATAATCCATTATATTCGCAAAAAGTAACGGTGACTTGGCTATCCTACGCAATGAAGGCTGGCTGAACTATTTCTTTACTTCTTAAGTAATCTAGCGCTTGTTAAAGAAAATTATCTGACAAATTTCTTTGTCTACAGGGTCAAATTAAATTAGCTAGCGAAACTGTGCAGACGTAATAGGTATGGATATCTTAGTTAGATTAGATTGCTTATATTCTCAAAGAAAACCATGTCATTTTGTCATTTGTTTCTATTCTACGTATTTCACAACATAATGCGTTGTGTAATTAATCTATAATTAAATGGCAGCATGTATAAAATGGAATAATTAAATAACGATTAATCAACGATTATAATTATTATCAGCATGTCCGATAGGAGGGTAGATTTAATAAAAGCCGCAAATTCGATAAGCGTGTGAATCGAACATTCTGATTTTAGATTTCCCTAATTGTTTTATTTTTTTTAATTGACAGAATTTTAGGTATTTGAAAAGTATAAAGTACCTACATAAAACGGATGTATAAAGACGCTTAACGAAGCCGAGAGTCCCTTGTACTCCCCGCCATTTGTATTACTTTTTTTGTACTGGGCCATACCTGGAAACCTTCTAGTTACGGTGATTTGACGGTCAATTTTCCAACTTTTACTGACGTTTTCTTACGAAAAAAAGTATTTAATGTTATAATAACACAACTTTAAATACCGCCACGACCCCTGTCCCATTGCATGCACCCATAAGCACAATGATTTGCGTGCGTTACGTCACGCAATACCGTAAACGACGATTTTTGACACCAAAAATAAATGTCGTTTCCCAGAATTTATTTTATAATGTACAGAATTCGTAGTTGATGGCTATGTGATATGGCCTTTGTTACACCCTGTATGTTGATATCCAGTTAAGTAGGGACTGAATGAAATATTTGCATTTGCAAGCAGAGTCAGAGTGAATTGGCAATACTCGTCAGTCGAAAATGAATATTCGATAAATGGATTGTGGAACTTGTTTGTATGCACTTAAGAGCGCTTACACGGGTCCACTAGCGCCACTCGTTTAAAAAAATATTATCTCGTGACTGAGAAGGAATTTTGAAAGGAGTGGCGCTAGTGGACCCGTGTAAGCGCTCTTAAACACCTGGCAAAATGTGGGTGTATTGTAGGTACACCTCTGCCTAACTGTTCTGGGAATATTAGTGTAATATTATGTTTGTCAGTCCGCAAAGTGTAGCAAGACTGGTTGCGTCTCCAAAAGTATTACTCTTTGATATCTTTCTATCTATCGAGGTCTTTAGCAAATCGCGAGTGAAGATTCGAAAAATAATATTCCTTTTTCAAGTATAACAATACATTTTGTTTATTTAATTCTCGGGCCATTTTTGGTAACAGGGTTATTGCTATCAAAATAAATTCCAACGAAAAAGGGGAAGGAGATTTGAGTGAATAAATAATTGATAATAACTAATATTTATGCATCGTACTTTGGTACTGTAAAAAGAAGATAATTATAAAAACTACTTCTAAAATCAATTCTATTAATTTGTATTATAACAACTCAGCTAGATTTCTTATTTCGCTCACTTAATCAATATTCAAACGAGACAATCGGTCACTTTGCCGAGTCTCACCTGATCTACCCAAAAAAATATCTAAAATAACATACCTGATCTTCTCTTCTTTTCAATTCACTCTGTACTTCTTCCAATTCTTCTTGTCCCTCATTAGGGTCCATTTTCCACCCGTCCCTTAACATTTTAATACCAAATATCGCAAACAGCACAGCACTGGCGTAGTGCGTATAAATTCGGGGTATGACGGTCGCTATCCATCCAAATGCTGCTGATAATATTGTCATGAAGACCAGAGCTGATATGGCTCCGGCAAAGACTATTATTCTAGGGTGTTTCATGGCCATGATTGCAGCTATGAAGAAAGTTTTGTCACCCAACTCCGAGACTATGACCACGGAAAGGGACGCGAGAAAACCTTGCAAGAAACTGCGCTGGACCGCTGCTCGCTGGAAATAAAGAAAAATGGGACATATTAAAAGAGTATTTAGACAAGTGCCCAATTTTAAATATAAAAAAAACTATTTAATAATAATAATCTTTATTTATACAAAAACCTTCAACAATGATTAAAAACTAGGATTCATGAATTACAGTGAATAAAGGTAATACAGATAGAGTAAACCCTGACTCCCAAACTAGGAGATCCTGCGACTTAGGAGTCAGATTATTCTATAGATTATTTCTATATTAGTGGGATTTATTTCTTAGTAATTACAGTTTTATACACATTTATAGTAGGCCGACATAAAACATGTCCCAAAAGATATTGTAGTATCTTTGGTCCTTATTCTTGAATGATGAACAAGCCTGCAACTCGATTTATAACTAGATTTGAATATAGACTAGCACGAAAATCTGAACCGAGGTCCATGCTTGAGCAGCGTTCTAGTTGATGCTTAGAGTCTAAAGAAATCAAAAACAAACAAGGGTCGCTTGCACCAAAAATATTTAACATAACATAATGCCTGTATCCCTTATAGGGTTACGCAGAGGTGTGGTTATAGTGGGGGTACTACATTTCGTACAAAATAATTTATACGCGCTTAACCCATTTAATGATTTCTGGTGCAAACGGGCTAAGTGTAGTTCAAGAACACTTGTTAAAAACGAGCCATATGTATAACAAGTTATGTAAACCCTTTTTGAACAGCGTATAATGAAGACTCATTGGCATAAAAGGGTATATACGTGGCCCGTCGGACGACATTGGCGAAGAATTTGCAGTACATTAGAAAGTTATCTGACAGCTTTCCAGGACTTCAAGAACCTAGACCGGTTTATGGCAACGTTCTAGTTTTAGTCACTATAGTATTTTTTTTTTTATAAAAACCTGATGCTATGAGCTTTTATCTAGGGACATAATGACAAATACCCATCTTCTAAAAATAACACATAGTACCTATTTGAAGCTTAGAATACTTGCTATTTTGGAGGTTTCTTTTAGGGACAAAACATAAGTATTTGGGCCAAGTAAATCAGGCGTTTTATAATGTGACATTGGCGAAATTGTGGGGACTCCACTACTAAAGCCACAAATCAATGTATTTAATAAAAGCGAAAGAAATCGCTAATTAACGAGATAAAATATAGAGTAATGCAGGTTTATATCAAAATTTGCGTAGAAAAAGCCGCAGGCAACCACTTGCCGTACAAGACCACGTGCCGAGCAAAATACGTTGATGGAAAATTTATTGAGGTCGGGGAACTCCTAAGGCTTTCCGTAACGAAACTAATTAATTCACCAATCATATAAGTGCAGTGACGGTTAGTGGAAGTGCTCAGCTGTGGTTCTGTCAAGTGTTGTTGAAATCATTACTCACCTCATTTTATCGAATCATGCCAATGTAGATGTCGATACGAATATATTGCGTGGACTTGTTGACACCATTTCATTTATTGGTCTCGTTTGCAATCAGTGGGACTCTTGGGTATCATAGGTGATTAAAAATGGACAGCTATGGGAACTGACTGGGAGGTCCGCACTAATTAAGTCATCAACATTATTGTTGTATTGAATGAAAACCTGGCATTCAAGTAAGAGAAAATATCACACAGCTAAGCCTTTTAAAATAACAACCAATGTACGCAGTTGTAGGTCGTGGGTTCGAACCCAGCCAGGCGATTTACTCTGTGTAAATTATTTCATCACCACTGCTCTCAAAACGGTGAAGGAAAACATCGTGAGGAAACCGGCATGTCCTAGAACCAAAAATTCGAAGACATGTGACATTTACCAACCCGCACTGGGCCCGCGTGGTAGATTACAGCCCACTCCCTCTCAAAGAGAGGAGGCCTGTGTCCCAGCAGTGGGAACATTATAGGCTGATTATGCGTTATGCGTACGCAGGAGGCTCAAGTTGAGTTGAACTAAATTCGGAAGCAATCTTACAAAATCTGTTCACATTTCGTCAAAGGTTCAAGTCAAGCAACGGGCTAATTTGTATGAGTTAAAGATACGAGCCTAGACTTCTCTTGAATTCATGCTTAAATATTGACACACACAATATCTACTACTGCTACGTCTGTTAATGTTTATACGCGATTGTTTCAGTCAATGTGAAATGATTCCATCCCACCTTTGTAGTTACATAATCAAGATATAAACTGCAACATTGTTTATATCCTGTTAATACCTACACATTGTAATGTCATGGTTGTGTGCTTTCTTCAATTACTTTACGTTTAAGTCATATTAACGCCGGTGTCTTCCGTGTATGATTAGCCATTATTGCTTATTAATCTTCTCTGAAGATTACTGAGCCATTTCCGTAGAAGTCTTCAATGAATTTCTTAGTCGTGCCAATTCATAAGAGCTTAGTGTCCGATACACACGCCGTGCCTCTTATGTATTAGCAGTACTCTTTCGCTTGGCAGGCTGACAGCGAAACGAAACTTGTTTAACTCACCATTGTTTTACTACCAGCTGTGAATTTTGGTCAACACCAAAGTTACAATTGAGGGTCTTTAGACCAGGAAACAGAGATGTTTCATCATAACCCTATAAATGCTAGAACCGCTAAAGCGTATATAACCTTTTTCTGACGGCTTGATCTTCCTACAACAGGACGGAACCTAGTTATGCATGAGAGCCCAAATTTGTTTCAGCATTTTTTAAGGTTTTCAGTTTAAAACTAAAACGGACGCGGTAAACTACCGGAAATAAAATGTTTTCTATCTCTGAAAACTATACGAGGTTACACGAATCCTACATAATCTTACATTATATTTGCACGTACTGCTTCTAAGTTTATGGTTGATAAGATTTAAATTACCGTGAACTAAAAATTAAGTAGCACAATAAATTAATATAATTAAGACCGGAATTAAGTAAATAACACATTGTTCTGAAAATGAAAGGAAACGCAGTGAGAGGCATTTATTTTAAATGTATTGAACCGTTTGTAATCTAAGGAAACACATCCGGGAAAACTCGGTACTCGATCTATAGTACAGCCGTTATATAAGTTCGAATCGGATGTGCATATAGAGGTATGAGGAACAGGGTGTAAAGCTCACTCATACTCTATGGAAAAGGAAGGATCCTCCGACCAGACGGGTGTTGTGTCTGGTGGGCAACTGCCCGATAGTTGATGTCGGGACGTTGTATATATGCTAGTCGCGCGGTAAACTCTGCCTGCGCGATGCAGGATTTGCGTGACGTCAGTATGACGTGTAGCTCGCATGTGGCGATGTTGATACCGCTACATGCACAATCGTTCATGCAAATTTGGCTACTAATTCATACAATGCGTTTTCTTGAATTTGCACGTGTACCTAGTTATTGTTTCTTGGCAGCCTAGTTTCTATGGGATATGAATAGCGCAATCTTTAGCAGTTCAACAATGGACACTTGTTGTTAATATGATTAAATAATCATCATCGTTGTTCTATGCATGTTGACGTACGCTCTAAGTGCAAATTGCAGCAGCTGTTTATGGCGACGCTCATCCGATCTTCAAGGGGTAACAGCACTAATATTTTTTTAGCCACCCATATGTGTGGAGCTCGAGGCTAAATGATAACAGCTGCACGGGTCGATCGAAGGTTAAGCTGCGCTTGCCGCGGTCGGTTCGTAGATGGGTGACCATCCATTTACAAATCGAGACCCCTCCGTGCCTCGGAAACCACGTTAAGCCGTTTTGGTCATTACAGGTAGTCAGAAGCCCAAAAGTATGACATCCAGTCTTACCAAGGGGTATCGTGTTACCTAGCAACTGGGTTGTGGAGGTCAGATAGGCAGTCGCTCCATGTAAAATACTGGTATTCAGCTGCATCCGGTTAGACTGGAAGCCGACTCCAACATAGTTAAGAAAAGGTTAGGCAGATTGATGTGACGTCACTCTAACGTGCAATCTACTTGATTGGTAGTCACATGTTTAATTAAATAATATAACTGCGGTACAGCACATATAATATATCATGGCAACAGATGACAGCGTTGACTTTGTACAGTCAACAAAAGAGATAAGTATTCAGGCAGCTTACTACAACAGTACTTATGAACGGATATTGTGCGTGTGCTTAGTTATCTTGTCTTTGACATCGCTCGAATGTTTCGTCTGATGGATGATACGAATTTGAACAGGGAACGCAGAGCATTGGCAGTTAGGTGTAAGCCCAGGTTCGCATAGGCGCTTTTTTATCGCAGCGGTTTTTTTTCGCGCACTCGATTTTTAACGCTCTGCTTATCGCCGAGAGTTGAAAATCCAACAGAGTTTTCTTGACGCGCTGAGATGCGCTGTTGGATTATCAATGCTGGGTTCAATACCGAGAGTTGAAAATCAAGTTCACGAAAAAAAAACCTCGCCTAACAAAATCGCCCGTGCCTACCTGGGTTAACACTCTGGTCCGTAGGTTTGCACAGTGTAAGAAGAAATAAAAATGAATATTACCGGCGTTCATTTGTACTGTAATAATAATACGTTTACCCTAATAATTACAAAACGTGATATTACATTACCTACTGTGTGATAAAATGAGATAAGAAAATAAATAATTAATAGTTTTTGTTACCACTGATAAATTGCTAACAATTTTTGGAAACATCTCTTGACAAGAATTTTAAGGGGTAAGTCGATTAATTAGACAATTAAAATTCATGAAATCATCATGAAACTTCAAAACGATTTCCAAGAATTGGGAAAAGTTTGCAGAAAGTCTGAATTAGGGTCAGATTCTGCTGAAACACGTGCGTCCATCGGGAGGAAACAATCAAATAAGTATTTAAAAATGCAATAATACGTTTTCTCGATCTGGGTTCTGTTGACCTATAATTGTGAAATGCCACGGATATTTTGGAAAATCCCATATAAAATTGGACTAATTTCGTGAGACATCGTGTCGTGACGTCACTCAATTTCGAGCAGAAGCGACAACACGTTACCGTTTCGAAAGGTCAAGTTATTTTCAGTAGGTATGTACCCCTATATCGAATATCAAGCAAACAGACAAGTCATCAAACGTTAACGTGTGGGTAATCACGTTACGTAGATCCATAAGTTAGTAAGCCTACATTGTACGAAAAGCTGTGTACTTTAAAAGTACGCAAACACTGGAAATGTTTCAGTTTAAGTAAATTGGTATTTCTACGGCGACGGTGCATTCATGTCATAAACTCATGTTGTAAAATATTATTATACTTTTATTATTGTTTACCGCTATAGCATGTTCGTGGCTTGTAAAAAAGCCATATCTTCTTATTTAAATAACTTCATGCGATATTGACATCGGGAAATGTCGCAAAAATTATTTAAGTATTTATAGACCCTGATCTCGGATCACCGATCAAGGATTGAAAACTTGTACATACGGCAAAATAGTTAAATATGCAGGCTAAAGTCCCCAAACTTATCCGTTCAGCCTAGCGTAACCCTTCCCTTAAACCTTCACTTCTAAGAAAGGTCATTTGTAGTTTTCGAAGAAGGTTCTCTAGCCCTGTGAAACTACATTGAATATAATTGTTATCTGAGAGCTCCTATTCTTAGATACAAGATTACAAATTATCTTCTTTGATAAGAAACTTTGTCACGTTTTAATGATGACTTTTTTAATTTCAGACATTTTGTAGTGGTAATGAAAACTTGTGAACTAACCTTAAACAGCGATTATAATAAATCTTGACTTAAAAGTTTTAATGCATACACTGAAGCCGCTAACCCAAGCTAAAAAGCGTCGGCCATTCACTTAAAACATATTAGTTAGCAACTAGGTGATTTTTACCCTCTAACATTATGACAATATTGATTTCATTGTTTTATCGACCCCGCGACAATGCCCGATTGGAGTTTCGACAATGTCGCAAGACTATCATATCTCCTAAAACTGTATCTTTTCACGTATAGACATACTCTTTGGCACGTCAAAAGATATTTATCAAGCATACATGAGTGTGGACAAACTTCTTGTCAGTCAATGAACGCATGGCGTGTCGCCATGGAGCGAACGTTTATAGAAATAATGTACGATGGACATGCAGAGAGAGATGGAGATGTAGAGCAGTGGTGGCCCAGTGGAATCGGCCCCGACTTACAAGATGTAGGTCGTGGGTTCGAACCCAGGCTGGCGCTTTACTTTGTGTAAATAATTTCATCACCACTGCTCTCAAAACGGTGAAGGAAAACATCGTGAGGAAACCGGCATGTCCTAGAACAAAAAATTCGAAGACATGTGACATCCACCAACCCGCACTGGGCCCGCGTGGTAGATTACAGCCCATTCCCTCTCAAAGTGAGGAGGCCTGAGTCCCAGCAGTGGGAACATTATAGGCTGATTATGATGGACATGCACAATGGTGTCGATTCTGTCAGTAAAATGCACATTGGTGTCGATTCTCTTGTACACCGAACGAAACTAATCTAAATTTTCTTATTTTTAAGTAAGAGAATCTTAAAAGCTATTCTACAAACAAGATTCTCTTAACTTAAAAACAATTTTGACACAGCTAAAACCGAGTTTGACAATCGCTAAGTTGAGTAATTATAAAAATAATTGATTTAAAAGAGTGTCCATGGAGTTTCTTGCCCGTTCTTCTCCATAGGTATCTACTACGCTTTGGAATGGGCATCTAGCTTCATTTATCTGACTGACTGACCCTTTGACAATTCAAAAGTGCCTGTAATTGGTTTATTTGAAATAAATGCTTTGAGTTTGAGTAGTAGTACTAGAGACCAAGATTTGTCGAAGTTAAAATAAAGAGTGAATGAAAGTGAACGAAATGAAAGCAATAATAAAGAGCAAAAAAATACCTGAGTAGAATCAAATAATTTTATCAGGGAGCTTAATGACGGCGTAAGACTATATTAATGTTAATGTTAATTATTATTATACATATATGTATAGCATCATTCCATATTGTACAACAAAGTCCCCTGCCGCGTCTGTCTGTCTGTACGCGATAAACTCAAAAACTACCGATCGGATTTTCATAAGGTTTTCAAGAATGGACGGAGTGATTCATCAGGAAGGTTTTGGTGTATAATTCATTAAAGTTTCGTGTGAATTAGCTGAAATATGACAATGATAGTTGAAGAAGTCGGAAGAAATCCTGCCGTTTAAGAGATGTCTCTGCGTGCGCTGCAGAAACCGTTAGATGTACACATAAATAATGTATGATGGAATTGCTACATATGTCTAAAAAAGAGTCCGCGATAACATATGTCCACCATTTCGGCGGACGCCGTTATTGGCAAAACTTTGTCCGTTGCATTATGTAAATTTGGTCAAATAGTTGAAAAGTTTAAGAATCGCGACAGTACACGTGGCGCCGCTATGTCTTAAAAAACCTTCTTATCTTCACATTGCAGGACTGGAAATAAAATACATTAAATACTCCAAGTAGGATGAACATCAGTTACATTTTATTTTAACCCGCTCGTCGCAACAGGCTGATACATTACATGTGAAAAAAAAGTAGGCATATACAGGTTGACCTTGGAGGTATGGATCAAATCGAATAGGAGCGTGGGCAAGGTCATTTCTAAACTTTTTAACCCTGCGAATGTCGGTGCAATTTTTTACGATTCAAAAGTTATAACCAATTTATTTTCTAGCTGCGTAAAAGTATTACCACAGGAAAGGCCCACACTTCTACAACGTCCTGAAAAAAGTTTGACACTATGCGAAGTGGTTGAAAAAAACAAAAATTGGTCATAACTTTTGAACTGTAAAAAATTGCACCGATATTCTCAGGGTTAAAAAGTTTGGAAATGACCTTGCCCACGCCCCTATTCGATTTTATCCATACTTCCAGGGACAACCTGTATATGCTCTACTACCCTTGCGAAGCCGGGGCGGGTCGCTAGTATTTTAATAGATTATGATACAATAACCTGTATTCGGTAACGTATTCGTAATGTAACTTCGGCAATATTCGGCGTTTTTGTAAAATCATCTCCCAAGGGGGTAAAATAGGGGATGATTTTAAAATTCACATGATTATTGAAAATATATTGTAGGTACACCATTTTAAGAGATTTATGGAATTGGAAATATATTGAGAACCCATATCTTGAGATATTCTTTACTTTAGTATTTATTTCGTTTAAATCGGTCCACCCGCTTAAGAGTGGAAGTTAAGTTAGCATAACTTATAATAATGTAAATTGTAGGTAGTCAATGGCGACGCTAGAATATTTCAAATTAATGATGGTAATATTAAAATGAATTATTTATTATTAAGTTAGACATTTAGAATTTTAAAAACCTGTTTGATAAAAATAAAGAAAGATTATTTGCATTTATTAGCTGTCTGGTACGGTACCTTTTCATGCTTTAGCGGCTGAATGGATTTGTATGATAGCATACTATTTATCCGGGTAGCACGTTACCGTAGGATTATTTTCGACATCCTCGCGGACGAAGCCGCAGGCAGAATTTAGTGTATAATAAATCACGTGTCAATTCCAAAGCATATGACCAATTCCAATATTAGTGTTTTTGGTTTCCATCTTGCAAATGTCAAGGCTGAATAAAACAAGATGGTAGGTATGGCAGAACGTTTCACTGACGTCAATCTCATGCGTTTGAAGTTTCATGTCTTAAGGGCGCTGCGCTATACGAAATGGAACACTGACCGTGACGCTTGGCAATGTACGGTCATTAAAAGTGATAAGTAACCAGGGTCGTCAGATATACTTAAAGTTTACTAACAAACCGATGAGTTTTTTCGAATAAAATTTAATTTAATGAATAGAAAACAAACAGGTTAGTTATCAAATTAAGTTTCATTCGAAAACATCCATCAGTTTCTTACTAAACTTTAAGTATATCTGACGACCCTGGTTACTTATCTCTTTTGGTGACTGTACATAAATACCAAAACAAAAGCGAAATCTACGTCACAACACGTCATTATAACTGTTATAATTCCCCGAAAATATGCAAAAGAGCTGTATAAATCTGATATAATTTCTGCTATTATTCAGTATACTACCTACAACAAATTTAGAATGACCCCTTAAATGACCTTCGGTCGAGGTCACGTGAGCAGTGAAATTCGTCCGATTAAAGATTCGGTGTATGGCAAAGGTAAATTAAATTAAAGGTATGCATATTATCTTTATGGTATTGGTCTGGTTACTTTTTTTTAACATTTTAAAAGTTTCAGGTCGTTGACCAAAGGATTCTCGAAACATAATTTGCATTTTAGATTTTATTGTTTCTCATGAGTCAGACTCAGTTGAAAATGTCAGATTTTATTATAAAATGTTTTTTTAAGAGTATCGGTGGTATTTGATGATTTCTTGCTGCGTACTCATTGAAACAACATTAATTGGACTTATATGACCCTAAGAAGGCCTATTTCTGAGCTTAAGCGGGACACCTTCCAGCCTGAGTGAATTTGTTTCTACATGATTATCTGTATAGGTAGGTATTTTAGTAACCCTAACATGATGCCGTAAAACCCTAACATGAAGCCGCAGAACAAGTGTTGTGACGTAATTAGAGAGCGAGACCCATGCCCAGCCCGCGTAGCATGACCATCATAGAAATAAGTTTTGTCGACGGAAAGAATAGACAAAATATATATATAACAGAACGTAGAAAAAGATCTTTAGAAATCTGTCAACAATCTGTCATTTTGTCTATTCCTCCGTCGACAAAACCCGTTTCTATGGTGGTCATTTTACGCTTGCAGTAGCTACGTTCGATAGTTTGAGCCGACAGGTACAATTAGTATGAATATTATAGCGCACAAGATTACGATACTTCATTAACTACTTCCTTTTAATTGCTACCAAGACGGCTAGTTCGCATGTGTTAAACACAAACGTAGCTAGGTACATTACATACGAATAGACTGTGCTGAAAATAGTGTTAACATTCTACCTATTTTTAGAGATCGTTCATCTTAATGGACACACTGGATTATATACTAGAGAAAATTTATAATTAGAAACACTGGCTGGCATTTTTTTTATAAGTACATCTATTTAAATTAAGAATTGCGTACTTAACAAAACCGCAAACCTTTCTATCACAAATCACAACCCGTTCTATTCCATTATCACTTGATATTGTGTTGCAGCATTATTTTCATTACAAACCAATCGATACGACAAAAATCATTAACACAAGCCATGGTGAATGTTGATTATGTGCATTTGCAATACGCAAACTTATATCCATGACAGACTGACAGATATACCAATCTGAAGGTAAAAACTATTGAAATATATTTGAAATATTGTTTTAACTAGAGGATCTAGAGAAAATAGAAATGAATTGGGAAAGGGTTTTTTGGAAACTTAACCCTTGATGGTGTTAAGGCGACAATAAGTGCCAGCAACCTTGAGCGAGTGGGAGGAGCATGCGAATCTTTTAAGCCAATAAAATTGCACAGAGCGTTAGCGTCTACCCGGACATTGGTCAGCGATGCACTGCCGCCCGTCGCCCGCAAGAGCCCCCGCTTCAACGCGCATCAAGTTTATTCGCAAAAACAACCAACCTTGATTTATCAAACACAATACAAATAAAAGCCGTATACAAAAATTTGGGTAATTAAATTGTCTTTTAGATGGTGCAGATTTCATGAAAATACGCTCGATAGTTTTTGCGTGATTATCGTTTTTGTGTTCGCGTTAGACATTACTTTACAAATCAATTACACTATATTATAAAAATATAATTTCAAATATTCACATATCAAATTACGATGAAAATAGTCTAGTTCATAATATACTTTTTTTCAAACAAATAAGATTATTCGTTTAGACCTGATGTTCAATTTGAAATCCTTAAAAGTCGTATATCTGCGCCTTAAACAGCTACTCCAATCATTAAATATAATATACTAGCGACCCGCCCTTGCTTCGCACGGGTTTTTACGACTTGACAAAGCATCGAGACTTCTTTATTATAACATGTAAGTTTAATATTAATGTAATAAACACGTAAACCTTCCTGAATAAATTCAATAAATTAAGGTACCTGCATCAACACCTCCATTGCGTAGTTTAGAAAAACAACGCGTTCAAATAGACAGACACGAAAAGCGACTTTTATTTATAATATACTAGCTGTTGCCCGCGACTTCGTCTGCGATCCATGGATGAAAAGTAGCCTATGTCCTTCTCCAGGTCATGGTCTACCCATATGCCAAATTTCATCCAAATCGATTCAGCCTTTTTAGCGTGAAAGCGTAGCAAACAAATACAAATAGTCAAATATTTCATAATATTCATCTTTATAATATTACTAGCTTCTGCCCGCGGCTTTGCCCGCCTGGAAGTCGGAAATTATCCCACAGGAACTTGCTACCGGGATAAATACACTTATACAACTAGTGTTAATATAGTGTACTGTGACCTTTACCCTTAAGGTCACAGTACACAATATTAACACTAGTTAGTATAAGTGTACGACAACAATGTAAAAGAGCGCAGCCTTCGTAATACAGGCATTGTTTGCCTAAAAGGAGTCTCCAAACACGTTTAAATGTAATGTAATTTTCTATTTGTCACAATAAACTAAACTATTTTTACATGTGTAAATAGTATCCTATCCTATCATCCAAATACATTCAGCCGCAAAGGTAACAGACAAATAATAAATGTATTATTTTTTTATTTAAAAGTCTAACTTAAAAATAATAATGATTAATTTTAATATTATCATCACTAATTTGAAATACTCTAGCGTCACCATTGACCACCTACATATTAGCTAAGTTATTTTATAGCTTCAAATTGTATCTAATAACTTTTAAGCGGGCGGACTGATTTACTCGTACATGAAATAAACACTTAAATAAATAATACATTAAGAGACGGGTCCTTAGTATATTTCCAATTCCTTAAATCACTTAAAAAGAGGTACAGTTTATTTTCTATTGTCATGTGAATTTTAAAATCATCTTCCCTATTTTACCCCCTTCGGGGATGATTTTACAAAAACGCTGCAACAAATATTTTTTATATCGTACAAAAAACATAAATTTTAATTCTCTATGCCTAACTTAAGAAATGCAAATTTTCCCATACAAACTTTCATCCCGGGGTATATCCCCCCCTTTTAGGATTATTTTTGAGACAAAAAGTAGCCCATGTCCTTCCCCAGGATGGCATCTGTCTCCTTGCCAAATTTAATCGAAATCCGTTCAGTGGTATAGGCGTGAAAAGGTAACATACAGACCGACAGAGTCACTTTCGAATTTATAATATTAGTATGAATACGGAATTCACAAAAAAAAAAGGCACAAAATCATTAAAACTGTTAACTATCTATCTACCCATCCTGGCCTTCGAGTCAATGTATCATCGAAGTAACAACGTATAGACGTGCAAACAATTCAGCTGAGATCGATACGATAACAGTCAAGTTCATGGCCCGATATATCCGAGGTAGGCTTGTAACTTTGGTCCGCACTCCGCACTATAATGTAATTTTTATTGGTCCGTCCTTTTTATTGCGTCTGTGAGCCATTTTTCTGGTTGTTTGTGTATTATATATTTTTTTTTTAAATATATTTCAAAATGGCATGTATTTAACGAACCTCTAATATATCCAATTTTGAGCTCCTAGAAATGTTATCGAACACTCTAATATAATGATTGCGCCTTTTTTTGTTACTTAACCTCAAATAATTCCTATTTAGGGGTCCTAAAGATACTAAATAGCCAAGTAACGCGCACGCTCGCTCGGCTCGCGCGTGGTTGATCACAGTTCCAGCCGAACCCATTCGGTCTGGGTGGCCTAGGTTAGTTACTGCGCCCAATTCAGCTCGCGCGTGGTTGGACACAGCTCCAACCTAACCTGACCCGTTTGGTCGGGGTACCCTAGCTTAGTTATTGCGACAAACTGTGACAAAAAGCCAGATAGCTAAAAAAAAAGAGGCTCATGTATTAAAAAAGTGTGCACCATTAGAAGCGCAAAAAGTATTAAGATTATAAGTTAAATAATTTCCTTTCAAAACCAGTACCTAATGAAAAATACGTGCAATTTTTTGTTGTAACATCAAAAATGTCGTTTCTACAAAAAAAGTGTTTTCGCAAGGTCGAATGGTGCGTTTAAATATAGTTAAAGCTCTCTGTTACGTCATTGACAGGTACTTTGAGATTAGACTATCGCGTTCGCAAGTGTTTTTACACTTACGTTTATGGGTTGAAGTACATAGTGTAAATATCTAATTTTTAACAGACTTCAAAAAAAGGAGGAGGTTCTCAATTCGTCTGTATGATTTTTTTTTTATGTGTGTCAGCTCGGAACTTTTTATGGGTGATCCTTTTGGATGATTCTTTTTTATTTGATAGCTGGTGCTTCACATGTGGTCCCATTTAAATTTGATCAAGATCTGACCAGTAGTGTTTGAGTTATCCTTAATTAATACTGCATATTTTTTCCACATGTTTATATTGATGATGTGTTAATAATTTCCTGTCACTGTTATTTACATACCAAATAGTGGGATACGAATTTGTTTGGGGTAGGTACCGCAACTAAAAAGTGAAAAATAAAATCTTTTTTACAAAAAAACAACCGACTTCCAAACAAAACACTAAAAGGCGTGTAAAATAACTTTAATTTCGGAAGTCGGTGGCCAAAAACGAAAATACAAAACAAAGACACCGACTTTCGAAATTAAAGTTATTTTTCACGCCTTTTAGTGTTTTTTTTGGAAGTCGGTTGTTTTTTTGTAAAAATTATTTTATTTTCCACTTTTTAGTTGCGGTACCTACCCCAAACAAATTCGTATACCACTATTTGGTATGTAAATAACAGTGACAGGAAATTATTAACACATCATCAATATAAACATGTGGAAAAAATATGCAGTATTAATTAAGGATAACTCAAAAACTACTGGTCAGACCTTGATCAAATTTAAATGGGACCACATGTGAAGCACCAGCTATCAAATAAAAAAGAATCATCCAAAAGGATCACCCATAAAAAGTGCTGCTCGATCCAAAAAATTTCGAGCTCGCTTCGTTCGCTCTTGCATTCTGCGATCTCTCGATTCTAAAGTTTTTGTGAATTATTCAACAAAGTACCGAACTCCTATTTCCGGAAATCTAATAGACCCTAGACGAGCTGCTAAAATTATTAAGCTTGCTTCGCTCGCTCTTGCATTCGACTCTATCTTAAATCTTAAGCTTCTTTATATAAATCGACACAGTTAGTCCTCTTTCTGTATGCATGGACAAAATAAAACCTATCCCATTCAATGCGAAATGCAAAAATTATCGAACTCGCTTTGCTCGCTCATGCACCTTATATTCCCTTAATAGTTAAGCTTTTCTGCATAAGTTGGCAAAGTTACTTTTTGCATGAATGTACAAACGGTAACCTAACATATCCTTGGTGAAGTGCAAAAATTACCGAGCTCGCTTCGCGGAGCTGAAGATGCACCCTCCAGAAAATAAACTTGCCGGCGCCCATGCCTATGACATTACTAAGGTATCATAAAGGTTCCTACACATATCGGATTTTTGCCGCACGGGTATGCCGCCGGCATAGTGTGTAGGAGCCTTAGCATCCAAACAAATTGTGTTTTGACTTTCAATGCAACTATTGATATTTTGTTTTCGTCTCTTGATAAGTCTAATAAGTAGAAAGGCATTCTAAACAAGGTGAGTTTCGTTCACCTACCATAGGTAATTGAAAACGTCATACTTATTCATATTTTGGCTCACAAGTATGTGTACCGTACGTTGCCCGCCAAATTGCTGTCAATCAAATATGCAGTTAGCGTGTCATCCATAGACATACCTTCATGTATGTTGTATCTCTCGTTTATTTGCCCTAACCAGCGGCGTAATTTGACGTTTTCAGCAGACAATTTTTTTCGAACATATGAGGTAAATGTTTTAGATTGTGATAGATATTGGGTAACGTAATTAAGGTGCGTTCAATCTAATTTCTTCCATTCAATAGCTTTCAACAGCTTTCATTTTGACAGTTCAACGGTATTCTACGTTTGGTGTTTACTTCCGCACCCACTCTACCTATCTTGGGACACTCATGGCTACCATTAACCTTCCTCAACGTGCAGGATGTTTCAACAAATCCCTCAGATGAAAATATAGACATTGCAGTAGGTTGCACAAACACAGACAAATCCTTTAAGCTGCCGACGCCACTGCAGACGTTTACAAGTAACATTATTCTAATTGTGTAGAGGCAAATAGAGATAGTATATTATTATTTGCACTTCAAAACACCCCTTAAACATCACTGGTTTATTTTATAGCTATAGTGGGACATGTCGCGGAAGTTGACAACAGACAGACCATACTAACTTAATCTACTGTGATGCCTTGCCTACATTTCAGCACAATTCACGACTCTGCACCGCAAATATTTGTCTGATGTCCCAAAACTAAAAAGTTCGACAAGGTTTTAGGTTTAGGGTCTCTGACACAGCACCTAAGGAACGAAAAAATATGAACTATTCCGATTGGGCGTTCAGAAATTACATAATTATTTTACGTCCCTAATTCCTATACCTCAAGTTCGTTCAGCTTGTGTTCTTTTGAAGAAAAACGCAAATTATAATTACAATACAATTTCAGCACGTGTATTAGCGTTCATTTGACGATTCTCCATACTATGCATAGGTCGTCCCATTGTTGGATTGAAATATTTTTAAACGGTTGATAATTTAATTAGTAATACTCCTGACACGTAAATAAAGGTAAGTAAGTACTTCATAATGACTCAAGAATACTTTGAAATAATAATGACAATATAAGTACATTTTGTCTTACAATAGGATAATGGGCAACAGTTTTTGTTAGCAATTTTATTGTTGTGTCCGTAGGCATGATTGAGCCAAACTTTAAAACTGCCGTGTGGATTTGAATGCGTTTTGCACAATGGTTTAAGGTTTTTGTATGTCAATGCAAGGCACGCCTTATTTAAATGCAATGCATACTTTATTTAGTGACTTTTACAGATGATTTTGGGACATGTCCTTGTCCAGCACAGTAATAGGACATCTTTACCAATTCAATTAAGAAAACAAAAGATTTTCTGAAAATTTTCGATGTCACATTTATTAATGATCCATGATAAACAACCCCTACCGCCGGTTTTTAATCACACACTGAATTTTCAACGCACCTCTTAGCGCCGAGAGTTGAAAAGCCAACAGTGAATTTATATTGACGCGCTGGGATACACACTGTTGGACTTCAATGCTCAGCACAACAACGAGAGATGAAATAAATCAGTGAGCGATAAAAAAATCGGGGCAGTCTTTGGGGACTGCCCATAGAAGTGAAAACTAAGTAACTTGTAAACCCGCTCATGGGAAGCATGCGGTGACAATGACGCGAGTTTCACGCTTTTTGTTCACCCAAAAAGTACACATATATACACAGCTTATACATATAGCTCATGGAAAGCGTTCGGTGACGATGACGCGAGTTCCATGATTTTTGTACACCCAAAAAGTGCTCAACGCGCCTAAAGAAGTTTTCACTGCAAAAATTGCACTGCATGCGAACCTGGGTTAATGTTCGACAAACGAAAAACTTATGTACCATTTGGTAGAGCAACTATCATAAATATGTATTGTTACCTTCAATGAGTAAAAACATCTTGATGAAAAACCCAAATTTACTTTGAACAAAGGTACACCATTTTCAGCCATGCAATAGCATCACCATCAAGTCACGCTTCAGACTGTATGATTATTCAGAATTAGTTTACAATAATATTAAACATTCTTCAATGAATGTCGGCACCTTTTATTTTTGTATAATTATTATACATTACATATTTTCAGGTTGATTTTAAACAATGGACTACCTGTACTGGTCTAGGGGAAATTATTTAGTAGAGTAATGGTTTTATCTAAATCTGTCTCCATAGGCCTATAAAAATAAGAAAACCCTCTAGTTCTACCAGGTTGCATTTGTTTTTTTTATATATTTTTCCTTTTCTATGACTTTTCATTTATTGAATAGTAATTAACATGTTTTGAGCACCTATGAGGACGGTCATCGTGCGGTTGCAGTTTCGCTCGCAATTCTAATTCCAGAGAATACCTTACCTTCTGGACAGTATAGGCACTTACTGGCCTCTGGGTCACAGTTCGTGTATAAAATTCAGGTAAATGTAAATTCAGGTAAAGTTCTAAAATCTTTGTGAACCAATACCAACTCGACTGACTAGCAGCGGGCTTAGCATGACGCTATCTATATCTCTTCGAAGAATAGAGACGGCTATTCCCATACAAAGTGACATTTCGTTTCTCTATTTTTGACATCGCACCGTAAAAATCCTTCTAAAATCTGTCATTTTGTCTTCCGTTTCTGCCAATCGTTGTCTAGGTCCTTTTTAATGTAGACTATTTCAGAAGACAGTTGTCTAAGGTAGTGAAGACAATTTGATTTTTAATCGCCATGCTAAAGACGGTACAAAACTTTTTACTCGACGGCCACAAAGTATAAAAATGGAAAGGAAAAAATGAAAATTTTCACTTTTTGTATGGAAAATGTGAAAAATGATTACCTACATGTTGAGTTTTAGGGGTTTCAGGGTTCCATAAAGGGGGTCGAAATTTTCATTATTTTTGCGATAGGACACACAATTTTCGAGATATAGGCAAAATAAAAGATAAACGTGAATAAATTACTGAATTCCGTAATAAGTGCAGTTGACTCTTTCTAATTTGGTGCCGTCGCGTACTGTCTTCACGAAACGTCATTTTTGTCTATTCTTCCGTCGACAAGACGGTGCTTGTGCTAAGCCTGCTGGCCTACTTCAGACTAATGATGATTTTTATGTTGACGATATAGTTACATTAC
This sequence comes from Griposia aprilina, assembly GCA_916610205.1. Taxonomy (NCBI): domain Eukaryota; kingdom Metazoa; phylum Arthropoda; class Insecta; order Lepidoptera; family Noctuidae; genus Griposia; species Griposia aprilina. The sequence goes on along the minus strand of OU744304.1, from coordinate 12,561,383 downwards.
ATCTCATTATTTGACGCGGCTCACTCAAATACCTTGAAGTTACGCCAGCCCTATGACAATCTAGGACAATATTGGTTATCCGTTGCGAAAGCATAATTTCATTAGAATTTTTTATCTGATAAGAAACTAGATTTTATGTCAATTAATTACAATGAAAACTACCAGTTTTCCTCCTTATTACTGCAATTATGTTTGGATATACATTTACAATTAAAATCTCTTCAAGCTGCGCCGGCGCATACCAAATGCTAATGCGTTGTAACGAGCACACAACATCCCAGGCATGTAATTATTACGGCCTTGTGCTTATCCTCAAATGCACTAGAAATCAATAAAACATAATTTTCTATGAAACAGGTATTATAAATTGCACAAATTACCTTTAAAAATACCAAGTCACATCGGGTTGTCGAAGCTGGTTGAATAATATGGCAATAACTATCATGGTGATGAAGCCCGCAAAACGTAACTTAAGGCGGTACCCCGACCAAAACCTTGTCAAAGTGCGATATTCAGAGGCTATTAACTCATTCACTATGGGTAATAAACTACATCTAAAAGCACATTATTAATGTTCGATATCCTATCATCACATTGCACGTTCTTATTTGTTTTTATGTGTTATAAATACATCTAAAATCTCCTTGTAAAAAAGTGACTAAAATGATTGATTGCATGCATCTTTTGCTAAAGGTGACGTTCTATTCATTTGAGGATTACATTAATGGATAGATAATTTAATAATCTAAATAATACACGTTTTATTTTATTTTAAAACTTTACTTGTCTTTTTTTATTCAAATAATTTCATTATTTTTGTGAATTTTATGATAAATGAGCGTGCGGAAGGAGCGAGACAGAGCGAGACTCAGCGACGGGACAGAGAAGGACCGAACCCTCAAGGTCGTTTGGTCAGGGAAGCGCCTTATATGTCGATTTGACACTTTTTTTTTCATTGACAGCCATGTAAACTTTCGGTTTTTGAAAATATCATAGTGATTGCTTTTCTAACTGTTGATGTTACACACAAGATGTGAATGTAAAAAGAAATCGTACTTAAAGATATTAAAGTTTGCGTAGGTACTGACAAAACTGAAAGCCCATAAATAAAAACAAATTAATGATTTGATTATTGACTCACTTCATTCATAATTTAAATACCGGCCTATCGTTTTATTATTTACTATACCGTTTTATTATTTACTATACTACTCGCTAGGCTATTGACCCACCGAACTATTCTTGAAGTTTCATTGACATTTTCGTAAGTATCGTAATTACGTTCAGTTATGAAGCTAGTCTATAATATTTTTGCCAAACCCGATTTGCAGGATCGAGATCTTTTTATCTAGGTAAGTTTTATTTATTCTTTTGAAAAGGTTAAAACATTTTTTATCTGTTAATATCTATTCGTATTTTCCTAAAATCGTACAAATGACCTTCTATTTAAACTTTTTTTTTTTAAGTATGTAAAAACAGCATAATCATACCATATTGATATTATGTATGTAAACACACTTAATATGGTTAGAAAACCTTGTCGAAATCACTGTTACACTTGAAGTGCAACATTTAAAACGTCATTAGTTTATATTTCTACAATGCTGATAATAAAACCTTGCAGTATTATTTGATCATTATTCACTGATGTTACTATCTTATGACATTACGACAACAACTCAGTCAACGAACCACTACAATAAATTTTGTTATAGAAACATATGGCGGCATTATTAAACTATTTGTATCGTACTACAGTATTAGTAAACAAACCTGCACTATTAAATCCGTCAACCACGACCTTATATCAGGTGCCGCGGTTGAAACCTCAGGCATCATGGTGGTAGAAAACTCCATCATATCGGTAATATTCATTTTTTTAAGTATAACAGGCTGTCCGCCTAACTTCTTTGCACAAAAGACACACTGTACGGTTCCCGCCAAAAGTACGAACTGTCACATCGCGCACCGAAGAAAGAGTGTTAATAAGTACTGATAAAAGTATCATTTAAACATCTAGATAATATAAAATATTTCATGAAGACATTCGTCATGGACGGAGCCAGTAGTTCGAGTGTTGTGCGGTGATAACACGCGACCGCGCGGTTCGTGCTTCGCGCGGCGACTACTTCAATATAAACATAAACCAACTACCTTTAGCAGAAAACTACACAGGAATAAATAAGTAAGTACACACACACTTATTTATTATATTTTGAACGAAATCAATTTGAGTCACTGCCAGAATACAATATTTTTGGAGGATTTTAAACTCTCTGCCTATGGTTTAATTTGTCAATGTTTCGATAAAAGTTGGCGTGAGCAAATATTATTTTTGTCCATAATATTTTCGCGCGAGAGTTGACGTCAGAGTGTCTGCGAAGGTGGAGAGGAAATTGTAAAAATAGATTCTTATAACATATCAGACTATGTCCTGTCTGGCTGGCGATGCGGTTATATGCTCATAATTTCTGAACCAATTCCAAAGGTAAATAGCTATGTGCCAAATATAGCTGCGCTGATAAGAAAAAGACGTAGTATTGAGGTACAAAAATAAATAATATAATAATTAACACTTTTACGAGTATTTCAGCCTACGCAAATATACACTCGAGAGCAATGAATCCGGGTCACTTAAAGAATCCTAAAAATCTCGGAAACTAAAAATGCTAGGTTAATGCAATAAATTGTATTTAATAGACAATGTAATACTCCTTAAATGAAGGTATTAAAACTTCTTAGTTATTGTAAAGTTATATCATAAAAAAATCAAATTTGAAAAAGGGCCACTTTCGAAGATGGAACTACGAAATTACAGCATTTGGTTTTGCTTTTGTTTGTAATCTGTCATTTATGTGGGTACATAAACCATATTGATAGTGCTCTATATTCATTATTCAAGCTGAAATTATGTCGCTTACGCCTGAAGAATGCACCAGAATACTTACAATGCTGGAAACCGGCCGGAGTCAGCGCGATACAGCCAGGACTGTCGGTGTGTCGCTGTCAACAGTACAAAGAGTTCTCCGACGTTACGAAGAAACTGGTTCTAACCTACGCAGACCAGGAACGGGCAGAACCAGGTGTACCACAGCACGAGAAGACCGATACTTGGTGAACACCATGCTTCGAAACCGCTTTCTCACAGGAACTGAACTCACAAATCAGTTTCGACGCCTCGGAGGAAGTAACCCAAGTGCATGGACAGTAAGACGTCGGCTTGCTGAATCTAACTTAAAACCCCTTAGACCTGCAAACGGCCCTAAACTGGAGCGTGGGCATCGTATTTCAAGACTAAGATATGCCCAGAGCCACGTAAATTGGAGTATTGAAGATTGGTCAAAAGTTATGTTCTCCGACGAATCAAAATTTATGCTCTACAAGCACGATGGAAGACACAGAGTGTATCGAAGACCAGGGGAAAGATTCAAGCAAGCATGCATCGAAGAAAAAGTAGCCTACGGTGGTGGGTCTGTACTTGTGTGGGCCGGAATTTCTTCTGAAAGTCGCACAGAGCTGGTGATCATAGAAAACGGCTCTTTAACTAGCGTAAGATATGTGGAAGAAATCCTCAATGATCACGTTGGTCCATTTATGGTCAATTTAGGTGAGGATGCTATATTTATGCATGACAATGCCCGACCTCATACAGGTAGGATTGTGAATGACTGCCTTCAAGAGATGAACATTACTCGTATGGAGTGGCCAGCGCGCAGCCCGGATATCAACCCGATCGAGCATGCTTGGGACGAGCTAGGCAGATGCGTAAAACAACGAAACCCTCCCCCAATCACGCTTCGTGAGCTCAAAATTGCTCTCACAGAGGAATGGGAGAATATTCCCCAAAATCGTATAAGGAACTTGGTGTACAGCATGCCAAACCGCGTAAACGCAGTAATGGAAGCACGAGGAGGCAATACGAAGTATTAAAATTCAAGAAAATCGTAATAAAGTTCAAAAAGTTCATGTTTCCTATTTTTGTTTTAAGGAGAGATCAGCAGTTTTTTTCTTTATGTAATTTTGTGTTAATAAAATGTATGGTGACTCATATTTTTTTTACTTTCATTTAAGGAGTATTACATTGTCTATTAAATACAATTTATTGCATTAACCTATCATTTTTAGTTTCCGAGATTTTTAACATTCTTTAAGTGACCCGGATTCATTGCTGTCGAGTGTATTATAAATTAAGTTTATTGTCCACATTTTTCGTAAACCGAAACGTCATAATCTTATGTTCTTCTTGTTGTCAAACAAAAAACATAGAAAAAAAAGTAAAAATAACTTGTTTTTAATTATTTGATTAGTTCATGAAAGTTATAGGAGAATAGTAAACACGTAATAATTAATGTATAAATATTTGAATGTTACGAGCTAGTTAGAAATTTCTATACATGTTTAGGGCAGTAGATGAGCCATGTCCAAATGAGACGTCAAAGGTGTGTATGGGAATCACGTACGGACTGACGAGCTACAGGCCGGCCACGTTGCACGCAAAAATGTTATTCCTGATTGCCTAAACATTTCCCGTTCCTTTCTCTTTTTTTGGCTTTAAGGCTCTACCCTGAGCAAAACCCTGCGATAGTGCGTTATTCAGAGGCTATTAACTCATTAATTAAGAGTACTAAACTACATCTAAAAGCACATTATTAATGTTCGATATCCTATCATCACATTGCATGTTTTTATTTGTTTTTATGTGTTATAAATACTTTAAAATATCCTTGTAAAAAAGTGATTAAAATTTTTCATTGCATGCATCTTTTGCTAAAGTTGACGTTCTAAAAATTCGAGGATTGCAAAAATGGATAGATAATTTAAACATCTAAATAATTCACGTTTTATTTTATTTCAAAAGATCGCTAGTCTTTTTATATTAAAATAATTCCAAAAAAAAAGTGAATTCTACGATAAATAGGCGTGGGCAGGGAGCGGGACAGAGCGAGACTCAGTGACGAGACAGAGCAGGAACGAACGCTCGAGGTCGTTTGGTCGGGGAAGCGGCTTAAGTCAGAATTAGAGGCCAGCTTATGCTGGTTCTTGACCACTGACGTGCGCCCCGCCGTGCCCTATTTTTGCCCTAATTCTAATCTATTCAGTATTTACACGGCATATTAGTATTAATCGTGTCCCAAAATAGAATGATCATCGTAAGACAGATCTTGAATATACTCAAAACAATATAATTAACCTGCTTCGGGCTATTTTGGTCTGAGACATAGCAGAAATTGTTGTAAATATTTGCAACTTTTACGAGTAATCTGTCGAAGATTTATTTTACTTTTCTTTAGTTGGCTACATAGAAATCCAACCAAAGGTTGTCTTTAAAAGATCGCTTTTAGCGATAAGACCGCCAAATTGTATCACCCTATGAATAAATTATAATTTTTATGGTGTATATAATAATTAAATCTGTCACTTTGGTTGTTCCATCCGTCAGTCTATTTTATTAAGCTCAAGGTCGGTATTTGGCTGTTTCATATTGATGAAGTTTCAGTTTACCATAATAGAATCATTACAGTCCCGGCTTTTTCCAAGGTCTGTCTCAAGTATACAGTAGTTTGAAAACTCGTAGCGCGGTAAATTTTTGCTAAGAATCCGAGGTCCATTCCTCGCCATGGGGATCTACACTTTGAAACTTATCAATATATAAAAAAGTTATTTAAAAACAGTCTAAATTCCGGTCGAATAAATGAGGTTTCTCTCTGTGTAGGCGGTATAAAAGGCGAAATGGACGTTTTCTTTAGTAATTAGTGTACGTTTGTATTTTTACTTGGGCATTTTGATACGCAGTACATTGGCAATTATAAGCGTAAACAGGTATAACCTGTGTTTACGCTTATAATTAAAAAAAGAACACATTTATATGTTAATTAACATTGATCAAGGCTGACAATGTGTTAACCCAAAAACTACTAATCGCTTGGAAACATTTAAAACTAAAGTTTTGAGTAAATTACCATTATTGTCGACTAATGGTGACCCCCTAATCTACATGTTATTTTTTTTTTTTTGTGTTGCTCACAATTTGATAACACATTCATTCCAAAGACTTTCTGGGTGAATAGTAACGCTTCCTTCAGTGACTGGGCCACCATTGGTATACATAAAAGTAGAAAACGACTTTATGAATTATATAATGAACGGACTTGTATAAACACTGCTGAATTTAATTTATACGTTAAAAATTATTCTAAATTATTTTAAAAAGTTTATAGTATGGCCAAGTCATGTTATTTGAGTTCAAAACATAAAAAATAGTAGTAATGTAATTAAAATGAGTATGACTATTAATGAGTATCATTAATAGGGAAACGGTAAGGTCATGCAACCGATGTAGTAACTACAGCCTTGATATTGATGACAATAAAATTAAATCAGAATCACATGTCGCCGCGGCCTTTGAAAATTTCTTGCATAATTATATTCCCGTATCGACGACTAAATCTCTAAACTCATCACCCACTGCTGCAGAGTCTTTACTTAAAGAAAACGTTCCTGTTTGTGATTCTCAATTTAATTTCCAATATATCACCTGAAAAGATATAATTAAAACCTTTCACACGTTAAATGTTAAAAAGAACGCAGATCTATGGGGTAATTCTGTGGACGTTGCTAAGTCGATTAGAAACATTGTAGCACCTACTTTAGCTGTTATTTTTGATAATTGTATTGACCGTGGTCAGTTTCCTGATCTTATGAAAAACAGTAAAATAATACCGTTGTTTAAATCGGGTAGTACATCAGACCCTACTAATTATAAACCTATTTTTGTGCTATCTAACTTTAGTAAAAAAAATGAAAAACTAATTTTGAATCAAATGCAAAGATTTTTTAATAAACACAAATGACAGCATAACAAACAGTTCGGTTGTAAAAGGGGGGGGAGTTGAACTTTTAGGACATGTTTATAATGCATGGGAGGACAAATGCGATGCTTTGGGAATCTTTTGCGGTTTGTCCAATGCATTCGATTGTGTTCTTCATGAAACATTAATCAGGAAACTGCACCACTACGGAATCCGGAACGCCTCTCTAGATCTTCTTACTTAAGTGATAGGATTCAGAGAGATGATGTTAACGGAAAAATATCACCTGGATCTGTAGTAAGAATGGGGATCCCCCAGGGCTCAATTCTCATTTAATAGAGCAGGCTTAGCACAAGCACCGTTTTGTCGACGGAAGAATAGACAAAAATGACGTTTCGTGAAGACAGTACGACGGCAGCAAAGTAGAAAGAGTCAACTGCACTTTTTACGAAATTCAGTAATTTATTCACGTTTTTCTTTTATTTTGCGTATATCTCGAAAATGGTGTGTCTACTCAACATGTAGGTAATAATTATTCACATTTTCCATACAAAAACTGAAAAATTCAATTTTTCGATTCCATTTTTATACTTTGTGGCCGTCGAATAAAAAGTTTTCTACTGTCTTTAGCATGGCGATAAAAAAATCAAATTGTCTTCACTACCTTAGACAACCGTCTTCTGAAATAGTCTATTAAAAAGGACCTAGACAACGATCGGTTGAAGCGAAAGTCAAAATGACAGATTTTAGAAGGGTTTTTACGGTGCGATGTCAAAAATGGAGAAACGAAATGTCACATTGTATGAAAGTAGCCATGTCTATTCTTCGAAGAAATAGACAGCGTCATGCTAAGACTGCAGTACTAAATATCCGGCTCGAAGGACCTTTTTGTTTACTTTTCGTTTTGTTTAACTTATATCGTGTTTGGCGTAGAGCATTTAATGAAATTTCGATTAATCCTGACGATTCGTGGCTTTCTAAAGTTTTGTTTTAAAAACTCCCATACTAAAGTGCTAATGGGTTTTTATTAACGTTGTATCAATGTTTATGCACCCAGCCTTACTAAGTCCTGTCTAGTTAACAAACATATCAGTTTTATCTAATGATAAGAGATGAGTTGGCCGTTGTCCTGAAGTTCTAACACATACAAATAAAACTGATTAGAAACCCAATTGATAACTGGACCAAATGTGGCAGAATTTCAATCAATATCAATACCAATGTGGTTCACTCGTATCTGTTTTACTAAGTGTTCACGGATTAACTATAGAACTATTTGCCGCCTTGATTACTTTTAGCAGAGCTGTATCTTGGTACTTACTTTCGTCTCGGAACATTAAAACCTATTCAAGATTCACCCGTGGTGAACCATGATTTAAAGTCAACGCATTGCGTTAATAACCAGTATAACCACAAGGATTTTCTGTGTAGGTGTTTAATAATATTCTAAATCGAGACAAAAATATCTGTACACTTATCCTGATGAACTCGAGACGGAACAATAAAGGCAGAATATTTTGCTGTCAGCATACACGACATTCAGCTTTCTGAGAAGATATTGGATTATGTTGACCAGCGTCAACAAAGCTCCCTCATGAGGCACTCCTGTACAACCTTCATGCGTGCGTCACTCGACCCTTTGCTAATCAAAATACTCAGCCTTGACGACCCCCGAAAATTAACCCGTGATCGTTATTTCGCGGAGTTAATAAATGAATCTCCGACACCTTTTGCAAACGATGCTACCAGGATGACGCAACAGCTTTCAGTTGGATATTCATGACACATATTGTGAGTCAGCAATATCAAAATGTCTCGGGTTCAAAAGATTTCGTAGGCACCGTCGCCATTAATGATCTATGCCTGAAGAATGGGTAGGAGTATCTATTCAACATTACAATAATAACTAAACTTTGTTGAAAAGCAGTTTCAGTAATGTTAGTGAGATTTACTATACAATATACATAAATGCTTTATCTTGCCAATATCATAGAGTCAAAACTGTTCCATCATTTTTATCACAGCATAGGAGTCGTTCTTTTTTAATATCTGGATGATATACAGCAAATAAAAGTGTAATGCTGGACGTGGGCTCTGAATATACCTCTATTTACGAGTATTATCTTTGCCATAATCACGCCGGTACGCAAAAATCGTTGTAGCAGTCATTACTTTAATCGAATCCTTTAATTTTGAACACTCAGAAGCGTAGCATACAAAGGCCCTATTCAGCGGTCATTCTAACGGCAACTTACTACTTTACTCCGCCAAGGTCATTAGTCACCATGGTGTTGGTTTGGTACTACTGTATGTATACCCACAGCCTTCAAGTTCAAGGTTGTCGTGATAAAGACAAAGTATCGCGATACGCAGGTTGTGCACGTTTTTGAATCCATTGGTTTCAATGTGCAATTGTTTTTCAGCACGATTTTGAAACAATACTTTTTAGCTGTATTAAGCGTGGTTTTGTTAAAAAACCGGACAAGTGCGAGTTGAACCCGCGTGGAGGAGGTTCCGTACGATGAATATGTTGCCCATCAAAACCATTTCATGTAAAGTAGGTTGAAAAAAACTTACATAACGCGTTCACTGTTAAAAAGTTATCAGATCTAATGTAGAGCCAAGCCCCTGACTAGGTATTTCTTGTACATTTAATTTTCTTCATAGCTGACGAAAAAGAGTTTCTTCTTTGTTGTTTATGTACATGCTACGAGTAATCTAGCTTTCATAACAAATGGAAGTAGGTATACCTATTATCCGTTAGAAATGCAGACTTGCTTGACTTGCCCTTTAAGGTGGCAGGAGGGCGAAATATTAAAAAAAAAAAAACGTTTTTGTGCTAATCCTAGTCTGCATAACAAATGTCAGCTTTCTAGGACTTCGGGAAGTCTCCTAGAGATTTTGATGAGTGAATGAGTCAGTCAGTGATGAAATCAACGTTTTTTAGGTATTAATAAAATCCTAAGTAATAAAGCTAGACAAATGAAACTTATTGTGTTTTATAAGTCTGCTAACTACATTTTATCTTGAGAATTTGAACTGTTTATTTTAAAATTATACAAAAATCAATTTTTGAGACTCGCACAACAAGACAAGCACTTCCATTTTTTGTGTCACACGGTACAGTTTGCAAAACTTTTGATTTTAATTTTCTGGCTTGCCCTCTAATAGTCACTCTTACATTAAAAAATCATTTATTTACGTTAGACGTTCGTGTTTGGATCACAGAAATTCATATGTGCACAAAATTTCAACTTAAATAAATTCGGAATAAATTGGCCGTGACAGATGGACAGACAGACAGACACACTAGTGATCCTATAAGGGTTTCGTTTTTTCATTAGGACGTACGGAACCCTACAAACACCTAAAAAACAATGTTTGCTTATTATACAGTTTACTCTTTTGATATAAATTTCTGGAATTTCTTGGTCTTAGACTAAATTGGGGCATTCCAAAACAAACATTTTATCTACCATTAAAATATAAAGTGGGCTTAGTACCGTCAGTATAACGTAAGATAACCTTCTTACACACGTGAAGCGTGTTACAACTCTGTCCCTCATCTCTCTATTTTTGCACGTACGCCACCAAGGTGACAAGCCCGGCTACCTTCGAAATACTAATATTGACCACCGCGTGCTGCAAATCTAAATTGCTATACCTATATCTATCTCAATTACGTAATATCGATACGATACGATTTTTCTAAGAGCCCTATATCGTATTCTAACAATATTTGTTTGCGGAAATATAATTACAATGTATCATGATTTAGTTTGTGATCCATTGAAGGCATTTTTATAGTTCCATTAGCTGTTGCTCTACTTTTTCATTCCAGTCTGTAGACTAATACCTAATGTTATGGTACCGTGATCTGACAAAAGACTGCTAGATACAAGGAACCACGCTTCGTAAAGCGATTGGTGATCCCCTCTCTTATTACCGCTTATTCGCTTGATGTAATCCTGACTAATACTAGTGGCTGTGTCAGCTGTAGAGCTCGCGAGTCTGTCATAAATGTTCACCGTGCACTTTAAAACAAAAAGAGCGCAAAATGGCTGAAATATGTATTTTTTAACGTTTTCAACCCCCATATCTCCGCCAGTTTGAAAAATTTCGAAAAACTTATTCGACAAAAAATAAACCATATAATTATCGAACCTGCTCACAAAATTTCACGAGAATCGGTTTAGAAATGCGACCTGTATAGGAGAACAGCCGGACATACGAAAGCATTTTTGCCCAAGCTGAAACGGAAACGCTTCGCTCGCGCGTGTTTGTTTGTTTCGCTTTCACGCTAAAACGGCAGAACGGATTTGGACGAAATTTGGCACATGGGTAGACCATGACCTGGGTTAGGACATAGGATACTTTTCATCCTGGATCACAGACGAAGTCGCAGGTAACAAGCTAATTTAGTAATATTTTACGATATCCACGTGAAAACTATAGCCAACATACGGTATACTGGGACATGGTTCACGGGACCAAAATAGCCTAAGATTATAGACTTTAACGACCACCATTTTTGGGCTATCTTGGCTATAATTCAGAGCGGTCAGTCCAAGGTTTTGCGGCGTTTTAGACGTAACCGCCTTAAGGCTGCGACGGACTGGCGCAATGCGGCTCTAGTGGAAAAATTTCAATGAAAACTTCATGGAAATTGTTCTACCAGAACCGCGTCGCGCCGTCGCATCGCGCCTTTCTGCGGGAGCCTTTATTTAGACTATTTTGGACCGATTACTTGATTATGTGCATGCGTGCGTTATCGCTAAAGTACCTACTGCCTAGACATAATGTAACTACAATTTTTCAGTAGGTATTATGAATGTAAGTGATACGTATAAGTGCTTCAAGTATTATTTTATTCGGGACGGTAATTTTCTGGTTACTGAATAGATCGTTTTAAACCAAAGCTGTTCAATATGGTTTCTATAGTCACTAAACGGTTGGTTTTTGCTGAATGTAGGCACTACACTAGGCATCCATATGATCAGTTTTGCGCTTGTCGCAATTAACTATCCAGAGACCTGCATCGAAACAGTAAAGTACAGTTCAAACTTACTGTTCGCTTTCCAAAAGGGTGTTGAAGTCAATCAAAATATTTTATTTCATATAAACCTAGAAGGGCACTTATGAAACGTCAGAAACTAGGTGCAGACTTCCAATTGGTCGTTTCCTATGGAGAAGAAATGGCAAGATACTCCACGGTTAAGCTTTTAAAAAAAAAATGGCTTTTACAATATTTCCAAATTACAGTGTTAATAGACATGGGAGGACAGCGTAGGCCTGTTAACAAGTACCAGGTACTTGACAAAATAGAAAATGGTCAACAAATCTACAGAATCTGAATGAATGTCAGAACGTTGTAAACCTAGTGGCCTACAACGTTCTCACATTCACAAAATAGAAAATAACTGTTGCTTATCATAGTCTGCCATAAATTCAAACCTAAACCTTTTATATTCTGGGTTTCCGCGCACAGTAACCTAGACACCACGATATTGGCTATAACTTATTATTGTTCATAATTCTTGGAACTTAACTAGCATCTAGGTACTAATTGCCCAGTCTCGCCATTTAGCTTTCACTTAATAAGCTTGTAAAGAACATATCGTAGTTATTACAATTAGATAAAAAGGCGGCTATCTGGCAACTTTCTACATGAAAATAATACACAAACACCTGTGTGGAACACACGTAAAAACTACCTAAGAGAGAAGTCTTCCAAATACTAATGTTATACAGCGTAGTCGTAGACTTTTGAAGTGTCAGTGTTTACAGGGGACTTCTACAGCAGCAGAAACTACCATCGCTACTCAATAAGAACACCAATTTCAAGACATGGGCAAAATTTTCTATTCATAGGACGTAGTATTAAATTAACCCCTTTACCACTAAGGTCCTAAGGTACACGGTTTCAAAATATCCACAGCAGTGTCTGCATATAAAGACAAATTGAGAGGTAAAGGAGCACGTAAAGCGGTCATCTGTTACCAGAGCGGTCGATGCCTCGACCTTCCGTTACCTACCACACGTCCTAGGTTCTGATCTGTTTATAAACAAGTTATCTATCAATACATTCACACGTTTAAGTGATGAAAGAGTTTTGTGGAGTTTCTTGCCCGTTCTTCCCCATAGGAACCTACTACGCTTTGGGATAGGGGCAACTAGCTTTATCTTTGTGACTCAAGGACCCCTCTACAATTTGAAAGTGCCCATAATTGGATTATTTGAAATAAATGCTTGGGAGGCTTTATTATGTCGAAATATATATTTCCACCTAGCTTTAGTGGGTGAACCACGGAATTTCCCACCCTAACTAACCTATGTGATCCTTCGGAGACGCCTATGAAGTTAAAGGTACCTACAGCCAAAATTGTAAGCTCCCAACCCCATTGGTTTAATTTAGGCTGTCCGTTTATACGACGTGTAACTTTCGCTAAACGGAACCTACAAAAATACTGACATCACAGACCACGAAAACCTTAGTTAATTTTTTAAACAAAACCCTATGACGTAACTATGACTTTCACTCGGTTCCACTCGATTTCATAATCGATGATGTCAATACCGATTCAATTAAGAACCTTATTAGTTTTATCGAATTATATCAGTTACGTGGCTCGGTTATCATAATTTCTTCGCTTGAGTGTTACGGTTTACTTAATTGGCTTTTTTTTTGTTTCCTGGCAACGATAAAACAAACAAAGTTAAAAATGTAAACATGATAAGAAAGGTATTAATGTTCAAAAACATGGATCGGGGTTTCTTACTCTCCCTCTATACCCACAAGGTTGTTTTTCAGGGCAAGGCGGTAATTTAGACCACTAGTTTGTGCATACACGAACTGGCCTGACATGTCATGGCATCTTTCATAGTAAATCTCCAAAAATTATTATTTGTTAGACGCTCATCCATAATTTTTATAGATAACTAGCTGCTGTCCGCGGCTTCGCCCGCGTGGACGTCGGAAATTATCCTACAGGAACGTGCCACCGGGATAAAAAGCCTCCTCCTTATAACATCAGCTATCTGCCAGTGAAAGTCCATCAAAATTGGTCCCGCCGTTTCGGAGATTAGCCGGAACAAACATACAGACAGACAACAAAAATTGTAAAAAAAGAAAAAATGGTATATGTATCCATATGCATTTAGTAAAAAGCGGTTATTTTAATATTACAAACAGACACTTCAATTTTATTTATCTTTATAGATGTATAATTGTATAGATTATTTAACAAGCCCTGTGTCCGATGCTCTGGTCCAAAATTGCATTTTTCCAGAGTCCATACCAAACGGTTAGGCTTGTGTTGTTTATACTAAATAAATGAATTTAAGATTTTATTAAGTAGATTAACGATTACTGTGTGTTGGTAATTGTGTTGTCTATTAATTATATCTTTCTATTTTCCATTACTTCGATAACGTCTGCAAACCGCAGCTATCACTACATATTATAAAACGAAAGTCCCCCGCCGCGTCTGTCTGTCTGAACGTGATAAACTCAAAAACTATCGAACGGATTTTCATACTGTTTTCACCAATGGACGGAGTGATTAATGAGGAAGGTTTAGGTGTATATTTTTTTGTTAAAGGTTTTGTGTAAATTGGCTGAAATATGACGATGGTTGTCGGAAAAAATCATGCCGACTGGGAGCTTTACTGGCGTGCGCCGCGTAAACCAATAGAGTTATATAAAAATGTTTTACGGAATTATTCCTCTAGAGTACTTTTAATCCCGGTACGGTAAAACGGGGTGAATAGGAACGCAGGGGTGAATCGTAACGAAACTTTAAAAGGGATTTTAACATTGAAATATTATAGTCTGTCGCCAAAAAGGACTCTTAATGTGTATACTGTATTATAGTTAACCGATTACGTGCCCCTGATGGCAACAAATTATATTATTTAAATGTTAAAATTCCTTTTAAAGTTTCGCTACGATTCACCCCTGCGTTCCTATTCACCCCGTTTTACCGGTACTACGTTCTCGAGGGATATTTTCCGACATCCACGCGGGCCAAAGCTAGTATTTAATATCGTCGGTACAATTGTAAAACACGTCTCATATACCTATTCGTATAAAGGAATTTAGTTGCTAAGGCTGTTAAGCTTGGAAAAGTCAATAAAATTAGTAAAGTCAGTGATCTGCATAACCTGACCCAAGAAAAATGCGAAGAGAAGACTGATGGAAGAGTGGTGGGAGTGATGGGATGGGACGAGTCCCATCTTCTTTGTAAGAGGGGTCAGGTAATGCAGAGTACTGCCCATACTTATCGACCTACATGAATAGTGGGGAAAATAATATGATGCTTATACATACTCCACCTAATTCTGCTTATTAAGGCGCAGATATAAGACTTTTAATGATTTCAAATTGAACATCACGTCTAAACGAATAGTCTAATTTGTTTGAAAAAAAAAAATATGATAAGCTACACTATTTTCTTCGTAATTTTATATGTGAATATTGGAAATTATATTTTTATAACATAGTGTAATTAATTTGTAAAGTAATGTCTAACGCGAACACAAAAACGATAATCAAGCAAAAACTATCAGGCGTATTTTTATAAAATCTGCACCATCTAAAAGACAATTTAATTACCCAAATTTTTGTATACGGCTTTTATTTGTATTGTGTTTGATAAATCAAGGTGGGTTTTTTTTGCGAATAAACTTGATGCGCGTTGGAGCGGGGGCTCTTGCGGGCGACGGGCGGCAGTGCATCGCTGACCAATGTCCGGGTAGACGCTAACGCTCTGTGCAATTTTATTCGCTTAAAAGTTTCGCATGCTCCTCCCACTCGCTCAAGGTCGCTGGCACTTATTGTCGCCTTAATAGGAGTTGCGCGTCTACACACACAGGTGTTAATTAGTATAATACAAACTATACTGTGGGTTCGAACCCAAGCAGGCGCTTTACTTTGTGTAATTTATTTCATCACCTCTGCTCTTAAAACGAAGAAGGAAAACGTCGTGAGGAAACCGGCATGTTCTATAACCGAAAACTCGAAGACATGCGACATCTACCAACGCGCACTGAACCTACGTGGTGGCTTTTGGCCCACTCCCTCTCCCAGAAAGGAGGCCTGTGTCCCAGCCGTGTGAACATTATAGGCTGATCATGCTACACACTATAATGTATTACTGCATGTAACAGCAACTTGTGATGCTCACAACCGGTTTCTGAATTGAGAATGATGTTGAAAATTTCCCAAACCACTTTAGCCATAGATGATTTTCAATGTAGTCCGCGAACTGGTATTTACAAGGCAGATGTGAGTGGAAACGCGAGGAGGAGACGCCCTAGGATATTAAAGTGACCTTATTTTACGTAGTACTCGCAACCGGCGTGCGTGTATGACCAGATGAAAGAAAGGAAAGCAGTATGAACGTAAACGAAGTAAAAGGAGTATTTTAAGGATCGTAGCAGGTGGCGTTTTGTAGTTTCTGCTTACCCCCATGGGAAGACGGCGAGAGTTTATGAATGTGTAGGCCACGAATTTCAAAATTTATTTCGTTATTTGCAAAGAAGTTATGAATTTTGCGGGTTTTCATCAAGGTATGCTAAAGTAAAGTCTGACAAGTTCTCAACTTCAAATTCTCAATTTAGAAGCCAATACCCTAACTGCGTAACACACTATCACAATCTGAACCATTTTGAAGCCTATTGCTAATCAATTGCTTCTTATGTTCGAAAAATTTGTCTGCTCAACAACGTAAATAACGCAATGAATGTTGTTGAACTGTCTAAATGAAACCCATTCCTACTGTTAGTATGTTACGTAATTAGCCCGCTGGTGTGAGTGAAGATACTTATTTTCATGGCTGAGTCTCAAAAAGTATAAAGTATGCTGCTTAAATCACACATTCGCTTTTGGCACGAATTAACCTCTATAATATTTATTTTTAACATGTAGGCCATGTAAACGCAGTTTGCATTAAACCCTTTAAACTCGCTACAGTTTGACCATGATCTCAATTTATTTAAAAAAAAAAGTCTGCTTGTTATCTGAGCAAGGTTGCTTTAATTAACCTTTTTGTGCAAATAACTGCGAAGCATTGTTGCTATCTCACTGTTTTTATAAATGCGAATATTTCGATATTATGTTGCTTACTCATTATTCTTCCCTTAGGGTGAGTTTCCACCAGAGACGAGCGAGAATGCGTAGCGAGGAATGTGCGTACAACTTACCAATAACAGCGCTACCTTAGTTCAAGCTATGAAAATGAAGCGATGTTATTGGATAGTTTCACACACATCCTTTACTACGCATCCTCGCTCTTCTCTGGTGGAAACGCAGGCTTAAGCTTTGGTTTTCTAAGAAAGCGGTGAACGGTCACACAATAAAAGCTGTCAAAATACAGAGTATTTTTTGACACCTTAGTGTGAAATTCTGGTGATTTTCTTGACGGCCGATTATAATATGACGGAACCGCTTTCCTAGGAAACCAAAGATTTACCGCCTGTGATTCTGTGACAATGAACTTAGGGTAAGCAGAAACGAAACGTAAACTTATGCTTCGTTCTGTCAAAATCAGTTGGTACAGCTTAACGTGATTTTGACAGATCGAAACAAGTTTTGTCTCTGTGTTTAAGGGCCGGCGCATATCTAGTGACAAACGCGGCGCGCTGCGCCTCACCAGGTGTGCGCCGGCCCTTAGGGTCAGATCATTCCTCTGGCACAACCCGCAGAACCTTTGACCGAAACGAATGTTCGTGAATATTTATGGATATAAATCATACATTTAGCTTCGTATAAAAAGGAAAACTTGACTTTGACCGTAGGTCGACTTTAAAAATAAACCGCAATCCATAGTTTTTATTACCTCTTTATGATTTTTCTAACCGATTCATAATTATTTTATAGCTAAAACGTTTGAGCAAGAAAAACTATTTTTTATTTTTCGACTAGGTAGATGTTTATTTTTCACAACGAGATTAGATTTTGTTATTTCAGACTTCGGACTGAGAAACATCTGCCCATTGCAGGTTTTGTCGTCTGTGCTTATCAGAAAAGCGTGACAGATTTCCAGTACTAGGCATGCATTTTTTTAAACTTTTTTTTTTATTTGTGTCGTCAACAGTGCACAGCAATAGGCTAAATAAAGATTATATCAGATCGGCTGAAGGCTAACCCCAAAGATGCATATTCAAATCCTTGGTACCAATTAATGTTAATTCCTCGTAAACAAATATGAACTTTATGACAGTGTTAATTATGTTGATTTTAGAATGATCTGTACTCAATAGTACGAGTCATTCTAAAATCAACATACTAAATTACGTACTAAATACTTATTATTGAATAACTTCAAACTGAACTTTATACGTGGGTATTAGATAACTAATACAGTACCTACCCTACCATTTTTTTTTTTATATTTTGATGTGAAACATCTATACATATATAGCCGCCGTTAAACCGATTGTTAGCGTGACGACGCGTCGCCACGCTATATTTTCTTTACAAAATAGTTTTTGATGTGGACCTAGAACATAGGGTAAATAAGAATGAATTTGCAATGTTAAGCTTCGCTTGCTAAGGTCAGTGATTGAATGGGTGACCATTTTGATTATATCGTGTTTTACCTTGATTAACTAGCAAAAGTGAAGCCGCCAGGTTAAGCAGCGCTTGCCCAGGTCAGTCTTTGGATGGGTGACCATTTTTAATGTGAAACATCTATAGCCGCGGGTAAAACCGACTGTTGGCGTGGCGACGCGTCGCGACGCTATTCGATGGTATGTTTCACATCTGCCAGGCGTCCCGTGACGACTCATTTTTTTTTCTAAAATCACAAATTTGTTTTTGTGTACTTACTCGTATGGAAACTAAATTTGAAACGCCGGATAATGTGGCTTGGTGTCTTAATGATGACGAACAACAGATAATTATAAACTTTCCTGAATGAACTAAGAAACAATTAAATAGCTTTAGGAATCTAATTCTCCCTTCAAAGATAGCGTGATTTGTACAATGTAATTAATTTAGAATTAGTCCCTGTTACGATTCCACTTAAACAATACTTCTTATCGACAGTGACATTATTTATTATGGACACTCATTATGAGTTTTAATTAGGTGAGCTTAGGCTCAGTATAATAAAGTAAGCAGTATTGCGTCTTCATACAAATCGGCCAAAACGACACGCTTCGAAATCTCGGTGTACACCAGTATTCAACCAACAGTCGCGCTTGTGCCGCGATTACGTAAGGACGCGGACAGTGCGAGATGCTCCCGCACATTTATTTACGTGAAATATGGCACGAAGTTATCGACTGTATTTTTTTGGTGTACGAATGTTTGAAATCAATATGGAAACGAGAAATAACGTTTTTAAATTACCAAGTTTTTATGTAATGAAGGTATTTCTATATTTATTGTATAAAGTTCCTTTACATGTACACTATATGTAAATATCGCTATACAATATAGTAACCGTTTTTTAAGGTTAATTTTCTATTATTTTACTTCGTTTTAATGTACACTCAAATTAACTTTGTCAAGGAGAGCAACACAACATAAATATGGTGGATCAGTTATATGCGAAATGTAATTTTGACAATGACATTTGGTTGACCTGTCTATGTAATATCTACGATAAAAAAACAACACACGAATTCCGAAAATACTTGGGTTTCGTTATAATAATAAAATAAGACTACAGGATATTCTACTCGATTGCGGTAGCAGTAATAAAATAAGTGCAACCTTAGTACAACCTGTTATTGTAGAATACCATATACTTACATACACGACGAAACCCAAATCACAAGTGAATCGGAAACCTTAAAACAAAGCTGGGGTCAACAGAGAAGCTATCAATCAATGTCCTTAGCAGTAAACTGGGTCTCACAAAAACAATCACAAAAATCTCCGAAACACGTCCAATTCAAAGTCAAAGCAAAGAAAGACGTCACTTCACGAAACTTTAAAACTGACAAAAGTCGTCAAACGTCATGTCAAACACAACTGTCATGGCTAACCTAAAAATAGGGTTATCATATTAGGAAACTTTCCAAATGATCATTTTTGTACGCTTGTACTCTTCTTCAAATTAATTTGTTAGTATATTTATGAAAATCCCTTATTTTTTTCCTATTTATCTATGTAGTGTATATAGTGGTAGCCCAAAATCAAACATCTCCTTTATTTCGATAGGGATTTAAAAACATTACCTACTTAAATTAACCTAGACAAATTAGCGTATTTGTTTTATAGAACTTGTCATATTTTTTCAATTTATGAATTTAATGAGCATTTCTGGTAGATAATATAATTATGCAATCGCGGACTTTTTATAGGCATTCTTATGTAACTTTTCTATAAAAAGTATTTTATTTTTGAACTTGAATAATTGGTTGATATCTAAAAAAAAAAGCCAGGGTATCCGAATACGCAATGTAAACTAATTTATCGCTACAATTTAAATGCTCACCAAAAAAATTTTTAGACCCTAAGACCCCCCCCCCCCCCCCTTACCTAGTAAAATATGTTAACTTCAAATAAAATAAACCCGAGTTTATACCGAGGTGCCTAAAGAACAACGTTTTAAGTTCCAAAATAATTATACACTCATCAGAATAATTGTACCTACGTGTTGTATTTATATTCTTTTTGCCTACCAAAATGGACAAATGCTCACCAAAACTCGTTTAAGTTGCCCACCAAAATTAAGTTGGCTTCAAAATGCAAGGTTGGGATAGGATCTTGCATCCTATCCCACCCTTGCATTTTGAAGCTCTTGCGAGCGAAGCGAGCTCGGGACTTGGAGCACCCCAACTCGGACAGGTTAGGTTAGAAGGGGATAGCGGGGTCTGACAGACCCCTCCGCGCCATCCCCTTCGTGGTTATCTTTTTTTAAACCACCCAGAAGTAGGAGCCCCGCCAAGCGGGGCTCCGTCGAATACGCCTTATAAATAAAAAAGGGAAATAGGTTAATTTCTACAACACTTTATGAAACACAGTTTGGTGAGCCATTCTGGTGGACACAATTTGGTGAGTATTTCGAATTTTTTGGTAGTAAATTAGGTACTTTTCTGGTAGGCGTTTAATTAAAAGCCATTTATAATTCTAATAATAAATCTGACCGGACCTGATTTATGTTTCGAGTTCAAGTTCACATAATTTTTTGTTACATCACTAAACGAAAAAACAATAATCATCAAATGAACATTTACATAACAGCTTTGAATGACAGCAAAGAAACTACAAGTTGTAATGTTTTTCTCACGATTTCAAGGTTTTGAAAGGACAAGCACCCCAATTGTGTAAGCACACTTTATTTTACAACCGAAGAATATTGAAGTAAACTACTAATCCATTGCACCATGTGTTTGAAAAATTTGTCTACTCGACAACGTAAATCACGCAATGAATGTTGTCGAATTGTCAAAATGAAAGGCACTGCAAATTGTTAGTGTATTAGGCAATAATTACTTTAGAGGTATGTAACTTTTCACAAGTTTTTTATAATGGGTACGGTCTACGAGTATGTAAGTACAGCAATCTCAACAATCTCACTGTGTATGTACCCATCATTACAAAATACAACCTACGCCATTTTATAAACATCAGTTATTGAGCGCAGGCGAAACTGCCACAAAAAGAAACGTGTCATAGAAGGATGTAGTATCACGTGTTTATTTTGTATCTGTTAATCTACCATTGGTTTTTTTTTTAATCTAGCTTTATTCTTAATACCTACCTGTCTGTGAGAATCATAATTATTTTTAGCATCGCAGTTAAGTTAAGAAAAACCGTTTTTTTTTGCAAATGGTTATTTCGCCAATCATTTTTAAGAACTGCACCGGTCAAAATTTGATTAAAAGCCCGTTTCAGAGACTAACTACACTTTCTTCAGCTCAATTCAGTTTTTGTCCATAGAAAACACCAGTTTTGTATGGAGATGTGTACGCATCCGGAAAGCTGAACGGATGCGTACACATCTCCATACAAAACTGGTGTTTTCTATGGACAAAAACTGAATTGAGCTGAATAAGTGTAGTTAGTCTCTCAGCCGTCTTGCTAACGCCTTTTTGGAAAAAGTCCCAGAAAATGTGTGTCGCCTTGTATATGCCCCATGGACAATGGCTGTATACCTAATTGTCCTTTAAACTTTAGCCAATTAAGGCATGATTTGAAACCACGCCTAACATAAAATCATGGCGCGTTTAAATTGATAAGACTGTACGATATATTGGCAGGTACTAAACTCGGGCCACCAACCTATAGCTTGACAAAATACATTAACCTTATCACTTGTCCGATCCCACAAAAACTTCAGGTTAACGATTACCATCTCCGCCATTCTGGATACAATTTTAGATTGAAACGCTTTAAAAATGTATTCGAATTCAAGGTACAATGTCCGCTGGATAATGTTCTAAATAACGGTTAGGTACGTCGGAGCTTTTTTAAATACGACGTTTGAATCCGCAACCAAAATTGTTTCGCAATATATGGAAACAACGAATTTCCCGAAGACAAAAATGAGGTTACATCACTTTTCAGACATGACTAATTGACTACACTGGGGCAGTACCTACTGTACGTAAGCAACTGCAGTCGCGAAGCCAGTGGCAGTCACTGGCTTCGCGACTGCAGTTGCTTACGTACATACAGGCAGTCACTGAGTGACTGCCTGTATGTACCCTAATTTCGTAACACTATCATACATAATTTTTGAAGCCTATTGCTAAACCATTGCTTCATTATGTTCAGAAAAAATTATCTGCTCAACAACGTAAATAACGCAATGAATGTTGTTGAACTGTCAAAATGAAAGCTATTCCTACTGTTAGAATGTTACGCACATACCTTGTACACGGTGCAGTTTAATTGCCTATGGCATACCATAATTCGAAGCAACAGTAAGAGTGGCACCGTCTAAACGGTGCTTAGACGATGCAAGTCATTCTTTGCTCAAACTTTATTGTATGAAAGGTATGCGTTAGGCAGAAAATTGGCATCATGTAAATGGGGCATTACTATCTCTACATATCTTTGTTTTTTTTTTTTTTTTTGTAGTTTTAAAGTGTAAGTATTTTTGTTGCTGCAATGCCAATAAACGCATTTTTCTTGCTTTCTTTACAACTCAGAAACATAATTGAATTCCTATGAGATAACAAAGGCATTATTAGAAGGGATTTATTTGACGAAATTAGGGAGTTGATTACTTTTGAAGCCACTTTTCTTTTGATATTGCTGCGTGAACTAAGTTAATATTATACAGGGTGTTTGGCAGAACGTTGAACATACGAAAATGGTGGGTAGGTGGGGTCATCTGCTACTTACTCAGCCCTAATTTATTTGGCCCTGGCCGACTGGGTATTTAAAAAAAAAAAAAAAAAGTTTTTTTCTTGTTTCACCACTTTCCTAACTTTAAAGTGTATTTTTTTTATTAAAAATGGGCAATAAAACAGGCAATTTTTTTTTTTTTAATCTTTGATGTTGGCAGATTCTTATAAAATTATTGCTTTGTTCAGATGTTAGCTAGAAAAAAAGTTATGAGTCCTCAAACTTACAGAAAGATGTACAAAATACTTGAATGTTAATTTCAACTTGCATTTAAAAAAAAACAAAAAATGATTGAGGAGTTCCAATTCTAGCAAAACATCCCTAGTGTGTGAGCTTTCTAATGGTATGTAATTTGCTTTTATAAAAATAAAACTTTAAGAGTTATTTCATAATTTTATCAAGTAGGAAATTTTTGACTAAACTCTACCTTTACGGAAAGTTAAATGTTTTGCGAAATTTAATACTGCAAAGTTGGTAAAAATTAAATGATCGATTGAAATTATGCTGTACCAGTTAGGTGCGTTAATGAAACAATTAAATAATTTTAAATAATTTATTTAAATAATAAATCATAGATGTTCAAATTGACGCCCTTCATTCGCAATACAGGTGCGGCATCTACGTCTGATTTCTACAGTTGTTGTGCGCAGCAGCATCTCCTGTCGCATAACTTCGAAAGCAGCATTAATTCGATTTATCAAATCTTCCGGACTTTCTACTTCTGTAGTGTAAACTAGTTCCTTTGCCCTTCCCCACACGTGAAAATCGAGCGGAGTGAGGTCGGGCGATCGCGGAGGCCAGGGAATTGGTCCTCCCCTGCCAATCCACGAATTTGGGAAACAATTATCCAAATGCTCACGTACAACTAGACTAAAGTGAGCTGGGCAACCATCGTGTTGAAAGACAATAGGCCTGTTTATGTCTACTTGGAACACTTCTTCCACTAATGGTGGTAAATCATTTATCAAAAAATCCAAGTAGTTGTTCGCGTTGATGTTGTCGGGCAAATAATGAAGCCCTATTAGCTTATCGCCAATCACTCCTGCCCAGACATTCACACTGAATCTCCTCTGGAAGCCTCTTTGTCTCTTCACGTGTGGGTTTTGATTTTTAAGTGCCCAATGGTGAATATTGTGATAATTGACAATCCCTTCTTTGTCAAATTTGGACTCGTCTGTCCACAAAATACTTTTTAAAAAGTTAACGTCGTCCACATCGGTATGCAGCAAATGGCGACAAAATTGCACACGTCTCCCAAAATCACTGTCATCGAGACCTAGAACAAACAAAACATGTCTAAGAATTGATTTCAATACTGAATCTTTTCTTCCTCCGAGTTCAAACTCTACAATTATCCAAATTTTTCATCTTCAATTTTTAAGTACACTAATTGGCTTTATGGCTTAGCCATAAAGACGTAAGACCAAATTCACAAAAGGGCGTGCGACTTTCCAATTTTGTTCTAAAAAGGACCCATAAGTGCTGGCAAGTTTACCTACGCTGACCACCTGCGCAAACCGAATCCGAAATCCGAATCCTGTAAGCGCTGGCCGCCTGATTGTTACGTGAATGCGGCCGAATAGGAATAGTTTATTGAATTTAATTTGAAATTAGAATTGAATGCGCTAAAAACAACATGAGGCAAAACAACTAATAAAGAAAGTGACGAAATCAAGGTTAAATGGAACGATCAATTGAACTGTCTCATAATTTACTACATTCCACAAAATCGTATCAGATGCAGTGCATAAACGGCTTAATCTTACCTTGCACTGGAGTGTAGTGAAAAGCATGTCTACCATCTTGCCGGAGAACAGACCACACTTTCCATATGCTTATGCCAAGTATTGAAGCTATCTGTCTAATGCTTTTGGTAGGATCCGCGTCAAACTCGGCAAGAACTTGTTCGTCAATGGTAGCATCGGGTCGTGCTGCGTTCACTCGTGGTTCTTGTAAGTTCAGGTTACCGGTTTGTCGTAAACGTCGGTAAGTACTCGCAAACGTCTGATGACTGGGTACTCGGCGGTTGGGATAACGCTCTTGATAAATTCTTCGCGCTTCACGCGAATTTGTATTAGCGCTTCCATACGCTAACAACATGTCCGCGTATTCCTCACTGGTAAAAGCAGCCATTTCTTTACCAATAACAACAGGTAACAGTAATAACAAAAAACTTAACAAACTTAAACTTAAACTTAACTAGTGATAACAATAAAAGAAAACGAAGTGAACAAAAACAAACGTAAGCGTAACGGGCACGTGAGATCGCAGAGGCAGTTAAGTCTCGACTGAATAAAAGAAAAGAATTCATTCTGAGGCGTCACGGTGCCACGAGAGCGAAAGAGAGCAAAAATACGCTATGACTGCGCAAGAGTGAAACAAAATTTCTACCTGCTTTGTGTAACCATCTCAAGGGAATAGTGAATGTCAATTTGCACCACTGCTACTGGCAAGCCGTCGATCCATAATTTTTACCAACTTTGCAGTATTAAATTTCGCAAAACATTTAACTTTCCGTAAAGGTAGAGTTTCGTCAAAAATTTCCTGCTTGATAAAATTATGAAATAACTCTTAAAGTTTTTTTTTTATAAAAGCAAATTACATACCATTAGAAAGCTCACACACTAGGGATGTTTTGCTAGAATTGGAACTCCTCAATCATTTTTTGTTTTTTTTTAAATGCAAGTTGAAATTAACATTCAAGTATTTTTTACATCTTTCTGTAAGTTTGAGGACTCATAACTTTTTTTCTAGCTAACATCTGAACAAAGCAATAATTTTATAAGAATCTGCCAACATCAAAGATTAAAAAAAAAAAAATTGCCTGTTTTATTGCCCATTTTTAATAAAAAAAATACACTTTAAAGTTAGGAAAGTGGTGAAACAAGAAAAAAACTTTTTTTTTTTTTTTTTAAATACCCAGTCGGCCAGGGCCAAATAAATTAGGGCTGAGTAAGTAGCAGATGACCCCACCTACCCACCATTTTCGTATGTTCAACGTTCTGCCAAACACCCTGTATATACGTGCCTGTATCCTTCTAATCTACGAGCTATACGAATAAAGCACATTAAAGTTTAGCCAGTAAAGGCTGACTGTCAGTCTGTAAAATTATTCAACAGGTTGCCTATAAACATAAAAAGTGCTGTCTACAGTAGTGATTTCAAAATAAAATTTAAAAAAATCCTATTGAATAAGTGTCTATATACTGTAGAAGAACTGTAATGTTAGATTTTATTGGATTATATTCATACTGATTTATTGATCTAACTGTAATTTTAATATAATTTTTATCAATCTATGCTAATTTGTCTTTAATTAATTATTTTATTGTTATTATTTTAAATTTTGAGGTGTTAGCCATATTGTTTAATTTAAT
Organism: Griposia aprilina; assembly: GCA_916610205.1. Classification (NCBI taxonomy): domain Eukaryota; kingdom Metazoa; phylum Arthropoda; class Insecta; order Lepidoptera; family Noctuidae; genus Griposia; species Griposia aprilina. Next base: position 12,534,888 of record OU744304.1, on the reverse strand, counting down.
ATCTAAATTCTATTGACGTAATGTAAATTTATTATTTGTAAATTGTTGATGTAGTTTAGACGAAATTCAAATGTAATTTATGTTATTGTTTATACTGTAATTGTGTAATTTTTGTGTGTAACTTGTGTTGTAATTTTGTGTGTACATTCAGATACAAGTTACTTGTTAATGAATAAATGACTATGACTATGACTATGACTACCAGGGTGCGCTGGACGTACTTTAATATCACCACCCGCAGAGCCTCATATTATTTTATTGCCGCCAAAGGTAATCATATTATTCTTATTATCTTTGTGAAGCATTTTCCAAAGACTCACGTGCAGGTTAAAAACCGTCGTAAAATTAAATCTAGCAATTTTCCTGCGGTTTTCCTCAATACGGTAAAGAACCTATGAAACATAACACAGCGAATGCCACTGCTTTGTAGTGAATAAATAATACTTTTGGTACAGTCACGAGCATATTAATATGGACAGCTCGGCAATATCTTCTTAAGGTGACAAATCTTGAAGCCGATGCAGCATTTTAAGTATATTTTAGCGTCGCTTGTCTCGTCAGATAGCGTTGGTATTCCTTAGATGTCACATATTTGTGCTGCCACTTGTATAATCCACGATCATTGATCACATATATTTGCCGTCATCTTGACAACAGATATTAATGGATGGATCATGAAATCAGATATTATTGCCGAGCTGTCCATAGTAATATTATATTAAGAGGGATGTGCCAAGGTAGCCCGCGAAATGCAAATTGTCTTACGTTTTTTGCAATTTGCAGGTCAGTATCAGGTTGTATGGTGATCTAAATATGAAATGATGAAATAGTCATTCAATAGGGTTATTGAATGACTATTTCATGAAATCATGACATTTGAGGCCAATTCTAACTTAAGGAGTTGTATTACTGATTATAATTCTATAAAGCCATATTTGTTACGGCCGCGAATCATATTTTAATCAAAATACGACCTCACAGTGACCTGCAAATTGCAAAAAAAGTAACAAAATTTGAATATCGCGGGCTACCCTGAAGGTTCCGCCTTAATGCTCGTGAGTGTACTGTGGCAAAGAAACACTTAATAACAATACGAATAATAAGGTGTCTTCGTAAAAACCGTTGATAAGTGTTAGAAGTGACATCATATTTGTATTTATGGACCTTTGTAACTACTTTTGTTCATGTCCTATTTGACACGAGCTGACTTATAAAAATATTCTCACATAGTCACCAAAGGGTAATTTCAATATACACTTTGGAAATTTGTTCCACCTAAGATTTTTTCAGAGTATATCATATAAACATTCTTAGGTGGAACAAATTTCCAAAGTCTGACGACTGATATGAAATTGATGATTATTATTCAGTAAATATATCATTCCTACAGTCGCGAATCGCATTTTGATCAAAATACGGCGTAAAACAGAGCTTCAATTTCCAAATAAACAAAGAAAATTTGAATTTGGCGGGCAACAGCTGAGGGTTCACCTTAATTGGCTTTTTTTATTTCCTGGCAACGAGAAAACAATACATAGTAAAAAAAAAAACAAGTGCGGTAGGGGGACCCCCGACACGAACGAAGTTCAATACGCGATACTCGCACACTCACACTCGTATATAATAGAAAGAGAGAGAACGAATTTAAGATCTTATTAAGTAAAGTTCCTGGCCAAAAAGACTACTAGCCATTCCTAAACTTGAGCGTCTTAAAAATGGTTAGCAGCGCCTGCCCGTCTACTAATAGCATCGAGTTGCTATTGTCAATATATCTGCTATTGATTAGGATGTAGGTAAATACACCCATACGATCGTGGTCGTGTCAATTTCATTGAAGATAGGTGGATAGTTAAGTTTAGCGTAAACTCACACCATAACCAACGCATATACCTATTTAGCACAAACTAAAAGGCACACAACATATTCTGTAAAAATAAAATATTTTATTTATTTATTCAAAATCTGTATTAACTTACATAAAGTCTGCCACACTGCATGTCGGCAGTTGTGCTCGTCTAACAATAGATTACAAATTTTGAATTTGAAAATTCAGTAATGTGCTAATAACTTAATTATGCTAAGTAAATAAATATCAATCAACCCAATCAACTCAGCCTATCGCAGTCCACTGCTGGACAAAGGCCTCTCCCATGCTGCACCACAATACCCTGTCCTCCGCCTTCCGCATCCAGTCTGTCCCTGCAACTTTTTTGAGGTCGTCGGTCCATCTAGCTGGGGGGCGTCCCACATCGCAAATACGCACGGCGTAAATAAATATACAGTCGAGATATAAATAGTACCTACTTATGTAAACATTTTTCATATAGTTATCGAAATAATATTTTAAAAAAACTTAGTACAAACGTACATACATAATGCTACGTTGAAAGGAATTCCAAGTATCGTGTGAAAAGACAAGTTATTTTTGTCAGACCATTTTCAGTCTACAGGTTTGTGTCATTACTCAGTTTATGGAATTGCTAATGACTTTAATGAGTTTCGTCAAGGTGAAGACTGAAGAGTTTTCCTCTACTTCGAGATAAACGATCAATGTAGTTTATTTTTTGTGCCAACTAAAGTAAATTGTATCAAGGAAAACTGGTCATAATAGCACAATGACTAAAGCCATAAAAACTATTAAAGGCTATTCCAACTCTGCGTAGGTAAAAGTTATGAAGGGAGCCTTTTTTGGCAAGCGGGTCTATCCACCTGGCAGTTTCTAACCCCAACCTACTACTCGTGCTACTGAAAACCACTACCAGAGACTAATTAAAATCCGGATCGTCTCGCAAAGAAACTACTTATCCTAACAACATTTTTTTTATTCACAAGTCATGAAAAATGATTTTCTCTGAGTCACCACTAGCGCTATCTGTTGGGTTTACAAGTCATACGTATTGTGAAAATTGTTTTTCTCTGAGACTACCACTAGCGCCATCTGTTGCGTTTCACGTAAACTTATAGCCTATGTTTGCGGAGTTTAGCCGTAGCCACCGTACCGTACTCCATAGTCACGCTTGGCTACGTCCGTACTACGTAGTTCCAAATATTGCCACGCACTTTTCATAGCGAGTAGACGACAATGGCGCCATTCGATATCTTACAAGGTACTAAAACTAAGTACATAGATTGTTTTGTACATGGTTCTTTCAATAGGATGGGCATTGGAACAGCATTTACCTGGGTTTTAATATCATTACCAGACCACTGACTTATTCAATGCCTTTGAGTAATATCTGTTTTAAGTACAAGGCAGTGTGCACAAACAGGCTTTTGGAAATATCTTAAAATCATAATTTCTATTATAAAATATTCTATTATATTTTCTTTCTCTTTTTATTATTTTTACTTGTATAAGTTTCAGTTTAGTTTTGTTTTTATATTTAATCATAGTTTCTATTCAATTTAATTTATATCGCACTCCGTTTATGTTTGTTTAACTTTTTTATATTATGTGAAAAATGTTGTTGGTTATTTATACTCCCTTTTTAGTTTTAAGTTCTATACCATAACACATACATTTTTTTTTCCCAAATAAAATAAAATACAAATGGGACACGTAGTGACACAAGAGAGATACTGGGTCTCTCAGAAATCCTGAAACCCCTACCAAATTTTAACCTAGTGAAAACGGCCGCCTTCTTGATTGGAGTCCGGCTTAAGTATTAAACCCTTCACCTTATCATAGCCAATCATGGTGATATCCATGAGGTTAATGAGGAAAGCAAAAATAGAGGTTTGTTAACATAAGCTAAAGTTTCCTAGAAGAACGGTGGCCACCATATGCGACCATAATGTCCAAATACAGAGCGTTTTTTGACACCTTACTGTCAAATACTGAGGAAAATGACAGATTTTCATGACATCCGTTATAAATATGACAGAAACGCTCTGCTATGAAAACGTAGCAGTTTAGTTCACTGTCTACGTTTGTAACAAAGTTAACGATAACAGTTCAACTGGGTCAAGTTATGACAGTCTGTTGTGACCTTACAATCTGTAAGATTATATCTATTAATAGAATCATAGTGAGATTTATACTAAGATTGAGGTAATGCCATTTAGTCAAGATCAATACCAAAAAAACGCCGATTTAATAATAAAAAATCCGAAGATACACACACACATACACACACACACACACGACGACACACAGACAACACACACGACAGACACACACAACACACGATAACCACACACACACACGTCTGAGTGACGACAGACGAGACATAGCATATTTTTTTTTACTATCCTGCGCTGTCCCGGCCCTGGGCAAAGTCCTCCCTCAACGCATTCCAACTTTCGCGAGCCCACGCGTTCTCCTTGCAGTTATGTAGGTACCCACCAATAATATATTTTTTGAATAGTCAACAGAACTCTTTTGTGTAAATAACGCCTCAATAATAATGAATAGCTTCGTACCTATCTTGTTTACTATGTTAACTGACCTCAAATTTAAGATAAACTTTCACTTACAAAAACAATACAAGTTTTGTCTAGGTTTGCGAGATTTTTATGAGTTTCTTGACACAGCCTTGCAACAAAAACTTTATCTCAATTAATAATATTATTATTGTAGTCAAAATAACAACAGACGTGAAATGGGATCAACTGTTCTTATCAATTTTAAAAGCGTCAAATTTATCTCATTTGTGTAGTAAAAAATATTATAGATATTGAATGTAGGTAATTATTTTAACGTGTATCAGTTACGTCAATGAAATTATCATACAGATTTCGGTTGAAAACTGAAGTGATTGATATGTTTATCTGTACCTAATTGATTCAAAAGATAAAAAAAACGGTCGACAGTTTTAAATTAATTGTTATCAATGTATTATAATCTTATCTAACTAATAATATAAATGCGAAAATGAATTTGTTAGTTACTTAATCACGAAAAAACGGCTAGACGGTTTTGTATGAAATTTGGCACACAGATAGACCATGACCTGGGCCGGCAGTCTCGACTAGATAGCGACGCTGTCTCAAACTACCGATCGCTAAATATTAAGGTGAATCCTCAGCTGTAGCCCGCAAAATTCAATTTTTCTTTAGTTTTTTGCAAATTGCAACTCTGTTTTACGTCGTATGTTGATCAAAATTCGATTCTCGACTGTGGAAATTATATATTTATCGAATAAAAATCATGAATCGTCAAATTCAAGGAAATTTGAATTGGTGGGCTACAACTGAGGTTTCACCTTAATATTTAGCGATCGGTAGTTTGCGACAGCGTCGCTATGTCGAGACTGCCGGCCCTGGGTAAGGACATAGGTTATTTTACATCCTGGGTTGCGGACGAAGTCGCGGCAACAGCTAGTATAATAAACAGGGTGGCAGGGACATCGACACGCAAACAGTATCTATGAATTCAGCACATGATTCTAGATTTTTTTTTCACAGTCTACTATTTTTTTACAGGCAAATGGCTTCGAAACTAATTCATTTCGTACCAACATCAAATTTCTAACATACCTACCTACATTTAAATGTATTTATAGCGACGTTGAGGAAGTGTTTACCGGTCATTAAGCATGTCCATTTTTAGGCGTTATCAAAATTATTCGAAATTTATTTTATAAAAGGAACGCATCATTGCGGCCTACATTTTCAATTAAATAGAGAAAATTGATGATTATGACTATGAAAATTAAGGTTCATATTTGCATGTTTTTATCTTATTATCGAATCCTCGCAGCTGCTTGCGCATTCTGTACCACACGTTTTGCTGTTCACCGCTCGCACCGTCCGTTGTGACCCCTTACACAGTTTTACAATACATACTGTATCCGTACAGAATATGACGAAAAAATGTTCTCGGGTGCGCCACGAGTATTGCAGACAGATTGAAACCGCCTAATAGCACACATATTACGCTTACGGCTTTTCCGACACGCTTCGATGCGCACCATCAACGTCAGTTACATTTTGGACGAGGTAGATTTTGCATTAGGAAAACCCATGTAGTTTTTAATTAGCAACTGGCAGCTTAGCTCTGAGATATTTAATCCTCCTTTGTTACCAAGACTATAATAAAAAGGCATGGACGAACAAAAAATGTCTGACGGAACTCCCCTGACAAAACTGAGTCCCGTTTATCTGTGAATATATTTATGTGAGTGTTGCCGTTTGCGCGCGTAATAGCCGACCGTCGTCGGCCGACGAATGTGTGAATGTGTGCGTACAGCTGCCTGTACGTCCAGGGAGCTGGCCGACTAGTCACACAGTTTTTTGTTAGCAAGAATCTGTCCCAACTTTTTTTGTTAGTCCAGATAAAAGGGTAAAACATACCGCTGTAGTAGAAACCGGGGAGAGATCAGGCGAAGGTGGCAAGGGGGCATGCCCCTGCGCCATAGTGACTGCTACTGTCCCGACGAACACCGCCACCGCAAAGCAAACTGTCCTTTTCTTCAGCATCTTAACTCTGCAAATGTAGTTAATAGTAAATTAGTATTTTTCCTCAAGAAATATTTTTTTTGTTTAGTCTGTACTGTCGCACTATCGTCGAGGCCGGCCCAGAAAGTGGTGTCGAGACGACCTGGACCCGGGCTGGTTCGAGGTGGCTCGGGAAAAGAGTTCCTGGAAGGACTTGGGGGAGGCCTTTGCCCATAAGTTAAGATTTATGTTAGTATCTTTTTTAGTTTTAGAGCAGAAAAGATGTTGAAAATATTGTGAAACAGAAGTAAGGTAGGCAAAAACTAGTCTAGATAAAGGTGTTAATTTAGTTTTTCTTTTTTATTATAGTTATGGTGTTTGTGGCTTTAATGGCAGACTATAAGAACCAGTTAGATACTAGGGAGAATTACGTCTGCCCTCTTAAATAAAACCTTGATGAATAGAAGTCCATGCTTCATTTAAGCAAATTAATGACGCGCTCAACGCTCTCTTGGACGCTAAACCTGCACCCTAATTGTGTAACACACTATCAATCACATTCTGAATCATTTTGAAGCCTATTGCTAATCCATTGCTTCATATGTTCGAAAAATTTGTCTGCTCAACAACTTAAAGAACGCAATGAATGCCGTTGAGCTGTCAAAATGAAAGCCATTCCTAATGTAAGTGTGTTACGCAAATTACCCCGCTGACTGTAACGTGTTCGCGGACAAATGGAAGACGATAATTTCAGTTTTGTCTGAAGTTCTGAGATATGAATGTTAGAATTTTGTCTAATTTTCCATAACTAATTTAATTGGCGGATAGCCGTTTTATGTTAAAGTTAAATAAATAAATGGGCCACCAGATGTGTTCTTAGCAAAGTCGAAAGTAATGTAAAAAAAATACATAAATAATCTAATTTAAAAAAAAACTTTTTTTAGTAGCGCTTGCCATGCCAAGAACATTTAGTTGATAGCCTTGGAAAGTCTCTTCTTTATAAATTAAAATATAATAACTACCGCCACCTATTAGGTACAGCATGAACTATTTACCATACAATGAAACGGACTTACGTTTTTATTGCATGTCGTACTGTAATTACTAGAACTTAGCTATTTGCATTGTCAAGTTATTAGCATTATTAAACTGCACGACATACCATAAACATTATGACTTAGTTTATGGATTTGATGGATCATCCAGTTTATGCTAAGCTGTATTTTATCCAGATTATTAAGGATTTAATTATGCCTTTATAACTAAGTAGGTACCCTGTGATTCTTAATTAGGATTATGATTATTAACACTACCTTTCCATATTAAAACATTGTTGGAAATGAGTAAGAGATTATCCCAAGGTAGGTACAGTCGCTAGCAGGTCAAGCTAAATGAAACTGTCAAATTTCTCCACACGATTTTAAACCTTAAAATGGTTAAGTTCAAAATCAATGAGAAAATCTGACAGTCTGTGGTAATTTGATGTGCTGGCGACTGTACAATACGGTCAATGAATCATGGCCTGTCTGAACATAGGCTCTCCGGACTTTCGCGCATGTTCTCTTACTCACACTCGCCTCATGTCACCATTTGTTTCTAAAAAAATGTTATTGCGCAGCCTTCTGCGCACAGTTCAGACCGGCCGTATTGTAACTAAGGGTAACATCTCACCTCACTTTGACTTCACTTTGCTAAGTAAAATTTTATTTATAAAGATATCAGTAACACTTTGAATAAATTATAATGTTTGCAATGTTAAAATCAACCAAGCTTGACGAAAAAGAATTTATATATTTCTTAAAACTTAAGTTTTCAATAACAGAATTATATATTGTAAACGCTGCTGACTATCAAATGTGATGTTAAATAAAACTTTAAGTTTATAGCCAATTTACAATAGTATACAAACTTGTTACAAAGCCAGGGATAAGGAAACAAGTTTATAGCTAGAATGACATTAATGTTACAAGTTTTTTTTAATCTGAAAATTTTCAAGGGTATTTGAAACGCAAAGAATTAGCTTTCTTTTTAATTTGATTGGTGCTGCAGGTTTAGGTTTTTCATATATTATTGGTGCACTTTGCATGCATAGATTAGCTACTATGAAACAACTTTCTCCTAAATACAGATTACTCAGTGAAAGATCTAGGAGAGCAGTGCTTCCCCGGCAATTAATTGTGCGCCATGTATTTAATAATGCATACTTTGTAAGTCCCTCATGTCCTACAAAAGTTGAATGTGCCTAAATAAATTATATTACATATATAAATACAAAAAAAAATAAAGTCCTCAAAAGAGTTTGGCTACTTGAACTACTCTTCAATTGTCTATGAAATATAGTTGTTCAGTCCCACAAGCGCTCATTAATTTTCATAGTGATTTTGTTAGTTCTAATAAAAGCCAGAATAAGAATCAGAAAGAGAGGAGGTCAGAATAAGCTTGTTCACTTGACTATGAACCACTGAATGGGTATTACCCTGTAACTGGGTTGTGAAGGTCAGATAGGCAGTCGCTCCATGTCAAATACAAATTCAGCTGCATCCGGTTAGACTGGAAGCCAACCTCAACATAGTTGGGAAAAGGATAGCCAAATCATGATAGCTAGTCTTTCCTCCACAGAGATGCCAACACCTAGTTCTTAGTTTTCTCCATGTAGTCTGTCAGGAGGATTTGGGAGAGGCCTATGTTCAGCAGTGGACTTGGATAGACCAAGTTTTTTTGGTAGTATTTTCTCACTTATGCTGGTGTTTCGCTCTTGCTTGTGCACTATCAGGTTATTGAAAGACTTTTATTCTGATCTTTCTTCATTATGTCGACTTTAGGTAAGCTGGAGGATCATGATAATTTTACTATGAACCCCTGCATACCTCTTTGAGAAATAGTGTGTGATGTTATGTTCACCATACTTAACACCAACAATAGTTTTAGCCATCATTAATTAGTAGGATGAAAACATAATGACTTTTGTGTGAACACACATTTTATATTAATTGGACACATGGGCCGACACTCCAAAAGTACCTACCTGTTTACACAGTATCAGTTACAAAAAATATTGTTACCATAGAGACTAGAAAAAAGAAGTATGTAAAAATAGTTTTTATTTGCCAACTGTGATGTATGATTAATTAATGTACAATGTTAATTGATAAGTTTCCATTAGTGTTAATGCGTGAGGCACTGATAAAATAAGTAACATTATAAAATAATAATAATTGCCTCTTTAAGTGGCGATAGCTTGTACAGGTGTTATTAAGAATTGGTAATTACTATTTTGATATTTACTATAGACAACCATAGGTTTTGTATAAAAGTATTCTTAGAAGACCAAGACCAAAAGTGAAACATAAAAAGTACCTTGATTCAGTTATCTAAATTCCTTACCAACTGGAACATCACATCTAAAATTCTTACAAAAACTTTCTTGAAACAATAGGCAAATTGTGTTGAGTTAATTAGAGGTGTATCAAATTGTTTCTAATATAAACAACGATAACATAAACACTAACAATCAGCGTGATTCGAGCCTCACAATAATGCGATAACAATTAATAATACATAGATACTCACTAATGAACACCGCTCACATGAATCACGGAGCGCGAGTTAGATACGTATTGAATGCAGTAAACTTTTAATGTCTATTGCTACCACGCTTAACGACTATACGAACAGGCATGACAATTTGCTATCAAGTACCTTATTAACCCTTTAATCGATTTAAATTCTTCCACACATTATTAGAATTTGTCTAACACGCTTTGAAACGTCACCCTCTGAACGTTCGACCGTCGACGTGAGTGTCAGCTAAAAGTACTTACATTATATTCCTACAATACGCGAAGGCTATACGCAGAAGTTACAATAAAAATAACGAACAGTTATCCTTATTTCATAGCGAAGGCAATTAATTATATTTCAATACACGTTTTCTATAATAAATTCACCATTTTCGCAAACCAAAATCGAAATAAACTTGATCGAACTGACGTTCCAGTTGACATTGACTTAGTTGACCGACCGACTGACACTTGATGTAATGTTGTCACGTACTTTCACTTAGTTCAGAAACTATAGAATGAACAGTTAAAACATTTTGGTTCTTTTAGAATTTATCACACGAGCAATTGCTAAACTTCCTGCACTTAGCTAAGCCTGTCCCATAGATTTTTTTTATCAAATTCCAATTAAAGCTTATCGTAATGAAATACAAAATAAGCGTACAAGAAGTCGCTTAACACATGAAGTCGCTAATATCTATGGTTACTTACAGCTGTTGCAGTTGCAGTTGCAGCAGTTGTCAAATTCTTGGATTTTGGATTAGCATCTGAAGTGAGCAAGAAGCAGGGTTTATCCCTCAGAACAATGTTTATCCCCATTTCCACCATATCTGTCTCTTATTTCTGAACGAAACTTTGCGTTTAGTTACCACAAGGAAAGCCGAAAACATGGAAAGATGAACAAAACGAAGTACCTCTACCTACACAGCAATCAAATCAAAATCAATCAGAATCAGTATCAGCAGGTGCATAGTATGTTCTGTGAGTGTCAGACCACAGAGGACTTTTAAACTTATACTCAAAGTGATGTACTCTGTGGTGGCAGGCTCAGACAGATGTCAGTTGAAGTTTGAGGTTATGTGAAGCGGGGGTCAATGTATTCATAACATAAATCAAAATACGAACAAAATGCCTCTTGATTACCGAAGATTCAACGGACCTGAAGATAGTATATCATACAAGCGTTTCACGAAAGGCTATTTGAGGACCTACGATGAACTTTACAAAGAGTTGCTGGATGATAAAGGAGTTCGTAAAGATGGGCGCGCTTTGTCCGAAGCGCGTAGCATGTGTATGTTTTGTATGTACTGGTTTGCTTTTAATGACCTATTGTGTATGAGAACTGTGGATTTAATTTGAATATATTGCATTTCAGTCGCTAGGACGGACATGGTGTCGCAGGCAAAGGGATCTTCTTACGTTGAACTGAGGAAAACAAAGGTCGTTTGCTCTGTGTTCGATCCGCGGGAAATCCCCCACCAGAATGAGTTCAGGTAGATTATCAATAATAACTTAGTGATAAAATTCGCACAATCCAGCCTATCACACAAAACTGAGGGTATATCACACTGTTTACTAAAAGTTTAGTCATTTTTACAAAGTAATTTTACATAGATTTAAAAAAATAAAACTAAAATCTATAGCTTAACTCTAAAACTATGTCAAATACGTTGTAAATTATTTGCATTGCTAATTATTAAATTTTATTTCCAGTCAACTGGGCCAAATATTCTGTGAGGTGAAATTCGCACCATTTTCGTGCCCACGCAGACGGCGGCCGCACGTGCCTGATGCAGAAGAGAAAGCTTTGTCAGTTGCACTCAGGAAAGCACTGGAGCCTACTGTGTGTAGACACATGTTCCCTAACTATCAGGTAAAAGCATTATTTTAAATTGAGAACAATAATGTGACTGCCAGTTTTGTGCGGTGCATGTTATCTCTACAAGTGATGGTAGAAGAAAATGTATGGTACAGTCTGCTATGCTACCAACTTACTATAAAATAATGAGTTATTCATGTAATTAAATCATGTGGATATGAGACAAGTACTAAGTAATACAGTACATGCTTCTGAATGCCACTCTTGGATTACCTTTTAAGTGTGGACTATGCCAGTATAACAAAATTCAAAAGTCAATGTAAAGTTCCAAACCATTGTTATGAATTTCACTTTCCACAAATTCTTGGCACTTTTCCAAAGAAAGTTTTTAACTACTGGTTGTAATTGAAAAAATCTTTTTGTGTTGCATAGTCTATTTATCGAGGAAGGCTTTAGGCTATATAACATCACGGTATGACCAAGAGGAGCGGAGCATAAATGAAAAATGTTGCAAAAACGGGGAAAAAATATTCCTTTTGAGAGCTTCCGTTGCGTGCGCTGCGTGAACGGTTAAAGTTACGCAAAAATCGTGTATGACGGAATTTTTCCAGTTTAAAAGTTCAAAAAAAAAAGTCCAAAACTGCATATGTCTATATTTTAAGGTTGACTCAATAGAACCCTTTTTATAGTAATCAATGTTCTATGGATGTTCTAAATATACTACGAAAGGAACTTCGTTACAACCGTGTGTTCCACGAAACTCACGCATTTTTTTAATCAGATGAATAGTTTTGGAGATTAACTCGTACATCAAAACATACAAACTTTACCTCTTCATAATATGACTGTAGAAGTACTCATGAGTCACATGCAGTTAATGTCTAATGCTAATGAAAATATTTACTGGGATATAAGAAATTTTTCTTAGAGGGGATGCCCTAAGGTATCCCACGAAATTCAAATTATGTTACGTTTTTTGCAATTTGCAGGTCTGGGTCAGGTTGTATGTTGACTAAAATATGATTTGTGACTGTAACAAATATGGCTCTATAGAATTATAACCATTATAATCAGTAATACAACTCCTTAAGTTAGAATTGACCTCAAATGTCATCATTTCATGAAATAGTCATTCCATACGAACTTTGAGAGTTGTATTGATGATTTTTTTTATTATAATTCTATAAATACATATATGTGACGGCCAATCATATTTAGATCAACATACAACGTTACTGCAAATTGCAAAAAACGTAAGAAAATATTAATTTCGCGGCCTACCGGCTTTCTCCTTAAAAAGCTACCAAGCTTATACTTAGGAGTTACACACATTTTAAATACTAAAATGCCATCTTCTTACACAGGTTGATGTCTTCATATACATTCTGGAAAACGATGGAGCATGTCTTTCAGCTGCAATCAATGCTGCTGGCCTTGCCTTAGCCGATGCTGCCGTCCCAATGTATGACGTAATAACATCCTGTTCTGTTGCCATAGTTGGGGAGAGGATTTTTGTAGACCCAACAGAAGCTGAAGAAAATTTTGCTGTTACTAGCCCAAAGACCGCTACAAATCATGGAGTACTAACACTGTCAATGCTATCGGAATTGAAACAAATATCGGACTTCACACAAGTGGGGTCCATGGATGTTGATTGTATTGCAAAAGCCATGGATATTTTAGAACAAGAGTGTGCAAGACTTGTGCCTATGATGCAGAAAGTGCTTGTTGCAAATGTTTTAAAGTGTTTCAAGCAACGGAAGAGGTTGGAGAAGGAAGCAAACGAAAGGGAGCAGCTTTTAAACGCCAAGATGGAGGAGTGGAAGAAATTATTAAATTTTGCATGAGATTTAATGTCTGTATTTTATTTTATTTACCTAATGAAGTATGTAACATGTTGTTAGCATGACAGCTTGCTCAACCAAAACATATGTAACATGAAAATCATTTAGTAGGATAACTTTATATCTTTTCCATTTAGGAAACGGTAAAAGAAAAGCAGAGATTTCTTTGTATAGAAAGCTTATCAAAAACAATAATTTATTGTTGTAGACTCGCAATACATATTGAAGCTGATTTGGGGAAAAAGTTCATACAAATTACCCTTATTTTGACTTTGTATAAATTTAATGAGGAAAATTTTGCAACATTATTTCATGCAGTATTGCTTAATAGTGTCAGCCACTTACATTACAAAAGAGAACTTAAAACTAAATAAATGCATAAATCCATAATTTAATCTTCAGGCTTCTCTGGAGGAGGGCCGCAAGGTTGAAGCATTCTTTCCATGAGGTTGAATTTCACTCTAGCCTTTGACTCGTTTTCAACGATAGCAAAGTAACTTAGCAGATCAGGGTGTCCCATGTAACTGCAGCACGAATCTCGGTGCTGATTGGTTAGCCACTCATATTTCGTCGTGTCTGCGTGTCCTGTACCAATGTATTTGCTCTGAAGATGCTCAAGTTGACTGTGGATGTTGTATCTTTCACCCATTTTTACTGCAAAACAAGTTTTGAGGTTAGATTTCGTAAATGTTGCATTCATTCTCTGAGGTCTAGTTCGTATTGTGATTAAAATAATTACCTGTAGCTGTTAGCTGTTTTCACAAATTTTATAAGGTTTAGCTTTGTCGTGAATATTTTATGTTTACTAACCAAAGCGGCCAACAAAAAAATGTCAATGATTGTGTCAGATTCAGTGCACAGATTCAGTTGGATTCAGTGAGATCAGAAATATTCAGATGATTGATTGTCATGTGTTGCCAACCTTACGAAACAAAAAAAACAGTAACTAGCTCCGAATAATAACATCAGATAAGAAACGCCGACCTCGTCTAGTTTAAAAAATATGATTGACGTGTAAAAGTGTTTGTAAAAAGGTTTTTACAAACACTTTTACAGACTTACAGAAATAAAATCATTTATCATTGTACCTAAATAAACGTATAAAAATGCTATTATCTAACTTAGACCATTTATAGATGGTCTAAGGTTGGCAACCACAATGGTAACTTTTCGGCAACTATGCGATGACTGCCAGGTGGAATCACACTACATTTTGGGGAATATATTTATATTCTGTGGCCAGGCGCCATTTTCAAATTTGTTTGATCGATTATTCTGCAGTTGCGAGAAGAATATTACTTTAGAAATATGTATTTTTAAATAGATTTAACCATGAATAAACTACCGAAACTAACCGAATTAAAAGAAAGCGAAGAAAAAATGCGTAAACAAGCAAAAACAATAATACGACAAAAATCCTCGGATTGCTTGAAAAAACAAACTCATTTGTTTATGCATGAAAAGGGAATAAGTAAAATAGTAAGTTCCAATTGTATTATCCTATTGACTGTAACCTGTATCCCTAATCAGTTAATCCTAATAAAGGAGTAGCTTTATTGTAGCACACACAAGCACAAGGTAATCGCCCTTAGCGCTACGACTTACGAGGAGCTGTCAATGTCAAATGTTACCACGGATGTGAACCTACTAGCTCGTATCCGATTCACCGGTGCGCGCTATCCGGTGCCGAGTTGGTGACAATAATATTTCAGGCTCAACCTCATACTTTCATCCTCCAGGTTTTCTGTTCAGTAGGTAGGTGGTTCAAATGTTACCTACTACCTACTAATATTATAAATATGAAAGTACGCAAAAACGTCTCAACGGATATGAATGAAATTTGGCACACAAATAGTTTATAACCTGGATTAACACATAAGATACTTTTTTTTATCCCGGTAGTGCGTTCGTGGGATAATTTCCGACCACCACGCGGACGAAGCCGCGGGCTGAAGCTAGTATTATGTACATAAATCTTTAATACCTTTTCCAGCCTGTCCCTAAGAGTCCAAACCACGTAATCTACGCCTACTACCACAATAACCAGATAGCAAAAATCGAAAACCTAGAACATTTATACAACGTTACCCATCTACATTTGCAATGGAACAAAATTACCAAAATGGAAGGGTTGGACTCGTTGCATTGTTTAAAAAAGCTGTATCTGGGAAACAATAAGATAAGCGTTGTAGAAAATCTGGAAGGCTTGAAGTATTTGGAAGAATTACACATAGAAAAGCAGAATTTGGAGAGTCCAGATGCCCTGTGCTTTGATCCGAGGACCCTCATTTACATTGGTGTAAGTACCTATGACTTTTAATCAAACTGCAGTACCTAAGTAAGTTCTTCTACGCCAATTTTTCGTAAAACTGCAATGGTTTCTTTTCTAGGCCTCCATAAGAATACTAAATGTGTCTGAGAACAAACTATCTGACATGACATGGGTGAAGCCTCTGAGAAGATTAGAGGTGCTCGTGGCCAAAAAGAATATGCTGCATGATCACCAAGTAAGTAAGAACTTGAAACGTATGCTTCTATCATGCGCATTAACACATACTGCTGGCATAATAGGCAAAAGCGTGTTAAAACAAAAAAAAAACACAAACTGAAGGTCATGCTTACCATAATTTTACGTTCAAGAGCCTGTTTGCATCTAATGCTTTTATGTGCTTCAGACAGTTGCTGATAACCTGTGCACACTGATGAGTTTAGTGGATATAAATTTTCTGGGCAATCCCATGAATAGGAAGCATCGGTATAAAGAGACAATCATCGCGAGGTGTTCACAACTACGTATGTAAACTCAAGTACTTATTCGTTGTATTTTGGCCTTTTTTATTTACATCTTCGTCTTATTATTACATTCATTCGTATTGCAGAGATATTACTGCCCACATGACGCAACCTACTTATATTTATTGCAGGCGTGCTGGATACCATAGTCATTCACAATACGTCGAAAACCTTCATGCAGAACTTTGACAAAGTAGTCCGGCTGCGTCAACTACATGAGAAGAACAAAATCGAGACGACCCGCAAGGGGGTCGAAGAGTTCTTTGACCTGAATATGCTACCCGGACCGAGGGCACACAGCGCGCTCTCTATTTCTGAGTACTCTAACCAGAAGCCTAGATGTAAGTACAACTATCAATGTCATCCAGGCGCCGAAATATCCGTATAACTAGCCGTCTTGTTGCACTGTATCCAATCCTTGTAGCTGTAAAAAAAATTGAGCCGTCACGGCACGGCTGGCAGATGTGAAACATACCGTATAGCGTATGGCGTGGAGACTGGCGACGGTCGCTATGGCAAGCGTCGCCACGCCTACAATCGGTTTTACCCGCGTCTATAGATGTTTCACATCAAAAATGGTCACCCATCCAAAGACTGACCTTAGCAAGCGCTGCTTAACCTGGCGGCTTCACTGTTGCGAGCTAATCAATGTAAAACACAATATAATCAAAATGGTCACCTATCCAAAGACTGACCTTGGCAAACGCTGCTTAACCTGGCGGCTTCACTATTGCGAGCTAATCAAGAATCAAAATGGTCACCCATCCAAAGACTGACCTTGGCAAGCGCTGCTTAACCTGGCGGCTTCACTGTTGCTAGCTAATCAATGTAAAACACAGTATAATCAAAATGGTCACCCATCCAAAGACTGACCTTGGCAAGCGCTGCTTAACCTGGCGGCTTCACTGTTGGGAGCTAATCAATGTAAAACACAATATAATCAAAATGGTCACCTATCCAAAGACTGACCTTGGCAAGTGATGCTTAACCTGGCGGCTTCACTATTGCGAACAAATCAAGTTAAAACTTAATATAATCAAAAAAGTCACCCATCCAAAGACCGACCTTGGCTAGCGCAGCTTAACATTGCAAATTCATTCTTATTTACCATAATAAGTTCAAGGTCCACATAAAAATGGTATAAAATTTAGCTCGTAAGACACTAATATTGTTTTTGTTACGAGGTCCTTTCATGTCTTCACTCCTCACTATTACAGAAAACCGAGTTAATGAAAAAAAAACATCGAAACTATTTTGATGTGAAACATCTATAGCCGCGGGTAAAACCGATTGTTGGCGTGACGACGCATGCCGTGGCGACACGTCGCCAAAACAATTTCGATGGTTCTTTCACATCTGCCAGGCGTCCCGCGACGGCTCAATTTTGTATAGATAATATAGCGTGACGACGCGCTACCACGCCAACAATCGGTTTTACCCGTGGCTATATAATATGTTTCGCATCAAAAGAGGAACTAATAAGTTGCGTTTTGGGCTAGTAATCCAAGGTCTGGATTTGTTGACCGAAGTTCCCGCTTTTGACTTCACCCCTCCTTTTCGGTTATGACGTCATACCACCTTAATAAAATATACTTGATTTTGCAAAAGTTATGTTTTACAACATTATTTTATAGTGACGCCCGTGTGATCATATTGTTTGCTTGAGCTACATGTTTTTGTTACAGTAACAGCATTCGATTCTACGTATACGTTTATGCCACGTGCGTTCTGGCGAACTCGAGCAACGCCCTCTCCCCGTGAGGGCATAGCGCCGCCTTTGGAACCTCCGCCGCCACCGAAACAGCCCCCGCTTGAAAATGAAGGCCCTGCCATCAAGGGAATATTGAAGAAACCCATGCCTATGAAATTTATTTAAAATAATCATAATTATAAAAAATTGTAACTAGTATTTATTTCACAAAATCACGTGTGCCTGATTAAAATATTTCTTGATAAAAAGTATTATTTGCGTTCTTTTTAGTCAAATTTTGGTAGAGCTATAATTAGTTCACATCACTACATGCAAACTACCGTGTTCTGAGTTTCTGACGGCAACGATGCCGCGGTATCATTAAAAATGCCGCGAAGTCTTTTTTCATTTTTAAGTTTTATTCTAGATGTCGCATTGAGCCGTCACGGGATGCATGGCAGATGTGAAACATACCATCGTATAGCGTGGCGACAGGCGACGCGTCGCTACGGCATGCGTCGCCACCCCAACAATCGGTTTTACCCGCGGCTATAGACTCTTCACATCAAAAATCCCTTGCCGTACCGTGCCACCAGTGGGCGCAGCGCAGGTCGTAGAAGATGGATCACTATATTCGCTACCGCATTGGACCACGGTGTATTAAGTCGCGTCCAATGAAACACTAGGGTGTAAACTAGACAGTAATTTAGGCTGCCTCACATGAAAAGTTGGGATAAATCGATTTTTATTTCATTTCAACGTATTAACAAGTGCCGGTTTCCGCAAAATAATGGGTTTATTTAGATTCTGTGGTTATTCCGTTTATCCACCTTGGCGAAAACTTAAGTCCGAGAACTCACTCTAGGCCTAGTTGATCAACCGCAATATTTTATAGGGTTAGGGTGGATACTGAGACATGCGTTTCCGCGAATTGGTCTTTCGGGATGGATAAACGGAAACTCGAAAAAATGGTTGTTTGGTTATTGGTACCCTCTTGGTATTGGTTTTTGCCCCGGTCACTTACATGCGCGCAAACATTCGTTCGTTCGCGCAATATTGCTGTTTCTAATGATTATAATTCTGTAAAGCCATATTTTTACGGTCGCGAATCATATTTCAATAAAAATACAACCTGACAGTGATCTGCAAATTGCAAAAAACGTAACAAAATTTGAATTTCGCGGGCTACCTTAGCGCATCCCCCATAAACAGGGAGGATTTTTGAGATAGGGCAGTGAGGGTAGGTACCTTAACCGTTGTACACACGGCTACATATCAAGCTATACATTTCCAGTGTAAGCTGACCTCTCTTTGTACGGAAATTTTATACAATGCGAGATCAGCTTATACTGGAAATGTATAGCTTGATATGTAGCCGTGTGTACCTACACACGTGCAGTAGCAATGGCTTTCATTTTGACAGTTCAACAACATTCATTGCGTTATTTTCGTTGTTGAGCAGATACATTTTTCAAACAGTTATGAAGCAATGGATTAGCAACATCCTTCAAAATCATTCACATTCCATTTGAAAGTGTCTTACGCGATTAAGGTGCTGTTCCCTATAAGGATAAAAAAAAACTCTATCGCACCAACAGATTTGAGTACTACAAAAGTCAGAAATCGCAAAAACCTTTTCCCATACATTTCTTAGGAAATGAGACTCAATTAATTTTCATGATGGACTGACTGGCCACTAGATAAGCACTACGCCGTAAACGT
Source organism: Griposia aprilina (assembly GCA_916610205.1). Lineage (NCBI taxonomy): Eukaryota > Metazoa > Arthropoda > Insecta > Lepidoptera > Noctuidae > Griposia > Griposia aprilina. Next base: position 12,515,082 of record OU744304.1, on the reverse strand, counting down.
CTCAGATTTTGGGGATTCCCTGATACTACAACACGTCAACACCCATCAACGAGAACGAATACGAAAACGATCCCGATCCGCCAGGTAATAGGTGTTCTGTGATCCCGATCCATCAAGTACCTACTTACTACGGGAGCACACACATTGGATGTGAATTAACGTAGGTAGGTATACGCGCGTATAGTACCATCGACATCCGAAGTATATCCCAACTTGTTGGGATATTTTGTTGCCATCCGCATCACCTACGTGCGTTTGAAATATAAAAAATGCGTGAGTGAGTGTCGTGGAACACTCGGTTGGAACGAAGTTCCTTTCGTAGTATACCTATTTAGAACATCCATAGAACAAATTTGATTACCATAAAAATAAAAACGGTTACATTGAGTCAACCTTAAAATATAGACATATGCAGTTGTGGACTTTTTTAGAACTTTTAAACTAGAACAATTCGGTCATACACAAATTTTGCGTAACTTTAACCGTTTATGCAGCGCACGCAACGGAAGCTCTCAAAAGGAATATTTTTTCCCGTTTTTGCTACATTTTTCGTTTATGCTCCGCTCCTCTTGGTCGTAGCGTGATGTTACGAGTATATAGCCTAGAGCCTTCCTCGATAAATGGACTATTTTTTTTCAATTCCAACTAAATAAATATAGAATTGTGTAAATATAGAATAGAATTGTGTAGGCCCGTTTCTTGTGGAGGCCCGGGGTTAGAGCCCCTGTTGCCCTGCCCTAAATCGGACCCTGTGCAGCCTTGGCGTGTACCTCGTCTTTTGGCCCACGTACTCCACGATGTCCTCCGCCTTAGTGGTGTAGTGCAGGCGGTAGATGTACAGTCGCCAGCACATCAAGTTTCCAAAAACTGTTAGATTTTCTATGTTTTTGATGTGTAAACATCTTAGCGCTCGGTCTACGGTAGGGGCTAGCTGGGACTTCGAGCGTCAGACGCGTAAGCGTAAGACTTCAAACGTCAGATGACGTCAGCGTAAGACCCGTGTCTATGTGAGCGCGTGAACCAAACTGATGCGAGCTCACATGTTTACACATCAATTTTCGTGAGTGCCAAACCAACTCACCCCGATTTTTTTTTCTCATTCGATTTTGAACTAATCTATCAACATTTTAAGGATTAAAATCGTTTGAAGAAATTTGACAGTTTCGTTCTGCTGGCGACTGTACACCGGTGTGTTCGGCTTTTCGGCCCGCAGGCTCACTACCGGGCTCCGTAGGAGCTTTGCCACAGCGGTTCTGGTTCGTTCGCGATCGGCGCGTACTCCTTTGCACCGTCACGAAACCGTCATTATTATCAGCTCTATTTGGCGCCTTTTCTGGCATGGGCTTGATATAAGGAGCGCCACGGGCACTCGTGGTGACGCTAGTGAAATTAGAAACTGTGCATTATTCATTTGCAAATGTCGTTCTCACAGAACATTTATATACCCGTCGTCCTACACTTGCGGGTTCACGTATTCGTGCTAATGTGAGTGACCGGCATTAGAATAGCTTTCAGCTTTTAGTAGCAAGAAAAACTGAACGTACTTTTTTGCTGCCTTTGCTGAATATGTCAGTGTCCGACTGTAATAGCTAATTAGTTCTAATTAGCTTGCTACATATTATTAATCTGTGACTAATAGTTATATAGCTCAGAACACTTTAGTTATTGTTCTGAAGTACATACACTCGGTGTCACAAAAAACGCACCTCTCCGAAAATAAGTTTCAAGCATCTCCAGCAATCAACGAATACATTAAACCCATTTAATCTTGGTATCAATTGAAAGTATGTTTAACAACCTGTAAATTAACAACAGTTAGAATTCCTGAACACAACATATCTCATTATAACGTAACATTAAAAAAAAAAAAACAAAATACGCATTACAACGGCCACTAATTGCACCTCCCTACAAGGGTATAAAACGGACGACCCGGGTTAAATGTGGGTCGTGTAACAGGTCCACCGTATCATCGAACACATAAGCGTTGGTTTCCAACGTGGTTCGATGACGGGTGCTGTTTTCTTCGATATAGCGAAAGCGTTCGATAAAGTCTGGCACAATGGCTTATTATATAAGCTATACGAATTTAAAGTGCCAGATCGTCTTAGCTCATCTTACGAGACTTTTTGTCGAAACGAACTTTCTGTTTTCGCATCGGAGGAGCGCTACCCTCCCCCCACCCCATTCGCGCCGGAGTCCCTCAGGGCTCCGTGCTCGCCCCTCTCATTTTCACGCTATTCACCAGCGATATCCCGAAAACTAAAAAGGCTCAGTTGGCTCTATTCGCAGACGATACGGCCATTTACTATACCGGCCTCAGCCACGATGCGATATCTCGCACTCTCCAAACCTTGGTCAACCAACTCGGTGACTGGTTTAGAAAGTGGAGAATCGAAATCAATCCCGATAAGAGTCAAGCGGTTCTCTTTTCGAAACCGCGACTCAACCCCACCCCCTCCCCCCTGTCCGATCACCATGTTCGCCAAGCCTATACCTTGGGAGAAGCGAGCCAAATACTTGGGTGTCATACTGGACAAACACCTCTCTTTCGGTGAGCACATAAAGCAGGCGCGTTCGCGCGCCGCTTTCGCTCTCGGTAGACTCCACTCCCTATTGAATTCACGCAGCAAATTGTCACTCAAGTGAAAATTGCGCATTTACACAGCGTGCATTCGCCCAATCATGACCTATGCGAGTGTTGTCCAAGGCATGCCCTGACCGGTGACCCCATAAACCTCCTCCAGGAAAGCAGTAGGGCCACCAGTACAGTATACAAACACAGACCGCCATCGTTCCGACCTCGCCGCCGAGGTCCGCCGCGACGCCCCCGACCCGTGCTCGACGAAGCGCCAGCCCGCGCCGTAGCTGAGCCTGTAGTTTTAAATTCCCCGTTTAATAATATTGAAACGAATTCGATCCAGCCTGTCCTACCTTGCTGCCCTCCCCTCAGTGACGCCCTAAGCCGAGGTTCGTACCCCACAGGGGGTGCCCTTAACGTGCGGTCACTTAGTAATTAAGAAATTCGCCCCTGGCTGGAGGCTTTAAGTTTACTTGAGGCACCCACAGGACTGACCGGTTAAGTAGCCACGACCTCAGAGGTCACAACTACAAGCTGCACATTAGGAAAAAAGAAAAAAAAAGTGGTTCATTCGCTGTCCAACCTTTGAAGTGAACGCACGTGAACAGATACAGGAAGAAAAATACCACTGCAGATGAAGCCGCTTAAGTCACTGTACTATTGCAATCAGGGATGCGGCAATGTGATGTTGCTCGGCAACTGAACTTGAGTTGTTTTTCCGTTCGACGAGTGTTCCAACGCTTCCAAGAGACTGGTGGCTATATCCGAAGACGTGACTCTGGAAGACAACGGTGCACATCCGAAAGAGACGATCGCTTCATTGTTTCAACGTCTTTACGTAATCGGTTCTCCAATGCTGTTGAGCTGCAACAACAACTGCGATCAGCTCGCAGAACTTCTGTAAGCGTCTCCACGATTAGAAGAAGAATGCGGGAGAAGAAAATTACAGCTCACAGGGCTGCTACAGGGCCGAAATTGACTCCACAGCATAGGAGAGACCGGTTGCAATTTGCCCGTGATCATGTGGATTGGACAATAGACCAATGGAGGGCTGTGCTCTTCTCGGATGAGACGAGGGTGTGTCTTTTCTGCAACGACAGGCGTAGAAGAGTGTACAGGAGGCAAGGGGAATGATTCGCACAAGCCTGTACTCAAGAGACAGTGGAATACGGGGGTGGCTCGTGCATGTTCTGGGGCGGCATGTCAATCGACGGCAAAACGAACCTTGTGTGTGTTTCTCGGACTGGAAGTGCTCGCGGGCAAGGGTCGCTGACTGCTCCTCGGTACATAACAGAGATCTTAGAGGAGCAGGTTGTCCCTTATGCGGGTTTTGTTAGCAGTGGGTTCACGTTAATGCACGATAACGCCGGCTGTCACACCGCATTAATTGTAAGAGACTACGTGCAAGAAGTTGGGGTCCTTGTTATGCGCTGGCCGGCGCGAAGTCCAGACCTGAACTCTATTGAGCACCTTTGGGATGAACTGAAACGGTGAATACGGGCACGTGATCCTGCCCTACCACTCTCCAAGACCTCCAAGATGCCGTCGTTGCAGAATGGGACAACATATCTCAAGAGACTGTTGTCACATTTATTAGGTCCATGAGAGAACGCATGGAAGCAGTCATCAGGGCTAGGGGGGTAACACTAGGTTTTAAATTGTTTTTCAATGATCTTGTTGCTGATAAAATAAAATTTAACTTTTTAATCATTTGCCTACTTCCTGGTAATTAAAAAATCCAATCTATTGATTTATTCTGAATTTTAAATAAATTGCCTTTCGAATGATTCCTTATAGTCATATGCCTACCATTGATTAATAGGGTTAAAATGACCTTGAAGGGATTTCTTAAAGACGTGCGATTTTTGTGACGCCGAGTGTAGTTATCGGGTGGAATAAACTAAAGACTTGGCTAAAAGGTCTTAGCAACCAGGCCCTAAATATATTTATAAAAAAAAAAGTTATCGGGTGGATGTTTAGTCATGTCAATGTCACGTCAAATTCAAAAACACTAGGTTATAAGGTTATGTTTACAAAGTGGTTTTAATGTATTTTTAACACAAAAAGTTAAGTCAAGCTATTTCAGTTCACATTAGAAACCATGAATAATATACTTACTGCAGCTTACCAAATTTTAAATGAAGAATCATCAGGTAAGTAAATACTAACTTTCAAGCCTTTACAATCGTCAAATTAAAATGTCAACAACGGACACTTAACTTATTTTTTTTAATTCCAGATTTATATTTGGGCAGTAGCATAGCAGAAACAAATGATCTAAAACCTCTGCAGTTCTTTAGAGATTATGTGTCGAAAAATATCCCAGTAGTAATACGAGGCCGTTGTTCTCATTGGCCGGCTGTCGCGAAGTGGAATGCTGATTATTTCAGGTAGGTACATAAAAAAGACTCGAAGCTCTATTAGGTCAAGATATGTCGAATTCTGAGGTTCTTAGGGTTCGGAGACCGTTACAAAGGAGCCTGATCCATTAGACTTTAAATCACAGAATAGCATATCATTCTCATAATTGAAAGAAGAATGACCAATCTAAATTTGAATTAACAGAAACAGGCTTTTTACTCATGATGTACATCTAATCAAATCGGCTACTGACTACATGAGACGAGGTGTTGTATGTTAAAAATACCAGGACCAATTACTGCTTTAATTACCAAAACCCATTGGCGATTATTAATACCCTAAGTTCAAACTGCAAATCATTGTTTTGACTTCCAAATCTTTACCCAGCAGTGGCACATTCTAGGCTAAAAAGAAGGTCAAACTGAATATCCATTTCCACCATATTGTGTGCACTATTTTATAGTGCACTTAGGATAGAAGAACTCTTGCAGGTATGTAAGTAAGTAGTATAGTTCTGACCTGGGCATCCTAAATAAGGTGAAGCGATACTTTACGCCTGGACAGCTTTTAACCCTGTACAAAGCGCAAGTCCGATCCTGCATGGAGTATTGCAGCCACCTTTGGGATGGCTCAGCTAAATACCAACTTGCCGCGCTTGACTCGGTGGAAGGCAGAGCTAAGAGACTCATTGGCGACATAAGACTAGTGGATGCCAAGCTTCACAGCTTGGCTCATCGCCGTAAGGTTGCCTGCTTGTCGGTCTTCTACAGATTGTACTATGGTGAGTGTGCCCAAGAACTCCACGACCTCATTCCACCGGCCGCCTTCTACCATCGGACATTTAGGCGCACTGTAAGTTACCAACCCTATCTAGTTGCTATTCCACCAATTCGCACTAAGCGCTTTCAAACATCTTTTATAATGCGCACAGCAAAAGAGTGGAATTCTCTACCTGCGCCTGTGTTTCCGACCGCATACAACCCAAATCTCTTCAAAGTGAGAGTGAACAGGCTTCTTTTGGGTAAGCTCACTCCATCGTCGACTTTGTCTTTGTCATCTCTGACCTAGACAAGAGTCAAGAGCAAACCCACCTAAAATAAAAATAAAAAAATAATAAAAAGTAAGTGCTACTAAATGCACTTTTAAGGGCCTTAACACACCTCCGCTGCGAAAACAATGATGGGAAATCGCTTAACGAATTCTGCTAAGCTAAAAAACATTATTACATTATGTCACAATTTATGTATTGGAACATCATGAGAGTCAGTTGAATTGTAGCAATCGGATCAAAATATCGTCGCTTTCGACTTAGTAAATACAGTGTAGGGTACTTCGGACCTCTCATATTAGTTTTTCCGTTAAATCAACAAACATTTTCCAAATAAACAAGAAGTTTCGCTTTATAACCCAACCCGGCACACACTGGTCCCGAATGATAAAAAAGGGGACATTAAGAAATTTTTGACAAAAGGTCAACCGATTCAGCTTATTTTTTTTTTGTAGACAGCTGATGCAATTACAAATCACTTTTGTACATTGAGTTTTTGCCAAAAAAGCCGTATTTTCAGAGAAAAAAAATATTCAAATATTTTTTGTATTAAAGAAATCCTAATTTTGTCTTTATCTTCCAAGATTCAAACGTATTCAAAATAAAACTTAGCGCAGCTTGTAGAGGGGCTAATTGCTCACTACTTTGTCATAGACACTCTTCTGCGATTTTGTGCTCCTTTTGAGTTACAGGCACTTTAAATATTTTTTGTATGAAAAAATCCTAATTTTGTCTTTATCTTCCAAGATTCAAACGTATTCAAAATAAAACTTAGCGCAGCTTGTAGAGGGGCTAATTGCTCACTACTTTGTCATAGACACTCTTCTGCGATTTTGTGCTTCTTTTGAGTTACAGGCACTTTAAATATTTTTTGTATGAAAAAATCCTAATTTTGTCTTTATCTTCCAAGATTCAAACGTATTCAAAATAAAACTTAGCGCAGCTTGTAGAGGGGTTAATTGTTCATCACTTTGCCATAGACACTCAATTGCGATTTTGTGCTCCTTTTCAGTTACAGGCACTTTAAATTTTTCGTTGTCGGATGAGCTTTACTAGTTTTTTGTAGACAGCTGATACAATTACAAGTAACTTTTAAAGATGTATTTTTTGTTAAATAAGCCGTATTTTCAGAGTTAAAAAATTAATTCAGGCGGATTAGAAATAATCTTGTTAAAGATAGACTAAGATGTAATAACATTTTCTTCATTAATAAGTAACTCACATAAATGTCTTTCTATTAAAAAAAGTCTTATTTTAAATATATCAAATAAACAACTTGGATATCTCAAAACGTGTACAGACATGTTCAGGTACAGGTAATTTATTGTGTGACTCATATTCAGATTATAAGCATTTTTTGGTAATGAGTCATTGCTTAATTAGCCGATTACTTACAATTTGGGCTATATTTGGTCATCTAACGCTAGTGAATGCGTCGGAAACGCTGAATGATAAAAAGGTATAAATTGCAATTAAAACTTTTCCTTCGTACTTTAACGGGCTTAGGACCGTCAAAATACAAACCTATATAATAATATAGGTATTGTATTAAGGCGTACTTAAAAATGTTATTACATCTTAGTCTATCTTTAACAAGATTATTTCTAATCCGCCTGAATTAATTTTTTAACTCTGAAAATACGGCTTATTTAACAAAAAATACATCTTTAAAAGTTACTTGTAATTGTATCAGCTGTCTACAAAAAACTAGTAAAGCTCATCCGACAACGAAAAATTTAAAGTGCCTGTAACTGAAAAGGAGCACAAAATCGCAATTGAGTGTCTATGGCAAAGTGATGAACAATTAACCCCTCTACAAGCTGCGCTAAGTTTTATTTTGAATACGTTTGAATCTTGGAAGATAAAGTCAAAATTAGGATTTTTTCATACAAAAAATATTTAAAGTGCCTGTAACTCAAAAGGAGCACAAAATCGCAGAAGAGTGTCTATGACAAAGTAGTGAGCAATTAGCCCCTCTACAAGCTGCGCTAAGTTTTATTTTGAATACGTTTGAATCTTGGAAGATAAAGACAAAATTAGGATTTTTTCATACAAAAAATATTTAAAGTGCCTGTAACTCAAAAGGAGCACAAAATCGCAGAAGAGTGTCTATGACAAAGTAGTGAGCAATTAGCCCCTCTACAAGCTGCGCTAAGTTTTATTTTGAATACGTTTGAATCTTGGAAGATAAAGACAAAATTAGGATTTTTTCATACAAAAAATATTTAAAGTGCCTGTAACTCAAAAGGAGCACAAAATCGCAGAAGAGTGTCTATGACAAAGTAGTGAGCAATTAGCCCCTCTACAAGCTGCGCTAAGTTTTATTTTGAATACGTTTGAATCTTGGAAGATAAAGACAAAATTAGGATTTTTTCATACAAAAAATATTTAAAGTGCCTGTAACTCAAAAGGAGCACAAAATCGCAGAAGAGTGTCTATGACAAAGTAGTGAGCAATTAGCCCCTCTACAAGCTGCGCTAAGTTTTATTTTGAATACGTTTGAATCTTGGAAGATAAAGACAAAATTAGGATTTTTTCATACAAAAAATATTTAAAGTGCCTGTAACTCAAAAGGAGCACAAAATCGCAGAAGAGTGTCTATGACAAAGTAGTGAGCAATTAGCCCCTCTACAAGCTGCGCTAAGTTTTATTTTGAATACGTTTGAATCTTGGAAGATAAAGACAAAATTAGGATTTCTTTCATACAAAAAATATTTCAATATTTTTTTTCTCTGAAAATACGGCTTTTTTGGCAAAAACTCAATCTATAAAAGTGATTTGTAATTGCATCAGCTGTCTACAAAAAAAAAATCAGCCGAATCCGTTGACCTTCTGTCAAAAATTTCTTAATGTCCACTTTTTTATCATTCGGGACCAGTGTGCGGCACCGCAACAAAATAGCGGGCTGAGTGCGGAGGAGTAACAGGCTTCCTAGCAGATCGGCTAAATCACGCGGGAAAGAGGTAGAGTCATAATAAAATCTGTGCATTAGAACAGGCAGTTGTGCTTCAGTTTCACTTGTTGTACACCAGACAAGTCATGGCGGAACTACTGTGGTTTTGCGGCGGCCTAATACAATTTCTAATACCTACTTTACTTCTGTTTTCAGAAAAACAATTCTAAACAAGAAAGTGACTGTAGCAGTTACACCAAATGGCCTGGCTGATGGTATTACTAGAAATGAGAAGGGAGAAGAGTACTTTGTCACTCCTTTTGAAGTTGATATGACTATGTCAGCCTTTCTGGATGGCTTAGAACAGAAAAAGTAAGTTTTTTTTTTTAATTGTGTCTAGTTTATAAATACATAACAGGGTTTTATAAAGTTACTAAAATACCAATGTGGTTCCCGCGGCCCAGTAAAGAACAGCCAGTCTGGTCTGTAAAAATCTCACCCTGAAAACTTAAGTGAAGTGACCTAAAAGTGAGTTGCCATTCCAACTCATGCACTGACATATCAACTTATGGACTTGCCATACCTACAAAATTAGCGCGCATATATTCCTACAAAAATCGGGCATTTATGATGGCCGCCTTTCGTGGGGTTGTTACTGCGAGTGCAAGAGAGCAAGCAACCGTTTGACAGCACATATACCAATCATTTACCACAAAACTCGGCACTCAACATGGCGACCGGTCACGCATAGACATTATTTTGACTTCACACAAAAGTGTTGTCAAATTTAGTCCTTGACAAGCATTTAGATGTCTCTCTTTTCATTATGCAGCTCTTGATTAGTTATAGCGAAACAAAATGCTTTTTGCCATGTGTGTGTCGATATGTCTTTGTGTAGCTATTCTTCTAGTAGAATATGTTTCATCTCTATATTTTTCTATCTTGCTTGGGATTGACACTATTGACAGATCACTTCATCCTCACTTCACTCAAATTTTCACAGTGAGATTTTACAGAATAGATACATTCAGAGGACACACTCGATCATCTCTTTCTTTGATTAATTTTAATAAAAATAGCCACCTTTTACAACTATTCTGCACCTAGATATAACTAAGAGCAATAAGCCCTATCAGCGCTATGGCCAGCAGTTTGACAATGAAGCAAAATATTATTATTGTTAATGATTAATCATTATTACCATTGAATGTCTGACTTTAATTCATGTCTAAAAACTTCAACTGTTTTGACTCTGTAAAATATTGTTTTTTAGAAAGAACTACATACAGTACATTCAGAAACAGAACTCAAACTTAATAACAGACTTTCCTGAACTCCTACCAGATGTGTTCACAGAAATACCGTTTGCTAGCGAAGCCTTTGATAAGAAGCCGGATGCTGTTAACTTCTGGATGGGGGATGAGAGAGCTGTTACCTCAAGTAAGCATAACAAAGTTTTCTACATGGTGAACTTTCCGATCAGAGGGGGCCTAGCATGAACGCACAGAGCAAACGTAAATTCGAACGATTTTCAATTATAAATCAAAAATACAACCGAATAGCATCACAATAATGAGGAGGTTAGGATTAAAACGACTAGGTACCTATTCACCTTTTTCACTATGGAAGAAATCGAAAAAAACTTAATAAATAGTGAGCACATTAAGTTTTAAACACGGTAATTTGAGGTTTTGAACAAAACGTTAAGACCAGGCACTCCAAAATAATTTCCACGCAAGCTCCGTCTACCTACACCCCGCTACTCCGCGCAGCATGTCCCGCCGGCCGCCAGCGCGAGCGACCCGAGAGTCGTCGCGTCGACGCTAAACTCTAACTGTAATAATAATAATAATATTGCAATATAATAGAATTGAAGTGGCGTAGTGCAAAGTTCTTGATTTTTGGTAAACGCCAAAAATTTTATTGAAGAATTGTCCATTTTTTAGGTTTTCGATTATCCTCCTATCCTATCCTTTCTAGATTAAAATAACAAAAATTTGGAAAATCCAAAAGTGCACGACTCATAATGCTCATTTAATTATGAAATATATAAAAAAAAAAAAAAACTTAAGTCGTTCAAAATTAATTGCCGAAAAAACAGCTGTAGTAGGAAGAAGGTACTGCACAAGCGCCCCTGGTGGAATAAATGTACATAATATCTATAGATATATCACCATCCATATGTTAATTTTCTATGGATATAAATAGATGTACAGTCTTGTAGTTTTCGTTTTTTATTAATTGTAATTAAACGACACTGAATTAATTAGCCATTTGCATTCAGTGACCTACAATTGCCGATTAGAATTAAAAAAAAAAAAAAAACTCAAATAATGGATTTTTTCACAAGTTTCCGGGTTTCACACATGACGGACAGGATTTTTTTTTTGACCTATTTTGGTGTTTTTTTCCAATTCTATTGCAGTAAATCAATTTTTAAAAAGTATGAAATTAATCTCCATTAAATTATCTCGACAATAGTATGCAAAATATCTTGATTCCGTGAACTAACAAGGCTATAATAATAAAAATAGCCCCCAAAATGAGGCGAAAAATATTTTTCGATCGTAAAGCACTCTCTGATGCTTCGCATCATGAGTCGTGCAATTGTCAGTTTAAGTCGTTCCCTGTATAAAAGGCATTTTCTTAAAATTTTGAGGTAAGCCACTTCAATTCTAAAGATGCGATATGTATACGAGGGCGGCACTGAAAATTTCGGGAATCAAGGAAGTGACACAACATTACTATTTAAAAATGTATTTATTGCTTTTCGAAGTATTCTCCGCGAAATTTGACACATTTTTCCATACGATGGAACCAATCATTGAAGCAACCATTCTATTCGGAAGATGGGGTCTCCAAAATGGCCGTTTTGTAGGCGTTCACAGCTTCTTCAGGTGATGAAAATCTCTGTCCACGCAATTTATTCTTTATTTTAGGGAAAGTATAGAAATCATTAGGGCTTAGGTCGGGGCTGTACGGCGATGGTCTAATAATTCTATGTTTTCTTGCTCTAAAAACTCTTTTGTTCTGTGCGCGGTGTGAGAACTCGCATTGTCGTGATGGAGGATGATGCGGCGGTTGCAGTTCTCTTTACGGAGTTCAGAAACGACCTGTGGCAAACAAATGCTAGCATAGCATTCTGCATTAACCGTTCTTTGTCCCTCAAGAGGAATAGTCGTAACATGGCCGGTTTTGGAGACAAACGTGGCCACCATTTTTTTTGCAACACTCCGTGAACGAACAATTTTTGTTGGCTTTAACTCATTTTCGAACACCCAAACTAGTGACTGGTTTTTTGTTTCGGGTTCGTACGCGTATATCCAGGATTCGTCACCTGATACGATGTTGTATACAGCATTTGAGGATCCTGCGTGGAATCTTTCGAGAGTTCTGATGCACCAAGTAACGCGAGCCGCTTTTTGCTCTTCACAGAGCGAATGCGGTATCCATCGGGAAAACAACTTTTTACACCTAATTGTTCATGCAAGATTATTTGTATTTGACTCATGCCAATGTTTAAAGTTGCCTGAATTTTGCGGTATGTCACATGTCGATCTTCCTCAATCAGCTTACGCACAGCATCAACGTTTTCTTGGGTGACTGCAGTTTTTGGACGACCTTGATGGGGATCATCACTGAGCTTGACACGTCCACGTTGAAATTCAGCAAACCAGCGATAAATTGTGGTTTTGGATGGGGCTTCATCACCAAATGCAGAAATCATCCGGTCAACACACTGTTTTTGTGTTAAACCACTTCGAAAGTCATAATAAATCATCGCTCTTGAATTTTCTCGAGTCAATTCCATTTTCTCAACGATTAAACAACTTTGACAAAACCTTGTGACAAGACCGAGAATCTTTTTTTAAATAAATAAATGGTATTCGATTTTTAAAACCAAGGAGTTTTCAATTAAAAAGATTTTAATATGACAGGAACAGTGGAAATATTCCATTCCCGATACTTTTAGTGCAGCCCTCGTATTGATTTGTATCGGAACTAGGTGTCTCCAGTTTGCCGCCACTACTACACGTGCAGTTCAGTAAAAGCAATAGATACGAAGTCGCACACACACTCGCAATTCATAAATCAGAACGTACTACACAATCAATGGTAAACCTTATCTCGTTATGCACAGCGTGCATTTATCATGCACCGTACAACTTACTCACACAAAAACATCGGTTGCTATCGTTGTGCTGTGCATAAGTCATTTAAACAAAGTCATTTTTTTATTTTTTTTATTTAGTCTAGTGATCGACTAAATCGGAAACTTATCGATTTTTCCATTTATTGATGTACTAAAAAAAATTGGGGTCCCGAAAATAAATAAAAATCGAGAAAATATGACTTATATTATAAATAAACAAAATGTGGCTAAAAAAAAATTTTAACAATATATTTAAAAAAATTGAGGCGACACGGGACGTCTGGCAGATGTGAAACATACCATCGTATAGCGTGGCGACGCGTCGCAACGGCATGCGTCGTCACGCCAACAATTGGTTTTACCCGCGGCTATAGATGTTTCACATCAAAAATACCGGTTACGTTGGTTTAGGCTGTCATAGCGTATTGAAACATGTATTTTGGAACCGTTTTAACTCTTCCAAACGGGTTAAAACGGTTGACCAATTGAAAAATAAACTATAATAGCAATATATTCGTTGGGCAATCAACGTTGTTGTCGATAGCCTACGTTAGTGGATCTGTACAAGCACATCACTAACTCGCCGCAAGATGCAGCTGCCGGTACCACGCGATGAATGAATGATAAAGTATCGTTTTGTGATTTTTACATTGCTTGTCCAGTCACTTAGCGACATACTTATACTCGAAAGGTTTAGGTAGTTAAATAAAGGTAAACAACAAAAACCACGTGACTCATCGATGCTAAACCTTTTATTTGAAATGTTAAAATCATATTATTTTTAGTCATATAATAATATGTTCTATTCTGAATCTGAGGAACTATCTGTCACATTAATAATAAAGCGTTCAGTGGTATCATCAATTATTTTGTCTAATTTAAACATTTCCTGTTCTTCTTTTATTACATGATCCTTGCAATTTTTCCAATTATCAGCAGTCACATTAGCTAAAGCCTCTGGCAAAAGAATTTTTAGGGCAGCCATTTAAAAAGTTTTATTTTCTCGGCTAAATACCCTTAACTGAGCCCATGTTTTGAAACATCATGACTTGAAACTATGCCTGTTTTCAATGGATAACACTCTTTGGGCCGTGTTTTTTCTACATACTTATTTAAACACATTTATCAATGTGTGTTTCTCAGTGGATGAAAGAGGTCCCGTTTTGAAGCGTTTTTTCTTCGGTGATGGAAATGAGAGTACGGAGTTGGTCTGGCTAGTACCAGGCTCGGATTCACTCATTTTTCAACCATACGAATTTAAAAACCAATAACGATAAATAACAAAAACTTACAATAACTAAATAACAAAAACAAAATAAAGAAACAACCTATATTAACAAAATCGAAACGCACACGCAACATCGTAAATGTCGAGAGTGCTATCAAAGGCGTCTGGTTAACTGACTAAACGTAATACCTGCTACTTCAGTTGCCATACTACGTCCCAGGTGTACTCTTCAATTTAGCAACGTTATATTCGTTGTATTTTCTAAAAGGTTTACGGAACCTGTACTTTTGGACTCTTTACAATAGACAGATTACAAAATATTATTATATTTTATAAATCACAACAAAAAAATTGTGATCAAGCAATTACATCTACGAAGAGTAGTTTACGAATAAATGATAAAGTTTAACATACATTAATAAAAGAGGAAACTATCGTTTAGATCGAAAATAAATTTAGTTTTGTTGTAACATATTTTTAAACAAGAAAGTGTCAACTATAAAAAACCCTTTTTACGATTTGTTTACCTTTATTTAACTACCTAAACCTTTCGAGTATAGGTAGTGGTTAAGAAGCAATGTATTTACTCAAAAAATTGTAAAGTCGCTGCCATATTTGAAAACAAAAATAACGTAGTGAAAGCAAGAAATACTTAACGATTTGTTGTTTATCATGGATACTACTTAGTTGATATAATTTTGATAATAAAAACCATTCAAACATTTGCACGCGTGGTGGGTTTATGTACTCTAACATAAAGTCAAAATTCTACTGGTATTACACTCTTGATGCGGTTACTTAGTACTATGCCTCGAGAAAAATAAACCATTATAGCTTTTGCGCGCGTGGCTTCTTTATTTATATTGAAGTAGGGTTTAAATTCAACTGTTTTACACGCATATTTGCGGTTTGTAAATTTATCCATTCCGCGTAGGCTGAAGCTATATATTTCCGATCTAAGCGGATCTCTCATTGTACGGAAATCCTATACAATACTTTTGTTATCTTTATTTTCCATTGTATGTAACGTTATAATATGTATATTATTAGAATAACTCCCAAATAAAGTACCTATTGAAAGTGCGCGCGAGTGATACAGGTCCTCTCTCGACGGCGCACAGCGCGGCACTAAAAATAGATTAGGCCGATAAGAGCTAACCGCTAAAACATCAGTAATAAAGTTGAATTTCGCGTGCGCTCTTTGAACTGTTCGACCATGTAACTGAGCGAAGTAATTCTCAATTCTTAATTCGTTTATAACTAAAGTAATAATTGATCTAGAGAAAAACTATCTTGTGGATAGATAATAAACTATATTGGCGTATTCTTAATATTTATTTTAGACATAAAAACCGAGCAATCTTGATAGAAAGTGTAATAATCTTTAAAAAAGACATGATTTTCGAATAAAAAATGAATCGAGTGAAAAGTTTACAATTACGTAACTGTCTTGTACATAGAAAGAAAAAGATCCAATAAATCATTTATTAAAGTTCCATTTTGATTGTATGTGTGACTGTTTCAGAATATTAATGCAAATTGACATAAAATTCAGGGAGCCTTCTCTTAATATTAGATATCATTTTACTAAGAATAATAAGCTGTTTTGAAGTAACCAGTTAATTCTAATGGTAGATTTTATAATTTTTTGCAGAAATCGTGAAAACAAAACGAAATTGCCAAAAGTGGATATGTTGTGGTTTTGATCCTAACCTCCTCATTAGTATCTATCATCGATATGTATAAAGTATTTAAACTAAATCAATATTATGTGCGAAACGAGTATTTTCAATTCAAAAACCGTTAGAAATTATGTTACGTTTATTCGTCGCGTTCATGCTAGCTCTACTGATAGAATGATCTCCAGGCGCGCGTGAAAGTGCGCGTTTAGTTGATTAGGTTAGTGGTCCATCCCCTAGTAATAGCATTAAACTTGGAATATTAGCACAAAATAGTATTAGCGTGATTTCGTTAATACAAAATGCACTTTATTTCTGTTAGTAATAGGGTATATTTTGTATTACCCATAGTAACGCGAACATTTTGACAAAGACGCTGCTTGACTACATTAATACATGTCTTTCCAAAATCAAAATAGATTGAGAATCAGCACTCAGTCCCTATAAACGCCCACCTTTCATTACATTAATGCTTCTTTCTATTTCAGTGCACAAAGATCCCTACGAGAACATCTACTGCGTGATAGACGGTCACAAGGACTTCATCCTGATCCCTCCTACGGACCTGCCATTCGTTCCCTATAAACGGTACCCACAGGCCGAGTTCAAACATAAGGATGACAAGTGGGACATTGTACCTGTGACCACAAATGCAGTGAAGTCGGAGGATTCGGAGTTAGATCCTGTATGTGATGAGGAGGTGGATCATTCTGAGGGACTGCCATGGATTAGTATAGGTGAGACTTTTGCTTGGTTATGAGATAAGCATTTACTTATCATTTATTTATTTCTGAAACAACAAACGAAAAACAACAACAAAAGAAATAGAAAAAAAACAAAATAATTTATCATTACTGTAGTGTATCTACCTAATAGATATGTAAACACTATCTCATTCACACAAGAGGGGTAGCTGCCTCACCCCTCACCCCCGCTGACACGTGAATTGGTTACTGCGCAGCCACGCGCCTCATGTTCCTAGCCGCCATTAAGTTTGAGTCATACTATACACTCTACACCCAATAGTAACAAGCAGTTTTGTTGTATGCCGGTTTGAAGGGAAGTCGGTAGTAACAAGACATTATAAGACTTTTCGTGTTTCAAACCTACTATCGGGATAACTGAGGGGCAATTCCAGTATTTTTAGGAACTTTAGCATTCTAATCGCAGTCTCAGTCTATCTAAAATACCTCTAATTTCCATAGATTGTTGACAAGTTTTTGAAATGGAGAAAAAAAAAAGTGAAAAAAGATCCTTCATGATAAATCACTGAGTGATTGACATTTATTTTAATTTTGATTAATGTAACCTTGTTGACATTTGTTTGTTTTTGTAACCTTGTTGAAATTTGTCATTTTTGCATTATTGTGATATTTTACAGTAATTCAAACGATTTGACATTAACTTTTATTTTGCACCTCTGCTTAACCCAACGGGGAATACAGGCGTGCTGATAAGTTATGTGCGTTATATTTTGTATTATTTTATTTTCCTAATTGTTATTTAAAATTATAATTATTTAAATTTATGTGAATTAAATACAACAACAACACATGAGCACAACACAACAACACATGAGTTCACAACATGAGTTGCATGCCCATGTGACGGTAGAACTTAAAGGACTTTTATAATAATACATCTATGTACTAAATACCCATGTTTGCAAAACCAATAAATGATCTTATTTTATTGATTGTCGCTGAGATAAGATTCCAACTATATTTTGAACGTTTTTAATTACGGGAATTGGCGTTCTGGTGTGCAGAGTTAAGTTCGAAGTCTCAGTTTACGTTCGATAGATAATTTAAGAATCGAAATTCTCTTTATTTCAGACCCTCTGGCCCCCAACCTAACAAAGTACCCAGAATACAAAAAGGCTCACGTATACTCCGTACGTGTCAACAAAGGAGACTGTCTATACCTGCCTAGTCTATGGTTTCACCACGTTAGGCAGAGCCACGGATGTATCGCCGTCAACTACTGGTATGATATGGACTTCGATATTAAGTACTGCTATTTCAAGATGCTTGAGAAACTTTGTGACAAGTATTGAACGATAGAAAGAAGGGTTGTCATGTCATATTTTGTGACAATTCTGATATTGTGAGGTGAAGGGTGCTACACTCATGTTCGGGTGCCGACCAGTGTTTATTGAATAACAAAGCTGACCCGGACTCGTACAGATCGTCAAACTTCGTTCGGCATCTACTTTCGCTTAATTCATGTTCGGGTCGGCTCGGCATAATTCAAGCTATGCCGACCGGCGTTTTCCCAAACATTTAACATTAAAAAAAAATGACATTTATATTTATATTCTATTTTACCGCCCGTCTATGCCAAATCATGCCGATCGGAACATGTGTCTCACATCCCTCACCTATCAATATAGTCGTTGATTGACAAAAAGTGAAAGTTATTAAAGGTTATTTATTTTTTATATTAAGCCATACAAAACTGTATTAAAATAATTATTTAATTTTATAAGAGTTGTTAATAAAAACGATTAAAACGATGTTGCACATTATTTTATTAAACATAACAAAACGAAACAAGAAATAAAAAATATTGAGGCTGGCTTTATGCTTCTGGACGCCTTTGTCAGACCCGTCATGTGTATGTTCTGAAATTAAAAATTAAAATATTAAAAACTAGCTGTGCCCCGCGGTTTCAAAGTCAAAGTCAAAGTCAAATCGTTTATTTCAAATAGGCACGTAAAAGGCACTTTTGAACGTCAAAATTTACAAAAAATAGAATTGATTCTAGTTGCCCCATCCAAAAGGTAGTTTCGTATGGAGAAGACTGGGCAAGAAACTCCACCGTTACTCTTTTAAAAATGTTTTACAATATTATGTATACATATTTCACCGGCATAAGTCTCGATCCCGTCGGAATATCGGGATACAAAGTATCCTATGACCTAATCCAGGTCATAGTCTACCCATGTGCTAAATTTCATCCAAATCCGTTCAGCCGTAGCGTGAAAAGATAAAAAACATACCTACAAAAAATCAAATATTTTCTAATATTTGGGGTCGGCACAACATTCTTTTACGTCTCTAAGTACTCCTTTATCGGTTAAAAAGATACAGCCCCGTGACTGTGACAGACAGTTGGACGGGCTGACGGACAGACAGATGACGTAAGCTTAGTACGAAATAGAGTGCCGTTGGCATACTTTAGATACGGGATCCCAAAAAATGAATTCTGCACCTAATTGACCGAGCGAGCGCGAAGCGTCTCCTTTTCAGCTTGGGCAAAAATGCTTTCGTATGTGTGGATGTCCGAATGGCTGTTCTCCTTTACAGGTCGCATTTCTCAACCGATTCTCGTGATATTTTTTAAGCATGTTCGATAATTATGTGGATTTTTTTGTCGATTGAGTTTTTCGAAATTTTCCAAATGGTGGAGATATGAGGGTTGAAAAGGTAAAAAAAAATAACATATTTAAGGTATTTCGCGTTCATTGCGCACGCTTTTTGTTTTAAGGTGCGTGGTGAACATTTATTCAGTTGTAAGCTATGCAAATACTGACTCGTGAGGTCTACAGCTCACAGAGCCACTAGTATTAATTGGAGCCATCCTATTTTTGAAATTTCGAACGAATGGTGACGTCGATCACTAAACCTTCGGTCTACCTGTAGCGGTATCAACATCGCCACATGCGACCTACGCGTCATACTGACATCACGCAAATCCTGCATCGCGCAAGCAGAGTTAACCGCGCGACTAGCATATATAAAACGTCCCGACTTCAACCGTCGGGGAGTTGACCACCAGACACAACACCCGTCTGGTCGGAGGATCCTCCCTTTTCCATAGAGTATGAGTGAGCTTTACATTACACCCTGTTCCTCATACCTCTATATACCTACTTCAACTTCAGAAGTACCTAATTTTATTACGGAAATATTTTACTGATCCTCTAAAAACTTTCTTGGTTTCTAATGATGCACACTTTTTTTGTTTTTTTAAATAAATGAGCCTTTTTTTAACTGTTTGGCTTTTTCTCACAGTTGGTTGTAGTAACTAAGCTAGGGTACCCCGACCAAACGGGTCAGGTTAGGTTGGAACTGTGACCAACCACGCGCGACCGGAATTGGTCGTAGTAATTATGTTAGCGCACCCCGGCGGTACCGGTAGCGCGAGGAATCGCGGGCGCGAGGCGAGAGACCGATGCAGCGACATATGGAGCAGCGTCGGTCGCAGCTCCGCGAGGTCCTGGTGGCGGAATGGCGGGACAGGCTCTCACGCTCTACCGCCGGCCTAGTCACCATCGAGACGGTCCGGCCGGTGCTTGACCTCTGGCTCGGGAGAAGGCACGGCTCCCTATTGTTTCGGGTGACGCAGGTGCTCTCGGGGCATGGTTGCTTCGGGAAGTACCTGTGTCGCATAAACAGGGAGCCGGACGCCCGGTGTCACCACTTCGTCGACTGTCGGGAGGACACGGCGCGGCATACGCTGGCAGAGTGTGCCGCTTGGGAGGAGCCGCGCCGTGCCCTCTTCTCAGGAGTAGGCAGTGACCTGTCGCTGCCACCCGTAGTGAATGCTATGGTCGGCGGCGACGAGTATTGGGACGCAGTGGTATCCTTCTGCGAAACAGTAATCTCGCAGAAGGGGGCTGCGGAAAGGGAGTGAGAGATCTCATCCTCTCACCCGGCCCGCAGCAGGCGTACCGGGCGTCGGCGGAGGGCGGACAACGCCCTTTTCCAGCCCCCCTAAATGGGTCCAGGGACGACGGACTTGGGGACGTCCGTCGCCCCCCATACATCAGGACCCGAAGCGGCGGCGCGTAGTGTTCCACGCGCGCCCCTCTTAGACGTCGCGGGGGAAGTCAAACACCTCACTCCCCCCGCTCGACCAGTCGGGGGTTGCGGAAGATTCGTACGTTCCCGCGACCCCCGGCGCAGGTGTGAGATGGAACACCGGGGTGGTTTTTAGTCAGTCAGGGTCTGACAGACCCCTCCGCCCCCCCAGGGTGGGGGACATCAATGAGAATTTTCCAAAAAAAGGGCACCCCGGCGGCCCCGCCAAATGGCTCCGGTTGGGTTAAAACAGAAGCGAGCGGTGACGCGGCAGTGCCCGGCGAGCGCTGCATGTGCTGTTACTTGGCTATTTAGTATTTTTAGGTCCCCAAAATAGGATATTTTGAGGTTCACAAAAAGAAGCGCATTTATTGATAAATAAATGATAAATGATTTTATTTCTGTAAGTAGGTTTGTACAAAGACTTTTACACGTTAATCATATTTTAAAAACTATATGCGGTCGGGGTTTCCTATCTGACTACTATGAGAAGAAGGGCCGAAACAAACTCTAGAGGTCAGTCTCTTTTAAAGTCCAGACAAAATTTTGGACAGATAATGTGAAGTCCATGTAGATTGGTATTTGAAATGGTCTTTTGAGGAAATAACACAGATTGTGTTACCACACCCATTATATTAGAATATTCAATAATATTTGTATGAAAGCAAAATGGCAATTATTTGTGGTTCGATTAAACACATGCTACTTAATTACCATTGTATCTGGGTAAACGTTGGACCGTGGCGTGATGTAGTCCAACTTGCAGAGTCCGCCCGGCGAGCACATCCCCACCACGTTCTGTGTCACGCACACACTGCCCGGCGGCCATGCGCGCAATGAGGTCTCGTTGCACACGTAGCCCTCGCATAGACGGACTGTCACGTTTGCTGGAATGAACGAAGGAAGGTTACGAAGAGATTTCTTAAAGAACAAGCCGTTTGTCCGATGAGTTTCCCCATCGCCAAAAATTACGAACTTCCATACCAACTTACGTCCCTATTTAGGGAATGTATTTCCAAAATTCATTCATTAGTGAACATTTATTATATAAGGAACGCTTATGCAAAATTTATGTAAGGAATGCTTGTGCAAAATTTATATAATGTTTTTGCAAAATGTATATAAGGAACACTTGTGCTAAATTTATATAAGGAACGCTTGGGCAAAATTTATATAAGGAACACTCGTGCTAAATTTATATAAGGAACGCTTGGGCAAAATTTATATAAGGAACACTTGTGCTAAATTTATATAAGGAACGCTTGTGCTAAATTTATATAAAGGACGCTTGTGCAAAATTTATATAAGGAACGCTTGTGCAAAATTTATATAAGGAACGCTTGTGCCAAATGTATGTAAGGAACGCTTGTGCAAAATTTACATAAGGAACCCTTGTGCTAAATTTCAGGCTTCCAGACCGTTTAGGCGGTGCATTATCTCAGAGAATTAAAGATGTAGAATATCTGGCGTCTGAATGAAAGGCTTCAGTTGTGTTCAGAAAGGTGAACAGCCGGATTCGTTGCTGTCACAACTGTTTGATACTGATGAGGCCTCTAATGTGCGCGGTTCCGTGCAAAATTGTGCACAAAACATGCTCTTAAGTAGTTTGCAATAGAGTCTGCTGAGCATATAAACGTCATAGCTGTGTGTGATTCCCGAGTCTGGCAGTGTTATTAGGTTTCCTCTCAGTATTTAGTTGCAACTCGGAGTCTGGATTTGCAACGTACTACGATTAATCGCCACCCATTACTGGGACTTAAACATAACTGGCGAAATGTGTACTAGTTATATCTACCCCTTGACGACAACAAGCGTGATTTTACGTTGTGTAACTATACTAACGTCCTGTATAGTCTTCATTAGGCCAGTAGTCTGGAAGCGGACTATTACTGGCCAGTTTCTCCCGCGCCGCTTCCTGAGCTGGTATGCACTGGTTCCGACCGCCTCTCACCGGCACTTCGCAACAAATGCCGCACATGTTCACCTCGCCTTGCAAGGAACCCTGAAATGAAAGAAAACAATACTTATGTAGAAGCTGAAGGTGGATTGTGGTCGATTACCGTCGACCAGGAAAAATTAAACGCCTCAAAGAAAACACTAGCGATCGTCCGGAACGTCCTAATCCGGCTGACATGCAACACACTGGATCAATCTGAGCGGTTGGTGTCATCAATCGCAATTTCATTGCAAACAGAATTGCAAAATTGGTATAGGTGTAGGTTTGTGCCCGGTTGATGGCAATAGGCTCGCCCCCTATTACATGGGACTTAAACATAACTGGCGAAATGTGGGTGTGCTATAGGTACACTTCTGCCTAACCCTTCGGGGAATACAGGCGTGATGTTATGTTATGTGTGTGTAGGTGTCAGCGGCACTGTATAAGGGTAATTTGTTAAATGAACACATCCGCCTTTCAAAGGTCCGGAAAGACCAATTTCCTACCTGGAAAAGTCCACGAGACAGTTGGCTCTTGACTTTCTTGACACACTGGCACTCCTTGAGCCCCAGGGTGGCGCACTCAGCTGCGTGGCAGGAGCCGTCCGACAGACACCGGCCGTTCAAACCGCACCGACAGTTCGCTGATAGCATTGAACACGTACACTCTTGGTCTTGGGTTCTGCAGTCCTGGAAATGAAGCTTCGGTTTTAGGACCTGTAAAACGACGCTACGAAAGTTGTCATTGAGAGAATGTGCTATAGATTATATATAGTAGACATTTTGTTGGTCGACCGGCAGCCTAATTGCGTAAAACTAACAATCGCAATCTGAATGATTTTGAAGGATATTGCTAGTCCATTGCTTACTTGCAGACACATTTTTCGAAGAACTTGTCAGCTCAGCGACGTAAATAGCTCAACTGTCAAAATAAAAGCCATTGCTACTGTTAATGTGTTACGTAATTACCCCGTTGGTTACTGAATGTAACGCCGTCTTTGACTTTTGGAGCCTGTTTGGGTTACCTTTACAGGATCACTTCTGTAAAGGTATCCCAAACAGGCTCCAGCGTCTGAATGGTGAATGCGATTCAGCCTCTCGGAGGCGGAAATAAAGCCGTTAAAGCCAACGGAATTAGGCTTAGGGTCAGTTAAAGTCACGTGGAACATGTGTTATCACTGCGAAAATGTATAACTTTCCTTGAAAGTTCAGAGACGGACGGCAGCAGAGGCACGCAGCTTTAGCTAAACCGTAGGTACCCTGACAGTATTAACCTAATTCCAGAATACCTAAACTATAATCAGGTTTAAGACAAGTGTCTACCTACTGGATTAAATACTGACTGACACAGATAAGATCTCAGTATTAGAGCAACATTAAAGCAATAAATCTACGGGAATAACATAAACAGCGAAATCGAAGGCCAAGGTCCATTTTAGATTTAAATTACTCCAATATGGGTCGCTAGTCGCTACGTCATCGGGCTTAGTTCATGTTGATTCAAGATGGCGGCTCTTGTGCAAACCGAATTCGCAGTTGGCGGGAGATGCTTACAATCAACTAGCCGGCACGCTTCGGAATTAAGGGATGAACAATATTTAGAACTGGGTTGAATCTACGTCAAATAATAGCGAGGAATTGTGTCTGTAATGTTTTTGGGCTTTTCGATCGGCACGAAGTCTAGGCTGTTTGCAAAGGACTTTAGGTATCAATGTTTGCGGTAGAAGCAGTATTTTTACGAAGAAAAACCCCACTACGTCTGCAATTTCGAACTATATCAAAAGTGCATACCTACCTACGGTATTTTTTGTTTTTATCTTGATTATATCAACAAAATTTCTAGGAATAATACCTACTGCATTTTACCTATTTATATTTTTGAATAATTAATACATTCAAATTCAAAGCATTTATTTCAAATAAACCAATTACAGGCACTTTTGAATTGTCAAGGGGTCGATCAGTCAGAAAGATGAAGCTAGTTGTCCATTCCAAAGCGAAGTAGGTAGGATAGGTAGGTATATTTTTAATAAGTTCTTAGATTGTCTTTCAAGAATAGGCAAGACAATGAAGTTGAAAGATGAGTTCAAAATGCATGGAAAACCTACTGGGCCCTTATAGAAAACATGAAAGGTAGTCTTCCATTAACACTGAAAAGAAAAGTTATCGACATGTGCATTCTGCCCGTCCTAACCTACGGTGCAAAAAGTTGGTCACTTACTGAACAGCAGAAGTCCAACCTCACGATTTGCCAACGGGCAATGGAGCGCAACATAATAGGTGTCAAGCCAACAGATCGCGTTAGAAACACCACCCTGCGCTCCATAACGCATGTAGCGGATGTTAGCGAAAAAACAGCCATGCTGAAGTGGGAGTGAGCTGGCCACGTTGCACGAATGCACCCAGAGAGATGGGCAAAGATCGTCACTCACAGGACCCCTGATGGAGGACATCGCCGTCGAGGCAGACCGCGGCGAAGGTGGTGTGACGATCTAATCATGTTTGTGGGGCCAACGTGGCCAGAGATCGCTCAAAAAAGAGAGGTATGGAAGGAAAAAGGGGAGGCAATTGCCCAGCAATGGGACACAACATAGGCTACAAAAAAAAACCAAGATAGTAAGTTTGAGCATGGTAACCGATCCAATTTTGAGGTGGGAATCGTGTTACCTACCCTAATGCGATCACAACTTAAAATATACTTTAAGCTTGGATAACATTCATTGTAATGTTAATAAGCTCGTAATGTCATTGTAAAAATAACTTTGTCAATCGGTAATGTACTATTTTAAAACCGAGCACACTTGCAGGACCTGGCGGTTGTAATAAATGGAATGCTAATGTGCAGGAAACTGCAATAAGTTTGCAGCATCGGCCTGCCATTATTTGCTCTTGAGTGGTCTTGATTGTTTGCAGAAAGGTGACTGTTTTTGTTTTTTCCTAATGACTTACAATACTTAAAATAATTGGGAAATTGAATTACGACAATGATTCTTTTCCCTCGTCCTATTTTAACCTTTGCGCATTTGAGCACTCCATTTCTTCATACTCCATGTTTACAGAACACTTAATTATGATGAGTCTGCTCTAATGAGGAGCTCACTTTGAACTATCTGGAGTTTCATGTGATACTATGAGAATTTCTAAACAATAGCTTAATGTTGCTATGTGATCTATTAACACGGTTTGCGCGGCTTCTTATAGGTAAACCGGTCACACGGTGCTCAATCGGTTTAAACCCGAACTTTCCGTGTTTTGGTGTCCTCACAACATAGTTTTTACTGCTAAGCCAAGTTCAAAGGTGGTCCTACGAACACTAAGCAAATAAAACTACAAATAATTAATGCATGAATTTATTACAATGTGAAGTTTCTATAAGCATTATTAAAAAAAACACAATTCAAACGCAAAAAAGCTATTTCAAATTAAGTACTAGAGAAATTTTAACAACAATAAATACATAGGTTCCAATAGGTAGGATAGGCAACTAAGTAGGTATCGTGAAACACAATGAAAGGAAGGTATTCAGTAAGTACAATGGATGTCAAAAGTAACATTTTACATAGATAACAAGGACGATTGATATGAGAATAATACTACTAACAATACCACTCTTAAGGAGGTCTGCTAGCTGGCATTTGGCGGTGCAGCACAGTCCCTGTGACGGATGGCACATCGCTGAAGGAGCCACGGAACACCCTTCTTTGTGTAGCGTGCTGAAATCCAAATATAAACTACCATATAAAAAAAATGGGGTCTGCTCCGTCATCCATAAACGTGAAGGCCCGACCTACCCTGTTTTTATTCGCTCTATGGTAAGTACTATAAAGTTTTTTTTTAATAGTACTTTGTGTCAAACGCGTAAAAGTAAACACGTCCTCTTGAAATGAATAGCTAAAATTCAGTACCTATTGCTACTGATTTTGCAGCAACGCCGTCTATTCCGCTACCAGGGCTCATACGAACTCTACAGTACCTTCCTACTTATCTATTAAGTACCGAACATGGAAAGCGATTCCTAATATACTGGTTAAAGGAACAAATTTGGCAATATCTAACGATAAGAATTCCAATAGTCAAGTGCCATAGAATAGAATATCTTAAATCTCTGTGAAGATAAAGGATCAAAAGAATTTCCGCTACCTAGCATCCTCCATCCCCTATTATCTACTTAATTGATAAAGATTTATATTTACCCTTCTTCAAAGATCAAAGCGCCTCCACTTCGAGGGGTGCAGCAGGGATCCTTGTGAATGCACCGGGACGGCAGGCCGCAGTCACAGGATTCACCTTCTTCTACTATTCCTAAAAAAACTATTAATTTTATTCACGCGGCAATACCAACGCGTCTATTAAGTATTGAGCGTTTTGCTGATCCTATAAAATTTTAATTTCTTGTTGGAGGAATATTTATAATTGAGATTCACTAAATACTTTTTACATCGTACAGAATATCTTAACGTGCCATGGCATAATCCTCGACTATCATTTAGGAAAACAACGGACTCCAACACACAACTAAAGGTTAGGCCCGTGTTGAGTGAAAAGGAAAAAAATAGGAATATTCCCATCTTTTGCTAAGTGTGAATTCTGGAATCTTAGATAAACCTACCGTTCCCACAATACGGACGATCCTCTTCCATCAGACAATAGCTCATGCTACTCAGAGTGGCGGCGATCAGTCGTTTGCTGCAAACCGAGAACTCGAAGTTCAAGCCATTGACAGCCGTCGAGGACTGGGAACCCATGAGGTAACCGCGACACTCAGGATTGGGGAAGTTGTCATCGTGGTGCGCGCCGAAACTGTGGCCTGAAGGAGAAGATACTGTAAACAAAGGTGGTGGACAAAATAAGACAAGTCATCTCCAGTCTTTTCGTGGGGTTTGTTGTAGGCGACTGTTAAGTACGCGGGTGCGGTGAAAGGGGTGCACAACTGAAACGCTCGCTAGCTAGCAACGCACTCGTTTATTTGAGAGTTGGACTCACAGATGCCATAGATGGCGCGGAGGGAGAGCGCGCCTTGCACACATACATAACAATTCCTCCCTAGTCCTAAAACACCGAATACAAATTAACATCCTTAGTAGGTATCCATAACATAATGTACTCTAATACTACAAAAAAAGCACTAAGTACCTAAAAATACTTTTTGTAACAAATAACAGGGCGATTACGTAATGATCTCTTTGGCGTAACAATTATTGACTCATCGTGTCATGTGGTCTGGGTATCGAGTTTAGTCCCTGCTTTGTGACCAACATCCTCGGAGTTCGAATGTCTCTCTGTTCTTTCGACATCTACATCGACCGTACCAGCTTGTTATTCATCACCACGGGCCTGTTGTGGGTCCTTCTCAGACTCGTCCTCTCTCGGTGACGAAGAAGTACTTCATGCGCATAATTCTGCTCTTCTCCCTCTGGCCGAACTACCCGGCAAGGGATCTGGTAAGAGGTTCCGGCTGAAGTATGTGCGTTTCAAGAGCAGCTGGCGACGGGGAAGGTGATGGTGATGACGGAGACGACGAGGACGGTGAGAGTTGCGGTGACGGTTGCGGTGCAGGGGGACAAGATGACCCAGGTAAGTCCACTTAAATGGACTTAATCAGAAGGGCGAGAACAAGATCATGCCATGATCATCAAGTCGTTTGCAAAGCCGGAAGCGTGTAATCACGGGTCGTGATATGCCAATATCCCGATGACTTTGCGTTAACATGTTGCTTGAGGACGTCAGTAGGCATCAGTATCATTAGTTCATTACACATTTCGACAGGCTAATGCGATAAAGATGCTGCCAGAAACTACAATTCAAATATTAACTTATTAAAAAAATGGAGCAAAAGTGGTGATACCCATTTCATGAGCAAGTGTAAGAGCAGCAATCCTCTCAGGAACCCTGCCTGTCTCCTCAGTGGTCGCGTGCGCTATAGCCAGGGTATTGAAAGAGCGGCCGTACGCACGCCGGTCGCACAGACCGCCCGCTGCTCCACCCATGCCTCCACCAAGAGATGTGAAACTGAGGTAGATACGGAAAAAGAGTTACAGGTAAACTAGAAAATGTATGCACTTCGGTTATCTTCGTGTAAATAGGCAAGAACTTCCACGGTTGTAACAACTCTATATTAGATCTCATCATCGCGCGTTCGTATTTTTTCCGAAGATAGACGATGATTCCCTAAGCGCGTACTTTTCTTGGGATATCTGTATGAATAAGTATATGTTAACGATTTCAGGACATTGTCTCTCTTCGTGGTACAATATTTTGATTGGTTGACCATATTACTCGAAGAAGCTTTCAGAAACTCGGGGTAGCTTATTCAATAGACCATCTGATTCTTTAACAGAGCACATACAAGTAAACCAGAAGAAGTATGCGCTTTCATGGCTGTAGCAGCTCTTAGATCTCATTATCGCACGTTCGTATTTCCGAAGATAGACGATAATTGCCGAAACGCATATTCTTGCTGGGACATCCATATTATATTAGGCATACTATAGGAGTTATATGGTTTGCTTCTAAAAACTGAGTTGAAGGATTATTTTACCTTAAACCCAAAGTCCTATTATGAAACGCGTGCCCGGAGAATGCAACTCCAAGGCAGACCTCGGACAGGCGACGTAGTCTCGCGAACCGCATGAGGTAGGCGCGACCATCGATCGCTTTCTCTGTGAGAAGGTCCCCGAACACACGCGTGTTCGTATCCTCTGATGTCAGCACCAGTATATATTTTACTGAGAAACCTAAAGATAGAAGCTTCAGTTTAATATATTTAAAGCGGTCACTAATTGTAAGATAAAAATTAAATCTAATATTTCTGCATCTCTATATTACCGTATCCATACTTGTCTAAACGACTTAGACAACCCCAGAATTGTATGATTTATTTACTTTAAATCGTGCTAAGATGATGGTTTCCTACTTTCTAAATGTGCAACGAGAATGTTTAGATTTGGAGCTAACCAATGTTATCAGGGATACCATCTTCATTAAAATCCGCGTTCCTAAATATGATATCAGCTTGAGCGACAGCATGCATCATTCGTCGCACCACATGGTTCAGGCTCGAGTTAGCGTCTTTCTCAAAGAACTCCTTATCAGCTAGGAGTAGAAGATCACAAATCCTCGCGCGGGCTACCCCGGGGACTTTTTCTTGTTCTTCTATCCGGAAGGGGAAGTAAGGAATGCGTTCTAAGACGTTGTACTGGAAGAGAAGATGAGCGCTTAGATTTGTGAAAGTCAAGTTTTGGAAGCCATATACTCTAGTGAAAAACCTCAAGTCTCCTACCTAGCTTGAAGTTCGGTGAAAATAGACGGTGGTACATCATCTTCTATTATATAAAAATCTCGTGCCTCAGCACAGTGTTGGTTATCGAACTCCTCCGAAACGGCTCGATGGAAATTTATGTTTTTTTTTTGTGTATATTTGGTAGGTCTGAGAATAGGTCGTAGAGTATATTTCATACAACTGCGGGTGAAACCGCGGGACGGAGCTAGTAAACTATAAAATTGCCCTACTTAAGCCATTTAAGGGCTGATACACCGCGCACTGAGGTTTATTCATGTGCAACTAATATAATGTTTAAAGTGATGTTAACTCGGGGACGTTAAGGCGTGCTAAGTACTTTTTCGGATCGGCATTTATCGGAAAAGCTGGGTGGTAAAATCCAATATTAATGTTTGTTTGGGAAAAAAGGCGGTAAAAATCACCTGCAATATGCTAATTCGGCGAAGGTAGATGCCAAATGGAGTCTGCCGATCGGCACCAACTGAATGAAATCCGAATATAACGTAGTAATTGCTTCGGGTTGGCTTTGTTGTTCAATATATACTGCCGAATCTAATGTGCCGATCAGAACAAGTGTGTAGCACGCCTAAGTGATAGGAGGTATGGGAATGAGGAGATGATCAAGAATGCGCAAAAAAAGTCTAATTGAGTTCCGGCAGCTCTGCCTATAATACAGGCTGTGCAATCACTATAATAAGCCATCATCTTCACCTGATCACCTGAGCATGATCGCGACGAGACCGCGGCGCCGCCATGTCGTCGTTCTCGAACGCGCCGAAGAACTTGTGCGGGTCATCCTTGCCATAAGGATCCGCGTGGAGAGTGCGGTTACCTGCGGAAAGAATTTTATTCAAGTGACCATTCCACCAGATGCTAAGGATTGACACCATTGAGAGCAGCTCACTTCACCTAAGTTTTCACGGTGATGAAGCTTCCACTGTGTCCCGCTGGTGGAGCAGATTGGTGGGGCAAAGTGGACCTTGTCGGTCCACTTTGCCCCACCAATCTGCTCCACCAGCTTCCATCTTCCATTTTCTTCCAATAGACCGACAAATCTTCGTCTTCTTCTTCTAAATATTCTAAAATAATTTCGTCTACTGAAAATATTCACTTACTCAAATTAATCTTATATCGCGTTTCACATTGTTAACCATACATAGTCACACACACACTCTCGAGCAAGTAGGTGCTCACGCCCAGTGCCGTAAGACCTTATTGCACTTACGGACATACAACACTCTCCAAACACACACATAGCCAACGGGGGATTCAGGGGCACGTGCCCCCCCCCCCCCCCAACGGTTCAAGTGAAATATAATCGAATCGTTTCCAATCATGACATTGCATCAATGATTAACGCTGAAAGAAAGAAAATAAATTTATTTGACCCAGGTACACGTACCTACTATATCTTCAGCAGCAGTGGCGTAACTACTAAGGTTCAAGGGGGTGCAGTCAGTTCGTGCTCGGACACAGAGGTCTGCTATGCTAACTATGCACCGGCCTATTTAGTCGGCGAGAGGATTTCAGGGTAACATGAAATGCTAAAAAGATAGCGCGGTCTGAGGGCCTCGCGCGTCAAAAGATTACACAGCTTTCTTTGACTCATGTAACATATCTAGCTAATACTGTGAATGGTCAAAAGAAAAACTAACCAAACCAATTCGAGGTGGGGTGCTAAAACTATTGAGCTCGCTTCGCTCGCTCTTGCAGCCTATGGGCTACCTATGGGTAGTAAAGTTGCTCTTATTTCTGTATCTATGGTCAAAAGAAAATCAATCCTATCCGAGGCGGGGTGCAAAAATTACATTTTTGTTTGTAGTTAATCTTAAATTTTATTGAAAAAGAATAAATCCTAGAAGCAACATAGTGCAATAATAGATGTGGGGGACACTTCTTGACTGTCTGGCCAATGTGCGTCTCCCAGAAATAAATCCTGGATCCGCCCTTGCACATAGCACATCTCCTTTTTTGTACATTAATACTCTTCCTCTCAGTACTTGGAGCTTTTAGAATGTTGTAGCAAGTAAGTGCAATTTCATATTGTGATTTTAAGGGTGTTAGCCTGGAGATCTATCATAGAGGTTTCGAACCCAGTACCTATAGACTCTAGCTCTTACAAAGGTTTGAATCTGCCTGTAACTTCGATACTATGTACCCAAAAGAAATGTGTATGTTTGAGAGAAATAAATTACTATTATTATTGTTATTTATCATGATTTTATTTTAATAGTTTCGTAAATTTTTCAATAACCTTTATCTTTGGATACAGCGCATTTTGCCAGATTTTTGTTTGTCCTAGTCTCTGCTTAATTTATCACAAAGGATGTGCGACAATTTTAGTCTTTTATTTTTTTCCTTTATTTTATAGAAAAAAAAATATATAAGCCGAACTGTCGATAAGGGAATTGTGGATATAAATTATGTTACCTACTAACTTATCAACCATTAGTAACTCTACCTAATTGATATTCCATAAAACAATAACTTTACAAAATTACGAATTCTTATGTGGGAGTTTGAAAATACAGATCCCAAAACTTTATGTTATCATACAGTCTTCTGTGGAAAATATTCTCAAGATCAGAGTCGAACGTGCTCAGTTTCAAAACCAACATTGATTTTTGCATTAAAATCACTGTGATTACTAAATGTGTAGTTAAAAGGTAACACTTTTATTGACGTTACGGCCAGAGGCGTATTTTTACAAGCATTTTTTTTAGTGTTTGATTTGATGCTACGCCCACAGGCGGTTAATTCGTGTTTGATATTACGTTACGCCCACAGGCGTTTAATTATACTATTTCAAAACAAACAAACCGCCTATAGCCGTCTAAATTTGAGTACATTAATATGAAGCCGTGTGATCCAGTGTCGTATTGCACTAACTTAAAATTTTCTAATGTCACATTAGGGGAACCATGACTTATTGTTTTACGTCAGTTCGGTTAGAGGCGTGTATTATTTTGTATGATTTTTTTTGTGTCATTTTTAGAATGTCAACTTCATCTCAGTGTCCGTGAAAGTGTTAAGGCACCATAGGTTTGTCTTTAAGGTTGACGAACCGCCAAAATCTTTTTGTTGTAACTATAGGCGAACGATAAAACTTGTACACACGGCTACATATCCAGCTATACATTTCCAGTATAAGCTGATCTTGCATTGTATAGGATTTCCGTACAATGAGAGGTCAGTTTATATACTGGAAATATATAGCTTGATATGTAACCGTCTGTACTATAGGTAAACCTCTGCCTTACCCTTCGGGGATTACTGGCGAGATTTATGTTATGTGTTTATTAAAATAAATAACAACCCATATGTAGAACTCCATAGAACTGATGATCTTCGCCGATGTATCCTTCAGCGGAGCCTGAAGACGGGTCCATGACGGGGTACCCATACGCCATGCTTATGTCAGCTAGTGGATTAGGCGCGACGAGGGTCTGGACGTCACTGTCAGCAGTCTGGTAGCCTTCCTCAGAGGTTACAGGCGCCAGGTACAGAGTTGAGGTACGCGTTGTTAGGGGCGAGGCGCCTGAAATTGATGGAAGGAATGGTTTTGTAAAGGATATGATGATGCATGATCACATTTCTTGTGGGACAGTATTATTAAATGTGTTGCGTAGTTGTAACATTACCCGGGCGTTAAGTTATATGGGACACTATATAGGATCTTCCCGAGACTTCGTGCGCGTGAAATTTCTTGTTTCAAGGCCGGGTCACACCGGATGCGTAGCGTGACGTGACGTGCGACGTGACGTGCGCACGCGCGTGCGAGTCCTGTCACACCGGCCAAGACCAGTGCAGCACGCATCTCGTCACGCAGGTAAATGCTGCACGCGCGTGCGAGCCACCTTGACAGCAGCCATATTGAGTTGAGAGTATTTGGCGAAAAGATGTTAGACAACAGCAGTTCTTCTGATGAAGAAGCGTTATTGTTGCTACTATGCCAAGAATCTTCTGCTGCTACAAAGAGACTTTGGGTTTTTATTTTATAACTTTTATTTTTGTACTCTTTACGTTTGGTGTTGTAGAGACACTCATATTTCCGAACTATTTCTATGAGTTTTTCCTTTAAAATTGTCTCCATTGCGAAAAAAAAACACTCGTAAACTGATAATGTTTGTAAATAAACACAACCTGCCGTGCGTACGCACGTGCAGCAATGACCGACGCGTGTGCCTGCGTGCCCGGTCTGGCATCTAGCAGGGAGCGCCATATAATACAACGTCATCACTGCAGGCGCATATGCGGCGACGTTGCCGTTCCGCTACACACGCGTGCGGATTCGGTTTGTGAGTAGATGCGGCTCTGCGTGCGTGGGTCACGCACGTGCACACGTCACGCGTCTGGTCTGGCATCTTTCTTACAGTTTCATACATTACAACTGGTGCGTGCACGCGTCACGTCACGCCACGCATCTGGTGTGCTCCGCCCTTTAAGGGGGATGCGCTAAGGTAGCCCACGAAATTCAAATTTTCTTACGATTTTTGCAATTTGCAGGTCAGTATCATGTTGTATGTTGATCTTAATATGATTCACGGCCATATCAAACATTTATTTATAGAATTATAATCAGTAATACAACTCTGTAGGTTCATATTACCATATTGCATGACTATTTCATGAAATCATGACATTTGAGGGCAATTCTAACTTAAGGAGTTGTATTGCTGATTCTAATGTTTCTGTTCTTACAATGAGGAAGAGGAAGAAGAAGAGGAATATTTTATGCCTAATTTTTGGGATATGGAAGAGGATGAGGAATCGCAAAAAAATTAGGCACTACCGCATTTTCAGGATGTAGAAGAGGAATCCTCAACCCTAGTTAGATGGACCAAAATAAACTTGTAGCATGGAGCCTACTTACGATGGAACAGTTGGCCGCACGTCATTTTGACAATGAGCTGGTCGAGCGCAGTACCTACCGAGTTTAAGCCAAGCCCAAGCCAGCATATACTGGTTTTGTTACGACGTTCCTATGGTCTACCCTGCCTACTGAGATAAAATGTATAGTACGATTCAAACTTAATGGCGGCTCGGAACATGAGGCGAGTCACTGCGCAGTAACCAATTCACGTGTCAGCGGGGGTGAGGGGTGAGGTACTGCGCAGTGAATAGCGCACTTCACAGCCGCCATTAAATTTGAATCATACTGTACCTACCTTACTTGTATTCTAGCAAAAACAGTAATGAATTTTAATCTGAATCACGTTTCATTAAGTCAATGCTAATATTGACTAGTCTGCGAGTCTACTTCCATTAAGACAATATTAATTTAAGTAATCGAGTTTCATTGTTTGAAAGATGAGGTGACCTTTGCTTGCAAAAGTGCAGCGTTTTTAAGATATTTAGGTGGTTTTAAGTCATATCAGAAACACTACGCTTCAATTTTTGAAGTGAAACTTGCTTTAGGCGCGTTGAGCACTTTTGGGTGAACAAAAATCGTGGAACTCGAGTCATCGTCACCGCGCGCTTTCCATGAGCTATATGTATACTGTGTATATATGTGTACTTTTTGGGTGAACATGAAGCGTGAAACTCGCGTCATCGTCACCGCACGCTTCGACGATACAATTCACAAGTTACTTAGTTTTCACTTCTATCGGAAGTCCCCAAAGACTGACCCGCATTTTTTTTTTTGTATAGCTGTGCCAGGTCTTTTCAAAATCAAAATCAAAATATTTTATTTCACTTAAACCAACATGGGCACTTATGAAACGTCAGAAGCTAGGTGCACGATTCCAATTGGCTGTTTCCTATGGAGAAGAGCCGGCAAGAAACTCCACGGTTACTCTTTTAAAAATAACGGGTTTTTACAATGTTTCCAATTACAGTGTTGATAGATATGGGAGGACAGTGTAGGCCTGTCAACAAGTAAACATGTACTCAACAAAACATAAAAAAGGTCCACAAATCTAGTCTACAAGTTAGGTCTACAACGTTCTCACATTCACAAAATATAAAAGAATCTATATAAAAATAAAAGCCCATTTAGACTAAATGACATTTTACCACCTTCCACACGGAGCTATTGAAAGCTATCATTTCAGCACCCCCCTTCTAGCAATATCATCTTTCAAACACTCCACTAATCGTTTCTTTGGTTGTCCCCAACTCATAATCCACCTCCAAAGTATTAATTACAATATTATTCTAAACTAGCTTCTGCCCGCGACTTCGCCCACGTGGATGTTGGAAACTATCCCACGAGAAAGTACTACAGGGCTAACACTATCCTATCTCCTAACCCAGCACCCTAATTACATAATACACTATAACTATCATAATCTGAATCATTTTGAAGCCTATTGCTAATCCATTGCTTTGTATGTTCGAAAAATTTGTCTGCTCAACAACGTAAATAACGCAATGAATAGTGTTGAACTGTCAAAATGAAACCTATTCCTACTGTTAGTGTGTTACGTAATTACCCCGCATTGGGGGTTTACAAAACGTTTAAACACTTAATTCTATATTTCTTACTAAAAGATAATTTAGAATTTTCATATCCGTATCTTAAGAAATGCTGAGTTTCCCATACAAACTTTCATCTTCTATATCACCCCTTTTAGGATTATGTTTGAGACAAAAAGTAGCCTATGTCCTTGCACAGGATGACATCTATCGCCTTGCAAAAGTTCATCGAAATCCGTTCAGTCTTTTAGGCGTGGAAAGGTAAAATACAGACAGACAGACATACAGAGTTACTTTCGAATTTATAAAATTAGTATGGATTCTTTATTTTAGACTACACATACAGTACCTACACACAATCAATATAGGTAGTTAGTAACAAAGACTTAAGGCTCCCGGAAACAGGCGCAACGCAACTCTTGTAAAACAATTTACGTGAAGTTTTCACAGAATTTTTTCTACTAGAATCGCGTTGGCCTGTCGCTTCGCGCATGTTTGCGGGAGCTTTTAAAACTATGTTCGTAAACTTTTACAAACTAACCTCACTACTAATAAGAACGTGATCCAAGTCAATGTAGGCAAATGCCTTCGTTCCCAATGCCTAATAGCCATCAACCCACTCATTATTGATGCGGTTCTCTTCGAAAATCGTCAACATGGGCTTCAGCTTACCAATAGGCTGTAACTTCAAACACAGCACATGGACTTCGCTACCGAACTTGGCTGCTAAGAGCTGGTAACCATACGCGCTGCACATGCTATGGTGCACGGTTGTGATGTCCACTCCGGTCACCGTGATGAGCAGACAGGCACTGACCACTAGCACAGAGGACATGGCATACAATTTTGAATTTCACCAGACCATGTCCAAAATGTTTATAAATGTAAAGTAGGTTATTTGTCAGTATGACATGAGTTTTGCTTTTTCTGGGTCGACTTTCTGCGGACTCAGAAAAGTTTTAAATTGAAAAGGTAAGTTTAGAACCTTTTTAGAATAATTTTCTAGGGTACCTATAGATTTGTATAGGTGGGTAGAATATGGAATTTTGACGTATTCCGTACAGGATGTGGTAGTGTGACCCATTTGCAACAGTTAAGCGCCCCATAAAGCCTACGCGAAAATTCATGGAATTCCAGAAAACCCAATTTTCATGTATTTTTGTAAAATTCCCAGAATTCGTCACTAAATATCACTTTTCTCTAAACTTTCAAATGGAATGGCCTTCATTGCTATTTCATTGAGTACCTACCTAAAACTTTAACACACCTTTCCATGTAACCAAATTTTCTAAAACCTCAAACAGTTAAAAGTTGAAGGAAGAAGTTTTCAAAAATCACCTACGTACATGTACTTCGACACCAGTTATCTCAAAATTTTATTAAGGCATTAAGCATTCGAATTACAGGGAATAAATACGTCTTCATTTAGTCTGCTATCTAACTAGGTACAAATATAAAAAAATCCATGCCGTTCAAATCGAGAGTTTAGAGAAAAGTGATATTTGGTGACGAGATCTGAGAAAATTTCAAAAATACATGAAAATTGGGTTATCTCGAATCCCATGACTTTTCGCCTAGGCTTTATGGGGTGTTAAATTATTGCAAATGAGTCACACTATCACGTCCTGCCCCTGCAGTCTCGACATTAGACAACGACAAAAATCGGTCGCTAAGTCGTATCGTTGTCAAATTCCTTAATAGATTTTCAACTTTATTTCCAAAGTATAAGGTTGAAAATCTATTAAAGAAATTTGACATCGATTAGACTTAACGATCGATTTTTGTCGCTATCTATGTCGAGACTGCCGGCCCTGTGCCGGTAGTCTCGACGTAGATAGCGACGCTGTCGCAAACTACCGATCGCTAAATATTAAGGTGAAACCTCAGTTGTAGCCCGCCAAATTCATATTTTCTTTGAATTTGACGATTGATATGAAATTGATGAATATTATTCGATAAATATATAATTCCCACAGTCGTAAGTCGCATTTTGATCAACATACGACGTAAAACAGAGCTGCAATTTGCAAAAAACTAAAGAAAATTATAATTTTGCGGGCTACCCCTGAGGATTCACCTTAATATTTAGCGATCGGTAGTTTGCGACAGCGTCGCTATCTAGTCGAGACTGCCGGCCGTGGAAGGAATACGTCGAAGTACAAGTCAACCTGTATATAGAAGAAGAAGAAGCATCAGACCTGTGTCTGATGCCTTGTATAAGTATTGTATAGCTTTTTATTTTTTTTCTGAGCGTGTCGATGGCAATCTAAATGGACTCGGTCCAGAATTCGGCTATACGTGTATGGCGCCATCACTAGCGTTCATCAGTTCCTGTTACGTGCAGACGACAGGACACGCAGGACACTATATTAACCGTCCAATAGTTTGTGGGATAGCACTACATTTACCCTCCAAGGCGGAGTCGCCTATGAATCTCCACCTGAACAGGTTTTCCTTGCTTCGGCCGACCTGGGTCCGGCGTTTGATCTTGCATAGCTTATGTACTTATACTACTTACTCACACATAATAGGTAGGAAAATCTACAGATATTATATCTGTCATCTCACAAAATGATGTTACTTATAAGTTTCCTGGAATGCAATTATTAACTAGCAATTCTCTACAGCTGATCTGCCGATTCTGAATGATATCAAGTGGAACTGCCATCCAGAACCTCAATTTTATAACAGAAAGGATGAATTTGACAACAGGAATTCTGTGATCCTTTTGTACTAGGCTTGGGCAGGATGGGTGACTCTAGGGTTACTGGGTAGGCTACCCTAATGCCCAGTGAGTAGCTATCAATGCAGAGCGAGAATTACAATGACTCTAAGAATTTGGTCGAGAATATCATGCATTTTTAATACTTATTTAGTAGGTAGGTAATAAAGTTTTACCAACAGCTTCTGTGTACAATACTAGCGTCTGCCCGCGACTTCGTCAGCTTCAAATTTCTTGTTTTAACATAAAATGTATCCCTATGATACTCGACAATACTACAGTACTGCCGAGTGTCATCAATACCTACAATGTTAAAAATTTGAAAGTAACTCTGTCTGTATGTTACCGCTTCACGCCTAAACCACTGAACGGATTTCGATAAAATTTGCCAAGGATATAGATGACATCCTTTTTGTCCCGGTAGCACGTTCCCGTGGGATAATTTCTGCCAGCCACGCGGGCGAAGCCGCGGGCAGAAGCTAGTAGGATAGATTTTACGATTACAGGCTATTCTGACAAAATCTTATAGGAACCATAATTGGGTTCGGCCACACCTACATCCCCACAAGAATGGGCAAAAAAGCTCTTTGTTTGAGGCACCTGAAGGGACTCCTAACAAATTATACCTAGTGTACACTAAACACTTCAATTACCCCTGTCAAGTTACTAATGACCTAATTGAGCTGCCACATTGTATTATTCAATTGCTATTTTCATGGCGGCAGGCTCGTATAATTTGAATAATAATTAAATTCTGTTTAAATAAACGTGTCGCCGCTTAACAGAGTTAGTGATCGACATGTGCGTCTGTTTGTTGCACATGGCAATTAAAAACTGGTTTTATATTATAATACTAATTATTTACTTACAGAGTGATTGAGATGGGATTACGTAATGTATAAATCCGAAATTAGAGTTACCTATCGGTCAAATGAAGGTGATTCTTTGAAGGTGATTATTAATCTTATAAATATAGCGATATTCTTTCTGTTTTAGTATGAATTATTTACTAGCGGTTTCCCGCGACTTCGTCTGCGATCCAGGTTGAAAAGTAGCCTATGTTCTTACTCAGGTCATGGTCTATTTGTGTGTCAAATTTCATCCAAATCTGTTTAGCCGTGTTAGCGTGCAAGAGTGACTAACAAACAAACTCACTTTCGCATTTATAGTATTAGTTAGGATGTAAAGGTTTACCAACTAAATACATACACAGCACTAACCATATTATTATATTTAACTAGTGGCTCTGTGAGCCGTAAACCTCGCGATTCTGTCTTTGCATAGCTTACAACTGAATAAATGTTCAACGCGACACCTTAAAACAAAAGGCGCCCGCAATGAGCGCGAAATGGCTAACATATGTTTTTTTTACTTTTTCAACCCCCATAACTCCGCCATTTTGCAAAAAAAAAACAAAATACTGAATCGACAAAAAAATTCCATATAATTATCGAACCAATTAATATACCTAATTATTGAACCTGCTCACAAAATTTCACGAGAATCGGTTGTGAAATGCGACCTTTAGAAGAGAACAGCCGGACATCCGGACATATACGAAAGCATTTTTACGCAAGCTCAAGCAGAGACGCTTCTTTGGTATTGCTCCAAATATTTATAATAAAATACCTGCTAATATTAAATGTATGCCTCTAAACAAATTTAAAAAGTTACTTCAGGGGTTACTACTAGAGAATTGCTATTACAGCGTAGATGAATTCTTAAACGATATTTCTCTTGTATAGAATTCATAACTTAGATTTTAATTTAGAAATTAATTTAAATTTTGACTATGCAATTCTTAATCAAGTTTAGACATTATAATTTAATTAAAATTTTGACATTGTAATTTCTTTCCTTTTTTATTTGTTTGTCTTTTGGTGTAATGTTTGTCTAGTGCGACTAATTTTGTACGCCATAAATGGCAAAACATGTAGCTACCTCATACTAATTA
Source organism: Griposia aprilina (assembly GCA_916610205.1). Lineage (NCBI taxonomy): Eukaryota > Metazoa > Arthropoda > Insecta > Lepidoptera > Noctuidae > Griposia > Griposia aprilina. The sequence continues at coordinate 12,474,024 of OU744304.1, read as the reverse complement.
TAAGACCTATAAACTGTACTCATGTTTTACAAAATTAATATATCTTGTATCTTGTATCTTCGCGCTCGCTCGGTCGATTATAAAACATATACTAAGATAAAAATATCGGTATAGGCCGGGGAAAAAGATTTTTCGTATTTTTTATGAATAAAGTTGTAGTAAAATCTCTTTGACTGTACTCTGGCTGGTTTTGATACCAGTTTTTCTGTCCGCCAAAATGAGTGGGTATATACCGAATATATACGAAACATTATGAAGTTTTATTCCAAAAAAAGGGAAAAATAGGACACAAACCACGAAATAAAATGTGACGTTTAGGGACTTAACGCAGTTTCAGTAAGAGTAGCACAAAGTTGGTTCAAGCGTTTTAAGTCCGGGAATTTTGATGTCAAAGATGCTGCTCGTTCTGGTCGTACTGTTACGGATAAAAATGATGCCATTTTTGAAAAAATGGACCAACTTCGGTGGCATATTAGTAGTTACGACATAGCTGAAGAGTTAGGGTTTGAACAGAAAACAGTTTTGACCCAGTTGAAAAAGTCTGGGTATACAAAAAAAAAAAGACAACTTTGGTAGTTGTCTTTTTTTTTTGTGAAAAATAACTTTAAGTAATTTTGGAAGCCGTCTTTGGTTTTGTATTTTCGTTTTTTGCCACTGACTTCCGAAATTTTTCACTTTGTAGTGTTTTTTTTTGGAATTCGGTTAAAAAGCTCAATATTTGGGTGCCACACGAGCTCTTAGCTCTTAGTCTTAAAGTAAATAAAATACGAAATAACTTTTTTTATATCATTTTAATATGGCATACAGAATAGTGTGTCTAATAAATAATAATTTCTAACGTTCCATTATAATTTTCTAAAGTTTTCTCTCATCCGGGATCCTTTTTCATTAAAGGAAAATTATTTCAGAAATCAGAAAATACAATTTTATTTTCGTCTATAATATGTCATGAAAATGCAATTTTATTTTCGTCTATTATGCCCTAGGGCATAATAATTTCAGTTCATGATTGTTCCTTTGAACAATGTTGCTGTTTATATTGCCTTTAATTAATGTAATTGATAATGATTATACCACGATCATACACGTGTGGATCCATGTAGGTACCTAATATATTTAAGGAGTACTCGTAAACTCAAAGTACAATCTATCTATTTGTTTTATTGAACCTCCAGTATAGTTTGAAGTGGAGTGGCCGGTTATAATAATATGGTTGTAATTGCTAATTATTTGTTGAATCTTCTTCATCATCCCAACATCATCATCATGATATTATTTTTTTTCATTTCCTTGTCCTACTATATTGGGGTCAGCGTTCAGTCTAACCAGATGCAGCTGAATACCAGTATTTTATATGGAACGACGGTTGAATCTTTTTAAAATTTCAGTGTACGTAGAAATCAAACTAAAAAATCACAAAACGTATTGATTTTTGAGCCTCACATGCGGCTCAAAAATTAAAACGTTTGGTGGTTTGATCAAATGTATCCCCATGGATAGATGATACATGAGGAGCTCCTCCATTTAAGGCTTTCGAACACTTTCTAGTGTAAAAGCATGTTTAATCTTCTAAACATTGAATTGTGGTGACAATCATGAATCAAATCACTACTTTTATTTGCCAATGAAAAGAGACAGAACCACGTCAAAAGCCAGTAGCCCTGTTCCCTAGTTGGCGCTAACTATATATAAAGTAATTAGCTCACGTAAAGCATCGTAAGCTCTTACGCCGAAGCACCGTCGTGTGACGAACATTAGAGCGACAGCCTGCTAATGACAAACAGGCCGAGCTCAGCCTCGGATATAGGTAACCCGCAGATGTATAAACGTGGATCTTACAAGGAATTGTGTAGCAAGTGCGTAGGTACTTTTGGTCTTTCCTTGGTGACCTATAGATTTTAAGTTTTAGAACGGATTTATGATAAACTCTTATTTTGTCAAAAATATTTTGTGGTTGCGTTATGAGCCGGGACAGCGGTTGTCTTTAGATTTTTTAATATTTTGGTAGCGATGCAAGAACTCCAGAATCTTCAATGCGGAGCACCAAGCTTTGGTAAATAATTTAATTCTAAGATGTTCTTCTTATCTCTTACGATAACGTCAAGTGCAGCCCACATTGCTTTTAAAACAAAATGTCTGACCTTAAGCGTCAACTTTTGGCGGGGAACGTCTACAAAAAAAAAAACGAGTGTCATGGTGTGGCCCAAATCCACCAGTGGCCATCAAATTAATTTTAAACGACTTACAAACCTAAGAATTCCAGACCACTATGTTGTGAATGCTCTTTAATTCTTAGGTTTGGTGTGTTGTTTTTGGTTGGTTTGTTGTTAGGTTTGTTTATGGTTTGTTAGGCTGTCACACACTATTGTCAGACAGCCTGCGTTATCTACAATTCTCTATATCTGTGAGGCTACCTTATCTACATAGGCTGGCATACACTGAGGTTAACATATTCCAGGAACGGAAATAGAGGTTCTTTTTTTAGACTTGTGACTAAGTTAACAAAGTTTTAACACCTCTCACTTCTAACGGTGGAAGGATGGTAAGGGAATTATCATTCCTTTTAGGAAGTGTGGAAGTGTGGAAGTGTTTTTAGGTAGATTTGGAGCTTTTAACTTTAAGAATCTTTAGTATTTTGTAGACATCTGGTTTTGGAAAAGCTTGCAATTTGGGCTCACGAAAATCTGTGTGAGCCGGGGTACTTTTGTTTAGTATTGCCAGATAAATAAAATGTAACTTGGTACCATCGCGCGTTACATCACTAGACGACACATTCAAGTTAGAAAGAAATAAATTCATAATCACTGAGTTTACACTAGTTGACCCTCTCACGAGAAGTAGTGCCACATTTTCATTTATCACTTACACATAAATCTATGATAAAGGTACCGTTGGCACTTCGGTACCGCTACAAAGTGCCATCTGTTATAAGTTATGTGAAATCTCTGCTATAATTTATCGGCGCCAAGCATGAATAGGTAGGCGCCTGTGCTTGAGCTACGTTTTTGCACGCGATCCAGTCTATTTTTAACTGGCAACACTCAGGACTATAATTAGAAAAAGGCTGTGTCTCACGCTTTATTCTTATTAGGCTGCGCATGATTCTGAGTAATGGCAGCGGCTGACCCACGGGGTAATTGCGTAGGAATGGATTTCATTTTGACAGTTCAACAACATTCATTGCGTTATTTACGTTGTTGAGCAGATTTTTTTTCGAACATATCAATCAATCAATCAATCAATCATTTTATTTCAGGCAGCTGAGGGCCCATACATAAAATACACACATTTACATTTAATAAAACAAAAATAATAAACTAATACATAATTTTAAATCCTATAACTATAACTACACACGCAATGTTGTCGGCGTCGTGTTTCGCTGCGTGGTGTCGCGTAACCGTCCTCGGAAACGTCGATACACGACACCCTTCGGCCAAAAGTCCTCCTTCATGCAGGCCTGTAGATGGTGGGTTGGAACTCGCACCACGAATGACTTAAAGTTGATATTGTGGCGCGACTCCAACCTTTCAACCCTCAGAGTCCAATTTGTCTTCACTTTGACGTACTGCACGACCTCTTCAGTTGTAGTGGAGTGATGCAGACGCGAAAGGTACAGCTGCGTCGTAGGCACAGCAGGACGCAGCAGCATGTTGGGTCCACTCGGTGCGGTACCACACAGGTTACGAGAACAGGGCTTCCTCTTCTTCCTTTCGACTTTAGTGAAGCCTTCCTCATCAACTTGTGTCGTTCTTGGCACGGAGCTACAGACCACAGTCAGGGCAGGTTGAGCACCCACTTTCCGTTTATCCCCTTTTCTGGTTTGTCGCTTAGGCTGCGACGCATCAGATTTGCCGCTGGTGACGATAGCAGCATAGGCACGTTTAGGGGTCGACGTACCTACGTGTGACGTTTCCGCAGCCGGTGTTGTGGCGCGGGCGACGACGGCGGCGGGCGGCGCTTGCTCAGCGTTATCGGCAGCTAGTGACGCACTTGTGTTCGCCGATTCAAAACTGCCGATGGTCGCAATTTGCGCCCCTCGACGTGTATTCACCTTAGAGGCCTCAGGTGACCCAAATACCGAACCAACGTTGCGCAGTAATGCTATTCCTGCACGTAGTTCAGTATTGGTTTTTTCCGATACCTCCATTCTGGACTGCATTTTGGTCATCTCCGCCTTCAAGGAAGTGATGTCCTTAAGCAGCCGTGTAACGTCGACGTGATCGAATGTGACGGGAGGCAATTTACTCAGCTCCTTCGCCACGAAATCCGGCACGTCGTCCGGGTCAGTCTTCTTCAACATATCGATGATATCCTGAAGACTCTTCTCGGTTCCATCTCTGCGCCGAGAGGGCATCTGGTCTAATTTTCCAAGAGACTGGAACAGCAACAGCTTTCCGCTGCTGACGTCGTCCTCCTTGAAATTGGACCGGCATATCTGCAGGATGCTCACCTCGTCCATATAGTCGATGGCATGGACCAGGAATGCCAGCAATTCATTCACTATAAGTTTTTTCGAATTCATTGTGATTACGGGCAGCGGCTACAGCCGCGCAACACGCGAATAAAATTCGTGCCGTGCACAGTGGAAACACGTCCGTGTTCGAGCGCGCATCGCACTGCACTAATGGATGAGTAATATCCTTCAAAATGATTCAGATTGTGATTGATAGTGTATTACGAAATTAGGGTGAAAGGAGCTTCACACTGATATACTACATCTATTAGGGTGAAAGGAGCTTCACACTGATATACTACATCTATTAGGGTGAAAGGAGCTTCACACTGATATACTACATCTATTAGGGTGAAAGGAGCTTCACACTGATATACTACATCTATTCGTGTAGGTAATGCCATTTTTTTTTCTTTGGGGTGGGTAGTCATCAAATAACGTCTCCCGCTCTGGGCAGAGCAGGAGGGCGTGACAGACTAGTCAGTAAGGACTAAAACCCACCCGTGTTCCTTCACTTGCTTGTGCACCAGGGCCACGGTAACACTTTCGAACAATCCGCGACCCCGGCTGGCATCGGTAATGCCTGCAGTGCAGTATAGGAAAATAAGTAGTATATGGACGCTTCTATAATAATAAACAAATGGATAATATATATAAATCCGAAATTCTGTGGAAGCAGAATTATCGAATAAAAATATGACATGGGAATGGAAAATAAGTGGTAGGTACCGTGATACCAATACCTAATAGGTATGCTTCTATAAACAAAAAGCTTCAAAGCAACATAACATACCATCACGCCTGTAATCCCCAAAGTGTTAGGCAGATGTGTACCTATAGTAACACCCACATATCGCCAGTTATGCTTCCAAACAAATTAACAATAATTATTCTAAACCCTTTCCAATTATAAGAAAATTGTTAAAGTATTGCTTGAGCTCTTAAATCTAAATTAAAGCGCTACAGAGGAACTCATCTATTCTACGAATTAACGACTAAAATACCTAACTTTTCACTTCGTTGACAGATTTTTACACAGCACAGTCGCCACCCTAATAGAATTTACTGCTGGCACTCGGTTGGGCCACGTGTACGCGATCGTGGCCCAACCAAACGCCTACAATAAACGCCATTAGGGCAGCAGGTCAAGCTACACGAAACTGTCAAATTTCTCCAAACGATTTTAAAGTTTAAAATGTTGTTGGTTAAGTTCAAAATTGTATGAGAAAATCTGACAGTTTGTGGTAACTTGATGTGCTGGCGACTACCTATACCACACTCACACACAAACCCCACAGACTAGTTTAGCCCCACAGCAACACACTCACACAAACACTCCTCACAATAAGCCATTAAACCCGCTCAATAAATATGTTAACATCAGAAGTTTTACGCAACTAGCTTTTGACCTCGGCTTCGCCCGCGTGACCCTCGAAAATTATCCCACAGGAATTTACAACCGGGATTAAAACAAAAAGTATCCTATGTGCTAACCCAGGTCTTGGACTATCCGTATGCCTTTTATCCAATTCCCTTCAGCCTTTATGGCATAAAAAGCTAACAGACTATATTTCCAATCTCTTTCAATATCACATGTGAATTTTAAAATCAACCCCTTTTTTACCCCCTTGGGGGATGATTTTAACCAAACACTAACTAAACATAGAGGGATATGAAAATTATAATTTATGCTTTAGAATTAGTCTAAAGCATAAATTACAATTTTCATATCCCTCTGGATTTCCCATACAAGTTTTCATCCCCTATATCACCCCCTTTAGGATTATGTATACGACAAAAAGTAGCCTATGTCTGTCCTCAGGATACCATCTGTTTCCTTGTCAAATTTTATCGAAATCCGTTCAACGGTTTAGGCGTGAAAAGGGAACATACAGACAAGAGTTACTTTAAAATTTATAATATTAATATGGATTATAAATATTTTGTAAAACGTGTCAATCCCAATAAAGTACACTTAAAATAAAAATTGTAACAATAATAACAATAACAATTTATAACAATTTCTTACACTTCTTCAACAGGATTTTCCTAGTTTGAAGGGCGGGGTCTTACTTATCTGTAAAAGCTATACCATGCCTTATTGAAACAACACTGATGTTACGTAGGCTAAGTTTTTTGGTATATAAATGATTACATACTTACTATAATGATAATTTAAAAAAATAGATAAATATTTTACTTTACTAGACCATGGAGGTCATTAAAGTTGGCATGTACTACAAATACTAACAATAAATCCTTTGCCATTCTTTGAATTGTAAACATTAGTATGATATGATCACGTGGAATTCATAATTTATTATGATTCATAACTGTCAAGCAAGAAATTAAAAATAAAAACTTTTTTTACAAAAAAAAAAACAGCAGACTTCCAAAAAAACTCCATAAAGTGAAAAATTACTTAAATTTCGGAAGTCGGTGTCTTTGGGTTTTTTGCGACAGACTTCCGAAATTAAAGTAATTTTTCACTTTGTAGGGTTTTTCTGGAAGTCGGTTGATTTTTGTAAAAAAAAAAAACAGTTTTTAGTTGTGGTACCTACCCCACACAAATTCGTATACCCTACTTGATATGTAAATAACAGTGACAGTAAGTTATTAAAACATTATAAATATTAGTACATATTGGAAAAAATACGCATTATTAAGGATAATTCGAAAACTCCTGGTCAGATCCTGATTAAATTTATATGGGACCACATGAAGAGCACCAGATTTCAAATAAAAAAAGAATCATCAAAATCGGTTCACCTAGAAAAAAGTTCTGAGGTAACACATATAAAAAAAAAATACATTTGAATTGAGAACCTTCTCCTTTTTTTGAAGTCGGTGTGCAGCTACAGCTGTAACGACCGGCAGCCTTTAGGCTTATAATTGTTTGATCAAATGAATAGAACGAACCCGCAGTTAGCCCGCGTGGCGGATTTTGGCCCACCCCCTTTAACATAGGTCGCACAGAAGGCCTCTGTCCTAGAAGTGGGAACCTTAAGGGCTGATTATTTATGATAGCCAAGGGCGGATTCAGGGGGGGGCACAGGGGCACGTGCCCCCCCCCCAACTGTAGCTAATACTGTGAATGGTCAAAAGCAAAACTAACGAAACCAATTCGAGGCGGGGTGCTAAAATTATTGAGCTGGCTTCGCTCGCTCTTGCAGCCCAGGGTCTCTTAATTCTTAAATTTTACTACCTACGAGTATGTCGACATAGTTACTCATATTTCTGTCTCTATGGTCAAAAGAAAATCAATCCTATCCGAGGCGGGGTGCAAACTTTTTTTTTTTTTTAGTTATTCTTAAATGTTAGGTATTGAAAAAGAATTAATCCCAAAAACCATAGTGCAATACTAGATGTGAGAGACACTTCTTGACTGCCTGGCACATGTTCCCCTCCCAGAAATAAATCCTGGATCCGCTTTTGATGATAGCCTATAACGTCCTCACTTCTGGGGCCAGGCTTATGCTAAGAGTAGGATGATAGGATCCTTAGGAATCCAAAACATACTTTTAAGAATTTTACATAGGGATGCGAAAAAAAGTAAGTAAGTTGTAATAGTAGTTCCGAATAGTTCCGATGATCCTAAATCAAAGTACCTCGAAAAAAACTTAAAGCTCTTCAACCAGCGTCTGACAGCGCTACCGAAAAATCTATTGTCTATTAATTCCTTCTCTACTTTCCCATAAATTTATCGATTTTTATTGACTCGCACACTGCCTCAAATTGTATAGGTACGGTCATAGCTTCAACTCGAGATTACAGTTTTAAACAAATACAGGCCGGTTGGCGGGAAGGCAGTTGTCGGCCATTCGGCTTCAGTAACGGGTGACGAGCGGTGGCCCGCGCTTTTTTATACTTAGTCTGTGCATTTTCGTAAGACATAGTGCCAAGTTGAAAAAAAAAAGTAAAAATGTTGAAATATACGATGAAGAAATATTGCACGGAAGGAAGTAAATTCAACCAAATTGTGATTGCTAGTTTGAGTAAGTTTTAGTTTTAATATACTTACCTATCCTTTTTTTTTTTTTTGTCAGAGCACAAGCCTTACAGTTCTGCTGCCGAGAAAGCTTTCCCTAATAATTTAAAATAATTACGCAACTTGAGGCAGGTAATCGATTTAATGGGTTTAATTTTGTCAATAGGAAATTCTAGTTTTATTAATAGCTACACATGTCAAGCAAAGAAAATATATATGTCTAAGTAGAGAATAAAATAATACCTAAGTAATTATTAGGAAAACTTTAATTACAAACTGCCATCAAACAAAACCGAAATTGAAATAAACTACCTACTTAATAATCAATCATCCATTAACTGAAGATCTCGTCCCGTGGCGTCTTCAAAATGCAATCAACGTTCTTAATGTTTAGCTGAAATCCTAGTTTCTTTTTAAAACGTTATAAAAATAATATTGCTAGAGGCCTACTTAGATATATTTTTATTTTAAAGGTAACTCCCGCGCTGTCCGCTCCTGCTTCGTACTTTACCAACCATCGAGATTTATTTATTATACTTACGCCGTTTCGAATTAATGATTTATATACAGGGTCAAATTAAATTAGCTAGCGAAACTCTGCATCGATATCTAAATGTGTTATAAAAAAATGTTGATGTTTTTTATAAGGGGGGTGTGTGGGTTGTTAACGACTATGTGATGGGTCTTTTTTAATCCTGTAGGTACATTTCTGCCTAACCCTTCTAAGAAAACCGGCGTGACCGTCCTTTAAAAGGGATCTTAAGAGGCTTACAAGAGCTAAAGTCACTGTCGGATTGCATAGAAAAGAAAGAGACGCGCGATGACACAACGCTGGTAATTTATTGCAAAATATGAAGCAATTATGGATTTACAAAAAAATTATTCATTAGAATAAAAAATGAAAACACTATTACGTTAGTATGTTGCTTGTAGAATAATCTGACAAAAAATCTGAATGTTTGCATGTATATTAGTATGGTTATTAATCGTTAAAAAAAAAACTTTTCTTTCTATCATATCAAGGTAATTGTATTATGTTTTCAACACACTATCTAACTAGCATATATCCAGAAGAATATTATATATTTTTCTGATTTTGGTTACTGCAGTGGATCATATATTTTTAGGCATTATAAATTTGCGTTTAGGTCATGTAGTCCCCTTAACATTAAAATAAAATAGCTTGTTGGGAACAAGCTATTTTATTTTAATGTTAAAATCCCTTTTAAAGTTTTGTTCCGATTCACTCCTGCATCCCTATTCACCCCGTTTGACGGTAATTTGTACTTATTTAAAACAGTTTTTTTTTTAATATCTTTTAGTAGGATACTTTGTTCCGAAAGATTTGATTCTACTTTTCCAACAGCCGATTTTTTTTTTCATATACATTGAGATGCCTATAAACAATATATAACATAACTAATATAACTATTTACACTAGGTACTAAATTAAAAGCGATTATTTGATAATTAATTAATTTTATTTATCTCAAAACTACCCAGCTATTTACTTCAATAAACACGAAATTGTACCAACATAAAAAAGTTCTTATGAAATACATTTTACACCATATGCATGAAAATATCATTATGAGAATTTTGTTTAACACTACATAAACGGACAATCGGACATTACCTACGTTTAATGTTTTGTAAATATCGAACCTATGGGAAAGTTATTTTTCGATAACTCTCCAACTTGTTGATGTTGTAGCGAAACATCTGGAGATGGACCGAAAAGTAGACCTGTGTTGCCGGGGAGTTTGTTGCGCCACTTCTTGTTCCTAACTAAAACACTGGGAAGTGGTGACGTGCGGGCGTTTTGGGGGTCTATCTAATATAATTTTGGTCATTCAAAAAGTGCTGATTATCAGTGAGGCTAATTTGTATAAACATCTGGAGATGGACGGAAAAGTAGACCTGTGTTGCTGGGGAGTTTGTTACGCCACTTCTTGTTCCCAACTAAAACACTAGGAAGTGGTGACGGGCGGACGTTTTGGGGGTCTAACTAATATAATTTTAGGTCGTTCAAAAAGTGCTGATTTTCACTGAGGCTAATTTGTATAAACATCTAGAGATGGACGGAAAAGTAAACCTGTGTTGCTGGGGAGTTTGTTACGCCACTTCTTGTTCCCAACTAAAACATTAGGAAGTGGTGACGGGCGGACGTTTTGGGGGTCTATCTAATATAATTTTGGTCGATCAAAAAGTGCTGATTTTCACTGAGGCTAATTTGTATAAACATCTAGAGATGGACGGAAAAGTAGACCTGTGTTGCTGGGGAGTTTGTTACGCCACTTCTTGTTCCCAACTAAAACACTAGGAAGTGGTGACGGGCGGGCGTTTTGGGGGACTGTCTAATGTAATGTTGACGTTCAAAAAGTGCTGATTCTCAGCCTAATTTAATCGTAATCGTAAATTGGATCGATTCTAAAATTGAAAATTCTCCTTACGCACATAAGATTTTTCCTTTGCAACATTTTTTATTGTTATTTTTTTTTTTGACCTCGGTGTCGCTTGATGGAACGAGCGTGCCCAGAAGATGTCTGTACCATCTTGCTTTGAAAGCTGACGGGGTATATGTGGAAGGTAGATGGTGGGATCAGGTCGTAGAGCTCCTGCGCACGCGCTCACTCTCCGTAGTACAGATTCATTTCAATTATAGCAACATTGGATTACTTACACCATAAAAATTATGGTTGTGAACGTTACTATCACGTTATATCTCTACGTTGAAACATAACCTACTGAAAACTATAAAATAATAGATACTAATAAAAAGTTGTAGATGACGGTGTTATGCTTAGAGAATGCAATCTCGAGTCGAGATTGGCAACTCCAGATCAGGCGTGCTAAGTCTGTCGTTGATATTGGCCATTCGAGATCTCACCCCGCAATCAGTCGAGATTACGAGATTTTAGAGTGCGAGATTTAACATACTTTTTGAAACAATGTGTTCTTTTAAACATTTTGTTTAAACTTAATTAAAATTTAAATTACACCTACTTAGAGTAATCGATTTAGAAAAAAAAACTAATTTCGAAAAAATTATCAACGTAGGCTATACATATTTGTAATTAAATACATATTATGTAACTTTGTAAAAAAGTTGAGCTACACGTTTACAAATGCGTGCACTGTCCACTCAAATGTCGGTGATTCTTTCCTCAAAATACCATTTCTGACACCAATGTACATGGTCTTCACATGTTTTTTTCCAAGATTATGTCTGGACTTTAAAAGAGACTGTGACCTCTGAGTTTGTTTCGGCCTTTCTTCTCAGAGTAGTCAGATAGGAAACGCCGTCTCTAGTTTCAAAATATGATTGACGTGTAATAAAATAGAAACATTTCTCACAGAGAGAAGGTCTGTGTCCCAGCAGTGCGAACGTTATAGGCTGATTAAACGAGGCAGAAGAAGGCTGACTGAATGATCAAAATTGCTCACTTCTGTAACGTCCCACCTCTGAGTATTCAAGCGTGATGATTTCCATAATTTGTTTCATTATAACCAAGAGTAAAGTTTCGTATATTTGAAACCGCTTGGTCTGTAACACAATGGTGATCTGGGAATTTACCTTTAGATTCAATATTATCTCGAATGTTCAGTTTCCTCTTCAATGTTTTTGTTTTACCTTTCAGCAGTGCCGTGTTTCGGCTGTACAATACAATGGAATTTTCCCGAAAAAAAAAACATGTTAAATATAAATAAGCTCCTCGACATCCATTTGTTACGTAAGAAAACTAGACGAAACTTTGACTAACGAATAGTGCATGATACATTTTAAAAAGCAATAGGGGTGTTCCTCAACTCTACATTGATGATTAAATCAATAGTGACGTAAACAATCATAATTATGTTCGACTATCATGCGGCATGTCGTGAGATCGAGGTCGAACCCTGCCTGTTACATGATAACCCACTCCTATCACATGCGTTTAGCATCTACATCAAATGCAGGAATATACAAGTATACACATAATTATACACTTAGTCAGTCTATAACGTTTCCACTGCTGGGCCGGCAGTCTCGACTAGATAGCGACGCTGTCGCAAACTACCGATCGCTAAATATTAAGGTAATTCCTCAGTTGTAGCCCGCAAAATTCAAATTTACTTTAGTTTTTTTTTGCAAATTGCAGCTCTATTTTACGTCGTATGTGGATCAAAATGCGACTCTCGACTGTGGGAATTATATATTTATCGAATAATTATCATCAATTTCATATCAATCGTCAAAGAAAGAAAGAAAATTTGAATTTGGCGGGCTACAACTGAGGTTTCACCTTAAAATTTAGCGATCCGTAGTTTGCGACAGCGTCGCTATCTATGTCGAGACTGCCGGCCCTGGGCTACGGGCCTCCTCTTTGTGAGAGGGAACTGGCCGTAAGTCTCTACGCGCGCCCCAGTGTAGTTTAGTGGATATGACGTTTGTCTGATTACTTACTTACAATGATACCCAAAGTGGTCTTTATCGATCCCGTTGTTAGATGTTACTCTATTAAATCTGTGATATCTTCTAAGATATTCATTTCAATGATATGTTGTAAAGGGCAATTTTAATCTACATTAAATTCACAACGTACCCATCTAACGTATTTGATTGGATAAGGATGAATACTGTTTAAAATAACTTCGTAAATAACCCATATTTTTTTAGTAATATGTAAAAGATAAAAATGGTGGCTGTGGGTTATCCAAGATATATACATATACCATCGCGGACTTTTCTGTAGACCTTTTTAAGATACACAATTCCCTAGTACATAATTTTGATCTAAGTATCTCGTAAGGTTTAGCTAGCGTTAGCAATGTAAGCGCCCAAAAATATGATTTTTTTTATGACAATGATGTCTGGACAAAAAAATAGTGAGAGAATCGAAAAAATAAAGAGTGTTAAAGATTTGTGATGATACAAATCTTTGAAATTCTCGAAATGTATAAAGCCACGTTGCAAATGCAAACTAGTGTAAGCTTTCTGAGAGTTATAAAATATCTACCGTTAATAATGTGGTGTTTGACTAACTCGTTGGCCTAGTGGTCGCAAGCGCTACTGCTAAGCATGAGCTCCTGGGTTCGATTCCCAGGTCGGGCAGTGTTATTGGGTTTTTCTACCTGGAATTTCTCAGTATCAGCCTGGATTTGTGCCCGGTTGATGGCAATAGGCCTTAAACATAACTGGCGAAATGTGGGTGTACTATAGGTGCTCCTCTGCCCTACCTTTCCGGGAAACAAGGCGTGATGTTATGTATGGTGTTTTGTTTTTCGTAGGCTGCAACCTTAGATCGCTTCCTGTAATCTGTGGCTGTTCAGGAACTTAAGAAAGTTTAAATTTTTATTTATGTTATAGCGGATATTAGAGAGAAAAAGTGTTCAATATGGCCAAAACTGTTTTTTTTAAAGAACGTCAAGTAAATTCGCGCTTCCATGGCTTGAAGCTAAAGGCCACGCAAGACAAATGCAAGTTGTTGTTGTTGATCTACACGATGTTACCTTATAATTAGAGATCGGATATTCGGGTGCATATTCACCTAAACTTGAGATGTTGGCCAATATGGAACGCGCTTTTGTATCGAAAAAATCCCGCTAATGTCAGATTTCAGTGACCAAACCGGACCAAATCAGAGCGATCGAAAGGTAGTGTATAATGTTTTTGTAGCCGAGGTAATACTGGTATTTACGCTTAATCAGTACATAGTACTTAATTTAATAAAAATAATTATTTTAGTTTTTGATTTGGCTAACACACACCAACCCTTCTCTTAGTCTCTTACACCCTGTATACACATATTTGCATCGGGGGTTAAACATTTATTTGAAATAAATAACATCTGAAAATTAACAAAAAAATAATAATAATGAGAAGCTCAAAATCAAAAGTCAAAGTCAAATCATTTATTTCAAATATGCACTTATAAAGCACTTTTTAACGTCAAAATTTACAAAAAAAAAGAATTGATTCTAGTTGCCCCTTTCAAAAGGTAGTTTCTTATGGAGAAGAATGGGCGAGAAACCACACCGTTACTTTTTTTAAAAAAAATTACAATATTATGTATACATTAATTATATAATTATATGTGAAGACGATGCACCTAGAATAAAATTACTATACCACAATAGGTTAAAAGAATTAAATATAACGCAATGACAGGTAAATTAATTATGAGATAGATACATGGTGCTCACCTATTTACAAATATTGAAAAGTAAATGATTTAAAAAAAAAATTACAAGGTATAATTTAGTGTGTGAGTTAAAGTAGTTACATAATGTAAAAATCAATGTCATAAAAATACTTATAAATTACAGCTGCTTCCATATTTTCAGAGCCAAAATTTACTTTAGGTAATTATGCATCCGAATATCCGATATCTGCCTATAATTTAGGTAAAAACAACTGTTACAGTAGAAAAATAAGTAGGAACCTAGGCAAGTATGATTTGCAATACCTACATACCTCTGCAGTATTAGCGGACAGTGTGTGATTTCGTCAGTATAACTTCGAATTGTACTTTCGGTTTCCACAGGTGGAGCGATTTATGACGAATGCCATGCGAAATTAGTTTATAGCAATCATTTTTATTATTATTTAATTTTTCGTACGTAGTTAGGTTAGTTAGGTTTATGCCTACGTCATACTTGAACACAGAAACTTTCGTGTTGTAAAAATCCCATAGAAGCAATAAGCAAGGCCACTGGCCATGTCCTAAGAGCCTACTCTACCAAGAACCACATGGCTATTCATTACAGCATAGTAACAGTACGATAAACAGCTGGTACCCCGATATATTAACATCTTCTGCATAAAAGTAGCAAAATTACTAATGTTACTTTTGTTATATACGTAACGTGTTTGAACAACTGTTGTGTTATTTAATCACGTGATTTTGGAGGGCGATCTGCGATTTTACCTATAGTGTTTCAACCAAATATTGCTACATAAGTTACAATGGCTCTGTGAGCTGTTACTCGCGAGTCTGTCTTTGCATAGCTTCAAACTGAATAAATGTTCACCTTAAAACAAAAAGCGCGCGCAGAGAGCGCGAAATGGCTGATATATGCTTTTTTTTACGTTTTCAACCCCCATATCTCCGCCATTTTGTAAAACAGAATTGGCAATAAAGAACCATATACCTAATTATCGAACCTGCATACAAAATTTCACGAGAGTCTGTCGAGAAATGCGACCTGTAGAGGAGAACAGCCGGATATCCGCCAGGCGCGGTCGCTGCCCAAGATTTTGGGGGGGGGGGGGGGTCACCATGGTCGCCGAGGAATATTTTTAGGAAGGTACATCTCATTGGTCTAGTGGTTGCAATCGCTACTGCTAAGCATGATCCTGGGTTCGATACCTAGGTCGGTTAAAGTGTTATTGGGTTTTCCATCAGTAATTTCTCTGATGCAGCCTGTAGTCTGGATTTGTACCCGGTTGATGGCAGTGGGTTCACACCCTAAAACATGGGACTTAAACTTAACTGGCGAAATGTTGCTGTACTATATGTAGGTACACCTCTGCCTAACCTTTCGGGGATTAAAGGCGTGATGTTATGTTAATGTTCGTGTACAGCTCCAGGTCCACATTACTTATACTATTCAGGGACACAGCTTTTACATGGGGTAGGGGGGGATATTGAATAATGCTGGCAAATTGGTCGTAGCAATTTTTGATAAATAGTAGGTACTAGAACAATAGATTATGTAGGGTATGTAGGTAAGCGAAAAATTTAACGACCCTCCTCGTTTAGGTTAGGTTTTATGATTTCAAACAGAAATAGGAGTGACATTATCGACTCATGCTGCGGGCTTAGCATGACGCTGTCTATCTCTTCGAAGATTAGACAAGGCTATTCCATAGGTACAAAGTGACATTTAGTTTCTCCATTTTTGACATCGCACCGTAAAAACCCTTCCAGAATCTGTCATTTTGTCTTTCGTTTTTACCGATCGTTGTCTAGGTCCTTTTTAATGTAGACTATTTCAGAAGACAGTTGTCTAAGGTAGTGAGGACAATTTGATTTTTAATCGCCATGCTAAAGACGGTAGAAAACTTTTTACTCGACGGCCACAAAGTATAAAAATGGAATGGAAAAATGGAATTTTTCACTTTTTGTATGGAAAATGTGAAAAATTATTACCTACATGTTGAGTTTTAGGGGCTTCATATAGGGGGTCGAAATTTTCATTATTTTTGCGATAGGACACACCATTTTCGAGATATAAGCAAAATAAAAGATAAAAGTGAATAAATTACTGAATTTCGTAAAAAGTGCAGTTGACTCTTTCTACTTTGCTGCCGTCGTACTGTCTTCACGAAACGTCACTTTTGTCTATTCTTCCGTCGGTAAGACGGTGCTTGTGCTTAGCCTGCGGGAAAGCCCAAGCAACTATGAGAATATGGAATGCAAGAGCGAGCGAAGCGAGCTCGAAATTTTTGCATACTCGGATAGGTTAGATTTTCTGTTGATCATTCCAAATGAACTTGGAATTAGTTGGTTTGTCGACTTATGAAGAAAAGCTCAAGAATGAAGAGAATGTAGAATGTAAGAGTGAGCGAAGTGAGCCTGGATATTTTAGCACCCTACCTTGAATAGGTTCTGTTTTCTTTTCACCATTATACAGAAAGAGAACTTACTTTGTTAAGTTATGACGAAATGCTTAAACTCGTTTTACAGCAGTTTAGGTTTTGGAATCTGGCCTAAACTTTAGCCTTTCGAACCTTACCTACCAGAGGGGTGCCCAAATTCCCGAGATCGCTTCGCTCGCTCTTGCATTCTAGATTCCATATTTTATAACAGGCTTTTTGAAGTAAAAACTTCTTTTGGCGCGTTGAACGATATTTTGTAGTGGGAAATCTTATGAGTTCGCGTCACCGAAATGCTAATGTAAACAGTGTGTTGCGAATTGCGGCTGTTGTTGCTGGGAGTGCCGATTGATGTAGAAACCAGACTAATGTTAATAATTTTAATTTACAAATGAAGAAATTTTAGTTTTTGATACTACAATTAATTTGAAAAAAAAAAACACTTTATATATAGTTTTAAGTTTTCACTTCTGTCGGCAGTCCCCATGACTGCCTATTTATTTTCTTAATTTTTTGTACCTATATGGCAAGGCTCAAGTACAGTTTTATGTTAGTAAGACAAGTAAATCATTCAGGCTCTCGACAGCTTGAATGGTTTTGGGGGGGTCATGACCCCCATGACCCCCCCCTCGGACCGCGTCTGACATCCACCGGACATCTGGACATACGAAAGCATTTTTGCCCAAGCTGAAACGAAGACGCTTCGCTATCGCTTTGCGCTCGCTCGGTCAATAAGTGTGAGCAAGTACAAGAAGAAGAACAGCATAGCTAATCACAACTATTCCACACGCTACCGACTCCAAAATTACACAATTTCGCTTACTCCGCTGACGCCCTGACTTGCCTAGACCCCGACAATAAATAGCTTTTAGAAGAATAGCGGTCGTCTATTTGGTATAAACTGGCAAAATTTTCGCGTTTCGGATTTGTGAACAGGCAGCGCTTAGAGGACTCTTTCGATATCATTGATCGATGTTCGATTCGGCACGGAAGCGTATTGAATAGTTATGAATAACTTTGTAGAATAAAATAATGGATTCATAATACATAGAACAAGATTATGTATGCCAGGAGTGACTTTACTATTAAAACTGCCTGCTATTACATTGCTCGTACTCAATTCGACAAGAGTACTGATGGGCTCTTCATAAGATCAGTTAAGTACCTACTCCGTATTATTTGTATAGTTACTAATTGCGTAGTTACTTCTGAAGCCGCTAATTTACAATAAATCTTGCCATTTATATATAGGCAGCAAAAAAGATGAAAATACAAACATTTTCTATCGTAAATAAACAAGCCGTTATAAAATGAACAATATAAATTAAACACTCTTATAAAGTGCGAAATAAATGATTATATAATTAGTATTATATAAAGTACATAGGTTCAAAAAATTTGTTAGTCTTGCTAGAACACACTTGTATAAACATTAATAATTGGGTTTCCACTGCAAAACTAAACATGTACAATGACATAGCTGTCCCAGATAGTTATTAGTATGCCCTAGAAACTGATTGGAAACAAGCCTACTGTTTTCAAAATAGACCATATTTATGTAAGTTTTATCTTAATTGTGTAAGGAACGGTACTTCTGTGCCATGGTTACAGAAAAACAGATTATGTTTCTAGCACCTACATAATTATAGTTTTTCTATTAATCTGCCTGCTTTTTCCCATCTATGTTGGCGTCGGCTTCCAGTCTTACTGGATTCATCTGAATTCCAGTATTTTACATGGAGCAACTACCTATCTGACCTCCACTACCCAGTTACTGGGAAACACGAAACCCCTTGGTAAGACTGTATTATTAATTGGGCTTCTGACTAACCGTAACGACTGTCAAAGGTCTACGGATGGCAGTCGGGATCAGCGGCTTCCATGGCACGGAAGGGGTCTTGATATGTAATGGATGGTCACCCGTACACGAACTGACCGCGGCAAACGTAGCTTAAGCCTTGATCGACCCGTGCGGGTGTTATTATTTAGCCACCTATTCTATGACTTTTCCAATGCACCCCCGCAGCGGTAGGCCCCCGCCAAGACGAGCCAAGCGAAGCGCAAGGGCACTACCTACTTTTTCTCGAAGTGTTTCGTCGTTTTTTTGAACCTTGATAGAGTTGGTTTCCGATTCACAAGATAGTTCATATTCTCCGGATATGATGTCAATAATAGACTAATTAAACATACACAGTCTCAATTGAATAGCTCTAATACTTTAGATTTTATTGATATCTAAAATACACCGATTTCGTCACTGACACACTCACTGATACACTGACACACTGATGATCATCAAAATGTTTGGCTACTTCCTGAAGTGCTAGAAAGCCGAAATTTGGTATGTAATCTAAGTTTAGTATACAAAAAAACACTACCGTGCCCACAATTTTTTACTGATATGTAGAATTTGTGAAGTTAGGGTCGGTAGAGGTAGGCCGTGTAGATTCAGAAGCTTGGCTCTACATGAGATCTGATATCTTTTTCACAGGGCAAACCTTATGTGGTCGTCTTGGCAACATTTTACATGAAATGTTTTTGGTGGGATTTTCTTTAAAAGTAATGTTTCAATGCAAATAATACACTTTGCAGAATAATGACTGTCGTTTTATAAGTAAAGTAAATACAATTCCAATTTGAATCCGCAAAAGATAATTTCGTGAAGGATGAACCAAGCTTTTGATTCACTAAATCACCACATTGTCCTGCTTAATAAATTATGATAAGTTTATAGTTATGGGAAAAGAAGCTACAGTGTAGGTACCGAATACCATCGTAATTAAAAAGAAACAAAACGAAATAAGACATTATTTGGGTCAGTTTGTTGAGCAGTTTTGAATGGCGTGCCACAGGGAAGGTTGCTGAGTCCTATTGGAATGTTTGTTTTTTAAATAATCAGAATTATTTAAAATAAGAGTATTTTAAATATGAATATATAAATAACAAACATTCCAATAGGACTACCATTATATATATAGCTAGAAGGTAGATACCTTCTAGCCAAAAAGGCTTCTAGCTTTTCTAGCTTCTCTTCAAAAAGGCTTTTTGTTCTTTTTCCATGACAAAAAGTGTAAATATTTAATGCTATTTTCTTACAATATTATTTTTGAATTTACCGATGTTACATACTTATTAAAATGTAGAAATTATTGGCTACTATTATAACTCGCAAACGCTACTGTTGTACATGAGGTCTTGGGTTCTAATCCTAGGTCGGGCAAAGTGTTATTGGGTTTTTCTATCAGGAATTTCTCAGTAGCAGCCCGGACACAGAATTGTGGCCCGTTGATGGCAATAGCCTGGCAGCCCTATACAAAGGACTAATTTCATAAATGAACTGTTTGTTTTCTATTAATTAAATTATTTTTTATTCGAAAACATACATCGGTTCGTTACTAAACTTCAAATATATCCAACGACCCTGGTTACTTATCATCACTTTTGGTGACCGTATACCTCTGCCTAACCCTTTGGGGAAACCAGGCGTAGTGTTATGTAGCTACTATTATTATTTGGTAACTACCTGCGTAGTAAATTTCTTCTTTACGCTTTGCAGCAATGAAATTGCAATCACTTTAAACAATTGAGATGTAACCAAGGAATATAGATCTGCGATGTCGGTAAGACGACGCCACAAATGTGTAATTCAATGAAAAATATACATGCAGAGCCCACATCCCTATTGTACGCATACTAAGAACATAACAATACTTTCAATCTGCTTCCTTATAATCGCCAGATAAGGCGGATCTCACACTACAACGCGCCACGGGACGGGGTGCACGTAACGCGCCCCCGTGCTTGATTTTTTACCTACAAATTCAATAAAAATGCACTTCCGTCCGGGGAATTTGGCTCCGTTTCGCGCATCCCGTCGCGTGGCGCGTTGTAGTGTGTGATCCGCCTAACGGGTTCCAATAATTAAAGTGATGGTTTATCTTATTCTTATCAGTCGAGCAGTCGTAGGTAGTATCTATATGAGAATGCCTTTCGCCACGGGCTTTGTAACACAGGTTTACACTTAATTTATGGTGATGAACCAGTAAATTAGTGCACTCTCCTAAACGAGCAGTAGTTCATTAACAGGTAACGGAGTTATTTTTAAATAACATAACACCTTGAGCGCCTTAATAACAAAAGCAATAAGTTATCAGATGGTTGGCTATTGGATGTCTGTAGGGGATCATTAACGTATTAAATTGTGATCGTTATCGTGCTAACATCTTTATGGAAAGGTCTGCGCTTGCGATGTTAACAAAATCGGAACTAAGGGCCGCTTGTACAGATTGCGAAAATATGACAATAAATGAAACTGCGTATGTAATCAGTTAATAACGTTCCCAGTCTGCATAAAAAATTCAATCAAATATATCCAATAGTTTAGTCGCTATAGCTAGTCAAAGATTTGCAAAACCCATAGTCGACCCGTCACTATTTAGATTGTTTGAAAAAATCATATTTTCAATTTCGATGTTAGGATTTACTCGTATTTGAGTTTCAAAATAATCCTATGCATTAATATTGTCAGTGTTTTCATTTATTGTCGTGTTGTCATCTCCACATTGTATACCAGTTTTTTTTTTATAATACAACAATATTTTTGTTATATGTTCTGGTATAAAAGTTCACCAGAACTTATCTGGGGTTGTGAGTGTCAAAATGTAGATATAGTGAATATTATACAGTGTGAATTTTTAAGACGTTCTTAGGAAACTAGTCTCCTAAAAAAGGTTTTCCTGCAACGGTTTTAAAGTAACTGCCCTTACTGCCCTGTCTCAAAATACACCCTGGCTTTAGTAGCTGGTAAGAAATTTTGGGAGTAGAGTAGAGTAGCGGCGTAGTGTATCGCTAAGTTTGCGAAGAAATCGGTTAAAAGTTTAATGGTCGATGCGTTGAAGAACTAAGTATACTGCAAAATTACCATAAGTAGGCACAACGTGAGCTTACTTTATTATTAATTAGTTAGATTAACGTTACTGGAAAATCAGGTTTCCCTTATTTCCTCTATTTATGAGAGATACCTATAACATCTTGATTAGAATTCAATTACGTCTTAGTTACTATTGTCATTAAATGCTCTGCGCATGTTTAACCCATTGGTGCCGATTCTCTTGTCACAAAGTTCTCTAAACTAGACTAAAAATCACAAAAATGTTGTTTATTCCTGTCAAACGACGATTTCCCTTTCTGAAATAGACTAAGGTGACACAACTTAACTATATTTTAGTTTGACAGCACTAAGTTAATAATTTTGTGGAAATAGCAATTTTGCTATTCTGAATTTGATGTTTTTCACCTAAAATTTTAGTTGACTAACTAAATCTGCCTATTTTTAATCGCGATTAAAAAGGTATGGAATTAAATTTGTTGTCATGAACTAAAATTCACCGCAACACTTCGACTTCAGGTGCAAAAACAGTACTGTATCTTTTTTATTTTGCCTAGAATTATCTCGAAAATGGTGTGTCCTATCGCAAAAATAATGAAAATTTCGACCCCCTTTATGCTGCCCTTAAACCCTCTAAAACTCTACTCTCATGTAGGTAATAATTTTTCATATTTTACATACAAAATGGGAAAATTTTCTTAAAAAAAACATGTCGAGGCTGCCCAGAAGCACACCTCCGGCTCAAAAAAAAAAATCACGGGGTAGGTAAAACAAGTACCACGTGGAGTCGCGATTGTCAAATTAAATTTTTGTTGCGTCAAAATTATTTAAAAAAAAAGATATTATTAAGAACAGCTTTAAGATTCTCATAGCCAAAAAAATTAGGAATTTTAGTGATCGTTTAGTTCGATGTATAAGAGAATCGGCACCATTGTCCCACTACCGGCGATTAACGAGAAGCGAGTAGAGCTTCAGCTATAAACGAGTTGACGTATATAAAAAAAAATGTAACACGTTTTGTACACTATATAACTTTCATTAAATACTAAAAATAAGAAAATTTCGCTTCTAACTTATGACAACAAAAACGTTTTTACAAAAAAAAAAACACTACAAAGTGAAAAATAACTTTAATTTCGGAAGTCGGTGTCTTTGGATCTGTATTTTAGTTTTTTGCTACCGACTTCCGAAATTAAAGTTATTTTTCACTTTGTAGTGTTTTTTTTTGGAAGTCGGTTGTTTTTTTTGTAAATAATTTTTATTTTTCACTTTTTAGTGGGTTTCATAATAATTTATCCAAGTTACAATAGCCTAATGTCAACTGCTCATCACCTTTTACAATATATTTTCCCGATGCAAGGAATTGAGGAGTTTATTGTTGAGGAGTTCTCTTGGTAAAAATCAGAAGAACTGGAGCTGATGGTGAAGCCCCCATCAGCTCCATTTCACCATATGCATTGTGACAAGCATAAATTGCTTAGCAACCAACGAAAGAGCATTGCTAGAGATGACGCGATTACGCAACTTAAATTCAGTCTCAAATTGACGCATCAGCATGAATAGTAGGTAGTGGTTGTCCTATGTAAAACTTCAATCTTAATTAGGTATTATTTTTGTACGAACTGAATATTATGGCATATTGAAACGTATGAAGTAAGCCCAACAAAAGGTAAAAAAAAAACTGCTGTTTCCTGTTTCATCAAAATGTGTGGTTTTTTTTTTATAACCGACGTAAAATTTCAACGTAGGGGTTTCAAAATCATATACCTACTTAATCCATGGTTACAGATGCGACTGTGTCTGTCTGTTTGTTACTTTTTCACGCCTTAACTGCTGCGGATTTCGATGAAATTTAGCACACAGGTAGACGAGTTATTCCTCGTACTTTCTTCGTACAGACACTTTTGAAAAAATCTAACTTCTGTTCCTTATAGATTCACTTTCGTTTAGTATACAGCAAAACAGAAAAGAGTTCATGTAAATTTAGTGACGTAAAATAAAAAAATAAAAACAATACATCAACAATATATCATTGTGCTATACTATGACCTGTTTTAGGACATAGGCTACTTTTATCCCGGTAGTCAATTTCCGTCGGATAATTTCCACCCTCAACGCGGGCGAAGTCGCGGCGGGCAAAAGCTGATTGATAAAGCAATATTTAATTAAGACAACAATTTCATTTACTCTCGGATTTAGGAGAATTGCTTTATTTGACTAAATGTGTCCACTTTCTTGCTCGTGACTCAGGTGTGAAGGTGTTTTTCCACGTCAACACTTGACATTTAACCCTGGTCTGCAAATTCGAGGACACGGTGACACTAGGCAAATATCGGCCATATTGAGTTGACTTTGTTTTGGGGATGATATTATTATCGTATTTATTTATGTACGAGTACCTATAAATATACCTCTTTCGCACAATGAAAACAGCTTTCATAAAAAAGAAGTTCTCGAAGACTTTTTAGATTACTTACCTACTTGAAAATATTCCATTTGGCCGCTACTTAAAAAAAGTGATTCTATAGTATTCGTTTTTTTAGGTCTGATTCAAATTCATTGTTAGGGCTTCCGGATACGAGGTCAGTCTGCGAGTCAGCTCAGCAGCAGCTCGTGCCGCTGACTGACGTGTACACGAAGCCAGTCAGTAGGTACTGAACTGCCTTCAAACGTATTTCTATGTGCAGTGGACACTGACTGAATTGTCAACCGGACTGACTCGCAAACTGGTCTCGTGTCCAGAGCCCATTTGGGCAAACATCTCCTCTTCCCTTTATTCTCTAATGCAATCTAGTAATCTTCTTTAGTTAGGAGTTGAACTTGTCCTGTCTTCTCGCTGGCCCTGCTACGATAATATTACTAGGCTATAATGTAATGCTCACCCAAAAAAATTTTTAGACCCTAAGGCACCATCTCCACGGGCGAGAGAAACGTGGCGATAGTCTCGTCGTGCCATCAATTTCTCACCGCGATGATATCGCCGTGTGGAGATTGTTTCATACAGTTTCTATTGAATTTGATGCCACGGGCGACGCTCTCGCCCGTGTAGATGGCGCCTACGACTAAGTACTAAGTAAAATATGTTAACTTCGAATAAAATAAACCCACTCTATACCGGGGTGCATAGACAACAACGTCTAAAATAATTATACACTCATCAGAATACGTGTACGTACGTATGTGTTGTATTTATATTCTTTTTGCTTATCAAAATGGATAAATGCTCACCAAAAAGAAGTTTGCTTCAAAATGCAAGGCTGGGATAGGATGCAAGAGCGAGCGAAGCCAGCTCGGGACTTGGGGCATCCCGACTCGGACAGGTTAGGTTAGAAGGGGATGGCGGGGTCTTTCA
This sequence comes from Griposia aprilina, assembly GCA_916610205.1. NCBI lineage: Eukaryota > Metazoa > Arthropoda > Insecta > Lepidoptera > Noctuidae > Griposia > Griposia aprilina. The sequence goes on along the minus strand of OU744304.1, from coordinate 12,448,759 downwards.
GACACCGCCATCCCCTTTATTGTTTTTTTTTTTAAACCACCCATAAGTAGGAGCCCTGCCGGGCGGGGCTCCGTCGACTACACCTTATAAATAAAAAAGGAAAATAGGTTAATTTCTACAATACTTTATGAAACACAATTTGGTGAGTATTTACGAATTTTTTGGTAGTAAAATATATACTTTTCTGGTAGGCGTTTAAGCCATATTACTATCGTAGATCTTTGGCCAAACAGGCTCTGGACACGATGGAGCCAGTTTGCGAATCAATTCGGTTGTCAGTTTATTGTTGTCTGGTACTTTGATCCTTCACTACCCTTTCCGTTGTTTTTCAGTTTAGTGACTTGGGTAGGTCCTACTATCAGGCTTTAATATTTATCAATTACTAAAACAGGTTTCTGAGACCGTGAGACGTCACAAGCAATAAGTCACAGACAGACTCAATAAACAAAGTCTCCAAATTATGGACTTAAAGCAAATAATATAACATAAATCACAATGACACAATAACTTCGTTAGCCATCGATGGAGACATGTGTTTCTGAGTAAATAATATGATTTGTTAATACCTGGTACCAAATTTTTTTGTGAACACGCTCGACCGGTGAACTAGGTACTATCACCATACCAGTTGCTGCTGCCATGCAGCGTTCCTGTGTTTCCACCACACACCAGCGCTATTTCTAGTAGCCTACAGCAGATGACTCTCTTTTAAACTCTTTTTATGCGTAATTCTTTCTGAAAGTAACAACAGGTAAGTAGGTACCTTCATAATTCTCGAAATTCCGGAACATAATAAAGACAAAAAAAGAACAACAGACTTCCAAAAAAACGCCAAGTAAAAATTGCTTTAATTTCGGAAGTCTGTGTCTTTGGTTTCGTATTTTTAGATTTTGCCACCAACTTCCCAAATTGAAGTAATTTTTCACTTTGGAAGTTGGCTGTCTTATTTTTGCTTGAGTAGGTATATACCGGAATTTCGAGGATTAGGTACCTACTTACCTGTTGAATCTTCAGAAAGAATTAAGTTTAAAAGAGAGAGCCATCTGCTACAGGCTACTAGAAACAGCGCCGGTGTGTGGTGGAAACATAGCAACGCTTTTTATTTTTCACTTTTTAGTTGTTACCACAATTAAAATATTAGTAATAAAATCTTCCTTGAAAAATATGCATTTAAATAAGGAAAACCTCATCCAAATCGGATTAGTAGTTTTTGGGGAAATCGTGAATATACAAACATACACACATACGGGTCCAAAACAGAACCTCCTTTTTTGAAGTCGGTTAAAAAGAAACTTAATTATGTAAAAGTTAGGTACCTACCTAACTCCTTACTAACTATTTTGCTTGGTCGAATTGGGTATGAATTGAAAAACACTAGCCAGCGTCCGCGACTGAGAACCTTGATGACATTGCAAAAGCGGTCGCAGCTGGTAGGGTTTTCAATCCCGCAGCCTATCTTCAATCTCGGTATTTGCGGTATCACGCATACAGAAATTAATAATAATTATATAAGGTAAATAAAACAATTAAATAATCAACATCACTTTAATTTAAGTTTTACTATTAGCAAGAAATCAATCAAGTTGCATAGCTTGATATGTAGCCGTGTGTGCAATGGAAACAAACACCAAAAACTTCTTCAAATGAATCTTGACAAAACTAATTACTTAGGACTTTAATTGGTCAGCATTCAGGTGAAATATTTGTGAAGAAAACATAACCATATCCAGTGTGTCGTCTACCAAACTAATCCGTATTTTAGAAGCAATATAGCCAGCAGAAAAAGCTCTGTCGGTTTCTACAATGGCCAGCGGTTTAAAGCTTCATATTATATATGTAGATGTTAGATATTTACCCATTGACCTCCCAGCTTCACAGATATTTCTTTTTTTTATGATGAAAGTACTTAATAGCTTGAGATCGTGACGAGCAAATTACATTAGATACTGACGATATAGCCAACTCCAACTCCTGTTGCAACGTAAGATCGAATGTCGAAATCTGGCGAAAACAGATCGTGAACGGTCGTGTATACATGCTTCTTACCGGTCTCGAAAACCCCACGGGATTCCGCGCAACACGTGGGACTGGAAAATGACGCGAGATCCCGGAATACCGGTATTGCAGGATTGGAAGCCCTAGTCACAGGCTAGACAAGTCTGACGACAGTTTTTGTGTGTTACTAGAAATACGTCAACACTCATAACATACCTAAGTACCTACATCTTTTATATATTCCTTTTCCCAACTATAGCTTGCCTGCCTGAAGGCAGGCGGACAGGGCTGAATAGCAATTGCTACAGGCCCGCGCTTTGGGAGGGGGGGGAGGGGGGGGGGGCGTGCTCATATCATGATACCTATAGGCTATAGCACCCGTAGGAAAGAACAAGAAAGCTGACATCTTTTTAACCGACTTCACAAAAAGGAGGAGGTTCTCAATTCGTCTGTATGTTTTTTTTTTTTTATGTATATTAGCTCATAACTTTTTTCTGGGTGAACCGATTTGGATGATTCTTTTTTTATTTGATAGGTGGTGCTTCACATGTGGTCCCATTTATTTAAATTTGATCAAGGTCTGACCAGTAGTTTTTGAGTTATCTTTAATAATGCATATTTTTTCCACTTAGTTTATATGGATGATGTGTTAATAATTTCCTGTCACTGTTATTTACACACCAAGTAGTGGTATACGAATTTATGTGGGGTAGGTACCGCAGCTAAAAAGTGAAAAATAAAAACTTTTTTACAAAAAAACAACCGACTTCCAAAAAAACACTAAAAGACGTGAAAAATAACTTTAATTTCGGAAGTCGGTGGCTGAAAACGAAAATACAAAACCAAAGACACCGAATTCCGAAATTAAAGTTATTTTTCACGTCTTTTAGTGTTTTTTTGGAAGTCGGTTGTTTTTTTTTAGCATCACGCCTCAGATATGTCAGCTTTCTTTCGAGCTCGCTTCGCTTACTCCAACATTATATTTTCTATTATTTCTTCAGCTTTTCTGTATAAGTCTACAAAGCAACTCCTATTTCTATTGACGAAAGAAATCTAATTTCTCCGTGGTAGGGTGCTCAAAATGTTTGAGCTCGTGTCGCTCGCTATTGCATCTTAGTTACTCTTTATTCTTAATATTTCTTGCATACGTCGACAAAGTAACTCCTAGTACTGTATGAATTAGTCAAATGAAACCTAACGTATCCGAGGTGCTAACATTTTCAGACTCGCTCTTGCTTCCAAAGTTCTCTTTGAAAGATCACCGTTCAATCTGCCGGCACCAGCTATGCGAAAAATCAATAATATTGGTTTTTACAAAAGAACCGGTACTTTACCTACTTTACCTTTAGTAACTTACCTACTTAGGTAAGTTGGTTCAAGTAGGTAACTTGATTGTTAAGATTTATGACAACCGTTGACCGTTGAAGTAAATATGGTGACATACATAGCATGCAGAATAATTTCTAATGTTTATCACAAAATATAATTCCAGTTGTACCTAATTTATAATATTTTCTGTACTGCTTAGTGGATTTTATTTGCTAAATTTCCAAAATGGCTTCAGGATTGTGCGGGGAGCGCTAAAATGTCAAGTGCAACCATCCATGGACTAACCGCGGTAAGTGTAACTTAACCTGATCGATCGACCCGTGCGGTTGCTATTACTTAGTCACTCCACAATAGGGTCAAAAAGTCATTATTACCTTTTTGTGGTAGGTAACTAGGTACCTATGGGAGTCATCGGAGTGGTCGTCCGGAACACTGGCTGATGTTAATTATCCTAGGGACCAAAATGGGATAGCTATGAATACAAACTGTCTGTTTCACCTTGATCCAAAGTTCCGTGGATACTTTTATCGAAAAAGTTTAGCTAGGCATGAAGTATAGTGGAACAAATTATTTTAAAATACATTGTAATAAGTCTCTGCTATGAAGTTCCAGCTAAGATGTGTCCTAAACATCAACAGATTGCTAACCTAATTCTCAGTTCAAAACAAAACAATAATCACAGATACCACTACTTGTTTGTGATATGGCAAATGAATCGCAATCAAGATTGGTCGAGACAGCCCGGCGACGCCGACGCCGACGTATCAAATTAATCAACGAGCCAATGTATCGACCCTGCACAATTGATCCGGGACAATTAATGAACCTGTTTTCTTTGAGGTACTTACGCTACACGTTCCAAGTTTACTTATAGTCAATAACAGGACAGATTTTGTAAAATCCTCTTTATAGACAAAGATATAGAGACATAGGATATGGTACAAAAAATATATGGTGATCTCTCTCTGAGGACCATGATCTGACACAACCATATAGTATTTTATGGCAATATTATTGAAAGAAACCCAAGCTTAGAATTTTCTTAAAGGTAGGTACACCGACAGAATACCGCCATTTTTGTTTAACGTCATGTTTCTTGGGCAACAAATTCCAATTTATTTATTTACACACACACACACACACTATTGTCCTTATTTTATCCAAAGTGGCCCTTACTTTTTCGTAATACAAAAAGCTTTGCGTATCGCTAGCTTGCAAGCAAAGTTTGTAGCTATGATGACTGTTCAGGGTAGGTACGTCGAATGAATAAGGCATCTTCAATCGTTGAGGCTCTTAAGTGGAACTAAAACGAATCATCACCATTCTCTTGCTTTTAAAATTTATTTGGGGTCGTTGTAACATGTGCAAAATCTCTGTTCCCTTTCATCTAGGGCATTCTAGGGTGTCCAGAAACTTGGCTCATGTCCAACACACCTTCCGCTTCCGTAACCCTGACTCGTCTAACAGGGTCAGGCATCTCGTTAGCATGATGTACTGGCACCGCGTCAACTGCACGTGTAGCCCCATTGACGGGTCAAACGTGGTACCTACTACCAGCTTATTGATTATTGATTAGTAGTTAAATTGTTTTGTTTGTAATCTGTACAATTGTGTTTAGTATGTATGGAAAATGATGTTTTATGAACGGAGGTAATCAGAGTGTTTTTTGCTTTTCGTCTTGAAGAGGCATACCAAATGTTTAAAATACTTTATTGACCTAATTGATAAACTTTTCGAGCTGTTAGTCAGCGGGGTAATTGCTTAACACACTAACAGTAGGAATGGCTTTCATTTTGACAGTTCAACAACATTCATTGCGTTATTTTCGTAGTTGAGCTGACAAATTTTTCGAGCTTATGCAGCAATGGATTAGCAATAAGCTTCTAAATGATTCAGATTGTTATATATAGTGTGTTATGCAACTAGGGTGCAGTTTAAGGATTTTTTTCCATTGTATAAACAAAATGAATTAATTATTAGGTATTTATTAACTTTTGCATAGTAGAGAACAGGATATACTTACATAATATCACGCCTGTCATCCCCAAAGGGTTAGGCAGAGGTGTCCTACCTGTAGTACACCCACATTTCGCCAGTTATGTTTAAGTCCCATGTAGGTATTAGTAGGCGAGCCTATCGCCATCAACCGGGCACAAATCCAGACTCCAGGCTGCTATTGAGAAATTCTAGATGGAAATACCCAGTAACACTTTGTCCGACCCGGGAATCGGCCCCAGGACCTCATGCTCAGCAAAAACGCTTGCGACCACTAGACCAACAACAACAAGGCAGTCAAAATGAATTACTTAACTATCATTGACCGAGCAAGCCCGAAGCGTCTCCGTTTCAGCTTGGGCAAAAATGCTTTCTTAAGTCCGGATGTTCGGCTCTTCTCCTCTATAGGTCGCATTTCTAAACCGATTCTAGTGAAATTTTGTGAGCTGGTTCGATAACACTGGTCAACAAAATTTTAACTTTGTCATGCCTAATGGACTTTTTTGATATTTTTTACTTTAATTGGTGATTGTAAGAAATGATAAACAGTTAAAAAAAATTGCTAGACAAGGATTTTATTCTATTGAGTAATTTAAAATATTAAGAAAAAACACAGATCTCGTAAATAAAAGTTTTTTATTTTTATAAATGACTTAATAAATCTAAGATTTTCTTGAATATTTAGCTTCTGGTTGGTCCCTTTTAATTGTCCAGCGGCTCCATTTGCCCTGGTACCGCTTTTCCATATTAGAAATGTCCTGATGGAACCTCTCACCGTGCTCGTCGCTGACAGCCCCTAAATTGTCAGGAAAAAAATCCAGGTGCGAGTCTAAAAAATGGATCTTAAGTGACATGTTGCAACCCAATACTTGATATGACAATAATAGCTCGCTAACCAACTCTCTGTAGCTGTCACTCTTGTGGTTACCAAAAAAAATTGCAACAACATTTTTAAAAGCCTTCCATGCAGATTTTTCTAAATCGCTTTATTTTTAACCGACTTCACAAAAAGGAGGAGGTTCTCAATTCGTCTGTATGTTTTTTTTTTTTTTTTTTTTTTTTTTTTTTTTTTTATGTGTGTTAGCTCATAACTTTTTTCTGGGTGAACCGATTTGGATGATTCTTTTTTTATTTGATAGGTGGTGCTTCACATGTGGTCCCATTTAAATTTAATCAAGGTCTGACCAGTAGTTTTTGAGTTATCCTTAATACTGCAGATTTTTTCCACTTAGTTTATATGGATGATGTGTTAATAATTTCCTGTCACTGTTATTTACACACCAAGTAGTGGTATACGAATTTGTGTGGGGTAGGTACCGCAACTAAAAAGTGAAAAATAAAAACTTTTTTACAAAAAAACAACCGACTTCCAAAAAAAACACTAAAAGACGTGAAAAATAACTTTAATTTCGGAAGTCGGTGGCCAAACACGAAAATACAAAACCAAAGGCACCGACTTCCGAAATTAAAGTTATTTTTCACGTCTTTTAGTGTTTTTTTTGGAAGTCGGTTGTTTTTTTGTAAAAAAGTTTTTATTCTTCATATCTTGAATCTTTTATTAACTCCCTAATTTGAGGACCAACAAAAATACCCTCTTTTATCTTTGCATCACTTATTTTAGGGAATTTTTCTTTTAGATACAAAAATCCACTCCTATTGCGATCCATTGCCTTCACAATTTTTTTTATTAATCCTAATTTGATATGCAATGGTGGTAGAAGCTCATTATTTGGCTGCACAACGGGTAAATACTTTACGTTTTTTTGCCCAGGAACTAGCGATGCACGCGTAGGCCATGTTTTTTTTTATATAGTGATTAGTTCTGTCTCGCCTATCCCATTCACATAAAAATCAGCAAAACTTTGTATAACCTAGCTGAAGTCCAAGTAATAGTGCAACAACTTTAAGATCACCGCTGATTTTGAAGGAATATGTACTGTAATTTATTTTTTCAAGTAAAAGTTCATATTTTCATAGGTTTCTTTCATATTTGCAGCATGGGCCAGAGGTACAGACGGAAGCATATTTCCATTATGCAATAAAACTGCTTTTAGACTTGCTTTCGAAGAATCAATGAATAAACGCCACTGAGAGATCAAAATCTATGTCCAACATTTTCATAATCTCATTTATGTTATTGCAAAACACCAAATCTCCATCCTGAGAAACATAGGTTCTGAAGTGTTGATCACGGTTTCGAAAATAGCTAACTTTTGTATTATGATGTAGCAAATTACATTCTTTTAGACGAGATCCTAATAGTTCTGACATCATTTTTGACAAATTTAAATCCCGAACCAAATCATTTAGGTCTCCTTGAGTTATTAAATGTGGCTCGTTTACAATTCCTTCAAACTCAAAGTCATCGTCCTCGTCAACACATTGACCTGAAGTGGACGGTTGTGAATTGTCGTTCTCACCAGACGTAGTTGCAACTGCCATTAGTACTGGCAATTTTTTACAATGAGAGACTGGTCTTATAGCCGAAGATAAGTTAGGGTAAATAACTGTGTTTTTTTTCTTGGAATTTATACCTTTTATGTCAGTGAGACAAAAATAGCAATCTGAAACGTGATCTCGCTGTTCAGTCCATATCATGGGTACAGCAAACGGCATAGGTCGTGCACCTTTCTGCGAGTCAGTTAAATTTTTCACACACGTTATGCAACAGACATGAGGGGCCCAGGATTTGTCTTGATGGGCGACAGAAAAACCAAAAAATTGGTGATAACACTCCAACACAAGATTCGTAAAATTTCGTCGTTGTTTTTTTGAATGTAAGTTCTCCACAGACATAACAAAAAGAGTTAGGATCATTAATACACTTCCTCGACATGTTCACATGGTTAATAAATCACAAAAAAAGTGTTCAAATTCAACGACAAATATTTTTATAACGATTTACTTGTAAGCGTTTCTGTTAATTTACTGCCGTAGTACTAGTTATGAGTATTACCGTATCACAACAAATATGAGGCTAATTGACCTTTGACAACTGTGATTTAATAATGAGGGTAGATTGATAAAACAAAATTAGCTATCAAAGTTCTCGTGGCAAAACCAGTGTGACCAGTGTAATTATATGTTTTTTTTTTCGATACTAATTTTAAAAATGGCGCAGATATGGGGTTGAAAACGCAAAAAAACATATTTCAGCCATTTCACGCACTTTGCGCGCTTCTTTAACACGCTTCTATTAGGTCGACCTGTATGTAACTAACTATGTAATGGAATCTAAGGTAACTAGTTTAACCATCTTCCAAGGGTCGTAGCGTAATGAAAATTGGCAGCTGTATGTAGTTCTGATGACAATACAATAATATAGTACTGTCGAACTGATCTGATGATGGAGCCGGAAGATATGAACTGGAACTTCATGATGGAAAATCGTATTATAGCAGTTTTGGATTTCTTAGAAAAGTCTTGTAATGAACTTTGACCACGATTAGGTTTCAAGGTCTGATGATGAAGCCGGAAGATAGGCACTGGCATTCCATGATGGAATATCGTATCATAGTCGTGTTTGCACTTGTGAGAAAGGCCACGTAATGGACTTTGAACACAATCAGGTTTCAAGCTCATAATAAACCTCCAGATTGAAGAGCTAGATTGTTCTAAGCTGACAGATAAAACACCATGCAATACAGACGCACTGGCGGAGATGGAGAGGATGCGGGCTCATTCGCCTACTTTAAATAAATGTATAAATGTTAAAAATATTTCGTTATCAAAGACCTAAAAGCATAAAATAAATTAATAGTTTATAAAACACTAGAAAAACACGCTTTTATAAATGCACGTAAAAACAAAAAATAAATTATTGTTCGTTCAAGTTGTCTCTATTTCTGGGCTGAAGTGTAAACTATGTGCTTTTATTTATAATATTTGATTGTAAAAGCGTGGGGTGCTGGAACAGGAAAGAGTTTTTGTATAACTTGCTGAGAAATCAAGTTAAGCGATGTTACGGGAAGCAGGTTACACAGATTGGCGCTCTAACTGGAGTTGCAGCACGACTAGTAGGTGGCTCTACATTAAACAGTCTGTTCAAAGAACCAGTTACCAGTACTTTCCTGTTCCAGCGCCCCACGCTTTTACAATCAAATATTATAATTAAAAGCACATAGTTTACACTTCAGCCCAGAAATAGAGACAACTTGAACGATCCATAATTTATTTTTTGTTTTTACGTGCATTTATAAAAGCGTGTTTTTCTAGTGTTTTTTAAACTATTAAGTTATTTTTGTTTTAAGGATTTTGTTGAGCGATGAACATGTATTCAGTTTTAAGCTATTCAAAGAGACTCGCGAGGTCTACAGCTCAGAGAGCCACTAGTTTTAGTAGGTTCCGGAATTTAGAGAATTAGTTAGTATTGTAGCGGTATCAACATCGCCACAAGACTACTACACGTCATACTGACGTCACGCAAATCCTGCATCGCGCAATCAGAGTTTACCGCGCGACTAGCATATATACAACGTCCCGACATCAACCGTCGGGCAGTTGCCCACCAGACACAACACCCATCTGGTCGGAGGATCCTCCCTTTTCTATAGAGTATGAGTGAACTTTACACCCTGTTCCTCATACCTCTATAGTATACCTACCTTTTTTTGTTTTCGGGGTAAACCTTCAAAAGGCACCCGACCTCTGGGGCCGGAGGTCGGGGAGTGTGGGATTTTTACCTCAATAAAACCACCCCGGTGATCACCATCAGCACATAGGGGGGGGACCCAGTTCCTCTTAAAATACCAATTCCGGAACCCCCCCGTGCAACGCCTGTAAGCCACATCCCTGGGGAGACTGTAAAGGGGCGTCCCCTGAGCCTCACTATGTACGGCAGCACGTGACTACTATGCCACCGTCTTCCCTAGGGGTCACTCGGTGGGCGGACAGAGTCCCCACTCTGTGTGTGTGTTAGTACCTATACCTAGCTACTAACCTGTTGAATCTTCAGAAACAATTAAGTTTTAAAAAGAGTTTAAGAGAGTCATCTGCTATAGGCTTCTAGAAATAGCGCTGGTGTGTGGTGGAAACACAGCAACGCTGCATGGCAGCAGCAACTAGTATGGTGATAGTAGGTTCCAAAAAAATTAGCTAGTAGAAAAAATAATACTTATAGTCAAATTAAATTCGTGAAGCAGGTACTAAGTAGTCAGAAATTCAGAATATCTAATATGAATTAGGTATGTCGAAGACTGGTTTATTTTACTTGAATACCTAATAGGTCAACAATACATAATTGGTAAAGTTCATTAACACACGTAGGTATTAGCTTTTGCATTAATTCTGATGTATTTTTAAGACTAGGTAGGTATTGGTGCCGATTCTCTTGTACACCGAACTAAACTAACTAAACTATCACTAAAATTCCTTACTTTTGGCTATGAGAATCTTAGAGCTATTCTGCAATAAAATATCTCTAAATTTAAAAATCATTTTGACGCAACTAAAATTTAATTTGACAATCGCGACTCCACATGGTACCTACTTGTTTGCCCTACCACGTGATTTTTTTTTAGAGCCGGAGGCTAGCATGTGTGGCAGCCTCGGCGTGTTTTTTATGGAATATTTCACTTTTTGTACGGAAAATATTTAAAACAAAAATACCTTCGTGTAGAGTTATATGGGTTTAAGGGTTTTATAAAGGGGGTCGAAATTTTCATTATTTTTGCGATAGGACACACCGTTTTCGAGATATTAGCAAAATTAAAAAAAAAATACAGTACTGTTTTTGCCCCTGAAGTCGAGGTGTTGTGGTGAATCTTAGTTCATGACAACTAATTTTATTCCACACCATTTTAATCGCGATTAAAAATAGCCAGATTTAGGTAAGACAACCAAAATTTTAGGTTAAAACCGTCAAATTCAGAATAGCAAAATTGCCATTTTCACTAAACTAATTATTCAGTACCATCTTGGTGCTGTCAAACTAAAATATAGTTAAGTTGTGTCACTTTAGTCTATTTCAGAATGAGAAATCGTCTTTTGACAGGACTAAACAAAATTTTAGTGATTTTTAGTCTAATTTAGGGAATTTTGTGACAAGAGAATCGGCACCATTGTCTGAAATCATCACGAGTAGGTAACTACGCGAGCAAGCATTATGGATGATAATCAAAGCTTGGTTCTGTCCTGAATAAGAAGAAATCTTCATCCTGAAGTAGGAACAAAGAGAAATGCAATTGCTATAATTACCTAATGATAAATACTCGACTGCAACTAAATTTTTTATAAAACAAGCTCACTTTTCAACCAGTCTTATGCAGTTGGTTGCAGTTATTTTAATTCAATCTTAGATTTGATTCCACGAACATTAATTTGTTTTATTTGAGGTTTTTTGTGTGCATATTTATGTAATCTTCTCCTCAGGCCCTTTAAAAGAAATCTCTAAAATCCGCCATTTCGATTTATATTTTTTTTTTTTATAAAAAAAAAATGCTATCGACTATTTTTCACTTCTTTGATGTGGTTCTTGCTATGTAAACAACAGTGACAGGAAGTATTTTAATATCATCAACATACACCAAGTAGATTAAATATGTATTATTGAAGCTAAACCAAAAACTACCCAAGTAAAGTTAATAAAATTTATAATGGGACCACCACGCAAACTTCTCCTACCAAATTAAAAAAATATTTTCAAAATCAGTCCACATTATGGATGAAAATATCGATGAACATAGGTACTTAAAAATACATAAAGACGAACATAGAACCTCCTCCTTTTAAAATGAATGTATCTATCTATCCTATCTACCTATATATAAATAAAAATCAATTTCCAAAAATGTTTGTCCGCGCATCACTTCAATGCGACTGCACCTATTTGGCAATTTTTTTTTTGTTTTTAATTGTCAGGAGAAAATTTATATGAAAGATTTTTTTTTTTGGAAAATGACCGGGATGTTCGGAAATTTGGATTCTATTTTTGTATGAAATACACCCCGGGCGGCGCCGGGTACGAACAGCTTGTTATAAATAAATTAAAATCCATCCGGCCGTTATAATTTTCTTGGAGGGTATAAAGAATCCAACATACCTTCCTACAAAGATACATATATTTGCGTAAAAACATAACCCTGACTTTACTATCGCGCAGTCAGGTAACAAGTAAACATAAATCATTTCCCTGTTACAGTGGTCCTGCCAGTATTCTCCTACGGCACGGCGATCGGCTGGATCTCCCCCATGGGCCCCCGGCTCATGTCAGAGGAGACCCCGGCCTCGGCCCCCGTGCATCCAGACACCATATCCTGGATGGCGTCAGTTGTGTATCTCGTTGGGACTCCGACCGTGTTCTTCTTTGGGTACATCGTGGATAACTATGGCAGGAAGAGGGCTTTGATGCTGACTTCATTTTCTATGGCTGTAAGTGTTCCAATATTTCAGGAATTTTGTGAAGGGGCTCGTGGCTAACTAATAACAGCCGCACGGGTCGATCGATCAGGTTAAACTACGCTTGCCTCGGTTGATCCGTGGATGGGTGACCATCTTTACATACCGAGAACCCTCCGTGCCTCGGAAAGCATGTTAATCCGTTGGTCCCGGTTGTAATTCGTGGATCTTTGACAGTCGTTACTAAGTAACTAACTTTTTTTTACGTGTTTCTTTTACAAGTTAATGCGAGCGGCTGACGCATAATCCCCCCTCCACCATGCAGCTGACGATTTTTACCAAGCTTAGTATGATGTAAACTATTTATGAAAAAAGTTTCAGCCGGCGTACTATGACTTAATTAATTTTTTCAACACTCCGTAACCTTCCAATTCTACACCCACCGCGGGTGCGTCAGCTGACGCTTGGTTCGCTTATCAGTCATTCGAGATCTATTGAACAAGATGGCAATCGATCGGCGTAAAAACACTACCTAAAATGCAATGCAACCTCCCGGAATATTGGCTGTGATCGCAAGTTTTGGGTTCAATCCAAATTCATGGTCAGAATAAGCGGTAATAGGTTTTGTGTTTGAAACATGCTACTATGTTAAATAGAATGATTGTGACATGGATTTGACATGAACTTGCAACTGACCTTGACTTTGGACCTTAAGCTTGCCAGAACTCCTCTCGCAAACGCTTGAAGAGTCTTATACCAAAAAGTTACTTCTATCTTTTCAGGCATGCTGGGGCCTAAAGCTCTACTCAACAGAAACGTGGGCCCTCATAACAGCTCGAGGGATCGTAGGTCTCGGCGTGAGTGGCTCCTACGTGGTCACGCCCTTGTACATCAAGGAGATCAGCGAGGATTCCATCAGGGGAACTCTTGGAAGCCTGGTAGTACTGTCGCAGAATCTGGGCAATCTGTTTGCATACGTGATGGGAGAATATTTGAGCTATAACGCCATGCTGTGGGTGTGCCTGATCGTGCCTATCCTTCACCTGGTGTTGTTTACTACGATGCCGGAGACGCCTTCGTTTTTGTTGAAGTGTGGGAAAGTTGAGGTGAGGAATAGTTTTTTTTACACGTACATGTGTATAGATTGTTGTTTCGTGATACCATATTTATTTAACCATTTATGTAACTACACATATATAAACAGACAGGAAGAAAGGAATAGAAAAATACGTACAAAGGTGATGAATCTGTTCCAGGATACCTGCGATAGGACAGTATATAGGTATTAATTTACAGTATACAGGTACAGGTACAGTACAGGACAGTATATAGGTAAAATTATTAATTCTATTCTATTCTATTCTATTCTATTCTATTCTATTCTAAAGAGATGTAGACAACGTGTGTAAAAGTAGAAAGGAAAACAAAATACTTACATAAAATCGAAAACAATTTTCCAATTTAAATATAAACATACAATAAGAGAATATACTTATCTATTTACATACATACTTCTAAAATAAATAAAAATATAATGTAATTTAAATAATAAATAAATAATTACATCTGCAAATATGACAAAGTGAAAAGATAGTGTTCCGTCACTCTACTTTTAAATACTGCTACAGTTTGGCAGTCCCTAATTTCAAGCGGAAGTAAATTCCACAATCGAACCGCGTGCGCAGTGAAAGAGTAAAAGTAGAAGTCGGTTGAGTGGGGAGGGGATTTGTGGATAAGACGCGACCTGCAGGGCGCATCAAAAGGACGGGCGTAGGAGAAACGTTCCCGCAGATAGGATGGCGTGTTTGGGTTTTGAAGTATGTTAAGTAGCAGGCATAGTAGACGTAGTAGTGGAGGTGAACCACGAGGGCTGGTTCGAGGAGGGGTAAGACTAAGAAACGAGTGATAGATTTAAAATCTGGCGGAGGCTTGTGTCCAAAATTGTTACAGTTTTATACTTATGTGAGACTGATAAAAAATGATCGTGTCAAAGGAGTTTCGTGATCTTTGCTAAATGGCATAACAGTATAGAGGCTTGTTCTTTGCAAAGCGTACCAATTTTAAAATCTAACCAAGCCATTTGGCCATAATTACCACCTCCATCTCTTTGTTTGAAGGAAATAAGGCACCAGTAGTGCCTTATTTCTGTCAAAAAGTTTTTGCCAAATCTATTCCTTATTTGTCATTCCCTCAGGAAGCACGTGACGCATTAGCATGGCTGCGATGCCGGGAGCCTTCCGAGCCAGCCGTGGACAACGAGCTGCAGAACTTACTGCTCGAGCTTGAGCAGAGCAAGTCGGGCAAACTGAGCGCCGCGCTCAAGACACTCAGTAAGTAAAAAATTGAGTCGTCACGGAACGCCTGGCAGATGTGAAACATAACATACAAGAACGTGGAATATGGAGACACATATCTATTTCCTATATTAGAATATAATGTTGTAAAAAACGTCGATTTCAGTTTAAGTTTTTGGGACGCGATTTTAAAGCGAAATCGGAATCTACAGTAGATTAAACTTGTTAAAGGAACCATCGAGCCAGGACGCAGGAAATCGAGAATTGATTAGGTAGGTACTTAAATGAGTATCTAAGACGGGGAAAAAGTTGTATACAGAATCAATAGTTGTACCACGGACTAGAAAAAAAGAAGGACTCCGCGCCACGCATATCGAAAGTGAAGCACCGTACCGATCTATGTGTGTGTGTATCTTACTGGTGATGTTATTCCTTGACACTTTTTCTGGGATGTAGAATAATTTTTACAACATTTCACGACACAAGAAGTCATTATTTTATTTTATTACTTAACGTAAACAGTACCTACAATGACGCCGTAGTGCCGCGTAATGGCACCTTATGATGTAAATGCGTGCGTGAGGCATGTTTGTACAAACGGTCCGGCCGGCATACTTATAGTGCTTCACTTTCGATTCGCGTGGCGCGGAGTCCTTCTTTTTTTTTCTAGTCCGTGGTACAACTATTGATTCTGTATACAACTTTTCCCCGGCTTAGATACTCATTTAAGTATTCAAAATCGGATACCCTTAGCCGATTATCTGGCAGCACTACTAACTAACACACTGAAATTCATGTGAAAAGTGGCTCATAAAATTAAAAAAAAAACAATTCCCGAATTTTCCATCACGAAATCATTCCTGGCGTGTAGCGAAACCAAAGCGCAATCTAGATTTTGCACATTCAAGTTCAACGCCGTCTATCGGCAATATAGTAATTAAAATGGACGCGTTTTCTTTTCATGCAGATTTTGACTACGATGACAATGTTTTTCAAGAAATTAAAATCGATTTAGTTGATAAAATGTCACTGTTTTATATTAAAAAGAAAAAAGCTCAGTTCAGAAAAACAACTAAGTAAGTACATATTTGTCATCGAAAACGGCTTTTCCATATTTTTTGCTTGCAATTAATTTCATTTGCTTTTTTTTTATCTAAATAGTAAATGACCTAGTAAATAATACTTTCAACTTAATTATAAAAATGGTAAAAACTTCATAGAAAAAAGAAAATACATCAACATCCAATCGCACAGCAACGAATCTGCCTAGACCCTGTCATTAGTGTCTGTGTGTTCAAGCGAACGGTAACAACTAACGATAAGTAAACGAATGGTCAATAATAGTGGCTACCGGTAACGGGACATAGGACAAACAGCCAGGAGACTGTTTGTCCACACTAATGCTCTCGACATGACCGTCGGTGTTTGACTAACTCTAATATAGGTTTTTGGGTTAGAACGAACCTTTTTCGAGTTCAAGAAGAACCTGTTTATGGTTACACTTGTCCTGTATAGAAAACGAATCGTTTTATTTACCAGGCGTAGTTTTCGATAGACATACCTAAATGAAGCTCGACTGCGGCGAAGCCCAAGGGGTGGGTACTTAACATTCCTATTTGTAACTACCTGACTCGACAGACGTTGTCCTTTCCAAATTTAAATAATTTATACATAATTTTCACAGAAAATACACTTTCAATTTTCCCGATTTTGACAATTTTCCCGGCAACTCTTCAATTTTTTATTTCCGGAAGAACCTGATTCGTCCTATACGAACACTTAAAAAACAAAAAATTGCCAAATAGGTCCAGCCGTTCTCAACTGATGCGCTTACAGTGCGCAAAAGCATTTCATTTTTATTAGGTACATAGATTTTGTACATAAAGACCCTGGGCTCTTGCAAAAATACCTACCTACCAACTACATTCACTTAAAATTGATATAGGTACCTACGTATAGATTATGACGATACCGTGCAGCGGTTTCATATCTACCTACCTAGTAAAAGTACAATAAATTAGCCGTCTCCAATATCGAAACACCTTTACCTACCTATCTCCTAACAACAGTTTCTGAAACGAGTTAGTATTTAGACAAACAAGCACAGCCGCGGCACTGCGTCAGAGTAGCGTCTCGTTGGAAGTACATTCCCATGACGCTTCTAACACGCGCCCACCGGCCACCGTTACGATGAGCTTCCGGACGAAAAAACATACGGCTCAGTAGACAGTGGAAGCTGGCTTTTGATTTTTGGTGGCTAGATATTTATGTTAAAAAAAAAAACTTTTTTTTTTTTGTAAAATTTCTACATTTATGTATATCTGTAAATTTTATGGTGTACATAATAAAGAGTATTCTATTCTATTATATTCTATGTTTTGGACATGGCCATATACAAAACCTGCGCCGCTACTGTCTTACTTTTCGTAAGGTGGTACTCCTTATTTACCTACTTACCTAAATTAAACATACCAATTAACCGTAACATAGGATAAACAATACACGACATTCCCAAGAGTAGGTACCTACCTACCTTAGTAATGGTTTACTCATACTGTTTGTTCAGTTTAAATAGGTTTTTTTTTTCTCTTTTATATACATACTCGTAGATAGTTCGATTGGTTGACTATTTTCTATTTTGTTAAGTACCTGGTACTTGTGGACAGGCCTACACTTTCCTCCCGTACTATCTATTAACCGTGTAATTTGAAAAGTGAATTATTTTTTAAAGAGTACCTAGCCGTGGATTTTATTGCCGGCTTTGTCCATAGGAAACTACAAATGGAACCACGCACCTAGCTTCTGAAGTTTCATCAGTGCCCACGTAGGTTTATGTGAAATGAAATATTTTGAATTAGAATTTGTTGTACGCTCACTGATAACCGATGAACTAGGCAAACTTCTATGTAACTCGTACTTTGACTACTACTAACAATTTGGTAATAGAGATACCCCAATAACACGTTTTTGCCGACCTGGTAAGCGAACCTCATACACTAAACTAGACCCAGTTTGTTAACTTTTTAATTTGATCCGATCGTAGAAATGGCCATATCGTGATCTGCCTGGTCATTCCACGATACACCGTCATTTCATGATTTGCGCAGTTGTATCACGATGCGCCTGATCGAAAGGTCGGGAGGGTCGCCGAAAGCAACCTATTTATCGATATTCCCAGCTGAACACTATCGCAAAGTATTTGCATTTCGGACAAATAGGAATTATTACCCGACTGCGCGGCTGCAAAGAAACGGTTATGTTTTTACGCGAATCAGAGTCGATATGCTCAAGCATCGCTGGGCAAATCATCGAACACTGAGCGTTGAACGATATGGCGGATTTTAGTTGGTCAAATCATGAAATGGCGGCATATCGTGAATGTTTGTGAAATGGCCAGACAGATCACGATATGGCCATTTCTACGATCGCACGACGATACATCTATATTTATATATATAAAAATGAATCCCTATTTACCTTGGTCACGCCATCACGCGTGAACGGCTGGACTGATTTCAGTAATATTTTTTTTGTTGTGTTCGTTATTATCAGGAGAAGGATCTTATGAAATAAAAAAATAAGGAAGTTGATCGGAACGTTACAAAATTTAAGAAAACTTAACGCCAATATTAATTTTACATAACTGTCAGTTGTTTGAAATAACTGTCAGCGATTGACAGAATGCGCGCTTCAAATATCGTCTAACACAGATGGATCGGTTGATAAATGAGTCGATAGTTTTAGTTTTAGTCAATAGTCAAAATTAAACGACTTAAGACATTCATAGATAAGACAGGACAACGTCTGTTGGGCCAGCTTGTACAACAATAAAATTCTACACCAAAGAATTTTGCGACAGTATAACAACATTACTAAACTTACCACAATAACTATATACCTACACTTCTCCCCACAGTAACTGACCGCAGTACCTTCCGTGCGTTCCGCATAGTCCTCATCATCACTATTGCGCGGGAGCTATGCGGCTGTCTCGCCGTCCTGCACTTCGCGTCACTGATCTTCAGCAAGGCCAGTGCCGGAGGGTGCCTGCTCACTGCCAACCAACAGGCTGCAGTGTTAGGATTGGTGCAATTCGTGGGGTCTTGCACTGCATCCAGTCTTGTAGAAAGGACTGGGCGAAAGGTGAGATCAATGTACCTAACTCATTCAATTCTTTAGCAGAAGAATTATAGTCTATGGGGCGCACAAAAATCGACTATTACATAAACTTCGACCATCACTAGTAGGTATATCTTGTTAAACTCTCCTGAATTCCACCAAAGCGAGTATGTTGGCTATCTAGTTGCCAACTAGCCTATCTTTAAGAGGTTGCACAATGTCCTCTAGAGTTGCACAATGTCCTCTCCCTAGAGTTGCACAATGTCCTCTACCTCGCCAAGTTGCATCAACAAGCCTAATGATCAAGGCTAGGGTTAGAACTAGTCAATATAGACCTCTCGTATTCTAAAGATGCCTTTGACTAACAGTGCCCTGGTAAAAGCAGCTGATGACGCAGAAAATAATTATAATTTCATTACAATTAATATGCCTTTTCTATCACCCCAGCCACTCCTCGGCACAACCTGCCTAGTCTCCGGCATAGCGATGTGTGCACTTGGCGCGTGGTTCTACGCGCACGTGGGCGCAGTCACGGAGACTGCATCCTGGCTGCCCATCGTCGCGCTCTGTCTGTGCATATACTGCGACGCAGCTGGGTTGCAGCCTGTGCCTTTTGTAATTATGACTGAGATGTTCTCCTTCCAGGTTTGTAAAGTTGAGATATTTTTAGGATTTAATAACATTAGATTTGGGTGGATGATTAATGTGATTATAGCCACCTCTCAACAGAGGTCGATTTGCTCATTACGACACGGGAGGTATATTTGGGCATTGTTGGTCTTAATAGAGTTCAACTTCTGTTGTTGAGACAATATCCATGGACTCGACTAGTAGTACCTATACTTACTCTTCATAGCTGATGACTGAAGGTTGAAAGGGTCCAATTTACACACCTAGACTATTCTGTAAAATGGATTGTGCTAAAATAAACTACTCTCGTTTTCCAGCTCCGCGGTACAGTAACAGCAATAGTCATTGCATTCGCGTGCGGTCTCATGTCAATAGAACTGCGAGTCTTCCAGCCAATCGCCGCCTCAGTGGGCCTCTACTTCATCTTCTGGCTATTCTCAGGTGTTTGCCTAGTCAGCACCATTTACATCGCCTGCGTAGTCCCAGAGACCAAGATGAGGTCCCTAGACGAGATCTATGCGGAAATCGGAGGTGAAGACAAGAAAATTAAGAGCAAAGAAAAAGACTGCGAAGCTGACGTTACAAAACTGTAGATGATGAGAGACGTCATCTGTCATGTCGGTATTATTTTGAAGTTAGGTGTCGCTTGTAAAAGTATTGATTGTTTGTTCGGTTAGATTTGTACGTTGGCTTAACAGTGATATTTTGCACTTTAATGTGTGTAGATGTAGTTTTGTTTTAAGCGTTTTAAATACGACAAGCTCACTCAGTTTTTTTGGTGTCTAAGAGCTGACTATTGGCACTGGCTTTGTCCATGTTAGGGTTCCCCCTATAGCCAGTTGTCAGGACTCACAGGCTATAACTATTAGAGCGTTCACAGACGGCATACAATCGGTGGCTGATTTTTGTAGGAGCTAAATGAAGTAGAGATCAAATGTATCACGTCATACAAAACGTAGATCTAATTAAAAGCAAAATAATCTGACCGATTGTAGGACCTACAAAAACTATGCCGTGTGCGAGCGTGCTTAACCTACCAACTTCTAGGGTCTAAAGACTTGCATTGTAGTTTAGAGCACAGAATATTAATTTATGTAATTATGTGAGTGAGCTTGCACAAATACTCAGCAGTGTAATTATTGTAAGTAGTTTAGCGTCTTCTTGCTATCCACCAAATTGACGCCATTTTTAAGGTCTCAGACTGGGAAAGGCCCATACAGGACACTTTTGGGCTAGAATATTTTTTCGCATTCTGTATAATATTCAACGACGATAATGTTTTATATAAGATTTAAACAAAGGGCCACATTTTCAGGGCCTCGGTCGCAACTTTTCAAGTTTTATTCTACAAGACATAAAATAATATATATTTTTAAAGGACGATAATGTTATATACGTATAGGTACACTCACGGATAATTTGTGCCATTTCATTAAAGATTATCTTTTCTATGTTTGTATTTTATATTATGTAATTGGCAAAATTGTGTGACAAACGAATCTCATTTGTTACTTATGAAGTTTTTGTTACTCAGAAATAAATTAGTATTTTATGTCATTTGTGTTGTTTCATTTGTTTTCATTAATTTGGTCAAACTGTTTTGGGACAAACCTTGAGCTGAAATATTGAAAAAAAAAATGCTTGTTCTTTATACTTAGTATTTTTTTATTATATGGAATAGGGATTAACATTATTGTGTATGTTTTTTGACTTTAAGGCCTAGCATCCTATAAAAGGAACACAGGATACCATGAAATTTTTCGATACAACAAAAATTTATAAGTTCTATCTAAGTATGTTTATGTTCTTTGGGTATTAAGGCGTAACGCTTATGAGTTATTCAATGGAGTTTACTTTCAAACATAGAGAGTAATCGTATCAAAGTTTAAATAAAGCAGTTTTAGTTTTATTTAAAAAAGACGGCAGTTCGTTTTGGCACATTAGGTTGTTTTATTCTGAGCGCACCCACACCATCGCCATCCCTTCTTTTACCTATCAAAAGTAATGTCATCTCGTTCGTTCATAAATCAGGTGCCCGGTGGGGCTCATCGACGATAAATCTATGTAATTTTTTTGCAAATCGTTGTGATCAAATTTACGTGATTTAAATAATGTGTTTACAGAAAAACTTAGTACCTAGTTTAGCAAGTCAAAGTATTTTTTTAATACAATTAGTGTTAAATAGGTATTTAGACTCTGTGTGTGTGTGTGTATTGTTGTGACTATGAGCAATATAACATTACTTTTCTATTATTATTTCGTGACGACATTTATATTATTTATGAAAATGGAAATAAATAAAAAACCAAAACTGAACAGTACCTGCGACGTTAGCAATATCTGCACAGGGCGGGGCAATCAATGAATTCATTTTACAGGAATTCAATGGCAATAAGATAATGAAAATAGTGAGTCGAATTCACCACCTTCACTAAAGCACTACCACCAACAATCTATTCTCGCCTTGCAAAGTAATGTGGGATAAGTATTCTATTTTCTAGAGAAGAAACGTCTGTTTCTAACCGACTTCAAAAAAGTAGGTTTCTCAATTCGACCGTATTTTTTTTTTATACCTACAACTTATAATAATCGTTTATATAAAGAAATAGGCTAAAATATATGATTCGTCTTTAGGTTTGAAATACGTCCACAATACAGCAATGTCTAGTACTGTCACTACGAATGACGGAGCACAAAAAAAGAATGGAGTCGCATTTGAATTTTGAAAAAAGGTGTGATCTTACCCAACTACGGCAAAGCCAAAGGAGGGTTATGATTTTAATAAGCTATGTATGTATATAAGTTCACTTTTCCTCATAGCTCCTTAAGGCCCTACCTTGAAAATAAATAATTGTTTGATGGGCCTGGCTTATTTCCCCCGCACGCGGGGAGTGGCGGTTCTATCTTCCGTGGTCGGTCGCCACGTCACCGCTACAAACTTATCTGAACCTGGACCAGTGGCCAAAAGTGGAATTAGCAAAAATACTGACCGGAATTTAAAAAGGTTCCTTACTTAGCATGGGCTTTGGCGAAGCATTATTCTTGTCACTGTCACACAACTGCCAATCTAAAAGTGAAAGATAAAGACGGAAACATATCTAAGAAAAATGTGCGTGCTAAGTAACGTTAATTTTATCTCGGTGTATGAAAATTTCGCGCTATGCATTTATGGAGTAGACAAATAATACAAAATATTTAATCAATATCCAAAATATTTATTTTATTACTTTTATTATACAACATGAAATTAAAAATGGTTAATTAATCTTCTATATTTATATAAGTAAAATGGATGTTGGTATATATGAGATTGATAAACTCCAACACCGTTTCACCATACATAGGCTTAGAAAATGACAATTAAATATTTTTTCACTTACCTATTATTACATACATTCCGTCAATAACGTAATACTCTTAACTTTTCTATCGTGTCCTACTTTTCAAGTAAATGTATGTTCACCTTACTAAAAAAGGACACACTACTTGCTCAGTTTTCTCTTTCAAGATTGACTTTTCGGTGCTTGTAAGCATTCCATTTGAACTATAAAGTGCATAGTAATTCCATGCAGTGTAATAAATAGATAAAAAATATTTAGATTAGGTAGGTACTCCAGAAAGTTTTGTACACCAGATAAAAGAAAGTAAAAACTGGCTCTATGTTAGCTTAATAGCTCATTGTACATGAACTAAATTCAATTTTATGTGACGTCATGTAGCTTATAACCCGCGGGACAACATGACGCTTCCAACGATATCTCGTTTGTCCAAATACGACGAGGAGTTATGAGGAAACAGATAAACAGATATACATACGTATAGCCTGTTTAAATCAATACCGTCCTTTGGCTTTACCGTAGTCGGGTAAGAATTCACATTTTTTCACAATTCAAATGTGACTCCATTAATTTTTTATGCTCTATCATTCGTAGTGACAGTATTTGACATATTGAAGTATTTTTGACGTATTTCAAAACTAAAAACGAATAATTTATTTTAGCCTATTTCTTTACGTAAACGATTATTATAAGTTGTAGGTATGATAGGTAGGTACGATGCGTCGATCGATAGCAGGTATTATTTTGAAAACCAGGCGGGAATGTTGCGACTCGGTATTTTATTTTGATGGCCCGGTACCGGGTCGCGACCCGGCTTATGGGAAACGCTCTACTCCATTGCTGGCTATCTGCAAAAAATTCATAGACCAACATAAATGATCTTTAGGTACTTAGCACGCACATTTTTTCTTAAATATGTTTCCGTCTTTATCTTGCACTTTTAGTTTGACAGTGACAATAATAATGCCAAAGCCCATGGTAAATAAGTAATGTTTTTAAATTCCGGTCAGTGATTTCGTTAGTTCCACTTTTGGCCACTGGTTCAGATAAGTTTGTGGCGGCGACGTGGCAGCCGACCGCGGAAGATAGAACCGCCACTCCAAGCGTGCGGGGGAAATAAGCCACGCCCATCAAACTTTTATTTATTTTCAAGGTAGGGCTTTAAGAACTTAGGATCGGCTTGGACGCGTGGAGAAATATAAGATTTAATTTTACAAAATGATTCAGGATGATTAGTTTGTGTTTGTGCAGCCGGGAGTCTGGATTTGTGCCCGGTTGATGGCAATAGGCTCGCCCCTTATTACATGGGACTTAAATATAACTGGCGAAATGTGGGTGTACTATAGGAACACCTCTGCCCAACGCTTCGGGGAAATACAGGCGTGATGTTATGTTAAGTATAGTTTGTATAATGATTTGCTCAGTCTGGCCTTGTCTTGACCAACTTTAACCTTTTGAACGCCACGGTCGGATATAGCCGACAAACGAAAACGTGCCAAGCACGCCACCGTCGTCTACAGCCGACAAGAAAACGACATTTTTTTAAGTATAAAGTAAATATACTAAATGAAGTTTTCTGTGTTTCTTTTTCCTATTATTTAAAACTACATTAATGAAATATTGTAAAATGGCAGAAAGATATATTCATTACTTACATTTCACTAGAAAAAACAATCATCAAAAATTGCTAAGTAATCGAAATCCGTAAAAAAGTGTTCTTCCTCACGCCACAGTCGTCACGTCACGACAGCTAGTGATGGGTAAGTAAGGTAACTTATATTTCAAATTTATGAAATATTTTATTAAAAGTAGCTTACTATTACTTTCACAATTATTTTTTAATGACAACTATTCGTATCTGAATATTCCTAATGCATAATATTTATAAAATTGTGAAAAAAAACATAATTGATATCCATAGATCGATAGTTTACTGTCCACTCTCGCGCATCCCAACGCAAAAGCGCATTAACAGTAACCTGTACGCCACAGTCGGGAATAGACGTCAAGCGGTGACGTCATTAGCGCTACGGGAGAATGCTAGTGATTTCCTACATTTATTATTATGATCGGTGGTAATATTTGTAACTGCATTATTATTATGCGAGTGTATAATAAAAATGGCTGGCAGTCAAATGACTACTGAAGAACTCCTTCGTGTGTTAGGAAATGTAGAAGAGGGTGATGAATTTACTAACTTAAGTCAATATACTAAACGTTATTAGAAAAGTACGACAGCAAAAGGACTTGGATGACATAAGTTTGCCAAGTTACGAAGAATCAAAGTAATAATTATAAGTAAATTGATTAAATTGTTTTAAATACTATATGATTATTATTTATTATGTCCCACAATATCACATCCCTACTCGCATGCGAGGAAGTCGTCAAAAGTTGTGCCAGCCACGCCAGTCGGGTCTTCCCGACAGGGGATGACGTCACGAATGAGATTAGTGATGTACCTTATTATTATTTGATTTATTCGTTTGTAGTTCTAATGTCTGCTTTTAGGTCGTTTAGAACTTTGTAACTGGTGTTTAATGATAGTATGATACCAAATAGGGTCAACTTAAATAAAATAATAATGCAAAGAGTAATATTTTATTTAAAAAATATGGAACTAAAAGCAATGATTAATTGGTTATCGATAAGATGTTGGAATCCCTATTTTTTTTGTAGGCATTTACGCTGAACTTGTGGCTTGGCGTGGAAGGGGCGCCGATGCGTTTACGCTCTGGCGTTCAAAAGGTTAAGATAACTTTCTTATCAATTTAATTTCCAAATTAAATTATCTCATATACACAATGCACACGCACACTATTATACACACACACACACACACCCTCTCTCTCTCTTACACACACATACACGCTCTAAAACTCGCTCGCATACATCACACTAGCCCTTACTTTATACTTAGATTTTCTTTTTCTTTCTTTATCTTTGTTTTACAAATGCATAACCGTTTTAATGTTAAGTGGAAGGGCGGAGTCACCTAACACAAGCATCCTCTTGCTTAAAAGTTGATCTCCAATTCATGTGTGTAAAAGCATTTTATATAATTGCAATACTCGTAAACATTTTTTTGTTTCTATGGGTAAAGGGTATAGAAATAAAACTTCAAATTCACAAGCAATGGAATGTTTACAATTGCAATGATAAAGTTCTTACAGTACCATATGTAAGTACATATTAGCCTCGTCTGAAAGACAGTCTCACTTTGTATATTAAATACAATCCAATAATCTTTATATAAATAAATATGTCTCGCGGATAAACTCTCAAAATTCAAGCCATTCGTTGAAGTCACAACCTTTTCGCCTTTCAATAGGAATAATGGAATTTATGTCTTTGCCTCTTATGTAGGCCTTATGTCATTCAGATGTCAAATAAACGTAGTTCAAAAAAGATCCACTAGGTTATAATGTCGCTACAGCAGCCAAAGATTGGAAATTAAAAATCTTATGGATTGGAAGTTAAATACAGAAAATTCAGTAGCGTCATTTGAGATCCCAAAAATTGGTAACATAACTGAAAATAATTTTAGTTACAATCTCGACACCAATTTCATACCAAGTGCTGCCACCTGTCGGCACAAGTACAAAGCAAGACCACCTTTCTTCAACAGTTCGAAGAGATTTTATACAAAACACTCGATTATTTTTTGATTATATATTACATACATAGTACATAATGATTCTGTGTTCTAACGTATACGACATTGATAAAAAATGGAAGTTTATTTTTATATAAAACGACGATCACGATATATTATAGGAAATGAGTGTTCTTTTTATTTCTGAAATTTGTGCTTTCCCCTATAAATAGATTATAAATACATAAATAGATGATACTTTACTAAATCTTTGCTCAATTTGTAATCCTTGAGGTTTTAAGTACACAGTGACAGAATGCTGATTTTATCTAAGGGGATAATCTTGTAGAATCTTTTTGACATAATATTTAGGAATGAATGAATGAATGAGAAATAAATATAATTCAGCATTCATTCACTCATTATTTCTTGAATATTTTGTATCATTAAATATTCATTATAGTTACATACAAACCTGTCTAATCTCGAAAAACATCACATCATACAATACACCTTACTTACAGATATTATGCATTTTTTTAATATTTTTCCACCAAAATCACGAATTAAGCAAAGATTTAGCTAACAATAATATTTTATAAGTACACAATAGTTATGAATACATCTTAAGACGTTAACATACAACTACATAACTACGCTATTACAAAATCTATAGTAGGTACGCGTAGTATAAAAGATTATTATGTACTTACGTAACTTTAGTTTGAATGTTTCATTTACATTAATTGTGACAACTGTGCCTTATTTTCACCTGTACTTGGCTGGAATTTTAAGATATTTAAAAAGAGAATAAAGAAAAACAAATACCGATTATGCAAGTTACTGACTGAAATTAAAAAGGTTGATATTTCATGTTAATCTGGCGGCCTTTCTGATGGTAAGTGGTTACCGCCATTCATGGACATCTGCATTACCAGCGCGCGTGGCATGACCACCATAGAAACGGGTTTTTTCGACGGAAGAATAGACAATTTTGTCTATTCTTTTACAACCTGTTTTTGACAGGTTGTAGAAAACTGAAAATTTCTTTAGAAACCTGCCATTTTGTCTATTTTTCCGTCGACAAAACCCGTCTCTATGGTGGCCATGTTGCGCGTGCAGAGGTATCGCAGGTGTGTAGCCATCCCAGAAACAAAACTTAAGTTTCTCTTGTTCTGATTCTGGTTTCCAAAATAACAAATTTCGGAGACAATTTCATATAAAATCCAATTCAAAGCATTTATTTCAAATAAACCAATTACAGGCACTTTTGAATTGTCAAGGGATCGGTCAGTCAGAAAGAGGAAGCTAGTTGCCCATTCCTATTGAACATATGGAGCCTATTACCTATGGCGAAGAACGAGCAAGAAACTCCACCGACACTCTTGGTGTTAAAACTAGGATCAATATTATATTCATTCAGGGGGTAAGATAATTTCTCAATCACAGTCAGTACACGTGATTATAAGGCTCATTTTATTTACTTTTATAAAAACTGTCATATTATTTAGTATTCTTGATCACTTTATAATTATCACGTCTTCAAGTTTGGGAAGGAAAGGGGGGGGGGGGGGCGCTTAGCTTATTTAAACAAAATATTAAGTAAACAATGAAAGGTTCTTAATCTAAATGTTATGACCTTAGTTCATCATTACTTGGTTAAATCATTTCCTAACTAAACACTGACGAATAAGGTCGAAAATTGGATGAAAATATATTTTCAATATGGCTGAAATTCGTAAAATGTATGTAGTGATGACATAATTGGTTTTAATGAGACTAATTATGTCCCAGGATTGATTACTTACATACATGATACGAATTTCGCCCTTAAAATACAATAAGTATAGGTATTCTCTATTTTTCTGACTTTTATAAGTACCTATTCACTTAAAAACTATTCCTAAATCTAATAATATGCTTTGGATTGACATTAAAATATTAAAATTATAGTTGCCGCATAATTTTTCCGAATAACAGATCTAATAAAAACTTAATAAAAAAGAAAACAATTCGATCACATTCCGGCAAGATTCCTTTCGCGAACCATGTATAACAATATTGCACTAATATAACATTTTGAATACAAAAAAAGTAAATGATATGCAGGTACTTAGCCTAAGATATAAATATACCCGAAAATCTAATTATAAATAAAGATTTCTATTTTTCGCTGTCTTTAGTGATATTCGGGCTTACAGAATGTGTGAAATGAGCAATTAGTTGGTAAGTAGGTACGTAAAAATAAAACTATTTCATTGTAATAATTATCAAAAGCGTACAAACGCAATAAAGACTTTAAAAATAATTGAATTGATATTTATGATTTAATTGGCAAATAATTTAATTTAATGTTTTGTGTTTCGTAATGGTAATTACTTACTATTGTATAGGATGAAGTTTTTCTAACTGAACAGACAGCTGTGCTGCTGGGAGTTTGTGGCGCCACTTCTTCTTCGCGAAGAAGTGGTGAAGCGCGGACATTTTAAGGGACTGTCTTAAGTAACTTTGACGTTCATAAAGTGCTGGATCTCAGCCTAGTTTGAATCAATGACATTTGATTTTGAATTACACTGTCACATAAAGGGTGGTTAAATTAGAAGGGCCGATGTTGAATGTGAACCACACCTAAACGTCAAGTTTTTTTCTGCATTTCATTTGACATTTCTCAATTTCAGACTAACTCAATTTGAACCATGGAAAGATACACAACCGAGCAACGCGTTAAAGTTATTTAGGCTTATTATGAAAATGGGCGGTCAGGCAGTTACTGTGAATGGCGTTCGCTATCGGGAGATGATAACGACATTTTTATGGCCCGAATTGGAAGATATGGATGTGGACGATATGTGCTTCCAACAGGATGGTGCCACTTGCCACACAGCTAACGAAACAATGGCTCTTTTGCGCGACAAATTCAATGGCCGTGTTATCTCACGTGGTGGCGATGTAAATTGGCCGCCAAGATCATGTAATTTGACACCGTTGGACTTCTTTCTTTGGGGTTATTTGAAAGAAAAGGTGTACGTCGATAAACCAGCAACAATTCAAGAGCTAAAGGATGAGATAATTCGGCACATTAACGGCATAGAACCTCAATTATGCCTCAGCGTCATCGAAAATTTGAACCATCGGATGGAGGTGTGCCGCCGAGTTCGCGGAGGCCATTTGGCCGATATTTTGTTCCATACATAATTGAACCATACCATATTATCGTAATAAAAAGAAATGACAATAACTTCCTAAATAATTTGTGTTTTATTCAAAATCAACATCGGCCCTTAAAATTTAACCACCCATTACAAGGTCCCCACATGATCTGACCAAGATTATGTCCGGATTTCAAAGAAACTTTGACCCCTGAGTTTGTTTCGCCATTTCTTCTCAGGGGTAGTCAGATAGGAAATGTCGACTCCATCTATCTTTTTTTTTATATGACCGGTAAAAGTGATTTCGATACCTATCCTATTTACAGAATAAATAATTTCATTTCATTACTTCCAACTAGATTTTCTTTATAAGACAGTCGAAACTTTCGCTAAATCCAATAATAATAAATAACTGTATAATTCTAAATATGAATTAAATCATAAATACCAATGTTACAAGACCTAAAATTAAAATAAAAGAAGCTGCCACATAAAAAATCTATCAAACATTTTGGCTCATAGCAATTTTGGTTTGTATATTCGGTGAGACATATTCAATGTATGCGTCAGTCTTCAATGAGTGATGTGAGCAAATGATAAATAATAAACTAAGTACTTGTTAGACTTCGGGCGAATTCGGTTATCCGAACTTTTCCAAAGGGTTAGGTTAAGGCGGTTGAAAACGGCGCGAAACTATGCTTGCGAAGTAAAATGACAAACAAAGGCGACTCTGGTTCCAGCACACAAATTGTTTAATCTAAGGAGTGTTTTGTCTAAACCTGGGAATATCTTGGTCCGTGCAAAAAGCCGCATTGAATTGATTTGCTGACTGTACCTAAAACACAGTGAGATTCATATTTGAATGCTCTTTTAAATTGTCCCTTTCAGTTCGCCTTTTTACCTCTCCACAGAAATTAGTCTTAGCCATAAAAAGAAATGCATCGATAATACTTAAGAGCGCATATACGGGTCCACTAGCGCCACTCCTTAAAAAAATCATTATCTCGTGACTGAGAAGGAATTTTGAAAAACAGCTCAATAAGCGACCTCGGTAAGTGTGTCAAGATTTTTCTAATACCTTTTATAAACTTTCATATTGAGACACGAAGCAACAAAATTCGATCCAAACAAAAGCGGCCACATTCATTTAGATCGTATTTTGTTGCTTCGTGTTTCAATATGAAAGTTTATAAAAGGTATTAGATAATTCTATACACACTTACCGAGGTCGCTAATTGAGCCGTTTTTCAAAATTCCTTATCAGTTTCGAGATAATATTTTTTTAAAGGAGCGGCGCTAGTGGACCCGTGTATGCGCTCTTAAGAAGGAAAAGAAAAGAAGCTGTATTATTTTATAATAATAATTATTGTAAGAACGATGAGAAGCAGAAGCTTAAAATGCAAACGATAGCAGCCTTTAACAATGTTTTGTTTTAAATGCAAAGGAATGTTACGGTTTTAAAAGGCAATATTAGCACGCCATTGGAAGTTTAGATCCTGAATATTTTTGATAAATATTTTTTTGTTTAGATTGAAGAAAAACGGCTCATTTGTGGAATATAGTTCTGGTGCAAGTTAAAATTAGGACCCTTACTATTTGGTTAAAATAATTGAGTTGGTTACAAGTATGAATGTTTTATGTATTGGACAAAAATCTGAAAACCTATTTAGTTAAAATATCAACAACATTTTGATCAATACTGACACAGTAATTGGAGAAATTGAAATATGTAAATCCTCAAATAGTTTAAGAGCTAGCTAAAGCTAATCAAGTCAAAACCGTCAGTTGTATTACAATTCGAGTATTACTTTCGAAATCCCAATGAACATCAGAATATTTTTGGTTGTTTTATAAAACATTCATCCCTGTACCATACGCAATATAATTTATATTACAAATAAGTAAGAACACAGACAAATCTAAAGGGAAGGGAAGTATCAATTGACATGTTTGTACAATATATTGGAAGGAATTGACGCATGGAAGACAGGAAAGGAATTATATGTCAAAAAATAGACGTAGGTATAGTCGTAGTATAAGTGTAAGCGCGGTTAGTACATAGAGAATATGTTAAGGATTGGGATGTATGTGTCATTAATTCATTATTCTTCAGGTGGGTTGCTAAAATATTTTTAATGATAAGTTATTATTTTTTATCAGCGTATCGTGAAGAAAGTAATTTAGTAGCCACAAAAAATGCATTGAATTTAATAATAGTGCATTTCTTCTTTTTTTAGGGTTCCGTACCCAAAGGGTGCCAACGGGACCCTATTATTACGGCTCTGCTGTCCATCCGTCTATCACATGTCCGTATCTTTTGAACCGTAATATGTAGACACTAAATCTATGACAATAAAATGTTATGAAATTTCAATATTTTTTAATTCCGCCAAATACGTTATCCAGGCTTGGATGCAGAATGGCTTGGTTGTTTGAGAATTAATTTTATAATTTTATGTAAGAATAGAAAAATCCACCGAAGAAAAATGTGCACCAATTACAGCAATAAGTAAGATGATAGTACTGCAGAGTTAGTAATAAGTCCTGTCACACTTACAGATAAAATTTAAAAGGAATTTCATAGCTCCCGGACTAGACACAGTAAGCGGAACGCGTCCTTATAATGTATATGTACAGAAATAAATAATTTCTCTACTAAACAATCATACAGCTCTTCGGTACAGTTATATTTATGTTAACTTACTTTAAAGGCATTTTAGTGGCCTTACTAACGGTAAAGTTAGTCTACTATGTGCAGAATCAATATTTATATAGATGGAATTTAAAGAGGAGTGTTTTTTTAAGGAATCAATATTGAGCTTTCGCTCAATGTCAACATCTCTAATTTATTCAATTGCAAATAAATCAATTTTTAACCACACGTAAATTGTATTATGTACTTATGAGGATTAAAATGGATTTTGTTTTTTTTTTAAATCAACTTTTATTACAGATGAAAGGTCAAATTAAATTAGCTAGCGAAACTCCGCAGACGTGATGGGCATCGATAACCAAAAATGTAAAGAAAAAAAAAGAATTTATGTTCTTTCTTTGGGGGTCAACGACCGCTGGCAGTGTATATTACTTGAAGTATGACTTGAGAAAATCTTTTTATCTACATTAAGTTTAACTGTATCATCGAAGATTTTTATCATTTTATTTTCCAATTCACTTTAGACATTGGCAGAATAGTTGACATCGGCTTTGTTTGCCATAATAAAAAATAGAATAGAATAGAGGTTTTGTTTTTTCGTGTTCAGGTCAATATCAATATCCATTACGTCTGCGGAGTTTCACTAGCTAGTTTATTTTGACCCTGTATATGTACATATAAAAGTCGGTATTTGTCTCTCGTTTGTAAGACCACAAAAATATTACCTGTAGGTACATTTTCAAGTTCTAATACAGAACTACTAACCATACATTCAACATCTCGCCTTATAAAATAAATTGATTTAATTTTACGATAATATACATACATCATGGGGAGAATTTGATGAATCACCCATTCATTTAATAAGCATGGAAATCAGCTTCATTGCTTTAAAATTATTTTTTTCTCTATACTCGATATTTATTCATCAACCTAACTTCCATTATGCCCGTAATTTAGTCGAGACCAGAGTAATTTAATGACTTAAGAGCGCTTACACGGGTCCACTAGCGCCACTCCTTTAAAAAAAATATTATCTCGTGACTGAGCAGGAATTTTGAAAAACGGCTCAATAAGCGACCTTGGTAACTGTGTCAAGATTTTTCTAATACCTTTTACAAACTTTCATATTGAGACACGAAGCAACAAAATACGATCTAAATAAATGTGGCCGCTTTTGTTTAGATCGTATTTTGTTGCTTCGTGTCTCAATATGAAAGTTTGTAAAAGGTATTAGAAAAATCTTGACACAGTTACCAAGGTCGCTTATTGAGCCATTTTTCAAAATTCCTGCTCAGTCATGACATAATATTTTTTTAAAGGAGTGGCGCTAGTGGACCCGTGTAAGCGCTCTTAAGGCTTCCGCAAACAGGCGCGACGCGACTCTAGTAAAAAACATGTCTATGAAAACTTAATGGAAATTGTTCTACAAGAGTCGTGTAGCGCCTGTCTGCGGGAGCTTTTAACGTATGTTATCTGTCGTGTGTCGTGCGTGATGGCTCAGTGGTCAAGTTCAGCATGCAGGATTGTGGCTTCAAAGCACTTATGTGATTTTTTTTATTCATATGTACTTTCTATTTTTATCTTGGACATCACTGACATCCGTCAAGGAAAATATTGTGAGGAAATCTGGCCTTGTGGTTAATATAAGTCTAAAATCGCCAACCCGTCATGAGTAAGCGTGGTGATCAATGCTCGTGCCTTCTCTGTTTGAGAAGAGGCATATGCCTTGCAGTGGAACATTAATAAGCTGGTATTATTAAACGAATCTGAACGGTTGATCGTATTAGGCTTCTCTTTATGTACCTTTTGACCACGAAATTAATCGCCTTTTCACTAAATTACAAGCATAGTACAAATTAAGCTTTCAGACCAATTCTTTTAATAAAAACAAGGCATTTCAATTTTACCTCCTTTTAAGTATCAACTCAATATCGTGAAACAGACATATCTCACGAAATTATCGACATTTTCACTATACCTGTGACACTTGTCACAGAAAAAAAAAATATCTGAGCATCAACTGATTTCCTAGCCGCAATTCTTTTGTGAACAAACAGTGTAGGTACAATGCTACAAGATTATTTTGGCGCGTGGTGAAAATTAGAACTAACGCCGCTTGTCAATACAATTTTACAGTCCAACTATTTTCTTAACGTCTCTCGGGAATCATCGCATTTCCGAAAACAGACGAATGCTAATTTCCATGTCCATCAATTATTAGATTTATCGTGTATAATAATTTGAATTCAGAACTAAGTACTTCATTGTGGTTTTGTATTGACGTAACAAACAATAAAGTACTTAGTTCTGAACTCAAATGATTATACATGATAAATCTAATAATTGAAGGACATGGAAATTAGCATTCGTTTGTATTCTGAAATGCGATGATTCCCGTGGGACATTAAGAAAATAGTTGTACTGTACAAATGTTTACCAACTGTCAAAATTATACAGGCGCCAAAGGTTCCTTGTAGCTCTCTATACAATAGGATAACGTCTATGTAGTATGTATGTAGCTACAGTATATAATATAGTTATGGTACATACATTAGTGATGTAGCTATGTGCGCGGGTAGTAGTGGCCGGTGCGCGCGGGCAGCGGCGGGGGCGTGTCCTGCAATATTAGGATATTGTTATGAAATATTGTATTGAGGAAGCCAGCAGTCTGGTTGCATGAACTGTCAAACAGATTTTATGGGAACAGGGTGTACAGTTCACTCATCCTCCATAGAAAAGGGAGGATCTTCCGACCAGACGGGTGTCGTGTCTGGTAGACAACTGCCCGATGATTGAAATCGGGACGTTGTATATATTCTAATCGCGCGGTAAACTCGGCTTGCGCGATGCAGGATTTTGCGTGACGTCAGTGTGATGCATAGTTCGCATGTAGCGATATAGATGCCGCTACACTTTGAAGGGGTTTTCGGCAATTTTCATCAAATCTGACACTGAGAAACACACTGAAAAGTTCCGCTGACAACCAATACCAATGCTAATAAGTGATATGCGCTAACAGTAATTTTTTAAATAAAGAAACTTAACATAAAGGTCGAAATTTAAAATGCAAGGAAATAAAAAAAAGCTAATATAAAACAAACCTCAAGCAAGCTTATGTTCGCATTTCAACACTGGGTGTGACGTTCTGAAATAAAACAGAGGACAGCTAATTGCAAAAAAAAAAATTAAGCAAAAAATATTACAAACTACAAAAAAGATGATTACAAATACAGGATGAACATATTGGACATAAAAACTTTTTCCCACTCCGGACTATTGACACCACTAATTAATCATCCCTGTGGTTACCCATTGTTTGTATAACACAGGTTTGGGCAACCACAGGGTTGATTATCTATTGTAACAGTAAGGGAGGGGGAACAGGTTTGAAAAGCTTAAAGATTAGCAGATGTAGGTTTGATCTCCTGTTTCTATACTGTTACTACAAAATAACGCTACTAGCACTAAATACTTTGAAGGTCGAAACGCAAACTATGATATTTACATTGTTTACACTGGCTCGGTGGTCTACTGGTCGCAAGCGCTACTGCTGAGCATGAGGTCTTGGGTTCGATTCCCGGGTCGGGCAAAAAGTTATTGGGTTTTTCCATCTGGAATTTCTCAGTAGCAGCCCGGAGTCTGGATTTGTGCCCGGTTGATGGCAATAGGCTCGCCCCCTATTACATGGGACTTAAACATAACTGGCGAAATGTGGGTGTGCTACCTCTGCCTAACCCTTCGGGGAATACAGGCATGATGTTATGTACATTGTTTTCATATTTTTTTACTTTTATGAAATGGCTTTCGTATAAGGTTGTTTTGTACAATTACCTGTACGTTGTTGTCGTGCAGATAGTGCCGCGGAGGCTGCGGTCGCGGCATCGGCTCATCGCTGTCATCGTCCTCCTCGAAATCTGAAGAATTCATTACATTTGACAATTTTTTTTTTTTAATGCCTCGGCTAGATTAATAAAATAAACTCCGCGAATACTGTTATCTGGTCAATATTTTCCCCAAGAAATGAGCTACTTCCCATATTGAATGGATATATTTATTTATTTATATTTGTGACTTGAAACGCAGATACGCATTCACTACTATCGCTTTCAGCTTGTGACGTGAACTAGATGGAAATGATTTCTTAATTTCCAATGGTTATCAGGTCATTGTCACTCGAGCAGAAAGCATCATAACGTTTTTGAGCAAACATACGAGTAAGCACAGAATTAACAAGTAACGAACAAGTAGAAAGGTAGCATGCTTATACACATGCGAACGAAACAGTAAATACATTGGATGTAAGTTACTATTATAATACATGTTTAATTAAATAGTTGTTTTACATTTTTATATTACCGTGCACTTGATTAATACTACTTTTTCACAGGTGCTATATAAAATATAACTGCGCTCCGCGGTTTAACACGGGATAAAACTCGATCCCGTGGGAATATCGGGATAAAAAGTATCCGATGTCCTAATCCAGGTCACGGTCTACCCATGTGCAAAATCTCAACCAAATCCGTTCAGCTGTTTTAACGTGAAAGTGTAACAAACAAACATACAAAAACTTTTTTACAAAAATACAACCGACTTCCAAAACAAAACACTAAAAGACGTGGAAAATAGCTTTAATTTCGGAAGTCGGTGGCCAAAAACGAAAATACAAAACCAAAGACACCGACTTCCGAATTAAAGTTATTTTTCACGTCTTTTAGTGTGGTTTTTGGACGTCGGTTGTTTTTTCGTAAAAAAAAAAAAAAACACTTTTTAGTTCTATACCTACCCCACACAAATTCGTATCCCACTACTTGGTATGTAAATAACAGTGACTGGAAATTATTAGCACATCATCAATATAAACTAAGTGGAAAAAATATGCAGTATTAAGGATAACTCAAAAACTACTAAGGTCAGACCTTCATCAAATTTAAATGGGACCACATGTGAAGCACCAGCTATCAAATAAAAAAAGAATCATCCAAATCGGTTCACCCAGACAAAAGTTCTTAGCAACAACAAAAAAAAAAAAAAAAACATACAGTCGAATTGAGAACTTCCTCCTTTTTTGGAAGTCGGTTAAAAATCAAATCTTTTCTCTTCATAATATTACTAGCTGCGCCCCGCGGTTTCACCCGCAGCGGTCTGACCTATTCTTAGACCTACCAAATAAACACAAAAAACATAAAAATCGGTCAAACCGGTTCGGAGGAGCTCGATAACAAACACTGTGACACGAGATTTTTATATATTAGATTTTAAATTAGTGCATGGTAAAAATAAAATTGCAAGCGAAATTCTGGATGCGAGACGAAATAGGTTCGTGCTCGTTGTGTCACCTAACATTTATGGAGGTGTTCTAACTGGCGCGAATAATCGCGTGGCTTCATAATAATTACAACAATAAATAATAAAACGTTTATTTTGGAACAATAACACAATACAAAGTACAAAAAGTAAAACGATGATAGCTGCAAAAGTATAAACTGTAGCGCAGCTAACAACGCCCCTCTCCAGATACAGAATGGAATGATGTTCCAATCCAAGGTAAAGTTAAGACAGTTAATTAATTTAGAGTCAGTTAATTAATTTAGAGTCAGTTAATTAATAATAAAATAAAATATTAAAAAAGGCAAAATATAAGATACAAACATAAAACAGCACGGGACATGAATTGGGATGTTGAGCTAATGTGGTGAGTGTAGGGTGAATGGGTGTGTGGGCGAGAGTCAATGAGTGTGCAAGTGGTGTTTGTGGTGTTTGTGGAATGTGTGTTGCGTGTGGTTTTGTGGGGAGTGTGTGTATTTTACACTTCCACGAGTTTCTCAGTTTCTTGATAATTTTGTGATTTTAACCAGGCGTTAAGTTCCGTTTTGCATTTGCTCTTGGTTAGTGGGTAGATGTGTAAGGTTTTGTTTAACGTGTTGTAGATTTTAGAACCTAAGTGTTTGTAGTGACGACTTGCAGCTACAGTTCTACGAGACTCAGTGTTACAAACCCTATTCGAGCGGCGTGTAGAACAGCATTTAGGATCAAAGGTAAGTTGGCTGTGTTTGCGAAGAACAGTTTGGAGGATAAATAGCTGTCTGACGGTGAGGACCTGGCAGAGGGTATATAGAGAGGAGGTCGAATATCGGATCGGTTTCCTTGCCAGCACCTTTAGGACAGCTCCCTGCGCTCGTTCAACCCGCAGCATCACTGTTTTGCCGGCCCCACCCCAGACCGTTAGGCAATACCCCAGAACAGACTGAGCTAGTGCAAAGTAGACAGTTAATAAACAGCTAAGATCAGCCGCGCCTCTGAGCTTTTTAAAAACATAGATGAGTTTTCTCACACGAGCTACAGCTGAAGCAATATGTTGCTTCCATTTCAGGTTTCTATCAAGAGTGACTCCAAGATATTTAATTGCAGGGGTATTTTCTAATTGTTGACAGTCACAGTCAGCGTGTAAGTTTGGGCAGGTGTGCGCACGAATTTCAATTGGAGTAAGGGGCTGACTTGA
Source organism: Griposia aprilina (assembly GCA_916610205.1). Lineage (NCBI taxonomy): Eukaryota > Metazoa > Arthropoda > Insecta > Lepidoptera > Noctuidae > Griposia > Griposia aprilina. The sequence continues at coordinate 12,409,822 of OU744304.1, read as the reverse complement.
CTTCATAGTAGAGAATGTCATAAACTTGGTCTTACTAACATTTAGAGTGAGAAGATTAGTGGTCAGCCACCTCATGACGGTGCTCAGGGCAAACTCCGAATTGAGGCGAGTTTCAGTCCAGTTCCGGCCATGAACAATTAGAGCTGTGTCATCGGCATAAGCTATAATTTTGCAATTGGGCAAGGATAACTTACACAGCTCATTCACATATATGAGAAAAAGTGGGGGTCCCAGGACACTGCCCTGGGGTACACCAAAAGTAATCGTCTCCTGATTACTGAGGTAGTTATCGAGTTTTACAATTTGTTTACGACCTGACAGATAACTCCTGAAGAGATCGTGCGCTGTCCCGCGAATACCAAGATGCTCTAGCTTCGAAAGAAGTATGGGAATTGAGACAGTGTCGAAGGCCTTGGATAGGTCTAAAAAGATGGCAAGAGTTTTGTACTTATTTTCCCAATGGCCAATAATCGTATCTGTAAGTTCCAGTACAGCATCTTCGGTGGACTTCCCAGTCCTAAAGCCATACTGATTATTAGAGAGAAGGTTAAATTTATTAAGGTATTTGCTGAGTCTATGGTTAATAACTTTTTCGAATATCTTAGAGAGGGTACTCAACACTGAAATGGGCCTGTAATTAGCGACAGCATCCCTGTCTCCCGACTTATAGATAATAGACTCTGGCACTCGTGTCCCACGTCACACGCGGAATTCGCCGCGGTGTGGCCAGAGCTTAATTGTTTTACATTTTGATATTACTATGCACATAATACAATAGTTTTACATAAGTGCATTACAAAATATGAGTGCATGTTAAAACCCAAATTGCGCGCAAACTCCTTAAAATTTTAGTGTCTTTATTTCTAATAATAGATATGTAGAGTACATACATTAAGTATCGTCTAGGAAAATAAATGTGCTAGAACTTAAGCAAATAAAATAATTAAAAGTCATAATAACTTTAAAAAAATCACGTTTATTTTCCATTTGAAGCTTAAGCCGATTATTATAGTAATAATTTAATTACTATAGTTTAACCGAAACCGCTGTACCGCGCCTTAGGTATGAGCGCGGCGAGAAGGGGGGGCAGTGCAGGCCGCTCATTCGTCAACGTATCGATCGGTATCGATCAAACTGTAGCTTATGATCCGCATTCTAAGCAGCGCATTTGAATTTATTTAATTCGTCAGTCGTGGGCAAGTTTTGTCACTGGTAAGATGACATAGGGCGAATTTCATTAAATTTTTATACCTAGAATAGTCTTATCCTGAGAATAAATTTTGTTTTTTTGACAGTTTTTCCATACTAGAACTGTCAGGATAAAAAATATCTGTCTGTGGTAAAATCAGCCCTTAGAAATCTAGCACAAATAATTTAATTCAACCCATACGCCAAAGTATTCGGCGCAAGTATTATCGAGCGTTAGCAAGAGACTGTCGACTATGACCGATTTCTTTCTGAAACTCTTCATGCTATAGTAACAATAAGTCAATAACATATACACAAAATATAATTAAGAAAAATAAAATACAATCACACACAACACTCAAAAGGGAGCCGAGCAGTGTAGAATAAAAAAATAAAAAAAAACAAAACAAAAAAAAAGTGCATCCTACTCTATGGGTGCCCAGTCTATGTCCAAAGAAAACTTACCTCTTTGCTTCCTGCTGTCCCCCTTTACGGTATCCTCCGTATCGGAGCCCTCTGCAAAACATGTATAGTTGTAACATCTACTGAGGAAACGGTGCAGGAGAATATAAGTTGTTTAATGTATCTGCTATTTACTTTTTTAGATGGTAAGGGTGTGCAATTGCGATTGACGTCATAATTTTATTTGTGGACAAAACGTTGAAAATGTCAACTGTGACGAAAATTATAAAAAAAGACATATTTAGGACACTTTTTAATACAATTTAAAAAAAGTACTTCTGCAAAGAGGTCCCATAACCTTTCCAAAATGATGTTTACCTTCTTTCTGAAATGGGAGGTAAAAACATAAGTCTAATATTTAATTTGTAGCAGACTAGCTTCTGCCCGCGGCTTCGCATGCGTACTTGTCGGAAATTATTCCATGGGAACGTGCTACCGGGACAAAAAGTAACCTATGTCCTTCCCCAGGATGCCATGTATCTCCTTGACAAATTTAATCGAAATCCAGTGGTTTAAGGCGGAACCTTCAGGGTAGCCCGCGAAATTCAAATTTTGTTACGTTTTATGCAATTTGCAGGTCACTGTCAGGTTGTATTTTGATTAAAATATGATTCGCGACCGTAACAAATATGGCTTTACAGAATTAGAATCATTAGAATTAGCATTACATCTCTATAAGTTCATATTACCCTATTGAATGACTATTTCATGAAATCATGACATTTGAGGGCAATTCTAACTTATGGAGTTGTATTGCTGATTCTAATGATTATAATTCTGTAAAGCCATATTTGATACGGTCGCGAATCATATTTAGATCACCATAAAACCTGATACTGACCTGCAAATTGCAAAAAACGTAAGAAAATTTGAATTTCGCGGGCTACCTTGGCGCATACCCCTTAAGCGTGAAAAGGTAATATACACACAGCTATTTTCTAATTCATAATATTAGAATGGATAAAATAATAAAATTGAACTTGAATGAAAAGCAGGGAATAAAAACAGCACTAATGATTTAATTGAAAAACATAGACATGAAAATGGAAACTATATAGAAAGTGACTATCTCCCCTTCCCACAACAGCTGTCAATCGCAACCGTCAAGCCCGAACCGTAAGTAAAATATGAAGAAACAATCAAGCATGCCAAATGCTTCATAACATACCGATATTTCAAAGTCAACTATTTATTTATCAAATCACTTAAGGATGTTGAAACAAACAGAACTTTCACAATGTCACCTCCATAACTTCTTGTTGACAACCCTTACTCTCATTAAAACTAGTGCATTATATAAACTAGCAATTCTAAAGGCCTTTTTTCAATTTTACACGATTCAATTTAGTCGCCCGCTAAATTTAATAATCTATATAGGGTGGCAGGGACATTGACGAGCAAACTATAACCATGAATTCAGCACATATTCTAGACCCCCTAACGGAGAAATTTTAACGCAGGGGGTTCAGAATCATGTATTTACTGGGTACTGAATCCATATTAACGGGTGGCACGTCCCCCCTGCCAACCTGTTTAAATAAGAATCACTTGAGAACTGCTCGACAACGTTTGCTATTATTTGTTTTAAAATTTTCATAGCAGCCCGAATTAGGTTTTAATGAAAACAAAAAATTGGAAAAGTTTCACGCAAAAGTGTTCAAATTCGGCAAAATCTGAACGTCCTTTTTTCTATGGGATTACAGTCCGCCGTCGTGAGAATGCGTTCTTGACACCTGTCAGTTTCATACAAACGAATACATGTTTACACACACATACACATATAGTGACCTTATTGGTCATATTATTCAGAAAGGTCAGGTGCGTAGTACTCATAACCGGCGTGTATGACCAGATGTATGAACGTAAACGAGGCAAAAGGAGTATATAAGGATCGTAACAGGTGGCGTTCTGTATTTTCTGCCTACCGCCATGGGAAGAAGGCGTGAGTTTATGTATGTGTGTACGTGTGAATACGTGTTTTTAGAATTTGATTTTAATTAATTACTAGAATTGTCGCACTGACAGGTGTCATGAACGCACTCTCTCGACGGCCGGACTGTAGTTATTAATTTGAACAGTTGCCTTACTATGACGTGCTAATACCATCATAGTTCCATTGCGAAAAAGGGATAGTGCTATCGGTCATATATAGCTCCGTCTCTCTTTCACGCTGGAACAATGATGGCTTTAACACGTCATAGTACGGCCTCAGGACGTCTGTCAGTTCAGCTTCGTCGGGCAATTGAAAGTGTAAATTGCGCCTTTAACTAAAGCTGAAACTTCGAAGTTCTTTCATAACTAATGACATGTTGTATAACATGCTTTGTAGATCAGTAAATATCCTGAGCTTTCGTGAAAAAAGCCTTTATTTAACCAGCTCTCTGTTTTGGTTGTTTTTTTTTTTCTATTTTTGAGACTTCATTCGCCGTTAGTCATCAAGTAAGGTCAGGATGGTGACACTACAAAAATTCCTTACAAATCGTGTCCCAAACTAACCGGAGTTGAGTTCCCGTACGAGGGTCGACATCGCGTTGGTGACAGAGTCGGCCGCGTACAACAGGTCGCTGCGGAGACTACGGTTGTCTATGCCCACTGCACGATGAAAACCGGACACATACACATAATTTTGTTAGTAAAGTTGCACTATATGGGGTGTTAGTTACCGCTAAAAATATTATTAAAGTGAAACTTTTATTACATCGTCTCAAACTTTTTCGTCTGTGTGTTGCATGTCGCGTGACGGTCGGCCGCGGAGTAGGGAAAAAGTTTCACTTTTACCGTGGTTTCATAAAACCACACAATCCTTTTTTTAAAGTGAAACTTTTATTACATAGTCTCAAACTTTTTCGTCTGTGTGTTGCATGTCGCGTGACGGTCGGCCGCGGAGTAGGGAAAAAGTTTCACTTTTACCGTGGTTTCATAAAACCACACAATCCTTTTTTTAAAGTGAAACTTTTATTACATAGTCTCAAACTTTTTCGTCTGTGTGTTGCATGTCGCGTGACGGTCGGCCGCGAAGTAGGGAAAAAGTTTCACTTTTACCGTGGTTTCATAAAACCACACAATCCTTTTTTTATTATGTTCTACGTTTTCTCATCAAAAACATATCGTCATGTTTCTTATCAAAATACACACAGATCCCATCGAGTTATTCCATCCTAACATCCTAAAAAGAATACTTGCACAAACTTCAGGTTCCCAATTATTAGACCTTTTTAGTTACATTTCAACGAATTTCAATTGCTCAGCTCCCTTTTTGACTTTAAGAATCATAATTGCGCCAATTCTGACTAAAAAACTCTTCAAGATTTAAGCGAAGCCTAATATAAATAATTGAAGCCGCAATATAACAAGCGTGAAGCACATGGTATAGGTAATTTTCTGGAAAATATGCATATAGGATTTGTTTCCGGTACACCATAAAAATTACAAATTTAAATGTGGAAATTAGCAGCACAGTTTTAATTTACCATTGTAAATGTAATGTGATTGTATTTTAATTGTTGTTTTGTTTTATATTTTTATTTTCGATTACCATCACAGTAGAGTCTTATCGAGTCTTCATTAAACATACCTGAAGGCAAATTCCCGTAATTATAAACTTTCAAAATTTAGTAGCAGTTCCATTTCGGCTACAATCAATGTCAATGCATAATCAGCCTATAACGTTCCCACTGCTGCGACACAGGCCTCCTCTCTGTGAGAGGGAGTGGGCTGTAAACCACCACGCGGGCCCAATGCGGGTTGGTAGAATTCAAATGTCTTCGAATTTTTAGTTCTAGGACATGCCGGTTTCCTCACGATATTTTCCTTCACCGTTTTAAGAGCAGTGGTGATGAAATTATTTACACAAAGTAAAGTGCCTGTCTACAACTCGTAAGTCGCGGCCGCTACCACTGGGCCACCACTGCTCCCAATCAATGTCAAAAACTCCTCATAAATGTAGGTAAATTAGAGGTATTTTTGACAGATTCGACACTGATATTAGAATGTGGATGTTCTTAAATACACGGGGATTGCTCCTCTCATTTATAACCAGAGATCGGATATTCGAATGCATATTTACCTAAAGGTAATTTTAAGTTATGAAAGTATGGAAGCGGTTTCTTAAAAGTTATTTATTTTTAAAAAAACCCGGGTTTTTTGGATTGCATATTTATTTAAAATTAATGTTTAACCACCAATGCAAATATGTGTATGTAGGGTATAAGAGAAGGGTTGGTGTGTGTTACTTAAAAGTAAAATTTTCATCGATACAAAAGCGCATTCCACATTAGCCAACATGTTAACTTTAGGTGAATATGCTCTATTTATAACTAACATGTGAGTAAAACAACCGAATTTTTATTTTTGCGATCATCACCCTATTCTTTAAAAGTGTTGGTATAATACTTGTCCTGACATAGAGGTACATCTGCTAAACGGTGAACGCGATACATTCCAACAAGTAAGTTTAAAGACAGAACTATCATACTCACTGGTCGTGGGTCGTTGATTTTGATGGTAGTTTCTGGCATCGCCCATGCTTTCCATACCTTTACATAAACATAATATTTATTTATTAAAACTTTATGCACAAGTAAAAAAAATACTGTACAAAAGAGGACTTAATGCCTGAAGCATTTTCTACCAATCAACCTTAGGGTGATGCAGAGATAAAACATGGCAGCTGCAATATAAAGGATAGATAGCTCGGAAATAACTATAAAATACAAGAATAAATACTAATACATACATACATATAAACAAAATAAACTTTGTCGGGAGAAATAACGATCGGTAGAGGAGGAAACGAATCCAGCAAATCAATGCTGGGATGTTTCGGCCAACTTCTGACGGATATGCTCACGTGCCTTCACAATATTATTATTATTCTGGTAAACAAATTTTGTTTCCTAGCTCTTTGACTAGTTTAAGCTACATTAACGAGCCCAAGCCAAGTCAATGTAGCGTGTGTGTTCTTTTTAATCACGTAGAATTAATGTTATGAGGAGTAATTTCATTTTCCTCAATTTGCATGAAATTCTTAACTATTCTGCAGGTGTTTAAAATAGCGGTTTTTTAGAGTGTTGCTAAACAAATTTTGTTTCTTAGCTCTTTGACTAGTTTAAGCTACATTAACGAGCCCAAGCCAAGTCAATGTAGCGGGTGTGTTCTTTTTTTAATCACATAAAATTAATGTTATGAGGAGTCATTTAATTTTCCTCAATTTGCATGAACTTCTTAACTATTCTGCAGGTGTTTAAAATTGCGGCTTTTTAGAGTGTTATGTAAATTGAGTCTTTCTGGTTTATTAGTTATTTGACAAAATAGTGTATTGTTTTTGTATTTAATATGAGTCAAGGTCCTGAAATAAATGTCTTTTTTATATATATTAGTTTATGGCTGTGGTGGAGGTGATTGGGTAAAACACCCGTTGTGGAGACAACAATGGGTACTACGTAGACTTTTTCCTGCCTCCAAATTCTGGTCGCTTGTTCTTTTAGTTCTTTGATTATTTAGCAGCTGCCTAACAAAATTAAAAATCTATATATTTTTTACATAAACCTACATGGGCACTTATACCGGATGACTTTTTATACCGTCTGGAAAAAAATAGGGTATAATAGGTGAACGGAGTAGAAGCTTATGGCACAGAAACCTCATCCATCTGTTTTAAAAATAAAAACGTAACATGAAATTGGCCTATCAATAAATACTATTACTTATTTGGAGTAGGCTTTTCATACCGAAACCAAAAAAATAATAAAGACAAAAAAATACAAAAAAAACGGAAAAATATGTAAAAAATCAACTTATAGTCACCCTACTCTACGCGCAGAAATTATCAATGAATTCGTAGTGACATTCAGGCGTACGCTGTTTACTATTACCTATTTTGGCTATTATTAGTTTTAAGCGAGTGCCGTAGGATGTATTATTGTTCATGTGTTTTAAGGATATTCCGAACTTTTTTAAATCAATGGTACGAGGTAAATATAAGCGGACATGGGTTCTATTCAATTTACGCAACACACCATATTTTTGTCCAGTTGGTAAAAAAAATCATCCGGTATAACGTCGAAGCTAGATGCGCGGTTCCAATTGGCCGTTTCCTATGGTAAAGAGCCGGCGAGAAACTCCACGGTTACTCTTTTAAAATAATTAATAATAATAATAACTTTATTTCCAATTTTACAATTAGCATAAAGGCGATAGGTGATAGGTGGGGGGGAATTGGCGCTTACAATGTATTATGTAACCTACCTATGATCCACAATAAAGATATTGAATTGAAATGTTTTCATATCAATCTGCCTAACCTTTTACCAAATATGTTGGGGTCTGCTTCCAGTGTAACCAGATGCAGCTGAATACCAGTATTTTACATGGCGCGACTGCCTATCTGACCTCAACAACCCAGTTACTGGGTAATACCATGGTATAATAATATACTTCGCCAGGTATAGCACTCCGGTCACGGGGGTGACACAAACCTAAGTCATCACCGCTGTGTTACCAGTAGTGTGTAATAATAACTCCCCAATCGCCTTTATTACCGGTGCGAATCCGATAAAACAAAGAGGTTTTAACTAAAAATTACGTTGGAATATGTTTAAATTGAATTGTTTCGTTTGATTAGAAAAATGAAACGACAATTTTAATGGTTTATATATATATTTTTTAACAGAAAGGTGACTATTTTTTTTCCATAATTCTTGTTTTGTTGCAATAAACTAGCAACTGGATAGTGACGTAAGCATGTGTCACTCCCGGAATGCCAGACCTTGTTTTTTTAACGCGCACGTTTTTCTACATCGTTCTCACATATAAAATTTCAACATGAATGATGTAAGCAATAAAAAAAATTGTAACAATATTTTGATATTAAAGAGTGTCCGTGGAGTTTCTTGCCCGTTCTTCTCCATATGTACCTACTAAGTTTTGGAATGGGCAACTAGCTTCATCTTTGTGACTGACCAACCCCTTGACAATTCAAAAGTGCCTGTAATTGGTTTATTTGAAATAAAAGCTTTGAGTTTGAGTTTTCTTTTTCTAACTTAGGGATGAGCCGGTACAAAATAATACATACCTAGACTGTGTGACATATCAATTCGCTCTCTCTCTCCGAGCGAAGGTGTTTGTGGGGCGCTTCGCACCGTGCCTCGTGGTGGTGGTTCTCTGCAAAAATAATAAATCTCGTTAATTTTAAGCGTTACTGCTGAGCATGAGGTTCTCGATTCGATTCCCAGATCGAGCAAAGGGTTTTAGCTTGAGAGGTGTCGTTAGATTCGTATTTATTGTGAGAGTGACACTGGGTATATAAAAATAATAAAATAAAAAACAGTAATTTGAAAAACTAAAAGACCCGACTGTGTTTCTGTGTAATTTAGAAATGTAAAAACCCTAAAACAAAAAATTCGTCATACCCGATTGCACTTAACTTAAAAGTTGCCAAAGTTGCTAAGGCAATGCTTATAAGCGACAAATCTATATAAATATTGAACAATATTTATAAATACAAGAAAAATTGTAGCAGTCGGGACCCATTCTAGAAAGTCAGCCGTCTAAATCTGCAATGTATTATAGGTATGCGCTCTGAATTCACTAAGTTTCTATTTCTAGAATGCCTATCTCCTTCCCCTGGATGCCATCTATATCCTTGCCAAAGAATGTCACCAAAATCTGCCCAAATGAAGTACCGAGGTATACTTAATGGCATATATTTCGCTAGAACACACTGAATAACATTGCATTTTTATATTTTTCTTATGCTTACCCGGGGACGAGAATAAAATAACTTTAAACATAATAAAAAGCACGCCATTTTGGCATTCTATCATCGGCACAAGCACAACTAACTTACTTAAAAAAAACAACTGTCAAGTTGACAGCTGTTTGCTGTCGGGTTCAGTCACTATTGTTTCACGCCTAAACGGAATGACATGTGAATGACATTTACGAAATAATGTCAACCCGAGTGTCAACAAAATATAACGCAGTTGTACATGCATAAAAAATAATATATTATGTAGTTATACATTATTTAAAGATATAAATACAGAATTCCTTTATATTTTCTCTACGCTTTCGTGCACGTGTACCTCGCACGTTTGGGCAAACTTGTATGGGCTTTTGTTGACCTCCTTTCATCGAAATCTGCTCAGTGGTTTAGGCATGATAGGTAACATACAGACAGATAGACAGTTACTTTTGAAATTATAATATTAGTATGGATATATGCATGCTTAGTTTATAAAATAAGTACTTGCCTCTCCGGCGCACTTGGTTGTGGCTGTGTCCCCGGTAATGGTGGACTCTTCGTGGAGCGAGGCGAAGAGTTGGGCGTCGATCGGGGAGATGACTGCTGCGTCTGAGGAAGAGATAAAAAAAAACAATTGAAATAAGATTATTTATTTAACACTATGCCGATGGGCGTTAGAGTAGACGAGCCATCGACTGGAGATCGCGTAATGCGGAGGGCCCCAGACTTGATAGACCTTGCAATAACATGGAAAAGCCGCTCGGAGAGACTGGATGCAGAAGGCTGAGAACCGGGTGTTGTGGTGAAATGCCTTGGCTCCTGTGGGCCCTATTTACTAGATTCAGAGGTAGATAGCATTTTCATGGTAAATACGCGTCGTATTTACAAAACCTTTAATGACGTGGGCATGTGTCGCCTAGGCTTGCAGATCGATTACCACGCTGATACGCTCCATAAATTATTTAGCTACGAGCCTAATTAAACGAACACTCGTTAATTACTAAAGTAACATTTAAAGTAAATTTTACGCCATTGTATTTTTTATCTTGATTTGACCAGAAAATTGTATGTATTCTTTGTATTTATATAATCGGAATTATTATTGTTACTTGTCAGTCGCGAAAATGAAGGCGTTCAGTGTGGTATCATTAGTCTGTTATTTGGGTGCGGCGTCAGCAGGGCTCATGTCACCGGCGGTCCAGCTTGAGAAGAATGCGGATGAGTGCAGAAATCAGGCGTATTTGGAAACCCTCAATTGCACTAGATTTGGATTTATTAATGGTAAGATAGTTTTTAGGGTTCTGTTCCGCAAGAGTAAAAACGGAACCCTTATAGGATCGCTTCGTTCTGTGTCTATCTGGCGGCAAGACCCTTTTCCTCAGGAACGCGTGGAGGTTATCAAGTTTAAATTATCAAAGAGGTTATCAAATACTTAGGTCCCTTGCAGCAGTAAAAAAAAAGACGTGTGGCACTCGGGGACTGCCGCGGTAAAGCTATTGCATAGCATTTTGTATAAGAATAAGAATTTAATTTTTTTAAATCTAAATTAAATTTAAAATGGGGCGCTTTACCCTAACCTTATCGGGGCCAAAAGATAGGCCCTTTACTGCCGATTCCAAAGACCCCAAACTCGATACCTCTACGATTTCCGGTTCAAAAGTTAAGACCCGGGGGGGTGAAGTAGCCCTGGACGGGTGGAGGGGTTGGTCAAAAGGGGTGACGCGGGGGGGTCCCGGGATCATATATAAGTGGGATTGATTTAAATATAATACAACTTAATATTGGGGTCGAAAAAGAGGAGGTCAAAAAAGGGGGGTCAAAGGGGCTTGTCTGTATGTATTTACTATTTGTAGAGAGGGTTATAGGGGGGGGGGGGGGAATTTGGTCAGAATTTTGATATTCCCAGCCGTTTCCGAGATATTGGGATATTGAGTTTTAAGATAGTGGTGATTATAATAAATGTATGGTGTCCGACTGGTAAATGATAAATGGTACGAAAGTAAATGGAAATAAATATTAATTCAAGTTACACTTTTTGAGAAATACCTATACACCTATATACTTTCTCATAAACAGCTGCTTATGTATTCGTCCGATTTCGGAGCAGCTCGTCTCGATTCGTGCGAGCTTCGTAGAGTCGTACAATACGTCTAGTTGCACGCACACAAACACCGTGTCGAAGACTGCCGAAAAGAAACGACGTTAGACAATGCACGGCCTTCAAGCCACACCTCCGTGCCCGTCGGAGTGGGGAGCGTGAGGTTTTTTTTCGTTACGGAATTTCTGTCTTCGGTCCCCGCGCTCAAGGCCCGCGATAGAAGCTATGCAATAGCTTAAAAATATGACCATTTATGTCGCATACGTTTACTCACTCGCGAGTAAATCAAAACCTACAGGAAACTTCCCGTTGACCTAGAATTATAAAATTTGGCAATAAGCAAGGTTTTACAGCACAAGTAAAGAAAAATCCGGAAATTGTTAGTCTGTAGTTATAACGTATTCCCAAAGAGATTTAAGATACTATATAGAGGCTATGCGAAGAAATGTCTTAGAAAAACTGTGATCCCATGTCTCAGTGACGCCATCTAGCATAATATAGCAAAATTAGAGCGGCATGTAGGCGTACCACGCTAGACTGAGCGACTTTTGCCCACTAGGACAAATGTATCTGATTACGATTTTGTTCGCTATGTCCCGTCTATTGTTGAGTAAATAATTTAATGTCTTTACGTATTCCCAATCACAACTCTATCTTTCTGTTTTTCGACATAACCCTTAACTCACAATTCATTGAATCTGATATTTTCGCGCTGTCGCAATCCAAATTTAAAATAATGGTTTCACAATCTCTTGCAGGTCGTCTATAAGATGGATGCTATTGTCATTCGCTTCCTTCGAGTCGTGGGTATATAGTGGATATATATTTTTCTTCTAAATATGTCCTTTTCTTTTTTCATTTAACATAGGTTCGTTTTTATACTCCGATGTCACTTCGTGGACAATAGTGTGGGTTATAAGTTTTTTCGACTGTAATTTATAACTACTTTGTGTAAATGCTGTAAATTATAACTGTTTTTTGTTCTAAAAAAAATAAAATAAAATAACCCGCATAAATTGTTGGTCTTCTTTTGAATGGCTTTTGCGCAGAAATATGTGTCAACAATACTTTTGATCTGAACATGTGTTTCTAAACTGCCCTGTGGTTGCCGCATGCTGGACAAAGTACTTCGAAAACCCAGTTACCCTCCGTCAGATTGTCAGTAGCACCGAGGCGTTGCTGGCCTTCCTTGAGGAGCTGGAGTGGACCGATTTATCGATTTTCGCGTACAAAATACGCTTGGCCGGGGAGTTGCGGACACCAGCACGTCTTACTAATACTGCTACTACGTTTTGATTTATCATCGGTTTATTGATAAATGATTTTATTTCTGTAAGTAGGTTTGTACAAAGACTTTTACAAGTATATCATATTGAAAAAAATAAAATATTTCGGCTTTTCCTATCTGACTACACAGTCTCTTTTAAAGTCTAGACATAATATTGGTCAGATCATGTGAAGACCATGTAGATTTGTGTCTGAAATGGTATTTTGAGGAAAAACCACACATATTGAGTGGAACTGTCCAGTCAGTGCACGCATTTGTCAGTAATCGTGCAGCTCAACTCAGAATTTAAGGAGCTCAACGATTGCCATACAACGTGGCAATGCCGCCAGTCTCTTGGGTATATTACCAGTTGACAGTGATGCGGCAGAAGTTTTGGACGCCGCAGTTTATTTTGTTAATAGTTTTAGTTAGGTTAGGATATTATATTTTTATTTAGTTTGTTACTTATTTTCAACTGACTTTAAAAAAAATCAGTTGTATTTTTTTTTAAATATGTTTGTTACCTCATAACTCCGTCATTTCCAAACCGATTTGAAAAAATCTTCTTTTGTTTTAATGGGTCTACAGTCCCATATAAATTTAGTCAAGTTGTGATAAGTGGTTTTTGAGTTAGCTTCAATAATACGTAGTTTTTCCATTTACTGTATGTTGATGATGTTATAATAACTTCCTGTCACTGTTATTTACTTATCAAATGAAGGCATACGAATTTATGTGGGGTAGGTACGACAACAAAAAGTGAAAAATATCATTATATTACAAAAAAAAAAAAATGTACCGACTGCCGAGAAAAACACTTAAAGTGAAAAATAAATTTAATTTCGGAAGTCGGTGGCAAAAAACTAAAATACAAAAACCAAAGACACCGGCTTCCGAAATTCAGTTATTTTACATTTAATAGTGTTTTTTTTTGTTATATAGTTTTTATAGTACGTATAAGAAGTTTATCCATCCAGTGTACATTCGCCAGCACATCAAGTTACCACAAACTGTCGAGATTTTCTTATTCGATTTTGAAAATAACCATCAACATTTTAAGGTTTAAAATCGTTTGGTGAAATTTGATAGTTTCGTGTAGCTTGACCTACTGGCGACTGTACACAGAAAAAAAAGATATTTGCTGTTCCGTACATTTTGTAGCGTGTAGGTTTTGCATTTTTGTAGGAAAGTTTTTTTTTTTAGTAAACGACTAATAATTTCAAAGATTCCGGACCCCCTGGTCCAGAATCAAGTACTGAATCCATGGTAACGGGTTGCGCGTTGATGTCCCTGCTACCTGTATATTTTTATCGTATTAACAAATGAACGAAGATAAGCTGTCAAAAACCCCATTTATATGAAGCAACTTTGTTGTCTGTGGCATACAATTAAATTGAAGTAATAAATGACATGCATTGTCATTGACGGTGCATGTTTAATTGTTGCTTCAATATATGATATGCCACAAGCAATTAAATTGCACCGTGTAAATCAGGCTTTAATATGGACACCGGCCGAAAGAGACCCAACTTGAATTGAACAAGCTGCATTTATTTATAGGATATATACAGGGTGGCGATATTGTCACCTGCATTCATCAAGGGGGTGATTCTACACGTCATTCTAAACAACTTTCGCGATGAAAAGAAACAAAAAGTTGAAAAAAAAAATACCTCTCATACTTGCATCGAAATTGTCTATTGTTGTATAGGAATTAGTTTTTTTCTCACGAATCGGTTAAGAGTTTCGTAGAGAAAGCTGTTTAAAATGATGGGGAGTATCACGCCCTTGAAGGATGCAGGTAACTAAATCGCCACCTGTATTTTCAATGTTAATTTCAGGTACAGCCGAGTTACAATGTCTGTCGGTCACCGTATTGAAGTACATGAAGTGTATGGAGGATTTCGAACCAAAAGTGTCGCGGAGAGGTATGTTTTTAAAACTAATAAAAAAAAAAAAACTAATCATTATGTTGTCAATTCTCATGTAAATTGATTTCTGCACAGCTTGCGTGATATTTGACAAGAGATATTATACGATTTTCAGGGACTTTTGTCTTTGGTATATCTCATCGAAATCTTGTCGATGCTTTCGTACGACCTTCCTGATTTAATATTATTTTCATTATCATCATTTCAGTTGATAGACATCCACTGCTGGACATAGGCCTACCCTCAAGCGGTGCCACATTGACAATATTTCCGTGTTTTTTTTTTTATAAAAGATTTAAAAATTATTATTATAAGATAACAATGCGTCAGAAAAGTGTGGTCAAAATTAAGGGTGTGATACAGATCATCAAACTGAACAACTTTCTCCATGGGACATCAAAATCGTGAAAAAATTACCAGCTATTCCATACAAAATTTCAATACCTACTCGACCCTAATGTATGGAACAGCTGATTATATTTTATACGCTGTATAATTATACAGCGTGGCGCTACAATGGCGACATTAATTTAACACATGGTTAGGGCCTACTGGCCAGTAACAATAAAAAATATAATAAGAAAGTTTTTGTATTAATTTAATAATTTATTTGTAATTTGGTTTAATTGGCAATATGGGTGTATTCCTGAAATAAAAATGATTTGATTAATGCTGAAATGAACCTTTTTGGCGCAGCCGTGAGGCACACACTGTTGTTGTTATCACTTTTTTTTTCACGAATATTTTTTATTGTTACTGGCCACTAGCCCTACCCATGTGTTAAATTAATGTCGCCATTGTAGCGCCACGCTGTATGTTTCCATATTATTTAACGATATTTTTGTTACCTTGTTTTTAGCTGAGAACCCTCTGGGTGGAAGCTTGACCAGTGTTGGGACACAAAATGTTCAGAAATTTAAGTGCATTTTCAACACCATACTGGACACACTCAAGTGCATTGTCAACGGGCACCAACAAGAAGGAGTCCCGAGATGTAAGCACATTATCTACATATGTTTGTAAAGCCAAGGAAATTAATTGTTCAGGAAATTGGCACCCTATGTCAATTTGCCATTTCATGCAACTGTCAAAGAATGACAGTTGTCATTTGAATATACGGACAATTTAATTTGGTACTCAATTTGCTTCCCTTTTTAATTATATACTTGTACTTAGTATATATATTTTAGTGTTAGCTTGTAAAATGGGTTAATGGATTGGATGGGATTTAATATGGGTTGTTGCTATTTATTAAATGGTGTATTTTATTTGCTTATTATTTAATTTTTCCTGACACATGGGCAAAATTAATTAGCCGTAAAAACAAGATCCAAAACCATAAACTTCTTAAAAGTTTACGTAACTACAGCTGCTCGGGGTCAACGGTCACGATGCGCAGGAATTACTCGTATGAGAAATAACAAGTTTTGAAATCATACTTTCTTTTTTACCGTCACATCTGTGAAGTTTCGCCAAGTAATTATATACAAGGTGGCAGGTACATCAACGCGCAAACTGTAACCATGATTTCAGCACATGATCCAAGACACCGTTTTTTTTTCGCTAGTTATTATAAAAAGAAATATTAGCTGTTCGATATATTTTGGCCGCGTAGGTATTGCACTTTTGTATGAACTAGCAGATATTTTTTTAGGTTACCCACGATAAATTTAAACGCAGGGGCGTCCACAATCATGTACTGAATCCATGGTAACAGGTTGCGCGTCCATGTCCCTGCCACCCTGTATATCCCTCTATAAGTTTCTATTACAATGTTATAATTTTACTATATTTCTGTATTTCAGGGAACTGGGCGGTACTAATAAAATGTCTTGTGACAAATCTTCCTGGATTGTTGGTGTGCTTTCCGCAGAACGGTTAAAGGTATGTACTCAACAGATCTTTATATAAACCCTATACAGCATTTATCAGAAAGGTGTGATCTTATTTAAGGGGGTGGCACAGTTGGCCCGAAAAATATGTATACACTGACAAGGAACCATTTTACTGTCAACAGCCTTTTGTTCCATAACACTGTATCCAGCGTATAGGTACAAAACTTAGTATACAATTTATTTTACCAAAACTAAGTAAATATTTCGTTCCAAAACATCTTTCCACCCTATAACCAAAACAATGTTCATAGTGATAGTTCCAGAACGAGGTAAACAAGACTGGTAACGTCATACGACGTATATCGAATGACACTTGACTTTGATTAATAGAAGAACAAGATTATATTTTTGTCCTCATTTCAGGCATGACGTCACTTCAATGACGTGTCATTTGTTTTCAGTTTTTTGATTTGAAATACAATTAATGGGTAAATCATGAATTTTATAACGAATGTTTCTTAGGCTTTTTAAAGTGGTGGCATTCGCTTTTGTAACCGCTCGAACTGTAAGTATTCGTACATATTGCAGTATAATTCCTGCAATTACATACTTTTTGTTCACAAATCGATTAAATTCTTTTTACGCGTCAATCGGTCAGCTTTTTATTTTTTTGAATATTCAAAAATTGACTATTGTTCTGAACAATCTTGTCAGAAAAAAATTGAAGCCTTCATTCTGTCGTTGGAATTCCAATAGAGATAATCTAATTTCTGATTATTAATATTAAAACATTCTTCGAATGTGAAATTAAAATGACCACGATATGTGAGTATTCAGCGTATATATCGATCGACTGTACGTTCCCTGGAATTTATCGTTACTTTTTCTTTTGGTTCGGTATTCTTTTAACTTGTGCCTTGTTCTTTAATCTAAGATTTCCTTTTCCTTAGATGGTTTGAAAGGTCACCTTTTTATGGCCTTACCCAGCCATTTATTGTTAGCATGTCTTCTTCCATCGTCTGCCGGCTGCCGAAGTCCGAGCGTGCAGAGAACCGCGGGACCGTTGCTGAGCAAGGTCGACGACACAGGTCCAGGTGCTTGGACATCAGGTGCTATTTAAGTAGTTTGTGTACCGCTATAACGCCCGAGCATCATTATAGGTGAAGTGATCTGTACTACACCGACGAGGGACACTCTTTAGATCTAGTTCAACCAATCCTATTTTTTAAAGTGCTTTTCTAAATTCTTTTCATCCGGTCTTGTAATCTATTTCAAAAGTTATCTTAACGAATTATGTAAAGAAAAACCTTAATCTTCTGCTTATTTGTGTAAAACCCTTTATAGAGCGACACGAATTTCGTACGATTGCAATCCAATTTAAAATCGTCAAATTACATTTAAAATACTATATATTTGGTAATATCTTTTAAGTTTTTTCTCTCAAAATCAAGTTGTGATTATTTTTTCTTAGTTTTTTTGCCTTTTAAATTCTAACGAATAGATCTTTTGTTTTTGCTTCGTGAGTTTGATTTTTAGCTACCTCACGCCGGGGTTCGAGTCCCCGGCGTGCCTTGGCACGCTCTACGCTGGAATATGTAACATCGATACAATGCGCGGTTTTCCGCACTTATTGCTGCACTGTTACGAATTTTATCATTACAGGTACGCACTGTAATGCTCGCCTGGACGCATTCACTGATGAAATACTCAAATCTGAACTCTTTCAATACACGCAAATGCTCCTGGTGAGTGACTAAGATGTGACCGTTGTCATGACAATAATAATATGTCAGGCTGACGCGTTAGAGTAAATGGCAATTGTTTATGACATCGCATTTTCAACTAAATTCTTATTTCTAACACCTCGTTTCGAAGTTGCGATTTGAATAAAGAAAGAAAGAAAGAATAAAGTTTATTTGGACACAGTACGTGAAACACAAAACACAAATAATAAAAAATAAAAAGTGATAACAGTGTGTGCCTCACGGCTGCGCCAAAAAGGTTCATTTCAGCATTAATGTCAGACAGGTGCTGTCTGACGCTGGTTTTCTAATGAACCCTTAGGGACTAGTGACGGGGAGTACAAACAGTTTCGACATACCTAATATGTTGTTTGTTTACCTCGTTATTGAATGATTACTGTATACATATTTGTGAGACTGATGTAGATTACATCGTTTTAGTCATAAGGCGTATAGATGTTTTGGGACAAAATGTTTACTTTGTTTTGGTAAACTACATTGTATACTATGTTTTGTACCTATACGGTGGATACAATGTTCCTTGTCTGTGTATACATCTTTTTGGGCTGACTGTACAGAGACAGACCATTAAACTGAACAACTTTCTTCATTGAAATCAAACGTCTGGATGGGTAACAACTGGTTTAGATTTTAAAACTTTTTATACTATTTCACGTATTTAGCAATAACGTGCACACCGCCATCATTTACCATCGTTCACTTCTCTTTCACATGTGAAACATGTCACACTCTCACTCATACTCAAAGCAATTATTTCAAATAAACCAATTACAGGCACTTTTTAATTGTCAAGGGGTCGGTCAGTCAGAAAAATGAAGCCCATTACAAAGCGTAGTAGGTACCTATGGAGAAGTACGGACTCTCTTTCACTCATAGATGCGTTCATACGTATTGATGTATTCCTGATTACATCCTACATATTAAAAAAAAACGAGAGGTGTCGTAGGACACCCGGTTGGAAAGAAGTTCCTATAGCTGTGTATTATGTATTAAATAAAAGGCACAGTGAAATAAATTAACAACGTTTGAGAGTATAAATCGTCTAATTTATAACTGCACGCCCCTCCACCAAAATGTCTATACAAAATATTGAAATGTGCATGCAACAAGCAGTGTAGGGGCGTGCAATTTTAAACTGGACTATCACTAACTAAATGGGAAAAAAGTGCGTGATTGTCGTGGAACACTCGGTTGGAACGAAGTTCCTTTCGTAGTATATTTAGAACATCCATGGAACAAATTTGATTAGCATAAAAAGGGTTATATTGAGTCAACCTTAAAAGATAGACATAATGCTGTCCAGGACTTTTTTTTTTGAACTTTTAAAGGGGAACAATTCCGTCATACATAATTTTTGCGTAACTTTAACCGTTTACGCAGTGCACGCAACGGAAGCTCTCAAAACGAATCATTTTTTTCCGTTTTAACAACATTTTTCATTTATGCTCCGCTCTTATTGGTCGTAGCGTGATGTTATATAGCCTACAGCCTTCCTAGATAAATGGACTACCGAACAAAAAAAAAAATACAATTCCAACCAGCAGTTCCTGAGATTAGCGCGTTAAACCAAACAAACAAATAAAGAGAGGGTTTTGGCGGAAAATTCTTACACTTTTTTTCGCCTAGCCCCCATCCGCCAGGTCCGTACCGTGGGATAAGGAACTACGTTCCAAAAAAACACACACAAACATACATATTATAGCAAAAGTGTCGTGGAAGTCAGACTATTACACTTTTTTCGGTCTACCTCTCATCCGCCAAGTGTGCAGAATATAACGTGGGACAAGGAACTACGTTCCAAAAAAATAACCTTTTAATTATTTACTAATTGTATTATTATTTTCAGGTAAGTATACACCTAGTCCTTCAGATATCGATGCCATTTAAAGATATGGATTACTAAAAATTCGTCAATATATTAGACTATAGTTTTATATTTTATTATTTAGAAATTATAATCAGGCATATTATTAACTTAAATAAATATTTAAAACAAAATAATTTTTGTTTCCTTTCCTACTCCACTCTCTATGACTCTTACAAAGCAAGTACTTTAGTACTTGTATATCTAGCCAACGTAGGTACGTCTAACAGACGTGTACGTACCTTGAGCATCCTCATGAGTCCTTCCAGCTGGTGCATGAGGTGCTTGCGCGACTCTTGCAGTGAAGACAGGTGTCCCTCTAGCTCGTCCTTACGTTGTCGTAACAGACGTAGCTCTGATACTAAGGGCGCTGAGCCCACGCCGCCGCCCGCGCTTGCTTCCGCTTCTTGTTGACGTCTGTAGGAGAAAAAAGGATTAGGTATGAGATAATGATAGAATATGACTTCGAAATTAGTATTGAGCCGTGTTTAGAAAGTGTTCAGTTGAGATGGAGATATAATTATTATGATTGAAATGGGTAGCTCCGAAACAAAAGAATATGCTTCTTAGACAAAATTAACTTGGACAGTATAAGTTTGTAATTGAGAAAAACCAGTAAAGTCTTTTCTGAAGACTTTACTGGTTTGGATGGATGTTGCATAGATGAGATCTGTCTTATTTAAAATATTTTTTTAATAACACAACTTATAAGAATCGACACTACACATTTGTAGTACCGCTGATATATGAAATATTTGGGAACCGAGGTCGGAAAATGTAACAGTCCCTTCGATAAAAATATACATACCACTTATGTTTTAGTATTTTTATCTCACGACGCGACACGCGCTTTACTTGTGTTAACCAAGTGTACAAACACGCTGTGAATGTGTGCGTGAAGACGAGTAGCGTCAGCACATAACGCACACACACACTTCCGACTTTGCCATTGTCTCGGACAGTACCGTGAAACGGGGTGGATAGGGATGCAGGGGTGAATTGGGACGAAAGTTTAAAAGGGATTTTAACATTGAAATAATATAGTTTGTTGCCAAAAAGGACTCTAATGTATTTACTGTATTATAATTAACGATTAAGTGCCCTTGTTGACAACCAACTATATTATTTGGGATCCCTTCTTTTCGCATAATGTTCTTTGTCCTAATATACTTCGGCATAACGATTTTGGCACAATTTGTTTTGGCATAATAATACTTCGGCATAATTTTTTTAGGCATACATTTTATGTTGGCATAATCATCTTAAAGACTAATTTGTTTTGGCATAAACTTGATTCGCATAACGTTAGTAGGCCTAATGACTATTAGCATAACGTTAGTAGGCATAATGACTATTAGCATAATAATAATTAGGCGTACAATTAATATAAATAACAAAAACGGGGATAGGATGCAAGAGCGACCGAAACGAGCTCGGGATTTGGGGCACCCCGACTCGGACAGGTTAGGTTAGAAGGGGACGGCGGGGTCTCAAAGACCCCGCCGTTTCTTTCATGGTAATCTTTTTTCAACCGCCCAGAAGTAGGAGCCCCGCAAGGCGGGGCTCCGTCGGCTACGCCTTATAAATAAAAAAGGAATGCGTAAATAAATTTATGCTTTAGGATATTATGGTCAAAAAAGTTATGCTTTTGAACTTTATGCTTAATAAATTTATGCTTTAGAATATAATGCTGTATCATTATTATGGTTAGAGAAATTATGTTTAAAAAAATTATGCGTAAAATTTTAAGACCTAATATAACTTAGCATAATTTTGTTATGTGTAATTATATTATGCGAAAATATAATTATGCCAAACAAAATTATGCTAAGTTATATTAGGTCTTAAAATTTTATGCAAATGGATAGGGAACCATATTATTTCAATGTTAAAATCCCTTTTAAAGTTTCGTCCCGATTCACCCCGTTTGTACAATACCGAGAGCTCCTGCGCGTACGCACACATCACAAGTAACACACGTGTCGCTTTGAGATATAAAAATACTGTACATTGAAACAGTCAGTAAATTTTAAGTCTTACCTGAGCCTAGCGATCTCTCTCATGATCTCCCTGTTCTTGGCTTCTAGCTGTGAGATCAGTTCACGTTGTTGTCGCGCCGCATCCACTTCCGAACCCTCTGACGATGAACGACCCTAAACGGATATAAATAAATTACATACGGTACGTACGGCACAGTCTACGAAACAGGATTTGAAAGAACGTATTTTGCATAATGAACGATAATGTTGCGACGGTTCCTATTCAAAATTGGAAGACTGGTTAACAAATGTATGCGGAAAAAGTTTTGTTTGGTTAAAATTTCAGCACTTACCAATTCCGGAGTAAGTGACGCTGATCTGCCGGCTCTTGGCTGCAAAAGAATTATATGTAAGTGAGCATTACACTGTCTACTAGATGTTTTACTGCAAAACCAACTTTATTTGTAATAAAAATAGAGTAGAATTTGTATTGGCAATATGGCATGGTCAGATTACAAATATTACAATACATACCATAGTTCTATTCTCGTGCGCCAACCTCGCTGCGTACCTCGCTATCAAACGATGCTCATCGTCTACACCACGCGACAAATGCTCTGCTATACCTGACAAGCAATTTATGTAAGTGTTAGACTTAGAACTAATACAGCACGTAGATTAAAGATATAGTTGAATAGTATAATCAGCATAAAATGTTCCCACTGCTGGGACACAGGCCTCCTCTCTGAGAGAGGGAGAGGGCTGTAATCTACCAAGCGGGCCCAGTGCGGTTTGGTACATGTCTTCGATTTTTTGCTTCTAGGACATGCCGGTTTCCTCAAGATGTTTTCCTTCACCGTTTTGAGAGCAGAGGTGATGAAATAAATTACAGAAAATAAAGCACCTGCCTGGGTTCGAACCCACGACCTACAACTCGTAAGTCGGGTTAACACTCGGCCACCATGATCTCAGTTCACTATGGTTGAATGAACCCGCTTAATCCTGTTGTCAGGAATTCATTCCTGGTCGTTATGAACCTGATAACTTTCAGTATTGAAAGCAAAAAGGTACCTCTTGCCTTACCGCAATATCATTCAGAGCTGGCGTAAAGGCATAAAGTTCAATGTAAAATGCAAAGCGGTATACACTGTCAATTAAGTTTATAATCGACTTTATTTCAAAGAACATAATGTTGACGTTTTTAAGAGGAAAAACGGCTCCGGTCTACCTTTCACCAGCATGCGTAGCATAGCCACTATAGAAATGGAAGAAAAAGAAGACAAAATTACAGATTGTAGAAAGATTTCTTCGGCACGATGTCAAAATTCAAGAAAAGAATGACTTTTTGTTAAGGGGGCGCCCAACGGCGCAATAGCGCCACTCTTTTAAAAAAAAAATCGGTGTTAGTTGGTTTGGCATTTACGAAAATAGATGTGTAAACATGTGAGCTCGCATCAGTTTGGTTCACGCGCTCACATAGACACGGGTCTTACGCTGACGTCATCTGACGCTCGAAGTCTTACGCTTACACGTCTGACGCTCGAAGTCCCAGCTAGCCCCTACCGTAGACCAAGCGCTAAGATGTTTACACATCAAAAAATATCTCGTGACTGAGAAGGAATTATGAAAAACGCTCAGTAGGGAACCTCGGTAAGTTTATCAAGAATTTTCTAATACCTTTTATAAAGTTTCATATTGAGACACGAAGCAACAAAATACGATCTAGAGGAATGTGGCCGCTTTTGTTTATATAAAATTTTGTCTCAATAATTATGAAAGTTTATAAAAGGTATTAGAAAATTCTTGACACATTTACCGAGGTTCCCTACTGAGCGTTTTTCATAGTTTCTTCTCAATCACGAGATATTTTTTTTTAAAGAGTGGCGGCAGTGGACCGTTGGGCGTCCTCTTAAGAAAGTGATTTGTCTTCTCTTCGTAGAGTAGAGATAGAAGTGGTCATGCTGCGCTTGCTGGTGTGCACAGACTTTAATTGCAAAAAAAAATATCATAGATTAAAAGCATTCGCTGTGGCAGTAAATTATTTACCTTTGTGAGAATATCAACAATTATCCGTTTTAAATAACGATGTAATACGTACTGCGATGGGTCGAGCGCGAGGAGCGCGAGTCGAGCGAGCCGGTGTTGACGTAGCCACCCACGTACTCCGGGAAGCCGTTGTGAGCCGGCACCGGGGATGGCGGGCTGCACGACAAATTGTTACCATTATTAACACTAAAGTATAATTTCAAATTCAGCTTGTCTATGACTAGAGGTCAAAAAAAAGAAAGAAAAGTAGAAAAAAGAAAAAGAAAAGTAAAAAAAAAAAAAAACAGATGAGGTGTAAAAGAGTCTTTGGCGGGAGTTTGAGCTGAAAGGGCTTCAAATTCCCGCCAAAGAAATCCCGAAGAAATTTAGTGAAGGAAATGAAATAAACTAAAGACTTGGCTAAAGGGTCGTAGCAACCAGGTCATAAAAATACTTATAAATAAATGATGTGTAGAAAAACCATTTTCAGGTTGAATTCTTACACAATCACTCAAAAGGGAACGTAAAACATTCATCTGTATTTAGAAGGTTTAAATTTAATAAATAAAATAATTTTGTTAAAATAAATTGAAAATATGAGTGGAAACGCCGGGACCCTAGGAAGACATATAGTGACCTTATTGGTATGTTCTTCAGAAAGGTCAGGTGCGTAGTAAAGTACACGAACGAACAACGTCTGCAAATTATAAAAAATTACTACAGAAATTCGGAGTCGGTGACCGCTACTTTAAGAGCGTTAACTCCGATTTTCGGTCGTAATTCTCGCCCTAGTAGACAGGCAATGACAAGTTTAGTGCAAAAATTTGAGTCTACATATTCGTTGTATGATGTTGCCGTGCCAGTGAGACAAAGGGTTGGTCGAAGTGTCGAAAATATCGCTGCTGTTGAAACGTCCGTAGCAAATGATCCAAATCAGTCAATTCCTCGGCGTTCTCAAGAGTTGGGCATCGCCCAGACCACTTTATGGCGAATTTTGCGTAAGGATCTTGGTTTACACCCATACAAGATCAAGCGACTGAAGAATTGAAGCCGATGGATCATTTGAAGCGACGTACATTCTCCGATTGGGCTCTGGAAAAGATGCGCCAAGATGATCAATTTCATCGCAAAATCATCTTCAGTGACGAAGCTCATTTTTGGCTCAATGGGTTCGTCAATAAGCAAAATATGCGTTATTGGTCGGGTGAAAATCCACATGTGCTTCATGTAACACCACTTCATCCACAAAAAATAACTGTTTGGTGCGGGTTGCATGCCGGCGGCGTCATAGGGCCATATTTTTTCGTCGACGATAATGATCGTCACGTTACTGTGAATGGTAATCGTTATCGCGCCATGATTACCGATTATTTTTGGCCCGAATTGGAAGACATGGACTTGGACAACATGTGGTTTCAACAGGACGGTGCCACAAGCCACACAGCACACGTTACAATCGATTTATTGAAGAGTAAGTTTGATGAGCGTGTTATCTCAAGAAATGGACCAGTCGATTGGCCGCCTCGTTCGTGCGGTTTAACGCCTCTAGACTTTTTTCTTTGGGGCTACGTCAAGTCATTGTCTATGAGTCTATGCCAACAAGCCGACGACGTTGCAAGAGCTCAGAGTCAACATTGAACGCGAAATAGTAGCCGTTTCGGCCGAAATGCGTGGCCGAGTCATCGAAAATTGGGTCCAACGAATCGACCGCTGCAAACGTGCCCGCGGTGGCCATATGAACGAAGTCGAGTTCCATTCATAAATGTTTTGATTGCACTTCAACCCGATAATAAAGTTTTTGAAATATCTCAAATGGTTTACATTATATTTTGAAAAAAAGTTGTCAAGTCCTTATTGGAAAACCCTTACAGAATGGCATGGACATCGCATGAAATCAGCATATGATCCTAGAACCCCGTTTCTTTTTTTAATATTTGCCGGTTATTACAAAAAAAATATTGCTGTTCCATAAATTTTGACTGCGTAGGTATTGCACTTTTGTATGAAACAGTAGTTTTTTTTTTGATAACCTATCTACTAAAAATTCAACTTAGGGGCGTCCAGAATGATGTACTGAATCCATGGTAGCTGGTTGTGCGTCATAGTCCCTGCCATCCTTTATGTTGTTTATACAGTCGACCTCGTATTTGCTTATCATTTTGGCCAAAACTCCCAGTAAATTAAAACTTCACTAAGCTTGAAACTATTTAACTATCACATTGGTCTTGAAAGCAAAAATAGAACATTTCGTTCATTGACGTGCAAGTGACATTCAAACATAGCATGGTAAAGTAATTATGAGATCGAATATACCTAAAGAAAATGCACGCACTAAAATACATGCATTTATTAAAATAAGTTCTTCGGTCTCTCGTCTTCCACCTACTTAAAGCTATCGATACACTTACACGATGTGACTAAGATTCAACGTCCGCTCGGGTTGGTCAGGATAGCGCGGCAACTGCGCGCGCGCTCGCTCCGGCACGCAGCGGAACGACTTGCGCAGTGTCGCGCCAATCTGCTTCGACGGAGATTTCTAAATGGACAGTCAATTTCTGTGTTATTTTTAGTTAAATCAAATCATTTATTTGCATAACACGGGTTCAGAGGATGTTACAAAAGGTTCATAAGGTACACTGTATTATAACCATGTGAGGTGTGCAAATATATTAGGAACATTAAGACACAATTATTCTTAATCACTTTTCTAAATTACATTGTCATTGAAAATAAAAATAGATAGTAAATTTCGTAATGTCAAGCAAATTAATAATGTCATAGTAATTGTAATTATTATCATTTTGCATTAATTTACAAATATTTGCTATAATTAAAATAAATATCTTTATCTTCGAAGTAGTCTTTTACATTATAATAACACTTTTTAATTAGGCATGTGTATAATTTCTTCTTAAATACATGTACAGTAGATAACTTCTTAATGTGATCGGGCAATTTATTATAAATCAGTGATGCTATACAAATAATATAGTGAATATGTTCTGTGTGTTTTACAGTTACAATAAACAAAACTTTTTGAAAATATTAAAATTGTAGGATTAATAATATCCAGATGGTAAACTTGACGAAGAAGGGAGTGAGTAGGTACATAATCTGTACGGCACTAGTCTGCTAAAAATTCAAACATTGCTGTACTTATAAGCCGGAATCATTCATTGTGATTAGTCAGAAATAATGAGACAATGAAAGTGCTATCACGTAAAATAATAAGTTAAAGTTAAGTTGCTTGTTAGTCTATTAGGCTAGATTGTAATAAATTACTAAGAACTTATGTTCTTATAAAACAAAAAAAACAAAATTAAAAAAAAAACTCCAAGAAATAGAGGAATTAATCCAATTAAACTGTCCTGGCATCAGTGCAAATCCAGCTTATCAGATGCATGGTATAATAATATACTTCGCCAGGTATAGCATTTCGGTCACGAGGGTGACACAAGCTTACGTCATCACCGCTGTGTTACCAGTAGTGTGTAATAATAACTCCCCAATCGCCTTTATTACCTGTGCGAATCCGATAAAACAAAGAGGTTTTAACTAACAATTACGTTGGTATTGTTTAAATTGAATTGTTTCGTTTGATTAGAAAAATGAAACGACCATTTAAATGGTTTATATATATACAATATTAACAGAATGGTGACTGAAAATGTTTCCATAATTCGTGTTTTGATGCCATAAACTGGAAACTGGTTAGTGACGTAAGCAGGTGTCACTCCCAGAATGACAGACCTTGTTTTTTTAGACCATGATCATGTACTCACATAGGCGGCGTACTCCTTGACCTCGTGCTCGTTGCTGTGGGTCGCGGAGACCCGGCCGCGCCAGAAGCAGTCCTGGCACATGGTGTAGTTGGCGCAGCGCGTGCAGCGGTACCTGAAGCCTGTGAGGGAGCTGCGGCGACAGGCGCTGCAGGCTAGTGGATGGACCACTGGGGGCGAACAAATGATGATGAAAAATGTTTGAATCTGAAGAGTTTGATATTAGATAGCGTATTTAGCCACAAATTTAGCATTACTGTTATAAAAATGTTTGAGAAACTTCATAACTCCAGGTTTTTGCAAGTGAGTCCGTTTTTGAAGCTTACTTCTAAGTTATAGCTACTTGTCCCGTGCCCAATGCGTTCTGGTAATATTAAATGTACATACAAAACGCACTCGCAACTATTTGCTTAAGGGGGAAGCGCCAGGTTGCCCGCGAAATTAAAAATTTCTTACTTTTTTTGCAATTTTCTTATGATTCGAGACAGTAACAAGTATGTATTTACAGAATTATAATCATTAAATCACCAATACAACCCTTTAAGTTCATATAATCCTATTGATTGACAATTTCATAAAATAATATCAATCAATAGGATTTTAATTTCGTGAGCAACCTAGCGCTTCCTCCTTAAAAAAACTGACAATCATTTCATGACCAGAAAACCTTCTATTTAGTTATGAATATAATATCTTCCCACCACGCATAGAATTAACAATAAATAATAATAAACAGTTTATTCAATATCTTACAACAGCTAATCATTTTAATTTGTGAAAGCTTTTAAATGGCAAATGTAAGCGCTAATTAATAATTATTTACCTATTTAGATATTAGACTGTAGGCTTTTCGAAGAATAAATAAATAATAACATACCATTTTCGACGCTGGCAAGTCGGTGCAGTAGCGGCAGCCACACTAAACATGGCGGCCCGGGGTCCGACATCAGTGTGTCAAGGAAATCGTTCACGGTGATCTTGCCGTTCTGAATCAAGGAAATAATATGTTGCAATCACAACAAGAAGATAAAATAAAAAACAGTAATTTTAAAAATTCGTCATACCCGATGTCACTTAACTTAAAAATAAGTTTAATTTCGGAAATCGGTGTCTTTGGTTTAGTATTTTCGTTTTTTGCCACCGACTTCCGAAATTAAACTTATTTTTAAGTTAAGTGCAATCGGGTATGACGACTTTCTTGTTTTAGGGTTTTTACATTTCCAAATTACACAGAAACGCAGTCGGGTTTTTTTAAATTACTGTTATTTATTTTATATTTTTATATACCCAGTGTCACTGTCACAGTAAATACGAATCTAAAGACACCTCTCAAGCTAAAATCCATCAAGCCGTTCAGGCTGCAGAGCGTGCTAAACAATTATACATACATACAAACACACATATATACATACTCTCGAACCCCTCCTTCTGGCGCAGTCGGGTAACTAAGCGGTCTTTCAAACTCAAAGCATTTATTTCAAATAAACCAACTACATGCACTTTTGAATTGTCAAGGGGTCGGTCAGTCAGAAAAATGAAGCTAGTTGCCCATTCCAAAGTGTAGTAGGTACTGGAGAAGAAGGGGCAAGAAACTCCACGGACACTCTTTTAAACCAACATATAGTTAAAAACCAAATTGGTTACATCATTCATGTTGAAATTATACATGTGAGAACGACACCCACACCCTTTGTAAATATTTCCACACCCTTTTGTAAATATCTATTTCGGGTAAATGGCAGGTGGTTATGTCCCAAGCTACCATACTATATCTTGGGATGTGAAATTCCATTTTCGAATTCGTTTAGAATACTTCTTTTTTTTCCTCATGTCGGGCGACAGAATAATAGTTTGCTGAAAAAAAAAAAGATTCAGCTAGGTAGGCTGTGAGATTTAGGGTGTGTTGGAGGTATTAAAATATTGACAACTGACCAAAATCAATCAGCCTTTTTCCAACTATGTCGGGGTCGGCTTCCAGTTTAACCGGATGCAGCTGAATACGAGTATATTACATAGAGCTACTGCTTATCTGACCTCCACAACTCAGTTACTGGTTACTGGGAAATACGATACCCCTTGGTAAGACTGGTTGTCAGACTTTCGGGCTTCTGACTACCGGTAACGACTTCTTTTTCTTCTTTAAGGATATGGTTTCCACACTCATGTGGACCATTGTGCGTGGGCCATGGCGGCCGTCGGTGGTTATTCCAACCAGCCCACCTCCCTCCAGAAGTTAACTATGTCTCCTGGTCTGCTGAGAGCATCTGTGTAGGATCTGGGTGCCCCGAGGGTTTGCGATCTAATTTGAGTGACGCCTGTGCATTCAAAGAGCACATGCGCAACGGTTTCCACAGCCTCCATGCAGGCCCTGCACAGAGGACTGTCCGTTACGCCTATTGTGTGGAAGTGTTTATTTAGCGAGCAGTGACCCGTGATGGTCCCCATCACCAGGCACAGGCCATTCCTGTCCAGACGTAACAAGACCCGTATTACAGCCGGGACCAACGGCTTAACGTGCTTTCCAAGGCACGGAGGGGTCTCGGTATGTAAAGATGGTCACCCATCCACGGACCAACCGCGGCAAGCGTAGGCTTAACCTGATCGTGCGGCTGTTATTCTTAGCTATGATGATTATCAACTGACCTGATCTGATTATACTCGTGACAATCAAACGTCCAATACGTTTGATTTTTCAACTGTCTAGCAAAAGATTACCCCTGGGGGCCAATGCGCATCGCCCAGTAGACTTCAAGCGATGCGATGTGTGTCTTTTTCAAAATTTACTCAAGCCTACCAGTAATAGCGTAGAATCGTCTTGAATTCTAGATCTTACCTGATTAAATATAGTAAGCGCAAGCGAGTCTGTGTAGTTGAACGACGGCGACTCGTACACCGCCGCTGGTAACGCCAGCACTTCTCTGAGGTAATCGGACAGCCTCTTCATTAGCAGGTGGCCGTTGCCGTCCGATAGTTGGGAGAATATGTCTGATGGAAGAGCGTAATTATGCATATTATTTGAAGGTACAGAAGTTAAAGAAAAACAGCATTATATGTAGTAAATTATAAGGTTAGCAGTATTTAAAAGGCTGTTCTAGATATTGACCTACTAGATTGGCGATACCGTAGTACCGTTTGCATTACAAAATCTGTTAAGTAGTGGTCATGTCATATCCCCGGTATGCCCAATGGACATCGTCGTACGAAAATGGTGCGGGGAGTCAGCCCGCGGACGGCTAAGCACGGGCCCCCGCACCACAAATGTCAGCTGTGGCCTGCCTCCAGCCACGACTACGCTTGCGCGTTTAATAACGTTCATATTTTATTGTTTACATTTATACCGACCTTTCACTGTTGTAATTTCATCTAATTTCTTATTATACATGTTATACAGTCCACTCAACTTTCATATTGCTCCACCACGAACTACCTTCGCGAACAGAATACTTTCGTAAGAGAGGGTATGGGATAAAGCGAAACCAATGTGATAGGTTTTGTCGATCAATTTCCTTTTCTTCTAGTGTATTTACTAACGTCAGTTTCAAGAGTAAGTGTTATAATCAGAGATCGGATATTCGGATGCATATTTACCTAAAGTTTATTTTTAACTATGAAAGTATGGAAGCGGCTTCTTATTTTTTTTATATATTTATAATTAATGTTTAACCCCAGATGCAAATATGTGTATGCATAGATGCACAAGACCGTGCGTGTAAAATAAGGCAAAAAAATATATTTAGGTAATTATTTTTATTAAATTAAGTGGCTTAAATATTACCTCGGCTACAACTTTAATAACTACCTTTCGATCACTATGATTTGGTCCGGTTTGGTGACTGAAATCTGAAGTTAGCGGGATATTTTCGATACAAAAGCGCATTCCATATTAGCCAACATCTCAACTTTTAGGTGTAGATGCATCCGAATATCCGATCTCTGATTATAATGCATGTACAACATGAGGATGGTAATCAGTCTATTAATTTATGTAATTATATTCATAAGTATCAATGCATACAAAAAATCAGGTCCTAGTAGTGTCTACACGAGTACCTACTTTATTTAAATTTCACATTATTCAGATCCTTATAAAATATGATCTAAGATGTTGGATCATATTGATGACTCACAGGTGATTAGCTAGCCTAGTCACTATGGAATCATTGTTTACACTGACCTTCATACGTCATAAACACAAAAGTAGGTACTTACATCTTAGCTTGTCCATCAGCTTGCCAGCACACATCGTGGCGAGCGCCACTTTGATGGAAAACACTCGGATTTTACCCACATTCTCCCTGAAACAAATTAATTATACATTAATATTTTATTGGTTACATTAACTAACATGTGTGTTGATACTTTTATACCACATTTCTAGAAGATCAGATCTACATATTGTACAGACCCTTGCATAATTATTTATTGGGTACACCTCATGAATACCTACAAGAAGGGTTGACCAATTAGTACAGTAGCATACATGACTAGGTCTTTATAATTTAAAACAGGCTATGCTTCCTTCCAATTTTGGTGGAAACTCAAGGAGCTAAGATTAATATTTTATCAATAGATATACCTATTTCAATACTGGTCAGAGGAGACCACCTGTTTGTACTGGGTGTTTAAAACACCTTAAAGTATGACTATTTTCATTCGAATGCGTTCATTTTCAATTATAATCTACTACCTGTATCTGATATTATCAGATTCTAATCAATAATATTATAATGTATTATCTCTAATGAGTGTAACACGTTCAGAAGAAGTGCATAAAGTGTACTTAATTACTTAAAGTAAGTACTTAAAGGCACACTTGAAATGACATTCCATTATTAATCTGTTGCAATGCATGTTATTATGAAAAAGGTGCAATGTAATTAGTTTTACTACAAAGAAACACCCTTCATCACATATCCATTCAAGGCTAGGGAATTCGCAACATTATGTTAATTTCTAGACAATAACAATTTATACATACATAAACTCACGCCTCCTTCCCATGGGGGTAGGCAGAAACTACAGAATGTTGTTTATATTCATACATCTGGTCATATACGCACGCTGGTTGCGAGTACTAAGCACCTGACCTTTCTAAAAACATCACCAATAAGGTGCCCTCCTAGGGCATCCCCTCTCTGCAGGTCCACTTAAATTTGCCTTAGAAATACCTTTTGTTAGTCGCCTTTCATTCATCCTTTCAACAT
Source organism: Griposia aprilina (assembly GCA_916610205.1). Taxonomy (NCBI): domain Eukaryota; kingdom Metazoa; phylum Arthropoda; class Insecta; order Lepidoptera; family Noctuidae; genus Griposia; species Griposia aprilina. The sequence goes on along the minus strand of OU744304.1, from coordinate 12,376,683 downwards.
GACCAAACCAGATGGTTTGGTCAAAATTTAAATGTGTTTTCACATTTAAATTTTTGTCACTACTCCTTGTTTTAAATCGCAATTTATTAAGTTTATTTATTTATTCAACAATTTATTTTAGATAATAAGAAATATTTGATTTACAAATGTATAAGATATTTGATTTGGTTTATAAACATTGGAGAGGCAAGCTTAAATTCATCATTTAACTCTGAGAAACACCGTAACAATACGGTGTTTCTGTACAAAGTAGTTGTATATAGGAAATACCATGCTCATCTAGTTTTTAAAATATTATTGATGTGTAAAGTGTTTGTATAAAACTACTTGCAGAAACAACAGTTTTAAGAGTAAAATGGAATTTTATTTATTTGTGATTTTTCTTTACAAAATGACCACAAAATCTTAAACTCACCCAGTACTGTAAGCAGATAGCAACCAGTTCAACAATAAAGCTGAACATGCTTCAACAGACACCTGGTGAGCAGGCGGCAGTCTTTTGTTCAAGTTGTGATACAATGAAGATACAAGCGTTTCCAGTCTCGTTACATTCACACATGCTGTCGGCTCAAGAGTGTTCAGTGCATTCTCACGGAATGCCTCTATTACATTCCAGATGTCTATTACATGTACTGAAACAGAAAGGGTTACATTAGTAGATTGAATAAATAGTTAATATCTACTATTGTTCTCTCCTATTTACGTAGACATTATTAAAAAAAAAAATGTGTATAGTTAAAAATGTAGAAGATACAAAATTTACAAAAAAGAAGCTAGTAAAATGTTTTCCACTCCCAAGCTGTTATATCCAGTCAAGTGAGAATACCTATAATATCAATGACAATTTCACAAAATACAACAGAATTTGCCATAGTCAATCATAATCTGAGCCAATGACTTATTAAAACCTTGGTGTCCAATCTAACTAAACATAGAGTTGTTATTCCAACCCAGTTATAAATATTCATGACTCAATCTATGTGGGGCTCATCAATGAAACTGTTTCATAATTTTGGAAGCAATAAACACCAATTTAACCCATTATAAAACAATTAAACTTGATAGTTGATTAATGTATTCGTGTACCAAATGTTTAGAAGGCAAATGCAAAGATATTTCTATCAGAAAAATAATACTTAAATCAAGTTTTTTTATAACAGTATAAATTAATATTACACTGTACATTACTCACAGTTACATTTCTTTTGTACATAGCGGAGCTTGCAAGCGGTCCTGTATGAGGCAAATCTGATCAGGTCAAAGTTCTGCTCCCTCATCTCTTGCAGCAGCTGAGAGCGAGGGTCTGCCGAGGCGGAGCCCGCATTGGGGAGCGCCATCCCCCGTATGTCCCCCATACTGGGCACTCCGCCCACACTCTCTCGTTCTAACGACATTTTCACTACTACAAGAATTTACAACGATTATTATCACGAAAAACAGATTACGAAAGTGTGTATTTAAAAATTGATTCTACTTGACAAAACAAAGATAAAAAAATTGAAAGTGATTTGAACGATAAAAAATATAAACAAGGACCGCGGCCGCAGGTCTGTGAAAACATTTGATATCACTAAATTGTTACGAATTTCACGATGATAAAGAGCTCTTACCTTAACGGAACGATTAGCTCATAACTTTGTTGACATAACGATAATACATTCACGGCAAACCAAGATTATTTCCGTAGTTATATCGATTCAAAGATATTATTAGTGACAACTTAATATTTACTTGATGATTTAATTCTAAACAGATACCACATTCACAGTTCCTTTGCAAGTTTTTAACCCTTCTTTATTTATAAATTATTCCATTTTCATTTAATATAAAGAATAAATTCTGTAAGTCGTTTCTGTAAGCCAATAAATTACGGAATATCGAAATCAACATGACAAGCCTGCCATTAAAAGTGCGTTCCTGAAATCCTGACATTATTAACTACATTTAGAATTTTTTAAACAGCAGAGTATAAGGGTGTCGGAAAATTATTAATATGGCAAAAATCATGTTTTAATTAAAATTGTATTCATTGGGCTTTCTAAGCATGCGTTTTAATTTTTTAGTCCTTAAAACCATATAAATATTTGTGGTGTGTATTGAAATTCTGTGTGAAATGTAACATACAGATGTCATTCATAGACATTTTCTTGATTTTTCAACCAAAACTGAAAACTTGGATTTAGGAACGTTTCGACAAGTGTTGCAAGATCAAATATTTTACAAAACAATTTATTTCCAGCGGCTAAACACTTACAAAATACGGTAGAAAAAAAATATAATTACTGTTACGTACTAACTATAATCGGCAGCGACTTAAATCAGTTTTAACCGCAACTCGCAGGCGGTGGAAGTTACAAAACAGGGATCAATCAATGCTTATTTCGTAGCAGATATTGTAATAATATTGTTTATCAGTGTTATTGATGACACCTTTGTCTGTGCTTTTTCTATCTGCACAGCTATTCACAACTGTTCGATTTGCTGTCTAATAATCATAAATTTCATATAAAATGTCAAACTTTGGAAATTTGTTCCATCTAAGTATTTTATATGAAATATTCAAAACAAATCATAAATGGAACAAATTTACAAAGTTTGACGTTTGAAATTTATTATTGTTCAGTACGAGGGGCGGCTGAAAAGTTTTGAGCCTAAGTACCTTTAAGTATCACCAATGACTCGCGCTGCACACCACTAATTGCGAGTATCGTAAGTAGTATAAATACCAAGTTTCATGTCATTAGCATCATCCTGTCCGACCCCGATGACCCCATAACCCTCCTCCAGGAGAGCAGTAGGGCCACCAGTACAGTATACAAAAACAGACCGCCATCGTTCCGACCTCGCCGCCGAGGTCCTACGCGACGCCCCCGACGTAATTGTCCCCCCCCCCCCTGACCCTTGTTCGACGACGCGCCAGCCCGCGCCGTAGCTGAGCCTGTAGCTTTAAATTCCCCTTATAATAATAATAATATAATTTCGATCCAGCCTGTCTCACCTTGCTGCCCTACCCTCAGTGACGCCCTAAGCCGAGGTTCGTACCCCACAGGGGGTGCCCTTAGGGTGCGGTCACCTAGTATTTAAGAATTTCGCCCCTGGCTGGAGGCTCTACGTTAGTAGCTTAAGGCACACACAGGCTTGACCAGTTAAGTAGCCAAAACCTCAGTGGTCAAAACTACGAGCTGCCAATGGGGTTAAAAACTGAAAGCTCGTCATAGGTGGCAGCACTGTTCAATGTCTTCAAATCGCCATTGTTGTGTATGTTTTTACTCTTGTGTCAATCACAAATTAAACGAAAATTGGACAAAAATGTATGCGACTTGGAGTGTAGTTCAACTACAAGTGGAACTAAGGAAAAGGGAAGCGTCTACCACTGGTAAGAAAGCAGCTTTAGTAGAAAGGTAAATAAATTATGACCGTTTTATAATGGAAGGGTTGTTTTGTTTGTTTTACTTATAAGTCCTTTTTTTGTGGAAGACCGGAGGCATACGACAGGAATAACTTGATCGGTCTTCGGAACTTCCCGCCCGTCATCTGGCTCTAATGGTGTGCTGGGAAATATTTATATTTCATTAAGTATTGTAAATTCCTCATCTTTATATTGCTCTTCACAACTATCAAGGGTTTGAACATGGCTAGATCCAGCAAATTGGTCGCTATATGTACCAAAACAAAGTTTTTCTCATTTCTCTGTAACAGTCTATTTGATCTGTTTTCAGCTGATGGGTTGACTGGCTTGACTTTCGTAAATGAAAAAATAGACGGTACCTACAGCAGTCTTCTTCAGACTTTTATAGATGTTTTCATCACCTAGAAGAGACAAAAACTAGGATCTATCTATGTGCACCAACGTATCAGGCTATTATGGTAGCCAGTAGCCTCGACGTTCAAGCAAATGTAAATAATATGATGAGAGTAGGATCTATCTATTTACTCCGTACTGTCCCACTGCTGGGAAAAGGCCTCCCTTTCCTACACACGTCTGTCCACTACCATTGCGGGCCAGTGCTTTCGGTAGGATTCAGTGCAGGATTTGTATTAATATTAGGCAGTAGGTAGTTTGGTATGAGGGAATTAAATACAATGCAGCATAGTGAATGCTGGTTAGATGCCATTTCGATATATTTTGGTTGATATATCTTATTACACAAACAATCGTAGGTACTATAAATCCCCACAAGTGCCTGCAATTAAAATACCGTTAGTTCTCTGTTTTATGAAAAAGAGCATCACCTGTATACGCATTTATCTGATAAAAGTCTTATGGTTTAAAATGGATAGCACATAGCCTCGTCGTATTATTGGGTTTCCATTTTTTTCTTCGAAGAGCTCTCTCTCACAGTTTTCTTCTTTTAACATCTTTGGGAAATAAATGAGTTCCCGGATTTTTGCAGTCAACAGCTGCGCAAGAGGGGATATTAAATAAATAGGAGTAAAAGAAGTTGCTTGTTTACAAAAAATGTATGGATATTTACAGCTAACTGTCAAGTTCTAATACGCACAATGGTAGCGACATCTGTAGTGAGCAAGTGGCAGTTTTTATCCTCATTAGGAAAAAAAAAAAAACATTAGCATCATTACGCTTTAGGTAATTGAACCATTAACATCACCATGTCTGAGTCATCCGCGCTTTGCACGAAATTGGAGTACAAAGCTGTCATAAAATTCCTTACAAAGAAAAACAAAATCCCAACGGAAATATTTGAAGAGATGTCTGCAGTTTATTGGGAGTCTGCACCTTCATTTGCCACCATAAAACGTTGGAGCCGAGAATTCAAACACGTCAGGAAGTCGCTCGAAGATGATCCCAGGTCGGGACGCTCAAACACCGCCGCCGTTACCGAAGAAAACATTGAAAAAGTGGAAAAACTGTTTCTCGAAGATCTGCGAATCAAGTTGTGGCAGATAGCTGACGCCATAGGCATTAGCAAGGAATGAATCGGCGACATTTTGCATAATCATTTGCACATGAAAAAGATTTGCGCGCGATGGGTGCCGAAAATGCTGACGCCACTGAACCTGCAGCGTCGAGTCACAACTTCGCAGGAGTTTTTGGACATCTGTGGCGATAATCCTGACGATGTTTTTTCTCGCCTTGTCACTGTTGACTAAACATGGATCCGACAGTATGACCCGGAGTCAAAACAGGAGTCAATGCGGTGGGAATAAAATGGAGAAAAAAGCTGCCTCGGAAATTCAAAGTGGAAAGATCGGCATCCAAGCTCATGGCCACTATTTTTTGGGATTGTGAAGGTATTTTGTTCATCGACTACCTTCCCAAAAATACTACAGTGAACGGAGACTATTACGCCACATTGTTGACTCAAATGCGTCAAGTGGTTGTCGAGAAAACGAGAGGCAAACTGGCGAATGGAGTCCTGTTTTTGCGGGACAATGCGCCCGTCCACACTTCGTGAGTTGCAAGGCATGCCCTCGTGGAGACAGGATTTGAAGAAATCAACCACCCACCCTACAGTCTAGACCTGGCTCCTAGCGACTATTTCCTCTTTTCGAATTTGAAAAAGGACCTTAGAGGACGGAGATTTTCCAGTGACAATGAAATGAAGGCGGCGGTAAACGAACATTTCGAAGGCAAAGACGGCGAATATTTTTTAATCGGGTTAAAAGCCTTTTTTAATAAATGTAAAAAGTGTATTGAAGTAGAGGGAGACTACACTTAAAAATAGTTTTTTTATATACATTTCTATCAGCATTTTTAATACCTTAGGCTCAGAACTTTTCAGCCGCCCCTCGTAAATATGTAATTCCTATAGTCGCAAATCGCATTTTGGTCAACATACGATGTAAAACAGAGCTGCAATTTGCAAAAAACCAACGAAAATTTTAATTTGGCGGGTTTGAAGATTCACCGTAGTTCATATTATTAAAAAAATCGGGGCAGTCTTTGGGGACTACTGATAAACGTGAAAACACTTAGTTTTCTAAACTTATAAACCCGCTCATGGGAAGCGTGCGGTGACGATGACGCGAGTTTCACGCTTTTTGTTTACCCAAAAAGTACACTTATATAATTATACAGTATACATATAGCTCATGGAAAGCGTTTGGTGACGATGACGCGAGTACCATGATTTTTGTTCATGCAAAAAGTGCTCAACGCGCCTAAAGAAGTTTTCACTTCAATAATAAAAAAGGAAACACAATGTATTCGTAGTAGCACTTACAGTGCAGCCGTCGAAAGGATGCGTTCTTGAAATCTTGACATCCGTCAGTTTCATAAAAACAAATACGTGATTTGCGAATTCCTTCTGTATTAGTTACTAGAATTGTCGCAGTGACAAGTGTCAGGAACGCATTCTCTCGACGGCCGGACTGCAAGTTATGTTACGAATTACCTAATAGTAAAAATTTTGTACTAAAAAGGCACACCTGTGGCCAACCCTTTGGGGAATACACGCGTATTGATAACTCAATATGTCATTTAATTACCAAGAGCTCGATAACGAATCGAACGGTTGTGAATAGCTGTGGCTTTCTAGCCAGTGGGCCCAGGTGGCCCGTTTCTTTCTATTTCAGATTGCATTCTTGTTTATGTTTGTATCATTAATGTCAATGTCAATTGTCAATTTTTTATTGTCATTTTGTTTTGTAATGGTTGTTGTTGTCACAGAAAGTTATTTTTTTTTGGCGTGCGATGCAATTGTTGCAAGTAATTTTATGAATAAAATACAATGCATAAAAAGTTTAAAAATCAAGTAGTTGAGATTATTTATTGGCCCTATTATTTTAGTTTCACTCTTGGTAGATACATAATAAATTATGAGTACAGTTGTGAGTTGAGTTGTGTTTATAGTTATTACTAGTGAGTCCACAATAAAATGTCTGCAACCATAACACGAACGTAATTACAGCCCACCATGGATAGGCTGCAGATCCGTGGTGAAGTACGGGGTATCCTCCAAGAAACTTTAAAACACATCATCGAAGAAATTAACGAGGAAGCCGATAATGAAGGTGTTAAAATAAATCGCAAACGTAAATGGGTAAAAGACATAATTAAACAGGATACAAATAGTTACCTACTCCCTGCACTATCTGCCAAAGGTCCAACAGAACATTTTATTGCATTGCATATGACCGAAACGTCATTTAACTGGTTATTAAAAGGAGTAGAACCATATATTCAGAAGGCGGACACTGTAATGAGAAGGGCACTGCCTGCATCACTAAAACTTGAAATTGTACTGCATTTATTTGCAACTGGAAGCTGTTTGAGAATATTAGAACTTCTGTTCAACGTGTCAAGGACAAGCATTTGCTTGATGATTCATAAAGTATGTGATGCCATTTGCTTAGCTCTAAAGGATTATATTAAGGTAAATAAAAATAGTTTTTTATATTAAGTAGTATTTATTTTTGATGTGTTATTCCTGTAGCCTGATTTAAGTTCAACAGAGATTCTGAAGTAAGAAATATTTAGCTAGCTAGCTCTTCCAAACATTAATTTTGTCAACTTTCAAAATCATAATTATTTAGTGTGCATAGTCATAACAAGACAAGTTGGAGGTAACAAAAATCAATAATAATGTGAGATTTGGAAAAAAGTTAAACAGAACTCCGCCCCTAAGATGTACTTTACTATTCTTTCAATCAATTTACTAAGGCCTAAGGTTAGGCATCTTCGAACCCAAAATACAGAACTACAGTGTAAACTCTATATAACGACACTTAAGGGATTGTGCTTATTTTGACGTTATAGAGAGTTGTTGTTAAATGGAGAGAAGAAAAATCTGTATTAGAAAAATCCAAAGTGTCTCTCTCTCCCGCCTCTATTGCGCCTCAATACACAGTGATTTTCTCTTACTTGCCATGTTTAGAGTTTGAAAGTTTGTGACCAACTATAAATATGATAACATAGATAATGCATGACTCCTACTAACAACAGTCTACACATGCAAGCAATCCCAGTTTGTAAAGAAAAGAACAAATTTCTTAGAAAGTACAGTATGTATGATGCCGACAGTCAAGTTTATTACAGGCTAAGATAATAAAGCGACAAAAGAACGTACACAGCTCAGTTTTTACTAATATTGGCAACTTAAAAAGTACTTTTGATTATTTAATTGTTGTTGTTATTGAGAATGGGTGAGATGCTATATAGAGTGTATCATTGTATGGAAGACAAGCTAAACCAACCAAATCCGAGTAGTTTCGACGCTTTAGGGAGTTTCTTGTTAAATCGAGTAATGTTACATGGAGTTTACACTGTATATACAATTCCCTTGCATCACCCTGTAGATTCCAGCCACTTTCATCAAGTAATTACTCTTAATTAGGGCTTCCTTATGCTTGCCAATCTCTTGGAACAATTCCTCTCAAGGACTCATTTGCTCAAACTTTACATAATATGGTGAAGATGCTCTAGAACCTGGTGAATTCTGCAACCGCAATCCTGTCAAATAACTCTGTATGTAATGCTGAGCTTGTAAAGCTTGTTCTAACGGCAGCACTTTTAGTTGTGCGGCAACACTTCTGCCGAAAATATCAAACTCATGCTCTTCTGGAGGTGGAGTGTTATTGATAGCACATACTTCTTTCACTCTTGTTAAAAGTGTTGCCAGTTCTTGCAGTCTTCTCTTCTTTAATGAGCGAGGCTGGTCCGTTTCTGGTAATGTGTTGTCTGCAGACTCTTCAATATTACACTGGGAGTTGGTACCACCATTGTAACTATCATCTTGAAAGCTGTTACCACCAACACTATCTTCTGTATTTTCCTGAGAATATCCAAAATAATAATTATTAATTTTGTTTCAGGAACCAACTCATGAAGATTGGAAAGCTGTTGAAACTAGCTATAGAAATATGTGGGATTTTCCAAGATGCTGTGGTGCTATTGATGGGAAATTCGTTGTGATGAAATCTCAAAGTGAAACAGGAAAGCATTATCAGAAGATTGCCCTGTTGGCAATATGTGATGATGATTATTGCTTCAAATATATTGATGTTTTGTCAAATAAAAAGATGTCAAAAGAAGTTTTTGAAGAAAGTAATTTAATTAAGGCATTAGAAAATAATTTACTCCCACCAAATTATGTTATAGTTGGAAATAATAACTTCCCATTAAAAAATTATTTAATGACACCCTTTGAAGTAGAGAAATCAGAAAAAAATAAAGTATTCAACTACAGATTGTCCCGTGCTAAAAGTGTCATTGATAACTCCTTTGGGCTTCTTGTCAGCCGCTTCAGAATTTTCGAAAAACCACTTCCATTTACAGCAGACAAAATTGAAAAAATTGTCAAAACCTGTTGTGCTTTACACAACTGGTTGAGAATAACTAAAAGTCCAATACAGGTGACAACACTGGATGTAGAAGACAGTGACACTGGCAACATTATACCTGGATTGTGGAGAGAATTGCCAATAGAAGGGCTAGCTGAATTCCCTAAAAATATGAAAGTTTGTTCATCAAAAGATGCTCACCAGATCAGGTCTGACTATGCTGATTATTTCACGGGAGCGGGAGCAGTTAGCTGGCAATTTCAGAAGATAAGATGAGGGAAATTACGCTTTCTGAATAAACTGTTATTTTAGTTTATAACTTTATTAAAATTGAATACCAAAATAAAAATAAAACTTACCAAACCATCTTCTTTCCGTATTGAATTAAGTATTGAAAACCACTTTAGATTAGGAACGTAAACTTCCCCAGAATCCGACGTCTTGGAATCTTTTATTTTCTTTAGTTCTTGGCAGTATGTGGAGCGAATATTTTTAATTTTGACGACTATTTCTTTTTCGCCAAAATTAGGTAGTTTCATATTATTTGCTATGTCTCTATAAGCTGCCAATCTGGCTATTTTGTTTTTATACAGCGAGTGTTTAGTGTTCCACAGACACTCGTGTGCAACATACTCGCTAACAAACTTGATTGTAATGTCTTCGGACCACTTATATCCCGCCATTTAGCAATATATTTATTATGACAACTAATGAGCTAAACTAAATTCGCCTGTTCACACGTATCAGTTTTTTTTGAGCTCACAGACTGGTTTTGCTGTGCAAGGTCGTGACTAGCAGATTTAATAGTTCATCTTTTATCGATTACACTGCAACTAACGTTCAACTACATTAACGATTGCTATTAATAGCCGAATGTCTTTCTCGTTAGAATAATTCAAGCGTGTTTTAAAATCTTCACGCTTGTCACTAATTTAACGCTGACATAAGAAATTTACACGTCTCCAGTGGAGTGCAAAAGTGCGTGTCTATGGTTTTTACAGTTTAGTGTCTCGAACAGTGCAAACGACTCGTTTAGTAATTAGTTGAGTGGATTCTGATTTAGTCGAGTGTTATCTAAATCACTGAGTATAAGTAGGGCGGAAGTGCAGTACGTTGATTGCAATCAAAACATTACAAAATAACGTAAATATTATTATTGCGAAGCATGAATTACTATACCTAATGAACTAATGGTGGAACCAGTGTTATATTCTCTAAGTTGAACCACGGTTAAACGTTGATTAAAAAATATAGAGGTAGAACAAATACCTAGATACAAACCTATTACAATTTTTCTTCTTTCTCTGCGGTAAAGAGTTGTATTTGTGGAAAATATAGGTGGCGCTACTGGTTTACGTTTCTAAGTTTCCTCGGTGATGTTCGTTACTTTGAAAATTAATGTTACCTATTTACAGTCAACCCTAGTCAACCGCACGTCGCGTCGATGGTGACACTTTGACCTTCAGCTAGCTTAGCGTAGTACGGAGTTTCAACAATAAGAGGCCAGTTTATATTGGATTTATAACCACGTGCGGCCTACTGTACATGTGCGTACAGTATTTTGCACAGTGACTGTTTAGTTTTCAGTATACTTGGGTTGCCCATCCCAGAATGATTTATTTGATTAGGGTTATGTTTTCGGTAGGTATCTCATATGGTGTTTTGGGTAGGTAGTACTGCATGGATATTAGTAGGATGAAAATAGATTGTAGTTATCTAAGACATTTATTTATAAATGAACACAGTTTACATTAACATTATCTGCTGCAGACAACTCAATACAATAATAAAATTATTATTTACATCACTATTCAAAATCTACACATTTATTATTATGAACAACACAACACTACATTTTTACAATGTCTAATTATTTTTACTCGCCCGGAGCATTGCCATCGATACACATTTTTTTTTTAAATCTATATAATTTTCATACATAAACTTATTCGTTTAATTTTTCTACTTTAAAAGTTTTTAGGACGCGATGTAGTAAAATATTATGCAGTAAAATAAATAATACTAAAATATAGGCGTACAAAATTATAGTACGTCAAAAAGTATTTTAATAATAAAATTTAGTTTAAATTTAAAAAAATGCAAATATGTAGTTATAATAAATTAGTAGCTTACATTGTATCATATTTTTATGGGTACACGAACTCGATAGCAACAAATGGTAGGCAGCCATTTTTATTTGGTCCATCTGGACGCCACATCATACTCAGACAGAAAAACTCAAGAACCAACCAAAACCAATTATTTTAGAGTGTTAGCTGTTATTGTTGTAATATTATCATGTTTGATAAATTATTTTATTTCTATAAGTAGGTTTGTACAAACACTTTTACACGTCAATCATATTTTAAAAACTAGATGAGGTCGGCGTTTCCTATCTGACTACTCTGAGAAGAAAGGCCGAAACAAACTCAGAGGTCACAATCTCTTTGAGAGTTCTTTCCACAGGTGCTACCTATCAGATTTTTATTTGTCCCATTTGGGCGCCACAACAAACCCGGACATGTAAAAAAAAACAACTACTTATTAATAATTGTAATAGCGTTTTAACGTAAGATTATCGTCTTTAGTTGTTCAATTAAAAGATTTCAATTAAAATATTTTTTATTTGGCCCACCTGGGCGCCACATAATATATCATTCTCAGACATTTAAAAGAAACTTAAACAAATTATTTTAATAGTTATAACATAATATTATCTTGCTTTAGAGTAAGTTTCATAACAGATTGACAGGCTTCTAGACTGGATTGAGATGGAGATTATTTTCATGCCCTTTCCGTGAGGAATCTTTAAAATAAGCATGGGTAAGTACAAAATTAAGTACACTACAGTAAGCGGTATAGTTACAAGTTACATGAGTGTACATTTCTCAGGTATACGTAAGTACAAAGATATATAGTTTTATACAAAATTATTGTGCTTGTCACAGATCTGTTTGCGAGTTGGTCCAGCCAGCGTAGGACGTAGATTATTTAGTAATATGCTTAATATCTAGGTAGAAGCGTATCTAGGGATATAGTTCTCTACTTCTTTGTTTATGTATAGCACTTATGACTAGATATAGCAGCAATTCTCAACTCCTGGCAAAGTCTCACAATTCGACAGGCTCGTTTTTGGATGGCCCAAGGATTCATATTTATGTGGCCTATCTGGCTTCATAGGCACTTGTCCCACCGCCGGCGATTACGGAGAAGCGAGCAGAGATAGCAACTAAAAACGAATTGGCGAGCAGCGAGTGCGCGATGGCGACAAGTGATTACTCCCTGGTATGCGTATAATACCAAGTGTGAGTCTACCAGTGAGTGTTCTACCCGTCAAGCAAGCGTCGCTGAGCGAGTATTTACCTACTGTCTGATAACTCTTGTCACTGCAATAAACTTTTCCTCGTCGGCGGTGGGACAGGGGCCTTGATAGCGCGATTCACAAATAATCCGCATCACTAATGTACTGTATAACTAATAATATGTCGGTTATAATTGTATGCCTAGCTCATAACGGGATTTTAGTGCGAATTTTATTTGCTAAGGTAGTTCTAGGTATTTTCTTTTTCCACGCTGTCAGTAGTTAGGTAGGTAGGCAGTTACCGCAAGTTGAAGTCCCGATTCTTGATCATTACTCTTTAAGGCGGAAGCGTCAGGGTAGCCCGCGAAATTAAAATTTTCTTACGTTTTTTTTAATTTGCAGGTTAGTATCAGGTTGTATGTTGATCTAAATATGATTCGCGCCGGTATCAAATATTTATTTATAGAAATATAATAGATAATAAAAATTATCAATACATCTCTCTAAGTTCATATTACCCTATTGAATGACTATTTCATGAAATCATAACATTTGGGCCCAATTCTAACTTAAGGACTTGTATTGCTGATTCTTATGATTATAATTCTGTAAATCCATATTTGTTACGGTCGCGAATCATATTTTAATCAATATCCAACCTGACACTGACCTGCAAATTGCAAAAAACGTAAGTAAACTTGAATTTCGCGGGCTACCTTTACCCGATCCCCGTTAATACCTATGGTCTTCTTTGAGGCCGAATGTTTGTTTAGTTCTTTTATAATTCCACTAAACAATCAAAACATTAAAAAACACAGTGTTGTACGGGTAATGGCGTCACTAGATTGTTTACTTAGTGGGATTCGGTGATGACTTCTTTCAATACTAATATGAGGTAAAATTTGTGAGTTTCTATGTAGGGGATAATCTTCGGAACTATTAACCCGATTTCGATATTTTTTACACTAATGGAAGCTACAGTATTGCCGAGTGTCAGGGTAGGTATATTTGATGTTAAAACAAAAAAAAATATGTGATGTAGGACCGCCACGAATGAAGGTTGAGCTTCGCATCATTAAGACAGATAAAATTCATAGCACAAAGATTTCTAGTTATTAGATACACTTATTCATACTACATTATATATTTCTGAAAGTAGAGTTTATCTCTTAAAATTCACATTTAGGTACATAAATAAATATTTATATTTTTAACGATAATAATCTACATTTTTTACTTAGGCATAGACGTAACAGAATGATGCATTTTTCAATTTTTTTTTTTTCCGTTATATACTTTGGCAGGACGATATTAGAACTGTTTAAAACATCACTACTTTATACATTTTGACTACGTTATAGGAATTATCTTATTAAATTAGTGGAATATCTTACACTATAGATTTTATGTACAGAACTCTTAGTTCTTTTTCCACAGCCAGTGGCGCCCCCTAGAGAGTTTGGTCGTGCAAATGACCGGATCCTTTGGGTTATGCCACTGACCTTGAAATTCCCATTAAAATGTTCCAGAAACTGATTTAGAACAAGTTTCAATTAGATCGTGAATGAATTACTTTCCAGACACATAGGTACTCATTCAATTTAAAAAAATATGTTTTTTTTCTTAACCAAGTCATAACTGAACAAGCTTTTTAAAGATATGCATCGGAGCCTTAAAAACATCAAGACAATTTTCATAAAGGGAGCTAGCTATCCCTAACAGTTTTTGGCAAGTTTAAAAAAATTAAGAGCTAGAAAGTTATCTTCATCATATTCTTGATTTAATCTTCACCACTTCCCATCGACAATTCTGAAGAATGGCCCTCTTTGACTGTCGTATCTTGAAGGAAATGTGATTTTGTTTTCTCTTAGACATATAGCCAGTGTTTCCAAGTAAAGCGGCTGACGGGGGCGCCTCCTCGAATTGCTTCGTGTTCAGATTCTGGTGATATGCAGCAGGCTAAACGCTGAAAACAGGAAAATATTTATTGAAAACAAAGTACTGAGATAGAGCAATGACGTTTTGCTTCCCCAAATAAATAGGTAGGACACCAGTTTTTCTTGAAACAGAATCTAGGTACTGTTGTAACCAACCAGAAAAACGCCAACAAAAAAAATTAAGCACGATGAATCCCCATAGCGTTAACCCCTAATCCGTTACTAAAAAACTTAACTTCGTTTAACGTTAAAGCGTTACATTTCGGAAGATTAAAACGAAAGTTAACCTTAATCGTTAACTCATGATAGAAATATCATTTTATATGTCGTTGTTTTAGTTATTTACTTATAAAAAATGTTGGTATGGTTTAGGCAGGACATGAAAAATTTATAAAATAATGTACTTATCATTAGAGTTTGTAATAATAATACTTAGAGATTGTCAGATCGTGTTTTTCGCGGCGCGGCTCTGATCGGGCGGTGTCGTTTTGGCAAATACATAGAAGGTACTTAATTAATGATTAACAGACTTATGGAAAGTTAACGGAAGTTAATGATTCCGTTAACAATTTCTAAAGTTAACTTAAAAGTTAATCCGTTACTACAAATGTTAAATTCGTTAATTAACGGTCCAATGCCCAGGTTTGCGAATCCCAGAGAAATAATTTAATTGTCTAGGAACCCGTATAAATAAAAAAAAGAATAGTGGAGGAGTCAGAAGAATAACATAATTTCCACTTTACTATTTATTGCAATAGGTTTCATAAGATTTAGTAGGTATCTATAAGCACAATACCTACCTACCTAATTGTTAACGTATTCATATAGTATAATTTTATAAATAAGAAAAAGAAATGAATAAATTTTATAGATGTGAAAGTAACTGTTTGTCTTTGGGTCTGTCTGTCTGTCAGATACCTTTTTCACGATTTGAGGGCTGAACAGATTTGAATGAAATTTTGCAGGCGGATAAACCATGACCTGGGTTAGAACGTGGGTAGGATTATTTTTATCCCGGTAGTACGTTCCCATGAGATAATTTCCGACCTCCACAAAGGCGAAGCCGCGGGCAAAAGCTGGTTCTTTATAAAACTTAGCATAAAAAAAAAATAACAAAAAAAAAATCAACAAAGAACAAGAGAGGATTTAGGATTTTTTAACAAGGAATCTGACCCGCTTTAGTTCAGAAAACATTAAAATCAGGCACTTTTTCCAAGCCTTGTCACCTTATGCTTTCACGTACCCCCAATTACATGGGTAAATCCTCAGTAAAAAAATTGTAGAACTAGACAGAAATGATTAAGAAACAAACCTCCCGGAAGGTTCCAGGAGTAGAGATGAGCTTATACACCGCGACGATGGGTATCATGAGGATGGAGGAGCAGGCCAGGCCCCAGCCCAGCACCACGGCCCAAGGGGGGTATGTGTAGTGCTGGTACTGTAGCGGTTGTTGGTACAGCAGGCCGAAGACCACCACTCCCTGGAATGAGATCAAATACATCGGTACCATACCCGAAGTTATTGAGGCTAACTACTGTGATTCTACCGGGTAATGCGTAAGTCAAGAAGAGCTCTTTCAAATGCGCTGATGATGGCGTATGGCTTTGTTTCAATATACATAGGTACCTTACGCATTCCGCAAGTAGATAGTATCGCTAATGAGAAATTGAGAATTTTGGTACAAAATAAATGGTTGGTAAGTTACCCAGTAGTTTTATTCACAGCGATTACAAGATATTATTAGATACCTACTGTTTGATGACTAGCCATAAATATCTTAAGCAGAACGTAAATGACTTGTAGCAAAAACCGAACTAATCAATTAGACAAAATAAGAATAACTAAAGTAGTGACTCTGTTTAAAGGAATGTGTTAAACTTACAATGATGAAAGTAGGACTGACGAACTTCCAGCATATCCTCCAGTACAGACCAGGTCTAAAGCCAAGCATCTCTTCCACATCATCAGAAAATCGCTTCAAGCCTACAAACCATTCATTCATTAAGACACAAAGAAGAAATAGTACGATAGTAAGGGTGAGATAGGGTACACTAAACATGGTAAGAAACAGAACTAAAAACGAGAAGACGAGTATTACCATAGAACCAGGATACAGCAACCGCTTCAAAGAGCGCCGAGCAGAGCAAAGATATGCCAGCAGCATAGGTATCCAGTAAATGGAACATGTAGATGCCACCCTGAAAAAGAGATGAGACTACATTGCAAATCTGGTAAAAAGGACATCTCTTAGACTTTTATCAAGAAGCTTGGAGCAGTTGTGCATCTCAATATATTGTTAGGTGTCGTTTTATTCTTAGAATACACTATCCTCCTCCAGCCAACTTTCACCGGATTAAAATTTTGAAACAGGTTAAACCACATCCAAGTCTTTCCTTTTAACCGATTCGCAGTTCTCTATTAGTTATGACTGAAATATTTCGCTTACATTGAAGTATTTTGACTTACCGGAGTAACATTAATGCAAGCCACACAGAAGGAGACGCAGACGACGATGAGCGTGAAGTGTTCTCGTCTCAACCAGGTGGCGCCGCAAGCGCGTGCCTGATCTAGAAGGCCGGTTATCACGCACTCTAAACCACCCATCTGAAAACAAAGAATAATGCAGTATAAAGGATGTTTTTGTCTATTCTTCTACATAGGAATCTACGCTTTTCCACAGATTGTGCTTTAAACTGTAACAGTTATAACCAATTCTTTAGGTACTGATGATGATGAGGACTTGACAGGCTTGAAAGAATTGGTTGGAATTGAAGACTGTAAAGTCTTCATCATTCGAATGTGATCTGGAGCCTGTTTTTACCCAATGCATCATGTCTGTGACCCATTGTGTCATTGCTGCCTTGCTAACAGCTTGGCATTTCAATCTTACCCCGGAATCTAATCCAAGCATGATTAGCATAAAGAAAAACAGCATTGCCCATAGACTTGCACCCGGCAGAGTTGCAACCGCTTCTGGATATACTTGAAATACCAGCCCAGGACCTGGAAAAACCCATTCAGTCTTATTTAAAAATATCTCTTATTACAAGATTTATCATCTTTATCATTAATGCAAAATGGCAAATACAGACATTAAAAGTGTGTAGGGATCAAGGTTTAAAAAAAAAAAATGATTGCCCTATTGAAATTAAATAAAAATGTCTATTTAGATTGATTAAATAAAATGTTTTCGTATGTATAAATGGACGAAGTACTCTCTGCTTTTGAACTAATAAAGATAAAGATTTTTGCGCGATTTTTTCTTATGCTGGATTTAAATGATTAAATATTTAGTTTTTAAAGGTTGTTATTGCGGAAAATGAACAATTAGTAGTCTGTATGTCCATCGTTAACGCATATATTTAACACAATCTCAGCGATTCGGCATAGTCAATACGAGTTCATCGAAACCACGTTGCGGAATGGCCGCCCACATCTATATATATAAAATTCAATTCGATATAACAGGCGAAAAAGATTTTCTGGCTTTTGTACGGCATCCATATTTGGCTGAGCTCTTCTTTGAAGCCCATGCGTGCTCAAGTGGCGATTGAGCAGGCCATGTTCCGATGTTGATATTAGCTGCGCCAAGTGTGTTTGCAACAACTCTGGCAGTGTGTGGACATGCATTCACATGCATAAGCAGAAATGAAGCACCAAATTGGGTCCGCAAAGGAATACCAACATCTGATTCAATCGTTTCAGCGTAAATCTGTGCAATTGAGATTGCCTCTGATCCAAATCAGTTCGGTTCTTCCGCCGATTCAAATACCTGCATATCCACTGCCATCTGCTGATTGGTACACCTCTGTATGCATGGACTTCTTGGCATGATTTTAAATATTCTTGTCGTCCAGGGGTCCTACAATACCGTATACGTCTAGTATCTACAATACCGTATACGTCATACCAAAGCGAGATTCTTCAGAAAAACACACAAAACGCCACTCTTCTTCTGCCAAATTTCTGTGTTCATGAGCCCATTGTAAAAGGGTTCTGCGATTGCGGGGCTCAATAGGTGGTACACATAGCGGCCTTTGGGAACGGAGACTGACTTCATGCAAGCGATTTCTTATGGTTTGTTTGTTTAGTAACCCCTGAAGAGCTATGAAGCCTCGTAACAAACATCATCGCGGACATTGTACGATTTCGTCCAGCAGTAATTTGTATGTAACGATCTTGTCTGCGTGTGGTGATGCAAGTTCGTCCTCCATATCACTCTGCCACGCTGCCAGTGATGCATGTCATGTCTAAAGTCGACTTATAAGACTGCGTAGTGCCCAGAGCGATTGACACAGCACGTTGCCGAGAACCAGCTTCCAACATTCCCGCGGCTCTGATCATTTGTCACCATAATAACGTTCTTTTGTATTGATTCCACTCAGAAGTATGGGTGAAATTTTAGTGATTTGGTTTCAAACCCGTTGCAGGATTTTATAGAAATACGACTACAGAATATTTTCATCTTTTGACCTAAATTCAGAAAGTATTCCCTTTTTAAATGACGAAATTTACTAAAAGGTATTGGTAGGACTTACAAAAAACTTTTTTACAAAAAAGCAACCGACTTCCAAAAAAAAACACTAAAAGACGTGAAAAATAACTTTAATTTCGGAAGTCGGTGCCTTTGGTTTTGTATTTCGTGTTTGGCCACCGACTTCCGAAATTAAAGTTATTTTTCACGTCTTTTAGTGTTTTTTTGGAAGTCGGTTGTTTTTTTGTAAAAAAGTTTTTATTTTTCACTTTTTAGTTGCGGTACCTACCCCACACAAATTCGTATACCACTACTTGGTGTGTAAATAACAGTGACAGGAAATTATTAACACATCATCCATATAAACTAAGTGGAAAAAATCTGCAGTATTAGGGTTAACTCAAAAACTACTGGTCAGACCTTGATTAAATGGGACCACATGTGAAGCACCACCTATCAAATAAAAAAAGAATCATCCAAATCGGTTCACCCAGAAAAAAGTTATGAGCTAACACAAATAAAAAAATAAAAAATAAACATACAGACGAATTGAGAACCTCCTCCTTTTTGTGAAGTCGGTTAAAAAATATAATTGAAAAACCTAATTTTTTGTAACTAGTAAAACCGTGCTTGATCCCTAGACACGTTTGATGTGTGTAGATAGTCGGAAGTTTAGTAGGTAGAGATCAATAAATAGGGCGGTACACATAAAGATTCCAGTTTGAAATTGATGGATTGATCTATTGTTACTTACCTTCTGTAGCGACGGATGATATCGGTACTCCTTGCTTATGGGACATGAATCCAAGATATGTGAAAATTACGAATCCGGAGAAGAACGATGTGAAGCAGTTCACCAATGTGGTTATCAAACAGTCTCTGAAAGAATACAAAATCACATGACCGACTTCTCTTATGAAGATAAAATCAAAATCACATGACCCACTGCCCTTATGAAATCAAATCCAAATCACATGACCCACTTCCCTTATGAAGATAAAATCAAAATCACATGACCCACTTCCCTTATGAAATCAAATCAAAATCACATGACCCACTTCCTTTATGAAATCAAATCAAAATCACATGACCCACTTCCCTTATGAAATCAAATCAAAATCACATGACCCACTTCCCTTATGAAATCAAATCAAAATCACATGACCCACTTCCCTTATGAAATCAAATCAAAATCACATGACCCACTTCCCTTAAGAAATCAAATCAAAATCACATGACCCACTTCCCTTATGAAATCAAATCAAAATCACATGACCCACTACCCTTATGAAATCAAATCAAAATCACATGACCCACTTGCCTTATGAAATCAAATCAAAATCACATGACCCACTTCTCTTATGAAATCAAATCAAAATCACATGACCCACTTCCAAAAATCGAAGTCAAAACCAAAAGTCATTAATTCAAATTAGGCTGAGAATCAGTACTTTTGGAACGCCAGTAATTTACTAAAAGTCCCGGGACTTCGAGACACGAGACCTCCTGGGACCTAAACCCTACTAAGTACATATCGGGACTTGCAAGGGGGGGTCGTAGTAGGTACAAGAGCGCTTAAAATGTTTTATTCATTGGAGGCTAGGTGTTATTTTGTTACCTGTAGCAGTTGTTATGGAAAGTATTGTAGCTGGCGTATGATAGATGAACTCCAAAGCCAGCTCCAACTGAGTAGAAGATCTGCACAGCAGCGTCTACCCACACCTGCAAACATTTTATTTGGATATCAATTAAACGTTTTCAACTTTTAAAACCTCATGCCTTAGTATTGGCAATCCTTGGGCCCTCATGCCCCTAGTCGCCGCAGGAGGAGACACCCTGGGCGTCTGGAGTCGATTGGCGACACCCGGCCACCGTAGGCGCGCTTGCGGACTGAGAGCAATGGGCAGCTCGCCGTCCGGTAAGGACTAGGCCGCGAGCCTCAAAGAGATGTCAGCATCATTGACGGGGTCCGATAGGGCTGATGCCTGCCGGGGTCGCGGATTGTTCGAAAGATTTACCGTGGCCCTGGCGCACAGGCAACTGAAGGAACACGGGTGCGTTTTAGTCAGTAAGAGTCTGACATGCCCTACCGCTCCGCCCAGAGCGGGAGAAGTCATTTAATGAATTCCCAACCAAAAAAAAAAAATGCCTTAGTATTAACGGATATAATCCACTTTCCATCACGTGAGTAGCCAGTGCAAACGTATACAGAATATTTTTTTAACCAGAGCGTAAACTGTAACCATGAATTCAGCATGTGATTCTATATCCCCTAGCATATATACTTTACGTCAGATATATATATTTTTTATTAGTTGTTCCATACATTTTGACCGCGTAGGTATTGCAATTTTCTATGAAACAGCAGATTTTTTTTATTTTGATAACCATCTTGAAATTTCTGCCCTAGAGGGTCTAGAATTATGTGCTGAATTCATGGTTACAGTTTAGCATTGGTTAAAAAAATATCCTGTATACAGCCCGTTCACAGTTATATTACCTCCGACTTTGCATCACTGTCAAATCACAGGGATCTTTATTTTCCTTGTAATAAGGTTGCTGTTGGGTTGCTGCCACTGACAACCCTGTCGAAATCACAGAGATCTTTATTTTTCTTGTAATACGGTTGCTGTTGAGTTGCTGCCACTCACAAGCCTGTTAATATCACAGTGATCTTTATTCTCGTTACAATAAGGTTGTTATTGAGTTGCTGCCACTGAAAAGTCTGTCAAAATCAGAGTGAACTTTATCCTCTTTACAATAAGGTTGCTTTTGGGTTGCTGCTGTCAGAGGTAAAATAAATGTGAAAGGGCTGTAACAAGGAGTCAAGTGTCACAGAACTAGTTCAAAACCAGTCATACTCTGCCACAAGGATCTTTTGGCTATTGAATGAAATTGACAGATGGGCGCTGTTGGTAAATATTTGTGAAATTGTATTGAAAAATCAAGATGGCGGCATTAGTTCCAATTTTGGCCACGCGCCAAAAGACCCTCGTACAGCTAAACGTACTTGTGTGTCCTTCAGTCTCGTCAGTTCTGGCTGCAGGTAATATGCAATGCCCCTGGTGGCTCCGGGCAACAGTAGTCCTCGCGCCAGCAGGATTGACAGCACCACATATGGCATGGTTGCCGTCATCCACACCACCTTGCCTGCAAGCAAACATTTTACCGCACTGTAGAGCTTATTTAAAATTGACGTTATTTTTTATATCAACTTTATGCCGGTGTTAATAAAGTTGCTTTCAGAATGACCAGTAGGTGCTATTGAAAAAGTGATAAAAATGTTTGAAGTTGTAGCGCAAACTGAACTTTATGAGTGGGTATTAAAGTTGTTTTTCCAAAAACTAATATTTGATTATATATTTGGAAACTAAAACGCGAACGCTGTATAGAAAGAGATATAGCATAGTTGATAGAGATGTTGAACGTCATAGTCCCCTGTGCTTTAGAGAACTTACCTGAGCTCTTAACTCCCTTAAAGAGTGATAGGTACAGCGTAACGTAGACAAGTGCCAAGCAAATCATCAGTTGCCATTTCGGGAAGCCGAGATCGTTCAGACCTTCTGAGTATTGCATTTCGAGGACTGCTCGGCTGAAAACGAAAAAATAAAGAACTTTTGTGTTCTGGAGCATTGAGGTACAGTCTTCCTAATGCGGGGGCCACGGGTGTAAAATCACCCAGCACCAAATTCATTAAACCAAGAGTCACATCATATTTTCCGCCACGTCTAATATTTCTTTCGATTATGTTTTTCGCTATAAGTAGACTTAGTCAAGGGTGGATCCACGGGGGGGCACTGGGGCACTACTCCACATACGGTAAACTGAATGGACTGGCCTGAATGCATATCCATCAAGACATTGCTTCAATGCGGAACGCTGAAGAAGTACCTACTATATCTTCAGCAGCGGTGGCGTAACTGTAAGGTTTAAAGTGGTGCAGACAGTTCGTATTCGGGCACAGAGGTTTGCTATGCCAACAATGCACCGGCCTAGAGTCGGTGGGAGGATTTCAGGATAACATATAATGCTAAAGAGATAGCAAAGTCTGAGGGGTGTCACGCGTCCAAAGTTTACACAGCTTTCCACAGTTCATGAAAAAAAAAAAAAAACTAGGTACTTTTTGTAATATAAATGATCAAAAGATAAACTTAACAAACCAATTCGAGGTGGGGTGCGATTCTTATAATTATGTCATTGAAAAAGAATGAATCCCATAGCATCCCAAAAACAGCATAGTGCAATACTAGATGTGGGAGACACTTCTTAACTGTCTGGCCCATGTGGCCTCCTAGAAATAATTCCTGGATCCGCTCTTGGACTTAGTAGGTATACAATTCTATCTATCTATTTAGACCGTAAAGTCGCACTGCTGGGCAGACGCCTCCTTTTCCCTTTTCCACACACGTCTGTCCACAGCCATTGTGGGCCAGTCCTTTCGACAGGAGTTAAATTCGTCCCTCTATCTTCGGCTTGGTCTACAATTACAAGACCAGTTTCAGAATAGAAGTAACTTTTCGCAAAAAATATTCAAATGCTAAAGTTATACCTACATTGACCTTTCTTTTGGATTGAGCGCAGTAGATAAATTAAGTTACATCCACCCTTGAAAAAAGGTCAATTTCCGGAAGCTCTGATTGGACCCTTTGTACCTGCTAGATGCTTTACGTATGATTCACAGGAAACATCGGACGATGATTGACATTATTTACAACTTTTTTTTGTGTCAACGACGTCTTTTGTTGAATCTCACACGTGAAGCAATACAATCGATGATTTGATAAAAAGATCGCCTATTGCGTTGATAATAAGATTCAGGGATCGCCTTCCTAGATAGATACGAATTTCTATATTTTCAAAAAGCCTCCTTATTTTTTTTTTGTTTCGCATCTGAAGGTATATTGCACATTCATTGCATATTGCACCTTTTTACCCTTAGTCTTGTTGTGAGATGAAGATCGTGAATAATGACAAGTCTTAATCCTCTTGCTCCGGCGTTGTATGATGCGGTTGGTAAACCTATGTAAAGTGTGCCATGCTTTATGCTTATGTCGTAAACACTGCGTATACTTTTTCTTTCTTTCTTTCTTTAAACTGTCCTTGGCTTGTGAACTCACTGAAAGAACTCAGAAGCTGGTGTGAAATGCGATAGCGGCCCTTGGTAGCGCACATCGGTCCTGTTGCTGGTGCCGTTGACGCCTCGGCCGGAGTCCCAGCACTGTTCCGTGTTCCAGGAGTTGTCGCAGTGCACCCAGGGTAACTCCGAGCGAGCTGATGAGACCAGGAAGTAGAATGCCCAGCCTAGATGGAGGAGAGAATTAAGGATAATTTTCTTAATTATACATTCTGTCCAAGTATTGGCTATTTTGACCGAAAATACTTTTACTTATGGTTAAGTGCAGACCTGACAAAACCTACATAGTTTTTTTAAATAGACACGTGCATTTATTTTTAATATGGCTATGATTTCTGTATTCTAGTAAAAAAAAAAATGTCTCGGAGGTACTTTTAAAAGATGACAATATCTTCGTCTATTTCAATTTTAAGAATCTACAATAAAACCTGTAGGTATTCGTTGCCTGTCGTCTTTAATTAGGTAAGTATGTTGGAAAAACATATTTTACAGGGTGTACCTACTCAAAAGTTATCAAAACAAATACCCACTGCTTAATGATAGCTCGACCACTAACACCATGGATGAGACATGAGTCCACCACTACCCGCCAGAAACGAAACAGCAGTCGAAGCAATGGGAGGAAGCCGGTGGTTCAGCGCTAAAGAAAGCGAAATTGATCGCGTCTGCCGGAAAAGTTACGGCCAGCGTGTTTTGGGATGTGAAAGGGATCCTGTTAATTGATTACCTTGAAAAAGGTAGAACAATTACAGGCGAATATTACTCCAACCTTCTTGACCAGCTGGATGCCAAAATTCGCGAGAAGAGGCCTGGCTTGAAGAAGAAAAAAAACATCTTTCACCAGGACAACGCATCTGTACAAGGGTGCGTTGGTGATGGGAAAACTGCGGGATTAGGGGTACGATTTGCTCGGTCACCCCTCTATTCTCCTAATTTGGCACCCTCAAACTTCCATCTGTTCCCAAACTTGAATAAATTTGTTTCTGGGAAGCGCTTCCCATCCAATGAAGAAGTTGAGCAGGCCGTAAATGAATATTTTCACAGCCTTCCAGACTCTCATTTCCGGGAAGGAATACTGATGTTGGAGAAGCGCTGGACTAAGTGCATTGAAGTCGAGGGGAATGATGTAGTAAAATTAAATATTTTTTTAACTGAAAATCGCAGTATTTGATTGTCAGGCCGAGAACTTTTCACTTTGCCCTCGCACGAGCCTTAGTGAAATCCTCGTCAGATTCACACACCACTTCATTCTAAATCACACTAGCATAACTTAACTTAACTTAAATTATTGAGATGCCAGCTATAAAGCTGAATGGCATACCCTTAGAAAGAGTAGATATTTTTTAGTACTTAGGCCACTTAGTTACTCCCGACTTGAAAGATGATGCAGATATTGAACGGGAGCGAAGGGCGCTGTCGGTCAGAGCGAATATGGTGATCCGTAGGTTCGCGCGATGCTCAGTAAAAGTTAAAATCACTCTCTTTAGAGCCTACTGCACTACCTTATACACATGCAGCCTATGGACTAACTATACGCAAAGGTCGTACAGTGCCCTTCGAGTCCAGTTTAACAATGCGTTCAGGATGTTGTTGGGTCTCCCCCGTTACTGCAGCGCTTCGACAATGTTTGCGGAGGCGCGCGTAGATTGTTTTTACACAACAATGCGCAAGAGAGGCACCTCGCTGGTTCGGCGAGTGCGGGGGAGCTCCAACAGCATGTTGGCCACACTAGCGGACAGGGTTGATTGCGCCTACGTTAATCACTGCTGTAGGTTACACATTGAACTCAGGTAATGTGCAACATGTTGTTTGTTTGTTTTGTGTGAATATTTTTGTTTTTTGTTTTAATTTAATTTATTTCATTATTTTATTTTGTATTTGTAATTGATTATTTAATGTGACTGAGTGTGTATAAATATTTAGAATTATGAGTCTGTGAAACTTGAAATAAAATGATTATTATTATTATTATTATTAACACAAAACATAACATCACGCCTGTATTCCCCGAAGGGTTAGGCAGAGGTGTACCTATAGCACACCCACATTTCGCCAGTTATGTTTAAGTCCCATGTAATAGGGGGCGAGCCTATTGCCATCAACCGGGCACAAATCCAGACTCCGGGCTGCCACCGAGAAATTCCAGATGGAAAACCCCAATAACACTGCCCGACCCGAGAATCGAACCCAGGACCTCATGCTCAGCAGTAGCGCTTGCGACCACTAGACCAACGAGGCAGCATAACTCTTAATTTGAAATCACAAGTAGGTACATGAACACGGTTAGGTAATTAGGTGTAGATATTAATAATATGCGCAACATTACGCGTCAGTTCTGGCGAGCCTAACATTTGGACAGGTTCCAACACCGGGTGTTGTAAATATAAGGCTACATTAGTGCTGATAAAGCCATTTGAAACATGTTATGCACTGATTTTAGTTGTTGAATACTACACTTGGGAGCAATAAAATCACATCCAATGATATGTTTAATTTTTTTTTTTAATACGCCGATAGAATCGGCAGATAACCAAGTTGTAAGTTGATCATAACTTAACTCCAGCTCTACGGGATTTAATTCTATCCTAGTTTTGTCATTAAAATAAGGTCTATTACATGGGACTTAAGAGGCTTACAAGAGCAAAAGCGCGGTCACTGTCGGATTGCATAGAAAAGAAAGAGACGCGCGATGACATAACGCTGGTAATTTATTGCAAAATATGAAGCATTTATGGATTTACAAAAAATGTATTCATTGGACTAAAAAATTAAAACACTATTACGTTAGTATGTTACTTGTAGAATAATCTGACAAAAAATCTGAATGTTTGCATGTATATTAGTATGGTTTTTAATCGTAAAAATATTTTTGTAGAGGTATCTTCGTGATTTTTTTCTATCATATCAAGTTAATTGTATTATGTTTTCAACACACTATCTAACTAGCATATATCCAGAAGAATATCATATATTTTTCTGATTTTGGTTACTGCAGCGGATCATATATTTTTAGGCATTATAAATTTGCGTTTAGGTCATGTAGTCCCCTTAAACATAACTGACGAAACGTGGGTATACTATAGGTCACCTCTGCTTAACCCATCGGGGAATACAGGTATATTGTTATGTTATATTTATAAAGTGCTCATAATTTTGAGAGGATTGCTAATTTGCCTAAGTTTGTCGCCAGTGAAACTTAGTTCAGTTAAGGCTTGTATGCAGCATACGGGTCGTATAGAGTCAAAAGTTTAAAACCTAGTAAATCAACAACTAACTTTAAAAAAAATATAAATCCAATTGTTCTGATCATTTCAGAACAGAAGAAATGGCGGCTAAATGAAGGTTTAATAAAAAAAAACATCTATATAACACGCTGTAGCCTATACAAATACCCAATAATCGGACAGCTATATAAACACTGGACATAATTACCAATGATGACGTTGTAATAAAACGACACGTAGAAAGCCACCATGACCGCACAGAATCCGACACCTGTAACATAAGAGTGAGTACCGTTAACAATGAAAACTTTTATAACGGGTGTAAAAATACCTTTAGCGAAGCCGAAAGTCACTGGTTGTTCCTGTTATTTTGATATATTTTTGAAGTGAAAACTTCTTTTGGCGCGTTGAGCACTTTTTGGTTGAACAAAAATCATGGAACTCGCGTCATTGTCACCGAACGCTTCGACGATACAATTCGCAAGTTACTTAGTTTTCACTTCTATGGGCAGTCCCCAAAGACTGCCCCTCATTTTTTTTTTACTGGACCATGCCTGTGATACTTCTAGTTACGGAGGTATTGAAGGTCAAAGTTCCAACATTTTTATGTTTTTTTTTACGAAAAACAGTTTTAAATGTTATAACTATAAATAATCCTACGGTCACTGAACCGTTGCATGCACCCATAAGCATAATGTTTTGCGTGCGTTACATTGCGCACTACCGTAAACAGCGAATTTACGTACCAATAATAAATGTCTTTCCCAGCAATTATTTTTGTACAAAATTAATTCGTTAATTTCAGAATAAACTTCCTTCAACACTGTTAAATAGTTTTACATAATCTCCAAACTAACCCAAACATATTCAATAGGTACTCTAGTATTTAATTGAGTCAAGAATGTTTGTTATTTTAGTAAGTATTATCTTTTCAGTTATTTTTTAAAATTTTATGTTTTTCTGTTATGATTTTGCTGACTGTACCTATAGTGACAGTTGTGTCAACTCATCTCTATAATTACTCACATTTTGTTTGTGGTTATTCGATAAATGTTAAATCCTACGTTTCGGTGAAATTAAATATTTACCTATCTACGGGTACTTTTTATGTGAAACTTCACGCAAACGTGTGATAAAAGAGGTGGTAAATAAAAAACAAAAATACCTGTAAATTAATATTGATTTACACTAAAACAACTATGAGAAGTTTGGTAAATAAGACAACATTTTTTGATGTTTTTCAATCAAATTACCTAAGTTAGATTCATGATCACTAAACTCTTCCCGTAGAACTCAATATCTAATACAAAAAAAAAAAAAATGTACGCAGGCTGCTGCGCGTCTTCGCCGCCAGTCTAGGGCAAAACGTGACATTTAAATTAGCATATCGGTGACGCGAACCCATCATTTTTGCTTCTACCAAAAATCCCTCAATGTGGGTAAAGAAATTTTCACTTTAAAAAAAACGAATCAATCTGGAATATAATAAGCATCACTACAAAGACTATTTCCTAATTAAAACAAACAACAGTCATTTAATAATAGAAAAAAAAACAAATAGGTACAGTAAAGTTATCATACCTTTGAAGAGTGGACATATCTTCCACAACGTGATGGGTCCTTGTCGGTTGTACTGTCCGAGGATCAGCTCCATGTAGAACAGTGGCACGGCGCCGAATACCAGCATCAGTGTGTACGGAATCAGGAACGCTCCTAAATACAGCCAAATATTTGGCGGAATTAATTCCTTTTCAAAGTCAAAGCATTTATTTCAAATAGGCACATAAAAGGCGCTTTTGAACGTCAACATTAATACATTAAAATAGAATTGATTCTAGTCGTCCCTTCCAAAAGGTACTTAGTTACGTATGGAGAAGAATGGGCAAGAAACTCCGCCGTTACTCTTTTAAAATGTTTTACAATATTTTGTATACGTTAAATATATATTTATATGTGACAACGATGCCCCTAGAATAAAATTACTATACCATAATAGGTAATAATAATTATAAATGAAGCAATGACAAATTCGAAAATTATTTTCAATTTTATGTATTTTGTTTTCCCTTCTACTCTTACACTCTCTTACTACATCGCTTTAAACTCTCATAACGCAAGGATGCTGGAAGAGATGTTTTTAGAAATAAGCATCACCTTTGTACATAATTTTCTGTTCCTTTCTGTTTATATGTGTGTACATAAATCAAAGACATTAAATTATCTACTCAACAATAGACGGGACATAGCGAACAAAATCGTAATTCGATACATTTGTCCTAGTGGGCAAAAGTCGCTCAGTCTAGCGTGGTACGCCTACATGCCGCTCTAATTTTGCTATATTATGCTAGATGGCGTCAGTGAGACATTGGATCACAGTTTTTCTATGGCATTTCTTCACATAGCCTCTCTATAGTATGTTAAAACTCTTTGTATTTTTCTGTTCCTTTCTGTTTATATGTGTGTACATAAATGGTTAAAGAAATTAGTTATGTGATAGATACACGGTGCTGATATATTTAGAAACATTGTAAAAGTATAGTGTTTTGTTTCAATATTTTTTTAACAAGTAATAATTCAGTAAAGTAATCACAGAATGTAAATCAATGTCATGAAAATAATAAATTATACAATTAAATTAGCAACGAATTTGATTTTGTTTTTCAATTGACACATACACATAAATTCACGCCTTCTTCCCATGGGGTAGGTAGAAACTACAGAACGCCACCTGCTACGATCCATACATACTCCTTTTGCCTCGTTTACGTTCATACATTAAAAAAAACAATCAACAACAATCAACCAAACAATCAATCAATCAATCAACAATCAATCAACAATCAAATCAATTGACATGCTTCATAATATTGGGTTCAGCCACTGACGCGCAACATGTTACCATGGATATAGTACATGATTCTGAACGGTGCTTTCAAATTTTTCGTCGATTATTTAAAAAAATATTATCTGTTCCATACATTTTGACCCTGTAGGTATTTATTTATTTATTTATTAAAACTTGTCGCACACAATATAATAGTATACAAAGGCGCACTTAATGCCTTAGGCATTCCCTACCAGTCAACCAAGGATGGTGAAGAGATAAGATGGCAGGTGCTCTGTATAACATACGTTACTAATAATAACAAAAAAGAAAAAAAAGATAACATAAGTATTTGTAAATAAAATAGGTATACAAGTACCTAAACAGAATATAAACTTATAATACACATACATACATATTTACTATAATATATATCTACATTATACATATACTATATATATATACACAAAAAGGGAAGGAGGTAATTGAGATGACTCTACGCTATTTATTTTGAAAATAACTCTGCGTTTTCCGCTTGAATGCATACCGACTTGTACTTTTCTGAAACAGCAGTTTTTTTATTTTTATAACCGATGAAAAATGTCTACGCTGGGGGGTCTTGAATTATGTGTTGAATTCATGGTTACAGTTTGCGCATGGATGTCCCTTTTACCCTGCTTTGCAAAGAGCTTAGCTACAAAAGAAAAAAACAACATAGATATTCGGGAAAATTATAATTAAACGTCTGTCTTGCGTCATCTCGCTAAAGCTGCGGTTTCCTAGAGGAGCAGTGACCGCAACATGCGACCGTAATGTCCAAATTTGTTCCACCAAAACAAATTTCCAAAGTTTGGCGATTGATATGAAATTGATGATTATTATTCAATAAATATATTATTCCTACTGTCGCGAATCGCATTTTGATCAACATACTACGTAAAACAGAGCTGCAATTTGCAAAAAAACCAAAGACAATTTGAATTTCGCGGGCTACGACTAAGGATCCCCCTTAATGTCAAATACTGGTGAAAATGTCAGATTTTTATGACGCCCATTAAAACATGGTGGAAACACTCTTCTAGGAAACCGTGGCATAATCCATGCGTAGCGGTCTGCTACGCGCTTTGCTACGGCGTAGCTCGCGTGCGCTACGACCGCTTAGCTTTCGTCTACGAAACTTGCGTGTAATAATTTCAAACAAATAGATTTTTATTCGTGTAGGTAGATTATTATTTGAATACTAACATTAGTTTGAAATTTTATTTACTAACACTACTGGAAGAATTTACTGTGGTCTGATAATAAAGGTTTGTTATTATTTAAATTTTTGTAGTGTATCAACCCATTTACACCAATTTGCAAATACAAAACACAAAAAAAAATATGTTGAAAATTCGAAAGGCCGTTCGAAAGATTAAGTCACAATATTTGCCCGACTTATGAAATTTTCATAAATAGTTATCGTTTCCAATCATCGGCTAACAGATTAATTAAATAACAAAAACAATTTCACAGTTAATTGAATTTTCTAAAGAAACTATAAATCCTTCTCGCATTGCTGAAGTGATGGTTTAATTTTAAGAAATTTTGCGAATTGATAAGGGGAAAATTCGGAGTATTTGGTTATTTGAAGTTTGGATATGGGCGGTAATAGTAATGAACTTACGGTGAAATCTGGGAATGAGGTCTTGGGTTCGATTTAAAGGTCGGGTTAAGTGTTATTGGGTTTTTCTATCTGGGATTTCTCAGTAGCAGCTCGGAGTCTGGATTTGTGCCCGGTTGATGGTAATAGGCTCGCCCCCTATTACATGGGACTCAAACAAAACTGGCGAAATGTGGGTGTACTATAGGTACATCTCTGCCCAACCCTTCAGGGACACAAGGCGTGATGTTATTATGGCGCAAATACACTTCATCGTTTCCGTTTTCGGATGCCATTGTCTTTGGGACCTACATAGGCCTTCCTTAAATGTCCGACCAGCACACAATACGCAGTTAGTGTACGCTATAGCCTTACTGACTCACTAATATTTTTTACGACGGCATACACTAATCCGATAATTAATTAGTGCCGATACGAGAGAAAAAGACGCACTCAATTCAACACAGCGATCACCCGTTGCCTCCACAATTTATTTATTTATTTATTTAAACCTCATCTATATACAGGGTGCAGGGACTTCGACGCACAACCTGTTACCATGGATTCAGTACGTGATTCTGGACCCCTTTTTTTTTTTGGTTGGGAAATCATCAAATGACCTCTCCCGCTCTGGGCGGAGCGGAAGGGCGTGTCAGACTCTTACTGACTAAAACCCACCCGTGTTCCTTCAGTTGCCTGTGCATCAGGGCCGCGATAACTCTTTCGAACAATCCGCTACTCCGGCAGGCATCGGCCCTAGCGGACCCCGTCAATTATGCTGACATCTCTTTGAGGCGCGCGTGGAACACAACGCGCCGTCGACCCGGGCTTAGTCCTTACCGGACGGCGAGCTGCCCATTGCTCGCCGTCCGCAAGCCCGCACCTACGGTGGCCGGGAGTCGGCAATCGATTCCCGACGCCCAGGGTGTCTCCTCATGCGGCGACTAGGGGCGTGAGGGCGCAACGATTGCCTCACCCTCACGCGCTCCGCCTCCTCCATCGCGAGCATTACTGCTTCGCAGAAGGAGGTGACGGCTTCCATTCCCATGATTATTTCTGATTGCTTTCTGACCGCGTAGGTATAGCAAATTTCTATGACACGGCAGTTTTTTGTTTTACTTGCGAAAATTTTATTTGCTGGGGTTCTAGAATTATGAGCTGAATTCATGGTTTCAGTTGGCGTGTTGATGTCCCTGCCACCTTGTATACTAATAATAAAGCTGAAGAGTTTGTTTGTTTGAACGCGCTAATCTCTGGAACTACCGGTCGGTTTTTTGTTTTTTTGATTTTAATAGTCCAATTCTTGAGAAAAACTAAAAGTTATTTAACATCACGCGAGGACCCTAAGGAGCCGAACAAAAAGAAATAACGCGGAAAGAACACTAAGCGAAAACGAAGTAATAGCGCGGGCACGTGATGCGTTGCGACGGTGTGGGTTGGGGAAGCAAGAAATTACACGCGGACGAAGTCGCGGGAATAAGCTAGTGCAACAAAAAAGGTACAAAGGGGGACTTAATGCCTTAGGCATTCTCTTCCAGTCAACTGGGAGTGGTGAGATATAACTGTAAAACTTTGGACTACAACCGAGAATTTCAAAGATTTGTAATGATGTTATAAAAAAAACATTGAGTTATGTTTGGGCGCTTACATTGCTAACGCTGGCTAAACCTTAC
Organism: Griposia aprilina; assembly: GCA_916610205.1. NCBI lineage: Eukaryota > Metazoa > Arthropoda > Insecta > Lepidoptera > Noctuidae > Griposia > Griposia aprilina. The sequence continues at coordinate 12,343,231 of OU744304.1, read as the reverse complement.
GAGATAGATCAAAATAATGTAATACGGAATTGTATATCTGAAAAAGGTCTACAGAAAAGTTTACTATGATATATGTCTATTTCCTAAGGATAACCCACAGAAAACATTTTTATCTATTACATATGACTAAAAAAAATATGGGTTATTTACGAAGATATTTTAAACTATACATATATAAATATTAATCCTTATCCAATTAAATACGTTGTGCATTTAATTGAGATCAAAATTGCCCTTTATAGCATATCATTAAAATTAATATCTTAGAAGTTATCACAGATTTAAAAGTGTAACATCTAACAAGTAGGTCGATATAGACCACTTTGGGTATCATTGGCACTCTACAACAACATAGGTATATTAATACTAGACCCAGTGTTGCGCAGGCGATACGATCCATATAATTGCATATACTAAAGCATTACCTATTGTTGTATATGCATTCCATCTTTATCCAAGAGGCAAGCATAGTGAGTCATAAACCCAGTGACATGGAAAGTCGTATAGAGCCTTCGAAGTGGTATGTAAAGTTAGCATGAATAATGAAAGTACTATATAAAGCTATGTGCATCCCGGAAACTCTACGCATCTTTCGACTCGGGCTTTAACCGTGTGATGAGCATCATGTAGGAGTTCCAATTGCGTCCGAAATTGACGTATCGAGCCAACAAGGTAGGCAAACTCAAACTCAAAAAATCTCATACTCAAAGCATTTGTTTCAATTAAACCATTTACAGGCACTTTTGAATTGCCAAAGAGTCGGTCAACTGACCGACTCTTTGACTAACTAGTCAGAAAGTTGAAGCTAGTTGCCCATTCCGAAACGTAGATCTCTATTGAGAAGAACGGGCAAGAAACTCCAAGGACACTCTTTTTAAATCAAGATATTACAAAATCGTTGGTACATTATTCTTGTTGCTTTTATATGTGAGAACAATGTAAATAAAATAAAATGTATATTAAAAATGAAATCAAAATATAAGAATAATAAAAATAAGCCGTGGCAGTTAAGAGATGACCAGTCTCAACTGACGGCGCCCGTTCACGAACATGACGCGTGGATCAGCACCATCCAGCTCAACCATTTTGTAGGGAACCGAATGATCCAACACACGTGCCACCAACAGTGAGACATTTAAGTGAGCATGACATAGTCTCAACTGCCATGATTTCCAGTGAACATACATAATAATGATATAAGGGTGAATTGCCCAAGCAAAAAAATACACGGCAAACCTGAGAACGGTAGTGCAATGTGCTGATTATTAATTTTATATATTTTTTCTCAACAACGTAAGTATTTCTCTACCTTGGCAAAAAAAATCATTGGTATCTACCCTCTAATATACCCAAAAAAAAAATTACAAAGTGTTATTTTATCATCACGGTGACCTGTCCTGAACCCAATTCCGCTCATAACATACCTTCTCCTGCAAATACATTCGTAATATGGATTTAAATTGATTTTGTTATCATTAAATTATAATATATTCGATCAAATAAAACAATTTTTGTTTGTTTATCTTCTTTCTCATGGATTTGACAGGCAGTCAACTTTTGTCTGGAAAAAAGTTATCATTTCAGAGGACAGTAAGTTTTAGTAGAATAGCCACATCAACATTGCGTTGTTACGCCCCTTTCACCTTTTCTCACTCCGGATCAGTCCGGCTTAAGCTCTCGGCGCGAACGCACCGGTCCCAACGTCTTGCGGTTTCCCGCCAAAAAAGTAAGTTTATCATTTCAGTAATATGGGGACAAAAATAGTTTCATTTCGGTGGCTGTTATAACTCGTGCTAGATTTGTTTAATTTGTTTCAAAATTGTGTATTAAATTCGCAGTAAGTACTGTTTTGTTTGAGTAGTGTTCATATTTTTTAAATAATTTTTTTTCGGAGTTAAATGTAGAACTAACCTCTATTTTATCATCTCAGTGTTATCATTTCAGTGGATTCGGTGGACTGTTATACCAATTACAGTCCACCGGAATTAAAAGTATCTCCGAAATGATAAAAACATAAAGTTTTAGAGATCCTGGTGTCAAATACAAAGTCATAGTTTTGTAATGTACCTACTTTTACCTAGAGTGTCGATTAGATTATTTAGGTGTATTTGTTGTGTAATATTTGTGCTTAAGATATATAATATATACATATATCTATGTAGTTAGTACATGTTTACTATACTTTAGATACACATTTGTTCGGCTCAACGAAAATGTGATGAGTGTGTGGGTCACCACAGTGTAGATTATTATACCTACTAATTGTCAACAAAATAATTATTTCGAGGGTTTACCTTCAATATAAGTCACTTACCTTTATTTTTATATCATTTATTACGAGTAAATAACAATAATAAATAATATTTGATATAATTACAAAATTTCTTAATTTTACAAGATATAACAAATAAGTTAAAGAGCATTTAAACGTTATATGAAAAAAAAAGAGATATACCTATGTGATGAGAAATTGCCTGTGAGAGTGTTTGTCTGAGTCAATGCAAGAGAGCTAGTGTGTGAGCGCGTGGTGTATCTGAAGGTATAGTATTTTATAGGATCATAGTATAGTGTGTATGAATGTATGTCTGTGGATATGAGAAAGAAGAAAATTGAAAAGCGTGTATTTTGATTTTAGGATGCCGCGGCCTAAGCAACAGACTAGAGAAGAAAGGTTGGAAAAAAGGAGGTTGTATGAAAGAAGAAGAAAAGAGAGAATTAAGAGCAATGAAGTCTCACGCGAAGAGTTTTTGAGAAAAGACAGAGAAAGGTATGCCAGAAAAAAAGCAGCGGGATTAATTGTTTCAAGGCATCTAATGACCCCTAAAAAATTAAGAATCCTAAGAAGAAAAAACAAAATAAGTGCTGCTGCTTATTACCAAAGAAAAAAAAATAGAGCAGCTCCAGCTCCTATAGCGGCTCGTGCTAACCCTCTGGATGAGACAATTGGGGATCAAAGTGATGGTCCTGGACTAAGCACTTCCTGTCACAGTTCCTTCTTGCCTACTTTACGGCGCAGCTTACGATTGAACAGCAATAGTATTAGTACGAATATCCAAATCCAACGTTCTAATACTACAGAAGCTAGAAGCTTTCATCGGGTATACACAAGCAGTCCACGACAAACCCTGCTATCAACGCATCAAAATTTTGTAAATTTTGACTATAGCAATCCTGGTCCAAGCACTTCTCGTCAAGGGAATCCATCTTCGGCTCGGCGCTGCTTGCCGATGAATAGCGATAGTACAATTGGTTCCAATATTCAACATCATATTGATGACAATGTAGTAACTGGCACTCATTGTGTACAACCAAGTGGCGTACAACGAATAACATGTCCATCAAATCTAAGTAGTATCGAGTCAACATTATGCCCCAACAGCCCTGTTTCAGACTCGTCAATTACATCTGTAGAATTCAAGCGAGGACTTAAAGACAAATTTCGAAAATATCAAAAAACTAAAACTAAGCTAATAACAGAATTACAAAACAAATTATTACAGGTCACTAAGGAAAAAGAAATGTTCAAAAAAAGGTGTAACAGACTACAAAGCAATCATATGATTTTGAAGAAAAGTACCCAAAAAGGAGAAAAACCAGCAGTAGAAGTCATAAAACCTGATGAAAAAAAAAATCGAATTCTCAGGAGGGTGGTGAAATTTTTAGAAGATGATGAAAATTCAACACTGTGTCCTGGAAAAAATGACACCATATCTAGACATGGATTAAAAAAACAAAAAAGACTATTGACAGACACACTTAAAAATTTACACTTGAAATATTTGGGATCAGGAGAACCACCGATAAGCTATTCAACATTTTCAAGAATGAAGCCTTTCTGGGTCACTCAACCAAATGTGAATGCACGAAATACATGCCTATGTGAAAAGCACGAAAATATGAAACTTTTGATTGAATCTATGAAAAGAAACCGCCTTATCAAAGAAAATACAATATCCGACGTTTTAAGTAGCCTATGTTGTAGTAAAGATAACATCGATTGTCTGCAAAGAATATGCTCAAGTTGTAAAAATAGACACATTGATTATCAAGAGTTTAATAATGAAGTGAACATAGCGTATTGGGGTTGGGAGAAGAATAAAAGCATATATGTCAAAAATAATGTAGAAAAATCTGCTATTAAAGTTGAAAAAGTAAGGCGTTGGGTGAAACCACTAGATTTAATAAAAAAATTCGAAGATAGCCTGAAACCATTCCTTAAACATTGCGTCAATAATAAAAATCAAAATCAAGCTTTCAAAACGTTAAAAGAAAATATGACTACGGAAGACTGTATTATACAAATTGATTTCAGTGAAAATTATAATGCCAAATATGGATCCGAAATTCAATCCCTTCATTTTGGTGGTAGCAGACAACAGTTCACTTTGCATACTGTCGTAATATATTTCAAACTCGACAACGAAACTTGCAAAACTCAGTCATTTTGTACTGTAAGTACCTCTTTAAGGCATGATGCTGCTGCAGTATGGGCACACCTCATTCCTGTTTTGCAAGAAATTGAGATAACTGCTCCTCTGGTTCGTAAACTTTACGTTATTTCTGACTCACCATCTGCGCAATACAGGAATAAAAATATATTATATATAATAACTCAGTTATCCTCCTATTGTCCGATGCTGACCCACATAATTTGTAACTATTGTGAGTGTGGTCATGGAAAAAGCGCAGCAGATGGAGTGGGTGGAGTATTAAAGAGAACGCTAGATAAACAAGTCTCATATCAACATGATATTACCAATATTGAATCGCTGGTACAAAACCTACAGTGTTATGTTAAAGGTGTGAAAATTGAAACAGTTGAAGATTATCAGGTGACAGAAAAAGATTGGCTCTTGCCCAAAGACTTAAAGACTTTTCCGGGAACTATGAAAGTTCACCAAGTTGTTTGGTCTAAAGAGTCAGGAAACCGTTTGGCACTTCGACATCTGTCCTGTATTGAAAGAGAATGCCTAAATAAAACTATTAGGTGCCCTCACGGCAAGCATTTAGGTTTTCATGACTTCACTGGGATTCAATCAACGAATTTTGCAAATAATACAAATATAGCACATCTGCGTCCAATTCAACTGTCAGAAAAATTAGTACTACGTCCCAAGCCATTCAATGAAAAGAATCTTTCCAAAAAATTACAAAGGAATAGTTTCATACATGAACCACACACACACTCAATCACAAACATTGAAATATCAATTATTAAGCCCTCAACATCCCATTCCTTTGATGGAATGAATAATCAAAAAGGAGAGAATGAGCAGGAATCATCGATAATACCCAAATCATTGCTCGAAAAATATGAAAACTTCAATGAATTTAGCACTCCATCGTGTTCATTTTTTGAAAACAATGATACTGAAATTATTGAAAAGTATGAACGGACAAGAAATATTGACAGCGAAGAAGAAATCATGATTACAGCCAAGAAGAGAAAAGTAAGAAGATTATCTTCGTCTTCGTCCAGTTCTGATTTGAATATTTTTTGATTTTTGTTATTGTATATTTAGTTTTTTAAATATTTGCTGTCATTTAATGGCATGACTTGTTTTAGGTAGGAAGTTAAACTTATTAAAGAAGACTGATGACTATAATAATTATAGTAAAGACGTGCTGTGGTGTGATAATTAAAGAAGATTTGTTTATTAGGTACATATCTAAATTAAAAACCTATATTTATAGTCATGAAAAGAGGCTGATTAGTGAATTTGAGAAATAATTGTGTGATTTAAAGTGACATGATGAAAAATTAATCTTTAAGCTACATACTTGAACCTACTCGTAAATACGTACCCAGAAAGACTGTTTTATTGGAATAACTATAATTCGCATTAGGTATAAGAATTACTTATACATAATTGCGAATTATAGTTATAGGTAGAACAAAACTTTGTTGTTTTTTGTTCTATTTAGATATGTACGTTTCTCTATTGTTGTAGTAATTTAAGAATAAAGTGATCTCAATCTCAGGTTTCTGTTATGTTTCATACGTTTATGTAAAAGGATTAAAAGTACTAAGCTATTACTACTAAGATATTTTTATAATGTTTCTTATTCATTTATTGTATTTTAAAAATATAAGAGTTGATTTAATTTTAGAAGTTTTACTGATATACCTGTAGAAACACTATTCTCCTCTCGTTACCAATTTAACTAAATTATACCTAGCATTTTTCTCTTAGTGCAATAGGTAGACATTAGGTATTACTATTAATGGCATAACTTACAAATGCAACCATCATATTAATCAGAAACTTTAAGCTTTCTAATCGCGATACGTTGATTCTTTTGAAAATATATCAAGTAAATTAGTATTAGTCCATAAACAAGCAAAAATATTTATTTAAGGTTACCAGCATTTACGATAAAGTTTTCCAACATTTTCACACAACAACAACCACAAAAATTACCAAAGGTTATAAAAGTAAAGAAACTATTCATTCATATCATAATAAACATTACATTACATTAATATCATTCTTTGAGGTTATTGTAACCTCAAAGAATGATATATGTAATAATACTAACTGTAATATCTGTATATTAATGATGATATTAAAAAAACTGTGTACTGTCCTGTCTCAGTGTTTATCTAAAATTTGTGGAAATCAAACCTAACAAAGTACGGAACCCTGGCTGGGGGCACGGTTGTTCTTAGCTGTATCATTTCGGTGGATTTATCATTTCGGTGGTAATTTTTATCATTTCGGTGGACACTTTTAATTTCAGTGGACTCTTAAAACTTTATCCTTAAATATTTATGTAAGTTTTGATAATATTTGATGTCCACTCACGCACAATGTTATAAAATAGACTAAAGTATTATTTGTCACTAAAAATATATAGATTGCATTGAAATAAAAAAATCCCACCGAAATGATACATAAAAATCTCTTGTTGAAATTCACCCATAATACATAGTAACTGTGGACTCCTAAATAATAAAAGTAATAGATTATGTTTTTCAAAAGAGTATGATAAGATACTGATAAATGATATTTATTTCAGTAAATTGCTTTTAAACATAAACTAGATGAGGTCAATGTTTCCTATACTACTCAGAGAAGAAAGAAAAAAAAACGAAATATTTTAAAGATAATTTGAGATAATTTTTATTTGGGCAGTTATTTATTTTATTTATTTATTTATTTATCTTTATTTCAGGTAGAACCCATAAATGTGTTAGTATTCCTTAACCTATGTTAGTATATTAGACTAAAACACACACTAACTAATAATAATTAATTACGCCATCTCACGGAGACACCTGGCAACAGTACATGCACTGCGCACAGGTGCCCCATAAGGTGGCCCTCAGTCTTACTAGCAATAACACTCAGAAGACTGTTGTCGCTGCCCCGCATTCGACGCAGTAGTGAAGCGGATCTTTTACGAATGATCGCAAAGAAGTCGTCTGTACGCGCTACTGCGAACATTCCTGACGCGCTACAGAAACGAGGCAGCGACAGCAGTATCCGAAAAGCATTATTGTACTGCACACGCAGGGCATTAAAGGTTTTTTGCGTGTATCTGGTCCACAGACTGCAAGTATAAAAGGTCTGGCAATAAGCCCTAAACAGAGTAATCTTGACATTGCTGTCGCACTTTGCAAATCTGCGGGCCAGCATGTTGCATCTTACGGTCAACGCCCTCCGATCCCTCTCAATATCACAGTTATCAGTGCCATCCTCTGTAACCCAGTGACCAAGGTACTTGAACTGTTTTACTCTGTTTAGAGTGGCACCACAGAGCGAGACTGGTGGTACAACTTCATAGGTCTTGTTTTGTGCCATAAAAACTAACAGCTCGCTTTTCTTGGCATTATACCTTAGTCCATGGGCTCCAGCATAGCACTCACATATATTTAACAGCTTCCTAAGAGCACTGATCGACGGACTCAGCAGCACCATATCGTCAGCATAACTGATATTGTTGAAAGACACACCATCGATCGTGCATCCGATGCCAGTGCTGCTGAGTTCCTCGATCAGCTTATTCACATAGATGTTAAACAACTTGGGGGAGGTCAGACCCCCCTGCCTCACCCCGCACTCTAACCTGTACACATCTGAGTATGAGCCTGCCCATCTCACAGCGTTGTGTTGGTTATCGTACCAGAACTTTAGGACATTAATTATTTCTGGCGGCAGGTTAGCTTCATTAGACAACTTTTCCCACAGGATGTCATATGAGACGAGGTCGAAAGCACTGGATAAATCCAGGAAGCATGCATACACAGGTGTCCTCCTCCCAGTGTAATATTGCACTGTACTCTTAAGGGTCATGATTGCAGTCTCAGTTGATAACCCATCCCTAAAACCAAACTGTCTGTCGTTAATTTTTAATTGTTTACCTAGACAACGGTCAAGTAAACAATCAAAAACTTTCGCTGTAACCGTTGCCAAGGATATCGGTCTGTAATTATTAACATCAGACATATCACCGGTCTTATTCTTAGGAACGGGCACCACCACTGTTTTCACTAGATCAGCCGGCAGATAAGAATGGCTGACACATAGGTTGAATAGTAAGGCAAGAACCCTTGGGAGATGAACACCTGCGTTCTGCAGATGCTCAATACTTAAACTATCGTGACCAGGTGACTTACCCCTGGACATGTTTTTGATGACGGAAGACACGTCACGGGCAGTGAAACGTACACTTAGGTCATTATAGCTTATATTCGATGTTTGGTCTGCTGGACCCAGAGGTGGATCAATTTTGAAACGCTGTCGGAATAAGTTAGCAATATCGACCAAGTCACTTTTGCCCCCAACACTCGAAGGGAGACTCAACTCAGGATTCAACCTTTTCGTTTCTCTCCAAAAGCTTCCAAAATTCCTCGCCGAGTGGCGAGAAGCGATAATGTCCATCTTAATTTGCTGCTGGTTATTTTGACACCACTTAAGCTTTTCCTTGAAAGCTTTTCGAGAGTCACGCATTTGGCTATAAATGGGTCCCACACCGGGTTTACCATATTGCATCCAAAGCTCAAACCTCAGTCGAGCCTCCGCATGGGCCTCTTTCACATGTTTGTTCCAACCCGTGATATACCTTCGCCTCAATTCAGTCCGACACAAACAAGTCGCCGCTGCTGACTCACTTAAAAAGTCAATAACAGTTTTATACAACTTATCTATATGCAGTCTGTGCTCACGGTTGTGGCACATTTTATCACAACATTCATGAAAAACAACCGGAAAGTCCACTTCTCTCAACTTCTCATGACACAACTTATGGTACTTATTTATCTGGCTAGCTTCTCTAATCCCCCACTTAATCTCGTTACATGATGCCTTATTGCCAACAATTTTTGGCTGCAACACTTTTAGGTTGCATGTCAGCTGTACGGGTAAGTGGTCTGACCAAAAAACATCATACATAATCTTAACATTTACAATAGTTTGACACGCGGCCTTAGTGACTACACAATGGTCAAGCCATCTACGACAATTATTATGAGCGTCACTAACATATGTATATGTATCAGAATTCAGTCCAAGTCTTTCTATATCTGCACATAACCAGTTTTGTTCTTTACAGAAACTAAGTAACTCAACACCAAAACGCTCACCTGGGTGTGAATTAAAATCTCCCAACACAAATACACTTTCAACGTTCTCGTTCTCAATAATTGCACTTACTTCGCTTAAACACTCCGTAAACTCAATAAGGTTGTCCATTGAGTCGGTAGGCATGTAAACGGAAACAACTATGAACACGCGTTCCGCCACTACAAACTTAGCCGCCACCAGACGCACACTTTTACACTCAATGACGGACACCGATGTAAACAAACTCCGTCTCCAGATTAGCGCCACACCACCATATGGCCGCCCGCGAAGTATCTCGTTCGACGTATTCACAGCTGATTTGCCCACAAAAGCGAACTCTTTGTGGATAGTTCCTAAGTAAGCTATGTCGTGCGGTAGGAGCCACGTTTCCTGAAGTGCAATGATATCAGACAAATGGCAAAGTGATCTTACACTGTCAATAGATCTATGAATAGATTTACAGTTGAAACTTACGAAATTAATTAGACTTTGTTCCATTATGACTAGGTGTAGTTACTCGTAATTTTTCAGCAGGTTTACCTCTGAAATAAATAAACTTCCTGAAATTGACGCCCTCAGGCCATAGGTTGTCATTCATGAAGACTGGTAACTTAAGTCTCGGAACGTAAACTTTATAGGCATTGTACTCTCTTTCCTGTTTCATAACCACCTTTTCCAACTGAACGGACACCTGAGTCTTACTTAAAATATATCTCGATATATCGCTCACTGATGCACCTTTGTCTACGTTATTAATGAAGAGTGGGACTTTAATATCTGCCGCTTTAAATTTCAATTCAACATCATTCTTTGCTGTACCTTTCTGCCCAATAAAACGATTTTTGTACCGTTTTTTCCTAACTTCTATCCATTCTTCGTCTTGCTTATTTCCTTTCCAAATACCAGGCTGCTGTACAATATCCGCTAAGGTCCTTTGTTTTGCTTTTTCGATATAATCGCGAGGCATTGTTTCGCTGTCTACCTTCATTTGCGCATGAGTAGATACCGAACTTTGAGACGGCGCGATGACTCAGCTGTGAAGCCGCACGCACCGTACCGATGACAGGCTCGTTCACTTGTATCGGCGAATCCGGTTTTGCAAGCGAGACGCACATATCGTTAGCGCGCTCGGGTGAAAGGGATAGCTGATCCTGCGCGTCACGCATTATCAGCTGTTCGCAGTGTGTCACTAAGCCCATTGGCCCGCTATCATAGGTATCGTAAACACAAGCACCTCTTTTGTTATTAACGTTCAAATTATGAACGTTAACCAATGAAGCTCTTTTCAGATTCTCCAAGTCACATTTTAGTACACTGAATTGATCGTCAGTAACATATTTTTCCTTAATATACGATATGTCACTTCGCAAAATTAGGAGATCTTTAAGTAATCTTGTGACATCTATATGGTCAAAAGATATTGGCGGTAATTTCTGTAGATCGCGCGCCACAAAAATTGGGATTAACTCTGGATCTGTCTGTTTGAGAAGGCCTATCATATCCTCCAAATTTCTGTTGGTCTTGCCTTTATTTTTGCGCGTTATGTTACGCTTTGAAGTCTGAACTGAATCAAACAACAGACTTTTGGCATTTTCGACTTCCTCCTCAGAAAAAGCTGTCACACAGATTTGCACTAGACTTTCTTCATCCATCACTTCAATTTTATTTTGCACAAATGCCAGCACTTCGCTGATCACAATGTTACAGTTTTGACATTTTAACACTTTAGAGGCCATTGCGTAGCCTCAAGGTCAATGACCCCCCACACGGAACCAACGTATAGAAGACGCGTAATACTCGACCGTTTACGATGACGGTTGCGCGTCAACTGAGTTATGAAACGTCAGAAGCTAAGTGCACGGTTCCAATTGGTAATTTCCTATGGATAAGAGCCGGGAAGAGACTCCACGGTTACTCTTTTAAAGATAATTGACCAAAGAAACACCAAAACAAACTAAGAGGTCATTCACAGTCTCTTTTAATGTCCAGACATTATTTTGTCAGTAATGTTAATATTCAACTTTTCTAATATTAATCTCAAGTCAGGCCTATCACCCTATCCACCCAATGTTTATATATAGGAAAATCGTGATTATAATGCTTTTATTTAACATTTCTAGCAAAGACGTAGCACAATTAAATTTTTCTGCTAGATTTTCCAGGTCCACGCGTCCCGAGTATCGATTAAGTTAATATTATTCAGTAAACGATATTAACCCACCACGTGTAACGCTAGTGAGGTTACTTACTCGTATAATTAACTTACCCGATGCAGCTAAGCACTAAAAAATTATATCGTAAACATTAAAGGCCCCTTGCAAAGTGATTATAGATTTATTTTTGTGTCATCTTAGCACGTTTACGTATTTGATATTATCGTCTTGGCAACATCCCTTTGGAATGAGACAGAAGGTTTTTTTTTTACTGACACACCTACAAAAACAGAAAACAATAATAAAAAACAGACAAGAGGTGTCGTGAGACACCCGGATGGAACGAAGTTCCTTTCGATTTTGCACGTTGTGATTTGAGTAACGTAAATGTACTAAGAAACAAAAGGGTATGACGGTCAAAATGTTACCCTTTTTGCGGTCTAGCTCTCATTTGCCAAGTGTGCAGAGTAGGTATAACGTACGATAAGGAACTTCGTTCCAATAAAATCAATAATAAATACGATAAAAAAGAAGGGTTAAAAACTGACCCAAATTGGGAAGCTTTTGTTAACGTATTAAAACATCCTATGGCAAATGAAACTCATTTTCAATTTTAGAAAGATGAATAATAAAATTATAGTTAAATCTCTTTTTAACCGACTTCACAAAAAGGAGGAGGTTCTCAATTCGCCTGTATGTTTTTTTTTTTTTTTGTTGTTATGGGTGTTAGCTCAGTACTTTTTTCTGGGTGAACCGATTTGGATAATTCTTTTTTTATTTGATAGCTGGTGCTTCACATGTGGTCTCATTTAAATTTGATCAAGGTCTGACCAGTAGTTTTTCAGTTATCCTTAATACTGCATATTTTTCCACTTAGTTTATAAGGATGATGTGTTAATAATTTCCTGTCACTGTTATTTACACACCAAGTAGTGGTATACGAATTTGTGTGGGGTAGGTACCGCAACTAAAAAGTGAAAAATAAAAACTTTTTTACAAAAAAACAACCGACTTCCAAAAGAAACACTAAAAGACGTGAAAAATAATTTTAATTTTGGAAGTCGGTGGCCAAAAACGAAAATACAAAACAAAGACACCGACTTCCGAAATTAAAGTTATTTTTCACGTCTTTTAGTGTTTTTTTTGGAAGTCGGTTGTGTTGTCTATAATTCAACACTCAAGTTGCTAGCAAACAAAAAACGTTCACTGTACAGTTCGAGCAACTTAGGCAACCCTTTCATTTACGCAAGATTCAAAAGGCATTTTCTTCTAAAGTTTTTATAGGTGTTTCATGGTGTTAAGAACATACTCGTATTATTATCGAAACCACACTATTATGAAATAGGTATTGTAATTTTTTATTTCACGAGAGATTCGCTGAGAGGAAACGCCCTAGAAGTACATATATAGTGGCATACCTTATTGGTGATATTCTTCTGAAAGGTCAGGTATGTAGTACTCGCAACCGGTGAGCCTGTATGACCAGATATATGAACGTAAACGAAGCAAAAGGCGTATGTAAGGATCGTAGCAGGTGGCGTTCTGTAGTTTCTGCCTACCTGTATTTATGTATGTATTATACATACCATAGTCTCGTGCGCCAACTTGGTTGCGTACCGCGCTATCAAACGATGCTCATCGCTACCACCACGCGACATATGCTCTGCTATGTATGTATGTAAAAACACTTTTGAATTTTGCGTAACTGTAAGGTACAAGTACACGTTTTAGAAAAAATTGCTCAACTTACCGCCTCCATTCCTGTAGCAGAGATAAGGGAAGCGCCACACATTCGCGAGGTCGACTGCAAAGCCGATGATGGACAGCAGAAAGTCAGCCCCGGTACCCCATGTCTCGCGCCCGTCGCCTTCCTCTGGCATTAATTATATGTGTACATTTATTTGATGTAGTAGGTATGTATAACTAAGAGATTCTTATAGTAGGTGCTTTTTTTTAAATTCTGGTGCTCTACCTAGCACTAACGCGGACGTAAAAGTAATGGTAGGTAAATTCGAACGATTTTTTAATCGAAATTACAACTTTTTTGTGACAGGCACAATTAAGTTGTATCACCGATAGATATGAATAAAGTCTTAAAACTATATGCGAAACGAGTACTTTCAATTTAAAATCGTTAAAATTTTCCTTCACGCATTTCTCCTAAGCTCACTGATCAAGGAAATTTAGATTGATCTTTGGCAGCTCTGGATAGAGAACGGAGTAAGAGTAGGCATTGTCCCAGCAGTGGGGCAAAACGGGCTAGAAAAAAGGAAAGTTACATAGACGGAGGAATGAGGAAAATATCGTGAGTAAACTTTTGAGTATGAATGTGGACGGCTAGAAGAGAAGGAGAAGACCGAAGAAACGATGGATAGACTGTGTGGAACATGATATGGCTAGAGAGGGGTTGACTACCGAGATGACGACTAATAGAGAAGTGTGGAAGAAAGAGACTTGCGTAATAACTGCGTAACAAACTCTCAGTCACAATCTAAATCATTTTGAAGCCTATTGCTAATCCATTGCTTCATATGTTCGAAAAATTTGTCTGCTCGACAACGTAAATAACGCAATGAATTTTGTTGAACTGTCAAAATGAAAAACCTTCCTACTGTTAGTGTGTTACGTAATTACCCCACAGGAGACTGATGATGATATAGACTGCAAACTGGATGCTTCGAAATTGTAAAATGGTATAAAAGTAAGTACCTACCTGGTTTAATACTATTCGTCCTGAGCTTTTTCGAATTTTCACTAAAGAATTCCTCCTCTATTTGTATTTTTGGCTCCTCTGAAATAAAAATAGAAAATTAATTCCAAAGCAACTTTATCCAGAATCTACATAGATGGTACTTACTCTTGTAACAAGATAGAGTGACGACTGAGCCTTTCGTTGATTTGTTATCTGAAACAGAGAATAAAACAATTGAAATATAAATAGTCTATGGTGCTCACATATTAGTATTTCGGCGACACTGCCAGCCTAGCGCAATTGATATAGTTTTCATTAGGGCTGTCAAAATGCAGTCCATTAGGGCCCTGTCATACGAAATTTATCAAACACGTACAGTCGACTGCTCATTAAAACATTTGAATATTCAGGTTGTCCATCAAACATAACATTATATGAACTATTATTTCATTATTTCTCACGCCTGTATTCCTTGAATGGTAGGTGTACCTATAGTACATCTACATTTCGCCATTTATGTTTTAAGGCCCATGTAATAGGAGGCGAGGCTATTGGCATCAAGCACAAATCCAGACTTCGGGCTACATCTATGTTTAAGTCCCATGTAATAGGAAGCGAGGCTATTGGCATTGTAGCGGTATCAACATTGCCACATGCGAGCTACACGTCATACTGACGTCACGCAAATCCTGCATCGCGCAAGCAGAGTTTACCGCGCGACTAGTATATATACAACGTCCCGATATCAACCGTCGGGCAGTTGCCCACCAGACACGACACCCGTCTGGTCGGAGGATCCTCCCTTTTCTATAGAGTATGAGTGAACTTTACACCCTGTTCCTCATATCTCTATAGCATCAAGCACAAATCCAGACTTCGGGCTGCGGCTGCGACTGAGAAATTCCAGATGGAAAAACCCAAAGACTGGAAGAGATCGCAGAAAGCGATAAGGCCACCCACTATATATTTTGCAGTGTTTGATTTATTTTTGTTATGTATTTTGTGGTGTATAATCTATATATATAAAAATGAATCCCTATTTCCCTTGGTCACGCCATTACGCGTGAACGGCTGGACCGATATCACTATTTTTTTTTTGTTGTGTTCGTTGTTGTCAGGAGCAGGATCTTATGAAATAAAAAAATAAGGAAGTTGATCGGAACTTTACAAAATTTAAGAAAACTTAACGCCAATATTAATTTTACATAACTGTCAGTTGTTTGAAATAACTGTCACGATTGACAGAATGCGCGCTGCAAATATCGTTTAAACCAGATGGATCGGTTGATAAATGAGTCGATAGTTTTAGTTTTAGTCAATAGTCAAAACTAAAACTAAACGACATATGACATTCATAGTTAAGACAGGACAACGTCTGTCGGGTCAGCTTGTAAAGAATAAATAACACTTTGCCTGACCTGGGAATCGAACCCAGCACCTCATGCTCAGCAGTGCCATTTGCGACCGCTAGACCAAGGAGGAGTCCATCATAATAGGTTTTGTAGTATGTCATAATTGAACGCTAAAAATGCACTACCATGATTCATTATGAGCAAATCCGTAAAACAATCCCGAACTACCTCGGCATGCACCCAAAACTCTCCTACATTAATCCACCTCATCAATATGCGAATAGTCCTTAAACCCGTGCATTTAAATGAGCTCTAACTGTCCCTAATACCATTCATTCTTACACCTAGCGCGGGATCTTAATAACGTCACCGGCATCCGATCGGGGACGCCATAATAGGATGCCGATGTGGAAAAATGCCGCAATAATTCTGAGGTGCGATTCCATTGGAATTCAAAAACGGTACGTTAATGTCGGCACGGAATGGGTCGGTATTTCATATTATTGAGTTATGTCGGTATATATGCATCGGTATTTTTGCTGTTATTAACTTCGTTTCGGCGTGATGTACGAATATTTTAATTAATCCGAAATGTGGCGCGAATTGTTTGTGGCGTACAGTTTTTAAGGTTGCTACCACGGTTATCGTGACTTAGTTAGTGATTGGAAATTGGAAAAAAACATACACAACAATAAAGACCTTGGTCTAAGTTAATGCACAGTTAGAATTTCAATAAAAACAGACATATTTACAATAAGGAAGGAATAACAGTTAGACATAGGTAATAACTAACAAAACAAGTAAAACTAACAAACAACAATCAACTAATATTGGGACAAAAATAAAAAGCTTATCTATCGTCCATCATCTCACAGAATCTCAAACAAGCACGACATACGTCTATCCATGTCGCGGCAAACAAATCACACTCCTGTGTGTTGTTTTATCTCACGAGAATTCTCATGTGAATTGAGATGAATTTTATCTGTTGTTCATGGGTTTTACTACTCTGGGTTGCACTGAGTTGCTCATTACTATAGATTTTTGATAAATCCGCTTATATAGGTTCGAATAGTCTTGATACCCAAAAAATACTAATTTGTTAACTGTATTATAATTAACGATTACGTGCCCTTGTTGGCAACAATTTATATTATTTCAATGTTAAAATCCCTTTTAAAGTTTCGTCCCGATTCACCCCTGTATCCCTATTCGCCCCATTTGTACAGTAATGAACGTATAAAAAATATTGTAAAACATTTTAAAAGAGTAACAGTAGAGTTTCCTGCCCATTCGTCACCATACGAAACTATATTTTGGAAGGGGCAATGAATCAATTCTACTTTCTTGTAAATTTTGAGGTCCAAAAGTGCCTTTTGAAATAAATTATTTGACTTTGTCTTTCAAATTATTAAGAATCGACTCACGACCGACCTTCTTCACTAGTCCAAAAAATTTGCCACTAAGCTCTATAGCTAAGTGGCTAAATTGTTGAACTAGCTCGGCCATCCATGCTTCTACGCAAAGGATGTCAAGTAAACCATTATTTTTACACCAAAATCAGTAAGATCAAGCCATGAAATGAAGCCTCTTATTATATCAAGTTTTAATCTAAGATCTAAACTCAACCACATAAAAGAATAAACTTTACAAAAAGCAAAGTTTAAAGACCCCATTCAACAGAGAAACGCAATAACATGCATATAGAGTATAATCAAGTGAAACCTTCTTTTAAAACTTATACTTTGATTAAATCTAGACTCTATTCATGACTCCCTAGGTTTTCATTAAAACTTGTAAGTGAATTAAATGCAACGTGATACGTGCTGGATTATTTTTAGCCCCCGCCGTCTAAAGAGGGGTGTTATTAGTTTTACGGCTATGTCGTTTTGTATGTCTGTCAGTGGATTCGTAGCTCCCAAATGGGTGGTCCCATTTCAATGCGGTTTTTATTATTAAAGGCTGATTTAATCGTTGTCGTTCTTGGCTACGTTTCATGGAAATTTGCAATTTAATAGCTTGTTCGAAATTGTTTTGAAGAACTTTGTGTGTCAGGCTACATGAAACGATGATCTTCGAATGGTTGTTGCAGCTGGATGAGAGCAGACGAGGATCAAGTTGAATGACGTGCAATTGGAGAAGCTTTTGTCTCGTAGTAGACTACTAAAGACCGCTGTTGATGAAGTTTCTAAATTGACATGGTAACTAGCCCTATTGTAGTATCTTTGCTACCTGTGAAAAAAACACGGGACTTTTGCCGTTTTATATGCTAAAAGTAGTATAGAATGTTTTTTTTTTGCATTTCAGCTCTTAAAAGCCTGGCAAATTAATGTAAATACATGATTAATTACTTTTTTTATCTGCACTTGCAAAATAAACAAACAATAAAATAAAAAAAACAACATGTTGATAATAGCCAGCTACGTCTGTGTTTTAACCTTGAGAAGCTTTAAATATTGAAGTAATGAAAAGCTAAAAGATGTTACTCTCAGGAGACATCTTCCGTTTGACCGCATTCAGATTACCAATCCCGGGGTTTTATTTGATCTTTAATGTGAATAATAAATCGGGGAAAAGTTTTTTTCGTATTTTATGGGTATTAAGTTGTAGTAAAATCTCTTTGGCTGTACTGTTTGTATCTGACTGGTTTGAATACCATTAAATAGACGACACTTAAAAAAAAAAATAGTAAAAACGATTTCCCGCCATATTTCAATTGTTTTTCTGTCCACCAAAATTAGTGAATCCAACGAAAAAAATCGATACATTTTGAAGTTTTATTACAAAAAAGGGAAATGCGAGACAAGCCGCGAAAAAAATATATGACGTCTATGGACTTAACGCAGTGCCAGTAAGAGTAGCACAAAGTTGGATTAGGCGTTTTCAGTCCGGGAATTTTGATGCCAAAGATGCAGTTCGCTCTGGTCACCCTGTTACGGATAAAGTCGATGCCATTTTTGAAAAAGTAGAGCAAGATCAGCATATTAGTAGTTATGACATAGCTGAAGAGTTGGGGGTTGACCGAAAAACAGTTTTGAACCAATTGAAAAAGTCTGGGAATACAAAAAGCTCGATATTTGTGTGCCACACGAGCTCTTAGTCTTGCATTTAAAATTTTTGTATTTAAAATACAAAATTATTTAAATATTATTATTATTATTTATTTAAATTTTAGTTGTGTATCAATGTTTGTATGCTTGATGATGAACTGCATCAATGTTTGCATGCCAAAGTGGTAGAATGTAAAAGGGTTCTTTAATATTATTACTACCATCTGATTGATGAATTATGATTAACTGAATATCTACATTCTGAGCAAATAAATATTCTATTCTATTCTATTCTGAAAGAACTTTTCCGCGACCTACTAGAATTAAATTTTTTGCAACTGTATTTTGCGTTAAAAGCAATGTTTTAAAATATCGTAATTTACCTAAGACATATTAAAAAAAAAAAAAAATGTACTTGAATCTCTATAATTACATATACTTTTAGAATGGTTGACCTTTTCCCAGTTGTGGGACAAAATATAGGTTAACGAGGTTAACATTAATAAGTAATTAAGTGTTTCATAGATATTCGTATACTAGTCAAGTCATTATTTTGTCTAGATAGAATATTTATGGTTTTACCCATTGTGTGTCTATTACGGGTTTTACAGTCACAGAAACGATTCAAATATCAACCAGACAAGAGTGCGCCCCGATAAGCTTTTTTAAACTCTATCAAAAGTCTATTCAAAATATTTCAAATTTCCAATAAAATTAATTCACCGGTTAGTCAAGGAGCCCGCTAAACAAAGTTTTCCGCCAAGTCAAACAAGAGTTGCGGAATAAATAGTGAAGAGGCAATAAGTTTCTACTCAAGTGCCACTGGCGCCACCTGGCGGCCTTAGAGTTTTTAATATATTTCCTCTCTCTAGTAGCGCCTCGTGTTTCAGTTGAGTCGATACTGTATTTATTGCAGAATAATGAAATGAGTTTAGTCTAAGTAGTTAGTTGTTTAATGGAGAAATATTGGTTGGGAAATTATTGATAGATTGTTCAATAATAACTTTGTTGGAGACAAGGTATTGTGACGTTTTTGCTATAGTCACTATATATTATTTTCGTAGCAGTTTTTTTGCCAATAAACCTGTAACCTAATTGCGTAACACATTTTTATTCACAATCTGAATCATTTTGAAGTATATTGCTAATCCATTGCTTCATATGTTTGAAAAACATTTCTGCTCAACAACGTAAATAACGTAATGAATATTGTTTCACTCTCAAAATAAAAGCCATTGCTACTGTTAGGGTGTTACGCAAATTATCCGCTGTGCGTTTACTTGCAATGTTTGGCAGCCTGTTCCAGAAGGATCAAATCGAGTAACGCCTTTAACATATATGGCGTGAAAATAAATAGGTTCTGCTTGAGAGCACCCCTTCTTCTTATGACCAATGCTTGAGGCATGTTACTATATAGCTGAGCAGCAACTCAAACTCAAACTCAAAGCATTTATTTCAATTAAACCATTTACAGGCACTTTTGAATTGCCAAAGAGTCGGTCAGTTAGTCAGAAAGTTGAAGCTAGATGCCCATTCCAAAACGTAGACCTCTATGGAGTAGAACGGGCAAGAAACTCCAAGGACACTCTTTTTAAATCAAGATATTACAAAATCGTTGGTACATTAATTCTTGTTGCTTCTATATGTGAGAACAATGTAAAAAAAATATGTATATTAAAAAATAAATCAATATATAAGAATAATAAAAATAAGCCGTGGCAGTTAAGAGATGACCAGTCGCGTGGATCAGCGCCATCCAGCTCAACCATTTTGTAGGGAACCGAATGATCCAACACGCGCGCCATCAACAGTGAGACATTTAAGTGAGCATGACGATCCCTTCGTGATCGATGATCGATCATCCCTAACGATTCAATCCCCGCGGTGTTTTAGCAGCGCAGGCTAAGCACGCTGGCAGTGCTACAACTCTACATCACTACAAGTACTAGAGTAACATACCGAATGCCCGTGGTGTGCTGCTTGCTGAACAGTACCCATCATCCCTCACACTTCGTGCGCCCGGCGTGCCACTAGCGCCGCGACTCAACAGCGCAGGGTTAGCGCGCTGTTCCTCATAAGATGGCGCCGTATGAGTCACTACGCCGCCACCGCTGAGTGTGGCCTGTTGAGAAATAAGACATTACACAAATTAAATTGTAAACTTATTTAGAGATTGTTCCGGGTTCATTGAGACCAAAAAAACTTGCACAAAAAATATGACGCATCGACTTGAGGACCTTCTCCTTTTTTTCATCAGCAATATCAACGGCACGTGCTAAATATATTTTCAGGTATGCAACTTTTTCTTTTTGCCGGCATTACTTATAAGGTTTTGGATTTTGTCAAAATTAAAAACAATAAAAATCGGGTTGTCTCTTTGCCTATCTACTAATCATAAAGTTGAAAAGTTTGTTTGTTTAGAACGTTCTAATCTCTGGAACCACGAGTCGTTTTTTTTTTGCGTTTGATAGCCCATTTCATGAGGAAGGGTAACATCACGCTACGGCCCTTAGGAGCTGAGCAAAAAGAAAAAAAGTCGGAAGGAACGCTAAGCGAAAACGAAATAATAGCGCCAGCGGGCGATGCGATGCGACGGGGTGGGTCGGGGGGACAAGAACAGTTACGCGGGCGAAGTCACGGGTAGAAGCTAGTTAAATATAATTTCACAGCTAAACAAAGCAAGAGCCAGAAGAAGGACGCGGACAGAACCGTCTTCCACGAGCCAAAACCAACAGAATTCGGAACATACTTCAAATAAACATAAAAAAGTTTATTATTATGCTTTCAATAGCAACTATGCTATAATAGTTGCTATTCAAAGCAACCGTGCTTCGTTAGGTAATATGGACTCAATAGTATTATAGAGGTATGAGGAACAGGGTGTAAAGCTCACTCATACTCTATGGAAAAGGGAGGATCTTCCGACCAGACGGGTGTTGTGTCTGGTGGGAAATTGCCCGACGGTTGATGTCGGGACGTTGTATATATGCTAGTCGCGCGGTAAACTCTGCTTGCGCGATGCAGGATTTGAGTGACGTCAGTATGAGGTGTAGCGCGCATGTGGCGATGTTGATACCGCTACAGTATCAATATTTTTTTGTAGATTACCTACATAAAGTTACTTTTTTTTAAATCCTTCTAAACTCGATCTCTTGTAGCATAGTTTATTTTACTAACATAATGTTAATTTGTTACTACTTCTAAATTCCAACATGCCATTCCGATACTCGTTCCAAAGAACATTTATAAGCATGCAACCACTGTTTCTCATTCTAAGTGAATACTTGTATTCTGTTTTTGAGAAATAAATGTCTTAAACCATAAATGAACTGGCTGAAGCTCATACAATTCCTAGGCTTCCTAGAACCTACCTCATGAACACCGATTACTCAACCAATTACGTAGGTTGGGAAGTTGAGCTCAACATCGTCGCCCCCGCTAAGTTGAGTAACAGCGTGATTAACCTTTAAAGTTTACCGACAAACAAGTTACTGCGGTCGACTTGTAACTTGACAGCTTTCGATTATTATAACACGGCCATCGGAACTTACTTGTGTTGTGGATATTGGGTTAAAAGCTGCCGATAAATATAGATTTTGCTGTATAATCTTGATTGCGAATGTTCCGGATCAAAATGTCAAATCATTTATACTCGTATTATCAAACTAGCTGCGGCCCGCGCTTTCTCCTACATAAGTCTCGATCCCGTGGGAATATCGGGATAAAAAGTATCCTATGTCTTAACCCAGGTCACGGTCAACTCATTTGCCAAATTACGTCCAAATCCATTCAGCCGTTTTAGCGCGAAGGTGTAACAAACAAACATACAAAAAATCAAAGCTCTTTGTACTATTAGTTTATTATTAGACAAGATATTTACATAGTTTATAAGCTAGTAGTCTTAAAATAATAATAAAATGTATATAAAAGGGAGGAAAGAATCACAAGGCATCAAAGAAAAAAAATGTTAGAATTTAAATAAAATTTTGACCTGAATAATTTTGTGAAAAAAAACTATAAAACCAAATGGTATGGTACCTGAATGCTATTAGAGCAATGCCTTATGCCATAAATGTGTCGGCGTTGGCAATCTTGAACCTTAGAAGCACAGTTCAAAAGTCTCATGTGTGTAAATAAATAAGGCTACGTATAGTACGATTCTAAGATAATGGCAGCTCGGAACATGAGGCGAGTCGCTGCGCAGTAACCAATTCACGTGTCAGCGGGGGTGAGGGGTGAGGTACTGCGCAGCGAATAGCGCACTTCTCAGCCGCCATTAAGTTTGAATCGTACTATACGTACACACACGTTTTCCTTGCCTTGGAAAACTACGGTTTATTTACGCCGTGTGTAGGCACGGGCGTCAGTTTTCTGTGGATCACTATGGAAGCTTATTGACGGACACGTTTTTTCTACGGCGCGGTTTATACGCCGTACCGTAAAGAAACCGTGCCGTGTACAAAGGGTCTTGATCATATTCGTCTCGCAATCGAATCACGCAGCTATGTTCCTTAGCGCTCAAAATAAGTACATATGATAAGATCACTATGTCTATTGTCACTGTCACTAATTGTCTCACTATTTGACTTCTACTACGTATTTTAAGGGTATCATTTAAGCTATCACCAATTTAATTAGTTTTGTGTTTCTTAAATAATAGGGTTTGTCCTCAAAATAGTAGATCTGTCACCAAAATGTAGTCACCAAACAATGCAAAATCAGTTCCACAATAAATCACCTAAAATCCTGAGATATAAGGTCTAGTACCAAATAAATGTTTTTGTATGTATTATAATAGGTGTGTCCTAATAAGTATTTCAACAATAATGAGGCGTAGCCGACGGAGTCCCGCTTCGCGGGACTCCTACTTCTGGGCGGTTTAAAAAAAAATAACCACGAAGGGGACGGCGGGGTCTTTCAGACCCCGCCGTCCCCTTCTAACCTAACCTGTCCGAGTCGGGGTGCCCCAAGTTGTACCAAATACCTGGGAACAATTTTTGTTTATCTGAGAACGAAAATATTTCGTGGCGATAGATGTATCGTCCCCTTCGTGGTTATTTTTTTTTAAACCGCCCAGAAGTAGGAGTCCCGCTTCGCGGGACTCCGTCGGCTACGCCTCATTATTGTTGAAATACTTATTAGGACACACCTATTATAATACATACAAAAACATTTATTTGGTACTAGACCTTATATCTCAGGATTTTAGGTGATTTATTGTGGAACTGATTTTGCATTGTTTGGTGACTACATTTTGGTGATAGATCTACTATTTTGAGGACAAACCCTATTATTTAAGAACGAAAATATTTCGTGGCGATAGATGTATTTATTAGGTGATACAACTTGATGACAAATATAAATTTTGGTGATAGAAAATATAGTTCCCGTATTTTAATTGAAGATACTCACCACGGTGGGCACCTTGTCCTGGTACTCTCGTTCATAGCTGGTGGGGCGCGTCCGCGTCAGGTCCGACTTGTGCACCGTCGCATCACATGACTCATGCTCCTAAACATATGAACATCATTATAATTTGGCGGCACGGTTGGCGCAGTCGTTAAGCAATTGACTGCTGCGCTGCGTGTCGCGTGCGATTCCCGCACGGAACAAATATTTGTATGACCTACAAGTAGTTGTTCCGGGTCTGGCTGTTTGTGTATGTGAGTTTGAATGTTTGTAAACGCACCCACAATACAGGAGAAAATCCTAGGGTGGGGTAATGTTTTTATAAACAACAAAAAACATGCTCTAGATGTTATACATAATAATGGGTGGTTTTGGTTCCTAACTGGTAACCCTGAGAATCATTCACAAAAAATATTCCTATAAATGTGACTTTTTGTCTGGCTGTGTGTTATGGCTTTGATGTTTGGTGAATTTATTTACATAATTCATATTGTTTTATTAGTTACTTATTATTTTCATAACAATCAATACTAAATTGATTACAATATATAAGATAACACTAAAATATGTATACTATGCACAAGGATATAATAAAAAAATAAAAGGAAAAGCTCATAGTGCATCAAAAAATTCGTCCGCATCGCTGTCAATGGGGTAAGTGCCCAAAAGGCTGGCAGTATTGCCAATTATTAAACCGAAAAGCCAGACCGAAACATTTTTGAGCCTATTTTCGGGATCATGTACAAAAACGAGGTATCGAGTTAACTTTTGTGTCGGCAGTAAAAATTTTAGTTTCGATACTCACACTGAAAGTGCAGTTTTTCAGAAGTGTCAGTAGAAACTTATTTATTTATTGAACTATAAAAAAATAAGTTTCTACAGAATAACGAGAATAATCAGACACACATTTTTAAACAACCATCGCACATTCCCTCTCTCTCTTCGATTGATTGTTTTATAACAATCAATCGAAGCAATACGAGCGCAACAATTGTTTTTGCTACAAAACTCAAACCCAATGCAGTTATTTTAAATAAACCAATTACAGTCACAGGAATTGTCAAGGAGTCGGTCAGTCAGAAAGATGAAGCTAATTGCCCATTCCAAAGCGTAGTAAGTACCAATGGAGAAGAACGCGCAAGAAACTCCACGGACCCCATTTTTAAATTAAAATATGGTTACAAAATATTGGTTACATCATTCATGTTGAAATTATGCATGTGAGAACGATGCAGAACGTTAAAAGCGAACGTAAAAAAATTACAAAAACAATTCAAATATTAAATTAAATTAAAACAAGCCGTGGCAGCTAAGAGATGACCAGTCCCTACTGACGGCGCCCGTTCACGAACATGACATATTTTCGAATCACGACTGATTCTCCTCAGTTAGTACTCGTAACATGTTTACAATCAATTTCTAACAAACGCTTACCTGTGCGTGTTGCGGGGTGGAGCCGCGTCGGGAGCCGCTACTCGACGACCTGTTGCTGGCCTCTGCACACACAAGCGAACAATACAAACGATTAGTGTTGATGGTTGTGTTAAAAAAGATAGAAGGAATGTTTTTTTGGCACATGCCACAAGTACACGCAATATAAAAACGAAGAAAAAAGATAAATCTATAAAAATATACTGGGTGGAAGGGACAACCAACAACCCAGCAACCAGCAGCAGCTAGGTGCAACCTGCTACCATGGATTCAGTACAAGATTCTGAAGCGTTGAAATATTTAGTCGCTTATTTAAAAAAAAAAAAATGTTGTATACATTTTGACCACGAAGGTATTGCACTTTTATATGAAACACACTTTTTTTTTTTGATAGAAGACGAAATTTTTCTACGCGAAGGGGTCTAGAATCATGTGCTAAATTGATGGTTACTGTTTGCACGTCGATGTGCCTGCTACCCTGTATGTATTCGATTTCGATTCGCCCCATGTACAATACTGGTATTCGGCTGCACCCGTCTGGACTGGGAGCTGACCTCAACAGAACTTAGTGGGGAATGGCTAGGCAGATGATGGAATTAACATTAGAACGGTTGGTGAGGGACTATCTCATCAAGCGTCGCTAATGAGACACAATTGATTATCTATTGTTATAGTCCTGTAGCAGGCCACCTCGGGCCTGAACATAGTATAGAGGTATGAGGAACAGGGTGTAAAGTTCACTCATATTCTATAGAAAAGGGAGGATCCTCAAACCAGACGGGTGTTGTGTCTGGTGGGCAACTGCCCGACGGTTGACGTCGGGATGTTGTATATATGCTAGTCGCGCGGTAAACTCTGCTTGCGCGATGCAGGATTTGCGTGACGTCAGTATGCCGTGTAGCTCGCATGTGGCGATGTAGATACCGTTACAAAAGCTTATCAAACAGTACAATTAATTCGGTACGTTTCCAAAGTTCATGTAGATTAAAAAAGGGGTGGTATAAAAAAACTTTATGCTCGAATTACGAAAAGAAGGTTCTGTTTTCACCCGTAGGGATATACATATATTTATAGAGCATGGTCCTAATCCATGGGTTCTTTCAAGCATTCTTCGAAAGATCGATTCTTAATTGAGTGTCTGTACATCCCTGTAAACCTCTACACAATTCTACATGACGGCAATTCTGCATCCATTACGAAAGAAAAACAAAACTAACACCGCAGCGATGAAAATACTGGCTTTCAAACTCAAATTCAAAGAATTTATTTCAAATAAACCAATTAGAGGCACTTTTGAATTGTCAAGGGGTCGGTCAGTCAGAAAGATGAAGCTTTAGTTGCCCATTCCAAAGCGTAGTAGGTACCGATGTAGAAGAACGGGCAAGAAACTCCACGGACACTCTTTTAAATCGAAATATGATAACAAAATATTGGTTGCATCATTCATCTTGAAATCATGCATGTGAGAACGATGCAGAACGTTAACAGGCACCCTATTGAATCTAAACTAATAATAATATTAATATTATAGAAACGATTTGATTTTTGGAACGAAGTTCCATATCACACGGTACGGACTTAGCAGATGGGGGCTAGGCGAAAAAAGTGTAATAATTTTCCGTCACGAGTTTCCGTCACGACCCTTTATTTATTTGTTTGGTTGAACGCCCTACTCTCAGGAACTACTGGTTGGAATTGAAAAAATCTGTTAGTGTTGGATAGGCCATTTATCGAGGAAGGCTTTTGGCTATATAACATCACGTCATCTACGACTTGATTTATCGTGCATAATAATATGAATTCAGAATAAATAAAATCCAATAATTGATGGACATGGAAATTAGCATTCGTTTGCATTCGGAAATGCGATGATTCCCGAAGGATATTAAGAAAATAGTTGTACTGTATCCTACTAGCATTATTTATTTAGCATCCCAACGAACGCTTTCAAAATCAGTCAGTTGCAGCGACTCATCCTCGAAACCACTTGTTGTCGAAAGTTCGCACTGAAAAGTTTGTTCGACATCAATATTTATAAAAACAAACAGAACTCACAGAAAGTATTTATATCCGTGAACATTTTCCAATTTCGTAATTACTTAAATAAATTCGTATATATTCTATATAAATAAAAATGAATCGCCGAAATGTATGTACGCGCATAACAACTCAACTCAACAATACCGCAACTCGTTTTTTTTTTTTTTTTTTTTTCTTTGCGTCGTGTTTACCGCAAATAAACGTATTTTCTTTCTTTCTTTTCTTTTCTTTCATAACTTACGAACGACTGCACTAAATTATTTTTAATTTTGTGTTCGTTTTGTCAAGACAAGGTTTGTATATAAGAAAATTTTAAAAACGGTGAGTGAATGGGACAGAAGAGGCGGGTAGGTAGGTAGGGTAGGTAGATAGGGTAGGTATGTAGGATAGGTAGGTAGGGTAGGTAGGTAGGGTAGGTGGGTAGGGTAGGTAGGTAGGGTAGGTAGGGTAGGTAGGCAGGTTAGATGTTAGATACTTAGAGCTCCCTGTGCGAAGCCAGGACGGGTACAGCTAGTATAAAAATAAAGAAAAATTGGTTTTCTGTAACATTCGTAAAAATACATAGGTATAGGTAGGTGTACAAAGGTCTTTTGACACGTGGCCAAAATGTCAACCAAGCCCTATCTTATCTTTCAAAACATATCGTAAAACAATTGCACAAACGTTTACAGTACAACTATTTTCTTAATGTCCCTCGGGAATCATCGCATTTCCGATTACAAACGAATGCTAATTTCCATGTCCATCAATTTTAGATTTATCGAGTATAATAAATTGAATTCAGAACTAAGTACTTTATTGTAGTTTTGTGTTGACGTAACAACGTCGACGCCCAGTCATCGTCATTCAAGCGCCAACAGATTCTTGTAGCAGTTTACATACATAAAGTCTTGCTCTTTCCCCCATGGGGGTAGGTAGAAACTGTAGAAAGCCACCTGCTACCATTCTTACCAGCCTAGGCTGCTTAGGCTTATCAGCCAATAACCTTCCCACTGCTGGGACACAGGCCTCCTCAAAGTTAGAGGGAGTGGGCCCAGTGCGGCTTGGTAGAAGTCACACAACATCGAATTTTTGGTTCTAAGATATGCCGGTTTCTTCACGATAGGATATAGGATATTGGAATTAATTTCTTCAGGATATATAAAAAAAAATGCTATATGGAGTCGACATTTCATAACTGACTACCGCTGAGAAGAAATGGCGAACAGACTCCGGGATCGAAGTCTCTTTTAAAATCCAGACATAATCTTGGTCAGATCATGTGAAAACCATGTAGATTATTAGTGTCTGAAATGGTCTTTTGAGGAAAGAACCACATAGATTCGAGTGGACCTGTCCAGTCAGTGCAAACATTTGTCAGTAATCGTGTAGCTAAATTATATCTTTGTCTATAAGAGATAGAATTAAAAACTATGATACATAATTGTATTTTAATTGCATTCGGTTCAAAATATTTTATTTCGGTTAATTCATTTACTCCGTGATTTTCTGTGAGAAAACTTCATTTCGAATATTACTAACGCTACGGCCAAGCACAGCAGAGGTGCTTGAAAAAATTAAGCCTCATTATTTTAAACTTGGTTCTTGAACTTCACATCAATTTTAAGACCACTCTGATTATACAAGGTTAAAGTTAAGTAAGAAAAGTTAACTTTATTCTTAATATATTGTCTAGCTCGTTTCACTTAAGAAACACAGTCACGTGTCTAAAGTAATTAGCAAACAAACTATTACCTAGTTAGTCAAATATGGCACCTGTCCCACCGCCACGTGGCGATCAACGAGAAGTGAGTAGAGCTAGCAACTAAAAACCAGTTGGCGAGCAATGAGCAGCGTGACTCTCTCAGCGAGTATTTTGAGTTGAGTGACTCTCTTTGATAGCTCTTGTCGCTGAGATAAACGAGTAGGTACTCGCAGTTGGTGTAAACAGTCAGCGATCAACTATGTATCTCTTCTCGTTACTTACACGGGACATACAATCTTTTGTACATATCTTGAGCGAAAAAATGGGTGACATAGTCAATATTGTTCTGTTCTGTGGCCTAATGGCGCAACCCATGAGTTATAAGTTCATAGCCCACTTCCTATAAATTACCTGGATTGACATGAAAAACATTCTCCTCCCAAGAATGATATACATGGAAATAACACGACATCAACATTCAACAATTGACAGCGTAAAGCCTTTTTGGTTATCACAAACCCTAAATATTCTGTTTTTCGATATAATATAAAATAATAAAAAACATCTATGGTGGAATATAATATGTATGAAATTAATGAAAAATGTGCCGTGTAAATAAAATGAGAATAAAATGGATTCTGGTGTCGGACGGCGCATCGCACGGATTGTAATTAATATACGCTTTGGACATATCGGTAAATATAACTACTGGTGATTGAATGCGCTGTATGAATGATTTTAAATTAAAGTTTATTTTTCATGGTTTCGATATTGACTCGTTCCAACTAAACGAATAAAACCGTTCCTAGCAGTTTCTGTAAATTCTACCACCATGTATGCTGCAAGGAGGGTACAATCTGCAACAGATCGCGGTCTAACACGAACGGGATACATGCACATTAAGCCACCACCAGACTGATTAGTTTTAACGATATGCGTCCTCAATTAAGGCCATCGTAGGCGATCAATCTAGAGGCCGCACACGGTACAGATTCTGGTTCTGATCAGACGGATGTCAAGACAGAACTGAACATTTACCCTTAAGACGAATGGCCAATGTTTAACCGAAATCGGCCACACAGGAGCACCTTGGGTTTTTAGACAGTAGGAATCCAAACTAGCGAAGGGTGTTGATAGCAGTAGTTGTCTAAATATTGTGACTCACCGCGACTATTATCTCGCAGCTCTCCTGCGCCGACGCTGTTCCCCAGCCCGGGCATGCCCGCCATGCCGCCCGCTACGCTACCCGCTCCTCCATGTCATCGTCTGAAACAACAATATATACTATTAGGTTTATTAGAATATCTCAAAAAAATATCAGAAGAAATGTGCACGTAACAAACGAATTTGTACCTACAATAATCTTTAAAAAAAACGTCACACTACGAATTTTGCTTGAAACATAAACGCATCCCGTTCAAAAGAATTATTCCGATCTGTCACCCTGCTTTGTCCGTTTAAGGGAACATGTCGGAAAAAAAGGCTTGATCTGTCCCCCTGTTAGCAAAGAGGAGACAGTTCGAACTTTATTATATTTCGAGCTTAGGAGCTTAGGAGGATAGGAGCTTTGTCCCCCTAAGGGGACAAAGCAGGGTGACAGATCGCAATAATTCTTTCAAAATCGAACATAATAAAACAAATAGCAGCCGGCTCCACTATCTGTAGGCCATATAAATATTTGTTTCGTGCATAATTAAAACCCCGTAACACAGCAGTCAATGTTTGAACCTAGAATAAAATTACTATACCACAATAGGTAAAAATAATTAATTTTCTCATTTAATTCTCAATTAATTCAGGTCAGTTGGCGTAGAACTGACCTGAATTAATTGAGAATTAAATGAGAAAATTAATTATTTTTACCTATTGTGGTATAGTAATTTTATTCTGGCATCGTCTTCACATATAATTGTATAATTAATGTATACAAAATATTTTAAAAGAGTAACGTTTAAGTTTTTAAGTTTCTTGCCCATTCTTTTCCATTCAAAACTACCTTTTAAAGGGGCAACTAGAATCAATTCAATTTTCTTGTAAATTTTGACGTTCAAAAGTGCCTTTTATGTGCCTATTTGAAATATATGATTTGACTTTGACTTTAAACAATCTAAAACTTTTAAATGAGGAGATGAAACATATACTTTTCGGATTCCTGATTCCTCACATAGTAAAACTGAAGTTGTGGAATGAAACGTGGTAAAAACTTAAAAAAATCACCGTTAGTAAAGTTTTCAAATATTCACAACTATCTTTTACCTCCATTTAGTTTGCTTGTTTATTCAACTGTATTACGAAACCATCAAACGGAATCTAGCAAAACATTTTGTTATTTGTTCCTGTTGCATAGTTTGATAGTTATATAACTGTGGTAATTAATTTCTATTTCAATGCCGACCAAAACTATTCGAAAACTAAAAGCTGAAATATTTCATGTAGACGATGTAATGACAACAAAATTAAAGAGTATGCTTAAATGGTTTGGTCATATTGAGAGCATGAATGAAAGGCTACTAACAAAAGCTATTTAAAAGGCAGATGTGAGTGGAAACGCCGGAAGGGGTCGCCCTAGGAGGACATATAGTAACCTTATTGGTGATGTTATTAAGAAAGGTCAGGTGCGTAGTACTCGCAACCGGCGTGTGTGTATGACTAGATGTATGAACGTAAACGAGGCAAACGGAGTATGTAAGGATCGTAGCAAGTGGCTTTCTGTAATTTCTGTCTACACCTATGGGAAGAAGGCGTGGGTTTATGTATGTATGTGTATTTCATGTAGAATAATTATTTAGATTATGAGATCTAGCTATTGCAGTCTACTGCTGATAAAACGCTTTTCCTTATTTGGGCCAGTTTTTTTTTACACAGGCACTGTTTTTACACCTTGACCAAACATCGAGATTTCTTTATTATATACAATTTTAATGTTAATGAATTGTACACATAAATCTTCCGGAATAAATTCTCTAAATGATGATGAAAATCGCATCCGCAAATCCGTTAAGAAGTTTAGAAAAACAACGCGGTCACACAGACAGACACGAAAAGCAACATCAATTTATAGATTATCGTCGTAAGGGGTAGATTTCTGCCTACCCAGTAAAGGTAAACTCTTCAAGATCAAATAAGAAATAATTCATTATTTTAATTGGTTTCCTAAGCAAATACTTGTAGCTATAATTTGCATAAACTTCTAATACTTCTTAATGGCACGTCGTAGCACCGTAGCGTCGTCGTAGCTATTCGCTACGCAGCTACGACCGTAGCTCATTCATAGCATGAGACTTCATTATTAAATGTTTTAAGTTCTTTTAGAGAATGCTAATGATCGTATACGTCTGAATTAAAGACTTAGTAAATACCTGTTAACTAGTCCTGTCATATGTACCTACCAAACGTTCAACATTTTACCCATAGGGAAGAGATAAACGCGTTTGCACTTTTCAGGCAATGCTAAAAGTAAAATGTTAAATGTTTTTATGTCTGTGACTAGGTTTGTACAAACACTTTTACACGTCAAATATAAATTATGTTTTAAAACAATATGAGTTCGGTGTTTCCTATCCGACTACTCTGAGAAGAAAGACTGAAACAAACTCATTAGTCAGTCTCTTAAAGTCCAGACATAATCTTGGTCAGATCATGTAACACGTAGGTTAGTGTCTCAAATGGCTTTTTGCCAATGAAGTATGATGTACTAGCGTACTAGAAACGACCATGTGAACAATATTTGTGCGCCGGCCGGCAGCGGGCGATCATAATGAGCGCATGGTCTAAAAAAACAAGGTCTGGCATTCCGGGAGTGACACATGCTTACGTCACTATACAGTTGCCACTTTAACACATAACACATAACATCACTTAAAATTTAAAAAATGTGATCATTTTGATATTTTAATTTTCGCTTTGACTTTCAACATGTAAAAAACAGGAAGTGTAAGATCTATTAAAATGTCGGTACCCCTGTTAGTTCAATAGAATATAACACACACACACACACGTATGACGTAGGGTTAAAGGTCCTTGCGATGACAATTACGTCCCACAGCGAGCGAATCTACGGCTATGTGCATGACAACCTTCGCGTACTCTCACTTAGACGAGTAATTAATTATGCTCACACCCTGTCGATTTGTAGGGCTGTGACTTGGGACAGGTGGTTGTTTTATTTATTTGTTGTGTTGAAAAATGGATGAATTGTAAGTTTAAAACATCTCAATGCTCGTTGTACGTCTTTCTATCTCTCTCCTATATAAGTGCAACGTTGCATAACGCTCATTCCGTGTTCAACATATCTTCAAGGTGGAAGCAGGGTTGACTATACCCAGGGTGCGCCCGATCACACACATAACGCGCCACGCGACGGGGCGCGGTACCTGCGCCCCGTCGCGTGGCGCGTTTTAGTAGAGATGTCACTCAACGCGCCCCGTCGCGTGTTGCGTTGAAGTGGAGATGTCACTCGTGGATGCTATTGTACCGCACCCCTACGGCTTCCCTTAAAATTGTTATCAACGAAATTATACGATGCCGAAATCAGTAAAGTAAGTAAACTGATTAATAACTGCGCCCCGCCGCGCCGTTTCACCCGCATAAGTCTCGACCCCATAGGAATATCGGAATAAAAAGTATCCTATGTCCTAATACAGGCCATAATCTACTCATGTGCCAAAGTAGATGGATATGCCTGCATACAATCTTGGGCCTAGATGTAAAAATATGGAAATGGTCTCAATTGATAGCTACTATATTATCAAACCTTCACTGAAAATTTTGCGGATTTTGCTTATCATGAGAGCAGAGTTAAAAGAGATTTAGTAATAGTGAGGTTATGTAACAATCTATGAATTTTGAAGTGCAACTGTCATTTTTATGTAGATAAGTTGTTAATTATATTTGTAGAGTGGGTGGAAGTTAGGAAACACAAATATTTAAACAATCATGGGTTAGGAGATGATGTTTAAGAATAAAAATCGTATATCATTTGTATTTTTTTATCAATCTTTAATTATAATTATAATGTCATCTTGGAATTGTGCAGGTGCTACTATATTATCTTGGTATCTAGCCCAACCAAGGTACCATATTATTGGCATTACATGGGCGCAATAGCCTACAGTCTGTTTGCCTACGATGTAGTTACAATAATAACACACATAACATCACGCCTGTATTCCCCGAAGGGTTAGACAGAGGTGTACCTGTAGTACACCCACATTTCGCCAGTTATGTTTAAGTCCCATGTAATAGGGGCGAGCCTATTGCCATCAACCGGGCACAAATCCAGACTCCGGCCACCACCGAGAAATTCCAGATGGAAAAACCCAATAACACAACAATAACACACAATAATATTTTAGTATTTTAAACAAAATAAGTTTATATGTCTTGAATGAATGTGGCCCCTAAGTAGCCATGAGGTATTAGAAGCCTACAGCTCTCGAAGTAGGCTACTGCTGACCTCTCTGCCTTGCACCTGTGGCTGTATTTCTTTAATTGGACATGCTTGGGATGAAGTTGATAGGCCAGAGACCATGTGGACAGCAGCTCTGTCGACTGGCTACTTCTATCTGCAATTAACAATACATAATCATTTAAATATTTAAAAAATCTATTTGACTAAGAGTAAAAGCACAAAAACACATGTAAACTGATTTAACTTACATCTCCAGGCATAATCCACTCTTGAATAACTAGAAATAAAGAAATAAAACCCCCGTCTCCTTTCATCTAAATCCGTTCAACCGTTTTAGCGTGACGAAAGCGTAACAAACAAACATACAACAAAAAATCTAATCGTTTCTCTTTAAAATAATAGTTTAGATAAACTTCCTAACTGAGCCTTCCCGCTAGGCTTTATATGTGTAGGCCCCATTTACTGTTATGCCCCGAAAAACTGCAGAGTCAACAGTTTTATGCAATTCTATATCTAAGATGCTGTTATTGGGTCCAAGATTTCTAACATTCGGTAGAGGAAACTTTATACATTTCCTTTTCTTAGAATTGAAAATTAGGTTATTTGTAGTAAACCAATCTGTAACCATTGAGAGTGCATTGCTTTCGTTGTCAAAATTTGCTTGACCTCTTGGCCCTATGCCTACAAAAAAGGATGGACTATAAAGCAGATACGTAGGTATCTGCTTTATAGTGGTGGGTTTTCAAGGTGAGGAAAGGACAGTTCCTTTCCTCACCTTGAATCTAATACAGCTGGGATAGCTTCAGGCTAAGATATATTTCTATTTACTTGAGATTGGAACTTAACTTGATTTCAGAAAGTTTACGGCGGCAGTTAGTATTAATAAAATGAGGACAAAAAATACTGGACGATTTTGATAATATTGATAAAAGCATGTGCTGTTTGGCTATTTCAAATTTGGTGTCATAGTAGAAGTGGTTTATTTCCACGAGTATACTCGTAGTACCCACTAATATGACAATTAATGAGAAGTCAACCTGAGGGCCTAGAAAAAGTGACTTTCTACCAGC
Organism: Griposia aprilina; assembly: GCA_916610205.1. Classification (NCBI taxonomy): domain Eukaryota; kingdom Metazoa; phylum Arthropoda; class Insecta; order Lepidoptera; family Noctuidae; genus Griposia; species Griposia aprilina. The sequence continues at coordinate 12,307,374 of OU744304.1, read as the reverse complement.
GTAAACGATTATGGTGAAGTCAAAAATATATGGGACTGACTTAGGCCACAAAAATGTATGCCCAAATTGCCCATCCCGTTGAAAGTCACTGTAGCAATATGAAACGCTTTCAAAGCGATTGCCACGTGTCAAACCTTGTATCTACAATTCTTCAGCTTCTCAAATAAATATTTTAGCAAACCGTAGGTACACGTGCGTACGCGTGCCGGCCCTGATTTACACCGTATACCGTGCAGGCAGTCAATTAAATAAAATTAAAAACTTACTTCGCACGAAGCGTGTGACGCAACGGTATTACGCATTACTTTATATGTTTCACTATTTCATTGATATTTTACGAAGGGCAAAGTCATGAATTAACCTAAAATTTAATGTAGAAGAATTCGCTTGCATCGTTCGTTATGAAAATAATGTATACGCTGAGGTCCTCTATCTGTTTTAAAAGCGTGATTACGAATCAATACCAATAATATAAAGAGGCATTTGGGAGTTTTTATGTTGGGTATAATATCTTCGGAATTACTGATCCGATTCCAAAAAATCTTTCACTAATGCGAAGCTACAGTATTGCAGAGTAGAATAGTATATATTTTTATGTTAAAACAAGAAATTTCACGCGGCCGAAGTCGCGAACAGAAGTTAGAAAGAAAAAGAAAGAAAGAAAATACGTTTATTTGCGGTAAACGTGACGCCCTACCCCCTACCTACCTGCCCTACCTACCCTACCTACTTACCCTACCTACCCTACCTACTTACCCTACCTACCCTACCTACAAACCTTGTCCTGACAATAACGAAGCAAAAAACAAAAACAATTTAGTGCAGTCGTTCGAAAGTTATGCGCGTACATACATTTCGGCGATTCATTTATATATATATTAGGTCTTTACCTATGAAATTGCCGTTCTGCAGTACTGGCCATTTCAAATCAAAATAATTTTTGTTTGGCTAAGAATTCTAATTTCAAATTAATTTTATTTTAAAAACATGGATTTTTTTTTCTAAAAGTAGTCATTTCTTTATTGATTAGTGTTACATTTTCATCGCATTTCAATCTTTTTCGTCATCGTGGATACGTTAAAAATTCGAGTAATTATGGAATATGAGTACCGTCGTGGCAGCAACGCGGCACAAGCGGCACGCAACATCAACGACGTTTACGGAGCTAACACTACAAACCAACGCACCACCTGTTATTGGTTTGCTCGCTTCCGTTCTGGAAATTTCGACCTGAAAAATGAACCTCGCGGTCGTCCGAAGACTTTGGTCGACAATGACGAATTAAAGGCGATTGTGGAAGCTGATGATACACAATCTACGGCTGAATTAGCAGCAGCTTTCGACGTTAGCGTCAAAACAATATTGGTCCATTTGCGTCAAATTGGCAAGGTAAAAAAGCTTGACAAATGGGTGCCCCACGAACTCAATGATCGCCAGCGCGAAGTACGCGTCGAGACGTGCCTTGCACTGCTCAACAGACACACAAATGAAGGAATTTTGAACCGCATTGTTACCTGCGATGAAAAATGGATTCTGTTTGATAACCGTAAGCGCTCAGCAAGTTGGTTGGATCCTGGTTCAGCACCTAAACAATGCCCTAAACGAAAACTTACCCCTAGAAAAGTGATGGTCACTGTTTGGTGGTCTAGCGCCGGTGTGATTCATCACAGCTTCTTACCAAACGGGGTGAGCATTACTGCAGATGTGTACTGTGAAGAACTGAACACAATGATGGAGAAGCTGGCGCATCTCCAACCAGCATTGGTCAATCGCTCGTCTCCGCTGCTCCTGCACGACAACGCGCGACCTCATACTGCACAGCAGACGGTCTCCAAGTTGCAAGAACTGGGGTTGGAAGCTCTCCGTCATCCGCCCTACTCACCAGACCTTGCGCCTACAGACTACTACTTTTTCCAGAATTTGGATAACTTCTTGGCGGGAAAAAAATTTAATACCCGAGAGGCAGTACAAAATGCCTTTGAAGAATTTGTTGCCTCCCGTCCAGCTGATTTCTTTAAGAAGGGCATCAATAAACTGCCACTGCGATGGCAAAGATGCATTGATTGCATGGGTGATTACTTCGATTAATACAAATAAAAAATTCATGAAAAAAATTCGTTTAAATTTTTTCATACAAAACGGCATTTTCATAGGTAAAGACCTATTATATATAGATAGCGTCGATACATCTGTGAAAAACAGTGTCAGAAACTCCAGGTGTCATATCTATAGCCCCTGGCGCACTCTGTGCACGTAGGACCTTTACAACATAAAACTAATCATTGTATCCAAAAAACATCAATATCATTTAACGTAGCTTGCTACTTCGGTTTCAGAATCAAGGCTGACCATGCCGTACAGTATCTACGTCAGGGTGTCAAGCCAGTCGGCTACACTGCTCCACTCGAGCCCAGCCGTCGGGGTAGACGCCCCACATTTCGTCCGTCACTATACGCCGGAGGTTTTACGAGAGATCGGTCCGAGGTTTATAACTATAACAGACGTTATTTGATGGCAAATAAAAATTACGCGTGATTAATTTTGGTTTTTATTATGTTTTCCTGGTTATTGTTTTTTTTGAGGTGCATTAAAATAAACTCTAAGAGTAACAAGAGGGGAGCTGCACGGGTCGATCGAAGGTTAAGCTACGCTTGCCGCGGTCGGTTTGTGGATGGGTTACCATCCATTACATATCGAGAGCCGTTGGTCCCAGCTGTCATTCTTAGACCTATAACATCACGCCTGCTTTCCCCAAAGGCTTAGGTAGAGATGTACCTACATAGTACACTTACATATGTTTGCCACTTACGTTTAAGTCCCATTTAATAGGGGGCGAGCCAATTGTCATCAACCGGGCACAAATCCAGACTACGGGCTGCTACTGAGAAATTCTCGATGGAAAAACCCAATAACACTTTACTTTTTAATAACACTTTACACACTCAGCAGTAGCGCTTGCGACCACTAGACAACGAAACTCAATTGTGTTTACTTTCTTTTTAATTATCAGAGCTCCGTCAGTAACTCGGACCACTATTACTAATACTATAATAACCAAAGCTACACATTAGAAATAGTTTATATCCAACAGGACACGAATAACTAACCCTTGAACTACTCAATACAAATTATTATCAGTGTCAATAAGACTCTCCTAACGTACAACTGGCAGTGTCGTCTGTCGCTAACAACTATCGCAAATGTAACATGGTGTGGACAGACAGCAGTAATAGTGTTATCGACTAATGTACCGCCTTCAAATGCACTTGGCTATGGCGACTCTGTGACGCAGGCGCTTGTTTTAGATGACAGTGAAGTAAGTAAGTATTTATTTGCATAAAACATGGTATACATGGTGTTACAATAATTTACAATATAGATCTTACATGTTTTGCCAGAATTGTACTTAGCATGCCTATGTTCACTTAATACTAACATGAGAATTTGTTATCCATAAATTCTTTAAGACTATAGAAATTTTTCAAGTTTAACCAGTCAAAGAATTTTCCTTTAAATAATCTGGAGTGGAGGTGGTGAAGGGATGTCTGAATTGAAAGTGAAGACATGGCAAAATAATACTCTTCAAAAACTAGTCAAAACGACTACTTATATCTGTTCCCTGATGGACATATCGTATATTAGGCATAACCCAACTAGTTTTATAGGTAGGAACCCTTATTATCTAGTGATAATATTACGTTTTCGGTGATTTTAGGTGTTCTGCGCGGGTTCATTACTAATTACGTAACGCGTTCGAGGAGAGCATTCATCGCTCAGGAAGGAGTAAGGACTGCGGCGGCTGGCTCCACGTCGCTTCATTAGTCTGTGTTTTTGCACGACATCTCTATAATTCATTTACGATTTATGTTCATGCAAAAGCTAATAGGTTGCAGTATTAGCAGCCCTACATTATAGCCGTTATAAAAGTTCCAGAAATTGCGCGCGCAAACGTAAATACGAACGTGCGATTCCAGCGGTGTCTTGATGTGCAGTGTCCTTCGTGTTTGCGAACGCATACTGCTTCCGACATTAGCCGAAAATGACCAAAGTAAGCCCTCTTGTCGCTCAATCATTATGGGAGAGAAAGGGATGGATATAGGAAGCGACCAAAATGCTCTCATAATAACAATCTTAGGAATTATTTTAATTTACAATTTTGGCGTCAACAGGTACTACTGCATACAAGACAGGCAGACATCTTAAATTTTTTCAACGTTGGTTTTGGCTGAAGTGAAAGGGTTCGTGGCTAAATAATAACAGATTCACGGGGCGATCACAGTTACTCCAATCCAGCCTGTACCCTGCTGTCCTCCACAGGAGGTGCCTCCTCCTCAGCGACCTCCTTAGCGTGTAGGCGCTTAGTTTTTAAGTTTCTAACCCCTGGATGGAGTCCTTAATTTATCCAGGCACCCATAGGCAAGCCCGGTTAAGTAGCCGACAACCTGACTTGGTTGACTTGCGAGATACCATTTATAAAAATACTCTTTTACAAAAAAAAAACCGACTTAAAAAAAAACACTTTAATTTTGGAAGTCGGTGTCTTTGTATCTGTATTTTGTTTTTTGCCACCGACTTCCGACATTAAAGTAATTTTTCACTTTGTAGTGTTTTTTTTGAAGTCGGTTGTTTTTTTTTTGTAAAAAAGTATTTATTTTTCACTTTTTAGTGAGTCAGTTATTAATACATCTAAGTTACAATAGTCTAATGTCAACTGCACATCATCTTTTACAAAATATTCCTTTTCCCGACGCAGGGACGTTAACTGTTGAGGAGTTCTCCTGTTAAGTACCAAAACCACTGGATGAAGCCACCATCAGCTCTATTTCACCATATGCATTGTGACGAGCATAAATTGCTTAGCAACCGTATTAATATCGAATCGTAACCCGTGAAATACTTATTATTCAGAAGTTCCGGTGGCCACCTCTGGTCTTCATCATCAGTTCCACTTCACCGAATGGTGCTTTCCGACAGCAAATGCACGAGTTACTATAAAAAAATACCGGAATCGCTATACGTGTGCCTATAAAATTTGAGGATTTCCCTCGATTTCTATGGGATCCCCTCATCACATTCTAACTTAGTGACAATGGGACCACCTCGAGAGTATACCCTTTCGAACAAAAAAAGTATTTTCAAAATCGGTCTACAATTGACGGAGAAATCGGTGAACATACATTAAAAAAAAAAATATGAAGTCGGTTAAAAATAAAAGAGTCGATCAAAGGTTAAGCTCATTTTGCCGCGGTTGGTTCATGGATGGGTGACCATCCATTATATAGCGAGACCCCGCGTGTCTCGGAAAGCTCGTTTAGCCGTTGGTCCCGGCTATTATTCGTAGATCTTTGGCAGTTGTTACGGGTAGTTATAATCCCAAAAGTCTGACAAGCAGTCTTTCGAAGGGGTATCGTGTTACCCAGTAACTGGGTCGTGGAGGTCATATAGCCAGTCGATCCATGTAATAGAAATGGTATTCAGCTGTATCCGGTAAGACTGGAAGCCGACCCCAGCATAGTTGGGAAAAGGCAGGCAGATTGATTTGACTGAAGTTTCATAACCTGAGCAAATAAAAGTACTAACAATTAAAATTCGGATCTCAGTTCACATAATTTCAATAAAAAACATGACTTTCATTTGTCACATTAAGAGCGATTACATATCATATTGAGACACGAAGCAACAAAATACGATCTAAATGAATGTGGCCGCTTTTGTTTAGATCGAATTTTGTTGCTTCGTGTCTCAATATGAATGTTTATAAAAGGTATTAGAAAAATCTTGACACACTTACCGAAGTCGCTTATTGAGCCGTTTTTCAAAATTCCTTCTGAGTCACGAGATAATACTTTTTTAAAGGAGTGGCGTTAGTGGACTCGTGTGCGCCCTCTTAACGTCCTACTTCGCAAGGACAAGAACAAATGAAAACTACCCTAAATGTCTCTTCCATAAATTTTAAGTACAGCATACTTACGGAAACGCACATAGGGTAACTTTACATAATTCCGTAGTCAAGTATGTCTGATTTACAATTATAAACAGTGCTAACCTTGACTAGAATGACCTGTTCGTCGAGTATTTTCCTGATAAACACATTTACAAAATATTATTTAGCTTGGCACGGTTTTTACGTATTAACAAAACATCGAGATTTAAGTGCTATATATATCCAATAATAATATTCTTTCAGACCGTATTTTGGGCCATGGCGGCCAATCTCGCAGACTAACTAGCCTTCGGCGCAGGAGATATTATAGTACACAAGTGTGTGCGCAGACACAGGTGCACTTTCTCTACACTCACTAGTCCGATGAGACGGCACACAATCCGACACGACTGGAGAGAGATCAGGAGCAAGATCAACGGCTTCGCAACGAGGCACCGCAACGGGGCTATCACACCGTTGCTAAGAAATTCTTAACGGAAACACGCAATTTTACCCGACCTGGGAATCGAACCCAGCGCTCAGCAATCACGCTTGCGACTTTGATACCAAAGGGTGAGGTGCTTATTTTTGTTTAATATGAATCTCGTATTACACATAAATATTAATTATTTTAATGATGGTGATAACCACATCAAAATCCGATGCGTAGTTTCGCAGAACATTGCGGTGACACTAACAGACACGAAAAACGATATTAATTTACAATAATCATGTACAGTATTTAATAACTATTATCTTCATGTCCCTCGGGAATCATCGTATTTCCGAATACAAACGAATGCTAAGTTCCATAACCATCAATTATTAGATTTATCGTGTATAATAATTTGAATTCAGAACTAAGTACTTAGTAGTAGTTTTGTTTTGACGTAACAACAATTAAATTACTTAGTTCTGAATTCAAATTATTATACACGATAAATCTAATAATTGATTGACATGGAAATAAGCATTCGTTTCCTAGCACGAGTGCTTAATTCCTTATCAAATTGCTGCAAATGTTTTACAGTCAACGAAGTCGCCATACAATTTGTGCACAACATTTGAATCTGGTGAAGAACCAGTTAAAAGAGCGGCGTCTGGACCTTTTCCGGGTACTATATATGCCAGGTTTGCGGTACTATTAAGTCGCTTTTCCAGCTGCATAGAATCTCTAAGTTCGAGACCAGCATGCCCTTTATGATCCACGACACATCATCGTCATATCACTTGCGATTCCGTCGAGGTCTGCTGTACTTTGAGCCCGCGGTTCGCCAGGGTCCAGGAAACTACCACCTTTACCTATTATTATACCATGATTGTTTTCATCAGGATAGCTTAGGTAATCTTTATGAGATAATATTAATTTTAAAACCTGCGTAATTTTGTGGTAACGAGCCTAAAAACCAATTGCAATCGATTCCCTAGTTCGTAAACCAGCGTATCAAAAATTTACCATCTATCTTGAAGTTTTCTCGTATTCTCTTAATTTTGTCCTATTTACCTGTTCCGCAACTGTGTTTTTTATTATATTAGGTTGGGGAAAAAGTCTTTTCGCATTATAGTATGTATGAACTTGTAATAAAATCTCTTTGGCTATACTATTTCTATCTGGCTGGTTTTGGTATCATTGAAAGTTTAAATTTTAAGGAACATAATTCCAAATTCAAATTAGGAAAATGTGTGATTTTCATTTGTTTGTCGTACTGTCAAGATGAGTGAATCTAATGAAGAAATTCTATACATTTTAAAATTTTACTACAAAAAAGGTAAAAATGCAACGCAAGCCGCGATAAAAAATTGCGATGTTTATGGACCTAGTGCAGTGTCTGTGAGAGTAGCACAAATTTGGTTTAAGCGTTTTCAATCCGGAAATTTTGATGTCAAAGATGCACGTCGCTCTGGTCGCCCTATTACGGATAAACTGGATGCCATTTTTTAAAAAGTGGAGCAAAACTGCAGCAACTACGACGTAGCTGAAGAACTGGGAATTGACCACAAAACAGTTTTGGCACATTTGAAAAAAACTGGGTACACAAAAAAGCTCGATATTTGGGTACCTCACGAGCTCACTGAAAGAAACCTAATGAACCGTGTACTCATTTGTGATTCTTTATTACGACGTAATGAAACCGAACCATTTTTGAAGAAGCTGATAACTGGTGATGAAAAGTGGATCACGTACGACAAGAACGTGCGAAAAAGGTCGTGGTCAAAGGCCGGTCAGGCTTCACAGACTGGCGAAACCCGGGTTAACTCGCAACAAGGTGATACTGTGTGTGTGGTGGGATTGGAAGAGCATTATTCATTATGAGCTGTTACCAGCAGGCAGGACCATCGATTCTGAACTCTACTGCGAACAACTGATGAGATTAAAGCAAGAAGTTGAGAGAAACCGGCCGGAATTAATCAACAGAAGGGGTGTGGTTTTTTATCATGATAACGCTAGACCTCACACATCTTTAGCCACTCAGAAAAAATTAAGAGAGTTTGGCTGGGAGGTGTTAATACATCCGCCGTATAGTCCTGACCTTGCCCCTTCAGATTTCCACCTGTGTCGGTCTCTTCAGAATTCTTTAGGCAGTGTCAGGTTAACATCACGAGAGGACTGCCAAAACCACTTGTCGCGGTATTTTGATCAGAAGTCCCAAAATTTCTATAGCAATGGGATCATGTCCCTACCTACAAGATGGCAAAAAGTTATCGAACAAAATGATACCTACATACTTTAGTTAAATGTAAATAAACTATATTAAAAAATGTTTTGAATTTTCTTAAAAAATGCGAAGAAACTTTTTCCCCAACCTATTATTTAATTTCAACATTTTATACTTATATTTGGATGCGATTTTTAATAATACGAGTAACAAATTATACGTGTTTAAGCGGTCAATTTCCTTTTTTATTTCGCTACAGTAGATACAGAACTAGATCATCGTCATCACTCTCTTGTCCTATCCCAATTTATTAACTACTAAAAATTATTTGAGTTTAATAATTATATTATTATTTATAAACCAAAATTATACCATAAAAACGAGTACCTCTGCTATTAAAGAACTGAACCTAGTTTATGTAGCAATCATTGCGTTTGAGCTGCCATTTTACGGCTGTGCTCTAGATCATATGTACTGGCATAGATACACGATTAATTACGCATTGATAGACTGAGTTGTTGTATGAATTTATATAGCAAGTTATCCCAATGACAGTAGAACAAAAAGTATAGTAACATACCTTCAGAGAAACAACCTACTAATTATCATTCTCGTAATCATCTATTTCGTAACATTAAAACCCCTCCTGATCAATTCATTGACACACACAAACACACACACACAAACACTCGCAAACTCAATACAGGGTTCTTTTAACCGTTTTTAGTTTAGTTTATTTAACTTTTTTGTTGTTACCATATTCTTTGTACTTTTGTTAATCTGTAATATCTCCTACTGGGAGAGGGCACTGGCTCTTGTAACACAGGTATATCACCTAGAACAGGAGTCAGGGACTACACACTATTTTGTAACCATTTTCTTGTGTAATAAAGATTATTGTTATTATTATTCTCCTGCCCTTATTCCAATGTATTTGGGTTCATTGGGTGGGTGAGCTTCTTCCATTCCTATCTAGGTATTGGTCGTCATCACGGTAGTCACCCTCTTACTAGCCGCATCATCTTTCACCACAGTCCATCCACCGTTTCTTAGGTCTTCCATACTCTTATAACCCACCACGTTTATACTCAATACTTTTCTCACATTTTTTTTCTGGTAGAGAAATAGATATTTAATTAAAATAACCGTTTACCGTAAGTCTATTTATAAACACCTTATTACATTAAAAACGCTTTAGGATGCCCTTTGATATTGTTTTCGTGATATCTGATACTGCAGATTTTGTTTAATTAACTCAAAGGCCAGGTAGTGCTCTTCAATCATGTTAGAAAGAGACGGAAGACGTTGTTCGCTTGACATTTCTATATCTTGTAACGAATATTCAAAACAACTAAGACTTCTTCCCGATAGAACGCAATTACCGGAAATATCTAATGTTTTTATTACGTTTGTTTATTTAATTGACATTCGCATTCGAGAATGTCTCTAGATTGTTGGTATATTGCGGTAACGATGCAGTTGCCTATTTTTACTAGAATATACATATATGACGGAGAAGGTACTTTTCTCTCGTTATTATCAGCCATATTTTAACTACTGTGGGCGTACTATGGGTAATGTTGGTTATTGCGCAATAGAAAAACCGTTTGCAGTTCAAATCAAATTATAATTTACGAACAAATTAATCACACTAGCGAATCACACACTGTAGGTACACGACACAACTATACGGAACGCGCGACAGTTTCTAAACGTCTTCACTGCTTACCCGTCAACAACAAACTCTGCTGTACTCTGGTCAAGCGTTAGCGTTATAGACTCTGTCCAGCGCCACCTGGTGGCACCGGCGTCCCGATTAGTCAAGTCAAACGATTGATTCAACGTATTTCCGACATATACGAGTATATATAAGTACCTGTAGTAGCTGTACCTGGGTTCGATTCTTTCGGATAAGTGTTATTGGGTTCTCTACATGGAATTTCTCAGTAGCAGCCCAGAGTCTGGATTTGTGCCCAGTTGATCGCATAGGCTTGCCCCCTATTACATGGGACTTCAACATAAATGTGGGTGTACGAGTCCTATAGATACCCGTATGCTCAACCCTTCGGGGAATACAGGCGTGATGTTATGTTTACCTACTGTCTGTTTTAACCAAATTCCTAGTATTCATGAGTTTCGATGGAAAAAAATATCATAGATAATGTCATTAGAATGATTCATTACTAAAATCGACTTATTCCCAGAAAAGCGATGAACGCACACAACGGCCGCAGAGCCGGCTGTCATGAAAATTATGACAGCGGCAAAGATTTAAATCATTAGACACGCCCTACCGCGTGAAAAGATAGTCGCGTTTTCTGTTTCGTTTTGACACCTCTGACACACAATGACGCAGACTTGATTGTCATGGAAACGCTGTATAATAATGAGTGATCTCACTCTTCTCAGTATGGACACTTTTTCGCGTGACTACGTAGCGTGAGGGAAAATCTAGCGATTTAAATCTGAGCAGCGGGGTTTGACTTTACGGTGTCTAAAACGCTCTCTAGGAAAACACACCAACTTACCTTCGTATACAACGTTCTAGTGACGTCATTCATCGGTAAATTGCGGACGCTATGTGGGCGGTCACCGCTTTACTGACATTTTTGCTGAACTGAACCTATTTAGTGCAGCCGCGAGGCACACTTTCCTGCTAACTTCTCAATACGCACTTTGCACTTTTATTTGTTTTATTTTTTCTTTTTGTGTGCTTTGTAGTTTGCGCTAAATAAATCTATTTTCTTTCTTTTCTAGGATACGGTAGATTTATTGGCATATACATATGACGGTGCAACAACTGGCCCCGTCCAATTTTGTAACCTATAGTTACCGGAATCACCGAAGAGGTTGGTTAAGAGAAACACTGGCTGGTGACAGTCACTCTAGCAGAGCGTCGCATCGATGGCTGCGTGGCGGCTTTCTTCTGATGACAGATGATGTCAGGGCCTCAGGGGAGCCGTTGTCATACCGTCGCTCGCACGACTAAAAGTCCTATCTCATTTCTTTGCAGATTTGAGTTAGGACAACTACATTTTTCGATTCATGATTCGAGATAGGATTTTTATTCATGCGAGCGACGATAGCAAGGCCACGACGAACTGCTATATTCCAATGAGATTGAAGCTGCTAAACCACTAATACGACGACCAGTTCTGGTTAAGGCTCCTGAGCTGTTACACACATAATATTCGAACCTATAACTTATTTTCGTAATCTCTAAACCTATTAGGATATTATATCCGAACTTTAACACTGTACTGCCATACAGCGAGTAGTTTTACCATCATCATTCCTGGCATAAGAATTTTAAAAACCCGTCGATCTGCCTGCCTTTCCCCAACTCTGTTGGGGTCGGTTTCCGGTGTAACCGGATGCAGGTGATTACCTGTATGTTGTATTTTACATGGAGCAACTGCCTATCTGACGTCCGCAACCCAGTTACTGGGTAACTCGATACCCCTTGGTAACACTACTGGTCAGACTTTTGGGATTCTGACTACCTGTAACGACTGTCAAAGATCTAACTATGATCCTTCAATTAAGGGGCTGTACTAAACCGACAAACATCAAAACTATACAAACATTCCAGAATAAGGTACTCAGGAGTATTGTTAATGCGCCCTGGTATATAAGAAATGACGACCTCCATCGTGACCTAAAAATGGAACCAGTCACCAACATAATACAAAGATTTGCTGAGGCCCATGAACACCGACTCCACCGACATGTGAACATCTAGGCAATTCAGCTGTTAGACCAAACAAATATAGTGCGAAGACTAAAACGAACAAAACCTTTTGATTTAGTGTAGTGTAAAAAGTGAAGAAATAATAGTGACAATGACACACGTAATAACACATGAACAAAGTGTTTATATCATTATATCAGACTCTAAGAAAGTGGAATGGACTTGTAAAGTACAATCAACACTATTCTAAGTTGTAAAATAATTATCACGTAAAAAATTAAGTTAGATGACTATGGCTGGTGATGATGATGATGATGGCTTATTAAAAAAAAAAAACGTTTATTTCGACCAGCAAGGATCATATGCACACAATGTTTTACTAAATTAAAAATAAAATAAACACACACATTAAAATATAAATAAAAACAGACAATTAAAAATAACACACACACATTACCGACCTTGATTACTCAGTATGTGAACCATACACATACACATACATAAACACACATGCATATACATATATACATATATATTAGTCTCATAGGCTAGATTATAATTAATTATTAAGAATCTGGTTATTTTTAATAAAGGATAAAAAAAAATAATAAAAAGTTCTACGAATGCCAGCCGGGACCAACGGCTTAACGTGCTTTACGAGGCACGAAGGGATCTCAATATGTAATGGATAATCACCCATCCACGAACTGACCGCTGCAAGCGTAGCTTAACCTTCAATCGACCCGTGCGACTGTTATTATTCAGGAAATCAAAGCCATCTTCTTAACCGAATAAAAGCAGAATGTTAATGGCATTTTGAAAGATCCCTCTCTATCCGCTTACAACGTCTCATAGAGCAACTACCTCCATTAAAGGTTTACATAATAAGATATAAGAATTATCACAAGAAACAACCTTCAAACATTGAGAGCCACTCGCTGTTTCAAATATCCGTCGTTAGCTTTGTGGAGATTTTTTAGGGGTCAGTCAAACCAAACTGGTTTGACATTAGACACAACTGAATCCTGTCTCTAATATTTGTATTGAGCGGAGTAAAGTTAAGTTAAATCGTTAATAATCTAAATCTTAATGATAATATAATGAAGATCCTTGTAGGTTTTACTTATTACAAGGATCTTGCCTATTAGGTAATATTCCAAGAACATCACCTACACACCTCACAGGATCGGATATACAAGAGAAAATTAATAAATAAAAAAAAACAAAAATACCTGCCAGCATAAAAAGACAATTAATGTAAAATCAACTAAAGGACCGAAATTATATATCCGTCTAGCGGTTTCAAAGTTATGAGGTGAGGTAAAAAGTTATAACTGCGAACAACTTTTATTTCTGATATTATGCCACATAGCCACATATAATCAGCCTGCCTAAGTTAACCAACACTCATCCGGAGGTGGTGAAACAATTGATTAATCAGTAGCTTTCATAAAATATATTGTGAAAAATTCAAATGAGAGATGAGATGAGATTTCTTGAGAAATAAGCATCACCTTTGTACCAATTTTTCTGTTCCTTTCTTCTTCTCTGTTTATATATGTGTGTACATAAATGGATAAATACATAAATAAATAAAATGTTTCATTGTTTTTACGAGTCAATACTTTAAAAACTATTGATTGGAGCCTTCTATTAAGCAAATAAGACTGTTTTAGGACACTATAGCCATCATTAACTTATGCTTTTTATCGAAAGGGAAAACAAGCACCTCTATTTCTAAACAGAAAACATTGAAAACTATTCTCGTCCATAATTCCACGCTCATTTAACATTTATGGACACGGAACCTTTGATAAGGTAGTTTTACTCACTCAGGCCTATATTTTTCTTCTGGTATTAGCGTAGATAAGCCGATTTACAAATGTCAATGACCTTCAGATTTTTACGTTCTGAGAACCCTTCGGATTAGGATGTTTTGAGGTCAATCTAGTTCTTTAAGGTATATTATGACCGTGAAAATATTATGTAACGCTAGTTAATAATAATAAGCGGGACGAGCTAGAGAAAACCAACGACTAGTGGTCCACTTTAGCCCTGGATTGAAAGAGCTGGAAATCACGGGGAGAGGCCTTTGCCCAGCAGAGGGATGATGCAGGCTAATAGTAGTAGTAGTAGTTAATAAGTTTTCTCCGTGAATCCGGTCAACAATACTGCTTTTCTCTTAACTACAGCTTTATCACAACCCTCGTCGAAACAGCTTCGACGAGGGTTGTGATAAACCTGTAGTTGTGTAGCAATGAACCCGCCCCTTATAAAGTTTTCAGTTTTGTGTGATGATCCAAATTGCTCACAAAATTTAATTTACCATTGTTGTCACCAATGTTGTTAGGGAGCCTACAGAGGTGTGAACAGAAAGAAAGAGTAAATAAATAATAAAAAAACAACCGACTTCCGAAAAAAAAACACAAATAGCTTTATTTCGGAAGTCGGTGTCTTTGGTTTTGTGTTTTCATTTTTTGCCAGCGACTTCCGAAATTAAAGTTATTTTTCACTTTGCAGTGTTTTTTTTTGAGGTCGGTTGTTTTTTTTTAAGTTTTAAATTTTCACTTTTTTGTTGTGCTAACGTACCACAACCAAAAACTGTAAATTTACTGTACTTTGAACTTTTTAATTATTTAATTTGTGGGGTTGCCCACACAAATACGTATACCACTACTTGCTGTGTAAATAACAGTGACAGGAAATTATCATGACAACAGCAATATACATTAAGTGAAAGAAAACACGTCAACGTCACGTCATATGTGATCAATATACGATGTAAAACAGAACTGCAATTTGCAAAAAACCAAAGAAAATTTGAATTTGGCGGGCTACAACTAAGTATCCTTAAGCAATTTCTTAGTAAGAACACGACTTTGTATTTGACTTCAAGGATTTAAGCTCAAATACTTTTTTATAGCTTTAGCTCCCAGGATCAGATATTCGCTTCTCTCAGTCTTCCACTGGTAATAAACACCCTGTATAAGATAATCGAACACAAAGCAAGTACAGGGTGATTCGTGTATCGGTTAACAGTCCAGTGCGCTCGCTTTACACCGAAATGTTGTCAAATGTACATGAATTTGTATAGGTTTAGGAGTAAATAAATCACGTCTAAATGTAAGGTATGACGTGGATACCAAGCCTTTATATTTCCGACGTTTAATTTAGTACAAGTAACTAATTTTATACAGGCTGGATTTTTAGTATCAGTTCTAATCGATTCTCGTTCCTAATGATACAAAATGGTCTTATAAATTAATTTGTTCTAATTAAAACATCGATGTGGACATTCGATCCTCGCCTGTCCTAAGCATCATGGGTGAGTGAGTCATTCCTGTTCTTATTACAATAATTTAATTGATGGTTTTGTCTGTGATTTGTCGTTGTTCCTGGTTTTTTTCGTTTGCTCAATGCCAGGTTGTGTTCTTTACTGTAAATCAGAGGGAGAGTGAAATCAGGCTATAAAAAGCTTTGGCAAGTTAAACAAAGAGGTACGTGTGCTAATAGCAACACACACTTCCCAACCGCGCTAAATGCATAAGCATAGGTAATCAGCATATAATGTTCCCACTGCTGGGATACAGGCCTCCTCTCTGTGAGAGCAAGTGGGCCGTAAGCCACCACGCGGGCTCAGTGCGGGTTGGTAGATGTCACATGTCCGCCGAGCTAGATGGGTAGGTATTTATAAGGTGCTGCAAAACTTCGGAAATTCATCATCACAGAAAACTATGCAAAAATAGGTTAAACACTGGGTTTTTACTCCCACTGAACACGGAATGAAAATAACTTTTTAAGTAACTTTAAAAATGCAGGAATGTTTTCTTTGAGGAAAATGTTCCTTCTTACGTCCAATGGAAAAAGGAAAACTTAGGGAGTATTTTCTTTTCTCTACACTTACCCACCTTATCTACACCTGATTTGACGATACTTTGATAGGTATATAGAAGTATGAGCAACAGGGTGTAAAGTTCACTCATCCTCTATAGAAAAATAAGGATCCTCCGACCAGACGGGTGTAGTATCTGGGGGAAACTCCCCGACGATTAACGTCGGGAGAGACGTCGTATATATGCCAGTCGCGCGATAACTCTGCTTGCGCGATGCAGGATTTGGCGTGACGGCAGTATGATGCGTAGTTCGCATGTGCCGATGTAGATGCCGCCATAGGTACAGTACTGCCTGGACAGTCAGCCCTGTTAACCACATTGCTATCTGGCTAATCTTTTTACAACTTAAGAGCGGCAATCAATTCAATTAAATCAATTCAATTCAATTCAATGAAATCAATTTGTCGAAAATACCTCTAATTTCCCTACATTTTTGACAAGTTTTTGGCTGAGACGACAAAGCGACTAGATTATAAACGTTTTTAAATATGAGAATTGGCCTTCAGCTTTCGTCATAAAGTCGCATACACGATAGAAGGAGGAGTATCAACATCCAACTATCTGCTTACTGACATAAAACTCCTAAAAACCATCTACAGAAATCTTATAAATTAATAAAGTTAATCAAAATAAACAATTGAACGTATAAAAAATCAAAACAAATATTAACGTTCCATTTTCAAATGGAACAGGTCAAAAAGGGACTCACTTCACACACAATTAGGCGTGGTGCCCACTGCAGGACAAAAGCGTCCCTTATCAACGCGCGAGCCACTGCTTTCTGCTAGACTCACCTCGGCTTTATAGCCGTAGAGATGGGGGCCATGAAGTCAGTGCTCGGTGTCTGCGTAATTCTACTTTTAAATGTGATTTTTTACTTCCAAGGATTTTGTGATTGCCATAATTATTACTGGTTACCTACAGAAACACATACCTACATAATTAACTATCATCATCGCCAAACCTTTTCCAAACTTTGTTGGGGTCGGCTTCCAGTCTAACCGGATGCAGCTGAATACTAGTATTTTACAGGGACCGACTGCCTATCTGACCTCCACTACCCAGTTACTGGGTAATACGATACCCCTTGGTAAGACTGGTTGTCAGACTTTCGGGCTTCTGACGACCCGTAACGACTGTCAAAGATCCACTAATGAAAGCTGGGACTATCGACCTAACGTGCTTTCCGAGGCACAGAGGGTTCTTGGTATGTAAAGATGGTCACCCATCCATGGACCAACCGCGACAAGCGTAGTTTAACCTGATCGATCGACCCGTGCGGCTGTTATTACTTAAAAGAAAAATAAAGAAAAATAGTTTATTCTGCACAAACAAAACGCGCATTACAAAAAAATAACATTAAAAATACAGACATACAACGAGAGAGAGAGAGAGAGAGAGTAGAGAGAGTAAAGTTTAATCAAACTTTACTCTCTCTACTCGACTCTCAACCACCATCTCGCCATTTAATGGTGACGCTAATCTAATCAGATTAGCGTCACCATTAAATGGCCATAAAATACTTGCAATTCCTGGCATGTCAGCTAGTAAATTCGATGTTAAAATGGACAGCGGCTTAATTACACAATCGTTTAGCTTTTCCTGTTAAATTGTAATTTCAGATACTGAGTTTCGTATCGGCAAGAGCTAAACCTGAATAACAATGTTTATAGACACGTTGACTGTCCAAGTTGCATTAGACTTTGAATTATGGAGATGAGAATAAGCTGTATATTTTATCTATGGCTTCGTCAGGTCAATAGACAAAATAAACTTGTGATGTAACCTATACAGGATGGCAGGGACATCGACACGCAAACTGTAACCATGAATTCAGCCCATGATTCTTCACCCCCTAGCGTAGAAATTTATCATAGGTTATTAAAAAAAAAACTGCTGTTTCATAAAAAAGTGCGATACCCAGGCGATCAAAATGTATGTATTATATGTATAAGCTACGAATAATTTCAATGCAGGTGGGTTCTATATAGTACATACTAATTCCATGGATGCAACATCAAAATGACAGGACACCCTCGCTCTATCTCTGAGCGCTCTTCACCACTCCGGCTTCGTGGCCCCAATATTTTTGTATGACTTTATCAGCGGTACATAGCGTGTAAATTAGACCTATGGTACATTAACCACGCCACGCCTGACCTTAGTAACACGACTGTGGACGATGGCGCGGAAAATATACATTTTTGTTAACTTTTCACGTTTGCGAGCAACGTTTATTGGAGGCTAAATATATCTGTTCTGTAGTCTCTTCTAACACGTCTATGGAATTGGCGTGAATCCACCAGTATGTTTGTAGGTACGATGAATTACCGCTGTGATTAACTGGAAAAGCCTTCACATGTGACGTCATAATTAAGCACACTTTGGGCTGTCATACTCGCGACCAGTTTTGCTGACAGTAATGTTGTTGGCATATCCAACTCGAAAGGAGAGCCATGGTGTTTTATCTCATAGTTTCTCATTCTTAAGGCTGTTAATTTGACATGGAAAATCAATTCATATTGTGGCTTTCTATTTTAAGTTTAGTATATTTTAAAGCACCTAATTACTTTAATTTCGGAAGTCGGTGTCTTTGGTTTTGTATTTTGTTTTTTTTCCACTGACTTACGAAATTAAGTTAGTTTTCACATTTTTGTGCTTTTTTTGAAGTCTGTTTTTTTTTTTTGTAAAATGTTTTTATTTTTAACCGACTTCCAAAAAGGAGGAGTTTATATGTGCGATTGTATGTATTTTTTTTATGTGTGTTCACCGATTTCTCCGTCAATTGTGGACCGATTTTGAAAATTATTTTTTGTTTGAAAGGGTATGCTCTCGAAGTGGTCCCATTGTCACCAAGTCAGAATCTGATGAGGGAATCCCATGGAAATCGAGGGAAATCCTCAAAATTTATAGGCACACGTATAGCGATTTGGGTATTTTTTATAGTAACTCGTGCATTTGCTCTAGGAACGCACCATTTGGTGAAGTGGAACTGATAATGAAGACCAGAGGTGGCTACCGGAACTTCTCAATAATAAATATTTCACTGGTTGCGATTCGATTTTAATATGGTTGCTAAGCAATTTAAGCTCGTCACAATGCATATGGTGAAATGGAGCTGTTGGTGGCTTCACCATCAGCTCCAGTGGTTTTGGTTCTTAACAGGAGAACTCCTCAACAATTAACGTCCCTGCGTCGGGAAAAGGATTTTTTTGTAAATGGGTAAAGGGTGATGAGCAGTTGACATAAGGCTATTGTAACTTAGATATAATAGGTCTTTACCTATGAAATTGCCGTTTTGTATGAAAAAATTTAAACGAATTTTTTTCATGAATTTTTTATTTGTATTAATCGAAGTAATCACCCATGCAATCAATGCATCTTTGCCATCGCAGTGGCAGTTTATTGATGCCCTTCTTAAAGAAATCAGCTGGACGGGAGGCAACAAATTCTTCAAAGGCATTTTGTACTGCCTCTCGGGTATTAAATTTTTTTCTCGCCAAGAAGTTATCCAAATTCTGGAAAAAGTAGTAGTCTGTAGGCGCAAGGTCTGGTGAGTAGGGCGGATGACGGAGAGCTTCCAACCCCAGTTCTTGCAACTTGGAGACCGTCTGCTGTGCAGTATGAGGTCGCGCGTTGTCGTGCAGGAGCAGCGGAGACGAGCGATTGACCAATGCTGGTTGGAGATGCGCCAGCTTCTCCATCATTGTGTTCAGTTCTTCACAGTACACATCTGCAGTAATGCTCACCCCGTTTGGTAAGAAGCTGTGATGAATCACACCGGCGCTAGACCACCAAACAGTGACCATCACTTTTCTAGGGGTAAGTTTTCGTTTAGGGCATTGTTTAGGTGCTGAACCAGGATCCAACCAACTTGCTGAGCGCTTACGGTTATCAAACAGAATCCATTTTTCATCGCAGGTAACAATGCGGTTCAAAATTCCTTCATTTGTGTGTCTGTTGAGCAGTGCAAGGCACGTCTCGACGCGTACTTCGCGCTGGCGATCATTGAGTTCGTGGGGCACCCATTTGTCAAGCTTTTTTACCTTGCCAATTTGACGCAAATGGACCAATATTGTTTTGACGCTAACGTCGAAAGCTGCTGCTAATTCAGCCGTAGATTGTGTATCATCAGCTTCCACAATCGCCTTTAATTCGTCATTGTCGACCAAAGTCTTCGGACGACCGCGAGGTTCATTTTTCAGGTCGAAATTTCCAGAACGGAAGCGAGCAAACCAATAACAGGTGGTGCGTTGGTTTGTAGTGTTAGCTCCGTAAACGTCGTTGATGTTGCGTGCCGCTTGTGCCGCGTTGCTGCCACGACGGTACTCATATTCCATAATTACTCGAATTTTTAACGTATCCATGATGACGAAAAAGATTGAAATGCGATGAAAATGTAACACTAATCAATAAAGAAATGACTACTTTTAGAAAAAAAATTCCATGTTTTTAAAATAAAATTAATTTGAAATTAGAATTCTTAGCCAAACAAAAATTATTTTGATTTGAAATGGCCAGTACTGCAGAACGGCAATTTCATAGGTAAAGACCTAATATTAATAACGGACTCACTAAAAAGTGAAAAATAAAAACTTTTTTACAAAAAAAACAACCGACTTCAAAAAAAACACTACATAGTGAAAAATAACTTTAATTCAAGTCGGTTGATTTTTTTGTAAAAAAGTTTTTTTCACTTTTTATTTGTGGTACCTACCCCACACAAATTCGTATACCACTCACTACTTGATGTAAATAACAGTGACAGGAAGTTATTAAAACATCATCAATAAATACTAAGTGGAAAAAATACGCATTATTAAAGATAACTCAAAAACTGCGGGTCAGATCTTTATCACTTTTATATGGGGCTACATGAGATGCACCAGCTATCAAATAAAAAAGAATCATTCAAATCGATTCACCTAGAAAAAAGTTCTAAGCTAACACTCATAAAAAAATTACGCTCGCACTAATTATAGCAAGAAAAACAATATAGGTTGACGGAGCACGGCTGTTCAATAGTTTACCGGAAGATATAAAAAAATGTGACAATATAAATACATTCAAACGCAGATTAAGGCAACACATCGCAACATTTGATATACAATAACAAAACAGAATAATTATACTAATATAATGTCTCCAACACCCTAGAGGTAACTAATGTAAATTTTACTAGTTTTATTCACATATTATGTATCTCAATATAAGCGAACTGTCATTTTAAGTTCTTATGAGAAATAAAGTTCTTTAAACCTAAAAATACAGTCGAATTGAGAACTTCCTCCTTTTTTTAAGTTGGTTAAAATAGTAAAATATAATAGATTTAAAAAAACGATTTCAAGTTTATAAAACTTTCAGTAGCCTTTGCAGCAGCCTTTAACGGTTACTTCCCATTGTATCATGAAGCCATAAATATCACACTATTTATCACTATCTTGTGTATTGTGCATTACTTTACCGTACGAATTAACTTAAATTTTAATTTTCATTCAATAAAATCCACATAAAAATGTTTCAAGAAAATTCTTTAGTGAAGACCGCTTTAGACTTTTTACCCAGAGCTACATACACCACGTTCATAAACTCATGAATGGTTAATCTCTTTATTAACTAGAACATAGGTCAGCACCCTAATTGAGTTAACACACTATCTATCACAATCTGAATCATTTTGAAGCCTATTGCTAATCCATTGCTTCATATTGCAGCGTAGAGCTTGCTGCTAACACGCCGGGGATCCGAACCCCGGCGTGAGGTAGCTAAAATCAAACTCACGAAGCAAAAATACGTAAAATTTATTAATATATTAAAAACAATCCGAAATATAGAATAAAAGTAATATGCAAAAAAAAAATAAGATCTAGTCGTTGGAATTTAAAAAGTCAAAAATACGAAGAAAAAATAATCACAACTTCAATTAGAGCGAAAAAACTTAAAAGATGTAACCAAATATACCTAACAGTATTTTAAATGTATTCCGACGAATTTAAATTCGATTACAATCGTACGAAATTCGTATCGCTCTATAAAGTGTTTTACACAAATAAGGAGAAGATTAAGGTTTTTCTTAACATAATTCGTTAAGATAACTTTTGAAATAGATTATAAGATCTGATGAAATGAATTTAGGAAAACACCTTAAAAAATAAGATTGGTTGAATTAGATCTAAATACTCGTAATATCCCTCGTCGGTGTAGTACAGACGAGTTCGCCTATAATGATGCTCGGACACTTGGACCTGTGTCGTCGACCTTGCTCAGCAACGGTCCTGCGGTTGCCCGCACGCTCGGACTTCGGCAGCCCGCAGACGACGGAAGAAGACAGGCAAACAACAAATGGCTGGGTAAGCCAAAGGCCAAAAAAGGTGGGCTTTCAAACAATCTAAGGAAAAGGAAATCTTCTTAGATTAAAGAACAAGGCACAAGTTAAAAGAATACCGAAACAATGAAAGGATTACTCACCCAAAGAAAAAGTAACGATAAATTCCAGGGAACGTAGTCGATCGATATATACGCTGAATACTCACTTAACGTGGTTAAACATTTATCATCTTAAATTCACATTCGAAGAATGTTTTAATATTAATAAGCTGAAATTAGATTAATTTTATTGAAATTCCAACGACAGAAAAAAGCATTAATTTTTTTTCTTGACCAGATTGTACAGAACAATATTGTCAAATTTTGAATATTCAAAAAAAAAACACGAAAAAACAAAAATCTGACCGATTAACGCGTAAAAAGAATTTAATCGATTTGTGAACAAAAAGTATGTAATTGCAGGAATTATACTGCAATACTCGTATGTTCGAAAAAATTGTCTGCTCAACAACGCAATGCAAAATAACGCAATGAATGTTTTAGAACTGTCAAAATTACAGCTATTCCTACTGTCAGTGTGTTACGCTAATTACCCCGCAGGTCACAAGCTCACCACCTACCTAGTACCCAGGGTAGGTAGATGGTGAGCTTGTAAGTACTTTGGTACTACTCTGTAACAACGATGTAATCATTTCCATTGGTTGCGTTCGTAGCGCGTCGTTAGCACAATATTACTTGGAATATGTCAGTCGTTTGTCTAGCGAGAGATACTCGTAAACCTCCTCGCTAGTGCTGACCTCGCTTGATGGAGTTTAGTGTCACCCCGGCAATTAACCACCTCAATTCCTCAATGATGACCGTACCAAATTAGGTAATATTTTCTCCGTAAAAGGCACCGTCTCCCTACCAGCAATCAACGAGAAGCTAGGAGAGCTAGTGTGCGACGGCGACGAGCGATTACTCGCTGGTATGGGGATGCACCAAGCGAGAGTATCTTAGCGAGTATTCTGTCCGCTAAGCGAGCGTCGCTGAGCGAGTACTCGCTCTGATAGCACTTGTCGCTACCACAAACGAGTTCTCGCAGGCGATGTGAACAGTCAGCGATCGACTATTAATATATATGTATCTCTTTTACTCACACGGGACCTTCAATCTTTTAAACGTCACATGAGCGAGAAAATCGTTTGATATCTAGTCGCTTCCTCGTCGGCGCACGGTGGATCGAAAATCGGCTGTAGAAGACATAGGATCTCGATTTCTTAAATGTTATTTTTTTTGCTGGAAATGACTTCTGCTGATCATTACTATGTACAAAAATGACACCCGAGTTAATTCTGCCCAAAAACGAAGGAAATATATTTTTTTTACGAAAAATTTGTATGAAGCTAGTATGAAAAATCGAATTATCTCCTAAACGGCATGTTTAACCGTAATATCCTTGGAGGTGGTCATAGTGCTAATTATTTATGATTTTTTGGTTGCCAATTTGACGAAAAATTTAATGCCGTTTTTTTAAAAAAAATCGTCAAAATATTTTTATTTATTTTTACATGTAAAACGATCCCTTTTAGTGTCCAAGTTAAAAAGTTCGATATGTTATTAACCCAAATATTAAGAACAAACAAAACAAGAAAAATTTAATAAAAAAATTGCTGTTTTTTGACACATTTTTACTAATTTAAATAAAAAAAGATTATCAAACTCTTATTTAAGTAACATATAAAGTTATATTATATACAAAATAATTTAATTTAAGGAATTAATACTAAGCATTTGTAAAATAAAGTAAAATAAATAAAAAAAAAGACAAAATATCATTAAATTACAAAAAAAAACCCAAACAGACTCAAATACAAATTTACAAATAAGTACATATATAATTTTTTTACAAATTAGACTCATTAGAAGACCTAATCAGTGTAGTTACTTAATCACTTCTTTTCGGACTCATTAGAAGAGTAAACAATTGGTAATTTGGTTGTATGAAAAGTTTTAAAACTCATGATGTGTTGATAAATATCTAGCTCAAACATAGTTGTCTACGTGTGGGTGTACTATAAACCTCTGCCAACTCCTTCGAAAATATAGGAGTGATGCTATTTTATGTTACGTGTAGCTAAAAGTCCGTGTTCTTCAACATAAACACTAAAAGGAATCGTTTCATATGAAAAAACAAATGAAAATATTTTGACGATTTTTTTAAAAAAACGGCATGAAATTTTTCGTCAAATCCGCAACCAAAAAATTATAAATAATTAGCACTATGACCACCTCCAAGGATATTACGGTTAAACATGCCGGAGATTAAGATTAATTAGGAGATAATTCGATTTTTCATAGTAGCTCCATACATTTTTTTCTTATAAAAATTATAACTCTTCCATTTGTGCACACATTTACTTCATATGACATTTTATAGAACAGTAATGATCAGCAGAAGTCATTTCCAGCAAAAAAAATAACATTTAAGAAATCGAGATCCTATGTCTTCTACAGCCGATTTTCGATCCACCGTGCGGCGGTACACTCCAAATTAAATGTAATTTAATACTAGAGAGATTTCAAAGACATGATGAACACAAAAATTATAAAGCTTCCTTCAATGTCTGTCAAGAGGTAGGTAAGTAATCTGATCCAGAATCGCTTTGATCATTTAATATCTATTCCTGGATTATAATTTCTAATAGGTTTCTCTTTTTGTGTGAAGCGGTTTTGGGCAAATATCTAAATGGCCGTCAAAGTCAATTAAGATGAAATGATATCTCCATTTCTGTACCGGTAAGTAATGCCCGGGTTACACGAGGCAATTTTTTGAAGCTAGGATAGCAAGAAGGTGCTAGTTAGAAAGCAAGCTAGTCACTCTGGCCTCCTGTGTACAGAAAACTATACTCATTTTGTGGGCTACTAAGCTAGTGAGGATGATAGTAAGCTAGTGTGATAGTTTAATAGGACGGGGTTCTATTTTTGAGCTAGTAGCGCCCCCCACTACTGGTTATATTATCTTGGCTTGTGTAATGTACTAGCCTCGTGTGTCCAGCGCAGCTAGTACCCAATCGGATCATTTTATTCCACGGGTTAAGTCTCTGCAGTGCTTAAGATTTCCTAGCATCGCGTAAACAGCTCTAGCTTTTGCCACGCCAGGATAGTAAGCCAGGATGTAACTTGCTTGCTATCCTAGCTTAAAAAAAATGCCTTGCGTATCCCAGGCATTATAAAGGATACAATTGTTCAAGAAAACGGATTTCCACTTAGTATAAACTAGCAAAAGTGAACGTATTCTGAGAAGTATCATATTTTATTGTATTTCAAGTCAAGGATAAGCAACGGGGCGATATTTACGCCTCTCAAAGTGAATCGCGGAAATTTCGAAGTATTTTTGTAATGGACTATAATATATTGCAAGTCGAGCTACAGTCGATATAATAATAATAAAACGTTTATTTCGGAAACTTGCTCCATAGATCTTTGTTAGTGATACAACTTACGTAACTATGTTAGTACTTACATTAAATTAAAAACAGAAACCAAATCAAAATAAAACCTACAATTACATTAATTCATGTATGATACTCGTATGCTAAATGACACGAATTAAATTCAAAAAAACAGTCGAGAGGTGTCGTGGAACGCCCGGTTGGAACGAAGTTTCTTTCGGTTTTGCACACTTGTTCGCAGTTCCTTATCGCACGTTATACTCTGCACACATAGAGATATATAGAAATATAAAAAAAAACTATATCTATGGTCACGACACTTTTGTTAAAAACCAAATCAAAATATTTTAATTCACATAAACCAACATGGGCTCTTATGAAACGTCAGAAGCTAGGTGCACGGTTCCAATTGGCTGTTTCCTATGGAGAAGAGCCAGCAAAGAAACTCCACGGTTACTCTTTTAAAAATAAGGGGCTATTACAATGTTTCCAATTACAGTGTTGATAGATATGGGAGGACAGTATAGGCCTGTCAACAAGCAAGTTACGTAAGTGTTGTGACGATCATAATGTTACACTTTTTTCGGTGTAGCTCGCATTCGCCAAGTGTGCAGACTATAAGGCTACGGACACGACGTCAGCGGGCGCGGGGCGGCGGCGGCGGCAGCGCGGTGAGCGGCGCATTTCAATGTATAGATTTCTATGGAACTGGCCTCGAAGGCAGCGGCGCGGGGAGCGGCGTTTTTGCGTACGTGGGTCTGAATTACCGCGCCGCTCGCCGCGCCGCAATCGCTGACTTCGAGACCGAGGCCTTACGTACGATAAGGAACTTCAATCCAAAAAAATATCTAACATCATTTTTAGTGATGAAAATTACAGAATGCTGCTCGCTCACTCCACGTTAAAATTAAATTACTGAAC
The DNA here is from genome assembly GCA_916610205.1 of Griposia aprilina. Taxonomy (NCBI): domain Eukaryota; kingdom Metazoa; phylum Arthropoda; class Insecta; order Lepidoptera; family Noctuidae; genus Griposia; species Griposia aprilina. The sequence goes on along the minus strand of OU744304.1, from coordinate 12,280,528 downwards.
ACTACGAGCGAGATTCCAACACGAATAAAGAATGAAATAAAGAACCACAGAAACGGCTTCACTTCATGCATTAATTAAAAAAAAAACGTCGCATCTACAACTGTATCGGTTTTCGATACCATAGGTGTGTGTGGGAATTGAATTTTATTTGTAACTTTGATGTCGAATTATCGACTGATAAAGCTTTAGTCAATAAGGATAACAGAAAATTATCGATGTTGATTAAATTATAGGTACCTACTTACTTCTGCCCACGATTTCGTCCGCGTGAACTTTCTTGTTTTAACATAAAATATAGCATCGCATTGCCCGCCCGTGCTTACTTTTCGCTTAGCGTTCTTTCTGACTTTTTTCATTTTGCTCAGCTTCTAAGCGTCGCAGCGTGATGTTAAAGCACGTATAACCTTCCTCAAGAAATGGGCTATCAAATGCAAATACAATTTCTCAAATCTTACTGGTAGTTCCAGAGATATGCGCGTTCAAACAAACACACTCTTCAGCTATATTATATTAATTATACACTCGAGAGCAATGAATCCGGGTCACTTAAAGAATCCTAAAAATCTCGGAAACTAAAAATGCTAGGTTAATGCAATAAATTGTATTTAATAGACAATGTAATACTCCTTAAATGAAGGTATTAAAACTTCTTAGTTATTGTAAAGTTATATCATAAAAAAATCAAATTTGAAAAAGGGCCACTTTCGAAGATGGAACTACGAAATTACAGCATTTGGTTTTGCTTTTGTTTGTAATCTGTCATTTATGTGGGTACATAAACCATGTTGATAGTGCTCTATATTCATTATTCAAGCTGAAATTATGTCGCTTACGCCTGAAGAATGCACCAGAATACTTACAATGCTGGAAACCGGCCGGAGTCAGCGCGATACAGCCAGGACTGTCGGTGTGTCGCTGTCAACAGTACAAAGAGTTCTCCGACGTTACGAAGAAACTGGTTCTAACCTACGCAGACCAGGAACGGGCAGAACCAGGTGTACCACAGCACGAGAAGACCGATACTTGGTGAACACCATGCTTCGAAATCGCTTTCTCACAGGAACTGAACTCACAAATCAGTTTCGACGCCTCGGAGGAAGTAACCCAAGTGCATGGACAGTAAGACGTCGGCTTGCTGAATCTAACTTAAAACCCCTTAGACCTGCAAACGGCCCTAAACTGGAGCGTGGGCATCGTATTTCAAGACTAAGATATGCCCAGAGCCACGTAAATTGGAGTATTGAAGATTGGTCAAAAGTTATGTTCTCCGACGAATCAAAATTTATGCTCTACAAGCACGATGGAAGACACAGAGTGTATCGAAGACCAGGGGAAAGATTCAAGCAAGCATGCATCGAAGAAAAAGTAGCCTACGGTGGTGGGTCTGTACTTGTGTGGGCCGGAATTTCTTCTGAAAGTCGCACAGAGCTGGTGATCATAGAAAACGGCTCTTTAACTAGCGTAAGATATGTGGAAGAAATCCTCAATGATCACGTTGGTCCATTTATGGTCAATTTAGGTGAGGATGCTATATTTATGCATGACAATGCCCGACCTCATACAGGTAGGATTGTGAATGACTACCTTCAAGAGATGAACATTACTCGTATGGAGTGGCCAGCGCCCAGCCCGGATATCAACCCGATCGAGCATGCTTGGGACGAGCTAGGCAGATGCGTAAAACAACGAAACCCTCCCCCAATCACGCTTCGTGAGCTCAAAATTGCTCTCACAGAGGAATGGGAGAATATTCCCCAAAATCGTATAAGGAACTTGGTGTACAGCATGCCAAACCGCGTAAACGCAGTAATGGAAGCACGAGGAGGCAATACGAAGTATTAAAATTCAAGAAAATCGTAATAAAGTTCAAAAATTTCATGTTTCCTATTTTTGTTTTAAGGAGAGATCAGCAGTTTTTTTCTTTATGTAATTTTGTGTTAATAAAATGTATGGTGACTCATATTTTTTTTACTTTCATTTAAGGAGTATTACATTGTCTATTAAATACAATTTATTGCATTAACCTATCATTTTTAGTTTCCGAGATTTTTAACATTCTTTAAGTGACCCGGATTCATTGCTCTCGAGTGTAGTTTAAACTTAGGCAGAAATGTCGTGATGAGAGGGTTAGGTACGACCTAATGTAATTGGGTACAGACTAAATGTGGTACAAAGTAATTAGTATCATCGTACCTTTGCTATACTGCTTCTTGGATTTAAGGTTTCTGCCTATTACATATATCACAAAATCAATTTCCCCAGAACAGCAACAAAAATCAAAACATGACAAAAAATTTGCTCGAGCACCAGCGAACCTTTAAATTGAATCGCTCGCCAATTGGACAAGGGAGCTAAGTCAGCTCTGTTTTACGTTACGAGCACAAAAATGGCAGTTTTGTGAAGGGACCACTAAATATGAGCAGCTCATTAAACGAGGGCCTTTGACTGCTTACTCACAATCTGCTTATAATATTGTGTGTTGGGAAAGCTATCCAGTAAAAGATGTGGTGTAGCGTGACGCTTATATAACACCAAAGTGATCTTTATTTTCGTTGGATATAAAGTTTTATTTGTTGATCATGATCATTAAAACTACTGCGTTTTTGCATAATAAGCCTATAATGTTCCCACTGCTGGGACACATACCACCTCTCTGTGAGATTAAGTGGGCCCTAACCACGCGTCCACCACGCGGGCCCAATGCCGGTTGGTGGATGTTACCAGCCACATGTCTTCGAATTTTTGGTTCTAGGAAATGCCGGTTTCCTCACGATCTTTTCGTTCACCGTTTTGAGAGCAGTGGCGATGAAATAATTTACACAAAGAAAAGTGCCTGCTTGGGATCGAATCCACGACCTACAACTCGTAAGTCGCGGCCGTTACCACTGGGCCACCACTGCTCTCGCTCTGCGTTTTCACTTGCTAATAAAGTTGAAAATACTTGTATTATTAAGTATTCTAAGGCTAGGGAAACCTTGGTGTTATTCAAGATGCTCAAGGAATTTACTAGGTCTGCGAGGTAATTTCGTAACACACTAACAGTAGCAATGGCTTTTGTTTTGACAGGTCAACAACATTCATTGCTTTATTTACATAGTTGAGCAGACAAATATTTCGAACAAAAGAAGCAATGGATTAGCAATATCCTTCAAAATGATTCAGCTTGTGATTGAATGTTAATCCAGGCAAATTTTAAGACATTATCTAATATTATCAATGGTTGACAGTTTTGAATATTGTTGATAGCGATAAGAATAGATCCTGCAGCCTAACTGTGTCACACACTAACGATGATAATCCCTTACATTATTGAAAATTCAACAAAATCCACTGCGTTATTTACGATGTTGACGAATTTTTCAAACATTTGGATGGATTGATTGTGAATTATGATTGTAAGTGTGTTACGTAATTGGGGTGCTAGATTCAGCAAATGCTTTTATGACAGAGAGTCGAAGCTATTTATATTCGCAGCTTCGTCTCCCAGTGTGTCGGCATACTAAGTTCAAGTAACCTCACCTCGACTAAGTTGTTGCAACTTGTCGTAGCTCTGCGAACTATTTAACAAACGAACTTAACTCATGCTTATTGCAAACTCGAGGTTAACGATTTCAACTGACATTGGTACCGATTCTCTTGTACACCGAACTAAACTAACTAAACTATCACTAAAATTCCTTACTTTTGGCTATAAGAATCTTAAAGCTACTCGTATTCTGCAATAAAATATCTCTAAAATTAAAAATCATTTTGATGCAACTAATTTGACAATCGCGACTCCACATGGTACTTGTTTACCCTACCCCGAGATTTTTTTTTTATAGCCGGAGGCGCGCATGGGTGGCAGCCTCGGCGTGTTTTATAAGGAATTTTTCACTTTTCGTATGGAAAATATAAAAAAAAATACATACATGTAGAGTTATATGGGTTTAAGGCTTTCATAAAGGGGGTCGAAATTTTCATTATTTTTGCGACAGGACACACCATTTTCGAGATAAAAGCAAAAAAAACAGTACTGTTTTTGCCTCTGAAGTCGAGGTGTTGTGGTGAATCTTAGTTCATGACAACTAATTTTATTCCACACCTTTTTAATCGCGATTAAAAATAGCCAGATTTAGTTATGACAACCAAAATTTTAAGTGAAAAACGTCAAATTCAGAATAGCAAAATTGCGATTTTCACTAAACTAATAAATCAGTACCATCTTATTGCTGTCAAACTAAAATATAGTTAATTTGTGTCACTTTAGTCTATTTCAGAATGAGAAATCGTCTTTTGACAGGAATAAACTAAATTATAGTGATTTTTAGTCTAGTTTAGAGAATTTTGTGACAAGAGAATCGGCACCATTTTGTGCATCTTTGTGCAATTTTCATTGAAAATTTTGCTAATACACTTGATTTATATGAAGTAAACAATACGTTGCGAACTTTGCAGATCAGATGTGATCAGCGAAATTAAGTTATGGCGGTCGTATTTAAACATCTACGAAGCAATTTAGTTGATTTCCTTACGTGCTTTAAGAGCAAGATAACACTACCGTTGCCAAAGTAAAATCGGGTACTACGAAACGTAAATCAGCCACGTACTGAAGTCTTTAAGATTCAGGCAATCGAGTAGAAACGATTAAAATCTTCTGTGAACGGTAGTTTACTAATCGGTAAGTGAAACAGGTTACTAAACGTCCACGTGACCGGAGTAGCGGGAATGACTTGTGTGTTGGTAACAATAGCATTACACTGTCTTGCATGAGTCTGTGAGTGACAAAACATTCAGTTTGATATGAAATGGCACTTTAATGGCCATTTGTACAAATGTCTGGAGTAAAACTAAATGGAATACAATTTTAAACCTATTTGGCATTTATACCTTTTTTGCTTAAATAGTAATGTGATAAGACGTACCACTGACAATCTTTGAAAAGAATCGTATCGTTTTCTCGGTTTTGATCGAAGACTTATTGAACCTTTAGGTACAACAACCTTCATTGACATTGGATTCTTCATATGTTTTCAACATACTTACTTGAGAGAGATGAGAAAAAAAATGCCCCGCGCTGGGCGCCAAAACAAATGATAAGATTAATATAAGGTTCTATTACACTTTCTGTACCTCTGAGACTGGTGAGATAAACGCTATAATAACATACACTGAGAAACATGATCGAAAGTAAATGGAATAATGGTAATTGTCAGTAAAATTGTGCCCCACGTTGGGTGCCATAGCACGTTGGCGCAGGTGATAAGATTAAGTAAGGCACTAATATAATTTTTGTTCTTTTTGAGAGTGGTAAAAATAAGGTTGTATAAAATATACATACACAAACAAGATCGAAAATAACAGAAATACTTTTTACCGACATTTAAATTGTACCACGTGTTGGGCGCCAAATCTTTTAAGTAGTGTATTTACAAGAACTTAAACTTCATGTACTTTTATCTAATTAATCTTTATCTCCGCAATATATTGAAATAACACAACTGTCCAAATCCTCGTTAGTACTATACAAACAAATCAATTACAAACAAACAGACAGACATATATATTAATGCAGACACTGCAATGAGCGTGTGTCAAGGACAGAGCACACACAATTAGTGCGTCTCCCATGCAGTCATGGTTGCGAGTGGCGGACTGACAGCTCTACTGTAAACATATCTCCAACTACCCACATCTAGCGAGCTTTATTGAGAGGGTCAATTGAAACACGGTACCTAATGTTAGAATGTATTTCCCGCAGACCGCTGTAGACGGTCATTAGCTATTACTATTATACGTTATTTGTATTATTAAACCTAATGTTTCAAAACATAAGATTAAATCTCTGTAACTACCAGTTTTATTTTTAGTGTTGAAAACAGAATGCATTAAACCCTCAACGAGCCATGAATCGCTTAAATTAAATGTGAATGCGATGCACAAAAGGTCTAGGCCAATGATAAAAATTGTAGTACGAAAGGTAGAGCAGCGAGATAATTGCATAACATACTTTACAATGGAAATGCCTTTTATTTTGACATTTCTTTCCCCCCTCCCTTTTTACATACTTGTACTTATTATTATTTTAAGACGGTTAGCTTTTAAATTGTGTAAATATTATCTCCATGTCAGTTATTATTTTATACTTATAAACCTTTTGACAGATCACTCATTCAGTTTGCATTCGCTTTTAGCGATAAGGCCGCCCATTATGTCACCCTATGTTAAGTTTTTACATTTATATCTGTAATTTTTATTGTGTACATAATAATGAGAATTCTATTCTATTCTATTTATTGCCTCATACGTTGTTTAACAACCGAATAATGGATATTTGCCTCAAAAACTTTCAGATTGTGCTGGAACTTGAAAAATGTTACCTACGTGATTGAGAACCGATATCAAATTGATCTTTTATACACAATCAGTCTCTGGAACTAGAACATTTTAAAGTACCAAAAACTCCACAACAAACATCCAGACATTTTCCTACAGGACCAAAAAATATAAGCAAGTATTAAACTCAGTGCAAAAGAAGACCGCAGTACGGTTTTGGATGGGCGACTCGACGTATTTGCCTCCACACGCAGCGACAAGGCTCCTTACAGACTCGACAAGTGTCACTTAAGAGTGATACGTGACAAAAACCACTGCTCTGGGGAGCGGAGTACAGTATGTGTAATCCTTCCGGCCTAATCTGAAGGTAAATAAAATTTACGATAATAAGTGGTTAGTTACGGGCCGTCAGAATACCGAAAGTCTGGCAATCAGTCTTGCTAGGTCGTAGAGGTCAGTTAACGGTTTCCTAGAAGAACGGTGGCCGCAACATAGCATCTGCAATTTACCGGCGAATGACGTCACTAAACTCAAACTCAAAGCATTTATTTCAAATAAACTAATTACAGGCACTTTTGAGTTGTCAAGGGGTCGATCGGTCAGAAAGATGAAGCTAGTTGCCCATTCCAAAGCGTAGTAGGTACCTATGGAAAAGAACGGGCAAGAAACTCCATGGACACTCTTTTAAATCAAAATATGGTTACAAAATATTGGTTACATCATTCATGTTGAAATTATGCATGTGAGAACGAAGCACAACGTTAAAAGCGTCCTTAATGAAAAGACAAAAACAATTCAAATATTAAATTAAATAAATTAAAATAAGCCATGGCAGATGACCAGGCCCTAATGACGGCGCGTTCACGAACTTGACGAAAGGTTACAACGTTACGGCACTGAAACGTTATAAAATGTATCACAGTATGTTGGTGAGTTTTGCTAGAAAGCTTTTTTTAACACCGTAAAGTAACCCTCTGCAATCATTTTCTTGACTGAACGTAACTGCGGACATTATGTGGTGGTCGTTATGTGGTGGCTGTAATGTGGAGGTCGTCTAGTGGCGGCCGTTATGTGGAGGTCGATATGTGGCGGCCAACTCTTTTCTAGAAAACGTAAAAAATAGTTATTTATGATATTAGTGCGGTAAGTTGGTTTTTACAAACGAGTAGACGAATGTAAGCCCGAGATGAAGTCGAGGGCTTACCATAGTCACGAGTTTGTAAATATCAATTTCCGCACGTGTGTCATACAATGTTTTTCAACACGTTTGCGAGAAAACAGTACAATATTAATATCGGATTCCTTGCTTGAACTCATTTATTATTACTTTGTTTATAAATATCAGTCGGCTCGGAAAGTCGCAACAATCTTTGACGTTTCTAATATGAAAATGGCGCGAATTGCAAATGGCGCCACGTGCGCCTGGTAAAAATTAGAACTACATATTTCGTCTCATTTTCTCTTTAGTATTAAAGTGAGAAAAACGTATTGAGCAAAAGCGCTTCCAAGGAGGTTCGATTATTCAGCTTATTTATTCTCGTAATGTGAAACTCCTTGGTGTAGTTCTTATATATTGTTTATGGAAATTAAAAATAAACCGTAAAGGATACGCACGGAGCTATACAACGGAGTATGCGGTAAAACAGTTACTTATGTGTGAGTACCTATTTTACCGCACGCTCCGTTGTATGGTGCGTAATTTTTAACTTTCGAACCATGTACACAGGCATCGTAAATGCACTTTTTGAGCAAATGTGTTGAAAAAAATCTTTACTTGCTTTAGGCAGTTCACTCTATACAAAGTTCAGCTCAACTGCATGGTTAGACAGATCATGACGATTTAGAGTCTGACCTTCAATAATGAATGCGTTGTCAAATATACAAATACGACAAATATTAACGTCACAAATAGTCACATAATAAAAATAACTTATTTATAAGGGTAAGCTCCTTTTACATAAGTTATTTAGCTTTGATATAAAAATGTAAACAAGAAAATAAATGAATCATTAATATGTAAACTCAATGCTCAATTATTTATTGCATTCCATACGTATTTAATTATATAGATGGTATATCAAAGTAAAAATCAATTTGGACTGTCTGGCACAGCAAAATTAGGAACAGGAAATAAGAAATTTAAAAAAGGAAATAGGTACGTAACAGGTAAAATCAATCTCTGATTCTTGCCTACCCTCATAAACCTCGTATTTCCTGTAAAAAAAACAGGGTTAATAAAAAAAAACATATTCCATTCACTGCATTAAGGTTCCTTCAAAAAGCACGCGGCACAGTTTCACATAAACAGTCTATAGTTTCCCTAAGAGACGCTCTTTGAGTTAGTAAAGCAACACATCGCTGAATGACGATAGTTATAATACATACTTGAGTACTGTCAACAAAACAGATACGTATGCAGGCTGTGAGACTGCTAAATACAACTACTTTACATTAAAGTTGTTTATGAGATCTTTCGAGTCTTTTTAATCGCGTGTCCGTTGTAGAATAAATCGAAATACAGCTCCTTTTTACAAAACTAACAACTTAAGGCCCACTTGCACCGCCAATCACTAGACACGTTTAGCGGTAAACGAGTTTAAAACATAATTCTGTTTCTGTTAAATGTTTGAAGATGATAGAGACAGAATGAGGTTTAAAAGTCGTTTAGCGCTAAATGTGTTTAGTAATTGGCGTTGCAAGTGGGTCTTACTACGGTATTAGGTTGTCAATTTTGTATTAAGAACTTAACTAAAGTCGGACTAACGTTCGAAATACAAAAACTGGCTCGAAGGTTTAGGCTCAGGCTAAAGAGATCGTGTTTTGTATTAAGACGGATCATGTTTAGAAAACTAATAAATCCATACTAATTAATACAGTAACAAAAGTAAGCCTGTCTGTCTGTCACCTTCTCTCGTCTTAACGACTGAACAGATTTTAATGAAATTTGACACACGGATATGCCATAACCTGGGGTAGAAGTAGTTCCAACATCCATGCATGCGAAGCTGCGGACAAAAGCTAGTTATAACAAAACATCACGCATGTATTCCGGATGGATAGTCAGAGCTATACACACATATAGTATACTCATATTTCACCAGTTTACTTTCTATCCAGGATAATATTATTTGATTGGCCAACCAACTTAAATTTTAGGTCATATTAGGAATTATGAGACATTGAACAAGCATTTTATTATTATTATTATCGAAGAGCAAAGTGTATTTCATGCCTGCACAGTTTACTGTTTCGTCGACTGTACATACTTTTATACATCTATACTACATGTGAGTATTCCCTTTGTGCAATTACAGAGATAATGTTAAAGTTGAACAAATAAGGGATGTCTCACATGCAAGTGGAAGATACAGTGTTGGGTTTTCATTCGGTTCATCTAAGTGACTCAGGGGTGAACAGTCCGTTTGGGTGAATCAGGTTTTCATTCGGTTCATCTGAGTGACTCAGGGGTGAACAGTCCGTTTGGGTGAATCAGGTTTTCATTCGGTTCATCTGAGTGACTCAGGGGTGAACAGTCCGTTTGGGTGAATCAGGTTTTCATTCGGTTCATCTGAGTGACTCAGGGGTAAACAGTCCGTTTGGGTGAATCAGATTATGGTGTCAACTCTATTTTCTTGTGACTAAGGTGTGTAGGTATCAATAATAATATTATTAGTAGGTACCTAGTTATACACCCTATTCCCGCTGTTCGCCCACGCGATGTTGTCTCCGTGCGTCTCTAGACGCTGACACAGCAAAGGGATGTTATGACTTGTCTCTATGATAAGACGGCGCCTGCGAGTGTCCGTCTTAAAATATGAATTAATTATAACCAGTCGATTCTAAGATTCAATTGTAAACGGTACAATAAATGTATTAATTTTATTGTATTTTTTTAATCCTCGCGTGCCACCAAAATCTTACTGGCGCAGCCGGTAGGATACTCGTACAGATCCTATTCGCAGGCTGTTGCTTTCGGCACGAAATCGGTCGTGGTGCGGTTTCGGATTCAGGACACGGGTATCCTCGGACCAAATAAATAAGTGAGTGGACACGGCGGCTCGTCGAGGATCTTCATAACAGCTAACCGTGGAGGATATGGAGCAGAGCGGCGTGTGAGTAAACTTTTTCACTTTCCGTCTCTTCCCAATCTATTCCTTTGGGCTGTATTAAGTATATAACGTTATTTTGGACCAAATCGCTAGAATAGCAGTAGTGTTAACTGATTTTCGTTTATTAATAATTTTATTGCTCTAATTTTGTGAAAACAATATGGCGGAAATCCAAATCATTCCAAGAGATATTTTGTGTATCATCCCCAAGTTTGAAGGGGAGGAAAAATTGCTTAACCTATTTATAAGTAAGTGTGAATATGTCATTGCGCGTTTTAGAGGCCAGGAAAACCCGGCCCAAGATTTATATGTGTTTCATGCGATTACGAGTAGGATCGCTGGGAGAGCTGCGGCTCTACTCAGTGAAAGAGAAGACGTAGATACCTGGCTAAGTGTAAAAGAGTTGTTCATCCAACATTTCGGTGACCCGCGCTCGGAAGAGTGCGTTGCGATTGAGTTAGACACTTTAAAAATTAAACAAGGAGAATCATACTCAGATTTTTGTAACAGGATGCAACAAGTTCGAAGCACCCTTATGTCAAAGGTTAATAGACTTGCCGATGTTAACTTAAAACGAGCCAAGATGATTATCTATGATGAAGCGTCTCTTAATGTTTTCTTGTATAACCTACCTGAGGACATGATACGTATTGCACGTCTCAAAGGCTGCACAAACTTGGAGCAGGCTCTGACTATTGTAACAGAAGAAGTGAATTTCTTATTTCAATATAATGCCAAAAATAAGAAATCAAACCCACCACAGCAGCAACAAAATATTAAACAGCTGTCACCCTTTCAAGGGCCTCATGGTTTTAAGCCTGTTTTTGTCCAGAACACGAACCCTGCACAAAATTTTAAATTTGGGGTTCCACAGAATGTAGGGTTCAAACCTAATTTTTATCCTCAAAATAAATTCACTCAGCCATACCCTGTCTCTGGCTTTAGGTTTGGTAACCAGAACCAAACGCCACAGCAAGGCCTTAAATTTGGGGTACCACAAAATCCACAAGGAGAGTTCAGGTTAGGTAACCCTTATCAACAAGGTTTCAGATTCGGTGGTAACCCTTACCAGCAGCAAGGATTTCGGCCCCCTCAAAACTTTAATAGACCATCACCTGGGTTCACAATGAACCAACCAAATCAGTTCCGGTTTGGCATTCCGCCACAACCACAAGTCCAGAAACCACAAAATAATACTGATGTATCTATGCGTACAGCAGCCCCCGTGAGACAAAACATGTTATCTAATCCACGGGATATGGATAACGTGTTCTATAGTAATGAGTTAGATGCTTTCGACGGCTATAACGACCAAGCCTGTTACGATGAAAATTACCCATACATTGAATATGTAGAGAATACTGAGAACGTTGATAATTATTTCGTAAAGTCACCTGAATTAGCTATCGCTTACCCGGAAAATTTGGAAAATAAAAAAATTCCCGAACCAGCCTCGAAGACAGACCACCCGAAGTAGTTCAATTAAATTGTGATGGTATATTGAAGCTACCACACATAGAAATCCCAGAAATAGGATCACGTTTTATGATTGATACTGGCAGTACTAGGTCTTTTATAAGTCCAGCAAAGGCTTCTCAATTTTTTTCTGATTATAAATACTATGAACCATTTGAGGTCATAAGCACTCACGCGCGGAGTAGACATGACGAAGTCATACACATTCCCCTTTTGAAAACATTCAAAAGTACATCCAAACATAAGTTCTACGTCTATAATGTAGATAGCCGATACGACGGCCTAATAGGATCAGATCTATTAAAACAACTTGATGCGACAATAGATATGAAAAATCAAGTGTTGCGAACGTGTGACACAGATATACCCATAATCTACAATCCCCCATATGAAATAAGTCTAGAACCCCGATCCGAAACTCGTGTGAAAGTACCGACAGATTTGCAAAATGGTGACGGAATAATAGATTTTATCGAGTTTGGAAAGGACGTGCGAATGCCTACAGCAATAGTTAGGTGCGCCAATTCATTTGCGCATACAATCATACAAAATGCTTCTCAAGAAAAGGTAACTTTGACTTTTTCAAAACCATTACAAGTTCAGGAATACAATTGCGATGAATGTGAGGTTAACAACACCTCTGACAATTTTGACATAGATAATTTACTTAAACAAAATTTATCGAAATTACGTCTAGACCACACGAATCGGGAGGAACGAGAATGTATAGAACAACTTTGTTACGAGTACAGGGATATATTTTACTGCGAAGATATACCGCTCTCCTTTACAAACTATGTAAAACACAGCATCAGAACGAAACACGAAGACCCGATCTATGTTAGGCCTTACCGACACCCTCCTACTCAAAACGAAAAAATACAGCGACAAGTAGATAAACTTCTCAAAGACAACGTCATCCAAGAATCACACTCCCCATGGAGTGCCCCAGTACATTTAGTGCCCAAAAAGGCAGATGCCTCTGGCGAAATGAAGTTTAGGATGGTGATTGATTATCGACGGCTCAACGAAATAACAATAGATGACAAATACCCTTTGCCCAACATAACGGATCTGTTTGATAAGCTAGGAAAGTCAGTCTACTTCACTACGCTTGATTTGGCAAGCGGATATCACCAGGTAGAGGTAAATAAAGCTGACCAACACAAAACCGCTTTTACCACCCAGTCAGGGCATTATGAATTCACTAGGATGCCATTTGGCCTTAAGACAGCCCCGGCTACCTTTCAGAGGGCTATGGACAATGTGCTCAGAGGTCTTCAAGGTATACATTGCTTAGTATATCTTGATGATATCATCGTGTACTCTTCTAGCCTTCAAGAACACGTGGAGAAATTACGAAAAATATTCGATCGACTAAGGGAAACCAATTTTAAGGTCACCTTAGACAAATGCGAATTTTTTAGACGAGAAGTTCTTTACTTAGGACACGGAATAACAAAAAATGGCCTTAAGCCAAACAACGACAAAATTCGAGCGGTACTAGAGTTCCCTCTACCGAAAACACCAACTGAAATTAAGAGCTTTCTTGGTTTGATAGGGTATTATAGGAAGTTTATACGGGATTTTTCTAAGATTACGCAGCCCTTGACATTTTGTTTAAAGAAACGAAATAAAGTGGAAATAACAGACCAATATGTAGCGGCCTTTCAAAAATGTAAAGAACTATTAGTCAACGCCCCCCTATTACAGTTCCCTGATTTCACAAAGCCTTTCGTGCTAACTACAGATGCGTCAAACTACGCATTAGGCGCTGTCCTTTCCCAGGGACCCATTGGTAGTGACAAGCCGATTGCATATGCTAGCAGGACTTTAAACGATCCTGAAACTCGGTACAGTACTATCGAAAAAGAGTTATTGGCAATCGTATGGGCAACCAAACACTTCCGCCCATACCTGTATGGTAGGAAGTTTACCATTTACACCGACCATCGACCACTGGCCTGGCTCAATTCTATCAAGGAGCCAAATAGTAAACTCACCAGGTGGAAACTACGTTTGGGAGAGTTTGACTATGATATATTGTATCGAAAGGGGTCGCAAAATAGCAACGCCGATGCGCTGTCGCGTATAAAACTTAACGCCCTCGATAACGATGGGAACGAATCCATGAAAGCTAATGTAGATAACAATGAGCGGTTACAAGACTATATTCAAGAGTTAACCGGTGACATTGAAAGATTAGGTAGGCAACATAACAGGGAAGCCTCACGGGGACGTAGCGCTAGTCCGATCCTGATTTCTTCGGATTCAGAAGCAACCTTGAGCATCCCCTCAATAGGCAAAAATAGACCTCGATCCCCATTTTCAGTACAAAGCCCAACTAGCAGTACCACCACAGCTTCGGAAAGACCAACGAGCAGTAGTACTGAAACTGCTCACTCAGCGCTAGACACGGAAACAGACGGCATTCCCATTCTGAGCGAGGCAATAGATACTAAGCCTAACCAAATTCTTATCCACACATGGAACCGAAACGAAACAGCTGTTAAGGACCTTTCGAGGCACAAACAGAAAGTTTTGGAAGTCCACTTACCTGTTGGGAGACCGGACCTAATAAAACAATTTTTAATAGAATATACCAGACCAAAAGTAAAACATTTCATTTATTTTGAGGACCAAATCCATCGTAAAGATTTTACGGAAGCTATTATAACGCTTTTTAAGAAGGGTACTGTGAAGTTTTTTTGAATGCACTATGAGAGTAATTTATGTAGAGGACGAAAGCGAACAACGGGAAATAGTCCTAAAATACCACCATGGCAAAACTTGCCATCGGGGTATTAAGGAAACTTTGGTACACTTAAGACGCACCTATTTTTGGACTAATATGGATCTTACCGTAGCGACACTGATTAACGCATGTGAGGCGTGTAAACAAATGAAATACGACCGAAACCCACTAAAACCAGTATTACAGTTAACACAGACTCAAACGAAACCCTTACAAGAACTTTTTATCGATTTATTTACTATAAAGGGCACATACTTCCTCACTATCATAGATGCGTTTAGCAAAGTAGGGCAAGCAATAGAGATTGCAAACCGTTCGACACCTGAAGTTATTAGAGCCCTTATTAGATATTTTTAATTCTATGGTGTTCCCGGAAAAATTAGTTCAGACCCTGGTACGGAATTTAATAACGCTTTAATGAGAGATACGATGACCTTTTATAAGATCGACCTACACATAGGTACGCCACATAACCCAAACTCAATGGGACTCATAGAAAGGTTCCACTCCACTATTCTAGAAATCTACCGTTTGGCGGAATATGAACACAAAATTACAGACGCGGCGTCCGTCATGACATATGCAGTGATGTCATATAATAACACTATACATTCCACCACAGGCCTCACGCCATTTGAGGTACTCTTCGGTCATACGGAGGCCTCCAGTACATTTAACGTTAATTTCGATAAACACTACACACAACAATTAGTGAGCGAGCATGTTAAGCGAACGAAGTATCTTTATAAGTACCTAACAGATAAAATCGTAGCTAAAAAGGAAGCTAGTAGAGAGAAACGCGGAGGAGAACAAGACTTTAATATACAAGACGAGGATGTAGTATTTATAAAAGGCGTGAATACTAGGAGGAGCAAAGATAAACCGCGTTATGAGAAAGCGCGCATCTCCGGAGATGTTGTTAGAAATGTAGCACCAGTAATAGTCCGAAACCGTAAATCGAAAGTACATGTTAAAGACATCAAACGCCCTTCACAGGTTCGTCCTTCTGCTGGTCCAAGTTCTCAGGACCCAGGGCCTTCAGCTGCAGCAGATTCTTAACAACCCTGGAGTACTACCTATCAAGGAGGGACAGGCGATTGTTACCTACGATAAGTGGACTATAATTAAGGTTTTAGATTTAAGTTTACTATATGATGATGTAGAGTTTAATTCAAATCGATATACTGAGTTGGAAATGCGGGTTCAGAATAGTGTTAACGAAAGGGATTTGAGATCAGACTTCATGAATGCAAGAACACAAGTAGAAAACATTAAGAATTTAACTACCGAAAAATTCCACCAGCTCGTTCCTTCAAAAAGAATGAAAAGAGGCTTGCTAAATCCTATTGGTTCATTGATTAAATTTGTTACCGGGAATTTGGATAATGAGGACGCGATTAAGTATGATAAGCTGATTACGGAAATAAAAAGTAGTCATAATGTTGTTTTAAAGAAAGTTACTCTGGTTGCCGAAATGGTGGATGCCCTCGTGAACCTTACAAACACTACCGATAATAATTTCATACAGTTGGATGAAGCCATTTGGGAAATAAAGCAATCTTTAAATGAAACGAGAATGCAACGAATTGACAACGACTTAATTAATGTATATAATTCACTTTTACACAATTTCCAAATGCTCTACATAAAACTGGATGAGATTGAAACTGCGGTAGCTTTTAGTAAATTAAAAATATTACATCAGTCAATTTTAGATAGCGATGAATTGTTAAAATTGCTAATGATTATAGAAAAGTCTGATAAACTTGTATATCCAGTAAACCCTGAAAACCTAGTTAAGATTGAACAAAACATAGAGTTGAAAACATATTTAAAAGAAAATCAGATAACATTTATTATGAACGTTCCATTGGTACGAGACGAAACATATACTTACTATAAAGTCCTTCCCTTACCTGTTATTAATTCCCTAAACCAAACGCACCTTATACTGCCTAAATACCCCTACCTGTTAGTGAAAGGGTTGAAAACCAAATCGCTCTCCCAGCCATGTGCTGAAATCGATGAAGCTCGCTTTTTGTGCTATGAAAGAGATAGACACCTACCTGTGGAAGATAGTTGCGTCGCCGACCTGATGAAATTCAAGGCTAATACCACCTCTTGTCACCTAGTTCCAGTCGAAATTAATGAGATATTAATAGAGCCCATACAACCAAACCGATGGCTTCTCTTCACTAAAACCACCGAATTACTCACGAAATACTGTGAAAATGAAATAACTCGTCATAGTATTACAGGACCATACATAATTACTATGGATGATGACTGTGAGGTGCGAATTAAGGAGATATGCCTAAAGAAACACCAGCTAATGGGTAAAAAGATAACATTTCCTAAACTACCGATAATTCAATTTCCTGAAATACCAATGTTAGCACCGCTACTACAAGAGAGAAAACCCGTCAACCTGGATGGAACTGAGCTGAACAATCTTCGTTTACTTTCGTACATCCTGAAGAAAAGTGATAGTGAGATAGTGAGCAGTGTTAGTGGAAATGAAGGAATAGTGAATACGAGAAACATTGGCTTAGGAACTATACTCCTATATGTAATCATAGTAATAAGCATATTTACCTTTTTATTATATAGATTTCGTATCAATCGAAGTCATCAGACGGAAAATGCACCCTCTGATAACTTCGAACTTATGGAGGGAGGAGTTATACACCCTATTCCCGCTGTTCGCCCACGCGATGTTGTCTCCGTGCGTCTCTAGACGCTGACACAGCAAAGGGATGTTATGACTTGTCTCTATGATAAGACGGCGCCTGCGAGTGTCCGTCTTAAAATATGAATTAATTATAACCAGTCGATTCTAAGATTCAATTGTAAACGGTACAATAAATGTATTAATTTTATTGTATTTTTTTAATCCTCGCGTGCCACCAAAATCTTACTACCTTGATTGCACATTATTTTGAAGTATTACCAAGTACTTAACTTATCTATCTATTAATCTGTCATCGTTTTGACAGTGACAGTGTTCTAATAGCCACCTAGTCAAAACTATGACAGATTGAGAACATTTTAATTGTGTTGACATGTGCTTAGATATGATGCTGATATAGGTATACATACATAAACTCACACTCGCCTTCTTCCCACGGGGGTAGGCAGAAACTATAGAACGCCGACTGCTACGATCCTTACATACCTACTGCTTTTGCTTCGTTTACGTTCATACATCTGGTCATAAACGCACGCCGCGCGCCGGTTGCGAGTACGACGTACCTGACTTTTTGAAGAACATCACTAATAAGTTCATTAAAATGAACTTATACATATTTATTGACGCCACAAATCAATATTTTTATTTAAATTATATAAATAAAATCAAATTATTCTATAATCAATCTAACCTTAGTATTAAGTATTCTCGAGAAACAATATGTCCTTCTAGGCTGTTCCCACCCGGCGTCCCCACCCAGAGTTTCCACTCACATCTGCCTTGTAAAATTTTGATTATCGTAATATTTAAAGCTAATGATTGATTAATTATTTTAATGTGACGTTCCTGGGTGAAGTAGTAAGATAGTCAACACACTCGTTTAATTTAGTTAAAGCTTTTTATTATAACGCTTCAATTCACTTGGCTTCTGCTGTGAGCGCACTATCACTCCAACTTTTAATTACGTAAATCTCGTCGAAATTATCAATAACGTTTTCTAAGGAGCTGAGCCACCACATTAGCGCAAGAAAGAAGGCGTTATCTCATAAGCTTTCGTGTCTCGAACATCAGCAGCCCCGCCGTCCTGTTACCAGGAGCGATAAGCGTCAACGTAATGACCTTAAGGGTACTTTATAGTACTTACATTTTTTTCTAAAACAGTTTACGTAATGTGGCACTTTTGAATGAGTTAAAATAACAGTAGTTAAGGAGGACGCGCCCGAATAGCCCGCGAAATCAAAATTATCTCACGTTTTTTGCAATTTGCAGGTAAGTGTCAGCCTGTCAGGTTGCAACTCGATTAACATATGATTCGCAACCGTTACCTAAGGCTTACCGAATTAAAATCATTAGAATCAGCAATACAACTCCTTAAGTTAGAAATTTGCCTAAAATGGGGTTATAGAAGTTTTCAATTCAAAAGAATAGCACATAGCCTCGACGAAATATCGGGTATCCAATTTTTTTTTTATCATCTTTTGCAAATACATGGGTCCCCGTTTTTAACCGGCTGCAAAAAAAATAATGAAGTGACACAGCTAAAAAAAAAATACAGTCGAATTGAGAACCGGAGGAGGTTGTATTTTTTTTTTATCTGTGTTACTTCAGAACTTTTTTCTAGGTGAACCGATTTTGATGATTATTTTTTTATTTGAAAGCTGGTGCTTCTCATGTGGTCCCATATATATTTGATAAAGATCTGATCGGTAGTTTTCGAGTTATCCTTAATAATGTGTATATTGATGATGTTTACATAACTTCATGTCACTGGTATGTACATATCAAGTAGTGGTATACGAATTTGTGTGGGGTAGGTACCACAATTAAAAAGTGACAAATAAAAACTTATTACAAAAAAAGACTACCGTCTTCCAAAAAAAACACAAAAAAGTGAAAAATAACTTTAATTTCGGAAGTCGGTGGCAAAAAACGAAAATACAAAACCAAAGACACCGACTTCCGAAATTAAAGTTATTTTTCACTTTTTTTTTTTTTTTAAGTCGGTTGTTTTAATTTGTAAAACAGTTTTTTTTGCAGTCAAAGCAGCGCAACGGGGAATATTAATCACAACCTGATTACTGTTACCATTGATTCAGTACATGATTCTGAAATCCCATGCGCTGAAATTTTCAGACTATTTAAAAAAAAAAATCTCTTTCTCATTTTGACCGCGTAGGTATTGCACTTTTCTATGAATCAGCAGTTTTTTTTTGATAACCAGCGAAAAATTTCTATGCTAGGGGTCTGTGAATGATATGTTGAATTCATGGTTTCAGTTTGCGCGTCGATGTACCCTGTATAGCAGTCGAAACTACTTACTATATTTTCGATGTAAATTTAAATAACATTATTTTGTTAAAATAAGTATAAAACGAAACGTAACCGGAATATATTTTAGAAATTCGTATTCGGAATTATAAATCAGTTTAATACATTTCTGGGTATTGTTCTTTCTGAGCAAAAACGTGTTGTTAAATCTACCGCTGAAAAATCGCAACAAGTGTTGCACAGTGATTCTGACTTTCTTATATTTTCAAATATTGAGCGCATATTTTTAGTGATGAATACTAAATGGCGAGTTGTCCGCAATAGGGCCAGTATTAATCTCGTAAAAGGTGAAATAAAGGTATTTTGTAGCGATATTGTTTTTAGAGTTTAATAACAGTTATGAGACATAAAAAAGGCAATTAATTAAGGCTCAAAGTAGCAAACAAAATGTTTTTTTTTTAACATACCAACCTAATATTTTTGAAGTGAAAACTTCTTTAGGCGCGTTGAACACTTTTTGGGTGAACAAAATCATGGAACTCGCGTCATCGTCACCGAACGCTTTCCATGAGCTATATGTATACTGTGTATATATGTGTAGTTTTTGGGTGAACAAAAACCGTGAATTTCGCGTCAACGTCACCGCACGCTTCGACGAAACAATTCACAAGTTACCAAAGACTGCCACGCATTTTTTTTATTTTCACCATCTTTTATATTTTTCAGGCGATGGCTTCGAAATGATATTAAAGAACCAACAACGGCAACCCTATCCACCAACCCGCACTGGGCCCACTCCCTCTCACAGAGAGGAGGCCTGTGTCCCAGCAGTGGGAACATTATATTTACATTATATTTATATAACAGAACATTGAATTTAATTTATTATACAAGGTAGGTATCGAAAACGAAAACATTTACTTACCTAGTTACAAGTCGTTATAAAATCTAAATTCCAATTTCTAAAGATTGCACGTTTACGTCAAATACATTGACATTAAATATATCGATAAACAGATTAGCTAATCAAAAGTATCGATATCGAGAAATTCGTGAAAAATAAAATGTCGAAACGGAAATTAATAGCGTGCGTTGACTGTCTCGCTCGATTTTAAGATTGTAGAAAAAATATATATTTGAAAATACACAGTATTTTTTTTTATTGATTAAACTGGTTTCAAACAGTCTGATGCAATTGCTGGTTTAAAATCTGAGATAAAACTAATATAACTGCAACTAAACTCTGCTGGAAAGTGACCTTTTAAAGAACTTTTTGTTGTTTTTTGCGGTCGGGTTTTTTATTTCTTAAATTTTTACGACTCTTTTTGTCGAGAGTAATATTCAATAAAACTTTGGTTTCCAGAGAAAGCGGTGAAAGGTCATACAATAACAGTTGTGCAAATACAAAGCGGATTTTGTCACCTCAATGTCAAACTGGTGAAAATTAAAATTACAGTTTTCATGACAGCCGTATCGGAACCGCTTGTCCATGGTATAATAATATACTTCGCCAGGTATAGCACTCCGGTCACGGGGGTGACACAAGCCTACGTCATCACCGCTGTGTTACCAGTAGTGTGTAATAATAACTCCCCAATCGCCTTTATTACCTGTGCGAATCCGATAAAACAAATAGCTTTTAACTAACAATTACTTTCGTAAATGTTTAAATTGAATTGTTTCGTTTGATTAGAAAAATGAAACGACAATTTAAATGGTTAATATATATTTTTTAACAGAATGGTGACTAAAAATGTTTCCATAATTCGTGTTTTGTTGCAATAAAGTGGCAACTGGATCGTGACGTATGCATGTGTCACTTCCGGAATGCCAAACCTTGTTTTTTTAGACAATGCGCTTGTCAAGGAAACTGTAGCTTTAGTAGGTTGGTAGGTACAGTCGACGTCGGTGGTACTCTTTGACTTTATGCAGCACCCTAATTGCGAAACACATTTTCAATCACAATCATTTTGAAAGATATTGCTAATCCATTGCTTCATATGTTCGAAAAATTTGCCTGCTCAACAACGTAAATAACGCAATGAATGTTGTTGAACTGTCAAAATGAAAGCTATTATTACTGTTAGTGAGTTACGTAATTACCCCGCTCTCTGGCCTAGCGTAGTTATACGGAGTTTCGAAAGAAAAAGAGGCCAGTTTATACCAATAACATTGATTGTACCTATCACTGTATTGAACCAGTCTGCAGTGCACTTTAAAGAATTAAACACATACACGCAATCTCTATTTATTTAGCTACGGCTGATTGCACCGCTTCAGTGATCCGCCAACAGAGAATAACGATGATAGTTTACTAAATAAATTGCAGGTACGTACTGTAGAGGTTGTCTACATGTGCCAACCTTATGTTGTGCTGGCTGAATTAACTCTAGTTACATTCAAGCAGTCAAGCAAGTTTGAAATAAGTGTTCAAATGTTTTAGTAGAGAAGTCACAAAGTTGTTCTTGGTTGCTACTATACTCAATTTAAAATAGCATTAGACAGAACTTAAAAAAGGTTATTTTTAATACACACTTTGTAACAAAAGTACAATAAACTAATTACAGTTACGAATGACGCGTAATTTATTAAGACCTATTTATATACCAATTGTCACACTTCATTGTAATCAATCTAACTATTTATCTTCTGAAATTATGTGGCTTTCATTTAGATAAATTATTTTATTCCAATTAAAAAGTAAAGTGTCAATGCTAAAAACCTAAAAGAAGCAGAGGTGAATAATACCGGGAACGTTTTTCGATTCACTATAATTCTACAAAATCTAAAATGTCACTTAATCCCTTTATAAGCTCTGACAGCCGGGTTTTCCTAATTTTACCGGTATAGATCATCTGTGAAATTGACGTAAATGTTCTGTGATTGTAATGTCATTAATGTCATTCACTTGTGAATACTTGTGAATGCTACGCCTTGTTTTTTGTTATTACCGAATTTTCGTGATTTACTTGTTATTTGTTACTGTTTTTCCTTTGTTATTTTTTTGTTAACGTTCTTAGTGTTGTTATTTGGTTTTTTATAGAAAACGTTACGTTTAGTTGCACTATGGGTGATCCCGGTGCGGGCCCGAGTGGCTTACAACATAATATAAGTTCTGAGTCTGACCAAAACCAACGGCAAAAAAAACGTGGTCCTAAAGTTGACCACGACGACATACTAATGTCTCCCAAGAAAAAGAGAATGAAGCAAACTCCACTTCGTGCTGTAGAAAAGCACACTGTTATAAATATTTTTAAGCAGTTTAGGGAGTCCTGGCCTGCAGGTACTCCTTGTTATAAGACTGAGATGATAAAGAAAACCGCAGAAGTTGCCGGTAAGGATGATTCATAAAATTATTACTATAAAGATATTTGAAAGTAACATGCATTGTGATAAAACATATATTTCCTTATTTAGGTATAGGCATATCTCGGGGTACTGTGTACAATATACTCAAAGAATACAACACAGAAGGTCGCCTGCAATCTCCCCCCCGGCCAACGGACGCACTTGAAATATGATTTTGATGATATGACATATAGTGGAATACGCAGGAAAATTCATTCCTTCTTCTTTAATAATGTGATGCCCACCTTGGATAAGATATTGGAAGCAGTAAATAGTGATGACTCTTTGCCAGATTTTAAGAGAAGCAGTCTGTATAAAATAATTAAAGAAAAATTTAAGTTCAATTATATCAAACGGAGCAGAAAAAGTGCACTCATAGACAAGCAGGAGATCGTCCTATAGAGACTTAAATATCTTCATGAAATAAAAGCGGTAAGGAATGAAGGAAGAAGAATATATTATTTAAATGAGACTTGGCTAAATGAAGGTACAGTGCTTCTAATATATTTTCTTAACCGTTTTTTTTTTCACCAAGCAGTGTATGACCTCCGGCATTCAGTAACAATAAGATTTATTATACACAAAAAATAAAAAAAGTTAAAATAAAAAACTACAAAATAATTTCATAGTTTTGTGAATATTGTATTTAAATTCATAACCAAATTTTATCATACATACAGGTCACACAAAAAGTTTAATATGGCAAGGCACCACTATTAAGTCCTCAAAAGAAGCACATCGGGAAGGTCTATCCACTGGTTTAATGAACCCAACGGGAAAAGGAAGGCGGCTAATCATTGGTCATATTGGTATGTACTTGATTTACTCGCATTTGCTTTTAATATATTTTGTTGACTGTCCTCACATAACAAATGACACCCTATTGTCATTGACTATTAATTAATTAATATTATTGTATTAGAAATTAACACATGCAAAGCGAACTAAAAGTTATAAAATGTTGTTGCTACTTTATCCTCCTTACTACAACGCTTGCATGATAGTGACAATAGCACCCTGAAAATGATAGCTGCCAGACCGGACTGTCCTTTTCAGAGACACTGGGCGGGGACAGTCATAGGTCAACATAAATAAATATTTTCTGAAAACTAACAATACTAACCAACCTATTTAAGCACCATTGTTACTAACACCAAAATACTAACTAAATTATGGACCTTATAGTCTGAAATAAAGTTTTATTATTATTTATTAAAGTATGTATATAAGACCAATTTCCAGATGTGAAATTATAAAGGAGGAAGTTATATATATATTAGGTCTTTACCTATGAAATTGCCGTTCTGCAGTACTGGCCATTTCAAATCAAAATAATTTTTGTTTGGCTAAGAATTCTAATTTCAAATTAATTTTATTTTAAAAACATGGATTTTTTTTTCTAAAAGTAGTCATTTCTTTATTGATTAGTGTTACATTTTCATCGCATTTCAATCTTTTTCGTCATCATGGATACGTTAAAAATTCGAGTAATTATGGAATATGAGTACCGTCGTGGCAGCAACGCGGCACAAGCGGCACGCAACATCAACGACGTTTACGGAGCTAACACTACAAACCAACGCACCACCTGTTATTGGTTTGCTCGCTTCCGTTCTGGAAATTTCGACCTGAAAAATGAACCTCGCGGTCGTCCGAAGACTTTGGTCGACAATGACGAATTAAAGGCGATTGTGGAAGCTGATGATACACAATCTACGGCTGAATTAGCAGCAGCTTTCGACGTTAGCGTCAAAACAATATTGGTCCATTTGCGTCAAATTGGCAAGGTAAAAAAGCTTGACAACTGGGTGCCCCACGAACTCAATGATCGCCAGCGCGAAGTACGCGTCGAGACGTGCCTTGCACTGCTCAACAGACACACAAATGAAGGAATTTTGAACCGCATTGTTACCTGCGATGAAAAATGGATTCTGTTTGATAACCGTAAGCGCTCAGCAAGTTGGTTGGATCCTGGTTCAGCACCTAAACAATGCCCTAAACGAAAACTTACCCCTAGAAAAGTGATGGTCACTGTTTGGTGGTCTAGCGCCGGTGTGATTCATCACAGCTTCTTACCAAACGGGGTGAGCATTACTGCAGATGTGTACTGTGAAGAACTGAACACAATGATGGAGAAGCTGGCGCATCTCCAACCAGCATTGGTCAATCGCTCGTCTCCGCTGCTCCTGCACGACAACGCGCGACCTCATACTGCACAGCAGACGGTCTCCAAGTTGCAAGAACTGGGGTTGGAAGCTCTCCGTCATCCGCCCTACTCACCAGACCTTGCGCCTACAGACTACTACTTTTTCCAGAATTTGGATAACTTCTTGGCGGGAAAAAAATTTAATACCCGAGAGGCAGTACAAAATGCCTTTGAAGAATTTGTTGCCTCCCGTCCAGCTGATTTCTTTAAGAAGGGCATCAATAAACTGCCACTGCGATGGCAAAGATGCATTGATTGCATGGGTGATTACTTCGATTAATACAAATAAAAAATTCATGAAAAAAATGCGTTTACATTTTTTCATACAAAACGGCAATTTCATAGGTAAAGACCTATTATTAATATATAACAATATATATATGTACTTACTTGTATTAATTTTATTTCACAGGATCAACTGAAGGGTTTCTAACGGATGCTGCATTAATATTTGATGCAAAGAAAGGTGATGGGCGATTACCACTCCGAAATGGACTCCTTTAATTTTGAAAAGTGGTTTAAGTTAATTTTGACCAAAATTGAGTGGCGCTGTAATTGTTATGGACAATGTGCCATACCACTCAAGGAAACTGAAGAAGGTGCCAACTACAGCCACACGAAGGCAGATATACAGGAGTGGTTAAAAAGCAAAGATATTCCTTTTGAGGAAAAAGACCTTAGGGCAACTTTATTAGAAAAAGTAAAAAAACAAAAACATTTATACCAAAAGTTAGTTGTAGATGAGATGGCTAGAGAGAAGGGTATTTCAGTATTACGCCTTCCGCCCTACCGAGCTCAACCCTATAGAATTAATATGGGCTCAAATGAAGGGGTATGTGGCCCAACATAATAAAACATTCAAATTAGACGAGGTGAAACGATTACTCCCACAAGCTCTGGATGGTATTACACCAGAACGATGGCAGTCTTGCTTTGCTCATGCAATTAAAGAAGAGGAAAAGTTTTGCCAACTATGGATGATGTGGTAGAAAGATTTATTATAAACGTCGGTGAAACTTCTTCATCTTCATCATCCGATGACAGTGACTAAATTAGATGATGAAGACGAAGAAGTTTCACCAACGTATTGTGTGTTGTAAATAGTTATTTTAAATAAAGTATTGTTACAAGAACAACTTTTATTTTCTTTAATCTTAATTAAATTTAACCACCATGTGATTGGTTGTTTCATTCAATCGTTTCGTTGTAAGTTTGTAATGTGTGATGAAGATGTTATTATAAATAAAGCATAATTTAAAACAAAGACTCGTTTTCCTAAGTATCTAGTACTGTCTTAGGTATATTTAACAAAGTTATAACTTAACTTTGAAATAAAATGTTTTGCACTCCTGCTTCTACGAGCCTCTTTTTTCTAATGCTAAAACAAATGGAGTATAGATGGCGCGCAGCAAAACTGTCTTTACTTTTATTGTATGAAGTCGTTATTCTTCTCCTTAAGAGTATATAAATGTTCTGTGAGTAGGGCTAGGCCTGTCAATGTAACACTAAATTTCTTAATCTATATAATAATCAAATAATGTATTAAACATCGTGTATATCTCCATTAGACTACATCCCTTTAGTTAGTTAAACATTACACACACACATAGTGTACAACAGTACGGTCTACAGTCAAGGACTGAATATGTAAACTTTTAGTTAAACTTCAATATTTCAACATTATTTCTAGCATTTTAAATAAAAATAACAGCACGAAAGGCGACTGGCGCCAGAAATGTAGAAGATAAATTTATTTGAAAATTGCTTGACATTTTTGCTGGGCATTTTTATTCGCTAAGGAATCGCACACGAAGCGTTCCGTTCCACCTTACAATATTTAACACTACATACATATTTTAATTATTTGTTGTTTTATTGGCCATAGTAGTACCTACACAATCTGTGAACACTTCAAGTGTCTACCTATTACGGTTCAAAAGATACAGCCCTGTGACAGACAGACGGACAGTGGAGCCTTAGTAATAGGGTCCCGTTGGCACCCTTTGGGTATGGAACCCTAAAAACGCTCTATATTTGGACAGTGGTTATTCTGTGATTAGGAAACCATGACAAGCAAGACAGCGCAGAGTAGGTACATGAAGCTAAGAAATGTTTGAAAAATTAAAACCTCGATGTAGTACTTCAACAACGAATACACAACTACACTATCGTCATTTAAGAACTCTAATATTTTAAAAGCAAGTACAAGTTAGTACAACAAAGATGTCCTCTAAACGCACATAATAATGAAACATTTATTAAAGGCGCGCCCGGTCTGATATTAGATTTACCCGCCATAATGCAGCAGAGTGCACCTGTTCTATTTATTTGTTCGCCCACCGTTATCTCTGTCTTTAATCCAACTGTTGTATTAACCGCGTTTTAGCAGAGATTAGTTTCTGTCCGGTTTCATTGTAGCTCTGTTATTAAATAATAACATACAAACATCACATCACGCCTGTATTCCCCGAAGGGTTAGGCAGAGGTGTACCAGTTATGTTTAAGTCCCATGTAATAGGGGGCGAGCCTATTGCCATCAACCGGGCACAAATCCAGACTCGGGGCTGCTACCGAGGAATTCCAGATGGAAAAACCCGATAACACTTTGCCCGACCCGGGAATCGAACCCAGGACCTCAAGCTCGGCAGTAGCGCTTGTGACCACTAGACCAACAAGGCAGTCAATTAAATAATAATACTAGCTTATTATTGTCCCGCTGAAGGGTAAAGCCCTCTTCTCATATACAGAACGCATGAGTACTGATCACCACGCTTGCACAAGACGAGTTGGTGATTTTAGACTTATATTAACAACTAGCTGCGCCCCGCGGTTTCATAAGTCTCGATCCCGTGGGAATATCGGGACAAAAAGTATCCTATGTCCTAATCCAGCACCCTAATTACGTAACACACTATCCATCGCAATCTGAATCATTTTGAAGCCTATTGCTAATCCATTGCTCCTTAAGTTCGAAAAATCTGTCTGCTCAACAACGTAAATAACGCAATGAATGTTGTTGAAATGTCAAAATGAAAGCCATTCCTACTGTTAGTGTGTTACGTAATTACCCCGCAGGTCATGGTCTACCCATGTGCCAAAGGAGGTCAGCAAAAGCCCTTACAACTTTGCCCAAACATGTACCTCGAGGTACACGTGCACTAAATCGTGGAGAAAAAAATAGAGTATTTCGAAAATAATTGTATTTTTACCCTTAAATTATAAATAATAATAAAATAAAAAATATATAAATGCAATATTATTCAGTGTAATCTAGTGTATTTTATACCACTAAGTGTACCTCGGTACTTCGTTTGTTTGGGCAGATTTTGGTGACATCCTTTCATCCAAATCCAGCCATTTTATCGTGAAAGCGTAACAAACATACAATCTTTTTTTTTCTCTTTATAATATTCGTTTAGGTAAGTCTAAATCCGGCGATCAACATTCACCGATTCTGGCCATTGTTGATTTTGCATTAGTAATCAAATCAGAGGGCCCATAATTAAAAAACGTTCAAAATGTAGCGCCATCTCATCTCAGCGACAAAATGTCAAAAACTTGTCATAATGTACAGAAAACGGGATTTTTGTCAGAATGAGACTGAAGTGGTATAAACATTGCTATGGAGAATTATGAGGGGGACGGCGCGTACGCAGTCCCCACTACCAAAAATAACGCATCCGAGTTATCCACATTAGGGATAATCGCAGGGGTCAACCCAACCGCAGTGCAATGGGTAGGCCTCGCCCTGGGGGAACCGCCTTCTTGATCACGGTATCCCCTATGCCAGGTAAGTATGAATAGATTACAAAAACGCGCGAGCGTCATTCAACGGCGGAGAGTCATAACACCGCGATTCAGAAACGTGACGTAATTGTACAGCGCCATCTAGTTTAAAGATTGGAACTAAATCACGCGGTATGTACGCGTCTACTTGGTGGTACGTACCTTTGCTTAGATTGCACTCAGTAGGTACAATGTAACCAAGTCATTCAAGTCAATATATCAAGTGCTTTTGATAATACTACCGATTAAGTCCTGCACTTAGCAAGAAATATTAGTAAGATTAATTGAGAACGATGAGTAACAAGATACTGACGGATTATACCAACAAGGGAATTAAGTCATCTTCTACAGTGCTGTAGGATTATAAAATTGTGAATGGATAATTTCAACGTAAAGTATAATTAACAAGCATACTTAAAGGGTTTATTTTAAAGCTCTTCTTGCATAAAAGTTTATCATAAAATGCACTACCAATGGACACAAACATAGGTGATTTATACATACATAAACTCACGCCTTCTTCCCATGGGGTTAGGCAGAAACTACAGATCGCCATCTGCTACGATCCTTGCATAGTCCTTTTTCTTCGATAACCGTCATTCATCTAAGGGCCTAGACAAATGGTTTTCGGTCTGAGCGATTCTATTTCTACAATCGCTATCGCTTTCGCTAATGTTTCCATCATACGAATCGAAAACTAGCGATAACGCTTGTCAAGAAGTGCCACTTGGCTACGCATCTCTATGGAAGTAATCGTTCGACGCTGTCGATTCGTTTCATAGAATCGAATGATGTTAACGATTTAATATTGTGTAGCTAATTTCTATTCGTTGACCTATAATCACGTAACATTTCGATAGCTTCGATAGGAACCCCATACATTTTTGGCTTTTCTACTATCGTCATCGCTAATGGAATGTTACCGGTTGCGAGTACTACGCACTTTATCAAAAAACAATCCATGTATAGAACTTTGAACCCTAAAGTAAAGCTGCTACCTACTTATTTCAAATAAACCATTTAAGTACGAAAACGCACTTTTCAATTGTCAAGGAGTCGAACAGTCACTAAGTTGAAGTTGTCCGTTCCAAAACGTGGCTTCATAAAATCAGACTCTTAAGTACAGAACAACTATTTTCTTAATGTCCCTCGGGAATCATCGCATTTCCGAATACAAACGAATGCTAATTTCCATGATGGACATGGAAAATAAGAAATTAAGTACTTTATTATTGTTTTGTTTTGACGTAACAAACAATAAAGTACTTAGTTCTGAATTTAAATTATTATACACGATAAATCTAATAATTGATGGACATGGAAATTAGCAAATGCGTTTGTATTCGGAAATGCGATGATTCCTGAGGGACATTAAGAAAATAGTTGTACTGCATAAATACTTGACGAAAGACTGTGTCTTTATATATTGCCTAGCTGTTATTATGATAGTTTACCTCGTGGGTATGGAACTCTTAACACATACACACACATAACATCACGCCTGTATTCCCCGAAGGGTTAGGCAGAGGTGTACCTATAGTGCTCCCACATTTCGCCAGTTATGTTTAAGTCCCATGTAATAGGGGGCGAGCCTATTGCCATCAACCGGGTCAGATCGAGACTCCACGCTGCTACTCAGAAAGTCCAGATGGAAAAACCCAATAACACTTTATCAGACTCGGGAATCGATCCCAGGACCGCAAGCTCTCAGGAGTCGATAGCCGATTCCCGACCACTGTAGGCGCGGGCTTGCGGACGGCGAGCAATGGGCAGCTCGCCGTCCGGTATGGACCAGGCCTGGGTCGACGGCGCGTTGTGTTCCACGCGCGCCTCAACGAGATGTCATCACTAATTGCCCGGTTCCGATAGGGCCGATGCCTGCCGGGGTCACGGATTGTCCCAAAGAGTTACAGTGACCCTGGCACACAGGCCACTGAAGGAACAAGGTCGCGCCCCGCCCAGGGCCGGCAGTCTCGACATAGATAGCGACAAAAATCGGTCGCTAAGTCTAATCCATGACAAATTTCTTTAATAGATTTACAACCTTATCCTTTGTAAATAAAGTTGAAAATCTATTAAAGGAATTTAACAACGATACGACTTAGCGACCGATTTTTGTCGCTGTCTAATGTCGAGACTGCAGGGGCAGAGCGGGAGAAGTTATTTGATGATTTCTCACCCAAAAACAAAAAAAGGATCGCAAGCTCAGTAGTAGCGTTTGCTACCACTAGACTAACGAGGCAGTTCATAAGAATTATCAGACATTAAAAAACACCTAACGAAAGAGTTTGTCTTTTAATCGCTTACTTATTACGGTAGTTTACCTCGTGAATCGTGGGTATGTAAGTCTTAAGGTTGCACTAGTCTATATTTTTCCATACAAATTTCGTGAGGGTATTACTGCACTGTTTGACATTGTAAATCCTAAGTTAGACATGATACCGTTTTGTCTCATTACTAATTTTATCTGTGCGGAAACAGAATAGTAAAATAAAAAGCCATTAAAAAGTTATGAGCCAACATATATTCGTGTTTCTCTTGCTAATTTTAACGCAACTTTAGGCGTTAATAAGTAATCAAAAAAATGTAAAATCTCCAAAGCAAAGGCTTCACCGACAAAGCTCAATTCTCGAAGAGTTTAATAAACTTTATTTGTAATTGATTTTCGCAGTGGTTTTTCTCATAAAACTCGATTTTCCAAAGGACTTTTCGTAATTTATTACGCGCTCATTCTACTATGAAATAAAATAATGGTGTTTGTGTGCGTCCAAACTAGACGTTGTGCGTGTAGAATAGCTTCTAACTGCTAATCACTGATACTATCTCTGTCGGACACAAAGTCAGGTGACACAGCGTGCTTTTTAGCCACACCCACCAGTGAGTTCGAGCCCGCGACTAGTTCAACCTTAAGAGGGTAGATATTTTGAGTAGTTTCGTTCAGGAAACTTCTGTGTCTGAGAACCAAGTGCGTAAGTGTCGAGTCAAGGTGTGAAAATGTAAAGTTAACTGGTCCACTGCTTTGGATCTAATAGAAAGGTTAATGTGTGTTACACACACGCCTACATATCAAGCTATACATTTCCAATTTTAGCTGACCTCGCATTGTATACGCTTTTCGTACAGTGAGCATTCAGCTTATACTGGAAATACACGGTTACATATAGCTTGATATGTAGCCGTGTGTACAAGGTATCTTATTTGAACATTTGAATACTTATATTTATTGCAAAACCTATGTTATGTTGCTTTATCTCTGATATGTTCCGGAATGTGTGTAAAGGTAGGTATGTACAGTCAAGGAATATCTTATATCAGTTTTCAGACTACGTATTGTCAACATTTTGAATGACAATGACAGTTCGAAAAGGTTACATGCCCCTGCGCTGTGGGAAAGGAATATGTTTAAAAATTGCTTAATATAACGTACATTAAGTACATCGACGATGGCCTGTTTGGTTGAGTTCCCAAGTCATTTGTCACTGTGTCGTATCTAAAAACACATGTTTAATTCAGTACACATACCATACATACTTATAGGAAGAAACCGTTTATTAAACAAGTGTTGTTTATAGTTTTTGGCAAAGATTTGAATCGCTAGAAATGCCCTCACCGTACTTCACGAAAGTCACGCGAAAAAGTGTCCATACTGAGAAGAGTGACCTCACACATTATAAAATAGCGTTTCCATGACAATCAAGTCACCGAGTCAGAGGTGTCAAAACGAAACAGAAACGCGACTGTCTTTTGACGCGGTAGGGCGAATCTAATGATAATCAATCTTTAGTTTTTAGCCAAAAAGTATAAACACAACAGCGGGCTTAGCATGACGCTGTATATGTCTTCGAAGAATAGACACGGTTATTCCCATACAAAGTGACATTTCGTTTCTCCATTTTTGAAATCGCACCGTAAAAATCCTTCTAAAATCTGTCATTTTGTCTTTCGTTTCTACCGATCGTTGTTTAGGTCCATTTTAATGTAGACTATTTCAGAAGACAGTTGTCTAAGGTAGTGAAGACAATTTGATTTTTTTATCGCCATGCTAAAGACAGTAGAAAACTTTTTGCTCGACGGCTACAAAGTATAAAAATGAAATGGAAAAATTGAATTTTTCACTTTTTGTACAGAAAATGTGAAAAATTATTACCTATATGTTCAGTTTTATCAAGGGGGTATTTATAAAGAGGGTCGACTTTTCTTTATTTTTGCGACAGGACCACCATTTTCGAGATATAAGAAATTTTTTGGAAAATCCAAAAGTGCACGACTCATAATGCTCATTTAATTATGAAACATAAAAAAAAAAAACTTAAGTCGTTCAAAATTAATTGCCGAAAAAACAGCTGTAGTAGGAAGAAGGTACTGCACAAGCGCCCCTGGTGGAATAAATGTACATAATATCTATAGATATATCACCATCCATGTTAATTTTACATGGATATATATAGATGTACAGTCTTGTAGTTTTCGTTTTTTATTAATTGCAATTAAACGACACTGAATTAATTAATCATTCGCATTCAGTGACCTACAATCGTCGATTAGAATTAAAAAAAAAAAAATAACTCAAATAATGGATTTTTTCACAAGTTACAGTGTTTCCGGGTTTCACACATGACGGACAGGAATTTTTTTTGACCTATTTTGGTGTTTTTTTCCAATTCTATTGCAGTAAATCAATTTTTAAAAAGTATGAAATTAATCTCCATTAAATTATCTCGACAATAGTATGCAAAATATCTTGATTCCGTGAACTAACAAGGCTATAATAATAAAAATAGCCGCCAAAATGAGGCGAAAATTTTTTTTCGATCGTAATGCACTCTCTGATGCTTCGCATCATGAGTCGTGGAATAAAATATAAACGTGAATAAATTACTGAATTTCGTGAAAAGAGCAGTTGACTCTTTCTACATTTCTGCCGTCGTACTGTCTTCACGAAACGTTATTTTTGTCTATTCTTCAGTCGACAAGACGGTGCTTGTGCTAAGCTTGCTGTAGGTCATTTAGTTGAACTAGAGAAAGCTGAAGTGGCATTGTCGGCAATTGAAACCAATGGCCGTCGGAGCAAACGTATTTTTAGGTGGAGACCACGAATCGACAAGCGCAGTGTGGGAGGCTACAAAGTAGACTTTTGGGCCTATCCACGTAAACTAGCCCTTGAAAGGATCACAGACCGTAGTAGCAGTTGGATTAAAGGTTCTAGTCGAGGGCTATGCCCTGCAGGGTAGGTACTGCTATTAAGGGGACTACATGACCTAAACGCAAATTTATAAAGCCAAAAAATATATGAACCACTGCAGTAACCAAAATCAGAAAAATATATGATATTCTTCTGGATATATGCTAGTTAGAGAGTGTGTTGAAAACATAATACAATTAACTTGATATGATAGAAAAAAATCACGAAGATACCTCTAATAAAAAAAATTAACGATTAAAAACCATACTAATATACATACAAACATTCAGATTTTTTGTCAGATTATTCTACAAGTAACATACTAACGTAATAGTGTTTTATTTTTTTAGTCCAATGAATAGATTTTTTGTAAATCCATAATTGCTTCATATTTTGCAATAAATTACCAGAGTTGTGTCATCGCGCGTCTCTTTCTTTTCTATGCAATCCGACAGTGACCGCGCTTTAGCTCTTGTAAGCCTCTTAAACCAGTTGTATGATAGCGCATGTGAAGGCTTACAAATTATAAAAATACAAGCTTATCCATTTAATTAATCGAATGGTTCCACAGAGCGGTACGTTATGATTGCGGCGCGGAGAACAATTTAAGTGGTCTGGCATCTGTTTCCTCATATTTTTTATTATAAAAAGGGGGAAATTTGTTAGTTTGTGTTAAGGGAGTAATCTTCGGAACGATCCGATTTCAAAAATTCTTCCACTTCATGAGAAGCTACACTATCGCCGAGTGTCATAGGATATCCTACTAATATTATAAATGTGAAAGTTTGTGAGGATGGATGGATGGATGTTTGTTACTCTTTCACACAAAAACTAATGAAGGGATTTGGATGGAATTTGGAACACAGATAGTTTATAACCTGGATTAACACATAGGATACTTTTTATCTCGGTAATACGTTCCCGTGGAATAATTTCCGACCTCCACGCGGGCGAAGCCGCGGGCAGAAGCTAGTAATTAATATAGTAACATAATGTAGGGATGGATTAGAGCTCCCTTGACGACGAATTAAAAGTACGAGGTGTTAACTGCTAATCACCACTCCCAGTTGAGTGACATTTTTAAACTAATTATGAGTGAATTTGTTTAACTATTTGATTATGTTTACTAACGCGTGAGGTCAGTGATATTATTAAAACTGCCAAGGACGGCAATTTTTCTATTCACCGTTCCTACTTTGCAGACTGAAATGTCGATGGTCATTCTATTTTTAAATGACCTACGAAAATTATAAGTACAATAAAAATTATGTTAGTCAACTTATTTTGAATCGTCGGGCATCGTTTAAGACGGTGGGTACCACGAAATCGACAAAGCATTTCTGAGTCTGAAAGTTAAGCCTGAAAAATAAAGCGACGCAATACAATACAAAGTGGCAGGGATATCGATGCAGAACCTGTTACCAATGGATTCAGTACCTACATGATTCCGAATCCCCCGTTGAAATTTTACTTAAGGGGACTACATGACCTAAACGTAAATTTATAATGCCTAAAAATATATGATCCACTGCAGTAATCAAAACCACAAAAATATATGATATTCTTCTGGATATATGCTATTATGCGCTACTGCTGAGCATGAGGTCCTGGGTTCGATTCCCGGGTCGTGGCAAAGTGTTATTGGGTTTTTCCATCTGGAATTTCTCGGTAGCAGCCCGGAGTCTGGATTTGTGCGCGGTTGATGGCACTATTGCCATCAACCGCGCCCATGTAATAGGGGGCGAGCCTATGCTCGCCCCCTATTACATGGGACTTAAAACATAACTGGCGAAATGTGGGTGTACTATAGGTACACCTCTGCCTAACCCTTCGGGGAATACAGGCGTGATGTTATGTTATGTTATATGCTAGTTAGATAGTGTGTTGAAAACATAATACAATTAACTTTATATGATAGAAAAAGATCACGAAGATACCTCTAAAAATATTTTTTAACGATTAAAAACCATACTAATATACATGCAAACATTCAGATTTTTTGTCAGATTATTCTACAAGTAACATACTAACGTAATAGTGTTTTAATTTTTTAGTCCAATGAATAGATTTTTTGTAAATCCATAATTGCTTCATATTTTGCAATAAATTATCAGCGTTGTGTCATCGCGCGTCTCTTTCTTTT
The DNA here is from genome assembly GCA_916610205.1 of Griposia aprilina. Classification (NCBI taxonomy): domain Eukaryota; kingdom Metazoa; phylum Arthropoda; class Insecta; order Lepidoptera; family Noctuidae; genus Griposia; species Griposia aprilina. The sequence goes on along the minus strand of OU744304.1, from coordinate 12,244,251 downwards.
CTATGCAATCCGACAGTGACCGCGCTTTAGGTCTTGTAAGCCTCTTAAAAAAAAAAAAACTTCAGTCCATTTAAAACGCGCAGGTATTGCACGAAATATTTCTACGCTACCCGTCTAGAATCATTTGCTGAAATTCATTGTTACAGTTTGCGCGTCGATGGGGTGCCAGGGTGCCACCCTGTATTGTATTGCGTGGCTTTATTTTACGCCCAAGAAACACAACCACTTCTGTCATATTTTCGAATCACCTTCCTCACCCTAATTAGGTTCAAGTTCAGACGAATCTAATAGTTCGTTAATTTATAGAGGAACAAGTGCGTCTGTTTAAGTGATTTCTTCAATAATTTTGTCATTTTTACCGATACATAATACAGTACAACTATTTTTGTAATGTCCCTCGGGAATCATCGCATTTCCGAATACAAGCGAATGCTAATTTCCATGTTCATGGATTATTAGATTTCTCGTGTATAAATTTTAATCCAGAACTAAGTACTTTATTGTTGTTTTGTACGTTGTGTTGTTTGTTTTGACGTAACAACTATTAAAGTACTTAGTTCTGAATTCAAATTATTATACACGATAAATCTAATAATTGATGGACATAGAAATTAGCATTCGTTTGTATTCGGAAATGCGATGATTCCCGAGAGACATTAAGAAAATAGTTGTACTGTACACTGTGTATATATTTTGAAGTCAAAGACTCGAAGCGATTAAATAACATACATACACACATAAACTCACGCCTTCTTCCCATGGGGGTAGGCAGAAACTACAGAACGCCACCTGCTACCATACTAACATGCTCCTTTTGCCTCGTTTACGTTCATATATCTGGTCATACACGCACGCCGGTTGTGAGTACTACGCACCTGACCTTTCTGAAGAACATCACTAATAAGGTCACTATATGTCCTCCTAGGGCATTCCCTCCCGACGTTTCGACTCACATCTGCCTTGTAAATACCTTTTGTTAGTCGCCTTTCATTCATCCTCTCAACATGTCCAAACCATCTAAGTATACTCTTTTAAATTTCTGTCACTACATCTTTTTTTAATTTTAATTCCGTTGCCTTATCACGTCATTTCTCAACCTATTATTCATAGTCACACCACACATGTTTCGCAAGGAATGCATTTCCACAACATTTATTTTACTTTCATGCTTCTTTTGCCACACCCAACACTCACTTCCATACATAAGCGTAGGCACCAGCACACCATTGTGAACAGCCAGTCATGCCTTTTTGGACATCAACTAGTTCGTCACAATTGCATGTGTAGCACCATTCACTTTATTTCCCGCATTTACTCTCCTTTCCACATGTCTAGCAATCTTTCCATCCCTTTTAAACGGACTCCCCAAATATACGAACTCACTTACTTGCACCACATTCTTATCCTTTATTTTCACACACACCGATACATCCTCTTCTCTTTCAAACACCATGACCTTCGTCTTATTCACATTAATGTTCATCTCTTTCATCTTACATGCAGTCATGTCACAGTCACCATGTCTTGTAACTGTTCTGCTGACGATAGTAGTAGAACTTGATCATCTGGGTAGAGAAGGCATTTGAGAGGCAACTCATTCACCGCCAATCCACACTCACCTTCTTTCAAATCTGTCAGACAACTATCCATGCACAAGTTTAACAACCACGGTGAAGCTACACAACCCTGTCTAACATGCCCTAATTAAACAAATAAATGGTTGCATGATCTATTCTCAATGCTCCTCTAAATCTGTAGTATTTGATATGGAAAGAATATTATAGGAAGCTCAAGTCAAGATTGTGATTTCGCAAGGTCGAATGACTGTGGGCTGTGCATTTTATTATGACTACTAAACACACGTTTGATAAGCAACACATCACCTACTTATTATGTAGGTATACTTATTATAAGTACGGCTGAACATCCTCATCGTCGAGATCAAACATTTTCAGATTTATGAGTCTAAGTAACGGATTATACTGAAGATTTCACCGCGTTGTGTTTATGGGTGTCCAATTTATTCTAATTATATTTAATAACATATATGGTTATTCACATCTTCCAAACAGAAGCACGTTAAATTGAATATACAAAGACGATTTATTAAAATAATCGCATAAAATATTAACTACAATCCTATTAACATTTCCAAAGTTCTCATTCTTCCAGGAAACCGAAACACAAAATACCAAAGTACTTAAAAAGGACTTACCTGCCATAAATCTTTAATAAGTTCCGATTTATTGGTTTCAGAAGTTAAAGGGCACTCGATGAAAAGTGTTTATTCACTCGACTGGTAAACTTACGACGAAGTTTTGCGGAGCGCGTCGCGAGACGTGGGTCGTGGTCGACGGCCCGAACACAACTGAATCCTGGCTGGTATACACCGCGTACTGGCTGGCAAGGACAGGTGTTTCGATGTAATTATTACTGAAAAATTTAATGGTCTATGGTTTTGAAATATTGTGATTGCATTGTTGCGGTCGCTTTTTGATTTTTTGTTTGATTAGAAGAGAAGTTGTAGTAAATGGTGGGTTCAAGATACTTTTACGTCAGATTATATCGATCAGGTTTATTTTAAGTTATGAAAAAACTATTTTTTTATTTACAAATACCTTTTTGATTGATGAATGGTTTTATTATTCAGTTTAAGAACTTGTAGTTGTATTTGAAAATAAAGCAAGAAATATCCATCAATTATATCTTAACTTCACAAATCAAATGCCAACTTTATAACGAACATTTGAAAAAGTCTATAATACTTCTGAAGAAACAGTCAATCAACAAAAAATCTCTGAAAGAGTTCAAACAAATCCTCACTTGCTACGGCGTAGTAAGGTGTCTACGACACCGCTACGAAGCTACGGTGTCTACGAGCGCCGTAGTAAAAGTTAAAGCGTAGTATCGTAATGAATAATAATGTTTTATGCGAAAGGTACCACATATTATTATATTTTATTAGCTATTATCCTTTAGTACATTGTAAAGGTACGTTTTGTAACATAATATCTGGAGCTTTGTGACCATTCGAACGATAATGGTATCACTTACGATCGAGTTCGAGGGTTTGCGGATCATCGTCGAATATCGAAGAATTTTAAAGAGATAAAAGTTGAAGGTATACATACAAATACACAGTTAGACAATTTGTGAAAATGTATAATACCTACTTAAAGTAAGATTATGATTAGCGAGCAGAGGTTAACGGTAGCTAGGCTAAGTTGATTGTGTATGTTCGCTGGAACCTAATTGGTTAATAGTAAGTATTAATATATTTTTGACGCAGTCCACTGCTGGACATAGGCCTCACCCAGGCTGCGCTATAACTGTCTGTCCTCCGCCTTCCGCATCCTGTCCGTCCCAGCCTCCATTTAGCTGAGGGTTGTCCCACACTACGCTTGCCGATACACGGTCTCCACACCAGGACACGTCTGCTCCACCGGCCATCAGTCCTTAAAATAAAATATTTCAAAAAAGTAATATGAAGTATATGCAAGCTCAACTATGACAAAAGACGATGTCAAACTGAAGCAAATAAATAATAGGACACTGAAGGTAGCAGGAAAAGATTATTTCGAAACAAAAACAATTAATGCGGGTAAAACAATATTTACTTAACATAACATCACGCCAGTAATCCCTGAAGGGTTAGGCAAAAGTTTACCTATAGTAAACCCACATTTCGCCAGTTATGTTTAAGTCCCATGAAACAGGGGGCGAGCCTATTGCCACCAACCGGACACAAATCCAGACTCCAGCCTACTATTGAGAAATTCCAGATGCAAAAACCCAATAACACTGCCCGACCCAGGAGCCGAACCCAGGACTTTATCATCATCAATCATAATCAGCCTATAATGTTCCCACTGCTGGGACACAGACCTCCACTCTTCGAGAGGAATAGAGGTCCGCCGGTGTTGGGAGCAGGGTCCAAGAGCTACCGGTGGTTAGGGCTGCAAAGACAGGAACCTCCTCGCAGTGCCAGCCTTATTGAGGAATACTGCCTTCTGAACCTGGCCCTTGATTCAACTGCCTAAAGATAGCCACAAGATATGTTGATCGAGGCTTTCGGCCGTCAGGCCATTGGCCGGTAAGAAAATCAGCACAATGATAGCTGAGCTCACATTCCACATGTCAACCACCACGTGTGCTAAGATCTAATTATTTATTTTAATAATTATTTAACCTATGAGGCATCGTCCGTCCTTCCTTTTCAATATTAAGAGAGATCTTAACCAAGCAGTAGGACAATAACAGTAATTTGTTATTAGTATAAAATCATTCGTACTTAGTTCGTTACTAAGTTTCTTCTAGTAGACGGCTGTTTCTTCAATATTATTCAATTCCCAGTATCCCTGTGTAAACAATTAAAAGTGCTTTCAATAATTTCTCAACATTATTATTGTAACGTTAATCGGCTTACGGTTTTATTGAGAAACAATCATTAATTTCTATTGCAAAATTTTATAAATCTAGCAACAACTAAATTTCAACTCTATTTCTGTGAAGTTACAGTCATAAATTGATATATAGAGTTATATTTCACTGAACGCTTTGTGAATTTTGTGGTGGTTGAGTTTTTTACCTTAGCTACGCTAAAGGGTCTTACTTTTTGTGGTGAGCAGAAACGTTACCACAAATCCTACGGAGAAGAAAACTTCGTTATGAGAAAACGTGAGGGCCAATGGGGCCTAGCTAGACAAAGTCACATTCTGTCAGCGATAATCATGATGAAAAAAGTCAAAAAATCTTTTTTTACAAAAAAAAAACGTCACGTCGTCAACGTTTCACATCTTTTAGTGTTTTTTTTGGAAGTCGGTTGTGTTTTTGTAAAAAAGATTTTATTTTTCACTTTTTAGTTGCGAAACCTACCGCATACAAATTCGTTTACCACTACTTGTACTTGGTATGTAAATAACAGTTACAGGAAATTATTAACACATCATCAATATAAACTAAGTGGAAAAAATATGCAGTATTAAGAATAACTCAAAAAGTACTAGTCAGACCTTGATCAAATTTGAATGGGACTACATGTGAAGCACCAGCTATCAAATAAAAAAGAATCATCCAAATCGGTTCACCCAGAAAAAAGTTCTGAGCTAACACACATTAAAAAAGAAAAAATATACAGAAGAATTGAGAACCTCCTCCTTTTTTTGAAGTCGGTTAAAAATGTATAGGACTGACATAAGCTATCGTAAAGCTTATGTCAATCCTTTTGAAATTCTTTGTAGAAACACGAAACACTTTGGGAGTGATTGCCTCTTGTAGGCCTCTGGATTGGCGAGCTTTTATGACCACTGTTTGATTCATCATTGTCATCAGACTATAACTGTCCACTGCTTGATATAAGCCTGTAGTGGCATCTACAAAGCCACATGCGAGCTACGCGTCACATTGACGTCATGCAAAATCCTGCATCGCGCAAGCAGAGTTTACCGGGCAACTAGCGTATATACAACGTTCTGACATCAAATGTTGGGCAGTTGCTCACCAGACATAACACCCGTCTGGTCAGAAGATCGTCCCTTTTCTATGAATTATGAGTGAACTTTACACCCTACTCTTCATACCTCTATACTGGTCCAGTCGCACGTCATTTAACAGTAACCTCTGCTACTCTTATCTTGTTGTAACCGGTCACCTTTCGAAGACCGTCGCTCCACCTAGCCTACTCTAAAAGTGGCGACCCACCTGCTGAAAATTACGCGACGTAAATTCCGAGTGCTCGTGCTTCCTACGAAGATTAAGCGACGTGATTTCCAGAGCTTTGGTTTTCTAGGAAAGCGGTGAACGGTCACACTAAAACGGCTTTGCAAAATACAGAGCGTCTTTTTTGACACCTTAACTGGTGAAATTGACAGATTGATGATGGTGATTGGTGATTGATGGTGCTGATGAGATTTGTGATGTCGGCCGTTATAATATGACGGAGCCGCTCTTAAGAAAACCGTAGCTTTATTACGATTCTTTAATAGAATCTATAACTTAGCAGGACTACCTATAGAATTTTGGTTTAAATTTTCGCGACAAGCACTATCCTCTTAAATAAATATATCTGTACATATAATAATAAAATAGTAACGAAGGTTTGTTGTCCATTTGTATGTTTGTCTGGATATATATGTCCCGGATTGGCGCAAAAACGGCTAATTGGATTTGAATGAAATTTGGCACAGACACTCAAACTTAAACACAAACTCAAAGCATTTATTTCAAATAAACCAATTACAGGCACTTTTGAATTGTCAAGGGGTGGGTTAGTCAGAAAGATGAAGCTAGTTGCCTATTCCAAAGCGTAGTAGGTACCTATGGAGAAAATATAGTTTATAACCTGGATTAACACATAAGGTACTTTTATTCTCGGTAGTACGTTCCCGTGGTATATTTTCCGACACCCACGCGGGCGAAGCCTCGAGCAAAGGCTAGTTATGAATAAAGCCTTAAAACTATGTAAATATAAAGTGCGAAACGAGTATTTTCAATTTTATAATCGTTTGCATTTACGTTACGTGTACTCCACGCGTTCAGTTCTAAATTAGCATAGGTACTGAAATGCGGAAGGTAACTTAAAAAACACAGCAGTAAGCACACATCGAAGTTTCAGCAATGTATTGCTGCGCTATCGTTGGCCAATTTGCAAACTATTTGTCTATACTCTTTGTTAGGTACTTTCTATAAGTTCTGAGTTGAGCTGTACGATTTGTGACAAATGCGTACATTGACTGCACAGGTCCACTCAGAGTGGTGTTTCCTCAAAAGACCATTTCAGACTCAAATCCATATGGTCTTCACATGATCTGACCAAGATTATGTCTGGACTTTAAAAGAGATTGTGACCTCTTGAGTTTGTTTTGGCCTTTCTTCTCAGAGTGACTACTCTAATAGGAAACGCCGACCTCATCTATTTTTTTTAAATAATTGACGTGTGAAAGTGTTTGTACAAACCTACTTACAGAAATAAAATCATGAGCTATCATTTATGAGCTATCATAATATTGATTCACCGTACATTTTTTTCTTTGTCATTTATTAAAGATATACAGAAACGAATTTTCGTTTAGAAACCGTGTTCATTCATTGTTTGAAGAAGGAGGAAAACCTAAGGGTTCAATTAATTTACATAGGACATAGCCAATGATATTGCAGTAGCTCAAGTGAGAATTATTATTGAAATTGAAGTTTTAAATTAGAAAATGTTGGTACTTTCATTATTAATTTGTTTAGTGAGCATTTTTAGGGTTCCGTACCCAAAGGGTAAAACGAGGCCCTATTACTAAGACTCCACTGTCCGTCCGTCCGTCTGTCTGTCCGTCTGTCACCAGGCTGTATCTCATGAACCGTGATAGTTAGACAGTTTTAATTTTCACAGATGATGTATTTCTGTTGCCGCTATTACAACAAATACTATAAAAAACAGAATAAAATACATATTTAAGGGGGCTCCCATACAACAAACGCCGTTTTATAGACCCCGCCGTTTTTTTTTCCGTTTTAGTTTTTTGTACGGAAACCTTCATGCGCGAGTCCGACTCGCACTTGGCCGATTTTTTACTGTACAGTAGGTACAGAGATCTAACTGTTTCGTGCATAATCAGCCTAAATGTTCCCATTGCTGGGACACAGGCTTCCTCACTGTGAGAGGGAGTGGGCCGTAATCCACCACGCAGGCCCAGTGCGGGTTGGTGGATGTCACATGTCTTCAAATTTTTGATTCTGGTTTTTGGGAGGCTTTCTCACGATGTTTTCTTTCACCGTTTTGAGAGACACACTTACTGTTTGTTACCTTACCCAAAAGGTAAACTAAGTAGTTAATATTTTTTTTATTGCTAAAAAGTAGAGCTATATTTTCTCGGTTGCAAACCAGCGAGGTAACTGCGTAATACTCTAACAGTAGGAATGGGTTTCATTTTGACAGTTCAACAACGTTCATTGCGTTATTTACGTTGCTAAGAAGACAAATTTTCCGAGCATATGAAGCAATGGATTAGCAATAGGCTTAAATTTATTCAAATTCTGATTGATAGATTGCAATGATGGTGCAGGAATAACTATCTGGATACCATAATGACAATTTCTGTAGTGCACTTAAAAACGCTTGTTCACGACGAAATCCTTAACAGCAGCTCGAAGACTGCATTTGTGCTCGATTTATGGCAAATATTACAATAGACTCATCATTAGGTGCAGTCAGCAAAATAGATAAGTATCCAAGGTCACCGGATATATTTGAAGTTTAGTAAGAAACCGATGAATATTTTCGAATGAAATTTAATTTGATAAATTACCAGTTTGTTTTTGAAAATATTCATCGGTTTCTTGCTAAACTTCAACTATATCCGGTGACCCTGGATACTTATCTCTTTTGCTTACTGTACATACATGGGACTTATAACATAACTGACGAAATGTAAGTACTGCAAGCCCTATCACTTTAAGGAAAATCGGTTTGATGATCGCCTTGTAAAGAATGAATGATGGCGGAAAAGATTGATTCCCATAATATTACTTACAGGAAAATCAGCCAGCAGAAAATTTTGAAAGATGTGCACTTTTACCGTTTGCGGGTGACACACGACTTTTCGAGATAGGTATATTAAAAAAAAAAAAAAACGCATTATTGTATAAGACTTACGCTTTCTAGGGACTCATACAAAAAGTTAATTAAAAAAGGATTGTGTGGTTTTATGAAACCACGGTAAAAGTTAAACTTTTTCCCTACTCCGCGGCCGACCGTTACGCGACATGCAACACACAGACGAAAAAGTTTGAGATGATGTAATAAAAGTTTCACATTAAAAATCAAAAAAAAAACCCGACTACGTAAAAAGTAAACTTTAAAAAGATGGAAACAAGATGACATATATTTGCCTCCAATCCCACGCCCAATCTCATGCAGTTGGAGACAATAGATGTTTACTGTTAAAAAGAAGTTTTGGAGACAAAAATATGTCATCTTGTTTCCATATTTTTAAGTTCCATTTACGCAGTGGGGTTTTTTATTTTTTATATTATTCAAACCAGCCTTGTTAGAGTTAAAATGATCTACGGTTTCAAATTTTTTTATCCAAATGAATATTTATTCATCACAATATTCTGCCTCCATCGTTAGTTTCCTTTGTATTGGTACTTCTGTTACTAGCTACGCTGTGGCATCCAGTCCAAGACACCTAATCGAACTAGTTGGCTCAATTAGTTGACTATAGTGCATGGTTTTGGCGTCTCAACAGTTCTTATGTCAAAGTTCAAATTAAGGATTCACCATCTGCTCGTACTTCTTCCGTTTTAGTCCGCTAATTAGAAATTATAAAGGCAACTTTATAGGGATATTTAGTGAATTACTATGTACATAGGGTGGCAGGGCAGCGCCGCACAAACTGCTACCATGGATTTAGTACATAATGCTGAAACCCCCTGCGTTGAAATTTTTAATCTGATGTGAGTAATCTGAGTGATGTAGATACCGCTACAACATAATGGTGGAAGCTTAGATTGCGAGCTAGATAAAATTAATAGACAAAGGTCCACACTAGCCCTGCACCGATATAGCTGGAAGTCATAGGGCTCCCTCTATGGCGGGCTCGTTAAAAAACTGAGTTTTGTAAAGGCCTCCAATTTTACCGAGCAGTGGAATGTTGAAGGCTAACAGTAACCAATACCAATAAGCTTACCTCTGCTCTACTCATCATCTCTCTCATCTACTTTTCAATATTTGTAAATATGTGAGCACCATGTATCTATCACATAATTAATTCACCTGTCATTGCGTTATATTTAATTATTTTTACCTATTGTGGTATAGTAATTATATTCTAGGTGCATCGTCTTCACATATAATTACATAATTAATGTATAGATATACATAATATTGTAAAAAAAAAAGAGTAACGGTGGAGTTTCTTGCCCATTCTTCTCCATAAGAAACTACCTTTTGGAAGGGGCAACTAGAATCAATTCTATTTTCGTGTAAATTTTGACGTTCAAAAGTGCTTTTTATGTGCCTATTTGAAATAAATGATTTGACTTTGACTTTCTTACCTTCAAGTGGGTTGAAAGGTACAGTGACATCATCAGCAAACATGACTGGCAAATGTGCCATCGAGGATATAAAACGGCACTAAAAAAGGATTTTCAGATACGGAGTTCTGAAAATTGTATCCGAATGCAATCGCAGGAAGCAATTATCTAACAAACTTGTCATTGGCAATAGACAATGTTTTTCTCTTTCTAGTTATAACGGTATTGACAAAAAGTCCTTATCTTTATAATGCTTTAAGCTCACCGTGTATGAAAACAGTGTGAAGCGACCGATGGCTACAGTGTACTAATCGAAGGGCGATAAATCACGTCCAGTCGGCGTCGGAAGGCGCCGGCGCGGGCGATCATGTTACAATTATCACTTACTATGAAAGGGTTTTACGGGTACGTACACAGAGTAACTACAAAGGGTACATTGTATTGTTGTTATCGTGGGTTATTTAGGCTCTAATGGAAGTTAGTAAAGGACACTATGCTCCAAAACGGTTTTTCATGGTTCACCAATCACAAAATGCAGTTATAATCTTTAATGTTCCCTGTTGAGCCACAGGCCTTCTTTCTTCGAGAGGGAGTGGGTTATAATCTACCACGTGGGCCCAGTGCGTTTTAGTAAATGTCACATGTCTTCAATAAAAATTTTTTGGTTCAAGGACATGCCGGTTTCCTCGCAATGTCTTCCTTTACCTACCGTTTTGAGAGCGGTGATAATCAAATTATTTACACAAAGTAAAGCGCCTGCCTGGCTTCGAACCCACGACCTACAACTTGTAAGTCGGGGCTGTTATCTACCACTGGGCCACTACTCTAAAATGCAATAAAGTAAAAGAAAAAAAGAATAACATTTACAGATTTGGTGACAATTCGAGAAACACAAATAAAAAAATTAAAAAAAGGAAAAATAATGTTTTAAAAAAACAACAACAGTTTGTGCCACACGGCTGCGCCAAAAAGGTTCATTTCAGCATTAATGCCAGACAGATGCTGTCTGACGCTGGATTTCTAATGAACCTTTAGGGACAAGTTTAGTGGGCATTCTGCATTAGTAAGCATTCTCTAATTTAAGTTGTCTAGCTATACACATTACACACTCTAACTATAGTCTAGCTACACACCATATACATTTACACAGATTATAATTAATCCACGTGGGTAGATAGACAATAAATTCACGTAGGTTAAAGGCTTCTTCAAACAGGCGCGACACGCGACGCGAATCGCACACGACACAAAGACACCGCTCGTCGTGCGACAGTCGGTGCCTTTGTGTTGCGTCGCGTGTCGCGCCTGCTTGAAGGAACCTTTATGGTGCAACGACTGGAGTAGGTATTATAAACTAACCAACTTTGCCTTAGAGTTAGGTATACTACCTTTATCAGAGTAAATAAAATATGAATATGTACTTAAAATCCTGTTTACATAACTGTTATCGTATTATAGTTGTCGTAGTATATTAGGTATAATTATGTAAAAGTTTGTGTAAGGTCACGCTGACCAATTTATTTGTTTTTGCCATTTCACTTAGTGGTTGTACCTATTTTTAAATACTAAATGATTGACTTTGTAATTTCCATCAAATTATTTTGTTAAGAATATACCAATGGATTTTTTAACAAACACAATAATATTTACAATTAAAATATAATTACCTAACCTAACTAAAACTAATAATAAATTAAAAGATGGCGTCAAAAAATTCCTCCGCATCGCTGTCGACTGGTAATGTACCCAAGAGACTGGCGGCATTGCCACGTTGTATTGCAATGCTTAGCCTCTGGCCAAGGTAAAATCCAGCCCTTGGGTCACGGGAAGTGTCAAACAGGCGTTTGGAGATTTCCTTGAACAAAACAAGGGCACTCGGACCCCACGGCCCGAGGGTTTCAACCCCAAACGGCTCGAAAATATAATTACCAATAAGGTTGTTATACTTACGCCGCTTGAGGTTTTCCGCAGCCGCAGCAGCGGCGCCAGCACAGCACGCCGAGACAGGAAGATGGGATGGCGCAAGAGTATCGACACATGTTGCGTCCCACACTAAAGGCCTACCCACCTTCCATGGAAATAAAGACATGCCGTCCGGTCTCTTGCCATCGTCGCGTGCCAAGCCATTAGATTCTAATACAGCTGGAACGCCGACGGTGACAAGAGCTCGTCGGATGATGTCATTAATGTTCGCGTGCCGCGGTATGCGGCCCGCACTTCGGCTGCAAGACAGACCGTGGTGTCCGAGGCTGTTGACAACTTCGCCACAGTGACAGCGATGAGGGGAACAAAAGGGAGCTCCTAGTCGCAGGGAAGCAGCGAGGCGGAAAGTAGTGTCGTCGAACAAAGTGCCATGTTCGACGATGGTAGTGCATGAAGCCAAAGACCCGACTCCCACTTACCCACAGCCAGTAGGCGCGCATGCTCCACAGTAGTAGCAGACGTGTCAATTAAATTATTCTGTACTACTCTGCAGAGTGGCTCATCCCACCGTCTCTGGGAAGATAGATTGTCGGGTGGATCTGAATTCGGGCAAGCGAGATGCCAAGCATCCATAGCCTCGGTGAAGCACGGCACATCAAAATCAATCAGTGTGGAGGCTAGGATTTTCCTGATTAATTTCTCAGTGCCGTAAACCGAGGATATGAAAGCCGGTAAACTAATACTAGAAATTTTGCGGACGCCGAGGCCTCCCATACGAATGGGAAGAGTAGCTTGTGTCCAAGCTCGGTCGTACAGGGCCACATTTAAAATCGAAGTTAATGTATGCCGGATAATTTGGTCCATTTTGTCTAAAAGGTGAGGGTGCTTCCATAAATGAGAAGCGCGAAGGAAATATGTTAATTTAGGGCCGAAACAGCAGTAACGGATTAAGGTTATGGCCGAATGCATGTTGATTTGGAATAATCTTTCCGAAACGTCATTGAAATTTTGTATTTTTTCCTGAATAAAAACGGGAAAGGAATTCTCAAAGATTGGAGACCCAAGGAGACGAAGAGAGCTTTTTTCAATAATTTTTATTTCCGGAGCTATCGCGTTAAATTTGGTAAGTGTCACATGTCTGTCAGTACTGTCCGCTAAGTATAGTTCACATTTCGAAAAGTTGAGATCAAGGCCTATGGAATGAAGTTCATTTTTTAAGAATTGTAGGTCATTTAAAACAGTTTCTACATCGCCTCCCTTGGTTCCATCATCAAGATACCAAACGTTAAATTTGGAATTTAGCTGTCGAATAATTGGCTGAATGGCTAAACTAAAAATCACTGGCCCGAGGGGATCACCTTGTTGACAGCCAACAGCAGATTCCAGAAGGTTGTCCCGATACAGTAATTTAGAAGGGTGTCTGTAACATTGCCAAAGGAAACTAAAGATTTGGGGTATTTCTTTTTTATTTTCTGCCAGCAAGGTGTCCCTATTAACAGAATTGAAAGCATTCTTTATGTCAACCTTCAAGATGACCTCTCCTTTGCCAGAATTTAGGTAGGTCGACAAGGCGTGTACGGCAGCCTCACAGCCCCCTTTGGAGCCGTAACCTAGCTGCAGGGGCTGATTTTTTTTCGAAATAACCTCACCGTAAAATTTACAGCAAATCTTGGCTGCCATACGACGGTAAGTGGTTCCCACGGCAATGGGACGAATGCCGCCATCCTTTTTACGCAGGGCGCAAAGATTCGCCCCGTACAGAACGTCGACGACGGCCTCGTTCACCTTGCCGGAGAGCATTAGGTTAATCATAGCCGTAAGCTCCTTCAAAAGCAACACACCAGCTGCCCCGGCGCCTGAACAAATAAGGTCCTTAAGGTGCTGAGGACTCAGGCCGTCGAGGCCGCCAGCGGAGCCGCTCCGGAAGGAGCTAACGGCTGTAACTAACTCCTGACCTGTAATGGTGAGAGAATGGTTATCCAGATTAGGGGGGTCGGGGAAGGAAAGGCCATCCGCTGGGGCAGGGTGGGGCGGGGAAGGGTCATGGTTCCAATCACCTATCATCCTAGTTGATCGGTGATGGGAACCGGGCTAGGGGCGAGACGGCCAGTCCGTCATTGGGGTAGGCCTGGTAGCCATCTAACGTCTACACCCCCTCTGATTGCAGAGGGCAGGTCGTAGGCGTAGATTGGGAGGGGAAGAGGAAGACAACCTCTATAAAAAATTAACCCAATCCCAAGGTCGAGCGTGCCGAGGGGATGAATGGCCGGAGGGGATCCGGTCACTAGCGAAGGGGGGGGGGGTCAACAGGGGAAAAAGGGACCGCACCCTTCAAAGGAAAAAACAAAAAAAATGGAACAGACAGATAATAATAAACTACCCCAGGGCGGTACCGGCTGCTCAGCAGTCGGAGAATCCGTCACGTTCTCTTCGAGAACGTCAAGCCCCCATTCGTATTCTGGGGGGGGCAATATTTGTCAACCACTTGCCGATGGCAACAAGAGCCGAGGAGGCTCCATACACACCGCCGACACCACCGAACAGCGAGAAAAGGAGCTTCAGACGAATCTGAAGCCCCTGCGCGTGGTGGTCACACCGCTTGCCGTCACCAACGGCAACAAGAGCCGAGGAGGCTCAAGTTCCGACAGGGACCAATCAAACGACCTGGAGGAATCTAGGAGGAAACGCAGCCTCTCCTCTAGTGAGGAGAACCTGTTGGCCGCGAAGGTGCCAAAGGCACAGAGAGGGCGAGGTGGTGCGGTGGCGGGCGGATTGCCCGCTCGGGTGCCGGAACGTGACGGAAGGGGTCGCTTCATGCCCGTACGCCGGACCAACACGCCAGCTCCAGTGGAGCGCGTGGAGAGCGCGGAGAGCGGCCCCGAGCCCATGGAGGCGGACCTGAGCGGGGGCTCCACTGTGTCCCTGCTGGGATCGAACAGAGCGGAGGCGAGTGCTGCAAAACGGGCGCAGCGAAAGACTGTCGCGGCTGACGAAGTCAGCGAGTTGGCCCGACAGGCCCGTGAGCGGCGCTCTACCCGGATGGCTGACGGCGGGAGCGTTACAGCGGTGGCGCTTAGCCGCCAAGTCTTGGACGGCGTGGATGTCGTCCTGAAGGTTGCCACCAAATCGGGCAACCTGAAGGGCACATTCACCCGTGCCCTGAAAGAGGCGGCTAACGGTATTAAGGAGGCGGTTGAGGTCCTCCTAACCCGCACTAGCACAGAGGAGACGGCGAAGCTATGGGAGGAGAACGGCCGTCTCCGAGCTGAGCTGGAGGACCTCAAGCGGCAGTTCGCTGCCCAGAGGGCTGCTCCCGCGGCCACCGGCTCTTCTTCCGTCACGGCGCCGTCGTCAACTCCAGCGCCGGTCCCGTGTTCGACCCCTGCACTTGCGGATGCGGAGATCGAAAAGATCGCCCGCATCTGCATGATGCAGTGTGGGACGATGGTGGGTGCCCGCTTGGAGGCCATGGAGGCAAGGCTCCTGCCGGCGGAAACCCTCCGCCCACCGCTCGCTGCGGACAAGCGGAGAAAAGAGGGGCCGGCTAATCAGGGGCCACTATTAACCACGGCGACAGAGTCGAGCCAGTCCGGGAGGGGGACCGAAAAGCCCGCAGAGGGTTCGTCCGTTTCCACTTCCCGGGCGGCTGCGCCACCGGCGGCCGCGCCCGATCCTACAACGGAGGCCTGGACAACGGTTGTCAAGAGGGGCCGCCGTCACGGGGGCAAGAAGGCGCCACCGGCACCCGCTGAAGCACCGGCACCGGCAGCGAAGAAGGCCCAGAGACCGCCTAAGGTCAGAGCCCCACGCTCCGCGGCTGTAGTTATTACGCTGCAGCCCGGAGCCATCGAAAGGGGCGTCACCTACAAGGCGGTCCTTATGGAGGCAAAAGCCAAAGTCGCGTTCCCCGACCTTGGCACACCGTCCGGCTTCAGACTGAAGCCGGCGATTACGGGGGCGCGGCTGCTCGAGGTGTCGGGTGCCTCTAGCGGCGAAAAGGCGGATATCCTGGCCGCCAAACTGAGAGAGGTCCTCAACCCGGAGGACGTCAAGGTGTCCAGGCCGATGAAGACCGCTGAGCTGCGCGTTGGAGGCTTGGACGACTCGACGACTCCGGCCGAAGTTGTGGCAGCCGTCGCCCGAGTCGGTGGATGTCCGCCCGACGACGTGCGGGCGGGCGAGTTTCGCGCCGATGCTTCCGGGCTCGGCACGATTTGGGTGCGGTGCCCGGTGGCGGCGGCGAACAAGGTCGCTGGCGGTGGGCGTTTGTTGGTGGGATGGGTTGCAGCGAGTGTCAAGCTGCTGCAGCCCAGGGCCATGCGGTGCTACCGGTGCCTTGACATTGGGCATGTTAGGGCACGGTGCACCGCCGAAGTTGACCGCAGCGAGCAGTGCTATCGCTGCGGCCAGCCCGGCCATAAGGCGGCCCAGTGCTCCGCGGCGCCAAACTGCAGCCTCTGTACAGCTGCAGGGAGGCCCGCCGGGCACAGAGCGGGCGGAAAAGCCTGTGGCGCCCCCGCCAGCAAGAGAAAAAGGGGTGCCAAGACTGCGGGGGGCTCTTTACCCCCCCCCTCAGCCTGGCTGCCCTTCGGCCGACTCCCGGCCTAGGAATGGTGCGGAGGGAATGGATTGCGCCTAATGGCGCTCTACCATTTCCTCCAGGGCAATCTCAACCACTGTGCCAGAGCTCAGGATCTCTTGCTCCAGAGCATGGCGGAGTGGTTGATTCGCGTGGCTGTGGTCGCCGAGCCGTACTTTGTCCCCCCCCCGGGATAACTGGGTGGGGGACCTGGATGGCTTGGTGGCCATCATCGGCGGGGCTCTCGTCAACCCGTCCCGAGGACACGGCTGGGTGGCCGCCCTTGCGGACGGCATTGGCGTGGTTGGGGCGTATTTTTCGCCCAACAAGAGTCTCGCCGACTTCGAAAGCTTCCTTGTCGAGTTGGGTGCCGTCGTGGGCCGACTCCATCCTCGCCCCGTGCTGTTGCTAGGGGATCTCAACGCCAAGTCTGCGGCGTGGGGATCTCCGGTGACCGATGCTAGGGGTGAGGCGCTGGAGGAGTGGGCGGTCACGACTGGCCTGATCGTCCTGAACGTGGGCTCGGTCCACACGTGCGTGCGGCAGCGGGGCGGGTCAATAGTGGACGTCTCGTTCGCTAGCCCTGCTGTTGCGAGCCGTGTTCGCGACTGGCGTGTTGCCGCGGAGGTGGAGACGTTGTCGGATCACCGATACATCCGTTTCGACGTCTCCGCCCAGACCGCCGGCGGCCGCAGTTCATCGGGCCTGCGAACGGATGACCCGCTTCTGGGCGCTCAAGCGCATCGACAGGGAGCTTCTCGAGGAGGCCGCTATTGTCCAGGCCTGGATCCGGGAGTCGGCAATGAGCGGACCCATCGACGTCGAACAGGAGGCGCTGTGGTTCCGCGGGGCAATGACGCAAATCAGCGACGCGTCCATGCCCCGCGTCCACACACAGTCAGCAAGGCGCCAGGTGTACTGGTGGTCCGCCGCGATTGCGCAATTACGCATCGCGTGTGTGACGGTGAGACGCCAGTACACCCGTTACCGGAGGAGACGTCGTCGGGTTCCTGACGAAGAAGCCGCGCTGTATGAGGTGTACCGCGCGGCTAAAGAGACTCTGTGGCTGGCCGTCGGCGAGGCGAAAACGCGAGCCAGGGAGGAGATGCTGGAGACTCTAGACGGGAATCCGTGGGGGCGCCCTTATCGAGCGGTTCGAGGGAAACTTCGAGCCGCAGCGCCTCCACTTACGGAGAGTCTTCAGCCCGAGCTGCTGGAGGAGGTAGTTGCAGCCCTCTTCCCGGCAAGAGCGGAGCATACTCCGCCGCCGATGGCTTTGCCCACAGCTGCAGAGTCTACAGAGGAGAACGCCATTAGCGTCCCAGAGGTGACACAGGCAGAGATGAGGGCGGCCGTGATGCGGCTCCGGGCCAAGAACGTGGCTCCGGGGCCCGACGGGATCCACGGCCGAGCGTTAGCCCTCGCTCTGAAGGAGCTGGAGCCCCAGCTGAGAGGACTCTACACAGCGTGCCTTGAGCGGGGCCAGTTTCCCACTTTGTGGAAGACTGGTCGTCTGGTCCTGCTCAGAAAGGTGGGGCGCCCTGCGGACTCGCCGTCCGCGTACCGGCCCATAGTGCTGCTAGACGAGGTGGGGAAGCTGCTGGAGCGGATACTCGCAGCCCGCCTCGTCGGCCACTTGTGCAGAGAAGGGCCGGACCTGGACGAGAGCCAGTTCGGCTTTCGGCATGGGCGCTCCACCATCCACGCGATATCGCGGGTGAGAGTCCTGGCGGACGAAACGGTGTCCCGGGGTGGGGTGGTGGTGGCGGTGTCCTTGGACATCTCCAACGCCTTCAACACCCTGCCCTGGAGTTGTATTCGGGAGGCACTGCGGTATCATCGGGTGCCTCTCTACCTCCGCCGCATCGTTGGGGCTTATTTGGCGGAGAGGTGTGTCACCTACATGGGACGCGATGGCGTTAGCCAGCGCCACATGTCGTGCGGTGTTCCACAGGGCTCGGTCCTGGGCCCGCTCCTGTGGAACATCGGGTACGACTGGGTGCTGAGAGGCGAACTCCAACCGGGCGTCGACCTGACGTGCTACGCGGACGACACGCTGGTCACGGCCCGGGGGAGTTCGCACAGGGAGGCAGCGTTGCTGGCGACGGCTGCGGTTTCACAGACGGTGAGCCGCATACGGCGCCTCGGCCTGGAGGTGGCCCTCAACAAGTCGGAGGCCATGGTGTTTCATGGTCCCCGGCGGGCGCCACCGTCCGGATCCCACATTGTGGTGGGAGGGGTACGAATCACTGTCGAGCCCACCATGAAGTACCTGGGCTTGGTGCTCGACAGTTGGTGGGATTTCGGCCCCCACTTCCGGCGGCTGGCGCCCAAGTTGTTGGGCGCGGCTGGGGCGCTGTCAACGCTGCTTCCCAATCTGGGGGGCCCGAGCGCCGCTTGTAGGCGGCTCTACGTAGGGATCGTGCGATCGATGGCCCTTTACGGGGCCCCGATCTGGGCGGCTGACCTGACGGCCGGCAGCATTGCTGTTCTGCGAAAGCCGCAGAGAGCGATGGCCGTCAGAGTCATAAGGGGGTACCGCACGATCTCCTACGAGGCGGCTTGTGCACTGGCCGGATCCCCGCCCTGGGACCTGGAGGCGAAGGTGCTCGCGTCACTGTACCGGTGGCGCGAGAAATGGCGGGCGCGGGGCGAGCGACCGATGCAGCGACATATGGCGCAGCGTCGGTCGCAGCTCCGCGAGGTCCTGGTGGCGGAATGGCGGGACAGGCTCTCACGCCCTACCGCCGGCCTCGTCACTATCGAGGCGGTCCGGCCGGTGCTCGACCTCTGGCTCGGGAGGAGGCACGGCTCCCTGTCGTTTCGGGTGACGCAGGTGCTCTCGGGGCATGGTTGTTTCGGGAAGTACCTGTGTCGCATAAACAGGGAGCCGGACGCCCGGTGTCACCACTGCGTCGACTGTCGGGAGGACACGGCGCGGCATACGCTGGCAGAGTGTGCCGCTTGGGAGGAGCCGCGCCGTGCCCTCATCTCAGGAGCAGGCAGTGACCGGTCGCTGCCGGCCGTAGTGAATGCTATGGTCGGCGGCGACGAGTCCTGGGACGCGGTGGTATCCTTCTGCGAAACATACATCAGGACCCGAGGCGGCGGCGCGTAGTGTTCCACGCGCGCCCCTCTTAGACGTCGCGGGGTCAAACACCTCACTCCCCCCGCTCGACCGGACGGGGCCCGCAGAGGCGGGCCGGCACCAGTCGGGGGTTGCGGAAGATTCGTATGTTCCCGCGACCCCCGACGCAGGTGTGAGATGGAACACCGGGGTGGTTTTTAGTCAGTAAGAGTCTGACAGACCCCTCCGCCCCCCCAGGGCGGGGGACATCCATGAGGATTTTCCAACCCGGATCAAAAAAAAAAAAAAAAGGCACCACATCACTACTAAAAAGAATCCTGGCTGCTCCGCTTATGTCACCTTCCCCTAACTTCGATTCTACGAGATGGGATATACCCCTTGATGAGGTATATCTCTGTGTCTGTAATTTGGAATCTAAATTATGGGCCGAAATATGACAGTTTTCTTTAATTTGTGCGGTTAATGTCTGTTTAGTTACCAAATTCTTTTGTACATGTAGAATTCTGTAAGGGAAGGTGAGCAGCTGTTCCCAAGCACTTTGCGAGTTCTCCCGGACGGCAAGACGAACGCAACCTGCTAAATGTTGTGCCACTAGAGGACTAGCACCGCGGGGAACTCGCTTCAAAACAGGAACAGAGTTTTTTAATTTTGATAGGGTTTTCCAAAACGGGTCAAAAGTAGTTGGTGTTGTAGGTGTAGATGTTGTGACGGGGTCTGAGGAGAGTGCACTTTGTGGTTTGTGTACTTTTCCAATATGCACATTCAGACCCCGCTTACCTTTAAAAAACCGTGCCTGGGTACACAGCGGACATCTCTCCAGGATGCTCAGCGATGTTGAAAGTTGACAAGCACTACCACTATCATCCACCACGTCGCTGCTGCCACTGAGCATTTATTCAAAACGATTTAAACTTATCCTAGACGTACCTAATAAAAATAATAACTATATAACTATATATAAACTATAAAAAAACACTGAAAAGTCTATTTGTCACTGTTTGACACTGATGACAGCAATAAAAAAACAATGATCGGAGCGGCGCAGTCGTGCTGGCGGCCTAGGGCGCCGCGCTGACGATGCATTTCGGCGCAGCCCTGGCAACCGCTAGCGAGTGAGCATCCTCAGCGTCACTTTAGAGTTCAAGATCATCGTCGATATGCGGCTGGCCACTGCACGAATTGATTATCCAGTGATAATCCGTTAAGATGGGTCAGTATGGACAAATATGCTACTTATTAGAGGTAGAGAAATTCCGACAGCTACACAAACTGGAATACAGCGATGCTGCTGGGTAGTATTATTTCCTCGAGCGAGACCTCTTACAGGAAGTCTTGTCTTTTCTTATTTGTTTAGAATTTCATATGATCGGTAGGCTGGTCACGGATCAAATATTAACGCTAATATTAAAAGCTAAAAGGAAAATATATATTTATTGCAGATCTGTGTACTTTTGAATAATCATTTGAGGAAGCTTCAGCTTCAAACTGCTGACACGTCACAAGCTGTCATAAATCTCAAATCCCAATGGATTAGTTTACTTATCAATTATATTTTTGTAAAGGCAATGTTAAAATTATTGGTTTAAAAGTGTTTGTTTTGTATTAATAGTTCAATTTATTTTATCTGTTGCAATATTCATGTTTAGATTGGTAGTAAGGGTAGACAACTGTCATTTGAAATGTTATAAAAGATCGTGTAACTTTATTTTTGCTCTCTTTTTGTACGTGTCGCCTGGACTGGTAATAATATAAAAACTTGTAAGTCATTGATTATATTATTTATCATCAAGCTTCTTCCCAACATCTGCATCATAACATAACAAAACATCACGCCAGTAATCCCCGAAGAGTAAGACAGACGTGTACCTATAGCACACCCACATTTCGCCAGTTATGTTTAAGTCACATGTAATAGGGGGCCAGCCCATTGCCATCAACTGGGTACAAATCCAGACTCCGGGCTGCTACTGAGAAATTCCAGATGGAAAAACCCAATAACACTTTGCCCGACCCGGGAATCGAACTGAGGACTTCCTGCTCAGCAGTAGCTTTTGCGTAAAATAGACCAATCCTGTTTAGTTATCTATTAATGTAAAACGTATTTATTTAAGTAAGGAGTACGATCCTTTCGTGGCAGCTGACGTTCTGTAGCTTCTGCCTACCCCCATGGGAAGAAGGCGTGAGTTTATGTATGTGTGTGTGTATGTATTTATTTAAAGGGTCTCACTTACCATTAATTTTGCCTCATATGCAAGACGAATTAAATTAAAACAATATATTATAACCCTTTACGGGCCGGTGATTTTTGGTACAAATGGAATATTAAAATGGCTGCCAAAGCTTTAATATTCCACCAAAAGCCTATTGGGAAGGGTTCACCAATATTGGATAAGCAAAAAATATGCTTTTTTCGGTAAAAAGTAGTTGATTTCATCATCACTTGAAAGAAAAAGAAAGAAAATACGTTTATTTGCGGTAAACATGACGCAGAGAAAAACACAAAAATTCAGAAAGTTCAAGTTGGGGGGAAAGTATGTGTCACATCCACGCAAAACGGCAATCGCTCAGCATAATGCTACGACCCTATGTGAGACAGAGCCCCAGCGCTGGTTTTTATTACCTATTGGACTTGCATTTTAATCATTTTTGCAAGTGGGTTTGCTTGTGAATCCCGTTTGCAGTTACTACTTATCACTCCATAAAGGTTTTATAGGTTCATTGATTTTCATGTGTTATTTAATGCAGGGTACAGACTGTACCTTGCATACTACAGTACTACAGGGGGTACAGTATTTATTTCATCACTACTGCTTTCAAAACCAGCAAACTAGAACATAAAATTCAAAGACATGTGACATCTGACCCGCACTGGGCCCGGGCAGGCTCACTCCTTCTCAGAGAGGAGCCCTGTGTCCCAGCAGAGGGAACGTGATTGGCTCATTACGATGATGATACAGTAAAGGTACGGTCTACATTACTGGATGTAAGGAGTTACTTAGTATTGTTGTAAATGGTCCACTTCAACCCGATTGTAAGAATTACCAAAGAAAAAAAACTTCAATTAAAGCTTAGTCTGACTCGGGCATCAAACCTGTACGTGAAGCTCTACTGCCGACCAAAAACCAAAAGACCAATACAGCAATTAAAAAGTCTTCTTAACATCTTGACTTGTAAGCCATAATTAATAAAACATTTCAAAAGCTGTTCAGTGAAAAGCTTGAACGGATCTGATCATAAATCGCCTTGATTCTCGTTGGACAGACGATTACCAGAGACAATGGAGTTGCGCGCGATTAATGCGCATCTCGATACGAATGTCCGTTGAGAGACGGCGTCGTTCGCGATAATCACTGCGTCTTAATCACCACCATATTTGAATAATAGTTTAATTTTCTTGAATGGGATGTGCATTTTTCTTATTAATTTAGCAGGTTTTTAAACAATTGCAGTCATTAAGTCAGAAGGTTTGTCGATGTTTGGCAACGGGTGCTCCTACATGTTAATATGTTCATCCGGCGCACTCCACTCCAATTTAACGGGGGGTTATCCTTATTTGCCTGTTTTAGAATCAATTTGAAATAGTCAAATATTTTATACAGTTGGCATGGATTTTCCGCAAAATAATCGACGGCGCATCGTAAATAAATACGTCACGCTGCATTTGGAGGAGGCGGAGGAAGCGTTTCAATCGCCTTAATCGTCAAAACTTTTGGCCACGGCAGTAGCATTTCTTTTAAAGGTCGTGTGCAAACACTGGGAAAGCAGAACGATCAATCATGCATTTTACTTAAGTACCTACATAAAATTAATTACTTACCGCGTCGCAACGTCTCTCTGTACGCCTGCCACTTTACAGGTGCTGGAATCTTCTCGCAGGACTTTAACATACACATAGCCACACCATTGGGGGTCCATAACACAGTGTTCAAGGCCAAATGCCTGGGTATTTCTCTAGCCACGTTGGCCATCATGACCAGGGAAGTTAAGGACCACTCGATCCGCATACTCTCAGACAGCATGGTTATACCGGTGGTGCAGGTGAGTGCAAGCAGGCTAAAGAAGCACTCCCTACGATTAATGGCTTGTGGACCGGCCGAGAGTGCAGTGTGCTGTGCCAAGGTTGCTGATGTGGCTGAGGGTGATGACCAGGTATGCGCGGTCGCTGCATGCTGGTGGACAGGATACCCGTTGAAGCCGTGGGTGCTGGCTGGCTATGTGACTCGCCGCTCTAAAGCTTGCGGAAGTGATGATGATGTGATGATGACATCACGCTGAAGTAGTTGCACGAAGGTTGCGCTGACGTTCATGTTCGGGGTCACCAGTATAGAGGTATGAGGAACAGGGTGTAAAGTTCACTCATACTCTATGGAAAAGGCAGGATACTCCGACCAGACGGGTGTTGTGTCTGGTGGGCAACTGCCCGACGGTTGATGTCGGGACGTTGTTTATATGCTAGTCGCGCGGTAAACTTTGCTTGCGCGATGCAGAATTTGCGTGACGTCAGTATGACGTGTAGCTCGCATGTGGCGATGTTGATACCGCTACAGCTGACTCACGAAACAGGTTCTCCAAGTAACTAAAAACAGCTGCGTATGGTTACAGCAACTTTAACTGGCCACGGGTCATTTAAGAGCGGGTAGTAACCAAAATTGCCCATCTTTAATTTGATTTTTCATGAAATTAATAAGACTTGGGTATAAAATAAAAATAATATGAGTAACTACGTGATATTTTCAAACTTTTTGTGGAACAGAAACACAAATTGTTAAAATTTTCTCGATAAAACATCATCACGAAGTTACCTCTAATTTTCTCGTATTTTCAATTTGCACTTAACATGCTAATGACTATTAGGATAAAAATTAGATGAATATTTGTATTAATACAAGGCAAAAAAAAATGTGGAGGCGTTTTTTGAAATTCTTTTTATTTTTAGTTTTATTACGACTACAAGCTTTATGCACTTACGACGTTTTTAGTTCGTGGAAGAAGTCATCTTCCACCGGACGTTGCGGGAACTTCAAGCATATTTTTGTTTCACAAATCAGTCGCCGTCGCTCTGTTGAGACGAGAGGACTGCGCTTGAATTTTCGGCTGCTCTGGGATATAATTTATTTGCGTAAATAATATTTTCGTAATTTATCACATTGTAGGAAAGAGACTGTGAAATAGAAAACATGAAAAAAACAATAAAACCACTTCCGAAATGATTATTAAAATCGTTAAGAATTGATAAACTAAATAAATACCGCGGCTAAACCATAAAACAAAAATATTATAATAATTCAATGTTGATATTTGAAAACTCAAGATGACATAAATTTATTTGACAGATTTTTGACTAGTATTATAGTACAACTAGCGCTCTTGTTCTGCATTTCGGTCGATTTTCATGCGGAGAAAATTTACAACATAGAGTTCGTGCTGGAGATTTTAGATCTTATTGCAAATAAACTCAAGATCCAAATTCGTTTACTCCCACTTTCGTTGACAAGCTCCGTCTAAGGGGAACCTTAGACGAACCATTTCGACCAACCCCCGAATCAAGATGAAACTCGAAATTTAACATATAAGTAGGTTATTGGTCTAATAATATTAGTGGAGTTAACAAAATAAATAAACCGGAAAACTAAAATAGGTAATGGGTTTATTGCGGGAAAAAGTACGAAACAGTGTGCACGAGACATGACATTTTTCATACGGATAGTGTTCTCATGACTAGATCCCTTTTTATGGTGGGGATGAGTAACGGTTGTGACGGGTCACAATTTTTGGGATTGTCGGCTTGCTTTTCAAAGCTAAAGTTTCAACAGTTACAAAAGAGGAACCTAATAAACTTTCGACTTTCTTTGGCACGCATTTATATATATGCCAATTATTTTGTCGGTAAAGCCGACTAACGTACTGTTTGTTCCGAAACTGGCCTATTTTTCACAAATGTTTTCAGCGAGGACTTTGTTCTACTCGCGCTCCGCGCAGGATAGGTTTTCACGGTTTTCATGACACATGACATTTGACTTTGCACAATACAGTGCAAAATCCACCATACCAATATTATTTTTTACTTGGTAACACGATTGCTAATTGACTTTGCACGATCCTGCAAAGCAATATCCACGATATACCATTATATTTTTTTACGTGGTTAACACTGTTTTCCACGAACACTTCGTGAGGTCTAACTTGTAGAAGGCCCTTAGTAAAATTTGGTTACATTGGAATTTGAACTTTGACACGTCAGCATTGAGTTACTAGTTCCAAAACATGACTATGATCTATGATTCTAAATTCAAGCTTAGCGTATAGTATAGGCAAAATAAACACATGTTTTTCCTACTGAAGAATTTCATTGAAAATAAAGGGACTGGACATTTCGTGGATATTTCGTTTAAATATTGTAATTGAAAAACCATTCGAGGAATAGGGTTGCTGATCACAGCGATCCAACAAATTTCCTTAGATGATTGCTATTTTTGTTCAATTGGTTTCATTTTCTCAAAGTAAAAAAGCGGATGGTAAGTGATACGATTATAATTATTCGATTTCATATTGTCAGAAAAGCAAGTTTTATCAAGTTTGTTTTCATCATCATGTAGATAGTATCATAAATATACTTGATGGAAGTGCTTTGCTTTTTAGCGTTACGTGCCTCAAAAGGAAAAATCGAAACACCTA
Organism: Griposia aprilina; assembly: GCA_916610205.1. Lineage (NCBI taxonomy): Eukaryota > Metazoa > Arthropoda > Insecta > Lepidoptera > Noctuidae > Griposia > Griposia aprilina. The sequence goes on along the minus strand of OU744304.1, from coordinate 12,217,963 downwards.
TAGGATCACTTTGTTATCCATCTGTCTGGCCCCTTTTCTCAGGAATGCGCGGGAGGTATCAAGTTGAAATTGAACTGGCTTACTTTGGAGCTGTAAAAAATCGAGTTTCTAAGACGTTTACTTAAAATCTTGGCATAAATTGCCATTCATTTCGCATATTTTGATACTCGCAAATAAATTAAAACCCATAAGATACATCCGGTTGACCTAGAATCAAGGAATGTGGTAAGAAGCAAGGTCTCACAGTACAAATAGGTACAGGAAATTAACTGGAAATCGTTCATTTATAGTTATATTACATAATGTAGGGGATCATATTTTCTCAACTGCAACGTTAAGTTTGCCTTTCAATTCGGAATCGAAAATTTATAGGCCGTATCTTGAATTAACATTTAGTCTTTTAATTCATTCAAGTCGGTCTACTCTCCAATCTAACAACCCATCAGCATCGGTAACAGATTCAGGGACATAAAATAATATTGAATAATATACCTACTTGTACTACATCATGGTACATTGAATAGAGCGGTTTCATCTGATTATTTTGCGTATACATACGAGTACTACACACAAGATTCAAATTCAAATGCCTAGATATACGCCGGGCGAAAAGTTTCTCCTGGCGGGAACGGATTGTGTTTTGTTTTCGTCGTGTTTGATGAGAGGGGTAGGCAAAGAGGCGCGGGTGAAACTTGTTTTTTTTCTGTCTTACTGCGCCCTCTTAATAAACACTTCTCTGTCATAGGAGTCACTGACAGTCCACTGTGCCTGCATGGAGGATGACGAGACAACAGCTCATGTGCTTCTAAACTGCCCGGTGGTCGCCACACAGTACTTTGGTAGAGCCAGGTACCCTACGTGAGATTGTCAGTAACACCAAGGCGTTGCTGGCCTTCCTCGAGGAGCTGGGGTGGAACGAATGATCGATTACGCGCATTGACGTGTAGTTGCAGACACCAGGCCGTATTACATATTGCCTATGCCTGCCACTTCGGTATAACTCGAGAGCCCCATATTCGATTTATTTATTTTAATTTTTTTCATGAATGTGCGCTTTTATAATTTCTAACGTGACGATATTATAACGCGGCAAAACGATAACACAGGGAAGTAAAGTGTATATATAGTAACATATGAATACGCTTTTAAATTTCCGTCCATGATAACGTTATAACGTGCACGTATTTACGTTTATTTTACGTGGACGTCCACGATAATATCGTTACGTTAGAAATTATGAAAGCGCACAATAGGTAATATTTATTTATTTTGTAAAAAAAAAAGCCAAACCCTCTTTAGGAGCTTCACTGCAGTCGGGTATAAAGGGCCCCCAACAAATTTTGATACAGGGCCCCAGCTACGCGACTGTTCAAGTGTCAAAAAATAAAAATAGAAGTTATACATACAGGCAGGTGTGTTTTAGAGAATGCTAAATAAAATAAAACAGTATTAAAGAAAGGATCACAATCACCTGTAGTAACTTAAGTACCTACTAACGGCCAGGTTAGAATAAAAAATTACAGTGTCTAAAAAATCATCTTGTGTGGGGGCGCTAGAATTAGACTTCGCCCCGGGCGCAGATTTATATTCGCACGGCTCTGACACGGAATAGATGAATCTTTTTTGCATATTCCGTCTTTTTGAACTAGGTTTTCAATCAATAAAATTATAAACACGAACTTTACAATTTACAGCAATAGGTATCCTGAAGTCACAATAATCAACAGCTAAATTACAACAACCACGCAGAATTTAAAATAAATCCACCACATAGCTCTTAATCGATTTCAGATTAATCCGCCCCGTTCAGCCGAGAACACCTTCGTTTTGTATTGGACCTAACTTAATAAAGCTTAGAATTGCAGCCGAAGCACCTGGACACCTGTAATTATTGAAGATGTAACAAAGAAGATCTGTAAAATACTTACTATACTATTTATCTCATCTTATCTGACTAATATCTATCTATACTAATACTAGCTGACCAGGCCAACGTTGTTCTGAATTTTTTTTTCGGTATAAAATATACCTACTTTACAACCCATTCTTATACCTACCAAATATATATTTAAAAAAAACATAAAAATCGGTCGAGCCGATTCGGAGGAGTGCGACCACAAACACCGTGACACGAGATTTTTATATAAGATTATAAAGGGGTAAAATTTGTGAGTTTGTATGTAAAGGGTACGGAACTACTGATCCGATTTTGTTTTTTCACCCCCAGCCCCTTTTTTTTTAATTTGGATGTCTTCAAATGACCTCTCCCGCTCTGGGCGGAGCGGAAGGGCGTGTCAGACTCTGACTGACTAAAACCCACCCGTGTTCCTTCAGTTGCCTGTGCGCCAGGGCCACGATAACTCTTTGGAACCCCGTCAATGATGCTTACATCTCATTGAGGCGCGCGTGGAACTCGACACGCCGTCGACCCGGGCCTGCTCCTTACCGGACGGCGAGCTGCCCATTGCTCACCGTCCGCTTCCCCCCCCCCCCCCCTCCCCTAAAATGCTTACCAACAGTGCCACCCTCGCAACGTCAGTCAAGTTCCAAAAGCTCCCTGTAACAATGTATTTACTGATAGTTACACCTCTTGGTGGATCAGTTTTCAGTTTACAGTAAGTTATCAGATTGCGGCAGCTCCCGTCGGGACTGTCAGTACACGGGGACTATTGTCACGCTCCGCAGACATCTTGGGAATTCATCCGCGGCCTCGAATTACGTGTGTTAGCGAGCGGCCCAAACGCTGCGTTTTTATTGAAGTGAAACTTCTTTATGCGCACTTTGCCCTCTTTCTGAATAGTGAACGAAAGTGAACCGTCATGTTCGGCTCGGTGACGCTGAATCGGGTATACTCGGCTCAAGTCGGGCGGTGACGCTGAATCGGGTATACTCGGCTCAAGTCGGGCGGTGACGCTGAATCGGGTATACTCGGAACCAGTCGGGCGGTGACGCTGAATCGGGTACACTCGGCTCCAGTCGGGTGGTGACGCTGAATCGGGTATACTCAGTTCAAGTCGGGCGGTGACGCTGAATCGGGTATGCTCGGCTCAAGTCGGGCGGTGACACTGAATCGGGTATACTCGGCTCCAGTCGGGCGGTGACGCTGAATCGAATACACTCGGCTCAAGTCGGGCGGTAACACTGGATCGGGTATACTCGGCTCCAGTCGTAAGTTTTCAGTTCAATCGTGTGGTCATAAGCACACACCCCTTTTTTGCCTAAACCTGCTGGCTTTCCTCTTTCCCTACAGAGAAAGGCTGCAGTGTCCAGAACTCCAAGATATCGCCAGTTATAAGTCCCACGAGCGTATTTCTACCAACCGGGCACAAATAATCACGTTTAGCGGAAAAGTGGTTCTAAAAGACAGACAGAAGTGAATAACTTCTACAATGTTTTTATAGATGGCGGTCATCAGTAGCCTAGGTAAAGAAATAAAGAAAGAAACCGCACTCTTTTAACACGATCCTCGGCTGTTCTCATCCACCTGCTAGCAAGCTGGTGGCCCCTTGCGAAGATCATCACTCCGTATAAAATACTGATATCTCTTTTTTGCTCAGCAGTCTTACCAAGGGGTTACCATGTTACCCAGTAACTGGGTTGTGGAGAGTGTCGCTGTATTTAAAATACTAGTATTCAGCTGCATTCGGTTAGACCGGAAGCCAACCTCAACATATAAGTTGGGAAAGGGCTAGGCAGATTGATTGATCTCTTCTGTGTTGAGAAACACGCCATCTAAATTCACGGAAAAAGAACTGTATTTTTTTATGTAGTTTACTGTTAATTAACTTCATTTTGTCAACCGAGCTATTCCATTACACTGATAATGGTGGCCCATTATGAAAAACATGAAAAACTTTTGATTGGGTCATTGTTTCTTTAGACCTTAGTTTTTTTTTTTTTTGTGCCTCTAAACCGTTTCGAGAGAATGAAGTATTAAAAACAATATAAATAATAAGTAAAATGTTTAGTTGAACAAAAATTCAGACGGGAATAAGTACTTAGTTACCAATAGTGAGAATAGAAGTTGGGAACGAAGTGATAGAACACCCTGGCGATAAATTAAATGGCCCACTTTGTCAAGTTCAAAACTTCAAACACGTCAAATAGCGTAATTCAACGCCTTTATTCCCATAATATTTATGATATTCCCAAATACACGAAAAGTATACCTGTGCGTAATTTTTTGTCTTATGGTTCTGTATCTGTTATACTCGTAGAAATACATTTTCATTAATTGTTTAATACTTTTTTCGGTCGACAGTCGACGGCGCCGCATGCGCCGTCTACCGGGGTCCTACCCCCTCCCGGGCGGCATCGGCAGGGCAGTGCCGCAGCCGGTGGCCGACATTCTGATCTATCAGTCTATAGTCTGCTCATAAGCACGCTGTCGTGACATCACATCCAGTCACTTTCCCGCGCAAGCACCGCGCGGCGCATATTTCGACGACTTCACTAACCGCGAGTTTTACGAGATGGTGCGAGTGTATATTATAAGTGGTGAAATATGACGAGCAGCTCGAAGAATGTGTGCAAGGGAGAGCAGACCTCGTATGCGAGCCAATGGGATCCGTATCTCCGCGGTGTGGTCGGAAAGGGGCATTTTAGCAGCCAATCAAAGGAAAGTATGAGGGAAATAAAATATATTACTTTACAAATAACTTCGGGTCACGGCCTAAACTTTAAAATGTCATGTTCGAACCTAATAAAATTAGCGGTCAGTAACCCGCGCAAAACCCTAGGCACCTGGCGTTGTGAGTGACGTCCGCGCCACCGCGCCGTACTGACCAATGACCGACCAATGACCAATGACCAATGACCAATGACCAAACCGTAATGACCAATCAATGAATGAATGGCGAATCAGCTTCAAAGTAAACATCATCCGTAAACGATAACTTTATTTTTTATTAATATTAAGACATAAATCATAATAAAAAAATGTGTTTATTAACACTAGCGCACTGGTTAATTTTTACGATAAGTTTCCAAAAATATGGTAAGTATCCCAAAATATGGTAAGCTTTCCCAAAATATGCTTTTCTAAAAAAATAAGAAATTCTAAGCGCAGTTTTCTACAACAATAAAACTCCTTCAAATCCAAATCTACCATTTCAAGCGCCAATAAAAATTAAACGCGGCTTCCGAACCGCCAATCCGGCGCTTACCTTAAGGCGGCGGGCGCTGGTGGGTGACGGCGGGTGCTGGCGGGTGCGATCGCGGGTATTTTACGGCTATTCCAATTATACGTCTTATGAAATAGCGGAGAACGGTGTCTCTTTCGCCTGTGCTCGCAATATCGCGCCGATGAGATGGCCGATTGGAATTTTTGTTGGATTGCTCTGTGTGTTATGAGCGGAGCGGATTATTTTTGACGTGAAAACTTCTTTAGGCGCACTTTGCGCTCTTTCTGTGAACGAAACTGGGGTCTACTCTCTAAGTCCCTCAACTAAAATACGGGCCCGTCCGAAAGTAGTTGATCCGTCAAAACAATCCAACTTTTCTCGTAGAATGAAAATTTTTACCGATATCCTGCTCGGAAGACAACTAAAACCATAAAACTGTTTTTTTTTGGACCTACAAGTGTTACGGCTGCGCTCAAATAGTAACAAATTTGATATGATTACCGATACGTAGGATGCACTTTTTAGAAGTTCTAAGTCAAAAACCGAAAGAAAACCGATAATTTCGAGGCTTTTCGAGCACCACGCAGTTAGCGCAGGTCTTTCTAAGCACAAACAAACTACACACACACACACACACTACACAAACACACACATTACACGAGCTACAAAGTGGCAGCAAGGTTAACTGCCATTAAAGTATTCGCCACTTGTTGTCGTCATTTCTCCTTTGATATATTTTAAGATATTCACTCACACTTACAGTTTTTTCATTAAATAATCAGCCAATAATATTCCCACTGCTAGGACACGGGTCACCTCTCTGTAAGAGGGAGTGGGCCGTGCCACGCTGGCCCAGTGCGGGTTAATCAAAGATCTCTAGAAAAAACTCTGTGACAGGTGGACAAAAAAGTGATCTTATACAGATTCCGTTTCTCCTTTTTAAGGCGGAACCTTCAGGGTAGCCCGCGAAATTCAAATTTTCTTTTAGGGAGTTGTTGTTCTTTTCTTTCTGATGATTATAATTCTGTAAAGCCATATTTGTTACGGTCGCCAATCATATTTTAATCAAAATACAACCTGACAGTGACCTGCAAATTGCAAAAAACGTAACAAAATTTGAATTTGGCGGGCTACCTTAGCGCATCCCGCTTAAGGTGACAATAAGTGCCAGCGACCTTGAGCGAGTGGGAAGAGCATGCGAAACTTTTAAGCCAATAGAATTGCACAGAGCGTTAGCGTCTACCGTGACATTGGTCAGCGATGCACTGCCGCCCGTCGCCCGCCGGAGCCCCCGCTTCAACGCGCATCAAGTTTATTCGCAAAATCAACCCACCTTGATTTATCAAACACAATACAAATAAAAGTCGTATACAGAAATTTGGGTAGTTAAATTGTCTTTGAGATAGTGCAGATTTCATGAAAATACGCCCGATAGTTTTTGCGTGAGTATCGTTTTTTTGTTCGCGTTAGACATTATTTTACAAATTAAATAGGTACATTATGTTATAAACATATAATTTCAAATATAATATAATTCATATAGTTTTTTCAAACAAATAAGACTATTCGTTTAGACGTGATGTTCAATTTGAAATCATTAAAAGTCGTTTATCTGCGCCTTAAGTCGTAAACGCTCCACCTGTTCCCGCTCCCGCTCCGCTAACCACCATGACAGCTACCGAAGGCACCTCACGCGCCCGACACCGCGAAGAATGAGAGATATAGCAGGACGAACAGCTTTTTAAATTCAGTCCACGGACGCTTAGCGGAAGGACGTCTCATTTATTAGAATTTTTCATTTCTCTTTAGTATTTCTTTTGAAAATTATGTCTCGTATTGATTGGAGATTATTTTGATGATAGAGTTTTGTAAATAAAATGCGGCTGGTGTGGGGGGAAATGTTTCAGGAACCTAGTAGGTACTTAGGTAAAGAAGAAGAAAGAAAAAAGATTTTTACAAAAAAAAAAACATGTTACTTCGAAAAAAAACACTACAAAGTGAAAAATAACTTTAATTTCGGAAGTCAGTGTCTTTGGTTTTGTATTTTAAGTTCTTGCCACCGACTTCCGAAATTAAAGTTATTTTTCACTTTGTAGTGGTTTTTTTTGGAAGTCGGGTGTTTTTTTTTTGGTTAAAACCCTTTTTATTTTCACTTTTTCATTGTGGTACCTACCCCACACAAATTCGTATAACACTACTTGCTATGTAAATAAAAGTGACAGGAAGTTATTATAACATCATCAATATACACTGAGTGGAAAAAATACGTATTAATATTGAAGCTACATGAAAAACTACAGAAGCAAAGGTAATAAATACAATATGTGACCACTCCTGAGGCATACCCTATCCATTAAAAAAAGAATGTTCGAAATCGATCCACAATTCCCGGAGACATCGCGTAACAAACATACAAAAAAAATGCGTGAGTGTCGTGGAACACTCGGTTGGAATGAGGTTCCTTTCGTAGTATATTTAGAACATCCATAGAACAAATTTGATTAGCATAAAAAGGGTCATATTGAGTCAACCTTAAAAGATAGACATATTATGTTGGGGACTTTTGTTTAGAACTTTTAAAGGGGAACAATTCCGTCATACATGATTTTTGCGTAACTTTAACCGTTTACACAGCGCACGCAACGGAAGCTCTCAAAAGTATTTTTTTTCCCGTTTTGGCAAAATTTTTAATTTATGCTCCGCTCCTGTTAGTCGTAGCGTGATGTTATATACCCTTAAGCCTTCCTCGATAAATGGACTATTCAAAACCATAAGACTTTTCAATTCCAACCAGGAGTTTCTAAGATTAGCGTGTTCAACCAAACAAACAAATAAAGAAAGGGTTGTGACGGAAACTCGTGACGGGAAATTCCTACACTTTTTCGCCTAGCCCTCACCCGCCAAGTCCGTAACGTGTGATAAGGAACATCGTTTAAAAAAAAAATTACATCAGACGAATAATGAGAACCTCCTTCTTTTTAAATCGGTTAAAACACGTTTATTTGCGGTAAACATGACGCAAAGAACGAAAAAGAACAAGTTGGGGGAAAATACGCGTCACTTACACGCAAAATGGCCATCGCTCAGCATAATGTTGCGACCCTAAGTGAGACAAAGCCCCAGCGCTGGTTTACAGCGACAGCCGGCGTAATGGTAGTGGGTACCTAATGGTTAGAGCTCTTTGTAGTAGAATTCGTCAAAGATAATATACAGGGTTGTTTTTGAGATGGGGCAGCAAGGGCAGCTCCTTAACCGTTGTACAGGAGAACGGTCTTAGGAGACTTTCCTTAACTTTTGAGAAATGGCAATTCTCACAAAAACTTTTTTTTATGCCAATCGATCATGTTTCATATAAGGATCAAAAACCTCTATTCGACCAACTGAAGTTTGAGTACTAGAAAAGGCAGAAATCGCAAAAAACTTTTCCCATACATTTCGTAGGAAATGAGACTTCATCATACTTTTTTATTACGGGTAAACTAACCGCTACAATGAAGACAGGCCGAAAATAAACAACAAAAAAAAGTAACTTCGAATTACGAAAAAATACGCGTCATAATTTAATTTGCTTTGAAAACAGAATCGAGATAGTTTGTTGCCTGGTTGCTTATAATTTCCGAAATTCTGTGACATAAATGACCTCTGAAGATGATGCTCCGCCACACAACAGCCGCCAAACCCGTTCTAATTTGAACCGGCAATTCGGAAGGCTGTGGATAGAAACATTATGGTCCTATACCGTGGCCACCTCGCAGTCCTGATCACGCCTCTTGATTTTTTTTATGTGGTTCTATTAAAAAATGAACTTTATAAAAAGAAATAGGACAGGAACTCAAAGATTCACTTACCACGTTTCTCTATGGCATTCATACTTTCACATTATCAGCTGCTACTCGCTCTGTAGTAAAGAGAGTAAACCTATGCCTACGACAAAACGGCTACCATTTTGAGCACCTCATATCTTAGAGCACAAAAGTAAAAAAATCTAGGTGAGTCCAAATATAAAGTTTCAAGTTCTTAATTTTAAGGTGAAATAATACCCAAAGTACAAGTTACTATTTTTTATTTGTTTTTCTATTAGCATTTTTTGTAGCTGTCAGTTTATCGATGGTGAAACATTAAGTTGTACTCTCATTTCCTACGAAATGTATGGGAAAAGTTTGTTGAAATTTCTGACTTTTCTAGTACTGAAACCTCAGTTGGTCCAATAGAGGTTTTGGATCCTTTTATGAAACATGATCGATTGGCGTACAAAAAAGTTTTTGTGAAAATTGCCCATTTTCCTACTAACTGTACATTTTTTTCAAAATCTGTGAATGCAAATCAAAATTTCTCAAAAAGTTAAGAAAAGTCTCCTAAGACCGTTTTCCTGTAGCTAGAACGGTTAAGGTAGCTGTCCTTGCTGCCCCATCTCAAAAATCCACCCTGTATATATAGATACTATAACAATCTACCATTTTCTCCTGTCAAACATTGGAGCATCTTACTCAGTGCACTTTCGAGTTTCAAGGTCATTTGTGCTTTTAAATTAGAGGCCATTGAGAAAATTTTGTTCCGTCTAAAATAGGAAAAGGATATCGCCATCATTCTCGTAAGCATTCTTAAATCTCTTAGTTGCCATCTCATCTTGGTCAGGTGAGCAATTCCAATTTACAGCAGATATGCCTTAGAATCCTGCTGCTCTGGATAAGAAAGAAAGAAAGAAAGAAAAATAGTTTATTCTGCACAAACAAAACGCACATTACAAAAAAAAATACATTAATAAAAATACAAACATAGAATGTAGCCAAAAGCCTCGTACCCAAAAATTAAGAGTCATAGAGGATAACGCAGTCATAACGCATAGCAACAGGTTGTTATCCAAATCGTACGGAAAGAATGAGTACTGACTCATTCTTTCCGTGCGGCAAGTCAAGTTACACGAAACTGTCAATTTTCTCCAAACGATTTTAAACCTTAAAATTTTGACGGTTAAGTTAAAAATCGAACGAGAATATCTGACAGCTTCTGGAAACTTGATGTGCTGGCGATTGTACATACATACATAATACGTGGCATTGTCTGTTCCTGTCACGTCCACAGAAGAAAGGTAACATTTTCACACTGAAGTTATTTAGGCTTCATCCAAAATCATGAGACCATGATTACATCCACAATTAAATTTAACCTTAAGTAAGTCATATACCGATGTAATCCCAAATACATATGTCGGATGGTGCCAGCCGGTGCCACCGTCGCCGGCGGTAGCAATCTATCCGGTTTAAGATTAAGCCGGGAAGCCGGCACTAACATCGTTAACCGACCCATTAAAATTAACAGCCCCACCTGTTGATTACAACCACTAGCGAGGGGTTAGTTCTCAAGCCTCTGTTTAACTTATGGTGGACGTCAGCCTCTAAAATATGTATACTTTTATCGACAAGAATTCATTTAATCGTCTACAATTTGTGTTCCATAATATTGTATCAATATTAATGTACTATAAAGTAGCCAATGTGTTACATGTTTTGTGACTTCACATTGATACAATATTATGGAACAAAGTTAACAACATTACTCCTGTATTTCCCCGAAGGGTTCAGCAGAGGTGTAGCTAAGTACACCCACATTTCGCCAGATATGTTTAAGTCCTATGTAATAGGAGGCGAGCCTATTGCCACCGGGCACAAATCCAGACTGTAGGCTGCTACTAAGAAATTCCTGATGGAAAAAATCAATAACACTTTCGCCGACCTGGGAATCGAACCCAGTAGCTCATGCCCAGGAAACAAAGATTGAAGACAATTAAATGTATTTTTTTTCGATGTATACATCTTTTTGAGGCTGACTATACCTGAACAGAATGAAACATTTCGTCTGAATTCCCTGTAGAGGTAGGAATAGTAGGTACACCTACATTTAGCCATGTAATAGGGGGCGAGTCTATTACCTACCATTAATGATAATGATAATTGATTTTATTTCGGTAAGTAGGATTGTACACGTCAATCATATTTTTTTTAAACTAGATGAGGTCGGCGTTTCCTATCTACTCTGAGAAGAAAGGCCGAAACAAACTCAGAGGTCACGGGCTCTTTTAAAGTCCAGACATAATCTTGGTCAGATCATGTGAAGACCATGCAGATTGGTGTCTGAAATGGTCTTTTGAGGAAAGAACCACACAGATTGTGGACGTTTCCAGTCAGTGCACGCATTTGTCAGTAATCGTATAGCTCAGCTCAGAACTTAAGGAGCTCAAAGATTCGACGAACAATACCAAAAAAGGACATTTGGGTAGGCCGCATAAATTACTCAAAAAGCCAGATCATGATCAAAACTAACTGAGAAAAAAAAGAACAAAAAAGGAATGACCCACATAGTCCTCACATTCACACTAATTAAAATATTATAATACATTACAAAGTAAATACTCATGCCATCATTAATCAGGTACATCATCATTTGATTTCCAAATAAAGAGCGAATTTCCTACTAAAAAAACCTGTCACGACTGCTTCGTTGGTAAAGTGGTCAAAAGAACCCTGAGTGAGGGGTCCAAATTTCAATGCCCGGGTCATTATAAGTTTTTCAAATTAACATATTGATCTCGAGATGAACAACATTAGGTAGGGGTCAAAAACTATTTTGTTTCCACATACAAAACTTTATGGAAACTCTATAGAATCCATGACCAACACAATATTGACAATTTCAATCAACTGACATTGTCAATCAAACCATTCAGTGAAGTCTATTAAAACCACAAAAAGTGGTGTTTTTTTTATTTTTTTACTCGTGTTTACAAAAAAAAACAGGTACCTCACAGTTTTCTCCATATTTCTGTGTTATAGCTTACATATGCTTAAAGTGTTTTACAAGATCTTCTATAATTATTTTTGTCTTCAGTATATCATTCAAATTCAACCCCAACTCCCAAGTCCCTATTTGTTTACCTCGTATCTAGGCAATACCATGTGGATCACCATCCCTATCTGTGTTAAAATTTAGTTCTACCAAAGGGGGAGGGGGGGGAGGGGTTTAATTAGTTTACCTACAGATTTTTTTAATAAAGCTACATTCACAATGTGTTCACACATAGCAGTCACCATACATTACCTACTCTGCTACTAATTATTTATATAAAACAATTAAATCAATCAAGTGGGGGGTTACTGACCCATCCAACACCCAGTGCAAGTGCACTGCTTATGATCAGACCATGTCCCAGTTGCTGGAGTGTCCTAAGTGCACGTTCACTTACACCTTTGAAGGCCTAAAGAATGCCTCTCATGCCGGAATCAAAATGGCCACCTACTGGGCTAAAATAATACAATAATTATGAACCAAAGTATCGAAAGAAGAACATACATAGGCCTTTGGTGGACATAGGCCTGCCAAGCTCCGCCACAACAACCTCAGACCGTCCTGATCATAGTCCCGACAAACATGAACCAATTACCCACAGATTTCTTCCACTACAGCATCTTTCTATGAATATGCCTAGCCCTCAACTATATATGTTAGGGTCAGCTTCCAGAGTAACCGGAAGCAGCTGAATACCAGTACTTTATATGGAGCTATCTAACCTCCACAACCCAGTTACTAAGTAACACGACACCTCTTGGCAAAACTGGTTGTCAGACTTGTCCTTCTGACTACCCGTAACGTCCGTCAAAGATCTACAGACGACAGCCAACACCAACGGCTTAACGTGCTTTCTGGGGCACGAATAGATGGACCGTGGCAAGCGTAGCTTAACCTTCGTTCAACCGTACGACTGATATCTTTTAGCTACGAGCTCCTCTCTACTACAGAATCTTCCAAGTTCTATAAAAACGTCATTCATAGTTTGTCCCAACCAGGATGACGGAAGGCAAGTGCACGTTCGGAACGCGTGCGCCTATTGACATACACATGCTCAACGAAATCATATACCGGGAAGTAAAGCATTTCAGAAACTACAAGATTTACAGGCCTAACTTTGGATGTGAGTATAAGAATAAAGGTATTTCAATCTACATCTGCTGGGCTGCTGAGCTTAAGGGTCTGAGTAAGTCAGGAAAAATGTTTTTGCCATTCAAAGTATACAGGCTGGATTTTTGAGATGGGGCACCAAGGGTAGGCACCCTTACCGTAGTAGTTACAAGAAAACGGTCTTAGGAGGCTTTTCTTAACATTTTGAGATATTAGGATTTGCATTCACAGATTTTGAAGAAAATGTACAGTCAGCAGGAAAATGGGCAATTTTCACAAAATCTTTTTTTTATGCCAATCGATCATGTTTCATAACTGAGGTTTGAATACTAGAAAAGTCAGAAATCACAAAAAACTTTTCCCATACATTTCGTAGGAAATGAGACAACAACTTACTGTTTTACCATCGTTAAACTGACAGCTACAAAAAAGACTAATCGAAAAACAAATAAAAATAATAACTTCCACTTTGGGTATTATTCCACCTTAAAATTAAAAACTTGAAACTTTACATTTTCCTGCTTACTGTACATTTTCTTCAAAATCTGTGAATGCAAATCAAAATTTCTCAAAAAGTTAAGGAAACTCTCCTAAGAGCGTTTTCCTGTAGCTACAACGGTTAAGGTCCCTTGCTATCCCATCTCAAAAATCCACACGCATTCGAAGGGGTATTTCCATCTAGAATTTCTCAGTAGCAGCCCAGAGTCTGATTAAGGCCCGGTTCATGGCAATAGACTCACCCCCTATTACATGTCACTTAAACATGCCCGGCGACATGTGGGTGTACCCTATAGAAACCTCTAGATGTAACCCTTCGAGAAATTACAGACAATATGTTATTTTCTTCCGCAGCCATACCCGTGACCGGCAAGTTCTACGCTTCCCACGACCAGTTGAAGGCGGAGACTAAGGAACAAACAAAGACAGTGGATGACTACCACGACAACGTGGCGCAGACCAGAGCCAAAGGACCACACAGCAAGTATAATTCGCCGGCTACCGAGAACCAAGTGTAAGTTGGTAGTAAAGTGCGCGCAGGATAAGTCTGCGCACGTGTTTGACCTTCAAGGCTATATCCCTGCCAGCACTTTTAATCACTTTCGACAGTGATGGCGATTATTTACTTTGGAAAATACGGAACACAGCTCTATCTCTTGGCACCTGATATAAACGTCGAGATGGCAGCAAACGATTATTTCCAATTTCGGCCGCGCGCTGACTTATTTTGCGTGCATTCTAAGTAGAGCTATCTGTGAAGAAGAGCTCGACGGGGAAGTACAACCACCATTGAACAGACCTGTTTCTGTCGCCAAGCAGTGTTGCTATGTTGAAGTACGGGGGCCGAAGTCCATGAGACATTTGAACTTTGCCTCTTAGTTGACAACGCAAGTGCGCAAAGCCTATATGGTATCGATGTCCATTGGCGGCAGCGAACACCACCAGCACCCTGATTGCGTCAATCAGGCTATCAATCTCAATCTGAATTATTTTGAAGAATACTGCTGTAATTACGTTAAAAAAAAAAACTGCTCAACAACGTAAATAACGCAATGAATGTTGTTGACCTGTCAAAATTAAAGCTATTCCTACTGTTACACAATTACCCCGCAGGTGGACCGCCAATTTGCTAATGAGATTCTTGTAAAAACAATCCGTCCCGAACGAGACACGAATTTGCGAACATTTTCGTACCGTACCATTAATCTACTGAGCTGCCTTGACCACTCACATAAAGTTAAATTTAAAATCCATTTTCCTATAATTTTTTTCACGTCTTTTTTTGCCGTCGCGTAGCAGTATATTCAATCAAAAGCCTTCTACACAAGTGAAAAAACTTTACCAATCCAACACACATAAAGACTACCCTCATATTCTTAGTTGTTTCTTGAAAACTAATATTATGGGCGTAAAGTGCCTCGGGCTAGAGAACTCGGAAGTTAATCTACGTAGGACTGCAGTCGGCTGTTAGTACTTAGTGATAGTTTAAGTTCATCTCATTGTTTGCTGCACGACTTTTTCGTGTCCAAAGGGTGCCAACGGGACTATATTGCTAAGGCTCTGCTGTCCGTCTGTCACAACATTGACGGGATCCGATAGGGCCGATGCCTACCGTTGTCGCGAAAATCGTTCGAAAGAGTTACCGTGGCCCTGGCGCACAGGCAACTGAAGGAACACGGGTGGGTTTTTTTGATTTCTCACCCAAAAAATTAAAAAATAAAGGACTGTATTGTATATTTAAAGCCCTAACAGGTAGACACTTGAAACTTGCACAGCTATGGCCGCTATAACAACAAAAAATAAAATAAAATGAAAAATTAAAGAGGGTTCTTGAATAATGACAATAATGGCAAGGTATTTAAAAAAACCGGCCAAGTGCGAATCGGACTAACACACGAAGGGTTCCGTACAATAGGCATAAAACGCCGAAAAAATCACGTTTCTTGTATGAAAATTAAAGGGGGTCCCATTAATTTTCAAATTGATTTTGTTTTTATTGTTTGTTGTTATAGCAGCAAAAGAAAAACACACTTTGTGAAAATTTCAACTGTCTACCTATTACGGTTGCCTTGCCACCCTTCGGGTACGGAACCCTAAAAATATGCAGTGTTAAATATTAGATAGAAATAGATAGATAAATAAATCATAGAAGAGAAAAAGAGAGAGAGAGAGATATTGTTCAAAGAAGAGCTATGTTTTTCGCGCGTATCTTTATAATGTGCGCGTGTCTCATATTCCCTCGTAGCATGTTTTCTATGGCCGAAGGCAGGGCCCAATCAGACTGCTTGAAAAGTGATCTTATTTTGAACTATTTAATTGTTTTAATGTCGGGACTCCCTTTTCCATCATTCTTTCAAATAATAGCGTTTAAATTCAGAAAAAGTTTTCACTTCAAAAAATATCACGTACCAACCAATGTTCTTTGAAGTGAAAACTTCTTCGGGCGCACTTTGCGCTCTTTCTGAGCAGTAAACGAAACTGAACGGTCACGCTCGGGTCGGTGACGCTGAATCGGGTATACTCGGCTCCAGTGGGTCGGCGACGCTGAATCGCGTATACTCGGCTCCAGTCGGTCGGTGACGCTGAATCGGGTATACTCGGCGCTGAATCGCGTATACTCGGGTTCAGTCGTAAGTTTTCACTTCCTAAATGCGGTCAAGAGTACTTGTACACACCCTCTTTATATTCTTGTTTCAGGTACGGCTGGTATGACAAGCCTCTGGTGCCGATGAATCGCAATGACAATCGGTTCTACTATCCTCAAGTGGAAAGCAAACACACGAAGACTGAAATCGTCATACTTATGTGCAATCCCAGGAATAAAAAGAATGTATAATCTTAGGGTGCATTTAAGGCTGACGCACATTGGGACAGCCGCTCCGCAACGCAAAAAATCCTCTTACATCACTTTCGTACTTTTTGTATGAACCAAGACACACTACAGGCGGGCTGCGTCGTGATTTTTAGGGTTCCGTAGTAAATCTAGGAACCCTTAAGTGTTCGCGAAGCCCGTCTGTCTTTCTGGCTGTCTGTCCGAGGTTTAACTCAGGGACTCTTGGTACTAAAAAGCTGTAATTTGGCATGGTTTTGTAAACACGCCAGCGAAATGTGGAAATAAAAATTTGGAAAAAAAATTGTAGGAAACATCTTATTAGGAAACATTTTTTTTCTCGTCTATTCCATTGTGTGGGATGTCGTTGGATTGGATTTATAAAATATTGGGGGTATGTTATGATTTTATTTCGATTCAACGATCCGTCTCCGAAATATTACGCTTTAAACGTGAGGGAGACTCGTGACTCACAAAAATGACCACTGTAAAGCCAGCTAGACTGTTGTTTCTGGATATGTGATAAGTATTCACGATAGCAGTTTATATAATAACGAAGTTAAAAGGAAAACTATCACAGCTAAGTAGACTACAGATGAGAGAAAATGTACGTACTTAGATAAGTAAAAATTACATAATTTTTAATATCCCAAGTACGTACATTTTACAAGTTGGTCGACTATTACTCGTTAATCTGTAGTCTACTTAGCTGTGATAGTTTTGCTTTTAACTTCGTTATTATATAAACTGCTATCGTTATTATATAATTTTCTATGAAGAAAATTACTTATTTAGCCACCATAGTACCTATATCGTAAAGCCTAATTCACACGATACAAGTTTCAGGAACGTTCAAGAGCAATAATCGCATGCTATAAAGTACGTTCAATTATTGCCATTCAAGAATCGCATGCAAGTGTATGCAGGCGTGCGATTTTCATAAAATGGTATACAATATTTGAACGTAAGTTCATCACGGTGCTTTCGTGCCACATAAAAGGTCTCCTGATTCGAAAGCAACCTAAACGAAATATTTATAAAATAATGGTCAGACTCAGAAACATAATGTAAGCAAACAAC
Source organism: Griposia aprilina (assembly GCA_916610205.1). NCBI lineage: Eukaryota > Metazoa > Arthropoda > Insecta > Lepidoptera > Noctuidae > Griposia > Griposia aprilina. The sequence goes on along the minus strand of OU744304.1, from coordinate 12,200,479 downwards.
TTATAGCTTACCAGTCCCTAGCTGTCTGTAAAATTTTCCACTGCACGCCGAAACATTATTAAGGGCCCTACACATAAAATTTTCCACTGCACGCCGAAACATTATTAAGGGCCCGTTGTTTGATACATAGTTAAAAATGACCAATTAGAAAAAATTAAAATAGTCAATTTAACAATTAGTCACTTGACAATAGTTAAAAAGTTTAACTACTCTGTCCACGCATGGTTGACTTTCATAGCAAATTGTCAATTTTTTAACTTTAGTTAGCTTAACCATTTGTCAAACAACATACTTATTTAATTTTTAACAAATTGTTAGTTTAACTAACGCATTCTAACTATTAGTATGTTTGACTACTGATCAAACAACGGACCCTTAGTAAAATAAAAATTACTTACCATATTTTTTGTATAAGAATTTCTCAGACTTGACCCATCTTTATTTTTATATGATAGATAGACTAGCTGGCTCGGCAGGTCCTGTCCAAATTTCAATAATTCATACAAAAATCCCATAGAAAAAATCACTTTCAGTTTTCTCCGAATTCTCCAATTTTACGGGTGACTTATCTTATATTTTCTTTCCCTTAAAACATAATTCGGACTATTATGAATATTATATTGGAACGAAGTTCCTTATCGCGCGTTGTGAAAGGGGGCTAGACGGAAAAAATTCTTACGAAAAGTTGTCACGACACTTTTTGCTATAGTAAGCTATTGTAAGCTGTGCGGCGTCGCATGTTTCTCTGTCTGTCTCTCTCTCTCTCTTATAGAAAGCAAGCCAGATATTTTCATTTCTATTTCGCATTGAACAACAACAACAACAACAACAATCCCAACAACAACAACAACCCCAACAACAACAAACAACAATCAAACAACAACAACAACATCAATTTTTTTTTTTTTTAGAACTTCGTTCCATCCGGGTATCCCTTGACACCTCTCAAATATTTTTTTTTTTTTTAAATATCCAAATCCAGCTGTTATCCCTATATAAATTCATTTATCTAACTAAGCCTAGGGTGGATTCTCGGATTTGCGTTTCCATGTATCCACCTTATGGTGGATTTTTTGGGGTGGATAAACGGATTAACCCTCGTTGTCATGCTCTTATCCCAATGTATTTGGGCTCTGCGCAACCCGTCTTTTTCTTCAATACTTATCTATCAGTCGTCATCTCAGTAGTCACCCCCTTTCCATCCCGTCCATCCATGGTTTCTCTGGTCTTCCTCTACTCTCATAGCCATCCACAATCATACTCAAAACTTTCCTCACGACATTTTCCTCATTCTCCGCATCACATACCATGAAAACCAATACTTTTAAACAAAGAAAATTTAGTTTTTCATATTTTTTAATTTTTGTATCACACCTTTTTTTTTAAACTATTCCTTCAACGCAGAAATGAAATCAATAAATTCATTTTTATAACCAAAACCTATTGTTTGTAGTTTAGCTTCAGCTTATTATAATAGCCTGTTATGCCTCACGGGAGTCACGGGAAAAAAAATACTCCGCGATTCGTGGCCTGCAACCAGCAGGCGCAGTGCGTAACATATTTTCTTGTAGAATAGCATAATAAGCCTATAATGTTCGCACTGCTGCCCAATCCTCTCTGTGAGAGGGAGTGGGCCGTAATCAACTACGCGGGCCCAGTGCTGGTTGGTAAATGTCACATGTCTTTGAATTTTTGGTTCTAGAATGTGCCGGTTTCCTCACGATGTTTTCCTTCACCGTTTTGAGAGCAGTGGTGATGAAATTATTTACACAAAGTAAAGCGTCTGCCTGGTTTCGATCCTACCACCTACAGCTCGTGAGTCACAGCCGTTTCCACTGGGCCACCACTGCACTCCTATTATAACTCAAGTAACCTTTCCTAATGTGTATAAAATGAGTACAAAGAAACGCAGTTTAAGTTCTACAGCTACTGTTTATTTATTCATCTGATTTCTTATCCTCGCTGGCATACTGGTTCCATTTGCGGGCACATTTCTTCTTGTAGTCACTATTGTGTAGCGGATTTAAGTGAGCTGCTGCCACGCGGTCCCTGGAACCGAACCAAAATGTTTAACAATGAAGAAAAGGTAATATTAATTGTAGCGGTATCAACATCGCCACATGCGAACTATACGTCATACTGACGTCACGCAAATCCTGCATCGCGCAAGCAGAGTTTACCGCGCGACTAGCATATATACTACGTCCCGACATCAACCGTCGGGCAGTTGCCCACCAGACACAACACCCGTCTGGTCGGAGGATCCTACCTTTTCTTTAGAGTATGAGTGAACTTTACACGCTGTTCCTCGTACCTCTATATTAATAGTTAAACTGCTGCTTTTAGTGACGATATTGTGTCCGAAGCCCTTTTTTTGTACCAGGTTTGGAAAATCCTCATGGATGTCCGCCTCCTCCGCCTTGGGGTGGGCAGAGGGGTCTGTCAGACTCTTACCGACTAAAAGCCACCCCGGTGTTCCCTTTTGACACTTGCACCGGGGATCATGGGAACTTGTGCGCCTTCCACGATCCCCGACTAGTGCCGGCCCACCTCTGCGGGCCTCCTCAAGTCCGCGGGGGGAGTGAGGTGTGTTCGAGGCCCTAGGTCAACTGCAGGGCAAAGGCCTCCGTTTCTCTAGTCCACTCTTATCTAAATATGATAAACCAAAAAAAATAAAAACCAAATTCATTCGCAACCGACGTGCGTGTGTATATGGCCAGATCTATGAACGTAAACGAGGCAAAAGGAGTACGTAAGGATCGTAGCAGGTGGCGTTCTGTAGTTTCTGCCTACCCCCGTGCGTGAGTTTATGTAAGTTTAAAGAAAAAAGTGTTGTATCATGTTTACATATCAATACGCATCGCGTCGGTGGTGTTTTCCTAGGTAATTTAATTTAACCTTGTAGTTTTGGGCTAACCTGGCCTTGTGGCTAAAGCAATAACAACCGCACGGGTCCATCGATCAGGTTAAGCTACGCTTGCCGCGGTTGGTCTGTGGATGGGAGACCATCTTTACATACCAAGATCCTTCCATGCCTCGGAAAGCACGTTAAGCCGTTGGTCCGTGGCCCGGCTGTCATTCGTAGATCTTTGACAGTTGTTCGGGTCGTCAGAAGCCCGAAAGTCAGACAACCAGTCTTACCAAACTTTGGAAATTTGTTCCACTTAAGAATTTTCATATGAAATATTCAGAAAAATTCTTAGGTGGTACAATTTCCAAAGTTTGACGATTGATATGAAATTGATGATTATCATTCAATAAATAAATCATTCCTAAAGTTGCAAATCGCATTTTGATCAACATACGACGTAAAACAGAGCTGCAATTTGCAAAAAAAAACAAAGTAAATTTGAATTTGGCGGATTACAGCAGAGGATTCATGAAAGTTAGTCGGAGGGTTGCAAATAACTCTAGGCTAAAGTGTCCAGAGGAAAACTTTTAAAATAGGTTTAGGTAAATAGGTAGCTACTCACGCGAATTCTTCATAAGTCTTAGCAGTGTATATGGCATCACACTTGACGTCGTTTACCTTCCAGTACCGCCTGTCCTGTTCCACAGAAAGTTTCAACTGACTTTCAATAGCGGCAAAATCATCTTGATTCAGTGGCTTATCCATTTTGAAAACTGAAGCTACCTTGGTATTGTTGGCAACTCCTCGAAAGAATAGTATGAAAAGTGTATAATTAGTTCGCGATGCCTCTTTTACACGATGTCGAAGTCAGAACTCAGAAATATTGACGTAACAAATGGTTACCTTGGAAACAGATTATGTTTTCTTTCAAACCTTCGATTGATAAGTTGGTAATCGCCATGGAAATTGAAATACCTACATAGAGGAGAATGGCAGAAGTCCATAGAGCGCTGGCATTAAACTTATTTATTTTCTACAGAAATAAAAGTGGCATGGTCGGGTAGGGAATATTATGAGCAAATTAAAAAAAAATATGCCAATGGGGTTAAAGAGAAATCTTAATTTTTGTAAGTGAGGTTTGTACGTTATTAGGTTCTAACTTTATTACCATTTTAACCCCATTGGCATTTTTTTTTTTAATTGTTGGTCATAATATTCTCTACCCGACCATGCCACTTTTATTTCTGTAGATACTAAAAAAGTTTAATGCCAGCGCTCTATGGACTTCTGCCATTCTCCTTTATCCCCATTGTCAATAATAAAGTTAATCTGGCTAACAACACACAAACTTATGCGCTTTTTTTTTAAATTGATTTGAATTCTGTATTTGTCCAAAATAAGTTATGCCAAAAAATGCCATCTCCTTTAGTTATTCTAACGCGTGGCCGAAATCGGAACTATCGCCGCCTTAGAGCGAGGCCCCATTAGTGCGTTGCGCTGCGTTGCGTCGTCGCAGCGTCGTCGCTGCGTCGTTTTCCATACATTTTTTATGACATGCCCCATTAGACCGTTGCGTCGTCGCGCGCGACGTTTCAACGGATCGACGGACAAGAGACGAAGCGGGAGGGAGGGTGATGCGCTGCGTTGTCGGAGCTCCGCTGCGACGACGGACAGTGATGCCAGTCCTGTGAAACTCCGAACAAATAATTTTTGTATGGAATTCCTAACCTTCTTCAGCCAACATTCAGAAACACACGCCAGCATGACCAACATTACACTACGAAGTGCTGCCACTTAACATCTATTTTAAGTGTAGTAGAAACTATTTCCAGTCTTTTGTCTTCAGATTTCGTCAAAACTATTTTTTTTTATATTACCCTCCAAATATTTAAACAAACTATGTGTTCTAATCTAGGATATTTCATTTTAAGACACGTTTGTAAAATTCTACTCAACTATTTCTCGAAATATGGAAGGAATCTGTAAATATTTATGGTCACACCACACAAACATGTCTGCCTTCGCGTGATTAAGTTCGAGTTGCGATTTTTCTGTTTCTTGTTTTCCTTTTTCTGTAAGGTTTAGGTATATAACTTATCAGAATCATTTCTGTGATTGTATGTATAACGTTGAGTCGAGCACCTGTTCCTCAGTTTCATCACAGACATAGTTTTATCAACATATTGACTCTTGATGAAATATTGACGCTTACGAGATAATCGACTCATAGATTGTTATTACTACTTAATAACGAGGCAGTGACTCTTAAGTTTGTGAACCATCAAGGGGTAAGGGACACAGCAGATGTGAAATTTGCGGTACCAAGGAGGCCGAGCATACTGGAAATAAGTTACTTTTTTCCAAGTTTCCACTGGATCCAAACCGGTGAGTACCGCTACCTATTGCGAATGTGATCTTGTGCTCACATAGCACTATCTAATTGTAATCTAATAGCATAATTCAAATTCTGTAATACGACCCTCGGGGCATTAATCAAGATTAGCTGAAATTTGGAAAAATGGTCTATAACAATTGTACCTACATACAGTAATATTTGTCTAATTTAAATTGTAATCTAATTCAGTCTAAATAGGTTGACTGCTAAATACATGGGTCAGAGAGTCTTAAGACATTATATTATCTAAATGTGATAAATACTGGGAATATGGAATAAATCTATAATTTCATATTCCAAGTTTTCTATTCCATTTAGTTTCACTGACAGTAAGATGGGGTGTTTTCTTAACTTTAAACCACACTTAATCAATTCGCAGTCAGTTATAAGTAACCTTTTATATTTTTTATCTTCCAGCTGTCGAGAGTGGCTAAAGCAGTTGGTAGGAATGAAGAACTGGTGCATCTAACAATAGAAAAACTGCATGAGCGGCGAAATGTTTGTGCTAACCACTTAGGCAAAAAGGATTTCAACAAAAAAGGAAATCGTCTGAAAAGACATGCAATCCCAACTTTGAATTTGGCAGAATTTCCACAACATATTTATCGGCATTCAGAGTGAAAAGGTAACTAGAATAAACACCATTATTGATCTCTATTGATGATAATATACCTATAGTAGTCCTTTTATGTCATCCATCAAATTATTAAAAAAAAAGATGCAACCTTTTGTTTAAGTTTCATATTAAATACTATAAGGTACTTGTAACATCCACTTAACTGACAATCAAAGTTAATTAGAAAAAAAAAGTCAGTTGTAGGACTGCACATTATCTGTATGAATGTGTATCTCAGCATGACGGTCAAGCTAGTTCAATGCTTTATTCCCATCCCAAAAGTGCCCAACATGCCTAAAGAAATTTTCACTTTAAAAAGGTTAAGCATAGTTTAATTCTTGTTTTCCCTGCAGCAAATAATTTGTGACACACCCTCAAAACATTTGTTGTGATGATCGAGTGTTCAAGACAACAACTTTTTTTTTCTTTTTTTTTTCTTATTCTAGAATCTAGAACCTTGTCCACCAGCTAGTGAATAGAATGCAAATATCCAGCAAGAGCAATCTGGTATGTGAATCAATACATATTAGTGTATCAATACATATTATATAATTATAATATATATTGTATAAGACAAATACAGGGTGAGCTGCTGAGGGGGTCTGAAGTCGGAAAATTATACTGGGATACATGGAATGTGGGGTAATTTCCAACCCCCACACAAGCGAAGCCTTTCGTTTAAAATATTTTTCAAATTTTATTTGAAAGAATAAAAGTAGTAGTAGTAAAGAAAAATAAATTCTATTATTTAAAATAAAACAATTAGTGAACCTAGAATATCTGGTGGTTCCCAAACTAGTTTCAAATCATATCTATCATTTCAGATCTTTTGCCTGAAGCGATACCACGAGCCAGCAATCGAGACAAATCCATATGGAGTGGTCTCAAAATGGTAAGTATTTTAAATAAAATTATCAAATTATTTGAATTACGTATTGTCTCAATATCCTAAAGAAATGTGTTAATAACACTATGCGTTGAGATTGAGGGTATTTGTCACTAAGGCATATGTTCGATTTTTTTGACTGCCAGTGTTATGATAATTCATGACAAAGGAAAATGTTGATAGTACTTTACTAATACCTCTTTCCATTTACTTTTCAGAAGGAATACATACCCAGTTTCAAAAGAGATCTGAAAATAAAGCTACATTTGGAAAACGTATCAGAGGCAAAACCCAGTAAGTACTTTATCATTATGATACACTATACATACTATACGTCCACGACCTCCTACGCGACGACTTTACCATACAAAGTACAATAGTCTGTTACACCGCCTCAGGGGTTGTCTTAAGACTCATAAAATTCATGTTATTTTATTTCTTAAATGTAAATAGAAACTGTTGCATGTAGTTCCCGGCAAAGAACAAGCCAACCCTTCTCCATCTAAAGACGTCATTAAAGAAAATGAGCAACAGCATCACCTTGCCTTCTAGTACTGAATCACTGCACCATATCTAGTAACAATATCTTTAGAAACCCACACCACCCATACCCAATTTAAAGTATGTCAGTGTGTTTAATGTTTGTCTCTATCTATAGGTATTGTATTGCTATCTTTAATCATATATCTTCAGTCACCATTCCACTTCTCAACAATTGGAATTCGCAAAAATGAATGCAACTGATATGCTACATAGCTTAGACTAATACCTTCACAAATGAAGTAGTTTCATTATAATCCATTAAACTTTTCTCATGTGATGATGTTACAAACAAATAGACAAACAGAAAGAAATTCTCAAAATTGTTTAGAGTTAATATATGCTCTATCTTGTCTCATCAAATATTTTGCTTATATTTAATTAACTTTACAGATTTAACAACAAGGGAATAGCAGTTGATGGAGAAATAAATAAAAAAAACGAAATACAGCTTGGCATCACTAAGACGCAGCGCCAATCTCTTGGAAAAAATTGGAGTCAGGCGTGCTTAAAGAAATTGTGACGTCGCGTCGGCGCAAGAAAATCAAAAAAGGAAGCCTAAGGGTCGACCTTGGACAACAAATAACAAAATATTAGTCTTGGCTATATTTAAGAGGTCACCAAGAGAATATAGATACTTCCTACTACTATATTGAGCATATTTTTAGAGTTTCTAGGAACAAGGTTACTGACAGAACCTAGAGTCAACCACATTACACACATACACATAACATAACATCACGCCTGTATTCCCCGAAGGGTTAGGCAGAGGTGCACCTATAGTACACCTACATTTCGCCAGTTATGTTTAAGTCCCATGTAATAGGGGGCGAGCCTATTGCCATCAACCGGGCACAAATCCAGACTCCGGGCTGCTACCGAGAAATTACAAATGGAAAAACCCAGTAACATTGCCCGACCCGGGAATCGAACCCAGGACCTCATGCTCAGCAGTAGCGCTTGCGACCACTAGACCAACGAGGCAGTCAACCACGTATTTGTTGCAAATCCTTGTTGTTGAGTTTTTATACACAAAAACATATTGTACCAATGTTAAATACAGATCATCATCATCCTACCCTTACCCAATGTAAAATAGATGTTAGATACATGTGGTTTTAATTATCAAAAAAACAGCAAAAGTTAAGTTTTTTTTCATATGATGCTTAATTAGCATCTATTTTCTACATTGATAGGTACCGCAGTAAATAAACACAAAATAAAACCAAAAAATACCAATCTTGTTTGATAATAAATGCTGAAATCATATAAATCAGTGTTTTATTTTACCCAATTTACAAAACTAATCAGTTTTGGAGCCCCGTTATTATCTGCATAGAATGCATTTCATCGATATCGATGAACTCTCAATATCGATAAGTTTATTGATTTGTATACGTTGCGCATCCCTATCCTATGACAGTTCTGCCCTTCAAGGTCATGATTGTCATTGTCACTGACACTGACAATCATGACATTGACATTCTGAGTAGTAGGTACCGACAACTGTCAGTGCTACTTAGAATTTTCATGTTGGTAGCTATGTTTTTTTTATGTGGTTGGCTAAAGAAGGTTATGAACTTCTCACAAACTGAATGTTCTAAGTTCCGTCTCTTAATTACATGCTCTGTGAGTGATGCACTGCTAGAGGAGGAAGCTAGACGAGCGTAACGACATTTTTTATCTTACCATGAGTGAGCAGGATATTGATATAGATTTTCTCATATCCTTGGTCCAAGAAAGACCCATTATATGGGATAAATCACACGAACATTACAGTGATAAATTTCGTAAAGCGAATGAATGGGTAGCTGTTTGTAAAAAAATATTTCAAGATTACGAGGAGTTTGAGGACCAAAAAAAGAACAAGATTGGTGAGTTGTTATTTATTATATTATTTGTAAATTCAATACATAAGTTAATTTATATCTTTTTCAACTGCCATGGTAAAGCCCCTTCTGGACTCATAAAGTAATTAGCAAATTGATCTCTGATAAAATTTTCGGCTAATGATTCTTCATTGCTATGGGGTCTCAATTGTGGGAACCTACTTATTGCCATATTGTCTTGTTGTTTTAACCCATCGTGTTGTATAACAAAATTGTGTAAAACACAACATGCTTTCGCAATATTAATAGTTAAATCATATGACGTATCAATTGGCCTATGTAAAATGCGCCATTTATTTGCCATGATCCCAAATGCACATTCCACGTATCTACGAGCTCTGCTAAGGCGATAATTATAAACTCTTTGTTTCACATTGAGATTGGATCCGCCGTATGGGCGCATAACATGCTTACTTAAACCAAAAGCTTCATCACCGACGAGTACATAAGGGATTGGTGGCTCGTTATTATGATCATTTCCAAGTGGTTGAGGATCAGGCAATGGTAATTCATTTCTCATTAAAATCTTGTACAGTGTCGAATTTCTAAAAATAGTAGAATCACTTTCCTTACCATATGCACCCACGTCGACAAAAACAAACTTATAATTTGAGTCAACAACCGCCAGCAAAACAATTGAAAAATAATTTTTATAATTATAAAACAGAGAGCCACTTTTGTCTGGTTTTATTAAACGTATATGTTTCCCATCAATTGCCCCGAAGCAATGAGGAAAGTTAGCTTTGAGATCAAAATCTAATGCAATATTTTGTAGTTTTTCTACTGTGATCTCTTCTATGTACTGTGGTCGAACATATTTCCATATAGCTTGACAAACTGACGAAATAGTTCTAGAAATTGTTGCTCTTCCACGTTTAAATTTGAAATGCAAGTCGTTTATCGAATTTCCGCTGCCTAAGTACCTGAAATAGAAACACAAAAAATAAACAGGGTGGCCCATTTAGATTGGTCAGTGTAGACAAGTTAGGTACTTACACATTTTTTTCTTTCTTTGCAGGTAACGAGGTTGTGAAAAAATGGAGAAGCGTGAAGGACAACTTTTTTCGATACGTAAAAAAAATAAAAGAAAACAGTTCGTCTGGATCAGGGGCAAAACAATTGAAAAAATATCATTATTACAATCAGTTGCTGTTTTTGATGAAAGTTGCCCAAAATAAAACTGACAGTAGCCTTGAAATGGTGTCTGAAGAAACGGAACGAAATGAAAACACAGCATCATCTTCTCCATTTCCTACAAAAGAAATGTCCTCGTTACCCCCAGGTCCTTCTCGCTACGTACCTGCAAGCCGTAAGAGATCAAACCAAGCAATAGATGATTTCGAGGCGCAAGCATTAGAAGCGTTGCAAGAGAAAGAAAACCGCCACTTATCATTTTTCAAAGGAATTTTGCCTTCTTTGGACAGCTTTACGGAATTACAAACTTTGACATTCCAAAGCAAAGTTATAAATATCATTACCGAAATTCGGTTCGGGGAACAGACTCAATCAACAACATGGCAGTCACGCGGATATCAAACTGGACAACAGTATCAAGCAACACCATTGCAGTCACGCGGATATCAAACTGGACAACATGCCCAGTCACCATCGCCAGCGTCGTATCGAACAGATGAATTCGAAGCTACCTACTCAACCAACACTACGATTAATAATTTTACTGATGATAGTCAAGAAGAAGATTATAACTTTGCTTTGTTGCCTAATAGTAATACTTAAATTAAACTGTTTTTAAAGATAATAAATTAATAACTGATTAACATTACGAGTATTATGATATTTGAATTACTTACCTCAATGTAATACCAATCATTTCAATTGGTTCTAAAGGGTTCCTGAATTTGGTATACTGCTTTTTGATATGTGGTTTTAAGGTTTCAACCAAATTATTAAAGCTGGCCACACTCATTCTAAAAAAATTGAAAAAAGTCTTTTCATCTAATAATAACTCCCTATATTCCTGCATAAAAAACTGACCATCACTATTTCTTAATGCTATCAAAGGAGATATCCAGAATCTTCTATGATTTCTACGTTTATTTCGGCGGTGCCGTAATAAAAGCAACAAAAGAACACGTTTGTATCTATCCATTGCAAAGGCTGAACTGAGACGCAGCTGCGTCGGCGTGCATACCCTCTTGCGTTGCGTTGGCGCAGCGTCAACGCAACACAGGTGTGGCATACAATGCGTTGTTCCGTTGCGATGACGCGACGCAACGCAGCGCAACGCACTAATGGGGCCTCGCTCTTAGAGCGTTTGTCCACCGCCGTTGTCAATGGGTCGTTACCGAGAACGAGATGACGGCACCGAAGTAGCGATACATAGATACATTTACTATAGCCGCGTGTCCACCGCGCGTACGTCACCAGACTGCCGAAGTTTCCAGTAATTCGACGCGACCGCTAGAACTTCGCCGGAGATTAATATGACGGGCCGATGTGCCGGTAATACAAAACTCCTTTAATCTTGTACACGCTTTTGTTTTGTCTATCATAACATACTGAACCGCCGAATTCAGTTGCGGTACACAAACGATCGCCGTAACCCGGACGTGCGGTTCGCATAATCTCGTTTCTCGGTGACGTTCCGCTGACGGCTGCGATGGACAAACGCCTTTAATTTTGTTTTCATACCTTTGCTCGGAAGTAGCGCTAGCGACTACTAGTCTAACGAGGAAATCAAACATTCTGATATTGAGATAGGTATAGGTACCTTACCTAATTAAGTAATTAGAGTAGATGTCATAATTAGGCTTAAATGTTCGGAACTGCTGGGACACAGGCCCCCTCTCTGTGAGAAGGAGTCGACCATAATCCACCACGCGGGCCCAGTGTGGGTTGGCGGATGTCACTTGTCTTCGAATTTTGAACAACACATTTAGAACATGCCGGTTTCCTCAGGATGTTTTCCTTCCCTGTTTTGAAAACAGCGGTGATGAAATAATTTATACCCAAAGTAAAGTGCCTGCTTGGGTTCGAACCCCACAACTCGTAAGTCGTGGCCGTTACCACTGGGCCACCACTGCTCGTATTAAAGTAGATACTTCATAACTATTTGAACTTTGAGGTAAGAAAATAACAATAAAAACCGGCCAAGTGCGAGTCAGACTCGCGCACGAAGGGTTTCGTACCATTATCTATAAAAACGGCAAAAAACACGTTTGTTGTATGGAAGCCCCCTTAAATATTCATTTATTCTGTGTTTCAGAATTTGTCGTTATCGCGGCAACAGAAATACATCATCTATGAAAATTTCAACTGTCTAACTATCACGGTTCATGAGATACAGCCTGGTGACAGACGGACAGACGGACGAACAGCGGATTCTTAGTAATAGGGTCCCGTTTTACCCTTTGGGTACGGAACCCTAAAAACAACTGACTACCACACTACAAAGTGACAAATAACTTTAATTAATATATATACCGCCTCCGTTACGTCGTGAGTAAAAAAAAAACATACGTACCTACGGTCGAACAAATAACCTCCTCCTTTGTAGAAGTCGGTTAAAATAACGCCTTTTATACACAGTCAAAAGTGCAAACGCAAACAAAATGGATTTTCACGATAAACTGCGAGTGAACTGTTTGTAACATGATGTTGTACAAACACACGGCTAGTGTAACACGACCGATCAATTTAGGACACCCGTCGGTCAATTCTATAAAAATCCCACCGTGAAAACTTAAGTGAAGTCAGCTGTAATTCCATCTAATGCTAGGGATTAATGACACTATTGACAGCTCACTTCAAACTTACTTCACCTAAGTTTTCACAGTGAGATTTTTACGGAATAGCACTGCAGGAGTCAACTTCTGAAAGGGTTTCAACGTTCAATTGATGTTTGTACTTAGTTTTTTCACATCACATTTATTTACCTTAAGTTCTGAGTTGAGCTGCACGATTACTGACTGACTGAATAGGTACGTGCACTGACTGGACAGGTCCACACATTCTGTGTGGTTCTTTCCTCAAAATACCATTTCAGACACTAATCTACATGGTCTTCACATGATCTGACCAAGATTATGTCTGGACTTTATAAGAGACTGTGACCTCTGAGTTTGTTTCGGCCTTTCTTCTCAGAGTAGTCATATAGGAAACGCAGACCTATATACTAGTTTAAAAAATATGATTGATGTGTAAAAGTGTTTGTACAAACCTACGGAAATAAAATCATTAATCATTATCATTTACCAGGGCCCTGATAAACACTTTCGACAAACCGTTACTCTTCTACAAATTTTATTGTTTTTATTGCAGTTTAAACACAGATCTTGAGCATTTTATCTTGAGCATTAAGCATTGTGTGTTAATTAATAACATAAGTAATAGCTCATCAGCAGATATGTTTTCACCCTCATCTCACCAAGCCACCTCAAGCTCCGTCAAACCTACGTATGTGTGGCGAACGCAACGCTCCACATTTGATTTCTGTTGGCAACACCAACAGAATGGCCTAGAGTTATGATTGTCAAAAACATATAACTGACAGGTCCAACTGATTCCCGCCAATTACTATGTCATCTATGGTTGGGAGATTTGAAATGGTTTTTCTTTCGGAACTGTAATTATTATTTCTCCTGCTTTGTGAGTCGTGTGTAACGCATTATTCATTAAAGTTTATGAAGAACGAGCCGGTGTTTGTTATTATGGATCATCCGCCCCGTCATATGTAATTGAGGCGAGCCTACTGTCAAATCGGGTATAAATTCAGACTCCAGTACAGCATCCTAACTGCGTGACACACTTCCAATCACAACCCGAGGGTATTGAAGGATATTGCTAATCCATTGCTTCATAGATTTGAAAAATTCTTCTGCTCAACTAAGTAAATAACGCAATGAACGTGGCTGAACTGTCAAATTGAAAATAATTGCGATCAATTGTCATTATAAGTGTGTCACGCAGGCTGCTAATGGAGACGGAAAACCCAATAACAGTTTGCCTGATCGGGGAATGAAACCCAGGGCTCGCATTCGCGCTTTGCCACCACTAAACCAACGAGGTATTACCTATGCGTGCTAGCATCGTGCCAGTTGCTGATAGGCCACTTTATTATCTATAAAGACGAAATTAAAAAAGGCTGTGTGCTTAATACCACACGATAGAAATGAAAACTTAGGACTAGAGCCGCAATTCAGTACCGAGTATACGCAATTCACCATCGCTGACCGGAGCGTGACGGTTCAGTTTCGTTTACTGTTCAGAGAGAGCCCAAAGTGCGCCTAAAGAAGTTTTCACTTCCATTATTTATTTTACTTAAATCTTCTAATATTCGTTCTTATGCATCGGTCGAGTGTTAGAAATGAAGTAACAAACTTACAAAGCAACACGTGACCAGGAAATCAAACGGCGGATTGGAGCCCGCGGTGATGTACATAGCTGCACTTTAATAACACAATCATAACTACGTAATATATAAGCATAAACTGCACTCGAATTGCATGACACCCTTTTTCCGCAATACAAAGGCTTTTGAAAGAAATTCTTAATACATTGCTTCATATGTTTCAAAAATTCGTCTGCTCGACAACTTAAATAACGCAGTGAATGCTGTTCAATTGTCAAATCAAAATTAAATTGCATAAACATAAGCTTCCTTATGAAGCACGTGCGGTGTAACTAAGAATGATAGGCTGAGTAATGATGTGTTACGGCAACGGTGCGGTTTAAAAGAAGATGTAGTGACAAAAATTTAAAAGGGTATGCTTAGGTGGTTTGGTCATGTTGAGAGGATGAATGAATGGCGACAAACAAAAGGTATTTACAAGGCAGATGTGAGTGGAGGGGACGCCCTTGGAGGACATATAGTGACCTTATTGGTGATGTTCTTCAGAAAGGTCAGGTGTGTAGTACTCGCAACCGGCTTGAGATGTATGAAAGTAAACGAAGCAAAAGGAATATGTAAGGATCGTAGCAGGTGGCGTTCAGTGGTTTCGGCGTTTCTGTAGGCGTGAATATATGTTATCGAGGGTTCGCGGGCTATTTGTATATAGTGACATCCTGGCTGATATTAAGTTATAATCACATATTCGAAATCGCTGGTTTCATGGCGATCTGAGATTTTTTTGTAGCTAGAAACATCAGTAAATTTAGGTCTAGTTTGAATCTTATTTGATTGATGCGACATCAATTTTATAAAAAAAGGACTTCATACAGACAAAATATTTTGTGATTTTGACTTAAGCTGTTTGTCCTGACATAAATTAGAGCGTTTGAATCGTTTTGCCTACATCTGAAATCCATACCTCATGTCGCTTAAAACATTTAGCCTGCACCTGAAAACCATACCTTAATGTCGCTTAAAACATACAAAACTGTCATTTCAAACCATTCACTTTTAATCTAAAGTGCTACATAAATCATTTTGATTTGCGACTACTTTATGATACTTTAGCTGCAGCCTGGATTCTATCTTATTATCGCGATGGTTGTTAATACATTTAGCCTTACACTAAAACAACACCCAGTGTCGCCTAAATCTTTTTTCCTGAAACTATATTATACAGTTTATGGCGCTTGAGTCATTTAGCCTGTTTCTAAATAAAAGTGATTTGAGGTAATTTTGTATTAAGCGACATCTATTTCTGGTAATAGCAGCTTTAAAAAAATTTAAGCTAGACTAAATTGTGCGGTTTTTGTAAAGGAAAACAACATAGACCACTTTATCGTAAAAATATTGATACTTTATATATACCTACAATTTTTTTTTTCCAAAAAATGGAACAGAAAAATGCTCTCCTGTAAAGTTACAAAAATATCGCTTAATACAAATAGCCCGTGAACCCTCGTTATGCATTCTGGTAAACTTAGAAGTCAAGTTTAGATTTGATTAACTACTTTAAAAGTACGTACTAATACCATTAATCTGGGGTTATCCGTATTATCTTCGTTAATTTTCCCTGGATTCAGACTACAGCTGTGGCTAAGGCGCTTCCTTAACCAATTTTTGAAGTGACAACTTCTTTAGGCGCGTTGAGCACTTTTTGGGCGAACAAAAATCATGGAAATCGCGTCATCGTCACCGCACGCTTCCCATGATCGGGTTTACAAGTTACTTAGTTTTCACTTCTATCGGCAGTCCCCAAAGACTGCCCCGATTTTTTTTTGCATACATTTTGTCCCACAGCTGGACAAAGGCCCCTCTATTTTGTGCGATCTTTGGCCATGTTGGCCCAAACATGACCAGATAGTCACACCACCTTCGCCGCGGTCTGCCTCGACGGCCATGTCTTCCCTCAGAGACGTCCATTGAGTGAAGATCTTTGTCCAGCTTTCCGGGTGCATTCGTTCGACGTGGCGACCCCACTCCCTTTTCAGCCTGGCTATTTTTTCTCCAACATCTGCTACTTGAGTTATTAAACGGAGCCCACACAGCCTTAACAAATATCAAATGCAATATCAAGACAAAACACAAACGACCGTTAACATTATCGTAGCTAAGTTATCGGCATTCTATAAACATGAGCGATAAAACTAGGTACTGCTCAAAACAGTAAACTAACCATTGACCGCTGGGTTTACGTCGACCATAACGTGCTGAAAACCGTTGCAATTGCTTACCTATGTGAACAAAGTTGTTGCGGATTTTCTTGGTGTGACAAAGTTTGTTTATAAATATTTCACAATGTTCGGGAATAAATATTTATGTGGGTAATTAATTTTGTTTGCAAATGTCATCAAGCTCCGCGCTGGCTGCGTCAGTAATAGTGGAAATCACCTCACATGTTGATACTATTTTCAACCCACAGATCTGGCTGTACTCTCAATAAACCTGGCCCTTGGTGTTTGCTACGTAAATTACAACCTGTTCCAAGGGTTTGAACCTACACCAGTTACTATGAAAACGTTGCGGTGGCACCATGTGCGAGCCAAACCGAAGCTTGTCAGTACGACGGTTCGTGATGAAATTAAACCCACAGTTCCCACCACAGTTACCAGAAAAAGAAAACAAATGAATTTTACAAGTGAATATAATTTTGTAAGTTGATACCTAACTACAGTACAACTATTTTCTTAATGTCCCTCGGCAAACTTCGTGTTTCGTCAGTCGTCGGATTTCTATCAGTTGCCCTTTGCACTTGGTGCAGACCGGACGCTCTCAATCGACTTGGAAGTATATAGAGTTGTTAATACTCTTTTAACTTAATGTAATTTAAGTATTTAAAAAATGGGAGGAAAGCTGCTAAACACGAAGTTTGCCGAGGGACATTAAGAAAATAGATAGGTAGGTACTGTACTCATCTGTCTTTTTTGAGGAGGGTTGCAAATTATGCAAATGCCACACGACATACTTATTGAGTCTTTGAGTTGAATAGTTCTTCATGTCAGACCCTAAAAGTTAAAAATGTTTAAGACCCCCTTTCCCCCCCCCCCCCCCTGTTAAACAACCCCGCCCACACACAACAGCCTGCCGGCAACAGCCTGTTGCGAATGTTTAGACGGCCTTGCCGTAAACTATTACAAGGAATAGATGAGATTTTACCCTCCACAGCAAACGATATGGCACTAATTTAACACGCGGAAATAAAAATATCCTCATTTTCAATAGTACCTGACCACACCAGAAACGAAGCATACGAAAGCAAAAATAAATGTGAAGCAATTCAACATGAAATGCCCTGAGAACGAGTCGCCGTCGAGCATCGGGACCTATGAGATACCAACCCAGCGAGACCTGGTCCTCTTCACGCAGAGAACCCTGCTGAAGATGTTCAATAGTTACCATGAGAAGACCCTGCTTTTACTTAAAGATATAAAAGAGGTTGGTAGCTTTTAAACTTGAACTTTTTGCCACTCACAGTGGTTTTTGTTGAGTCGGCCAAGCAGAACGTAATGTAGGTTTTTTACACGAGCATTATTTTGTGCATCAAGCTATCGAAAAATCTGTTCTTTGACCCTTGTGCAAAAGCTATCGTTTGATACTGACAATACATCAGTGGTAACAATTGGACAGCGCCTTTGTGTAGTAGCAATAAGGGCGATTTTCGTAGCGAAAGTACGATTGACTGTACAGTAGATAGGTACTGTTTTCTCAGTTATAATTCGTTTACAGGCTACAACAGCTACGGTGGCGGTGGAAAAGAAATGCCATGGCACAGGTAAAAGATCTTATAAACTATGTGTGAAACAAATCAACAAGAAGTTTGTTACCGTCACCAAGGAATTAGTTCAGTCGCTTGAACGCCAGGAAGCGGAAGTTATCGCTTTGACAGAGGTATTTACATCAGTTTTCTTTGACATACTTCCTTTCCTCTATCTCACGGACCACATCCCTCCTCTCATACTCCCATGTACCTCTTCAGAACAATACATCTTTACTTTCTCACGTTTCAGGGTAAAATATGCAACTTGACATCCATGAGAACAAACCCCATACAGTTAATTAAAATACTGGCTATGGATGAAGCTTCGTTGGACTTCGCATTGCCAGCCTTTTTAAGACTACTCGGTGGATGTACCGTTCATTGCAATAAGTAAGTAAGATTAGGTAAATATTCGCACTACCTAAATAAATTCTATAGGTAATTTTAAACATAACGGTAATTTTACAGACCGGCTCCACCCGATCACCGTCCAAGGCTACGTCAAATGTCGGATCAAGAACTAGTCGTAAGACATTTCCTTACAAGCAAAAATTACTTACAACTTTTAAAGGACAAGTATGTGTAAGGATAAAAGAATGCAACGCAGGTAAACTGGATGCATTCCTAGCATTCATCGCCAATGAACGCACCCACTACGATCGATCGAGCTTTGCCGAACTCCGCGTGCCATACGCTAGATGTCTCTAGTATCAATGAACTTTTGACGTGAACTTGATTGAAACTTAGAATAACTTAACCAAAATATTCTAAGCTTTTTATGTGATGTGAATAGTGATATCCGTGGGAATATATATCTAAATAACAACATTTATATTACAATGCGTGAGAAATGCACATGTGTGTTTTAAATCGTAGAATACTACATCCTGGTTCCTCCTTTTAAAATTTTGAACAAATCCTTATGAAAAGGTATGTGGTGTTATTTACTAATAGAATAAGCATTATTTGTACAGGAACTGAGTTAAGTCAACTCAATATTTATCAGTAATCGTAGGCATAAAGTTAATTTTATCAATTACCAGTCGGCGAAAGTCATATTAGCCCACTTTCACGCGCGTATCTACTTAGTGGCAACTTACTAATTACACGTTGATATTATCTGTTTCCTCAAATGACCAACATCTTAAAACCTTTAACTTTTACGTTCCCATGTTAAGATACTAACTGTTAACAGTATATGCCACATTTATAGCAATTCTTCTGAAGTTTTGTGAACTTGTTTGGCGTTACTTAAACATAACTTAGCATTATCTGATATTTATTACATTTAAGTATCACCTTCGTAAACAACACACAAGTATTATTATTTTAGTTTACATAGCAAATCTAGTTGTATGTTCTGCCACAGCAAAAATCATAAAAGTACAAAAAGGGAAACTTAATTTACCATTCAGGCATCATTAGTAAAAAATCAATCAGTGTTTGGCTGGGTGGTAAGTAGTAATAACTTGAGTGAGCCCTATAAAATAGGATTATTGTACTAAATCATGACTGAATCTACAAAACATATACTTTAACTCCGTTCAGCACTTTTATAGTTTTAAACACTGGGTTCTGGGTGTCCATTGCTTTTATTTATCTGTGTATCCAACTTTTACACACAGTTCTAAAGATTAATTCCATAGAAAAATAAGCTATATAAGTTCCTCGGCTAAAGTTAATGGTTGTGATTGGCTGGCTGAAATAATAATAGCTAATCAAATTGTTTGGCACTATAACTTCTATTTATTTTGTAGCTAAATGATGAGTAATAAATTACAATATACAAGCTAACACTAAAATATATATATTATATAGGTAGAAGTATATAATAAAAAAAGGAAGGCATCAAAAAATTTGTCTGCATTGCTGTCAATGGGTTAGGTGCCAAAAAGGCTTGCGCATTGCCACTTAAAATAGAAATACTTACTGATTTGTTTGGCATTAAAATTGATAAACTTGTGAAATCATTTGTCAGAAATTGGCAGAAACATCCTTTAGAGTGCTGATTTGCTGATTTGTTTTTTCCTCTACCAATTATTATTTCTTGTGACAATATTTATTTTGTTTGTAAGTAATAGATAAATAGATACATTTCATACTACATATAAGTATTTATTCTTGTATTTTACTTATATTTATTTCCTAGCTATCTATCCCATATGGTGCTCCTGCCATGTTTTGTCTCTGCATCACCCTAAGGTTGGCTGGTAGAAAATGCCTTGGACATTAAATCCACCTTAGAACAGTATTATTTTGCATAAGTATGCATAAAGCTTTACTAATTAACTAAACAGATTCAAATTGATTTTCAGAAACTAGGGGTTTGATCATCTGTCTATCCCTATGTCAACTGGAACAAACAACAAGAAATACTCTTACTCATGAGGCTTTCAATATTTCTTTCTGAGATGTGACCATGACAATAATAGGTCACCTACCTTGTGAAATGATGAAAATACTAATAATAGGTATATTTTAAGTACCAGGCATGTCTACTGAATTGATAAGTTTGTGACAGTAAATTTTGTCCATGTGCTTGCAGTAGCGTAGCAAGTTTAGCAACAGTTCTAACAACATAATTACTACTTTAATTAGTTCAATAAAATTATCCTATGCCTTTAACAAGCAGTAAAACATAGAGGAAACCAACTATATTATTATATGACAAAAGTATCATGATTCAAAACAAAATCTCAGTGGTAATCAAATGTTTACCACTGTGCACTGGTAAAAGTACTACTACTAGTAGAACTGATACTTTTTACACTAATAAGACATCAATATTGTCGCAATCAAGTACTTAATAAAACATATCAATATCTGTAAAATAATTGCTTTAATAGATTCAAAGTTACAATTCATGGCTTTAGTAACTTATAATATTTGCACTAATTAAAACTTAAAATTACAATAATCAGCCTTAGTTTAATTGTAATTATTCAACTTACTACATAACTATGGACGTATAATTGGGGTAATATTTAACTTATAAAAATGTTATAACATAACATCACACCTGTTTTTCCCGAAGGGTTAGGCAGAGGTGTACCTAATGGCACATGCTCATTTCGCTAGTTATGTTAGGTATAGGGGGCAAGCCTATTGCCATCAGCCGGGAACAAATCCAGACTCTGGACAAAAAGTTTATTGTAGTGCAATAACAACAATTATAGTTGTATGTATTTATTGTAGTTGGAAATACCGTCTTAATAGTTATCAAGTGCAACCATGTCAATTACAAATCAATGAAATTGGGTATAGCCTATCTATTCTTTAAAAATCTTATTGTGAAAACTTGGGTGAAGTCAGTTTTCACAGTGAGATTTTTTACAGAATTGATCATACACATGAATGTACACATGTAGGGCATATTTTTAGTACAATGGGGAAATGTTTCGCAATGTATGGATAGGAGCTATTACATATTATCATAATCATTTATTTACTTTGCAGACATGGGTAATAAACCATTTACCAGACAAATTATCCCAGTTATATAAATATATAACTAAACAGAATTTATCTGCCACTTAAATTAACCTACACTTATCAGGAAATCATAATCAAGCTAAATAATTATCAGCAACACAGAATATAAAGTAAAATGCAACCACAAATGTTATTTTTTACTTTTTTTCTTATCACTATGTGACTTCTTTGATTTACACTTTTTGGACTTCTTCTTATGTTTCCTCTTCTTGTCTCTGTCTGATTCACTGCTGGAGGATGAGGATGAGGAGGAACTGCTTGTTGATGATGTGCTTGATGATCTGTGAACAGAGTATTACCAATGTAATAAAATTATTTACTTATTATTATTATTTATTTACTAGTTTCGCCCGCGTGGATGTCGGAAATTATCCCATGGTAATGTGCTACCGGGACAAAAAGAAACCTATGTCCTCCCCCGGGATGCTATCTATCTCCTTGTCAAAATATATTGCAATCTGTTTAGTGGCTTAAGCGTGAAAGGTAACATAC
Source organism: Griposia aprilina (assembly GCA_916610205.1). Taxonomy (NCBI): domain Eukaryota; kingdom Metazoa; phylum Arthropoda; class Insecta; order Lepidoptera; family Noctuidae; genus Griposia; species Griposia aprilina. Next base: position 12,178,211 of record OU744304.1, on the reverse strand, counting down.
AGACAAGAGTTACTTTAGAATTTATAATATTAGTATCAATATAGGATTCTTCTTAAAACAATGGAGCTGTAATTACTATGGTTGTAATCACCAATGTGCTTGGATGATTATTAAGAACAATTGACTATTGATGAACAAGAAATAATGCTGAGTATGAGAGAAAGTTATATAGTTCAACAATTACTTTTTCTAATCTAATTTTACTGGCTCAATAGTGTGTAGTTTGAATAGTACCATATATAAAAAATCTTTTATATAAATAAAAATGCGTCAACAAACCAATGATGTTGACCTACCTAGACCTCTTTCTCTTCTTACTCTTCTTCTTCTCCTTGGCCTTCTGTAGCTTCTCCTGCAACTTCTGCCTCAGTTCTGCTTCTCGGAGCCTCTGCAGTGGTGTTGCATACTCCTCTTCAGTGTCACTGCTTGTACTGCTCACATCCAGTACTATCTCCTTGTTCGGGTCCACCTAGAAGCAATGACATAATTGTTATACTAATAAATAATGTTATGGCATCATTTATTTCTATATGGCCAGGTTCTAACTTCCTACCAAAATCCATTTTGTGTTGCTATTATAGTCTCAAGATTGGTAGCCTATTAAGCATTAAAATATATACTGAACACCTAAAAAAATTGTAAAATGTTTAGATTTTTTTGGTTACCTTAGTGACCTGAAAGTGTTTTAAGATATTGAAAATAATAACAACCTAAGACTGAAAATACTAACGATTGAATAACAAATAAAAAAAAAACAAAGTATATAGATATCCTGCTTAATTGTATTGGGCAAAGACAAGATTATTCACAAATCCAGTGTAATTAATAACAACGAAACTGAAGTTGAAGTTAAGTTAAAGTTTATTTACCTTGATAAAGTTTCTACATTGAAACGTAAGGTGTCCAGCATAGCCACACTTTTTACACGCAGCCCGGGACGTTTCCTTGCCGAATTTATTCACTAAATCTGTGTAATTAGACATTGTGTAGAAAACGCGAAGAAAATACCAGAATGCAAAGTAACCAACAATATACTCGAGACGTGAACCCGTGAAACGTCAACAAACAGTGCCGTTCCGTTTCGCCTTAGGCCTGTAGCGTTTAGAGTAAGGTTTGCGCTCTGCGTCACTACATTTTATTAGTTTAAAAGTAGTAAGCAAGTCCATACTAATAAAAGTAAGGCGTAGATTATTTATACAATAAATAAACTGTAACTTTGTATTTTTAAATTAGTTAAATTAATATTTATAACGTAGGCAACTCCTTTATTAACCTCAAAAAACGCAACAGTAATTTGAAGCTAGTTGAAAGTGAAACGAAACGTTCGACGAAAACGATCCGTTTCACAAAATGGCTCACCGTTCCATTTTGCAATACACAATAAATTTCAAAAAATATTTTCTTTTGCAGCAAATGACGAAAATTCTGGAACAAATTAAAAACATTTTATCAAAAATTAGTAGTTGAAAGAAATGTTCGGAAATGGCGGAGTTCCTGCCGCTGTGCGACGTGCTATTCAACGTGATCTCGCTCGCTGGGTACTTCTGCGACGTGGTGTTCGACGTCGTCATGGGCTACGCGTTGCTCGAACGAGGATATAAAGGCACTTTTGCAGCCGCTATATCTATTGTTATCACTTCACTACTTATATCTCAGGTGTGTATACTGTTTCTACAATATGACTAAATGTTGAACGGAATGTATTTTGCGGGTGGCGACTCATTGGCACCTTGGCTTTTAGCCCTTTTTATTCAACACAAATCGACCTTGAAACAAATGCTGTATTACTGCAAAGCTGCAAAAAATATCAACTTTAAAGTCCATATCCACTGCCGCCAATAGACTATCGACTCTGTAAAATAAAAACTCTCTGTTTCATCTTCCCAGGTGCTATCTCTCCGCTGGTACCTCCACGTCTGGTGGGCTGGAGAAGGTCGCAAAGGGCGGCCGCCATGGCTGCCCATAGTACTGCACTGTCTGCAGCTTGGTGTACTGTGGCGGTATGCAAGGCTGTTGGTACCGGTGGAGCTAAGACGAGTGAAGCATCAAGTGCGGGACTTGTGTGAGTATACAACATCATTTAACACTGAACGCCTTATCACGCTAGCCGTATGACGTTCACTACTGAAAAACCCCATCGATCGTTCGTTCCTCTCCCATGGATGTCCGGAAGTAAGGACAAGAAACAATCCTGCCGGGGTGGCGGATTGTTCGAAAGAGTTACCGTGGCCCTGGCGCACAGGCAACTGAAGGAACACGGGTGGGTTTTAGTCAGTAAGAGTCTGACATGCCCTTCCGCTCCGCCCAGAACGGGAGACATCATTTGATGAATTCCCAAACAAACAAACAAAAAAAAAAAAGGACAAGAATCAATATCGCGCATATAATCTTAGCACAATGCTTAATGAAGATAGATGAAATTTGAATTCTTCCACCGTGGCTGAATTGTGGCCCCCCATCGACACTATTCTCATTTACAAAGAGTTCTTCGTTCTGTAGATACCTTTGATTGACGAGTATCACACAGAGGTCAATCCAGACTAAACGCAAACATGATTCGATTGAAACCCCGCTCGGATGTGCGGGTCGCCACCTACGGACGGGAATTAAATACAATGAAACGTCTCAAATGCTGGTTAGATACTGCTTATAAAAAAAAAAAAGATAATATGCATAGTAAAAGATAATATTAAAATACCTACACACTTATAATGTAGGTACTAACATACTACACCACACTTGGACATTCCTAGCGCAGTGTAGTATAGTTTCACTGCCAAAAGCAGAAGTATGTTTCGCCAGATGACGTAGCACAAACGCACGACGAAAATATTCGTAAATTCTGACGATTATGTTAGGTATAAGTATAATAGCATATTGGTTTAGTATTTTTTGCGACTAGCATATTATAAATCTATATAAATACACATAACATAACACACATAACATCACGCCTGTACTCCTCGAAGGGTTAGGCAGAGGTGTACCTATAGTACACCCACATTTCGTTATGTTTTTAAGTCCCATGTAATAGGGGGCGAGCCTATTGCCATCAACCGGGCACAAATCCAGACTCCGGACTGCTACCGAGAAATTCCAGATGGAAAAACCTAATAACACCTAACCCAGCACTATACAAACCACTATACAAATACCTACCTCGAAATCAAATACCGCATGTATGAAAGATCATCACTTGAGAACGGGTCGACCAATTTGGCATTCTTTTTTGTGTTCGTAATTATCAGGGCAAGAATTGTATGAAAGAAAATGTTTGGAATATCCACCGGAAATGTCCGAAATTTGGATGGTATTTTTGTATGAAACTCAATGACAAAAAAATCATTCACGCGGTCACGAACAGCTAGTAAGTAATATAATATATTCAAAAATCTTTCGACTTCACGTTACGTTTTCTTCACGCGTTCGTGGCAGGGCCCCGCGCTTGCGCTAGCACTAGCGACTCGTAACTTACTATCCAGCCGTCGAGCTGATTAATGTTATAGAACTCTTAGATATTATAAACGTAACATTCTCATTTCACAGGCATGCTCAGACTGGTCCACGCGTTCTGCGAGGCGGCGCCGATGTTACTGCTTCAGCTACACATACTGTTCAAGGATACTAACAGAGAACCAGCCAGCGACCTCGCCGTCACACCGGAGCCGAGCATCGATGAACCGTCAGGTACAGAACATTTATTATCAGCCCTTTGTGTCTCACTGCACGGTAAAGGCCTCCTTTCCCTCCTTCCACTTATCCCTATCTACTGCTGTGTGTTGCCAATCCTTATGAAAAAAGTCAAGGTCCTCGCCATCTCGTCCTGGGAGTCTAATCTCTAAGTCCGTCAACGAAAAACGGGCCCGTCCGAAAGTAGTTGATGGTTTAAAACAACTGACAAATTAATTTTTATTTCGAGCGAGGTGTGACAACTGTTAAATCGTGTTATCATTCATTCTACGGGCTCCAAAGTAGGAAACGCCTTTAACTTCGGATTTCTTGCTTATGAAGTAGACCCCTGGGCCTGCCGCGATGCTGTTTGCTCATGTTTGGGACTCGCTGTGTTCTTATTATCTTTTAGAAGAGCCACAAAATGTAACGTATCACGGCCTAGTCTCAAAGTCCGTCAACAAAGATAAGGGCCCGTCTGAAAGTAGTCCATGTACATGGCAGCCGGGACCAAGGCACGTAGGGGTCTCGGTATGAAAGAGACCCATCTACGGACCGGCCGCGCAAGCGCAGCTTAACCTTGATCGATCGAATTGTGCGACTGTTGCTTTGCCACGAGCCCCTCAACAACAATGTAATAACAAATAACTTATTCATTACCAGAAAACAAAGCGTTTGCGGAACTGAACGTGATATCTGCGTCACTATCTCTGTTCTCCGTGTGCTGGGCGCTCGCGAGCTTCAGCAAGAACGTGCGCCTGCAGAACGTGCACCGGCTTGTGCTCACCTGGCTCGGGGTTATCTTTCAGGTAAATTACACTTTTGTACCTTGTGAAGACTGCAGGAATCCGGTGGATGCGGGAAAATCATAACTGGTTGATGTGGCGACGCTTGGGGGCAGTCCAGCAGTGGACGTATTTCGGCTGAAATGTTGATAATGAGAACGCTTTTATATTAAAACCCAATTTATCTTAGTCACTGATGTTCGGTGAAGGTAAACATCATGGGGACACTATCCGCGGCCGCTGACCCTATAATCACCTATGGATACCTACTTAAAGTAATGAGTTTAGAATAGTAGATTTTTATACAAGGGGCTAAAATGACCCATTATATACGAGGTAATTTTACTCCCGAGCTTTAGCGAGTGAGTAAAATTACTATTAAAATTAATAAACCGAGTTATAATAGGTTTTTAGTGCCGTGTGTTACATTCTACTTTTCACTACTATTGCGAGAAAATAAAATAATCCAATACATTATTCAAGAGTTTACTTTTTTTATTTCATCTGTAGCCGCAACGCAATGCACGTATTCTACCGAAGAAATCGCCTTTTAGTTCCATTTCCAAAAGTAAAATGCTCGTCTTTTTTTATGAAACAGTAATAAATCGAGTCTTTATTAATGATTATTCTACTTATGAATAAAGACTTTTTACTTTTTCTAGACTCGTTCGTAACATACTAAAATAAAATAAAAATAATTACTTTTTCCCCTAGAGGAAAATATGCTATTTTATCTCCGTTCTGGTACGCTACAATGACTTTTTAAGCATGAGGAGTGAAAAATCTTTTTTGTTTTGTTTTATCATCCTTAGATATTGACAGCCATCACGTCCGTGAAGTTTCGCCAGCTAATTTAATTTGAACCGATATAAAAATTATTGCGTTTGTGTACAGTTCCTGTGGCGGCTTGGCACGATATCGGCGCGGATCTGCGCACTCACTGTGTACGCTCTAGTCTACGAGTACTGGGTCTTCTTAGTTATAGGTAAGTAACTAAGAAGCTAAAAAAGATAACAAAAGTAACATCAACGTTTTAACATAAAAGAAGTACTTTTATGAGTAGCACAATAATGAGCTTTCGAATGCAAAACATTACAAAATATAATAATAATAATAATAATAAAAATTTATTTCAGACCATAAGTCCATAAAAAACACACATTACAATTTTATACACAAAACATACATACATACATGAAAACACATACCTATACAAAAAATACAACAAAACAACTTATTTTAAATAATGGAATGACGCACGATGAGTGGTCATCCATTGCCACATAATTGGACTGTCCATCCTGTCGGCTACTATAGCTACCAAGTTGTTGGAGCTGTCGCGCACTCGCCGCATCAGGGATGCTATCCGTGTCCGCATCAGTGCGTAAAAATCTGGCACGCCATTCTCCGCGAACATCCCCGATGCACTGCAAAAGCGCGGCAGCCCCAACATAACTCTGAAGGCATTATTGTATTGGACTCGCAGAGCATTGTACGAGCTTCTTGTATAGTTGACCCATAGGGCACACGTGTACATAGATTGGCAATACGCTCTAAAGAGTGTAATTTTCACCTCCCTAGTACAACGTGCAAACCTACGAGCCAGCATGTTACATCGAACTGCCAATGCTCTGCGTTCCCTCTCCACGTCCGCATCGTCGGACAGACTATCGGTGACCCAATGCCCCAGGTACTTGAACTTCGTGACCCTGGAAAGCTGAGCGCCCCCCATGGTGACTGGTGGGACAGTATTATAACATTTGTTACCCGCTTTGAAAACCAGTAGCTCGCTCTTGGTCGCATTATACCTGAGGCCGTGAGCCACCGCATAGTCCTCACAGATGCGAAGAAGCCTCCTAAGTGCACTGATCGATGGGCTCAGCAATACCATATCATCCGCGTAGCTGATGTTATTGACGCAGTGCCCGTCAATGGAGCACCCGATATTGGTATTGCTGAGCTCACAGATCAGCTCGTTTACATACAGGTTGAATAACTTGGGTGAGCTGATTCCGCCCTGCCTCACACCGCACTCCAACCCGTATGCATCCGACAGGACACCCGCCCACTTAACATAATTGTATTGGTTTTTATACCAATACTTTAGCATCCTAATGATATCGCTTGGGAGGTTCTCAACATTTGACAGTTTACTCCATAGGCAGTCATAAGATACGATGTCGAAGGCCCTGGAAAGGTCCAGAAAACATGCATACACCGGTGTTTTCCTACTTGCATAGTATTGAACAGTCTGTTTGAGGCATAGTATAGCTGTTTCCGTGGATAAACGTGGCTTAAACCCAAACTGCGCGTCGTTGAGTGTTAAGTGCTTATCCAGCTGCTGATCAATCAGACTGTCCAACACCTTTGCAATGATGGTAGCCAGGGATATAGGCCTGTAGTTGCTCTTGTCACTCGCATCTCCAGTCTTATTTTTAACAATGGGCACAACAATAGTTTTAAGTAAATCAAGTGGAAGATACGAGTGACTCAGGCACAAGCTAAAAAACATTGCTAGCACTCGCGGTAAGTGCTTACCAGCATAAAGTAAATGCTCTATACTTAGGCTGTCGTGACCCGGCGACTTGCCTCTCTTTAAGTTGCGTATAACAGTAGCTACCTCCCTGGCCGCAAACCTAATAGGCATGTCCTTGGACCCCCTCAACACCTCCGGCCCACCAGACGACGTACCTAGGGGAGACTCAACTTTAAAAGCTCTGCTGAATAGGTTGGCGATATCATTAGGATCACTAAGGCCCTCAACACTCACAGGCAGACCCGACCTGGGATTCAACCTGTTCGTGGCTTTCCAAAAACTACCAAAATTCTTTGCGTCATGATGACTTGCAATGATGTTCATTTTTATTTGGTCCTATATGAACAAGAAATCTCATTTTATTCAAGAAACAGCACCCTAATGGCGCAATAAACTATCAATCACAATCTGTATCATTTTGAAGCCTATTGCTAATCCATTGCTTCATATGTTCGAAAAATTTGTCTGCTCAACAATGTAAATAACGCAATGAATGTTGTTGAACTGTCAAAATTAAAGCCATTCCTACTGTTAGTGTGTTACGCAATTACCCCGCTGATCCCATTTTTACAAGGTTTTATTTTTTTAAACGATATGAGTCAGGCTTTACTATAATGTGCATGTTTTTGGTATGTGCGACTACTTTCAGACCCAGTGATATCGGACCATTCACAGACGTGAGGTAACAACTATTACGTAAGCACCATAGGGTGGGGGGGTCTTTGCTTTGCTTTTTTTTGTTGACATGGGCGACGGGGGGGGGGGGGGTCTGGATTGTGATTACGTCAGCAATATTTATTTACTTTTTCTGATTTTTTGGAAAAATTTAGTTATTCTGATTTGAACAAATATGGCAACCCTATTCGTCTCTGTTCAAAAGCTAAAAAAAAGGTCCGCTCTCAAGCGGTGTTTTATGGTTAAGTTAGAAAGAACTCAAGTAGGGAAATTTCTTAAATGGGCATTAAAATAGTCTATAAATCCTTATTTCGAGACTCATGAATAACAATAAAGAAAGCAGAACAGATTTAAACAAAAAATACCTACGTTTACATAAGCATGGAAGCGCGGGGGGGGGGGGGGTGTAAGAGCTTTGCTTACTTTTGCTGACAAGGGGGAGGGGGATTAAACATTACTTAAATCCTGCTTAAGTAATTATTGAATGGCCCCTTACCACACATAACAATACTATGTCAGCAGCAAAATTAAATGATGTTTTTTTTTATGTTTCTAAAGTATATCGACACCACTCTGCAGACCACGCTGTGTCCCATTTGATTTCGGGTCAGCGCAACATGTCTTGTTTCCATACTTTCTTTTTACATATTAGTCGTCATACTGTTGTTAAACTCTCACCCTCTCCAGGTCTCCACTGGCTGTCAATGTTCCTATGGCTTATATCTCCTAAGAACGTGTTCCACGGCGAGCGCATCAGTCGGCCGCGCAAGGCGTACCTGTCTGCGCTCATCGCGTTCGTGTATGTGTTTGCCTATGTCAACCTGCAGGAGCTCAATCATAGGCAGAAGATGGTAAGTTATATTGTTTTTTAGGGTTCCGTAGCCAAAAAACGGAACCCTTATGGATTCGTCAGGTCTGTCTGTCTGTCTGTCCGTCCGTATGTCACAGCCACTTTTTTCCGAAACTATAAGAACTATACTGTTGAAACTTGGTAAGTAGATGTATTCTGTGAACCGCATTAAGATTTTCACACAAAAATAGAAAAAAAAAACAATAAATTCTGGGGGTTCCCCATACTTAGAACCGAAACTCATTTTTTTTTTCATCAATCCCATATGTGTGGGGTACCTATCTATGGATAGGTCTTCAAAAAGGATATTGAGGTTTCTAATTTTTTTTTTTTTCTAAACTGAATAGTTTGCGCGAGAGACACTTCCAAAGTGGTAAAATGTGTCCCCGTCCCCCCTGTAACTTCTAAAATAAGAGAATGTTATAACAAAAAAAAAATATGATGTACATTACCATGTAAACTTCCACCGAAAGTTTGTTTGAACGAGATCTAGTAAGTAGTTTTTTTTATACTTCATAAATCGTAAACCGCAATTTACCTTTCATTCAATCAACTCAAATCTATACTAATATTATAAAGCTGAAGAGTGTGTTTGTTTGTTTGCCTGAACGCGCTAATCTCTGGAACTTCTGGTCCGATTTAAAAATTATTTCACTGTTAGATAGCTCATTTATCGAGGAAGGCTATAGGCTATATATCATCACGCTATGACCAATAGGAGCGGAGGACCAATGAGGAATGTTTCAAAATCAGGGGCTTTTTATTACCTTTTGAGAGCTTCCGCTGCGTGCGCTGCGTAAACAGTTAAAGTTTCGAAAAAATCATGTATAACAGTATTATTCCCTCTTAAAAGTTCAAAAAAAAGTCCTGGACAGCATATGTCTATCTTTTAAGGTTGGCTCACTATAACCTTTTTTATGCTAACCAAATTTGTTCTAAAATAATGCATTATTTGCGAAGGTGTTTTTATAACCATGATATTAATTCTTATCCAAATAAATACGTTATTCATCACAAGTATTTAATTTAAAACAAAATTGCTTTACATAATTTGATTTCAATGAATATCTTAGGAGATATCGCAGTTTTAAAATAACATCGCAGCAAGATAACAATCAAGTACTGCGCGAATTTTCATATGAAATATTCTCAAAAACTCTTAGGTGACACTTTCCAAAGTTTGAAATTGATGATTATTATTCAGTAAAGATATGGTTCCCACAGCCGAGAATCGAATTATGATCAACATACGACGTAAAACAGAGCTGCAATTTGCAAAAAACTAAAGAATATTTGAATTTAGCGATCGGTAGTTTGCGACAGTGTCGCTTTCTATGTCGAGACTGCCGGCCCAGCAGGCTTAGCACGAGCACCGTTTTGTCGACAGAAGAATAGACAAAAATGACGTTCCGTGAAGACAGTACGACGGCAGCAAAGTAGAAAGAGTCAACTGCACTTTTTACGAAATTCAGTAGTTTATTTACGTATTTCTTTTATTTTGCTTATATCCCGAAAATAGTGTGTCTTATCGCAAAAATAATGAAAATTTCGACCCCCTTTATGGAACCCTTAAACCCCTAAAACTCAACATGTAGATAATAATTTTTCACATTTTCCATATAAAAAGTGAAAAATTCCATTTTACATTCCATTTTTATACTTGGTGGCCGTCGAGTAAAAAGTTTTCTACTGTCTATAACATGGCGATTACAAAATCAAATTGACTTCACTACCTTAGTCAACTATCAGTTGTCAGTGTAACTTTGACAGTTTGGGATAGAAAAATTTCTTTTGAAATAGTCTACATAAAAAAGGACCTAGACAATGATCGGTAAAAACGAAAGACAAAACGACAGATTGTAGAAGGATTTTTACGGTGCGATGTCAAAAATGGTGAAATGAAATGTCATTTTGTATAGAAATAGCTATGTCTATTCTATTCTTCTAAGAATTATAAAATAAAATTTGGGTTCATATTTAATCCCTCGGGCCATAAAATACACAGATGCTTAAGTAGAACCTAAAGAACAACAGCAACAGCAACAGTAACAGTAACAACAACAACAAGAGAACAACAGTATAAGAGAACTTATAGTCGAAATGCATGTGGAGTGAAATTTGTTAATCGTTAAAGTACAAAAATTTGGTTACCCAGTATTTTTTTTTGGGTTTGCGCATATAGTCCCGCGTTACTGCAGAGCCTCAGTAAAAAATCATAAACCCCCCAGGAATATTTCAAGAAATCTTTCCGCCGCGTACTGATAAAAGCGTGATGTAGGTACCTAAAACTGCTCCTTAACGTACATATTATTTAAAAATATTTTTGACCATCTACATAAATGAATTCGCGGGTTAAAGTTAGCGCTAGCCCAAAGTAACTATTCCACGCGGACGAAGTCGCGGGCAGAAGCTAGTATAAAAATAAAAAAAAACATCGATCAATGTTACAACGAACTACAAGAACTTTTATATTATGTTACTTCCTGCTACGGAACCCTTCGTGGGCGAGTCCGACTCGCACTTGGCCGTTGTTTTTTTTTTTGCTTCGTTAGTCTCGTGGGCGTCAGCGCAACTGCTGAGCGTGGGGTCCTGGGTTACCAGGACGTGCAGTGTTATTGGGTTTTTCTATTAGGAATTTCTTAGAAACAGCCCGGAGTTTGGAAGTTGGCGGTGTGATACCCACGTGGCTCGGTGAGAAGCCGTTGGTCCTGCGCCGTCTCTGCGAAAGTCGGATTGCCGTCCCGTGGGACTATGCGAGTGAGGGAAGAGAGAATGCACCTGTGTCTGCGCACACAATTGTGCACTACCTAGTCTTGCCATAAATATTGTCACGATTTTTTTTATTTTTATTGCATATAATATTTATTACTTTTACAATGTGTTAATTTAATACATAAATATAAAACAATTTAAAATATAAAAAGCTTATTCGAAGTGGTCTCCATTGGCTGCAATACAGTCCTTTAAACGTTGAGGCCAGTTATCAATAGAAGCACGCACTCTTTCCATGGGAACATTCTTCGCTGGATTGTTTTAGGGACTCCAAATTATCATGGCGTTTAGAGCAAGCCATACTCTCTAAAACTGACCATAAATCATAATCCAGCAGATTAAGATCGTGACTAGACGACGGCGAGTCTTCAGCTCTGATGAAGTCGGAAACGTTCACTTCCAACCAAGACTGCGTGGACCGAGCTTCATGACCCGGCGCCGAGTCTTGTTGGAAGGACCATATTTGGTTATTGAACATGGTGTTGTTAAGGGGCTTAACTACCTTCTCAAGAATGGTATCTTGATACACTTGTGCCGATGTTTTGATACCTTTTTCACAAAAATATGGCTCAGTCACTCCTTCATAGCTAACACCCCACCAAACCATCACTGAAATCGGATAATGTCCACGTTGCACTCTGTCGACTAATTGGGCAGCTTCCTTAGAGCTTTGAGCATAAATACGGTCATTTTGTTTGTTAAAATGTTGCTCAATTGTAAAGATTTTCTCATCCGTAAACAATTTTTTTCTGTGACCTCCCTTTGCGTACCGCTTCAGTAGTTGTTTCGATTTTACCACCCTATTCTTTTTTAAATTATCAGTTAAAAAATTACCAGTGCGTCTCTTATAGGCTGCAAGTCCTAAGTCATCTTTTAAAATACGCGACATGGTTCTGGGTGCTATCTTCATCTCCCGAGATAAAATCTTTTGCTTTCGGACAGGATTTCTTCAAATTTCCAAAATCCCTTACTGCTTCGACCACCTTTTTCGTACGAACACTGCGTGGACGGTCAGATCTTTTTCTGTCACAAACAGAGGAGGTCTCATTGTACCTATTAATAGCCCGGTACACAAACATTTGCCTAATACCAAGCGTATGGAGAGTTTTAAAAATTGCATTTGGCTCCATACCAAATTTGTGTAATGCAATCACAGCGATTCGGTTCTCTTTATCACCCCACTCCATTTTAATATCGCAAAATATTGTACAATATATTGGCGCCAAAATTAGAAAACTCAATGAACAATCGTATAAAAATGACTGATTCCAAATTCAAATGTATCATTCTTATTTTTAATTAAAACAGTATTTATGGCCAGACTAAGTATAATATCTCCCGCGCTGAAGGCTAGTCTCCGTTGAGATTGGCTGCCATGGCCGAAATACGGTCTGGAGGATTATCTTTTTATAATTATCTTTGCTTAATTTTAAATTAGGCGGAGTTAGGGGTATAGGTGTAGGAGAGTTTTGGTCTCTCCTACTCTCCTTACGTATTTGGCGTACCTATTTGAAGAGTCATATTAGGGGACACGCTAGAAAATAATAATTTTAATAATTAATACGGGTTTAATACGGGTTAATAATTAATCAAAATGAAAGATGGCGGTGACCAAAATATGGACAATATTTTGGTCACCGCCATCTTTCATTTTGATTTCAACCCATTTTTGGCATCAGCACCACTGAATCAGAAAGTGGAAGGCCTTAAATTAGGCCCTAGCGGCAATAGTTCAGCTTGGCCCCCATGACCATTGACCGTTGAGCCAACTTGCCTACTAAGTATAGTTCTGCCTTATTCCCGCACAGGTGACGTTCTACTGCGTGATGTGCGTCGAGAACTGGTTGCTGGTGACAGCGTGGTGGTGGTCGGGGCGCGCGCTGCGCCCGGCTGCCCTAGCCGCGGCGGCCGGCGCCGCCTTCTGTGCGGGCATCGCCTTCATGCTCGTGTACTACAGGTTAGTAGTTGGTTGCTGGTGACGGCGTGGTGGTGGTCGTGGCGCGCGCTGCGCCCGGCCGCGCCGCCTTCTGTGCGGGCATCGCCTTCATGCTCGTGTACTACAGGTTAGTAGTTGGTTGCTGGTGACGGCGTGGTGGTGGTCGTGGTGCGCGCTGCGCCCGGCCGCGCCGCCTTCTGTGCGGGCATCGCCTTCATGCTCGTGTACTACAGGTTAACTACTAGTAGTCAATTAATAAACACAGTGGGAGGGAACATCGTCAACATTATTTACCGAAATTGAAAAAGAATATCAGCCATTCCATTTTTTTTTCTAATTTCTAGGTTTTGCCCCCGGCTTCGTCTGCGTGGAGGTCGGAAATTTATCTCACGGGAAAGTACTACCGCGATAATCTAATATATTAGGTCCTTACATATGAAATTGATGGTTTATATGGAAAATGCAAAACTATTTTTTTTTTATTTATACAATCAAAGTAACGTTGTGATCTATGTATGCACTTTTGCCATTTTATAGGGAGTTCATTGATTCCTTTGCTGGAAAAATTGCGGGAGCAAGAATCAACAAAATCTTTGAAGGTGTTTTGGACTGCCTCAGCTGAATTGTTTTTTTTTCCAATTAAGAAATTATCCAAATTCCGAAAAAAGTGGTAATCGGTAGGAGCAAGGTCCGGGGAGTATGGTGGGTGACGGAGACATTCCAATCCTAGCTCCTCTAGTTTCGCCACCGTCTGTTGTGCAGTGTGTGGTCTAGCGTTGTCCTGAAGCAGCAGTAGGCTAGAGCGGTTGACCAATCTCGGCTGTTTAGCGGCTAGCTTTTCCATCATGGTTTCCAATTGAAAACGTTGGAACCAAAAACGTACTGTGTCTTCTTTTATAATGGCTTCTCCGTACACATTATTAATCCTTCGAGCTGTTTCTGGAGCGCTAGTGCCACGATGGAATTCGTATTCGAAAATAATGCGATATTTTATGTTTTCCATATTGAGCATAGAACGATGTCAAAGCAAAATTAAATGGCGCGAAAACAAATGAATTATTACATTCGAAACACAAATAGACACGCTTTAAATTGAAATAAATTTGAATTTGGAATTCTTAACCAAACGACGGCTTTTTGAGATCAAAGTGGCCAGTTCTATAAAACATCAATTTCATATGTAAGGACCTAATATGTATAAAAATCTCATGTCACAGTGTTTGTTATCGAACTCTCGTCCGAAACGGCTTGACCGATTTTTTTTTTTTTTGGTGTAGGTAAATTTGGTAGGTCTGAGAATAGCTCGTAAAGTATATTTCATACCGCTGCGGGTGAAACCGTGGGGCACAGCTAGTAATATATAATATTTTATGGCATAACCCTGGTCGTGGTCTACCTATGTGCCAAATTTCATCCAAATCCCTTCAGCCGTTTTAGCGTGAAAGCGTTACAAACAAACTCACTTTCGCATTTATAATATTAGTTAGGATTCTTCAGCGCTGCGGTATTTTATTTTTAATATAGCAGCATTATGCTGAGATACGAGCCTTTTTGGCCTCAAATAGGTATTTTTTTTTACCGTTTGTATTTCCTGTGCGTGTCCCAAGTAAAATATTGTTTCTTCTTTCTTGCTTGAACGTCACAACCCAGTTCAAATTAATGTCATGTTTCTTTTCTCCAGATATTTCCACGTGAGAAGACTGGGTTATATGCTAGGTGAACATCAACAAGGAACGAATAGCACCAACACGTCATCACAGAATAAAGACGGTATGTTCATGTAAAACTTTTCTAAAAACTTTCGTTGGTTATTTATCTTATTAACTATTTAACTAATTTACTTTGTTAAACTAAATAAAAGTGAATGTCTGTGTGTGTGGACCTCTGCCTACCCCTTCAAAGATTACAGACATGATGTTCCGTTGGAACAAGAAGGGTAAGGCAGAGGCTTACCTATAGTACACCCACATTTCGCCAGTTATGTTTAAGTCCCATGTAAAGGAGGCGAGCCTATTGCCATCAACCGGGCACAAATCCAGACTCCGGGCTGCTACTGAGAAACTCGAAATAGAAACACCCAATAACACTTTGCCCGACTCGGGAATCGAAACCAGGACCTACACTTGCGACCACTAAACCAATGAGGCAGTCACGCTGATCTTGTGCTATATTTAATTTGCAGGGAAACAGTCGAACCAAGCGGATAATCCAACGATCCCAGGAGTGTTCAACTGTAGATTCTCCAATCCAGTCAGTAATAGGTGAATATTTAAAGATTACTAAAGCTTGCCTGCGATTTCGCTCGCGTGGAGGTCGGAAATTAAGCTACGAAAAGGTACTACCGGGATAAAAATATAATATCCTATGTCCTAACCCAGGTCATGGTGTAACTTCGTGCCAAATTTCATGGAAATCCGTTCAGCTGTTAGGGCGTGAAGAGGTGACAGACATACCGACAGACACACTTTCGCATTTATTTTCCATCAGCAAAAATTACTCCATACTAATTTTTATTCTCTATTTAATTCCTTTAGGTGATGAATTTTTGAAAATCCTTCCTTACGGCCGGCACACATCTGGCGAGGCGCAGCGGATCGCATTCGTCACTGCCAAAGAAATATCGACCTAGTAACAGTTGATTTGAAGTTGAAAATAAATAAACTTCCATTAGCTCGAGAGCGCGTCTAAGCGGGGAGAGGCGCGCGTTTCAATTTATTTATTCTCAACTTTATGTTTAGGCGCGCAACGTTGATATTTGTTCGGCAGTGACAACCGCACCGCGCTGCGCCTCGCCAGTTTTGCGCCGGCTCTTAGGGCTTACTTTCTCCATATGAGGCACTATTATGAACTACTTTGAATGAATTTAAGATTGTTCTTATATAGATTTTACGCTTCGGGGGTTTTGGCAGTGCATTATCTGTTGAATATTTTTGTTCTTATGTTTACAAGCTTTTTTATTAAATTGCTTCGTTCGTATGCGTTTTTCATATACTCTGTATTCCATTTTATGATGAAAATACTTTAATTGATGCCCAGTGCTAAGTTAGTGTGTGTGTAACTCCAGCGCAGCGACCGGGCGCAAGAAGAAGAAGCCGACGTCTTTCGTCCCGCCGCCCGCCGCGCCCGCCGCCGCCTTCTGGAGGAGACCGCTCCCCGCCGCGCACAACCATCATGTTACTACTTTTATTATTATTTCAATTACTATACCTGACTCCCATAGAAAAAAACACTTTCTGTTTTCTCGAATTTTCCAATTTTCCGGGCAACTTTTTTTTTTTTTTTTCCATAAAAATCTAATTCGGACTTTTAACACATCACATAACATCACGCCTGTGTTCCCCGAAGGGTTAGGCAGAGGTGTACCTATAGCACACCCATATTTCGCCAGTTATGTTTAAGTCCCATGTAATAGGGGGCGAGCCTATTGCCATCAACCGGGCACAAATGCAAACTCCGGGCTGCTACCGAGAAATTCCAGATGGAAAAACCCAATAACACGGACTTTTAAGAACATTTTAAAACAAAAAATAGCCAAATCGGTCTAACCGTTCTCAAGTGATGCGGTTACCAACAAACAGCAATTGATTTTTATTTTTAAATAATAATATAGATTTCAACATTGATGTGGATTCCGAAGAATTTGTTGAACTGGCTTGTCACTTCTAACGATATATAGTATTTTTTATCTCACGAAGCGACGCGCGGTTTACTTGTGGTAACCAAGTGTACATACACGCTGTAAATGTGTGTGTGCAGACGAGTAGCATCAGCACATAACACACACACACTTCCACCTTCGCCATTGTCTCCGACGGTACCGAGAGATCCTACGCTTACACACGCATTCACAGCGTGTTTATACACTTGGTAACCACGAGTAAAGCGCGCGTCGCTTCGTTTTATATCTTCCTTCTCTCTCATGTAACGAAATGTGCCTAAACGTGACATGACCTTGAAATTTCACTCTCAAATCTCGTCCAATATCAAATCGCCGCCTAAGATGTTTCACTTCAAAAATCGCAACTATCTTTACAATATGTTTGCAGGGCGGCTCATCAGAAAACGAGGGCTCAAGCGTCGGTTCCCGCGTCAACATCCAACAGAAACTACAGGAGAAGAAACAAAAACAACTCGCGGAGTTACGCGTCATAGAGGAAGAGATCAAGCAAGGCAAACTGGCCAAGACCACTCCTGTGGCGGCCGAAGAAATATACAGCAGCTTGCAACGACAACCCATACCACGGGCCAAGACACATGCCGAACCACCAGCATGGCCCAGCATCGAAATGACACACTCCTACCAAAATTATCCCATTTGCAACATATACCCAACATACACAGAGATTAAACCAGACTTCAACATCAATATAACTTTTCAAAACAACGATTCGAACAACCCCACAGATTTAAACGATCCGTTAAAAATCCGAAGACTCCCGAACAGATACGATAATACCCGAACGTTTTACGAGAACCCAGCGAACATGAGGAACGATGTCACACGAACTCCTTTACGATCACCGAATTATTTAGAAAACAGAAACTATGAAACGAACTGTGGCAGTCCTAGGAATGTACTGAATAATAGTCCTAGGAATTACATGCCAGATGTAAGTAATAACTTCGAAACTGGTTTAGATAAGCCTAGAATAGCTCAGAATTCTATTTATTCAGAAGATCATAGACAAATGGGGGAGTATTCGGGGTACTGTGAAGGTAGTCAATACCCGAAATACGAAAGTAAAGATGAGTATGTGTCTGCGTTGCATAATGTACACAATGCTTTGAATGTTCAGAGCATAGAGAATATTAGGAATAACTACAATGAGGTTGGTTGTGGATACAACCAGAATTGTGAGAGGTTTCAGTACCCGATGGGGAAGAAGGCGGAGAATATGAGGAAGATGCAGCGCTGTAGGACACCTGAGATACTGCTGGCGCCGCATTATCTAGAGGGGTGCAATAGGCAGGTGTGCTGCCATTGGGGAGCGCCTTATACGTGAGTTTCATTTACATACATTAATTTATGGGAAATAATAAAGCTTCCGAAAAACAAATTAACTTCCAGCGATCTGTGGTTGACTATAATACTAAGCTGTGTTAAAATGAAATACCGAAAAATTCATACAAAATTAACCGACAAAAATGTTGTATTTAACGAACAAACGTGAACTTATTCAAATTATAATTCTACGAAAAATAATCTATACTTTCAAATAAAATAAACTAAATTTCAAAAAAAAACACTAATCTTCCGAAAAAATTACTAAGTTGCCGAAAAACGGTCGACGTCAGGGGCACCCCGAGGTTCGGTTGGTTAGGTTCCTTTAAACCCTTTAGACAGAAATAGGAGCCCGTCTCCCGGTAGCCCGGGCTCCGTCGACCTGCTTATTAACCCTAACACTAGCCGGCCGACGTCAGGGGCACCCCAAGGTTCGGTTGGTTAGGTTCCTTTAAACCCTTTAGACAGAAATAGGAGCCCGTCTCCCGGTAGCCCGGGCTCCGTCGACCTGCTTATTAACCCTAACCCTAGCCGGCCGACGTCAGGGGCACCCCAAGGTTCGGTTGGTTAGGTTCCTTTAAACCCTTTAGACAGAAATAGGAGCCCGTCTCCCGGTAGCCCGGGCTCCGTCGACCTGCTTATTAACCCTAACCCTAGCCGGCCGACGTCAGGGGCACCCCGAGATTTAGTATGTTAGGTGTAAGGTTGATTCTAAATTTATAATAGGTAAGTTACAATAAAAATGACTACCTGTAGATTTTTACGTCAGCAAATATTGTATTAATTTTTCGGAATTTTCAGTATTTTATTCGGTCGTTTCTTTATTTGTATTCGCATATAAGCTGTCGGAAAGTTATTATTTAAAGCAGTAAATTTCATATTTTGAGTACGCTCATATTTTAATTCTTTTTCGGAGCTTTTATTACTACCCTTAATTTATTGGCTGCTTATAAGTAAAGTCACGGATTTAAATAATAAAATAAAAAAACTCACTCTTTGACAGTTGTATGACATTGCTGTAACACGGCAAATTGACGTTGGCTGTAATTTTTTTTTTTTAACTATTAATTTCCCTGGCTGTACATACTTTTATTTACCTATTTTAAAAATATTAGCTAACATTTCCGAGTGCTAAATAACTGCCTCCTTAACTTTTTACCCCAACTTATCAGGTCATCAAGTAGTCTCTGAGAAATAAAAATAAGCTGCTTCCATGTAACTATATTATATACTAGCTTCTGCCCACGACTTCGTCCGCGTAACATTTCTTGTTCCCCCGCCCACGCCGTCGCATCGCATCGCATCGCCTGCCAGCACTATTACTTCGTTTTCGTTCTTTCTGACTTTTTCTTTTTGCTCGTCTCCTAAGCGTCGTAGCGTGATGTTAAGTAGCCCAAAACCTTCTTCAAGAATTGGACTATCAGTATTGCACAAATAATTTTTAAAATCTGTCTGGTAGTTCCAGAGATTAGCGCGTTCAAACAAACAAACAAACTCTTCAACTTTATTATGAGTGTAGATTAAAGTCGCTTTTCGTGTCTGTCTGCGCTGTTCTTCCAAACTCCGCAACGGATTTAGATGCGTTTTAACTAACATTTAGAAGTTTATTCCGGAAGGTTTATGTATATAATATAAATAGAAAAGTTTAATTAAATAAAGAAATCTCGATGTTTTGTCAAGTCTTAAAAACCGTGCGAAGCGGAGGCGGGTCGCTAGTTTATAATTATTTCAACCAGTGAATGTTACAATAAAACAAATACCAAGAATGTTCTCATCTCCTATATCTATAAAAAACAAAGTCGGGTTATTTACCAACTCAAGAACGGCTGGACTGATTTTTATGATCTTGATTTGTTGGATTTTTCTCCGCCCGAATAGCAGAATAATTATTAAAACATGGGAAAGAGGCACAAAAAAATGGATTTTCTCATATATTTTTTTATGGTACGGCCCTTCCTAATAAGTTAACATAACCATTGACTGATTCTGAGGCGATGCGTAGTTTGCCGGGTCATCTAGTTGAAAATAAAGTCGAAAATATAGGAATGTAACTACGAGAGATCAACATTCACACGT
Source organism: Griposia aprilina (assembly GCA_916610205.1). Taxonomy (NCBI): domain Eukaryota; kingdom Metazoa; phylum Arthropoda; class Insecta; order Lepidoptera; family Noctuidae; genus Griposia; species Griposia aprilina. The sequence goes on along the minus strand of OU744304.1, from coordinate 12,157,910 downwards.
GTCAATGTTTATTTTCGACTTTATTTCAAAGCAGCCAATGTTGATATTTATTTGGCAGTGAAATACCCTTACGTGACACTCCTTATTTCTGCAGAAGACCTCTTTGCAGTACTTTCACAGTTATTTTACCTCTGATTTTGCATCATTGTCAAAATCACATTGATCTTTATTTCCCTTGTAATAAGGTTATTGTTGGGTTGCTGCCACTGACATGCGTGTCAAAATCACAATGATCTTTATAATCGTTACCATAAGGTTGCTGTTGGATTGCTGCCGTCAAAATAACTGTCTAATATTCTATGTTATCAACAGTGATTGATAAAAGCACCTTTGTCTAGCAACAGAAAGAAGGAGGAAGGCGGTGCAAGCAGTGGCGAAGAGTCCTGTCCCGACGGGGCTGCGCGCGAGACGCCTAGACCACCCAGCGATATTGATAGCCAGGTAAATGATAGCTTAAACTTCATGATAAATAACATATCGCTGGTTTGTGAGAATGGCGACGGAACTAAAAATGATTGATTTTAGAGAATGGCATTTTTTTATTTCTTTGTAGTTAAATGTTTTAGTGCATACCGCAAAATGTAAATGTTTTATTGAGGGATCGACTTTACTGATTAAAGCAAAATGTATGGTAGCGCCTCTGTTCACGATAAAATATGAAAGATTTATGGTCGTTTGGCATACAGTATTCAATTTGACAGAATTTTGAATTACGTCGATATTCTCGCTAACCAACGATATACTAAAGGTGGAAGGCGGTGGCAGTACCGCCTCCCAGTGATGTTAACACGGTTATTCCGTTGATCCACCGCAAAAAATCCACCCAAAGCCTATAAATTGCGTTTATCCAACTAGGCCTAGAGTGGATTCCCGAATATACATTTCCGCTTATACAGCCTGCTGGATTTTTGGGGTGGATAAACGGAATAATCCTTTTGATAGCCAGCGAGGTAACTTCGTAACACATTAACGGTAGCAAAGGCTTTCATTTTGACAGTTCAACAACATTCATTGCGTTATTTGCGTTGTTGAGCAGACAATTTTTTCGAACATATGAAGCAATGGATTAGCAATAGGCTTCAAAATGATTCAGATTATGATTCAAAGTTTGTCACGCAATTAGGGTGCAGATGTGACGTCACATTTTTTTTAACTTAGATATTGAACTTCTTGTGGCAGTCAGTTTCAAAAAGATGATACCGTAGTAAGATGCTATATCCCTAGAGATATAACTAAGTATATCACGGTTTCAACATCTTACCGCGACATATATATTGACAGGAATTAATTTAATTGTCTACTATCTACGTTCCGTAATATTGTATCAACACATTGCCGATTTTAACAGTACAGGCTCCCTGTGCGAAATTTCGGCGGCGCCCCTATCCTCTTGGACAGTAGAGGAGCGAAAAATTTCAGCACTCCGCCTAGGTTTTCTTTTGTCCATTAATAAAGATATAGGAGCTACTTTGTCGGCTTATGCAGAAAAGTTTGAGAATTCAGAGAATGTCGGATGCAAGAGCAAGCGAAGTGTCCTCAAATATTTTTTTGGTTTTCTAACTCCAAATGAATTAAAATAAAAGTAGTCTGCTCTGACGCCGGCACTGATCACGAAATATATTATATAATACATTGGGTACTTACTTGTAGCCATGGTCTAAAAAAACAAGGTCTGGCTTTACGGGAGTGACACATGCTAACGTCATTATCCAGTTGCCACTTTATTGCAACAAAACACGAATTATGGAAACGTTTTCAGTCACCATTCTGTTAAAAAATTATATAAACCATTTAAATTGTCGTTTCATTTTTCTAATCAAACGAAACAATACTAACATAATTGTTAGTTAAAACCTCTTAGTTATATCGAATTCGCACAGATAATAAAGGCGATTGGGGAGTTATTATTACACACTACTGGTAACACAGCGGTGATGACGTAAGCTTGTGTCACCCCTGTGACCGGAATGCTATACCTGGCGAAGTATATTACGAGTATTATACCATGCTTGTAGCTACACTTTGATTGGTCAAATTCAATTTAGTAATAGTAAAGGCTGAAGCATTTTTTTTTTTGAAAAAAATGTTGAGATATAAAGTTTAACCTTCTAAATACATAATGATTCATGTGTTACTAATTCCCTGTAGTTAATGATTGCGTAAGGATTTAACCAGGGTTTGTTTATACTTTCAGAACAGACTATAGACAACTCTGCCTACCACTCTAAAGAATACATGCGTGATTTTATGTTGTTGTTATATATTATCTAACGATTTTATGTTGATGTGCAGATATCGCTGCCTCGCTCATACACGCTGCCTCGTGAGTTCCGCTACTGGCGCCGGAGGCCGCGGCTACGAGACGCGCATGTGCCCAGTAATAATAGCAGTGATGGTGAGGAACTTTTGACTCTAATCGCATTCTTTATAGTTTTGGATTCTACGTGTCTCGATTCATTACCTAAAGTAGGTACTGTTAATGCAGTAATACCTGTTTTGAATGCTGAAATAACAGACAACAGAACTAACACAACTTATGTTTTTATAAAAATATGTATGTTTAGGTTATGGAATTTTTCTATGGGCCTGTGTCGCCTGAAATAAATGGTATTATTATTATTAAAAGCGCGCTGTTGGATATTTAATTAAACGTTCTGAGTCGAGATTTGAAAAACCAAGAACTCGCTTTTATTTAGGCATCATCTAAGTGTCACTTAATGGTAGTGAAAACGGTTCAGTAGTTTTAAGGAAAAGGGCAACACTTTTCAACTGTCGTGACCCGAGTCTCAAGTCTCAACTAACCGAAGCCACTAACTCAGTCCAGAATTTGAAAGATTAACGTCCAAGTCAAAGCATTTATTTCAAATAGGCACATAAAAAGCACTTTTGAACGTCAACATTTACATTAAAATAGAATTGATTCTAGTTGCCCCTTCCAAAAGGTATTTCGTATGGAGAAGAATGGGGAAGAAACTCCACCGTTACTCTTTTAAAATGTTTTACAATATTTTGTATAGAATAGAATAGAATCGAATATTTATTTGATAATAATGTAGGTATTTACAATAAGGTGGTTATAATAATATTAAAGAACCCTTGTACATTCTACCATTTTGGCATGCAAACATTGATGCAGTTCATCATCAAACATACAAACATTTATACACACCTAAAATTTATCAGCTAGAAAATCCGACACGGATGTAATAATGTATACGAATCCGATCCGATACGTATACATTAATTATATAATTATATGTCAAGATGATTCACCTAGAATAAAATTACTATACCACAATAGGTAAAAATAATTAAATATAAAGCAATGACAGGTAAATTAATTATGTGATAGATAGGTACATGGTGCTCACATATTTACAAATATTGAAAAGTGGATGATTTTTCTAAAAATGTTTTCAAGTAATAATTTAGTGTGTGAGTTGTTGACAACTGAGAGTAATTTTATAAATTCAATTTTCTTCGATAATTGAATCATGTTATTCAAACAATAATTGCTTGAAAAAGTGATGAGATATAAAGTTGAAACCATTTAAATACAGACGAATGGTCGAACTCTCTTTAGTGAGTGATTTGTGTAAATATTTGATCTGAACAGGGTCTGTTGACAGTTTCATCAGATACTTTTGAAACAGACCACCACCACCACCACCCACCACCACCACCACCACCAAACCACCACGCTAACCACCACTACCACCCCAACCACCAACCAACCAGCCTCCACCACCACCCCCAGCCACCATACCAGCCCACCAGCCCACCATACCACCACCACCACCACCAGCCACCAGCTAACCATAGAACGTAGAAAATTTCACAAATCAAATTTCCAACTCCCCAGGTGACGTAGACAGCGCAGACGACAACGACAGCTCGCACCGCTCCAACTGCTCAGCGGCCTCACAGCTGCAGAGTACGTGCGAGTACTACCGCCCGGACATATACTCCTGCGCAGACCGCCGCCCGCGCCGCATACACGCCTTCCGCAAGCAACCCGCCAAGCCAGAGACCAAACTGTAGTATCCAGGTTACCACAAGCAAAAGTTATAAAAAGACTATAGAAATGATGACAGTTTAGGACAATGTCTTGTCTCCTGGCAGAGGCTAAGCTGATGATGAAGGCAATTCATGTTGCAGTTTTCAAATTTTGAAATGTCGTTTACTAAAGAAATGGAACTGATGAAAATGTAATATGCCTAGAACATTAGGCAAAAAATATTTAGTAGTTTACTAACAAGAAATTAATATTTTGTATATTCAAATAGTCAAATATTGTACATACTAACTTTTGTAATAATCCGTCCGTTATGGATCTCGATGTTAGTTCATAAGTTAATAATTCTCATGTAATTGTAAACATTGTATGTTAAGTTTAATTTAAATGTAACATACCTTGTATTATTGTATGATAGTGTATATTAAACTAATAGACTGCAGGAAGGGAGAGTGGAAATAAAACCATCAATCATGACTATGTTTCATTTATTTGGGATAACCTTTATTTATTGGGGATACATTATCTATAAGTGGTGGAACCATTAAGGCTGCTCTCTCGAAAAAAGCTTGAAAAAAGCATTCAGTTGAAGCGACTTTTCGTCGGCATTTACAGAGAAATTACATCTGAAAATTTTTATCAGTAATCTACATGATATAATACGTAATTTGGTTTAGGCATAATTTTCATATCGGTATCAAATAATTTAAAAAAAAAACACCAAATCACCTCCAAATAATGGTTTTGAAACCATTTTACTCCTTAATTTTTGATCAAAAGAGTATTAAAAAAAATATCTACTGCTTTGCAATACAAAGGAAAATAATTTGGTTTTGTTAATTTTTTAAAATATGTGTTATTTTTATTATAATAAATTAAAAAGGCGTCCGATTAAGGACTGCGTCTACATCACCCCCGCACTCGTCCATAAATTCAGTGCGGGGCGCATCGTGTTGCTAGGTGGACGTGTGTCGCGTTGCGAGAGCTCAGCATTACGAAATAAAATCGTAAAATATTACTTCAGAAATTGAATTTTGTAAATAGTGGAGTAGGTTTTTTCTGATTCTTGTAAATAAGTAGTGTTTTATAGTTATATTAATTGTACAGTTTTATTAGTTTTTAAAACATGGGGAATAAGCAGGAACGAACAAAGGGGGGTCTAAAAAAATATTACAAACAAAAGGGTATACATTTATCAAGGTAAATTTAAAGTTTTATCTACATTTTCATTACACACTATAGCTTTACTTATCTTTCTTAGAAGTAGATAGCACAGAGTAAACGGACAGACGGTAAGCTTCATACAACCGCGCTGTGATAGGTACACTACTACAAGCAAGCCGCATGTGTGCGCTTCGCCTGAACGTGGCAACTGGCTGAGCCAATATGAACCTGCGGGGTAGTTACGTAACACACTAATAGTAGGAATGAGTTTCATTTTGACAGTTCAACAACATTCATTGCGTTATTTACGTTGTTGAGCAGTCACATTTTTCGAACAAATGAAGCAATGGAATTGCAATATGCTTCAAAATTATTCAGATGGTGATAGATAGTGTGTTACGTAATTAGGGTGCGGTGTCTCTTCGCACGGACGAAGCCGCCAGTGGACGCGCCTCATGCTTGTAGTAGTGTACCTATCATAGCGCGGTTGTATGAAGGCTCCCGCAGACAGGCGCGATGAGACAGCGCGACACAAAGGCGCCGCTCGTCGCGCGACGAGCGGTGCCTTTGTGTCGAACGCGATTCGCGTCGCGTACTGTTTATAAAATACCTACCTCATTCAAACAAAGTCGTAAGTATAACGCTTCTGAGTCATATAGTAGTGAACGATCACAGAAGGTCCACGTCCACGCAATGACTTTCAGCCAATATTACAAATTTTACTTTTCGGTACCTAAGTAATTCTGATTCGTTACGATTATTTGTGACATATTTTATTATTTTTTAGGTCTAGTTTACGAGTAGATACAACTACAGACGAAAACTTTGCCAAAACTGAAAATGCTCCTGAAGTAGGTATTAATTATGATTATAGGTTAAGTAGGTAGGAAAATCTAGTCTAGACAAAATCAAACTGGTTGCTAATTTAATTGTATAATTTATAATTTTTATGACATTGTTTTTTACATTATGTAACTACTTTAACTCACACACTAAATTATTACTTGTTTTTTTTTTTTGAAAAATCATCTACTTCTCAATATTTGTAAATATGTGAGCACCATGTATCTATCTCATAATTAATTTACCTGTCATGCGTTATATTTAATTATTTTTACCTATTGTGGTATAGTAATTTTATTCTAGGTGCATCGTCTTCACATTTAATTATTATATATACATAATATTGTAAAACATTTTTAAAAGAGTAACGGTGGAGTTTCTTGCCCATTCTTCTCCATACGAAACTACCTTTTGGAAGGGGCAACTAGAATCAGTTCAATTTTTTGTAAATTTTGACGTTCAAAAGTGCCATTTTATGTGCCTATTTGAAATAAACGATTTGACTTTGACTTTGACTTTGACTTTGGAAGATTATAGGTTAGGTACTTGCTAATAATTTGTTAGTTTATTGATTACTGGCGTAATTATTTTCAATTATATTTATACAGGGTGGAATTTTTTAACCTCACCTGGAGAGAAAGTACTCTAAATACTGAATACGAATAGGTATTAAATATGTATTACTGTGTGTTGCGTTTTTTTTTACTTTTGGCGTAAGAATGGCGGTTATCGTCGATTTTGCTAACAGACGTGAAATGTATGCAGATTTTAGTACAAAAGTGAACCGTTTCTGACGGTAGTAACATCTACCCCCAATACAGAACGGTTGAACTTTAAGATACTTTTCATAATACTAGTAGGATCATGAATAGCTCAGTTGGCAGATCGGCTATATCCAGTAGGTTTAATGTCGAATACTTTTTATTCGACTTCTATCGGGGGTGATATCAATCAATCAATTAAATCAGCCTATCGCAATCCGCTGGTGGCACAAACTAGATACAATAAGAAAAAAAAATGGCAATCATGTTTTTATTATAATTATCACTTTCATTATTATCCATGCGGGCTAAAGCGGGGCAATAATATTTAACTAATCATATTTTTTTTTTAGGAATGTTTTGTTGAGTTAAATCAAATAAAAAATTCACTACCCATACTCAGTGAATCAGTTAGTTCTACCAGAGAAGTTAAAGGTGATTCTGTTGATTTGGATGTGAATGTCAGTAATTACTTTTTTTACAAATTATGAACATTTTTTATTTATTTTACTTGTAAATTATGTAGAACTGCATTCATTTTAGGAACAAGATGATTTGGGCACTCAAAAACTACGTTCTCACAAGCATCTTGTAAGGTCTGTCGAGGAACTTGAAGATTATTTTAATATTTAAAAAAAAAACTGAATTGGTCCAGGCATTCTTGAGTTTTGCGCTTAGCAGCCCATTTAGCCAATAATTTTAGTTAAAAAGATACATCAAGTTGTTTACCTCATGTTGCAAGCCAGGCTGATACTAAAGGTAAAGCTTTTACTCACGGCCTCGAAAGCTTTTAACAATTTTATTCGTATAGCCCGAAAAGTACATCCCTATCAATAAATAATAAATAAAAACAAAATTGGACTACTTTATATGCGGTTCACATATAAAATAATTTAACTTTCATGATGACTTGACCTTCTGTTATTTCGTTACTCTGTGACGAGACTAGGCGAGGCAACTCGTGGCGGCGCACGGTCCGCGCCGCACGTTTTCTGTTGCATGCGGGTAGCGGAGTGGCGCGGAGAGGGGTCGTTAGCTCCGCCCAGATGCTCAAGGTTATTGGCATTATTACAAGCCACAAGTTACACTTAATAATCACTGTGTCTACATTACATCAAGAAAATACCCATTAAATGTTAATTAAAACTACATATTATTGGAAGTAAGACTACTAACAGTTGATACGCAATTTCACGACATTCTTTTTGCAACACAAAATTGTTAAAAAAATTAAGGAGGCGCAAAAAGACCTTCAAATGGTTCTCAATCGCGCAAAATGAACATCTGTAAGAGGCCTAACCACGAAAAAAACGCTCACTGCGTTTTCGCTCTGCGCTACAAAATACCGTAAAATCAACTTTATTTATTCTAGGGTAAAGTTGATATTTGCTATTCCTTCTTTTTTTTCTTGGCCCTCGGGTAAGAGGCTCGAGCGCGCGGGGAGACGGTGATCAAAAGGGAACTGAACATAGACATCGCACAACCTTAAGCAATAAAAAGCTGTTTAAGGTCTAGGGTTGCTCATCACCAATGCGGTTTACGAATAGAAATTATCGAATATAGATAAAAAAAGGTCACCTCTATGAGTGAATGCACTGCGCCGCGTCGCCGCTCAGCCGAACCTAACCTATGTTATGGTGCAATTACATTTGGCCATTCACCTCTATATCATACCTTTGTTATCTTTGGATGTCATGGAATAAGCTAGATGACAGTTCTGAGAAACCAGTTAGTACGGTTTCTTGTGGTTTATTTTCCTCAAAATTGAATATTTCAGAGAAATATTATTAACAAGTTTTTAAATATTACAAAATAATATTCAAAGCAGACAAATAATTATGTTTACTTTAATAGTCTATAAGTTAGACGATTTCAATTTTCTAATTTTATATAGCTACCTGACAATGAGATTGAATACTACTAATTTAGTAGATTATGGATCACATTATGCAAGAGGGTTACACTGCCAGGCAGTGTTATTTCTTTCAAGACCATTATTTTCGTGTCTATGGGTAATGCAAAAGAAACTTTTTATGTTAGATAATAATTTGTTTCTATTTATGTTTTTACAACACAGTCAATTACAAGGAGTGACGTATCGTGCTCTGATTCGTGTTTTATACCACGTGACAATGGCGTTATTTTACGCAATTATTACCCAAAAATATTAATTAATCTTAAATTAAGTTGAGTTTGATATTTTTATCTCGGAAACTGTCTACAAAACAAAATTAATAAGCTATTTTTCTTACTCACTTTTTAAACTAGCCTATTCAGGCTATTCACGAAGAGTCAATGCACGATGTTGAGTACCTACATCTAACCTTCAGGCAACTGCGCCCAGGGGGCCAAGTCTACTAATTTACAAACGTCACAATGGTCTCTGCATTGTGAGTTTTTGACAGGTTTGCCATACAAAATCTGTCAAAAACTAACAATGCAGAGACCATTGTGACGTTTGTAAATTAGTAGACTTGGCCCCCAGTTCTGTTGCCATAGACACCAAAATTCAAGGGTATCAGTGACAAAATGTAACTGCACCTTAAGTTTCACCCGCGGGACTAAGGGCCCGTTGTTTGATCAGTAGTCAAACATACTAATAGTTAAAATGCATTAGTTAAGCTAACGATTTGTTAAAGATGGCAGAAGTATGTTGTTTGACAAATGGTTAAGCTAACTACTGTTAAAAAAATGACAATTTGTTTTAAAAGTTAACTGTGCGCAGACCGAGTAGTTTAACTTTGACAGCTATTGACTATTGACAAGTGACTAATTGTTAAATTTACTACCTATTGGTCATATTTAACTATGTATCAAACAACGGGCCCTTAGCGACAACCCAGTCTACAAGTTACATTCTAACAATACAAATTCTATAGCAGCACTTAAACCTTATTTACTATCCTGTACTCACTACGCCAGCATCGTATCGTATACAGTACCTAATCGAAATGTTTTTCTTGTCGCAAAATAAATACAAACTTTGAAAGCACTTATTCTAACTTAACCTAGAACTAAAGACAGAAATAATACTGTGCATAAATGCCAAACTAGACTAGTTTCAAGCAGTTACAAAAATCATAACCAAATATATTTTTTTTATTTTTTTATAATGTAACCATATTGGTGATTTTGTTATAAATACGGTGCATGTTCTGTCTATATGTCACCCCCAGGTAGGGCGTCAGAGGCTAGATAATATTTTTAGAGATTATAGCATGAATGAATAGCCTAGGAAAATAAGACGGTCTGCCAAAATACCTGAAGATTTTTGATGTTTCTAATGCCGGCCGGTCTTGTCAGGATTATAATCAATAATATTAAATAAGCATGAATATGTAGCGGTATCAACATCGCCATACTCCAGTATAGAGGTATGAGGAACAGGGTGTAAAGCTCACTCATACCTCCATAGAAAAGGGAGGATCCTCCGACCAGACGGGTGTTGTGTCTGGTGGGCTACTGCCCGACGGTTGATGTCGGGACGTTGTATATATGCTAGTCGCGCGGTAAACTCTGCTTGCGCGATGCAGGATTTGCGTGACGTCAGTATGACGTGAAGCTCGCATGTGGCGATGTTGATACCGCTACAAATACCTAGTATTCAAATTAAAGGCCAGATAGCTAATCTTGCCTTTAATTTGTCTTTTTATCCTGGGCTAGAAATAAATAAATATAAACTTAATTGAGAGTGTTGTGACGCGCTATTTCTCCAGCAATACTGTTGCTGCATGCAGCTATAAAAGCTCCCAGATTTTCGGCAGTTGCACCATAGTTGCTCAAAATTTCGGCAGTCTGCAGATTGACCTGTAGTCTCCCTTCATCTATATTAATAAGCCGCTCTGCCGCGGGTGGTCCGGATCTCAAAGCTCGGGCGCTTCTGCGCCGGATGCGTCTCGCAGCCCTTCTAACTGTAATACCATAACACAACAACATACATAACACAACGCAACATATCACACCTTACATACAAAACATATCACTACAATGACCCCACTGTTAGGACTCAAGCCTCCTCTCTTAGCCCGAGGAATTCACGCCGAATTTTAGGCTGACTGTGCAATAAATTAAACCATGTTAAAATGTATCGCGCGAAAAGTTCACGAATGGTTTTTTTTTTATTGCAAAATACATCGAATTTATTTTTAATTATAAATATTATTAACAGACATGTTGAGTTTTTGTCGAAGAGATTAGGTAGGTCAACAAATTGAACATTTGCGTACTTGCAACTATTGTTTTTTCTAAGAATCTTTTAATTTAACTTATACTTCAAGCAAAAATATTAACAGGACAAGAATAATGCCAAATAGATTAATATTAAGAAAATTAAACAAATCCTACATCGCATTTCAGAAATATAGAAAATCTAAAATAGCGCTTCAGGCAAAAATTTTACAAAATTAAATAAATTTATTTTAATTGTTATGTATGTGATTTATCTGACAGAATTACAATAAAATTTTACACAAGTAAAAGTTTTTTCGTATTTTATAGGTATAAAGTTGTAGTAAAATCTCTTTGGCTGCACTGTGCGTATCTAGCTGCTTTTGATACCAATATATAGATGACATTAATTTAAAAAAGAAAAGTAAAAAAGGTTCCCGCCATTTTTCAATTGTTTTTCAGTCCGCATAGATGAGTGAATCGAACGAAGAAATTCGATACATTTTGAAGTTGTATTACAAAAAAGATAAAATACGACACAAGCCGCGAAAATAATTTGTGATGTTTATGGACTAACGCTGTGTCAGTAAGAGTAGCACGAAGTTAGTTCAAGCGTTTTCAGTCCGTTAAATTAGGTGTCAAAGATGCAGCTCGCTCTGGTTACCTTGTTACGGATAAAGTCGATGCCATTTTGACCATAAAACAGTTTTGACCGATTTGAAAAAGTCTAGGTATACAAAATAAACCGATATTTGAGTGCCACACGAGCTCTTAGTCTTGAATTTGTATATAAAATACGTTATGAAAAAGCGTTATGCCCACTACATGCGACTTTCGAGAGACATAGTTTTGACGTTTTCAAAATGAAAATCCAAGATGGCGGCTGCAAAAACTTTTCAATTTTTCGTCATAAGTAGGTGTCGTTTTCACGGTTTTCGCGGGTGCTAAAGCCTTAGTAGGGTCAGAATGAAAATCCTAGTTGGCGAAAACTTTATAAGAGCTTCTAAAAACTTATACTAGATGGCTCTGTATTAAAAACGCGTATTACATTCATTCTTTCTCTCTCTTTCTAGTATACAGGATGTTTGGGAGATGGGTACAAAGTCTGAAGGGGTGACATCTTAGACCATTTAGAATATATTAAACTAAACTTGTCTTAGACGAAGACTATTCCTTGTTTTTTTTGAAACTCTAAAGGTTTTTAACAATGTTTATAAATGTTCTAAGATATCATCCCCTTCAAGCTTTCCTCCCATCTCCCAAACACCCGGGAAAAGATTTCCTGGCAGGACTTGGGGAGACCTTTGCCCAGCAGTGGGACAGTATAGGCGACACAAAACAAAAAATACATAATCACTTAGAAACAAGATCAACAACAATGTTTCAGCAACATGCTTCTTTGTTGCGAGAATCATGTTGCAGGCAACATGCTAATGTCCCGACTTCATGACGGAGCAATATTATTAAAATTTGATGTTTTGATGTGAACTTAGTTTCCAAAGAATATGCCGCTAAAAATTGCTAAAGTTACCGGACTTACCGATTGAAGCTCCCGCTCGGTTTGTCGGCTCTTCTTCATTTGGCAATCCATTGTCCCAGGATTCCGGGTTCAAATCTTCCATTTTATCAGTTTGCTGAGACGCTTTATATGTTCGTGTGATCTATAAATACATTAATAAAGCCGATTGTACACACACGTTCTTCCACTGTAAAAATGACTATGTTTAAATTGACAGTATGTCAATTTGCGCGGTCATCAGAGTTGTATTGTTGATAGGAACAGCGCGGGCGGCAAGAGCACGGTTACGCCGCCGTGTGCACTGTTCTCCAACCAAGGCGTGCCGTGTTTACGCACGGCTTGTTTAACATCAGTGTTGAATTGCAGACCATTGGGATTTAGATTAGTGCATGGTTTGCCGCGTCATACTATCATCACACGATTAGTCTGCGGTGCGGCTGCCTCGCCGTACCATAAGGAAACCGTGCCGCGTACACACGCCTACATACCAAGCTATACAATTGCAGTATAAGCTGACCTGTCATTGTTCGGAAATCCTATACAATGCGAGATCAGCTTAAACTGGACATGTATAGGTTGATAGCTGAGCCGTATGAACAACCAGCATAATTAAATATATATATATATTAGTTTTGTTTGCTAATTTTGTGTATTATTTCTTATTGTCAATAAATCTGTTTTTATTAAATTGTAACTGTGCTATAACTTGGATTTATGTCTGTAATGTTGTGTACATTTTTCCCAAATAAATAAATTACAAATCCCGAAAACAGTTATTATAAAAATGTTAAGTATCTGCTACTGACCGACTTGATTTTGGCCTTGATGAAGTCCTTCCTGTGCGCGAGATCAAACTCTGGGTAGTGGCTGCACACCTGTTTGTACACCGCCTTCCTCCATATGTTCTCTAGGTGGTGGGTGCAGATCTGCTCCACGAACACCCTGATCTCATCGTTCTACACACAAGGTGGGCGGTTAATAAAAATAAGGGTGGACTCTGATACCTATACTACAAGATATTAAGTTATCTTAGCTTAGGTATTAGTTGCAACTCTAACATGTAAAATAATGTAACTACCTTCCGGCCTTTTTTATTGTAAACCTGTTTCTTTATGTTAATTTTGGAAGTGCAAATACACATTTATTATTATTATTATTAATACATTACATGTAATATAAATACTGTGTGTAAAGATATTCGCCGTACGAAGACCGTAAAGTATTGGCACACACAAATTCTTTGTTAATTATGTTAAGTTGTTACACTGTCATCTGTTGTTACACTTAGGTACGTCTGGTGCCCACCAGACCGTTCTATCACTGAGCTACCTAAACGACATAAATGTATGTAAAATGTTTTCTGTGCCATATGTTCAGTATGATACAGTTTAAGGGTGACTAATAAACATAATATTAAGCTATGCTGCGCTGTGTCTTGTGCTATGTTTTTTCAAGTCACGAGTTGAGGTTCGCAGAGGATTTCCATTTTAAAATTTCAAAAGTCCTGACATTTAACTTTTTAATCTTTCTTTTTAGTACAACATTGTACACATTATGTTTAAAAAAAAAACGGACATTTTAAGTCCGGACGGGGGGCCAAAAAGCCGCATATGTCCGGATAAATTCGGACGGATGGTAACCGTAGGTGCACTGTGCAAGCTATCCCGAGAATGTGTCAAGTTGCGACACGAATGCTTTTAAGTGCTCAGTGTGAGCGAGATGAACAGAAGACAGAATGGGTAGGCTCCCGGTGACCTTTTTAAAAAAGCGCAATTACTTATAGTGCAGCGCAGTACATTTTGTTTGATTCCTAATTCTAATCTTTTAGGAACTTATGTTATTCGTAGTGTCCGACCGAAGGTTCGCGTTCGGTTTCGGCCAGTTTCGGCCAAAAAGTGACAAAATGTTCGGCCCGAACGAAACAGGCGATCGTGAGCTGTCGGTTTTTGATAGAATACGGACGACTGGCAGATAATGCGTAGGCTTGCTCGTAGGTAATGGGGTCCCGTTTTCACTAATTTTGTACAAAACCCAAAAAAATAAGTGTTTACTTATAAATTGAAATCATCCAGTAATCGAATATTTTTAACAGACATGCTGCTTTTAGTATCTGCGAGTAGGGGTGCGGGGAGCGGACTATGCTCGGGGTTTCATTGAAGGATAAAATCAGAAACGAATATAACCGGGAAAGAATCGGAGTTACGGACATAGCTTGCAGAGTAAGCAAGCTGAAGTGGCAGTGGGCTGGCCATGTTTGTCGGAGGACCGATGGCCGGTGGAGCAGACGAGTTCTGGAGTGGCGACCGCGTATCGCCAAGCGTAGTGTGGGACGCCCCCCAGCTAGATGGGCCGACGACTTCAAAAAGGTGGCTGCGGAAGGCGGAGGACAGGGTGTAGTAGCGCATGGGAAAGGCCTAGGTATGTCCAACAATGGACTGCAATAGGATGAGTTGATTGATTGTTGATTGAGTAGAGGTTAATTCGCTTTCCGGAAGGTTGATACAAGATCTAAGGGCAACAGCATATGCATCTTAGCGACTCTGCGTTCGGACGCGATAGAAAATCATACGTTTCAGCATTAATTTGGCGCTGCTTCGCGTTTTGGCGACTCGTCCTGTTTAAGACCAGTGTTGTATGTTAGTCGATTGGGATTTAGATTAGTGCATGGTTTGCCGCGACAAACTATCATCACATGATTATTCGGCGGTGCGGCTAGCGCGCCGTACCGTAAAGAAACAGTGCCGCGTTCAACCAGCCTAATGAAACGATAACTTACCGAAGGCGAGTCAGCTGGGTTTTCTTCATTTCCAGGTCCCCTCAATAAAATAATCATTCGTTCCATCATCGCTCGTGGATACGGTTGGAGGACTTCGCCGCGAGAGCCAGGTGCAGATTTCCTCTCGGCTACAATGTGATTGAGACGATTTCTCAATACATCCCAAAACTGAAAAATAAACATTTTGACAATACATTATTGTAATGGTCTATCTATACTTTATAAATACCAATGTTAGTCTGTTTGTCACTCGAATGCCATTCGATCGATTAAGCATTTAAGGTAACTTATCAAATTTAAGCTATGCTGCGCTAAGCTGTGCTATTCTCTATTTAGCTTACTTGCTACACATAGACTGTAATAACCAACAACAAAAAAGTGCTGTGCTATGCTTTGTATTGGCCACGCGATACGTGTTACCTCGCACAGCACGCCTCGCGCAGCTCAACGGTTTGTACAAAATACATAAAGCACGAGAAACTTAGCTCAGCTTAGCACAGTACAGCGCAGAATAGCACATTACTGGACATTGGAAAGATATAGTTTGAGGAATGGATGGTTTGGAATTGGCGCTGCGTAGTGCGGCAGGATTCAGCTAGTTAATGATACAAGCTAATACGTTGCAATGCATTTTTTTTTTTTTTTTTTGTTAGGACCCATTTCCGGTTCGCACAACACTACTTACCAAAGTTTCATCACAATCGGTCGAGCCATTTCTAAGTTTTTGCTAGACTAACGCACGACCATATATAAAAATGAATCCCTATTTCCCTTGGTCACGCCATCACGCGTGAACGGCTGGCCCGATTTCACTTTTTTTTTTGTTGTGTTCGTTATTGTCAGGAGAAGGATCTTATGAAATAAAAAAATAAGGAAGTTGATCGGAACGTTACAAAATTTAAGAAAACATAACGCCAAAATTAATTTTACATAACTGTCAGTTGTTTGAAATAACTGTCAGCGATTGACAGAATGCGCGCTGCAAATATCGTTTAACGCAGATGGACCGGTTGATAAATGAATCGATAGTTTTAGTTTTAGTCAATAGTCAAAACTAAAACTAAACGACATATGACATTCATAATTAAGACAGGACGTCTGTCGGTTTAGCTTGTTATATATATATATATATATATATATATATATATATATATATATATATATATATATATATATATATATATATATATATATATGTATATAAAGATAATTTTAGTAAAACAGGGCCGAACAATGTTGTTCGTTTGGGTAGCATACTTACTTCTGCCCAAGAGTCACCGCTTCTATTTTCGCCTCCCATCAAATTTAATTCTTTCGCTATAGTTTCCCATTTCTGGGTCGTCTGAAGGCCTTCGTTGGCATTATTCGCCTGATCTGTCCCTGTAGCTATCTCTGGATTCTCCTCTAGAAATTTCATCAACTTCTCCATCTGTGCAATCGTTGGCTGCGAGTTTATAGTCTGAAAGTACAGTCACCGTATTACAAACTTTTACGAATGATAAGCCAACAATTTTATGGAATCCCGACGGAAAATCATAGATGGTGCAAGGGCGTGCCCGATCTAACATAATTTCGTTTGTACACGGTGGATTTTTGAAACAGGGCAGTAAGCAGAGGTACCTTAACCGTTGTAACTACAGGAAAACGGTCTCAGGAGACAGCCTAACTTTTTGAGAAATTTTGATCTGCATTCACAGATTTTTTTTTAATTGTGCAGTCAGCAAGAAAATGGGCAATTCTAACAAAATCTTTTTTTGATGCTAATCGATCCTGTTTCCAACTGAGGTTTCAATAAGTACTAGAAAAGTCAGAAATCGCAAAAAGCTATTCCCATACAGTTCGTAGAAAATGAGAAACCATGTTAAGAGGCTTACAAGAGCTAAAGCGCGGTCACTGACGGATTGCATAGAAAAGAAAGAGACGCGCGATGACAAAACGCTGGTAATTTATTGCAAAATATGAAGCAATTATGGATTTACAAAAAAAAAATTCTTTGGACTAAAAAATTAAAACACTATCACGTTAGTATGTTACTTATTGAATAATCTGACAAAAAATCTGAATGTTTGCATGTATATTAGTATGGTTTTTAATCGTTAAAATATTTTTTTAGAGGTATCTTCGTGATTTTTTTCTATCATATCAAATTAATTGTATGATGTTTTCAGCACACTATCTAACTAGCATATATCCAGAAGAATATCATATATTTTTCTGATTTTGGTTACTGCAGTGGATCATATATTTTTAGGCATTATAAATTTGCGTTTAGGTCATGTAGTCCCCTTAATGTCTTATGGTGGATAGACTGTTTACTACAACGAATACTGGCCGAAAATAAACAAATAAAAATTAAACTTCGAGCTTCGCATTTTGATATTCTGTGAGATTATGAACGAAAGATGATTTTTTTTATTTTTATTTGCCAATAATATTTGATTATTTGTTAACTTTGTGTATAAAAATTCCCGAAAACAGTTATTATAAAAATGTTGAGTATCTGCTACTGACCGACTTGATTGTGGCTTTGATGAAGTCCTTCCTGTGCGCGAGGTCAAACTCTGGGTAGTGGCTGCACACATGTTCGTACACCGACTTCATCGTTATCTTCTCTAGGTCGGCACCGTGTAAGAGCTGCTCCACACACTCCCTGATCTCATCGTTCTAGACACAAGGTGGGCGCTTAATATAATACATGACATTATCATTATAAATACTCTGTGTGTAAAGATGTTCGCCCATTTGGCATACGAAGACCGTAAAGTATTGGCACACACAAATTCTTTGTTAATTAAGGTTATGTCAGTGTAACAACTGGTGCCCACCAGTTGTTACACTGACATCTGTTGTTACACTTACGTCTGGTGCCCACCAGTTGTTACACTGGCATCTGTTGTTACACTTACGTCTGGTGCCCACCAGTTGTTACACTGACATCTGTTGTTACACTTACGTCTGGTGCCCACCAGTTGTTACACTGACATCTGTTGTTACACTTACGTCTGGTGCCCACCAGACCGTTCTATCACTGACCTACCTAAACGACATAAATGTATGTAAAATGTTCTCTGTGCCATACGTTTAGTATGATACAGTTTAAGAGTGACTAATGAATATTAAGCTATGCTGCGCTGTGTCCAACTAAGTTTCTCGTGCTGTTATTTTAATTTGAGTTTCGGGGAAGGTTTCCATTTCGAAATTTGAAAAGTCCTGGCTTTTAACTTTTTTATATTTATGTTTAGTACGAGATTGGACTATTTATATATATTTGTTAATCCGGACACTGAGTCCGGATGGGAGGCCAAAAAGCCGAACATGACCGGAAAAATCCGGGCGGATGGCACCCTAGCTGCACGAGGTGTGCTGTGCACGCTAGCATAATGTATCACGAGAATGTGTCTACTATAAAGCTACCATTTACTGGGTTCGTCTTTCATTGACTTCAATGTGCCCTGGCGGCTGAGAGTATGTCATGCTCACTCAAATGTCTCGCTGGTGGTGGCGTGTATGTTGGATCATTAAGTTCCTTTCAAAATGCTTGAGCTGAATGGTGCTGATCCATACGTCTTGTTCGTGAACGGGCGCCGTCCGTAGGGACTGATCATCTCTTACCTGCCACGGCTTATTTTAATTTCAGAATAGTTTTTTTTGTTATTATCTTTTTTATTACGGACGATTTTTACGTGTACGTCTTTCTACATCGTTCCTACATATATAATTTCAGGATGAATGATGTAACCAATTTTATGTAACAATATTTTGATTTAAGTGTCCGTGGGGTTTCTTGCTTACATTTTGTTTGGTTCCTAATTTGAACCTTTGAGGAACTTGTGTTATTAATAGCGTCCGACCGAAGGATCGGGTTCGGTTTCCGCCAAAAAGTGACCAAATCTTCGGCCCGAACGAAACAAGCGATCGAGAGCTGCCGGTTTTGATAGAATACGGACGACTGGCAGATAAACATACAGCGTAGGCTTGGTAGGTAATGGGGTCCCGTTTTCACCCATTTTGTACAAAACCCAAAAAAATAAGTGTTTACTTATAAATTAAAGTCATCCAGTAATTGAAGGTTCTTAACGGACATGCTGCTTTTAGTATCAGCGAGTAGGGGTTTATTCGTTTTTCGGAAGATTGATACGAGATCTAAGGGCAACAGCATATGCATCTTAGCGACACTGCGTTCGGACGCGATAGCAAATTCCCACAATTCAGCGATTACTTCGACGCTGCATCGCGTTTTGGCGATTCGCCGTGTTTAAGACCAGTGTTGTATGGTAGTCCATTAAGATTTAGATTAGTGCATGGTTTGCCCCGTCAGACTATCATCACACGATTATTCTGCGGTGTGGCTAGTGGGCCGCACCGTTACGAAATCGTGCCGTGTACAACCAGCCTAACGAAACGATAACTTACCGAAAGCGAGTCAGCTGGATTTTCTTCATTTCCAGGTCCTCCCAATAAAATAATCATTTGTTCCATCATCGCTCGTGGATACGGCTGGAGGACTTCGCCGCGAGAGCCAGGTGCAGATTTCCTCTCGGCTATAATATGATTGAGTTGACTTCTCAATACATCCCAAAACTGAAAAAAAATACATTTTGACAATAATTTTATTGTAATGGTCTGTTGGCGCCTAGTGCATAGCAACAATCTTTAGTTCATATGTGACGCTGTATAAATAGTTAGGAGTTTACTTTTTTTCTTAGTTTTTCTAAAGTACCCCACACTACCTTTTATATTATATTCATTTTGCACAACGTTGATACTCGTAGCTCCACCAAAATTATTGTAAAACCCTATTCTGTGTCGAAATACAAGTATAAAAACATTCGGGGGTTTCATTTATATCCAAATCGAGACATAGTCTATCTATCTTCTACATAAATAAAAATATATGTTTGTTTGTTTGTCCGCTATAGACTCCGAAAGGACTGGACCTATTTTGATGAAACTTTGGTGAGTTTTTCTGCATACCCCCGCGAAGGTTTAGGGGTAGGACACCACGCGAACGAAGTCGCGCTGGGCAGCTAGTACTATACAAATAATAATGTTACATAGTCTGTTTGTCACTCGAATGCCATTCGATCGATTATGCACTTATGGTAACTTATCAAAATTAATCTGTGCTACGCTGAGCTGTGCTGTTCTCTATTAAGCTGATTTTCTACTCAGAGGCTGCAATAACCGAGTAAAAAAAATACTGTGCTAGACTTTGTTTCAAAAACAGCAACGGTGACGCGATACGTGCTACTTCGCACAGTACACCTCGTGCAGATCAGCGGTTTGTATAAAATACATAGAGCACGAGAATGTTAGCTCAGCTTAGTACAGTACAGCGCAGAATAGCATACTACTGGACACTGGAAAGATATAGTTTGAGCCATTAGGCAAAATAAGTGGCGCTGCGTAGTGCGGCAGGATTCAGCTAGTAAATGATAAAATTATAATTTTAGTAGAACAATACCTACTGTTCGTTTGGGTAGCATACTTACTTCTGCCCAAGAGCCACCGCTTCTATTTTCGCCTCCCATCAAATTTAATTCTTTCGCTATAGCTTCCCATTTCTGGGTCGTCTGAAGGCTTTCGTCGGCATTATTCGCCTGATCTGTCCCCGTAGCTATCTCTGGATTCTCCTCTAGAAATTTCACCAACTTCTCCATCTGTGCAATGGTTGGCTGCGACTTTAAAGTCTGAAAGTATAGTCACCGTATTACAAACTTTTACGCATGGTGAAGCTAATACTTAACTTTAAGGAACACCGACGGAAAATCGTAAATGGTGCAAGGGCCTGCCCGATCTAGCATAAATTCGTTTATATATAGAAAACAGTCACAGAACTACTCTGTCCGGGGCACGTGTAATACCTTATAATATACATTAGAGCTTGGGTCTCCTAAGAAAGCGGTGGCCGCCATATAACGGTAGCAGTGGCGGCTGTCATGAAAATGATGTACCTGAACGACACATTGAAAGAAAGAAAGAAAGAAAAATATTTGATTTGGGACACGCACAGGAAATACAACGAGTAAAAAATAAAAAGGAGCATTTAAAACTAACAAAACTAACAATAAAAACAACAATAAACAATTAAAAAACCTGTGCGAGGCCAAAAAGGCTCCTATCTCAGCGTAAAGTTGCGATATTTAAAAAATAAGTACCGCAGCGCTGGTATTCTGATAGGGCCCGTTGTGATGCCACGGACACACATACGGACATCTTTATATCCCACTAGGGGATTATTAATAAATAAATATAAATTTTAAAATAAAATATTATAACATTACGGACTAGTACGGGCGATGGTGTTAAACAAATTATTTTATACCTGCTGTAAATCATAACGATATAAGAGACCTGAGCGCCAGCTGTTCCAGTAGCGGGGCAGTCCAAAGTTAGTTTGTAAAAAAACTTAAAAAGTGATTTCATACTGCCCCAAAACCTTATGGGGGGATTTTTGGGATCTACTTCAAGATATGCTCATGACAAATATGCACATGCATGCGAAGTGAAGAGAATCCGGTTCGCAATCTCGCATTGCTAAATGCTCTACTGACACAGGACTGTGACTTTTTGCCGCGAGACGGATAGGCGTGTGTCGTACTTTTTTTGAGATTCTGTGAGATGATGAACGTAAGATGAGTTTTTTTTTGTGCCAATATTATCGGATTATTTGTTAGTTTTATTTGTTAATTTTGTGTATGTAAATATGTCTCTTTTTATTGAATTTAACTGTGCAATAACTTATATTTATGTCTGTTATGTTGTGCAAGTTTTCCCAAATTACTAAATAAAAAATCCGGAAAACCGTTATAACAAAAATTTAGACAATCTGGTGGTACCTACTGACCGACATGATTGTGGCTTGGATGAAGTCCTTCTTGTGCGCGAGGTCAAAGTCTTGGTATAGGCTGCACACCTGTTTGTACACCGTCTTCATCGTTATCTTCTCTAGGTCGGCGCCGTGCAAGATCTGCTCCACATACTCCGTGATCTCATCGTTCTAGACACAAAGTGGACGCCTGATATAATACATGTCGTATAAATAGTCTATGTGTAAAAGGAACGCTGTACGAGCATTAAGGCGGAACCTTCAGGGTAGCCCGCGAAATTCAAATTTTGTTACGTTTTTTGCAATTTGCAGGTCACTGTCAGGTTGTATTTTGATTAAAATATGATTCGCGACCTTAACAAATATGGCTTTATAGAATTATTATCATTAGAATCAGCAATACATCTCTATAAGTTAATATTACCCTATTTCATGACTATTTCATGAAATCATGACATTTGAGGGCAATACTAACTTAAGGAGTTGTATTGCTGATTCTAATGATTATAATTCTGTAAAGCCATATTTGATACGGTCGCGAATCGTATTTAGATCACCATACAACCTGATACTGACCTGCAAATTGCAAAAAACGTAAGAAATTTTGAATTTCGCGGGGTACCTTGGCGCATGCCCCTTAACTGGGGCTCTCGATCTTCCCGAAAACGAGTTTTTATAAAAATAAAAAGTTAGTAAAGAGATGGTGCAGTATTTGTGTCAGGAGCTGAGCCAGGATCTGTCTCCTAGTTCATCTCAGGGTCTGCCTGTTCTTGTTAAAGTAAGTTCAATCTGTTTAAAGGCTAGGTACCTACGCTTTCCAACCGATTCTAAAAATAATACGCTAGACCTTATTACCTACCGTGGATCCGGTGGATCCAACAATGCAACATCAAGCATGCCTAATCATTGGCAGGTTCTTGCTCTCAGAAATTTCTGCATTATTTTCATACAGGACATTACCAAAGAGGTGTTGGCCAAGAGCAAAATATTTCTATTGGCCAATCCACTGTCAGTAAAGTTCTAAAACATTTTTTGTTGCAGTACATACAAGGTCAGTTAACTACCCTCTCAAATTACCAAAATTAGAGCGGCTTGTAAGAGGCTTGCGTTAGCTATTTACCATGTTAGCTAGGTTTCTGTATTTAATTTATTTATAGGTATTATTTCAGACTGAAACAGCGATAGATTCTGTTCCCAAAAACTGAGGCAGAAAGGCAAACTGTGGCATCTGGCTACCAAAGAAAATTCGGACTCTCAGAGAATGAGAGCCATTGACTGCACACCCACGTTTCACCAACAACTGTTTCTACCACCAAAGCCACAAAAAACACAATACAGGAACAAACATGGCGTTTGTTATAATTGTATATATGTGTAGCGATGCCCGGCCACACGGACTGCCTGCGCAGGCTGCGCCGCGCAGCGCCCCGCGCCCCCCACCCCGCGCCACCTCCGCGGGCTAGCGCTCGCGTGTTGTGTTGAGAATAAAGCGTTAGTGCGTTCACAGCCGCCGCTGTTTTACTTGTGTACCGTATCTAACAGCGTTCATCAATCATCAATGTTCAGTTGGTATAGAAAAATAGTAACCATAAAATGGTTCATGTACAGTCGCCAGCACATCAAGTTACCACAAACTGTCAGATTTTCTCATTCGATTTTGAACTTAACCGTCAACATACACACACACATAACATCACGCAGCTGTATTCCCCGAAGGGTTAGGCAGAGGTGTACCTATAGTACACCCACATTTCGCCAGTTATGTTTAAGTCCCATGTAATAGGGGGCGCGCCTATTGCCATCAACCGGGCACAAATCCAGACTCCGGGCTGCTACCGAGAAATTCCAGATGGAAAAACCCAATAACACTTTGCCCGACCCGGGAATCGAACCCAGAACCTCATGCTCAGCAGTAGCGCTTGCGACCACTAGACCAACGAGGCAGTCAACATATTAAGGTTTAAAATCCTTTGGAGAATTTTGACAGTTTCGTTTAGCTTGACCTGCTGGCGATTGTACCTAAATCATGAAATAGTTAAAGATGATTTCAGAATATAAGAAAGAGATCTTGCTATCTCTTTTTTATGGTGACTCGACGTATCATAATTATCAATGAATAATCTAAAAAAATAGAATTAATACAAACTTATAAATTTCCGATCGCAAATGCTGAGTGCAGATTATTATTGAGTAAAATGCGAATTTTCCGGGCAGGGTTCATGACCAATTCATTTTTAATAGTTCTGTCATTAAGACAAAACTACGGAGGCTACATGAATCCAGAATTGGCCAATATTATCTACTGGGTAAGAACGTTATCAAAAACTAACTAATTATGTGGAAATATCACAACATTTACATTGACATTTTTTATGACATGGTGTTTTTTCAGACCTATTTTTAAATTAAACACATATTTCTGTCCTTTCATCATTTGAAATAATAAACAGTACTTATGTATATTAATAATTTTATTAATTAAATAATCATATTATATTACAATAAGTATTTTCAAAAAGATAATTAATTTTTGGGGCCCATATTAATATGTTTTGCCATTCGGGATCTATGTAATCTGAAACAAAACACAAAATTAATTATTAATCATTGATTTTCAGGGGACTCAGGCTATGCTTTGGAGCCTTGGTTCATGACTCCAATTAGAAATGCTCAACATGGTACACCAGAAGAGAGATACACCAAGTAGAATTGCCAAACGAGCAATGTTATTGAACATACCAATGGGAACCTCAAAGGGACCTTTCGGTGTCTCGGCATTGACAGGAGCCTTCATTATTATTATTATTTATTTATTTGTCAGAAAACAATGATCCATAATGGTTAGCAACAATTGAAACTTATAAACTATGTTAGTAGGCAAAAATCACAAAATAAATACTACAAAATTAATAGGCATTTGAAAATTTAAATTGGATTCACGATTTAAAATAAAATTATAACATTAGTCTTTACGTGAACCATACAGCAGTGGTTCACGTACTGACAGTCAAAACGTTCAGAAAACACGCTCAGGATACTGTTGCGGCTGCCCCGCATCCTACGCACCAGGGATGTGCACCGTTTGCGCATGATTGTGTGGAAACAATCCACACGAGCTTCGGCAAACATCCCCGACGCGCTACAGAAGCGAGGCAGCCTCAAGAGCACCCTGAACGCATTGTTATACTGGACACGTAGGGCTCCGTACTGTTTCTGCGTGTAATCCAACCACAGACTGCCAGTATAAAAGGACGTACAGAATGCCCTAAACAGGGCTATTTTGACGTCCCTCGAGCACCGAGCAAATCTGCGGGCGATCATATTTGCACGAACAGACAGCGCCCTACGTTCCCTTTCGATGTCTGCATCATCTTTCAGGTCAGAGGTTAATAAATGTCCAAGATATTTAAACATGTCAACTCTTTTAAGTGGGCATCCGTTGAGCTTAATTGCTGGTAAGTAATTTGGACTCCCCCTGGCCTGAAAGACCATGCATTCACTCTTGCTCGTATTATACAGCAAACCATGTTCTTTTGCATATTCTTCACAAATGCTAATCAGTTTTGCCACTCCACAGACAGAGGCGCTCAGCAGCACCATATCGTCTGCGTAGCTGATATTGTTAAGGCACACACCTCCAATATGGCAACCGACATGCATGCTGCTGAGCCTCTCTATCAGTGCATTAATATATAAATTGAAGAGCTTCGGTGAGGTTAGCCCCCCTTGCCTCACACCGCACTCCAATCTATACGGGGTTGAGTAAGCCCCCGACCATCGAACAACATTGACCTGATTGCTGTACCAGTATTGGAACACACGAATCAGTTCGTCTGGCACTGCCGCTTGCTGCAGTTTTTGCCACAGCAGGTCATAACAAACCAAGTCAAATGCCTTCGACAAGTCGAGGAAGCAAGCAAACACCGGTGTACTTCTATCAGTGTAGTACCTGACAGTCTGCTTTAAACACAATATGGCTGCTTCTGTAGAGAGACCGGCTTTAAAACCAAACTGGTTATCATGCAAAGTTAGATATTTATCCAGCTGTGTGTTAAGCAAACTGTCAAGCACTTTTGATATTACAGTGGCCAATGAAATGGGCCTATAGTTGGCCTTATCGCTGACATCGCCGGTTTTATTTTTAATAATTGGCACCACTACAGTTCCCATCATCCGCTCAGGCAGGTAAGAATGTCCCATACAGAAGGAGTAAAACATCGATAAGACCCTGGGCAGATGATGACCAGCATGTTTAAGATGTTCAATACTTAAATCATCGTGGCCAGGAGACTTACCCCTCGACATAGACATAATTACATGTCTTACTTCTTTTGCCGTAAACCGGACGCTGAACTCCTGACCACTACCACTAGGACTGCTTGTGAACTGTGACGGTCCCAATGGTGACGAGACAGCGAAGTGCTGCCTAAATAGTTCGGCAATTCCAGTGACATCAGCAGCGCCGCTAACACTCACAGGCAGGCCCGGCCTACTATTGAGTTTATCGGTGGACTTCCAAAAACTGCGGAAATCGCCCCTAGAATGGTGCGACGCCAACTTGTCCATTTTAATTTGGTCACTATGGTTCTGGCACCAACGTAAGCGCGACTTAAAAATTGTTCGACTTGTTTGCATTTCAGTCCAAACCCGACCCTCACGTGGTCTGCCATACGACACCCACTGCTCAAACTTTTGCCTGGCCTGCCTGTGAGCATCACTCACATGCTTATTCCACCCCATTACCGGTTTCCTATTTCGCACATAATTTATCTCGTTACTGTCAGAAGCGGCTTGGCTCAAAATATTAACAATGTCATCATACATTTTATCAATAATAATTCTGTGGTCCAATTTATTACAAACATAGTCACAACATGCACTTAATTCATTAAGAAAGTCAATATATTTTAAATTATCATTACAATTTTTTTTATAAATGTCAATTTGATTAATTTTCCTATTTCCCCATTTTATTTTATTACATGATTGATTTTTATTACTATTTGAAATGTATAATTTAGTTTAATTTCATTTAAGTTGCATTGAATTACAAGAGGGTAGTGGTCAGACCAAAGTACATCATATTTAACATGTACATTTATAATCGTGCTCATCGCTGCTTTGGTAGCAACACAGTGATCTAGCCAACGTCTCGAGCCGTGCGCATCGCTTATAAATGTATATGTGTCAGAGTTAACGCCCAACAGTTCAACATCAGCACATAATAGTTCAGATTCCCGACAAAAAGAAACTAATTCAATATAAAATTGTTCATTGGGGTGCGAATTAAAGTCTCCGAGTATAAAAGCAGTTTCGATATTGCTATCATTAATTGTGGCACTCACCAGACTTAGGCAATCCGTAAAATCCGTTAAGTTTGCACTATTATCCGTCGGCATGTATACACTAAACACCAGAAATGACTTTGATTTCATGCATACTTTAACGGCACATACTCGCGGGTTATCGCACTGCACTACCGATACGTCGTCAAAAACACTTTTCCGCCACAACAGTGCAACCCCGCCGTAGGGCCGACCTCGTAGCATGCCGGCCGTGGTGTCAACCGCCGACGTCCCGGTGCACCCGAAGTCATCGTCGATTTCGCTCAGGAACGAGATATCGTGGGGCAGCAACCATGTTTCTTGCAAGGCAACTATGTCTGACGTGCTACATAGTTGCCTGACACTCTCCACCGAGCGTTTTATACTTTTACAATTATAGCTTAATAGTTTATACATTCATATTTATTTTACGCCGTTCACAGTACCGCTGTTTGCTCCGTTCGTGTAATTTCTCATCCTAAAATTTACGAACTTCCTGAAAATAATTCCCTCAGGCCATAGTTGGCTATTCAGAAACATCTCCATTTTAGTTTCGGAAACAAAGAATTTGTATGCGTTGTATTCTTTAGGATATTTAAACGATATACTTTCAAGTGTGATCACCTCGCCCGTTTTACGATGCACATAATCCGTAATATCTTTTTCCGTCGTGTCCTTATGTACTTGGGTAATAAAGATTGGCACTGTCTTATTCGCAGCTTTAAATTTCCCTTCACTCTCCCTGGCAGTACCACGGGTGCCCAGATATCGGTAGCTCATATTACGCTTCTTGCGGTACGAAACTTTTTCCCATCCGTCATTCTCAAAGTTTTGCACCGGCTCATGTTTATCAGGCGCGGGCGCGGGCAGTGCCACTGGCTTATTATGCACGACCGTTCGTCGCTGCGGTGACGTCATAGCGGTTGAGCTAGCGGTGTCGGCGCAGGCGGCTGCGGCGGCGGTGGCAGCGACGCGCGGGGGGGGGCTGCGCTCAGCCGCTCGCCGCCGCAAGACAGCTGACTCAACGCCACGGTCCGAAGTTTCGACATCTACCTCCTTTATTCTTCTAAATGATTGTTCGTTATTTCCTAGCATTTGCAACGAGGATTCATCGATATTGTCGATATTGTCATGGCAGTCATCTATAACTGATGAATTATTTACATGGTGTAATCCGATGGGACCACTTTCCATAAGCCATCCGCCTCGATTCATGTTTACTTTACACACAGATGCGGGTATCAATGAGTAGTTTTGTAATTTCAAAATATCCGTTTTAAAATTTTTCAACTGGGTCTGCGTCACATATTCTTCTTTAATTTCTTTGACTTCATTCTGAATTAGAAGCAAATTCTTTAGAAGTTTAGTGCAGTCGAGATGGTCAAACAGTATTGGAGGAAGTTTCTCCAAGTCTCTTGCAACGAAAATTGGGAATTGGTCCGGCTCCACCGACTTAAAAACATTAATAATGTCCAGTAGATCTCGTTTTGCCTTTCCATTGTTTTTCCTCTTTATTTTCGCCTTCTCCACAGGAACCGATTCGTACAACAGTGTTTTAGATTTTTCAATATCTTCACTCGTAAACGTAGATGTACATAACCGCACCAACGTGTCTTCATCGATCACTGATATTTTATTTTGAATATAGGACAACAATTCATCGATAACTACGTTACAGGCCACGCATTTAACCACTTTCGACATTTTTACAATAGTCCGAGTTTCGTTCAATAGAAGTACATCCTCACGGTAGGGACGCGCGCGCGCGACTGATTATGCTTCTGAGAAGGAATCGGCTCTGGTATAAGCTTGCTGCATGTTATACAACTTAATGCGACATTATCGGTAAGTTGTTTTTTTATTATACTGTGAAATAGTTGTACACAGCCTTTATCTAACAGTGGTGAAATTTGTTTAAGTGTGCTTATGCTCTAAACGGATGTAACGGCAGAAGAAATAGTGAGAGACAACACCAACAAGCACAGTGGTATCCTTCTACAAGTTGCAAGTCACAGAAGAGCCAACTACATAAGAAATTATTTTATGTAAATAAAAAATGTACCTTTGTAAATGGCTTCGTCTCATTTTCCTTTTAGTCAATTTATTTGTTTCTCGAAGACTATTGCTAATATCCTGAAACAAAAAAGACCATATTTTAACATAATAAGTTTGGAGCGAAGTAGAATAAAGTTATGCCTGTATAAACTGCACTATTGTGTTGTTCCAAACACCACTAAAACTTTAGTTCACATTGTTACATACAGTAATAATAATCCTACTATAACATGATGCCCCTTTGTCACTACGACACTATGTGCTAGCTACCGTTTTCAGGGGCCCATTATTAAGTGTGCAAGTTACCCCCTGCTATTTTATCTGTGTATTTCATATAAAACATTGGTCAGGCAGAGGCCAGTCTTTGTCCTAGATAACCAGTCCACTTAAGCTACCCAAATACATAGTCCTATATCTTTGTTTCCATATCCTGCAATAGTCCTACACCAACTGGGGGTTTTCCTTGGGTGCACTTATATAGTCCGAACAGAGATAATCGTCGGTTGGTGCCTCATTTTATTAAAAACGTCTAACGCGCCTCTGCGAGTTTGCTTCGGCCCCTCGTATGCCTTCCAAAGGTCCGGGATCTCAGGGTCCCGAGAAATGTCAACATACATTATAATCCTACTAATATTATAAATGTGAAAGTTTGTGTGGATGGATGGATGGATGTTTGTTACTCTTTCACGCAAAAACTACTGAACGGATTTGGAACTCAGATAGTTAATAACCTGGATTAACATGTAGGATACTTTTTATCCCGGTAGTACATTCTCGTGGGATAATTTCCGACATCCACGGCAAACGCTAGTATGATAAAAATACACTTACTTGTAGAACACTTCTTGTCTCAGCATCAGAGGCAAGAAAATCAGTCCTCAAGCTCCGTGCACGCTGACATTGTGCCGAACCTAGTTGTGTTGCAGTAGAAGGGGCGGAGGGTGGCGCTATTGTAGGGACTGATGGTCCTGGGTTAGTTGAAGTGGAAGGTGTGGTGTCTGGTGGTGATGTAGAAGGTGAAGCTGGCGGTGATGCGACTGGTGATGGTGATGTGGTTGGTGGTGGTGGATGTGGTACTATCTGAAATAATAAATTACAAAAATACATTAATATAAGTAACCATCGAGTTTCTTGCCGGCTATTCTCCATAGGAAACGACCAATTAGAACCGTGCACCTAGCTACTGACATTTCATAAGTGCCCATTTAGGTATAAGTGAAATAAAATATTTTGATTTTGATTTTTAATTCGATAGGCACTTTCCGTGCCTATGATGTTAAGATTTTTTGTGCTTGTGTTCGAGAGACTGGGTATCACTGTGTTATTGCCTGTTTCGGCACGGGCTTAATTGACACGTGCACCATCAGCCCGTGCCTTCTTTTTAAGATCCCTCAATGTCTGAAATAATTAATCACATGAATATCATAGGTATAAAGCTTAGGAACATGTTGTTATTCTTTTGTAGAACTAGGTAGCAGATTAAAAATGATTAAATAAAATTATTTATTTATTTGTTTATTTGCTAACATGTAAAACACTGGTTAGTAGGCATGCATTAAAATTTCATGACACAGTATTCAGACATGCACCCTGTAAGGGCACTGCAATTTGGTTTGTATCAATTTATTAAATTATCTACATAAAATATTGATTCTAATTATTACATTTTATTACATTATACTAAACTTTAATCAGTAATTTATTACATTTTATTTTAAAATACATCATTATTATCAATTAGTTCATTCTTTTTGCCTTAAAGGTACATAGTTATTTATTATTTAACATTTACGTCAAGCATATTATTACTAGGTCGGTCGTTTCACAATTTGTCACTTTTAAATTCCTCAACGGTTTATTAGCCTTTCTTTATTAACAGAGATTTTAACTGTTTCGAGAAAATTGAATCATTTGGTAGGGATTTTAAAGTTTCCGGTATCTTATTAAATATGTTAGCTAGTCTTGAGTGTGGGCTTTTCCCGATAACTTTTAAGTTTGTGATGGGTAGTATTAATCTATTCTTATTACGTCGGTTATAGTTTTCATTTAGCTCGATGTTAGATTTGAAGAGGTGCCTATTTTTCTTAACGAATATGCAACTTTGCAGTATATATATTGCTGGTAGTGTAAGAATTTGTTGTTTAATAAAGTGTGGCCTACAACTCTCTCGTTGATCTATGTTTATTAATATTCTGATGCATTTCTTTTGTTGAATGAAGAGGTCCAAAAAGTCAGTACTTTCTCCCCACAGAATGATACCATAATTTAGCCAGGAATAGGCGTACGCATAATATGCGGATAAGGCGGTTTTATAGTCTGTGTTGCATTTCAATATGCCTAGCGCATAAATAAATTGGGACATTTTTGCTCTTGTACTTTCTATATGTTTCTTCCAATTTAGGTTTGAGTCTAATGTTAGGCCTAAAAGTGTAAATTCGTTTATTTCTTCTAATTTTAATTTTTGCGTTAATGTATTTAGATTTATTGGGGTTCTTTGGTAAGTTCTAAATTGACATATTTTCGTTTTGGATAAGTTTATTTCTAAGTTATGTTCCTTTAGCCATTGTTCAGTTTCTGTGAAAGTTTCTAAAATAGCTAAATGGTCGACATTCGCGGGCGTTTTAAATAATAATGAAACATCGTCAGCGAACAAAATACACGACGTACTTATTTTTTTTGGCAAGTCATTTACGTATAATAAAAATAAGGTACATCCTAAAACACTTCCTTGGTGTATTGAATTATTTATTTATATATATTTATATAATTACATACCGTCCCCCACTGTTCCTTATTATTTTTGGCCCATACTCTTGCTACATTTGTTGCAGACAGACTCACTCCTCATCTTGCCCTTCTCGCCCTAAAGGCCCCCTGTATTACCCATTCGCAAATAAAGTGTGGGTGGACATAATATGTCCTGACCACTGACAAATTGAGATGATAGTGGACTATATTATAGTCCACTATCATCTCAATTTGTCAGGTGGTACTTTCCACGCTGCAAATAAATTATTTTTAGTATGTGAATGAGGTAAGAACACTTACTGAGACGATAGTAAAGGATAGAAAAAGTATGACCAAGGCATCAAAGCAAGGAGATAACAGTGAATCAAGCATTTCACTGTGTATATGTCAAAGATTTTATCAGACGATGCCACAATCCTCTTTTAGATCGCCCCATATGCGAGTTTCGACTAATAGAGGACTACGTTCGGTCAGTGGGTCGTCTTAGGGGCGGAGTAGTAGGAGTTGCAGTATATGTCTAGGGGCACCATGAGCCGAAAAAAAACTTTAAAAAAAATGTATTGGTTAAAAAACATTTTTGGGGGTTAGTCAATTTGTTTTTTTTTCTGGAATTACCAATTTTATTGCAGTATCGGGTTAGCCTTGACTAGAAACCATTAAAATTCTGAGAATCATGGCCCTACGACTAAGGTAGGCGTAGTCGACGGAATAATACTGTTCACTTCTGAATGGTTTAAAAAATAATTACCCTACCACGAATTGGATGGCGGCGTCTTTGTTCGCTCGCTTCACTCGCTCACTAGATCCCACCATCCCCTTCCAGCCTAAGCTGTCCGAGTCGGGGTGCACCAAGTCGCGAGTTCGCTTCGCTCGCTCTTGCATCCTAAAAGGGCCCCTGCGTCATAATGTTTACGACCAACGGCTGTTCGTAGACAAAAATCCCAGGACGCTTTTAGCCTTATATTTAGGTACTTATTCTTTACGATAGAATCGAGAAACTAACAAATTACAGAAAAAAAAAATGTTGTTTAAAAAATTATTTTTTCCTCAGCAAGTTAAAAAATATTCGAAGGCCTATTTAAAACGGTGCGTCATAGGACCATGCTTCTGAAAAGCTCAATGGTTTTTAGAGGCAAGGTTAACTCGATAGGTACCGCAATAATATTAGAAAATTTCCTTCAAGTTTTTTTTTTTCTAAGTCCTCGCTCCATAGCGCCCCCTAAGGCTACACTCCAGCTCTACGTTCTCTTAATTTAATCACACACAATGCTAATAATTAGAAATATCATTCATATACATATATTTACTTACTTCTTTTTTGCCGCCAACGCCATTATAACTTTTGTAAACAAAAACCAAACATTTGAAAAAATATTTTTTTATTTTGTTATTTCCACATAGTGTAACAATGCGAAAATGAACAAAACAAACTACATTTTTCCAATGTTTAATTATTTATTTACTTTGTTATTTTGGAAAATCCAAATACAACATCCAACTCGATCAGTCGATCCGACAGCGGACACAGCACATACAAAAATATAACGTTTCGTTGTTGCTCTAGGTACGTTCAAAAGGTTTTAAGTGAAGTGGAACTGTTGATGAAGACCAGAGGTGGCCTCCGGAACTACTCAATAATAAGTATTTCACGGATTGCGAATCGATTACTTTATTATGGTTGCTAAGCAATTTATGCTCGTCATAATGCCTATGGTGCAGTTCGTTTGGTTTTTACCAGGAGAGCTCCTCAACATTTAACGTCCCTGCATTGGGAAAAGGAATACTTTGTAAAAGCGATCAGCAGTTGACATTTTTAGGCTATTGTAACTATTGTAACAGATAAATTTATAAGTGACTCACTAAAAAGTGAAAAATAAATAACTTTTTTACCAAAAAACAAACAACCGACTTAAAACAGAAAACTAAGTGAAAAATAACTTTAATTTCAGAAGTCGGTCTGTATTTTAGTTTTTTGCCACCGACTTCCGAAATTAAAGTATTTTTACCATTGTTTTTCGTGACAAAATGTGTGAGCCCGAAAATTTAAATTTTTTTAACATTCTACAGGCGATGCCCACCAAAGACAACAACGAATCGTCCATTGCTCGAAGAGTTTCAACGCACACTAAACATGTTCTTCGAGCAAGCTTTATACATGTAGGCGCAGGATTGAGCATGTTTGTAGATAGCCATGCTCGGATGAAACATGCTGATCGAGCATGTAGCTGCGTGGAGACACTAAAAGAAATACCCTATGCTCGAGTGCAGGTAAAAAAATCTTTATGATTGGCTAGCCAATTGGCAGTGCCGCACTGCCGCCCGGCATTGGTGTCAGTGAAAACGCACGGGAAGGACATCAGCGTTTCGTTTTGAGGTTAGAATTATGATTTAGCTATAACACATAACGATAAAACTAACTTCAAGAGTTAATTAATGAATTATTTACAAGTATTTTTTTTTCTTTAATTACCTTTATCTCAGTTCAGACTGAGTTTATGATATAAGACCTCATACAATATTTCATTTGTTGTATTATTCTGCATCACTTTTTTCACATTCGATCGTCTGCCGCCAAAAAAAACAAAAGGCACCAATTATAAGCATTGTCTTTTGAAGAATTCTTCTGGGTGTGCTCGTAATTTTGCTCTTTTCAGATAGAATTGACTCTCTTTTATCTCTGAGCATTTAATAGGTGAACCCAATAGCTACGTTTCCTCTTCTTCTTGTTTAGTGCCAGTAAAAGTGTAGCAATCAATTCGTCGTTGTTCGTATTATTGCCCGCCTTCCACTAGAGCGCAGCGGGCGTCGTACGGACTCCGTTTAACTCGCAACAGCAATCTTCATAGAAGTGCTTCCACTGTGAATGAGGAAACGGAGCGGAGCAAAAGAGTACAAAGAGTTACAAAAGTGGTCACAGAGTTGAGCGGATTTCTAATGGACTCCGCTCGACTCGCAACGCAAAATTTCATAAAAATGCTTCCACCGTGAGTGAGTTAAAATGGGTCCGCTGTGTCATTGTGTCGCGCACTAGTTTTGAACGGGCTCTGCTTACACCTCCGCCCCTTCCCTGCACCTTTCCTCGCCCGCTTTTGTCCTTTATCAATCAGTTCAGGACGCCTTATTATTATTTTCTTTTGGGTGGGAAATCGTCAAATAATAAGCGCAAGTAATAAGCGCAGTTCACGACGCCTGCGCTTTCGAAACGTGTCGACATGGAGCTGTTCATTGAAGCAGTGCGCGCAGTCTGCGCCTCCTCGATAATGGCTGCTGACAATGGAAGGCAATCAACTCGCTCATCTGACTCCTCTCATTTCCCGCCTAGTTCACTCCTCGAAACTCGCCGGCAATAGAAGGCAAGACCTATTTTTCACTGAAACTCTTTCTTAATGGATGGTGAGGACTATTTACTCTTTTCCGCTCAGCTATTTCCCATTCATTACCTACCCTTTCGCAGTGGAAGGCGGGCATAAACGTGCTTTTACATACACGCCACAATACGTACTCGCAGTATAAATTCCTAATACAAAAAAATTACGTCTGCGCCAGTCTCACGGAATTCCGAATCTAAATTCCTAATCAGCAAACTTAACCAGGAAACCGTACGTATGCGGCCAGCCTAAACAGGGACAGAACATTCCTTTGTTGCACTAACCATAATAAAATGTCAAGAATATCAACAAAATAATGTTTTTGTCCTTGTTCTGGTTCTATGTTCGTTTGGTCTAACTAAACCCACCTTAATAGAATTCTTAACTCATCTACATCACTAGCTAACTTAATGGCGGCTCGGAACATGAGGCGAGTCGCTGCGCAGTAACCAATTCATGTGTCAGCGGGGGTGAGGGGTAAGGTACTGCGCAGCGAATAACGCACTTCACAGCCGCTATTAAGTAAAGTTACATGCTCTGTGCTATTAAGTTTGAATCTTACTGTTCCCGAGTGCGAGATGGACAGAAGACCAAGCGGGTGGACTCTCGGTGATTTTTTAAAAAGCGCTGCAGCCACTTAAAGTGCAGGTTAGCATATTTTGTTTGTTTCCTAATTTTTATCATTGAGGAACTTGTGCTATATTATTAGCCAAATAGAGCATAGCACAGCGCAGCATAGGATAATGTGGATTATTTATTGACCACAATGGGCAAAATTCTGGTGCCAACAAAAGATATAAGAACTATCCTGCAATCAAAGTCAGCATTTTGAAACAACCCTTTTTGCAGTAGAAACAGATTTTCTCTTTATCACCCACAAAAGCTAGCACAACAAATTTTTAATCCAGACAGATTTACTGTTATATCACCCTGTCCTTTTCGCATGGCAATTATTTTGTTTCTAACTAGGTATATCAATATTATAATTCATATACGTACGGTGGGTGGCTGCCTGTCCATCATGTTTGATGATGCACTCATCGGACTCCTCAATGCTCCGTCTCGGCTAGTAGACCCGCTGTTATGCTGACAGATGCCTTCTTAACTATGCATGTAACATAACATGAACATAAATGAAGGCCTGATAAAATCAGGTGGCCGGCCTGAATAGACACCAACTTTGAAATGGATTTTTGTCTTTGAATTAGTATAGTTTGTAGCAAACAGTGACTCTTTAATTCTTAACTTAATAAATTGTACAATAAGAACTCTAAAGTGTTAATTATAAGAATCGTAGTTAAAGAGTTCTTATTGGCAACTAACTATACTACTTTAATGTTAAAATCTATTTCCGAGTTTTGCCTTACATCCCCAATCACCCCATTTTATGAAACACAATACTATCTCTTGGTAGAAGGCTTGCATCCAAAATTTTGCCAGATAAACTACCTACCCAATGAACAAAATAAATTGAGGAAAAAAGATGTGTGTGAAAAAATGTGATAACTTACGAGTTATAACTGTAAAAATAAATAAGTCTTAATGCAGTAATAACAAATTCCCTTGCATTTGACATCAAGCACTTACAAAGCAAATTGAATAATAATATTAATAACAATAAAAATAAATAATAATATAATATTGCATAGTGCATACAGGGATAATGACCGGTTTGTGCCCCCTTATCATTTAAAATTGTCAAAGGGTCCTCTGCGGATTGACTTCAGCCCCTCGTACGCCTTCCAAAGGTCCGGGAACTGAGGGTCGCGAGATATGTACTTAATATTCATTTCTATAATTATTAATAAATGCTACATATAATAATTTGTAATCTTCTAGTCGTAGTAACTATTTATATCCTTAATTTATTGTAAAAAAAATTGATGATCTTTAATTATTTCCCCTTCTTTTACATATACTTGTGGGTACATATTATTTTAAAAACGTATGCTTTTTAAATAATGTAAATAAAAATTGTTAAATGAATATAAATAGGTACCTAGATTTTTATTTTTATATTGTTGTTTGATATTGTTGTTGTGTTTAATTTTATCCTGTTGCTGTGCCTTTATAGGGTCTATTTATTTTGTACCTATCTAGCTTTAAGCCCTTTGTAACATCTACTAAATGAATATGAGCAGGAATAAGCTTTTCAAAAGCCCTTCGTTTAGGAACCTGGCTGGAGGTGTCTTGTTTTATTTTCTTCTACAAGTACACAAATGGAAGTTACCTACATTTTGTTGGACGTCTTTTACTAACTTACCTACTTGGTTGAGGAAAGGCAGCTACGCTGCGACCAGCAAGCTGGAGAGTCTTGAAACCTGCGCAGCCTACGTTTCTTTTACGAAACAGTAGAAATCACAGGTAGAAGCACAGAACCTAAATACCTTAAAGTGGGTAGAAGTGTATTGATTATTTGATTTGATTGTCTTTGGTATCGTGCCTTTGAATCGGTGTTGCCAGGTCAGATTTGTAAATTTACAGTGCTCAGAAATTCAGAATACAAGAATACAGCAGTTTGGTTTATAAATACAGTAAATCATTAAGTTAAATACAGCGTTTTTACAGTAATTAAAATATACCATATTTTTTGAAAATCACATTTATTAAAGAAAAGGTAATATAATCACTATCTGTGTCACTTGGAGAAGGTTCATTTTTATAATTTTTTATTGTTCGTTTCAAAAGTTTCACAACTAGTTGAATTGCGTAATATGAACTGACGCGCTAAACTATTGCCCTTGATTGTATTTGTAATGTATTTGTAACGACAGATTTTTTTTAGGTACTAGTCGTCTAATACAAAATAAAATCACATCGTATTATTATCCACAACTTTATACAATGAATTCTGATTCACAGTACACAAAGAATATAAGTACGAATCAAATACATTTACGTTTCGTCGAATAATAATAATTATCTATGAGTCTATCAGTCTATTGTTATATATCTACATATAGACACCATTCAATGGAAATTAACTAATCTGTAGGGGATTTCCCGAATGGTGCTAATGCTTACTAACAAGAGCATAGTGCGTTTCGTTTTATGAAGACAGATTTTTGTTTTTTAAAATTTAAATTACTTAATTACAGCGTTTTTCATACACTGTATATTTGTAATACAATCTAATACAGTAAAAGCAGTAAAATTACAGTGAATCTACTGTAATAACAGTGCACCTGGCAACATTGCTTTGAATGTTCAGTTTATTTTTTTAATCAACTTTTTTTTTATACGTATTTTTATGGCCTGGTTGCTAAGACCTTTTAGCCATAATCAATAAAATGGTAAATCCACAGGTTACATAGAGTTAAGGGTAAAACGCACAGAACATTTATGTAAAACGTCTCAGATTCTAGGGCGTCTGTGGCAAACCGCAGACCGCAGTTTTGTTTTCGACACAGACTATATAAAGAACTACGTTGTTTTCGCTACCGACCCTACCACAGATAATAAGCTTAAGTTCGCACGGACGTAATAAATCGCAGCGGTATAAAAACGCATGCCGCGCTAGGAATGGAATAAATAGAAAGCAGTACAGTCGCCAGCAGATCAAGCTTTCTCCAAACGATTTTAAACCTTAAAATATTGAATAAGTATTAAGTTTAAAATCGAATGAGAAAATCTGACATTTGGTGGTAACTTCATGTGCTGGCGACTGTACAGTCGCCAGCAGGTCAAGCTATATGAAACTGTCAAATTTCTCCAAACAATTTTAAACCTTAAAATGTTCGTAGTTAAGTTCAAAATCGAATGAGAAAATCCGAAAGTTTGTGGTAACTTGATGTGCTGGCCACTGTACATCTGTTTACACAGCCGCGATTTTTTATCGCGCGGTTTTTGATTTTCAACGCTCGGTGTTGAGCGTTGCATAAATACGTCGGATATGGGTCGTGAATCTATAGACATGTCAGCACCCCAATTACGTAACACACTATCACAATCTGAAACATTTTGAAGCCTATTGCTAATCCATTACTTCATAAGTTTGAAAAATTTGTTTACTCATCAACGTAAATAACGCAATGAATGTTGTTGAACTGTCAAAATAAAACTTCATTTCTACTGTTAGTGTGTTACGTAATTACCCCACAGGTCACACTGTGGAATTAGTATGTACTAATAGTAGGTCACACTGTCACATCGTGGTTGGGTGGACGTGGGGTGGACCGAGTCAGGAACCAGATTTTGATCTCAACATACGTTAATCGCGTGTTATCCTACTTTTATGATCACAAAGATTATTAAACTTGATATCTATTCTATATACATAGGAACGAAGCAACAAGTTAGGTACAGTCACCGGAGCACCAAGTTACCACAAACTGTCAGATTTTCATGTCCGCGACTACCGCAGGACCACCAACGCCAATCGCTTCCATATTTGGTAAATAATTAGGGCATGTATTTAACGCGGCGACAAATTAATCTGAAATTGGGATTAAAAAATAATTAAAGCCGGTAGCAAAAATAGTAGGTTGGCAGCTACAGTGAAGAATAATTTTAAGTAGAAAGTAGCAGCTTAATAATCAGGCTCCTGCTTCTGGTCGGTTGAAAAAAAATAACCACGAAGTGGACGGCGGGGTCTTCCAGACCCCGCCATCCCCTTCTAACCTAACCAGTCCGAGTCAGAGTGCCCCAAGTCCCGAGCTCGCTTCGCTCGCTCTTGCATCCTATCCTACTGTTAATATTAGTCGCCATTTCATTATTTATAGTACCTCGCCTATGATTTCTAGTAGCAAATAGTTAGTAGCCCTTTAAGTTGTTAGTCGTCTGCAAAATAATTAGCCAATAATTAGTACTCAATTGGTACTAATTAGTACTCGAACAACAAAATTGGTACCTTAGTAGTTTTCGAGAAAATCGTCTTTGAAGGTGGTCCTGCGGTAGTCACGCTCCCTTCAGCAGGAGCACCACGAGCGCCGAAAAAGGGGGCATGCTAC
The DNA here is from genome assembly GCA_916610205.1 of Griposia aprilina. Classification (NCBI taxonomy): domain Eukaryota; kingdom Metazoa; phylum Arthropoda; class Insecta; order Lepidoptera; family Noctuidae; genus Griposia; species Griposia aprilina. The sequence goes on along the minus strand of OU744304.1, from coordinate 12,117,392 downwards.
AGCTATTCTAAGTATACAAATAATTAGTACCCATAAATGTGATTCTTTGCATAAAATAAACAGAACTGAAACATTTGTATTTACCGAGAAATTAACGATGATAACTTTCGCGCGCTCGTTCAGCAGAATCACGACTTTGAATGTTGATTCCAAGTCCGAGGAGCTGGTCGCTTTCGTCAAACCTACATAGAAAATTAGTATCCTACAAGATAAAATTAGTACCCAAAATTCAAAATTAGTACTCCAGTAGTTAACGAGATATACCATGCCATTGGTGGGGTGGCGGTAGTCCGGTGTTAAATTTTCATTTCAAGATTTCCCTATTAAAAACTCTGTGATTTCTTCCCAAATTTATACAAAAATTAGTACTCCTAAAGAAGTTATAGTGACAAAAAATTCAGATTCCTATGTGGTGTATTTTAAGAGAAATTAGCTTTCATTACTTTTCCATACTAAATTCTGTAATATATAATTCTGTAAAGCCGTATTTGTTACGGTCGCTAATCATATTTTAATCAAAATACAACCTGACAGTGACCTGCATATTGCAAAAAACAACAAAATTTGAATTTCGCGGGCTACCCTGAAGGTACCGCGAAATATTACTTCTCCTTATTTACATCTCCGCGCATAACCCGACCAAATTAAGTTGTCTTCACGCGCGCAGATTTATCTTTCGCGCACTTTACCGTCCGGCCGTCGCACGTCCGGAGAATGCTTTCCTGAATCCTGACATCTGTACCACGCACTAAAAATGATAAAATAATTAAACTGACTCGTATTAGTCCTTTTATATCCAATGATTAAACCAAAAAGCGTGGAGCGCTTTTTAGTTGTGTACTTTTAATTATTAAAAAAAAAAACGTTAAAAAAAATTAGAATAAAATAAAATCGTTTTTATTTTTGAACTACATAATTTACAAACAAATTCAATAAAAACGCGTTTCCGCGCGGAGAATTTGGCTCCCTTTCCCGCGTTTCGCGTGGCGCTTTGTATGGTGTGTGATCCGTCTAAATCATGGAACAGAAAAAACAGTGGAAGACTGGAAGTGCAATGCAACGAACTCACAATAGGAACCGTTGTCGCCAAACTCACACAAATAAACTGATAATCATACAGTCCACTACAAATAAACAATTGGTTTGATTTCTCGTTTTAATTTTAGTCAAAACTAGCATAAGTCACAGATCCTTCATCTGAGAAGAAACCTTCAGTCTCTACAAATTGGATTTATTTTGCTTTATTGCAAAAAGTTTTTAATACGTTTTGTAATCTATAATCAAACTAGATTCGATTGCCGAGTAAATTCCGCTACCCGACCATAGATGGCGGTTTTCTCAGTAGTCGCAATTATAAACTTTAATGTGTTAAACATAAGGTTTACATTCGCGTGATAGGTCGTTATCTACTGCTACTCAACCAGTGCAGGACATGTTGAATTTTAAATTACTTTATCGATATCGATGGATAATCTATTTCTTGTTTAATTCGAAAAAAATAAAGACTCGTTGGGAGTTCAGTAAAACTGTAGGACAAATAACGTAGTACGTATTATTTAAAAATAAAATATTTAAGTACTAATATAAATTAATTACTTTATACAGACTGGTGGGGATAATACTACATTAATTCGCGTTAGTGGTACGTATACCAAAAATTATCAAATTATAATCAACGGTATAGCCGCAGTTTTTTTTTTACACTAACCATTTTAACACATGATGTAAATAAATTACGATTTCGCCACGCAAGTTCATTAGGTCATTGACATCTAGACAATTTCATTTACCTACATGCGTAAAACACAACCAAATACAATGTGCGGCTCGCTACTCAAAAATAATACAATAATTGTATTGTTGATTGAATTTAGACTTAATAACCATAACGACAAAATTCCTATTAACAAGCAAACAAAGTTTGTTGAAACGCACTCTTCGTTTAGTAATCTGAGAAGATAGCTACGTTGTCAATTCGACATTTTTGTCTAAACAAAGTAAGACACTTCCACATTCGGAAGATTTATTGTGCAAGAAAAGGAGAGAAATACACCTACCAGGTTTTTTCTGGAGTTTATTCAGCGCGCCATTTTTTTAGATTATTGTATCTACATGAATGAAACTTTACGCACACAAGGGACAGCCAAATAAATGGTGCCTACTAAACACACTATTTATTTACCCTACACGTAAGTGTAGTGCCTACAGGTCAGACGAGGTTAGTAAACAATATTATAAAGGCTGTTGCGTTTAATTTCGATTATTTTCGCATTTAGTTTGTTTGAATTTTTTTTTTTTTACTTTTAGTGTAATACCTAATTTGATCATTTTAAAGTGTTTTGATTAACTAGTGGGGATCGTATTTTCATTCAATGTCGTCACCACTCTGTATTATATTAATGTGTTTTACATAAATTAATCAATCCCAAATAAATAAATACTTATGCTGAATGTTTTCAGCGTAAGTATATTACGCTGAATTTGTATTGTAATGTTTATAATAAATATTAAGTTACTTATTTTCTTTTATCGATATCAATCGATAAAATCAACATCCGACCAGACTACAACACTAATTGAGTAGCGAAGAACTTTCGAGAACGAAATAATGAATACATTCAAGCCAAGATAAACTTTATTTTAATGACATAAGGTTGATTTTTACTAGACGTTCTATTAAATTATTTGTGAATTAAAATTAACGTTGATTTTATTAGAAAACAAATAAAATCGTACTTATCGATGGTACGAAACGACTCCATTTTTTATATGTTTTCTCCTACTATCATTTTTGCACTCCAAAATGGAACAATACGGCATAGCTACGGAAAAATAAATTTATCGCGAGACTAGCGACTCGACGTGATGTTAGAACACGACTGGGATCAAGTAAGCGTAACTATGCTTATTTGTGGCATGCGTGCCACGCCCACTTTGAACTTCCAGTTTTTTCTGTTCCGTGGTCTAAATGGTCTAAGGGCGATAGTATTGTATTGTTGTGTGATTGTGTTTGTTACAAATTGAATATACTGCGTCAGGGAAAAGTGGAAATAAAACAATACATGTCAAACTTTTATTTACTTTATTATCTATTATCCAATTGTAAAAGGGGGAACCAGTCACTCGCTATCACTCCATGTCACTACTTCGCTACAGATCTCAGCCATTTACACATTTATAAAGAAACATCAACCGAAATAAGGTTAAAAATTCACAAATACACATTAAATGTTGATTATCCTAACTTATAAGTAAGAGGCTCGAGCGCGCGGGGAGACGGCGATCAACAGAAGGGAACTGAACATAGGACATCGCACAACCCTAAGCAATAAAATGCTGTTTAAGGTCTAGGGTTGCTCATCACCAATGCGGTTTACGAATAGAGATTATCGTATATAGACAAAAACAGGTCACCTCTATGAGTGAACGCATTGCGCCGCGTCGCCGCTCGGCCGAACCCACACCTACGTTAGCTTCACCCACGGGACTTAGCGACATCGGCCACAAGTTACATTCAAACAATACCAAATGCTATAGCAGCACCTAAACTTATAAGAAGCGGTTGATCCTTCGACAAAAAACATTAACTTATACACTATTTCCGTGTAACGAGAGAAATGTCTGTCTACATGTAAGCTAAGCTCGGACAAGAAACATTGATATGATTTCAAAAACGTCAATGATTAATATATTTGTTACGCGTTACGATTATTGCATTAAGGGGATCAGACCGGGTTGGGAGTGTTGCGTGTCGGGACACAACAGCGGGGCGTGTCGTGATTATCTCGCCACACAGCTGCACCTGGTCGCGTACATGAACACATTTATGTACTGAACGTTACGCTAACTTATCGGAACAAATTAATATACAACGCGGGACGCGCGTGCACACACGCACACAGTGAGACCACGCACTTACATGGAGTTATTTCAGTACACCTAGTTTGTTTCATTAATATATGAGAATCATAGTAACAATGCGACTACTATAACTCCATGTATTATAATAACATGTCAAACATTTCACACGCATCATCCCCAAAAATCCTGTGTAATATTTACACTTCTTAAAGTACACTTAACCAACCCTAAAACGAATAGTGTTATTCTGCGAGCGTGCCAAACTGCCAGAAAACTTTTACCAACTACGTCCGCGTTAAAAAAATAAAGACTTCCCCGAAACACCTAGTAAAACAAACAGTTAACGATTTTAAAAATTAGGAATCATAATAATAATGTTTTTAATATTTACCTCTCATTTTAGCGTACCTTATTTATTTGCGACAATGTACCAATACAACACTATAACTCAAGTTAATTAACGCCAAAGGCAACGTCGTCCCCGATCCCAATAAAAAAATAATTTTGGATTTTCCAACACTATTATATAAATCCTTATTATAATATGCGGATTATTACAAGTGATATCACTATAGTGAATTAATTTTGGATTTTGTGAACTAAATCAAACATGGTGCCAATGTTCCTGAACTTTGTACATATCATTATAAAAGGGATTAACGTGACTTCTCAGCGTAACCGAACACGGCTCGAGCGTTAGGAATACACTTACATAAATGTACTTTAAAACATAGAACTTTAAAAAATCTGCTTATATAACTCGCCGTTCGCTTTATAATCGAACCATACATGAAGCTGTTGTCCGACTGTCAGCTGCATTGCTTGGCAGCAAAAATTACACAAGTCACAAAATGAAAAATAAAACAACATTAAAATATAAACCTATTAATTTAAACGCTAACGGTCGTGCTACAGCTTGATGTTACATTATAAATACATTCACTTATGTAACTGATTATGAGAAAAGAATAATATGCAGTTTATTATCAAACTATAACTTATAACGTAGAATAACTCTAGAGAATAATGGAAATACATCAGTTACCAGCTAACACCGAGCCGCATTCTTCATAATAACATAATCAACAAACGTGATCGTAATTACTAATACAGGCACAGTTAAAATAAAACGACTTACAAATCCTAGAGCTGTTTTACTTGGGTTATCCTTACTCTAATGGGAATTATTCCTACAACATAAAATTACATAGGCCCACGCAGCTTCGCCGGCGAAACGAACAAATGTATCTACTTGGAGTAACATAAGGGTGTCTGCGGGGTGCGGTGTACAGCCGGGCGAGCCGGGGACATTAGTCTAAGTATGTTTAAGTGGTGCTTACTCGACTATGTATGTGTTTGCGGCCGAATAGTCACCTGCTCACGATGATATGAGCTGCAAACAAAGTATGCGTGTTAGTAACACATCAAATGGGGGCTGATAATATCCTGAAAAGCATGCAAGACCTCGTCATAGCTGTCATGTCCACCTAGCTCTCACAATTTATCACACAGGTAAGTTTTACGCTCAGCCGCCTTACTATGACGTGCTAATGCCATCATGGTTCCATTGAGAAAAAGGGATAGTGCTATCGGTCATATATAGCTCCGTCTCTCTTTCACGCTGAAACAATGATGGCTTTATCACGTCATAGTACCCTTACGAAGTCGCGCAAATAAATCTCGTATCAACTCGGATGCATATATTAAAGGTTCAAATGAACAAACGTTAAAATGGAAATAAATCATAACAGCAAATAAAAAACACAGTCAATGAACAATTCAAATGGATGTAACGTTTTACAAATTAATAAAAAACAAAGGGGTAGTACGACATATAATTAAAATCAGTGCTAGAAGTTATTATACGGGATAAAATTTTAACCAGTGCGCAAACTGTAACCATGAAATCAGCATATGATTCTATACCCCCTAGCATAGAAAATTTTCGTCAGTTTTTTTTTTTTTTTTAGTTCTTCCATACATTTTGACCGCGTAGGTATTGCACTTTCTATGAAATAGCATTTTTTTTTTTTGATACCGACAATGAATTTCTTCGCTAGAGGGTCTAGAACCATGTGTTGAATTCATGGTTACAGTTTGTGCACTGGTTAAAAATGTATCCTGTATAACCCACCAAATGTGACAAACATTACCTATAAAAGTTTTTCTTTAAGTAGAAATAATATATTTAACCATGTTACATACATTCAAACATAGAAAACCACATGCAAAAATAAAAATAAGCAAAATTAATCTACCTTGTAAAGTAAAGCGGGTGTTTATCCGTTCCACTTCATTTCATATTATTTTTTTATTATTCATAATATATTATTATTGTAATAATATATAGCTATGTCCTTTTATAATCTATAGTAATCTATGTAGACATCTACACTCCGCTCTTAACTCCTATCATCTTAAATACACTGGAACAAAGAAAAATAATAAAAAATAAATTAAAAATAATGCTAATGTCCTGCATTCGCAAATAAAAGAGTTCAAGAAAGATTAAGATCATGCAGTGGCAGTGAAATGTAACTATTAAGTATACAAAAACTGAAATCCCTGTAAACAAAGAACAAAAATACGCTCAATGAGCAACAAAATAAAATCGATTGCCGTAATCTTTTAAAATAACGGGGCAGCCGCGGCATGCAGTAGGCACGTTGCGCCGTGCACCGCGTGACAATCTAGAATCTAGATCTCAGACAATAAAAGAAAATCTATGAAGATTTCCACAGTTAAAAAAAGATACGTGTACTACGTGTAGTGCTCTTAAAATCTCTGAAAACAGTAAACACTTGGAGCAGTCCTGAAAACAGTCAACGTGGCTTCCCACAGTGCGTGATTTTACGGACGCACATTCACAAATGATTTTACACAGTATTTCTAACAATGCAGTTCAAAATTGAAGGTTCATGGGAGACTTCGGTGAAATTCCTGGGATTGCAATCTGTTAGCAATATGGCGTAAAGTTGCTCCGACATCCGTGAAACCGTGGTGCACCATTGAAAGCTGGCTTTACAGAGTTGTAGATATTAAACTGGTACTAACCGACTTGACTGTGGCCTTGATGAAGTCCTTCTTGTGCGCGAGATCGAAGTCTGGGTAGTGGCTGTACACCTGCTTGCACACCGTCTTCATCGTAATCTGCTCCAAGTTGGCGCCCTCCAGAATTTGCTTCACGTACTTCTTGATCTCATCATCCTAAGACAGAGGGAGGTGTGAATTATGGTACATGTTTAGACTTGGCTCTTCTTGTAAGGGTGTTTGTAGATAGCGCAAATAGCTTGAATATGTGGTGTGGGCTACATATTACACATTAGCACCTTTTATTGATTAAAAAATATTCTCAATGTCTTAAGACTCGTTTAAAGAGATTTTCTCGACGAGTGGCGAATGCCCATGCGATACTAGTAAACGGGTATCGCCATGCGATTTATCCCACATCGTTTACACTCAACATGTAAACGATGCTTGTTTACCACGGAAGTGTGATTTAAACTCGCTGACTCCACACATCCGAGTTTTAGAATTGGACAGTCATACAAGTATAAGTTACAGAGGTGCCGCGCTACATGGACCAAGATTTTCTATAACTTCCTCTTTCATCGTCACCATGATCGTTTTGACATAGTATTTGATGTGTTTATTGTGTATTAAATACTAACACACCATGGGCTTTCAAAGCCTGAGAACATAAAGTTATTTTTTATACTCACTGTAGGCGGCCGCTTGGCCTTCTTGTCTGCGGGCGTGTCGGACTCGTCACCGCTCTCCTCATCCTCATCACTGGCCTCGTCCTCATCCTCTTCCTCACTGCCCTCGCCGGATTCCTCGTCTGATGACGCTTTCTTGCCCTTCCTGGCTGGTCGGCCCGCGGCCTTGCCGGCCGGCGCCTTCTTCTTAGCTGTGGGAATGAATGTAGAATTAGGGAAATCGCAAATTACCGTGAAGCATAGGTGAGTATGGAAGATAATATTTAATATATTAACAAAGAAATCTGAGAACACAGAGACGTCGGTCAAAAATCGGTCACCGAGAACAGACGGTCATGAATTCGTGATTTGGATTGATAATGCTACAAAAGAGCTTCCATGAATTACCGTATCAAGTATTCGTCCAATGTATCCTAGGCTGTTAACTACTAACTTTACTGAAAATAGAATTGATTCTAGGGGCCTTTCCAACGTAGTTTTGTATGCAGAAGAATGGACAAGAAACTCCATATTTACTCTTTAAAAATGTATTACAATATTTTTTTTACGCTCACGAGAGTACAAGTGTAAACATACCAGGTGGCGTGGGTGCTTTCCGCTTGACGGGGGTGGCCTTAGCGGCGGCGTTCTTAGTCACGGCTCCCTTGCGGCCCTTCGCGACCGGCGCAGCTGGCCTACCGCGCTTGGACTTGGGCTCCTGCTACAGAACAACACAAAAATATTATTTAGAAGTTAAATCCATTTCAAAAATTATCAATCAGTGTAAGTTATGTTGATTTCAGAATGACTAGTACTATCGAAAATGTTACAAATATCTTAAATTTTAAATGGTAAGACAACCGTAGCAGCTACAAAATTTTTGGATTCTATTCACATTTATTCAAGCATATAACTGGAATGATGGATTTCTGAAGAAAATGGCCTAAAATAGGAGCAGGCGTTTTGTAGTTCTGCCTACCCCCATTGGAAAAAGGCGTGAGTTCATGTATTTATGATCTAAAATACTGCCATAATGCGAAGTTCACCCATTCATAACAGTTGTTACTTACGTCAGACTCCTCTCCCTCGCTTCCCGACTCGTTCTCGCTCTCACTCTCTGACTTTTCACTTTCCTCTTCACTGTCAGACTTTGCTCGTCGGCCGCGACTTGGTTTACTTGGCTGCACAAAAAGATTATGATCATTATTGTATTAGTTCATTAATTACTTATGAAGTTGGGTAAGGGTGTATACAGGGTCAAATTAAATTATCTAGCGAAACTCCGCAGACGTGATAGTAATCGATATCTAAAAATGCTAAAACAAAAAAGAAAGTAATTTGATGATTTTTTGTGGGGTCATCGATCCCATTTAGTGTATTCACTTGAAATATCAGTATAAAAAAATGTTGTTTTTTTTTGTACCTTTGATTGGTATCACTATCTTAACACGATAAAACATATTTTTCCAACTCATACTTCATTTAACAACACTACCAGAGGTCGTTGAGCCCATAAAAATATTAGTTTTGATTTTTTTGTGTTTAGATATCGAACACGTCTGCGGAGTTTCGCTAGCATCTTTAATTTGACCCTGTATATGTGACCAACATTGTAATTGAGAAAAAAATTATCAGATGACCCAAACCTCTTAATCAAGTAGGTATTGAAGTTTTATGCATGGGACAACTTATAATTTTTTCTCGATTACAATGTAGGTCCCATGGAGTGGTTCAGTTTGATGGTCTCTACCACACCCTTAAATTTGACCACACCATTCTGATACAGCCTGTAGAAAAATCAAACAATATTATTGTAAACGTATTCTTATAAACAAAGTGTTGGCCATTGTTGTTTTGGTCTTGTCTTGATTAAAATGATTTAATGATACTCATTGTTTACTTGTCTGTTTAAAAGAATGATAACCGTTATTTATTTGTTTTCTTCTACCTATAATATTGCCTTTTTATTGCTTTTTTAAATTAATTTATTCAAGTATTGATCGTTATTGTCGATGCACTTTTGCAATATTTATGGAAGTTCATAAATCAACACCTGCAAGGATTAACAATATAACTAATATTTAGTAACTTTACAGGAGAGTGCATTAAAGATTTAAAAAAGACTCTCAGATTTTGGTTAAGGCTGATAGGATAGAAGTATGATAGAAAAATGTAGCTATTCCCTCGTTGACTCATATTTTCAAAGTTGGGTGGCATTAAGACTTAACCGAAATCTGACTTAAATATTAGTTACAATGTTATACCTTGCAGGTGTCGAAATATGCTTTTGCTATAAAAATCCTGGAGAACGGGATCAATTAACACTTTAGAGGATTTGCCTTGATGATATGATTTTTGGATGTATAAATAAGTTTTTAGGCGTCTGGAAAAGTAGTATTGGGTTTTCCATCTGGAATTTCTCAGTAGCAGCCTGGAGTCTAGATTTGAGCCTGGCGAAATGTGGGTCTCAACTCAACTCAAAGCATTTATTTCAAATAAACCAATTACAGGCACTTTTGAATTGTCAAGGGGTTGGTCAGTCAGAAAGATGAAGCTAGTTACTATAGTTACATACACCTCTGCCTAATCCTTCGGGGAATACAGGCTTTATGTTATATTATATAAACAAGTGTTTATCCAGTAAAATATTAGTAGATTTGTGTGCGTGTGTGTACGTACCCGCCCCTTCTTGCCCTTAGGCTTGCGGCCGCGCTTGCCGCCGGCCGGCTTGCCGGACGAGCGGCGGCGGCCGGACGACTTGCGCTTGCGGCCCGGCCCGGCCGCGCCCTCGCCCGCCTCCGGATCGAAGTCCGAGTCCGCCTCTTCCGACCCGCTCGGGTTGAATGATCCCTGCGCAAGACTATGTGTCAACACCACTCGGACTAACAAAGAAACTGTCTAAGCTTATGTCAACCACAAACACGTTGGTTATCGGCTAACAATACTGAGGAAAATTAGATAATTGGTTTGTATCCCCAATTAATTGTTCCTTTGAGATTTACCATTCAACACTATTTAATGTTATATTAGAAAATATGGATTTGAAATAAATAATTCTAATACTTATAAAAGGCGGACGAGACGAGCACAAGTATGAGAAAGACAGCCAGAATGGCCAGCTAAATAATTATATTTAAATCCTTACTGTGGTATGTATGCTGTACTTACATCTGAATCTTCTGAGCCATCTTTGGGTGGCTTGGGTCCTTTCACTTTTACTTCTTGGTCAGTTTCATATTCTTCCTCAGAGTAGCCTATGGATATTTAAAAAAACATTAATAAACAAAATTATGGTTTTTTTTTTAGCTTTTGATTTTTTCGTATCATAGTTTTGGCGAGTCATAGGTGATGACCGCATACCGGAAGGCGCAGCATGAATACACCCAAGGACATGGTGAACGTTGCGGGAATCCGCTAGATACCCGAGGCATAGGATCGATTTTTGCGGCGACGATAGTCCAGCTATGGACGCGTTTTATCTGAATGACGATAAGAACTGTACATGTACCTCTGTTGTGCACCTTGACGGCGGCAGAGCGTCGCGGGCGGCCGCCGGGCGTGGCGGGCGGCGCGGCGGGCGGGGCGCGCGCCACGCCGCGCGCGTGCGGGCTGTTGGGGCCCGGCTGCTGCAGGAAGCCCACCAGCCGAGCCGACAGCTCCGACGCTGAACCTGCACCGGATAAACATTCATTAAACATGCAGTTATTTTAGTTCAATCTCAGTATTGATGCCACCAACTGCATCAGACTGCTTGACATGTGAGCTTGTTATTTCGAACACGGTCATGGTACAAAAATCCACCATCTTGATTAAAAAAAAGTATAACTACTAACAAAGCGATCCAGGCGAGTCGATACGACACCTCATGTATTAAAATTCATGCAACCGAGCCGTCAGGATGCTTCGAGGGTATAAAGAATCCCACATACAGTAAGATACACATGAAAAACATAACCCTATCTTTGGTGTCACATAGTAAGGAAAAACAAACTGGGCCAGTAGTGCAAAGCTCAGTAAGTGTCCTATAGTTACAGTCTCCTTTTATTACATGGGACTTTTAACTGGCGAAATAGAACTGCTCTACACAGACACACCTCAAACAACCAAGGGAAAATAGAGGCTTGTTATGAATCTTACCTTTCTTGTCCAGATCCAGCATCTCGCACATGGTCCGCAGCTGCTTGGGCTCCATCTTGGTAGTCTCCTCCAGCTTGGCTTTGTACTCTGACGAGCCGATGGACCACTCATAGCCCTTGAACTTCTTGACGTTGCGCTTTACGTTGCGGTCCAGACATAGTTGCTGACAGACAAATAAGAACATTAGTTTATTAATGTTAACATCTTGAGGATGCCCGTGTCTTAGAAGAACCAAAATGTATAATGCGTAAATCACCAATAAAGATAAATAAAGATAATTGAAGGCCATTGGGCGCTTTTATAATTTACCGTAGCGCAGCACGTAATGACACCATTTTGCCGTCACGAGACAATAGGAAAACGATTTTAGCCCCGCTGTGATTTGAAACTCGATGAAACGAAAAAGCGACTTTAAAAACAGACATACATATGTCTATAGGATTTAACGAGCGAGAGAATGAGATAGAATACATTCATACTTGAAGTTAAAATTTTTGCACTTCTATTGCGTGTCAACCTGCACACATGTTCTTTTTAATGTTCAGGACGTTATATCCCGTTAGTTTTATTTTAGCATGCACTATATTTTTTTGGATCGAAACGAACAATGTCCTTTAACTTTAAATAAAAAATTGATTAAATAAAACACTGCCTCATTAGTCTAGTGGTCACAAGCGCTACTGCTGAGCATGAGGTCCTAGGTTCGATTCCCAGGTCGGGCTAAGTGTCTAGGGGGTTTTCTATCAGGAATTTATCAGTAGCAGCCTTGAGTCTGGATTGATATGTCCGCTTGATGGCAAAAAGCTCGCCCTCTATTACATGGGACTTCAAATATAATTGGCGAAATGTGAGTGTACCTACTATAGGTACACCTCCGCCTAACACTTCGGGGATTATCGGCGTGTTGTTGTTGTGTTAAAACAGTCCTAGGGTTAAAAGCAGCTGTTTCGAGTGCTAACTCACCCCATACAAGTACTGATGCAGCAGCTTCTGGTCCTGCGTCTTGAACCGCGACAGTGATACCTCCACGTTGCTGATGTGACCCAGCGGGATGCCCTTGCCGGCCGGCAGCGGCACAGGTGGCTCTGTTGGCTAGAGAAAAAAATGTCCACATCACGTCACACGTTCATCGTTTATCATGGAATTAAACTTTGAGAATCATTTAAGTTACCCAAACCACTCAGTAATTCAGTTAATAACGTCAACTTCATTCAATATGCCAAATTTGGTATATTACCAGCAAAAATGTACTATCATATACAGGGCTGACTTGTAAATTGGCATATTCCTTCCAGGACGTGAAGTGTGACCCATTTGCAACAATTAAGCACCGACAAAGCATAGGCGACAATTCATTGGATTCGACAAAACCCAACTTTTATGTATTTATGAAAATTTCCCAGAAATTGACACTAAATATCACTATTATCTAAACTTTAAATTGAATGGCCTTTAGTGATATTCCATTGGATACCTAATACTTTAACAAACTTTTCGATGGAACCAAATTCCCTAAAACATCAAAGTTATAGGAAGAACCATTTTCATGAATCATCTACATACATGAACTTTGACACAAGTTATCTCAAAATTGTACTATGGTATTAAGCGTACAAATTACGAGGAAGACATCTTCATTTAATAAGCTATCTAACAAAGTACAAAAGTTTAAAACATATTTAGAGGTGCTGATGAAACAGTCGATAATGCTGGCAAAGGTCGAATTTTCAAATAGCTGATATATTAAAAAAATGTGTGATAACCTAATTAAATAACTGGTTTGTTCCATCCCACTAGCACAATGGAAATGTCCTTTCGCAATGGAAAATCGACAGAAAGTCAAAGTCTTTATCGGAAAACGTTTTTCTAGCTTGTTAAAACAACCTTTAAAAAAAATGAAGCCCTCAACTCTCTGGAATACTTACTCCATGCTGAAGCACCATTTGGACTTAAAAGACATGGGACAAGGGTATACTGAAAAGACAATCAGACGGTTAGATGAAAGTGTAAAAAATCAAGTCTTGAAAGGACAAAATGTGGAAAAGTTTATAAATGAAGCCCTCTTACTATAAATAGTACTTTTGATTATTACTATTTGATTGAGGATGGCATAGAAAAGAAAGAGACGCGCGATGACACAACGCTGGTAATTTATTGCAAAATATAAAGCAATTATGGATTTACAAAAAATCTATTCATTGGACTAAAAAATTAAAACACTATTACGTTAGTACGTTACTTGTAGAATAATCTGACAAAAAATCTGAATGTTTGGATGTATATTAGTATGGTTTTTAATCGTTAAAATATTTTTTTAGAGGTATCTTCGTGATTTTTTTCTATCATATCAATTTTAATTATGTTTTCAACACACTATCTAACTAGCATATATCCAGAAGAATATCACATATTTTTAGGCATTATAAATTTGCGTTTCGGTCATGTAGTCCCCTTAAATTTCATTGTTTTCAGCGATCATCAGCCACTCTGCTTGCCGATACTGGGGCCAACCTAATAACACTCAAACGGCATGGCGGATGGAAATCTGACAGAGTTGCCGAAAGTTACAAGAAGAATCAATTGACAAAAAAAAAGAAGATCACTAATTAAACCAACTATGTCGCAACAAGAAACTTCCACATCTGCACAAGAGCCCCTTGAATCATCAACTGCTGCAAAGATGGCAATATGTGATGAAGAAATGATCCAACAATCAAACACTGCACTAGGATTATTACAAACTATAAGTAATATAAACCCTGGAAAGGCGGTCCTGAATTTTAGTAACTGTACTTTTAACAATTGTTACTTTAAATAAATTCTTACTATACTAAACAGGTATTATTTAAATTACTTGCATAGTTTGAGTAAAGCACTATACAAGTCTTGGTACGCAATGACTGTTGCTGGCCAAGCTATGATGGCCTCGAGCTTAGCTTAGCTACGCTCTCCGGCTTCAAGCTTGGTCATCATTGCAACCCTTGCTGTCCGCGCTATAAAGGCCTTTATTGCAGCTTGTCCATCAAGGGCTACAATTCCGCCCGCGGGCTTTCGGCCATCATCAGCGCTGTCACCAAAACGCAGTCATTATAGACCACGGCAGTAATGCAGTATTATAAATTTTTGCCCCAAATAAATAAGATAAATATGAATTAAAAGAATAGTAAACATACCTCTTTCTTAGGCTTGGGTTTGGGCGCCTCCTCCTCTTCCTCTTCTTCTTCCTCCTCTTCTTCCTCGCCCTCCTCCTCGTCCTCGCCCTCGTCATCGTCCTTAGCTTTCTTCGCGGGCTTCTTTACTCTGTAATGATTTAAACATTACAATCTTCCAAAAGTTTTGAGTATGAATATGGCTGGCTGTAAGAGTAGGGGAAAACGAAAGATTCGAAGGATGGACTGTGTGAAAGATGATATCGCAAGGGAGTGACTACCGAGATGACGACTGATAGAGGTACGGGTGAAGAATGATGAATCTTCCAAAATGATTAAAGGCTCGTTTACCCTGGAATTTGTCAACGGTGTTTCTACTCTGCAGGCGAGTATCGTACTCATTTGTTTCCAATCAAGCGATAAACAAAAATTCTAAGACGATTATGTCATAAGAGACTCGCAAGACATTTTTCTTCAAACGAGATTGACCACTCAAAATACGTCGCTGTAAATTTTGAAAGACGAGGCGATTTTTGCCTTTTAACTCTTTGATTTCCTTTCAATATATTATGCTCTTCGAAGCAAGAATATTTCCGGGTGTAACTGACTCACGTCAGTTAAGAAAGACTTTTTGTAGTCATTATAGAAAATTAAAAAAAAAAATGAATTGATTAAACGATGATTGATAATAAAAATTACAGTAGTACAGAGTCAATCTTTTAACTATTTTACCACATACGGTATTTTTTATTTATTTAGCGACTATAAAAGAAAGTTTATTTGGCCGAAAACTATTATTGCGGAAATAGGATGCGGAATGTTCGTGTAATTTAGGTTTAAACGTTTCTATACGATTAAAATAGTGATACACGGAATTTCTTTTACTTTTATAATACTTCTTACAAAACAAAAACCTATGGATAATAATTGCTTTGTCGGTTTTTAAGCGATAAAAAAAAATTCGCTGAATTTCGTTTTCGTTTTGTCTAATCGTCATCTGAACAGGACACACACTGGACAGGGGGGATAAAACTGAAAAAATATTCTGTAATAAAATGTAACCTACTTTTCTTTAGTTGGCTTCTTGGCTTCCTCCTCGTCGCCCTCGTCTCCTTCTTCCTCCTCCTCCTCTTCTTCCTCTTCCTCATCCTCCTCATCTTCTTCCTCAGTATCCTATGAATATAAAAAATATGAAGAAAACGAAAATATTGTTTTGAGTTTTGTTACTAAAAATATCTCAAAATAAATCATTAATATTGTACACGAAAGTGTATTCAGAAATTAAGGAAAACTTTCTGTAAAGGGACTGTTTGTGGATGCCTTTATATTGTATATGTGCTGTACAGTTCCATCTCTTTTTCGCATTGGAACAATTATTATGACTTGGACACTTCAGATTAGACATGCGGATACAGGTACAAATTGAACCACTAGATTTTATTGCAATTATGATTTATTGATTTATTTTATTATTATTTGGCGGAATAATATTAACAAATCTCGACATTATTGTTAGATAGAATACTCTTTTATCATGTACACCATAATGTATTACAGATATAACAAGGAGAAATTTTACATACAAGTGACACACAATGAGCGGTATTATTGCCAAATGCGATTTTAAAGACAACCTTTGGATGGTTTTAAAGGGATGAGAGACAATACCGCAGGTAGTTCTTACCTCTTTCTTAGGCTTCTTTTTAGGAGCGGCCTTCTTAGCACCTTTGTCGTTAGTCTTTACATCATCTTTTTCATCTTCGTCATGCGCCTCACCATTTTCTTCCTAAAACAAAACGAACATTTCAAATAATCTACCCGCAAACCTGCTTGCTTCAATAAGGATCAAATGGGGCTATGATATGGCTAGAAGGGGGGGGGGGGACTACCGAGATGACTAATAGAGAAGTGTGGAAGCAGACATGTTGCGCCGACCACGAATAAATTCGGATAAAGGTAGGAAAAAGATGATGCTAAACGATCAAGAAAACAATTTACTTCTTTAAATAAAACGTTGGATTACAAAAACGTATTCTATTTCACAGGTGCTAAGAAAATACAAGGGAATCTATAAATAAACAAAACAATTCCTCTCTGTATTAATCCTATAATTATCACCTCTCGCGACTAATGAAAATCGATGATATTTATCTCAAAATAAACGTTTGTGTGAGGGACGCGTCCTTGACTTCAGAGGTCGCGTTATTTTTAGCCAGACAGATACGATTCTGAAATAGGTGTAACAATGTGTTCACTTTCCTTTTAACTTTTTAAGTACATATTGACAATAACTGCCTGAAACACAGGTTTTATAAACCTAGATCAGGCAGGTCTACATTACACTTAGAATTAAACATTTTCCTCGATTGTAATTAATGTAAATCATAATTTTATTTTATACTTGAATAAATTTTATTATTATTATATAACTGAACAGGGATGACGATTTTATTTTTAACTCTGTAAATACACAGTGCAAACAATATTATAAAAAATAATAAAAGCTGATGCGTTACTGTAAAAGCTTAAAAAATGGCCAATTTAAAAACGTTTTAAAATGACTGCTAGACAAAGACGGCACGGCACTATCACAGAAGTGACGTCTCGACTATGTAACTTCATACTAGCGCCATGTACAACTATTTTCTTAATGTCCCTCGGGAATCATTAGCATTTCCGAATACAAACGAATGCTAATTTCCATGTCCATCAATTATTAGATTTATCGTGTACAATGATTTGAATTCAGAACTAAGTACTTTATTGTGTTGTTACGTCAAAACGAAACAACAATAAAGTACTTAGTTCTGAATTATAGAAAGAAAGAATAAAGTTTATTTGGACAAAGTTCGTGAAACACAAATAACAAAATAAAAAAGTGAAAGTTAAGTTTAACAACAACCGTGTGTGCCTCACGGGTGCGCCAAAAAGGTTTACTTGAAGCTGTTTTTCTAATGAACCCATTTATTCATTATCTCATTTTACTGTGCATTCTTATTATTTATTCGAACATTGCTAATATTAGTCATCATTCCTATTGTGTATAGTGCTAGAAGGGAAAACCTGCATGTTATGGTGCAACTGGCGACCTACAAACAGCAGTGTCCAGCAGTGTGTAGTGTACAGCAATGACTAATCGAAGTTATACTTAGCAAAAATACTTAAGCCAACAAAATATACTTTTTTTTGGCGAAACCGAATATGAGAATAGTAACATATATAACCAAGGAACGTGAATGAATTAATTCATCAAGCCAAACTAGTATTCGTCGTGTTTTTTCAAAGGCGTTAATTTTTGTTATAAATATAGCATCGTAAAAAAATTCATTAACTAGTCGGGCTATTATTTTATTAGTAAGCACCGGTTTTGTAAAAACGCCCTCTATCTTAGTCTTACATAGTACTTATTGTACTGTGTAATATATCATTATTGTATCGCATTTGAAATGAAATGTTATGGATTCATTGAGTGTACATTTTTAGGTATTCATGTAATTTTTAAAAGAAGCTCATGTTGTTGACCGCTACATCACATGCGATCTATTTTCATATGGTATAAACTTCACATACATTTTTTGTTGCTATTATTAAATCTGGTAATGTTGTGGTGAACTTTTGACCGAGGCCTTGACCGATAAGTCGTGGTTCAGCCTACTGAGCTATTGGTTCGCGAACTGCCTATTATTTCAACCAAATAATATCATAAGAAAAATATAGGCTATTTAAAACTACACGTGGTTTCATAAATATCAAAGACGCAATTTGTCTATTTGCTAAACACGTCAAGTCAGCATATCGTCGGGCGTTAATTTTTTTTAAATATTCTAATTCCGAGGCCATAAAGTATTTATTAGGTGATCTTTAAATTAATTACTTTATCAGAATAGAAGTTAATTTACGTAATTAAATCACGACATCCGTGTTGGTCACGCTCTCGTCGTTAACTGGGTAAGCAGCACTCGAGATGCCTCTATTTAATCACAATAACAGCTTGTTGACGTCTCAAAACTTGCAAGTACACTCATTCATTTTTAACAGACTTCTTTAAAAAAAGGAGGAGGTTCTCAATTCGTCTGTATATTTTTAAATTTTTGGTTTGTGTTTTACGCAATACCTATTACTGGCAATTTATTGTGAAAATATTTCGAAAATTATTTTTTTAATGAATAGGGTAGTCCTCAGGGGTTGCTTGAGTAGCTTTTCAGTTAACTTCAATAATACGTATTTTTTTCGCTTAGTGTAGGTATATTAATGATGTTATAATAAATTCCTGTCACTGTTATTTACATAGCAAGTAGTGGTATACGAATTTGTGTAGGGTAGGCACCTACCACAATAAAAAAGTGAAAAGAAAAAACATTTTTACAAAAAAAAAAAAAACAACTGTGTTCCAAAATAAATACGCAACAGAATGAAAAATAACTTTAATTTCGGAAGTCGGTGGCTTAAAACGAAAATACCAAATTAAAGTTATTTTTAGTGACCGACCGAAGCTTCGTTTTCGTATTCGGCCATTTTCGGCCAAAAAATCATGATTCGGACATATTTTCGTTTTTGGCCAAGGCGCGTCGTTCGGCCAACTTCGTAAAGCTCGGCAATATCAGGTGACGTTTGGCTAACTTCGGGATGAATCGGGTCCGCTCGTGGTTTCATGGTTTTGAAATTGTGAAGCGAGGTTATGTTGTATTTTTTCGTCACTACTTTTATTTGTTCTTGACTTTTGTTTTTATTTCCGACAGGCATATTTAAAAGCATTACGTAGGTACTTATTGAACGTTTTGCACTCAAATTGACAAAGATTTGTGAAATCTGTAGGTCGATCAATTTCGAAGAATTATCGTGTTTTATTTCTTTTAAAGCCTATATTTGCTCTTTCTCTCCCTAGGTGTAAAGAAAAACGAAAAAGATTTCAGTGTACAGCGGAAATATCAATATTTTCTAAATGACTTAATCATTTTCGTTTCTGGCCGAAAATAAGACTAAAGCCGAAGCTTATTTTTCGTTTTCGGCTGAACATCTATTTTCGGTCGGACACTAGTTATTTTTCACCTTGTAGTGGTTTTTTTGGAAGTAGGCTGGTTTTTATTAGTAAGAATTTTTGTTCGACATTTTTACTCAACCATGCCAATCTTCATCATCAACCTACAATCTTTATCATCAGCCTACAGCAATTATGCCAATATGACAAATAAATTATAATGAACGTTGCCTCTCTGGAAACTAGCTTACCTACAAATCGCCACAGTGATAACGCTCTTAGCAAGGAACTCGGTTATAAGCTTTTAGGACATTTATCAGATTGTAATGTACTGTATACCTGTGAAATAGAGATCTATCCTGTTTAATGTACAATGGCGACGCATTTCAACCCCAGATTCGTAGTGAGATACAGTGGGGAGACCCCTATTTGCATACATTAATGCACTTACAAAGACCTTGACCTAACCCCGGTGTTATTCAAATCTATTTGCCTGTGTTTTTTTGTTTTTCGTGCACTAACACAAACGATAGGTACCGTTTACTAACCAGCTGACTTATTATTGTACTAGCTTTTTCCCGCGGCTTCGCCCGCGTAGTGGTCGGAAATTATCCCACGGGAACGTACTACCGGGATAAAAGTACCCTATGTGTTAATCCAGGTTATAAACTATCTGTGTTCCAAATTCTATTGATATCCGTTCAGTAGTTTTTGCGTGAAAGAGCAACAAACACAATGCTTGTTACTCTTCCTCACAAACCTTCACATTTATATTATTAGTAGGAAGGAAAAATTACTGACAGTTCATAGTTTTCGTTCCAAATACTGCCATTTCGAAGTAAGAGACTAACTTTAAACGATTTTTGAATTCAAACTAATAAGGTCGAGTAAAAAGTTTTTCGTATTTTTTTGGTTTACAGTCTGTTGTTGTAAAATATCTTTGGCTGTACTAGGTATTTGTACCGGGCTGGTTTTGATACCAGTAAATAGATCACATTAAAGAAAAGGAAAATAAAATGTCAACACTATTTGCCGCCATTATTAAATTGCTTCGCTGTCCGCCAAAATGAGTGAATCTAACGAAGAAATTCGCTACATTTTGAAGTTTATTATTATTTTTAGGTTTAAGGTTATTACGTAACAAGGAAAAATGCGACACAAGCAGCGAAAAAATACGTGACGTTTATATACTTAAAGCAGTGTCAGTACATAAGACAGATATTAATAAACGATACTTAGAGCCTGTTTCGGCTTAGACTATGTTCCCGTCTCTATCTTGCATTTGTGGTTTGACAGTTGTGCGACCGTGACAAGAATAATACTTAGCCAAAGCACGTGCTAAGTAACGTTTATTAATCTCGGCCTAAGAGTAGCACAAAGTTGGTTCAAGCGTTTTCAGTCTGGGAATTTTGATGTCAAAGATGCCAGCTTGCTCTGGTCGCCCTGTTACTGATAAAGTCGATGCCATTTCTGATCAAGTTGATCAAGATATTAGTAGTTACGACATAGCTTAAGAGTTAGGGGTTGACCACAAAACAGTTTTGACGCATTTGAAAAAGTCTGGGTATACAAAAAAGCTCGATATTTGGGTGCCACGCGAGTTCTTTTGTACGAAAAGTACGAAAGATTCGAAAACCAACGTCAGCTGAAATGAACCATTTTGGCGCAGCCGTGAGGCACACACTGTTGTTGTTAAACATTACTTTCACTTTTTTATTTTGTTATATGTATTTTGTGTTTCATGAACTGTGTCCAAATAAACTTTATTCTTTATTCTAAAGATCTTTTTCCCGACCTAATAATAAAAAATCCAAAGTAACTATGTCTGTATGTTACCTTTTCACTCCTAAACCACTGAACGGATTTCTATAAAATTCGGCAAGGAGATAGATGGCATCCTGGGGAAGGACAGTCTACTTTTGTCCCGGTAGCACGTTCCCGTGGGATTATTTCCGACATCCACTCGGGCGAAGCTATTTGAAAATACTTTGCTCCAAACACAATTAGTATCGCCCACTGATATGAATGAAGTCTTAAAACTAAGCAAATATTATGTGCGAAACGAGTATTTTAATTTTTTTAATTGTTGTGTTTACGATTAGGTACTCCGCGCGTTCCTTCTAGTCCCAAAGATGGTCAAACTCAAAACTCAAACAATAACACAGGTTAGTGAAATAACAGCACCAAAATTTGATGGTGCTTTTTGAAGAGGTGTGACGAGTATTTTAATTTTTTTAATTGTTGAGTTTACGATTACTCCGCGCGTTCCTGGTAGTCCCAAAGATGGTCAAATTCAAAACTCAAACAATAAAACATAGGTAAGTGAAGTACCAGCACCAAAATTTGATGTTGCTTTTTGAAGAGGTGTGTCGTGAACACCATTGGTGACCTTAACAACTCACTTACAAACTATTATCATCATTATTCAGCTGAAAGGCGCCCACTGGTGTACATATATGGACTACCCCCAGACATCGCCACATCGACCGCTCATACATAAGGCTCTATTAATTGTTATGTATTTCACTGACCTTTTTAGAATCTGCATCAGACTTCACATCCCTCTTGTCATCCTTAGAGCCATCTCCTGCGCCATCGTCGTCCTTGCCGTTAGCCGTTGTTGATTTTGAGTCGCCTGTTTGCAACAAAAAAAATGTTTTACAAACACTTCGATATTTTAGGTAGTTATAGAAGCTTTGAGAACTTGAGGTACATTTCCCGGGTTTCGAAGCTTTAGTAAAGTTTCAGAGAAATAGGGAGAGGTATTGCGCGAGTCATTGACTAACTGCGCACTGTTCGTGTATTATTATTTGGGTTGTTTTTGTATAAGAAAAACCCTGAGCCCCCATGATTGCAATAAACCTAATTCCGACCATGTTTTTTTTTGTGTATCATAGCAACTATTTAGAACAGATCCATTTGGTCGACTGTTTATACATCATACAAACGTAATAACAAAACGCTGAGCCCAAGATTGCAATAAACCTAATTCCGCTCATATTTTGTGTGGTTTAATCTTAGCAACAATCAAGAACCCATCCATTTGGTTAATTCCTTAGACATAAAAAAAACGTAAGCAATGATAACAAAACGATATCGTTCAGTGACATTGCTGTAAAGTTGTAGATTTTTAAAAGATAAGTTTAACGATGATAACGAGACATTGATAATTTCACTGACTGTCCATTATTGATAATTTCCGGACTTTCCATCACACAGCGAGCTCCGACTTTAAAATCTTATTTAATTTTCTTATAAGAAAGAAGCCCTCCAAGTTCAGAGTCATCCTAGGCACGTATAAAGGTAACCAGCGACGACCACCAATTAACCAACAAATTATTAACAGCCGTGTCTCGTTAATTGTTCGGAACAGACCACAATCAACGACTCTAAACGCTCAGTTTAATTTACCTAGCAAAACTATTAAAATATTTTATTTTTCAAATTTAAATGCACTTTGTCCCGCCAAAATAGAGCCCAAATTCAAATAGAGACCAACAATTTGCAAATGTGATAAACTGCCAACGATAAACGCTATCGATTTAATTTATATAAGACTACAATTCACACGAATAATACTAGTTGAGATAATGAGTTTGCGAATATAACCCGCCCGTAGAAACAGTAGCTTCTTAAGCTGGGTATCCACTGCATCGCGCATCTCCTTTGTGTATGCATAAACGCAGCAACCAACAAAGCAGAGATGAGCGAAACAGTTTTTGCGCATAGTGGACACTCAGCTTAATGTTCGCCTGTTGTATACACACAAAGATAACGGTCGTATACAAGGAATATAGCGGGGTAGCGACACGGTGTCCGTTCAGACGATTGCACCGAGTGATCCCTAGGGTATAAATTATTGACATAATCTCCATAACCCCGCCGCATAGCAAACTGATTACCGAACAATAGATGCTATCACTGTTTTAGAGAATGTAATCGAAAGCTTAGTTCCAAGGTTTCATCCAATGCAACAAAGTGGCAGATTCAAAGACTTTCCTTTGTGTCTCGACTTTGTATTAGGTTTTAATTATTATCGATTTCTTGTTACACTGTTCATTGATAAAGACAATAAGTGCATGACGATTGAGCCTTGAGTCTTCATTTTTTTACCATTATAGGATAAATCATAGCGTTGTATCAACAAGATTAACAGGCGTGCCAATGCCCTTTGTTGTTAAGTCACAACAAATCGATTTGACTGTGCAAACCTCTTTGCGGTCATTGCATTATGAATGAGTGATCCATTTCTCTCATGCTTAATAGGCATATGCCACACTGTTGGGTCAAGAACACAAGATACCGTAATCGGACGTAGCGCCTTTTGAAAAAATACTTCCTCTCCTCATGATATTTTATATACCTAATTAACGTTAATTTTAAAGGTGCTACATGCCAAAACCCGTACCTACTGAGGGAACTGTTGTGAGCACTTTTGTTTAGGAAACATTTTTTAATATACTTTTATTACGTGTGTTATTTTGCTTTGCTTTGTAATTAGGTACTCTGGTAATCTTTTGCTTCGTAATATTTTCCACCCCCCCCCCCCCCCCTCGTCTGCTTCGCGCCTATCTGACAATCCCCTAAACTATAACGATCAGTTTGCGCAGTAAATTGCGCAATTTATCATAACGTGTACTACCTCAACACTAAATAAATAGCTCATTGTTAAGATTTCGCCTACGAGAAATCACGGAAACATTTGAACTTACAAATGACGATCGGCTGATAAGATTTTCTGGCCTTTATAGCGGAAGGGCGGATTGGCGAAATGTTCTTAAGATGTCGAGTCGTGTTTTATTCGTGCACTAGCTTATGCCCGCGACTTCGTCCGCGTGAAATTTCTTGTTCCCCGACCCACCCACTCGCCTACCCGCGCTATTAATACTTCGTTTTCGCTTAGCGTTCTTTCCCACATTTTTTGTTATTTCTCGGCTCCTAAGGGTCGTAGCGTGATATTAAGTATAGCCTTCCTCAAGAATAGGGCTAACAATTGCAAAAATATTTTTTCAAATCCGTTTGGTAGTTCCTGAGATTAGCGCGTTCAACCAAACAAACAAACAAACAAACTCTTCAGCTTTATTATTAGTATATATAGAGTATATAGATTTGGCCCAAATTACATATTTTTTGCAAATATTTGTTGCTGATGTGTATGTAACCCACGACAATAGCAGAAAGTGTACTCCTTAATTCCATCCAAAAATTTGAAACGGCCTAATACTCCCGAGAGTTTATATTCTTCCAAGTGCAACTTAACGCTTGAAAGTGCACTTATTGGTCGTTTGTCTGCTCCCACATGATTGGCTAAATTGCTCTGGATGCTAACTGAATCCCGCCGGATAAAAGTAAGCGGTTAGTAAACAAGTTGCCAAGATATTGTTAGTTACAACATGTGAACTAAATATTCATGAGGTGTAGAGGTTATTATAAAGCGGTTCCGATAGTGTAATGATTTTGGGCAATAAGAGTGAAACGTGAATATTAGTTAGTTTTGTTTTGAGGAATATTAAAGGCCAAAATAAACAAAATAAAAACTTGGTTTAGAAACAGCCATTAATGGACTTAGGGCTGCGAATGACTATTCCGAATGAATGATTATTCTAGTGTCCGTTACCTCAGCCAGATGTGGTCGAAAATGGTCATTTGAATCTTATAGATAATTAGTTTTGCGGCTTCTGTAATTGTTGCGCACATTTTTAAATTTGTTGCGCTTATAGTTTTTTAATTATTTCACAAAAACATTTCCTGCTGAGGTAACGTTACCCCAGCCAGACCTTTTTCTTTCTAATGGGAATATTTAAATAAATACTAGCTATAAAATTAGTTGTCTAGATGAAGTAAATGTTGTGCCTTATTTTGTATTTGTTCTTTCTTCGGTTGCGAAGTTATTCGAGATTTTGCTGGGGTATCGTTTTTGGTTTTGCTAGATCTTTGAAACGGTTAAGCGGATTCTTATCATATTTTGTACAAGACTTTTTTGGAATTAGTTTAAATTTGTTCTGCAATAAAAATACCAAAATAATACATAGCTTAAAGGTTATTTCATTAAATAGAAAAACACTTCAATTGGTCCCAGCACTCTCAATAAGAGGTCTAAAGACTTACTTTAAACATTATTGTGAAGCTTGTAACTGCCTTCAAATGTATGTGAAGTTTCATTAGTATCATGTAAGTATTTAACAAGTTATGATGATATTCAGTTCTTCACGAGCACGGTCATGATGCGCGCGGTGTTATTTGGCAACTGATAAGCCTGTATATGGATATATGAACTGAATGTTATGTCAATTATTAGTTGTGTAGTTCAGTTGTATAACAGTAAAATTTCAACGTAGTACATTGGATAATTAATGAGATAATACGATTAAAGTCATTAGGAAGTGAATGACCGTGGTAACCCGACCAAGTTTAGGTGGTTACGAAAAAGCGAAAACGTAGAACATTATGCTACCTTCTAAAATATGTAGGATAGTGTTACAAATTTAGTACAGACATTTACACAAGTGTTAAAAAAAACTAAATGTTTATTAACGATTTTTTATTAACAGGTAAAATAATCATTTCAATTGAACTTTTAAAGTATTAATAAACTTATACTTAAAAACAATCACAGATTAAAATTACAGATAGTAATTTTGCTTTTTTGAATTTTCTATTACTTTTTATTTAAATGATAGATTTCAGTAAACACAGTACACAGTTACAGTTTTTATTTAAATAGGTATACACAATATTGGAATGTGTAATGATCACAGACAATAAATAATTATACAACGGTTATTTTCAGTTAACACTAAACTTACGTATGTCTACTAATACCCACTTATATCAATTAAAATCACAGATCAATGGTAATACTAAATGAAATCACAATGTAGTAAAATGCTCACAGTTAGTCCTACTGTTTTGTTGTCTCATTTCAAATATCACATTTTTTTCCCTAAGTTTATACACATAAAATGAACTTAAACTATTTAAAAATCACAGATCAAAAATAATAAAATTAAGTAATATTAAACTGCAGTCAAATAATTATGTAAGTATTACTTTTAACTAATTACAATCTCAAAAAGTCAACGTGTAAAGGTAAATTCTAAAAGTTTGTTGGTTTTTGTATAAAAAATCACAGATCATCACGTAAAATGAGTATCCAAATACGTAAATAACTTTGTGACACAAAAGTTGTCATAAACAGAGATCTAGTTGCCGCTCTAGAGAGACCATACGCGTAGGCAGATTTTGTTAATTCTTACGTCAGTCGATCAAATGGTCATGATTTAGGTTCTATACTAAAAAGTGTGAAATATGTGTTCGCCATGTTTAATTTAATAACAAAACACATTGCTTCCGACTGCATAAGATTGGAGACGATTTTTTTATTATTATTATTATCACATCTATAAAAAAATGTGACTAACATTAAAATTCACAATTTTAAAGTAAATACATGTCAAGTGACAATACAAGATCTATAAAATAGTTTTGTATTTTAGATAAATTAGATATTATCAGATTGTAATGTATAAATAATCGCGTGAGGCATTAAATTAATCTGACTCTTCTAAATTTTGCTATACATATCGTCATAACATTGAAAAGTTCTAGTTTGTGTTCGATAGCAATGAGCTTTGTAGTGGCCAACTCCTTCAAAGCTGAGAGGTGGATGAAATTCAATGACTGCCAAGATCACATATAATCTATTATTAATTTCAATATTAATTGGGATATCATTTAGCTGTATATTAATATCATGAAGCTCAAATATTATTAAATGGCTCAAATGATAATTAAATGAAACTGTGCCTATTCTGCAAGAAACACAAAGTGGTGAGAAATCGTTTTTCATTCCTGCTTCTACAGACTCTTGTAAATTTGTAATAATTTTTTGTTTTATGAGATCTATATTCAATGGCAAGTATTTGCATTCAAATGACTCTTTGTTTTTGTGGCTAGTGCAATTTGCGTTTGAGCAAATTCTTTTTCTAGTAGCGGAAAAGTATGAAATACAAATTTCTTCTAATATTTTTGTAATATTACAAGCGCAATTTATAACATTGGACGTAGTTTCGTTATTTGTTTCAAAATTAACACAAAAAATATTACTTAAAAGTACATCTCTTTGGTTGTAGAGTTTTTGGCTGAAGTTCTTTGCAGTAGCAAGATTTGCGATGAACGTCGTAAAAGCGTCATTTTGCATTCTTTTACTGTTGTTGATCTCCTGTCTGAATGTATTTCTTTCTTTGTAGGCTATGGCTAATGCTTGCGAGATTGTGTCAAATGCACAAGTATTAGTGAGAATTATACTTTTATTTCTAGATATGGCTATGTTGCCATTTTGTAATATATATATAGGTTTTATGCTAACGTTTGTTTTTTTGCGAGAAACAACAAGACCTCGCCAGTTTTCTACTTCAACAGGTTCGTCCTGAAATATAGACTCTAATTCAAAGTCCTCATTGTATTTCACGTTTCGTGTATGAACTGCTGTATTTCTATTTACTTGTAAGTTTTGAACATTTGAATTTTCTAAGTTATATGTAGATGTCTGCGGAATAGGCGCATTTTGTAAAACTACAATTTTACTTTTTGTTTCATGTGTAAAGTCAAAATTATTAGTCATTTTTCGTTTTTGTAAAATGTCTTTATTTAATTTTGTTTTTTCTAAATTTTCAGAAATGTTTAATTTGACAGACCCATTTATAAAACTATAGTGTTGTAATAAGAACTCATCAAGTCGAATTCGCTCATCTTTGGTATTATAATATATGGTCTTTAGGTCCTTAAAATGATTTTCATTATTTGAACTACTAGCTACTTCTTTTGCATTGACAAAATAATTGGTCATAACATTACCCCACATAGGTAATTTTCGCAACAGCCTTTTTAAAGTATCGTTTATAGACGGCAAATAATACTCATTTATTTGGTCATGCTTTGGGTCAAGTAATAGCAAATATAACTTTTCCGTTTCCATTATTTTGTTGTAATAATTGATAAGAGGACAAACAGTACCAGTATTCATAGTTACCTCGTCATTTTCATCTAGAAAATGTTTATCTGTTTGATCATCGTTATCGACACCAATCACATTAGTATCATCCTTATAATCAGTCAAACGCTGTAGAGCTTGCTCATATTTACTACATAGCTGACCATCTAAACCAGGACTAACATATTTGTGTAATGATACTGTTACTATATCATTGATAACAGATTTTATTTCCTTATAGCAATGTAGTGTATGAATTTTCTTTATACAGTTAATATAAAAATATTTGCATTTTTCTGATGCTTTGTCAAAACTACTTTGTTTAGGCAGTTTTTTAAAAAAATGCGATTTGTCTAACCGAATGTAACAAACCGGCACACAAACATCTAGCCCTTCTAAGAGCGAAAAACACTGCGATAAATAACCATTTGTATCGGTATGAAAAAAAGTACGACATATAGCTCCTAGTAGTGCAGACGAATCGTCACATACTATTTCTTTGGGTAAAGATCGATTTACTGCCCATGTACTTAACCAAGTAGCTATAGCTTCAATTGTGTGTGACTGTGATACCATATAACATAAAGGAATACTAGCACTGGTAGTATATGCCATGACAGCATATAGAAAAGTATGTTTAGTGTCTTTAAGACTTACTCCTGGAGGCGCTATCGGTTGAAAAATTGAACCAGTTGCGTCGATGGACAAAACAGTGTGTGTATTTTTTAAAACGTCATCATAATATTTACTTTGTTCATTTGTCCATAAGTAAATAAAAAAAGGGACAAGAGAAAATTTCCGTATAAATGTATCGAATGGGGAACTTTGAGACATTGCATAGATGGATAATATTGTGTTTTTATCAAATTGAAGGGCCCTTTTAACATCATGTCGTATTTTCCTTAAATTACCTAATTTAGGTAGCGTTGGAGGTTCTTTTGGATTATCTATTTTCATGAGTTCATCAGCCAGCAAAGTTCTGACTTTAAGCGCCTTTTCATACTTTAATTGTACAGCAATTTTTTGTTTTCGTGTCGATGTAAGTTTATTTTTAACATTCAAATCGTGGACATGGTCTTTCTTGTAATTATTTATTTGACAAATTACCTCTAAAAAATTTTCAGTTTTAGGAGATATGTCAACAATAATAACTGCGCCACACTGAGTACATTTTCCATTGCATTTAATAGAGTCAAACAGAAAGTTCGTAGGTACGTAATTATTTTTAAAAGCAAACGTACAATTAAGATCTGTCTTTTTCCATATTTGATCTTGCAGCTCATTAGTCCAACTATTCTGTAACAACGTGTGGTTTTTAGGTGCAATACGTTTAAATTCGTGAATATCCATTAGAAACTTTACTTTGAAATCAGAATTACTGTAGCTATCATCAATATTTTCAGAATCACCGTTACTGTCAAAGTAGTTTCTTTTGTTCGTATTGTCTGTTACGTCATCAACCCGTACATCTGTGACACTATCATGGAAAAAATAAAATTTATTACGTCTCACTGACATTTGTATGGCCATTTTAGACATCTTATGTTGAAATATTTCATGCAATTTATTCTGTATACGTTCATATACATCATGAGTAATAGAAGGACACGACTTATTAAATATATATGCATATTTAGAAATAATGCGTTTTTGATCTTGCAATGGTATAGCGCTTTTTCTACCTGCCATTTTGTTTGCCTTGATTGAGTGCACGAGCGTAATCACTGTGGATAACGGGCTAAGAAATTAAATAATTGAGGTACGCAAATATTGGTCGCTGAGAAGATTGCCATGCCATCGTACATCGGCCATCAGAACATCTATAACAAAACAAAAAAAAAAACTGTAAATATAACATAAAGTTTTATTTAGAGCTAAAGGGTTATCGAATTGTAATATGAAAATAGAGGAAAAAGATCAAAGATTCAAAACAATATTGTACACAATAAAAGCCTATTAACTACTAAATAGGGTATATAATAAAATGCATGATTCTATAATACTATGTATGATAATAATATGCATTAAATTCGTTATATCGCGCTCCCGAGGGAACCCTTCAAGATTCCGGGATAAAAGCTATCCTATGTTCTCTCCCGGGTTTCAAACTATCTCCATGCCAAATTTTATCAAAATCGGTTCAGCGGTTTAGCCGTCAAAGCATTACATACATAATATCCGATCACATGATGACCGAAAAAAAATATATTATTAAATTCCCCACCGACAAACCGATGACGTCATCGGGTCTCGTTTCAACATGTTTGTTTAGGAGAAAGTTAAGAAAAGGAGAGAATTCGTGAAGTTCATTAGGAGTTATACCTTATTATAATATACGCATAAGGCAAAAAGACAAAAAGAATAAGTACATTATCAAGAAACTTATAACACCCCTCTTTTTGCGTCGGGGGTTAAAATTATATGGTGTCGTCGTCACTATCAGCTAACAAAACTGCTTTTCCTGGTATCAAATTAAAAATTTCACCTAAAAAATATATTTAAGCAACACTATTATAACAGCTCGTAACAAAAACTCATAATAACAAAAGGTACAATTTTGTATACGCCCGAGACGTATACGGGGTGCGGGGGGCAAAAGTCCGAGTGACACACCAATCGCGCGCTCAGATCGGCGCTACGCTACCTAATAAAAACGACTTCTGCGCATCTAACAACTTTTGCCAAGTTACGTGTTGGGGACTGTAATAGCGCGCGTATTTAGAGCATTTTTATTTACGTACACTTTACATTTGTAATAA
Organism: Griposia aprilina; assembly: GCA_916610205.1. Classification (NCBI taxonomy): domain Eukaryota; kingdom Metazoa; phylum Arthropoda; class Insecta; order Lepidoptera; family Noctuidae; genus Griposia; species Griposia aprilina. The sequence goes on along the minus strand of OU744304.1, from coordinate 12,085,818 downwards.
TCTACTTACTATAATGTAGAAAAATCTATTTAAGTCCTGATCCATAGTAATTGCGACAGGTAATAAAGATTGTACAGTGGCCAGCAGGTCGAGCTACCTAAATCGTAGTAGTATATACCTAGCTAGATATAAGTACGTACTCACCGTAGATTGAGAGTTTCTGAATTACAGACGTAGAGAACGTCAAACTATATTTTTTACATCTTCACCACGCAGCCATAGTCGCCACCACACTCATATGCAGGTATTATGTCGCCATCACCGCGTCCATCATCGCGGCCCGTGGCTGTTGCTATGTTGCCATTCTGTTTATGCCTACAATAAAAAGAAAGAGTACATTTTTTTGTCTAAATCCTTAATGGGGTTTCAATTGTAGTTTTGGTACATATTTGAAACTCGAAACGTCATCTATTTGCAAGTTTATATTAACGCGAGTGTCGCAACAAGGTAATTATGGATTTCTTAAAGTCTATGTGTCCAAGGAGTTTGTGGAAATAAATACCTACCTACTGTTGCGGTAGTCCCGACTCCCGACATTGATAACGATAAAAATCGGTCGCCAAGTCATGAATTTCATTAATCAAGTTTCAAGTCTATTACAAACTAGCTTCCGCCCATGGCTTCGCCCGCATAATATGTTGACAATGTACCTATACATAAAAACCTTCCACTTGAATCAGTATATCCATTAAAAAAAACTGCTTCAGATTCCGTTGCGTAGTTTTAAAGATCCAAGCAAACAGGGACAGACAACGGGAAGCGACTTTGTTTTATAGGTACTATGTATCGAAGGATAAATATGTCGTCATAATTGTCGAGAATTCCAGTCCAGGTAATAACTAAGTACGAAAAAAAAGAAAATAATAAGTAAGTTCCTAAATTCAAATATTTAAGCCTTAAAAAAATACAGTTTTAGATAAGTACCTAACAACATGTACATATTAATAATAATTTTGCTACTATTTCTGTAGTTACATTATGCAAGCTTACCTTGTTCGTGAATTCATCAAGCAGCACCCACCATAATTATGATCATCAATAGAAGCACTCCACATTAACAGTAATTTGCCACACTTATTATTATAATAATAGCTCTCACGCACTCGATAAATATTTTCAAAAACAGGAAACGGAACTGCCGAAGCGCACGCGCACTCTACAAGATGAATTATGTAATTATGGAGCATGTTTAGTGCGTTATGCAAACAATGAATTACCCCTTCACCCCACCCCTCCCGCGTCCCGCCGAACGACGTGTTATCGGTGATTTTTGATAAGTATGTGCAACTGGAAGATAATAATAATGTTTTCATAGTACAGATATTATTATATTATTATGTATTTAACAGTGTACGCGTCTGTACCGAAATTGTAAGGTGTATTATACTAAACATTTCAAAAGATAGCATAATGTTCTACGTTTTCGCTTTTTCGTAACCACCTAAACTTGGTCGGGTTACCACGGTCATTCACTTCCTAATGACTTTAATCGTATTATCTCATTAATTATCCAATGTACTACGTTGAAATTTTACTGTTATACAACTGAACTACACAACTAATAATTGACATAACATTCAGTTCATATATCCATATACAGGCTTATCAGTTGCCAAATAACACCGCGCGCATCATGACCGTGCTCGTGAAGAACTGAATATCATCATAACTTGTTAAATACTTACATGATACTAATGAAACTTCACATACATTTGAAGGCAGTTACAAGCTTCACAATAATGTTTAAAGTAAGTCTTTAGACCTCTTATTGAGAGTGCTGGGACCAATTGAAGTGTTTTTCTATTTAATGAAATAACCTTTAAGCTATGTATTATTTTGGTATTTTTATTGCAGAACAAATTTAAACTAATTCCAAAAAAGTCTTGTACAAAATATGATAAGAATCCGCTTAACCGTTTCAAAGATCTAGCAAAACCAAAAACGATACCCCAGCAAAATCTCGAATAACTTCGCAACCGAAGAAAGAACAAATACAAAATAAGGCACAACATTTACTTCATCTAGACAACTAATTTTATAGCTAGTATTTATTTAAATATTCCCATTAGAAAGAAAAAGGTCTGGCTGGGGTAACGTTACCTCAGCAGGAAATGTTTTTGTGAAATAATTAAAAAACTATAAGCGCAACAAATTTAAAAATGTGCGCAACAATTACAGAAGCCGCAAAACTAATTATCTATAAGATTCAAATGACCATTTTCGACCACATCTGGCTGAGGTAACGGACACATTATTCTAGACATAGGTTTAGGTAGTTAAATAAAGGTAAACAAATCGTAAAAAGGGTTTTTTATAGTTGACACTTTCTTGTTTAAAAATACGTTACAACAAAACTAAATTTATTTTCGATTTATACGATAGTTTCCTCTTTTATTAATGTATGTTTAACTTTATCATTTATTCGTAAACTACTCTTCGTAGATGTAATTGCTTGAGCACAATTTTTTTGTAGTGATTTATAAAATAGAATAATATTTTGTAATCTGTCTATTGTAAAGAGCCCAAAAAGACAGGTTCCGTTAACCTTTTAGAAAATACAACGAATATAACGTTGCTAAATTGAAGATTACACCTGGGACGTAGTATGGCAACTGAAGTAGCAGGTATTACGTTTAGTCGGTTAACCAGACGCCTTTGATAGCACTCTCAACATTTGCGATGTTGCGTGTGCATTTCGATTTTGTTAATATAGGTAGCTTGTTTCTTTATTTTATTTTTGTTATTTAGTTATTGTAAGTTTTTGTTATTTATCGTTATTGGTTTTTAAATTCGTATGGTTGAAAAATGAGTGAACCCGAACCTGGTACTAGCCAGACCAACTCCGTACTCTCATTTCCATCACCGAAGAAAAAACGCTTCAAAACAGGACCTCTTTAATCCTCTGAGAAACAGACATTGATAAATGTGTTTAAATAAGTATGTAGAAGAAACATGGCCCAAAGAGTGTTGTCCGTTGAAAACAGACATAGTTTCAAGACATGATAAGTATTTCAAGACATGGGCTCTAGTTAAGGGGTATTTAGCCGAGAAAAATAAAACTTTTAAAATGGCTGACCTAAAAATTCTTTTGCCTGCTGGCTGGCTTTAGCTAATGTGACTGCTGATAATTGGAAAAATTGCGAGGGTCATGTAATAAAAAAAGAACAGAAAATGTTTAAATTAGACAAAATAATTGATGATACCACTGAACGAACGCTTTATTATTAATGTGACAAATAGTTCCTCAGATTCAGATTCAGAATAGAACATTTTATTATATGACTAAAAATAATATGATTTTAACATTTGAAATAAAAGGTTTAGCATCGATGAGTCACGTGGTTTTTGTTGTTTACCTTTATTTAACTACCTAAGCCTTTCGAGTATAGGTTAGTAATAAATGATCGTGGACAAATGCACTGTACTGATGTTGTTCCAAGACCAAGACTCAAGAGGCAACAGTCACAGACGGCTAAAATAAATTTGCAACATCAAAAACTTGAAAGTAAGCGACACACTACAAATTATTTTGTTCTAAACCGGTATGCATTAAAAATCTGGTCGGAATAAAATCATAACACCGATTTTAGAAGACCTCTTATTTCTCAACATCGATACAGTCAAGGAGGTCAACATAATATTGTAGGCTAGTGTGACTCAGACTATCCGCCCAGCCTGAATCCGTAATTACAAATATCATCGGCTAGCATAATAGCGTGGAATTTGTCTTATGTAGTAATACTACTGGGTACCGGTTCCAACCGTTTCAATTCTTCAAATTTTTATCAAAGGAAAAGTATTAATAAGCGCAACTTCGCAGACAGAGAAACCCTTTAATTGTTTAAATTCTATTTGCATGACTGGCGTCTTTGGGCATCTCAGTTCTCAAGTGTATGCTAAGAGTTAAAGAAGATAACGGTTCTGTTTAATTCATACTTTCTCTTCTTTCATGTCTTCAAGTGAATGCTTTGATTGAGGTTAGTACCTAAGATCTTAAAATTTTAATATTTGAGTATTCAAATGGTAGATTGTTTACTCACATTAATTAGATAAGGTACCAGTTGATAATAAGTTTTTACCCCAGTCTGCATACCACACTTCGTACAAAAAAAAAACTGTCTAGGATAGCGGCCATTACACAACAGGTTAACATTGCGCGGGAAAGCCATGTTTATTTCATAAATAATCTTAAAGACATGTTAGGAATTCAAATAGTAGTGCCTAGATTTATTCAAACCAGTTTCAGAACAAGCTGAGTTCCTTTTCACTGACGAATATTTCTATCTTCAGGGCTTTTTGTCTAACAATGTGGGCAGAACTAATTGGCGCAAGTATTGATAGATTTATTTTGAGCTTATTAGCAATACAATCCATTAAATAGTCGTCCAATATGTTTTTAATTACCTGGCAAAAACCCGAGGTGATGTACGCACAAGCAACGGCGCCATTTAAGCCACAGTAAGTGCTATGCACGGAAATCGATAATGACGAGTGACAAGGTTGCAAGTTTACTAGCAACGCTTCCGACAAATTATTCAGTTTCTAGCTGGTTATCATCACTCGTTTCGTGGGATTTGTAGTCGTTTTAACATAAAATGTTCTTTCGATGTGTAATTTTTGGCACTTAATGCTTTGGCTGCCTATAGCGTTTATGGCGTTTTCTCGGTACTGTTTATCACAACGAAAATACAGCCAGAATACATGGGATAGGTTGTATCATTTAATTACAGTAGTTGATTTCCTATATCGCCAAAGAAAAGGAATAACAATTTTATTAAAATGCTATAATAGATCGGTAAAGATTATGATTGTTAAAATTAACATCGAAATCGTCATTCTTTTCCTGAGGGCTGGTGGGATGTGGTATCTTTCAGATTCTCAAACGGGGATACAGAGGGTCAACATGATTTTCGTAATAGCGGCAAATTATTAATGCAAGCAAAGTGCACAAGGCGCGCTGTATTCATTATTGATTTGATAAGGGCTCTATATGACGATATTTCTCAGATGATTTTGACTGATTTTTACTAATTGTTAAAAGGTTATTAACCGACTTCAAAAATTCGACTGTACGTTATTTCTTATATTTGTTAGCTCAGAACGTTGTTCTAGGTGAACCGATTTGGATGATTCTTTTTTTATTTGAAAGGTGGTGCTTCACATGTGGTCCCATATAATATAATTTGATCAAGTTTTGACCAGCAGTTTTTGAGTTATCCTTAATACAGCGTATTTTTTCAACTTAGTGTACATTGATGATGTTTTAATAATTTCCTGTCACTGTTATTTACATATCAAGTAGTGGTATAGGAATTTGTGTGGGGTAAGTACAAAACTAAATAGTGAAAAATTAAAACGTTTTTTACAAAATACAACCGACTTCCAACAAAAACACAAAAAACACGTGAAAAATAACTTTAATTTCGGAACTCGGTGGCCAAAAACGAAAATACAACACCAAAGACACCGACTTCCGAAATTAAAGTTATTTTTCACGTTTTTTTGTGTTTTTCTTGGAAGACGGTTGTTTTTTTTTCTTTCTTTCGAGGAAAGCCCAGTAGAGGTAGTGATTGTTTTTCCCATGAGTAAGTATATAACAGTCTTCATTCACATCAAGAACCTGTATTTTTTTTAAATGATTATATTTAGAGCAGATAAATGAATAGATGTAGCTGATATAAATCTAAGAAATCTAATTTTCTATATTTTTTTGACCAGCTTTTTAAGTTTTCATCATTTGAAAAAACGACACTTACCTGATGGCGCTCCAAGGGATAATTATATTGAGAAGTGAATTAGGAGTTTTGCCACGTACAATTACAATATGACAATGAAATACAAAAGATTTATTGACAAACAAAATTAAATTGAAAAATGAACGATTGTCTGGTATGGAATGTAAGAGCCACTTGCAATGTTACGAGTACCTACCTATACTTAAATGCCATTTTCGTAAATCTTACCGATCGGTTAGATTTAATTAAAAGAAAAGTAAAAAATTGTAAGAAGTTTTTAACATGATCAGATTCTATCATTCGTTTTTCAGAAGGGCGACTTTATTGAACGGCACCATTTCTTTTTACCCGACTGCGGCCGAGCTTAACAGGAGGGTAATGATTTTTTTATAGTTTTGTTTTTTTTTTGTTTGGGTGGAGAACCCACCCGTGCTCCTTCAGTTGCCTGTGCGCCAAGGCCACGGTAACTCTTTCGAATACCTTTAGGTTAACATTTTAGGACTATATAAAAATGAAAATGTACCTTAGTAGTTATTTCCGATAAAAGCAATCAAGTCGTATAATTATTTAACTTCTTTGAGTAAGTAATGATTTTTTGTTTTAATAATAATAATTATGTGGTGTAGTGTTTAAAATTATGAAAATGTATTTGTAAAATATGATGAACAAAACAATATTTTGGATGTTAACTAAGATTGAAAAATAAAAACACTATCACTAAACACAAGAAAGATAAGTTGGCAATCCAAACAATTTCAATTTCACTGTTAAATTTTTTTGTTTGTATTTTTTGGCTGTCAACACTTAGACATCCACTACCGCCATGGTCGCGGCATTTTTCACAAAGTTAACAAGCAAAAGATGCCTTATTATCAGCCCCAAAAGGTTAGTTGCCATGTAGATGAACACTGACTTGTGAAAACATTGACCAGACTGAAGGACTGGTGCAAGAACCTGACCTTCTATATTAGGCGGCTTATCCTCCTCTTTGGTGTCGGGTTGATCTACATCGGCGTTACCTTGGGCTTGGGCAGGGTCCACAGACGCCTGCAACTCACCCTTTGAGTCCTGCGAGGACTCATCTTCTGTTGTTTGACCGTCGCCTGTCCCTGACTTCTTGTCTTCATCCTGCACACAAATATGTTGATATTGAATTTCTTATAGTTTTAAGCTCTATTTTCAATACATTTTGGAAATTACAGGTATTGTAAGACTCAAATTTACAATTTTTTTCATGTAATATCAAAGCAGTCAATACACATACATATTATTTTCATTTCTTCAATATTTCTTATTTTAAATGTTGTGAAGAGAAGAAGCAAAATCTATTAGCATTTTATTAACCATTGCTGGTCACTTTTCATACAAATATACCTGTGTTTTATGTATATTCCTAGTAACAAATTGGTTGTATCGAAGTGCACAGCAATATAGATAATCAATCATTACTATGTAGTTAGTTATTGAGTTTAATAATACCTGACTTATTAATGTTCAATAACACAGTTGAAGATAATTTACTTCGCAATACAAGTAAATACATACATTTTCCTAAATTGACAGTAATACAGAACCAAAACAAAAAAAAATAGACTACATTGCAACACCATTGCATTTTCTGTCAACAGTGTGATAAAATCGTCCGAGCAAATACAGCAATGGACAACCAAGTATTTTCGTGACCTTTTTCATAGATGGACGGCTTTGTATGTAAGCATGACTTCAATACATTCATGCAAGTTTATAAAACTGCTCTATTAACGAAACTAATTAATTCCAAGATAATGAAACGCCTCAGTTCTTGTATTGTGAAACTACATGACATTTTGCACAAAAGCAATGATAATACTTTAAGTGATACTTTTTACTCTAACCAGTGCAACATGTATTATTGTTTAAAATGTCAACATATTAAATGAAAATTTAAAATTTTGCAACCATGCATTGCAAAATCAGCATGTTGGACACCATTCTATTGGTGAAGTCGGCGTCACTTCCGCGCGCCGTCACTCAATTATCAACCTTATGTTAATAACCCCAAGTCACAAATTTCAATGCTTCTCTTCTAGCACTACAGTAAGACGTATACAGCTGTGTACATACAATATCTATGTATGGGTTACTAGTAGCATTATGAGGAATATTCTACATCTCTCCAGTCAAAACCGATGCACATTTCAAGAATTTCACCGTAATTTATTTGCATTCGCGCCATAAACGTATACTATCACAAAAAATGTACCGGAAAAAAAAACTAAAGAGGTCAGCAATAAAGGCCCCCGAAAGGATACTTATGTTTTATTTACATCGCCGGCCGAGTTCCGAGCGTAAATAATGAGTCGCGAGGCCGCGGCTCAGTGGAACAACAACATATCACGCTGCCTCTAAAAGTGAATAATCGCAAGAAACCAAATATCAAGGTCATGCGGATTTCATATCAATGTCATATAACATCGTGCACATTAACAAAGGCCCTGCAACGAAATGCAAAGGGGCGGGGGTGGCCAAAATATGCGAAATCCAGAAAAATACCCCATTAGAATCAGTTTCGATAACTGATCAAGCTGGCATTCACAGTTTTTATTGCGAAATATTGACTCGTATCACAACCCTCCGTGGCGTAGTTCCCGCTTTTAGCGGGAAGCAATCGTTCTGTCAGCCATGTTGAGACGCAGGCAAACATTAGTGATATAACACGGAAATAACACCACTACACAACTGAAATCCATCTTATTAGACACGCACTATTACATAGAAAATTAAAACAAAGACATATTTCACAACTATACCTGATTATCACTGATTTTCGCTTTATCGGTATCACCCGACATTTTTCCTACGAAGAAATTGAAAGCGAATTCCAAGCGTCTTCAAACACCGGACAACACAAATGCACGCACCCATAACATAGAAAAAAAAGTTAGAACGTTTTGTTATTTTCGGTGCATCGACCATTAAAAACTTGAAAGAAGATTATTTTAGGCCTAATTGGGCCAAATTATTTTAGGAAAATTTTAATTGTTGTTCTGTTTTGGTTCTGTTTTCTAATTAGCTAATAAGAACAGAAATTTCAGGTAACAATTTTATTTATTGATGTTTCCCTGTGTATTTCAAGAAAATTCATAAAAAAGAAAAGTTATAATGCTTTTGATCGGAATAATAATAAAATAAGTTTGTACAATTTAGCTGCAAATAGTTTTGTTATCGAGCTAAAAAAATACATTCGATTCTAAATTAAAATATCAAATAATATATTGTTAAGGAAATATTACTTTCAACTTTAAATAAGTACCTGAAGAAATAACGTTTAAATGAAAAATAACTTGAAAATATTATTATCCGTTACTGATTTTGAAAATTATTATTTATTGAAATTAATCCTCTTTATATTCGTTTTATCAATATAGCAAAAAACCAAACGCATTTTCATTTTCAACCAAAGACAACAATTTTGACTTTTCTTAAAACTCAACTGTATTATTTCTGTGAATATTTCAGAATCAAAAATAGCTTAATCGCTATTCTATTTTAGCTTGTTATGTTTCAGTTATATTTGGGAACTCATTAGATCATTCAAGTTGGTAGATAAATACAATAAATACAAAAAGAAATAAAATTGGTAAGCGACATTTAAAACATCTCTCATTTTGTCTATGGTCCGCGTCTTTCTCGCAACGAACTTGCGTTGCGAGAGAAACCTTTCATAAAGTTTTTGGGTCATTTTGATCCTTTTTAATGGCTGCGGTATTACGCGGTTGAATGTGAAATTGGGTTCAAATATGAGTGATTATTCTTCTATGGCTACGCTTCAAAACAATAGCCAAACGGCGGGATTTGCGGCTGCTGTACAACGTGCTAGATTGGTAAGCGCATCTTCTCTTTACAAAAATCGCGTCTATTGACATTTACGTGTTATTTACCGTTAAAATTTTGTGTTTATACCTTCAACATGGAAATTATCATTCATTAGAAGTAGTTTTCATTCCAACCCGCCCTTTTCTCTTCATACCATTGATGTTCCATGAAGGATCATTGGTAAGATGCTTTTACCTAACCTACTTATTGATTGTAATTTTTCGGGGTGTTAAATGAGTACTTTAAGCAAATACAATGCAGTTGTTAAGTTTTGATGTCTGCCCTTGCGGCTTGGATGATTTTGGCTAGCGTATACGCAAAATGGTTCCGTCGCGGCAATACTGCGTTGTGGCACATTATAGGCGCGAATTAAGCATCAGACAACAAACTAAATTCTGAACATGCTGTGAGTGATTCATGATTTAGGCTTTTGATGAGGACCATTCCACAATATAAATATTCAATGAAAAACCTAATCATAAAATATTGACTTTAGCAGAGCAGTTTGGATCAATACAAGGTTTAGTAACAAAGACAATTTACAAATCCATAATGTTCCTCACTACCCTTATTATCAATAGGAATATTCTAGATGTTTTAGTATATTTTCCCTACCAAACTCAAATATTATAACCACTGAGTGTTAATGTTTATAAATAATCAGTCAGAGGGACGTCTTAGGGGCAGATCATAAGTTATGGCTGGGTGGTGACTGCAAAAATTTGATTTAAAATGTGTCAGTTTATCTTTTTCACATACGTGTTGGACGGACACAATTAAAAAAACAATGGGCTTGGCCCTGCTACAAAAGTTAGCCACTTTCATAAATTCTTGGACCTTTAACTTCCTATAGTGGCTCATACACACTGATCAATGTTTCGTGAGTTACCATTTCAGTTAAAATAGAAATGCTGAAATTATTAACTTAACACTTAGTCGCTATCATACAAAATTTCTGTTTAAAAACGTAATTTGTAACAAATGCATTACAATGTTAAACATAACCGTCAAAAATATTCTTGTATTCATAAATTGGTGAAATCCAAGTTTATATGAGCCATTTAACTGTATAATAAGGAAGTTAATAAGGAATAAGGAAGAACTGTATAATCAGAATTTGTTAAGTTTCAACAGTTTCTTTGCAAGTTCATGGTCACTTGCTAATTGACTTATTATTAATTGGGTAACTGATAGCCATGTTGATAATGACTCACACTATTAGCCCACAAACCTACCTCAAATCAAATTATTTATTCCTTTGCAAACATGAGTAAAGTACATACATTAGATGGTTTACATATTTCCTTATTGTTGTCCAAGTTCTGCCGTCAAATGGGTTTGCAAACATTTATACAATAATAGTTTTAATATTATATTTTTGGAATTAAGATTACAATAAACCATAAACTTGGAACAAGCAGCTTTGATTTCATGTAGTTGGATCTAGAATTGTCTATGGAATAAAATGTAATGAAAAAAAAGAAGCAAAATAAATAAAAAATCTTACAGAACTGGAAATGGTGAAGGGAAAAATAAGTTTTCAAAACATTAAAAAGGTTTCATTAATTAATATCCACTACAGGTTGCTGCTAAACTCGAAGGAGGCGGAAGCAAGAGGCCATTGGAGGAGGGTCCAGAACCGAATGCGAAGAAATTAGCTTCAGTAGAAGTACCGTATCAACAATCACAACCACAAATGAGGTAAGATACTCTTTCGATGAAGTCTGATGAAAATCTTTACCAAAAAAAAAAAAAAAATGTTAATTAGGGTCTGCAAAATGAACTTTGTTTCTATTTTTTTTTTCATTGACTGATTGTGTTATGGCCCTACAAAGGCTACAAATAATTTTAAAGACAGGAATTAAAAATCTTGGGAGTGTAATGCAGAGTGTAAGTTTTAAGAGGTAATGAACATGATCCACACAATTTTCAAGATGGTACAGTCAGCATAAACTCAAAGGATTTATTTGGATAGCATAGCATAGAAACTAATGTGATCGCAGCAGTTTGCTGTATTTAAAAAACTTAATATGCTTTTGTGATAGAATTCTTTTTAAATGTTGCTTTTCAAATGAGAATGATAAGATTGTTTCCAGTTGAAAGAACAAAACTAATTATTATGCAGACTACTGCTATATAAATTCACGCTCGTCCATCTTTTCTGGAAAAATGTTAAGATATTTAATTTGAGATAAAATGTAGTATTTCGCAATGTTTTGCAACAAGAATTTTCTTAGTAATTTGTTGATTAAACTTAAGGAATTGATAACTTTTCTAGAACTTACAATTTCGTTAAACTTTTCCATACATTCTTTTGCCATCTATTAATAAATATAATTTGGTGGCTATTTTAAATCTTTTTTCCCTCACCGCCTATTTTTTCGCAAGTCGCGTGTATCAACCCGCCCTCGTGTCTCGTGTCACATGTTACACAAAAAACACGTGTTTTTGCAGCACGTTCGATTCGCGCGCGTGAAAGAGAAAGAGACAGGCCACTCGCACTCGTAAAAACTTGGTTCCATGGGCACGAGTACTCTGCTACTCTACGTTTTTCTATAGATTGTTTTTTTTTAATAAAAAATTTGAGCACATGCATTTTTTATATGTCATGGATACCAAACATGGGCTAAGTATTAAACTCTTTTTTTATAGGCAGTCTTGTCACAGGGAGGAAATCGGAGAAACTTCAGCAAGTTTGATCTAGAACAAATCTTCAAGACCTGTACAGAATACATTCTGTACAGGTCTTGAAGATTTGTACACATAATGAAGAAATAAATCGATAAATTTATGTAGTCCGACATTTCCTATACACCTTAACACATTTAAGTTATCTACATGCTAAGGTCGCTGCATGCGTGGCTGCGTTTTCTATAAATTAAGGCGAAAGCGCCAGGGTAGCCCACGAAATTCAAATATTCTTATTATTTTTTTTCAATTTGCCTATTCATACAACCTTACTGACCCGCAAATTGCAAAAAACTTACGAAAATTTGAATGTCGCGGGCTAACTTAGCGCATCCCCCTTAATACTTCATTTGTTTGTAGTGGACCAAGTGCCGCCGCGGCCGCGAGCCGCGCCGCCCCACCCGCACCCGCCCCAGCGCCGCCCCCGCCCCCGAGCGCGCCCGCCAACCTCATGCCCGACCAGACGCTCAACGAGTACATTCGGGTGCCCGACAAGATGGTCGGACTTAGTAAGTATCGACACCATATGAAAAGGAAAAAAACGCAATATTGGCATAACACCTTAAATACAAACAACAATATTTAAAAAAAAACGGCTACAAAGTCAAACTCATAGCATTTACTTCAATTAAAGCATTTAGAAGGCACCTGTCAAGAAGTCAGTCAGTCAGAAAGATGAAGTTAGCTGTCTATTTCAAAGCAAGAAGCTTGATGGACACTGTTATAGATAAAATCAATACCATCCTGTAGAATGGAATACACACACATATATATGGTGTATATACTAAAGAGTTCTATTCTAATAAAAAAAATGCAAAAAATATAACATAAAATATTACGTCTGTATACCCTATAGAGTATATATAATACACATTTCGCCAGTTATATTTAAGTCCCATGTAATAGGGCGAGTCTATTGCCATAAACATCGCTCAAATCCAGACAATGGGTTGCCCACTGAAAATTCCAAATGGAAAAACCAATAACACAGAAGGAGTTGTGCCTTTCACCACCAGACTAAAGCGGTGTACGAATATACAAATAACCCCCTTGATTATTAATGTTGCTTAAAGTTAAAACATGCTTAAACCTCAACAATTCTATGATTAAGCAGACGCTAATTAAAAATGGCCAAAATTAAATGCCATGTGCTTTGTCCACAGTAATAGGTCGCGGTGGAGAGCAGATCACGCGCCTGCAAGCGGAGTCTGGCTGCAAGATACAGATGGCTCCGGACTCAGGTGGCCAGCCTGACAGACTTTGCACACTCACTGGGTCGCGGGAGGCTATCTCGAGGGCCAAGTAAGGACTAATACTAGCTACAGTACGCGGTCGTTAAGAAACCACTGAGTGTTTTAGAAAAAGTTTGTCTTCCTTTTTTTTTTCTTGTTGAGCCTTGTCTCTCGCCCTTAAACATGTGAGTATCACCATTAACCTTCTTAACGGCCGCGTACTGTAGATATCCTGATCCCACCATCTCCTTTACCCGACTGCGCCACAGCAAAGACAAGGTTATGTTTTTACACCGGATTGAACAAATTTGTATGGGTTTATGTGGAAATAACCCAAAATTGAATGAAAACTGCTTGTTTTATTCCAACAACCAAATTTTATTTGTTTGCATTCTTACTAATTTGACAACTGTTACAAAAATAAAAAACAATAAAGAAAAGTAAATTTAATACAAAAGTTACAAACAAGACCTCTTAAATGAGGTTCAAATCCTAACACGGACTGATGCACTACAGAACACAGTCCGCACTTGGAAATATTAGATGAATATTATGAATAATTGATAAGTTACTTCGAAAGGTACAGTTAGACAGAAGGGATTTGGATTCGATTTTGCTTAAGAGAAAGGTGAACCTACCACATAACCTAGACAAGTCGATAGCCTCTTAGGTACAGCCAGGAAATTAGGAAAGATCAGAATTGAGGGAAGATATTGAAAAAAAAATAGAAACATTCAGCACACTGAACCTTACAGGGTACAGGTACAACCTTACAACTCCTCAGGGATCACAGATATAATATTGTGGTGCTATCGTTGGTGGAACCAATACAAATTTGAGGCAGTTTGATGATCAATACTCATGCTTTCGCTGTATTAGATGATGCCTATTTCAACGATTTCATGTGTCGGCCCTAAAGGGGCTGTTATAGGTAAAATAACTGTGAACGGTTTTTATCCTTCTGACGTAGGGAGCTCGTGAACCAGATAGTGAACCACCGCGGCCGCGAGAACGCGCCACAGCACCCCGGCGAGAGCCAGGCGGGCGGCGGCGCCATGCCGCCCATGGCGCGCGGCGGCGGGGGCTCCATCACGGTATGTACCGCTCTAACATACTGACGTGCGGTGGAGGTTCTACTTCTGTTGTACACTCTACAGTATGAATTTATTGAATCCCTGGTTTTCAGCTTCATAAAGATGACCACATCTTTAGCCTAATAATATTTACTGGAAAATGTTGAAATACCAGACCATTTAGTAGGTAGATTGGTTAGCCCTATTGGAGTTGGTATGTCAATAGTTATTGGTCATGGTAACAGGCTTCATCACATGAAGCTTGCATTTTGGAGGAGGCCGATAGACCTTTCTTTTCGGCCGGAAATGGGTTTACTAAATGAAGATATTATTTAAAAATTACTTGACTGGAAAAAGGGTAAATCTCTAGAATAACCTACAATATTAATAGTAACTTCTTCTTTAGGGGTCTTGATTTCCGCACGCGTTTCATTGTGCGTGTTTTAATGGTAACATTTACTAAGAAGTTTGTCAGCAGGTACAATGTGTGATTTGTGTACCTATGTAATCTGTACATTTGTCTCGACTTCGTACCTAATCTGCTGGGTCGACCGATACTATAATTCTTTACAGTCGGTCATTGTACTTTTGCCAAAAATGGGAAGTTGTGAATTACAATAGCCAAAGGTTCCAAGGTTGGCTGGAAGAGATAAGGCCGCCCATTGTATATTTTGTAGTGTTTCATTTATTTTTTGTTATGTATTTTGTGGTGTACTATAAAGAATTAAATAATAGCAGACATTTTGTATCAAAGCTAGTGTTCAATCATTATTCAAGATTATTTGTTTCATATATTACCCTGAAAATGAAGCACTGATTATGTAAAAAGTCTTCATAGATTAATTTTTAAAAGTTTATTCAAATCTTTTATAAGAAAATATCGATTTTGCGGTAGGTTCTTCTAGTGATACCTATGCTGACTGCACGACTAGAAGCGTTGTGAACTAACCTCACATGACATGTGTCTATTTTCGATTAGCGCTTTTCTTCATTATTTTTAAGGTTGGCTGGTAGTAAGTGCCTTATGGCGTTAATTCCGCCTCGTGTGAATGGTACACTATACAAATTTTATAAAGGGGTAAAATTTAGGAGTTTGTATGTAAGGGGTAATCTTCGGAAATACTGATACGATTCCGAAAATTCTTTCATTAATGGGAAACTAACGTATTGAGTGTCATAGGATGTACTTTATGTCACGCGGACGAAGTCGCGTGCAGAAGCTTGTAAAATTATAAACAAACAATAGTTCAACCAAACAACGGATTGATCAGGCATCTTGAAACTGGGGTGTTAAGCTTGTAAAGACGATGTGCCACTGTATGGAGAATGACGTGTGGTCGAGCGGTAGGCTCCACCCTCACAGGAAGTAGTTATTCCAACTTTTCTAAATCCACAGGGCAACCTACCCATCGGACGATCGGATTGGGTGCAAAATTGTGACGTAAGTATCAATTTTAATATATCATTATTCATTTTATTTTAATCACCTGAGTAATGTAGTTACTGTAGCATAAAAGTTATCACCTTCATTTTGTAGTTAAATGTCCAATATGCATGTTTTGGAAAAGTATTCTGTATGTCTTATGTATACATAAGTTTGCTGTAGTTTAGTGATATCATAAGTAATTGGTATTTGTTAAATAAAAAAACATTCAAACATTAGTATTAAGAAATTCTGAAAATTACATCGGATTGCAAATAAGATACCACAAATATTTTGCAGTAGAATGATACAATAGAATAAATAGTCTGATATCATTCACCATTGTACAAATGCAAGATTTGTACATATTTTCATTGAACATCACTAGTAAAAACGTACCTGGTAGATAATCTTTTAAAATTATCTGCTAGGATAGTGCCTATCGAGACACAGAGAAACAGGCACTTACTATTTCATTCTACAGCAGGAGGAAATAATGCTGCCGGGTCCCAAAGTGGGCCTGATCATCGGCAAGAACGGCAAGACGATCAAACAGCTACAAGAACAGTCTGGAGCTAAAATGGTGGTCATTCAGGATGGACCCAACACAGAATATGTAAGTAAAGAGAGTTTTTACTGATTTAAAATTCTTTCTGGGGATGACTATTTCCTACTAACCATCTGTATACTGATCAGCCTATAATATTTCCATTGCTGAGACACTGGCTTCCTCTCTAATCTACCAGGCAGGCCCAGTGAGGGTTGATGGATGTTTTTTATGTCTTAACATAACAGTAGGGCCCAAGTTTTTTGGGTTAGTTTTCTAAAAGTATACTTTAACATATCAATACACTGAAAACAAACTCTTTTTGTTTTCTCTCGGCAGTATTTCCATTGAATCATGCAAACATTACAGCATCAAATCGCACCTTTCCTTCCTTTACCACTAACAGCGGCGGTCATATGTATAAATTAAATGTAACAATGTAAACGTATGTACAGGAAAAGCCCCTGCGCATATCAGGCGACCCAGCTAAAGTGGAGCACGCCAAGCAGCTGGTGTACGAGCTATTAGCCGACAAGGACATGCAACAGGGCGGCGGGCCCAGGCAGCCGCAGTACGACGACCAGTACTCGGGACACGACCAGGGCAACGGACTCGCTACCAACTCCACTGAGGTTAGTGTGAACAATTAAGCAGGATAATTGAGAAAAAATGATGTTTTAGTGAATTGCTGCTTAGCAATTCACTAAATTAAAGTATTTTCTTCTTTGCTTAACCGGTTGAATGCCGTAATTACAGACACAATTAAAAAGCCATTGTGTCTTGCGTGGATCTACGTTCGAAAGGTTAATAGCAGTTCAGAAAGGCAAATGGTGCCAGAAAAGAAAACTTGCCTTTCAGGATAACATTAGAAAGATAAAATAAAAATTCTATTGTTATTTCGAAATAATCGTATTCGAAATAATTAAAAGAGTATGAAAGCCTTGTATTTTGTCCTTTCGGATCTCTATGGTACATAGACTATAACAAAAATAATGCTGTCATTGAGATGGTCAGAAATCCTGCTTTGATTGTGTCAGAAAATGTTTTTCTTGTAGAATTTTTAACAGAATTCATGACAGCCCACTCCAAAAATCTGAATAATTGTACAATTAAAGAAGCAGTAACATTATCAAAATGTCTTGTTATCAGGTACTAGTACCGAAAGTAGCGGTAGGCATCGTGATTGGTCGCGGCGGAGACATGATCAAGAAGATCCAGGCCGAGACCGGATGCAGGGTGCAGTTCCACCAGGAGAGAGACGACGGACCCGGGGACAAGAGGTAATGTGTTTAATAATAAAATCGTTTATTATATGTTATATTAAGGCAAACATTTCTAATAAATTCCTTAAATATTAAAATAGAGCACACTTGCTTATTTCCCTGAACTAGGTTGGACTTGTGCTTCAGAATGGAAAGTGTATAAATACTTTAAAGTAATGAGTAAAGCAGTGAGTTTAAACAATGAGTATAATTTAAAGAAAGTAACTAAAATTTTTACTTAGGTAAATGTTAGGTTCTATTTGCAGACAGCAAGTAGATTTTTGGTCCATGCATTTTTTTTCTTGTTCTTCGGTCAGACCCTGGACTATGAACAGATTTGTTGATGGATTTGATAGTGGAGAGTAGTGTCTCCAGCGAGATTTCCCTCTTTATATTTCATGACAAGCATGTCCTAGTCGGTATTGGCTAGGTCTGTCTGTGCATAATCAATTGTATTTATACTCATTACGTTTGAATACCCTGAAGGTTAAGGTAGAGATGTACAGTACAATCACATTATGAAAACGTTGATCAGTTTTGGACCTCACATTGAACAGGTTACTTGTCAACATCACCATATTCATTGTATAATATGACAAGGTTCTAAGTATTGTTATGGTTTTCTTAAGTCTACCCCGTTTCTGTCAAGAGTTTTAGTGAAATATATAAATGTTATACAGATGTTACCTGCAAGGCAAGCCGCACCAGGTGGAGCAAGCCAGGCAGATGATTGAGGACCTCATCTCAAGTGTAAATGTAAGTATACACATTCGTGATTTTGTAAAAAAAAACTGTAGTGATAATCATAGGTTTATACATACATACATAACATCACGCCTGTATTCCCCGAAGGGTTAGGCAGAGGTGTACCTATAGTACACCCACATTTCGTCAGTTATGTGTAAGTCCCATGTAATAGGGGGCGACCATATTGCCATATACCGGGCAAAAATCCAGACTCCGGGCTGCTACTGAGAAATTCCACATGGAAAAACCCGATATCACTTTGCCCGACCCGGGAATCGAACCCAGGACCTCATGCTCAGCAGTAGCGCTTGCTACTACTAGACTAACGACGCAGTCTCAGTCATAGGTTTATAGCTAATTTAAATGTTAATAATAAATGTGCATTCGAATTTCATAAAGATCGAGTTTGTGTTGATTTGCACAAACACAGTTTGCACTAAAAACAAAGTATGATAAATGATATAATTATTTTATATCCTGTTTTCCGTAATTCCAGTGTATTTACGATAAAGCCAAAATAAAATGATTAGGTTTTTTTTCTTTGATTAAGAGAAGCACTTTTCAATGAGACACAATATTGTCAGCAATATATCAATGGCGATGCTTGGGAGAGGCTAATGTTCATCAAACTACTATGGCCTGAACTTTCGCCCCAGTATTGGTTTAGGAATTCACAGAATTTAATAAGGTGCCCAGGGTGGGGCTAAGAATTAATACAAACACAAAAAAACTGGACTGATTTACAACAATAATGATGGAGGCTACGTATTTCGGGTCACCCATGAAAGTTACTCAAGTGAACGTGCGCCTCCGTTGGCAGCAGTATTTAGAATGTTCAAACCAGCTTTGCGTATTTGCATATACGCAGACCATATGCCTCTGTTTTTCATGCAGTAATGGTTAAAATAGGCTGGTTGGCAATGTCCGCATGTAATTATGTGATAATGTACAGAGACGTGAGCAGGAAGTACGGACGGGGCGCGGGCGCGGCGGCTCGGGGCAGCGGAACGGCGAGCGCGGCGGCGGCGGCGACTACTCGCAGTGGCAGGACGCGCAGGAGATCAGGGTCACCTTCACCGTCTCCAACGTCAAGTGCGGACTTATCATCGGCAGAGGTACGTCACAAGCACTTCAGTAGTGCAACTCTTTGTTTCAAGAGTTTGTCCAATTATTCATTTCAGTAATAACAGCCGTATGTATGAATAGCTGCACTGTTGTGATCATATACTTTGTTTAGGCGGCGAGGTAATAAAGCAGATCAACGCAGCTTCCGGCGCGCACTGCGAGCTGGACAGACGCGCGCAAGGCTCGGACCGCAACAACCGCACCTTCTACATACGAGGACACCCCGAGGCCGTAGAGCACTGCAAGCGGATCATCATGGAGAAAGTTGGCATGGTATGTACAACTCTATTTTGAATTTAGAATCTCAGAATGATAATTATCGAGTTTTGGGAACACATAATATATGTACTCAAGACTAAAGTTCAATTTCTATTGCAACTGATTAGGTGGCAATGCTATGACATGTAAATTATCGAAGATTAGTATTCTTTGTGTGTGGTCCCATTGCAGGGTAAAGGACTGTTGTCTTGTCGCTTATGATCAGAGGTCGGATTTTCGGATGCATATTCACCCAAAGTTGAGATGTTGGCTATAATGGAATGCGCTTTTGTATCGAAAAATCTTAACTTTAACTAACACACCAGCCCTCGTCTTACACCCTATATAAACATATTTGCATCGGACGTTAAACATTAATTTTAAATAAATATTCATCTGAATAGTTATGCTATCCAAGAAACCCGGGGTTTAAAAAAAAAATATCCTTTTGATGTTGCTTTCATACTATACATTTGACTAGTTATGCATTCCCGGTGTTCCTGGCATCCCAAGATATATTTTACAAAAAAAATAAATTAAGAAGCCGCTTCCATATGTCATAGCTAAAAATTAACTTTAGGTAATACGCATCCGCATATCCGATCTCTGCTTATGATATAGAAACAGCCTTGACATTGATCATCACATTCATCACGCTTGCTCAAAGCGTTATGGAGATTTGAGACTCATATTTTATCATAAGGCTCAAGTTCCCTCACAATTTTTCCTTCATTGTATGTGATTTCCAAGATAAACTAAGAAATATTTGAATTTGAAAAAAAACACAATGGTACATGACCGGTTAAGGTAATATTCGGTAAAATGATTCTGATTTGAAATCTTATCGTAAGCTTTCATCTCTTTAGCCAGTGAACTTCATCAACGAAGGCAACGGAGGTAACGGCGGCAATGGCAACGGGAACGGTAACGGTGGAGGCAACGGCGGCGAGTACTACGGGGGGGGCGCCGGGGGGGGAGGCGGCCCCCCAGCCTGGGGGTACAACCCGCACTGGCACCAGCCGCAGCAGCAGCAGGGCCCGCAGGTAAATAACTGGTTCATATAAAATCGACCTGGGTTTTTTGCTCTCTCATGGCTCTTAATTGTCATAAAAATTACGAGCTACCAGTTTTGGAATAAAATGGGTCAATTGTTGGAGATATGTATCATATTAGTAAATTCATAAAGGTCACCGCTAATCACTCATAGAATAGAAGCATAAAAACTGGCTCGAGTTCAACACTAATTGAATTTCATAGTTGCAATGTAGCCCTTTTCATATTGTCAGCAAAAGAAATTAGAACAATTTACCCGTAACTCGTTGACCCAGAAAATGTTCAAATAATTATATTCAGGCTTTGTGCTCTTTCTAAAGCATACTCTGCGTGTTTGTCTTGTAGCAACAAGTGCAGATCAACCCAGCGACCGGACAGCCAGACTACTCCCAACAATGGATCGACTACTACCGCTCCTTGGGCCTGATGCGTGAGGCCGACGCCATCGAAGCGCAGGCTAAGGTGCAGGTGCAGGGCATGGATGGTGAGTAATCCTTCTGATTTATTAACATTAAGCTCCTGGGGACGAGCTCCGGCTTCGCACGGTTGTTACGACTTGCTTCATTACATGGAAGTTAAAAACAATATCAAAATCCGTTGCGTAGTTTAGAAGAACAACGTGGTCAATCACACACACGAAAAGTGACTTTAATTTATTATATAATTATGAATTGCTTTTATTTAGCAAATAAATAAGCAGGAATAAAGCATTTCTTACTTGTAGCGACGATTTAGCACCTTTTATGGATGGAGTCAAGTTTGTCTAAATGGAATTACTGATCCAGTATTTCTTTTCAAACTCAATGCATTTATTACAAACAAACCAATTATAGGCATTTTTTAAATTAAAAAATAATGTTGGTGCTGAAAGTTTATGTTAAAAGTTGACATTATTTTGATATTCTTATTTGGGTGGATACAGTTTTAAATGAACACATTACACACACATTAATAAAAGTCATGCATTCGCGTGTCAGATGGCTGATTCATTCCACAGCATAGCAACATTTGCTAGAATTAAAAAGAAAAATAAATTGGTGTATTTATCACAGAAACACGTGCTTATAAAAGAGATAGTTATGTGTAAGAATTAGCACGAAAGTCGTGGAACGTGGCGACATGGAAGATTCATATTCAATTTTCCACGGACCTAGCTTTGAGCTACATTATTAAACATAAGTTACTTTGAAATTTGTAACTCGCTTGATTTGAATTGTCAAGGGATTCAAAACGTAATGTGTGTGTCAGCAGGTGGCCCCGCCGCGGGCGGCGGCACGCCCCCCGCGCCCGCCGCGCCGCCCGCCGCGCCCGGCGCCGCGCCCGCGCCGCCCGGCTCCTCGCAGCCCGACTACAGCGCGCAGTGGGCCGAGTACTACCGCAGCATCGGCAAGCTCAAGGAGGCCGAGGCTATCGAAGCGCAGATCAAACTCAAGGTTACTACTTTTTTTTTACTTATAAACAACACATTAAAAACATTAACTCACTCCTTTTTCCCAAGTGGGTTGGCAGGAACCAGCTACGATCCTTACAGTCATACTTCTTTTACTTCGTTTATATTCATACATTTTTTGGTCATATAGGCACGCACGAATGACAGCGACGAGGGTCTATAGAGTCGAACTTTTTCTGAAACTTCATCTGCCGATCCATTTTTCCCTTTTGTAACATTGTTGTGTGGTGCAGACGACGGGCGGTGGCGGCGGCAGCTCCACGCCGGGCCCAGGCGGGCCGGGCGGGCCAGGCGGGCCAGGCGGGCCGGGAGGGCCGGGCGGACCGGGCGCGGCGCCGGGCAGTGCGGGCGGCCAGTACGCGCAGTACGGCGTGTACGCGCCGCAGGTATACCCCGGCTACCAGCCCTACCCGTACCCGGGGCAGCCCAACGCGGAACACCACCAATAGGCTGTAAGTACCAATCCTACGCCATACACACAGACTTACCGTGCTTACTCCACACACACCCACATCAACATCTAACCAGCCTTTATCCAACTATGTTGGGGTGGGCATCCATTTTACCAAATTCAGCTGAATACCAGTACTTTACAAGGAGCTACTGCCTATCTGACCTCCACAACTCAGTGACTGAGTAACACGTTATATCTTGGTAAGACTGGAAGCCCACACACGTAGACTTAACGTGCTTAGTCCGATGACACATTTACCAAAATACGCGACGGAAATTTCGACGTAATTATGTCTGCAATTACTTTTAATTTGATCGTTTGTATGAATTGTGACTTACGACTTGATTGATCGCACGAGTATAACATATTCATATAAAACAGTGCGACAATTGCTTTTAGTTAGGACGTGGCCAGAGGGCCTACTCTCGAAAATCCTTCAACTAAGATATGTGCCTGTCCGAAAGCAGTTCGATACATCGGAATGAACCCTACTCCCGATTAATTACCTTTTACGGACGGGTTAAAACACATCGGGAGTAAGGACAACTTTCAAATCGTGTTGTCATCAATTCTTATTTCGGGCCCTGCAGTAATCTTATGTCCGTAGACGATACGAGGTAGACAACGCCCGTATCTTCGGCCGATACTACGGTTTCGTGCTTTGGGAGCATGATGCATACGGCCGAAATCATAGTGCCAAAAACATGTCTGACCCGGTGGGTGAAAATGAAACAAAAGAATCTTGTAACAGTACTTAGTCCCACATAGGTTGGTGAGACTAACGTCGCGTAACTTTGCATAGAAACATAAGTACGCGGAATTTGTGTCGCGTAATTTCGGTTGGTGTGCCGCTCCATATGTGTATGATGCCAGCTGTCGATCAGTGTTTCATGTACGATACTACTATACCCGTTCTATGTACTATTGGTTGTGTACTTTAAGTTGTGTGCTTAGGATAACTTGTTCTTATGATACTACATGATACGTGATTATGTTCATATTTGCCTGTTTTTTATATTATTATTATTTTTGTTTTATTCTATGACATGTCGAATGCTCTCAACTGCTTTGATTATATTTTAATGGATCCGATTTTATTTCGTTTTTGTTATAAAAATAGCTCTTGCAAAGCCATATTACGTATTTTTTGGTTATTCCAAAAAAATACATTTACTTTATTACTGAAAATGCCGTAAATAAAACCTCATCAATTATCATTTTAGTTGGACGAATCTAATTGCGATACAATCAACAGATTGTGATGAATTAATGTGAATTATGTACTTACTAAATATTTATTTTATGTAGCTTAATAATGCTTATCGTCGATTGGCGTTTTATTTCTATAAACAATTGAAACAACATGTTACCAATTTATTCAAAGTTGTTCCAATTGTCACAATGACTCTGAAATGTATTATATTGACGTGTTATTTTAATTTGGACAGTATTACATCCAGCATGTTATGGTATATTTTGTGTACTTATATCATAGGTGATTGGTTTATTTTTACATTGCAAATTAATCTTTATTTTACAGGCATTTTCCGTTATATATCACAAACGTATTGACGAAATGCATGTCTTAATTTATGATATATTCTATTTCAGTTTGCATGTCATACAACCATAATGTAAATTTATAATATGCTATATTGACGTGTCTAGTAGTTATCTGTGAGATGTGTTGAACACCAACTGTTTAGTGTGTGTAGTGTTGCAGATGTAGGCCAGTTCCGGGGTTGCCTGCTCGTGAGCGCAAAATCCACAATTTGTTACGTAGCAAGTGTTGCCATGTTCGTTTGTTTGTGTGATTGCAGAGCGCCGACGGAGGGCCAGGAGTCCAGTCGCCGCCTGATTCCCCCGTTGTACATTGTAACGAAATAGTTATTGTCTTGGAAAATGAACGCATCGTACAACTACTGCAACGCCTAGCTGATTATTACCTACAATAAATAACTTGCAGTTAGCGCGCGCCTCTAGATGTGAGTTGACCTCTACTCCACATACAGCTCTCGACCTCAAGTCACATGTTCAAACTGTATGATCTGATTATTATTTTAAAGCTTTTAATTGTTATTTATGATTGTAAATAAATACAAACAGATGAATTGACCACTCGGCACCCATTTAGACGTCTACTCACATCTGGAGTCGCCCTCCTGAACAGACAGTACATAGGCACATATCACATATTTATTTCTTGTGGGTAACTAACACTCTTGAACATTGTCAACAAAACGTATATGATGAGATTATTTTTTACGAACACTATATTATTTAAACTTACGAACGGCTGTGTGGTTTATACGAACTGTGTTACATCATGTTCTATTTATACTGAATTGTTATGATTGTTTATGTGCCAATATTGATCATTTGACATGCCAGTCTGTCCAGGTATAAGTTAGAAAGCCACACTGCCTTAAAAGATGTAACAGAATGATCCGACCTACCACGGAGCTATAGAGAGAATGAACGAAAGCGGACGCCACGCCGCGAGGAGCCGAGGTAAATGCACTGTGCTGAGTGACTAGTTAACACGCAAACTGTCTTATAAATACTTGTGTAATATCCACGTGAATTTGGAGATCACCAATTTATTTTTCCACAATATCAGTAAGAAATCATGAGAATAGAACTCCCAATTCATGTTATATGAACTATGTTTAGCATAAGTTAGGTTATATTGTTTGGCGCCACATCTCTCTGGACAGCTCGTAGGTTGTAACGCTGGTATCAGTGATGTACGTTCTTTAGCCTCGGTTTAATTAGGTGTTAGTCTATATGAGAAATAAATGAGATAAAGGTAATGTAATACTATCTACATTCCTCTCGACACTGTTCACTTATGGTTCGACGCGGCTCACGCTCGACTCGGCACCGAGGGCGCAAGCCCCCTCAGACTTGTATTAATTTTTAAGCATATAAAGTGTATATTGATTCACTAGTGTGTTCATTTTATTTATAATCATGGTTTCTGTCCACAGTCCCTGGAGGTAAGTGACCCTAACTCTAACAATATAAATCGTTGTGCTTTTTTACTCTTTCTCACGATATTCTGAGGGTTTTACGTGTCGATTGACGATTGTTTCATTTGGTGAATTTTATTATTTCTGATATATTTTTCGTGAAGGTGTTTAGTAATTATATTAGGATCCCTGATTTATTATTTTACAGTCACACGATATTTGACGTATGGTGAAACGTATAATAGGTCAGAATATTACGAAATAACGTCGAAAAACTGTGTCTTTATAAGTCATAATAAATAACGCTATCGTTTAAAGATAGTGATAGGCCTTTCTAATATTTGCCACACGTCAAAAATCCCATTGCTCTACCGGCGTGTATCATGTTATTTCCTATTTTACTAGGTGTAATTCTTACGTTGACATCTCGTAGGTACTAATCTCACGGTTCACTGTTTTATCGTATTCGTTTTATGATGTTTGCATATTTTATATGTGCTTTTCACAGAATCGCATATCCAGAGATATGACATCACTTTTCTTACAAATACTGACGAGCATACTTCACCACAAAGGCGGGACATCTTTGACATGCTAACCAATATTTTTTAAACATTGATAATGTTTTTGCGTTACATATTGTAACATTTCCATGTGTCTCTATATGCCCTCTATCTTATACTTGTATTTTTACATCGCTGTGTACTTGCTATGTTGATTTGATTATTATCTTGTGTGTATGCTATATTTGCATCTCATCATGTGATTGCCTCACTACCCTCATTGTTGTCGATCTGTTAAAGGTGGGAGAAGTACTGCCACTCGTTAATATCATTGAAACTGACACAAAAATGATACAAATAATGTTGGAATATGGCGGAACGAGCACGAATGCTGAGATAAAGGTGGTATTACTGAGATTGTCTTGGTAAGTTTTACTGTAGATGAAAGGATGAAATTAACTCTGACTATCAGGTTACTCTCAAACGTCATGCCAAGCACAGTTAGAGTCGACGAAAATATTGAAACTAATACACAGCAGATCCATGAGGACAATTGCCCATGGAACATCTTGTTATAGTATCACGTACTGAGGGTAACCCAACTATGATAACTGCATAAACGTATTTTGATTATTGTTTTTAGTGTCATAATGAGAAATATTAATGACCTAGGATACATTGAAAGGGTTTAGTTCTGTCTGGCTTAATGCGATTTCTAAGAAAAGTAACAAGTAACATCAATAATTGGCTTAGGGTCACTGTCGGCTACATAAAAAAATCTTTGTCAAAATTTTCTAATGGGCTTAAGAACTTCCTTCTACTTAAACATTTGAACACGGTGTATTCATACATACAATTATGTGTATTAATTGATCAATTTACTCTGCACACTGTAGATAGCTGGCTAATGCTCGCTTTTTGAAGCATTTCAAGCGTAGTTTTTCTATTTCATAGTGCTTTGGCTCGAAATCGCGTTTGTGAACACTGAGAAATTCGCTAACTTAGACGAATTCATAGGTATTGAAACTTGATCTGAATACCTCAAAAACCGGGCAAGTAGAGTGTGCAGATGAATTATTTATAAAGCGTTGGAACGCACTTAACAATGCGAATACATTTTAGCCATTAGAATCCAAAGACGATTACCATATAAATTAGAAACATTAGTTTTAGTGGTCGAATATGATAAAGTGCGTTCACCGCTTTACGTTTTGGACAAATCGTGTCTAGTCATAATCGATGATTTTTTGATTTTATATTATTTTTATCTATGTTCAACCATTTCATTTTGCATTTTAGCTTCGTAGCCATCGTAATAAAACAACAGTTTATTCCAAATTATTTTTATTTTCATGTTACATATTTTTGAATTTGATTAAGTTATATTGGTTTTCACAGCGGCGAGTTAGGGGTGATACAATAAATTATATTAAAACTATGTTTTGTTTTATTTCACAATAGACATGAGAGGACATAGTTATTATTAGGACCTGTTTTGCATTAATTAGATATTGATTATACCTACATATTTAATTAATCTTATATTGTAGGTACTTATTATCACTGTTAGGTAAGATAACACTATGATTCAGGTCTAAGTAGTTATGGGTATGTTTCAGCCAACTATCTTAATTTTATTAACCTTTGGAAGTAGCGCTCGCCGGCTGCTCCCGCGGTACCTCTCGCTCGGCTCGCGCATGGTTAGTCAGTTCTAACCTAACCTAACCTATTTGGTCGAGGTGCCCCGGCTTAGTAACTGCAACCAATACGGCTCGCGTTTGGTTGGTCACAGTTCCCAACCTTACCTATAATGAATATCATTCAGGCCTCTAGATAAAAATATAACATTTTTACTAAACGGCGACGTTTAGTAAAAAAGCTAGCCTGTTAACTGAAAGGCTAATTATTAAGCTAGTTGGCTGCGACAGGTACACATACCTACATCACGTTACTCATATAATTATTTAGTAAATAGTACAAATTGACTAGATTTTATTCAAGTAGATACACCTCATGTTATAAGTTATATACAACTTAGAAGAAAGTGATTTTTGCGCACAATAGATTTACATACCGCAGCTTTGATTTGATTGATCAATAGAATTTATTTTAAAATTCAAGTATATTATATCTAATGCTAAAATCTTGAAGATGGCAGTGTAAGTATCAATAGTTCACCATCCTAAAAACTTCAGTATCTATGCTGCTGATTGCTGTCAGTCTCATCACCTGACGTGCAGGAGTTGAGTGATGCTGTTGATGCACTTGACGTTCTGATGAGCTGCGACAGTCGGGACAGCGGCGCTGTGGCCCAGGGTTGCAATGGACTACCAGCCTCGATGACTGGCGAAGGAGATACCCTGCGAAGAAGTAGGCTTCGAGAACACATCCGGAGAGATATGCTCCGTTTACACCAGCGAGTATGTTAGACACTTAGGAGCTCAGTTGATTTGCCGCCACTTTATTTTCAATTCGTCTACCTAACGTCTCTTGGCCATCTGATAGCGTAGAATCTGTACCTGTAAAGCTAGTCTGTACATAAAGTAGAATGGGTGTACTCCATTCAAATGATAACTTTACCTATTTCGTCTATGACGAGCGGTTTTCGGTCTTCGAGTCTTCACGTGTTTGTTCGATGCCTGAACTGGCGCAGCACTTTCAACGTCAACTCCACTGCCAGCCCCTATTCAAATAATCAGATGAGCTCCGTAAACAAAATAGGCTAAAATAGTACCGTTGATTCAGATCTTTTCAGTAACAAACCGAATAGTTTGAATCTCCGGGATTAAACCATTGTGCACCCACCGCCACCAGAATCGAGATTATTCGAACCGAGCGTGAGGTCCGATGGACACGTGGCCATAGTAAATGTCTGTATCCCTACTTCGGCTCCGCGCCACCGCCGACATCTCGTTCTCGTTGACGTGGTGGTGGACAAACGGTCTTAGACAATGGGATTACCACACGCCAAATGGACTGTGATACGATCTTGGCAGATACAAGTTGAATGTAAGATAAGAACAGCACTGCTTGCTTGTAATAAGTAAGAGTGTTATCAACTGGTGGGAGTGATTGTCATAAATGCTAATTGACTGCTGAAAGTTAGGCAGGTACCTACCTACTACAATACTATATACGTACCAACTACAAACATTGAATGCTCCACATGGCCCGGCGCCGGTAATCCGGTGGCAGACAGGATACAAAGAGGCCGTGCTGCTCTGATACGAGCAACGTCTGCAATCGCTCTGGTGAACAAAGAACTTATTAGTTTGAAATCGGTTAATTAGACTACCTAAAACTTAAATAAATATACAACAAACAGAACCAAACCGTAATAGAATGGCTCATATCATGATATTTATAATAGGTAGCTATGCAGGAATCGATCATCACAGACTTGAAATGAATCTCGATGTGGATTGGATTTATCGATTCCTACTCGTCTTCGCCTCTGTGGAAACGAACTCTAATCTATAGAAATAGTGTATTGTGGACAGCCTGACTGCCCAAGATCGCTGGATTTAGGTACGAAATTATCGCCACTCATAAAGATTAGATAGTTTAATTATTGTAATAAAGAATTGAAAGGGTTCCACAAACCCAATGATCTTCTAAAGATAACCTCATTGCACAAATTTTCTGTGCACAAGTCACGCTGACTACAGGAATCATATTCGCTCAAAAAAAAGGTTTAAATGTTTCACACAGATCGAATTTTGTATCCTCAACTCTGCCTACATTAGGTTTATAATACAAAGAAGCCTAGAATAAAAATAAAAGATTTTGCGTAGAAAGAACACACTATTTTGATTCTTTGAATCTAGAATAATATTTCAACTAGCAACCCAATAATAAATTGAACCGGAAACTGTAATGTCAATTTAAGTTGGTATTGTCAAGCCATGCCAACAAGCATTACAGTACTTCAAGTTGTCAAATCAGTTTTTCTGGTCAGTCAATAAGTTTAGAAAACTGATCAAGTGATCATGAAGGAGGAAGGTTCAACATCAACAGCTAGTGTATCCCTCAGCCGTGAAACTCGAGCCATAGAAGAAGACTTTATAGAAACTTATAAGAATTTACCTGTACTTTGGGACACCGACCATAAACACAACACAAATAAATATAAACGGAATGAAGCGCTAGACATCCTGCTACGAATAATAAAAAGATGGAATCCGTCCGCAACTCGCATGAATGTCCGACGGAAAATAAACATACTAAGGTCCACCTATAGGAAAGACAGGCGAAAATATTTAGCAGCTAAATGTATTGGGCCGAATGGTGAGGTAATTTACGAATATGAACCTAGAAATTGGAAGTTTCACGCACTGAAATTTCTTGAAAAAAATGGTGATAGCAACGATATAGCTGAAATCAGTGAAATCAATATGGATGACAATAACTTTGAAGTAAGTTTCTATCTATTGCACACGTAATTGACCTTGGCATAATTTGATCCGTAATTGGACAAATTTCATTTTGATTTGACTTGATGGCATTACGCGACGCCTGATCCAGCAAAACTTTTTTTTTATAGGATGAATCCGGTAATGAGTCAGCATCAGAAAATGGGCAGCCTTTATCTCACACAAGTGATGTCTTAGCATCGATATCTGAAGATGAACCAACAAGAAAGAGATTAAAAGCCAAAAAGAGTAACAAGTTTGTGAAGGTAGAAATAGAAGATGATTATTATGAACAAAACGATAATTTATTAGACAGAGAACTGGAAGCTATTGGAGCTAATGTGACTTGTAAGCTTAAAAGAATGGATTCACTGCAAAGATATCATGCTGAACTGTTGATAAACAAAGTTCTTATAACTGGCTTGAAGAACAATTTGTCTGATGATACAGACTTGACTGATGTTTATAGACCATAGTCCATTTTTTTTTATTTGTACATTAAATGCTATTATCGATACCTACCTACATACTTAATCATATTTGAAAAAAATACAGTATTATTAGGAGACATGTAAACAAACTAAAATACCTACTACCTTAAATTTTATGACATAAACAGGCAGAGCAAGTAGGTAGCATTTTATTAATTCATTTGAATAATACCTAAGTAGGTAGCATTTTATTAATTCATTTGAATAATACCTAAGTAGGTAGCATTTTATTAATTCATTTGAATAATACCTAAGTACGTAGGTACCTAGAAGATTGGACTCTAAATGGCGGCTAAAACTTACGAATTATTCCCAGAGCTAGGGTGATCTTCCCAAGGCACATCACTCTCCACAGCACTGCTTTCAGACGCCACCAAGTACATAGACCTATAAAATATAGCCAATATATATACAAATTCACAACTCATTAAATGGACCCAGTAACATTGAGGTAAGTATAAATGTACTAAATAAATTATTACGATGAACGGAGATCCGCCTAGAAAAGAGAACCTCTGTACATCGGCATCGCCTTTGAAGTCTTACA
The DNA here is from genome assembly GCA_916610205.1 of Griposia aprilina. Lineage (NCBI taxonomy): Eukaryota > Metazoa > Arthropoda > Insecta > Lepidoptera > Noctuidae > Griposia > Griposia aprilina. The sequence goes on along the minus strand of OU744304.1, from coordinate 12,053,991 downwards.
TAGACTTCAAATAAAGGCGATGTACACAGGTCGATGTAGGCATAGCGATAAACATCTATAGAATAAAATTGAAATGCTGTTCTTTGGTAAGCGCATCACTTGAGAACAGTTGAACCGATTTGGCTGTTTTTGTTTGAAATGTTTGTAATAAACCGAATTAGGTTCATAAGAAAAGAAAAATTGGAAAAGTTTCCCGAAACTATACAAATTCGAGAATAATTGAACGTCCTTTTTTCTATGGGGTTTTTGTATGAACTAAGTACCTATTGAAATTTGGACAGGACGTCTGTTGAGTCAGCTAGTTTTTATATTAGTTTATTTTAGGGTTACTTTGAAACTAGCGTTGGCAGTTGTCGTGTAAACAGGTTCTGAGCTACTGTCTCATACAGACATACCTAGACCCGGTTTTGAATGACAAAAACGTCGAAATTAAACTCATGTCAAGTGATTTGATTGGTTTTTGCTTGTTATTTTAGCCAGCCAATTACAGCAATTAACAGGCTGTTAACGAATTTCTGTGTCGATCATCCTTTCAGAAATCGGGAGATAGTGTGGTTTTCTGCGTGTATTGCAGATGCATTTACAATCAGGCGGCCCGTACAAAGGCTAGGGGTTACCTGGCAGGTACATAAAGATGAGGAGGCGGCGGTGCCGCGCGGCGCGACGCAGACCGAGCGCGGCGAGCTCGCGACGCACGTCCCAGCAACACTGATTCTGTCCCGTCACATAGTATTAATTTAATGAAAATTATATTTAAAGAAATAATAAATAACTAATTAACTTATTTTATGAGTTATCCTGCTAGTGGCTCGAAATAAAACGGTGTAAATAAAAAAAAACCTTTTCAAATATTCGTTGACTAGCAATAATTATTATTGATCAAGCTAGTTTCTTTACACTATGGGCAATTTAAGCACCAGTGTATGGCATTTGGCCACTTCATCGTCATATTTGGCCATCAGCGTACGGCATTTGGACACCAGTGTAGGTATGGCATTTGGGCAATTTCATTTTACTATTATTTCCTTTAAGTTTCAGGGGGTTACCCATTGTGGCACAGTGATTTGCATTGTACCTGATATAGGGTCGCTGTCGCTGTTCTCGTTCCTCTCGCGTTTCCAAGCGGTATCTGTGGTGGTAGTGGGTGCTTCGGCGGCCACTCCGAACAGTCCCGATACCGCGCCCGCCACCACGCGGCGCGCTGACCGAGCTGCTGTCTGACAACATGTGTAACGATCATCAATAATTTCACTATACCTAATGCCTGAAAAACCCTAGCCTACTCTTAAATATATGAACATCCTATGTAGGTACCGTGTTTCTGGCAAACACATTACTTTGACTTTGAACGATCTATCAGACGCGACTGATGGGCGTCACTGATTGGTACTATAGCTATAACACCTACAAGTGAAAACTATCGGTAAGTCGTGGTTGTTGTGCGTAGGTAATTAATGTAGCCATAGATATAAGAAAATAGAATGTAGGTACCTAACCTATTTTTTGTAAGAATATAAATTAAAAGAGTGTCCATGGAGTTTCTTGTCCGTGCAAAAAAGTGCCTGTACAAGTGGTTTAATTTAACTCTTTGATTTTGAGTTTGACAGACGTCCGATAAAAATCTGGCTTACTGACGAGAAAATTATAGTGATTTACAAACTCACAGAAACATTGATATCGATCTCAGGCACGTCGTCCAGTTCGGCAGCTTTCTCGGCGAGAGCCGTGAGTTCCAATTTGTCCGGCGTCGGGTCTGCAGCCAGCTTGACCAGCTCGAACAAGTAGTCACGGAACACCTCGTCGGAAACTAAAGACACAAAAGATTTGCGATTTATTTGACATTCGATTTTTTAACCATATCTAAAGAGCAAAATGCAAAACTTACCGGGCTTCTGAATTTGTATTTCAATCATTTGCTGCATCCCTGGGCCATACATCTGTCCATATATCGGATACATTAATCCAGTCTGACCGTATGCCATCGGTCCTTGCATTGACGTTACTGGCATTTGACCACCAGGACCTTGCATTTGTCCACCAAACAGCTGCATTTGACCTGTCGTCATTGGGATTGGGCCACTGGGCATTTGAGTACCCGTTAGTGGCATTTGGCCACCAGTGTATGGGACTGGGCCTCCTGGTAGCGGCATTTGGCCACTACCAGCGTAAGGCATCTGGCCAACTGACAGTGGTATTTGGGCACCAGTAAATGGCATTTGGCCACCTGGTAGCGGTATTTGAGTACCTGCGTGAGGTATTTGGCCTCGTGGTACTTGGCTACTAGCACAAGGCATTTGGCCACACGGCAGTGGCATCTGGCTACTAGCGTATGGCATTTGTACACCTGGTAATGGCATTTGAGAACCGGATAGTTGCGGTTGGACGCCAGAGTATGACACTTGAGTTCCCATTACCATATGGGGACCAGTAACTGGCATCTGGGCAGTAGTTGGTATCACACCGATTGGCATCGTCGGTATTGTACCGATAACTGAAGTCTCCAAACTGGTCTTGTTTGGAGGAAAAGATGGAGGCACACTGAGTTGGTTGGGAGTTTGGATCAATGGCTGAGTTGAGATCACGGAGGTTGTTATTAGTGGCGACTTTCCATTGACAAGCAAATCTGGAGTCGGTTGCTTATATTCTTGACCTGTAACGAGAATACGGCATTATGTAACAGGTATTTACAATGAATACGATGTTCTTGGCATTCCAGTTGAAATTAATTCGTACCGGTGGTTCCAGTAGACCCCAGGTTCATTTCCTGTGTGAATGCCATTACGTTGAGGGCTGAAGATAGTGCGGGGGCCACTCCACCGCCCTCACCTCCTACCTGTGGCACTAGAGCGCCACTCGCTGACGTCACGCAGTCCGGAGGTGGCGCCGCGGTCCGACGGCTGTAGGGATACAAAAATATCAGGTTAAAATTTTTCTAGTAGCATATGCCTGCCATATAGTGTTTTTTTTACCAGCTGACATTAGTACAATTACGTGTGTTGTAATTTTAATAATTAACTTATTCCTACTCGTAGTTACTGGTGTCATTCCGAAAATTATTAATTTGAGATGGCCCAGAGTCTATTTCCCGTCACCAATGAAGTAGTTTATGTAAAGTTTCTGGTCAATTGGAGTGGAATAATCCCCTTATCTTGCTCGCGGAGTGCGGCTATCGCTCATCAACTAGTCGGCGAAATATTTATTGAAAGATAACAAATTGGTTATTTATGTACCTACCCTAGTGGTGCCTTGGTAGGCGTAGATATGGACACTCTGCCCCACATCAGGCGACGCAACTCTTCACCGCTGATGCCACGGCGACGCAGTTCAGCTATTGTCACCTTGCCGACGCGCTGTCGAAAACAGGGAGTTAAATAATTATGACAATGATGGTAAAAATAGTCTTAGCTGAAAACGAAAAAGGAAGCGTCATGATCTTTTAATTATTTATCGACAGTAATAGGTAACCATAATTATCATTTATCATCAGAATAGTTACCTTCTTTAAGTAGCCAAAATTTGACAGTTCAGACTGTCAGTCAGTCAGTAAGAACTGATGAAGTGGATTGCAAAAAAATCTTATCCTTCATTTAAATTTAAATAATTCAATCTTTGTTATTTATATGTATACCTACGTTTAAAGGGAATGACGGCCAAAATAAATAAAAGCGTAGATATTTTATAAATTTCTAATTTTGAACTTCCTTTCGCCCGGTAAAGAAAAATGATCTCTACAAATGTTGCAAAATTCACATGAAATAGCATTAAATTAATAATGATGTAAGTAACATATTTTGGTATTTTTTATTGGAAGACCCCAGGTGACAGGATCGGGGGTTCAGAAAAAAAAACTCCCATAATTCTCACCTTCCAATTAGTTAACGCGCCCTTCCTCTGCTTAGCCCTCGTCTTGGCCGCACTCTTGATGACCATAACGGCTCTGACCTCGTATCTAGGGTCGTCAGATGGTCCCAGACCTATCGAGTACTCTTGTAGATACTTGTGAGCGTCTTCTTGGGCCACTGACCGCTCTAAAGATACGACAATTTTTGCCCACTAAAAAAATATTATTTTAATTAAAATTACAAATGACGTCAATCAAGGACATTTTTAGTAAAAAACTGAAAAGAATACCAGTTAGTTCTGCCTAGCTTTTTCCTAACTATGTGCGTTTCTTCATTGGCCGGCCCGGCCCGACAGAATTATGCGTCCACCGATGTCGGTGTCGGTATCGGCGACACCGACATCGGTGGACGCATAATTCTATGATATTGTAGGGCACGCTGTCTCATTGGCCCGGCCCGACACCGCCGACATGTCGTCGCAGCAAGTCTCCCACTTGTGTCGGGCTGGCATCGTTACGTATGGGTTGTGTACCTACGCAAGCTTTTATAGTTTTATGTGGGCGTGCGTGCAGTATAGATCTTCCGTGCTGTGGAATGACAACGCCGTCGTGTCATGTCGGTCAAATGAAGAATGTAGCTGTCGGTGCAGTGTCGTTGAGTCGGTGTCGGTATCGGTGTCCGGCCGGGCCAGCCAATGAAGAAATGTTGGGGTCGGCTTCCGATCTAACCGGATGCAGCTGAATACCAGTATTTTACATGGAGCAAATGCCTATCTGACCACCACAACACGGTTACAGGGTAATTTGATAGGTACCCCTCGGTAAGACTGGTTGACAGACTTTTGGGCTTCTGACTACCCACCCGTAGCTAATGAGTGTCAAATGTCTACGAATGACAGCCGGGACCCATGGATTAACGAGCTGTTAGGGGCATGGAGGGGTGTCTAATGGATGTTCGCCCAGCCTCAAACAAACCGCGGTAAGAGTAGCTTAACCACAGAACATATATACTCTTATGGAGAGCTTAACCTCGGATCGACCCGTGCGGCTGTTCTTATTTAGCCTCGAGCCACGAACTGAAAAAAATACAAGTGTCCTTTATAAAGGACATTTTGTATTTTTAACAGCTGTTCAGTATCGTCTACCCATTGTTTTCGTTACGACGTCCTTTAAGACCTTTTATAGAGTACACTAGGTGCTGCCCGCGGCTTCGCCCCCGTGGTCGTCGGCAATTATCCAACAGGACCGTGCTACCGGGATAAAAAGTAGCCTATGTCTGTATCAGGCAGTGAAAGTCCCGTCAAAATCGGTCCAGCCGTTTCGGAGATAAGCCGGAACAAACAGACAGACAAACAAACAAAAATTGCAAAAAAATGTCATTTTGGTATATGTACCGTGTATACATCCATATGCATTTTAGTAAAAAGCGGTTATTTTAATATTAAGTACAAACAGACACTCCAATTTTATTTATCTGTATAGATTAATCAAATAAGTAATATTTATGTACAGTCGCCAGCACATCAAGTTACTACAAACTGTCAGATTTTCTCATTCGATTTTGAACTTAACTATCAACATTTTATAGTTTAAAATCGTTTGGAGAAATTTAACAGTTTCGTGTAGCTTGACCTGCTAGCGACTGTACTTCCCACTTTTCATGATTTCTAATTACCTGTTTAACCCATTCCTTCTCCGACTGTTCGATGACGTGCGCGTAAGTGTTGCCCATCATAGCTATCAACATGTTTAGCAGTAGGATTGGTACAAACACCATAAATATCGCAAACACTGTCTTTGATAGATTTGGGTACGTTGTCATGCTGAGGTCTGTGTACTGAAAAACATTATTGTTTTTAAAATGGCGAAACAATCACCAAGTCATAAACACACATTATAATAATATCACGTCTGTTTTCCCCGAAAGGTAAACAGATGTGTACATTATAGTACCTAGACCTACACCCACATTTTACCAGTTATACAAGGTGGAGACGACAATAAGACAGCAAATTAAACTGCTCATATCTAATGACATCCAATCTTATCCAAAATATATCCAATAGTTTAGTCAATAAAGCTAGTAAAAATTGGCAAAACCCATAGTCGGAGCATCACTACAGTCCGGCCGTCGAGAGAATACGTTCCTGACACCTGTCAGTATGACAATTCTAGGAACTATTACAGATCAAATTCATAAAACACGTATTCGTTTGTATGAAACTGATAGGTGTCAGGATTGTCAGGTACGTATTTTCTCGACGGCCGGCGGTGGCCGGACTGTAACCTGTAAATGAATAGGTATGTATTTTCTTTGTTTGAAAAAAAAACACTTTATTTATTTGATAGTTTCAAAATACTTCTCTGCATTAGTATTGCCAGTATTTTAATTTATTGTCGTATTGGCTCCATATTATGGGTACTTATTTAAGTCGCAGGTAATAAGGGAAATTATAAACTTATGAGGACCAACTTAGTAAAACTGTGGGCTAATTAACTCACACTGTAATCTCCTAACGTAATCTGGAACAGTGCCATCCACGTGCTGGGATAGCTTGAAAACAATGTGGACTGTACGTTTGGGAACCCTGCAACCAATTACAAATATGCTATAAAAAGGACGAAGGTAGGTAAGTTGATAATGTAGGAAAAAAAGATTTAAAAATAAAAATAAAAAAACAATAAAAGATCATGCCAAGTTGTGGGCAGTGAACATTTTCAGGAACTAAGTAACTAATACAAGTATTTTCAGGGCAAGATACCTTTGTATAAGAAATAGAATGACTGTGAAAACCCGAACAGCACTATGGAGTAGATGATGCCGAAGGTGAACATGTCTCCCGTGATCATGCTATAGATCATCGTCACGAACGGACCCGTCAGCTTTACCGCACTGCCGACAAAAAGAAATACATAACATCGGGCTTGTTTGTTTTTCCCAGAGAAATAGACTGTTGCTTAGACACCAAAAAACCTGTTGTTTTTTTAAATTTACTTTTATTATACAGACGGCTGTGTGCGTGCTAACTGTGTAGCTGTGTGGGTAAATTTACGCAACGCGAGGCGCGCCGCTCTGGAGTAACGCTCTTAACAAATACCTACATACCAACGCTAACTATCGCGGGTTTAACAGTGGTATGTCAGACACGGCAACCGTGCCACAACATTATTATTTATCTACCTATAGGTAGGTATAGGTTTATGCCAGCTAGTTTGTTTTTGCTGTTGCTGCAAATCTCAGTTCAGTCAGTTCAAAACCAATCATAAGTTTTCACTATCCATTGGGTCAACAGAACTTGGTCGGCCAAATCCAGGTCGGGTCAGAAAAAAATGATTTTACTTTGGTACTTTTGTTTTCGCTAGTAGCTGTGTCCTCAGCATTGCTCGTGTCAACTTTTATGTACCAAAACCTTACTACAGAGATCTATGAATAAAAAATCACATGGTAGGTAAATGCGAACACCAGTTCTTGATTTATAAGCGCACTTACGGACAGGCAGACGAAGGTTCCGTTTTATGAAAGCTATGTTAGGTAGGACGTAGGACTTACCCAGCGAAGAACATAAGCAGAAACCAGAAGCCTGGCAGTAAAAAGATCAGTAGCGCTTCCTCTAGCATCGGTTGTCGCATCAGCCGCGCTGGTATGCATGCTAACAGCAGCAGGTTTGAAATCAGGAAGATGAACTTCGCTGGTTCGTGGATCTGGGGCAAAGGGAAACATATTAATTGCCATAAATTGAGGCAGGTTTAGTTTATCCAGCAAATAATTAAGTCGACCGTCCACTGCTTCGTCAAATGTGCACAGTGAGGTTTGTCACGTGAGGTGCACGGTTCATTTGTTGGCTAGCCGCGCATCCGTGCGTAGCGTGGCCGGGGGTGTGTGGATGATTCCGCTTACATTTTCATACAAAGCGAAGCTAAACACACGTACGTAGCGTAGCTTAGCCGAGGGCTGCTATGGAGCGGCGCTTTAATATTTAATATTCTTTCCTCAAAAGACCATTTCAGACACCAATCTACATGGTTCTCAAACATTATGTCCGATTTTTTTATATACACATTGACATTGTTGAATTTTATATATGTTATAGGCAAACTCCGAAGCTCCGGCGCTCCTAGGTTGGACTGGTCAATCCTCAGGTCAGACTGAATGACTTAGTCAAAGCCCAAACAAATGTAAATTTTCGGCCTTTGACTAAACAATTTTCGTCAAACCTGGGAGAGACTAATTTGGTCAGGCAAACGTCAAAACACAATTTTATTAAATCGGGGTTTGACGAGTCAAACTCCGATATAGGTATGAAGTGTCTTATCTTCGTATATTTGGAAGCATTTTATCATTTAAGCAGCTTTCAAGTCTTAAGAACCGCTTAACTCTGCCAGTTCTGACACCTGATTGGTCAGCTTACGTGATTTTCACTTTTATATTTGAGATGCTTTGAGAGAATGCCGTGTGGCATTGAAGCACAGAAGGCGCACCTATAGTACAAAATATATCAAGGAGATTGTGCGCTACTTCCTGTGCTGTTTTTGTGTGTAGGGGACGAAGAATCACAAATTTTGTCAAATGATCTTGGTAGTTTAAAATATACTTGTAATCACGGTCAGGACACGTCTGCATGTCTACAAGATCCACTTGTCCCCGTGCGTGAGTCTCTTTAAATAATAACGGTTTAACGACGAGTCCCTTTTTAGGCTGACTCTTTTTCTTGTGACACGTTTCACATAAATCCAAGTAATAGTTTACGCACTCTTTTGTGACATTTGCATACTTTTTATTTAAAGCTTTCAATGTGAGATCTCTTCCACCATGACCACATTCCTGATGAGCACATTCAATCACATCGAATAACTCGTCATCCGTAACGTAGTATTGTATATTTTTTGTATCTGACAATGGCTTAATCAATTTTTTTTCGTCCCCAAAACAAACAACGTCGTAGCGTTTGAGACGGCGATACTGCAAAGACGTTTTCTTTTCAGCTACTTTAGCGGATTCTACCTCACTGATAATCTGCTCATACAACTGTTTGTTTTTTATGTGAAATGAACACTTATTTTTATTCAAATTAGAAATTTTCTCTTTAAACTTTACTTTTAAAGCTTCTTTATCCACGTTTTTAGTAACAACAACACCGTTTGATTCACTCATCTTCAATTTTACACAATTACACGCCCGCACGCTCAATGAACGAACATGAAATGACAAAACAATCGGTCGGAACACCGCGAGAGACATTATGAACCTGTTTAAACATGTTCAGATCAACGTTTGACCGAGTTTTGCAGTCGCTTCTAGGATTGACTAGGCCAAAACCGAAACAGAATAATTTACTTTCGACGTTTGACTGAAAAGTTAGGAGCTCCTGGGTTTGACTAAAAATACTTCAGGCAAAGGGCGAAATTGAAATGTATTTCGGGGATTGCCTGATGGCTTTGGCCAAACCTAGGATAAACCAGTCCTTCCGCGAAGAGACTGTGTATCGGACTTTGACTATAACATATACACAATGACATGAGTATTTACTTGTAAAGTAGTATGTTATTTTAATTATTGTGAATGTGAGGATTATGTGGGTCATTGCTTTTTTTTTTCGCAGTTAATTTTGATCATGATCTGGCAGATTGAGTAATTTATGTGGCCTACCCAAATGTCCTTTCTTTGGTATTGTTCGTCGAATCGTTGAGCTCCTTAAGTTCTGACTTCCTGAGTTGAGCTGCACGATTACTGACAAATGCGTGCACTGACTGGACAGGTCCACTCAATCTGTGTGGTTCTTTCCTCAAAAGACCATTTCAGATACCAATCTACATGGTCTTCACATGATCTGACCAAGATTATGTCTGGACTTTAAAAGAGACTGTGACCTCTGAGTTTGTTTCGGCCTTTCTTCTCAGAGTAGTCAGATAGGAAACGCCGACCTCATCTAGTTTAAAAATATGATTGACGTGTAAAAGTGTTTGTACAAACCTACTTACAGAAATAAAATCATTTATCATTTATCATTTAATAATTAATACGGATAGCTACGTTATGAGCTAATAACTTAAAAAAAAACTCACCAACTGTTTAAAATAAGCCACCAGCCCCTGATTCTTCAACTCATCTCCCTGCTGCAATATAATATAGCACAGAGTACTGGCCAAAGTCCCCAGTTCACTTGCCAGCCGGATACCACTCCTCGCATCAGCGATCTCGAGACCCCAGTCGGGATGAGCATCGGCCTCGGCACTGCTATGACGAAGGTATACGGAGAGGGACAGGAGAAGGAGATGTAGCATTAGGATAAGGAGACGTTTTAGGAATTTGTTCTGTAATAACAAGACCAATATGTATTTTTTTTATTAAATAAAGCTTGTTAGTTAGGTCCAGTTACCCGCGTGTGCGCTCAAAATTGCACCCCATGATTGCAGACCCATGCATTATATTATAAAAAGGGGCGCATTGATTGTCGCATTCCTTAAAGGCAATATCAAACGCTCGCAGCTGTACAGCACAGCCACAGCTATTGATGACTAGTTTTGAAACTTGGCTCAATGATAAATTCTTTCTACCTACAATGCAGACCTATTGTAAAATGGATATGCATTGTGGGAGGCCTTTGCACTGTACTGGGACCACAGGCAAGTGAGATTAGATAGTACAGTCAGCGTCAAATAGTTAGTGACACTCAGGGTATCCAAATAAATAGACGCAACCAAAAAGTCAATAATATCGGTACAATCAAAGTTTCCCTAATGTTATTAACAATATAGTCGCTCAAAAGGTCGAGACGTTTAAAATGTCATATAGATTGGTTCAGTCAATCCGCCATAAATATGGTTACAGTCGTCCTGCCAATGGTATCCAAGCATTATAAGTGTTCAAAAATATGGAACACATTAGAAAAATAAACTAGCATGTAAGGGCGGCCGCACATGTCAGGTACGTGATCGTATTCTCCGATTCGGAAACCCGATCGAACGAGTCCCGCATACAGGCGATTGATTGTATTCGGTTTCTACGCTCTCCAGTTGTGTGCCAGTTCTATCGTTTAAGTCGTCATGACGTATGTTCTATAAATATACGGGATACTTTTCGACAATTAATCAACACCACATTGGTACATCCGCACCGCACGATGGCCAAGGCGACCTGGACTTCTGGAGACAAAACCGTACGGACGAACTGAATGTGTGCACCGCTATATAGAAATTGTACTGCGAGTGCGCCTTCAGGCACCCGATTCGGTTACTTGAACGGACGTCGGGTCGACCCGACGCACTGCCTGTGCATCCTGCTCGGACGTTAGGTTTTTTAATCGTTCGGCTAGAATCGTGCGTGTGCGGCGCACGACTTTTTTTTATGGAATTAACGCCTTCGGGTGCCTCGATAGATGATTCGATAATCGCATCGGGAACCCGACGCAAAAAAACTGACGTGTTGGCCGCCCTTTTAGAATTAAACGGTTTCCCAAAGATGAAAACCTCTTTAGGCAATCTTGTGTTGTTTGCATGTCATTATAATATTATCTATCAGTCATATCAATGTCAAGTGCACTACTAAAGCAAGCTAGAAATAATATCTTTTGAAGCAATAATAGTGTTTCATGCTTAAATATGGCTACTTATTGCATTAGTGACGCCACAAAACATCGAATTATATATTTGAGGGCGGAAGGTGTCTCCTTAACACATATTTCAAATGAACTGGGAATATCCGTAATAATCGCTTTAGATGACCTATCTAATTATTCGCATCTCTTCAGATTCTTCTTCTTTCTTTTATTTAGAGAAACACCGTAATCCGTTGGCTAGAGAGATGGTAAAGTGATGATGCATTGCAAAACCATGTTTCATTTGGTCGTCCAAGTCAAACGAGTACAAATCAAGACAGGAATATAGTGTAGCGAGCTATTAGCAATCGTTTTATAAACTCCAGGAGTATGTCTGTGGAATTTGGTACATCACAGAGCACAATAAGACGACGCCTGCGAGAACATGGGTTACGCCATCGTATTCCTGCTAAAAAGCCTATATTAACACCGAGGCTTAAAGCGCAGCATTTACAATTCGCACGATATTATTTAAATTTCAATTTTGATAATGTGATCTTTGTAGATGAAAAAGTTTTTTGTTCGTCTGCCCAGGGACGCTTATCTCTATACCGAACATCGAACACGAGGTATGATGAAAAAAATGTCCTCCCTCACAACCGCAGTCGCCGAATCACCTTAGGATTTTGTGGATGGAGGACCCAAAGCGGACCAGGAGAGCTAGTCGAAGTGGGAGGAAGAATGAATGGACCCCGATACAAAGATATCCTCTAAAACGTTTTGCTTCCAACAGCCAGGATTTTTTCCCCATGAAAGGATTAGGTTGAAAGGATTATCTTGGACAAACGTCCAAGATAATCCGAACCAAATCCGATCGAAAATTTGTGGGGCAAAATGGTTCAGGTATGAGACAGTACTCGAGCACGAACCACCGCAAATTTAAGGACTCACGTCGAAGAAGTTTGGGAGTCCATGAGAGGAACAATTTTTTCTATAATGCGGTACAATCCATGCGAAGACGTCTTTCTGACGTAATTCTAGCAGACGGTGGCTATACACGATTTTAGTTAAAAACATAAAGATAATTAGAACAAAAATGTTTTTGTTTATTTTTACACCCGATGAGAGTTTTTAGTGTTCTGTACGTTCGAAAGTGACATGATCGAAAGTGCTCATTTCGTCGTTACTACGGAATGTGATAATTTTAATTAAGTACAAAAGTTATATTCAATACGAAATAATTTCGTATTAATTTGTGACATGAACATGTTATTGAATCATAGATAAGCACTCTTGCTCTGTGAGATATAGGTATACTCATACTCATTATCAATGAGGTTTACATCTATTTCCAGTCAGCTATTTATTGCTTACAATATAAGTATCGTAAACGGCTATGCACGAAATTATTTACAAAACAAAAGACATGTCTATGACGTCATGCTTAAAATGAAAAGGACAGCAAAAGTTTCTATCCCTTTCATTTTGTGAAATGTTGACGTGAGAAATGATATTTAAAATATATAGCAGTAAAGTTTATTTTTCTAATGTGTTCCATATTTTTGAATACTTATAATGCTTGGATACCATTGGCGGGACGACTGTAACCATATATAAGGCGGTTTGACTGAACCGATCTATATGACATTTTAAACGTCTCGACCTTTTGAGCGAATAAATTGTTGACAACAATAAGAAAACTTAGTTTGTACTGATATTATTGACTTTTTGGTTGCGTCTATTTATTTGAATACCCTGAGTGTCATTAACTATTTGACGCTGACTGTACTACAACAAGGACACATACGTACTCGAGCAAACGTCTTCCACTTTTCTTCGAGAAGCCTCTGAATGATGCCGCCGTCCAACATATTGAGATGCTCTTGTTTCGTACCATTCAGGATTATAAACAACGCGGAGTTCCAATCTATAAGAGTACATTTCGGTACATAAGACATTCGGAGTAGGAAAACTGAATATCCTTAATCATTTTTCTTTTTCCTAAAAATTATTAGAACCTACCTACCAATGTTTTTTTTTTTTCTTATTGATCCATTTCTTGATTGGTATCAATCTCACCTGGTGGAATTATTTTATTCGGAACAAACTGATTAGTAACTTGGCGCTGCTGGTGAAAGGCTCGTGCACACTGGCGCGACGCGACAGCACGTCACAAAGGCACCGCGTGTTGCGCGACGAGCGGTGCCTTTGAGTTGTGCTGTGGCGTCGCGCCTGAATGCGATGCATTAAGTATTACACTTGAAGGCCGTCGCTACATACAATACGTTTATAACTTGGTTACCTATTGGTATACACATTGGTTGTGTAATAATAACGCCTGGGCTCGGCCGGGCATTCATCGAAATATTGATTTTATTTTATCTGTAAGTGCCGCGTTGGTATATTGTTTATAGATAGATACCTAGTGCTTGCAACCCCGGGTCGCAGGCTGGGCGAATAGTGGGTCAGACAGGGTAGCAAATTGTAGCCGCCATGCTTAGATATTTAATTAGGTACCTGCTGCGTTTTATTTTAATGTGTAGGTACAGGTTACTTTTCTCAGCGTAGGTAGGTACCTAAGTAGGTACACAATAAAGAATCTAGTCTTTTGTATAATTTTACAGATGTAGGTAGGTAGGTAAGTACCTAATATTAATAGCGGCTATAATGTAAAGTACTCTGTGGTCACTTTTGAGTGTGAATGGAGTAATTAGTGAAAGCACAAATGATAGGTACTTATGTAGTTTACTAGCCCGCAGGGAGAGGGGGCGCGGGGCGGTGTAGCGCGGAGAGCGGGCGACGAGAACGAAACGGTTGGGTTCAGTTACTAGGCACACCTGACGCGTTCCCTCACTCCCCGCGTTCCCCTTCCGTCGCCTGACGTCTGCTAGCCAGCGCATGCCTCACGTTTCCCCCCCGCCCTTCACCGCTGACACAGTCTGCGCCGCGGGGCGCGTGCCGCGTTCTCTCATCAAACACAGACGTAATATTGTAGAATAATGTTGTTTCGAGCAAGGAATCCAGATTGCTATGCCTAAATTCAGGAACCTAGGTGAGTCTATTGTTCATGTTTTGAATTTGTATTTACCAATGAATTGAATTTGGACTTTCTATTTAAGGTTCATTGTGTATGTATGTAATACTTATATTATATAAAAGTAGGACCTGACTGACTGACATATCAACACACAGACCAATCTAGGGACGTGAAATTTTGCACAAGGGTTCCTTTTAGGATGTAGGTAGGCGAGCACTAAGATGTTTTTGGAAATTCGACCTTTAAGGGGGTGAAAAGGGGGGGTTTCTTTTGTATGAAAATCTTATTCCTTAAGTTAAAAGACTCGAAATTTGGCACGAATATTTATCTAATTAAATTATAAACTTTTTCATTTAAGTACAGTTTTTTAAACTCCCCTAAAGGGAGATTGGGGGATGTCAGTTTGTATGAAAGGATTTTAACGCGCGCGGTCCGATTAACTAGAAACTCGGTTGGTATTTATATTTAAGACCGAAAATAAAGAATAACATGTATCAGCGTTTCTCGAAAATCTACCCCTTACGGGGTGAAAAGAGGTGGTCAATTTTACCCGGGAGGATTTTACTGCGTCCTTTGATTAGCTCCAAAATTGGTATACTTAACATTTAAGTCAAATAATGGAACCATCACAAATGATTTTTCAGAATTAACCCCTTTGGGGTTGAAAAGGGGAGATAAAGTGTACATGAAAAGACTTTTATTCTTTTGATTTATAAACCCGAAACTTGGCCCAAATACTTGTCTTTGTAGGGGAAAGTACGATTTATATATTTTATTTATTTATTTTTCAAATCCCCTTAGACGGATTTTAGGGGTTGTTAATAGTTTGAATGAAATAATCTTAACGCAGTCCGATTCCTCGAAACTCAGTATTACTACTTTAGACTGCAAATAAATACTTACAAGTTCTGACCCCGATCTCGATCCATCCCTAATGGAACAAAAGGGGTACCTAATTAAGTCTTTAAGGGAGGATTTTACTACGTGTCTTGATTATCTCAAAAGAAGGTAATCTAAACATGAAAAAACGAAAATCATACTTAATGATTTTTCAAAAATCAACCTTTTACGAGGTGAAAAGTGGGGATACGCAGTTTATATGAAAATTACCGTTTAAAAGAGTGAAACATTGTAAGGGAAATCCACGCGGACGAAGTCGCGGGCGAAGTGCTAGTTGTAAATATAGCATCGTAGTTTAGTAATCATTACTAACACCAGTCTAGCGTCGATATACAGTCGGTCAACACGAGCGTTTTCGCAGATTTATTTGCGGGAGGTTCGTGGTGGGCGGAGCTAAATATGTCCTCCCAAGCTGCCAAACTGCAGCTTGGGATATAATTTTAAGGGCTTTCACTTACTGATTTCGAAGATTAATTAATCAAATAGTTTAATTTTATACTACAGAGTTTGGTGCCGTGGTTCACAAATTGATGACACTTACTTAAAATTACCAATTGATTTTAATGAGATTATTTTCGGGTTCGAAAAATGCTTATTATGCCGAAAGTTACGTTTAACATTAAATTTATCGTGCATTGTATGTACTAAACGTCTTACTTGCCTCTTAATGCTTACTATCCCTACTAATATTATAAATGCGAAAGTAACTCTGTCTATCTGTCTGTCTGTCCATCGCGCTTTCACGCCAAAACTACTGAACCGATTTAAATGAAATTGGGTACAGATAGTCTAGAGCCTGAGAAAGAACATAGGCTACTTTTTAATGCGACAAAAGGGTTGTAAGGGGTTGAAAGGAGGGGGTGAAAAGTTGTATGAAAGTATCGTCATTTTTAGAGCTAGAGGCTTGAAACTTATTTTTTATGCTGTTGATTCGATATAAATAAATATGATATTCCAAGTTTGTAAAAGGTAAAATAACAATAGGAAATAGGGTATGAAAGTTTGAGTTTGTTTGTTTGAAGTATTTATACGTGAGTCTTATTTGTAAAATAATAATACACTAACCCACGCGGACGAAGTTGCGGGCACAGCTAGTAAAAAATATTTGAAAAATCTCACTTGTCCTCCCATCAGGCAGCAAGGTATCCAGAGCATTCAGCGGGTAGGCAGAGCAGGTGATATTGGAGTAGCGCCAGAACTCCTTCGCAGACAGTTCTAACATCTCCCTGAAGACGGACGCTCGGCCCAGCTGGCAGGCCAGTGTTAGCGGCGTGAAACCCGCCAGGTTCATACGACCGTTGCTGGCTGGCACCTTCGGGTGCCGGAGCGCGTAGCCGAACATGTCCTTATTTGAGGACACGGTAAGTGTAACGTAATTGTTTTTCCTTTTTTAAAGGGAAATTTTAAATTAAAATAAACATAATATTACGCGTGATTTCCTCCAAGGGTTGGGCATACGGGTATAGTATAGCAGACTTAAAAAAGCAGTTCTCATTCGAGTACCCTACACAACACTCACCAGTTTGTCACAAACGACTACCATATGCAGGATCATGTTCCCAAACGAGTCCTGTGCGTCCGGGTCGGCGCCAGAGTCACAAAGCAGGTTGTACACACCCTCGTTGGCACAGCAAGCCGCCCACGCTAATGGGTACTCTCCTAAGTACGCCAGACCTTCGTAGTTTGTCTGCCTCGCTGGAGGCACGCATTGTTGGTCACGGGGGAGGAAGAAACTGCCTGTTGGCAGAGCATGTAACAAAACAAAAACAGACGAGCTGTGTGTCACAGTTATAGGGCGGGTAGAATTGTGGGCACAGCTTATACACGCAACTCTGTCCGCTATACAGGATCAAACTGAATTAGCTAGCGAAACTCCGCAGACGTCATGGGTATCGATATCTTAATACGACAAAACAAAAATCCCCACCAGGGATCGTTGACCCCAAAAAATCATCATTTGTTTTGTCGTAATTAGATACCGAAACCCATCGCGGCTGTGGAGTTTCGCTAGCTAATTTAATTTGACCCTGTATAAGAATTAAATTTAAAAAAAGTCAAGTATGAATATTTTATAACAAAATTCATTGAATTTGGTTTAAAAGATAAGGAAACATTGGATATTCTGATGCTCGTAAAAATAAATAGTAGCTTATCGCAACTTACCGATAGCTCTCTGGTTGACGTCGGCGCCCGCCTCCACTAAGTCTTGAACCAGCTCGTTGTTGCTGTAGGCTATAGCCAAGTGTAGAGAACTGGCCCCTTCAACATAAACATGCACAATATTCCACTACTGGTTAAACCCACAAGTTTCTCTAGAAATCGGTGGTGGTTCATCGATGTTGGCTCTCTGCCCTTAAAATTAAATTAAATTAAATGTTTATTTCTGTAAGTAAATCTTTTAAGACGCTTTTACACGTCAATATTTAAAAACTAGATGGCGCTGGCATTTCCTAGATGACTGAAGAAAAGAGAAGCCTTGACCCAAAATGCCGAAACGAACTCGAGAGGTCATGGTCTCTTTTAAAGTCCAAACATTATACTATTAGGATTTTAGTTGAGTCTAACAATGCAGGGCATGTCTGAAAGGGCCTTTTCAAGAAAGAGCTATTGCAGTTTTGAGTTGACCTGTCCTCGTGTAGCTTAACCCTATTTTAAAGAGCTCAACGACCCTTTACTCGACGCTATACCCCAGATCTGCAGGACATTTGCGTAGCCTTTATACAAAATACACAAAACCGCCAGACAGTCATAAAGTCAGGGTTAGAATTTTTAGAATTTTACTGACGCATCAGTTAGTGGTCTGGTGATAATGTAGGTACTTGCCTAAATACTCCTCCCCTTCGACGACATCCAGTGACAGTTTCGGAAAACATTTCACTAGTGTTCTTGCTAGTCTTGTGTGAATCTGGAATTGAAAGACAATCGTTAGTACTCAAAATGCTGGTACTATAAGTATATAACGCTTGAGATGCCCTACCCTACGCTTTCCGCTTTGGAAAGCTTAGGATAGGACATCTACTTGCTCCAATGTTTACCTGGCCTGTTTTCATTAATCAAAGAAGTTCTAATAGTAACGAATTAATTAACCAACTAGGCCTATACATAATACCCAGCTCCCAAATACGTTTCAACAGTAAATAAAAGACAGCACTGTTGCCGTACTATGACGTGCTAATACCATCATGGTTCCATTGCGAAAAAGGGACAGTGCTATCGGTCATATATAGCTCCGTCTCTTTTCCAAGCTGGAACAATGACGGTTTAAGACGTCATAGTACGGCCACTGGTCGCAAGCGCAACTAAGGGTAGAGAGACTTTTCCTTTAGAAAATCATTAATAGTAGCAGCGTGGGCCACGGAGTCGAATTTGGGCCCAGTTGATAAAGTCAATAGGCTCGCCCCTTATTTATTACAAGGGATGATGATGATAATTCATGACATAACTGGCGAAAGGTGGTGTAATGTGGTGTACTATAAAACTCTGCCTACCCCTTCGAGGAATTCTGGCATGACATATGTCTGACGGCAGATGTTCCTACCTTACATCCTCGCATGCCAGGAAGTACCGTCCTTCGACCGATCAGTTATGAAGATAGGATCTAAAACAGTCTTACCTTGGTATCACAAATAATGAGCACATGGAGTAGCGACTCTCCCAGAGCACCTCTGTAGCACATCTGCCAGCAAGCGGTGTGGTCCTCCCATTTAGCGAGCGGGTCGTGAGGAGAGAGCGAGGCTTCTATTGGTAACACCACCTGGGGGTTTCCATAGGGAGGTTTCCATTGAATAAAAAACCGACGAAAAATTTCGACGCTGGGGGTGTGGGTGGAACGGTGTGCTGAATTCATGGTTTCAGTTTGCACGTCGATGTACTTACCACCCTGTATACCTACATAGTATAGGGGTCACGAAACAATTTCTGCTTGAATAAAGCACAAATTGATATGATTTGGGGCTAGAAAAGAGATGTTAACAAAGTAGTAACGTAGCTAATGACGTCATATCATTGACCGGACGTTTAAACTTGTAGTACTTACAAGATTGTTGGAATTTAATCTTTTTTTTTTTGAGTAACAAGCATTATTTAGTTGAATTTAACTAACTTTCTCGGGTTTTACAGATAAAATTAAAAATTACATGCACATTCCCAACTGACAGTTTTAATCGTTATTTTCAAATGTGGTCGTTATGTCCCAGAGGCAGAAGAAATGGGTATTTTTTTATAATAGTCTGCGGGGTAATTACGTAACACATTAACAGTAGGAATGGGATTCATTTTGACAGTTCAACAACATTCATTGCGTTGTTTACGTTGCTGAGCAGATAAATTTTTCGAACATATGGAGCAATGGATTAGCAATAGGCTTCAAAATGATTCAGATTGTGATAGTGTGTTACGTAATTAGCGTGCTGGTCCGAAGTTGGAATTGAAAACGATAAAATATCGATAAGCGTACTTCATTATCATCAGCCTATATGTCTAATTTAATCAACGTTATCGCGTTGCTATTTAAAAGCACTTTTACTACCAACGATGTTTCGTCTTCTAGATGAAGTTTAATTCTATTTTATTTTAAGAGTAGGTTTTTTTTTTATTTATTTTATTTATGGCTACTCAGCTTCTGCCCGCGATTTTGTCCGCGAGAAATTTCTTGTTCGAACTTAAAATATATAATTATATCCTATGACGCTGACACTGGGAAATACTGTAGCTTCCAATTTAATTAGTGAAAGAATTTTCGGGAGCAGCAGTTCCGAAGATTAGGAACCCTTGCATATAAAAACACTTAAACCTCTTTATAATATTAGCACATATACAAAGAAGTGTAGTAAGTAATATCTATACCTAATCGGATTATTTCTTAGTGTTTTAATTAAATAAAATCATTTATCATTTATCATAGGAGTATTTTGAAACTATCGAATAAATTATATCATGGAAATAAAAAAAGTGATTTTTATTTTCAAACAAACTAAATAATAGTGATGAGCCAAATGGGTTTTGCCAATCTTTGACTAGCTATAGCGACTAAACTATTGGATATATGTATTTGATTGACTTTTTGTAAGCAGACTGGAAACGTCATTAGATATACCAACGAAGTTTAATTTATTGTTGTACTAGCTTTTTCCCGCGGCTTCGCCCGCGTCGAGGTCGGAAATTATTCCACGGGAACGTAGGTACTACCGGAATAAAAAGTATCCTATGTGTTAATCCAGGTTATAAACTATCTATGTTCCAAATTCCATCCGAAACCGTTCAGTAGTTTTGGAACGAAGTTCCTTATCGCGCGTTGCGAAACGGGGCTAGACGGAAAAAATTAAGACCAAAAGTTGTAACGACACTTTTTGCTATAGTTGTAAGCCGTGCGGCGTGCGCGTGTTTCTCTGTCTGTCTCTCTCTCTCTCTCTCTCTCTCTCTCATAGAAAGCAAGCCAGTTTATTTTTTTATTTTTTATATGGAGCTTCGTTCCATCCGGGTTTCCCTTGACACCTCTCAAGTTTTTTTGCGTGAAAGAGTAACAAAGATCCTCACAAACTTTCACATTTATAATATTAGTAGGAATAGGATTGTGTAATACACACCTTCATTAATACATAATACCTTTCGTACAGTTCGTTAAATTATACAATGTGATATCACTGACCTGTTCCTGGTCCCTGAACTTCCACCGCAGGTACTCAGCGCGGTTGATGACCCTGCCCCTCCCGCTAGCGTACATATACGCCGCGAATTCGTCCCTGATTAATTTCTCGGCCGCCATCATTCCGCCTTTAGTGTACGCCTCGAGCAGGAGACCGCCTGGATAAGAAAAAGGTTAAAATTATAAATGGCGGGAAGAATAACAAACTAAAATATGCCTAGTCAGACGAATAATGAAACTGTAAAGCAGCCAAACATTTAAATTAAATAAATTGTCGGATTATTAATAGGGTCGAGTTTGTTGTTTGTAACATACTAACCTAAATGGACTAATGGTCTGATTTTTACATTTTTATAGGTAAAATTTAAAAAAACCCGACACAAAAAAGTGCTTATGACCTTGACACGGCTGAACCGATTTTAACAAAAAATTAAAAACCTGCTTTCAAAAAAAAACGGTATCCAAATCGGTTCACTCATTTAAGGGGGATGCGCTAAATAGCCCGCGAAATTCAAATTTTCTTACGTTTTTTGCAATTTGCAGGTCATATCAGGTGTTATGGTGATCTAAATATGATTCGTGACCGTATCAAATAAGGTTTTACCGAATTATAATCATTAGAATCAGCAATACAACTCCGTATGTTAGAATTGCCCTCAAATTTCATGATTTCATGAAATAGTCATTCATTTTGGTAATATGAACTTATAGAGTTGTATTGCTGATTCTAATGATTATAATTCTGTAAAGCCGTATTTTTTACGGTCGCGAATCATATTTTAATTAAAATACAACCTGACCTGCAAATTGCAAAAAACGTAACAAAATTTGAATTTCACGGGCTGCCCTGAAGGTTCCGCCTTAAGAACTACGGCGCCACAGACAGACACTTAACACATAGCGGTCAAACTTATGACACCGCTCTTTTTGCGTCGGGGGTTAAAAATCAATAGATTGATATTAATGGTAGTCGTAGGCCGGTCGTTGATCTTTTGCAGGGTTATAGTTGTGCATGTCGTGATGGAAGTTTTGCAGGGTTATAGTTGTGCATGTCGTGATGGAAGTTTTGCAGGGTTATAGTTGTGCATGTCGTGATGGAAGTTCTGAGTGTGATTGTGGACGGCTATAAGAGTAGGGGAAGAGCAAATAAACGATGCATGGACTGTGTGGAAGATGATATGGCTAGAAAGGGGGTGACTACCGTGATGACGACTAATAGAGAAGTGTGGAAGAAAAAAAATTTTTTTACAAAAAAAAACAACCGACTTCAAAAAAAACACAACAAAGTGAAAAATAACTTTAATTTCGGAAGTCGGTGGCAAAAAAAAAAAATACAGATACAAAGACACCGACTTCCGAAATTAAAGTTATTTTTCACTTTTTTGTGAGTCAGATATTAATACGGTACATCTAAGTTACAATAGCCTAAAGTCAACTGCACATCATCTTTTACAAAATATTCCTTTTCCCGACGCAGGGACGTTAACTGTTGAGGAGTTCTCCTGTTAAGAACCAAAACCACTGGATGGTGAAGCCACCATCAGCTCCATTTCACCATATGCATTATGAAGAGCATAAATTGCTTAGCAACCGTATTAAAATCGAATCTCAACCCGTGAAATACTTATTATTGAGAAGTTCCGGTGGCCACCTCTGGTCTTCATCATAAGTTCCACTTCACCGAATGGTGCTTTCGAAGAGCAAATGCACGAGTTACTATAAAAAATACCCAAATCACTATACGTGTGCCTATAAAATTTGAGGATTTCCCTCGATTTCCATGCGATCCCCTCATCAGATTCTGACTTGGTGACAATGGGACCACCTCGAGAGTATACCCTTTCAAACAAAAAAAGAATTTTCAAAATCGGTCCACAATTAACGGAGAAATCGGTGTACTCCTTCTTTTCGGAAGTCGGTTAAAGACATTTGCGCCGACCACGAACAAATTGGAATAAGCGCAGGAGAATGATTGTCTATTATCATTATTATCCATCCACGACCCAGAACATGATTACCATCTTATTTTTAATGGGTACCCTAATGATGATACCTTACCAATCGCGAGCAGGTCAACCTACACGAAAGTGTAAAATTTCTCCAAACGATTTAAAACCTTAAAATGTCGATCATTAAGTTCAAAATCGAATGAGAAAACCTGACAGATGGTGGTAACTTGATATAGATATATATATTTCTATGTAACTTGATGTGCTAGCGACTGTACCTAAAGGTAAAGAGAGAAGAACCATCCTACTACCAAATTAATAATATGACACAATAAAAAAAACAAAAATAACGTAATATCATCGATAAAATACTCACCCTTTTTATAATCTGCAAGTTTATAAAGCACTGTGTGGTCTTCGCTGCTCGGCTGCGATATGACTCTGTCGAGCACTGAACCCCCGGCCTGCACGCCTCCCGCCGATATCAGTTTACTGAGCGCTTCCCCCATTATTTAATTCCTAGAAAATTATATACCTCATTTACCTAGTCTTAAAATAATAATAAAATATAAAGTAGCCACATGGTTTAACAAAACGGGGGGGCGGGGTCATAGGGCATCAAAAATTCACCTCATTCATTGAAAAATTAAATAAAATAAATAATTTAAATAACTGTTTTTAATATAATATGACACTGAATAAACTTCCTTATACTAACAACCTATTAAAATAAAAATATAATAATCTAACTAAAACTAGACTAACAATCTAAAATATGGCGTCGAAAAATTCCTCCGTATCGCTGTCGACTGGTAATGAACACAAGAGACTGGCGGCATTGCCGCTTTGTATGGCAATGCTTAGCCTCTGGCCAAGGTAAAAGCCAGCCTTTGGGTCACAGGAACTGTCCACCAGCCGTTTGGAAACTTCGTTGGACGGAACAAACCATGGGCACTCGGACCCCAAAGGCCGACGGTTTCAACCCCAAACGGCTCGAAAATATAATTACCGATAAGTTTATTATACTTTTGTCGCTTGAGGTTTTCCGCAGCCGCAGCAGCAGCGCCAGCACGGAACGCCGAGCCAGGAAGATGGGATGGCGTAACAGTATCGACACGTAGTGTTCTACACTAAAGGCCTACCCACCTTCCATGGAAATAAAGACATGCCGTCCGGTCTGCCATCGTCACGTGCCAAGCCATTAGGTTCTAATACAGCTGAAACGCCGACGGTGACAAAACCTCGTCGGGTGATGTCATTAATGTTGGCGTGCGTGAACAAAGTGCGTTTGACGACGGTAGTGCGTGAAGCTGAAGACCTGACTCCCACTTACCCACAGCCAGGAAGCGCGCACGCTTCGCAGTAGTAGAAGACGTGCCAAGTAAATTGATCTGTACTAGTGTTTAGAGCGGCTCATCCCACCGTCTCGTCTCTGGGAAGATGGATTGTCGGGTAGATTTAATTTGTTGTTTTTAATTAAGTTTTAAACTGATAAAGTGATAAGTAAGTGAAGTACCACTGATCAGTTTAAAACTTAACTACAAACCATTTTTTGTTTGTTTTATCATGTTTAGATCATATCGATAGCTAACGCGTGCGGACTTTCGCTAGCAAGAACAAACACCCAATCCATGCACATTATTTGCGGATGACATTTCGATAATTATGACATCACCAATTAATACTGAATCTCTCTTCAACTTCAAAAAAATCTCAACTGTCCGATATGTATGGGACAGTTGAGTTGAGTTGAGTTGGGTTGGTTGAGTGTATGGGACCAAATGTTTGGTCGAGTAGGTAATGAAGTTTGGTATTGGTCCCATACAAAACTTATTGTTATATTAAATATGTTGTTTAACATAATTATTATTACTTTCAGTTTTATACCTAATTAACATCATATTTTTAAGTACCTACTTACTTACCTACTTGATAAAAAATACAACGACGATAATTCTACTCAATTTCTTCAAAACTTGAATGCCATACATAGTAGCACTTTCTGTCCGTAAATTAACCATAATTGAGTAAATTAATTAGATATGTCATCGTCCACCATCTTACTCCGCAACGAAGCACAAAGCGTTTAAAATACTACTTAGTTGGTTTAGGTACCTACACCTCTGGCTAACCCTTCGGGGAAATACAAGCGTGATGATTATATTATGTTACTACTTAGTTCATTTCGAATTTGACCCCAATGTTACGGGTCTTGATTAGCGGCGCGGGGTCATCATAATTAGGTCAATTGTTAAATAAGTATTTATTTTATTGTTAAGTTTTTTGTAACAGAACTTCCTGTAAAAAACTCTGTAGAGTTCGAATACGTTTTTTTTTAAACAAATGTATTTTTTAGAATTCGTCTTTTGTCCAAAATAATAACAAAAGAGCACAGCACAGCATTGGAAGGTATTTCTCACATATTGCATATTTACGGCATTTATAATTTATACACTTTAATTGTCTATTATATAATTTAAGATAGTTTATTACATAATGCTGTACGGTTTTTTATTTGTTGTCTTAGTTATTTTTGATATTATACACAGTCCAAAAACAATTTAGTTAGAACTCCGGGTACAGTCATTTTGAGGAAATAAACAATCGCCGTCGTTATGACAACGCCACGCGCCAATATGGCTGCCTGCTCAAAAACCGGCCAAGTGCGTGTCGGACCACGCACAGTAAACGGTTCCGTAGTTGGGATGGATATATACGCATGCGCGGTATTGTTTTTTTATATAAATATGTATTAAATAATATTAATCTAGTTTATTCTAAACACAGTGACATTCATAGCATAGCTAAATAATAGAAACAGAGATTTACTTATTGAGCCCACGACTAGGCTCCAAAATATTAGTAATTCATTTAAGAGGCTTACAAGAGCTAAAACGCGGTCACTGTCGGATTGCATAGAAAAGAAAGAGACGCGCGATGACACAACGCTGGTAATTTATTGCAAAATATGAAGCAATTATGAATTTACATAAAATCTATTCAATGGTCTAAAAAATTAAAACACTATTACGTTAGTATGTTACTTGTAGAATAATCTGACAAAAAAACTTTTTTACAAAAAACAACTGACTTCCAAAAAAAAACACTAAAAGACGTGAAAAATAACTTTAATTTCGGAAGTCGGTGCCTTTGGTTTTGTATTTTCGTGTTTGGCCACCGACTTCCGAAATTAAAGTTATTTTTCACGTCTTTTAGTGTTTTTTTTGGAAGTCGGTTGTTTTTTTAACCGACTTCACAAAAAGGAGGAGGTTCTCAATTCGTCTGTATGTTTTTTTTTTTTTTTTTTTTTTTTTGTGTGTTAGCTCATAACTTTTTTCTGGGTGAACCGATTTGGATGATTCTTTTTTTATTTGATAGGTGGTGCTTCACATGTGGTCCCATTTAAATTTGATCAAGGTCTGACTAGTAGTTTTTGAGTTATCCTTAATACTGCAGATTTTTTCCACTTAGTTTATATGGATGATGTGTTAATAATTTCCTGTCACTGTTATTTACACACCAAGTAGTGGTATACGAATTTGTGCGGGGTAGGTACCGCAACTAAAAAGTGAAAAATAAAAACTTTTTTACAAAAAAACAACCGACTTCCAAAAAAAACACTAAAAGACCTGAAAAATAACTTTAATTTCGGAAGTCGGTGGCCAAACACGAAAATACAAAACCAAAGGCACCGACTTCCGAAATTAAAGTTATTTTTCAGGTCTTTTAGTGTTTTTTTTGGAAGTCGGTTGTTTTTTTGTAAAAAAGTTTTTATTTTTCACTTTTTAGTTGCGGTACCTACCCCACACAAATTCATATACCACTACTTG
This sequence comes from Griposia aprilina, assembly GCA_916610205.1. Classification (NCBI taxonomy): domain Eukaryota; kingdom Metazoa; phylum Arthropoda; class Insecta; order Lepidoptera; family Noctuidae; genus Griposia; species Griposia aprilina. The sequence goes on along the minus strand of OU744304.1, from coordinate 12,027,255 downwards.
GTGTGTAAATAACAGTGACAGGAAATTATTAACACATCATCCATATAAACTAAGTGGAAAAAATCTGCAGTATTAAGGATAACTCAAAAACTACTGGTCAGACCTTGATCAAATTTAAATGGGACCACATGTGAAGCACCACCTATCAAATAAAAAAAGAATCATCCAAATCGGTTCACCCAGAAAAAAGTTATGAGCTAACACACATAAAAAATAAAAAAAAAACAGACGAATTGAGAACCTCCTCCTTTTTGTGAAGTCGGTTAAAAAATCTGAATGTTTGCATGTATATTAGTATGGTTTTTAATCGTTAAAAATTTTTTTTAGAGGTATCTTCGTGATTTTTTTCTATCATATCAAGTTAATTCTATTATGTTTTCAACACACTATCTAACTAGCATATATCCAGAAGAATATCATATATTTTTCTGATTTTGGTTACTACAATGGATCATATATTTTTAGGCATTATACATTTGCGTTTAGGTCATGTAGTCCCCTTAAGTGCCAAATATACGTCTTTGCAACAAACAACTGAGCCTCAATAAATCTTTATCATTTATTAAACAGAAACTCTGTCAAAAAGGTTTCTATAAAGTTAAAGATTACTTGGACGACAAAAAGGCTTGGGATTTAATTATGCTCCCCAAGCAACAAACAAATATATACTAACCCCTTTATTTATAAACGTTGCCTAAAGTAAAGTAATGATTAACGACTGTTTAACCATACATTTTTGACGTTTAAACGTCTCTTAATTTTAAGAAATGTCAGTAAATGAACCCCTGATTTATTGATACGTGACATGACTTTCGAATTATGTATGATATTATTGACAACAAGAGAAAACTGACTGTGAATGTGAGTACAGTCGCCAGCGCATCAAGTTACCACAAACTGACAGATCTTCTCATTCAATTTTGAAATTAAATATCAACATTTTAAGGTTTAAAATTGTTTGGAGAAATTTGACAGTTTCGTGTAGCTTGACCTGCTGGCGACTGCACCATGCAGACTAGATTGAATACTTGACTTTATAACTGTCTGGCGGTTTTGAGTATTTTGTATATGGCCTACGCAAATGTCCAGCAGATGTGCGTGTGACGGGTCGTAGAGCTCCCTAAAATAGGGTTGAGCTACAGTGCTACACGATGACCGATGCATGCATGCCGTCTGTCGGGATAGCTCAACTCTTAGCTGTAATGGGTCTTTCTTCAAAATGCCCTTCCAGATGCCCTGCATTGTTAGACTCATCTAAAATCCTAATAATAATTATAATGTTTGGACTATAAAGGAGACCATGACTTCTAAGTTTGTTTCGGCATTACATCTAAGGGATCAGTCAGCTTGGAAATGCCGGCGCCAACATCTAGTTTTTTAATCACCATACATACAAAACCATAACAGTATATTGTTTAAGTAGTCGTAAGAGTTCATTGTTATGAAAAAGAGCGCCTCTCGCCATCAAACGTAAAAGTTTGGTGAGTTTAGAATTAAGTAACCCCTCTGTATTATAATTTCTTTAAATATACAAAATGTTGACGTGTAAAAGTGTCATAAGACGGTACCCCGGCCAAAACCTTGCCATAGTGCGTTATTCAGAGGCTATTAACTCATTCACTATGGGAAATAAACTACATCTAAAAGCACATTATTAATGTTCGATATCCTATCATCACATTGCATGTTCTTATTTGTTTTTATGTATTATAAATACATTTAAAATCTCCTTGTAAAAGAGTGACTAAAATTATTGATTGCATGCATCTTTTGCTAAAGGGGACGGTCTATTAATTTGAGGATTACACTAATGGATAGATAATTTAAAAATTTAAATAATTCACGTTTTATTTTATTTCAAAACATCGCTTGTCTTTTTTATTAAAATAAATTCAACTTTTTGTGAATTTTATGTTAAATGAGCGTGCGCAGGGAGCGAGATAGAGCGAGACTCAGCGACGGGACAGACAAGGACCGAACGCTCAAGGTCGTTTGGTCGGGGAAGCGCCTTAAAAGATCTACTTACTTATAAACTTTTCATTACATCGACCGCAAAAATAAGTTTGCATATTTTGATAGTAGGTATTTTAAGAAATAACTACGGAAATCTAAGTTTTTCTGCGTTTGAAGGTTAGTAGGTACTTAGAAACATCATAACCTTTTAAGTATGGGATCCACCTATGTGTTCTGTGGGATCCACAAATATCCTACACGCAAAATGTGCCCCTCGGTCATCTCTGGATACTCCACAAAGGAAAGCGTAAAGTTATACTATAACATAAAAAAATTATTAAATGTATCTACCTCTATGGATTTTTAACGAGAAATTTATTTATCAAGTTACATTTTATAACTTGGTCGACCATTAGAGTAAGTATAATTAGCTGTAATAGTTTTAGCTTCACATTTCCAAAAACAACGGTTTAGCTGGTAGGGAACGACGACGACATGACTAACAAAAATAACTGGTACTTTAAAGCTTAATAATTCGCAAACGGACCCCTGAACCAAAAATGTACAGTCGCCAGCAGGTATATGAAACTGTCAAATTTCTCCATACGATTTTAAACCTTAAAAAGTTGATGTTTAAGTACAGAATCGAATGAGAAAAACTGACAGTTTGTGGTAACTTGATATACTGGCGACTGCATCACATACTCCCAATATTTTTCATAAATCTATCCAACGATACCCCACACAATCGAAAAGACGAGTAATAAACATCATGCCCGCTTTACCAGTAGGTAAGGGAGCTAATCAAAAATAACATTTTTCAAGATTTTATTTCACATCTTTGTACACGCGATTACTATGTATCATTTATCCTACTTCCTACTAATATTATAAATGTGAAAGTTTGTGAGGATGGATGGATGGATGTTTGTTACTCTTTCACGCAAAAACTACTGAACGGATTTGGATGGAATTTGGAACACAGATCGTTTATAACCTGGATTAACATGTAGGATTTTTTTATCCCGGTAGTACGTTCCCGTGGGATAATTTCCGACCTCCACGCGGGCGAAGCCGCGGGCAAAAGCTTAAAAATATAATACCTACTTAATATACCTATAATCATGCAAAATTACTTACAGCTTTTTAGTTCAAAGGGTAGATAGACTTACTTAGATGGTATTTTATAAGAGTAATGTACTTACTTAATGTACTTACTTATTTATGTAGATAATACCTAATATTATGACGGAAAATCGTTGAATGCATAACCTTTTCTTTCTATGAAGGCGGTAAACAAAATTAGGTAGATAATTGACAATGTAAAAGAACAATAATACGATATGATTTGTATATGTAAGTGTACCAAGTGTAATTGTGGTTTACTTACAATGATGGTCATTGTTTATTTATCATTTTATTAAGTAGGTAGGTACATAATAACAGCTAGATAATTTGTAGATTATTAATTTCTATTTGTGCCAAGAGTAGGTACTTACCTATACTTTAGTTACAGAGGTATTAGGTACATACTCTTCAGCACGGTCTACTTCCCTTCCCCCCCCCCCTCAAGCGCACCTCAGTTCACTTCAGTCGGCTCGCCTGGCACTGAGCGAACAGGAAGCCCCCCTCCTCTTCGTACCCCTTTGCTAGCCACAACTCGAAGTTCCAAACGAACGCGAGTGCCGGCGGCGCAGCCCCGCCCCGCGCCCGCGCTACGCCCTGTCCCCGCGGCGCGCCTTGCGTAACGCGTTGTTGTCACGAATGTTGTGATAGTGCGGAGCAAAGCAAAGAGTATAACATTAATAAGGTGCGGAATTTAGGAAGTCATTCCAGACTTTCGTAATTTGGTGTGATAATTATGTAGTTTTACGTTTTATCATCCTGAGTGTCAGAAGAAGTGTCAGAAAAGTCAACATTTTTTAATGGCCACGGATACGGTAGGTATTGTATTATTAGGTTCATTTTCTCCACATTCGTACGTACCTATATAGCCACAAACTTACATAGAAACTGTAATCCAAATATTCGCAAATAATACTTATGTAACAACTTTATTATTGTTTATTGAGGTACTTAATAATTATATATGTGAAGATTACATAACCTAAAAACACAGTACAGTACGCCTAGTATATTTATCGTAGTTTCCACAAAAAACATTCCGACATAAACGCGGGCGGCGCTATAGTCGTGCTTTGGAATGTTGCCAACTTCTAAGTTATGTAATTGCGAGATTTACAAAACGTTAAAGTTAGTCTTTTTATCCATGTTATGACTCCTTTTTTTAGTTATTGAAAATAACTGTAATAATTTTAATTTTAACAAACCACCTTTTTTTAACCTACTTAAAAAAATACGAAATTATGGCTCCGATGGGTGAATACGAATAGTACCTACAGTAGTACATTCGACTTTTTATTTTATTTCTTTTATGTTTGCAAGGCGTCTTTGGGACTTCATGCAATAGATGCCTTGGAATCGCAGAAAAACATTAAAAAATGAATGATCGGCCGGCTGGCTCGGTAGATTGAGTCGGCGCGGCGCGCACAGTGGATCGAAACTGCTATATGAGGGACATTCGTTTTTTTTTCAAATTGCATTTTTTTTTAAATACCTATCGTAAGATCTCGTCATTCCGATGAATAATTGTTATTATAAGTTTTTCTCTAAAACAGATAGTTTGGCCGGAAAAAAATAATTTAGTTTTTTTTTTGTATGGAATGAAACAGAAACTGCTAAACTTTGGCCATGTCTTGAAAGACCAGGCTTTCAAATTACTATATTCTTATCCTTTGACTTGTTGGCTATAATTCTACTCTATCAGCTTGCACCCATAGCTACCCTTTCAAGAGTTACGAGGTTCGGAAAAATGAAAAAATAAGTAAGTCAAAAGTACATTTCCATTAATTATATCATAGATAGAACATTAAAACATTTATAATTGAGGAATAATACTAATTTCAAAACAATACAAAATCGAAAAATGGGAAAAGAATGTAAACAATTCAAATTAAATATTGTAAAAAAATACTATATATTAGTAATTATATACAGTGAAAAATTTGCTAATCGTCAATTAGTTCATTTTCTGTTCTTTTAATTACGAATTATCTCTTCTACAAATTATTTTACCTATTTGCTAATAACTACATTCATAATGAAATTTAAATTTAATGACTCCACTTCCCTATTAATATACCTTAATGACAGAGATAGGAAGGAGTTATTCCGACCCATATAAATAAGGGTTTAATTTAAATAAAATCATTCAGTGATTTGAATACCAAGACAACTTGCTTTGTGCCTAAATATTTTTGTGAGTAATATGGAAGGTCTAGTGAATAATTTGGATTCGTTCATGGTTTTAAGAGAACAGTTTGGATCCTTGGCGGAACGTAAAAAACTTTTTGAATACCTCAAGCAGACGCTGAATGTTAACTGGACTGAAGAAAAAAGTTATAGAGGTATGAGGAACAGGGTGTAAAGTTCACTCATACTCTATAGAAAAGGGAGGATCCTCCAACCAGACGGGTGTTGTGGTGGGCAACTGCCCGACGGTTGATGTCGGGACGTTGTATATATGCTAGTCGCGCGGTAAACTCTGCTTGCGCGATGCAGGATTTGCGTGACGTCAGTATGACGTGTAGCGCGCATGTGGTGATGTTGATACCGCTACAAAGTGAAAACCTCCTGAAGTTCTGTCAGAATTTTTGTACAAATGTTTGTGGAAGATGGGAAAGATCAAATAGGACTCTTAGCAAGTTTTTGAAGAGAAATGGAGATTGGCTGGAATCTGCCATAGCCTGGCATGAAGCCCTTATGTCTACAACAGAAAATGTCGATCTTGATGATGATGATGTCAGTGAATATATAGAAAATTTGGCACCATCTTCACCAATAGCTTCAACGTCATCTTCGTAATGTACGCCGAGAAAAACCTTTGAAAATCTATCTAACAAGCAAAAAGAAGACGTGTAGAGTGCTTGTCCAAATCAGTGTCTCCAAAAGAGATACAGGAGTGCTACTATTAAAAATCTCAAAAGTAGTGGGGATTGGGAAGTAAGTCAAATACTGGAACATTTGCTAAACCATCCTGAAGATATTGATAAGGTAAAAACTTGCATAAGTCAGAAAAAAAAGAGAGTTTATATACACCTGAAAAAGCGCTAGCTCTCTCGATATCGCTTAACTTATCCAAGTGGCAATAAATTAATCTACGTGATTCTGCAATTGAACAAGGTGCAGTATCTATGTATCCCTCCTACTACAAAATAATGCAAGCGAAATTAAACTGTTATCTTGCAAAAGAGGACATCACCATAACCGAAAATGGAGCACCTATCTATTTATTTATTATTTATTTATTTATTGATAACAATCTTACCTACACTATCATTACAGATCTATGATCCAATGCGACAGAGTGGCCTTACTAACTAAATCCTAAATCTACACCTTATACCTAGTTAAAAAATATCTTAATCTAAATAACTTATTACATATAGCGTAACTCAAGTTGCACCACAATACATCAACCCTCCCGTGAACCTCATTCACCACGCGTATGGCTCTAGTGAGAGGAGTTCTCGCCAGCAGGTTGGTCCTGGCTGCAGGCACAGCGAGCAGGGGCTAAAACTGCAGGCCCTACTTTATTTGACTACCTTCAGATTATTTGATGCAATGGACTTCAATCTATCATCTAAAGCTGATTTAAAGCTGATATGTAAGTGGGGTTTTGATGGAGCATCTAGTCAAAGCAATTACAAGTAAATAGCTAGCAGTTCAGAATTTGACGATTCCAGTGTTTTTATGGTCAGCTTAGTACCCATAAGGCTGATGCGTGACGAAGAAATACTTTGGGAAAATTATCGTCCGTCTTCAACGTTGTACTGCCGCCCAATTCAGTTCAAGTTCATAAATGAATATGAAAGTTCAGTAAAACGTGAAAAAGAAGCCATAGAACTACAGATAGATGAACTTAATCCATATAATCTGCAGGAAGTGACCGTCACACATCAACTGTTAATGACAATGATCGATGCAAAGATTACTTCGTACATAATTATCGGAAACTTCGACAGCTGCGTGCGAAGCCATCAGAGATGAATAAGCTGGAAGACATCGACCGCAGAACGGAAAATGTAGATGTGTACCAATACGGATTGTCTTCATTACATGCGTGGATCCGGTGCATGGAATGCTTGCTTCATATAGGTATATCATTTTTAATGCCCATGAATATTTTTTGTAGAAGTTACGTTTTTCAAAACTAATGCATTGCTTCCTTTATTTCAGCTTACCGGATGGACTTCAAAAAATGGAGTTCAAAAGGCGAGGACAACGAAAACTTGACGCAAAGAAAAAAACAAATCCAACAAGCCTTTAAAGATGAAAACGGCTTGCTGGTCGATTTTGTGAAACAAGGGGCAGGCACCACAAATGACGGCAACATTGCCAGAAGATTTTTTAGTGATGCAAAAACATCGGCTAGCATCACAGGAGTTGATGAAGAGCTGATCGAAAGATTCCACATAATTCTGCAGACAGTGGCTTCTGGTGAGCAAGTGGAACTGCTTAAATTCTCCCAATTTTGTAAAGACACTGCCACTTTGTATGTACAGTTATATCCGTGGTATTACATGCCCTCTAGCGTATATAAGTTGCTAGTACATGGTACGGATATAATTAAGCATTTTGGACTTTTAACAATCGGGAAACTGTCGGAAGAAGCATCAGAAGCTCGAAATAAAGACTTTCGTAAATATAGAGAGAACCTTTCGAGAAAAGTAAGTAGGATAGCGACAAATGAAGATATCTTGCACAATCTTCTCTTGTCGTCTGATCCGAAACTGACCTTTCTAAGGCCAAAAATGTCGAAACAACGAAAAATGGTCCTCTCACCAAGAGCAGTCGAGCTTTTGGTGGCTCTTCCAACTGAACCCGAATTGGATTTTATAGATGTACACACTTTACAAGACAGTGATAGTGATTAATTTTGTTCGAGTTTAGCTGTTTCTTTTTTGTTGTTTTGAATACAAATTTTATTTATGTTAATTTTATTATTTATTTTAATTTTTTTTTGTATTTTTTTCGATGAATATGTTTTTAAATTATTACCATTCTTTAATTATAAATGTTTTAATGATTTATCAATGATATTATTAATGAAAAACTACTTTTGACTTACTTTGATTTTCATTTTTCCGAACCTCGTAACTCTTGAAAGGGCAACTATGGGCGCACGCTGATAGAGTAGAATTATGGCCAACAAGTCAAAGGATAAGAATATAGTAGTTAGAAAGCCTGGTCTTTCAAGACATGGCCAAATTTTAGCAGTTTGTTTGATTCCATACAAAACAATCTAAAATATTTTTTTCCGGGCTGGGTAGTTAGGGCAAACTATCAGTTTTAGAGAAAAACTTTTAATGACAATTATTCATCGGAATAACGAGAACATTCGAAAGGTATTTTAAAAAAATTGTAAAAAAATAACGAATGTCTCTCATATAGCAGTTTCGATCCACTGTGCGGCGGGGCGGCGCGGCGGCGACGGCGGTTAGGGAGCTATGGCCGCCACGCCAGCCCGGACTCCCTTACCGGCACCGGCTCACTGGCTTTGCATTTTTACGCCTACCTACTTCTTTCTTACTTCGTACGCAAAATCGGTTTAAATCGTCATTATCTTTTTTTGCTATGTCGCGGCCGCGGCGGCGGCGCGGCGGTGGGGCGGGCCGCAGTTTGACTACTAGGTACTTTGGCCCCTAATTGCGTGAAACACTATCAATCACAATCTTAATCATTTTGCAGCCAGAACAAAAATGTCTGCTCAACAACGCAAATAACGCAATGAATGTTGTTGAACTGTCAAAATGAAAGCCATTCCTACTGTTATTATGTTACGCAATTACCCCGCTGGTCTATACATAATTAGTTTTTTTTTCTGTTGGTTTGGTTTGGGTGTAATTAAAAAAAAAAAATTAGATTGATTAAATAAAATGTTTTCGTATGTGTAGAACGTTGAAGTACTCTCAGCTTTTGCACTAATAAAGACTACGCGATTTTTGCATATGCTAGATATTTCACCTTAGTTTATCCTGACATTAAAATGTGATAAAAAGATAAAAATCCAAGTTTTTGAAGGTTTTTATTGCTCACTTTTTAGTGGGTCAGTTATTAATTTATCTAAGTCCACATTATGAACCCATAGCGTATTAATGATTTGACATTTAAGCATGATAGGTAGTGATAGCAGTTTTAATGTTTGTTATATTTTTGACCTTTCTGAGTGCGTATACGAATTTATTTATTCTTTTAGATACATATATCATCTACTTGTGCTTTCCAATTTATCTCCTGATCTATTCTTACTCCAATTTTCGTTTGTGTAATTTCATTAAGTTTTGGTATGACAAGTTTCAATTTGTATTTATTATTAGATTTATTAAATTGTATATACACAGACGAACATAAATTATTTCTTATGTTATTCATATCAAGCCATTCAATTAAGTTGTCAATCGTGTTGTTAATTTCTGTTTAATGGTCGTATATTGCCAGTGGCTCAGTGGAATCGGCCCCGACTTACAAGATGCAGGTCGTGGGTTCGAACCCAGGCAGGCGCTTTACTTTGTGTAAATAATTTCATCACCACTGCTCTCAAAACGGTGAAGGAAAACATCATGAGGAAACCGGCATGTCCTAGAACAAAAAATTCGAAGACATGTGACATCCACCAATCCGCACTGGGCCCGTGTGGTAGATTACAGCCCATTCCCTCTCAAAGAGAGGAGGCCTGAGTCCCAGCAGTGGGAACATTAGGCTAATTATGTGTGTGGTCGTATATTGTATTAGTCTTTTTGTCGTACGTCACTATAGTGGAAATATCGTCGGCGTACAGTATGCATTTATGATTTGTTTTATCTGTGATTGAATTTATATAGAGTAGGAACAATATTGGTCCCATGACAATTCCTTGTGGCACGCCATAATTGTTGCATTTATACCCTGATGAGTATGGTATCATGACGTTATTTTATCTAGTTTTGTAATAATAACACGTAGCTGTCAGTTATTTAGATACTAGCTTTTGCCCGCGGCTTCGCACGCGTTAATTTAGACTTTGGCAATCAATTCGGGTTATAATTCAATCATGATTCGAAAGACACGTGGCACCATCTATTATCATAACGTTATTGTTGTTATCCTCGGGAACAGTATTTTTTTTCGGGATGAAAGGTACCCTTTTTCCGTTTCTGTACACCTGACAAGGTATATATGCAAAACTTCAGGATGATCGGTTTAGTGGTTTAGGCGTGAAAAGGTAACAAAAAAACTAACTTTCGCATTTATAATATTTGTTAGGATGACGATATCCATTAAAGTGCATGTCCCCTTATCCCGCTTACCTCCAGATTTTGTAGAAATAGTCATGTGGCACTAGAGCAAAAGCTTTAGACAATTCAAATAATAATCCTGCAATCAGATAGTTTTTTTTTTAAATATTGGATAGTATTGTTTTTATCAGACAGAAGATGGCTAATGTAGTAAATTTGCTTTTTTGAAAGCCATCTTTATTAATAATGTCAAATTTGTTACAAATATTAACTAGCCTTTTAAACATGCATTTTCTAATAATTTTGACAGAATCGGTATTCAGGTTATTGGCCGATAAATAATTAAGCAGTACAATGACTGAACAGTTGGCAGTTAACAAATCGGAATTAGTCGGTTAGAAATCTTACTTGGAAGTAGCGCTCGCCGGTCGCTACCGCGGCGCCGTTCGCTTCGCTCGCTCGTCTCGCGCACGATTCACAGTCATAGTTTAAACCTGACTTATGAATTGCCCAACTATTTATCTAACTGCCCATTAATTTATTACACTACATACTTGAGTATTTTTTGTACTGACATTGTAGGATGAAATAACCGACGATTAATAAATAATAATAATATTCTATTTATTACTGTTCATGTTTTCTGTCACACTAATTTACCAACCGCCGAAAAATTTTATGATTGTCCGTTAATCTTTTTCAACTGATCATAATAACCACCCTAATGTTTAAATAACAGTTGTAGAACTTATCACCCATTTTTAAGTCTCCAACAAACAATATAATTTCCTGTGACTGAATTTTAGTATAATCAAGTTGCTTACACAACTAGTAGGATGTCTATTATAATATCTATAATAGGTAATAACATGTTTTCTGTTTTAGGTAATGATGGACTTTGGCGATGGGGCTACGGGAAGCTTCGACGAAGAGAAACCTGAAGTAAAATTTCAGCATGAAATAATCATCAATCCGATTGTGTATACAACGAAACTAGATGAAATGAAGATATTGAGGGACAATTCAACCGACATGAGCGTAGACTCCATCATCAATTCAATAATCAAAGAGAGTAAACCTAAATTAAATTCGAAAAGAACATGTACTCACACAATATATTCTCATTATTCATACGAAGATTTATCTTGTTATATAAATACTTTCAATAGAAAAGTTGCCCGAATAGATGAACATAACAACAATCTGTTATCTATGTGCAAACCTGTGAAAGTTGTGCTTGAAGACATTAAATATACTTTGCTATGTACACAAAGTACCGAAAGCAGGAATTCAATTTTTTCTTCAAAAGTATGTGCCTTCGTTAGTGACAAACCATTACCATCATACAGCCAATCACGTAAGCTTCAAAGTAGAATAATATATGATCTGCAACATACAGAAGCCGACATGTATGCTCTAGATAAATTCTATTTCATTAAGGAATATGCCAAGTTTCGTATTGATAAAAGTAATTCTAATATTTTCCGATCACTGAAAATGGATAAAAATGTTTCGCATGTTTCGTGCTGTTGCTGGTATAACAGAGAAAAGAGTTTAGCGATGTTACAGCTCACTCCTCATGAAACACTTAGGTTCATGAGAAAACCACATAAATGTGCAATTAATCTTTGCCGTTGCTGCTGTAGAAAGAAAACTTTAACATCATCAGTAAAGCCAGGTCCAACCAAAAGCTGTGAGATTCTAAAAGCTCCAGCTTTAGAATCTCCCAGCATTTGGTTAAACAAAATGACTGAAGTGCATGCATCACTACCAATGTCAGATAAATCAAGAAAAACACTACTTTCGAAATCGTTGAGTGCCTATCCTAAACTCAAAAAAAAAAATTGTCCTGTGAATCTTGGGGTAGAGATCCAAGACACATTGCCATTTTTACATTCAACAAATATTGATTTTGGTGGAGAATATTATGCAATCGGAGCAGATGGCCAGATTAAATTATACTTAAAAAACACTGGAAACGACCGACGAAAATTGTCAAATCTAAGATTGAAATCAACAAACAATATCGTGGGTGATATTTGTTGCTGGTGTAAACGCGAAGAATTTGCTGGACGTTTGCTAGAACTTGGCGCTTTACCCAACACCGTAAACTATATAAGGAGTCCCCACCCATGTTCTCCGACAAATTGCAGTTGCTGTTGCAAGCCTTCAAATACTGGGAAACCCAAACTTACACTGTTAAGTAAATCTGCAAGGCACGCGAATGATTTGGTCAGCAAAAAAGTTAATATCAAAGTAAGATTTTCAGGAGATGCAGAGAAACCTGTTAATCCCAGAAATCCAAATAATTTCGTTTCATTTAATGTTTCTCTATCGGCATTAGAATTGATGTCAAAGGGTAAAACTGAACCCTTTAATAAAGATGTTTTTGGTTTACTAATACCAGAAAGCACTACACTTGACAAAAAAAATAGGTCTGTGCGGGTGCTTGTAGAAAAAACACGTAAACAAAAAGCTCTTATTGAATGTACCCATTTAAACAATTTTACCACAAAGGAACTGAGAATGTTGGATATAATTTTATGTGCTGTGAATAAGAAAATAAGACAACCTAAAGCAGAGAAGAAAACTACAGATTATCGAGGGAGGAAAAATTATTCAAGCTGTATTTATCACACAATATATCCATTATTATTAAATACACAATTAAGTGTTACAACAGATTTAAGGAGCAAACGTTTCTTGCCTTCTTTAAGAGCCCATCTTGACAATTATATTGTGCCGTTCTCCCATATGAAAAATATAAGTGGGTGGTTAGACGCTGAGGTAGACCAAAAGAAACAAAAAAGAAAATAAAAAGATTAGTACACTCAAATAAAAGAAAAAGGAGTACCTACGTAAATAGTGCTGTGCTTAACTGCTTCACTTCGACTTAAGGTTTAATGAATTCATTCATTAAAGCCTACACGACAGGAGCATTTGACGTAGGTGATCTGACATTCCGTCAGTGTTTCTGCGCCTTCGCAATTATGACGAAGTCATCAGTAAAGGAAAGATGCACGTTGCTCGCCGTTGCCCTCGTCGGATTTGTTTGGAACTTCGATTAACATATTAGATGGTTAAGCCCTCCGCTCGGTCGTCAAGACATCGGCTGTCGTTAGTCAGACAGAGAGGAGTGTTACCCTGACGTCGGTCGCGTATTGTCGGTCACGCGTACCAAGACGCTGACGATAAATGGACGTATATAGTGTAGCACCGATGTCAGCGCCGACTGTCGGTCGAGCACTTAATCCAGCCTAAAGAGCGTGCAGATGTAGTGGACATCCCAGATAGTACTTTCGGAATTCAGAACATGAACTAAAGTACCTTCGATGGTTGGTTCCTTGGTAGGTAGACCTACGATGAAGTCAGGCCTTGCACCTCTTCATAATATAAAATGTGACTGTTAATAATAACTACGCTTGACTTAAAATCACATTACAAATGTGATCTATTCAATGTTATTCTTGTTTGTTGTTTAGGTATGACGCTCACTGTGATATATCTAAGGTTATTGTGTTATTCTTTGAAACGGTATAGTCATAGGGTTACTGCTTATACCTGCAACTGCAAATATGTACTTGTAATCATCAATAGCGTGTCAGTTTTAAGACGTCCCCGGCTGTACTGGAGGCTCTCCCCAAGAATTTCTACAGCGACTGGTCTTGCGGTTCTCGCATCCAAAGACCTTAATCAGCGGTCGGTCCATCTTATGTGGCCTACCCACCACGCTGCGCTTTCCGCAACCACGGCCACGTCTAGTTTTTCTGATAAAGAAAACGTCTTTAAAATTAAAGCCTATGGGCCAAATCCTTTGCCCGAACAAATACGTGAGGAGAGCATGTTTATTTATTTATTTTATTATTTATGTACACACAGTAAAACACACATGTACACATATTTTTGTTATTATGTCATTAATTAAGTAGGTACCTACTCACTTAACAGTTTTAATACAGAGTTAACAATTGGAATATAGGTTTCTTTTTTAAATAAAGCACTGTTTATCCATGTATTTCGTGTTATTATTTCATATTTTAATAGGTCCTTCCTCTATTTAGGTCTATCTGCTTCGTACCTACCTCGGACACGTAGTTGGTCGGTACAATCTGCAAATACACAAACTAGCAAATAATTTTCTATTTTTGACTAATATTGCGACCCCGTCTTACGACCCTATGGCAATCGCTTTACTCCGTGTAATTTCTTTCATCACCACTGCTCTCAAAACCGTGAAGGAAAACATCGTGAGGAAACCGGCCTATCCTAGAACCAAAAAGTTGAAGACATGTGACATCTACCAACTGGCCTGTGCACCCGGCACTGGGCCCGAGTGGTGTCACAACAGTGGGAACGTGGCTGATTATTTTATAAATGTATTTATCTAATTCATGAGAACAATATAATACCTTGAACTTTAGGCCATTTAGATAAATGGTTTGGTCTATTGAGTAGGTACATTTTATGGTCTTAACTTTTGAAGAGATACCAAAGAAACTAAAATGATAGAGGCTGGTAACTGTCGCGCGATTATAGCGCCGCGCTGCGTACGTGTGCGTAGCTAGCCCCACATGGCCAACACGTATGTTTTCTATCATCACTGTGCCTCGAAGTCCACTGAAGACAAGATAGTCCCGATAAAATCCTAGGTATCCTAGATAGCAGATTATGACCCCTAGAGTCCTAAATTATAATATCCAAAACATTCAGGGAGTAACATTGGTAGCTATTTATCAATTTCAAATGGCAACTTTGTTTTATTTCCTCACAAAAAAAAGTCACGCAAAGCTTTGAGTATTTATTGCAGAAACAGAACATTCAAGCTATTTTATGTTCTTGTTATTTATTTCTGTAAATAGTTTTGTACAAACACTTACACAATTTTTCATTTTTTAAACTAGATGATGTCGGCGTTTCCTATCTGACTACTCTGAAAAGAAAGGCCGAAACAAACTCAGAGGTCACAGTCTGTTTAAAGTCCAGACATAATCTTGGTCAGATTATGTGAAGACCATGTAGATTAGTGTCTGAAATGGTCTTTTGAAGAAAGAACCACACAGATTGAGTGGACCTGTCGAGTCACTGCACGCATTTGTCAGTAATCGTGCAGCTCAACTCGGAACATAAGGACCTCAACGATTCGATGAATCAAAGAAAGAACATTTGGGTTGACTTGGTTTTAGTTCCAAGTTCACAACAGTACAGTAGTCCGTGCTAACAACAGTACTAAAATCAAACGGCTCTGACCGAAATTATCAATAAAGGGAAATATGTATTCGAGACTCTTTCTATCTAATAATATGTTTCGGAATAACGATAATTTTGCAATTACGGCACTCTATTTACTGGTTCCTCAGAGAGCAAATCAGAAAATCAATACATATTCGAAACGTCTGGCAACACTTGACTCAATCATTGTCAATTTCACAGTGTTTGCGATTTCAACGCCGTAGTCAGTCTAGTTGTGTTGTTGACTTTTACTGTGCAATTTCATCTTTCGGTGACAAACTAGATATCGTTTTTCAAGGAAAATGACTGTGAAGGAAGGAGAACGTACATACATCGGACCGTACAAAATGTCCAAGCTGAGCCCAGTCTTAGCGACCAATTATTATGAGCATCTTATTCAAGACAGTAAGTTTACGCACACATAATAATATTATAACTAGCTGTGCGTTATGTTATCACTAGCTGTTGCTCACGGTTTTACTCGCATCGAAAAGAAAATTACTGCATCTAGGTACCAGGATAAAAATCTAGCGACCAATTATTATGAGCATCTTATTCAAGACAGTAAGTTTACGCACACATAATAATATTATAACTAGCTGTGCGTTATGTTATCACTAGCTGTTGCTCACGGTTTTACTCGCATCGAAAAGAAAACTACTGCATCTAGGTACCAGGATAAAAATCTTTTGTTTGATCTCCGCCCGTAAGAAGACCCACTGACCCAAAATTGTTATTTCCTTCGTAATGTATAATAATTTAGCCTGTAGGGTATCTCTGTAGGTCAAAACCTCCCTTTCCCACTCTGCAAATCCAAAGGGTGTACGGATACGCTATTAATAAGGGTCACCAAATGGCGGACCGTGGTCCGGTGCAGACATCCAACCTATTTTGTGCGGACCCTAAGTACTTTAACAGTAATATTTATATTAAAAAAACATTTAATTTAGTCCGCGCTTTGACTTTTTTACCATTGACACTCCAGACTTCAGGCAGATAGTGCAAAAAAAAATTCATTTTTACATGAATATTATTTACTTTGTTATTTTTGTCCATTACTTGCATAATAATGTTTAATACTGTAATTTTAAAAAAAATGCTAGTAATCGTCTGCCAAACAGACCGCAACTGTCATAATAATAATATTATTATTGTTTTAAATGGATCTCCAATTGGTGATCCCTGCGCTATACCTTTATGTTTGTTGTAGTATGATTGTGATGAACTATAAAAGGCATAGAGGTAAACTATATACCGTATGGATTTTCATACCTCCAAACTATTGGTTTCTTTTCTAGAGAGCGACAACTTCATGGGGGCATGGGACCTGATGATGGGTGTTCATGACTTGTCTGCCACCATTGCCAAGCTGAAGAAGGCATTGGACAAGAAAAATGGTATCGAGGAAAAAGGTGATTTATTTTTATAACTAGCTGTGCCTGTGATTTTGTGTGTGAGGATGTCAGAAAACAACTATGTCTCTTTACTGTAGTTACTCCTTATAATATCAGCTATCTCCCAGTGAAAGCCCCATCAAAATCTGTCCAGCCATTTCGGAGATTGGCTGGACCAAACAAATATAAAAAAAAAAAAACGGTTACACTTTTTTTTAAAAGGCATTTAATAAAAAGCTGTTATTTTGACATTACAAACAGACACTTCAATATTATTTATTTGTATAGAGTACTGTTACATCAATACTATGTGTCCACAAGACACCAGAAAAGGTGGTTTGACTATTTTTTATCTCAAAAATCCAGAAGCAAGGTGAAATGATAGTAAAACCTTTAACTCTTGAAGCATCATTTTCAAAATTATTGTAATTGGCCAGTTTTCTTTAACCATATTTGCCCTTTCACTATCCATTTCCTTTAGATTCTGATTGTACTAACACATAATCATTTTTTGTTTCAGAATATGATACCAAGGACTTGTACCACATGCAAATTGATTAATAAAAAATATTCCAAGACATTACCATTATCAGTATTATGTAGCCAAAATAATGATGTAATGTCAATATTATTTAACCACTAAATGGTAGCTTTACAACTGTTGAACCAGTTACTTTCTGTAGTGCCACTTTGTAATCTCAACGAAGTCTGTTTTTTTATGCTGACTGTATTAATGTATTTATATATATAATATATATATTTGAAAGTTAAATGGGTAGAGTAATATGGTAAGACAACAGAACAGCAGCCAAGCGGTTGAAAATGTTTGGTCAAATCCTATGGTCGAAGGAATCTTAGGTTCTTTCCATTTCTTACCTCAGTATTGCAGAAGAGAGTCTCTTTAACACCTACAGGCTGGACATCTAAAAGAAATGTCTTAGTGATAACAACAAGAATACAGGGAAAATTAATAGACTGGGGACTTTTAGAGTGATGTGTATCTTATATTTATATTATATTAAAACATTCCCTAAACATTATTTTCCTAAGTTTATAATAAGATGTGTTGTTTCTAGTCATTATCATATTCCATATGTTTAAGTTGCTGCAGTAGAATAGAAATGATGTATCTTCGGAATACACTTGACCGCTGAATTTGAGTTTTATTTATTTGATTTGAAAAGTAAACCCTTATTTATTTTAACACAAGCATAGGTACAGAACGGCTTAAAAGTTCATAATTAAGATTAATGGTCGTATCTCACTGGGGTGAAGCCAACAGAGAGTTTGGTTGGCTGGGTGTGTTACCAAGCGGATGCCAATTTAGGTACCTACGAATCATAAATACCCTTCTCAACTTTGCTATACGCATTTGTTAGACAGCGCGCGCAGGCTGCCGCCGTGCCGCCAGGGCGCCCCAGTGAGGGCTCACCCATGAACCTAAAAAAATTACCTGCTTTTAGAATAGGTACAAACAATAAAATTCCACCACCACAAAGCAATGAAAGCATAGAATCGCCCACCGACCGGCGGCCGGCAGTGCCTAGGGTTGCCAACTAACTAATCGATTGGTATATAATTATTATAAAAGAAACTGACTGATTGACTTATCAACGCACTGCTGAAACTACTGGGACTAGGAACGTGAAATTATGCACATGGCTTCCTTTTTTACTGTAGGGGAGTACTAAGAAGGGGCTGTTGGAAATTCGACCTTTAAGGGGGTGAAAAAGGGTTTGTATTAAAAATCTTATTTCTTGAGTTAAACTTGAAACTTAGCTGAACATTCTGATGAAGTTTGTCATGATTACTTTTTCAAATAGGTACCTCAAAAAGGATTTTATAAGTTTTATGAAAGAATCTTACCGCGTCGTTCGATTATCCCGAAACTGTAAAAAATAATACAAGTTTTTGGGTTTTTCGAAAAACTACTCATAACGGAACAAAAGCACCTAATTACGTTTCTAAGGGTGGATTTTGCTGCGTGTCCTGATTAACTCAAAAGTAATCTATACATTAAATTTGGAAAAATATGGCTTGATTTAATATTCCACAGTTATAAACGCTGCACGCTTAAATGGCTGAACGGATTTGGATGAAATTTGACACATGGGTAGATCATGAACTAGATTATGATATAGGATACTACTATTTTTATCCCGATATTCCCACGGGATCGAGTCTTATGCGGGTGAAACCGCGGGGCGCAGCTAGTAATTAATATATGGTTCTAGGAATGGTTGTCAAAACAGTATTTTGAATAGGTACTATGCCTAGGAGGAAAATAGTTTACCTAATATTTACTGTTTTTAACATTATGGTTGGCAACCCTAGCAGTAGATAGGTTCCTACTGCGCTGAGCGCAATTACAGTTGTCACGGGCAGCCATGACCATGAGTCATTCGTCAGTCAGTTTCTGCTCGCACGTTCTGGGTAAACGTTGCGTAACATATTTTAAAAACCGATAGAAAATAGAAATGCCTCATTGTGCTGTGATTTGGTGTAATAATCAAAGTAAAAACGTAAATAAAAAAAATTCTGGCGTATCATATCACAAGTAAGTAAAGAGAGCTGTTTAGCTTTTAAAAAAATGCGCGTCGCCTGTCGCAGTTATCTTAGAATACCTACAAAACTTCAGTCGTGGGCTGTAGTGGCTGTAGTTTATCTGTAGTCAAACCTACTTCGATTTTGTTCTTTCCAAACGCGGACAGCGCTGTTTGTGAAGTTGTGCAAATAGTGAGGTGACGCGTTGTTTGGCGCCGCGTCGTGTCGATAATGCATTTTGTAATGATGCGATGAGTTGTAATTTCTAAAATAAATTGTTAATCTGCTGCTTGTAGCATAACCTCACAATAGACAAGAAATTATTTGCCGCAATTTTGAAATTAAGCTTTCTAATGTAAATTACTCCTTTTAGGTTTCCTAATAATCCTTATGTAAAAGATAAATGGATTAGAGCGACGGGAAAGTGCAACTGGTGGCCTCAAAAACACGATACCATTTGCTCTGAGCATTTCGAGACTGAAAGTTTCATGAAAAAGAGTTCCAAAACATATTTACTTTTTGATGCTATTCCAACATTGCAACTTCATCCTATTTTTGATGAGGTAGTGTATTGACTTTATTCCTATTAATTTGTTGCGAATTGGTAAAATATGATGAGTGACTTGTGTTCGGTACTGTGGTAAAAATTATGTACTTTTCAGATCGATTCACTCACAAATAGCAATAATATTCAGAACACTGCTGATCTAGCGCCACCAAAACGTAGGAAGAAAAAGGACCCTCCTGATACAACCCCAGCAAGAAGTATAAAGGAAAAGGACCCGCCTGATCTAGCGCCAGCAAAACGTAGAAAGAAAGAAAACCCTTGTGTTCTAGCACCAGCAATTCTTATAAAAGAAGAGGCATCTCCTGATCTAGCGCCAGCAATTCGTATAAAGGAGGAGGACCTACCTGATCAAGCGCCAGCAATTCGTATAAAGGAGGACGATCCGCCAGATCAAACGCCAGAAATTCGTATAAAGGAGGAGGACCCGCCTTATCAAGCGTCAGCAATCCGTATAAAGGAGGAGGACCCTTTGGCTCTGATCGAGGTGTTTAGTCCTATTACTACACATTTATGAGTTTTTGTCGAATATTACTTTAAACTAACGCTTCCTGTTGTCTGTAATATTTTCAGATCACTGTGGAAAAGTTACATGTAGAACCAGCTGATGAAAGCCAAGCCAAATTCGATGCGTATTATACACCAAATCCCCAGGACTCGCGTCAAACACGTCATTTGAAGTTATCTCTGATGAGGGCTCAGGATACCATTAAAAGGCAAAGACTTCAAGTAAAGCGAATCAGAGAAAGCAATAGAAGGTTAACAAAAAAAGTAGCTAAAATGGAAAATATTATAAAATGTCTCCGAGAGCAATCTGCTAATGACTGATTAGGATATTTAACGAAGTTGGAAACTTTTAAAGTACTTACGTTAAAATATGACAAACAAAAAGTTTTCCATTATTATTCGAATATTCGCGACAGGCATTAATTGCTAATATACATATAAAGAACATTGTTTACGCGCATATCTAATAAAACATTTGGTTATTTCATTTTAAACATAGCTTTGTTTAGTTTTATAGAAACTGCCGCTCCATACCTACTTTTTTTTTATTCGCGTAACTGGACAAAATGTTGGGAACAATTAATTTATTTTCGCGATTTCAAGGACTTTTTTTAACGGAAACAGACCATGTTTCAGTAGAAAAAGTTGTTCATAATAATGAGTAGGTACAATGACACAATTTCAGGTTTTCGGTTACTTTACCTTATAGACAAATGTTTCTCTAGACAAATCTATTTATGTTATCTCATTTCTCATCCATCAAGCCAATACATACACTTGAAAAATATTACCCTCTGTCTAGGGCAGTTCGGTAAGAGTTTTTTTTTTTTAATTCAAAGTAGGTAGGTACATTTTTTTTTCTTTTGGGTTTTGTTGAATGGGTTTAAATACCGAAACCTCGTCCGAGCGATGGCAGCACTGTCGAATGTTACTAACTGGCTGTTTCTGTTGTGTTTTGTTTTAATAGCAAATTAAAATTAAACTTTTTTAATGTGTACGTTTTGTATTGACCCATCGATCTTCAAGGTTAAGCAACGCTTGCCTAGGTTGGTCTGTGGACGTGTGAGCATCGAATTCATACCGAGACCCCTCCGTGCCACAGTGGTCTGAAAATCAAGCTCCATACTCATAGAAACTTAACGTCAGAAATTAATAAATAAAAATATGTTTTGTGTTTAGTATCCCTTTGTTTTAGGTACTAATATAGTATGAAGAGTATGAGTTGTTCCATACGTGAGAAAAATTTTTTTTTTTTTTTTGTTTGGAATAAAACACAAAGTGCTTTTTTTCAAAAACTGAATAGAACTGATGGGCTGGTACTCACATGAGCTATTGCACCATACACGGCGATCAAGATGACATACAATTCTTGTGCCTTTCGGTGCCGCTTTGCATGTAGCAAGCTTTGGAAATTTTGAATTTACAGTTGGTGATCTTTCAAATCTTTGACATAATTAAATGAAGTAACCAACCACATAACTGATATTGTCGTTAGTTAATAACCTGCTAATGACTTTTATAATGAAAATATTAGAAAACGATGTAGATTATTTACATTTTACTACAAAATTCATTTCACGAAATAACTCATTTGTTAATCACCGTCATTATTGTTGCATTTTAATTTAATAACCATTATGGGACAGCGAGCGTTAATGAGGGTAGTTATAATATAAATAGGACATTTAAACTAACTTCACTCAGTAGCTCTTTGTACTTGTGCGCGCTTACTATACTTATTACGTTCGATTTGTTTTCGTGTTATGATGGAAGGTTTTAGTACCAATTTGGATATTTTTATGTTTGTGGCTAACAATAGCTGTTTCTCACAGCCCAGTGTTTTATATGAAGTTTTTGTCAATGCCGTTGATTTGTCAGAAAACGAAAATAAAGAATTGAAACAATTCTGTCAGACTCATCTGTGTTCGTTGAGGAACAAATGGATCTCGCGTAATCGCACGAGACATACTTTCATAAAAAAAGTATGAGACATGGCTGCAAGAAGACATAAAATGGCCTGAGTTCATGAAGGACAAGATGACACCTTCTTTAGTGTTAGAAGAGCAGCAACCATGTTCCAGTTTTGACTTCGGTGTAAATGAGGGTGCATCAACATCATACAAACCGGAGACGTGCAGTGTTGGAACATCAACTGTTGTGAGTCCAAGAAAAGTGTTCTCGGAGTTAAGCCCGCTACAGAAGAGAAGAAGAGTGAAAGAGCTCCTCACGCATAGCACTGAAAGCCTTGCTTATGCAACTGGTTTAAGTGCAGATAACAAAAATGTAGCAGATATAATAAAATTTATCACAGAGCATCCCGAAGAGGCTACAAAGATAAAGGAATTGTTGAAGTCCAAGAAAGCTATGCCCATATATTCCGCTGATAAAGCTTTAGGAATTCTGACTTCATTGAAGCTTTCGAAATGGCAGTATACAACATTAAGAGCTTGTGCAAAAGAAGAAGGAATACTACTATATCCTTCTTATACTGCTATCTTAGAGGCGAAGAAGGACTGTTACCCACCAAAAGACACCATAGAAATCACCGAAAGAGGGGTAAAAGTAAAGCTTCAAGCGATTTTGGACAAAACTGTTGCTAGATTTGGGCAATTCCTACGTTTGGAATCTTCGCTAGATGGCAAAGAGCTAACATTGATATGCAAGTGGGTCTTTGATGGTGCTTCAGGGCGGCAAAGTTTGTACACACAAACTATGGCGGGTGAAGACGATTCAAGCAATTTTATGTGTTCTTTTGTGCCTCTGCGCTTAGTTTGCGGTGAAGAAAAGTTATGGGAGAATCCAAAGCCATCTTCCGCAATGTTCTGCAGACCGCTCTATTTTAAATTTGCAAATGAAAACCAATTAAATATTAAGGAAGAACAGGCTTTGATTGAAGCTGAGATTGCAGCACTGGAGCCGTCTATTATGGGAATTCATACTGTTAAGCACTCAATGCTTAAGACCATGATAGATGGTAAAATCACTTCGTAACTGTCAAATACTTCAACGCAGGCTTGTGACATCTGTAAAACTTCCCCTTCGGAAATGAATAAGTTATAGAAGATCTCAGAGTAAGTTTTGAATAATTTGATACATTTCAGATTACCGTAATGCTATGTATCTTTTTATTAATTAATTCACTTTCTTTCCAGAAAACCTGTTTCAACAGATATATATCAGTATGGTTTATCTACACTTCATGCTTGGATTAGATGTATGGAGTGCCTACTCCATATTTCGTATAGACTAGACTTCAAAACATGGCAAGCCAGAGATGCAGACAGGAAAGAGTCATTGAAGAGTAGAAAACAAACCATACAGCAGAAGTAGACATCGTTAAACAAGGTGAGTTATGATAACAGTCGTTCTTAAATCTTATTTTTTTCAAATAACGTTAGTTCTATTTATTCTTTACAAAGTTGTGGATTAGTTTTGATTCATTTATAATTTTTGTTTCAGGTTCCGGAACCACAAACGATGGAAACACAGCGAGGAAATTTTTTGGTAATCCTGCCAATACTGCAGCTATTACAGGCTTGGATCCTAGGTTGATCCAAAGATTTGCAACACTTTTGCGTGTGATGGCCTGTGGGGAGCCCTTAAGTGTTGAGGCGTTTAAAAACTTTGCGCGCCAAACAGCAGAATTGTATGTGGAGCTCTATGGCTGGTATTACATGCCTTCGAATGTCCACAAACTTTTACTGCACGGTGCTGAAGTTATTAAACAGTTCAATATTATGCCCATTGGCAAATTATCTGAAGAGGCATCGGATGCCAGAAACAAAGAGTTCAAGAAAATCCGAGAACAGCATTCGCGCAAATTTTGTCGAAAAGCGACAAACGAAGACATTTTCAATGGTAGTAGTCACTTTAGCCAAAAAAGAGGGTTAAAGAGGTTCGGAACGAGAAATAATAAGCTGTAAACGAGTATAGACCTTCATGTTTTATGTATTAATAAAGAAATTATGCAAATTATCCATAATTATGGATTTTTTGTGATAAAAACTTTTTACGACTTCTTATATAAGTACCGGGACTCACGCCGACCTTGCATAAAGGCTGGTACACACTGGCGCGAAGCGACAGCGGACACAAAGGCACCGCGTGCCGCGCGACGAGCGGTGCCTTTGTGTCGTGCTCTCGCGTAGCGCCTGTTTGCGGGAGCCTTTATGCCGTGTATGACTGAGCGCTGCGCACTTTCCACGCTCTATTTAATAAAAACGGTTAGCGTACCTATACAAAAATGTGTAGAACTAAAGTAGAGAATTTTATGCTCTATATTTCTTATAATCGATGTAAACATCATTGAAACCGTGGGATTTTTGTGACCTTCGACCTTGAATATCTGAAGACGCGGACACGAGATTTTATGAGACTTTTGAGACAACTTTTAGAATGCCAAAACATAGGTATATCACAATAGGTAAAAAGAAGAAGAGGGTGTATCGTGTTGCCCAGTAAAGCGTAATTCCCAGTCGCCCCTGCGGGTATTGCCACCGGAGGCAAATGGGAATAAAAATTAAATTAATTAAATTATTGCCCCCACTTCAAATCGCTGTACATTGCGGCGTGGATTAGCACTAGGAATAATTACAAATCTTAACCCTAGAGGGTCGACATCAGGCGCATCCCGAGGTTCGGTTGGTTAGGTTCCTTTAAACCCTTTAAGACAGAAATAGGAGCCCCGCGAAGCGGGGCTCCGTCGACCTGATTATTAACCCTAACCCTAGCCGGTCGACGTCCCTTATTATTTTATTCTTCAAAAGAAACAAAGCATTGTATAGCGAAACCGAAGCGGGGGCAATGACTTCCCAGTCACCGCCGCCGGTGGCGACTGGGAATTTTTAATCCCATCGTAGAGACTTTTATAAGTGAAACAGAGTTCGAGGTTCTGTCGGAATCATTTTGAAGAATTTGTTTACGAGAAAATATTTAAGATTTAAAATTCCGACACTTTCGATGTCAAATACTTGATTTAAAATATTTAAATCACCGAAAATATTGAAATAAAACCAAACTCATGAATGAACACGAAATGGAATGAATGAACGAAATGTCAAAACTGTAGGCCATGGACATAGCTATGATAACGCCATCTACAATTAGCTCTGCCCGACCTTTCCCATTATTCGTAAAATAAAGTAGCTTGATTACAAAAATGTATGGATAGTGCTATGAAGCAGTCAAATTCATGGACAAGTGCTAACGGTGACTTCTGACTTCTGAGTTGTGCAAGTGGCAGTTTATATCCCCATTAGGTAACTTTTAGCATGAGTTTTGTTAAACATGAAACTGCACATAATGCTCGTATGATACCTACTATAAAAAACCTTGCCACCGGTTCGGTTTTAATTTATGAACTCTAGCTAGAGGTAAGTGTGTCGATGTGTGGATGAAAGGATCCAGTATCACGGTATCACCCTAAGGTGTTTTATAGAGTTGATTGTTTCAAGGCGGGTGCACAAGCAGCTCGTGCTGTAGGGGATAGGGTACTTATGCGTGTTAATAGAAAATAGAGGCGATAGACTTTGAGAACTTAGTCGCGTAGCAAAATTAATATTTAATATATTTTGTTTCGTCTGCATTCAGGGTAAGGACGTCGATAAGCAACCACACACATTAAAAATAGAGTAGGCGCAATCACACTGCCTTGTGTAACTCCTTGTGTTATAAATTTCTCGGTAACTGTTTATCTTAACGCTATGTATGGTCTTTAAGCTGTCTTCGAAAAGCTTTAATTGCATTCCCCTTTACCTTTGCTCTCTATCTTCTCTATAAGGATGAGATGGAGAGAATGAAATGTCACGTGCACGTGTCGCTTGACCCAAAGCGCATTGCCGGAGGTCGTAAAAGTTTCATAAACTAAGTACCTAGGTACCTACGCAAGTACGCACGCTAGGTACGGTGATTCAAGTACCCTACTATCCATATTTTCGGGCCCACTTAAAATGAGAATTACTTTAGGTGATAACAAAAAAATGGTTTGACCATAGCTACTTATTTGAAACCTAGTATAAAATGTCGATAAATAAATATCGACTCGTACCGCATCACTTTGTGGACGACAGAAGCAGGCTAGGCAGGCAGGAGGTATTGATCTTGACACGCTTGGTTTTAGTATTGAAAGCACAGAATTCAGATAGAAAGTGTTGAATATACCGCCGCCCGTACGATACCTACCTCTGTCTCTACCTCTAGCAGCAAAGCCACAGAACATAGCATTATGCTGAGCTTAGGCCCTTTTAGCTTTTTATGTAAGCCTTTATTTATTAATGCTAATTACATAAATATTTAAATAACTGTTTTCTTTGTTTTTTTTTTAAATAGTTCTAAGGTATTTTTTAATGTTCTAATGCCAATAAACGAATTATTTCTCCTTTATTTTTTATGAACAAATCCTACTTTAGCAGCGGTCTGCACGGCATGCGCGGCAGATTGTGTGAAGAAGACTCACAGAAGACTATTACTCCTATTCCAAAGCGTTTGGGGTTCTTTCAAGTTTATCATTTTGAACGACTCTACAAAATGTTATCATGCAGATACCGACACATCTACGACTACTCTGTGGTCGTGTGTTTGCGGACGATTAAAACGAAATAGTGCTATAGTTATGAACTTATTTTTTTTCTTCTTATGGCTTCGCACGGTTTGTTCATTCAGCCAATGTCACGTTTAGTTTGTTTAGTACGAAGAAAACAAAGTTACGGAAACGAAAATATTATTATTAAAAATTATAACGGGATTTAGGATAGGACGGTTTCATCTCTAGGATCAGTATTAATTACAGTGATATCATATTGAGTAATGAGCTAAAAACAATGACGAAAAATTACAACTTAATATTATTTAACGTAATTAATGAGACTACCTATGCATTTTTAGACAGGAAAGCTATTTGTACAAAGTAAAGAAAGTATTGAGGTAAGAGGTTACTGACAAAGGATGAAAGGTCATTTAAAGGACAGGAGAAGAAAATGTGATCTACATGAGTCGCCTACGTCTGCGCCACACAGGCAAATGGGGTCGTCGTTAAAGGAACTTCTATAATACATAATGAAATACCTAGCTATGAATATTATGTCTATGCCTACCTATATTTTTTTTACCATAAAGTAAGAACCATACCATGGAAAATTAATTTGTCCTGTCCCAATGATGTATAATTATAATACGTCATTGTTCTGTCCAGTATCTAGCTCTTTTATAGGGTAGCTATGGGCTGTATTGCATGTCTGTATACTGTGTAAGCTAGGCCGCTAGGGGGCGTAAGCAGACTAAACACTGCTGCGCGGTCATATCCGATCCGCGACGCAGTTTCATTTTATTGATTATTTAGAGCGAGATAGCAACAAAACGTTACCACAGCACAGCGACCTTCGATGTAGATATACCTATCTACAATAAAATAATATTATTACCTACCTATTATTACACATACCCAGCTGGGTTTGTACTTCCAGTGTTTGTGGTGGTATATCTTCCTACTTTTTGAGGTTGCTATCTAACAAAGAGTCTACCTACTACTAACAAGTTTACAAGTTGCGCTAGAACAAACGAAAAATAAAATACGGAGTAATAAGAGGGCTTCCGCGACTCCGAAGTTTGTCTGTGCGTCTACCCGTTTCTAATCCATTGATTCATGTTATTTGTTTTTTTTTTGCTTAGCTGTTTCGTAGAAACACATGTTACCTACCTGCCTGTTTATTTGTATGATGCTACTAAGTGCGGCCTGGTGACCTGTAAATAGGTTCAGGTTTTTTTCTAAAATCTACTTCAGGCACCAGCTCGCGCAATGTGATTTTTTATAGTTCAAAACTGTTATCTGCTACGTAAAACTATTCTGTGAGAAAATAAATCAACTTATTAGGTGTTTACTAGTGGCTCTGTGAGCTGAGACCTCGCGAGTCTGTCTTTGCATAGCTTAAAACTGAATAAATGTTCACCAAGCATCATAAAATTAAACCCATAAAACAAAAAGCGCGCGCATTGTGCGCGAAATGGCTGAAATGTTTTTTTTTACGTTTTCAAACCCATACCATAAATCCGCCGCCATTTTGAAACGTTTCGAAAAACTGAATCCCACCAAAAACATTCTGTAAAAAACTAGCCAAGTCTCGATGGAGCTGCTTGTTTATATCTCTAAAAAGTAATGAAATCTAGACAAAATCGTGCCAAGTCTAAGGTTCCTTACTGCGATTTCTTTATTATTATAGTTAATGTTGTGTGACTTGGCCGTTGAAGGGTACACAAGGGTACAAAACCAGGTGCTCCGTGACACCATTTCACCAATCTGTCGCCAGAACCGCTACCCATTGACGATGGAAAATTGCCACTTGGAAAACGTTGATTCAATAACCAGATTGTCAAAAAAATCCATATAATTCCGAACCTGCGGGGTAATTACGTAACCCACTCACAGTAATGGAATTCTAGGAATTGGGTTCATTTTGACAGTTCAACAACATTCATTGCGTTATAATTTACGTTGTTGAGCAGACAATTTTTTCGAACATATGAAGCAATGGATTAGCCATAGGCTTCAAAATGATTCAGATTGTGATAGATAGTGTGTTACGTAATAATTAGGGTGCTATACAGGAGAACAGCCGGACATCCGCCGGACATCCGGACATACGAAAGCATTTTTGCCCAAGCTGAAACGGAGACGCTTCGCGTTCGCTCGGTTTATAAAGAGAAAAGATTTGATTTTTTGTATGTTCGTTTGTAATGGATAAACTCAAAATATTTTTGCATTTGTTAGCCCATTTCTTGAGGGAAGTTATAGGCTATATAACATCACGCTACGACCCTTAGGAGCCGTGCAAAAAGAACAAAAGCCAGGACGAACACTGAACACGCAGTACACACACACACAGGAGAACACACTGGGCACGCCACAATTGCGGCGGTAAGTCCCCTCTTTGAGGAGTGGCTTGAGAGGCGCCACGGCGTCCTCACCTTCCGCCTGACGCAGGTCCTCACCGGACATGGCTGTTTCGGGAGGTTCCTGTTTCGGATAAGGCGGGAGGAAACGCCCGGGTGTTATCATTGTGTGGATCGACCG
Source organism: Griposia aprilina (assembly GCA_916610205.1). Classification (NCBI taxonomy): domain Eukaryota; kingdom Metazoa; phylum Arthropoda; class Insecta; order Lepidoptera; family Noctuidae; genus Griposia; species Griposia aprilina. The sequence goes on along the minus strand of OU744304.1, from coordinate 11,997,663 downwards.
AAGGACACGGTGGAGCATACGGTGGAGGTCTGCCCGGCTTGGGCGGCGCACTGCCGTGTCCTCGTGGCGGCGATCGGCGGCGGCAATCTCTCGCGACCGGCCCTGGTCCAGGCAATGGTACGGAGCGAGAGGGAATGGGAAGCCGTCACCTCCTTCTGCGAAGCAGTAATGCTCGCGAAGGAGGAGGCGGAGCGCGTGAGGGTGAGGCGATCGTTGCGCCCTCACGCCCCTAGTCGCCGCAGGGTGAGAAACCCTGGGCGTCGGGAGTCGATTGCCGACTCCCAGCCACCGTAGGCGCGGGCTGCGAGCGATGGGCAGTTCGCCGTTCGGTAAGGACCAGGCCCAGGTCGACGGCGCGTCGTGTTCCACGCGCGCCTCAAAGAGATTTCAGCATCATTGACGGGGTCCGATAGGGCCAATGCCTGCCGGGGTTGCGGATTGTTCGAAAGAGTTACCGTGGCCCTGGCGCACAGGCAAATGAAGGAACACGGGTGGGTTTTAGTCAGTAAGAGTCTGACACGCCCTTCCGCTCCGCCCAGAGCGGGAGAGGTCATTTGATGATTTCCCACCCAAAAAAATAAAAAAAAAATAAACACTAAGCAAAAACGAAGTAATACCGCAGGCAGGAAATGTGTCTGTTATTTTACTACTAGCATCTGCCGCGTGGATGTAAGAATTTATCCTACGGGAACGTGCTACCGGGAAAAAAATTATCCGACGTGTTAATCCAGGTTATAAACTATCTATGTTCCAAATTCTATCCAAATCCGTTCAGAAGTTTTTGCGTGAAAGAGTAGCAAACACCATGCTCACAAACTTTTACATTTATAATACTCGTATTAGTAGGATAGGATAGGATTATTATAATATAAGTAGGATTAGCATGGATATATTGTGGTGTCTTACGACTTCCACGTGAACGAATTCGCGGGCGGAAGCTAATAATTTATATAATAAGTAGGTTATTTATGAAAAGCCAGTGTCAATTTCATAGTAGCTGCCGAGCGCCCGAGCGTCACTGTATCGAGCTTGAACGGATCAGCGGACCATAATACATACTCGTATTATACCTACCTAGAACAGCCTTCATACTGTGGTCACAATATAGGTACCGTACTCGCCTTTATTAATAAAATCAAAGTAAAGTTATGTTAAACGACCATCACGCCTTGTTGCCCCGAAGGCTTGGGCAGACGTGTACCTTTAGTACACCCACATTTCGCCAGTTATGTTTAAGTCCCATGTAATAGGGGGTGAGCCTATTGCCGTCAACCGGGGACAAATCCAGACTCCGGACTGAGAAATTCCAGATAGAAAAACCCCGTAACACTTTGCCCGACATGGGAATCGAACCAGGACCTCATGCTCAGCAGTAGCGTTAGCGACCACTGGACCAACGAAGCAGTCTCTCTATCTGAGGTATTTTGAAATAGCCGCGGGGTAATTGCGTAACACACTAGCAGTAGGAATGGCTTTCATTTTGACAGTTCAACAACATTCATTGCGTTATTTACGTTGATGAGCAATTCTCCGAACTTAAGAAGCAATGGATTAGCAATATCCTTCAAAATGATTCAGATGATGACGCACAGGTGCAGTGTAGGGTGCAGTTTCTAACTTTACTGCACTTTTATAGCATTAGGTAGGAGCTTCACTCCTACTGTAAAAGTTCTCTGCAAAAGGGAACCTCACCTACAGATACATCATACAGATTGGTAGGAAGTGACTGGGTTGCATTCGATCACTCAAACGAATTTATGTATATTAAGCGGCGTTTGTTTTTATAAAACAAAAAATAAATGTGATAGTCGAAGAGCGCACGCCCGCCCTCTTGAAATAAATGGCGAAAATTCTATATTTCTTCTTATTTTCTTTTGTAGAGGGACATCGACGATCAACCTATTAGGGACCAAGGATTTAGTACTTACATGATTCTGGACCCTGCGTTGAATTTTTTTGTCGGTTATTTAAAAAGAAAAATCTGCTGTACCCTTTGATTATATAATGTCTATCAAAGGCTGTACCACGTAAATACCGCACTTCTGTAGCAAACAGCAGATTTAAAAAAAATAACAGTCGAAAAATTTTAACGCATCGGGGTCCAGAATCATGTACTTACTGAATCCATGGTAACCGGTTGTGCGTCCCTGCCACCCTATAGATTCCGGTACTGTAACAACTTAGCGCTTACAGTAGGTAGTGGTACCAACCGACCTACAATATTATCGAATTTGTTGACGTGACTATAATTCAGCGTCACGAAACCAACAGCCTACAGAAAGCAACCTTGCACCATGTTATCTAAGACCAAATTCCTATAAACTTGTTTTTAAGTTAAAGGTAGGTAGGTAGGTAATTCCGTTGAAGATTAATAACTAAGGAGCTACACAGACGACAAACTTTAAAGGCTCCTTCGAACAGGCGCGACACAAAGGCATCGCCTGTCGCGCGACGAGCGGTGCCTTTGTGTCACGTGCGATTCGCAACGCGTGTCGCGCCTGTTTGACGGAGCCTTTAGCGCGATCGAGTCAGGTTAGGTCTGTGAGGTTAGCATTTTTTTGTGGTCGGTTTTATTTAATTCATTCCTTTTGTCCGTAAAAAATTGATCGTTTGACCGTCGCAGATTTAATGCATAAAGGCTCCCACAAACAGGCGCGACGCGATAGCGTGGCACAAAGGAACCGCTCGTCGCGCGACACGCGGTGCCTTTGAGTCGCGCCAGTGTGTACGAGACATAAGACTGTCTGAGTTGCCCCTAAGGATGCGAAAAAGATTCGTCTTCTTTAGATAAACTAAAGCAGTAGGTAAGTAACATCAATCTGGGTACCTAACTTAAACCTTCAACATAACATTAGCCCAAAATTCTATTTGAGACTACTTATCTTTTTTTTTTCAGCGTAAGCCTAGTTTATTTGCAACAAAATTTGTAAACAATATGTAGAAGGTAACTATATACCTTCTACATTATTGTTTACGAAGTTTGTAAAATTAAAATTTCGTAAATAATATTTTGTGCTAATGTTTTATTGAACGTTTAAGTTACCCAGATTGACTGTATGAACTTTCTACGGAGTTCAACGAACTCAAAACTCGAAGCATTTATTTCAATTCAACCATTTACAGGCACGTTTGTACCTACTGTCAAGGAATAAGTGAGTTTATAGTCAGAAAGATGAAGCTAGTTGCCCATTCCATTTCTAACACGTAGATCTCTATGGAGAAGAATGGGAAAAACTCTTACGACACACCAAGGACACTATTTTAAATCAAGATATAAAAAAAAACCTGGGTAGGTACTTTATCCTTGTTGCTTGAGAGATGTGAGGTCAATGTAAAAAAAAACAATTGAAAATAAGTAGGTACGATAAGATTAAAAATAAGCCATAGAGTTGGACCCAACGTAGCCTCCCTGCGGAATTCCAAGATTTAAGTTTTTTAAGAAGGTTGTCTGTCTGTTTCGAATCCAAAGCTACAAAAAACTGACTTATTTTGGTTAACTTAAAAAACTTACAAAAATATTTCATACCTAAATTGCCGTTAATGCCACGGGCTAGCTAACAACTCGGATCTTTTGGGAGGTTGCCTTGGCAACTCCACCGATGATAAAAACGTGCTTGAATAATGAAGATACCTACACTAGAAATTACGTCACAAACTTATGAATAACCGTTGGATACTTTACCGCACGAAGGTCAAAGAATGTAAGTACAAAAGTATTCGTACACGTAAAAGTAAACTGTATCATGAAATAACAAAGCTTATAATCGTGTGCAAAGACACACTATCGCCCCTACAAACAAATTATAGCGGGCGAGCACGGTTTCATTATCAAGACTCGTGCGATACGATAATCGTATTTTATAAAAAAAACAATACATTTGGTGCTTGTAAAAGTGGGTGTATAAAATTCATTGTTACTTAGTAGGTACAACAATAAATTATACTTACACCCACTTTTGTGAATCCAATATTTGCGGGTATACCTAAATATTTTCAGAATTCTCTACCTATTTATTAGCCCATTATGATGTAGGCATCTAACTTTACGAAAATAGGAAAGAAAGTACCTTTATAACTGGCAAATGTGGGTTTATTATAGGTACAACTCTGCCTAACTCTGAGGGGAAAACAAGCGTGGTATTATATGTTAGTTATTTAATTTACAAGATAAAAACATTATAAGAAAATGCATAAATAAATCTATCTTTCAAAGTTTCCTTTTGTTTGTGTTTTTGTATTTATTTGTTTAGTTAGTTAATCATTTAATTTAGATCCTGGTGTAAATAGTTAGTTGTGTAAAAATTGTTTGGAATAATAAACAATAATGGAAACAAGCTGAAATCGCGCTACGCGCTCAATTTTTTCTTGTCACCCCGTACTATGTGCGCAAAATACACAATCGAGTTTCATCGAAAACCAGTCATGTTTTAAGGCGCAGATATACGACTTTTAATGATTTCAAATTGACCATCAGGTCGAAACGAATAGTATTATTTGTTTGAATAAAATATATGATAAACTAGACTATTTTCTTCGTAATTTGATATGTCAATATTTGAAATTATCTTTTTATAACATAGTGTAATTAATTTGTAAAGTAATGTCTAACGCGAACACAAAAACAATAATCACGCAAAAACTATCAGGCGTATTTTCATGAAATCTGCACCATCTAAAAGACAATTTAATTGCCCAAATTTTTGTATACAGCTTTTATTTGTATTGTGTTTGATAAATCAAGGTGGGTTGTTTTTGCGAATAAACTTGATGCGCGTTGAAGCGGGGGTCTTGCGGGCGACGGGCGGCAGTGCATCGCTGACCAATGTCCGGCTAGACGCTAACGCTCTATGCAATTTTATTCGCTTATAAGATTCGCATGTTCCTCCCACTTGCTGAAGGTCGCTGGCACTTATTGTCGCCTTAATATCGAAGTTGTAAATAAACATAGCACTTTACTTTAATGTTGAATGATTATTACGGTTTATTTTATTTCTTAAATTTTTCGTTGATATGAAATTATTTGTGAAAATTATTTTTTCCTGCCCTTTCTAATCAAAAACTGTCATAAATATATAATATTATCTACCTCCCTGCCTACTTATTAATCTTCTAGAGGTTTGAATTCAGTTCCTCAGTTCGCACTATATTCTCACTAAAAATAAAGGCACATTGGTAGTAGGGGTTCTTATCTGCTATGATTACGACTTACGAGTAAATTCATGTTATCATTCGGAGCCTGTTGAAACGCTTGGGAAAAAAACATGTCTGCCTGGGCAAATCCAGGGTTACCTGTTTACAATTTATGTGGTCTAATTAGGATCAATAGTCTCACTTGGTAACAATAAATGAACTAAACACTCTCTGAACAGACATTCCTCTCGTTTTCTATTCTATTTGATGACATAACGTCGTCGGTAACCTACTTTCGTAGTAAATTTTTCACGCCTATTTTTTTTCACTAACGGAGTAAGCAGATAAACATTAAGACGACCCACTGACCAATATCTCAGTTAGAATTAAAAGCCACTGCATTAGTGCAACAATACATGAATAATACTTGTTTTAAATTAACGCGGTTCACTATACAATTCTCCGTCACTCCGCAGCCATACATACGTCCGGCTCGGTTGAAGTCCACATTCAAAGTGCCTCGTGATTTCGAAATGTTGTTATCTCGCTCACGCAACTTCCTTTTCTCGAAATCCCGCTATGATGCGCGACAAGGATAGAAATACAGTCTATTTGTGTCGCACACGTTGAACAAGCTTTCCGAGAATTCGGCGCAGTCGGTCTTTATTGAACGATGCGCGTTTTCGCCATTTTGTTTTGAAACGTTGACGTGTTCGCAAGTGTAAAAAAATGTGTACTGTGAAAGGAACCTCTAGCTTGATATTATATTAGTGAATGTGTTTAGTTCATTTTAATGTGATTAATAAGTTGTGTGGCGGGTTTGCTGTACTCAATGGGTAATTAATATTTTGATGTTTCTTACGTCTAGTTTGCTCCGGTATGTTCACTTGCGTGGTTGCATTAGAACAATGCAGACGTGTCAAATGCTGATATTAAAAAGTCGTTTTTCTGGACATCTGCTGGCATTCTTTAAGATATTCAATCACGTTCTATTGCGCTAGCCATATTGAATTCTATTTAGAAAAAAAAGTAATACTTAGGTACTCCACAAAAAATTGCCATGACTTAAAAATATAAGCCAATCGTTAATCATCGACAAGAAAATTATAAATTATGTTACAAAAATAAAGAGGTCAATAAAATTTACTAAGTAAATAAAATACTAAGTACCTACTTACACAAAAAATGCAAATAAAATGATATTTTACTTTTTTGGAACTGAATAGAAATATTTTTTTAAATTATAAAATATTAATTCTAATACCCACCGAAATATTGCAATTTTCAAGTTACGGCCTTGAGAAATTAATTATAGGTACACCAATTACACAAATTATTATTTGAGTATTTCCAATTCAGTAAAGTAGCACGGTCGTGCCATCAGTTGAAAAAAAACATTTTGAATGATTTTGTTTTTAATGTTTGGATTATACGTTCTGTTACTCATTAAACAAACACAAATCAAAGAATACTCGCGCATGTGTACCGCGTACCGGGCGGCGCGGCGGGACCAATTTAATTTGCGTATCAACCATAAAAAAACATCAAATGTGTGTTCTAAATAAAATATTCACATGTGGATTATGAAGGAAACGCGGTCGGTAGGTAACGGTACTAGTAAAAGTAAATTGAACCTAAGTAAAAATATTTGATAAAAAATGTAAAGATGAATTTAAATGAAATTTAGTAGGATTCGGTATTGAATAAAATAAAAATTAAATACGTCGAATTATGTAGTCGTAATATAGATGGCGCTGTCCTAAATACGAAACCGTGCCAAGCGTGTTTGACGCCGAGTGCAAGATTCCATTACAAGCAGAAGCACTATTTGGGTAATGATTTCAATAAAACATGGACATTTTGAAGCTTTTGTAGCATGTGCCTTAAAACATTATTTTAGTAACTTTTTAGTAAATTATGAAACAGGAAATATACTAAATTGTGTGTAGTTTTATGACTATACTTCTGCTTAAGTAATTATTAGGAAACATAAATCAAATAATAATTATGTTTCTTATTTAAAAAAAAAAAAACTTATTATTTATGTTATCTCAGGGTTATTCTATGATTTAAATCTCTCGGTGAGGTCTAACGTCTTCTTAAAAGGGCAAACATTACTACAGGGATTTGATAAATTGTTTTCGCGGCATAATCTAATCGGCGATTATAGCCAAATGTCAAAAAACGAAACCCCTAAAGTTTCGGCATTTACATAGTTAATTGTACTTTAACATAAAATGGCTATGGCCAATTATATTAGATAAATAAAATTAGATTTCACGTCCGTCCGTCGGATGTTACACAGTACTCTGAGATTATTTGCATTATATCGCTGAAATTTAGAAAAAGGTGTAATAAATGCACCGTTAAACAATGGTGTCGTGAAATCACGAGAAGACAATTCGGAGTTGCTTTTCCCATTTATGTAACCCAGGGATGAAAAGAAAAATGCACTTAGGCGTGTGGGGTATCGTTGAATCCTATAATTAAAAAGAATAAGAAGTTTCTATAATCCATTTGAAATAGGATTCGAAATTTAAATAAACCTTTTTACTGTCTGTTCAACCGATTTTAACTTCTATTCCGTAAGCATAAGAATGGTATTAAAAGAAAAGACGCGGTTACAATACCAACTGTTTACTGCAGCTGCCATTTGTTATGCTATCAACGCAATAGAAGTCAAAATCGGTTGAACGGACTGTAAAAAAGCTTTAGTTAAAATTCAATTCTTATTTCCAATGCACTATAAAGTGACTTTTTAAGGTTCCCACAGACAGGCGTGACGCGACAGCGCGACATGTAGGCGCCGCTCGTCGCGCGGCGAGTGGTGCCTTTGTGTCGCGCGCTATTCGTGTCGCTTGTCGCGCCTGTTTTTAGGTTAGGAGCCTTTATTTACATCAATAGTTTTTGAGATATGGAGTCTTTTCGGTTACAACCGCAGTGATAACTTTGTTCTTCATAGTTTTGTCGAGGAATACTATGAAATACAAATTTACATTTACACTGAACAATACAGTCTAGAACATCGTTCCATATTTTACGTAAATATGGAAAGTATTACTTAAGTAATATAATATAGTAATATTGATATATTATTATTAATATCTTGCATCGTCCGCGTCCATAATATGTACGCGGCCGATGCGAGACGATTGCGAAGTTTACCGAGATTTCGAAGCCCGTCGTCTCGGTCGTTTGTATGAAGATGTAATACTGCTTAATTTATTATACTGCGACCAGATTACGGCAAAGCCAAAGAAGGGTTATGATTATGCCTTGTGTTTAAACGCCTACCAGAAAAGTACCCATTTTACTACCAAAAAATTCGAAATTCTCACCAAATTGTGTTTCATACTCGTAAAGTATTGTAGAAATTAACCTATTTTCCTTTTTTATTTATAAGGCGTAGTCGACGGAGCCCCGCCTGGCGGGGCTCCTGCTTCTGGGTAGTTTTAAAAAAATTAACACGTAGGGGATGGAGAGGTCTTTCAGATCTCGCCATCCCCTTCTAACCTAACATGTCCGAGTCGGGGCACCCCAAGTCCAGAGCTCGCTTCGCTCGCTCTTGCATCCTATCCCACCCTTGCATTTTGAAGCAAATTTATCTTTGGTGAGCAACTTAAACAAGATTTGGTGAGCAATTATCCATTTTGGTACCTAGGCAAAAAGAATATAAATACAACACGTACAATTATTATTCTGATAAGTGTATAATTATTTTGGAAGTTAAATCGTTGTTCTTTAGGCACCTCGGTATAGAGTGGGTTTATTTTATTTGGAGTTAACATATTTTACTTGGTACCTACTTAGTCTTAGGGTCTAAAAAATATTTTGGTGAGCATTTAAATTGTAGCCTATGATTTTATTAGCGCTGCGCGCTGCGTTTTAAAGTTCTGAAAAGTTACCAGTGCTTTTTTAACCGACGAAACAAAAAGGAGGAGGTTCTCAAGTCGACCCGTATGTATATATATATATTTTTTTACTATTTTACATCCATATTCGTCAGTTATGTGTTTTATTAGCATTTAAACAGCACTATCGCTTTATTCAGCGCGTGTGCTCCACCCTAATTACATAATACACTATCAGTCACAATCTGAATCATTTTGAAGGATATTCCTAATCCATTGCTTCATATTTTCGTAAAATTTGTCTGCTCAACAACGTAAATAACGCAATGAATGTTGTTGAATTGTCAAAATCAAACCCATTCTTACTTCTAATGTGTTAAGCAATTACCCCGCGGGTGGCACATACCTACTTAACATACGTTTAGCGTCTACATGGAGAAGTGACAAAACTTTAAAAAAGAAATAGTAGGTACTTACTAGTAAAAAAAATGTCCTTAAAACTACTACTTAACTAACAATTTTAATACTACGTAATTGTACTACACGGTGTGAATTTATTTCTGAGAAATAAACTCCTTAATTTTCATTTCAATATAAGCACAGTCGCCAGCAGGTCCAGCTACACGAAACTGTCAAATTTCTCCAAACGATTTTAAACCTTAGAATGCTGATGATTAAGTTAAAAATCGAATGAGGAAATCTAATAGTTTGTTGTAACTTGATGTGGTGGCGACTGTACCTTTACTTAATTTAGGTTTTTACACCTTGTATACCTTGGCACTAAATATCTTGAAATTCTTTCTGCATTATAATTTGTTTTTTTTTCGGTTGAACTAGTATTTTCTATCTTACACTTATTATTATTTCTTATTTATTTCATCACTAAAATAGTGTTCTAGGCTTATCAAATACTCAACTTTCCTATCTATTGGTGGGATTTTAGAAATGGGGAATAATTTTTAACCGACTTCACAAAAAGGAGGAGGTTCTCAATTCGTCTGTATGTTTTTTTTTTTTTTTTTTTTTTTTTTTTTTTTTTTATGTGTGTTAGCTCATAACTTTTTTCTGGGTGAACCGATTGGGATGATTCTTTTTTTATTTGATAGGTGGTGCTTCACATGTGGTCCCATTTAAATTTGGTCAAGGTCTGACCAATAGTTTTTGAGTTATCCTTAATACTGCAGATTTTTTCCACTTACTTTATATGGATGATGTGTTAATAATTTCCTGTCACTGTTATTTACACACCAAGTAATGGTATACGAATTTGTGTGGGGTAGGTACCGCAACTAAAAAGTGAAAAATAAAAACTTTTTTACAAAAAAACAACCGACTTCCAAAAAAAACACTAAAAGACGTGAAAAATAACTTTAATTTCGGAAGTCGGTGGCCAAACACGAAAATACAAAACCAAAGGCACCGACTTCCGAAATTAAAGTTATTTTTCACGTCTTTTAGTGTTTTTTTTGGAAGTCGGTTGTTTTTTTGTAAAAAAGTTTTTTTCATATTCTTTGTTCTACTTTTTTTCTTAACCTTTTTGCTAACTAGGAACTTGATTAGTCCTTATCTGTAATTGTTATAAGTCTTGTAAGTACTTTTTAAACGTTCGCCAATACACAACAAGTCTATAACTGATTAGTGAGTGAGCAAGTGCATTATATACAATCAAGAGCGTCTGGTTATTCACTACATTGTTTAACTGGTAGAATTTTCTCGATACATTCAGCGGGGAAATTGCGTAACACATTGACAGTAGGAATAGCTTTCATATTGACAGTTCAACAACATTCATTGCGTTATTTACGTTGTTGAGCAGACACATTTTCCGAACATATGAAGCAATGTATTAGCAATAGGCTTCAAAATGATTCAGATTGTTATAGATAGTGGTGCCGATTCTCTTGTCACAAAATTCTCTAAACTAGACTAAAAATCACTAAAATTCAGTTTATTCCTGTCAAACGACGATTTCTCATTCTGAAATAAACTAAACTAACACAACTTAACTAGGTATATTTTAGTTTGACAGTACTAAGATGGCACTGAGTTATTAGTTTAATGAAAATGGCAATTTTGCTATTCTGAATTTGACGTTTTTCACCTAATAATTTTGGTTATCTAACTAAATCTGGCTATTTTTAATCACGATTAAAAAGGTGTGGAATAAAATTAGTTGTCATGAACTAAAATTCACCACAACACCTCGACTTCTGGGGGCAAAAACAGTACTGTATCTTTTATTATTTTATTTTGCTTATATCTCGAAAATGGTGTGTCCTATCGCAAAAATAATGATAATTTCGACCCCCTACAATACTCTACATGTGGGTAATAATTTTTCATATTTTCCGTACAAAAAGTGAAAAAAAAAAATACAAAACAAGTTGAGGCTACACCCCATGCGCACCTCCGGCTCTAAAAAAAATCACGGCGTTGGGCAAACAAGTACCTACCACGTGGAGTCGCGATTGTCAAATTAAATTTTAGTTGCGTCAAAATTATTTTTAAATTTAGAGATATTTTTTGGCAGAATAGCTTTAGTAAGTAGTAAAAGTAAGGAATTTTAGTGATAGTTTAGTTAGTTTAGTTCGGTGTACATGAGAATCGGCACAGTGTGTTACGCAATTGGGGTACTGATCTCAACTTGTTACAGATGTCAGTTACATGCGTTTTCCAATTAAAATTGGAATCAATATTAAGGCCTAAATATTTAAACGTGCTAACATAGGTAGTACTCCAATTTCACACATATACTCATAACAATACATGCCCCTTTTCTTTGCAGAGAAACCAGGACGTAGCAAGCCTGGAGTAGAGTTAGATAAGTTTAAGAGACGTCTGATCCGAGCCGTCGCTCGTTTGCTGCTACAGGAGAAGAAACCAGAGGATGAAATATGGAAAGAACTGAAGAAGGAGACTGGTTGCGACTGCGAAATATTATGGTATGTTTTGTTGAGCTAGCACACGCTAACAGATGGTCCTGTTTGTCCAGTTACCAATATTTGTCTTCTGGTTTTTTTTTAACAAGAATACTTTTGTTTATCTTACCTATCTACGATTAATTTTAAGAATCACATAATATGACTATCAATATCGGAGAAACAAATATTAGGTAACTATATAATAAAATAGTAACAAAGTCACAAGTGTACATTAAATACTTTTGAAAAAAAGGAATTGCTCTAAGGCGTGGGAACGAGTCTAATGCCATAAATATAGTTTTTAGAATGTTTGTCCGTTTGTGTGGATGTACTAGGGGCGTTCAATGTATTCTCGGTATCGGTATGAAAAAAAACGTAAATCAATTAACATTATTTTTATTTTTCAATGTAATCCCCCATTACCTCGATGTATTTATTAAATATCGAAATTAGCTTTCCGTACCCTGTAAAAAATAACTTTCCTTTTTCTCTAAAAAATGCGCATTTACTGCTGCCTTGAGCTCTTCATCGTTGGAAAATCGTTTCCTACGAAGGCCTTTTTCCAATTAGGGATCAAATAATAATCACTCGAGTCTAGGTCCGGGCTACAGGGTGGGTGGTTTAATTTCTTCGAAACCACAATCTCGCACAGCAGCCTTGGAAATACGCACCGTGTGGACCGGGACTTTGTCGTGATGAAGCAACACACCGGTGGTCAATTTACCCCGTCTTTTTTCTTTAATTGCTTCCCTTAAATTTCGTAAAGTGGATGCGTAGAGTTCTGCGTTTATGGTTTCACCTTTTTTTGTGAACTCAATTAGCAAAATTCCCTTTGTGTCCCAAAACACTGTGGCCATGATTTTTCCGGCAGACGAAACGACTGAATTTCTTAGGGGGCGCACTACCCTTCTTGTGCCACTGCAGGGATGCCTGCTTACTTTCAGGGTCATAATGATGAACCCACGTTTCATCTTCAGTAACAATTCGATCGAAAATACTTGATGGAACTTAACCACAGAGCTCTAAAAACTCTCGACAACACTCGATTCGCACTTTTTTTTGAGGCGCCCCGTGATCCTTCGCGGCACCAATCTTGCACTGGCTTTTGAAAGGTAGGAAGGTCATGAAGAATAGTCTGCACGATACCAACAGAGAGGTGGGTTATCTTTGCTAACATTTTCATCTTCATTCGGGCATCCTCCAGTATAAACTTCTCAACTTTTTTCACGTATTCTTCCGTAGAGGCAGTAACCGGGCCGCCCGAACGAGGGTCGTCTTCAATACTCGCTCTGCCCCTCTTAAATTTACTTGACCACTTTTGAACCGTAGATAACGAAGGTGCGGAATCTTGGTAAACAGCCACCATCTCTTCGAGAATAGTTTTTTGACTTTTTCTTTGTTTGGTAAGGCGTTTCATAACAGCGCGGTGCTCGGTTTTCTTCAACACTTTAGCCATTCCAGTTATTGTTGACTAAGGATAGCTAGCAAAGTAATGATTACAACTATATGAAATTTTATCTTTATACCCTTAGATAACGTCCTTAATTATTTAGTTAGTCAAATTACCCACATCATTAGTAAATCATCCTCATACCGAGAGTACATTGAACGCCCCCCGGATGTTCCAGATTGGCGAAAAAACGGCTGGACGAATTAGAATGAAATTTGGCACACAGACTGTTTATAACCTGGATTAATTAACATAAAGGGTAGGTACTTTTAATCCCGGTAGTACGTTCCCGTGGGATATTTTCCGACAGCCACGCGGGCAAATCCGCGGGTAAAATACAGTTACCAAATATTAACTTGCACAATGGTGAAACTAATTAATTATTAAGTCAACTTTTGTCTGATGCAAGAGTATTTATAATGTCCTGAAACAAAGATATGATAATATCTGAAGGAGAGATGGATAATATTAGTCAAAGTAGAATAAAATAGATGTTGTGTGGGTGCAATGAGGGTTTTCATGAAAATTCACGCCACCAGATGGCGCCACTTTGACAAAAGGTCTTCCTTTTCGACAATGAATATAAAATATATGAATGATGACGTTCATCATTCAGTCACGACTAAAGAAAATATAAGCGCTTTGTGACTTTTGACAGGCGCCCGGACCTGACGTTTCAGTGCTGCCACCTAATGAACGTCATTTCAGAAAACGCTCCCACTGTACGCTGCATGCTAATAATTGTGCTATGATGTTTTTAACACAATCAGACTGGCTTTAACTTTTTTTTTTTCATTTTTAGAAGTCAAATCACTCAAAAACAATAGGTACCTGTACATATACCTACTTATTTTGTATTCAGGACGCGAATGCGAGCCCTAACATTAAAGAAGCTGGAGCGTCTTTTAGCAGCCAACGACTGCATGGATGTCGTGCCCAAAGCGGCTCGGATGTCGCTCACAGACTGGCTGCTATTCGACCTGGTGCTCGTCCACCAGAAAATAGACCTTATTGGACAGGTAATTATGTTCATTATTGTATGAAAAGAAGGAGGGAAGAATGCCGTCTCTAGACATTTCGGACCTTTCCTTGGATGATGTTCCCAATACTAGTGGATAGAAAAAAAAAAAAAAGAGAATTATACTACATACTATAATATTATAACCAGTGATCGGAGTAGGTAGATTGATTTTTAGTACTTGTATCATAAATGCACACAGAAAGAATAACATGGATAAGCCATTTTTCCGGAAAGTAATTCCGGTATTTCCGGATTCGGAGTCGTCGGCGGGCGTACGCATTGTTCTGATAACCGGTTATTGTACCACCCATGATCCTTTGTTCTGATTGGTCGTTGGGTTTTGTCAAATCGTGACAAAAAAAAAATAGGAAGAATAATAAAGAATAAAATTGCTCATTTTATTACAATTCCTACCTTTTTTTTGAGGATGGCAAATCATCAAATGACTCCTTCCACTCTGGCAGAATACAATTCCTACATAAGTTCCGGTTTTTTTTTAATAATCCACCAATTCCGGAGGAATGTCCATAGTAATATATACGTTTCGGATCAATGACCCCAGTTCAATCTACCTACTCCGATCACTGATTATAACTGCCAAAAGTAACTATGGCTGTCTAGAACCCTTTCACGCCTAAACCACCAAAGCCAAAAAATACCAGAAAAGCAAATGATACTATTTTAATTTAATATATATGTATATTTTTTTCTTATCAAAAAGCGCCTTCATCCTCTCTCCTATTGAAAATTAACTTTGCTGTGCCCGACAGGGTCCATAATTGATTCGATGTTTTAACATACCAACTGTTATTATGTACACATTATGGAATGCAATAAAGTATTGAGTATTGAGTATTGAACCACTGAACCGATCGTTAAGAAATTTGACAGATATACAGCCTAGGACTTGTAGAAGGACATACTCTTCAATCTCTTTTTTCAATCTAAGCGTAGTCAACCTGGATTTGTATTAAAAAAAAATGAAATATAAAATACACGTGTAGACGAAGTCGCGGGCAACCTTATGTTTGGAATGTGTAGAATGCCTGTCACATTTAAATTTTAAACCATCCATGTCAATTAAAGTTTTAACTATATTCTTGCTGTTGCGATTGCAAGCGCAGTTTTCAAGCAAAGCGTCAGAGACACATCCCTCAAGTGTATTTAGGTTTAAGAAACCTACGAAAGTGGAAGCTTCGTAAGTAATTTTAATTAATTACCTAGGTCTTGTGCAATTTCAGAACAATTCAAAAGATATGGAAGATCGTCCAGTGTTGCTGGAGCTTTTCGAGCTGGTGAAAATGTTCAAGCTCGAGTATCTGTGCGGTGAAAAGCTGGCTGAGGCCTGGTCATTGGCTACCTTGTATTATAATAAAAAGTAAGTTATATACTTTATTTTCGTATTTATTATTTATTTCTGTATCTGTCCGTCCGTCCGACACCACAGCAGCGGGCCCTATCAGAATACCAGCGCTGCGACACAAGGGCGGATCCAGGATTAATTTCTGGGAGTGGCACATGGGCCAGACAGTCAAGAAGTGACCCCACAACTAGTATTGCACTACGTTGTTTTTGGGATTAATTATTTTCAAATAACATTTAAGAATAATTATAAACAAAAATATGCAATTTTTGCAGCCCTCGTCGGTTAGTGTTGATTTTTTTTTGACCATAGGTACAGAAATAAGAGTAACTTTGTCGAGTTGTAAAGTTTAAGAATTAAGAGATCCTGGGCTGCAAGAGCGAGCGAAGCGAGCTCAATAATTTTAGCACCCCAACTCGAATTGGTTTGGTTAGTTTTTCTTTTGACCATTCACAGTATTAGCTATATATTTTACATGAGTTGAAGAAAGCTGTATAATCTTTTGACGCGCGAGGCCCCTCAGACCTCGCTATCTTTTTAGCATTATATGTTATCCTGAAATCTTCTCGCCGACTCCAGGCCGGTGCATTGTTGGCTTAGCAGACCTCAGTACCCGAGTACGAACTGACTGCACCATTTTGAACCTTAGTAGTTACGCCACAGCTGCTGAAGATATAGTAGGTAGGTACTTTTTCAGCGTTCATCATTGAAGCAACGTCATGATGGATATGCAATCAGGCCATTCCATCCAAACGATTCGATTATATTTCACTTAAACCCTTTGGGAGGGGGGGGGGGGCACGAGCCCCTGTGCCCCCCCCCTTGAATCCGCCCTTGCTGCGACACTTATTTTTTAAATGGCGCAGCATCATGCTGAGATAGGGGCCTTTTGGCCTCGTACAGGACTTACTGCTGTTATTTTCATTTTACTTCTTTTTTTTTTTGTTTCTTTTTTTTATGAGTGGGTTTAGTTTAGTTTCTGATAATCCTGTGCGAGTCCCAACTTTTTCATTCTTTCTTTTTCTTTATACAAAACTATAGCTATCACTCGCGACTTCGCCCGCGTGTATGTCGGAAAATATCCCACGGGAACGTACTACAGAGATTAAAAGTATATTAATTCCGCAATACATTGTTTTCATTTAGCTCTATTGGTTTACATTGCAAGCGTGTTATGCAATTACCCCGCAGGTCAACAGGTAATCGTTTGGGATTTTGGCGTTTGTGCGTCTCAACATTACTTATGAAAGAATCACTCGTCCTATTTTCTCATTTTTTGGAAAAACCAAGTCTTAGCTATGTAAAAAAAAAAAAAACAATCATCATCATCAATCATTGTAAAATCTATTGTACCATATCCTCACAAATAAACAGTTTTGATTTTGATTTGATTTGGAAAACTACCGCCACTTTTATTCAAATGTATTTTTTTTTGTGTTCTTTGCAGAGGTCACCACTGCTCGCCGATGCTGCTGCAGCGCCGTTGGTACCAGCTGAAGGAGGTCACCAGGTTTAAGTTCTATGACTTCTGGTACGCGTACCGAGGGAACCTCACGAGGATCAACTTTGCAGAACCTTACAGGCCGTCACCCTTGCAAACTGAGATTGCTAAAACGTATGTATTTTCTCAATCATATCTTCAACTGTTATTAACATTGCTTCTATGTGTTACCGTATAATTATGAACATCGTTAGTTTATAATCTATCTCGCGTGATCATAAACTATCGAAAAATTGTGAACTGCAACAAACCATTTAAAATTTAACGCATTATTTTTCGATAACTTATAATATTATTTATGTCCATGGCAAACCGACAAAATGTGAACTGGTATCAAACTTACATGCGACGGATCGCATCGCACTTTGCGCTAATACAAATATCCAAGTAACTCGACCAACTTGGATGTAGCGCTCGCTCGGCTCGCGCGCGTGTTTGGTCATATTTCTAACCTAACTTAACCCATATGGTCGGGGTGCCCTGGCTTAGTTAGTGCGACCAATTCGGCTACCGCCAAGACCGACAAATCAGGGACGGTTCACAATTTTACGGCAGATAATATCGGACAGATTGTGAATCCTGTCGGTAAGTGCAGGTTCGTTCACAATTTGACGGTTTGACATAGATATATTATAAACTATCGAAAATAAAATGTATATTGTAAGCAGTATGGTACACTTCGCAATTTATCGACAGTTTACAATCTCGCGAGATAGATTATAAACTAACGGTGTTGACAATCATTCGGCGCTATTTACAAAATGTAACACAACTAATATTTACACAAGGTATTAAATTAAATAACTAACTATACAAATAATTACAAAAAAACAAAATACACTTAAGTCGTCGAAATAGTCTTCCGCGTCGCCGTCGGTGTCATCCGGAAACGTGTCCGGAAGAATTAACATTGCCATTCTTTAGCCAAAGAACGAGGCTTTAATATTGTGCATTGCACTCTAAAAGTTAGTTGACCTTTTTAACTTCATCTGTGATGCCACATTATGATTTAAAATAAAAAAATAATAAGGTAATCCCTTCGGATTACCAATTTTTTTTTTAATGATATTAAATCGATGAATTAGTTACAGTGTAAAGTTCAAACATTTGAAACTAAAATTTAAATCATAATGTGGCATCACAGCTGAAGTGGAAAAATCTCTAAAAAAAATTGGATAGCTCGTCTGCTCCAAATAGTGACGTCATGGAGGAAGCCGTGTAAAAATAAAGAAATATTTTTTTGAAAGCGGTTCCCATAAAAAAAAATATAACATGAAAACTATCAATAATCGCGGAGGGTAATGGGCAAGAGGAATCTAATATTTTTTTATGATGTCACTATTTGGACCATCCTGTCCACATTTAGTAGTACTCGCAACCGGTGTGCGTGTATGACCAGATGTATGATGTGAACATAAAAGGAGCAAAAGGAGTATATGTACGGGTCGTAGCAGGTGGCGTTCTGTAGTTTCTGCCTACCCCTATGGGAAGCAGGCTTGAGTTTATGTATTTATGTATACCTATCTACAATAGTGCTCTAACATAAATCTCAATTTAAAACGAAATCTATGTTGTAATTTAAATCATTACTTTTCAGTTTTAAACTACTCGTAATTCAGCCGTTCCTCGAGTGGGAAGAATTAATAAAAGAAAGACTGGTTACACTGCCCGAGGAATTTGTAAGTAAAAATTAAAATAAATTATTTATTAATCTGGATTGTGCCCGGTTGATGGCAATAAGGTCGCCCCTGGTGCCACGCGGGGACTTAAGGGGACTACATGATCTAAACGCAAATTTATAATGCCTAAAAATATATGATCCATTGCAGTAACCAAAATCAGAAAAATATGTATATGATATTCTTCTGGATATATTCTAGTTACATAGTGTGTTGAAAACATAATACAATTAACTTGTTATGATAGAAAAATATCACGAAGATACCTCAAAAAAAATATTTTAACGATTAAAAACCATACTAATATACATGCAAACATTCAGTTTTTTTTTGTCAGATTATTCTACAAGTAAAATACTAACGTAATAGTGTTTTAATTTTTTAGTCTAATGAATAGTTTTTTTGTAAATCCATAATTGCTTCATATTTTGCAATAAATTACCAGCGTTGTGTCATCGCGCGTCTCTTTCTTTTCTATGCAATCCGACAGTGACCGCGCTTTAGCTCTTGTAAGCCTCTTAAACATAACTGGTGAAATGTTGGTATACTATGCAGTGGCGTTCCTTCCCTTAAAGCCGAGAAGCCCGGCTTTCAATTAAACGTGAACATAACAAGAAAAAACATAAACAAACTACACGTCATGCAAACTTGTAAATTAACTAACTCAATCATGGCACAAGAATTGATAAGAATAATGACATACTCGTACCTGTTTTTTTTATATAATTAGGCACGCCACTGATACTATGCGTAATACCCTGCCCTGTTATGTGTTATTT
The DNA here is from genome assembly GCA_916610205.1 of Griposia aprilina. Classification (NCBI taxonomy): domain Eukaryota; kingdom Metazoa; phylum Arthropoda; class Insecta; order Lepidoptera; family Noctuidae; genus Griposia; species Griposia aprilina. The sequence goes on along the minus strand of OU744304.1, from coordinate 11,977,968 downwards.
TTAATAATGATAATGAACCATCAGCAAAACAGACAAGCTTACAACAACGTCTTTTTAAACCTATGAAATAATATAATAATAATCTCTTTATTTCACCAAAAACAGTCATCATATTACAATTTGATTGAAAGACATATTGACTTATAACTAGGTCACAATAATTTTAATAGGTACTCTGACTCCTAAACTAGGTGTCTGTGCCTGTGTCTTAGGAGTCAGTGAATCTCCGTAACAAACAAAGCCATAATATCAGAATCAGGACGTTTCAACAATAAGCAAATGGTTTAAAGAAAACAGGATATAATTTATGAAAAAAGAAAACAAAATGAAAAACGTTTAACTGTGTGGTGAGGTGAATAAATGTAGGGTTTGAGTATGTGTGTAGTGAGTGAGTGTAGGATGTGAGTGTGTGTGTGTAGTGTGTAGGTGTAGGGTGTGTGTAGGAGAAAGAATGGGATGTAACCAGTACACATTTGTTTATTATTGAGAATTTTAGATTGAAAATAGTTCGTCACTGTGTCTAAAAAGTTATTATGCATGCAATAATAATTAATTCTATGGTAACTTATCTCTCTCGTTGATTGTGCCTTGCACGCGAATATATCAACTTCTCTTAGAAAGAGAAAAAAATCGATTTGTTGTATGCTTGCTTGTTACGCTCTCACGCTAAAACAGCTGTAAGGAATTGGATGAAATTTGGCACATGGGTAGACCATGACTTGAATTAGGACATAGGAGACTTTTCATCCCGATATTCCCGCGGGATCGAGACTTATTCCGCTGAAACCGCGGGGCGCAGCTAGTTGTTTATAATGTCTTACGTAAGCCGAAAATCACAGTTTTTTTTTTTTTTAATTTTGATTTGTTTCAAGAAAGTATCAGTCTAGTAAAACCAGCGATATCCTTTTGGAACGAATTTTCTTATCGCATGTTATACTTTGCACACTTGGTGCACGAGAGCCCGACCGAAACAAGTGTAATATTTTGACCATCACGACACTCTTGCTATAGTATTTGTTTTTACACCGACTTCCGAAATTAAAGTTATTTTTCTCTTTTTTGTTTGTGATTTTTTCGGTTTCTTTTTTGTTAAAAAGTTTTTATGTTTATTTAGTTACTCTGAAACGTTGTTAATTTATTTCATTGTACCTGCTATTTCATACATAATACACAGCGAAAGGAACTTCGTACCAAGCGGGTGTCCCACGACAAATCTTGACTTTTATTTTTAACCGACGAAAAAAAAACGAGGAGGTTCTCAAGTCGACCCGTATATATTTTTTTTTTTTTTTTTTTTTTTTTTTTTTTTTTTTATGTATGACCACGCATAACTTTTTACCGAGTAGTCCGATTTTGATGATTCTTTTTTTAATGGAAAGAGTATACCCCAAAGTTGGTCCCATTTAAAATTGAAAAACGAAATCCACCCCTAAGGGTAGAAAAATAGGGGTTAAATGATTTTTCACCTACAGAATGTTCCCTTGTGAACCGATTCTGTTGAAACTTGGCACATATACGTAGTTCTAATGATGCTTCAACAAAAAAGAGACCTGAAGATCATCTGATGATGGAGATGAAAGACAGTCGAGAGGGCTCCTCGACAGCTTACAGCAGTTAGATCGTGTTTGGGCTTATTTCATTCATCTTGATGAGAACTTTAAGCCTAGCTGGAGTATGACAGTCATAGAGGGTGTGATGTTGGGTACGGAAGGCAGTCGAGGGAAGTTCTAAATATTAGCAGTGAGAGCATACTCAAAACATTCAAAAGCTTATAAATTAATAAAGGTAATATTTATTACAGCTATAAACAGCAAATCCTTAACTTCTGGCATATTCCCTATAAAATAGAAAGTGGCAAAGATGGTGACTATACATAAATGAGATAACAACTTCAACATAAAAACTATAGGCCCATCTCAATTTTGAGAGGGAAGCCGATAGTAGGATTCAGCTGGGATGGGCAGCATTTGGTAAACTTCATCAGGTCTTCTCCTCATCTATACCGCAGTGCGACGACAGTCTTCAACGCGTGTGTCCTACTGGTTACGACTTACGGAGTAGAAACGTCGACACTCACGGTGAGACTGGTCCATAAGTTTAAAGTCACTCAGCGAGCTATGGAGAGAGCTATGCTTGGAGTCTCTCTGAAGGATAAAATCCAAAACGACGTTATCCACCAGAGAACCAAGGTAATCGACATAGCCCAAAGACTAAGTAAGCTGAAGCTGAAATGGGCTGGTCACATCTCTCGTTGAAGTTCAAGAGTGGAGAACGCGTTTAGGCAAACGTAGTGTGGGGCGCCCGCCGGCCAGGTGGACTGACGACTTGCGAAATGCGGCTGGCAGAGACTGGATGACGAGAGCCAAGAATCGGGCTCAATGGCGTTCACTAGGAGAGGCTTACGTCCAGTAGTGGACGAATATAGGCTGATGATGATGATGATGAATGGTGCAAAAATAAAGAAATGTATTTGAACTCAATGAAGTATTACTACGTTAAATATACAGGAACAAATAATCTTATAATTAAAGGCAAAGTAATAATAATAATAGTATTAAAACAGACTATACAAATAGACACAATCAGGTAGCAAAAGTCATCCATCAAAAACTAGCACTCAATATAAACTCATACAAGATATGAACACTCCTTATTACAAGTACGTACCACAAACAGTTCTAGAAAATATCACTAAGACTAAGTACCAAAGTAAAATATGTTAACTTCAAATAAAATAAAACCTCTCTATACCGAGGTGCCTAAAGAACAACGCCTTAAGTTCCAAAATAATTATACACTCATCAGAATAATTGTACGTGTTGTATTTATATTCTTATTGCCTACCAAAATGGATAAATGCTCACCAAATCTAACCATAGACGGTCGACATCAGGGGTACCCCGAGGTTCGGTTGGTTAGGTTCCTTTAAACCCTTTAGACAGAAATAGGAGCCCCGCGAAGCGGGGCTCCGTCGACCTGCTTATTAACCCTAACCCACGCCGGTCGATGTCAGGGGCACCCCGAGGTTTGGTTGGTTACAGAAATAGGAGCCTCGCTAAGCGGGGCTCCGTCGAGCTATCTTGGCAGGTAGTAAGAAATTAAAAGACGTTTATAAATCTTTATGGCATAGAATAAAAAGGAAAATAAGTTAATTTCTACAATACTTTATGAAACACAATTTGGTGAGCATTTATCCATTCTGGCAGGTATTTCGAATTTGTTGGTAGTAAAATAGGCACTTTTCTGGTCGGCGTTTAAATACAAGCCCCAAAAAAGCGTCCAAGATGCTGGGTTTTTGTCATAAGACAGTGTACTTTACACTTTGTAGTTGATATGTAGCAGAATACTGTGATATGAAATGGCGGCCGCACTCTGCTACGAATAGTTTGCGTCTAGAACACGTTCAAAAACGCTTTTATTGGCATCTAGCTGTTTCTGTTGGCATAGCTAAAAATAAATCTTCTTATAAAAAAAAAATGCTTGAATTTCTTCAATACTTTAGAAGAACGAAGATGTTTAAACGACGCAATGTTTGTATGTAAATTTCATAAAGGAATTATCGACTAGCCTCCACTGCTCGCACTCAATATCTTGCGTGCTCCGTCCGTCATGAATTCCGCGTGGACCTGTTACTACTCTTTGTCCTCCACAGAGAACATCGGTATAACATATAACTGTCTATATGCTAGGTTTTGCAAGGTTTTAATGTAATAGCGATCTAATCGAATTATACTTTGATTCCCTAAGCTGAAATCTAAAATTCTTGATTGTTTGTCTGATTTGTTATGAAACCTTTATGATGACTTTTGAATCTAGCATATTTTTCCCCGGTATTAAGATTGATTGAAAAGTTGTTATGTACCCAAGTTGTCAATTAACATAATTTAATTTGGGTAATGTGGTGTTTACCTTAAAGTACCTAATTAATCCACTGTACTAAGTTTTGATTTCATGTTTTGTTTAAAGACATCTGTAGTGTAAGCCATTGTTGGTAGTCCTAAATAAATAAATAAGTACATTTATTTGAAACGGAAACTGAAAAGCGAAAAATAAAAAACTTTTTTACAAAAAATTAAACCGACGAAAAAAGAAACTGAAAAGCAAAAAATAAATCTTTCAGTCTAACTAAGCTCTTAAATTAATGTAAATTACAAATTTTGAGTCGGCGCCAAACATACAAGGCGCCATGAAAACTTATGGCAGCTTGATTGATCGTCGTTAATCGATCTGCGGTGATTGTTTGGCGCCGACTCAAAATTTGTAATTTACATTAATTTAAGAGCTTAGTTAGACTGAAAGATTTATTTTTTGCTTTTCAGTTTCTTTTTTCGTCGGTTTAATTTTTTGTAAAAAAGTTTTTTTACGTTACTATTTGCCTTCATTTTTCTCTTGTAAAAAAATGGATACGAGAATGAGGTTTGCTCATTATAAAGATTGTTCTGCAGTGTAAACCATTATTAACATATTTCAGGAAAGGAAAATGAAAGAAAGGGCGGCTATGATGAGACCTGTACCGAAACCAACTGAAGGTGAGTCGAATCAAATCATTATGACGTAACGAACGAAATTTAAGGAGGAAGCACCAGGTTGTCATTCAATAGGATTCTAAGAACTTAGAGGGTTGTATTGATGATTTTAATGATTATAATTCTGTAAAATACATACTTGCTACGGTCGCGAACCATATTTTGTTCAAGCAAAAAAACTTAAGAAAATTTGAATTTCGCGGGCTACCTGGTGCTTCCCCTTTAAACACACTGAACCTGTAATGACAAAGATTTAAAAAAGTATGCTTAAAGAGTGTGGTCATGTTGAGACTGTGTGTTGACAGGATGAATGAAAGGCCACTTACACAAGGTATGACCAGGAACAGAAATCGTGAAAAAAAAAAACTGCGGATCCATACATTAAAACGATCAAAAGGTAACGTGACCGTATTGTTGAGTTTCTCCAGAACGGTCAGATACGGAGTACTTGCAACCAGCGTGTATGTATGACCAGCTGTGTGAACGTAAACGAAGCAAGAGGACTATGTAAGGTTCGTAGTAGGTGGCGTTCTGTTGTTTCTGCCTACCCTCATGGGAAGAAAGCATGAGTTTTTGTGTATGTATGAGTGAAACTGGAATCTATTCCACGACATCGACATTAAAATTCAACGAAAAAACAATACGCCTATAAAGATCTGGCAACACTGAAGTCAATCTCACGTGGGTCGGTCGTTTTAATGTTTTAAAGTTAGTTGACACAATCGGCGCGTGCCGATTTCGTCCCGAATTCCGCCCATGATGCGCTTCAGTTTGGCCAAAGCATAATATTGTAATATGCCTCTTCCGGTTTTATTTTTTTGTATTGTTCATTCATTCGTCTTTGAGTTTTGACACCACCTAACTCCCTATTTTTAATCCTCAGATGTACCAGATTTAGTGATGATAGAACCAAGTATAGAAACCATAGATCTCAGACTAGAACCAGAAGATAACGAGGCAGAAGATAATAAGCAAGAAGAAGAAGAAGAAGTACTACCACTCTTAGTAAGGATAAAACAGGAACCTGAAGATGATATAGACGTTGACGAAACACAGGTACAATTGCCAAAGAAATCTTTATACGAAGTGGTTTTAGAATCAACGGCTTTGGAAAACGAACAATTAGACAGCATGGATGCTGCAGAGTTTGAACCTGAGAATGTAGACATTGATAATGGAGATATTGAAGAAACAGGCAGAGACGAGGAGGAATCAGTGTTGCCACAAATAGCTAGCGTGTTCGGTAACGTCAGTGATACCAGCGTACTCGCTAACATAGACGAGGATATAGTCTATGGTAGCGCTGAAAATACAGAAGTCTGTGGTAATGTTGAAGATACTAATGAAGTTAATGTTGGCAATACTAATGTCTGTAACGATAAAACTACCAACGTAGTTAGTGAGACAATTGTACTTGATGGTGTTGTAGATAGTGTCCGCGGTAACGAAAAAGACACAGGTGGCGATAATAATGACGAAAATAGTTCCCGAAATAACGATGCTGTTGTCGAAGTCAGTAGTGACGATAAAGAAGCCGATATTTGTGATAAAGTCGAAAATATCAGCGAAAATGTTGGTGAAATAAGTCAGGTTGGTGGTTTATCCGATGAGATCAATGAAATCAGTGATGATGACGATATCTCTGGTTATGCTGATGAAACCAATGTTTTCGGTAATGTTACCTGTAACGTAATTGAGACCAGTGTAACTGGTACCGTCAAAGTTATTGGTGACGTAGATAAAACTAGTGTAACCAGTGAGGCGGAAGTTGTCGGTACCGCAGTTGAGACTAATGCAACTGGCATCGTTGAAGATATTGGTGACGTAGAAAAAAACAATATAAACAATGAGGCGGAAAGTGTCGGTAAAGTAGCTGTGACTACTGTAAGTGGTAACGTCGAACTTATCGGTAACGTTGACGAAACCAGTGCGACCGCTAACGTCAAAGACACGCTCGTAGCGCGTAAAAATGTACCCTTTTTAAATACTGAAGCCGCTTTTCCTACAATCGTTGCTGCTTTAAATGCTAAAGTACTTAGTCCAACAGTTACCAATACGGCAGAAGTAGTTAAAGACATAGAAATAATAGAAACTACTTCAGATCCACATATAATTTCTGATTCAGATGAAGACGACGATCATCATGTAGATGACCTCGTCATTAATAAAACCGTACCTAAAAGTACTGAAGAAGATATAATCGTACCTAAATATACTAAAGATCAACCAATGGAGGTTGATTCAACACCTGCAGTTCTAGAAACTTCATTTGCTGAAGATAGTGTTGAGAAAAAAGTGGAGATAGATATGAAACCGAATCTCAAAAGTTATAAATTCGGGGAACTGCCTAATGATATTAGTTTTGCGGACGAAGGGATTGAGTTCGTCGATGATGGCATTGTTTATGTTGATGAAGATGGTCATACTGGTAAGTAGCTTTTATTATTTAGGGTATAGGATATACATTTATCATGGTGTAGGTTCGTAGCTAAATAATAACAGCCGCAAGGGTCCATCGAAGTGTTAAGCTACGCGTTTCCGCTATCGGTTTTTGGATGGGCGAGCATCTATACCACATATCGAGACTCCTCGGATAGCAGGTTAAGCCGTTGGTCTGGGCTGTCATTCATAGATCTTTGACAGTCGTTACGAGTAGTGAGAAGCCCAAAAGTCTGACAACCAGTGTCACCAAGAGGCATGGTGTCACACAGTAGCTTGGTGGTGGAGGTCAGATAGGCAGTCGCTCCATGTAAAATACTGGTATTCAGCTGCATCCGATCTGGTTAGATTGGAAGCCGACCTCAACATTGGTTGGCAAAAAAGGCTCAGCTGATTGATACACAAACATCATTCAAACCATTTTTTTAATCACATAATTGAATATAGTTCCTGGTCGTAAATATGACAGAGTTAAAGAATGATGTTGGCACACAATTATGATCTTGACTTTAAACGAGACCTTGACCCCTGAGTTTGTTTCGCCATTTCTTCTCAGGGGTAGCCAGATTGAAAATGCCGACTTCATTTAGTTTTTTTTTAATACGACGTCTGAAGTCGATTCCGATATACTATTTACAGAATTAACGATTTCGTTTCATTTCATATGAGTGACAGACACGAGACAAAGCCGAACTTTTGAACTCGATGTGCCATATTAACTGCTGCATACACTAAATAGTAACTGCAATGACATGTTCGGATGAATCTGAACTGATCAGTATAATAATTTCATTAAATTCTGTTCCATTTTTAAATTTATTTGGCAGCGTAATGCTTCGTGTCCGCAACAGGCAGCCGTACATAGAATAGAACCATTCCTATAGAATGAAAGATAAACTGTATTTAACTATTTTCCTTATTATTCACTGACGTCACGACAGGGAAGCATTCTAAATGGTGCTTTGAAGCATAATATTTTATTTTAATAAAATAATATCTTTGTTACAGAAATAAAAATCAAATGTGAAGAAGAAGGAGACGAAGATGATGACATTCCAAAAATAGATGCAAAGCTGCTGATGTGCCCCATCATATATACAACCAGGTTAGATGATATGGGCCTGTTCCATACACAGATTAATCACATGTACGTTAATGATAAACATTTATTAGACGCTATTACTAAGAAAAGCAAACCAATTAAAAAGGAACCAGAAAATGACAGCAAGGAAACAATTGAAAATGTAACGGTAAAATTTTGTGGTGAAGACATTGAAAGTGTAACAGTAAATGATAAAAAAGAAACAATAGAATATGTCCAAAAAATTGTTGATGAAAATGTTTTAGTCATAGATAGTAGTATTATAATTAAAAAAGAACCGGAAAATGTTCAAAGTGAAACAATTGAAGATGTTCCAAAAGATAATATTGTACCAATTGAAGATGTACCGAAACAGAATACACCCGTTGAATATAAACCAGAAAATGATAATAATGTAACATCTGATGATGATGACTGTGAGGAAAATGTAATAAATGAAAGCCAAAAAGTCAAACCAACCAGCTTCTTATTACAAAAACCGCGAAGTCGCAGATACAATCCTATACAATTGTGTAAAAACCCTGACTTTAACACACGACTGAAGAGGCTAAGCGTAGGATTCTTTGGATCACCGCGTAACCGTGTACTGATCAAATCTTGCAAGCCCTTGACTATTGACCTGAGTAAAACTTTCGAGTCTAAACTTGTTTCCGGAACGCTATATCTTAAACCTGTTGATCACAATGTTGTAACGGAAGTAATAGATGATACAGAAAGTCACAACGTTTCAGTTGTCCCCTCGGCCATGCCCGCTCAAAGCCTTATAGATAACTCGAAAGTCACAGATATTCTTCCTATGTTAAGACAATGTTTGGAAGCCTCAAAACAGCCTGCAGATATAGTTCCAACGAGTGAGAGAAATAGAGTAATAAACCTACCAGATATCTCAGAGATTCGTCGCATCAACCAACGACTTCTTACTGCGGAAGTAACACCTATCCAAGTTCAAAATAATCAGGTGCAAGTACCAGTTACTATAGTCACATCTTCTAACACTCTGACTTACCCTGCTCAAAAAGCCAGAACAATCGCGGAAACTGATACAGATTTACGATCGATAGTATCAGAGGCGACCGACGCTAGAGGTCCTCCTAAATTACTTGACATTACAGACGACACGCCTGCTAAAAAGACCACTGAAAATTATTATACTGGAAAATATAATGATGGCTTCAGACCTCGGCCAATACTACCTGGCCGACCACCGAGAATGATGAATGGGAAAAGACTTATTCCGCCAAAACCGGCGGTGTGGAAGCCGAGGCAATTCAGACCTGAAATACCTTGGCTCCCTAAAAATTACGATGCAAATGTTAATTCCAAAAAGTTGGAGGAGACACTCTTAACTTTAGATGCTCTAAACAAAATGTTATTTCTTTTAACTGACAAACTAGAACCGGAAGCAGTTGCTGCGAAAAAGCCGAAGCCTAAAGTGAAGCGCAAAAGCAGCGTTCAGCCGACGAAACCACGAGGACGGCCGAAGTTATCTCCTGATGATTCCCAGTACACGGTTTTCCATAGGAAAGCAGATGAAGAGCTTACTGTCTCTTCGGAAGCTTCATCAAAGTGCCAGAAGCCCAAAATTACTATAAAGTCCGCGACAAACTACCCACCTGATAAAACTGATGTTGCAGTAACTGAACAGCCTAAAAAGAAGATTAAATATTGTTGTTGGGCACGACATAGAATGCTACAGTTGTTGTTCAGTAGGGTAAATATACCGCAGCACGGTTGTCCGTCAGTATGTGTGTGTTGCTGTAGCAATTTGTTAAAAGATTATATGTTGCATGACCGGAAAAAAAAACCCACAGAATTGCAAATGATCGAAGCAACATCTGATACATCAGGTCTAGATAAAGTAAGTGTGATAAGTGAACGGACTATTAGCCCTCAATCTTTTAAAGATGGCGTCGAAAATCCTGTCCACACTCCGGTTCAAGTTTCTGATGTAGAAACCGTTCAAGGTACTGGTGCGAGATCGGTCCCAGTTCCTGAAGATACACCAATTATAGATGTAGATGCCACTATTATTGAATCGACTACTAATACTACTACTGAAATGGAACCTATAGATATTGAGGCTATGGATACAGAAGGCGATGTTCCTGTACCGGCTTGTGAAGTATCTGTTACAACTACTACAGAAGTGGAGAAACTGGCGGCGCGGGGACTAGAGGCTCCCGTCAACGTGATTGCTAAACGTAGATTTGTGGCTGTTCCAATCATAAAAAATCACAACTTTATAACATGTGCGTCACCAGAAAAAGGTAAACCGGCGTATCCATACACACATTGTATTAGTTCTGACAATCAATCTGGAGGTGTTATACTTAATGCGATGAAGACTCCCAGTACAGCGATTACCCAGACCGTCACTTCTCCGCAGAGTATAAAAAAAATTTTGGCGTTAAAAAAGGCTAAAGGGCCCAGTGTAGTTCAAAGAAAGATTGGCCTGCCGCCAGTGCCGATTTTCCCGAGTAAGCCGAGTAAACCTTTCGTGCCACCAAAAAATTTTAAAGAAAAGATGATATTCTTAAACAGCAAACAAATTTCCGAAAAGCCGTCACAAAGTCCAGTATTTTTGGGGAAGAACAAAATATTGTTAACCACGATAAAGTTTCCGCCTAATTTGAAATTATTCGAAGAGGCGAAAAAAGCTTTACGTCGGACGCTTAAGTTACCGGATGGTGTGCGTTTAATATTGTTGTCTAATGGGTCAATTGTGTACAAAATAGAGCCAAATGTGACCGTGAACGCTACAGAGCTTACGGAGCTGCCAGCGATCATTGCAACCGTACAGGCACACATGGACAAACAAGCTGCACAGGAGGAAGCATTGAAGACACAAAAAGGTGTCAGGGCAAGCGAAGTTGTTGACCTTATTGACGATGACGATGAGTCTGCACCTAATGTTAACGATAATGAGAATTACGAAACCCCACTAGGGACCGAAGTTCAAACTACTGAGGAAACTGCAACAATTAATAGTAACGACTCCTCTGATGTTAGTCATAATTCACAAATTAATACTTCTAATGAAAGAGAAGAAAATCGCCCTGATTCAAATATCAACAGCAATGTCATAGAAACAGGAAGGAGTCAAAATAAGAGTGCCGACCAATATACCGTTACTGAAATTCAAAAAGATGTCCAAGAGTCGAGTCAATATGAAACCCTTTCAGCTTCAACCGAACAAGTACAAGATCAGTCTGACCCAACAAGCCAGACAGTAAATGCTGAAAAAGATGATCAGCTTATACCCTCAACCCAGACTGGAAGTACTGACGTACACGAAGTATCATCAGATCAAGCACAAAATCAGTCTGACCCAACAAGTCAGACAGTGAGTGCTGAAAAAGATGATCAGCCTACACCCTCAAGCCAGACTGAAAGTACTGATGTACACGAAGTATCATCAGAACAAGCACAAAATCAGTTTGACCCAACAAGCCAGACAGTAAATGCTGAAAAACATCATCAACCTATACCCTTAAGCCAGACTGGAAGTACTGACGTACACGAAGTATCATCAGAACATGTAGAAAATCAGTCTGACCCAACAAGCCAGACAGTGAGTGCTAAAAAAGATGATCAGCCCTCAAGCCAGACTGAAAGTACTAATGTACACGAAGTATCATCAGATCAAACACAAAATCAGTCTGACCCAACAAGTCAGACAGTAAGCGCTGGAAAAGATGATCAATCGCAACCGTCAAGCCAGACTGAACGTACTGATGTACTCGAAGTATCAGCAAAACAAACACAGTCTGAGCCATCAGGTCAGCACGTTAGTCACCTTGAAACAGCAGCACAATACATAAGTTCTGAAACACCCGAAAGAAGCACTAGTGAGCCCAGTAGACCTAAAACTAAAAATATACTATCGGACTTGATGGAAATGTCCGGTATATTTGATGAAGATATGACATCTGAAATAGAAGAAACACATGCCCCACCTCTACCTGCACCTGAGGTTGAGGAACCACCTGCAAAGGAGGTTGTGCAAGCACATGCATCGGCACCCATCTCCGCAGGACCAACTATAGTGCGGCCAATTATGATACCAGCAAACTTGAATAGAGACAATACTCTAGCTCCGAAATTACGATCACCTCTTGGCGAGCTATCACCAATCACTTCGTTATACGAACTGAAATATGCGTGCGCTAATAAAGGAGTATTCTTTAAATTAGATTTCGAAAGTGGATACCTTGTACCCATAAATGTTTGCATGAAACCTACAGGACTACAACCACTGCAAACACCCACCGGAACAACACCACAAAGCATTGCCCCGAAATCAGTGATCGACCTAACTGAGGATGATGATAAACCTGAACAGAAAGATATAGAATCAGATACTTCACCCAGTAAAAGGTCGCTTTTACTTGTCAATAATTCACTTACTGACGGTTTCCAAGGCCCAGTTAAACCGGTGAAAATGTTCAAAGCTCTGAAACCTTGTGTTTTACAACGATTGAATCAGAATAAAATAAATCATGACAGTAAGAACCCTTTGTTGAATAGGAGTGCATTAGACCACACAAAAAAGCGGAAGCAATTTTTGAGGAAAATTAATTTGAACGCTGATTCAGATGCTGATATTGACTACGAACAACCCAATAGCCCCGTGCCTGTGAGGCGATACGTTAAGAAAATTAAGGTAAAACGAAATTCTATCAATGCGTATAAAGTTACGGAAGAGGCAAACAAACCGACTCCAACGAAATCACGTACAGAACCTTACAAAGAATTTGCTACTACTATTTTGTCTGATGATGATTCTTCTGACGATGAACCGCTATCTAAAATAGCGAAAAGGAAACATGAAAACGTGAATGCACCCGAAGAAGACAAGAATGCGCCGGAATCGGGAACAAAGAACATTGTACTAGAATTACCAGCGGCTGACGTACAATCGGCAACGCCTGTTGAAAAACAAAATGAATCAACATTACCAGCGTCTGATGTAGAACAAGTTTTTATGAGTGTCGATGACAATGATTTAGTAGAACCAGAAGCGCCTGTTGAAAAGCAAACTGAATCGGAACCACCAGCGGCTGAAACTGATACTGCTTATATGAGTGACGATTACAATGATTCAATACACCTAGAAGCGCCATTTGAGTTTGAAAGTAATGAAGAGGATGAGGATTGTTGTATATTAGGTGTGTGATTGTTAGTCTTGCACCCTAAATTTGGCGAAGCCCACAGCTTGCTTATAACTGTATCCTACTTATCGTACTAATGTTTTAAACTAGCTGTTGCCCGTGACTTCGTTTGCAATCCAGGATGAAAAGTAGCCTATGTTCTTACCCAGGTCATGGTCTAACTGTGTGCCAAATTTCATCCAAATCCGTTCAGTAATTTTTGCGTGAAAGAGTAATAAACATCCATCCATCCATCCTCAAAAACTTTTACATTTATAATAATCTTAGTTGTAGTAAAGTTTGTATGTTTGTTACTTAATCACGCAAAAACGGCTGAACGAATTTAGTTGAAATTTGGCACACACATAGTTTATTACCTGGATTCACACATCGGGTACTTTTTATCCCGGTAGGTAGTACGTCCACGTGGGTGAAGCCGCGAGCAAAAGCAAGTGACTCAATAAAACATAACAGGTTATCAGGGATTTGCCTAGGCATTAACAAAAATAAATCTTGATGTATTTAGTTATATAACCTGGCATATTTGTTTGGTTAGTGATTTGACTGTAGGAAAGTGTTTATGCATCCATCTTATCCTTCAGTTCTATGTAAACTGAAAATATTAACAATAGTTTAGCTCAAAGAATATTTTCTTTTTAAATTGGACATTTACTTAAACATTTTTCTTATGTAGGTTAATGTTTAAGTAGTTCAATGCTTTCACGTTTTTCTTTACTTATCTATTAAAATCCTAAACTAAGCCAATACTTCATCACCTATATTTTAAGAAGCAGTCCGCACCACATTTTTAAATAAAACTAAAAAAAAAAATTAGTTTGACTAAAATTAATGTAAGAGATCACAAGGTTTCTGGAACGATTAACACAATAATTAGGACTGTGATAGGCTTTTCAGAAACCGTCTGTTAATATTAGAATAAATATATAATAAAAGGTAATTAAGTACAATTCGTACCAGTGCATATTTTCTATGAAAATATTGCACAATCTTCTTCTTCATTGAAACATTTCATCAAACAGTTTGCGTTATTACGTTTGTATGTATGATATTTCATATTTACGTAAGACATGCGTTGTACTCATCCTATTTAAAAAAAAAAAAACTTAAGTAAGAAATAATGTGATGAACGACCTAAGTTTATTAGTTTTTTTATTTGTGGCCTGCGGCCATTAGACATTGGGTGGGTTATACTAATATTACTGTTGTTTGCGTAGTATATGTAGGTACGACTCTTCTAACAAACCGCAGTGTAACTTTGTGTACGGTGTATAATACGATTCAAACTAAATGGCGGCTAGGAACATGAGGCGAGTCTGCGCAGTAACCAATTCACGTGTCAGCGGGGGTGAGGGATGAGGTACTGCGCAGCGAATAGCTCACTTCACAGCCGCCATTAAGTTTGAATCGTACTATACCCACCGTACACCTAGTTACGCTACGGTTTGTTAGAAGTACGGTGGTTGCCACATAGGTACCTAACGGCAGCAGTGACAGCTGTTATGAAAATTATGGCAGGGAGGGGGGGGGGGGGGGGGGGTCAAAAAACGCTCTCTGGGAAAACACACCAACTTTCTTTCTTACAAGTTTCAGTGACGTCATTTGCTAACTTGCAGAAGCTATGTGGCGGTCGATCATCGCTCTTCTAGGAAAACGTAGTTTTACCCAATGAAGAAGTTAGTTCGATTAATATAACAGAGTACCTATTGAGATCCACATGGCAGAATTCCAATCCAGAGGAATGGTGCGCAACAAGCAACTAAAATTGGGCATTTCTTTGCATTTTATAAACAATCTTGCAATTGTTGAAAATTGCTCGGTGTTGTCACAATAATTGGCAAGAATTACGCAATTTAGTTGCCCGTATGGAAGGAAGTCAGTGGTCATGTTGAGGAATAGATAATGATGCTAACTTGTGCTGGCTGTGAAATGCAAAACGTATAGATTGTCTGACGCATTTTCAACCTATACACCGTTAGGTACAACAGTTTTTTTTTTTTTTATAAAATCACAATTAGATGTAAGTTGACTAGAAGTAATTAGTTAAGGTAAAAAGCTGTTTCTTGTAAATATACTTTTCATATTTAGTTCTATAGAATGAGGTATATTTTTTTAGATTAAGTATATTCATGTGTAAAGTTAACAATAATGAAACAGTATTGTATCTTTAGACTTTCCTGAATATCAATCTTATCCTGATGTAGCTGTATGTATGTATATTCAATCTGTGCGATGTAATCCATGGATTTTCTGTGATATTATTTTAGGATAGGCATAGTACTAATGTTTTAATATAAGTATGATTTGAACCTCGAGTTTGAATAATTATTCTTGTTGATTGCTCAGTGTAGGACTTAACTTTAGGGTACGCTTACACGGGCAACTTTAATTGCTCAATCCTGGGCAATCATGTTCAACATGGCAACAAATTTTGCCGGTAAATCACTGCTGAAAACATTTCCCATGTAAGCGCAGTTTAATGATAGTTTAAAAACTAAGCTCGTTGCAGGCGATGCACAGCAGTTGGCACAAGAACGTAAGTGATTGAAAAAAAAAAAACTGACCATGGAATTTCATGCCAGAATTACTTGCGTGAGCTACTACTGCATAATATCGTCTGCAACGCGCATTAGCAATATCTTCGTGTGTTGCAGCGAAATGGGAATATATATAATAAACATAACATAACATGACTGAAACTTATCTGGCTAAATGTGAGTGTACTATAGCTACACCTCTGCCTTGCCCTTTGGGGATTACCGGCGTGATGTTATGTATTGTTGTTGTAATAAATAAATACTCTTGTATTTTGCTGCAAAACAAATAGCATGTATAGATACTACACACACACAGGCATCCTATTGCGATATTGTTGACACCTGATATTTTCTGGCAAACCTGTGTTAATTTGATTCCTGAAACTTTACCAAGTCTACAATTCTACAAAATTGTTAAATTGTAGAAAATATTGCGTAACACAGAAATTACAAATATGTAAATTGTAGGCTTGTAATTGTATAATTTACACATTGTTCAGATTTTTTTCGTTATACTTAGGGGGATGCGCTAAGGTTGCCCGCGAAATTCGAGTTTACTTACGTTTTTTGCAATTTGCAGGTCAGGGTTGTATTTTGATTAAAATAAGATCCGCGACCGTAACAAATACGGCTTTACAGCATTATAATCATTAGAATCATCAATAAAACTCTCTAAATTAAAATTGGCCTCAAATGTCATGATTTCGAAATAGTCATTCAACAGGATAATATGAACTTAGAGAGATGTATTAATGATTTTTATACTTAATTATAATTCTATAAACAAATATTTGATACGGCCGCGAATCATATTTAGATCAACATACAACCTGATATTGACCTGTAAATAACATAGGAAAATTTGAATTTCGCGGTCTACTCTGACGCTTCATGTAGTACCTACAGACACTGTAAGATTTATTGTAAAGTTTTGTGGTCTATGGCCCTAGTGTCTCGGTGTATAGCTAGTGAATAGTCTGCACTGTCGTGTCTTCTAAATGTAAGAATTGTGCGATACTCAACGTTTCGTCCGCGAAGCCGACCTGTCAAGGCGTTAAGATTCTACGCGAGCTCCAAGTTTTTTTTCCATTTATTTTTAATACTTAGGTCAGTCTAGTTACCATACGGGAAAGTAGCAAGTTTATGTTGGGTATTTTCTTACTTGCAGGATAGATATTAGATAGTAAGAAAAAAGGATGAGCATCGCTAATTAAAAGGCAGGCCTATCTTTACTGCAGATCACAATTGAATCCAACGATTTAATAAATGTCTTTAAATTGGTGTTAATTTGATGTGTTAATAAATAAAATTTATGGAAATAATATCTGTGTTTTAGTCCATTTCCTTGAATTCTACAGGGTCAAATTAAATTAGCTAGCGAAACTCCGCGGACGTGATGGACATCGTTATTTAAACATGACAAAACAAAAACAAAAAAAACAAAAAAGCGAATTGCGTTTCGGACCACGTACAATGAAGGCTTCCGTAGTTGGGATGAAGTTATCCCAAGAACAAACTTAACATTGTAGTTGGAAAACAAGTAAGTTTTTTTTTTGTCGACTTACTCGTAAACTTTTAAAGCCTACTTATCTGTGATAGTTTTCCTTTTAATTTCGTTGTAGTTACCTATGTTCGCTTTCTAGTACTAAGAGTTTCTGAGCTTAGCTGCGGACGGACAGACGGACATAGCGAAACTGTAAGGGTTCCTTGTTGACTACGGAATCCTAAAAATAAATTAATTTGATGTTTTTTTTTTGTGAGGTCATCGCCCGCTATTCGTGTATTCACTTGAAATATCAGTTTAAAAAAACAGTTTTTTTTTTGTGTAAACTTAGCAGACATGATGAGTATCGATATCATCCATCATCATCATGATTCTGAACCCCCTGCATAGACAAAATTCGCGAGTTATAAAAAAAAAAAATTAGCGCTTCTATACATTTTGACCGCGTAGGTATTGCACTAAATGATAAATGATTTTATTTCTGTAAATAGGTTTGTACAAACACATTTACACGTCCATCATATTTTAAAACTAGATGAGGTCGGCGTTTCCTATCCGACTACTCTGACAAAAAAGGCCGAAACAAACTCAGAGGTCACAGTCTCTTTTAAAGTCCAGACATACTCTTGGTCAGATCATGTGAAGACCATGGCCATGTAGATTTGTCTGAAATGGTCTTTTGAGGAAAAACACACAGATTGAGTGGACCTGTCCAGTCAGTGCACGCATTTGTCAGTAATCGACAATCGTGCAGCTCAACTCAGAACTTAAGGAGCTCAACGATTCGACGAACAATACCAAAGAAAGGACATTTGGGTAGGCCACAAAAATTACTCAAACTGCCAGACTAAGATTAAAACTACCTGAGAGGGGGAAAAAAAAAAGCAACAATGACCCACATAGTCTTCACATTCACAATCTCAATATTAAAATGAATGACAAACACTTTTCCATGAAACAGCTGTTACGGATTTCTTTTTCTACTCGATGTAAAATTTCAATCAAAATCATGAATAATCATGATGATGAATCATGCGCTGAATTCATGGTTACAGTTTGCGTGTCGATTCCCCGCCACCCTGTAAAGCTCAAAAAAAGGTCCTAGAGGCGGCGCAGGCGCTCGTAGTTATACTGGCACCCTTCAAACTGCAACACAGCAACGCACGCAGCATGAGAGCAGAAGTAAAGACCTACATGGTTGTGAAATGAAATGATGTTTATTTCTGAAAGTAAAACTTTTACGACTGCCTCGTTGGTCTCCATCGTTGTTTTACCATCTGGAATTTATCAGTAGCAGCCCGGAGTCTGGATTTGTGGCCGGTTGCTGGCAATAGGCTCGCCCCCTATTACATGGGACTTAAACATAACTGGCGAAATGTGGGTGTAGGTACAATAGGCACAGCTCTGCCTAACCCTTCGGAGAATACAGGCGAGATGTTGTTATATTCTGTTATATCTTCTAAGACACTTTACACGTTAATATTTTAAACTAGTTAGTGCCGGCGTTTCCTAGGTGACTGATCCCTTAGAAGAAATGTCGGAACATACTGTGAATATTCCACACATTAGGCGCTAGATAGCGTGACAGAACGCGTAGCAGCACAACGTGGTAGCCGTTAACGCAAAGGTGCTGGCACCAGTGGATCTTTGCGGTACTAACGTCGAGCGTCAACCAATAGGGAGACGACATTAACGCGCCACCAACACGAACCAATC
The DNA here is from genome assembly GCA_916610205.1 of Griposia aprilina. Classification (NCBI taxonomy): domain Eukaryota; kingdom Metazoa; phylum Arthropoda; class Insecta; order Lepidoptera; family Noctuidae; genus Griposia; species Griposia aprilina. Next base: position 11,958,976 of record OU744304.1, on the reverse strand, counting down.
AGGCTTCAGAATTGATTGTGAAAAACGAATAACGAGGTATTGAGTTTTTGCCGGGAGAATTGATGCAGTTAATTTTTGTAATCTCACGGGATCAACCAAGAAAATAGGATTTATAGTGCAGGATATTCTGATTTTAAGACGGAGCTAAGTATTTACCTATATTTGATATTTATGTTCTCAATTTACTTAAATTAAATGTAATAGTCGCTGTTATAGGCAATTTATGTTTATTTCTTGGGGATAGCTCTGCTGTAACTTACTAGAGTTTTATTTTGAATAGGAGGTGATTATCTTGTTCAATTCTATTGTTTTATGAGGTTCCAATAACTTTATCTTAATTAAACCTATATAGATGTTAAAGGGATGTAATTAAAAATACATTTTATACTGCTACCGTTGTTTACTTAATATAATTGTTTTAATATGTGTAATAATACTTACAAGGTCATGGTTCCTTTTAGTCCTAAATTTTTTTTTTTATAGGTATGGTGTGAGTCTAACATAACAATGCAGGGCATGTCTGGAAGGGCCTTTTGAAGAAGAAGCCATTGCAGCTTTGAGTTGAACCGTCCCAACAGACGGCATAAATGTATCAGTCATCGTGTAGCTCTGTAGCGGTATCAACATCGCCACATGCGAGCTACACGTCATACTGACGTCACGCAAATCCTGCATCGCGCAAGCAGAGTTTACGGCGCGACTAGCATGTATACAACGTCCCGACATCAACCGTCGGGCAGTTGCCCACCAGACACAACACCCGTCTGGTCGGAGGATCCTTCCTTTTCCATAGAGTATGAGTGAGCTTTACACCCTGTTCCTCCTTAAAGCTCTATAGCTCTATCCTATTTTAGGGAGCTCAACGACCCGTCACATGTCGCTAGCCACATAAAAAATACTCAAAACCAGTTATTTTATCTAGCCCGCAGACGTCCCTGGACAATTTACGCTAGTAGTACAGTTAGAATAATATTCTTATTTTATCAGTTCTTTCTTCATCATAATTATTTCTTTCGAAAGACGTCCACTCCTGGACATTTTGCCTCCTCACTATATTGTACGTCATCACATTAGCCGATCCTGTGCATCTCGTTTCGGGTAGAAACGTAAAAACGCTACATAAAATTCAACATACTATATTTAATTAATAAATATTTTATCTCATGGCTACATCGAAGGCGTCGACCACAGCCTTCTCAATCTCCTTGTGAACTTGATTGACCTCTGCCTGTGTGAGTGTTCGCTCTAAGTGCCTGTATACTATGCTGTAACACAGACTATGCTTCTTTGACTTGGGGTGAACGAACTTGTCCTTGAGTCTTACCTGAAAAATAAATAGAAACGTTTTCTAAAGGATTTGCCATATTTCATGTTTTTGTGGGGTTTTCTGTGGATTTAGTAGGGCTGTTCTTCCGAGTGCAATTATTTCTTTGTATGCATATGCATCTATAGTTAGCCAGAGTTAGTACTCTGAGAATACAAGGAACTAAACCAGCCTATGGGTGTCTTAAATGGTGACAAGCCCACTAAACTATTACGTTGAATATGGGCACTATGATTAGCAGTAATCTCGTAAGCCAAAATTGCAATACAAAATTCGTGACAAAATTATAGGGCAACTTTATTGTAGTTAGTGTGCGTGCGGCGGGACCGATTGGCGCGGGCGGGAGCGTCATGGCGCGTTTACATTAGGACTGTCACCAATTTAAAAGTCACCCTATAATTTTATGTAACTTCATTTCACAAATTTTGTAATGTAAGTAAAGATCGTCTAATTTAAAATTGCACGCAGTCCACTGCTTGTTATATATTTAAAATGTTTGTATACAAAATTTAGTGGAGGGGGCGTGCTGTTTCAAAATAAAAGGTTCCCTACTTTAACCCTTTGCTAATTCACTCACGGCTGTAACCATAGTTTGTAACAGTCATTGCGAGGTATGTTCAACATAGGTATGTTCAGCATGCATAAGTACAATCAACAAGAGACAACTAAATACCGTCAAATGGGGTGAATATGAATAGGGATGCAGGGGTGAATCGGGGGTTTTAGTCAGTAAGAGTCTGACACGCCCTTCCGCTCCGCCCAGAGCGGATCATATGATGATCCAACCCCACCCAAAAAAATAAAAAATAAAGTGCTGAATCGGGACGAAACTTTAGAACGGATTTTAACATTGAAATAATATAGTTAGTTGCCAAAAAGGACTTTTACTGTATACCAACGATAAAGTGCCCTTGTTGGCAACAAACTATATTATTTCAATGTTAAAATCCCTTTTAAAGTTTTGTCCCGATTCACTCCTGCATGCCTATTCACCCCATTTGTACAGTAGCCAAGAACAAATCTATGAACTAATATTTCTTTAGAGTAAGAATGCTTTTGATCTCCTCTTTTTAAATATCGCAGCATTATGCTGACTTAGAAGCTCTAATGGGACTTTTTCTCTATTATTTTGTGAGTTTTTAATGTTCCATATTTTATTGTTTGTAGGTATTGCCTGTGCATGTCCCAAATAAAATATATTTCTTTTTAGCTTTTCTGTATATAATTGGAAATTTACGACGTAATGCCGCCGAATATAAATTATCAGATTTGACCATAGAAACAGGTTAACTATTAATGTCTATTTCAACTGATTATATTGGTAAGGTAACAATATCAACGAACCTGTTCAATAATATCGCCTCCTATATCTCTAACTAAATCATAGAAGTCATTGCTCATAAAGGTATCTATTGTCAAGTTCTCAGGTAGCCAAAATGACATGTCATTTGTACACTGAGGATACGAAGATACAGGCTTATACGCAATCCTTGCATTCAAATCAATATTCTCAAACTGTGTCAAAAACCCTGAGTCCGTACTCCACATTAACCGAATATCAGGAATTTTGTATAATGCCATAGCCAGTCTCTCTAAACCAAGGCCGAATGCGTATGCTATGGTGTTTGAGGGTCCCGCATTGACTAGAATCTCGTTTCTAACTATACCACAGCCTAAGATTTCCATCCATTTGTTTTCATAGAAGATTTCAAGCTCCCATGATGGATGAGTGAAAGGGAAGTACTCTTCAACCCATCGGTATTTTATGCTGTCACCAAATAATACTTTTGTTAGACCAATGAGGTGCATTTTCAATTGTGTCTCCATTAATTTTGTAGCTTCTAAAGTATGACAGCTCTGTTTCATCGGGTCATCAATGGAGTTGGTGAAGGCACGCGGATTGGTCTTATCATATTTTGGCTCAAATATTTCTAGGTCTGGTTGCCCAGGAAACAGTTCTTCTTTTCGCTGTGATCGTACTGCATCGACCTGAAATGGAAAAGGTGATCATTTAGTAAAAAGCTGTTGTTCAATAGTGACCCAATTTTGAAGCATGTTCTATGTGAAAAAAATATGGATTCAAAAATATGTCTGTCCATGCGCCTCCTAAGGAGAAAACTAAATCGGGTGAATTAAAAAAAAAACTCAATAGAGGTGCTATTGGTCCAGAAGTTGCTACTAAGAATAAAGAATATCCTTATCCTTATAGCCCTCTCCTAGAACCTCAGAACAAAGGTTGAAACATTCAAGCATTCCAACCTTCAACTTCTTAGCGCAGAAGGTATATTATTCAGTTAATGAATACCTAGACGATAATACAAATTAAGTGGATAAATATGTGCATTAAGAGTTAGAGGTAGTTAAATGCTATGATTGTATTATATTTATTACCTCCTAAATATATACTAAAATGTTTTAATTTAAATTTGTATTAATTTTGTACGCAAAATTGTTAACTGTGTCTATGATAAGTTTTATGTCATTTAGCATGGAAAGATTTTGTCATTAAATTTTAATGAAATTTAATTCCGTTACATACCTAAGTGTAAAAGAGAGATGTTGGAAGATATGAAGATAAATACTTTATTTTATTTACAACACCTGTTTTTACACCCACCTGTTCATCAAATAAAAATTTTGACTTTGAATAAATATCTTGTATGAAAAAATAGTATACTGCTGCTTAACTTACTTGGTGAAACACAGGAAAATGTGTAGAATCAATTTCATCCCTCCTATAAACATCTCCAATCATCAGGAAATTGTCCAGACCAGACCGTAATAGTTCACTCTGGTGGGCAGTCATGTGAGCCCTCAGGAGATTGCCTCTATTGATGTAGTAGCAGTCAGACTTCGCTCTACTCGGGTGATCAGAGGGAATCAACAAATCATCAAAGTTTTGCTTTGTTGTGACAATAGGAGACAAGTTGTCGTAAATGCTGAACGCTGGGTGCCCTCTATGAGTGAACGAGGAGTAAAAATAATTCACAATTCTTTGTCTTACGATTGAAAGTGGGTTATTTTTTTGCAAGTGCAGATTCTTACCCAAATATGATATAATTTTAGGTGTAACATTAGTGTAATCGTCTGTTATGAATTCTTTGCCTTTTATTTGCACTGAAGCAACAGATTTTGCAGCTGTACTGTATTTATATTTCGATAAAACCGCTGACAGAGTGTGGTTTGTTTTTCTAAATAATTTCGCCATGATTCTTGTATTATTTTGCATAATATAGAAATCGTGCTAACGATTTCATTCGTCACTATTCTGGAATTATTGCACGTATTTTATCGAATTCTGTAAACAATAATAGACTTAAAAAATAAATTACAAGACAATTGTTGGAATCCACGATCTCCGATCGTAGTTCCAGGTTAATATTATCAATTTTATATTGCGCACCTGCTCTATTACACGTAATTAAAACGGGATAGCAATAAAAATATGACTAAAACAAAACAAGCTAAATAAAAAGGCTTGGAACGTTTACTTATTTTGACAGCTGACATAAAAAAATGTCTACAGCAGCGCCACTGACAGCGATTTGATTCAAAAAGGGCGCGCAAAATAAATAAGATTGCGCGTGGTCGATATCGGACCCCCCCCCCCGACCCTTGCTCGACGACGCGCCAGCCCGCGCCGTAGCTGAGCCTGTAGTTTTAAATTCCCCAGTATAATAATAATATAATTTAGATCCAGCCTGTCCCATCTTGCTGCCCTCCCCTCAGTGACGCCCTAAGCCGAGGTTCGTACCCCACAGGGTGTGCCCTTAGCGTGCGGTCACCTAAATTTTAAGTATTGTTCGCCCCTGGCTGGAGGCTTTAAGTTAGTAGCTTAAGGCACCCACAGGTTTGCCCGGTTAAGTAGCCAGGACCTTAGTGGTCACAACTACGAGCTGCCAAATAGGAAAAAAAAAAAAAAAAAAAAAAAAAAAACGATATCGGAAATAATCGTTTGCCACCATCTCGACGTTTATATCAGGGGGTCTAAAATGGGCACTTTGGCCGAATCATAATATGATCTGCGTACAATTCGTATGACCCGCAATTCATCTGTTTGACAGCTGCTTTTTGACGTTAGACTTCAATAAAGCAATGCTTAATTTGTGGAACATTTTACGAATCTTCATACAAAACTGTCAAACAGATGAATTGCGGGATATTAATTGTACGCAGATCCTAATATGATTCTGCCAGTGTCCATTTTAGGCCCGCAGGTGTCAAGAGACTAGAGAGTGTGCTGTGCTGTGTTCTGTGTTTTTCAAAGTAAATAATCGCCATAGTTCTGTGTTGACAGGAATATAGTTATATAGAGGTATGAGGAACAGGGTGTAAAGCTCACTCATACTCTATGGAAAAGGGAGGAATCCTCCGACCGGACGTATTTGCATTAAAGAAATATTATGAATATGTAATTATATTTTTTTTGTACAATACTAGTGGCTCGCCCGACTATGTAGAGATTTTTTAATAAAGTACCCTTATAGAAAGGTTAAAGAAGTTCTAACATACATACTTAAACATACTACATATTACAAATAAATAAAATTGAAGTGTCTGTTTGTAATGTCAAAATAACAGCTTTTTACTAAATGCAAGAAAGAATAAACGGTACATAAAACAAAATACCAATTTTTAACACTTTTGTCTGTCTGTCTTTTTGTTTGTTCCCGGTAATCTTTGAAACGGCTTTACCGATTTTGATGGGACTTTCACTGGCAGATAGCTGATGTTATACGGAGTGACATAGGACTTTTTGTCCCGGTAGTAAGTTCCCGTTGAATAATATCCGACATCCACGCGGGCGAAGCCGCGGGCAGCAGCTAGTATGTTATATTCTGAAAAATTCTCTTCAAGATTTTGGTGAAACTACACATCTATAGGGATCCGCAAAAAGTATCGATACATTAGTATTATCGATACTTTCTCTTTGATACCTAGTATTTTTGTACTCGATACTTTAGTTCCGATACTTTCTAGGTATCGATACTTTTTCACATACTCGATACTTTTGCTACTCCAATTTAAACATTGGGTGGAGATGTAAGCAGTTTAAAAAAAAAAAAAACAGTTTTTCTAAAATTATATTGTTTGGCAACTAGGTATTTACCGGGCACTTCCATCCCATCTGAAAGACTTTTTTCAAAAGCTGGGGCGACTCATTGGGTCACGTATAGATAAATTACTTTTTATGTCTGACTGCATCGAGAAGATTGGTGTTTAAAAAAATTACTGAATTTTAATACTTAACTTTAATTTTAATTTTACAAGTACTTACCGACATTTTTCTCTGCAGTGCTACAGTCCGACAGAAAGAGTAATTTCATTGAACATAATATCAAAATAATATTGTATTTATTTTAGTAAATAAATTATTACTTAAGTATGTACTTGTTTATTACTTTTTTTTGCGTTAATATACAATTTCTAAGGTGATCAAAAAAGTACTCAATACTGAGTAGTATCGATACTTTTGGTTCGATACTTTTATCGGTATTGATACTTTCTTCTGCGATACCGGTATAGAGTAGGTATCGATACTTTTGAATTTTTGCGGATTCCTTAACATCTAAACTTACAGCCAGAATTCAGTAACCCTGAAAACTTGGAGTACCTACTTATATTAAATTGCAGCTGATTGATAATGTCAAACTGACAGTATGACTGTATGACAGTATTGAGAGTGTCATTTTACATAACCTAAATCTAGGCTTGTTGTTACGTGCTTTGAAACACAGTAATTAAAAGAATATTGACATAAATACATATTTTTAAAGCACGGAATCTCATTTCCTTATTAGTATCAACCTTAATACATAATGTTTCGTAAGCGGCTCTTGCATATCGCTCAATTGAGTGCTATCGGCCTGACCGGGTTTTATTTGGGACAAAACACAGAAAAAATTAATAATTTTCTTTGGGATGACTCAATTATTGTTGATGGTAAACGCTTGAAGAGCATGCCGGGCCTGCCGGTCTTCGGAACAGTGTCGGCTGCTACTCCATACATGGAAACCGGTGGCACTAAAGATCGGGTAAGATTCGTGTTGAAAAAGCTTTGTGTGTTATTTTAGCAATCAAATGTAGGTAGCCAGAGTATGTTAGAGTCAGCTTGCAGTCTAACAGGACACTGATTGATATCAATCATGAAAAAAAAATTGAATACGATAATTATTACTTACTTGGCCAAAATTAAGAAAAGTGCCTCTGGAACATACCCCTTGTTTGTGTGTGTTGTGTCAGAAAAGGCTTAGTTACTTGCTTAGCAAGGCTTTTTCTGAGGACATATCACTAATATTATCAATGCAAAAAGTTTTATATACATTAACATCTAACTTAAAAAATTCTAGGTATCACAAATAATGAAATACGGTTTCCCTAGTTTGGACAATGTTCGTTCCTACGATGACTTCATACTATCTTACGACCGCCGCAACAGAGTGCCCAACTGGGTGTTTGAGCATATCACTAAAGAACACATTGCCAAGAATGACCAGGTGGACCGCAGCAAATGTGATTTCAAACCTGATGAGAGTATACATCCATTCTTTAGGTGAGAGACTCCACATTACTTTTCTAATAATAATGCAACTACCTGATTGATCTGGTATTTGTTAATAGTACTGATCAGAGTTTTGGGTACAATCAAATCAATTTCCAAAATATAATTGGAAATCTTTGTAAGATCTTCATCTTGTTCCAATGACTCATTTGCAACCAATAGCAACCAAACAATCATTGGACATATTATTTTATACTTTTGATAGTCTTCTTGCCCCCCTGATGGGCATTGGTTATGTAAAAATGTGTAATGGACCTATCCCTAACTCATACATAATAGGTTGGGTAAAAAGTTTTTTCATATTTTATAGGTATAAAGTTGTAGTAAAATCTCTTTGGTTGTACTGTTTGTATCTGGCTGGTTTTGATACCATTAAATAGATGACGTTTAAATAAAAAACAGTAAAAATGATTTCCCGCCATTTTTCAATTGTTTTCGGTCCGCCAAAATGAGTCAATCCAACAAAGAAATTCGATACATTTTGAAGTTATATTACAAAAAAGGGAAAAATACGACACAAACCGCAAAAAAAAAATGTGTCGTTTGTGCACTTAACAGTGTCAGTAAGAGTAGCACGAAGTTGGTTCAAGCGCTTTCAGTCCCGGAATTTTGATGTCAAAGATGCAGCTTGCTCTGGTCGCCCTGGTACGGATAAAGACGATGCCATTTTTTAAAAAGTGGACCGAGAATGGCATATTAGTAGTTACGACATAGCTGAAGAGCTAGGGGTTGACCACAAAACAGCTTTAACCCATTTGAAAAAGTCTGGGTGTACAAAAAACCTCGATATTTGGGTGCCACACGAGCTCTCAGTCATGAATTTGTATAAAAATAACTTTACCCAGCCTGGCTTCGCACAGGGAGCACTAAGTAACTAACACAGTAACACCTACCCCACCTACCTACTTACCCTACCTACCCTACCCTACCTACCCACTTACCCTACCTACCTATCGTACCTACCCTACCCACCCTACCCTACCACAAACCTTGTCCTGACAATATCGAACACAAAAACAAATGAATTATCCAATTTAGTGCAGTTGTTCGGAAGTTATGCGCGTACATACATTTCGGCGATTCATTTTTATTTATATGTATAGATAGATAGATATGAAAGAACTTTTTCCCCAACCTACCAGCATTTATTTCAACAATAGTTATTTAACAAAAGTTTTGAATGAATTCCAGGTCGCATAACACAGATTACAAAGGATCAGGGTTTGACCGTGGTCACATGGCGGCCGCTGGTAACCACCGCCTGTCACAGAAACATGTTGATCAGACATTCTTTCTCACCAATATGGCTCCTCAGGTAAATTAGGAAATATCATCATCAGCCTACAGCAGTCCACTGCTGGACATAAGCCTCTCAAATTGCACGCCATTTAGCTCGATTTTCGGCAACTCTCATCCAGCTGCTACCAGCCACCCTGCGAAGATCGTCGCTCCACCTAGCTTGAGGAGGTCGTACCTTACGTTTGCCGATTCGCGGTCTCCACTCAAGAACACGTCTACCTCAACGGTCATCGGTTCTACGGCTAATATGGCCAGTCCACTGCCACTTCAGCTTGCTTATTCTGAGAGCTATGTCAACAACTTTGGTTCTCTGCCGGATCATCTCATTCCGGATTCTAGCCCTCAGAGAGACTCCATAGCTCGCTGAGCGACCTTGAATTTATGGACCAGCCGTAAAAATAAATTATGCCGTAAATTATGAAATATACCCTCATGGTATTTTTAACATCATAATTTTCGACCTCTATACAGCTTGTATCAGAAAGTTGTGGTTATATTTAAGGCTGCTGCTACTGGCCGTCAAACTGTACAACTTTCTCCAAGGAAACAGCAACGTAATCGCGAAAAAATATCAAGTTCAAATTCATTTATTTGCATAACACAGGTTCAACCAAAGACAACAACAAAACCCAACAACAACATCAATTATCCCATACAAAATTTCAATACCTACTCGACCCAAATATATAATATCGCATTAAATTATACCACGTACATGGTATACTTAGACGGTATACAAAATTTGAATGGAATCCATTCACAAAAAAATCAGCTGTTCCTTACATTTTCTTACACGTAGCTCGACAAAATGGGAACAGCTGATTTTTTTCGAATGGATTTCAATTAAATTTTGTTTAAGGTTTAAACTAGTATACTATGTGGTGTAATTTAATGTAATAACCTAATCGGCACTCTGTACGAGTATAAGTAACGACAGTAATGTCAAATTATTGATTCATTACTTAACTAATAAAACAGGCTCATTTATCCATAGCGATTTTTTGCAATCGACGTCTTCTCATTTCGTTATTACTATACAGGTAGGAGAAGGCTTCAACAGGCATGCGTGGAACAATTTGGAGCGGCATGTGCGCAAACTTACCAAAGTTTATAACCATGTGTACTGCTGCACTGGACCTTTGTACTTACCCAGGTAATATATAATAGGTAATTGTAAAGTATAGCACACCTTTATAACATAACACACATAACATCACGCCTGTATTCCCCGAAGGGTTAGGCAGAGGTGTACCTATAGCACACCCACATTTCGCCAGTTATGTTTAAGTCCCATGTAATAGGGGGCGAGCCTATTGCCATCAACCGGGCACAAATCCGGACTCCGGGCTGCTACCGAGAAAGTCCAGCTGGAAAAACCGATAACACTTTGCCCGACCCGGGAATCGAACCCAGGACCTCATGCTCAGCAGTAGCGCTTGCGACCACTAGACCAACGAGGCAGTCCCTTACCTACCACCTACCTTACCTACCTTTATAATAATTTTTAATACTATTTGAAACATAAATCTTGCCCCATGTCAGTAATTTCTACTTTGAGCAGCTAAATACGTGTCAAACACCCAATTTTCGTAAAGCCCAAAAGTGGGGCTCGTGTCCCAGTAATAAAAGCCGCACGGGTCGATCGATCAGGATAAGCTACGCTTGCCGTGGTCGGTCCATGGATGGGTGACCATTTTTAAATACCGAGCCCACCGTGCCTCGGAAAGCACGTTAAGCTGTTGGTCGTGGCTGTCATTCTTACCAAAGGGTACTAGTACCCAACTGATAAGGCGCGCAGTGCTGCCACCATCTGATTTTGAGTTTCCCCGGGCTCCTCGTGAATTTTCCCTAAATTAGGCACTTTTCATTTTTTTCCCCCCTAAATTTATTCTACGAATAAAACACAAATTTAGGTGAATTATTCTTATTTATGAAAGTAGACTCCGTACCCGTAGCATTATAGTGGTTTTATTATGTATTATTTTGTAATTTGTGTATTTTATCTATGGGCCTCAGTAGCCTGACAATAAAATAATAATAATAATAATTATTATTATTATTCGTATTCGACATCTCTCTTCCGCATACACAAATCTATCAACGCGAAAGAGAAAAATATAGTATAGAGAACGGTACATCACAACATCAGCACACCAAGTTACGTTCTAATACACCCAGTCACGCATTAAATTCTTTTGCGGACCTTAAATCAAACTTTCCCTAAAAAATCCCCTAAATATTATTTTTCCCCTTAATATTACCCTAAAAAAACCCCTAAACGTACAAAAATCCTCTAAATCTAGGGGAAAATACTCTAAGGTGGGCACACTGAAGGCGCGTCGTGAATCTTCGTTCGCACAGAAAAGAAAGTATGGCCCCGAAGATTAACGAAAGAATGCTTAAACTTACAATCAACCTTAGATCACTACTATAAGGTTCATAATACACTGCAGCTGTTAGTTCCGTCTCACTCGCAAGTCGGCCCCTCCGATCAGAACGACTAACATGCCACGCGGCGCGCGCTAACATGGCGGCAGCTGCCGACCAATAGCGGTACAGAAAAAAGAAGCGCGGTGCGTGGAGCGTGCTGAAAATTCATCTTCTGCGCAGGTACATCGGTAAGCCATATCAGTTGGGTACTACTGTACAATGTTACAGTTCGCGCAAAAGTTTATGAGCCCTTTGAACGTAGGCCCAAGAACGGAACCGCGCATAGTACAGTTGAGTGAGAGTGACAGTTCCCTCGGACACGTTTGTTATGCATACTGCGCAGCCACTCGCTGCAACTTCCGAGAGCTCATAACGTTTTGCGCGAACTGTACCGAGTTACTGGGTTGTGAAGGTCAGATAGGCAGTCGCTCCATGTTAAATACCGGTATTCAGCTGCATCTGGTTAGACTGGAAGCCGACCCCAACATATTTGGTAAAAGGCTGCCTAGCCTTTTATCCAATCACCAACTTATCTGTGCAGTTATTGGTGGCGCTGTTCGTCACCAAAAATGCAAAAGATAAACAAAATCCGATCTTATGTCCCATTCAAAATGTTAGTTCCAACAACGTTCGTTTCACAGATAAGTTGGTCAATGGTTACCTGCTTTTTTAGATTGCCTACTAATTCTGTATCTGTGCAGCCTGGCGCACCAATCATAGCCCGACTACACAAATTGAGGTGATAGAATCAAAATGGATAATTCCATTCTGGAATAGGGTTTTTCTCTTTTCATAAAAGTGAAGAATGGAAGATTAATTAACTAGATTTGTGCCGGCAATAGGCTCGCCCTTATTACATGGGACTTAAACATTACAGGCGAAATGTGGATGTACTATAGGCACACGTCTGCCTAACCCTTCGGGGATTAGAGGCGTGATGTTATGGAAGGAAAAAGCCTATTCCAAGTATGCATATTTTTTAACAGTGTCCCTATTCTGTTTTTAGGAAAGAATCCGACGGCAAATGTTACGTCCGCTACCAAGTGATCGGCGCCAACACAGTGGCGGTCCCCACTCATTTCTACAAGGTGGTCGTGGGGGAGGGGAAAGATGGGTCTCTTGATATGGAGGCCTACGTCATGCCAAACCAGAAGATACCTGATGAGACGCCTGTGGCGGCTTTTATGGTATGTTACCTGTTGTTGTGTAGATTTGATGCTAACTAAATACGCTTCGCTTCTACAATGAATATGTAGCGGCATCTACAACGCCACTTACGAGCTACGCGGCACACTGACGTCACGCAAAATCCTGCATCGCGCATACAGAATTTAGCACAACTAGCATTTAGACAACGTCCCGACATCAACCGTCGGGCAGTTGCCCACCAGACACCACACCCGTCTGGTTGGAGGATCCTCCCTTTTTTATGGAGGTATGAGTGAGCTTTACACCCTGATCGCACATACCTCTATACAACAAAAAAAAGCGGCCAAGTGTGAGTCGGACTCGCACACGAAGGGTTCCGTACCGCCGTCCATTTATATTATTTGTTGTTATAGCGGCGATGTACATAGGTACTCTGAAAATTTGAAGCGTCCACCTATTACAGTTCAAAACAGATACAGCCCTGTGACAGACAGACGGACAGCGGAGCCTTAGTAATAGGGTCCTGTTCGCAACCTTTGGGTACGGAACCCTAAAAACACATGACAATCGAATAACTGGTTCCCAAGTTATAAACGTACTACGGGATGTAATATGAAATGTTGTCAAACTTTATTAACAACTTTTTAATTTTAAAAAACTTATTTGGCTCAGCTATAATCAAATTAGCCAAACTTATGTATTTATTTATTTAACCATTTATGTACACAAAAATTATTTATTTATTTAAACAGACCGGAAGAAAGGAACAGAAAAATAAGTACAAAGATGCGTTTGAAGTTTTTTTATGTAATTTATAAAATAATACCACGCTAGTTTTACGCGAAGGGTTAGGCAGAGGTGGTATGTGTAGTGTTCTATCTCTAAAAATACTAGGAAGGTACTTCCTCTAGATTCAGATAAATATGTTTTGAGTTGCTTTTTTTTGTGGGGCTCGTGGGTAAATAATAGCAGTCGCACGGATCGGTCTTCAAGGTTAAGCAACGCTTTCCGAGGTCGGTCCGTGGACGGTTGTCCATCATACAGAGACCACTCCGTGCCTCGGAAACTACGTTAAACCATTGGTCCTGGCTGTCATTTTTTTTTTGAGTGTGTTTTGTTTAGATTCTGTTAACCCTGTGCGAGTCCCAATAAATACTTTTTCAACACATTTGCTCAAAAAATGCATTTACGATGCCTGTATACATGGTTCGAAAGTTAAAAATTACGCACCATACAACGGAACGTGCGGTAAAATAGGTACTCACATCTAAGTACCTGTTTTACCGCATACTACGTTGTATAGCGCCGTGCGTATCCTTTACGGTTTATTTTTAATTTCCATAAAAAAAATATAAGAACTACACCAAGGAGTTTCACATTACGAGAATAAATAAGCTGAATAATCGAACCTCCTTGGAAGCGCTTTTGCTCAATACGTTTGTCTCACTTTAATACTAAAGAGAAAATGAGACAAAAGATGTAAGTTCTAATTTTCACCAGGCGCAAGTGGCGCTATTTGCAATTCGCGTCATTTTCATATTAGAAACGTCAAAGATTGTTGCGACTTTCCTATTACCAGTCGCTCCAGGTACGATACTGGTATTCAGCTACATCTGGTTAGACTGGAAAACGCCCCTAACACAGTTGGGAAGAGGCTACGCAGATTATATCCTTCTTATTTCTGTTACAGGTTCCCCCAGAAACCATAGAAAAGGCTGCAGGTCTATTATTCTTCGACAAGCTACATAGAAGTAAACTGAATAAAATAAATGGTAAAAAAGTGTAAACATATTTATTTTAAAACTAGCTGACTCGACAGACATCCTGTAAAAATTTCAATAATTAATGAAAAAGAAAACGTTCATTTGTTCCCGAATTTGAAGATTTTCCAGGAACCTTTTCCAATTTTATGTTCCCATATTTATATATTTTTTATTTTTATTTTAAACCTGATTCGGGCTATTACGAATATTTAAAACAAAAAAATAGCCGAATCGCTCCAGCGGTTCTCAAGTGATGCACTTACCAACGAAAAGCATTTAATTTTTATTAGATGTTATTTTATTGTAGAATATTATATTTTATGAATTTGTTTCAAATGTGATTTTAGATCTATTATTTTAATTATGATGAACTTGTAAATAGTTGTTATTGTAAATAAATGATATAATTATGTATGTTATTACGTTGTTTTACTTTTTGGTTGTGACGGGAAGAGTTCCTGGAAGGAATTGCGGGAGGCCTTTGTCCAACAGTGGGACAGTATACGTCATAGGTTCTCAACCTTATTATGCCCACCGCCCAGCTTGAGAATTTTTGTTTAGAGTCCCCAATTTTTTTAACTTACCATCTGTGCCAATCTGAATCAGCTATTGCCACGATTATATTTAAGCGTGTAATATTAGATAGTCGTGAGATCCCATCTTAACGCCCTCTAATGTTCTCTGGGTACTGCCCCCCTGAAAGTCTCAAACGCCCACGAGGGGGCGTTATAGCCCACGTTGAGAACCTATGGTACAGGTTCATATAGAAAATAATAGAAACACTGCAATTTAAAAATATCTATCACGCTGTGATGTAGTTTTCGAGAAAACGTATTTCCGATAGTATTACGATCGCTAGCCATCCATATGTGACGTGTGATCATATAATATGACGCTAAGCCTGACTGTAATGTGTGCTCACGGACGAATGAAAGATTTGTCAGTATGTCCAGAGTATTGTGAGATGAGTGTACGACTGTCGTGAAGTTGTATACTTTATATTATAGTTTTTGTTTTAGCTAAGGTAATTGGCCTTGGCCGTTTCATGGTAAACTATCTTTTGCCCGCAGCTGCGCCCGCGTCGTGTCGGAATATATCCCATGGGAACGTACTACCGGGATTAAAAGTACCCTATGTGTTTATCAGTGTAAACAATGGGTTAATTCCGTAATACATTGTTTTCATTTAACTCTATTGGATGACGCGGCGCACGCCAGTAAAGCACCCAGTCGATATTATTTTTTCCGACATCTTCAACAATCATCGTTATATTTCAGCCAAGTTAAAACCTTTAATTAAATTATACACCTAACCCTTCCTCATGAACATGATGAATCACTCCGTCCATTGGTGAAAACCGTATGAAAACACGTTCGGTAGTTTTTGAGTTTATCGCGTTCAGAGAGACAGACAGATGCGGCGGGGGAGTTTGTTTTATAATACAGGATGGCAGGGACATCGACGCGCAAACTGTAACCATGGATTCAGTACATGATGCTAGACCCCCCCAGTGTACACATTTAAAGTTGGTTATCAAAAAAAGAAACTGCTGTTTCCTAAAAACGTATGGAATAGCAATTAAAAAAAAACTTTTTTACAAAAAAAAGAACCGACTTAAAAAAAAAAGCACTACAATCTGAAAAATAACTTTAATTTCGGAAGTCGGTGTCTTTGGATCTGTATTTTTTGAAATTATAGTTATTTTTCAGTTTGTAGTGTTTTTTTTTGAAGGCTGTTGTTTTTTTTTGTAAAAAAGTTTTTTAATGCGAGTACATTAAATTTTGTTTATTTACTTCACTTTAACAAATACAGAACAAACTTATAACTTCGCGAGAGTCGCGGAGGATGCTCGTATAGTAAAATGTAGATACGTCTTTTCCCATCGGTGATCGGCACTTAACTTTTTTAGCTCGCCACAATGGCGGGCTTTTTATACCTCCTAGAATGTAGGTACCTTCTAGCGGCGCATTCCTTTCGGTGTTGTAGCCTGACGACGTGATGTCCAACATCCCCCACCCAACCAACGGACCAATAGGCGTTTTTCTCTGCTGGCTAGCGATGCCCGCGAGTAGGTTTAACAATAGGAGCGAGCTAGATAGAGAGCCGTACTCTTCTAGGCGGTGGTAAGCCTTTTGGAACAACTTTATTTAATTTGTTAGAGTTTACTCGCGTTATAGTTTTTTTATTTTTCACTTTATAGTGAGGCAGCTATTAAAGTTTCAAATTTATCTAAGTTACAATAGCCTATTGTCAACTACTCATCACCTTTTACAAAATATTCTTTTTCCCGATACAGGGACGTTAATTGTTGAGGAGGACTCCTGATAAGAACCAAAAGAACTGGAGCTGATGGTGACTTCACTATCAGCACCATTTCACCATATTCATTGTAACGAGCATAAATTGCTTAGCAACCATATTAAATTAATCGAATCGTAACCCGTGAAATACTTATAATTCAGTAGTTCTGGTGGCCACCTCTGGTCTTCATTACCAGTTCCACTTCAGCGAATGGTGCTTTCCGAGAGCAAATGCACGAGTTACTATAAAAAATACCCAAATCGCTATAGGCGTGCCTGTAAAAATTTGAAGATTTCCCTCGATTTCCATGAGATCCCTTCATCAGATTCTGACTTGGTGACAATGGGATCACCTCGAAAGTATACCCTTTCAAACTAAAAAGTAATTTTGCAAATCCCTCTATGGCGGATTTATGCCCGAAAATACAAAAAAAATATATAAACATCCGAATTGATAACCTCCACCTTATTAAGTCGGTTAAAAAAAAAAAAACTATGGAAAATTTCAACACAGGGGGTCTTCAGAATCATGTACTGAATCCATGGTGACAGGCGCGTTGATGTCCCTGATACCCTGTAGTGAATAGTGATAAATAAATATTAGGTTGTAACAAAATGAAAGGGGTTTATGTATAAAACGTGTGTATATTAGGTAGTAACATGACGGTACTATCATAGTAATGTATAGAGGGACATCTGAGGTTAGTCTTCTTCTTCATCTGACGCGCCGTTCTGTTGTGGTTCGTCATCCATGCGCACGTCACCCATACCTGGGGGAATAATCACATTAATAATCACTCCTCGTAGTAACAGCCGCACGGGTCGTTCGAAGGTTAAGCTACACTTGCCGCGGTCGGTTCATGGATGGGTGACCATCCATTACATATCGAGAATACTCTGTTCATCGGGAAGCATGTCATTCGTAGATATTGAAACTCTTTACGAGTAGCCAGAAGCCTGAAAGCCTGACGACCAGTCTTATCAAGAAGTCAAGGAGTACCCGTGTTACTCAGTAACTGGGTTGTGGAGGTCAAATAGGCACTTGCTCTATGTAAAATACTAGTATTCATTTGTAGGCGGTTAGACTAGAAACTGACCCCAAGATAGTTGGAAAGGCAGGCAGATTGATTTTTAACCAGTCTTACAATCTCGCTGAGAGTGGAATATTAATTTGAACATTACATCTCTGGGCCGGCAGTATCGACTAGATAGCGACGCTTTCGTAAACTACTGGTCGCTAAATATTAAGGTGAATCCTCAGTGGTAGCCCGCAAAATTCAATTTTTCTTTAGTTTTTTGCAAATTGCAGCTCTGTTTTACGTCGTATGTTGATCAAAATGGAATTCTGGACTGTGGGAATTATATATTTATCGAATAATAATCATCAATTTCATATCAAACGTCAAATTCAATCAAAATTGAATTTGGCGGGCTACAACTGAGGGTTCACCTTAATATTTAGCGATCGGTAGTTTGCGACAGCGTCGCTATCTATGTCGAGACTGCCGGCCCTGGACTCCTCTAAAGGGTAGGAGAGATCATAGGTGTATTATCGCCCACAAAGTTATGTTTTGAGTCCTATGTAGTACTAGTAAGGGACGACCCTATTGCCGCTAATCGTACAGTACAACTATTTTCTTAATGTCCCTCGGCATTTCCGAATACAAACGAATGCAAATTTTCATGTCCATCAATTATTTATTAGATTTATCGTGTATAATAATTTGAATTCAGAACTAAGTACTTTATTGTTGTTTTGTTTTGACGTAACAACACAAAGTTACGTCAAAATAAAAACAATAATAAAGTACTTTTGATGGACATGGAAATTCGCATTCGTTTGTATTCCAAAATTTGGGATTTGCGATGATTCCCGAGGGACGTTAAGAAAATAGTTATACTGGACGATTAACGGCAATAGGGTCGTCCTATGTACTAAGTATCCGAGTGTATTGTGGACATTACTGACATCGGTGAAAAAAACCGGCCAAGTGCGAGACGGACTCCCGCACGAAGGGTTCCATACCATTATCTAAAAAAAAAAATATCTGTTGTATGGGAGCCCCCCTAAAATATTTGTTTTATTTTAACGTGAATTTACAGGGTGACTGGATCTGGACCCGCCATAGCAAATTCGCATATAGACGAGGTCATTTACTAATTATTGAACCTAACTTTCCCTAACTAAAGTTTTATAGTTTAGGAGATATGTCAATTTTTATACTTGATTGAGATTTTACCAAAATTTGACCTTCAAACATTTTTTTTTTTTTTTGCATTATTTTAATTATTTGTTGGTAGTCATAAACATTGGTGATTAAAATACCTCGGAACTTCCCTCAAACTAGGGTTAAAAAAATAAAAAAGACGGTTTAAAAAAAAATACAATAAAAAAATCTTTACGAGCTTGGGAAAGTAAGGTCTAATAATTAGCAAATGACCTCTATATGCGAATTTGCTATGGCGTGTCCAGATGCAGTCACCCTGTATAACTAAATATTCTGTGAATATTTCAAGCGTCTACCTGCTGCCGTTATCAATATCGAGCAAAAAAAAACACGTTTGTTGTAGGGTAGCCCCCTTAAATATTTACTTTATTCTGTTTGTTGTTATAGCGCCAACAGAAATATATCATCTGTGAAAATTTCAACTGTCTAACTATCACGGTTCATGAGATACAGCCTGGTGACAGACGGACAGACGGACGGACGGATGGACAGCGGAGTCTTAGTAATAGGGTCCCGTTGTACCCTTTGGGTACGGAGCCCTAAAAAAACATGCGTGAGGAAATCTAGACTTATAGTTAGTAAGTCTGAAATCGCCAACCCGTCTGAGCAAGCGTGGTGATCAATGCTCGTGCCTTCTCTATATAAGAAAAGGCTTTTGCCCTGCAGCGGGACAATAATAGGCTGGTGTTAAGTTCCAGGGGGGTCTACTGTCAGCTACATACCCTGGTCCTCGTCCTCCTCTGCGGAGTCGCCGGCCACCTCTGCGTTCTCGGCCTCCGCGCGCTCCATCTGCCGCGCGAGCTCGGCCTCGTCCGTCGCCGTCACTACCTTAGGCTGTAATACACAACGAGGCCTTTAATATCATAACTATTACCAGGAATCAAAGTCAAAGTCAGAGCATTTATTTCAAATAGGCACATAAAAGGCACTTTTGAACGTCAAAATTGACATTAAAATAGAATTGATTCTAGTTGCCCCTTTGTAACGTTCCTTTTTTTGCTATAATCCATGACATAGATTAACTGTTTAAAATTAGCTTCTTTTAAGCATTATAATATTTGTTTACTTTAATAAAACTAAATTGCTAACATCTGTATTCAACGCAATGCGCGTTACCTTGGGGTTGCCAACGTCAAAATTGACATTAAAATAGAATTGATTCTAGTTGCCCCTTTGTAACGTTCCTTGTTTTGCTATAATCCATGACATAGATTAACGACTTAAACTGTTTAAAATAAGCTTCTTTTAAGCATTATAATATTTGTTTACTGTAATAAAACTAAATTGCTAACATCTTTATTGAACGCAATGCGCGTTACCTTGGGGTTGCCAACGTCAAAAATTACATTAAAATAGAATTGATTCTAGTCGCCCCTTCCATTTTGGTAGTTTTGTATGGAGAAGAACGGGCAAGAAACTCCAAAATGTTGTACAATGTTTTCTATATCTACATTAATTATGTAAGTATATGTGAAGACAATGCACCTAGAATAAAATTAATATACCACAACAGGCAAACATAATTAACTATGAAGCAATGGCAGACAAATTAACTATGTGATAGATATGGTGCTAACATAAAAACACTTGCACTTTTCAGACAAAGGTTGGCATGATAATTAATTAATTACACCATTGTGTAAGTAAATATTTGGTAAGTAATCATTTGTTTCTGATGCAGTGGTGGCCCGGTGTAATAATTTCATCACCACTGCTCTCAAAAACGGTGAAGGAAAACATCGTGAGGAAACCGGCATGTCATAGAACCAAAAATTCAAAGACATGTGACATCTACCAACCCGCACTGGGCCCGCGTGGTAGATTACAGGCCACACCCTCTCGAAGAGAGGAGGCCTGTGTCCCAGCAGTGGGAACATTATAGGCTGATTATGCATTATGCATTTGTTTCTCAGGTCAAGGTACCATACACATTCTACCATTACTTGAATAATATGTTCAGTCTTTTATTGCACCTGCCACATGGTGTCAATGGTTTCATGCCCGTTAGATGAGGAAACTTGTTCAGTTGAACATGACCAGATGGCCACCATAGTGCAGTTCGGTTAGAGGTACAACCAGTGTTTCCCAAGAGTCGTAACATTCATTATTATGCGTTCCACTTACCGCCATTTGCACATTGAATACTCCTCCTGCGGAATCTATGGTCTCCTTTATTTTGTCGATGGCATCTTGCAGTGCTTTCAGACCGTCCGTTTTCTCAGGCGTTGATGTGGTCATTACTAAAAACATTATGTAAATTATGAATGAAAGAGAGAGAAAAAATATGACACAATAGAAAATGTTGCAGACAGTATTTTTAAGAAACCCCTGAGTAAAGCTACGGTTTCCTAGGAGAATGGCGGCCGTACTGACGGCTGTCATGAATATGATGACAGCAACATAGATTTAAATCGTTAGATTCGCCCTACCGCGTCAAAATATAGTCGCGTTTCTGTTTTGTTTTGAAACCTCTGACACACAATGACGCAGTGACTTGACTTGACTGTCATGGAAATACTATATAATAATGTGTGAGCTCACTCTTAGTATGGACACGTTTTCGCGCGACTAAGAATAGAATAGAATAGAATACTCTTTATTATGTACACCATAAAAATTACAGATATAAAAGTAGAAATTTTACATAGGGTGACACAATGGGCGGTCTTATCGCTAGAAGCGATCTTTTTCAGACAACCTTTGGATGGATTCAAGGTAGAAGGAGTGACAATAATGCAGGTAGTCAGTGGTGTACCATTTACATATACAACAAATACATACATACATAAAACATATACCTATCTACATAATATAATATATACAATAATAAACATGAAACAAGAGTAAGGAAACTAAATGTAATGACAATGTTTAAGGAGAGAGGAAGTGTTTTTTAACCAGAATTTTAAAAGTGGACAAAGATTTAGCACGCCTTATCGACATGGGCAAGGCATTCCATAACCGTACTGCTTGAACTACGGTGGGAAGAGACGGTGCGAGTATGGTGAGAGCAAATCTTGCGATTTAATTCTTTGGGCAGCGGGGTTAGACTTAATGTCAAATAGATTTTCATGACAGCCATTAGAATATAACGGAACCGCTTTTCTAGGAAACCAAGCTACCAAGCTTAAGTCCAAATATGGAAAACATGAAATTAGGACTAATGTGGGTAGAAAAAAGGATATTTATGCCAGCCAGTGTAATTGCAGGCACACAAGTCATTTTCAGTTTGGCTTTTTTGCTGCAATGCCTATGACTTGTGACAACATGTGAGCGCATGATTTCCAACAGAAAACAGAAAAAAGAAGACCACTTACCATACAAAGGTGGCGCAATAAGATTAATCTTGATAGGCAGGTCCACAGTGGACAACGCAAGCCCGGCTTTCAACGCAGCACGAACAGCGTCGATGCCTTCATATCCGTAACACGCGCACTCAATGTCCGCGCGGATCTTCACCGCTTGTGATGTCAGCTTCCGCTTGATGTTCGCTAGGAGGACCTCCTTTGTGTTCTCGTCGAGACCACACTCGTTTAGAACTGAGGGGTCGCTGAAAGATTATTGAGATGTGTTTATTTATTGGAATTTCTAGGAAAAACCGCTGCTTGATAAAAAAAAAGGATTGCGTGGTTTTATGAAACCACGGTAAAAGTGAAACTGTTTTTTAGATAAATGTCTATAGACATTTATCTAAAAAAAATCGGAATAATATTCCATTAAGGGTATAAAATCGCTTCATCAATCTCCTCAAATTCGCACTTGGCCGGTTTTTTTTTTTTTTTACTTTGGTTCGGTTGAGTTTTCGAAAAATCTAAATAAATAAATCCAGTCAAATACCCTATTAGACAGATATTCGAACTTAGCTAATAATAAATTAGTAAAGTTAGTTTATTAGTATTTCTTTGAACATAAACTCAACAATAAAAAAAATTAACAATACTTTGCAACGCAAAATCAGAATAATTGTGTGACAGATAAGTTACCAGGACGTACCCAATATATCATTAATCTAATAAGGAAAAATGTTAATAAAAGCAACAATATAGTTATTATTTTATCTACTTACACCGCAGCCTGTTTGAAGAAGTCATAAGCTGAAGCCTTCTTCTTGTATTTCTCCTCAAACAGCCATGCAGTCCTCTTGTAAAGCTCTTCCAGCTGTTCCGAGCTCTCATAGTGCAGTAGTTCAGCAACGTGACGCAGGATAGAGTTCACTGCCTTTGCTTTAGCGTACCTCTCGGTACATTTGTCTATGTCCTCTGCGGATACACGACGTTTTGACAAGTCTATGTAACCTGGAACGTGTGAATGTAAAATTAAAGTAATTTATTTAATTTTGTTAAAGGCATGGTAAGAAGCAATGTTTTCAGTAATTGACAATAGTGCATCATGGCAACGAATAAGGTTCAAAACAGTGATGCGTTTGATGTTACAATATAAAAGTAATTTTGCGGTTTTAATAAAATTAAAAAATAAATGCATAGCTCAGTGGATTAATTTTTAGGGACTTATTTCTATGATTGATTGAATTCTCTTGATTGCCATTACATAAAAAAATATAGTTTACATTCCAAATTTTAAGAATCATGCTAAGTTTTTTATTTTTAATTTTGTTTTATGATATATTTATTATGATACTATTTTATCTTTATGAATTATTTTTGAACATTTGACAATACACTCAATTTTTTTTGGCTTGTTTTATGTATGAATACACCAAAGTGTGTGACAAAAAACTGAGCGTTTTCAGTATCCTACGTTTGGGCAATACTCTAAATGTTGTTTTTAAAACTGCATAAGGGGGAAGAAGCATTCTGTTAGATAATAGACTGACTAAATCCAATCAACAAATTATAACAGCAAGAATTGCATGTTGACATTATTATATTGAAATCAATTATTTATAGTTTAAACAACAATGATAAGAAGTTTTTACAGCTATTAAACTTGTAAAAGTAACTTTGCAATGACTGACATGAACTGCATGCATGTCTGTCATGCTACGAAATGCATTAGAGCAAGGCCCATACTCTTGACATTTACGGTATAAATTGCTGTGTAAATGGTAACCTAACTTTGAAAGTATGCTTGATAAATAATTATTTAACATTAAAACTATTAATTAATGTATAATTAAAGCGGTACCTTTTTCTTTGTCCACTCTGATGACGACGACGGGCTCAGTCTTGCCTACTCGGATCAATTTGTTGATGGATCTGATACGACGCCTGGACAACTCCGACAGCAAGATCATGCCCTCAATGTTGTTGTACTCTAGCAGGTGGACGTACGCGCCCATCTCCGCGATGGACCTTACGTTCACCATCACCACATCTTCCACCTCCGGATACTTTTCTTGATAAAACCGACACGAAAGAGGCATCTGAAAAGATTTTTTAATTCATAACCTATACATTCGGATTTTTAGGATTCTCTCAGCATGAAAGTCGCAGTCGGCTTATTTTAATACCTTGTTTGTGTTGTATTAGTTATTTTGCTAATAATTTTGGGAAATAACTAAAATAATGATGAAATACAGCACTTGTTCACGTTGACGACTGAAGACAACTTTTACGTTTCGTTTTGTACTTTTGACAAGCAATAGACTCGGTTTCTATGATGACAAAGTTACAATTACTTTAATAGGTTTTTAGTTACAAATCGATCTTCTTACAAATCGATTATACGCCATGGTTATTAAATTTATAAAGTTATGATTAAAATAGGCGAAAGATAATATTTCAATTCTTCCAAAAAAAAAAAATGACTTTATGCATAATGGAATGTAGTTAATGTTGCCTGTCACGAAACAGGTCGAATAATATCTAAGGCGTTTATATAATTATGTACACAAAAATCAAACTCTACAAAGAATTTAATTGTATAACGAGTATCATTTCGGTAGTGAATAACCAAAAACTGCAGTACCACGCGCGTGTTGTGTAGGAGCTATAACTTTATATGTAATTAACTAGCAATAACAGCCGACAGATGGCGGGATATGTAGCGTTTTGTAGCCAAGGACTCGAGTGCTAGACTGCTAATACGCGGGAAAGTTAAAAATTAACCGATCCGCGATGTGGTTTACTAACTACAAGCAAAATTAAAATTTCGCATGACGGTCGTTGCCCAATTATGTTTAACAGAATGAATGGCTTTATTAATGATAATGACAGGTGGAGACACGTTTATCTAGAAACCGAACAAGTACTTACCATGTATTTGATATATTATTATGAGTAACACCATACATTACAGGGTTTGATCACTGTTGACATTAGAATAATTAAACTAGGTCGGTCCAGTAATCAACCTTAAGGAGGGCGGACATTAAAGTGAATAATGCTAACCCTGGCCTGTAACTGTGCCCTGTAAAATTTGTTTGGGCTTCCTAACAGATGCCTTTACACTTTTAGGTAACGGTACTACTGTAGTTAATTAGCTTGCAACAATCAAAAGCACACTACTAAGCACCGCATGATTGATCAGCCTCTGCAATCAGGCACAATCGAGTTTATGTTGACGTTCAAAATCATCAAAGTAGTTGGTTTTTTACGGCCTCAAACCTTCTTTCTCGCAAAAACTCGAAGAAACTGGCTACATAAATGCGATCAAAAACTTATGTGTTTAATTTTAAGTTATTTTTTTTGGAAATTAAATGTCATTTTTCATATTTTTTTCGAAGATTACTTATGTAAAGAAACCTTTTTAGTTGAATTAATATTGCAACAATAATTTAGGTTTTGCGAAGTTTTTAGGGTAAGCACGTATAAGGTAACTATTATGTAAATCAATAGTCATGATATTATATACCTACCTACGATATAATTTACGATAAATTACATCATTCTTCCATGCAGTTCCTAGTTCTAATGATTTGTTAGCAACATAATTAATCGTTAATTAAAGACTGGTGGTGTGGCGTGCGTTTATCTTTCTGCCCATTAAAACCTATTAGCGTATGAAATCTATCGCATTCCTGGTTGACATGCACTCGTTCCAGGAAGATGGCCTATTTAAAGATTCTCAGAGCCTTGACAGTGTCATTTAATTGAAATATTAATAATGAATGCATCATTGTGTCATCGTTTTGTCATAGACGACTTCTTTATGAATGGGTTCTGCTTGGTGTTGGATGACTAGCGATATTCAAAAGTAAGCGGGGTAATTGCGTATCACACAATCCATGGCCTATCATTTTGACAACTCAACAACATTAATTGTGTTATTTACGTTGTTGAACAGACGATTTTTTCCAACATACGAAGCAATATATTAGGAATTTCCTTCCAAATCTATCAGATTGTGATAGAAAATGTGTTGGTATAACTTTCTTTTATGGTTTAAAAACTCCCGAAGTGCTATTTCCCTGAAGCTCCGTAAAAGCTCAAAATTTGGCGAACAGGGCCCAGCATATTTTTGGATTTTACACATTAGGTACAAACAGCATAGAATCTACGGTTTTTTTTTTAATTATTTGTCATTAACTTATTTAGTTACAATGAAAAATATCTTATTGTGCGCATCAATGATTTAGCATTTTGGACTTTCCAAGTGCCTAGAATCAATTAAGTTGAGATATCTAGAGTCTAGATTCTAGACGCATGCAATCAGCGGTTATGCTTTGAAATGTTAGTTCATATTTAGAAATCATTGTCCTGACTCAGCAGCTCATTAGTTTAATAAAGTTATGAGCTCTTAAAATCGCGTGGAAACGAAGAAAGGATTGAATATCGGGTGCCATGTGTAAGTCTTCATTAAACCCCTGACCGTTGAGGTCGCAGGGACGTCTTGTTTGACCAAGTGATGCACTATTATTTATAAACAGAATTTTAATTAATGCAGATTGGGCCAGGAAGACATGTTAATTTGTTATCCTTAAGTCCAATCAAATAAAAATACGATGATGGGTTCCATATTTAATATTCGTAGGTCGGTTCCATCAATCCAAATTTTCAGCGCTGGACTCAGAAGATCATGGAAGGCTTTCCAGTACGATAACAGCTGGGAATATGGCCATCTGACTTCTGAGGTTCTTTATTTTCGGTAACTTTTCAGTATCCATCCTTTACTATTGTTAGCACTGGCAGCCGAGAAAACAAAAGATGAAAATAAAAAACGGGGCAGTCTTTGGGGACTGCCGATAGAAGTGAAAATTAAATAACTTGTGAATTGTATCGTCGAAGCGTGCGGTGACGAGAGTTTCACGCTTTTTGTTCACCTAAAAAGTACACATATATACACAGTATACATATAGCTCATGGAAAGCGTTCGGTGACGATGACGCGAGTTCCATGATTTTTGTTCACCCAAAAAGTGCTCAACGCGCCTAAAGAAGTTTTCACTTCAAAAATGGAATATTTATTTTCGTCACTTGAGAAACTTGGCGGGATATCATTTCCAAACCTTTACTTTTTATTACCGTACCTATAGTATAATTTTTTTGGATTTGATGGTGTTTGTGTATTTACCTACTATGATGATATGGCAGGTAGGTAGTAAGATTAGTAAACTACTTGTGGTGATGCTCTGGCAGTATAGACGAGAAATTTCAGTTGCAAAAAAAATACTTACCTACCTCATCTGTCATTTATGGGAACTTTGAATCAATTTTGGCCATACATTGTAGAATCGTGAATGTACTTATTTATAGTCAATTGCGGTTCCTTGCTGTCAGGAGCGAATTAATTGATCTACATTAGCGTGCGCTGTCAAATCTCAGCAGTGCTCAGCAGTTCAGTCAGAGTACAATAGGTACTGCTTATTCTGTGTGTCAGTCAGTAGGAGCTCGATTAGACGCAGCGGTTGGGTCGCGCGGATCGGCGCGCGCGCTCGGAATGCGCGAGAGTTCATTGTTTTAAGGAATATGGCGGTTTTTAGGTGAGCTTTTCTTTTTTATTAATTAAAATATAGTTATTAGATAAGTACTAGCTTTTGTCCGTGGCTTCGCCCGCGTGGAGGTCGATAAAAAAACCTGTAAATTCTTCTCCAATGAAAACACTTATTTGTATACTTACCTAGCTACTTACCAACTTTCATGGTGTTCGGTCAAACGATGTTGGAGTTCACTCTAGACTCACAAAATATATAACTTATATTAAAAAAAAAAAACTCATAACACACTACTAAATAATCTAATAATATAATTAAATCATGATTCGAAAGACACGTAGCGCCATCTAGCGTCCTAAAGCAATTGTGACCGTCGAAAGTTATTGCTCTTTCCTTCGGGAACAGTACTTTTTTCTGGATAAAAGGTACCCTATATCCTTTCCTGTACCCCTGACAACGTATATGCAAAATTTCATGATGATCTGTTCAGTTCAGTGGTTTAGGCTTGAAAAGTTAACAAAATTGCTTTTGCATTTTTAATATTAGTTAGAATTAGGATTTATTTATTAAATGCTTTATTGTCCATTACATAAAACAAAAAGGACAAACGTATGATACATAGATATTTTGTTTTATAGCTCCCGTAGAGTTAAAAGCAAATACAATTCTAAATCTTGTAATAACGTTACTTAAAGGGTTACCTACCTCCGTCTATTTACTTTAGGGTTTTTACTAATATTATAAAAGAGGTAAAATTTGTCAGTTTGTATGTAGGACGAAATCTTAGGAATTACTGGTTCGATTCCGAAAATACTTTCACTAATGTGATCCCTGAGAGTCATAGGCTGTTTCTTCCACACGAACAGGTTGCGGGCAGAAGCCAGTGTGCTTATACTTTTGTGATTAGATTTTCTTTTTATTTCCTACCATATATCTTTAAATAACATGTTTTAGGTATTGTAAATTATATTAGGACTAAAAGCTAGTTAACTAGGCTACCTGCCAGCGTCTGTGTTCTCTTCCAAATTTAACTCATCCACCTTCAAAGAAAGATTGAACAGTCATCTTCTGTCACGCTCGTTCCATCATAGACCTTATCCATTGCTTTCCATCTGGCGTGATCGAGGTCAAGAACAGGCCCAAAGGGCAACAAAAAAAAAAAAGAAAAAAAAAGAAGCTTACGTGGCTTACAAGAGCTAAAGCGCGGTCACTGTCTGATTGCATAGAAAAGAAAGAGACGCGCGATCACACAACGCTGGTAATTTATTGTAAAATATGAAGCAATTATGGATTTACAAAAAATCTATTCATTGGACTAAAAAATTAAAACACTATTACGTTAGTATGTTGCTTGTAGAATAATCTGACAAAAAATCTGAATGTTTGCATTTATCTAAGTATGGTTTTTAATCGTTAAAACATTTTTTTAGAGGTAACTTCGTGATTTTTTTCTATCATATAAAGTTAATTGTATTATGTTTTCAACACACTATCTAACTAGCATATATCCAGAAGAATATCATATATTTTTCTGATTTTGGTTACTGCAGTGGATCATATATTTTTAGGCATTATAAATTTGCGTTTAGGTCATGTAGTCCCCTTAACTTTGGATTTTGGACAGCAGCCTGAAAAAAGTGAAGCGCTCTGTACTGAATGCACGTTAAACTACATTGTTCAGAATCAAGCACGTTTCCCCTGATTACTTAGTTGTGAATGTGATTCAGAACCTTGACTGCTAAAGCTCGGGTCTTCTTCTTAATCTTCCAATAATTTTGAATAAATCCTCTTTTGAATGTGGCAGAATCTTTACAAACCGGCACTATTTCCTTTCCTGCAAGAATTCTTCCTACTTATATTACAAATGTGAAAGTTTGTGGCTATGGATGGATGTTTGTTACTCTTTCACGCAAAAACTACTGAACGCATCTGGATGAAATTTGGCACACAGATAGACCATGACCTGGGTAAGAACATAGGCTACTTTTCAACCTGGATCGCAGACGAAGTCACGGGCAACAGCTAGTCCAAAATAAAACTGCATTTCATACACCCAAACTTATTTGTATAAATCGTACCAATAACTCCTTTAGGCAAACATACAAGGAACCTAATACGATGACGAATGTCGTTAGCGGCACACTCCGCTAAACGAAACAAATGAATTAAATGATCGTATCACATCGCCGAATCATGCGCTCGTAAAAATACATACATACAATAAATTATAGTAACGTTTGCATTTCATCATGTTTGTGAATAATTTGTCTTTGACAGACGCGAGTTCAGGATTAATCTAGATGCCTTGTGATTGTCATTGTGATTCTTGTTTTTGGGCAGTTCTCTCACACATACTGGTTTAACTGGTTATTGTCAATAGCTCCCCCTATTAATAGGAATTGGGACCTATAACATGAATGGGGTATAGGGAATACCCATTCACATGGTCCCAGACAGCGGTGAGGAGGGCCCTATTCCTATATCAAGCAAGTCAGTCCACCCTTTAAAGAAATACAGGCGTGATATTATGCTGTGGTTTTGCATAAAATATTAAATGGGCTGATCTTTTTAACAGAGGCACATTTGTAAAACGTCTATTTCTCTTTTAAAGATAACCTCTTGATTGTACCTCCCTAGTCCCAATCTAGTCATCTGTTTCGATTCTGACAATAATTTTCGTCAATCATCTCCTTAGGCCCGTTGTACATGGCACGGTTTTTTTACGGCCCGGCGCACTAGGCGCCACGCAGAAAAATCGAGTGAGCTTCTCTATGACACGACAAACCACCGGTTGTATGGTATAGGTACGGCTACGGCGCGGGCGCCATGCTGTAGTGCCGCCGCCGCCATGTCTGTCAACAAACTTCCACAGTGAACCACACAACACTGAGAACCATGCCTACACACGGCACGCCCTTCCGCTCCGCCCAGAGCGGGAGAGGTCATTTGATGATTTCCCATCCAAAAAAAAAAAAAAAAAAAAAAAAAAAAAAAAATGCCTACACACGGCGAATCAACCGTAGTTCTTCTTGGCAAAAAAACGTGTGTGTACAACGGGGGTAGGTACACTGCATACAGTTTTAGGGCTAATTTCACAAAACTTTTATACCTAGAAGAAAGAATTCTTATAATCCTAGAACAATTTGAATTTTTGACAGTTTTTCCATACTAGAACTGTTAGACGTCAATTTTATTCCAAGGATAAAAGTTATCTGACTTTGGTAAAATCAGCCCTTAGGCAATTAAACTTTCGCGGAAGTTTCCTCAACTGGCCAACTTGGCAGGCACATCTGCTAATATTATTCGCGAGATGGTTGAAAATTTAAGAATAAAGTCTCGTGATCTCTTCACGTTTAATGCGACCAAGACTTCCTAGGTCCCTATTGAGCTTTTTGTTTTGATATTCTTGCTATCTTAATGGGCCTAGGTCACGAATGAGTACTGTAGGTACCTATTAAGGTTAAAGCTTAATCACATGCATGTACAATATGTTCTACCAGCTTTAGCCCACCTTTAGTAACAAAGTCAATCAGTCAGCAGGAGAACAGAAAGTTCAGACGAACATTAAGTACAGTCGCCAGCACGTCAAGTTACCACAAACTGTCAGATTTTCTCATTCGATTTTGAACTTAACCATCAACATTTTAAGGTTTAGAATCGTTTGGAGAAATTTGACAGTTTCGTGTAGGTTGACCTGCTAGCGACTGTACTTTAATGTTCCGTGTTCACACTGTTACGATGTCAATATATCTCCGAACAAGCTTCAGCTATTCGTTGCAGTCGTTAATTCATTAATTTTACTGTTTCATTCACTACAATGTTAGTTATGTTTGGTCATCTTTATTTTATACCTTGTTACAATAGTGACACGCCCCTGCGGGGTAATGACGTAACACACTATCAGTAGAAATGGGTTTCATTTTGACAGTTCAACAACATTCATTGCGTTATTTACGTTGTTGAGCAGACAAATTTTTCGAACATAAGAAGCAATGGATTAGCAATAGGCTTCAAAATGATTCAGATTGTGATAAATAGTGTGTTACGTTATTAGGGTTCGTAATTGCTTCGCTCGGTTGCACTGACGAAATGTCAAATCATCAAGATTTCTGCGCTATATCTACATAAGTTAAATATCATACTTGAACATAACAGGCGAAATGTGGGTGTACTATAGGTACACCTCTGCCCAATCCTTGGATGAAACAAAGTATGATGTTACGTTATGTTAAATAATTATTATAGATATAAACCTTTCGAAATAAATGCTCTAAATGATGGTGAAATTCGCATAAAAATCCATTGTGTCGACGCAAAAGACGACTTTGTTTTATACCACTTATGTACGGATATATTCTTTGACAGATTAAATTAGGAACATTTAATCTTCTTCGTGTAGTGGTTGCAAGCGAAGCTGATTTAGTTGAAGTTCCGAGACTGGGATACCCAGGTCGGCCAAGTGTTATTAGGTTTTTCAAATGGATCTCCTCGGTAGCTGCCCAGAGTCTGGATTTGTACCCGGTTTATGGAGGATCACTACCTATTGGGTATATGGGATCTACTATAGTTGACGAAACCTTATATACCTCTGCCAAACTCTTTAGGAAAAAAGGCACGATCATTATTTTGTACTTATTCATGGAGTAGTTGAAACTGTATTTTCTTGTCATCGCTACATCTAGGGTTGCCAACTTTTTTATATCAAATATAAATGTAGTATTTTCGAAGCCATTGCCTGTAAAAATATTATAGTAGATGTCAAAAAAATAAGAAAACATAGGAGGCATGTTAAAAATATGCATATTTTTTGCTACTTTGAGCCTTTATTATCAGTTTTTTTTTAATGGCTCTTAAATATTATTAAACTAACAAATTATGGTTCCAAAATACCTTTATTTCACCTTTTATAAGATTACTGGCCCTGTTGCGCTCATTTTGTATTCATCGCTGAAAATATGTGCTCAGTAAAAGCTGAAGTTGCTGGTATAGAAATAATAAATGATACTATTTTGAAAATATAAGAAAAGTCAAAATCATTGAGTAACACTTGTTGCCATTTTTCAGCAGTAGATTTAGCAACACATTTGTGGTCAGAAAGAGTAATAACCAGAATGTTATTAAACTGATTTATTTCTATTAAATTTCAAAAAACAGATTACGGCTGCGTTTCGTTTTACACTTATTTTAATAAAATTATGTAATTTAAATTTTCGTTGAAAATATAGTAGTTTTTATTTTTTTTATATATTTGGCAGGGACATTGATGCGCAAACTGTAACCTTTACTTTAGCACGTGATTTTAGACCCCCTAGTGTATTAATTTATCATTGGTTATAAAAATAAAAACCTGTTTTTTCATAGAAAAGTGCAATACTACGCGGTCAAAATAGACTTCACAAAAAGGAGGAGGCTCTCAATTCATCTGTATATATATATATTTTTTTTTAACTTTTTTCATCTTTTTTTTTAAGTATTTGTTTTTTTTTTTTGTTGCATATAAATTTCAACGTAGAATCATGTACTGTATCCATGGTAACAGGTTGTGCGTCGTTGTCCCTGACAGCCTGTATATTATAATATATAGTCCTCCTTATCGATTTTGATAACGGCGACCTTATGAAATTATTATTTCCTAGCGTGTGCCCTAATATGACTCGCCAGACCGAATTTTGTTTTAAATACCCGGTCACAACTGTAGCGGTATCAACATCGCCACATGCGAGCTACACGCCATACTGACGTCACGGAAATCCTGCATCGCGCAAGCAGACTTTACCGCGCGACTAGCATATATACAACGTCCCGACATCAACCGTCGGGCAAGTTGCCCACCAGACACAACACCCGTCTGGTCGGATAAAGTTGGCTGGCAGAGTTAAAGGTGCAATACTATAGGCGGGCTTAGGTCTGTCTTTACGTATTTGGCGTTTCTCAGTTAGTGTATCGAGGCGCTTTTTTTTCGAAAGCTTTTACATTTTTGTAGAGAGTAGAATGCCAGGACGATCTATATGAAGCGAGCCTCTCCCACCCTGTGGATCAATAGCGCAAGCGCTTAGATGCCTCTTGAACACATCCTTATAGCGGAGAAATTGACCGCCATGCTTTCGTTTACTTTCCGCCATCTCAGAGTAGAAGACCGCTTTGGGTAAACGGTGGTCCTCTATGCGAAGGACGTGGCCACACCACCTAAGTTGACGCTGCATAAGTAAAGCCTCTAAGCCATACATGTCAGAACGGCGCAGGACCTCCGTATTGGGCATGCGGTCCTGCCATTTAATTTTTAAGATGGATCTCAAACACCTTAGATGAAATGTATAGTAGTGTTGGCAACCCTAGTTACATCGCCTGTTTCTAGGGTAACTACCAAGATTCAATGAACGAGAAATGGAGAAACACGAGCTTTCATTTGTTCATTATGGTTCATTTGTTTTCATTAGGGCTTCAGGTCAACGATCTGCAGATTTTTATGGCTGAGTTTCGATTATCCCAAGATTCTTTTAAAAAATATGTAGATACTTACGTAGTATAGAATTAATACAGACTTCAGAGCGAAGTTTGCGTCCCTAAAAGTGTGACTTAAATTTGAGTCGACGAAGTACATATTGCAGAATGATTGCATGAAACCGAATTCAACGTAAACGTAATTTATTGTGACTTGACAAATTATCCGTAGAATATTTGCCCGCCTACAATTCCATCGCCACCGTTATCTCTGCTGATTTTGTTATGTGTTCCTGCCACTTTGTAGGCATCGGCACTTTATTATACATGTACCATATCCTGTCCCACATTCTTCTTAGAATCAGTGCTTTATCTATTTCTTTGTAAAGATTAATTGCAAGTTTAAAAACTCTACCCACTCCTAATTATTTAAAAACTAACTGGGTCCCGCGATGTAGTTTGTCCCTACACATGGGGTAGAGTTTTGAAACAACCTTTTATTACCATGATAGTCTGAAATCCCAAAGGAACATATTTTCCATTTTCATGTTTCGATCTTCAGTGGCTTATCGAGGGTTTGTAACAGTACAAGCGATATCTGTCAAACGGCCAGGGGGCCAAGTCTACTAATTTACAAACGTCACAATGGTCTCTGCATTATTAGTTATTGACATATTTTGTATGGCAAATCTGTCAAAAACTCACAATGCAGAGACCATTGTGACGTTTGTAAATTAGTAGACTTGGCCCCCAGGCAGTCACGAAACCACTTCATTTATTGGTGCCTAGCAATCCGTTCCTACTTCGCACGGGTTTGAAGACTTGTCAAAACATCGAGATTTATATGCTATTTCTAAGTTAGATACTAATGTTAATTATACACATGAACCTTCCGGAATAAATTATCTAAATAATTATGACAACCGCATCAAAATCGCGCTCACACATATGCAGACACGAAAAGCTACTGTGATTTACAATATACATATATAAATATAGAAGATGCCAAAAATATTAGCAAATTTTCTAAACGAGTCAATAATATTTTGTTACATTGACCCACTCAGTGTCTTGACGTCACAATTCCGTTAAATAACCCATCAAATTGGCTCGGTGACCACTCATTGACTGTTGAAGGTCATATCAAGTGGCTGTGGACGCAGTTCAATTATTTGTTGACCTGAGTGTATCAGGATTCGATGGCCAAAGTAGGACACGACTGTTACTTTAATTTATTTGATGTATCGACACTTTGGAGGCAGGGTGCTGGGTCAATGTAAGGTAGAACTATCCAGATTATTCCTGACCTTAAGAAAATCAACTGCGTTTTAAGGTCGTTTGTCGAAATATGAAAATAATATTAAGTCTGGATGTGGAGAAATCTCAAGTAGTTAATCTACACGATTAAGGTGACAATAAGTGCCAGCGACCTTGAGCGAGTGGGAGGAGCATGCGAAACTTTTAAGCGAATCAAATTGCACAGAGCGTTAGCGTCTACCCGGACATTGGTCAGCGATGCACTGTCGCCCGTCGCCCGCAAGAGCCCCCGCTTCAACGCGCATCAAGTTTTTTCGCAAAAACAACCCCCCTTGATTTATCAAACTCAATACAAATAAAAGCCGTATACAAAAAT
This sequence comes from Griposia aprilina, assembly GCA_916610205.1. NCBI lineage: Eukaryota > Metazoa > Arthropoda > Insecta > Lepidoptera > Noctuidae > Griposia > Griposia aprilina. The sequence goes on along the minus strand of OU744304.1, from coordinate 11,923,015 downwards.
TTGGGTATTTAAATTGTCTTTTAGATGGTGCAGATTTTATGAAAATACGCCCGATGGTTTTTGCGTGATTATCGTTTTTTTGTTCGCGTTAGACATTACTTTACTAATTAATTACACTATGTTATAAAAATATAATTTCAAATATTCACATATCAAATTACGAATAAAATAGTCTAGTTTATCATAATATTTTTTTCAAACAAATAAGACTATTCGTTTAGACGTGATATTCAATTTGAAATCATTAAAGGTCGTATATCTGCGCCTTAATAGACATCCACAAACGATGGGACACTTTATATCGTGCCTTGCGTGTCCTATTGTCTGCAGGTTACAGGATCTGATAGACACTACTGATGGCGCTAAACTTGTAGCCAACTTCTGAGCCGACTCCATTTAGGTTGCCATCGACACGCTAAGAAGAAAAAGAAGGATATACCGGTCATCTTTTTATGTGCACAGCTTGAAAATGGAGGGTTTTTATCATTTCTCAAGTCGGCACGAGTCATACGCTCAAGTCGAGGGTTAAATAGCCATAAAATATTTTTTTTTGGAAAAGGAGAATCTTGTCCAAAAATACCTATACCATGTTTGACAAAAAAAAATGTGTAGTTTTTGTTACATTTTAATGCAATTTTTTTAATTCGTTTCAGGTTTACTGTTTTCATAATCGTGATTTCATCATACCCGACCAGCAATGGACAAACAGGTGAGACAAAATGTTAATGTGAAAATCACAAAAAAATCTTTTAGTACTTAAGTCCCTTTTTAGGGTTCCGTACCCAAACGGTGCCAACGGGACCCTATTACTAATGCTCCGCTGTCCGACCGTCCGTCCGCCCGTCCGTCCATCCGTCTGTCACAGGACTCAGTCTTTTAAACCATAATACACTGTGGCCGCTTTATCAAGAAATAATAAAAATAAAATAAAGTTACATATTTAAAGGTACATATAAAAGAAACGTGTTTTTTGGGCGTGTTACACTCAATCCTAAGTAGGTACGGAACCCTTCGAGTCCGACTCGCACTTGGCCGCATTTTCTTAAATAAAACCATAGCGATATATTTGATCTTTGAAGGAGGAAAGGAAATAAAAGTTAAATTTAAAATTATAAAAAACCCCGACACAAACAAAAACCTCTAAAAACGGCTGAACAGAGACTTTTTTTTTAGCTAAGCTAAACTATCCTTTTTTTTAAACACTCGATCAAGTCACCTTAAATAAAACCAAATCGGTTCAGCGGTGGGGGAGCTACGATGCCGCAGACAGAGACACAGATACACAGGTTAAACTTATAACACCCTTCTTTTTCCGCCGGTGGTTAAAAATAATCAATATAACAATCTATTTTCGTCTTCCAAAAATATAGGTATAAGTATAATAATCTAATCTTATCCGTTATTTTTTGGAGTACAATATAAAGAGTATTCTATTCTATTCCTTAAATCATTGATAATTTACATGCCACAAGCCACCATTAAAAAACACTTAACATTGACAGAATTGACCGAATTGGTCTGAACCAATTCTGTCAATACCAAATGGTTCCCAATTCACATTTTGATGCACGGATTTAAGATAATTTATGACTAGGTTCGTACGTATATAATATTTACTAGCTTGTGCCCGCGACTTCGACCGCCTCTTCGTCCTTCGTGAAATTTCTTGTTTCCCCGACCCACCGCGTCGCATACATCGCCCGCCCGCGCTATTAAGGGGACTACATGACCTAAACGCAAATTTATAATGCCTAAAAATATATGACCCGCTGCAGTAACCAAAATCAGAAAAATATATGATATTCTTCTGGATATATGCTAGTTAGATAGTGTGTTGAAAACTTAATACAATTAACTTGATATGATAGAAAAAAAACACGAAGATACCTCTAAATTTTTTTTTAATGATTAAGAATCATACTAATATACATGCAAACATTCAGATTTTTTGTCAGATTATTCTACACGTAACATACTAACGTAATAGTGTTGTATTTTTTTAATCCAATGAATAGATTTTTTGTAAATACATAATTGCTTCATATTTTGCAATAAATTACCAGCGTTGTGTCATCGCGCGTCTCTTTCTTTTCTATGCAATCCGACAGTGACCGCGCTTTAGCTCTTGTAAGCCTCTTAAGTACTTCGTTTTCGCTTAGCGTTCTTTCTGTTTTTTTTTTAATTTTGGTTGGCTCTTAGGGGTCCTAGCGTGATGTTAAATAACTTATAACCTTCCCCAAGAATTTGGCAATCAAATGCAAAAAGTAGAGAATTAGCGCGTTCAAACAAAAAAACAAACTTATTATTATATTAGTATATAGAGACATCGACGCGCAACCTGTTACCTGTTGGATTCAGTATAATATATGATTCAGGACACATTTTTTTTTTTTTGGGTGGGAAATCATCACATGACCTCTCCCGCTCGCTCTGGGAGGAGCGGAAGGGGTGTGTCAGACTCTTACTGACTAAAACCCACCCGTGTTCCTTCAGTTGCCTGTGCGCCAGGGCCACGGTAACTCTTTCGAACAATCCGCGACCCCGGCAGGCATCGGCCCTATCGGACCCCGTCAATTATGCTGACATCTCTTTCAGGCGCGCGTGGAACACAACGCGCCGTCGACCCGGGCCTGGTCCTTACCGGACGGCGAGCTGCCCATTGCTCGCCGTCCGCAGGCCCGCGCCTACGGTGGCCGGGAGTCGGCTATCGACTCCCGACGCCCAGGGTGTCTCCTCCTGCGGCGACTAGGGGCGTGAGGGCGCAGCGATTGCCGCACCCTCACGCGCTCCGCTTCCTCCTTCGCGAGCATTACTGCTTCACAGAAGGAGGTGACGGCTTCCCATTCCCTCTCGCTCCGTACCATGGCCTGTACCAGGGCCGGACGCGAGAGATCGCCGCCGCCGATCGCCGCCACGAGGACACGGCGGTGCTCCACCCAAGCTGGGCAGACCTCCACCGTATGCTCCACCGTGTCCTCCGGTCGATCCACACAATGCCAACACCCGGGCGTTTCCTCCCGCCTTATCCGAAACAGGAACCTCCCGAAACAGCCATGTCCGGTGAGGACCTGCGTCAAGCGGAAGGTGAGGACGCCGTGGCGCCTCTCAAGCTACTCCTCAAAGAGGGGACTTACCGCCGCAATTGTGGCGTGCCCAACCATAAGAGGTCTTGGCTACTTAACCGGACTATCGTTCTGTAGTGACACGAAAAAAGTATTGATACTTTGTGGTATCGAGTACATTTCCATTTGATACCGATACTTTTGTACTCGATACTTTGCATTCGATTCTTTTACTCAATGAGTAGTTTTTGGCAGGTATCGTATCGAATATTTTATCTATCTAATAATCTTTAATTTATATGCCTAAAGCACTTTTTTTTTTTATATTTGAGGTTACAGTTGTTTTTTTCTATTATTGTATTAAATATGTGTACCAACACCATTTGTTTTTTCATGTCCTGCCCTACTGAAGTTAAACTGAAGTTATTTACCGACTGATATTGACCTGTGCTCTATGCGAATTAGGCCCTAAGAAAAGTACTCGATACCATGAAGTATCGATACTTTTATGAGTACCATTTTTTTTTTCGATACTACTCATGAGTACAGTATCAGTATCGATACTTTCTATTCGATACCGTGTCCCTGTCGTTCTAGGTTAGACGGGTCAGATGACTAAATACTATGTACGGGATGGGGGTGAGTATGTATGTGGGGGGGGGTTTGGGGGTGATGAGTAGTTTGTGCTTACTTATTTAGACCGATAAGCAAGTCTGCTATTTCGGTTGTAAGAGTAGATATGCGAGATACGGGGGGCTGTATCACCCCCCGCGACCCAAGCAGAAGCGATCGACGCGATCGATGTGTTTATTTGTCGGATATTGACGTACAAACGCGACTTGATGCGACGCGGCATAAGACACATTATACATTCAGCCTGTCTCTAGATTCTAAGTAGTGAATAGAGGTAGCGCAGGTGTCTTGTCATTCTAGAGTTTAGAATGGCAAGGCACCTGTGATACAACTGGTATTATAGAGACGGGTAGTAGAAAGATAGGTAGGTATAGGCAGCCTAGGCAGGCAGCGCTGAACAATTATAGGTCCTAAGCATGTGTTTTTAAAATATTTTTATTCAATAGTTTACATAGCCATATAAAGTTAAAAAAATTCAACGCCAAAAAAGCACATGAAAATACTTAAACTTAAAAATAGCCAACCGACACGGGCTCCGTTTTTGCACGCTTGGTGTGACGTCATAGTCTATGACTTGACATTTATTGTTTTTACAGACTTTTACGTCACATTCGCTTTGAATAATGTCGTCCGTTAACAAATATTTAAATTTCCCACAGTTTTATTGCACTATTTAAAAATAAATTTCTTGCTCAAAAAGAAATTAAGTATAATCAAAAATATATTGATAGAGGCATAATTATAAAGTAATAAAATTCATTTAAAAAAATAAAAATGATCGCTATTTGAATCACATGCATATTCTTTATTGGCCACTTATATAACGGGTGGGCCGTCTGCTTTTTCGCCACCCAAATAAACAATAATTTTTACCACCTAGTAGTCAAAAATACTTACATGTTGGCGATTTAGTCACCTCAGGGAGGTGATTCTATTCGCCATACTAAACAAATTTCGCTATGAAACTCATATATGATTCGTGAAAAAACAATCTAATTCGTAGACAGACTATTTCGATGTATGTTGTTTTTTTTTTTTTACGGATTAGTTATGGATTTGGGACGAAAAGTTGTTTTGTATGACGGGTAGAATCACCCCCTGGACGAATGCAGTTCAGTAAATCGCCACCTTGTGTACAATTTCAGATACCACCACAACAGAGCTTCCCCTGGCGGACATGGCAGCAGCCTGTTCCCCCCACATGCCAGGGGACGTGGACTTCCAGACAGTGGACCTGATAGCCGTGTACAAGATGGACCAGCCTGGCACAAAGGGCATCACCCTGGTGCAGGGGTCGCAGGATCTGCAGAGGGCTTATAGGATTGGGATCGATGTTAATTTGACTCTGCCGTTGCAGTAAGTATGACGCGGATGAAGCGAGAATCATAATTATCTAATGCATTAAAAATATTTATTTTTTAAATAAATAATTAACACGCAGTGGTTTCCGATTGCATCCCTAGCATAATTTTCATGAAATAGCCTGGGAAGACTTTTTGCTAATAATATCATTGCTTGGAAGGAACTTATTTGAAAATCTTAACAACAGCAGTAAGTAATTTTGATTGACATTATGAGATTTTTTATATTTAACTTTCTTTGATTTGGTATTTAATAAGGTAGGTAGGTTTTTTAAGTCTACGTTTACATATTGTTAATAACAAAAAAAAAAAAAATGTTTTGTTAAATTAAAAAGTTACCACCTCACTTACGATGTCGTTACCTTTCAGAATGACTTGGAAGTTAGGTGGTGACTATGGTTTAAGTGTTCAATGTGTCCCCTTCTCCACCCCTAGTAACGTATTCTCCACCGGCCTACCCCCCCACTTCACGGTAGTGGGAACATTCAACGCCCGGGGTGAGCGGCGGCCGTGGAGCCTCATCCGCGCGCGGTCCCCCTCCAGCCTGCAGTTCTCCCTCACCATGCTGCCCGTGAGCAAGAAGATCGCCGTCTTCATCGGAGGGTCCAGGGTTATGTTTACTAGTTGGGAGGTAACTGAAGCTGTTTTTTTTTTCTAATCGATCAAGCATGCATGGGGTTTCTTATCGGCAAAAGTTACGAACTTTTATACCAACTTTCATCCCCTATTTAACCCCTCTAGGGGGTGAATTTTCAAAAAGCCTTTAGTGCTCACTTTTGTTATACAGTGTTGGGCCCTGCACCCTAATTTCGTGACACGCTATCAATCGCAATCTGAATCATTTTGAAGCCTATTGCTAATCCATTGCTCCATATGTTCGAATCATTTGTCTGCTTAACAACGTAAATAACGTAATGAATGTTGTTGAACTGAAAAATGTAAGTTATTCCTACTGTTAGTGTGTTACGCAATTAGGTACCCCGCTGGATATAAGAGAAAACTCTACTACGGATAATATTACAATGAGGTCCCGACACTTTTGCATTGAAAGACCCTCTGTTACTGGGAATAATTAAACCTTCATAACTGAGAATGCATTTCTTAGACTTTTTCGATTTTTACCTTTGGCACTTTGTAGCTGTTTGTAGTTCAATAGCCTGTAAGACAAGTAATGATAATAATTTATCATTTTTAATACTGGTCTTGACAGGTCGCGACTAGCTTGTCCTCTCCTTCTAATATGAAAAACGGTAGGTACATTTCGACCTGTCTTAACCGGCCTCTGTAAATAAGACAACTGTAATTTTAGACCTGACTATCTGGGAAACTGGGTAAATAAAAAGCCTCTTTAAGGTGAATCCACAAGAGTAGCCCGCCAAATTCAAATTTTCTCTGTTTTTTTTTTTGCAAATTGCAGTTCTGTTTTACGTCGTATGTTGATCAAAATGCGATTTGCGCCTGTATGAATTATATATTTACTGAATAATAATCATAAATTTCATATCAATCGTCAAACTTTGGGAATTTCTTGCAATAATGAATTTTCATATCAAATATTCTGAAAAAATATTCAAGATCAACCATTGATTATAGAAAAAGAGAGCTGTCAGCTGTCACAATAGTGTTAATAAACATGCCAAACGTCATTATTCAATCAAAATGACACCTTACCGCCATGACGGGTTTTTGTTGTGTATTGCAATTTCAAATGTTATGTCTTGTGGTTTACCAGCAAACAAAGCCATTTTAAAGTAATTGGACAGTTGAGAACTGTTTTAAATTTGTTTCGCTATTTTTTGGTATCGTGTATAAGGACCTGGCCCAGGTTCTATACATTTTGGAACATCTCCTTTGTTTCTGTATTCCATTAAAGTAATTGTTTACTTGATTTTCTTTCGGGTGGATCGAAAGCATTGCATTTCTGTGTCCTAGAGCGAAGACAGCCACGTCGGTCTAGTGGTCACAAGCGCTACCTTTGAGCATGAGGTCCTGGGTTCGATTCCCAGGTCGGGAAAAGTGTTATTGCGTTTTTCCATCTGGATTTTTTCAGTAGCAGCGCGGAGTCTGGATTTATGCCCGGTTGCTGGCAATAGGCTCCCCCCCTATTACATGGGACTTAAACATAACTGGCGAAATTTGGAGTACTATAGGTACACGTCTGCCTTACCACTCGGGGATAACAGGCGGTTAATGTATAGCGAAGATCAGCTAAAGAAGTAAAACAGTTATTGTTCAATGTAGAAAATAAGTAATAATAAATGTGTGATCGATCCCAACGATATTCCACAACCATACTCGATATTTTGTATAAAAGACTACCTGCTTGCTCGATAGATGGCGTTGGGATCGAATTAGATGGCGGTATGGTTTCGTTACCCGCCAGAGTATATATGGCTCGACTTTAACAAAATAAAATTGTCTCACTCTGAGGTACTGTTTTTTTATTTAAGTATCACAGGCTCCAAGGCACTTTGTACCGTTATTGTACATGGTCCTTCGAGCCGGATGGCGTTTTTGGAAGAACACAAGTAACTAGGATAAGTTACGCTACTTGGTACGAGGTGGCGCTAGTCGTCGGTTAACAAAGTTACGTGTTGCGAATTTGTGACGTGAGTAAAGTGTTTGTGTGGACAAAAAACTGTGAGTACATTTATGTGTTATTAAAATAGTTCAAAGAGAAATATTGCATGAACTTGGCAAAATACAGTGTGCGATCAGGGACTTAGAATAGTTTCAATAAAAACGACCAGACGTCGAATCTATGCCCGATTTTGAACCGATTTTATAAGTCTCAAACACTTAGAAAAATTTACACATCACGGGACTTAGAAAATTCACACTTGTCAACACTTAGAAAAAAAAACCTTTGAAATACAACATGGAAAAAGAATTAAGAAAGTTGAAGGATGTCAAGGGACAGATTGAGAAGGGCTTAATAAACTTCAAAAAGTCTCCGAAGGATCGGATAAATTACAATTATGTGGATACACGTCTAGAGATGTTGGAGACCCAATTCAGGAATTTTACTGCAAAATACGAAGGAATAGTAGGCGAATGTGAGGGTGAAGAATTGCACGATTACTTTCAGGAAGACATTTATGAAAAGGTTTATGAAACATATTTAATGTATAAGGTTCAATTAAAAAATGCTCTGTCTCAAGTAAAAGATGATAGTTCCAATAAAGAAGTTTGTGGTGGTTCATCTGACAGTGTGGTAAGCTTGCCAAAAATAGTTTTACCTACTTTTAGTGGAAAATATACAGAGTGGTCGTCGTTTCGAGATTTGTTCATATCATTAGTCCACAATAATAAAAAACTTGATGACGTACAACGTCTCCATTATTTAAAAACTCAGCTGTCAGGTGAAGCAGAGCAGCTTATAAGACATGTTCCTATAACGGATGCTAACTATAAAAAATGTTGGGAAATGTTAGAACATAGGTTCAATAATAAGAAATTTATGTCAACATGTATATTAAACCGACTTTTTGGCCAACGTAATATTGGATTCGAATCATCGAAGGCACTTAAAGATTTGCTTGATGTTACAAGTGATTGTTTGCACGAACTTGCCAATATTGGGATTGATGTTAGTTCGTGGGACGTTATTGTCGTTTATGTTGTAAGCTTGAAGTTGGACGTAGAATCTAGGAAGCAGTGGGAACTGCATGTTAGTAAATCATCCGACGATCTACCCTCCTTTAAACAGTTTTGCGAGTTTTTAGAGACACGTTTTCGAGCCCTAGAATGCGTTGAACCTAAACATAAACCAAAGGTCGATATTAAGTCTACATCTCACGCTAAAGTAATGCATGGTGCCATTAATGTTTCATGTCCACATTGTTCTGAGAGTCACAAGCTCACCAATTGTAAGAAGTTTTGTCAACTAGATATTGACGAACGTCGTGCCATTTCACAGTCTTTGGGTGTCTGTTTTAATTGTTTGGGCAGTCACCACACTTCCAAATTTTGCCGTGTTCTTTCAAAATGCCGTATATGTCAGCGGAAGCATCATACGTTGTTGCATCCTAAGAACCCTAGTGGAGCCAGTGCGGCTACTACGCCAATGGTGCCTACTAGTGGAGCCAGTGGGACTGCAGCGCCAAAGGTGCCTGCAACCCCACATGAACGTACTTCAGAGACAGTACTTGAGATCAGTGCGAATATAGCAACTCATTTTGTGAATGGACAAGCACAGGGTCAAGTCTTGTTAGCCACGGCTCTAGTAAAGGCCGAATCACAAAATGGGTCCTCTCAAATTTTGAGAGCTTTGTTGGATCAAGGATCCCAAGCATCTTTTATAACTGAGGCAGCAGCGCAATTGCTTCGTTTAAAGAGAGTAGTCTCGAAGACTACTATTGCAGGCATAGGAGGTGGTCATGGCCATATCGTCTCTAGACATGCGGTTAATATAAATATACAATCGTTGCATGATCCCTCTTTTACCCTAAACGTAACTGCGCATGTTTTAAGCTCACTGACTTCAGTTATGCCAGATACAAACTTTGAACTCGAGAATTGGCCAGAAATTCACAGTATACATCTAGCCGACCCAAAGTTCAATTGCCCTAATAAAATCGACATTTTGTTAGGAGCTGAAATATACTGCCGTATTTTAAAGGAAGGTCTGATCAAGAGCCCCGCGGGCTCTCCGGTCGCACAAGACACGCACTTAGGTTGGATTGTGTCGGGCCAGGTTAGTAAAACAGATAGGTCTCTAGATTCCCATAATACTGTGATCGCGATGTACACTCAAATTGAAGAGAACGATATGTTAAAACGTTTATGGGAACTAGATTCTGAGCCTACTTTAACGAAAAAGCTTCTAACGCCTGAAGAACAGGCTTGCGAGGAGTTTTACGCAAATACAGCGAAAAGAGACGAAGATGGGCGTTATGTCGTAACATTACCTTTTCGTACAGAAGATCCACCTTGTAAATACGGTCATTCTAAAAATATAGCTGTAAAAAGATTGCTAGGTTTAGAAAGGAAGTTGGTTAGGGATTATGAATTAAAACAACAGTATACTGATGTGATAAAGGAGTATTTATTGCTGGGCCATTTGGAGAAAATCATCGACGAGTCTGAACGAAACAAAAGTGATGCTGTTTATTTGCCCCATCACGCAGTGGTTAGACAAGATAAGCTGACCACCAAGGTAAGAGTGGTTTATGACGCGTCATGTAAGGGAACAAACGGAGTTTCCTTAAATGACACCTTAATGGTAGGACCCACTCTCCAGGCAGATTTGAGACATATTGTCATGAGATGGCGACAGCATCCTATCTGTCTGGCAGCGGATATAATAAAAATGTATCGCCAAATCAAAGTAGCGCGATCGGATGTGGATTTCCAAAGAATTGTCTGGAGAGAGGATCCTAACAAAGAGATAGAGGACTTCCGACTTCTGACTGTCACCTTTGGCACGTCATGCGCCCCTTACTTGGCTGTCAAATCATTGCAGCAAGTTGCATGCGATGAAGGTAAGATGTATCCATTGGCTGCTGAAAGGGTGAAGACAGACTTCTATATGGATGATCTGATGACTGGCTGCCAATCTGAAACAGAAGTTGAAAGAATTTACTATGAAATGAACAGTTTATTAGAGAAAGGAGGATTCCAATTGCGGAAATGGACAAGCAATAGGATGGGCTTATTGGAAAATTTAAAGGAAAATTCTGGTAGAGATTTGGAAATTAAAACTGATGGGGTAACTAAGATTTTGGGGCTTACCTGGAACCGGAACACTGACGGATTTGATTATACTGTGAAGATGTCACCTCCTGCTGCAACTGAAACAAAAAGAACGGTCATATCAGAAATATCACGGCTTTATGATCCGTTAGGGTGGATAGCGCCGTGCATTATAACTTCGAAGGTCTTCATACAAAGGCTATGGATTAGTGGTATAGGCTGGGATGATGACCTGCCACCAGATCTGTCACAAGAATGGAGATATTACAGATCAGAATTAGAGAAACTGGTGGATTTTCACATTCCCAGATGGATAGGCAAAGGGGAAGAGGGCATTACGGTAGAGCTACATGGATTTAGCGATGCGTCAAATATAGCTTATGCGGCTGTAGTGTATTGTCGTATTATCGATGCTACTGCGCAAATACACTCACACCTCATAACCGCCAAAACAAAGGTAGCTCCTATCAGGCAGATATCCATTCCACGGCTGGAATTGTGTGGTTCTGTTTTAGTAGCAAAACTATTGATCGAAGTAGCTGAAGTAATGAACATTTCAAAGGCTAATATCCACGCTTGGACAGATTCATCTGTTGTTTTGGCCTGGTTAAATGATCATCCAAGTCGTTGGAAAACTTACGTGGCCAACCGCACTTCAGAGATCCTTAGTTTGCTAGACAATACACAATGGGCTTATGTTAAATCCACAGACAACCCAGCGGATATCGCTTCTCGTGGAGTTTCTTCAGCTGCTCTACTTAATAATGATCTATGGAAACGAGGACCAGGTTGGTTAAGAAATGATCATATAGAATACACTAGACCTAGCGCAATACGCACTAATGAGGAGAAGAAACCTGTTAAGGTACACACTGCCAACTTAGTGTCTGAGTTTGAAGATATTTGGGGATCTAGGTATTCATCACTGACACGTTTAGTGAGGGTTGTTGCGTACTGTAAAAGGTTTTTGCAGTCAGCAAGAGTTCGTAAAGCAAACATTAAAGTTACAGCATACCTGTCAGCTTCAGAAATTCGCGAAGCCTTAGACGTATGTATCAGGCAAAGTCAACATCAATGGTTTCATGCAGAATTTATTGCCCTGAAAAATAAAGTTCCATTAGACAAAACGAGTTCATTATATAAATTAAATGTGTTTATTGATAAATGTGAGATATTGCGCGTTGGGGGAAGACTGCGCTATTCTCAACTACTTGAGGATACCAAGCACCCAGTTGCTATTCCTCATGATTCAAGTTTGGCCAAGTTAATTGTAGCCGACGCTCATGAAAGGACTTTTCATGGAGGACAGCAACTGGTACTCAATTTTATACGCACCAAGTATTGGATCAGTCGGGTTAAAAATATTGTACGAGCTCATATACGTCGCTGTGTTCCCTGTATTCGACATGCTGCGGCCACAAAACAACAGTTAATGGGAGAGCTTCCGGCTTGCAGAGTGACCCCAAGTAAACCGTTTCTTAACTCCGGTGTCGATTATGCGGGCCCCATTAATATGAGGGTCTCTAAGGGTCGTGGACAGCGGTCGTATAAGGGATACATCTGTTTATTTGTGTGTATGGCCACGCGCGCAGTACACATTGAGGCTGTTTCAGACTTAACGACTGAGGGTTTCCTGGCAGCGTTCAGACGGTTCGTTTCCAGGCGTGGGCATTGTCGCCAAATCTGGAGCGATAATGGCACCAATTTTGTGGGCGCTGCCAAGGAGTTACAGATACTTTTCAAGCAAGAGAGTTCAATGTTTAAAGACATTGCAGCTGCTCTTGCAAACTCTCAAACCGAATGGCACTTTATTCCTCCCCACGCTCCAAATTTTGGTGGATTGTGGGAAGCAGGAGTCAAAAGTGTAAAACACCATCTGAAGCGCGTGGTAGGTGACTCCACTTTGACGTTCGAAGAGCTGTCCACAGTTCTTTCTCAAATTGAGGCATGCCTAAATTCTAGGCCCTTGTCTCAGGGTAGTAGCGACCCAGAGGATCCTGTACCTTTAACTCCTGGCCATTTTTTGGTGGGTCATCCATTAGTAGTGGCACCCGACTACAATTATGAGTATGCCACAGTTAGTACTTTACGCAGATGGCAATTGGTACAACGTATGGTGCAGCACTTCTGGCGTAGATGGAAACAGGAATATTTAACCCATTTTTTCCAAAGACATAAATGGAATGTTAGTGACCCTGATTCTAAAATAGGTGATGTAGTATTAATCAAAGAAGATAACTTACCGCCAGCTAAATGGTTATATGGTAGAATTATACAGCTGCATCCGGGTAAAGACAGCTTGACACGCGTTGTCACTATTCGTTGTAAGGGCACTACGATTAAACGTCCAATTTCAAAATTATGTTTCCTTCCTGTTACTGAATAAGTCACACGCTTTTAAAATTGTAATCATTTATTTTGTGCTAAGATTTGTTTTAGTATGTTTTTCTTTGGTGTGCAAGTTTGTCTTAAATCCCGTGTTATTTGTGTATCATTAAACTTATTACTCTGTGTTTTGATGGAGTTCAAAAGAACGCAAATAATGCTAGGAAAATGTTTTACTTTTATGTTGTCAGTTTACCTTGTCAAGTAGATAAAATTTAGTTGTATTTGTCATGCTTTGATCGGAATCATAACTGTCAACCATATTGAAATCATATGTAAGGAAGCCGTCCACTATTTAGTATTTGTAATAATAATTATCATACAGTCCATTGTTCTTGTAGTTGCTGAGTTTGTTCATGGTGGGCGGTACTAAAAGGAACATATTCCTTTTGGTGGGCGGAATGTTCAATGTAGAAAATAAGTAATAATAAATGTGTGATCGATCCCAACGATATTCCACAACCATACTCGATATTTTGTATAAAAGACTACCTGCTTGCTCGATAGATGGCGTTGGGATCGAATTAGATGGCGGTATGGTTTCGTTACCCGCCAGAGTATATATGGCTCGACTTTAACAAAATAAAATTGTCTCACTCTGAGGTACTGTTTTTTTATTTAAGTATCACAGGCTCCAAGGCACTTTGTACCGTTATTGTACAGTTATTGTAGTGACAAAGTCATCATGATTTCGTTTGCAGATATTCTCTCCTGGTTGGCACAAGATACACGCATCGATTTCCAACAACACCGTGTCTGTTGCTGTTGATTGTGTTGAGGTATGGAAATGTACTACTACAAATTTAAGACCTTTGATCATCAACTCAGCCGAATACGATGAAAATATCAAAAGACAAAATTAGTTTTATGGCACCTGTCCCGCCGCCGCCGCCGCCGTAATCTATACTTTCAAATAATGAACAAAATTTCCAAAAAAATACTAAACTTCTGAAAACATAATGTTCCCTAAAATCCTAACCCTAGCCGGTCGATGTCAGGGGCAGCCCGAGGTTTGGTTGGTTAGGTGTAAGGTTAATTCTAAATTTATACTTTATACTTAAGTTACGATAAAAATGGTGAGAGTCAAAATAGCGGGTGTACCATAGCGAATTAAATTATACCAATTACCAAACAAATGTACCTAAAACGTACTATTTAGTACCTAGCTCTAAAAAATCTGTACCTCTTTCAGAACGAAATTATTTCGAAATTAAGGTACACCCGCCATATTGACATCAAGATGGCGGGTGTTCTTTAATATTTTATTATTTAACCATTACTCATAAAATGTAATTACACTAAAAAATTGTACCTAAAAAGTACCTTAAGTAAATAGAAACACAGACTTGATCAGTGGGATAGTTCCTGAGAAATAAAACAACCGTGTCTCGTTTACTTATGTTTATTATTATTATGAATATTATTGATCTAGGTACATATTTATATATATTTTAGGGATAGTTATTAAATTATAAATCATGAATTTAATAACGCGTCAAAGTTATTAAGTACCTCTTTATTTTCGTCCATACATAATGCAATTAGCGATAAGTGAATTCGGAGTTTTGGTTATAAAATTATTAAGATCATCAAAACATTTCCATTCAGCATTACGACGACAATGAGCCCGATAGTGACCAATATTGTTTATGTCTGTAACATCGCCGCCGGACGGTAAAAACTCAATTAATCCAAGAACTTCGTATTTTGTATGATTGAATGTTATTTCCATAGGTATGTCTTTAAGACAAATTACATCTGTTTGATTCAGCTCAAAAGCTATTGTATTACTTAGTTCGTGTTTTAATGTTCGTATGCCGTTGCAGTCATTACGTCTACATTGTACAATATTATTTTCTTCACATAACATAGACTCTGCCGATTGATTGAGCATTGATATATTTGGGATGTTAAAATTAAGTGGCAAAAAAGCAATTTTTCTTTGTACTTTGTTAATGCCACATTCAGTATTCGTACATGATTCTTGTACAGAGGCACTGTAAATTGCGTCGATCAAAATATTCTCAAAAATATAAGCTATATTGCATTCGCAAGAGATGAAAACATTATGATTAATATCAGTTTTTTTAAAATATGGCTGAAGAAGGTGAGCACGGTACTTGTATAAATCTGTTCTGGTAGTTTTGACATTAATCATTTTTTTTATGAACTGACAAAATTCATTTTGATGATTGAGTACATGAGTATTTAAATAAAACCCTTCAACACACCCTACTGCAATTAGTTGTGCAACCGAGTCGAATGCGCAAGTATTCGATACGTGTAAATCCTTCATGACAGTTCGTAGTCTTGTTCCATTTAACAATAGTGGCACAGGTTTATGCATTTTCACTCTTTTTTTCTTCGTGGCCTTTCGAGCGTTACCTTTGCCCTTCCAATTTTCAGAAAACGATGGAGTTTTAGAAAAAATTGAGTCTGTTGGGAACTCATCTTCTGTTTTATTTACCTTTGCTTTCGTATTTTTTCTTCTTTTCAAGTCACCCTTCTCTGTAGTTTCTACTTTACCTATAGCTTCTTTTAATTCCCCATCTATAAAATCTGCATGTTTGACGATATATTGGTCCAATCTCAATCTATTGGATTTCACGTCAATATGACATAAGTATCTCTTCAGCGTTTTAAAATAACTTTCCACGTTGGATGAAGACGCAGTTTGGTTTTCTGAATTATATATTGGAATCATCACATTTGACCACAACGGTAGTTGCTGTACTAACCGGGTTAGTGTTGGTATAAAAGTAGGCATGTAAAATAAGTTTTCGTGTGATAAGGAGTCACTGTCATCATCTGTTAATGTAACTAACAAATTTTCGCGATCTAATTTGTCCTGATACCATTTGGGAAATGTAAGTTCCTCTTCTTTAATTTCTTTCAATATAAGTTGTTCTGGCAAACTATAATGTTCCAAGTCTTTATAATCTGGAAGATTCATGGTTTTGCCGAATATTTTTAACCTTCTTTTAGCTTCATCGCATGGAGATCCAATACTATCGTATTTATTGAGAGCTACGGTTATTATATCTAAAATTGTTTGTTTTGCAGTTCCGTAGTCATTTAGATTTTTAAGATACAAAATACATTTACAATAAAACGCTTTAGTTCTTTGGTCCACATTCAGAAAACAGTTAAGGTTGTATATCGTTTTTACAAAGTGGCTTGTGTCGATGCGAACATATAAGGCGTCGGGTGATGTCTCATCAGCGTCAAGTTTCCTGAACGATTCTACAAGATAATCATTAGTACACTTACGCTCAGTAAAAGCTTTGATCGTGGCTCCTATTAGCGCTGAAGATTGGTCCAAAATCACTTCGTTAGGAATTGATTTCTGATTTCTCCAAGTTTTTAACCAGTTTAATATAGTATCCATCGTCTGAGAACTAGAAATCATTTGAGCAACCGGAACACTTCTTTTATTTTCTTCGCTGTACATTATAGCAACGTACAGCAAAGAGTAATTTTTCACAATTAAATCAGTTTCCTTAAAAATGCTACCAGTTGCGTCGATGCTCAGTATAACTCTGTGGTTTTTATGATATTGATTGTAGTATATTTCTTGTAACGTAGACCAATAGTAAATATAAAAATGTGGATGAATTGTTATGTGTTTAATATAATCGTTATAGGGTTTTACGTTTTGAGCCATGTACAATAAAGCCAAAATTGGATCTTTATGGTAATACTCACTAAGATTACTTTCATGTTTTATCTGTCGTAAAGTTCCATGTGAAGGTAGATGGGGTGGCTGTGGATCCCCAACTTCCATTGCGTAACTAATTAATTGTTTATGAACTGTTATAGGAGACTCATGTTTCATTTCTTCCATCAATTCTTTGCGCTTTATGGGTGACAATTTGATTTTTTTTCTTATATTATGTTTAACATTTTTATCAAAATCTGTACCTAATTAAACTGTTGCAAGAAGCAATATTTTCTGTAGGATATGTAATCACTATTTTTATTTTAGCATTGCATTCTTTACATGCACCGAGAAAAGTCACTCTTTCATTGCATTTAACATAATAGGTTTTAAAGCACCAACTGCAAGGAGATTTGTTTTTTTCCCAAATTTTTTCCCTTAACAAGTCTGCCCACTCATATTTAGGTAATATCCACTTTTTTTGTTTAACTGGATTATTGGCTCTCATACGAACAGAGCATTTTGAGATTGGCCGAATTCTCCTCCATTGATATAAATAAAGTGAAAAATTAAAAGATTTACCTTCTTCAGTACATGTAGTTTTATCCACGACGTAAAAATTTTCTTCGTTATTTTCTTCTTCAATCTCTTTTTCTGCATCAACATCTTTCGTAATTAATATATCTTCGTCTTCCGTTTTATTCTCTGAACCTACATAATTTTTATCTTCACTGGTTTCATCCTCCACGGGAAAAAACTTTTAAAAATTTCTTTTAATCGATAAATAAAGTGCTTTAGGTGATATTTGTCGTTGAAGTTCACTGGACATTTTTGAAAATATTTCACTACACGGTGAAGGTAAATCATGAATCGATGGGAAATGATGTTTGTATTTACAAAACACTTTTTTCTGTTCGTTTAAATCAACAACTTTTTTTTTTCCGCGTTTCATAGTGTTAATTCTATATGATCGCAATGAAAATTATATTAATGAAAATAAAGTTATCTGCGTATTGTAAACTATGAAGCTCGTATGATGAATCAGGAAACAGAGGGCAAATTGCAAATTGTTTATCAACTACCCGCAACATACTTTATCATGAATTTGCATTTACGAAGCTAGTTGCGGACGGTTGGTAGTAACTTATTAATATAATAATTATTCGTATGCATTTAATTCGTAATTAATAAATATCCGTAAAACATAGATGTATAAATAACTATATCAATATATCATGATAATTATCGTGTTTCCACACAAGACACTGTTGTTTTATTTCTCAGGAACTATCCAACAGATCAAGTGAGTGTTTTTTTTTACTTAAGGTATTTTTTAGGTACAATTTTTTAGTATAATTATATTTTATGAGTAATGGTTAAATAATAAAATATTATAGAACACCCGCCATCTTGATGTCAATATGGCGGGTGTACCTTAATTTCGAAATAATTTCGTTCTGAAAGAGGTACAGATTTTTTAGAGCTAGGTACTAAATAGTACGTTTTAGGTACATTTGTTTGGTAATTGGTATAATTTAATTCTTACCGTCCGGCGGCGATGTTACAGACATAAACAATATTGGTCACTAGCGGGCTCATTGTCGTCGTAATGCTGAATGGAAATGTTTTGATGATCTTAATAATTTTATAACCAAAACTCCGAATTCACTTATCGCTAATTGCATTATGTATGGACGAAAATAAAGAGGTACTTAATAACTTTGACGCGTTATTAAATTCATGATTTATAATTTAATAACTATCCCTAAAATATATATAAATATGTACCTAGATCAATAATATTCATAATAATAATAAACATAAGTAAACGAGACACGGTTGTTTTATTTCTCAGGAACTATCCCACTGATCAAGTCTGTGTTTCTATTTACTTAAGGTACTTTTTAGGTACAATTTTTTAGTGTAATTACATTTTATGAGTAATGGTTAAATAATAAAATATTAAAGAACACCCGCCATCTTGATGTCAATATGGCGGGTGTACCTTAATTTCGAAATAATTTCGTTCTGAAAGAGGTACAGATTTTTTAGAGCTAGGTACTAAATAGTACGTTTTAGGTACATTTGTTTGGTAATTGGTATAATTTAATTCGCTATGGTACACCCGCTATTTTGACTCTCACTAAAAATGACTATCTGTAGATTTCGGTAAAACGCAATTTAAGCTGGTGGAAAAATATTACGTCAACAAATATTGTATAATTTTTTCGGAATTTTCAGTATTTTTTTCGGTCGTTTCTTTATTTGTATTCGCTTATTTATGAGCTGTCGGAAAGTTAGTATTTAAAGCAGTAAATTTCATATTTTGAGTATGCTCATTTATTTTTTTGGAATTTTTATACCCTTTTAATAATTGATCGCTGACTATTAACACCGTCGGCGAGTACTCGTTTGTCGCAGCGACAAGAGCTATCAAAGGGAGTATTTCGTTAGCAATGCTCGTTTGGCGGGCCGAACATTCGCTGAGAGACTCACGCTTGGTACATACGCATACCAGCGAGTAATCGCTCGCCAACTCGTTTTAAGGCGCTTTCCTGACCAAACGACCTTGAGCGTTCGGTCCTTCTCTGTTCCGTCGCTGAGTCTCGCTCTGTCCCGCTCCCTGCGCACGCCCATTTATCTTAGAATTCTCAAACATTGTGGAATTATTTTAATAAAAAAAGACGAGTGAGCTTTAGAAATAAAATAAAATGACAATTATTTAGATTTTTAAACTATTTATTCATTAGTGTAATCCTTAAATTATTAGAATGTCACCTTTAAGAAAAGATGCATGCAATCAATAATTTTAGTCACTTTTTTATAAGGAGATTTTAAATGTATTTACAACACATAAAAACACATAAAAATGAGCAATGTGATGATAGGATAACGAACATTAATAATGTGCTTTTAGATGTAGTTTATTACCCATAGTGAATGATTTAATAGCCTCTGAATAACGCACTATGGCAAGGTTTTGGTCGGGGTACCGCCTTAAGTTGCTAGATCTACTGGCTTCTCCTTTATTGCTGGACAAGTGCCTTACATTTATGCACTTTCTTGTGGACGTTTACAGTCCACAGGTTTTGGGTTCCTTTGCTAACAGTTGTCATATTTTATTTTCTAAATTGTATAATTGTATTTCAGTTAATGCCAGAGAAGATCAGTGTCCGCGACTTCGCCAACGCTACCTCTGTCACCATCGTGTCCAATGACGACGGGACCTCCGCACCTGTACGTTAATCTGTTTTTTATTTTTTTTATTTTTATTTATTTACTTTAATATAATATAAAACGGGAATTGGCTAATCTATAGAGGGTGGCAGTGACATCGACGTAAAATCTGTTAATACGGATTCAGTACATGATTTTGGACCTGCGTTGACATTCTTTGGCGGATTCTTTTTTTAAATCAGCCTTTCCATACACTTTTGTAGGCCACAGCAAATCAAAAAAAAAAAAAACGACTGAAAAGGAGATGTTCCAGAAATGTAAGGACGGGGCTAGCACTATGTACACTTTATGTAAATATCCTTATACACTATAGTAACCGTTTTTATATGTTAATTTTCTATAATTTTACTTCGTTTCAATATAAATTCACACTAACTTGGTCAAGGAGAGCAACACAACATAAATATGGTAGATCAGTTATATGCGAAATGTCATTTTGACAATGACATTTGATTTACTTGATAAAAAAGCAATCAATCAATGTCCGTAGTAGTAAACTGGGTCGCAAAATAAAAACAATCACTAAAAACTCCGAAACTTCAAATTTAACACGCGCGAACACAACGATTTAAAGACAACTGACAAAGTCAAAGAAAGACGTCATTACACGAAACTTAAAACTGTCAAAGTCGTCAAACGTCATGTCAAACACAACTGTCATAGCTGCTCCAGAAATAGGGTTATCTTATTAAAAAACTTCCCAAATGATAATTTTTGTACGCCTGCACCTTTTTTCAAATTAATTTGTTTGTATTTTTACGAAATTCCTCTATTTTTTTCCTATTTGTCTATGTAGTGTACATACTGGTAGTCCAAAATCAAACATCTCCTTTCAACGCAGAGGGGTCCAGAATCCATGGTAACAGGTTGTACGTCGATGTCTCTGCCACCTTTGTATACGACACTTACAAACAAAATATCAATTTTCATATTTTTTTGTCTGGCTTGTTGTCTGTCTGTCTGATTGTTCCAGCAGATCTCCGAAACGGCTGGACCGATTTTGATGGGACTTTCACTGGCAGATAGCTGATGTTTTAAGGAGTAACATAGGCTTTTTTGTCCCCGGTAGCACGTTCCGTTTGGGATAATTCCAGACATCCACTCGGGCGAAGCTGCGGGCAGCAGCTAGTTAATACCATAAATACGTAGATTTCGTCACTGACTGACTCACTCACTCAGTCATCAAAACCTCTAGGGTACTTCCCGAAGTCCTAGGAAGCTGAGATAGCATGCAGGCTAAAATTTGCACACAATAAATAAAAAACTTTCTGCATGAATAGATACACCTTATAGCATACATATAAAACTGTTTAGTTAAGTAGGGAGGGACCGTTCATTAAATTCTACTGATAATTACTGCGTAAAATGATGAACTGCAAACCTACAAGTACAAAATATTATGTAGCTTAATAATTCCACCATCTTAATCGACCAGCTTTCTAAAATATTCCCGAATTGACAGCTCATAATTTCAACCACACTTAACGACCTTGTGAATTGCTCCGGTTCATTTGCAGGCATTTGCGAAAATCCGGGTCATATTATGTAATATTCGGGGCATTGGCCGGATGTGGCTACCCGTGTATTACCTTCTTTGGTTGACGACAGACGATTTGTAACCGATATTTGATATCTTTTGTGTTTTATATATTTTTTCTTTTTGTGGGATTTCTGTATTTAACTGTTTTCAGTTTAATTTTCTTGCTGAAATTAGTATCGTTCTCAACAATTATTAGCAATAAGCGTTTTTGTAACAACTTTTCACCTTTCTGAGCAGATTTTGAGAATATCATTATTATTAAATATTATAATATTTTTAAACGATAAGTGTGTGGAGCAAGTAAGTGAGTTCGTATATTTGGGGAGTCTATTTACAAGGGATGGAAAGATTGATGGAGATGTGAAAAGAAGGGTAAATGCGGGTAATAAAGCGAATGGTGCTACACATGCAATTGTAACCAACCAGTTGATGTCCAAAAAAGCACGACTGGCTGTTCACAATGGTGTGCTGATGCCTACGCTTATGTATGGAAGTGAGTGTTGGGTGTGGCAAAAGAAGCATGAAAGTAGAATAAATGCTGTGGAAATGCGTTCCTTGCGAAGCATGTGTGGTGTGACTATGAATGATAGACTGAAGAATGATGTGATAAGGCAACGGTGCGGTTTAAAGGAAGATGTAGTGACAAAAATTGAAAAGAGTATGCTAAGATGGTTTGGTCATGTTGAGAGGTGAATGAAGGGCGATTAACAAAAGGTATTTACAAGGCAGATGTGAGTGGAAACGCCGGGAGGGGACGCCCTAGGAAGACATATAGTGACCTTATTGGTGATGTTCTTCAGAAAGGTCAGGTGCGTAGTACTCACAACCGGCGTGCGTGTATGACCAGATGTATGAACGTAAACGAGGCAAAAGGAGTATGTAAGGATCGTAGCAGGTGGCGTTCTGTAGTTTCTGCCTACCCCTATGGGAAGAAGGCGTGAGTTTATGTATGTATGTATGTATAATATTTTTAATAAGATGTAGATAAAGGAATTGTGCTTCATTATTTTCAGATAGATCTCCAATGGCTGTCGTTGAGTTGCGACCGGTACAACTTGAGTCGAGATAGCTGTGAAGAAATCGTAAGCTATAACTTCATACTGTCATATCTGAATTTCAGTGCAATCCAAACTAAAATAATGATTTTATAAATTTTCAGAATCGACCACAATATTTAATGTCGACATCACCGCCAGCGGTAAGTAAACCTGAAAATAAATATTGCCTTATTCATTTTTTTTTTTTGTTAGAAACGTTCTCAACTTCAAAACAAGTTACCAAAGTTTCATCACAATCGTTCGCGCCATTTTCGAGTTTTTGCGAGACCTAAGCCCGCGTTCGCACGGACGTAATTTTTTTATCACGCACTGGATTTTCAACTCTCGGTATTTAGCCGAACGTTGTGAATCTAACAGAGTGAATCCCAGCGCGTCGAAAACCACACTGATGGATTTTCAACTCTCAGCGGTAAGCAGAGCGTTGAAAATCCAGCGTGCGATAAAATCCCGCCGCGATATTTTTACGTCCGTGGCAATGTGGGCTAACGCACAGCAATTGATTTTTACAAGCTTTTATTTAACTTACCTTGTTAGTTAGTATGTGCGGGTCAAATCTTGCAAGCTGATTTAAAACGACTTCCTCTTATCCTACGGAGTTGACATTTTACATGTTGATTCTGTTTCGGAGACAATGCACACACTATAATACAATACAATGACATAGATAGATGTGGTGTTCACTAGAATCACTAATTAAGGCTTTGAGTTTAAAGTAAAACCACCGAATTTATCAGTACTTAAGTACACACCAACTCAAAGGGAATGTCTACTCGCCACTGGGGATATATAGGGTGACTTGTAATTTGACGTATTTCTTCCAGCTGCCTTACTATGACGTGCTAATACCATCATTGTTCCATTGAGAAAAAGGGATAGTGCTATCGATCATATATAGCTCCGTCTCTCTTTCACGCTGGAACAATGATGGCTTTAACACGTCATAGTACGGCCTCAGGTTGTGATAGTGTGACCCATTTGCAACAATTAAGCAACCGATAAAGCCTAGGCGAAAATTTCCCAGAATTCGTCACTAAATATCACCTTTCTTTAAACTGTCAAATCGAATAGCCTTCATTGCTATGCCATTGGGTACTTCAAACCTTTCGATGTATCCATATGCTCTAACTAAACCATTAAACAGTTAAAAGTTAAAGGAAGAAGCTTATTAACCATTGTCAAAAATCATTTACCTATAAGACACAAGTTATCTTAAAATTTTATCATGGCATTAAGCGTACAAATTACGGGGAAAACATCAAGGTACAAAAGTTAAAAAAATATTCAGAGGTGCCGATGAAACAGTCGATAATGCTAGCAAAGGTTGAATTTGAAAATTGTTGAAATATAAAAAAAATGTGATAATTGAATTAATTAAGTGGTTTATCAAACCATCACATGTTAAGCACCCAGCGTATTAATTACGTAACACACTAACAGTAGGAATGGGTTTCATTTTAACAGTTCAACAACATTCATTGCGATATTTACGTTCTTGAGCAGATAATATTTTCGAACCTAGGAAGTAATAGATTAGCAATAGGCTTCAAAGTGATTCAGATTGTGATAGATAGTGCGTTACGTAATTAGGGTGCAGGTCGTTCATGTCACAAGTCGCAGAGTGGCTTGTTTTTATGTATATGTTAATCAAGACGACTTTTCGATTATTATTTATCCATAAATGATGTCTTCATTTGATTTAAACTTCCAAGATAATATAGGACAGAGATTATTAGGTAAGTATTAATATTATTGATTGCCTATTACGAATTAAATTACAATTTGAGGCATGTCGGTTAAAAATAAGATCATATACACAAAATTTATTTAGGATGTCAATTATCAGTAAGATGTCAAAATATAAAAGATTACAGTTAGGATGTCAAGGTATCATTCAAATAGTCATTTAAATTATAATAACATTTATTACATAGCAAGTCTTTAAGTTTATTTTTAAATCCATTTAAATTTAACTCTGATTGATTTTGATATAATATAGATAATTTAAAAGCCACCACATAGTAATAATATGTACAAGTATAGTATAAAAAAGTGAGGCGAAAGAATCATAGGGCATTATAAAATTCATCCGCTTCGGTTTCAACAGGAAAAGTGCCCAAAAGGCTGGCAGCATTGCCACGTTGTATGGCGATGATGATTCTTTGGCTCAAAAACAGGCCAGCCCAGCCATATATTAAGGCGCTTCCCCACCCAAACGACCTTGAGCGTTCGGTCCTTCTCTGTCCCGTCGCTGAGTCTCGCTCTGTCTCGCTCCCTGCGCACGCTCATTTATCATAGATATTTTAATAAAAAAAGACAAGCGATGTTTTGAAATAAAATAGAACGGGAATTATTTAGATTTTAAAATTATCTATCCATTAGTGTAATCCTCAAATTAATAGAACGTCACCTTTAGCAAAAGATGCATGCAATCAATAATTTTAGTCACTTTTTTACAAGGAGATTTTAAATGTATTTATAACACATAAATACTAACTAATGTTAATTTTACTAGTTTTATTCACTTAAGTATCTCATTATAAGCGAACTGTCCTTTTTAAGTTCTTATGAGAAATAAAGTTCTTTAAAACCAAAACAAATAATAACGTGCAATGTAATGATAGGATATCGAACATTAATAATGTGCTTTTAGAAGTAGTTTATTACCCATATCGAATGAGTTAATAGTCTCTGAATAACGCACTATTGCAAGGTTTTGGTCGGGGTACCGCCTTAAGTGAATAATTGAGTGTGTGACGTCATTAAGTGTGTGTTTATCATTTTGGTTGCAGTACGAAGTGGACCCGTCGTTTTTAGCCGATCCATTGGTGGGTGTCTGCAACACCACATGCCCAGCGGTGAGTTCCTACCTATATTTTAAAAGATTATGTACTATGACTAGTACTTAAACTTTTAAAAGTATGTATGTGCGTGTGTGTGTAGTGTGTGTGTCGTGTGTGTGTGTTTATATTACCTACACTATGTTATCACTCGAGGAGGTTGAAAAGGTGTGTATATTTCTAGTTATAATTAAATAGTGTCGTTGGAATGGCGTAATGACGACGATAGTTATGATTTTGAATAAACAATATACTCGTAGCTAATAGGTATTTACTTGAATGCCTAAAATATCAGCTTCTATGTTGAAAATAGTCACACATGTAGTACATTTTGTCTTCAAGAGCAATTTTGCATAAAGATACGTAACATTCAAAGTTCTTTGTAAAATATGACTTTTCCATTTCAGGGCCCCAAAGGTCCTAAAGGTCTTAAAGGAGACCAAGGATTGAGAGGATTTACGGGTATACCGGTAAGAAATACACATATAGATTCTTGTTCTTTCATAACTGGCGAAATGTGGGTGTACTACAGGTACTCCTCTGCCTAACCCTTCGAGCATTACAAGCATAATGTTTTGATGTACAAGAAATATTTGTTTATAGTTTCAGCTTATTTTTGTTCTGTTTAATTTTGATACACATTTGTTTCGAATATTTGTGGCTAACCATGGAAACCGGTCCTTTTTTAGGGAGTACGTGGTATGAAAGGGGATATGGGAATACCAGGTACCCCTGGCTTCACAGGGGACAAGGGAGAACCGGGACCCCCGGGGGCCATCGTCAATGTATGTATTCACCTAATATTACTTAATAACGCTTTGGGTTGGACAACTAGCTTCATCTTTTTGAATGTACTACTCTAATAAATCTTTGACTTTGACTTTAGAGTCTAAAGAGTCTTCATTGTTAGTCTTAAGAGAATCGTCTAAAGTTTCGACAATTCATAAGTGCCTGTAAATGGTTTAATAGAAATAAACGCTTTGAGTTTGAGTTTGATACGAGTATATGCACCTAGCATTACGACTGCTTTTTATTTTATTCAAATAATTTGATTAATTTTTATTATATTTAAAGGCATCTGGTCCAGGGTACGTTGGACCCTCTGGTGAACCGGGGCGACGCGGACAGAAGGGGGAGAAAGGCGATGAAGGGCAAAAAGGTAAATACGTCAATTTAAAACGGGGTTTGAACATTTTGCTATGGAAGCTAGCATATCCATCCGTCGCCATTTTGTTTTCTTTCCAAGATTCCGCACGCGTTGGAAGTAGTTCATATGAGTAGGGGGCACATATACAAACAAAACATTCCAAGTTATATGGTACGTACACGTAATTACTGCATTTTGAATGATTTTCATAGTACCCGAATAGCGTCCTGAAGATGATTGGCGAGAGAACCGATACTGTTCTGCTCAGTAGGTTCACTGAACTCCACGTGTTGCGAGACCGATGAGCCTACTGTGCAGGGGTAGACGGTCTGTCTAGTTTATTCTTTTTACTTTTAATTACCTACTAACATTAGTTATAAGCAAAATTCTTGTTACTAACAACAAATAAATATTTTTTATTTTTATTTTATAGTTATAAAAAAAAGAGAAAGAGTATTCTATTATATTCTATTCTATTCTCATAAGGCGATCTTTAATTCCAAATATATCGGAAACATGTCACTTTAGGGTACCATATTACTTGTTAACTGTTGTTACTTGTTTATTTGTAATGTGCGATTTGTTTGTGGAGAATGAACTATTTTTCTTTTTCTTTTTTCTTCTTTACATTTTATGTTTGTAAAAGTTTCCTTTACCCATATTATACTACATCCGTCGCATGCAGAAATTCTGAAAAAAAATAAAAAAAATTGGCGGCGGGTCGGATATTCCACAAACGTTCGAATTCCCTCTATAGTCATATTAATAGACGAACTTATTTAAAGTATTTTTTTTGTATTTTTGGTGTTTAGGTGATCAAGGAGAAGCCGGCTTGACTGGTTTCGCAGGACCTCCAGGAATCAATGGAACAAATGTGAGTTGATTACTATTATTAGATAGGAAATATTTAACTGATCCTCTAAAAATGTATTGACCATCTAATGATGAACGCTTTTAAAAATTAATAAACCTATAAAAACTTTTTGCGCTTCTAAACACGCACAGTTTTTAAAATAATTCAGCCTCTTTTTAACTTTCTGGCCTTTTGTCACACTTGGTCGTAGTAACTAAGCTAGGGTACCGCGACCAAATAGGTTAGGTTAGATTGGTTCTGTGACCAATCACGCGCCAGCCGAATTGATTGTAGTTAAGTAAGCTATGAGCACCTCGACCAAATAGGTTAGATTAGGTTAGAACTGTGACCAACCACTACATCCAAGTTCGTCGCAGTTTCTTGGATATTAAGTATTTTTAGGACTCCAAAATAGGAATTATTTGAGGTTCACTAAAAGAGTCTCAATCATTATAGTATAGTGTTCAATAATATTTTTAAGAGCGCTAAATCGGAATTATTAGAGGTTGCCCTATTAAATTAGTACCTATAGCTAAAACTGTGGGTATTTTTTTATGGACTATTGTTTTAATTACTGCAATTATTAAAGGGGTGATTAAACACTTCATAACACCATTTTCCCTATGATTAGTGATATCCGAGTCGCAGATAAATAAAAAAACCATAGGCAGTCATGAGGACTGCCGACAGTGATAACTTTAAACTATGAAATGTCAGTGTTTATTTTTGAATTTTCCAATTAATTGTAGTATCAAAAAATGAGAGAGCAGAGGTCACGACCACAAATTTCGGATTTTTAGGTCGTGGGTTCGAACCCAGACAGGCACTTTACTTTGTGTAATGTATTTCATCACCACTGCTCCCAAAACGGTGAAGGAAAACATCGTGAGGAATTCAGCATGTCTTAGACCCAAAAATTCGAAGACATGACTGTGACCTCCATCAATTCGCACTAAGCGTTTCCAAATGTCTTTGATAAGACGCACAGCAAAAGAGTGGAACTCTCTACCTGCGTCTGTGTTTCCGAACGCATACAACCTGTTGGGGACTTAGTATAACACACTACTGGTAACAGCGGTGGTGACGTACACTTGTGTCACCTTCGTGACCAGAATCCTATACCTGGCGAACTATATTATTATACCATGGTCAAGTTTAAGGGTGTGGTACAGACCACCAAACTGACCAACATCGTTATCGAGAAAAAATTGTCAGCCTTCTCATACATTTGGTTCAGTAGGTATTAAAGTTTTGCATGGGACAGTTGATAACCACATTTGTTATGCGCCCAGCTAAAGTTTGGAAATTTCTGCCAGCGTCTGTGTTCCCTTCCACGTAATTATAACCCATCTGCCTTCTTAGCAAGAGTGAACAGGTATCTTCTGGGCATGCTCGTACCATCATAGAGCTCATCCATTGCTTTCCATGAGGCGTGATCGAGGTCATAAGCAGGCCCATACAGCAATAAAAAATAAAAACAAGTTTCTGTTATACGTATAGTTAATGTAGCAGCATCTACAACGCCACAATACGAGCTACGCGTCACAGTGACGTCACGAAAAATCCTGCATCGCGCAAGCAGAGTTTACCGCGCAACTAGCATAACGTCCCGAAATCAATCGTCTGGCAGTTGTCCACCAGACACGACACCCGTCTGGTCGGAGGATCCTCCCTTTTCTATGGAGGAATGAGTGACCTTTATACCGTGTTCCTCATACCTCTATAGTGATATGCTTTCACTGCTGGCCAAGCGCAACACGTCATACTCATAGCTACTGATATACTGTTTACATTAGCATGTCGGTGACGCGAACCCATATGATTTTATTCTACCAAAAATTGCTCAACGCGCCTATAGAAGTTTTCACATAAAAAAATCTCCGTGTAAACTCCTTATTTCTTTTAAAAAAGCGGATTCCCAAATCCATTATTTAAAAAACTTTACGACATAATTATGTTTAGTTAAATTATAAGTCTATCCTCAGGGTTTTCCTGGACCACCAGGGCCTGTGGGACCCTCCGGCGATCGTGGTTTTCCTGGGCCCCCGGGACCCGCCAGCAACATCAATGCCTCACTCATACATGGTGAATTTATTTCGGTTTATAACAAATATTAGAAAAAAATATTTATTTATTGTACCGGCGGCGTGCGTGTATGAGCAGCGGAGTAATTCAGTAACACACTAACAGTAGCAAAGGCTTTCATTTTGACAGTTCAACAACATTCATTGCGTTATTTATGTTGTTGAGCCGACACATTGTTCGAACATAAAAAGCAATGGTTTAGCAATAGGCTTCAAAATGATTCAGATTGTGATTGATGGTGTGTTACGCAATTAAGGTGCTGATGAGTGAACGTAAAGGCTCGTACACACTGGCGCGACGCGACAGCGCGATACAAAGGCACCGCGTGCTGCGCGACAAACGGCGCTTTTGTGTCGTGTTGTCGCATCGCGTTTGTTTGTGGGAGCCTTAACAGTTGCGCGATGCTTATTTATAATTTATTTCTAAATTCTACTTCTGTTCATTATTGAAGGTGCTAAAGGCGAAAAAGGCGCTCCGGGGCGGGATGGTAGACCTGGTGAAATAGGCCCCCGAGGAGCACCAGGACGCGACGGTGCTGTGGTAATGAAACATGTTAAATTATAATTCACTTTAGGTCTAAATAGGATATATGATTTAATGGGTCGATACGAGTAGTACTCACGAATACCAACTACGAGACGTAGTCCGTAATATTGAACAAAAATATTTTTCCATACAAAGATGCACTAAGTACGGACACCAAATGTAATATGTAACCAGGGTCATCGGATATAGTTGAAGTTTAGTAAGAAACCGATGGAGATTATCGAATAAAATTTACCTGTCTTTTAATATTTCAGAATTTGTCTACATTATTTTACAGGGTCAACCAGGACCACAAGGCTTTGTAGGAATGCAAGGCATACCTGGCAACATGGGTTCACCGGGCCTACCGGGTCCAGAGGGAAAGAGAGGCTTCGACGGACTACCGGTATTTATGTTACACTAGCTGTTGCTCGCGAACTTCGCCTGCGTGTATTATGTACCTATTTAATAAATAAAAAATGCAAATATCCAGGATAAAAAGAAAACTACGTCCTTCTCTCTAACTAGAGAGAAGGACGTAGTATACTTTTAACCACCACAAATAGGTAGGCTTACCTATCTGCCAAAATATCTTCAAAACGATCAGTTAAGTGGTTCAGCGTAAACAGGAAACAGACAGACAGACAGACAGTCAGACATATCTAGTTACTTTCGCATTTATAATATTAGTATGGTGAAACGACGAATTAATTTATATGTATATAGTACCGCCCCAGTTAGTCGTGTTTCAAGAAAATGTGAAAAATTATGCTTTTAATTTTTTTACGAGTATTTTAGGTGGGTTTGCTCTTGACTAGTCTAGGTCAGAGATGACAGAGACAAAGTCGACGCATAGACGCATAGAGTATTACAAAAAAAAAAACTACATTGCGTTGTAGAGCGTTATCTATGTCAACTATACTGCGTTCGCGATTCAGTTTCCAAACATATAAACAAATATGTTTTTCTGGAAAAACAATTTAATCTCCACACAAAGTTCAGTTTGCGCTACCACTTTAAACATTTCTATGTTTTTTTCAATAGTACTAGTCATTCTGAAATCAACTTAATTTACACTAATAAAGTTGATATTCCTTTAAATGGAAATAACATCTATAGGAAACGTGGATTTGAATATACCTACGTTATGTGACAGTCTCATTCTGAAGCTTCAAGTGTTATAATACCGCCTGCGATACTGTCAGACAAAATACAGTGTGAGTCTTCATAATGTGCACATATCGAAATGAACGAAACTAAGCTTAATTTTATCGGCGGAAAAAAAAAAAAAAAAAATTACCTAATATTTTTATAGCATTTTTTAAGTTCTCATTCGCTGCTGTGACCCCTGTGTAAACAAATCGGTATAACT
Organism: Griposia aprilina; assembly: GCA_916610205.1. Classification (NCBI taxonomy): domain Eukaryota; kingdom Metazoa; phylum Arthropoda; class Insecta; order Lepidoptera; family Noctuidae; genus Griposia; species Griposia aprilina. Next base: position 11,891,568 of record OU744304.1, on the reverse strand, counting down.
TTTAAACTAAACGATCTATCAAGATGAAGCAAACTCAGTAATGAGTGGAAGTAACAGGCCGTCCTCATAAAAAAAAACCAAAAAAAAAAAAAAACGCTTTCATTTGAGAATTAAGGGTTTTTTTAAACAAAAATCTGATATGTTTTCATCAATTTTTGCATTAATTGTTAAATTTCATAATAAAAGCCCCGATTACCTACCCTTTTTTATTACTTTAAATTATTATCCATCGTATCAGCTTTCTAAAAGAAAAAAATACCATGTTTATAACTCAATCACAACATTTCCTATCAACTGTTAAAGCTTTGCACTCGGCAACGTACCATACTTTAGCAGGTAGAGACACCTTCTTATGCGTTTTTTTTTGTTTTTTTTTAAATATTTTTTCCGTCGATAAAATTAAGCTTAGGTTCCCTCATTTCGATATGTGCACATTATGAAGACTCACACTGTATTGTAAACACTTAGTTCACTTCGATTCTCATATGGCCCTGCTGAAAGCCCAACGGCGGGGTGTTTGCGAAACACACCCACAATTGCAACGCCTTTCATTTTGACAATTCAACAACATTTATCGTGTTATTGACGTTGTCAAGCAGATGAAATTTTCGAACATATGAAGCAATGTATTAGGTATTTCCTACAAAATCCTTTGGATTATGAAAGAAAGTGAGTTAAACAGTTGAGGTGCAGGTCTGCCGGCCCCTCCCCGGTTTGCAGCTTCATCCAGACTGCTGATCTCGAGCTTCAATATTGTTTTAAATCCCCGTCTTAAATGTTGATGATGTTATAATATACACATACACGCAAGAAGTATACGAATTTGTGTGGGGTACCTACAAAAAGCAAAAAAAAAAAACGTTTAAAAAGTAAAAAAAAAAAACATTTCCTTTTCGGAAATCGGTGTCTTTGTCTTTGGTTTTGTTTAATTTTTGTTTGCCACCGACTTCTGAAACTAAAGTAATTTTTCACTTTGCAGTAGTTTTTTTGGAAGACGTTTGTTTTTTATGTAAAAAGTTTACGTCTTATCATCATTCATCAATGTATTATTGTCAAACAAAATACTTCACTTCGATTCCTCCAGGGTCCTGAAGGCCCACCGGGTCTGCCAGGCTCCCCAGGTCAGCCAGGGTCTGCAGCTTCAGCTTCACAGCAAATCTCCATCCCAGGACCAATGGGGCCTCAGGGACCAATGGGACAGGTAATCATCAGACTATGATCTATTAATATACAGATTAAAATGTCTGCCGCTAAGAACACTTAGCATGGAAAGTGTTAAGAGATAGAGGCAGGATAAAGTGTTGCTATTAAAACCGCATGGGAAGCTCCCAAAATACGAAACTCTGGTCATGGAAGTAATATGCATAGGCACGAAATGCAAAATCTGTTATCATTTTAATGTCCTGTAAAGTTTACTTCGATGCCCGCCAGGATCGCGGTTTTGTTCGAAAGGGTAACCGGGGCCCTGGCACATTGACAACTGAAGGAACACGGGTGGGTTTTAGTCAGTAAAAGTCTGACACGCCCTGCCGCTCCGTCCCGAGAGAAGTTATTTGATGATTTCCCACCAAAAAAAAGTGTAATTGGATACCTTACTAACTACTAAGGCCACGTTCAACCGAAAGCGATCGCTCCGCTCTTTTGTATGAATACTAGTTTCTGCCCGCGACTTCCTCCGCATGAAATTTCTTGTTCCTCCAACCCGCCCCGTCGCATTGTATCGTCTGCCGGCGCTTTTACTTCGTTTTTGCTTAGCGTTATTTCTGATTTTTTTTTGCTCGATTCCTAAGGGGCCTAGCGTGATTTTAATTAGCCTTCCTCAAAAAATGAGCAATAAAAAAAAAACAAATCTGACTGGTAGTTCCAGAGATTCAAACTCAAACTTAAAGCATTTATTTCAAATAAACTAATTACAGGCACTTTTGAATTGTCAAGGGGTCAGTCAGTCAGAAAGATGAAGCTAGTTGCCCATTCCAAAGCGTAGTAGGTACCTATGGAGAAGAACGGGCAAGAAACTCCACGGACACTCTTTTAAATCAAAATATATTATGGTTACAAAATATTGGTTAGGTACATCATTCATGTTGAAATTATGCGTGTGAGAACGATGCAGAACGTTAAAAGCTTCCGTAATAAAAAGACAAAAACAATTCAAATACTAAATTAAATTAACATAAGCCGCGATTAGCGCCTTCAAATAAACTCAGCTTTATTATTAGTAGGTATTAGTATGAATATACAACTGTCAGAGACATCGACGTTGCAAACTGAAACCATACATTCAGCACATTATTCTAGATAGAAGAAATATTTAGTCAAAAATCAAAAAAAAAAAAAACCTGTTTTATTGTGCAATACCTACGCGGTCAAAAATTATGGCAGAGCATTTTTTTTTTTAAATAATGGACGGAAAATTTCAACATGGCGGGTTCAGCATCATGTAGGTACTGATCCATGGTGACAGGTTGGGCGTCGATGTCCCTGATACCCTGTATAGATATAGATGACATAGTCGCGCGATCAATCAAGTCGCGTTTATACGTCAACATTCATACAAAGGATCGCGTCGATCACGTTCACGTGCGACGATCGCTTTTGGTTAAGAGGCTTACGAGACCTAAAGCGCGGTCACTGTCGCATTGCGTAGAAAAGAAAGAGACGCGCGATGACACAACGCTGGTAATTTATTGCAAAATATGAAGCAATTATGGATTTACAAAAAAACTATTCATTGGGCTAAAAAATTAAAACACTATTACGATAGTATGTAAGGGCGCGTACACATAGAACATCCGTTTTACAGGTCCGTTTAAACGTATATGTTATTAGCGTATGTAGTTGTATGAGCGAGTTCATACAGAATACAGTATTCCGGATCCAGTAAAAAATACTGATCCGACAAAATAAGCAGCAATCCGTTTTACAGGTCCGTTTAAACGTATATGTTATTAGCGTATGTAGTTGTATGAGCCAGTTCACACAGTATTCCGGATCCAGTAATACTATACTAATCCGTTTTATCGGATTGAAACCGCACGAGGCTTTGCACGGGGGTGCGCGGGGTGCGATGTGCTACACACAGCCGCCATTTGCCGGTTTCATTCCTAGAGTAGTGCACGTGTCCAGTGCTATCATAATCATGGCAAGCAAGGCGTTTGAAAAATATGTTGAGCAAGAAGTTTTGATAAATTGTGTTGAAAGTAGACCAGTTCTTTGGGACAAAACACTGGAGATTTATAAAGATAAAATTGCAAAAACCGCAGCTTGGCGCGAAATATGCGGTATTCTAAAGGAGGATTTTGAAGCTATGGAACAAAAAGAAAGACAAGAATTTGGTAAGTATTTATTTTATATTGTAATGGAGACATTGTTTTTTATTTTAAATAGCTTCATTCTGCCAAGAAACTGACCCAGATTCGGACACGAAATAGTTTTCGAATTCCGTTCGAACTGAATTTGCAGTTCGACCACCTCGTAGCGTTTCATCATCAGGTAGGCTATTGAAATGAAATGCTTCAGATTCGGATGTGTTGCCATCCTTTAAGCCCTCTTTTTCCCTTACAAAGTTGTGTAGAACGGTACATGCCTTAACTATCCATATAGCTGTTGTTTTGTTGACGTCTAGAGGCCGGTGGAATACTCTCCACTTATTAGCAAGAATACCAAATGCACATTCAACGTATCGTCTAGCTCTGGTCAAACGATAGTTATATATTCGCTTATTTACGTCTAAATGCGTCCCGCTAAATGGCCTCATTAAATTTTCGTATAAACCGAAACCTTCATCGCCGATTATGACGTAGGGAACTCTCGTTTCTGAGCCTGTTATTAATGGGCAAGGTTCTGGTATTTGTAAACTGCCATCTAGCATCATTTTCCAAAATGTCGACTCCTTGAATATTGATGAATCGCATTCTTTTCCATACGACCCAATACTAACATATAGAAAACGATAGTCAGAGTCTACGATCGCTAATAATATGATGGAAAAAAAGTCTTTGTAATTTAGGTACATTGAGCCACTTTTTGCTGGTTTTCGAAGTCTGATGTGTTTACCGTCCACTGCTCCTAAACAGTGGGGAAAATTTGCTTTTGTGTCGAATCCATTTGATATATGCTCCCATTCACTCACTGTTGTAGGAAGTCGCATAAACTCGTCATTCAAGTTGTTCCATATGCATCGTGTAACTTCCTTAATAATGTTGCTTATAGTTGACACACCGACACGAAAGACGTAATAAAGTTCTTGAAATGTACACCCAGACGCTGCATACCTAAAAAAAATAAATTAATCAATTACTATATTATTACACATATATTGACTTCCCATACAAAGTAACGTTAGTGACTGTAAGGGTTTAGTTTTAGTTAATTTTGTCTATTACTGATTATGTATATGTCTATGTTTCGTAGAGGTACTTCTCTATGGTCAGACTATTAAAGATGGCTTGATGAATAAGTCTTGTTTTATTATAAAACTATAAAATATTATAGTGACCAACAAATTTTGTATGGAAAGTCGAAATTTTTATGAGAGTTTTTAGCAAAGTCGTAAATCAAAACTCATACTTATATATATAGTACATAAATAAAATAAAATTAAACTGAACTGAACTAAATTATAAAATTACCTAATTAAAATAAATTGATTTAAACATTAGTAATACTTTTTTGCTTCCCATTATTTACTGACCGATTAGTTCTTGCACTGTCAATTTGACTTATCCACTGACCAATATGGTAATTAATTACTGACAAGTCTATTCTACCTTCTTATTCGCCTTTCACTTACTAAGCTATTGACAACCATCTTATATTATTATTTACTTGCTTCAGGAAAATATGTTATAAAAAAATGGAATTCGACTAGAGATGCCTGGATACGAACATTGAGTGAGAAAAAGAAATTGAAGAAATCTGGAGCTGCTGCCTCAAATACCAAGCCTTACAAATATCACAATCAAATGTTATTTTTGAAAAAAGTTGTCACCCCAGGTGATACACACGAGAACGTCCCTGCTAATGACAACATCACGGAAACAGTAGAAAGTAATAAAGACAACGAAGATGAACCTGATCAGATTACGGAACAAAGTGGTAGTGACAGACAAAAGGAAAGACAAAATTTAGCCCCGCCGCAACGCAAGGCAATCAAAAGAAATGTGAATGAAGTAGACGCCAAAATGATTGAATACATTAATGATCAGTTAAAAAAAAGTAAAAATGAGTTTGAAGATCCCAATTTATCGTTCTTCAAAGGTATTTTGCCGCAACTGGCTTCACTTAATGGCGATCAAATTTTAGAATTTCAGTCTGGAGTGATAAACCTTTTACAAAATATTAAAAGTAGAAGATATGGTCAGTCAAACTACGAGTGGCCTCCATATTCACAAAGTTCTAGCACTCCTCACTACCACACCCAAGGTTATTTTAGTAGGCCACATCATCTTGACTCTACACCATCAGTAGAAGGTTCGCCATCAGTAGAATCTACATTCAGCCAGGAGTCAGACTTGCCAGATCTGTCTATGTTTTGAAATAAATCTTCATTTTTGTAAACCTTTTTGTCATTTTAAATTTTAATTGATAATAATAAAAATTAAAGTTCTTACCTTAAAAATATCGCTAGTTTTACTTCAGGGCACAAGCTTTTCCTCCAGTTTGTGTCTTTCTTTTTTAAATCCTTTTCTAATCGTTTAAGAAGGTCATCAAAAGTAGACGTCGTCATTCGGAAATAAGTAAAAAATTTAGATTCGTCTTCTTTCCGCTGACGCACAACAGCACCACGACAAAATCTTTGCCTTAATAGTGGATGTATCCAATAACGCCGGGGCTTCCTCCGCCGCAGACGACGATAGTACCAATACAACACGACAACGTCCATTCTCGTAGAAAGTAGGCGATACACTGAAGAACGAAAGTCCAGTAGCGTCGGATCTGTTAAAATCGGTCCTGTAAATGCTGTGTGAATATTACCTCCAGTAGCGTCGGATCTGTTAAAATCGGTCCTGTAAATGCTGTGTGAATATTACCTCCAGTAGCGACGGATCAGTTAAAAAGGATCCTGTAAAACGGATGTTCTATGTGTACGCGCCGTAACTTGTAGAATAATCTGACAAAAAAACTGAATGTTTGCATGTATATTAGTATGGTTTTTACGAGTAATCGTAAAATTATTTTTTTTAGGGATCTTCTTGATTTTTTTCTACCATATCAATTTAATTGTATTATGTTTTCAACACACTATCTAAATAGCATATATCCTGTAGAATATCATATATTTTTCTGATTTTGGTTACTGCAGAGGATCATATATTTATAGGCATTATAAATTTGCGTTTAGGTCATGTAGTCCCCTTAAGACGCGTGGGCGATAAGGGATACTCGTTATAATTACGAATAAGAGAATTAACGTACTAACTATTTCTTTCAAATCACTGATTTTATAAGTCAATCTTTATGATTTAAAAATACGTTTCCAGAAAGGCGAGGCAGGTTTCCCAGGACTAACTGGAATGCGCGGTATGGACGGACTTCCCGGTGCTCCTGGAGAGAGAGGATTAACAGGATTGCCTGGTTTACCGGCACATCCCAGCTATGTACAAGAGGTAAGCAGTAAAATATCTTAGCAGTCACGTTACCAACTTGCTAACCGGCTACGATTTTTAGAACGGCAGTCTTCTATAATTCACAAATGCTTTCCCAAATCGTTCGTTTATAACTTTTTGTCAGTAATTATAAACTAAATCCTTGTTTAACAATTTTTTTAGGCACTTTTTGCACCTTCAATCTCAGAAGCTGAAATAAGAAACATTTGTGAAGATATCATTAAAGGTTTGTACCTATTTTATATCATTGTAAGGTTAAACCTCTCTGATTATTTCATTATTCGGAAGATGTAGTAACAAACATTTAAAAGAGTATGCTTAAAGCTGCGTACTTATATACGGTTTTACTCGATTCAGCAAACACGTCGAGTAAAACTCACGGCACGTACTTTCGTCCACACATACAGCATTTATCTATCGAAGGACGCGCAACGTTCAGTATTCATCAAACCGTTCGAGCCAAAAGAATGTCTGCTCAATAAAAGGCCCTTCAAAATGGTTGAGCGGAATGGTGCTGATCCATACGTCATGTTCGTGAACGGGCGCCGTCAGTAGGGATTTGTCATCTCTTAGCAGCCACGACTTACCAGATGTATGAACGGAAACGAGGCAAAAGGAGTTGGTATGTGAGGATCGTAGCAGGTGACGCTCTGTAGTTTCTGCCTACCCCCATGGGAAGAAGGCGTGAGTTTATGTATGCATGTATTTCGTGTCATACATCCAAATTCCCGATTTCATCAAAACCTAATGTGGGAAATTTCATAAAGCTATTAAAAAATATTTTTCTGCTCAGTGCGTCTAGGGGAGCTGGCCATAAATCACGAAGTGCAGACAAATACTATCGTAGGCAGGCGAGGACATCCGGGAAGACCAGGGCCTCCTGGACCACCAGGTAGGAAACATGATATGGCTTTTTTATATTATGTAAACTTCAACTATAACCAACGACCCTGGTTATTTATCTCTTTTGGTGACTGTACTCTTATAAGAATTTTTGGCACCAAACGGAGGACGCCTGTACCTACTCAGCAGTGGGTGGAATAAGGCTATCAATGATGATAGTGATAATCACAAATTTAATAACCATTCCCTATATGGTTTCGTTACTAGAGATAAAGTTATTGAAATACAACTGCCTAAAGTCGCCAATTTATTTAAAATAAACGATAACTAGTAATTTTTTTACTGAATCTAACATTTTTTCTTCAAGGAATTCAAGGTGACTCCGGAGAGCCAGGCCCGCGAGGTTACCCTGGAGAGACAGGAGATACAGGCAAGACTGGCAGCCCCGGCCCTGCAGGGGCGAAGGGGGACAAGGGCGACAGGGGGCCCGAGGGCGTCGGCGTGCAGGGGCCCGAGGGACCCAGGGGACAAATAGGTAATGTAGTCGATGAGATGAACGGCTTTCTGAAAGCCTTTTCAATTTTATTTTGTCGTCCATTTACTTAATATAATAAAATAACACACAGACTAAACCATTTGGCCTAGCAGCATGAACTCCACAAAAGTTGCTTCAATAATGTAAGTGAGCACCAAGAAAGGATTTTTAAAAATTCGTCCCCTTAAGGGGGATCTTTAGTTGTAGTCCGCAAAATCGTCAACCTTTCGAAATTTGTTTCACCTAAGAAATTTCATATGAAATATTTTGAAAAATTCTTAGGTGGAACAAATTTCCAAAGTTTGACGATTGATAATATGAAATTGATGATTATTATTAAATAAATATATTATTCCTACAGTCGCGAATCGCATTTTGATCAAAATACAACATAAAACAGAGCTGCAATTTGCAAAAAAATATAGAAAAATTGAATTTGGCGGGCTACAGCTGACGATTCACCTTAAATAGGGGATGAAAGTTTCTATGAAAGTTCGTGATTTTTGAAGTTGGAAACGTGGAAGTTGATACTTACAATTGATGTTTATATGTGAGTCCTTGTATCACCGTTTTTTGGTAACTCATCCCCTAAGGCTCCTGAAGAAAAGTTGCGGATGGGAAAATAGGGCACGTGGTTTGTGTGTAATAATAATTATTTCTGTTTGTTAATATTTTGGTGAACAAAAACCTGCACTAACGAATATAAGACTTAGAAGAAGTTCTATTGATCAAGGAACATATTGATAAGTAAATTAGATCGACGTGATCGAGTTTAAAAAAATCGGGCATTTGTTTCAAAAGTTTGGATGTAGGAGGTAATCTCCGAAACTACTAATGCGATTTCAAAAATTCTTTCACTGATAGCATTAGTATTATAAAGAGAAAACATTTGATTTTTTGTATGTTTGTTTCGCTTTCACGCTAAAAGGGCTGAAGGGATTTGGATGAAATTTGGCACATGAGTAGACCATGACTTGGATTAGGACATAGGATACTTTTTATCCCAATATTCTTACTGGATCGATACTTATGCGGATGAAACCGCAGGGCTCAGCTAGGCCTGTAAATAAATAGGATATCGTAATCACTTTAACAAGACTTGAAGCAGTTTTACTGATCAAGGAAGATGTTTATTACGAGTAGTAAATTAGACATCAGGTGATCAAGTTTCCAGTAACCGGGCATTTTCTTCTTTGTTTCAGTCCAGGAATGCTTATTCTGAATTGAAATAGTGTAAATTAAAATAATTAAATAATTACTCACCGCTTCAATAAAAAACCACGCTGAGTCTACATTTATTCCAGAGTCAATAAAAGCAAAAAATAAAATACAATTCATTCATCGCTGTTTTCAGGTCCAATGGGTCCATCAGGTCATCCCGGCAGAACCGGGGACAGAGGAGACGCAGGACGAGAAGGTAAAATTAATGTAGTAAAATTTATTAAGGTTTTTCATTACTATGTTGGGGTCGGCTTCTAGTCTAACCGAATGCAGCTAAAAATACACAAAAAATAAAATACATGGAGCGACTGCCAATCTGACCTCCACAACCCAGTTACTGGGTAACACCAGGGGTATCGTGTTAGTTATACGATACCCCTTGGTAAGACTGGTTGACAAACTTTCGGGCTTATGACAACCCTTACCGATTGTCAAAGATTTACAAATGACTGCTGGGAACTACGGCTAAAAAATAATCACTACGTTTAATCGATATCAAAGCTCAATCGCTGAAAATCAATGTTTTAAAATCCCATCACATAAATTGTTCTATATTTTTGTTTACAGGACCAATAGGCCCCCGCGGCCACCCAGGACTGCGTGGGACCTGTGAATGTCCTCTGGCGTACTACGCGTACTCCCCACAAGGACTTAGCAAGGGGCCCTGACCAATACTACTATAAAAACTTGTGTACTTAATAAAACGTTGAAAACTTACTTCGAATTTTTCATTGATTTTTTTTTCAAGTATACGTTTGTAGGGGAAGAAAAAGATACAAGTTATTAAATAAAAAAATAATTTAATAAAAATATACCAAAATATTATCGTCACTAGATACAAGAAATTGTCTCCATACTTTATTTTATAAAAACAATGTAGGATGGCTATGATTTCCATAGATTTAATTAATTGTAACTCGAAGTACAGCCGCCATTACTGCTGATGACGTAATAAGTTGGCATCAGTTGTTAGCAGGTTCTATTTCACGGACAGAGTCGATGTCTGCTTTACAGAAGAAACATTGCTTGCTGTTTAAAAGGTGTTGCATTATGCACGCTCTAGAACAAATAATATTTATTTAAGGCGCGGTATGAAGCAAATTTGTGGGTAATTGACAATAGCGTATCGCGGCAAAAATAGGTCACCGCGATGCTTTTTATGTTAGTTGAATCGAATGACCACCAAAATAATAGTAGATTGTTATATAAGGGTCAATAGGAATCAATTTTCATTTCTCATACTCGGAAAGTAGTGTTTTTTGATCCGAGTAGCGATAGCGGGTGGAAGACGCCGCGCCGCGCGCCGCTCCCCATCTTTGGGCGGGAAAGACTCATAGTAATTGCTTCCTTCTCTAGGGCGGGAATGAATTTAAAAAATAGAACTAAATGTCGTAATGTAGTCCGCTACAAAAAAAAAAACATGAAAACTTTCAACTAAAATTTAAAAAACAATGCTACGGTCTTGCGAGTGTATAAACAGCTAGTGTGAATAAAAAAAAAAATACCTATTAAGCGGGACGGCCCGCGGTGGTGACGCGGTGTGTACCATATATAAAATTTTAAAATTAGTGAAGGAAATTAAATAAACTAAAGACTTGGCTAAAAGGTCTTAGCAACCAGGCCATAAAAATACTTATAAAAAATAATAACTAAAAAAGACTATTTAATTTGGCGGGATGCTAACTCTGTAAGCTGTACCGAAATTCAAAATATCGGTTTTCTAGTATTTCATTAAAAATGAGTCTCATGTTATTACTATCATTACATATTTTAGAAAAGCTACTATTTTTTACATTCCTTATATTCAAAACGAAACGAAAAGTAGAGTAAAAGTGATCAATTCCTACTCGGACTATAGGAATTGATTCCTTTGAGCTCTGTTTTACGATTGTTTTATCATGATACTATTTTATTTCTATGAAATATTTTTGAATATTTTTTTTCTTTGAACATTTGACAATACACTCAATTTTTTTCTGGCTTGTAATATGTACCAATACGCCTAACTTCGAGAAAAAAACTGAGCGTTTTCGGTGTCCTATGTTTGGGCAGCGCCTTGAGCTTTATCCAGACAAACTGTGTGACAGTTTCTTTCAAAAATCACAAATGAAGTTTACACTCCTTTCATAGTTATTATTTTTACCTGTGACAACAGCAACCCTAAAGTAACGACAACAAGGATAACTGTGATCTTGAAAGTGATGCAAAATCAGAGGTAAAATAAGTTTTATCCAACACTACTTTACGAAGTTTGTATCTCAATCTCGCAACTAACTTGCAAGAATGATGTCCACAAGGCATAAAGGCTGTATCCGCTGGTCTAGCGTAGCAGATGGTGCATAACAGGTCGGACTGCGCCCCGCTGGAGCCCGGGGACTTCGACTTCACGATAGTGTCCCGAGCTACGCGTAGTCGATCTGCTACTATCTCTAGAGCTTTTAATTCTTCCATTGTTACGTCCTCTGGATCTGATATAGAAAAAAAATTGAGTGCCAAGTCGAATATTTGGACATTCAGCTTCATACCGATTGAAAAGATGAATTGTTCTTTTAATAAATCGTTCAAGTGGCTTGAGTTTGCATTAGTTTGAAGATAATAGGCTGAAAGAGCCACCTTGTCTGCAGTCGTGGTCCTCAGTTGTACGTAGGCCACCCAGGAATTCGGCTACAACCTATTCAGCCACATTTATTGTCATCTGCCTGCCGTTTCTCAATAATGTTAGATTCGGTTTCCAGTCTAACCAGATGCAACTGAATACTGCTGAAACTACCAATTTGTCCACCAAAACCCAGTTACTGGGTAACACGATACTCTTTGACAGCCCACTCACATTCCTCTAACGTCATATAACATTTATTTATAGTGTAGCAGCTTACATTTGTAAAAAGAAAAGATTTTGTGGTTGTTCGACTTCCCGAGCATGAGGTCGAGGCCATCCATTCTGAACAGCGGTTCCATTATCAGCGCCTTAGTCACTCGTTCTAGATGCTAAAACGAAAAAATTAAAAAAAAAAAAAGTTAATGTTATGTTTGTGTGTTGTGTTGTTGTGTTGTTGTTAATGTTGTTGTTATGTTAATGTTAATGTTGTTGTTGTTGTTGTTGTGTGTGTTAATGTTATTGTTGTTGTTGTTAAATGTTATGTTTAAAAGCTTACGGCCCTTTAAAAACACACGCAAAGTTCCCACACACGGCCACCGTTTACAAATTCACGAAGGAAAGCGTCGCGAGAAAACTTGGATTTAATCATTATTCTCCGCATAACATTTTTTCTTATTTCATACATCACGGCCGTCATCATAATAGCCACTGCTGGTATAAAACTTCGATAGCTAATGGTCTGATATAACTATCACGCAATGAGCTCAAGCATGGTTGTTAATACTAAATCTTTCTCAAAAAATAAAGGAGCAAATGCTCCTTTTTTTTGGTTGAGAAATATTTAGTATTATTTAGTTTTATTAAAGCAAATGCTTTGCAGATCAAGAGCGCCGAAAAATAAGGCAACGTGGCCTTATATTGTGTAATGAAAAATATCATAACCACCAATCACCAACATTATTTTTTCAACGTAGTTGCTTAGATTTTTATATATTTCTGTGAAATAATAATACTTATGTACAGTACCATCAATCGTGGTCAGTTGACCAATGAGATTTTGTTCATTATACTGTATCTAGTTTATTGGTGACTAGCTTTTGCCCGCGGCTTCGCTCGCGTTAATTTAGACTTTGACAATCAATTCGGGTTATAATTCAATCATGATTTGAAAGACATGTGGCGCCATCTATTATCATAAGACCGTTATTGTAGTTTTCCTCGGGAAAATTACTTTTTTTCGGGATGAAAGGTACTCTATGTCCGTTTCTGTACACCCGACAACGAATATGCAAAATTTCAGGACGTTCGGTTCAGTGGTTTTGGCGTGAAAAGGTAACAAACAAACAAACTTACTTTCGCATTTATAATATTAGTTAGGATTAAAGTTTGCAGTCAAAGTAGTCAATAGAATTTAAGGACTACATTCAGCTCTATCTTCATTTAGTTGTCTGTTTATGCAAATTGTCTGATAAGGCTAGTTACGATGTGTGGCCCTATAAGACTTACATCAGGAGGTAGTTTAGGATCCAGCATTCTGATGAGACACCCAGCCACAGGTGCTAGAGCCACGTAGTAATGCACCCGGTCTGTGTCCGGTAGACCTCGGGCGATCAGACGAGCGAAACTGGCGCCCCCACCGCCGCGGATGCAGACTCGGGAAACTACTGCCATAAGGATCTAGAATGGAAGCCATGTTTATATTAAGCCGCAGATATACGACTTTTAATGATTTTAAATTGAACATCACGTCTAAATGAATAGTCTTATCTGTTTGAAAAAAATATATGATAAACTAAACAAATTTTCTTCGTAATTTGATGTGTGAATATATGAAATTATATTTTTATAACATAGTGTAATTAATTTGTAAAGTAATGTCTAACGCAAACACAAAAACGATAATCACGCAAAAACTATCGGGAGTATTTTCATAAAATCTGTACCATCTAAAAGACAATTTATTTACCCAAATTTTGGTATACGGATTTTATTTGTATTGAGTTTGATAAATCAACGTGGGTTGTTTTTGCGAATAAACTTGATGCGCGTTGAAGCGGGGCTCTTGCGGGCGACGGGCGGCAGTGCATCGCTGACCAATGTCCGAGTAGACGCTAACGCTCTGTGCAATTTTATTTGCTTTAAAGTTTCGCATGCTCCTCCCACTCGCTCAAGGTCGCTGGCACTTATTGTCGCCTTAATACTAGCTTTTGTCAGCGGCTTTGCCCACGTGAAGGTCGGAAATTACCCTACTGGACCGAACTACTGGGATAAAAAGTATACTACGTCCTAGCCCAGGTCACGGTCTACCTATGTGCCAATTATTGTCGAAATCCGCTGCAAAACTCAGCTGTCAAGACGTGAAAAGGTAAAAGAAAGACAGACAGGGTTTCTTTCGCAGTTATAATATGAATACACATATAATATGATTACAGTTATAATATGATTACAGTATGAATGTTATGTTAATATGTTGGGTGAAATATTGTTGAACTGTCGGCATTATTTAAATTGAGCAAGAAATACACACATAAAATTCAGTTTTTAGGTTAAACTTCTTTCAACTTTGGCGAGCCCACGCGTTCCCCTTACAGTTCTAACGCAACCTTTTCTATCGTATTAAGAATTAGTAAAGCAGTTCTTTGATAAGTTGAAAACTTAGCAATAAAACCATAGATCGGGAAGCGAAGCTGATGAAAAGTATATATTTTACTTATACATTTTTTTCTCATAATAACCCTCAAAATGATTTATGGACCTTATGAAATCAGTGGATGGAGGGGCGCACATAGTTTGTGCTTGGTGTAAAGTTAGAAAAATTTTTTAAAAGCAAATTGACACCCACGTCAATTCGTGTTTTAGCCATTTCATACAATTGTCAAAGAATGACAGTTGTGATTAAAATATAATTATGGACCTCAGACCAAATAAAAAAAATTTGACGGAGCGCCGCGCTCTCACAGTGAAGCAGGGTAAAGGAGGCCAAATTTGAAATAGGTAGCTGATCGTGTTACCCGTAGCACATGAATAAAAAACCTTAATTTTTTTTATTTTTTTTCCTATTGGGCAGCTCGTAGTTATGACCACTAAGGTCCTGGCTACTTAACCGGGCAAGCCTGTGGGTGCCTTAAGCTACTAACTTTAAGCCTCCAGCCAGGGGCGAAAATTCTTAAAAATTAGGTGACCGCACGCTAAGGGCACCCCTGTGGGGTACGAACCTCGGCTTAGGGCGTCACTGAGGGGAGGGCAGCAAGATGGGACAGGCTGGATCGAGATAATATTATTATTAACAGGGGAATTTAAAACTACAGGCTCAGCTACGGCGCGGGCTGGCGCGTCGTCGAGCAAGGGTCGGGGGGGGGGGGGGGACAATTACGTCGGGGGCATCGCGTAGGACCTCGGCGGCGAGGTCGGAACGATGGCGGTCTGTTCTTGTGTACTGTACTGGTGGCCCTACTGCTCTCCTGGAGGAGGGTTATGGGGTCATCGGGGTCGGACAGGGCATGCCTTGGACGGCGGGTACGACTAATGCGGGAGGGGGTATATCTGGCAGCCTCGACAACCAGAGGGTTGCGATGTGAGGCCGCGGAGTCGAAGAAGCGCTTGGAAATGCGCTTCATGAACTGACGGATAGTGGGGATTTTAAGGTCGAGATGGAGGATCTCGTTCCGAACGAACCAAGGGGAGCCGGTTGCCCTACGGAGGAACCGGTTTTGGAGGGTCTGCATCCTATGGATGTGGTGGGGTTACGAGTGTGCGAAAACCACGCTCGCGTAGGTCATGATTGGCCGAATGCACGCTGTGTAAATGCGCAATTTGCACTTGAGTGACAATTTGCTGCGTGCATTCAATAGGGAGTGGAGTCTACCGAGAGCGAAAGCGGCGCGCGAACGCGCCTGCTTTATGTGCTCACCGAAAGAGAGTCTATGGTTCAGAGTGACACCCAAGTATTTGGCTCGCTTCTCCCAAGGGATAGGCTTGCCGAACATGGTGATCGGACGGGGAGGGGTGAGGTTGAGTCTCGGTTTCGAAAATAGAACCGCTTGACTCTTATCGGGATTGACTTCGATTCTCCACTTCCTAAACCAGTCACCGAGTTGGTTGACTGTGGTTTGGAGAGTGCGAGATATCGCGTCGGGGCTTACGCCGGTGTAGTAAATGGAATAAAAAAAAAAAAAAAAAACCGGCAGAAGGAAAGCTTTATACTAACGCCGTGCGCGGGTACACTACTACACGCACAGCTATGTGTGCGGAACCTCTCACCGTCAAGGCGCGCGGGGGCTGCACCGGCGCCCGCGCGGGTACAAACCGGTTTGAGCCAGCTCAGCAAGCGGATAAAGTTAAGGGGTGCCACCGGCAGCAATACACGCGGACGTTTTGTTTTAATAATTTTATATTGTTTTAAAAATATGCCAGACTGTGTGGCACTTTGTGTACAAATAATGATAGGAAAACCAAGGAGATTTCTTTTTTTGTATA
Organism: Griposia aprilina; assembly: GCA_916610205.1. NCBI lineage: Eukaryota > Metazoa > Arthropoda > Insecta > Lepidoptera > Noctuidae > Griposia > Griposia aprilina. The sequence goes on along the minus strand of OU744304.1, from coordinate 11,875,286 downwards.
TCCAAAGGATCTTGTCAGGTAATTATCTATATCTACCTATACCTACAAATGTTTAATGCTTATTACAAAAGTCTTTATTTACGAGGTAGGTAATATAACTAAGATGGCGATAGGTAAGGTTTTCCAATAAGAATGAATATTTCTTATTCTTAAGGTTTACCTACCGCCTGTATTATTGTTCGTCTCCCTTATTTGTTTCGTACTTTTATTTTAGTAGGTTTGAAAGCATGTTTATAAGCCGTCTTAGCAAGATTCCGTTTGACCTTTTCTATTAGATACTTAACTTACGTTCGTCAAATAGTAAAACAAGGGAGGAAACATTATAGTTTCGCCAAGTCCGTCTGTCCGTCCGTCAGCATTCAGGGCTATGTCTATTTGTACACAAAATTTGAATACATCAGACTGAGGGGACCAAGTTAAACCTAAAGTGCTAGTAACCGTTTTGAATTCAGTGATTGATTGCACTTCATTTGACTTGTTTTCACAAAATAACTTAGTAGCGTTTGATCTAAACTTTCGTAAACTAAATCCGGCTGAACTTAAGGTTTTAGTAATAATTCTACAAATTCGATTTAACCCTTCCTCAGTCTGATGTCCCATAATTAAATCGTCCATGAAAAGATCACGCTTAATTATTTCCTTAATTTCTAAATCATCACACTCATTTGATAACTGCAAAAGACAACGAGTACTCAAAAATGGGGCAGACGCGGTTCCGTAGGTAACCGTGTTTAACCTCAAATACTTTAACGGGTCGTGCTCATTGTCCCTCCATGTTATCATTTGCAAATGTCTTTGACTTTCAGATATTAATATTTGCCTATACATTTTTTCAATGTCTGACGTCATGACAAATTTATGTTGCCTTAACCTGAGCAATATACTGTACCATTACCTACCTACCATTTGTATATCATTTAACGAATATCCACTACTTGATTTCTGTGACGCGTTAAACACTACACGAAGTTTTGTTGTTTCACTATTTTCGCGAATGACTGGATGATGCGGTAAATAATATGCAAAGGCAGGCTTAAAAGTCTCAGACAAGTGATTCAATAGTTCATATTCCTTTATAAAATCCGTATAGGAACTTTTTACACCAGGCTGTTTTTTAAACCTTTGTTCTAAGTTAATTAAACGCGATTTTGCTGTTCCTAACGAATCGCCTAATACGGACGGAGATGTGTGAAATGGCATCTTCACACAAAACCTACCGTCACTCATTCTACAGGTATTTTCTACAGAACGTTTTTTTTTTTTTTGCCAAAATACTATTGTTTTAATTACTTTAAAATTACAGTAATTACTTTTTCTCGCCCGTAGAGCGATTGTCGTTTTGCGTTTGTGTGACTTGTTCTTATTTGTAATTGTGAGTTTTTCTCTGCGTCATGTTTATTACAAATAAACGTATTTTCTATCTTTTGCCTTTCTTTCTAGTTAATTTCTCTGACTATACATTCCTGGTTTAGGTATATCTTTTTACCTGAAACAACTGAAAAAGACTTTAGTACCATCTTTGTATCTCACGATACTTACCTGACAAGTTCTGCCAAGCAGTAATTCGTTCTGATTGTCACAGGCCTCTGGTTTGGTCAGCAACGAGGGGGCCAGGTGTAGCGTCATCTCCAGAGCTCGGGCCAGGCCGTGGTACAGGTCGAAACACGTCGCGCACAGCTTGATCTGACGCGATTCTAGATGAGAATCTACGCTGACGCGGTCCATCTAGATGGAAATAATGTTTTATTTGCAAAAAGTCTTGCATGACGGCTGATTGCAAACCTTTTTGGTTACTGGCAGATACTTTGCACCATTTGAGGTTTTGCAATGCGCTTTCAACTTTAAGGACGACGTTGATACGTCTCACGTGCCATATACCTACTAAAAGATAGTAGGGTAGGTAGGGTAGGTAGAGTAGGTAGGGTAGCTAGGGCAGGTAGGGTAAGTAGGGTAGGTAGGTAGGGTATGTAGGGTAGGTACGGTAGGTAGAGTAGGTAGGGTAGCTAGGGCAGGTAGGGTAAGTAGGGTAGGTAGGTAGGGTATGTAGGGTAGGTACGGTAGGTAGAGTAGGTAGGGTAAGTAAGGTAGGTAGGTAGGTAGGGTAGGTAGGTAGGTAGGTAGGGTAGGTAGGTAGGTAGGTAGGGTAGGTAGGTAGGGTAGGTACTTAGTGCTACCTGTGCGAAGCTGGATGAAGTTAGTACCTACTAAAATATATAAGAGAATATATTAATTTTATATATAGAATTCTTTTTATTTATAGAAGCTCATCAATGCTGCATGCAATTGAAGTTTGGAAAATAAGTCAAAAACCTTGGCTCGAGTGTCACGATGTTATTTTTTGTCAAGGGCCTTCCATGTTTTCGACATTAATGACCTTTTACAGATGTCCATAGTCGATATTATGACAATAATGAAAGAACCACAAACATTAATATATTTGACAGTTCCGGAACGTCACAGTCTCTCTCCAACTAAGCCTGTTAGTAAAGGACAGCATTACTCTTATTGTAGTTTAGTACCTCTTGCATCATAGTGATGAACTCCGAGAAGGCCCAGTTGAGCTGACTGAGCAAGGAATTGAGGTAGGAAGCCGCGTTAGTCGGGTGAGCCGCGAGGTAGTCCTTAATGCGGCTCTGGATCACCTCCGAGGGGCAGGGACCTTGAGGAAGTAAGGCTCAGATTACTAAAGTCATCATGACGCCACTATGTGACATGTGACGGCCTCAGCTCGGTGACTAGACGCAACGATAGGCTGTGCTATGGCCGACCATTTTCATATATTTTGATCACAGCTCGCACACTTGGCGTCAAGTTGCAGAGTCGCAACGCCAGGCGAGGGGAGTCGCACGCTCTTGCCTTGGTCGCAGCGACTAGATGCACCATGCATTCGCACACTTGACGTCAGTCGCATGCGATAGATTAGCGTCAGTCTTGCTGTGAGCGCTGAGGAAGGCGCACGTGTGCTCTTCACATCGGACGTCGAAGCGCGTTGAATACTCAATGAAACAAATTGACGTAGGGCATCAATTTATTAAACAATTAATTTCCTTAACTGTACCGATAAAACTACTCATTCTATTATCATGTTACAGTAACAATGGTTCTTCTAATAGGTACTTCGATTAACAAAAGTGGCGAATCTTCAATAAGATCAGGGGCGCAACTCACTTACCAAAACACTGGCTCATAAGTCCTGCGTCGACTTTGGCCCCGAGGTTGTTGACTGTCGGCTCCCTGTCGCCGTACCTGCGTGATAATACACGGTCACTATCAATATCAGCTATCTACCAACCAACCACCCAACCTATTTATCTTTCTATTCTTTTCTTTCTGATGTGTTTGAGTACAAACATTTGGTATGTTACAGAAGTTTTAGTCCGTAGGGCAGAATCTTATTGGCTGTTTTTCATAACTTTGGAAGATATGTTTTTAGACTAGATCATAGGTTTTCAACCTCATTTTGCCCATTTTTAGTTTTTTTTTTTTTCTGGAGCACCCCAATTTTTTTTCTTACCATCTGTCGCAAATCTGAAACAGCTATTGGTGCCGATTCTCTTGTACACCGAACTAAACTAACTAAACTATCACTAAAATTCCTTACTTTTGGCTATGAGAATCTTAGAGCTATTCTGCAATAAAATATCTCTAAATATAAAAATCTTTTTGACGCAACTAAAATTAAATTTGACAATCGCGACTCCACATGGTACCTACTTGTTTGCCCTACCACGTGATTTTTTTTTTAGCGCCGGAGGCGCGCATGGTTTGCAGCCTCGGCGTGTTTTATATAGAATTTTTCACTTTTTGTACGGAAAATATTAAAAAAAAATACCTTCGTGTAGAGTTATATCGGTTTAAGGGCTTCATAAAGGGGGTCGAAATTTTCATTATTTTTGCGATAGGACACACCGTTTTCGAGATATAAGCAAAATAAAAAATAAAATACAGTACTGTTTTTGCCCCTGAACTCGAGGTGTTGTGGTGAATCTTAGTTCATGACAACAAATTTTATTCCACACCTTTTTAATCGCGATTAAAAATAGCCAGATTTAGTTAAGACAACCAAAATTTTAGGTTAAAAACGTCAAATTCAGAATAGCAAAATTGCCATTTTCACTAAACTAATTAATCAGTACCATCTTAGTGCTGTCAAACTAAAATATAGTTAAGTTGTGTCACTTTAGTCTATTTCAGAATGAGAAATCGTCTTTTGACAGGACTAAACAAAATTTTAGCGATTTTTAGTTAGTTTAGAGAATTTTGTGACAAGAGAATCGGCACCATTGTCACGATTATATTTAAAGGTGAACGGCAGATTTAGTACAGCATACTTTTATTGTTGTATTGTTATAGAATTTGTACCACTTATTAAGGCAACTAAGCCATTTTTTTTCATGTAAGTATACTATTTTTAGAACTTCGGATTAATTAATAATATCAATAAAAATATTTAAATGAATAAGCGTATATAATCGTAAACTAAACGCAATTATGTTTTTAGAAGTTGCTATATGTAAAATAACACAAACATCGAAATGATAATTAATTATTTAGAAATAGAAATAACGTTAAATGTAATTAAACAGTTAATATTATACCTAAGAATGCTTAATTGTTACATACTCGTAAAATCATAATAGCTAACGATTTCATGATGGGAATGATTTTCGTCATCCATTTTTTTTTTGTTCAAATGGCAATTATTTGTCGACAAGTAAAGAAAATCTGTCTTTCAGTTCTGAGTTCAGTTATATATGCTCTTGTTTTGGATTGTGGCTTCTGACTGCATCTAAGCAATTTAGCGAATTATCTGAGTACCTAAGCTATGCTCGCCATGAGGGCATTACCCGACCTGCCCCCTTCTTAGATGAAGTAATATGAAGAATACATTAATTATAAGTACAATAAAATAAATGTACTTACAAAAACAAAGTATTGTTTTATTGACCTAGGTACTCTCAAAACCCCATCAGAACTTCATCATTATCAAACTGTTGCAGTCCGCTGCTGGACATAGGTATCTCCTTATGCACACTGAGTAGTTACGATCCTCATCTCAATCTACCTAATTAATGGCAAGTAAAACACTACAAAGATGTGACAAACAGTCTAGAACATTTACTTTATCACCAAAACACTGTTTATGTACCTATATGTAACAATCTACAATGTTACACTAGAACATAACCTTAAAAAATAAAACTGGTTATAACTTTTACGTTCCAACTTCTAAAAATCTAAGAATATAAAAAGGGCTTGTCTATCATATTAACTACCAATTAAAACAAAAAATATCCCAAAACACGAAATTTTATTAGCTGTACGAAATTCCCATACAAGCCAAGCCTACCGTTCGCCTTTGTAATATTATACAGTCATAAGATTCGCCCCCTAATTTTCTCTGGGTCTTCTACTGCCCCCCTGAAAGTCTGAAACGTCCATGTTCAACCGTGAACAAGCCACACTGGATGCATTTGGAATAACGGCCGTACTAAGCTGTAAGTCCTGGTGCGTTCAGTCCACAAAGGGACTTTATCGCCCACGTTGAGAACCTAAGGACTAGATTGATACAAGGCAAGTAGTGTTGTGTTTGTTTTCAGTTTTTTGCCGGTAATATTTTTGAATCGTTTAAAAAAAGAATGAATCGTTAGAAAATGATTGGACGATGAAGGATGGATAAAACGGTCATCTATTTTTGTACAGTATGACTGGTGTATTAAAGTAGGCTCCACAAGTGGCAATACTTAAAGGTACTGAAATAAGTGCTGACTGAGTTAATGTTTAATCACAGCTACGCGGCTATGAGCTATTGTAATAAATACGAGTAGTTTGTGCCAGTACAAAACAAGAAGGATAATTATGCGAAGTTTACACCCTTGAGGAGCTGCGGGGCCCACAGCTGGATAGCTAACATTTTTTTAAACTTAATAGTTAGAATTATAACCGCAATAGTAATTGGTATAAAGTTTTTCAACCTTTTGGAAATCCGATAAACTATTGGCCGTTTTCACATACGACGATAACAATAACGACGCGATAACTACACGATATCGTCGGACTGGTAGTTTCATACAAGTACTACTAAACGCTTTCACACTGTGTCGTTGTATAGCTTGACCGATACCACTGTACCACGCCTAAGGTATGCGTGACGAGGCGGGGGGTGGGACGCCACGAGCGTTGACGAATGAACAGCCTGCACTACCCCCCTGTCTCGCCGCGCACATACCTAAGGCGCGGTACAGCGGTATCGGTCAAGCTATAGTCAACAGTATCATCGCCGACATTGATTGTCGTGCAAATATCGGCAGACGATACAGCGCGGGATGAAGCAGATCGCGGGGGGAGGGGCTTGGGCAGGCGCCGCCACGCCAGACAGGCATGCGTGGATACCACGCGCCCACCGCCGCACAGCATTGCCCGCACTTATCTGTTTACATTTCTTTGCAACAAGAACTTATTGTTTTAAATTTAACTTGTCAAAGTTTCAATATGACGTCGTAACCTTGATAGAACTAGTAGAATCAAAGCCCTGTTTGTGGGACAAAACTAACGAAGACTCTAAAAACAAGAATAAAAATAATCTCCACCAGACGAGACAATATAAACTCGAAAGTGTCCTGGCTCATTCGGAAAATCTTATAAAACATGTTACTTCGCGCACACAGTTTATCGAAGAGAAGGTAATAAGTTCGCTCTAAATATCGCACTTGTAGAATAGGAACAACCCAAAAGGTTCTTTTACGATATCGTTTTATCCACCGTAAATACAAAGATGTGTAAAGCACATCATGTAACTTGTTCACTGCTGCCATTATAATTACCTAGAATACACTATTAAGCTTTTGCTAGCGCAACGCGAATATTCGAGACTGCTGTGGCCAATGCCGCATGACAATCGACACATACTGATAACTTCTCAATATCGTAGTACGATATCTTAGTCGTCCGAACTGACGATACGATATGGACTTGTTGGTCTCGTTATCCTCGCAGTGTGAAAACGGGAACAATAGATTCGAGCTTTCTGCAATGTATATCTATGTACGAGTATGTCGTGCAGCACAGTAAAACAGTTCAATAGGTTCCATTTGGATATTGCGGCGATAAATCTCAATGATATAGAGGCTATAATATATTTGACTACGGATAGCTCATGAGTTATACCGGCAGATATTGTTCATGTTGTGATTTCTGTGTAGATGAGAATTTGATTAAATGATTCCTGAAAATATATCTACAAATGATAAATCATTTTATTTCTGTAAGTAGGTATATACAAACACTTTTACATGTCTACCATATTTTAAAAACTAGATGAGGTCGGCGTTTCCTATCTGACTACTCTGAAAAGAAAGGCCGAAACAAACTCAGAGATTGCAGACTCTTATAAAGTCCAGACATAATCTTGGTCAGATCATGTGAAGACTATGTAGATTTGTGTCTGAAATGGTCTTTTGAGGAAAAACCACACAGATTGAGTGGACCTGTCAAGTCAGTGCACGCATTTGTAATCGTGCAGCTCAACTCAGAACTTACGGAACTTAAACTACTTTTACGCAATCCCCGAAGGGTTAGGCGGAGATTTAGGTATCTAATAGTACACCCACATTTCGTCAGATTACACTTACTTTACTTCATATTTGGCATTTTTAAACACGAAAGTGTTGGAGAAGAGGACCAAGGAACTATGACCATGAAATGGGTACTGACGCACTGTCTCTGATTGATTGCATTCAGATATAAACTAGCTCTGATCTGGTGATTGCAAATGAACATATTGGCGTCTTACCGCCTCAACTTGTCCTATTACCTATTCTTACATTTATTGCAAGAAGAGACAATAATAAGGTACTGCGCACATACTCGTATTTTTGGTTATTGTAAACTCAATTTCAAGGTCAAATTTAATGGTGTGGTCCAGACTATAAAACTGAATAACTTTCTCCATGGCATCAACATCGTAATCGAGAAAAAAATAATCAGTCTTCCCATACAATTGGGTCGAGTAGGTACTGAATCTTTGTGGTCTGTATTACATAGAATGATAATGTAATTTTTATTGATTTACATGACATAACATATTATGATTTTTTGATGACATTTAAAGAAAATCCTGTCTGTGAATGTGAGTAGCATGCAGGCTAGATTAAATACATGATATTCATTTTAATATTGTGAATGTGAAGACTATGTGGGTCATTGTTGCTTTTTTTTCCCCTTGCAGGTAGTTTTAATCTTAGTCTGGCAGTTTGATATTTTTTTGTGGCCTACCCGAATGTCCTTTCTTTGGTATTGTTCGTCGAATCGTTGAGCTCCTTAAGTTCTGAGTCGAGCTGCACGATTACTGACAAATGCGTGCACTGACTGGACAGGTCCACTCAATCTGTATGGTTTTTCCTCAAAACATCATTTCTACATGGTCTTCACATGATCTGACCAAGATTATGTCTGGACTTTAAAAGAGACTGTGACCTCTAGTTTGTTTCGGCCTTTCTTCTCAGAGTATTCAGATAGGAAACGCCGACCTCATCTAGTTTTAAAATATGATTGACGTGTAAAAGTGTTTGTACAAACCTATTTACAGAAATAAAATAATTTATCATTTATTAAATTTGAACACACTTTTTTGATACACGCTGTAATGAATTGTTCTGACCGATTGTTCTCACCAAGTTAAAACAATACTTTTCTTCTTTCAACCTTTATCCCCATTAATCCTGATACAAGTAAACTTAGTAAGTAAAGTTGTGAGCGTTCATTGTGTTTCTAAAGAGAATCACGTCGAAGTGTTTATGGGAGGTAGTTGAAAGTGTTTTATCAAGAGTTCTAGTTAAAGTGCCATTGTGTTGGGAACACTTTCCTGGTTTAAAACTTTTCTAGAAATAGGGATGTGTATTTTCTTTGTCTTGTGAAGAGGTGGATTATTTGGTTTCCCGTTTATCTATTCTGTTCAGAAACATTCATTGTTATTCAACGAAAAGTTGGATCCGATTGTCATAAATAATGGCCGTCGTTTATAGTTTATAATCTTTACGAAATTACGTAGTTTTACAAATGGTGGGATGAGCGACGAGCTTTGTGAATGTGAGAACATTGTAGAACTAACTTGTAGACTGTAGATCTGTAGATCTTTTTCTATTTTGTTGAGTACCTGTTACTTGTTGACAGGCTTATACTGTCCTCCCTTAACTATTAACACTGTAATTTGAAAACATTGTAAAGGCCACTTATATTTAAATGAGTAACCGTGGAGTTTCTTGCCGGCTCTTCTCCATAAGAAACGACCTGTTGGAACCGTGCACCTAGCTTCTGACGTTTCATAAGTGCCCATGTAGGTTTATGAGAAATAAAATATTTTGATTGATTGATTGAGCTGGAAAAAACCTAATAGCAGTGGTCCTTATTGGCTCTGAACAGATATACCTAACCGGAAGTCTTTGGGCGGCCTTTGCCCAGTGGTGGAATGATGGAGGCTCATAGTAACCAGTAATTTTGTTGCAGAGATCTGATGGCTTAGGCCTACTACTTATATTCAGCCCGTTTAACTGCCCCGTTGGTCTCATAATTGCAAGCGCGACTACTAAGCGTGGGGTCGTGGGTTCGATTCCCATGTCAGCCAAAGTGTTATTAGGTTTTTCCATTAGAATTTCTTAGTTACAGCCCGGAGATTGGAAGTCGGTGGTGTGATGCCCCCGTGCCTCGGAGAGCACGTTAATCCGTTGGGCCTGCGCCTGATCTCTCTCCGGTCGTGTCGGATTGCCGTCTCATCGGACTATGAAAGTGAGGGAAGAGAGTGCACACCTGTCTGCGCACACACTTGTGTACCATAATATCTCCCGCGCCGAAGGCTAGTTTCCGTTGAAATTGGCAGCCATGGCCGAAATACGGTGTGGAGGACTATATATTCAGCCCGACTAGGTTATAATATATTTGAAGTATTGGCTCTGTTTTGTAGGGTTGAGCTATCAAAAAAGAGCCCCAACATCTGAATTTCCCGTGTATGTGTGTTTGTGTTCTCACCTGGCAGCTAAATGGGGCCACTGCCGGTGCCGGAAGCCGAAGCCGGAGCCGTGCCAAAACCGGACAAGCACCCAGTTGGACTGCGCCCACGCACGGTTCTGATACGGACGCACCAGCTCTTCTACCATGCACATCTGTCTGGAGCAAAGGAATAGCCTTGGATGTTGGTGGTATATAAACCTTCCCAAGTTTTAGATGATGCATAAACAGAGTATTCTGTATAGATTAAGTAGATGACTATTTAATCTGTACAGAATCCGTTGTTTTTATTTTTCCCCCTGATGACGAGGGGAAAAATAAAAACAACATGTATGGAGAAAAAACAAAATTTATGGAGAAAAACAACATGTATGGAGATTAAACAACATGTATGGAGAATAAACAACATGTATGGAGAAAAAACAAAATGTATGGAGAAAAACAACATGTATGGAGATTAAACAACGTGTATGGAGAATAAACAAAATGTATGGAGAAAAACAACGTGTATCGAGAAAAACAACATGTATGGAGAAAAAAACAAAATGTATGGAGAAAAACAACATGTATGGAGAAAACATGTATGTAGCAGCGCATAAGGCGAAGTTCTTAAAGCAATTCCTGCATATCTAACGCTTGCTTTCAGCGTTTTCACAATTCAAACAGTTTAACCCAGGTTTTCTTACGAGGACGATTTTCATTGCAGTGTTCCATGTGGCGCATGTATGATTTTTAATCAGCAATTTGCTACTTAAGGCTGTGGTTTTCTGAAAATTGGCAATATCGCAAAAAGCTGTCAAATATTTCGCTGTTTTGATTATTAATTAATCAATATTACTAAATGAAATAACACTCTGTGTTGCATTAAAATATTGATTATGTTGTTGTTGCAGTTTTAGGTGTAACAAAGCATTTAGAAAGTCTCCAATTGCTTTTTTACGATTCAATCTAAGCCTTTTCCAAAAAAGTGAATAATTTGACAGCTATTTGCGAGGTTGACGTTGTCGACCACTTTCGGAATGCACCTTCTTATAAAAAAGAGTTTCGCTCACCACTACCACGACAATTTTATTATGTTGTTCTTCAATTCTAATTTTAAATAGTCATACTCACTGTTTTATCGGCACTCTCTCTATAGCCCTCATGGTGTTTGGCTGTGTCGCGAACGATGCGAGAGTCTGAACCAGAGACTCTCTTGTGCTGGCCAGCACTATCCGCTGGTCTGCAAACTCCGCACACAAGAACGCAGCACAGGATACTACTAGTTCGTCCCAGTCTGACGTAAAATAAGAATTTATTTTGTGTCGGGCCAGGCAGTTGACCGACATACTCGGTCACTTAAAATTCGATGCAGTTTTGATGATCACAGCCCCATGAACGCGTTGCGTAAACATGGCGCAAAAACGAAAAAAAATTATAAACGAAAGTTCAACTACTCTACATAGAAAATTTTAGTTACTTTTTTAAAATAGTGCACCTTTTTAATCGCTGTTTAAAATGACCAAGGAATAATGTTGAATGCAAAAGCATGGGTATCACTGTGTTCCTGGCTGTGGTTATTCATGTGACTGCTATTATTATGCTTTGTGGTGTAACAAAGGATAAAAAAAAAAGTTTTATTTTATAAATCAACTAGCTTTTGATCGCAGCTTCGCCCGCGTGGAGGTTGGAAATTAATCCACGGGAATGTACTACCGGAATAAAAAATATTCTATGTCCTAACCCAGGTCATGGTGTACCTGTGTGTCAAATTTCACCAAAATCCGTTCAGCCGTTAAGGCGTGAAAAGATGTCTAACAGACAGAGTGACTGTCGCTTTTATAATACACTCCCAAACACCGGAATCGAGCCACCCTGTACATTTTTGTTTAAAGGTCTCTATCTTTTTAAATGACGGTTTATACAAAGAAAAAATAGGCTTGAAGGTTTGAAGCCAGCACTATCATTTTCGTTTGTCGTTGTTCCAAATTTAAAATAAGACTACAAAAAAAAAAACAGTTGCATTGCAAGTCGTCTTTTCGCATTTCGCAGAGGTCAAATTTGCGTGGATTTTTTTAAGAAAATAATGGTTTACATAGAGAAAACGTTTATTTAGTAACTTGGGTTAACTTCAAGAGCATTTACGACGGCCGCCATGTGTTTCGGCATGGAATTAATTAATGCCACTATGACGTGCTGTGGAATTTCCTCCCATGCTTCCAAGATGGCAGTTTCCAGCTCCTGCAAAGTTTCTGTAGCAGATTGGTTAATTCGAACACGCCTCTTCAGCTCATTTCTTAGTGCTCTATTGGGTTCATATCAGAACTTCTTGCCGGCCATGCCATTACTGTGATACTAACGTCATGCAAGTATTCTCGAATAATTCTTGCAGTGAGCGCCCTTCCATTATCATGTATAAAAATGAAATCCTGGTCTACAAACTCAGCATATGGCATCAGATGGCATTCTTCAAGGCATTGATGAATGTATCGGTCGATATTGAGTGACGGCAACCGTGGTCTCGTCATAACCTCAAGGCCAGTTTTTTCTTCGGTGGAAATTCCGCCCCAGACTGTCCATGACCCACCGCCCGCACTCAGCAGTTCAATGCAACAGTGAGTGCAGTGAGTGCAGTTCAATGCAACATTGCTAAAAACGTTCTCCCTGACTTCGGTAGGCTTTCTTACGTCCATCATTGTCATACAGCATAATCTTGGTTTCATCCGGAAAAAGAACCTGGCTCTAATGACGTTGAGTCCAATGCAAATGTTTGCGTGCAAACTGTAGGCTCGCTATTCTGTGAGCTCGTGTCCCAAACTGGGTGCATTGGCTGGCTTATGAGGTTTCAGGCCACGTTCTTCGAGTCTCTTCGAAGTTATTGAGGTGAGGCTGAGGTCAGGTGACGATTACGCAGGCTGGTGGTAAAGATAAACCGATCTTTTCGTTCTGTAGTGACCCGGTTTCGTGGTCCTCCTGGACGGCGCACGAAGCCGCCAGTCTCCAGGTATCGATGGTAAATTCTTTGAACTGCAGAACGACTTGCATGAAATTGTGCACTTACGTTTCCCTGACAAAGTCCACACTGATCAAGTGCCACAGCTTGCACAGCTACTTCAGGTGCAGTATCCATAATTTTAACGTCGGAATGGATGAAAAAATGAGCTTCTTTAAGAGCGACCAAACTCCGATTTTATTCTTATTCAAATTCGTGAAATCAAATTTGGAACAATAGTGGTACTGAAATGATGGCCAGTAAGTCAGCTTCAAAACTGCATAAAAACTTTTTCTCTGGCTTATCATTATTTTGATGTTTCAGGCCTTTAAACATAAAAATGCACGGTGGCTCGATTTAGGAGTCCGGGAGTGTATTATTAATCTAAGTTTTTGGAAAGTTTGTATGGAAGTAACTATACAGGGTCAAATTAAATTAGCTAGCGAAACTGTGGACGTGATGGGTATCAATATCTAAACATGATAAAACAAAAAATAAATTTGTTTATTGATTTTTTTGTGGGGTCATTGACCGCAATTACTGTATTAACTTGAATTATCAGTTAAAAAAATCAGTTTCTTTGTGTAAACTTCACAGAGGCGAATGGTATCGATATCTGAACCCCATAATACATATTGTCCCAACTAACAATACTACCAGCGGTCATTGACCTCTAAAAAAACATCAAATCCTTTTTATTTATTTTACCGTGTTTAGATATCAATACCCATCACGTCTGCGGAGTTTCGCTAGCTAATTAAATTTCACCCTGTAAAAGTATGGATTAGTATGGATTTTAAAGAGTATGAGTATTTGATGACTGCATCGTTGGTCTAGTGGTTGCAAACGCTACTGCTGAACAAGCTACTGCTGGGTGCGATTCCGGGGTTAAGCAAGATGCTATTGGATTATTCCATATTATGAAATTTCTCAGTAGCAGCTCGGAGTCTGGAGTTGTGCCCGGTTGATGGCAATATGCTCGCCTCTGTTACATGGGACTTGAACATAACTGGCGAAATGTGGGCACCATATAGGTACACCTCTGGCTAACCTTTCGGGAAATCCAGGTGTGGTGTTTTGCTGTTGTAAACATTTGATGGTCTCACCTGGTATCTGTTGCACGGATATGGTGGGATGCATGTACAGCCTCAGCGTGTTGCACAGCTCCAGCATGGCGTCCACGTGGTATTCCGGAACGAACGCGAATAGGGACTCTGCAAATTCTGTGCCACCTGTACGATCTAAGCCATAATGGCGGTGTATTTAAGTAGCCATGTTGCCATCGGCTTACGAGGACAGTCTAGCAAGGTTTTTTAAATTCCTTCTTTGTCGCATCAAAAAATATATGGAATTCAGTTTCAGAAAATCTATTCTATTATATTATACTAGCATCTGCCCGCGACTTCGTCCGCGTGAAATTTCTTGTTCCCCCGACCCACCCCGTCGCCTACGCGCGCTATACTTCGTTTTCGCTTAGCGTTCTTTCCGAATTTTTTTGTTATTTCTCGGCTCCTAAGAGTTGTAGCGTGATGTTAAGTAGCCTATAGCCTTCCTCAAGAATGTCAATATCAATTGCAAAAATAATTTCTCAAATCCGACTGGTAGTTCCTGAGATTAGCGCGTTCAAACAAACAAACAAACTCTTCAGCTTTATTATTAGTATATATATATATATATATATATATATATATATATATATATAAGTATATAGATATTTGTTGCAAAATCTCATGTCAACTTGTATTATTGGTGAGTCGTGGTATCAGATTTACTGATACGGGACCAGGCTTTCAGAAAGCTTTGATTGATCTAGTAGAAACTGTTGATAAACTCTTATATCAGACTTAAAGTTACTAAGTTACTTAGGCCAAGCAAGCAAGCTCAATCCCAAGCCGATTCCCAGCCACCGTAGGCGCGGGTGTGCGGACGGCGAGCAATGGGTAGCTCGCCGTCCGGTAAGGACCAGGCCCGGGTCGACGGCGCGTTGTATTCCACGCGCGTGTTAGAATAAAGTGATAAAAGCAACATTAAAGGGCAATTAATTAGCTCTACATTAAATGCACATACTTATATACTTCAAAGAATATTATTATTTTAGAGCAGAACAGTGAAATGAAAGTACTTTATTCAGGAAACATATATTTTAATTTAATATTTCATAACAACTAGGTATATATTATTATACATATAATTACACATTTATTGATTAAGAATAGCCTTGCATAGTTATACTTATCTATTATTTTCTTCGGGAGCTCCGTACCGGTCAACGTTTGAAGCCAAAAGTCATCCAATGAAGTCGGAACACTCGCTTTTATAAGCGGCGACAAACAAGTATGATTCATGTTTCCATAAACGATGACCAGAAACATGATTCATACTTATTTGCTATTCAAAATGTAAACACACCTTATTCTATTAACAATGATGTTATTTACTATATTTAATTAGAAATTAATTATTACTTTTTATTACAACACGAAATACGTTGTTATATATTAATTACGTCGGTATAAATCTAACACGGCCATACTGACAAGTACTTCGCTCTCGAAGTACAAACACAATATTCTTATTACATATAGGTACATTTTGTTTACATAATATCAGTAATCGTTTCATAATTATCATGCTATAATCAATAATCAGACCTTACTGGGCAGACCAAACACCCGCAGTCAGTGAAGCTTAATCACCCGCAGCCAGTGAATGTCATACCACAGCTAAGGTTTTAATCCATCCATAATAATACAATCATGTCTTAAACTAATATTATAATAAACCTTCTACTACAGCGTTTTGTTCAGTCCACTCTCCAGGCCATAGGCGAATTTTTTCTTTTGCAACTATTATATTTCTTAAATTTCCAATACCCCTTAATGAGAATCTGTCATTATCTAATATGTTCATAATTTCGTAAGGTCCCTTAAATTTTGCTGTTAGTTTGTCATGTCGCCTATGGTCTTGATTTACATAAACAGTGTCACCTACGCTATAACTTATGTTATCTCTACGCGTTTGGTCAAAGCGGTCTTTGAATTTATCAGCAACAATTTTAAGACGTTGATGTGCTAACTGACGATCGGCAGTTACGTCAATAATCATATTATCATCTTGTACCTCATCTAATAGAGCTTGTATACACGGGATGTTCGAGTTTCTGCCAATAAGCAGCCTAATAGGTGAAAAGCCAGTTGATTGCTGTACAGTAGTGTTTAAGGACAATTGGACTTTCCACAAAACGCTCGGCCAGTCTGACACATCAGTACAAGAAGTGCTTATCATGTTTGTTATTGTGGATACGTACCGTTCGACTTGGCCGTTGCCCCGCGGGGTACCGGTTGCTATCATGTGATGCCTGGTTTGCCACTCATCAAATAATTGTCGCAACTGTCTTGAACAAAAATTTGTTCCACGATCGGTTATTATTAAGGATGGTGTGCCGTAGTCCGTAAGAGAACTTCGTAAAATTTCGACTAGTTCCTCAGCACCCATTGTTTTCAAAGGTTTTAATATACAAAATTTTGTAAACCCGTCAATTATGATAAGCAAATGTTTATGACCATTGTTAGACTGCGGAAAAGGGCCTGTACAGTCCAAATGTACTGTATGAAAAGGTACTGGCGTTTTTTCTATTGGATGCAGCATTCCTTGTTTTGGTCCATGATGAGTTTTCTTTTTGACACAAACTAGGCAATGTGCTATGTATTTTTTGATAAATTTTGACATACCAGGAAACCAAAAGTATTCTGATAATTTATGGTATGTTTTCCCAAAACCCACATGGCAATTCTCATCATGGAATAAACGAAGAATGTCGAGCCTACTCCCTTTTGGTACAAACAACTTAGTCGCAAACATTGAGTCGCTTTTGTAATATAATAAATTATTTTGAACTATATATTGATTACAATCCAAGTCGCCCGTCCGAACCTTTTCTATAAGGATTTGAGTTTCAGAATCCCTATCTTGAGCTACCTCTAACCATGATCGTGGCAAGTTTATTGGGTTGATTGATACATTTTGGGGAGGGGTGGATAAAACAGCTACATCTTGGGAAGAACTTAAGCTTGGTTCTGGGTTTCTACTAAGGTAATCTACGTGACCAACGTATTGGCCTTTCCTATATATAATTTCAAAAGAAAAGTCTTGCATATAGGTCCACCATCGTGCTACTCGAGATGAAATGTCCTTTTTAGTTACTGTGGACTTTATAGCATTACAATCAGTAATTATCTTAAAGTTAATACCCAATAGGTAAACACGAAAATGTTTTAATGCGTTATAAACAGCAAGCGTCTCCAATTCATAGGAATGGTAACGGGATTCGCAGGGACTTGTTCTCTTACTATAATATGCGACTACCCGATTTAATGAATCATTTTTTTGTAATAGTATAGCACCAAACCCTATAGCACTAGCATCTGTATGTAATTCTGTTTGTAAGTCTGGGTTAAAGATTGATAATAAAGGTTCCCCTGTCAAATGATTCAAAACATAATCACGAGCCATTTCTTGTTCTGGTCCCCATTCCCATTTTTGGTTATTCCTAACAAGTTTTGTAATAGAAGCAGTCCGGGAAGCAAATTCTGGTATAAACCGCCTAAAATAACTAGCAAGTCCCATAAATTGTCTAACCTGTCTTACGTTGGTTGGGATTGGAGAGTTTACTAAAGCAGATACTTTTCTATGACTGGGTTTTACTCCTTCCTGCGAGATAATACGGCCTAGGTATTCAATGCTGGTTTCGAAAAAGTTACACTTGCTAAGATTAATAGTAAATCATTGCATGCATGCATTAGTTAAAGCGTTAAGGGTTTGATCTAAATAATCGAGCCCTTCTGGTATTGTGCTAAAAGGGATTAGCAGGTCATCAATATAAACTAATATGAATTTAAGGTGCTTAACTGCTTTGGTAATAGCCTTTTGAAAAACTGAGGGACCATTACATATACCAAAAGGCATTTTCAAAAATTCAAAATGTCCATCAGGTGTAACAAAAGCCGTGTATTTTGTGGATTGTGGCTCAATGGCAATCTGATAAAACCCATTTTTCATATCGATAGCAATGTAATATTTAGCCTTCCCTAGTCGATCTATTTGGTCTTCGATGAGAGGGAGGGGATATCGTTCTTTTTCAATAATTTGATTTAATGCTCTATAATCTATGCAAAGCCTGTCACTTCCATCCTTCTTTTTTACAAGCAGGATAGGGCTCGCATATTCAGATTCACTTTCCTGTACGATTCTTTTTTCAAGTAAATCGTCAATTATTTGTTTAACCTTCTCCCTCTCAAGCGGGGCCAAACGATACGGGCGATAGTTTATAATTTTATTAGTCTTTAATCGAATTTTAAGCTGACCCGTTGTTACTGTACTTAATTTGTTGTCTGTTGGTAAAATATGAGGATACTTTTGAAAGATATTAATTATACTATTTTGTAAGGATGTGTCTAGATGGGCAAGAGCAATCGTGAGAGAGTTTATATCTATACCAGAATTTATCTGCGTTTGAAGTGATCCAATTACCAATTGAGGCGTATAAGTATTAACGTTAACTAACTTCGTACTTAAGGAATCTAATACAATTGCTACATTGGGGTGTTTAACAGCGTTACGGCCGATTATACAATCGTAATTGAAATCTTTATCTGCTGCTACATAAAATTCTATATCAATACACAAGTCTCGGTATTGAACGGGAACGTTTATTTTCGCAAAAACATGAAGTTTACCATGACCTATGCCGTCTAAATATAATGAACATGGTACTAAGTTACATCGTAGGCGCCTTGCTACACATTCTCTTATTAAACTACAGTCAGCCCCAGTGTCTAACAAAGAATGAATTTCGATACCGTTTATGTGAATTTTAGTAAATTTGCTAGATAGTCATTTGGTTTCTGCAGTATTAATGTTTTTATTTTGCTCAATTTTATGAAAACACCTGTCGGGTGAATGACCCATCTTGTTACAAACTGCGCAAGCTACTCGATGACCGTCGAGTACCGTTTTGTCCGGAGTTTGTAGCTATCTCCAAAAATCTCTTCTTGGGGGCTTTTTCATAGGTAGAGAATAGCGTTATTAAGTCTGGTACGGAACCTATCGAACTATTTAGGCTTGCCATTCTTACGTTAACTTCGCTAATGCCACCACAAATAAGTTCAATCAACTGCGATTCCGTAAAAGCTACTTTTGTGCCTCGTAATAGCCTGACTTTCTCCCTAGCATATTCACAATATGTGTCGGTAAGTTCAGATGTATATAAAATGGCCTTTGACATCTTTTCGGTTAAATTCTTCTTTGCTGGATATAAATCTACTATATCCTTACGCAAAGCTTCCCAAGACCGTTCGGTATCTGGTTCCCATGTTTCGAACCATTTTAATGCGGAACCCCGTAGGGCCTTACCGGATGTGGCAGCTTGCTGGATGCTGGTCCACTTGAATTCAGCGCCAAGTTTCTCTATGCTCCGACACCAACCTTCAGCACCATTATCGTTTTTCTCTGGGTCGAAGATAGGCAAAGCGATGTCATCGGAGCGCCGATTTGAGGTTATTGCTTCCTGAATGGCTTTCACCAGACCTTCCAGTAGTTGGGACGGCTCCATGACCTGTACATAAACACACACATGTTATTATGGGCAAATTAGGCGATGATCCCACTTCTGATGTTAGAATAAAGTGATAAAAGCAACATTAAAGGGCAATTAATTAGCTCTACATTAAATGCACATACTTATATACTTCAAAGAATATTATTATTTTAGAGCAGAACAGTGAAATGAAAGTACTTTATTCAGGAAACATATATTTTAATTTAATATTTCATAACAACTAGGTATATATTATTATACATATAATTACACATTTATTGATTAAGAATAGCCTTGCATAGTTATACTTATCTATTATTTTCTTCGGGAGCTCCGTACCGGTCAACGTTTGAAGCCAAAAGTCATCCAATGTAGTCGGAACACTCGCTTTTATAAGCGGCGACAAACAAGTATGATTCATGTTTCCATAAACGATGACCAGAAACATGATTCATACTTATTTGCTATTCAAAATGTAAACACACCTTATTCTATTAACAATGATGTTATTTACTATATTTAATTAGAAATTAATTATTACTTTTTATTACAACACGAAATACGTTGTTATATATTAATTACGTCGGTATAAATCTAACACGCGCCTCAAAGAGATGTCTGCACCAATTGACGGGGTCCACTAGGGCCGATGCCTGCCAGGGTCGCGAATTGTTCGAAAGAGTTACCGTGGCCCTGACACGCAGGCATGTGAAGGAACACGGGTGGGTTTTAGTCAGTAAAAGTCTGACACGCCTTCTCGCTCCGTCCAGAGCGGGAGAAGTTATTTGATGATTTCCCACAAAAAAGAGGCTGATTTTACCAAACCTAGATATCTTTAACCTTGGAATAAAATTGACGTCTGACAGTTCTAGAATGGAAAAGCATTAAACAATTCAGAATTTATTCTCAGGAGAAGACTTTAATAGATATAAAAGTTTAGTGAAATTCGCCCTTAGTGAGACATTTCTTACAAGTTAACAGGCGAACTGAAACTGTCTATTTAGAAAAGCATATGAACATCGCTATAAAATTATTAGACAAGTATATAGACATGAACTATGCGTTCGACCATCAAAGACCGCCTTGATGCACAAAAGCATACTTTTGCATGGCCCCAAAAATATTTAATAAATTACCAAATAGAATTAAGGACTTAAATATAATTCAATTTAAAAACAAATTAAGACATTTATTATTGGAAAAATGTTACTATACGATTGACGAATTTGTTAATGATAAATTGTAAGTTATTCGACATTGATATTTATTTAATTTTGACATTGTATTATTATCTTTATTTCCATTAATTATTTTTATGTTCAATTTTTTATGTTTTGCTTGTTTTTATTTTTATTTTAATATGTTGATTATTCTTTTTTTATAATAATGACTAATTTATAATTATGAAAGAGTGTACACCTTTAAGGTAGATTTTTTGAGGAACGAATTATTTTATTATTAAGATCTCATGTAAAATGTACCAAAAATCACACCAATAAATGAATTTGAATTTGAATTTGAATTTGAACTGAAAGTAATTTTAATAAACTGAGGATAACAAGCCAAACAGTTCAAGAAGAATAAGTGTCTAAATGCTTGAAGT
This sequence comes from Griposia aprilina, assembly GCA_916610205.1. Taxonomy (NCBI): domain Eukaryota; kingdom Metazoa; phylum Arthropoda; class Insecta; order Lepidoptera; family Noctuidae; genus Griposia; species Griposia aprilina. The sequence goes on along the minus strand of OU744304.1, from coordinate 11,854,115 downwards.
TTCAGTTCATGCTATACAGGCATTAATGTTTTTATTAAATTACTATCCGACCCGACTGACGTTTTCCTGTCGAAAATTTAATAATTCATACAAAATTCCCATGGATAATGCACTATCAGTTTTCCCGAATTTTCCCAGTACTTTTTTTTTGTGTAAGTACCTGATTTGGACTACACTCATCAAAAGTGTCTAGGGATCAAGGTATTTAAAAATATCATTTTATTGCCTTATTTAAATTGATTAAAAATGTTCATGTACATAGATTGATTAAATAAAATGTTTTCGTATACTCGTATGCAGATCGACGAAGTACTCTCTGCTTTTGCATTAGTGTAAAGACTTGCTCATGCTGGATTTTTCGACACTAAGGCACCGCTCGTTGTGCGACAGGCGGTGCGTTTGTGTCGCAACGCGTGTCGAAGCCTGTTTCAAGGAGTCTTTAATCCTGATATTAAAATGTGATAAAAAGATAAAAATTAAAGTTTTTGAAGGTTTTTATTGCGTAAAATAAACAATTAATAGTCAGTATTTCCGCCGTTAACGCGTATAACACAATCGCAGCGATTGCATACTTAATATGAGTTCATCCCAATCACGTTGCGGAATGGCCACCCACAGCCGTTGTAACAGGCGAAAAAGATTTTCTGGGGTGTGTACGGTATCTATATTGGGCAGAGCTTTTCTTTAAAGCATATCCCATGTGTGTTCAATGGGATTCAAGTCTGGCGATTGAGCAGGCCATGGTAGGACGATGATATTAGTCTGGCGATTGAGCAGGCCATGGTAGGACGATGATATTAGTCTGGCGATTGAGCAGGCCATGGTAGGACGATGATATTAGTCTGGCAATTGAGCAGGCCATGGTAGGACGATGATATTAGTCTGGCGATTGAGCAGGCCATGGTAGGACGATGATATTAGTCTGGCGATTGAGCAGGCCATGGTAGGACGATGATGTTAGTCTGGCGATTGAGCAGGCCATGGTAGGACGATGATATTAGTCTGGCGATTGAGCAGGCCATGGTAGGACGATGATATTAGTCTGGCAATTGAGCAGGCCATGGTAGGACGATGATATTAGTCTGGCGATTGAGCAGGCCATGGTAGGACGATGATATTAGTCTGGCGATTGAGCAGGCCATGGTAGGACGATGATATTAGTCTGGCGATTGAGCAGGCCATGGTAGGACGATGATATTAGTCTGGCGATTGAGCAGGCCATGGTAGGACGATGATATTAGTCTGGCGATTGAGCAGGCCATGGTAGGACGATGATATTAGTCTGGCGATTGAGCAGGCCATGGTAGGACGATGATATTAGTCTGGCGATTGAGCAGGCCATGGTAGGACGATGATATTAGCTGCGGCAAGTGTGTGAACGACTCTGAAAGTGTGTGGATGCATAAGCTGAAATGAAGAACCAAATTGGGTCCACAAAGGAATGACAACATCTGATACAATCGTTTCGTTGTAAATCTGTTCATTGAAATTACCTCTGATCCAAATCAGTTCGGTTCTTCCGCCGATCCAAATACCCGGGCATATCATGATTATTTCACCACTGTATGCATGGATTTCCTGGCATGATTTTAAACGTTCCTAGTGTCCAGGGGTCCTCCAATACCGTGTACGTCTAATATCTGGCCTCATACCAAAGCGAGATTCGTCACAAAAACACACGAAACGCCACTCTTCTTCTACCCAATTTTTGTGTTCACGATCACGAGCCCATTGTAAACGGGCTCTGCAATTGCGGGGCTCAACAGGTGGTACACGTAGCGGCCTTCGGGAACGGAGATTGACTTCATGCAAGCGATTTCTTCCTCGTCAGGGATATTAATAAGCGATCACACGATCGCTTATTAATATCCCTGACGACCTATGAAGCCTCGTAACCAACATCATCGCGGTTATTGTACGATTTCGTCGAGCAGTAATTTGTATGTAATGATCGTGTCTGTGTGTGGTTATGCGAGCTTGTCCTCCATATCGCCCTGCCACGCTGCCAGTGATGCGTGCCAGTATGTCTAAAGTCAATATATAACTTCTGCGTAGTGCCCAGAGCGATTGCCACAGCAAGTTGCCGAGAACCAGCTTCCAACATTCCCATGGCTCTGATCATTTCTTCTCGGCTCAAATTACGAGTTCTCTCGATACTAACGTTCTTTTATATCGATTCCACTCAGAAGTATGGCAGAAATTTTACTGATTTGGCCTCAAACTCGTTGAAGGATTATACAGAGTGTATCAGTCAGTAGTCAGTATATAATTCTGGACCTCCCTGAATCGAAATTTATCGTCGGTTATAAAAAAAAAAACAGTTGTTCCATACATTTTGATCGCATAAGTATTGCACTTTTGTAGGAAACAGCATTTTTTTTTATAACCGACGGAATATTTTTACTCTAGGGGGTCTAAAGTTATGTGCTGAATTCATGGTTTCAGTTTGCGCGTCGATGTCCCTGCCACCCTGTATAGGGATACGACTTGACAAAATATTTTCTTCTTTCGAACAAAATTTAAAAACTATTCCCTTTTCAAATGACGAAATTCACTAAAAAGTATACATAGTTACAAAAAATAAAAAACGGATTTTTAGGAACTAGCAAAAACGTGCTTGATCCTTATACAGTTTTGATGTGTGTATTCCGAAAATTATTTCATCCCTGGGGGTTCAGAATCCCGTACTGAATCCATGGTAACAGGCGCGTTGATGTATGCCACCCTGTATAGATTTTACTATAGTGATAATTTATATTCTTTGCAAATACTGAGCCAGTCCACGAATTGATGGCAATGTGAGTGTCACTATGTCACTTACGGTTAGATGTTCCTATTTGTGAGTTGGATCCCGTCCGAGGTGTCGTCGCTCTTGAAGGTTGACTCTGAGGACTGAAAAAGGTAAGAGGTCGGCAACACTCCACGAAAAAAAAGGCATGTATTTTATCGGACCATAAATAATTAAAATTATTCGCTCCTAAAATATTATTAATCACTTGCATGCAATTCCTATTTTAGGGAACAAGAACCCCAAGACAAGTAACAGGGACAGATTTCGATGTAACGCTCGCCGGCCGCTTCAGCGGCACCGCTCACTTCGCGCGGTTGTTCACAGTTCTAACCTAACCCATTAGGTCGGGCCCCAACCTCCCCCCGACCGTCGGGGTGCCCTACTAGCTTAGTCACTGCGACCAAATTAGCTCGCGCGTGGTTGGTCACAGTTCTAACCCGTTTGGTTGGAGTATCTTAGCTTAGTTACTGCAACCAGCTGTGAGAAAAGTCCAGAATTAAAAAAAGTTTTTAGAGGATCAGTTAAATATTTCTCAAAACAAAAGCCTATAAGAAAATTAATTGGAAAAGAGGTGAGTCCTCAAGAGTCAGCGCAGACACAGCAGCAAAATGCACGAGCGCCTCAAGTATGCTCGAGCATGTTCTTCGCAGTCCAGTCGATTTATTCTGTAAAAATCTCACCGTGGAAACTTTTGTCAAGTGAGCTTGAAGTGAGCTGTCAATAGTGAAAATCGCTAGTATCAATAATATAAATAATATATTATATTAATTATTTTATTGGCATAAAAAATGTGTATAAACAAAGTGAAGCTCTTTTTTTATGGGAAATTATCAAATAACTTCTCCCGCTCTGGGCGGAGCGGGAGGGCGTGTCACAGTTTTACTGGCTAAAACCCACCCGTGTTCCTTCAGTTGTCAATGTGCTAGGGCCACGGTAACTCTTTCGAACAATACGCGACCACGGCAGGTCGTTCTACATGTTTGTGGGTGTGAGTGTGAAGTGTAAAGAGTGTGTGTTTAAACAAGTGAAATGACAGCTCACTTTACCTAAATTTTCACGGTGAGATTTTTACAAAATAGCACTAAAGTTTTGAGTGATAATATGCGCAAACATGCGAGAACTAACGACTCTGGGAATTATCTCTTGCACTCTATTTTAGTTGTGATTTAGTTCATTATTATATTATCAATGAAAAACTGCTCGAGCATGTTGCTGTCGCCTGTGAAACTTTTTTTTTATCGTTCAAATATAAGTTCTGACCAAACTGAGGTTAAACACGCGCGGAATGCAGGATGCGACTGCGCATGTCAGTTGTTTTAATGTTTGAGAAGTCTCGTGACTATTCGCACCAGTTTGAACACCTCAGTACAAGTAGGCTGACACAATCGGCGCGAGCGTATTTCATCCCACATCCTGCGCGAGATTCACTTCCGTTTGGCCAGTGTTTAAAAGGATCCACATACCTTTGATCGGAACTGGATGTATATTCTAACTGTAGCGAGGCGTAGCTGGTACCTCCCAGTATCGAGCTCTTGCCAGGAAGGACCTCTTTACTTGCCACCTGCGCGTACTGAACATCATTTTATTAATACCTGTTCTAATTTACATAAATTATTCATATTTCTTCGTGGGTAAATGACTTAAGGAATACAGGGTGGCATCGAAGCGCAACCTGTCACCATGGATTCAGTAAGTACATGATGAGGGATGTGCCTGCGTTGAAAATTTAAGTAGGTTATTTGAAAAAACAATTCCATACGTTTTGACCGCGTAGGTATTGCACTTTTCAAATGAAACAGCATTTTTTTCTTGATAACCAATTAAATATATTTCTACGCAGGAGCGTTAGAATTATGTGCTGAATTCATGATTACAGTTTGTGCGTTAATGTCCCTGCCATCCTGTATTTTTTTTTTTATACAGGATTTCGAATAAATACGAGCCCCTAAGGGCCGAACACACGTGCCACAACCACACGACATCACAGTGACAAAATGTGGGCAAGCAGTGGTTACGTGTGAATAGTGTCGCTGCAGCTTCCTTTTTTTTTTTTTTTGGTTGGTAAATCATCACATGACCTCTCCCGCTCTGGGCGGAGCGGAAGGGCGTGTCAGACTCTTACTGACTAAAACCCACCCGTGTTCCTTCAGTTGCCTGTGCGCCAGGGCCACGGTAACTCTTTCGAACAATCCGCGACCCCGGCAGGCATCGGCCCTATCGGACCCCGTCAATTATGCTGACATCTCTTTGAGGCGCGCGTGGTCCTTACCGGACGGCGAGCTGCCCATTGCTCGCCGTCCGCAGGTCCGCGCCTACGGTGGCCGGGAGTCGGCTATCGAGTCCCGATGCAGTTGCATTGTGGTAATTACAAAATTTCGATGTGGTTGCGTTGTCGCTAGTAGTCGCGATGTGGTTACGTTATGGTTAGTGTTTGTAGACAGATTGACTCCTGCTGCAACAGCGTTGTGTCTGCAATGTGACGTTGATGTGGTCGGTATCGCCCACACGGTTGATTTTGACGGCCAAATGTAGTCCGTGTAAATCGACTATTCATTTTCATACAAATTAGCGTCCGTTCACGAGGTGTCGTTGTAGTTTCGTTGTAGTGTGGTTGTGGTGTGGTTGTGGTACGTGTGATCGGTCTCTGAGACATGTTGTAATAATAATTTTAACAAGTTTTTTTTCATTTATCTGGTGTGTGGAGGAGGAATTGGAGGAGGACTTAGAGGAGGCCTATGCCTAGCAGAGGGGCAGTGAAGGCTAAACAAAAAAAAACTTATTTATATATTTGTTTACCATTCCATGGCGAAACATGTAAGATCATAATCCCGTTACTAAAATCTAAATGTACCATGTTTTAATGCTAATAACGAAATTACATAATATTCTATTTTATTCAGGGTATTTTTTTTCGGGATTTGCAGTGTGCCAAAACCGAAACTTCAAGAAAATAAACAATAAACTTACAAAGGATGTATGAACTTACTTATGACGGAACGTTAAATTGCACATTGGTAAAAAACATGTAACATGGCTGATGAATAAACAAACTCTTTAATTGCAATAAAAAATAAAAAAGGTGGTTTTCACACCACCTACCTGCTCGAAAATGTCACCTAAAGCAAGTCATTAAAGCTCTAGACTGAAGCCGGGAAATAATATTGTATTGAATCTCATCATGTCCCGCTGGTGCATAATGTGATTTGAATTTGGAAACTTAACTAAAAAATTCGTATGAAAACTTTTTCTATAAAAGTCCAGTTTGACCAAATAGTTCTCACTTCATAGGTTTTAGTAGCCGTCGACGAAAAAAAATAATTAAATACTCAACTTAATTGAGAAGGTATTATTGTGGAATAATAAGTGACAAATAATTTATATTCATTAAAAAGGATTAACAAAAATAATTACAACAATTAAATAAATTGTTTTTTTGTGTGTGTTCAAAATTATTGAATGTGTGTAACCACTGATTTTACATATTCTATGGCGGTAATGGTGGCATGTCATCTCAAAATATATAGATCGGTATAAATAATATTATCATAAAATGTCTTTAAGGCGGAACCTTCAGGGTAGCCCGCGAAATTAAAATTTTGTTACGTTTTTTGCAATTTACAGGTCACTGTCAGTTTGAATTTTGATTAAAATATGATTCGCGACCGTAGCAAATATGGTTTTATAGAATTATAATCATTATGTTCAAATCAGCAATACATCTCTTTAAGTTCATATTACCCTATTGAATGACTATTTCACGAAATCATGATATTTGAGGGCAATTCTAATTTAAGGAGTTGTATTGCTGATTCTAATGATTATAACACTGTAAAGCCATATTTGATACGGTCGCGAATCATATTTAGATCACCATACAACCTGATACTGACCTGCAAATTGCAAAAACGTAAGAAAATTTGAATTTCGCGGGGTACCTTGGCGCATCCCCGTTAACATAACTTGGGGCCCTGTGGTCACGAACCTTGAAAGGCGTACGAGGGCCCAAAGCCAACTCGCAAGGGACAATTTTAAATGGAATGAGTATTTATCATAAAAACTCCTAAAGCAGAATCTGCAAAAGAAGTTTAAAAAACGGCCATGAATGAATTGCATCACGAAAAATTCCCTAAGTATAAAAATTAACTTGCATAAGACCCATAGGTCACCTGCGGGATAATTACGTAACACACTAACAGTAGGAATGGGTTTCATTTTGACAGTTCAACAACATTCATTGCGTTATTTACGTTGTTGAGCGGATAATTTTTTCGAACATATGAAGCAATGGATTAGCAAAAGGCTTCAAAATTGTTCAGGTTGTGATAGATAGTGTGTTACGTAATTGGGGTTCAGGACGCCATGGCGGCGCAGCCAGGTCGCGTCGCCAACAAAATGTATGGTTGGCTGCGTAACCAAGCGGACGCCGGGTGAGCTACCCACTACCTATATAGCTGTGTACATTTAGTTGGCAGCGCGACCTGGCGGCGTCACCATGGCGTCCCGGTGAGGTATGGCTCTTATAGTAATCCACAAATAAATCACTGACTTACTTTAACATGTGTGGCATATTCAGGGTCCGATGACAGCCTCAAAGAGTGCAGTGTTCCCGCGAAGTGCTTCGCAAGTTCTGTTTGCCTCTGTTTGGTCCACATAGCTCCCATTACCCACGCCATTTGCAATGCACCTGCTTCTAATTTCTCCTGGAACACCCACACACTTACGCATCATTTTTTTTGTTGAAAATTTTAAATTCTATGTTGACCTTCGATCAATAATAGTACTAGATTCCCGATAAGCGCTTCAAAAACGGCCCGAAAAATAAGAGCACAAATACTATTGTGCTCTTATTTCAAATTAGTATTGTCCAAACATAGCCAACGTTAAGACGTCAAAAAGCCACAGTGCGCGTTCAAAAGTTGTTTAACTAACCACCGTAACACCAAGATTTCGGAAGGAATATTTTTTTTCCGGTAAGTTTATATCATTATGTATGTGTTTATAATAAAATTAAAATAATTAAATAGTAAATATAAATAATTTAGCAAATATTATGATTGTTTGATCAATGTTTGTGACAGTGCGCCAACTATTGTAACAAACATCGACTGTTCTGGAACAGGGAATGCACGGAGTAGTATTGTTTTTCATGTGTTAATTTTCATCTAAGTTAGATTTCCTCCGGATTGGTTCGAAATCAGACCAATCCGGAGTAAATCTAAATTAGAGAAATGTATTGATGATTCTTATGATTATAATTATGTAAATACACATTTGTTATTGTCGCGAATCATATTTTGATCAAGATACAACCTAACACTAACCTGCAAGTTGCTAAAAACGCAAGAAAAATTGAATTTCGCGGGCTGTCTTAGCACGTCCCCCTTAAAGAGACCGATTACGATGGTCCAGATACATTATTTAAAGCATCCACCTCGTAAGCACCTTCAGTCATGGTTGTTTACCTAATATACTCTTATTTGCAGTTTAATTTAAATGAAAAAATTATTTGATTTAAAACAAACATTTATTATAACTTCTAAATCGCGTACATGCGTAGATGCACCCATTTTTTTATAGGGTTTTATGAGCCAACCCGCAGAAAATTAATAGCAATGTCTTATAAAAAATAACTACAGTACTAATTTAGTCCTACTACTTTTTTTAAATCGGTTAAAAATATTTGCTACCATACAAAACGAACCTTCGCTTAAATAAATATTTTCTGCAAGTCTACGTCTTTCAATACTTACTGTGTTCTGAGCATTGAAATGTCATACCAAGAACTACGTCTAGTTCCAAAATATAATAAGCATGAAATTGTCAACGAAATGTTTTTAACCTTATTGCTTAGGCTTTAAGTTTCATTTTAGAATAAATATTTTTGTACTTATTATAAAAATGACTTTTTATTTATTGCTTTTACATTTCTCCGATGACAGAAGGACTTAGATATAAATATTTTGCAATCGTAATTAAACTTAATGCTTGAGTGTTAAAGTTTATAATGAACTGATGTTGTTAATATTATAAAACCTTTGTCTATATTTCGTAGTATGACATGTAAATGTTTATGATTGTGTAAACGTGGCCACTTCAGCGCCTTGTTTTTGTTCCTGATCCTGTATCTAGTGCTATTATTGATCGAAGATGTTGACAAACCAATTTTTGAAACTTGGGTGTTTGATCTTGAGAAAAAGAAAACATTCAAATGAGTGTAGCACTCTATTTACAATTTAAATGCTGTTCATAATATAACATAACATCACGCCCATAGTCCCCAAAGAGTTAGGCAGAGGTGTACCTATAGTAATACCCAAATTCCGCCAGTTATCTTTAAGTCCGATCTAATAGGGGGCGAGCCTTTTGCCATCAACAGGGCACAAATGCAGACTCTGGGCAGCTACTGATAAATTCCTGCTGGAAAAACCCAATAACACTTTGCCCGACCTGGGAATCGAACCCAGGACCTCATGCTCAGCAGGAGCACTTGTGACCACTACATCGATGAGGCAGTCAAAAATGCTGTTCATTTCATCTTTATTATAAGCATAAACACCTTGAAGACGCTTAGAATGAAAATTCATTTAATTTTTTCTCTTTTTTTCTTCAACACCACAAATAATTTCCAGAAGACGAATGATTGGGATTAAGTATGTAGGTACAGCTGTGCAGCAGGTGGAGCAGTGGCTTTTTTGGCCCAGTGGTATCAGCACCGACTTACGAGTTGTAGGCCGTGAGTTCAAACCCAGGCAAGCACTTTACTTTGTATATTCAATTTCACCACTGTTCTCAAAACGGTGAAGGAAAACATCGTGAGGAAACCGGCATGTCTTAGAACCAAAAAAATTTGAAGAAATGTGACATCCACCAACCAGCATTGGGCCCGCGTGGTGGATTACGGCCCAGGCCCTCTCACAGAGAGGAGGCCTGTCCCAGCAATGGGAATAGTATAGGTTGATTATGCTATGTAGGTACCTAATTGTTATATCTACATTACGGTACATTATAAGTGACGGTATTTACCTCATAAACACATTTGGACCTCTCCAATTCTTTGATCATGTTCTCCATAAGTTGTTTCTTAATATTATCTTGTTCTGTTTGTTTTTCATCTCTACCTGAGGAGCAATTCCTGTATTTTTAAGAACATTTAGACATTACGTAGAAATTTTAGACATTGGTTGCCGTTGAGATGAGATATCGCCTTGAAATTTAACGATTTATGAAAGTTTTCTGAACATTTTAACATTTAGAATTCCATGTAGTTTATCTGTTCTAAGACGTGTCTAAGGCGTTTTACAGAGGTCTTTAGGGCTCAGATGTCTGGTAGTATTACGTTACAAAAAGTCAGGTACTCCTAAATTAGGTACTCCTGAATAACTTGTGTGTTTACGGGTGAGCCCAATAAAAATGTCAAGTTTTTAATTTTGAGTGGCATCCGCTCGGTCCGCCATCTTGGATTAATGACGCCAAAAATTAGTATTTGTTTAAAGTCAACTTTTATCTGTGTGAGTTGTACCTACTGGAAAAATAAATCAAATTAATTTTATTTTTAAAGTCTTTTTCTGTTTCCTACAATCAATATAAAAGTATACTACAAAAAAGGGTAGTTGCGTAACACACTTACAATGGCGACGCCATTCATTTTGACAGTTCAACGACATTCAATGTGTTATTTACGTAGTTGAGCAGACGAATTTTTAAACATAAAGAGCAAACGATTAGCAATTTCCTTCAAAATACTCCGGATTGTGATGGAAATTGTGTTACGAAATCGGTCAGATTGTGCAGGTCTAGTTATAAAGCCAGACTAATAAATGAGAAACAAGATAGTTAGCCTTAACCAACCTCCAGCAGCCTGCAACTCAGTGGTGACAGTGTATATTCGATGCTCAATATCGTGAAGACAGTCGGCCATGTCCAGCTGGTTGTCCCTCAGCTCACATAACTGAAAATAAAAATTAAATAACATTTAAAGGAATAGAATTAAAAAGTTGCAGCTACTAGCTTAACGTAAAATCATGTCAAGTGTTGTTGCGAGCCAGCAAGGGAGAATTCAAAGAGAGAGAAAATAGAGGGATGATACAGAGGAGAAAGAGAGAAGAGAGAGAGAAAAGATGATAAAAAACAAGACTAGCGACTGCAATGTTTTGCAATCCATCTAGATTAGCGATTGCTTTTAATTTTTAAAATTTAGCTGTCTTGTAGCCTAGTTACTCTTGGCACACCTAATCTCTTACGTAACTTTTAAGCCAAGCGCACTATACAGCCGCAACAGGCCGCAGCGCAACGCATTATCATACAAAAAAATGCTGTGCGGCCCGCCTGCAGTAGTGTGCGTTGGTTCCTAGAAAATTTACGAAACTGATCATAGAGGATTTTTGCAATGCGTCGCGGCCCGCCTCAATCTGCGCTAGCCTTTACTATAAATCTGCGAATAGGGAAGCATATTCTTTGTAATAAAACCGGTCATTCGTGAGGATCTAAATGTATCGAAGCATAATTTATGACTCCTTATGATTTATGTTGCATTTTCTGCAGTCGAAACATGAAAACAAAGTTTAGTAGCAATAGTCACGCTACATTGCAAAAATACACATTCGTCAATTTAATGGTGTAGAAGAAATAGTAGTAGCAGACTGGGGGTTCTTTCGTTAAATAACTTTCTGTTCATGTTTGTCAATCTATCTATATGGCGTAGATTCTATAAGTTGAGCGATAATAGTCTCTCAATTGGTTATTGTAGTCAGGTCCAGTTGAAAACCAGCGTCAGGCATTAGTTGTCTGGCATTTTTGCTGAACTGGGCCTTTTTGGCGCAGCCGTAAGGTACATTTTCCTGCTAATTTCTCACTTTACACTATTCATTTGTTTTCTTTTATATATTTATTTTTTAATTGTAGTATAATATGTTGTGTTTAGGTATTGCAATCCCGCAGCTAATTCAATCCCGCGGGATTGATATGCGGGATTGCTCAATCCCGCGCGGGACCGCTCAATCCCGCGCGGGATCACGCGAGATCCCGCATCTTTGAAATTATGCTATGAAATTAAATTGAAACTACAGATTTTTGTGTAAAAATCAACTTTTATTAAACATTTCTTACATTAAGCAACAGAAATTATTTATTTTCTATTAATTAAGTATAAGTAATTAGTAATCTGTTTTCTTAGATTCAGCTTCAATCTTGATCACTTTCCGTACTTTTTTCAATAGATCGTCATATGTTGTAGAAATCATTTCAAGTAGCAGTGAATTTATATTTACAGTCACAGCCTGTTCATTGCACCCTATGCATGTGCGGAACGGCAACGTCGCGCTCGTGCTACTAGCGATTTACGCGAAAGTTTTACCGCCAAATTTTTTATTTGCGGGATCCGCTGATCCGCGCTTTGAAACTGTGGAATCCAGCAGACTAATAAAAGCAGCGGGAACCCGCGGGAATGCGTGATCCCGGTTTGCGGCATTGCAATCCCTAGTTGTGTTGTATGTTGTGTGTCTTTTAGGTGAGGCTAAATGCCGTGACGCGCTTGCTAGAGGGGGGCGGCACATAGGCAGAGTCGTGTGCGCAAGGGAAGTGATGAGGGCAACGAACGAATGCAGACAGACCCCCACTTCTCCTACGCAAAACTGTCGGTTTGCCCGAACATAGAAAACAGTGCTTGAACGTTATTAGTATTGTACTACGAGTATGTTAATTATTCTGAAGGTGAAATACCAAGTGATTTGCTGTATCATCAATCGTGATTTATTGAAAACCGTACCACCGAATGGAGTTCATGACGACACTATCGCTCAGCCATCGCTGACGCCGTCATAGGTAAATAGTAAAAAACGATTTTCATGTCTTTCTGTTTGTTAACTTAGTTCTTTTAAACTGCACAATGGATTTTGATACGACTTTCACCATAATTTAGAGTACTTATTTCAGGAGGTTTATGTGCATTAAAATTTAACTTAAATATAGCACATAAACCTCGATGGTTTGATATGTCGCCACATCAGTAGATCGCACGCGTTTAAAGCAGGTTGGCTCGCTAGAATAAAAAAGAGAACTTCTTAAACATTATAAGTCCCGTCACCAGCTAGGCATAACGACTGGCTCAAGTTTAAATAAAGCACGATCTAGTATTCTCGTATAGCTGGCGGTCACAACTAGTAAAGGATAAAGCAGAGAGGGGCGGGCCGCGGCGCAGCACAACGTATTGCAAAAATCCTCCATCATTATTTTCGTACATTTTTTATGAACCTATAGAGGTATGAGGAACAGGGTGTAAAGTTCACTCATCCTTCATAGAAAAGGGATAATCCTCTGACCAGACGGGTGCTGTGTATGGTGGGCAACTGCCAGACGATTGATGTCGTGACGTTATATATATGCTAGTTGCGCGGTAAACTCTGCTTGCGCGATACAGGACTTTGCGTGATGTCAATGTGACGCGTAGGTCACATGTAGCGATGTAAATACAGCTACAAACCAACGCCCACTACAGGCAGGCCACTCCGCACTTCTTTGTTTTAAAATGCGTTGCGTGGCCCGTTGTGGCTGTAATGTGCGCTTCACTTTACAATATGTTAATACCTTCTCTGCGTGTTTGATGGCAGCTCCGTGGTACAACGCGAGGAGTCCGTCCACAAGGCGAAGGTATGCGGATCTGATGTCAATGGACCCCGCGCCCGGCATCATGGATCTGGCGCCCTTGAGAGCCAGCGCCGTTTCTCCTGTAGTCCTGGACGAGGAGAACGAGAGACGTGAGAAAAGATAACCCAGAACAAATGTGTGGTCTGTAAACGATTACAGGGACCACTATTAGCGACGCGGATTCGTAAAATGCAATAAAAGCGAAAAGACTTCATTCACATTGTTTCAGTTCGGATAACACGACTCGACACCGCGTCGCTTTTATTGCATGGACATAAAGCTCTTTATGACCGGCTCAAGCCGATTCGATAAGTCTGGTCACTGCCTATGGTCAGTGGGCTACGCCGTAGCGAGCGTAGTGGCGGCTACGTCGTAGCTGTGGCTACGTCGTAGCTGTGGCTACGTCGTTGCCCCTTGTCGCTACGTCACGTTGTGCTAGCGACAGTTTCCGGGAGCCCATTTTTGAGTGTGCAAGTCACCCCCCGCTATTTTATCTGTGTATTTTATATAAAACATTGGTCATGCAGGGGCCCTAGTCTTCTCATAGTCCTAGATAATCAGTTCACTTAAGCCACTCAAACCCATAATCCAATATATTTGTTTCAATATCCAATAGTCCTACACCAACCGGGAGTTGTCTTTGGGTACTCTTGCATATTACGTACAGGATTATTCGTCGGTTGGTGCCTCATTCCTTTAAAAGCGTCTAACGGGTCTCTGCGAGTTGGCTTCGGCCCTTCGTACGCCTTCCAAAGGTCCGGGACCTCATGGTCCCAAGATATGTTGAGAATTAACATAAAAATAAAATGATAATAAAAAACTTTATTACAGAGTATTCATTACAGACCATCCTACATAGATTAGTAAAATATAAAGCAAGAAAAAAACTAAATCAAATAGACACGTGGAGTGCGATCTAGTGTCTAAGAAAAGGACCAACTAACCTTGACCGACAACTTTGACGGCACGGTTGGCGCAGTGGTTAAGCGATTGACTGCTGCGCTGTTTGTCGCGGGTTCGATACCCGCACGGAACAAATATTTGTATGACCTACAAGTAGTTGTTCCGGGTCTAGCTGTTTGTGTATGTGAGTTTGAATGTTTGTAAACGCACCCACAATACAGGAGAAATTCCTAGTGTGGGGCAATGTTTTATTTAAAATAAAAAAAAACCGGTGCGCTATTACTTTCAGAATGCTGTTGGAGCTTTCTCTGATACGGTGCAATATGGGGGCCGCTCGCTTTCTCATGATGCCACGAAAGCCATCAATCCGAGCTTCCATAAACATGCAAGGCGAACTTCATTATCTCGGCAGCCCCAACAACATCCTAAAAGTATTATTACACGAAGAGCATTTTATTTTATTAGAACATTTTATTTTATTTGGTTCTATACGTCGTCTGTGCGAAACTCGCTAGATCATCTAATTTGACCTTGTATGTTGACTTTGAATGACGAGTATCCACTTTGTAATTATGGATACTAGCACTTAGCACTTCGGTTAAATTAGCTATCCCAAAAATATTATTGAGGACATACTTCTTACTTTTCTGTAAAATGAACGCACGCATTTAAGTATTTCTATACGGTACGGATTTAATCGAACCTCTAATAATTCCAATTTTACTCTCCTAAAAATATTTTTGAACACTCTAATATAAAGATTGTGATAGTGAACTACTAATAATTCCTATTATGAGTCCTCAAAATACTAAATAGCCAAGTAACTGCGACCAACTTGGATGTAGCGCTCGCCGGTCGCTCCCGCGGCACCACACGCTTCGCTCGCTCGGCTCGCGCGTGATTGGTCACAGTTCTAACCTAACCCGCTTGGTCGGGGTGCCCTAGCTTAGTTACTGCAACCAACTGTGACAAAAGGCCAGAAAGTAAAAAGAGGCTATTTTATTATTAAAAAAAAAGTGTGCATCATTAGAATGACAATAAGTTTTTAGAGGATCAGTTAAATATTTCCCTTTCTAAACCATTATTTCGCGGACATTGTTGTGGGTTACACGTTTACATAGTTTTAAATTGGTTCTGTCACACTTAATTTGTTATGTGTAACCGTTTTAAGTCCAAAAAAGTCAAATAAAACAAATAAATTAAATAAGATTACCTGTTCGGCACGGGCGGCATGGGCGGATGCATGAACCTGGCCATCGAGGATATGACTTGCGGCAAGGTCGCCAGCCCCGGCGAACCAGCCGCCATGTCACTCACACCTGGCAAGTTCCAAGTGTAGTCACTGACTGTGGCTTGGAAGAGTTTTAGAGGATGTTAACATTTCGGCTCGAAAATGACCATTGCTGTACAGTCCAACCGCTTAAATAGAGTAGCACTAACGCCGTCTCAGACTTTCAAATGAACATCTCACAAAATACTTCTCAAATTTGTAGTTCTTCTGTGTCCTTAGTGCGAGTTTTTATACCTATCCGATCACGTTAACGTAAACTTCACTTTGTACTGTAATTTGACTAAGCACCGTCTGGTGTCAATAATCGGAAACACAATTATTCGATACAAATTGACGCACAGTACAACTATTTTCTTAATGTCCCTCGGGAGTCATCGGATTTCCGAATACAAACGAATGCTAATTTCCATGTCCATCAATTATAATTATTAGATTTATCGTGTATAATAATTTGAATTCAGAACTAAGTACTTTATTGTTGTTTTATTCAAAACAAAGTATTCGGAAATGCGATGATTCCCGAGGGACATTAAGGAAATACATGGTACATTAACACGATCGAGTATGTATAAAACTTCGCGCTAATAGAACTTCTGATATCGGTGCATCAAAGGTTAAATAAGTATTAAATAAAATATTTCTATTGCATTAATTTCCTGAAAGCCGTTTGGGCGTACCGTCACTACTAAAGCGAATAGACTATACTTGAATTCTGAAAACGTTTTTGAAATCACAGGAGCTACGCTTCTACTCTCATCCTACTTCTTTTCGCTCTTTGGAATATTTGTGATGATTACACCAAGGTAGGGGCCGAGTAAGGAGATGTTAGATAAAATACACACGATGCGTTGCGGCTGCGGTGCGGCTCCTGTGCGTTGACACTGCCGCAGTGTTATCGAAATTAATCTAAACTAATAATCATAATCCTAACCTAACTAATTGAAATTATAAATGTGAAATAATGTTTGTTTGTTTGTTACGCTTTCACGCCAAAGCAACTAAACGGATTTGGATAAAATTTAGCACACAGATAGGCCTGGGTAAGGACAGAGGTTACTTTTCATCCTGGATAGCAGACAAAGTTTCGTGCAACAGCTAGTAACGTTATAAAGAGAAAAGATTTGATTTTTTGTATGTTTGTTTAGTACGCTTATGGCTAAACGGATTTAGATGAAATTTGGCACATGGATAGACAATGACCTGGATTAGGACCTAGGATACTTTTTATCCCGATATTTCCAAGGGATCGAGACTTATGCGGGTGAAACCACGGGGCAACTCTAGTTATATACAAATTACAGTGACAATTGACAAGGTGCCGCAGTGCGCTACAACGCATCGTGTGGCCTGGCTTTTGGATCCTAAGGTACTTTAACAGTTTCGGGAGGCAGGGACATCGAAGTGCAACTTGTTGCCATGGATTCTTCAGTAGGTACATGATTGTGAACCCCCCTATGTTGGAATTTTGCATCGGTTATTAAAAAAAAAATGACCGCGTAGGTATTGCACTTTTCTATGGAACAGCAGTTTTTTTCTTTTTTGATAACCGACGCAAAATTTCTACGCTTCCGTCTAGAATCACGTGCTGAATTCATGGTTACAGTTTGCGCGTCGGATACAGGCCCAGTTCTCATACAAACTGGACCTATCTATGATTAATGAAAAACAAAAAACTTATTAAGTAGAGCGACACACCTGCGAAAACTACAATTCCTCCGTTACCTAATTCGGCACAACGGCCCTAGCACGAACGCGTGATGTTAACGTAATGTAAGTTCGAACGATTTTTGTATCGAAAATACAACTATCGTATACGACAATACATCGTGATCGTGACCACATCCGCTTTGTCAAAAGCGAAGCGAAAGCGAAGATAGCATTTTGATTAAAAAAATTGCGACAAGCACAGTTAGTATAAGTGTCACCCACAGATATGAATAAATCTTTAAACAACATTACAACATACTTATATTATAAATTCGAAAGTAACTCTGTCTGTATATCACATTTTCACGCCAAAACAACCGACCGGATTTCGATAAAATTTTGCATCCTGGGTAGGTCATAGGCTACTTTTTGTCCCGGTAGCACGTTCCCGTGGGATAATTTCGGACATCCACGCGGTTGAAGCCCCAGGCATAAGCTAGTTTTAAATAAAACAGTTCCAATTTGTGTAACGTTTAATCCGCGCGTTCGTACTAGGCGCACAGTAGTGTAGTGTAGCTTTGACGAAATATAACAATCAGACGCCGGTTATTTTAAAAGTGTTGCCGGCTTAAGCACGTTGAACTTTCGTCGTAATTTCGGCAGCGTGTCACAACACTTTATTCTAAATCTGAGATACTGAACGATATCGTGCGGCGGGTGACCAACCGTGCGGCGAGTTGTGATGGACAGACCGCGTCAGTCGCGCGCGAACCAAGCGAGCCTGATCGGCCAGTCTGGGCACGCCTTTATAGCATAAATAAATAAATTGCTAAAAATCTTTAAAAAAACAGCAGCGTGCCCTATCAGAATTAGTGCGCTGCGACACTTATTTTTTAAATGTCGCAGCATCATGCTGAGATAGGGTGGGTCCTTTTGAGCTCATACAGGACTTTCTGTTGTTATTATAATTTTTTTTTATGACCTTGTTTTGTTTAATTTGTGATAATCCTGTGCGAGTCCAAATAAACACTTTTTCATTCTTTCTATCAAAAAACACAAAGGATCTATGTGAAAACATAAGCACTAACTTGTAACTCTCGTTTTCGGCCAAGTCTAATTAAGAATAACAGCGGTTTTTAAAAGCATACTGATTTAACTAAAGTAATATTATGGCTTGATGTTGTTACACACATAGACTGACGCTTTCTTCCCAGAACGCCATCTGCTACGATCCTTACATACTCGTTTTGCTATGTTTACGTTAGTACATCTGCAACTGGCGTCCGTGTATGCGTTACGAGTACTACGCACCTGACCTTTCTGAAGAGCATCACCAATAATGTCACTATATTATCACGTTCCTCTAGGCCGTACCCTCCGGATTTTCCACTAAAATTTGTCTTGTAAAATACCTTTTGATAATCGCCTATCATTTTACCCTCCCAACATAACCAAACCATCTAAGCATACTCTTTTAAATTTTTATCCCTTCATCTTGTTTTAAATAGCAATGTTGGCTTATTACATCATTCATCAGCCTATCATTCATATTTTATATCACACATGCTTCACAAGGAACGTATTTCCACAGCATTTTATTCTACTTCAATGCCTCTTTTGCTACACCCAATATTCACTTCCGCACATAAGCGTAAGCACCAGCACACCATTCAGCCAGTCTAGGCTTTTTGGACATCGACTGGCTGGTCCAAATCGCATGTATTTCACTTTCCATTCATTTTAAACCACAACAATAAATCTATACTTAATAATGTTATAAATAATTCATCTCTCGGGGTAATAATCTCTGGAAGTACCGGTTGAAATTGAAAAATTCTTTTTGCATTTGATAGCCCAATTTTTGAGGAAGATTATAGGCTATTTAACATCACGCTACAATTCTTAGAAGCCGAGCAGAAAGAACAAATTACAAATACAATAAATTACACACGGATGAAATCGCAGGCAGAAACTAGTCGTATATAAAATTACATCTAAAAATAAGACAACCGTATGATTTTTTTCAAAATGTTGTCGTTTACATTTTGTAAAATATGTTTCAAATGCGTTCTATCTTAAACAGACCTAAACACCTCTCGGGTTAGCTGGTTACAAAAGCCACAACAATAATACAATTTTACATAGTTTTACTAACTAAGAAATAACAGAAAAACCTTTCAGAAAGGAGTTTTTTTCTAGTCATGTCTTTTATCTATGAATTTCATAGTTATACAGCAACTACAAGCTACGCTGATTATATGAAAAATTGTATATTAAACAGGGTGCCAGGGACATCGACGCTCAACCTGATACCATAAATGATTCTGAACCCTGCGTTGAAATAAACCGGTTTAAAAAAAAAAAACTGCCATAGATTATGACCGCGTATCATATACAATGTGTAACTTAAATAACGCACAACCTCTTAGGGGGTCATTGTACTCATCATTATGAACAACTTTTACTATGGGACAAAACCTGAAATCGCGAAAAAATAATCAGCTGTTCCCTAAATTTATGTTCGCATAACTCGTCAAAATGTAGGGAACAGCTGATTTTTTTTTCGCGATTTCAGGTTTGGTCCCATAGTAAAAGTTGTTCATAATGATGAGTACAATGACCCCCTAAGAGGTTGTGTGTTATTTATGTTACACATTGTATAGTATATCTTGCACTTTTCTACGAAACAGCAGTTTTTTTTTTGATAACCGGCGGAATATTTCTGTGTTAGGGGGTCTAGAATTATGTGCTGAATTCATGGTTTCAGTTTGCGCGTCGGTGTATACCATCTTGTATTAGTAGTACCTGTGTCAACTCCTCCCGCACGATTGTAGTTCGGCTCGAAACTTTGTATGAAAGGGTTGTCTTCACCCAATACACCGACGAGATCTTGTCTGTAGGCAACATTGTAATACAAATTATGTAAATATGATAAACATTACATACTATAATATTATGTAAATATAATTATGTAAATATTAAATACTAATTCATTAAACTACCTCGTTGGTCTAGTGGTCGCAAGTGCTACTGCTGAGCACGAGGTCCTGGGTTCGATTCCCAGGTCGGGCAAAGTGTTATTGGGTTTTTCCACCTGGAATTTCTCAGTAGCAGCCTGGATTCTGGATTTGTGCTCGGTTGATGGCAATAGGCTCGCCCCTAGTACATGGGACTTAACAAAATGTAAGGAACAGCTGTTTTTTTTTGTGAATGTATATCATTCAAATTTTGTATACCGTCTCAGTATACCTTGTAGTATATTTTAATGGTGTAATTTAATGTGATTAGGTACGCGCTACTTTGTATAAAAATAAATTAAAGGGGTGTCTATGGTATCTGCTACCGATTTAGTAGGCCGATGAATTTCCAAATACTATTGGCAGTGCGAGCGCTTACCATTATCAACTCAGCACTCTAAAGGAAAACTTGAACTTTACATGAATTGATAGATTGATATTTTTAGGGTTCCGTTGTCAAATGGTTAAAGCCGAGCCCTTATAATTTCTTCATATCCGTCAGTCCGGATGACACAGCCAATACTCGGACACTTTTGGCACAATATAGTCCAGTGTAATCAGTGTGCGTGTGTGTCTGTGTGTGTTTAGTCTATATAGTCGTGTTGTAGTTTCTATATAGAAGAAAATGGGAAAGAAGGCATTTTCTGTGCACCGCTGTAGAATGGTGTAGTGAAGTGGGTCTCCCAAATTGTCCGTATGTTCAAAATCCAACATTATTTGCCAGTTGTATGTGGCTTTTTATCGACAAATAGCAGTGTTTGCTGGAAGCTTCGCCGCGAGAAAGCGTTGAGTGTTTGTCTTTTGGCAAAGTGATCTTGAATGACAAGCGACCAACAGGCGACAAGACAAAACACTTAGCGCCATCTTGCTCCAAAGTTTTTTTTAACAAGAAACTCTATTAACAGCTGAACGAAATTAACAAACAATTAGCGTCATCTACGTGGAACTAATTTGACAGTTTTCTTCCCCATTGACGTAGTGTGTCGATTTGATAAATCAAATTATTTTCCCTGGACTTTCATCACTTTAGAACGGCACAAATGGAATGAATGGATAGATGGATGGTTGGATGGATGGATGGTGGTTTTGAAGTTTTTATTCTTAATTTTGCTTGTAGCAAGGACTGGGCGTAAACTGTAACCATGAATTCAGCACAATGATCCTAGATGGTAACAGGTTGCTCGTCGATGTCCCTGCCACCCTGTATATGGAACTTTGAGTGATTGAGTGAATGAATGAATGAGCTTGTGAATTGTATTATTGTAATTTAAGGCACCTGACACACCGCTGACGAGGAAGCGATTAGCTATCAACGATCTTTTCGCTCATGAAACGTATAATAGATTGCAAGTCTCGTATAAGTAAAAGAGATATACAATGTGGAGACAACAATACGACAATAAATGAAAACAATGGCAATACCAATGCATGAAAGTATTTTGGAACTATTAAATAAATTCTAGCATTGAAATTACAAAAGTGTTTTTTTCGAACAAACTAAATAATAGTGATAGTCCGACTATGGGTTTAGCCAATCTTTGACTAGCTGTAGTGACTAAACTATTGGATATATTTGATTGAATTTTCGTATGCAGTCTGGAAACGGCATTAGAAATACGCAGTTTAATTTATTGTTGTGTTTTCTTCTCCACCTTGTATATAAATAGTTGATCGCTGACTCTTCACACTGTCGCCGCCCCGGATAGGACTCTTTTGTCGCAGCGACAACATCTATCAAAGTGAGTACTCGCTCAGCGACGCTCGCTTGGCGGGAAGAACACTCACTGACATAGGTACTCACGCTTGGTACATACTACCGCGTGACCTCTGCGGTTATAACCTATATTTTTTCAAATTATGACGTAAACAAGGCCTTCATTTAATTTTAATCGAAAAGAATCTTCAAAATTGCTACAAATGTTTTAGTGTCATCCAAGTCATATTGTTTGATCGCCACACAAATTGTGTCCTATATTTTTCGAATTTGGTATGTATTTCTCTTATTTTCTCTCAGCGGAAGTTTAAGCCTTTTCTCTGGTGTAATACCCTATTTTATTTGTCATAGTTGTAGAACCAGTTAGAAAGGACTGCTACCGGCCTTTTTTCCCGGGTATTGGCCTATATATTAGGATTGCGTGCTATTGGGTCGATCCATGACACATGATCGTCGCATCACCTGCGATTCCGTCGAGGTGTGCTGTGCTTCGAGCCAGCGTTTCGTCAGGATCCAGGAATCCATCACCTTTGTCTAATTAAATTATTAAAACTTACAGTTTTAATATTTTAATGCTAGTTGATCTTTAACCATGACTGTTTCTATGCGAAAAATTTAGTTAATCTTTACAAGATAATATTCATTTGAAAGTTTACTTAATCTAGTGGTCACGTCCCTAAAAACTGATGGCAATCGATTCCTAGTTCGGAAACCAAATGCGTAACAAAGATTTACAATCCGACAATCCTTAACTTTTCTCGTAGTCTCTTTTCATTAAGGCCAATTTACCTGTTCCACAAACTTTTTATAATATTTAAGTTTAACTTATTATATTTTATTTTAATGCGATTATTAATGTTAATAAATTGTATGTAGTGGTGTTTTTTTTAATTTCGCTAGAATACGCAAACTAGCAAGTAATCGCTCGCTGCCGTCGCACCCTTGCTGTTCGTTGCTCGCCAACTCGCTCTAATCGTCGTTGAGACAAATGACTTACTCTACTAAGAGTTTTACCTCAATGTCCTGACGAGGAACGGCAGTACTCCACCAAGGCGATCTACGTTGTAGAAATCCAGTTCTCCGTCGATATACGTTCGAGCTGGCAAGTGGGGAGTTCCGTTACTGCAGAAAAGAAAGCTCATATTTTATATTATGATTATAGGGCGAAAAATACCAATTTGTTGACAGACATACCCTAATAGCATTATAATATTTATTGTTGGCGTTTGGTTGGGCCACGATCACGTGCGCGTGGCCCAACCGAGTGCCAGCAGTAAATGCTATTAGAGTGATATTTTCTGGTAAATTATATGACAGTAAGGTTTAACTGTAGTCATTAGAGTTGACAATTACTTAAAAGTTGAATACGGACCACAGCCAACTTTTAACATTTTTACGAGTAGAAAGTTCCTGGGCAAATAAAAAACTGGCAAATAGGAATTTATAAACATAATTAAGCGACGATAAAATAAATTATAAATTCTGTCCTTGTCATTTTACCGTCAAATAAGTGAGACCACAATGATTCATCAGTTTTGAAATTGTAATTTTTTTTTCTTTCACACTCACTAAACAGCATGTATCTAAAAGGTGTGGTCACATTTAAGGGTCTTCCTCTATGGGAACTTCCTCTATGGGACCAATATTAAATAATAATAATAATAATAAAATATTTCAGACCAGGGCCGGACTCTCGACATAGATAGCGATGCTGTCGCAAACTACCGATCACCAAATATTATGGCGCAGTTATACGGCTTTTAATGATTTCGAATTGAACATCACGTCTAAACAAATAGTATTAATTGTTTGAAAAAAAAAAATGATAAACTAGACTATTTTCTTAGTAATTTGATATGTGAATATTTGAAATGATATTTTTATAACATAGTGTAATTAATTTGTAAAATAATGTTTAACGCGAACAAAAAAACGATAATCACGCAAAAACTATCGGGCGTATTTTCATGAAATCTGCACCATCTAAAACTCAATTTAATTACCCAAATTTTTGTATACGGCTTTTATTTATATTGTGTTTGATAAATCAAGGTGGGATGTTTTTGCAAATAAACTTGATGCGCGTTGAAGCGGGGGCTCTTGCGGGCGACGGGCGGCAGTGCATCGCTGACCATTGTCCGGGTAGACGCTAACGCTCTGTGCAATTTTATTCGCTTAAAAGTTTCGCATGCTCCTCCCACTCACTCAAGGTCACTGGCACTTATTTTCGCCTTAAGGTGAAACCTCAGTTGTAGCCCGCCAAATTCGAATTTTCTTTGAATTTGATGATTGATATGAAATTGATGATAATTATTCGATAAATATATAATTCCCACAGTCGAGAATCGCATTTTGATCAAAATACGACATAAAACAGAGCTGCAATTTGCAAAAGAATATAGAAAAAATTAATTTGGCGGGCTACAGCTGACGATTCACCTTAAATAGGGGATGAAAGTTTCTATGAAAGCAGCTCAAAAATTGCAGCAAATTGCAGCTCTGTTTTACGTCATATGTTGATTAAACAACATATGACGTAAAACAGAGCTGCAATTTGCAAAAAACTAAAGAAAAATTGAATTTTGGCGGGCTAAAACTGAGGTTTCACCTTAATATTTAGCTATAGATAGTTTCCGACAGCGTCGCTATCTATTTCGAGACTGCCGGCCCAGGACCTTATTGTAATCGCAAAAAAATATGAACTGTCCCATACAAAACTTCAATACCTACTCGACCCAAATGTATGGGACAGCTGATTATTTTTTCGCGATTACTATGTTAGTCCTATGGAGAAAGTTGTTCAGATTGATGGCCTTTAAGTAAGACTACACCTTTCTGATACACAAAATCTTTCAAATAAACTTAAATGGCTAACAAAACATGTACTGTTAAACGGGATGAATAGGGATGCAGGAGTGAATCGGAACGAAACTTTAAAAGGGATTTTAATATTGAAATAATATAGTGTGTTGCAAACAAGGGCACTTAATCGTTAATTATAATACAGGTAACATATAACAGTCCTTGTTGGCAACAAACTATAAGATTGTTTCAATGTTAAAATCCCTTTTAAAGTTTCGGCCCGATTCACCCCTGTATCCCTATTCACCCCGTTTGACAGTACATGTTTTGTTAGACATTTAAGTTTGTTTGAAACATTTTGTGTTTGCTTCTTATACATCGTGTTGTTTGTTTGCTACTTATTCACCCCGTTTGACGGTAATAGAAAACGTTTCACAAATGCGATTTTACTGTTGGCTCGTTGTACCGAGGCTACGTGTGAATTTCTGTTTAAAGATATGAGATACCCTTATCAAACGTGCAAAGATATACGAGGGTGCAGTTTTATTCAAATATATTGTTATATTATGTATAATGCATGCCTCTGTCTTCTTTGTGGGTGTAAGAAAATTGAATGTTGTAGGTTTAGTCTTTTCTATTTCCTCTCGGCGAAATACTTTATCTTGATTTGAAAACATTTTAGGGGCACTTTTATAGCCAAGATTGGAGTTGCAACGTTCCAAAAATAGAATATTACTGCAACGGCCGATAACAGCGGCATTGATGGACGAACGTATAAACCACCACCCACCATCTGCCCACCTATACCTGAGTCCATCACACCATCCATCCATGTGGTTGGCGTTTTATGGTGATTGTTACAACATCAACCTTTATTTTGTCAAATTGTGATAGTCGGCCCATTTGTCATGTGTGCTGATTAGTGAGTATATTATGTGCCATTAATTTTCATTTCGGTCAATTTGTATTTAAATTTCGGCATGCCAAAGGAGAGCATTTAATTGTAATGAAAAAAGACTGTTACACAAAAAACTAAACATACATTAAAAGAGGTGGACGTGAAATTAATATAGTACATACTAATACCGTGCGTAAAATCGAACAAATGAAACGAAACCTCAAGCCGGTGTTAAAATGATTTGTTATTAATAATTTGTTACATCGGTCTCTCTCCGCGAGATAAAGAAGTGTTAAAGTGGCTTTTTCGAGTTTACTCGAGCTTAACAGTCATTTACGCATTAAAATTACGTCAGAATCGTAGAAAAATTTCGACAAATAGAGAAAAAGAGCGATCTCGCGCTTGTCATGTTAGTCCTGCTGGACTTAAAGGAGACAAACGACAGAGTTGTAGTCGGATAAACGACTAGTCGGATAATAATACAGGATGGTCGAGGCATCGACCCACAACTTGTTACCATGGATTCAGTATATGATTCTGAACCTCCCTTTTTTGTTTGGGTGTGAAATTATCAAATAACTTCTCCCGCTCTGGGCGGAGCAGGAGGGCGTGCCAGACTTTTACTGACTAAAACCCACCCGTGTTCCTTCAGTTGCCTGTGTGCCAGGGCCACGGTAACTCTTTGAACAATCCGCAACCCAGGCTGGCATCGGCCCTATCGGACCCCGTCAATTAGTGCTGACATCTCTTTGAGGTGCGCGTGGAACACACCGGATGGCGAGCTACCCATTGCTCGCCGTCCCCAAGCCCGCGACTGCGGTGGCCGGGAATCGACTATAGACTCCCGACGCCCAGGGCGTCTCCTCCTGCGGTGACTAGGGGCATGAGGGCGTAACGATTTCCTCTCCCTCACGCGCTCCGCCTCCACCTTAGTGAGCATTACTGCTTCGCATAAGGAGGTGACGGCTTCCCACGCCCTCTCGCTCCGTTCCATGGCCTTGACCAGGACCGGACGCGAGAGATCGCCGCCGCCGAGCGCCTCCGTGAGGACACGGCGGTGCTCCGCCCAAGCGAGACAGTCCTCCACCGTATGTTCCACCGTGTCCTCCGGGCGATCCACACAATGGCAACACCCGGGCGTTTCCTCCCCCATTATCTAGAACAGGAACCTCCCGAAACAACCACGTCCGGTGAGGCCCTGCATCAGGCAGAAGGTGAGGACGCCGTGGCGCCTCTCAATCCACTCCTCAAAGAGGGGATTTACCATCGCAATTGTGGCGTGCCCAGCATTGGGTTGCAATAGTTGCACTCTCCATGCCGCCATGAGATCCTGCCGGAGCTCTGCCCGCCGTGCCGTAATTTCTCGCTGCAGCTGGGTTACGCCCCGGTGTTTTGCCTCACTGCGCCACTCACATATGTGCGCGAGGAGTTTTACCTCCAGATTCCATGGCGGCAATCCGGAAAGGAGGCTCGCCGCCTCATCAGAGACCGTGCGGTAACCCCCCTGTAATAAGCCAGTTATAAAATAAAAAATGCTCTTCTATACTTTTTTACCGCGTAACGCGTACGTTTTTACCGATAGAAAGTTTATACGCTAGGGGTTCTAGAATTATGTGCTGAATTCATGTGTTCAGGTTGCGTGTCGATGCCCCTCCACCCTGTATAGACATGGGCACGAGAAGAAGGAGAAGAAACTAAATGATCATTTACTTGTAAAAACTGACTGGTACAGAAGACTATATGCCTTCTGTATGCAATACTCACGAGACTCCGATGGGGTTTTCGTTCCAGAGCTTCAGCACAGCGGTGAGCAGCCTGGCGTGGCAGCACCATGAGATGGCCGGAGAGGTTCGCGAGATGTTGAACAGCCTCTGAAATATTGCCTCCTGAAACTTTTTTATCGCGCAATTCTTCTGATAAACCAACGAGATAGAACAATTTGCTTTAAATAGACTTATTCGCCATTTTTTAATGTGATTCTCTAGAGATGTTTTAAGGGTCTGGTATGGCTTTCAGACTGTGTAAGCAATAACCAGGAAGAATCACGATTAAAACCTCCAAAAACCCTTAAATACGTTTTACTTTTTCCAGTTTTTTAAAATAGAAATCGTCTTTTTAATTGACAGCTGTCAAAACTACAAAACACTTTCGTCCGTCAACATACAGAGGCCCTAGCACGAAAGCGTGATGTAAACGTAACGTAAACGCGAACGATTTTTGAATCGAAAATACAACTATATCCTATAACATTTTTATAAAAAAAAAATCGGCTTGTACAATTCGTATCATCCATAGGCCACCTATCCCACCGCCAACGAGGAAGCGGAAGGAACTTACCAGGATTGTAGGGTCTCTGTAAGTAAAAGAGATCCTACATATATCAATAGTTGCTCGCTGACTGCAGTTCATACCGATAACGAGTACTCGTTTGTTGCAGCGACAAGAGCTATTTTTTAGCTAATTTTTAACTGACTTCACAAAAAGGAGGAGGTTCTCAATTCGTCTGTATGTTTTTTTTTTTTTATGTGTGTTATCTCAGAACTTTTTTCTGGGTGAACCGATTTGGATGATTCTTTTTTTATTTGATAGGTGGTGCTTGATCAAGGTCTGACAAGTAGTTTTTGAGTTATCGTTAATACTACATATTTTTTCCACTTAGTTTATATGGACGCTGTGTTAATAATTTCCTGTCACTGTTATTTACACACCAATACAAATTTGTGTGGGGTAGGTACCGCAACTAAAAAGTGAAAAATAACTTTAATTTCGGAAGTCGGTGTCTTTAGTTTTGTATTTTAGTTTTTGGCCACCGACTTCCGAAATTAAAGTTATTTTTCACGTCTTTTAGTGTTTTTTTTGGAAGTCGGTTGTTTTTTTGTAAAAAAGTTTTTGTTAGTTTTAAATGCTCCTTTTTAATATTTTATTTTTAATGTTTGTTTTTCCTGTGCGTGTCCCAAATATAATATTTTTCTTTCTTTCTTTCTAGGTAGAAAAAAAAAGAAAAGAAAAAGAGATTATTCGCACAGTGACACTCGCTGGGAGGCAGAACACTCGCTGAGAGACTCACGCTTCGTACCTATGCATACCAGCGAGTAATCGCTTGTTGCCGTCACGCACTCGCTGCTCGTTGCTCGCCAACTCAATTTTAGTTGCGAGCTTCACTCGCTTCTCCTTAAGGTGAATCCTTAGCTGTAGCCCCCAAAATTAATTTTTTCTTTGGTTTTTTGAATCAAACTTCAGCTGTTTTACGTAGTATGTTGATCAAAATGCGATTTGCGACTGTAGGAATGATATATTTACTGAATAGTAATTATAAATTTCATATCAATCGTCAATCTTTGGAATTTGTACCACCTAAAAATTTTTCAGAATATTTCATATGAACCTTTGTATGTGGAACAAATTTTCAAAGTTTGAAGATTGATATGATGCAAAAAACCAAATAAATTTTGAATTTGGCAGGCTAAGGCCAAGGATCCCCCTTAATCGCCGGAGGTGGGACAGGTGCCATAGATATGAAAAAAGTCTTCAAAAAAACTTAATATTATGTGCAAAACGAGTATTTTACATTTTAAAATTGTTTGCATATATGTATATGTTACATTTACTCCGCGCGTTCGTGCTAGGCCCACTAGTGGCTCTGTGAGCTGTACACCTCGCGAGTCTGTCTTTGCGTAGCTTAAAACTGAATAAATGTTCACCACGCACCTTAAAAGAAAATCCTTAGAAATGGCTGAAATAACTTTTTTTTACGTTTTCAACCCCACCTCCGCCATTTAAAAAAAATCGAAAAATTGCATCGACATAAAATTCCATATAATTATCGAAGCTGCTCACAAAAATTCACGAGAATCGTTTGAGAAATGCGACCTGTAGAGGAACTGCTGGTTATCCGCACATACGAAAGCATTTTTGCTCAAGCCGAATCGAAGATTCGCTCGGTCAACAAAGAGAAGATATTTACCATGTCGAGGATGCAGTTGTCCATGATGTATCTTCTAAACTTCTCTAGAAAGATCTTCCGTGTTGAGGGTACCATGTTTGTACCGTCTGTGTTGTCCAGAAGTAGTAGAAGGAACTCAAGCTGTTGGGAGAAATAATATTTATTGTGAAAAGAGATGATTATATTCACTCTCCTGCATTTATCCCAATAGGTAACATTATAAAACCCTCGACACAATAAAGAGCTGATGACCTTGAAACGGCTGAACCGATTTTGATAAAACATGTCTATGAAGCACCGCTAGAAAACCTGTTTTCAAATAAAAAAATCGCATCCAAATCGGTTCACCCGTTTAAGAGCTACGGTGCCGTAGACAGACACCCATACCGGTCAAATCTATGACACCCCTCTTTTTGCGTCGGGGGTTAAAAAGAAAGACGATTCGAAAATATTGGTGACAAGCTAAATAGCCGGACACGCCATAAAGACAGACTACGGATGCAACCAATAAAAAAATAAAAAAAAGTTTACTGCAAGACCATTATAATATATTATAACCATTTACCAAATTCGCTTCAAGATTTACCATTGATATTGTTAAAAAATAAAAATAAAACTTTTACTGCATAAAAAATATTACACCATTAAGGAATATTTATAGGATAAGTCGATGGAACCTATACCTATTGTAAAGTAATGATCTTAAAATAATTATCATAATGACTTTGTAATTGACATAAAATGTCATTAAATGTCGTGTGTGTGTTCACGCTATATCATGGCAGGATATGCTGAACTAAAATATACTGTAACATCTATTGTACCACAGACTGGCCATTTTTTTTTTTTTTTAAGAAAATAAAGATTGTAAAGACATATTATGTCTTTTTCTTCATTGTGAAGAGAGACATTGATTAGTAAAAGCTTATATCGTGATCTCGCATGTATCATAACATAACGCCACGCCGGTATTCCCCGAAGGGTTAGGCAGAGGTATACCTATACTTAGGGTTGCCATCTCTAAAATTTGGCAACCAGAACAAGACGCGTGAAAACCCCGGATTTTAGAGCCCAGAACCCGGACATGTCAACAGGTTTTTATAAACATACCTAGTCAGTGTAATAAAAAACAGTTGAAAATGTCATTAATCACCTTTTTATTTATTTTCAGACCTTAAAATTAAATTTAGTCATCTTTTATCATCATTTTAAATGTACCTTTTTTTTGTGTGTGGGAAATCATCAAATGGCCGCTCCCGCTCTGGGCGGAGGAGAAGGGCGTGTCAGACTCTTACTGACTAAAACCCACCCGTGTTCCTTCAGTTGCCTGTGCGCCAGGGCCAAGGTAACACTTTCGAACAATCCGCGACCCCTGCAGGCATCGGCCCTATTGGACCCCGTCAATTATGCTGACATCTCTTTCAGGCGCGCGTGGAACACAACGCGCCGTCGACCCGGGCCTGGTCCTTACCGGACGGTGAGCCGCCCATTGCTCGCCGTCCGCTGGCCCGCGCCTACGGTGGCCGGGAGTGGGAAATCGACTCCCGATGCCCAGGGTGTCTCCTCCTGCGGCGACTAGGGGCGTGAGGGCGCAATGATTGCCTCTCCCTCACGCGCTCCGCCTCCTCCTTCGCGAGCATTACTGCTTCGCAGAAGGAGGTGACTGCTTCCCATTCCCTCTCGCTCCGTACCATGGCCTGAACCAGGGCCGGACGCGAGAGATCGCGGACGCCGATCGCCGCCACGAGGATACGGCGGTGCTCCGCCCAAGCCGGGCAGACCTCCATCGTATGCTCCACCGTGTCCTCTGGTCGATCCACACAATGACAACACCCGGGCGTTTCCTCCCGCCTTATGCGAAACAGGAACCTCCCGAAACAGCCATGTCCGGTGAGGACCTGCGTCAGGCGGTAGGTGAGGACGCCATGGCGCCTCTCAAGCCACTCCTCAAAGAGGGGACTTACCGCCGCAATTGTGGCGTGCCCAATTTACCTAACAAAAAAATGTACTTAACAAAAGAGATTCTTATTATAGATTGTTACAAATTGTTTTATAATATATTAAACCTAACAAAATTCAATTAATTTTTTAAACCCGGACTACAAATGTAGCCCCGCCCGGACGCTCCCCGGATGCCCTCTAAACTAGGACAAATCCGGAGGTACCCGGACGGATGGCAAACCTACCTATAGTACACCCACATTTCGCCAGACACGTTTATCTCGTTTATCATGTCTACTTATAATCTTGATTGTTGTTATTTTGGTTGTTATCAAAATATCTAACCTGATGGATAATCAATCAATAATAATCAATCAATAAATCATAAAAAATATCGATCTGGTTATCCTGGTTGATAATCCTGTGCGAGTCCCAATAAATACGTTTTCTTTCTTTTCTTTAACATGAGAATTGACAGTCATTTTACTGGTCAAAGATTTTTATCAGACGCTTGGTTGTTTGTTTGTGTGTTTTTTAACTTGGGCATGTTATTGTTTGTATTTAATATAATGCCCGACCTTCACGACTTCTGACAAAAAATAAAATAATATGGTGACATAAAATAAAGATGAACACCGTTGCCCACACGGAAGTCATATAACATTCTTCAGCTTTCCACCATTGTAAGAATTTTCCCATAAATCTCTTTAACATATTCTAGAAGCAAGAAAAATGAGGATTTTTCTTGCCAAATTAGTTTGTAAATGTCGACATAATACCGTCGCTAGTTCCGTGAGCAACAGTCCACTCTAAGGCCTCGGCCAGGGTGATGATCTTGCGCAGGTGTTAATGCGGGCGCGAAGTAACTAATGAAATATTTGAAACTGCGGTTTGCGTCAATTTTACAGCGACTATGGCGGGTACGTGGCAAGATGGAATTGAGCGAACTATACTTCAGCACCCAATCTACTATAATTTATATATTTTGCCACTTAATTAACTTAAGCGTTATTATTTTATGAGACGATTATTCACCCGTCATATACGCGTTGTCTGAAGAATAAATACGACAGTTTGACATAATATTTTATTTAAATAAAATCTATCAAATCGCCGTATTTATTCTTTACATAAAAGTTATCTGAATTTTAAAAATCGCCTCTATATTGATTTTTGATTGACTGTTTGTAATAAAAAGTGGCCATGTGTGAGTCGGACTCGCATGCAAAGGGTTTGGTACCGTAAGGCAAAAAAAAAACGAAAATAGAATAGAATAGAATACTCTATAATAAGTACACCATAAAAATTACAGATATAAATGTAGAAATTTTACATAAGGTGATACAATGGGTGGTCTTATCGCCGAGAGCTGTTTCTTTTATGGAGAATTGGAGACCCCTTTAATTTTTAACTTTATTTTATTTTTATTATTTGTTGTTATAGCGGCAATAGAAATACACACTGTGATAATTTCAACTGTCTACCTATTACGGTTCATGAGATACAACCTGCTGATATACAGACGGACGGACGGACAGCGGAGGATTAGTAATAGGGTCCCGTTCGCACCCTTTGCTAACAGAACCCTAAAAAGGACCTAAAAGGTTACAATGGAATTAGAACTTTATCGTCTATGACATTGAGCTTATGTTCCCAAAAAGTAATAATAATCTAAGATTCTGAATTTGAAGATAGCTAGCGAGCGACCGTCTATTGTGTTACCCTGTAGAATCACCTCTAGCTTCTATTGCCCGCTACACCCTTTAGCGATGCACTATGGCCACTAAATCGCGCCCGCCACCGCCTCAATCACCGCGCGTTCACCCTAAACGAGGCCCAAGGCAAAGGAAGTTATCAGTGCAATAGCTACTTCTGCCAGTTATTTTGCATAACAATTGCGGTTACACTGGGAATGCTGCCAAAAAACGAACGTTTTCCGTGACCTAGGTATTGGACCGAGAACGTTATACTTCAGGCCTTGCTTAGGGTCGAGGGCTTGGCACGTGTCTACACGCATAAGGCTGGTAATTCACTGACAATTTTATTATTATTACTGTTTTGTTTTCTGTTTTTTGTTCAATGTGAATTTTTTTTTTTTTGGTTATGTCTTTTTTGATGATGCACATAAATAAGTTCTTGATTTCGTTTGTATTGAAACCGTAATTATTCTTCAAATAAAAGTTATCTGACGATAATCACGGTTTCAATGAGATTTGACAGGGGATATACTTTAATTACCTACTGACTAAAATCTTGGCGACGGTTACAGAAACCAGGAGTCACTTTCGCATTTACAGAAACATGTTAACCATTTAAATCACCTCGTGGCTAAATAATACAGCCGCAAGGATCGATCTCAGTTTAAGCTACGCTTGCCGCGGTCGGTTCATGGATGGGTGACCATCCATTACATATCAAGACCCCTCCGTGCCACGGAAAGCTCGTTAAGCTGTTGTTCCCGGCTGTCGTAGATCTTTGTCAGTCGTTATGGGTAGTCGGAAACCCGAAAGTCTGACAAGCAGTCTTGCAAAGGGGTATCGTGTTACTCAGTAACTGGGCTGTGGAGGTCAGATAGGCAGTCGTTCACAAACACTGGTATTCAGCTGCATCTGGTAAGACTGGAAGCTGACCCCAACACAGTTGGGAAAAGGCGGGCAGATTGGTTTCTTACTACTTATAACCAGGCAGTGATGGATGTTTCAGCATATTACTGAGCACTACGAATCGGTGTAATATTTGAGATGCCAAAATAGGAAATAGACTAAGGAACTATAGGACTTCATTTAGCTAAGTCATCAACTGGACCTTTTCCAAGTGTGTGGGCTGTACTTATTTTTATTACAGTTTTATTTCTTTGTGTTGCCTTTCTGATATAAATTGATGCGGATAGGAAACATAATAGGGTATTTTACTCTATATAAGAAAAAATCTAAATATATATTATTGAGACAGCTTAGCCAAAAAGCAGTCGGAAAACTTTAGTTTTAGTTCATAAAATAGCAAACTAAATTTTAAAATTCAATTCAAAGGTTTCAGCTTTTTTAATCTGTTTCATAACACGATTAAATATTAAATAGTAGTCACCATGTTATTACGTCATACGGTTATGTAAACTTAGAAGTGTCAACTGTCAACTAGCAGCGTATCAACTATTGTTTACATAGCCAACTGACGTCATGACCACAGCAATATGGCGTCCACTGCGTCCAGCTTTTTCGTCAAATTGCGCGCGAAATTTTAAAATGCAAAATTTAAAAATACATTTTTATGGTACCGGTAAAACGGGGTGAATAGCAACGCAGGGGTGAATCGTAACGAAACTTTAAAAGGGATTTTAACATTGAAATATTATAGTCTGTCGCCAAAAAGGACTCAAACGTGTATACTGTATTATAATTAACCGATTACGTGTCCCTGTTGGCAACAAATTATATTATTTAAATGTTAAAATTCCTTTTAAAGTTTCGTTACGATTCACCCCTGCGTTCCTATTCACCCCGTTTTACGGTACTTAACGACGGAATAAACATGTTTGTGAATTTTTGAGTGGTTCATTAGTACTATAGAATATTATTGAGATACTTTTAAAAAATGGGCGTAATACCCTATTGTAAGTATTCGTCGCAACAGCGATTTCAAGTGTATTTTAGTGCCAAAATGTCACTAGTTCACTCTCGTTTTTATTGCCGACAAAATGTATGCACCGTTAGTGTCAACTAACTTCCATAGACCATACAATACTGATGACCGTAGATTTTCACGTCATTTTGAAGTGGTAAGTTTCATGCGTTCGGATATTCTAGGGTTTTCTGAAGTGGTGACTTTGTAGCAATAGACAATCGAGTGGCAAGGGTCTTAACTGTAATCCATAGTCGTCATCTGCCTACATTTCCTCAACTATATTGAGGTCGGCTTCCAGTGTAACCAGATGCAGCTGAATACCAGCATTTTACATATTAGTATTCAGCTGTATCATTACATTTGTTTCCTATTTTAGTTACCATAAGCCTCTCGTGTCATTTGTTCAAAGTGAGAACAAGGAGATTGAATAAAATGTAAAATAACTTTTAAACTTGGTAAAAATATTATTTAAAAAAACACCTTTTATTTATCCTACTCCTGATACTCTATATTCAACTCATTCTCTCGTAGGTTACGAGACTGACTGTGTGTGAATTGCACACACACACACACACAATTTATTTGTTTTCTCTTTACTTTACACACGTTGTCTACATCTCTTGTTTATCTTCTTTCCTATCGCAGGTATGCTAGAAGAGATTTCTTTAGTACTAAGCGTCACTTTTGTACAGTCGCCAGCAGGTCAAGCTAAACGAAACTGTCAAATTTCTTCAAACGATTTTAAACCTTATAATGTTAAGTGTTAAGTTCAAAATCGAATCATAAAATCCGACAGTTTGTGGTAATTTGATGTGCTGGCGACTCTACGTTCTTTTTTGTTCCTTTCTTCTTAGCTGTGTAGAAGTGTGTGCATAAATGGTTAAATAAATAGTACACAGCTAGAGAGGTATTAAAAAAAAATGCTCACCTGCACTTGTTCCAAGGGTGCGACTGCATCCGTGATCTTACTGCAATCCTCCCGGTACTGTGCCTCGAGTGCGGCATCGTTTTGTGCTGACGCCATCAACTTCGATATCTTGTCTGAAATTAACAAAAATTTGCTGGTCACTTGTAGGAATGTGTTTTGTGTTCTTTGTTATGAAATAATATTTATTTTGTGAGTAGATATTTTAGGACACTTTTATACGTCAATGCTTTGGTCATTATTTTGAAACTAAGGGCAAGAGATTGAGGTCAAGAGCAGGCCCATTCTAAAATAAAATAAAAAGATTCACAGATTGCACTTTACCTTTACCAAGTAAGCATTCCATACGAATAAGGATCTTATTAATTAGCGTTTAACATTCATTTTCGTATAAGCGAATGTGTGTAAGCGTTTCATTCGAATATGAACATTAAAACTGTAATAATAATGTTAACATTCTTATGCGACGCTTAATTACTTAGCAAATTGTTGTAATTTTTAGAGAAAAAAATATTCGACAAATCATGTTTGACAACGTCAAATGTCATTTCATTTTGGTAATAGACAATAATATCATCTACTTACTGTAAACTATTTCGCAATAAAACTCACCAGATATAAAATAATGTTCTCATGAAGATTTCTGATTTAAATGATGACGTTCTGTTATTTGTCACTCAAAATAAAATTTTCGCACCTACACCTACAATTCTATTTTTTCTTTAGAAATTACAACACAAATAAAAGACAAAGTGTGGCCTGTGTAGTGCCCTAGAGATCACCAGCATTTCCGTCTTTTTAGGTTTCCATAGTCAAGAAAGAAAAATAAACTTTTTAAACTTTGGTTAACTTTCCTACCCTTAGAAAGGGGATTTTTTCTCGTCTATTCCATGGTGTGGGGTGTCGTTGGATAGGTCGTTCAAAACTATTCCGTGTGTGTGAAACCCATTTTTTGACTCAGGGATCCGTTTGCGAAATATTAATGAATGAATGAACGAATGAATGAATGAATGAATATAGGTAGATAACAAGTTCTTATGATTTATGGGTCAACTGTATCTCTGGGTCAACTGGGTCTCTGTATCGGTATCTTTCAACTGTTTGCTAATTTTTGTTAGACTTATGTGTCCCCCTTTGCTAGCTAAATGATTGCTTTTGATATGTGAAAAAAATCTTGGCAGTAGTAAAACGAAGTTAAAAGGAAAACTATCACAGTTAAGTAGGCTTAACAAGTTAACGAGTAATAGTCGATCAATTTACATTTGCAGTTGGAATGTATGTTGTGACTTGTGATTGTGAACATATTTTTCAACTAAAATGTTAAGTTTAGTTTGTTCTTGGTATAAATTCATGCCAACTATGGAACTCTGCATTGGTGTTTTTCTTAATCTCTGACTGTTATTATAGGAGCCGAGTGTGGCTTGCTGAGTATAATTATAAAGTGATAGTTATGGTGAGATATAATGACTCAAACGTGATGTCTAAATTGGCACGTTGTGGCTGATAAATAGTAATTTGTCTATGGGTTCAGCGCTGTGAACCAGGGCTTTATCTAGCAAGTGGGTGGTCCAACATTGGTTTGGGTGGGTGTTGCAAAAGTACTTATATCATTTCTGTTTTGCAAACGCAACGAATGACCGGCCGCCGAGAGAATGCGTCCCTGACACCTGTCAGATTCATACAAACGGGTAAAATCATCATCATAACATCACGCCTGTATTCCCAGAAGGGTTAGGCAGAGGTGTACCTATAGTACACCCACATTTCGCCAGTTATGTTTAAGTCAACCGGGCACAAATCCAGACTCCTGGCTGCTACCGAGAAATTCCAAATGGAAAAACCCAATAACACTTTGCCCGACCCGGGAATCGAACCCAGGACCTCATGCTCAGCAGTAGCGCTTGCGACCACTAGACCAAAGAGGCAGCCAAATTTAACATTAAATTAAAGCCAACATGCAGCAAACATCACTAAATACGTTTAGCGCTAAACGAATTCAAAACATCTTTCCTGTTGCTGTCAATAGTTTAGAGATGACAGAGACAGACTGACGTTTTACATATTATTTTTAGCGCTAAACGTATTTAGTGATTTGTGGTGCAAATGGCTTTAAGACATACCAAATCAAAATATTCTAACTATTTATAGTGATACAGACGATAAATAACAGTATGTCTGAATAAATAAAATAATACCTGTGTGTGCAGGCGCGAATGGTGAACGGTTAATGGTCCCCTTCTCAGCCATTTCTGTAAATAAATAATATTTGTATTACCCAAGCTATTCTGCGAATGGCGTTAACTATCCATTTGTATGAGTCAGTATGCGTTTTTGATGATAAATATAAATATAAACGTCTTATAAATCGATGAACGCCGGCTGCGCGCATGAAAAAGCATGACTCATTGTCACGTTCCGCCTGAGCCGATTTTTTGGAAGTTTGATTGCTATAACACTCGAATTAGTGGCCATAATAAAAGTATGCATATTTGTGTGATCACACAGTCAGGTCACCAGTGTTTCCAAGGGGCTGTGGGGGGTCGTGCTACACAGTAACTGGGTTGTGGAAGTCAGATAGGCAATCACTCCATGGAAAGTTCTGATATTCATCTGCATCTGGTAAGACTGGAAGCCGACCCCCATACTGCTGGGAAAAGGCAGGCAAATGATAATGTGTGGTCACACGTTGGGTCCATATTTTTAGGTGCAAGTTCGAACCAAAGAAATAAAGAGAGTGATATAGAGTAAATTAATGTCGAAATAGTGCCTATTTTTGGTGTTAGTTCCGATTACGGAACCACTGACTAAAATTGGCTTAGATTCTAGCCAAATAATCAATGTTTGACAAGAAGTCTATAAAAAACAAACTGAAGCGGTTCTTTTTCAAACAACTGGACCTTCTATGATGTGTGAGATCTCATAAGCATAAACATAATTAGCAAACAAACACATTGCCCATTGCCCACTACTGGGAAGATTTCCCTCTGCTGGAAAATTTCCCACAGCTGGGAGCATTACCCACTACTGGAAACATTTAGTTCCCACTTCTGGGAACATTTCCCACAGCTGGGAACATTACCCACTGCTGGGAACATTTCCTACAGTTTAGAACATAACCCCCACAGCTTGGAACATTACCCACAGCTGGGAACATTACCCACTGCTGGGAACATTGCCCACAGCTGGGAACATTACTCACAGATGGGAACATTGCCCACTGCTGGGAACACGAAGCAACAAACTTCGATCTAAAGAAAAGCGGCCACATTCCTCTAGAAGTCTAGATAGTATTTTGTTTCTTCGTGTCCCAATATGAAACTTTATAAAAGCTATTAGAAAATTCTAGACACTCTTACCGAGGGTAATTATTCAGCCGTTATTCATAATTCCTTCTCAGTCACGAGATAATATTTTTTTTTAAGTGTGGCGCTAGTGTACCGTGCTACATCCTCTTAACTACAGGGCTATCATGATACTTAGATAAAAAAAAATGTTTTTATCGTTACAGTATCTCTCATCATGTCGGAGTTGTTACCAGCTATCCTAGGATCTGTCTCTCCATGCACAGCAGTGGGTCGTTGCCACCACGGCTTCCTGATCACTGTACGCAGCACCTTGTCGTCTGGACACTTGATGTTAAGGAAATTGTCGAACCTGAAAGTAGAATTCCAGCTAAAACGAGTTTAGTCAACAGGTAGTAAGTACCTGGCAGTTAATAATGTCACATTGAGTTTTATGCTAGGTACCTATGAGCATAAATATATTATTGTGAACAGCTCGGCAATAATATCTGATTTCATGATTCATCCTTTAGTATCTGTCGTTAAGATGACAGTAAATATATGTAACCATTTGTGAAAGGCCAACAAATGTCCATCAATTATTAGATTTATCGTGTATAATAATTTCAATTCCGAACCGACCGATTCAATCAATTCGATTTTTTCCTACTTGCTTTTTTTTGTTGTTTTTTTTTTAATTTGTCTTTATTGTCATTATGTCGTCACAAAACAACAATAATGTATTCGGAAATGCGATGTTTCCCGAGGGACATTAAGAAAATAGTTGTACTGACTAACGATATTTTGGCGCGAGGCCAAAATAGGAAGTAATGCTGCCATCTTGTTTTTTCTACACATTTCACAAAACATTTTGGCAAATGTTTCCCAACACCGCCCCCCCTGTCAGCGTCATTTGAGCGTCAAAAGATCTTTGTAGCAGTGTACAGTCACCAAAAGAGATAGGTAACAATGTCTTTTAAACCTGTTGCCTTACTATGACGTGCTAATACCATCATGGTTCCATTGCAAAAAAGGGATAGTGCTATCGGTCATATAGCTCCGTCTCTCTTTCACGCTGGAACAATGATGGCTTTAACACGTCATAGTACGGCCTCTGGAAGTGGAAAATGATGAAAAATATTGTTTTATGTCAGAAAGCCGTACTAACGTGATTTTATTGAAAAACACGTATTTGACGAGATGGTGTCTGGTCTCCCGATGTTGCATCAATCCACATAATACGTAAACACCATCTATTTGCTGATTGAAGTACATGTCCTGTAAATATATAAAATTATTTTACCACTAAATATGTGGTTTTTTTTTCGTCATGACTGAGATGGTTACTCGTACGAGGCGGACTGTTAAGCGTGCGGTAAAATAGTAAAATTATCTTTGGTTCTTTAGATTGAAAACAGTTAAGGGAGATGCGCCAAGGTAGTTCGCGAAATTTGCATTTTTTTTGCAATTTGCCGGTCGGTATCAGATTGTATGGTGATCTAAATATGATTCGCGACCGTATCAAATATGGCTTTACAGTGTTATAATCATAAGAATCAGCGATACAACTCCTTCAGTTAGAATTGCCCTCAAATGTCATGATTTCATGAAATAGTCATTCAATAGGATAATATGAACTTATAGAGATGTATTGCTGATTCTAATGATTATAATTCTGTAAAGCCATATTTGTTACGGTCGCGAATCATATTTTAATCAAAAAGCAACCTGACAGTGACCTGAAAATTGCAAAAAACGTAACAAAATTTGAATTTCGCGGGCTAGCCTGAAGGTTACGCCTTAAACATACTCATTCGAGTTTGTCTATTATACCAATTGGAACCGCGCACCTAGCTTCTCACGTTTCATAAGTTCCCATGTAGGCCTATATGAAATAAAATATTTTGATTTTCTAAACTAATATTATAAAGAGAACAGATTTGATTTTTTGTTTTATGTGTGTTACGCTTTCACACCAAAACGGCTGAACGGATTGGAATGAAAATTTTCACATGGGTAGCCCTTAACCTGGATTAGGGCATAGGATACTTTTTATCCCGAGATTACAACGGGATCGAGACTTATGAGAGTGAAACCGCGGGGCGTACCTAGTTTAAAATACATGAGCAAGAATACATCATCTTCTTTTAACGAGCCTACATTTCAAAGACCATTCCTAGGAAAAGCAGGGACGTTTAGTTAAAAAGGCGTTTCAGGAATCAGCACCCATTTTATTCACCTGTAGAAAATAGTTGGCAAACTTATTGTTCCTCAATTATTTATTTTTGAATTAAAAAACAAAGAAATTGACACTAAGTTACCTGTGACACTAAGTCAAAGAGGAGACATTCCCGGACCACACAATGTTCAAAGACATCACACAGCGCAGACTCGTCCAGGAAGGTCCACAATAAGTTCAACAACGTGCAGAGACGAGGCGTAGGCTGCATCAGGAGCTTGGCTGCGAGGCCCACCTGGACACAAAAGAAGAGTCACACATAAGGTCACCCCTGTCATCCACGAAGGGTTAAGCAGAGGTGTAACTATTTTACATCCACACTTCGCCGGTTACATTTCAGTCCCATGTAATAGGGGGCCAGCCTATTGCCATCAACCGGGCACAAATCCAGATTTCGGCCTGTTATTGAGACATTCCTGATGGAAAAACCCAGCAACACTTTGCCCGACCTAGGAATCAAACCCAGGACCTCATGCTCAGCGGTAGCGTTTGCGCCCACTAGACCAACGAGCCAGTCAAAAATAGATGTTCCAGAAATGTGTGGAGCCTGGGCTAGCACTATGTGCACTATATGTAAATATCGCTATACAATATAGTAACCGTTTTTTAATGTTAATTTTCTATTATTTTACTTCGTTTCAATGTACATTTAAATTAACTTCATCAAGGAGAGCAACACCACATAAATGTGGTGGATCAGTAATATGCGAAATGTCATTTTGACAATTACTTTTGATTGACGTGGTTATGTAATAACTGCGATAAAAAAACAACACACAAATTCCGAAAATACTTGGGTTTCGTTATAACAATAATATTTTATTGCTGTTTTCTATAACTGCAGAATATTCTACTCAATTGCGGTAGCAATAATAAAATAAGTGCAACCCTAGTGCAAATGGTTTTGTAGAATACCACATACTTACTTGACGAAACCCAAATCACAGGCGAATCATGAACCATATAACAAAGCTGGGGTCAACAGAGAAGCAATCAATCAATGTCCTTAGTAGTAAACTGGGTCGCAAAACAAAAACAATCACAAAACACTCCGTAACAATTCAAAGTCAAAGCAAAGAAAGACGTCACTTGACGAAAATTAAAACTGTCAAAGTCGTCAAACTTCATGTCAAACACAACTGTCATGGCTAACCTAAAAATAGGGTTACCATATTAAAAAACTTCCCAAATGATCGTTTTTGTACGCCTGTACCCTTCTTCAAATTAATTTGTTAATATTTTTATGAATATCCCCTATTTTTTCCCTATTTATCTACGTAGTGTACATAGTGGTAGCCCAGAATCAAACATCTCCTTTGTATAATTAAAAACACAATAATTATTATTCTCTACAGAATTGACTACACCGTGACCTACAACATTTTATTTTACAAAGGGGACGAAATTATTGTACAAATTTTCGCTACCTATAAATGTAAGGAACAGAATAGGCCAGACCTATTAATGTAAATGAGTGGAATTGCATATTTCCAGTATTTCTGTTGAATCCTCTTATTAAGTAAGTAAGTAAATTTTAAATAACAGGACGGCAACGTGTTATTTTTTTTTTTTAAGGGCATCGGATAACGGGTGCGCCCGTTGATCGCTTCAGCTTCAGTGTGGATTTCAGTTCCTTTTTAGTACAATTTATTATGTACTTAGTATCCTTTATGCACATAAAAGGTACAAAGGCCGGCTTCAAATACACCAAACCACCATAAACAAACTACAGAATACATTAAATATTTATTTTACTGAAATGTGTCTTATTTATTTGATTTGCCAATAAGCTAATTCAGCTTGTAGTAAATGATACCTAAATGATAAAACTTATTTCAGTAAATTACACTTTTACAAGTCAAAAATAACGGGGTTAAATAAAAAAAACCCGACACAAAAAAGAGCTGATAACCTTGAAACGGCTGAACCAATTTTAATAAAACATGTCTTAGAACCACCGCTAGAAAACCTTCTTTCAAATAAAAAAACTGCATCCAAATCGGTTCACTCGTTTAAGAGCTACGGTGCCACAGACAGACACACACACATAGCGGTCAAACTTATAAGACCGCTCTTTTTGCGCCGAGGGTTAAAAACTTGATGCATTTGGTGTTTCCTAACTGACTATTCTGAGAAGCAAGACTAAAACAAACTCAGAGGTCACAGTCTCTTTTAAAGCCCAGACATAATCCTGGTCAGGCCATTGGGGACCATGCAGATTAATGCAGAAAATCTGAGATGGTCTTTTGAGAATAGAACCATCTAGATAGGTCGTCTGGGTTTAATACTAATAATAATATAA
Organism: Griposia aprilina; assembly: GCA_916610205.1. Classification (NCBI taxonomy): domain Eukaryota; kingdom Metazoa; phylum Arthropoda; class Insecta; order Lepidoptera; family Noctuidae; genus Griposia; species Griposia aprilina. Next base: position 11,810,159 of record OU744304.1, on the reverse strand, counting down.
AACGTTAATTTTCTCTACACAAGTTATGTACTTACAGCTAATATTCGACGAACAAGGAGCTAACTTTGTGAGAGACTGGTGCCTGAAGTAGGTTTATATAGAAACCTGTATAACAGGTCACCAGGGCCTCACCGCGGCTCGATGCCTGTGATATGGACCATCATAGCAATGCAGTATACTTAACTAAGGAAACAAAGAATAAACGAGAAGTACAAAAAGTTAGTGGAAATACCAGACTGTGTTAGTAACTAGAGAAAGTGTATAAGAGAGATGTGAAAGTGAAGTGAGAGTGATGAGAGAGGTTGCTTGAGTGAGTGTGGTGCGAGTATGGTAGACATCAACAGTGCAACGGATAGGGATCAAACTAATGACATTTCGCTCGTCAGAATTTGCCTTAAGTGAGCCTTACAAATTGAGTTAACATGCTCTTAGGAGTTACCACGAAACACTCGAGCAAGTAGACTGGTTAATTTTAATTTAAAAGTGCCACTTTCCGAAGCTGGCCCAAATCCTAGAATATTTTTAAACCGAGCCGAAAGGTCAGCGAAAGGGCATAGACATATTTAGAAACGATTTTAACCTTTAGAAGATAATATGCCATTATTGTATTATTAAATCGGATAATTGGCCTCTTTATTTATAGGCAAATGGAAAGGAGTGTACTAAATAGAAGCATGTAAATAGATAATATCAATCGAATAATCCATACTAATATTATAAATTCGAAAGTAACTCTGTCTGTATGTTACATTTTCACGCCTCAACCACTGAACGAATTTCAATAAAATTTGGCAAGGAGATAGATGTCATCCTGGAGAAAGACATAGGCAATTTTTTGTCCCGGTAGCACGTTCCCGTGGGATAATTCCCGCCATCCACGCGGGCGAAGCCTTGGCAGGTGCTAGTATTACATAAAGTAAAGCTAGATTAGGCTTTTTTCAAGGTGTGCACAAAGTTTGACAGTTTGTATACTAGAATAGAGGCAGTGTGTACCTACATACTTCGACTTATTTACTAAAGTAAAGTTTGCTCCTTAATAGTTATCGTATAATTTGTACTAAAATAAATCAAATCCCTGCTAACCTGCGGAGTAATTGAAACACACTAACAGTAGGAATGGCTGTCATTTTGACAGTTCAACTACATTCATTGCGTTATTTACGTTGTTGAGCAGACAAAATTTTCAAACATTTGAAGCAATGGATTAATAACATCCTACAATATTATTTAAATTGTGATTGGTAGTGTGTTACGCAAATAGTGTGCAGCTGTGCATCGATGTCCCTGTCACCCTGTATATATTTTGAAGGTTAAATTATACCAAGTGCACATTGCAAATATCAACTATAACAGACGTAAAAAGTTTACGTAGACAGAGCACAATACTTTTGTCAACACTTTTCATACAAATCAAGAGTGTCACCGCTTCCTCGCACTAGGATACAAATGTATTGGACGGCGGCCTAGACGGCTTAGAAGGCGATCCGTGACACAAGTTGTGGGCTACACGCACTTTCGGCGCCACGAATTTTATTAGTACTGGCGTCTCTAGACGGAGCAGCGATTCCGTGCTCTGTGGTTACATAATAAGAAAAGGTTACTAACAAAATTCTCATTCCTGCTTTTTATATAGAAGTCTGCGGCGACTTGGTCGATGTATGAGCTCCTGTTCTTCAAGCCGAGGAGACCTCGGAGGCGGGGCAGCAGTTCTGCCACCACCACATACGAGAGACGGAGAACACTTCCTATTTCTACCACCACCAGCCGTGATAGAGACATTAGGAAAGCCTGGAAAGTATGAATGCAATGGGTCAAAGGGGAAGCTTTTTAAGTAAGAGGTGTCTTCTTGAGGACGTTCATTCTTTAGTAGAAGGTACCCTGTAGGTATAAATTCCACGTAAAGGCCCAATAATGTTTTTTCACCTCACAACCTCGGAAAGATTCTGTTTATCATTCGAAATCTGAGTGCAAATGTGCATTTTATCCGCTTGACTAAAAAGGTTTTTTATTTTTTAATTCGAACTTTTTGTTCAATAATTTTCTGTACCGCCAGTCCACTGAAAATGCATTAATACTTATTTCATGTCAGTGCGCCAACCTCATTTTTAGAATAATCGCACCGGCCAGCACGACGACTGCATGGAAAAAAAACCTTTTTAAAATTTTCTTGTCCCTTCAACACACTTACCATCATTTTAGTTTGTTTTTTGATAAAATCGTAAGAAATCTTAAAATATGAGCGAGTCCAGCAGCAACGAAGATATAAATTTAACACCTGCAGAGTTAGTGCAAACGGTACATAATGCCGAATTGAGTTTTCTTCCGAAAAAATTGTGCGAAAAATACATAAAAGAAAATATATATATATATAATAAATACATACATTGAAAATATTTGCGAAAAAAATAATCGAGGAGATACGTATACATATTTTTTAATATTTTTTAATCTTCTAATCTTTTTCATATACATACCTTCCATTTTTCTAAAGACGAAACCTACGCCTAACCTATGAATTAATATGCGAAAATGCTTATATAGTAATGTTAATGTTTCTGTTTTGTTTTTGTTTTATGGTAAATTTTCTCTTTTGTTCATATGTTTTTGATACTAAATGTGGAAACTTGTAATTGGCCATATTTTGTTTAAACTTTTTTACTTACTGTATCTGATTAGCTGTAAGTTTTCCCAAAAATTAAATATATAAATAAATATATTTTTACATTCGCTTTTAATTTAATGTTCATTTTTAAGTATTTTCTGAGCTACATTTATAACTTAACTAATAGACCACAGCATAAAATAGTTTTCCCATTAACTCGGGTAACACTTGAGCAGCTGGTAACAAAATTCTCCACGCACACTAGTTGTCAATGTCAACTGACAAATGTCAAGTGATGATGTGTTACACACACTACAATAATGAGTTGCCGCATTCACGGAGCTATTGTTTTTATATAGTGCGGTATCTAGTTGAGCGCAGCGAGACCAATCATTAATCTAAGCATACTTCATTGAACTATCTAAAACAAGGAAATCAAGCATACTTTGGAACATTTACTTGATCCTAAAAGCCACGATCAAAATAAAAAATTATATACCTACACATAGAAAAATATTCAAAACTATTGGCGTTTTTAAAGAAAAAGTCAATTGGTCCCAAAACGAAAAAATCTAAGATTTTTACTGCTACTAACATTGAGCAGATTCGCAACGAAGCGCCGGACTCCGCAGTTCTTGCTACAAAAAACTCCAAATTTCTTGGCATTAGCGCGGCGTGTCGGACTAATGAACTCACGTATCTTACAATGAAAAACATTGAGAAGCATTCAGAAAAGTTGCTTTTGGTTAACTTATCAAACACGAAGACCTGCTAATACACCAATCGATCGATTTTTTTTGCAATATCGCAAAGGAAAATGTGTTAGACAGACTATGAGAAGTACTAAAATTGGTGGTTTGCCACGAGAAAATGCCACTTTCCTTGGATTACAGGAACCAGAGCAATACACCGGGCATTGTTTTAGGAGGACGTTAGCCACGTTTTTGGCTGACTCGTGCGCTGATCTGACCGCGCTTAAGCATCACGGCGGCTGGAAATCCAGTACCGTGGCAGAAGGATACATAGAGGACTCTATAGAAAGCACATAAAAAATATGCAAGAGCATCGTTGGAGGTATAACTTTGAAACAGTCTTCCCCAGAACCCTGGACTAGTCCAACAACAATCACATACAGCACGATAGAAAATCGTTTTGAATCGCCTGCCAATCCGTCTGTGTCTCCAACATTCACAATGGAATCCAATGAAATTGAGCAATGTTCCGCAAAGTTGCCAAATAATTTACCTAGTAATATTACACAAGTCACAAACACAACAGTTCCAAAAAAAAAAAGTACGGTCAACATTGCCAATTGAAGTAATTTTACTTTAAATTTTAAAATTAATAAACATTGATATAATACATTATTTAAGCTGTTTTTCTTGCACCTAGCATTTTCGTCGCTGTGGTGAGGTGAACAATTGTGTGTTTCGCTCGGCAGCAAAGTTATTCTCGCTACGCTCAGGATTCAATAGAAGTACTCGTGCCAAAAATCAACTTTGCAGCCTTGACCAAATAACTATTTTTTTGTTCATTCGTATCATTTGTTAAAGTAATATTTGTGGTAATATCCTCGAGCTGAAGCTTTTTAATTCTTATGAAACGACTTATTATTTATTTATTTATATTTAATCAACAACTAACAATGGACTCAAATATGTTAGTAACAATATTTCATAACAACTATGTTAGTTAACTTAACCTATGCATTTAACCTAACACTGCTATAAAAGTATTTTAATGAGAATCCCTGCTACAAGCTCAATACCGAAGTATAAAGCTTGCAGCAGCGATTCACAAAACCTTAAATTCATTCATTCACTGACAGAGAACGTTCTGCTTAAACCGCTGCCGCTGGGTCTAGCAACAAGAAATTTTGCACAAGAGTTCTGTATGAGTATACCGAAAAAGAGCACTTAGGAAAGATTTTTGAAAATTCATCCCCTAAAGGGGTAAAACAGGGGGTGAAAGTTTGTATGAAAATTCGTAATTTTTGTCGATGGGAAACCCCATCGAGCACACGACTATTTTCTAAAATTCACTCACAGACAGACCACGCCCAGTCTAGACTGCTGGGTCAGAAGCGTGAAATTTTGCACAAGATTCTCTTATACAAAGTCAAATAAATTAGCTAGCGAAACTCCGCAGACCTGATGGGTATCGATATAAACAAACAAAAAATTTTTTATGTTATTTTATTTTAGTTACTTATATTTCCAGTCATATTATATAGTAATTAGTACCTTTTTGGACATTTTCTTAACCTCTGTGCTTTGAGCATCGACGATGGTGTGTGGGGATGGCGGTGGACTATATACGGACCCTGAGCTGTGGATCCGCAACGCCACCTCCTCCTCAGCTACTTTCGATGTCTCTGATTTCGCCTGGTTGAGAAAATTATGAGTTAGAATCCTCTAGAGTTTGCTATTTTTGATCGTGTATTATTTATTCCACTTTCCCGCATCTTTACAGGGTGTAAAAAGAGCCATCACATAGCCGTTATCTACGCATTCTGTACATCAAAAGTGTAGCGGTATCTACATTGCCATATGCGAGCTACACGTCATACTGACGTCACGCAAATCCTACATCGCGCAAGCAGAGTTTACCGCGCGACTAGCATATATACAACGTCCCGACATCAACCGTCGGGCAGTTGCCCACCAGACACACCACCCGTCTGGTCGGAGGATCCTCCCTTTTCTATGGAGGTATGAGTGAGCTTTACACCCTGTTCCTCATACCTCTATTTAAGTAACATTGAGCAAAAATGATGGCTGGGACGATGTTTATTTTTGGTATAAAAAATCGTAGTTGACGGCAGCGCGCAATGCAATGGGCCCAAAACTTACGGGTGAATGCAACTACAGGAGTTACTTTATGTGGGGTAATTCAGGTTAAATTATAACATTTAAAACTTGTATTCATGAAAAAAGTAAAAAAAAACGTTTGGCCTTTGAAACGTTGATCTTAAGTATCACCGAAGCCAGAAGGTTCCCAGGTATGGTCCAGTATATAAAAACATGATCACAATGACGGCACTAAAGGGACTCTCGGCTTCGTTAAACGACTTTTAACACCAGTTATTATCTACTTAATCTCATCATCTGCCTAGCCTATTCCCAACAATTTTTAACCGACTTCAAAAAAAGGAGGAGGTTCTCAATTCGACGGTATGATTTTTTAATTTTTTGATGTGTTAGATTAGAACTTTTTTGTGGGTGAACCGATTTGGATGATTCTTTTTTTATTGGATAGCTGGTGCTTCACATGTGGTCCCATTTATTAATTTGATCAAGGTCTGACGAGTAGTTTTTGAGTTATCCTTAATACTGCATAGTTTTTCCACTTAGCTAATATTGATGATGTGTTGATAATTTCCTGTCACTGTTATTACATACCAAGTAGTGGTATACGAATTTGTGTGGGGTGGGTATAGCAACTAAAAAGTGAAAAATAAAAAACTTTTTTACAAAAAAAACAACCAGCTTCCGAAATTAAAGTTATTTATGAAGTCTTTTAGCGTTTTTTTGGAAATTGGTTGGTTTTTTTGTAACAATTTTTTTTTGTGGTCTGCTTCCAGGCTTCCAGTCTAACCGAATGCAGTTGAATACAGTATTTTATGTGGAGCGACTGCCTATCTGACCTCCATAATCAAGTTACGGGGTAACACGATACCCTTGGTAAGACTTTCGGGTGACCCGTAACAACTGTCAAAGTTCCACGAATGACAGCCGGGACCAACTGCCTTATGCGGTTTCCGAGGCACGGAGGGGTCTCGGTATGTAGCTTAACCTTCTATCGACACGTGCGGCTGTGATTATTTGATATACCTTGCTGATCTTAGCAGTAAGTGAAGTCTTCAGATCCGAACACCGAACCAGTTCATCCAGCAGAGCCTCTAGAGACTTGAACAGCAACGCAGCACGTACACACTCTCGGATGGGAGGCGCTTGGAGAGCTGCATAGCCTTCCACTGGGAAACTGTGGTTAAAAGACATTAATTTATTCAAAACTGGCTTCTGCCCGCGGCTATGCCCGCGTGAATGTCGGAAATATCCCAACGGGAACCTACTACTGAGACAAAAAGTAGCCTATGTCCTTCCCCAGGATGCCGTCTATCTCCTTGTCCAATTTTATCGAAATCCGCTCAGTGGTTTAGGCGTGAAAAGGATATATATATTGGATTTCATGAGGTTTTTTTTGTGTAGGACCCTAATTCTTATTTTAAAATAAAAGTAGCCTAAGCTACTCCTTATAACATTAGCTATCTGCTAATTAAAGTCTCGTCAAACCGGTTCAGCTATTTTGGAGATTAGCCGGAATAAATACACAAACAAAAAACTTAAAAAAAAATTGTTATGAGTACCGTATAATACTATCATAATTATGCATTTAGTAAATAGCTGTTATTTTGATATTAAAAACAGACACTTGAATTTTATTTATTTGTAAGTTTTTATAGTTGTAATACGTTATATTAATTTAGCGTACAAACTAATTAACATTAAAACTAATACCTATCAAAATAATAGGATTTACAAAAACTTAATGGTAGCAAATAAGAATAGAGTTACTACTGAGTAAACTATTTGTATTGCGACAACCGCGGGCTAATTGCATAACACACTAACAGAAGCAATGGGCTTTCATTTTGACAGTTCAACAACATTCATTGCGTTATTTACGTTGTTGAGCTGACAAATTTTAGTGTGTTACGTTATTATGGTATGACTTAACACTTTCAACAGTCAACAAGATCCCAAGATTGTTAGGTAGTGAACCGGCAACCTAATAGTGATACTGCATCCTAATTGCATAACAATCTGAATCATTTTGAAGCCTATTGCTAATCCATTGCTTCAGATGTTCGAAAAATTTGTCTGCTCAACAACGTAAATAGCGCAATGAATATAGTTGAACTGCCAAAATGAAAGCTATTCCTACTGTTAGTGTGTTACGTAATTACCCCGCAGGTATTGACAAGGTGTCAAGTAACAACGGCGGAGGACTACTTGAAAGGACTGGTTAAAATGAATACTCACACAAACGGCACATGGCCAAAGTTAGCATACAGATGTTCCTGCATCGCCAACGACACTGCGGGGAAATATGCCAGACCAGCTCCATGGGTCACCTTGTCGAACGCCACACCCATCGATATGCCGTTCCTGTTGAGTAAAGAAAGTTTTAATTGAGAGTGATAAGTTAAACGGATTGTTTGTACCTTAAGTGGGAATATTGGACATCATTTTTTTTGTGGGGTGGAAAATCTTCATGGATGTCTTCCGCCCTAGGGCGAGCAGAGCACCGGGGATCATGGAAACTTGTGCGCCTTCCACGATCCCTGGCTAGTGCCAGCCCGTCCCAGCGGGCCTACTCAAGTCCGCGGGGGGAGTGAGGTGTAAGACTCCCCTCGCGACGTCCAATAGTGGGCGCGCGTGAAACACTACTCGTCACCGCCTGGCGTCTTGTTATATGGGGGTGGCGGATATCGGGACCTGTTTATAGCTGCTGGAAGATTGCGTTGTCCGCCCTCCGCCGACGCCCGGCACGTCTCCTTTCCGCAGCCTCCTTCTGTGACATGACGGTTTCAAAGAAGGAGATCACCGCATCCCACGACTTGGCGTTCCCGACCATCGAACGAGCGACAAGTCGGCTGTGCCTTCTGACACGAGGGCACGGCGCGGCTCCTCCCAAGCGGCTCGCTCTGCATGCGTATGCCGTGCCGTGTCCTCCCGACAGTTGACGCAGTGATGACACCGAGCGTCCGGCTCCCTGTTTATGCTACATAGATACTTCCCTAAGCAACCATGCACCGAAAGCTTCTGCGTCGCCCGTAACGACAGAGAGCCGTGGTCATCATCTGCCCAGCCCAATTATGTTGGGCCGGGTTCCAATCTAACCAGATGAAGCTGAATACCAGTATTTTACATGTGCAACTTAATTGCGTGTCTATCTTAAAACCAGACGTTCGTTAAACTGCGAACCATCTGGCAATGTTGCGTACAACTATGGAACTTTGCCAACTATCATGCGTTGAGAATAAATATTTTTGCCTGACGAGTATGAGGCCTTAAATTAGGTAGGTGCAAGAAAATCGTTCAGCCATCTAACTTGAGACATACAATCTGTACTGCCTTTTAAGATAAAGAAAGGAGATAATATATTAAATGTTATCATGCTTTAAGAGATAGATATCAGCAAGGCTACCTTCAAAGAGAGCCCCTGAACTTCACAAAACCAATCTGAAGGAAAGCCTTCATTCAACCACAAAACCACCGACTCTATACATTATCAATGCAAAATCGTGATCTGAAAAGTTATTTCGAACAACTTCAGCCTTCGCTCTGACATTTACATGACATTGAATCATTAATAAGTCAGTCCATTACACACACTGCCAAAGGTTCCATCGGCTATCTTCGGAAAAGCCGAAGCTTGAGAAATCAAATCTGATCGTTGACCAATCACAATCCATTTATTCAAATTAGGCTGAGAATCAGCAGTTTTTGAACGTTAACATTAAATAAGACAGTCCCCCAAAATGCTCGCCCTTCACTTCCTAATGTTTTAGTTGAGAAGGAGTGGCGCAACAAATTCTCCAGTAGTAGATTTTTATTTTCACCTGATTCTGTATTTTTGGGTCAGTTGCATTTTATTTGACTTTTGGCGTTTCTGAAAATAACCAATGTAACCTTTGACCGTGGTCGTACTTTACCAACAATATTTATTTATATCATGTCCATGCCCTTGTATTCGAGTTGGTAAAAATAGATCAAATCGATTCTCATATTCGAGAGTGCATCGTTGGAGCGAAAATGAATTTCCTGATTGATTTATCCTCTTATTGAGTGAGTGAATGAATGATTTAGTACAGGAAATTGCCATAGCAGGTTGAACGATTCGTAAGCATCCGATTGCCATGACGATAGTTTTTAGGTTCCATGCTTTGTAAGGAAGTTGGATTGTTATCCAGTATTTGATTGGGTTCATCTTATTGATTTATTCTAGACTAGCTTCTGCCCGCAGCTTCGCCCGGGTGGAGGTCGGCAATTATCCCACGGGAACGTGCTACCGGGACAAAAAGTAGTCTATGTCCTTTCCCAGGATGCCATCTATCTCCTTGCCAAATTTTATCAAAATCCGTTCAGTGGTTTAGGCATGAAAGGGTAACATACAGATAGAGTTACTTTCAAAGGAGATGTTTGATTTTGGGCTACCACTATGTACGAGTACACTACATAGATAAATAGGAAAAAAAATAGGGGATTTTCATAAAAATACTAACAAATTAATTTGAAAAAGGGTACAGGCGTACAAAAATGATCATTTGGGAAGTTTTTTAATATGATAACCCTATTTTCAGTTAAGCCATGACAGTTATGTTTGACATGACGTTTGACTACTTTGACAGTTGTAAGTTTCGTGAACTGACGTCTATCTTTACTTTGACTTTAAATTGGACATGTTTCGGAGTATATTGAGATTGTTTTTGTTTTGCGACCCAGTTTACTACTAAGGACATTGATCGATTGGTTCTCTGTTGATCCCAGCTTTGCTATATGGTTTCTGATTCACCTGAAATTTGGGTTTCGTCATGTATGTGGTATTCTGCAATAACAAATTGCACTAGGGTTGCAATTATTTTATATTGCTGCCGCAATCGAGTAGACTGTAGTCTTATTTTATTATTGGAACGAAACCCAAGTATTTTTTAAATTCGTAAGTTGTTTTTATCGCAGATATTACATAGACACGTCAATCACATGTCATTGTTAAAAGGACATTTCGCATATTTCTGATCCACCGTATTTATATTGTGTTGCTCTCCTTCACCAAGTTAATTTGAATGTACATTGAAACGAAGTAAAATAATAGAAAATTAACATTAAAAAACGGTTACTATATTGTATAGCGATATTTACATATAGTGTACATGGTGCTAGCCCAGGCTCCATACATTTCTGGAACATTTCCTGTATAATATTAGTATGGATATTTAGATTCGTTATCCTTCGTTTTTAAAAGCTTGTTCAATTTATCTGTTATCAAATCTTATGCTAGTATTAATGAAAATACAATCACTAGTCTAGGTACCAATGTAGGCAAACAATTTGTATGAATGAAAACTAACGTAATTAGGTTACTAACAATTAATGATTGAATTAGTTTTAGTCGTGCAAACATTTTTAATAATCTCAATCGTTTTTTTTTGCATTAGTGTTAATTTTAAATTTTAATTAAAATTTTGAATGAAATAGTAATGTCAAGGAAAATACAAAAATAACGATTGTTACGGTTTAGTCATACATAGTGTGCAAATAAAAATCGGTGTGAGTTGGTTTGGCACTCACGAAAATTGATGTGTAAACATGTGAGCTCGCATCAGTTTTGGTTTGGGAAAATTGAGGTGTGCATAGCCCCCACCGTGCGGCGCTCTCACACACACATTCACGCGCTCACATAGACACGGGTCTTCCGCTAACGTCGTCTGACGCTCGAAGTCTTACGCTTACGCGTCTGACGCTCGAAGTCCCAGCTAGCCCCTACCGTAGACCGAGCGCTAAGATATTTACACATCAACAAGTCTAATTATGTATAATTATGCACGTAAAAAGGTTTTTAATCAATCTTATACGCTACTCAAATAAAGAAAAATCTAAGCTCGGGAGTAAAACTACCTCGTATATAATGGGTAATTTTAGCCCCTTATTTAAAAATCTACTATTTTGTAATTATTAATTTTGCAATTTCTTTCTGTCTTTCAAATTTCAAATGTGACTTCAGTCAAGACTTAAAAGTTCTCACCTATAATACTCCAGAGTCCCTTTATCCAGGTCGATGCAGGATCCGATGACGTCACCGGGTAGCCAGGCCTGGCCGTATGGCGAGGTGGCCACGTTCCACTTCCTCACCCTACCTCCATCGTAGGCGTAAGAGTGGGCTGTGTCTCCCACTCCTGTGTCCATGGAGAAGACGCAGGAAGACGTGCACCAGCCGATCTGGTGGAGGCAGATTGGGTGTTGAGTATTATGGGTTGTGGAGAAAAATACGCTAAATCGGATGAAAGGTCTTACGGGGGACATATTTACTTCGTATTGTCCTGGAGTTTCAGGTTATTAATAGATTTTTCAAGATAATGATGTCAAGAGGAAAGAATCTATTGGAAGCCTGTGTTTTGAGTCAGTCAAGAACCACTAGTAGAGACGGCCTCATCATTAACTTTTATGATTATCTTTGATGTCCAGAACTATCAAAACCAAATCAATCTTTACACCTCAAGAAGCAAAGAAGCTAAGCTTAGGCTGGTTTAGTTTTCTGCCTAAGCTCACTCAAACCTATTGCTCACAAGCAAACCTATTTTTCTTTTTATTTCCTACGGAAACCTTCCATACCTGCATAATCCCCTTAGTCCCGAGCTGCACCTCGTACATCCACTTGTTTCCAAACACGCACGCCGTTGCCCTGATAGTGGCGAAGCTGGAGAGGCCCTGCACGCTCACCCTCTCGTCTCCCACCAGGACCAAGCGGCCTGTACCTGGAGTTACCATGAAATATGAACATGTTTCTTTGCCAAGTTGAACCTTGACGAATACAGGAAGTCTCTTACGGAAAACGGTGGACACAATCCATCGTTTTCCCTAAGAGACCGTAACGTCAGACTATGTCGTACAGTACAACTATTTTCTTAATGTCCCTCGGGAATAATCGCATTTCCGAATACAAACGAATGCTAACTTGTCCATGTCCATCAATTATTAGATTTATCGTGTATAATAATTTGAATTCAGAACTAAGTAATTTATTGTTGTTTTGTTTTGACGTAACTAAAAATAAAGTAATAAAATTAAGTCTTTTGTACCGACAAGGTCAAATTAAAATAGCTAGCGAAACTCCGCAGACGTGATAGGTTTTCGATATCTGAACATTAAAAACGAAAAAGAAAATGATTTGATGATATTTTTTTGGGTTAATGACTGTATGTAGTGAAGTTACGTGAACAATCAGTTTAATAATCTATTACGTTTGTATAAGCTTCACATACGTAATGGGTATAGATACATTAGCACATTAAACAAGAACAAAAAAACTTTTTTTCTCAACTCATACTTCAATTTAAATAATTACAATACCAGCGGCCGTTGAACCCAAATAAAATAATTATAAAACCTTTTTTTTTGTTTTTATCATGTTTGTTTGTTTGTGTGTTTGTGTGTGTTTGTTTTTTTGTTGTTTTTTTGTCATGTTGTGTTTGTTGAAATCGTCTTATTAATGACCATTGAAATGAGGTTTAAATTGCAATCATAGTTGGTCACTTTCGTAAAATACATTTTATAAATACATAGAAACAAATTACTAGTTCTACACAACTCAACTCTAAGTCACAGTCAAATCATTTAATTAAAACTAGCTTTTGCCCGCGGCTTCGCCCACGTGGATGTCAGAAATTATCCCATAGGAACGTACAACCAGGATTAAAAGCATCCTATGTGCTGATCCAGGTTATAAACTATGTGTGTGCCAAATTTTATCCATATCCGTTCAGCCTTTTTTGCGCCAATCCGCAACATACATCCAGACAAACAGACAAACGACAAATTCTAAAAATTATATTTTCGATAGAAGAAAATATTCAGTGTACAGCGGAGTAATTGCTTAACACACTAACAGTAGGAATGGCTTTCATATTGACAGTTCAACAACATTCATTGCGTTATTTACGTTGTTGAGCAGACAAATTTTTCAAACATATGAAGCAATGGATTAACAATAGGCTTCAAAATGGTTCAGATTGTGATAGATTTTGTGTGAGGCAATTAGGGTGCAGGTTTGAGTTCGCTGCTATTTTATTATATATACCTATAGATAGGCACATAAAAGTAACTTTTGAACGTCAACTAACCTGTAGATGAATCGAATACAACGATTTTCGGTCCCACTCTCCCGAATCTGTTATCAGTATTTTCTGTTATCTGAAATTACAAAAGTTAATAACCGGGTCACGTCAGCCGCATGCACTGTGACCGCTGGGCAACAGTCTCCACACGGTGGGTGTCTGAGGATGGACGGCGGCGCCGCGGCCGGCCAGGGAAGAGGTGGGGAGATGACCTAGACGCGTACCGTAAGGGTTGGATCGAGGAGTCTCTGGAAAAATATTCCTGGAAGTATATGGGGGAGGCCTTTTGCAGAGCATTGGGATGGTGTAGGTTAACTAAAAAAAATAATTAAAATAACCAATATTGTTCTAATGGCCATACACTAAGGGCCAGCACACATCTGGCGAGGCGTAGCGCATTTGTAACTGCCAAACAAATATTGACCTTCCAGCAGTTGAAATAAAGTCGAAAAGAAATAAATTTCCATTAGCTCGAGAGAGTGTGTAGGCGGAAAGAGGCGCGCGTCTCAGGTTATTCAATCTTAACTTTATTTTTAGTGACACAGCGTTGATATTTGTTTGGCAGTGACAACTGCGTCGCGCTGCGCTTCGCCAGGTGTGCGCCGCGGGCCCTAAGCGATCATTAAAGGGTGGCCTAGTGTTAGTGAAAATGGACTTAAGTTACTTTAAAGTTTAAGTACATCTTTTTCTACAGCAAGGGCCACAACTGGTTTATGGAAGATCGACTGGATCATCATCTGCCTATTATCCTTTCCCAGCAACTTTGGACTGTATTTAACAGCATTTTACATAGAACGACTGCCGATCTGACCTGAGCAACCCAGTTACTGGGTGATATAACACGATATGATTGGCTACAACTGATAGGACTGGATCTTCAAGTAAAAACTGTCGATCGATGTCTTATCGATTCAAAATCAATTAAATTAATCATCATAAAATTAACAACCAACTGTTATATTAAGAAAATAGAGATATTCTTACTACACAAGATCATAACTGGCGACATATCGCACACCTGGATAAAAAGTAGCACGACTGAAAATACCTCATTTTTCAAGAAAAGCAAAAAACATTTTACTCGTTTTCTATTTGACCAATTTAAAATTATTGTTGTATTATGTTGTATAATATTTTACTAAGATATTACATACGTACATACATAAACTCACACCTTCTTCCCATGGCGATAGGCAGAAACTACAGAACGCCACCTGCTACGATCCTTACATACTCCTTTTGCCTCGTTTACGTTCATACATCTAGTCATACACGCACGCCGGTTGTGAGTACTACACACCTGACCTTTCTGAAGAACATCACCGATAAGGTCACTATATATCCTCCTAGGGCATCGCCTCCCGGCGTTTCCACTCACATCTGCCTTGTAAATACCTTTTGTTAGTCGCCCTTCATTCATCCTCTGAACATGACCAAACCATCTTAGCATACTCTTTTCAATTTTTGTCACTACATCTTGGTTTAAACCGCGCAGATTCCGATAGTCACAATAACTCGATTTTGGATTATTTTCAGTTGTGCCACCCTTTATCAAGGAGTGCGATATGTGTGTACAAGAAGTACGTGACGTAATGTGTTATGTAGATATTCTTACTTCTGGGACAGGCGCGGGGTGTTTCTTGGCCTTCATCTTGTTGTTCAACACCTTGGCATCCAACATCTTGGGCAGGTTCTCACGGATGTGGGTCACATATTTACTCCTTCTGGAAAAAACTCTGAATTTTTTGAAGTCATCGTCTTTCTTATGGCGGCTATACACGCTAAGGTCCACCGGTTCAGAACGGACCGGCGATTTACTGTTTTTTAACCGACTTCACAAAAAGAAGGAGGTTCTCAATTCGTCTGTATGTTTTTTTTTTTTTTTTTTGTGTGTTAGCTCATAACTTTTTTTTCGGTGAACCGATTTGGATGATTCTTTTTTTATTCGATAGGTGGTGCTTCACATGTGGTCCCATTTAAGTTTGATCATGATCTGACCAGTAGTTTTTGAGTTATCTTTAATAATGCATATTTTTTCCACTTAGTTTATATGGATGATGTGTTAATAATTTCCTGTCACTGTTATTTACACACCAAGTAGTGGTATACGAATTTGTGTGGGGTAGGTGCGGCAACTAAAAAGTGAAAAATAAAAACTTTTTTACAAAAAAACAACCGACTTCCAAAAAAAACACTAAAAGACCTGAAAAATAACTTTAATTTCGGAAGTCGGTGGCCAAAAACGAAAATACAAAACCAAAGACACCGACTTCCGAAATTAAAGTTATTTTTCAGGTCTTTTAGTGTTTTTTTTGGAAGTCTGTTGTTTTTTTGTAAAAAAGTTTTTTTGAACCTGTGAAGGCGAGCGGAGCAAGATTGATTCTTTCGAGTGGCACCGTACTGTAAATTGCGAAGACCTGTCCGGCAAATCCGGCCGTCTCATACAAGCTACGACATGTGGGTCACCCTGCGTAGGCGCACTTTCACAGGTGGACCGTACCGTAAAATGGCATACGTTAAATAGTCTATTTTCCTATTTTTTGGGTGCTTTTGCACTGAGGCGAAAACGAGCGGAGCGAAGCGGAGACGTAGAGAAATCGATCAATATAAAACCATGGTTTCCTAGGAAAGCGATTCCGTCATATTATAACAGCTGTCATGAAAATCTGTCATTAACACCAGTATTTGACATTAAGTCAAACACCGCTACGCAAAGATTTAAATCGCTAGATTTGCTCTCACCATACTATAAGGCCCCGTTGTTTGATCTGTAGTCAAAGATACTAATAGTTAAAATGCGTTAGTTAAACTAACAATTTGTTAAAAATGACGGAAGCATGTTGTTTGACAAATGGTAAGCTAACTATAGTTAAAAAAATGACAATTTGTTATGAAAGTTAACCATGCGTAGACAGAGTAGTTATACTTTAACTATTGTCAAGTGACTAATTGTTAAATTGACTAATGGTCATGTTTAACTATGTATCAAACAACGGGCCCTTAGTATATTAGTAGTAAAAAGTGCGTCTATACTGAGAAAAGTGAGCTCACACATTGTAAAATAGCGTTTCCATGACAATCAAGTCAAGTCACTGCCTCATTGTGTGTCAGAGGTATCAAAACGAAACAGAAAACGCGACTATTTTATTTTATATAAGTATGCATACACACGTCATGTTGCAGTATAAAAGTGAATACTATCGCTGGAGCTTCTGGCAGTCCATTTGTGGTAACTATAAAAAATTCGATGTGGTTACGTTGTGACTAGTGTTTGCAAACAGATCGACTCCGGCTGTGACAGTGTTGTCGAGTCGACGCAACGTTGTGGTTGCGTTGTGGCTGTGAGGTGGCCTTCATGTGGTCGGTATCGCCCACACGGTTGGTTTTGACGGCCAAATGTGGTCCGCGTGAACAGACCATTAATTTTCATATAAATTTGCGACTGTTTACATTTAGTCATTGTGCTTGTGGTACGTGTGATCGGGCCTTTATAGTCTTCTACGACTGCCAAAGATACAACTTTAGTTTGTCTTAGCAGGGTAAGCAAAAACTGTAGAAAACCTTTTTTGTGTTTTCCACATTAATTCAATTGATCATGATTGTCTATGCAATATTCCCAAGATAATATTTTTATTAGACGAGATACCCATTAACAACAAAGGTAAAGAATTAAGGCGGAACCTTCAGGGTAGCTCGCGAAATTTAAAATTTCTTACGTTTTTTCTTAAGCGTAACACACATACAACAAAAAATCAAATCTGTTCTCTTTATAATATTAGTTTAGAAAATCAAAATATTTTATTTCACATAGGCCTACATGGGCACTTATGAAACGTGAGAAGCTAGGTGCGCGGTTCCAATTGGTATAATAGACAAACTCGAATGAGTATGTTTAAGGCGTAACCTTCAGGCTAGCCCGCGAAATTCAAATTTTGTTACGTTTTTTGCAATTTTCAGGTCACTGTCAGGTTGTATTTTGATTAAAATATGATTCACGACCGTAACAAATATGGCTTTACAGAATTATAATCATTAGAATCAGCAATACATCTCTTTAAGTTCATATTACCCTATTGAATGACTATTTCATGAAATCATGACATTTGAGGGCAATTCTAACTTAAGATGTTGTATTGCTAAGTAATTCTAATGATTATAATTCTGTAAAGCCATATTTGATACGGTCGCGAATCATATTTAGATCACCATACAACCTGATACTGACCTGCAAATTGCAAAAAACGTAAGAAAATTTGAATTTTGCGGGCTACCTTGGCGCATCCCCCTTATAGGCTTCTTATATAGCTGGGCTATCATATCCGCCGCAATTACTTATTATGCTTCTAATAAGTACGTAACCGTAAAGACACAGTAGAAACCGCGCGGAAACCGCGCGATCGTCACTTGGTTGCGTCTAAACGAATATGAAGATGTTCATGGAGATAAGAACCGACCGGTAACCGCGCGGGCTTTGTATGAACTGATAATAAAATACAATCAATCTGGCCAGCCTTCTCCCAACTATGTAGGGGTCGGCTACCAACGGGCTTAGCATGACGCTGTCTATCTCTTCGAAGAAAAGATACGGCTATTCCCATACAAAGTGACAATTCGTTTCTCTATTTTTGACATCGCACCGTAAAAATCCTTCTAAAATCTGTCATTTTGTCTTTCGTTTCTGCCGATCGTTGTCTAGGTCCTTTTTAATGTAGACTATTTCAGAAGATAGTTGAAGACAATTTGATTTTTTAATCGCCATGCTAAAGACAGTAGAAAAGTTTTTACTCGGAATGGAAAAAAGGAATTTTTCACTTTTTGTATGGAAAATGTGAAAAATGATTATCTATATATTGAGTTTTAGAGATTTAAGGGTTGCATAAAGTGGGTCGAAATTTTCATTATTTTTGCAAATAGGACACACCATGTGAATAAATTACTGAATTTCGTAAAAAGTGCAGTTGACTCTTTCTACTTTGCTGCCGTCGTACTGTCTTCACGAAACGTCATCTTTGTCTATTCTTCCGTCGACAAGACGGTGCTTGTGCTAAGCCTGCAGTCTAACCAGATGCAGCTGAATACCAGTATTTTACATGGAGTGACTGCCTATCTGACCTCCACAATTCAGTTACTGGGTAACACGTACGGGTAATAAAATATAGTAAATACAAATACTAACTGATTATGTCTATCCGTATTATCTTTTATCACCATATCATTCCCGAAGACCCTTCGGATTGTGTCGTGAACCTCTCCCTTCTCTGCCGATCCACTGCAGACCCCAAACATAGACCTTAGAACATTCATCATGGGGAGAGGTTGGTACTTCCTAGGACTTGTCCGTTGGTCAGCAATTTTGACTTGGTGCGATGGCACCTGGATTGCGGTGCTTGAGTTTCCCAGATTGCTAATGCTTTACGTAGATTCTTCCACAAGATCGCAGCGTTTGTTCTAAGTTGCCAGATCTCCGTTAGTGAGGCGATTTTAAACCTTGTTTGTCTCTTTGAGGGTTATGGTGAGAGTTTGTACGTTATTTGCTAGTTAGCTCATACTGCAAACGTATTCTAGAGAAAACTTATGTGCCATTATATGCACTCTTTGCATTCAAAACGAATTATGATTTTGCTGAAGATAAAGCCGAAAGGTACCAATATTATTACATCACACAAAAATAAAGTTTCAAATAAACTCTATTGCCTACAAAAACAAGAAGGATTTGAATAAATTCTAAGTATAATTTATGATAGTATCGCAAAGTTTTCGAAGTAAAAAATTATTTGTAAAATTAAATATATTTCAAAATCATATGGTAAGTAACTGTCAAAAACTTGACGTCAATTTGACGGAATTGTAGGTAGGAATGGTGAACAAAAAGGTTGGTTTGAAAGTTAAAAATAAGATAAATAACTCTTTTTGTTTTTAAAAGGATTTCTGCTTTTGGTTACTTTCAATTACTATAATATTTTTGTCGGTATTATCAGCCATATTCGAACTACTGTGGGCGTAATAAGGGTAATGTCGGTTATTGCGCAATAGAAAAACCGTTTGCAGTTCAAATCAAATTATAATTTACGAACAAATTAATCACACTAGCGAATCACACACTAGGTACACGACACAACTATACGGAACGCGCGACAGTTCCTAGGGTGGAGGTACTGATCTCCTCGAAGGCAGAATGGTAAGTGTCCACTCGTCCCGTCAGCGCTCCTCCATCAGCCAGGCTCTGTCATAGCAATAAGTTAGCCGAGTATGCAATTCATCGCGACGGTGCTGCCACCTCCCGGAACTCGTGCAGCACTTCGTTTAGCGTCCATTCTAATGACCGTCTCCGACATATATATGTATGTTCCAGTGCGAGAAGCCTGTACCAAAAGCTACAGTTATTGTTTTTACACCCATTTCCCTAAGTTATTAGAATGCGTAAGGGGTACCTATTAATACAGGAGCCCGTACATTACATACAATCAAATAATAATTCGTTTTAAAACTCTTCGATAATAGCCAATTCAAACAATCGGATAGCAAATAAACATTTCTCTTGTCAAATGGGGCTATAAATTTTAATGGTCTGTGAACCACTCGGGACGGGCTTGGAACTAGGCCACAAAATAGATTCAGAAGTTACAGTACGGCCGAAATATCTTGGTGAGTCCAAAATTCGCGCAAAAGTTTGCGCAGTAACATTTTTTAGGAACCAAATGGTGACATGAAGCGAGTGTGAGTGTATCAAGGTATGAGGAACAGGGTATAAACTTCACTCAAACCTCCATAGCAAAGGGATCCTCCGACCAGACGGGTGTTGTGTCGGGTGGGCAACTGTCCGACGTTTGATATCGGGACGTTGTATATAAGCTAGTTACGCAGTAAACTCTGTTTGCGCAATGCAGGATTTTGCATAACGTCAGTGTGACGCGTAGCTCGCATGTGGTGATGTAGATACCGCTACAAGTGAGAGAACATGCGCGAAAGTTCGTACTGCCTATGTTCAGACTCGCCAACATAATATATTTCGGTCGTACAGTACATACAAAGGACGACGTAACCATGCTCTCGCACACAAAGGCGCGAACGTACTTATGTTAATCCCAAACTATACGTATCTACGCATTCTGTCCATCAAACTAAGTACCATTGATTAAAAATATTACTGAAAACGGCTTAATATTTTTGGTGTTCAAAATCGCTGTTAACGCGCAATGTAACGCACGTAAAATATTGTCCTTATGGTTGCATGGAATGGTACAGAAGTTGTGGGGGTATTTGTATTTGTGACAAAAAGTTTAAAAAAAGTTGGAACTTTGACCATCAATATCTTCGTAACCAGAAGGTTCCCAAGTATGGCCCAGTACAAAAAAATATCACTAGGACGGGGAGTATAAATGACTCGGCTTCCCTAAAGTTATGGTTGCACGTCATCGTGGAAGAAGACTTTTGGCCGCAGGACGTGGTGTTCTGTCGCTTCCACGGCCAAGTACCTCAGGACAGCACATACGTACATAGTTTTCAGCTATGTTTATTAACACAAGTTTTATTTTATATATGTTAGTTTGTAAGGTATATGTCTATGGGTCATTGTAGCCTGAAAATAAATGTTTTATTATTATTAAAGCGGCCGCAGAGACGGCCTTCATGAAAATAATGACACCGGGGTTGACTTGATGATGACGGGGATGATGTCAAAAAGGTTCTCTGAAACACCAACCTACTTTCACAAATAACATATAATTTACAGTGACGTCATTCGATGGAAAATTGCGGACGCTATGTGGCGTTCACTGCAGTCTTAGGATCCTCATAAGCAATGAGGTTATAAATATTACTAGAGGAGCAACGTCGTAATAAAAAAATCAGAAAAATGTAACCACTTACGAGTTTAAAGTCGTAGCTTTGAAACGGATACTATTATGTCAATCTGTCAAAATAATCTATGTTTGTCTCATTTCTTCTATCGCCAAACTAATTACATTGGAATGAAACAAGACATTGTTATCGGAAAAACAGCCAGAGTTGCCAATAATCAACATAATTTCCCCAGTATGAATTAACGTATTTATTGAATCAATTAGGTACTATATAGATAGTTTGTATTATGGAACTTTCAATAGACTAAAGATTAAAAGAATCTGATATGGATTAGGTACAAATAGGAAGAAGAAAAACAAATGTGTAAACGTAAATATTAGATTTCTAAACTATTAAGATTGTGTCAAATTACTTTATACAATATATATGTACGGTACAATATAATATGTTTATACCAAACAGACTTTAATAATAATTTAGACTTCCAGAAACATACATTCGTCGTTCACTAAACTCCCAACAGTCTGGCAATATCAAAATCATTTTTACAGGTAACACTGATGGTAAAAACAATGTTTGATAAATTTATTAGTTGTCGTAATGTTTTTTTGGATAATCTGAATAAAATTGAGCAAACTTATTTATAAAATGAAACACCAATTGCTTTATTGATCTTTTCAGACCGTGTCATAAAAATATTAATCGCATATTTCACCATTTTGTATTTTTTTTGCGTTAAGCAATCGCTCACTTGACGTCAAGCTGACCAATTTACAAATTACAAATTAATTAATTAATTAATCACAATTTACAAATAAGTAAATTTATATGTGTATCTTTCAGATTCTAGATTTCTTTTAAGATAAGAACTAGAATATGAATTTGTCATCATAGTTTTATTTTATACACTTATATGAATTAATTTATTCCACAAAAATGATAACATGATCATTCTTCAATGTAAGGAGGATATTAGAGGATACTAGAAAAAAAAAAAATAGAAGCGCCATCTAGTGAGCGGCAGAGAAGGGATGATGATATGCAGCGCCATCTCTCTGCGTGGATACTCACTTTTTACAAAACGAAAACGTCAGTGGCCCATCTATTCCTGTATTATAGTGTATTATCTATGAAGCTGACGACTGAAGTCAGATATGCTTGCGGACATATACGACGTAGCAACGCATCGGCGCCGTACACTGCTGATCTAGTCCTATATAACATCATTGCTCATAAGCCTCTTTTTACACCCGTTATAAAAAAAAAACAAATGCCAGTCGCGAGTGCGCTTGCACTCGCTGTAAGTGAAACGTGTCTATGTGTGAGTGTATTTATGCTCGCGAGCTGATCTTCTGTGTCTATCAATTTTTTGTGACCAGGACCTAACATTGGTCCCTTCATTATTTTGTACCGAACCCGTCGTGTTGTTTATTGTTTCTCAGGGTTCCATGTGAAGGTATATTTTTCTATCTATATGTGCATATAAACTGCCGTTTGATAGTTTTCTTACTTGGAAATTATTGGGGTTTTCATAAATAAGTAATTCAGTAATGTATTTGTTTTCTAATATGTATGTATATACATATATGTAATATTTTGTCTAGTTTTTTTTTATGTGCGTCTTGCGTGTGCAGAATAAACATTTTTTTTCTTTAGTTTTCTTTTCTAAAAGATTTTTGTTTAGTATGTTTGTATCTTAGTAGTTCCACACCTCAAAGGCGTTGCTGAGAGCTTCGATATTTCTTTAGATACCGTAACTATGTTTTTCAATGTAGCCCTACAAAACAAAAGTGCATGTGTGAGTTGTGTATGTGATGCATAGTTAAAAAATGACACACACACATAACATAACGCCTGTAATCCCCGAAAGGTTAGGCAGAGGTGTACCTATAGCACACCTACATTTCGCCAGTTATGTTTAAGTCCCATGTAATAGGGGGCGAGCCTATTGCCATCAACCGGGCACAAATCCAGACTCCGGGCTGCCACCGAGAAATTCCAGATGGAAAAACCCGATAACACTTTGCCCGACCAGGGAATCGAACCCAGGACCTCATGCTCAGCAGTAGCGCTTGCAACCACTAGACCAACGAGGAAGTCGAAAAAAAAAAAAAAAAACAGCACCAGCGCAGCGCAGCGGCAGTGGTAAAAATGAATAGGTATATAATATACTACTATGTATGTGTAACTAGTCTTTTGTGAAACCTATTATAATGTAACATAGGCCACAGCTAGCAAAACAAAAGCAACGTAACCAAACAAACAATTTTTAATAAACAATAAACATTTTTCCACGTGCTAATAGCCCGGCCTGTAAATTTTAATGGCCTGTGAAAGTGCCGCGTGGCCGGCCTCGCCGGGCTATAAGCTATAGACTATGGTCTGGAACGGAATCACAGTCACAATTCACGCTATTATTTCGGGCTATTTCACTTTATTTAAGGACCCGGTTATTTGTCGTGATGGTTTTGTGATGGTACCCTTTTGAAAATATATTGTTTTTTTTTATTAAATTGAATCTTTTCGGTTGCCTTCTTGAAATGGGGAGAATTCGAAGCTTTGAATATTTTTTACTTCTCGAGTTTTCCACTGCATAGAGTATTATAATGCAAAATAATCTTTGTATGGTTAAAAAATATTAAACAGGCCACAATCGAAGGAACGTCAGGTTTTAACAATCTTATTTATAAACTTCTCATCAATTTTAATCAATAGATAACAACTGATTAGTTATAGGTATGTAAGTTAATAGGTTGGGAGCAGTGGTGGCCCAGTGGTGACGACCGTGACTTACGAGTTGTAGGTCGTAGGTTCGAACCCAGACAGGCGCTTTACTTTGTGTAAATTATTCCATCGCCACTGCTCTCAAAACGGTGAAGGAAAACATCGTGAGGAAACCGGCATGTCCTAGAACCAAAAATTCGAAGACATGTGACATCTACCAACCCGCACTGGGCCCGCGTGGTGGATTACGGCCCGCTCCCTCTCACCGAGAGGAGGCCTGTGTCCCAGCAGTGGGAACATTATAGGCTGATTATGCTGTATGTAAGTTAATAATTAATATATTATACACATAAACCTTTCGGAATAAATTCTCTTAATCATTGTGAAAACCGCATCAAAATCTGTTGCAGTAGTTTAGAAGAACAATACGGACACACAGACAAACACGAAAAGTGACTATGTATAGATAGGTATATAGATAGATACAAAATATATCAAAAGTGTGTGAAGCTGATAAATGTGTCTGCTTTTGTCTGTAAGATCTTGTTGAATATTAAAACGGAAAAACTATTTTTAAAGAAAATAAACACATACTGATATCTAAGGTCATCGGAAAACTTAAGACTAGACATGCTGATGCATCTCACCAGTTTTTATGACAAACTTCTATGGTTATCATTTTTATGGTGTACATAATAATATAGTATTCTATTCTATTCTATTCTTGAGCCCCTTTTAACGTATATTTTTAATACTTGTTTATCACGAGGTGTTTTCCCTACAGAATTCAGTGGTGCATCCGTTAATAAGTCCGGAGATAAAGACCGCGTCATCAACTATATGCTCATTTCTATTTTGCCCTCTATCCCCAGGCTCCTGGAATCATTCTTAATAAAATACTCACAAGCTTACTAGAAATAAATAACCATATTTCTAACAATAAATTTGGTTTCCGAGCTAGCAACTCGACAAGTGATGCAGCCCATGACGTGGTTGATTATGTAATAAAAAATTTAGATGCGGGTAAAAAGACAATAGGCATATTCATAGATTTGGCCAAAGCTTTTTACACGGTCTCTGTGCCATTGCTATACTAAAACCTGGAACGAATAGGCGTTAGAGAAGACCAACTCAAAATATTTAAAGACTACCTTTCTGATCGCACACAATGTGTGAAAATAAATGATTACATAAACAGTGACTTACCTGTCTCCTTCGGTGTCCCTTAGGGCAGTATTTTGGATCCGCGTATATTTCTTGTCTATTTAAATGATCTTTGTGACCTAAATCTTTCTGGTGGTAAAACGACATCATTCGCGGACGATACAGTGCTTCTGTTTTCTGCTGATACTTTGGATAATGTGTATAATAGTGCGCAGCATGGTTTTAATATAGTAAGCCACTGGCTGCAGAAAAATATTCTTATTCTTAATACAGGTAAAACGTAATATTTCGCCTTTTCTATGCGTAGCTGTAATCTCACTTCCTCAACTCTCTCTATAATAGCACAAAATTGCATTAATGACGTTAGCTGGTCTTACCCTGCCCTAATTAGAGCGGACAAAGAAAAATAATTGCGAATAAAAAATGATACTATTCTATATTTTAGGGTACTACTTATAGGGTAGGAAAACTGATATTCGTTTTCAAAAATCTAAGAAAGGCAACAGAACCAAAATGAATTAAGCAAGTATTCCTAGGGCTTGGCCAATCAGTGCTGCAGTATTGTATTTCTCCATGGTGAGGCAAATCACAAACTATACTCAAAACTTTAGCAGTTGCACAAAGAGCAATACTCAAAGTTAGCACTTTCCGGCCCTACCTGTTCCCAACATACCTTTTGTAACAGGTTTGTTGAAGTCCTCCGGCCCGGCAGCTTTTAGTCCTGCATGCAGTCTTGAGACACCATACTAATACAAAGTATGACAAGTCCTCTTATTTATCTAAGCGCAGACGAAAGGTCATAACATACAATGATCTACCGACCTTTAAACACCCATACGTTCGCAAGTGCTACTGTTTCCTGGCCTCTTTTCTGTATGAAAGATTACATAAGCTTGTAGATATTTAAATACCCCTTAAATAGGGATAAATGTGAACCTACGGTAGTAGACTACATTGGCAAGCTAAACTACAATGAGATCGAAAACCTGTTGTATATAGTTAAGTAGCTTATAATAATATTCACCGTCTTGCACACATCCACATATTTACACTCTACTCACCGGAGCTATCACTACACAACTAATTTAAGCTTGTTCACCAAGATTTATCACTTCCTTTTATTTTAATATTATTTTATTATATCCCTTTGATCACATGTGTTATAGTTATGCATATACGACAAATACATAAAATATAAAAAATTAAAAAAAAAAAAAATTATAAGTGTCGCCTACAACAGGAGAAGAGTGTTGATATCTGAAATACATATATTTTGTATCTAGTTCAGACACAGATGTTCAATATCTGCACCCTAATAATATTACGTAACACACTATCTATCACAATCTGAATCATTTTGAAGCCTCCATCGCTTCGAATGTTCGAAAAATTTGTCTGCTCAACAACGTAATTAACGCAAAGAATGTTGTTGAACTGTCAAAATGAAAGTTATTCCTACTTTTAGTGTGTTACGCAATTACCCCAGAGAGCATAGTATAAAGTGTGTCACCAACTCACTATATTATGTAAATGTCTGTATAGTTTTTGATGATGATGATAGTTTTTAAAGAAATAAATTATTCTTATTCGTGTTCTACTGAAAACCCAGCAATAATAAAAAATATATAAAAATATAGTGTTACTAAATCCCTATAATGAGTCATTGCATAAGAATTTAACTGCACGGTTACTGACAAATGCGTGCACTGACTGGACAGGTCCACTCAATCTGTGTGGTTCTTTCCTCAGAAGACCATTTCAGATACCAATCTACATGGTCTTCACATGATCTGACCAAGATTATGTCAGGACTTTAATAGAAAAAAAAAGCAATGACCCACGTCATTGCTTTTTTTTTCTCAGTTAATTTTAATCATGTTCTGGCAGTTTGAGTAATTTATGCGGCCTACCCAAATGTACTTTCTTTGGTATTGTTCGTCGAATCGTTGAGCTCCTTAAGTCCTGACTTCCTGAGTTGAACTGCACGATTACTGACAAATGCGTGCACTGACTGGACAGGTCCACTCAATCTGTGTGGTTCTTTCCTCAAAAGACCATTTCAGATACCAATCTACATGGTCTTCACATGATCTGACCAAGATTATGTCAGGACTTTAAAAGAGACTGTGACCTCTGACTTTGTTTCGGCCTTTCTTCTCAGAGTAGTCAGATAGGAAACGCCGACCTCATCTAGTTTAAAAAATATGATTGACGTGTAAAAGTGTTTGTACAAACTTACTTATAGAAATAAATTCATTAATCATTTATAACCTGAACAGAGTTTGTTTACACTTTCATGAGATACTTTTGGAACAGACTATAAGTGCACGTAAAACCCCCTTATATTCCCCCGAACAAGTTAGAACACGGTGACGTCAGCGCGCAATAATTATGTTGGGCGAGCAATAAAGCGTACTGGACCGGCAGCGAAGCGATATTGCCCAGACTTTGTTCACTGTTTGAGTACAGAGGTCAGGGTCACCGGGTCTGTTTGTCTATTTCGATGTAGGTAACTGGGTAATATTTGGATTAAGGTGAGGTATTGAACCATGCAGTTTGTTATAGAAGTCAGGTCGTATAGTTACATTATACTATTTCAAGGATTTTTGAATATGAACATTCCAAATTGTAGTTTTCGAAATGAGAAACTGTTTATATCTTTATTGATCTGCATTGGTACGGGAATGCAAACAGTATTGATAACCTGCCGGTGACAAAAGAGTTATATCGGCTGTCGCTGAAAACCAGCGCTGGGGCTGTTTCGCATAGGGTCGTAGCATTATGCTGAGCGATTACCGTTTTGCGTGGATATGACTCATATTTTCCCCCAACTCGTTATTTTTTGCATTTGTGTGTTTTTTTCTGCGTCAAATTTACTGGAAATAAACTTATTTTCTTTTTCTTAATTTTTTTCTTACCTACAACTTATAATAATAGGATATTTATTATAGTAACACCTACCCAGCTAGCGGTTAAGAAATCTCATGAATGGACTAATAAGAATAATAAGAAGACAAATCAACAGGTGCCTACCTAAGTGAACAATTGAATACATTTATAATTTCGTTATATAACATGTGAAAGACCACTAAACTTGATTTACAC
The DNA here is from genome assembly GCA_916610205.1 of Griposia aprilina. Classification (NCBI taxonomy): domain Eukaryota; kingdom Metazoa; phylum Arthropoda; class Insecta; order Lepidoptera; family Noctuidae; genus Griposia; species Griposia aprilina. Next base: position 11,781,861 of record OU744304.1, on the reverse strand, counting down.
AAGACTAGCTCTTGCCTAACTTCGGCCGCGTGATATTTCTTGTTTTAAGGGGACTACATGACCTAAACGCAAATTTTTAATGCCTTAAAATATATGATCCACTGCAGTAACCAACATCAGAAAAATATATGACATTCTTCTGGATTTAAGCTAGTGTGTTGAAAACATAATACAATTAACTTTATATGATAGAAAAATGTCAAGAAGATACCTCTAAAAAAATCTTTCAACGATTAAAAACCATACTAATATACATGCAAACATTTAGATTTTTTGTGAGATTATTCTACAAGTAAAATACTAACGTGATAGTGTCAGTGAAATAATTTTTGTAATCTCGTCAGTAGTCCAGATGCCAGAGTTTTCCTTTGAAAAACATATTTCAATAACCAAAATTACCATTTTTTTATATTAGTTTAGATTAGCATGCTCTGTCCAAGCGCGCTGGATCATACTTTAAAAGAAATCTATTTTTGTTAGGTAGCTTTGTGTTTCCCTCACACTGTAAACTTTATAACAAAATCAGTAAAAAGTTAGGGACTAGGATCCTTCTAAATTCTTTGTTATTGCAAACAAGAGCTGACTGTGGGTCGAGGTCACAGCGTTTGTTTATATCACTCGATTGGAATGTTTTAGCAAGTTTCATGTTTATTGTGCCAAGTGTGTAAGTTTTGTCGTTTTTTGGAGACATGCTGGCGCGCCATTTTGTACTTAAAATAATTATCATTTATCCTGTTATTATTTTTAGGATCCACCCGTATCCCTCAATGTCTTTCAGCTCATGACCCTTACTGCTCAGTGTCCCGTTAAGAAGAAAAAGATTGCTCATAATTTTGTAAAAACATGTAGCGGCAGTTATTCCTCCATTACTATAAACCTCTTAGACTCTTGTCTGGGTTCCGGGCCCTTCGGGTCCTCAGTGTTCCAGAGCTTGTTTTGACATATTCAAACACCTTCCTCCTGGAGTCCGAAAAAGCCCGGACACGGTTCTAGGACATGTTGAGTTACAAACTTTCTGGCTTTCTATCTACGAATGACCTACTTAGTCCTCTTCAATCTGGTTTTCGACCTGGTCAAAGCATAGTGACAGCTCTTTTATAGGTTACTGATGACATCTGCTGGGCTATAGACCACAAGTAGGAGATCGTACTTTACTTGTGTTTCTCGACTTTAGCAGTCCCTTTAACTCTGTTAATTTCGACATCTTACTAGGAATCCTTAAATCTTTAAATTTCGCCTTTTCCACTATTGGTTTGTTTGACTCCTATCTTAAAGGCCACTCGCAGCGGGTTTGTCTCGACGAGTAGTGTTTTGATTGGTGCTCTCTTACCGCAGGGGTGCCTCAGGGTGGTGTTCTCTCTCCTATTCTCTTTTCTATTTTCATTAACTCTGTCACCAGAGTCATCTCTTCTTAGTTCCATTTCTATGCCGACAATCTGCAGCTCAACAATCATCTCATAAAGGAAAATGCGGAAGCCGCCGTATCTGACATGAACAGTGACTTGGTTTTAAATAGCGAGTGGTCGCGGTCTTTCGGACTGCAAATCAGTCCTACGAAATTCCAGGCCATGATTATCGGCGGCAGGTATATGCGGAATAGGCTCGATGTTGCAACGCTGTCTCCACTCTGTCTGAATGGAGTTCAGTTTGAATACGCATATACGGTTAAAAACCTGGGGAGACCATGTATTCCTATTTATCGTCGACTGCCCGTGTTGCTCAAATCCGTCGCAAAGTGCACTACACGTTCCATTCGTTGAAATGTCTCCAGAGCTTCTTGCCTTGAACACCAAAAATTCTCTTGTTCAAACTCTCATTCCGCCCATTATAGATTACGCCGATATCTGTTATTTGGAAGCCACCGAGGAGTTTTTAAATAAACTTGAGCGTTTGCAAAATATCTGTATTCGTTTTGTTTTTAACCTTAAAAAGTATGATCACGTTTCCAACTTTCGCAAGATACTCAAGTGGCTCCCCTTTCGAATAACAGATGTATGTATGTATACATACATACAAACATACGCATCTGTACATAAATGGTGATGGTGGTATGGTATGGTATGGTATGGTCATATGGTATATGTTATTGTATATTCTCATATTATTTTATTAAGTGAATTGTTTTTGAGTTTATGTATTTTATTTTTTCTTTTACTCTTACACCCTTTGTCTACATCTCTTTATCTACTTTCCTATCGCAGGTATGCTGGAAGACATTTCTTTAAAAATACACATCACCTTTGCACCTATTTTTCTGTTCATTTTTACTTGTCTGTTTGCAGTTTATATAAGTGTACTTAAATGGTAAATTAAATAAATAAATGTTGTGTAAAATGTAAATTAGTTCATATTTTCTCTATCGTACGTCGAACACAAGCAGAATTTAAGTTTATCACCCCCAGTATTAACAGGGAGGTCTATTTGACGTCTAAAACCAGCAAATTCTGAGCAAACTACCTCCAAATTGAACAATCAATGCGAGGCTATTGTCTTTGCGGAACTACAGAGCAATTTGATACCATTGTTCACTTCGCTTAGACTGGTTTATTGGCTTCTATTGGCAGCTGTTATTATTGGAAGGTTAATTTAGTAGCCATTTGATCAACTAAGCAGGGCTTTTGAAGACAGTGGTATATGATGCCTTTGACGGAAAACAAAAGAAAAAATAATATAGCGATGTCTTCTAAAATTCCATGTTGTCACATTGTAGTGTAATATATGTCTCCTCTCTCTCCGAGTGCCCATGTTTTGTTAAACGAAATCTCCAAACGCCTGTTTGACACTTCCCGTGACCCAAGGGCTGGCTTTTGCCTCGGCCAGAGTCTAATCATTGCCATAGAACGTGGCAATGCCGCCAGTCTCTTGGGTACATTACCAGTCGACAGCGATGCGGAGGAATCTTTCGACGCCATATTTTAGTTCGTTAATAATTTTAGTCAGGTTAGGTTATTATTTAATCGTAAATACTATAATTTCATATTTGTAAATATGAATATACCTATGTCTCGCTTTGATATAAAGATTAAATTAAATAATTCAGAATTTGTAGGTAGCAGCCCGAGCGTCTATTTCTGCTCAATTATGGCTGTCCCATTATTGGATGGGACGTACTGTAGGTATACCCCTGCCCGTCCCTTCGGGAAAAACGGGCGTGATGTTATATTATATTTTTGACACTAAAGAAGTCTTAGACTGCACAATCACCACAATTCAAAGGCCTCAGAAATTACAAAAGATTCTAAAATTGTATCAAAAATTTTGTTTATTTACCTCTCTCTTGTCGGCCTAGAAACGAGAATATGCCTAGGTAAAAGGATTAGCCAGGCATCCAGGTTAGTACTGTGGTTAACTCGTCCAGAGGGCCTAGACAAATGGCATTCGGTTCGGAGCGATTCTATTTCTACAATCGCTATCGCTTTCGCTAATGTTTCTATCATACGAATCGAAAACTAGCGATAAAGCTTGTCACAAAGTGCCACTTGGCTACGCATCTCTATGGAAGTAATCGTTCGACGCTGTCGGTTGGATTTAAGGAATCGAATGATGTTGACATTTTCTAGCAAATTTCTAATCGTTGACCTATGAATACGTGCCATTTCGATAGCTTATGTTAATACCGTACATTTTTTGGCTTTCCTACTAGTGTCTTCGCTAATCGAATGTTACTTTGTCTTGGCCCTCAGGGTGTGCCGGACAAACGAAGCGGGGGCCGCCACATACCGGACACTAATAAGAGCTGTAGTGAAAATGATGGCACCGGGGTTTGACTTTGTGGTGTTAAAAACGCTCTCTAGAGAAACACACCAACTTACTTCCATTTAAAATGTTTCAGTGACGTCATTCGACGGTAAATTATGGACGCTTTTTGGCGGCCACCGCAGTCTTAGAAAACTCTAGCTTTAGTTCCGTCACTCGTGAAGCCGCTATAAATGCATTTCTTTGATTGACTAAATAACAACCACAAACTGTGCACCTACAAATTACTTCCACCGCTTACAAATTGCAAGTTAATAAAGTGTTCTGCATAACAAATTTCGCAGCACTCGCGATGCTAGGGAAATTGTAGAGAGATTCAATTCCATATCGCTGTCGTTTGGCTTCTGCGAAATTAATGTTGAGTGAAGTTTGTTGTTGATGAAACAGCAAATTGCTTTTACTAAAAGTAATCGATAAATTCAGTTAGTTCTGTCGACGATCACAGAGAGAGACCCTTTGGTTCATATTACAAGTAGGTATTCAGGCACAGTAGGTAGACGGATTTCTTATTACAAACTTTGCGGGACACTAACCGCCCCTAGACGTGATAACCATAAAACTTCTATTATGTCTCGTTCAGTGTCCTTTAATGGGCTAACAACTAACCTCCCAGTATTCTCCAGTCACGCCACGATAAGTTTTGTTTTCCTGAGCCAAGTAGTAGCTCAGCATCAGAACGGCAAAGCTTGGTCCAGTAGTTGGTCGGTGGTTTTTAGATATATGAAAGAAGAAAGAAAAAAAACAACAGACTTCCGAAAAAAACACTAAAAGACGTGAAAAATAACTTAAATTTCGGAAGTCGGTGTCTTAGATTTTGTATTTTCGTTTTTGGCCACCGACTTCCGAAATTAAAGTTATTTTTCACGTCTTTTAGTGTTTTTTTTTGGAAGTCCGTTATTTTTTTGTAAAAACGTTTTAATTTTTCACTTTTTAGTTGCGGTACCTACCCCACACACATTCATATATCACTACTTGGTATGTAAATAACAGTGACAGGAAGTTATCAACACATCATCAATATAAACTAAGTGGAAAAAATATGCAGTATTAAGGATAACACAAAAACTACTAATCAGACCTTAATCAAATTTATATGGGACTACATGTGAAGCACCAGCTATCAAATAAGAAAAGAATCATCTAAATCGGTTCACCCAGAAAAAAGTTCTGAGCCAACACACATAAAAAAAAATGAAACACAGTCGAATTGAGAACCTCCTCCTTTTTTTGAAATCGGTTAAAAATAGGTTTATTTGTCACAGATAAAGGTGCATACAAAAAAGACAGTAGTAATAATAAAGAAAAATAAAAACAAAACAAAATAGATCTATAATCTCGAGCACAAAACATAAATAATCGACAGCTGCACGTCATGACTGTGACAAGAAGGCTTCTACTCAGCATGATGCTGTGCTATGGGGGACCCACAGCACAGCGCTGATCTTCAGTGGTTACCCAAGTGGTGGTTATACATCAGCTTTTGTTCTAAAGGTACAATATCTAACACACAATTTGACACTTCTAAAATATCCATATTTTTGAACTTTTTCTTATTCGTGTCGCTGGCACGACAGTTGTTCAAATTCTGTTGTCTCTAGACTTCGCCACTTCCACGCAGTTATCGGTGGCAGTACAGAGGAGCCACTGGCTGCATCTTTTGGAGCACAGACGGCTGTATAGGAGGTGAAACATTGTTTGTGACACAGCACCACATCCACTGTTATTTTTAGATTAAATCCTTTAGTTGAATTTTTGTGTTTACGTATTTTACATTGCTTACAAATAGTACAAGTTCATAAAGTATTCTGCATCACAAAGTTGGCAGCACTCGCTATCCTACGGGGAAATTGTCGAGAGAAAACTTGAACTGGTAAAATGTGTGTATATGCACTCTGCTTACCTCTTCTGGGAATACGTGACGACTCTTAGAGGGGAACCGACAGAAGGAACTTTTCTTTCGTTTAATAATTGAATGGCATTTCCAAGTCGATATCAGAAACTTCACTTTTTGTAAATTTTTGCATTCCATTTGGCATCTTTCACTTTAAGTGAAACATCTGAACACAAAATGAATCAAACGTTAGAAATGAATTCCTCAGCGACACGAACCAACGATTTTGGATTTCGACACCTCGCCTTTCACTAGCCTACCGAATGATCGAAAAATTAAATGGGAGGAGCAGCTGATGAACGTTCATTTCTATTTAATTTTGTCAGTGTCGCGTGAAAGTGGAATGAAACAAAAATGAACCTTCACTCGAGCGAAACATTCACTCGAGTAAAGCTTCTGATATCGAATGATAGATAGATTTGTTTATTCACCATCTATCCGCATTCTCGTGTAAAATTGCAATCTGCGTTGACGCTTGGAAAAGGGTAAAAAATACCTTTTTTTCAATTGTAGCTGTTTTATCAGGCATTGCTGTTGTGTTAATAGTTATCTGACCTTCATATCAAGGTAAATCAGCGGGGTAATTGCGTCACACACTAACAGTAAGAATAGCTTTAATTTTGACAGTTCAACGACATTCATTGCATTATTTATGTACGTTGTTGAGCAGACAAATTTTTCGAACATATGAAGCAATGGATTAGCAATAGGCTTCAAAATTATTCAGATTGTGATAGATAGTGTGTTACGAAATTGGGATGCTGATCGTGTTTTAGGTATAATCAATAATACCTCACTGCTTCATTAGTTTAGTGGTTGCAAGAGCTACTGCAGAGCATGAGGTTGTGGATTCGCTTCCCAGGTAGAGTAAAGTGTTATTGGATTTTTCCATTTGGAATTTCTCAGTAGCAGCCCTGAGCCTGAATGTGTGCCCGGTTGATGTCAATAGGCTCGCCTCCTATTACATGGAACTTACGGCGAAATGTGGATGTACTATAGATACAGCTCTACCTTACCCTTCGGGTAACACAGGCGTGATGTTTTGTAACGTATTATAATAATGGTACTATTCACGACACACTTATATAATATCTACTGTTTGGACGGAAATCGTATGGTGGGATTTCTGTGTTTACGTATTTTACATCGCTGGCTCCACGCCAAAGTATGGCACTGAAACTTAAGTCTTTATCTATGGGTATATGGTTTCTATAATGGAGGCCCACAGAGGCGGGCCGGCACTAGCCGGGGATCGTGGAAGGCGCACAAGTTCCCATGACCCCCGGTGCAAGTGTGACAAGGGAGCACCGGTGTGGTTTTTTGTCAGTAAGAGTCTGACAGACCCCTCCGCCCCTCCCAGGGCGAAGGCCATTTATGAGGATTTTCGACGTAGGAACAAAAAAAATTGATACACTTGCATAGTGCATACAGGGATACTTGTCAGTTGGTACGACAGTACTGTAACCATAGCACCTAAAAATTTGCTTAATTACTATTCCGACTCTACTGATTCATTAAATTCTATAATTACCTGGCTTAATAATAATAATTTGAAAATTAATCTTAGTAAAACCAACATAATGCATTTTAGACAACGAGAAAATTTAAGTAATTCATCAAAATTTCATTTAGTATACAAATATAATATAATACAAGAAGCTGAAACAGCCCGATTTTTGGGATTAATCATTGACAAGCAATTAAATTGGAAAACCCACATTAATGAACTTTGTAAAAAAATTAGCACTTCTTCATATGCTCTTTATAAGTTGGCACCGACTGTCAACACAGATACTTTACTTGCGGCTTATTATGGGCTAGTTGAATCAGTGTTAAGATTCGGAATAATTTTCTGGGGCAATTCAACTCAAAAGGACACTGCGTTCAAAGCACAAAAGCGTTGTATACGGGCTATGTTTGGGTTGCAATCTAAAGACAGTTGCAAATCAATTTTTAAACAGCACAGAATTCTAACACTTCCGTCAGTTTACATATTGGACATATCGCTATTTGTAAAAACTAATCCTCATTTGTTTCTCCTATTGACTAATCATTCAGATAGAAATAGACGTGAGAAGTACAGACTTTGGGTGCAATCAGTCCCCGCCAAAACAGCATTTCTAAGGAAAAGTGTAATAGGCATGGCCCCATTAATTTATAATAAGATTCCTAATGCCATTAAGATAATGAATATTAATTCATTCAAGAGAGAACTAAAAAAAATGTTAATTAGTAAGGGATATTATAATGTCACGGAGTTCTTGAATGACAAATTTTGAATGATCATAACTTAATATTCTGATTATTGTTTTAGTTGAAGTAATTTTATTCTATTACTTTTTTTAATTTTACTGTTTTAGTTATTTTAATTTTTATTGTTTTAGTTATTTTAATTTTATTGTTTTAATTATTTTGAATTTCTTGACTATATTTTCGTATTGACTGTATATTTTTGTATTGACTGTAATTATGTATTTGAATTTATTGAATTTTGACATTTATTTCCTACTCTAAATATTTTGTACGCCGAATATGGCAAAACATGTTGAACTAGCAATTTTAAACACATTTCCATCCATATGTGCATATTTTTATGTATCATGTTACACATGTTTATACAAATAAATGCATCTTTATCTTTATCTTTGGTGCCCCCTTATCGTTTAAAACTGTCAAAAGGGCCTCTGCAAGTTGGCTTCGGCCCCTCGTACGCTTTCCAAAGGTCCGGGACCCCATGGTGCTGAGAAATGTCAAGAGACATAAACATAATAATAATAACCCCACCGCCGTATCTACGTTGACGACGTGGTGGGGCTTGTGCGCTCCTTTGTACTCTAGGTATGTGCTCGTAGGGTTTACTTTGCCGAAACCAGTCTAGGGTTAGAAGCCAGACCAAGAGATATACATAAACCCGCAGGGCAGCTTGGGACGAGCTGGTGGGCAGTAAAGAAAGAAAATGTATCTATTGGGAGTCGCACAGGATTATCCCAAACTAAACTAAACACACTGTAGCGGTATCTACATCGCGCAAGCAGAATTTACCGCGTGACTAGCATATATGCAACGTCCCGACATCAACCGTCGGGCAGTTACCCACCAGACACAACACCCGTCTGGTCGGAGGATCCCCCTTTTCCATAGAGTATGAGTGAGCTATACACCCTGTTCCTCATACCTCTATGACTCTATTAAAAACAAAAAACTGTAGTAAGTCAGTAGTTCAGTAGCGACCCCATGGACCCGATCTCCCGGTAAAAGTCTCGTTCCTCATCTTTGGCTTGTCTCATTCTTGCCTTTTTTGGCCGGCTTAAGTGGAGATTGGCAAGAGCAAACGTGCTCGGACGGAGGAAGGAAGTATGCCAGTAAGATGCTGGTAGGGATCTTGACCGCACTTCCGGGATTGTGCTGATAGCCGTGAAATACCTCTCCACTCCTCATAAGCACCTCAGGATATGTTGCCCCCTTGTCGCTACGTCACTATGTGCTAACGACCGTTTCCGGGGGCCTTTATTGAGTATGCAAGTCACCCTCTGCCATTTTATCCGTGTATTGTATACTATTGGTTATATGTCGGCGATCCATTAAGGGGATGTAGGAGAGGTTATTTGCAAGAAAATTACTCCTGATCACCTCTATGCAAATGTCAACCATTTTCGAGTGAATTGACATTATTTTTTTGCGGTACGCAACTTTGAAAATTTATAAAAAAAACAGTGCATGATTTTTTTTAAATTATTATTGTCTGCTTCTACTTTAATACATAATAATCAACCATAAAATGACAATTATCTTTAAAAGTTTTACAAATCGTTACAATTTTCTATAATTTTGAGCAGGTTATTTGATTAAAATAGACGATTTCTGGAACAAAACACGGAAGTACTATCGGCAGAACATTCCAAAAACATATACAACTTCTCAGCTATCCAACTAGATATAATAAGATACCAGATATCTAAAAAAATATATAAAATGTCAAATTAATCGAAAATGCTTGACATTTGCATAGGGTTCATCAGGGTTCATTCGGTTGCAAATGACCTCTCGTACATCCCTTAACGGATTGCCGACTTAAAACTCCCTGTATATCAAAACATTGGTCAGGGAAAGGCCATACTCCTTCTATAGTCCTAGGTAACCAGTCCATCATAGCCACCCAAACCCATTGTTCAATTTTTGTTTTTCCTTTATCAACAATAGTACTTCACCATGCGGGGGTTGTCTTTGGAAGCACTCGCACAGTGCATACAGGGATAATCTTCGGTTGGTGCTTCATTTCTTTTACTTATAGAGTGTAATGGGCCTGTCCGAGTTGGCTTCGGCCCCTTGTTATGTCACCAAAGTCTCGGGACCCTATGGCCCCGAGTTATGCGAAAAGCTTAAAAATAATATCTATCTGTTTAGATAAAAATCAATGTTTGTTTGTTTGTCCTCTACGGACTCCGAAAGGGATGGACTGACATTGATGAAATTTTGGTGAGTTTTTATGCATACGCCCGCGAAGGTCTAGGGGTAGGGTAGGGTAGGGGTAGGACACTACGCGAACGAAGTCGCGCCGCGCACCTTGTTTTTTTATAAAACTTCCTCGTTTTCAAATCCGACCGGTAGTTCCAGAGAGGTGAGAGTGGCACGTTCAAACAAAAAAAATAAACAAACGTTTCAGTTTTATTAGTAACTAGCAAAAACGTGCATGATCCAAAACAAGCATATTACAAATTAGAGGATTATATCCTAGATAAGAATGCTTGGAAATATGCTGGTCTTGCTCCATAGGACAATCTAGAGTCTAGACAAAATCAAACTGATTGCTAATTTAATTGTATAATTTATAATTTTTATGACATTGTTTTTTATATTATGTAACTACTTTAACTCATACACTAAATTATTACTTGTGAAATTTTGGAAAAATCATTTACTTTTCAATATTTGTAAATATGTGACCACCATGTATCTATCTCATAATTAATTTACCTGTCATGCGTTATATTTAATTATGTTTACCTATTGTGGTATAGTAATTTTATTCTAGGGGCATCGTCTTCACATATAATTAATGTATACATAATATTGTAAAACATTTTTAAAAGAGTAACGGTGGAGTTTCTTGCCCATTCTTCTCCATACGAAACTACCTTTTGGAAGGGGCAACTAGAATCAATTCAATTTTTTTTGTAAATTTTGGCGTTCAAAAGTGCCTATTACGTGCCTATTTGAAATAAAATGATTTAACTTTGACTTTAGACACATTTGATGGCTGAATAATGCGTCAATATTAAACTCGTAAATCCTGCGCGAAGCAGGGACGGGTCGCTAGTATTATTATATTGTAACTCCCAGGAGCCTATCCAGATCATGGAAAGTGCGTTTGGGTTTTTTCCATAAAGAAATTTTCATTAGCAACCTACAGTCTGTATTTGTGTCTGGTCAGTAGCAACAAACTCGCCCCTTATTACAGAATTTGAAAATAACTGTTGGGAAATAACATATTTTTTTATGTTTTTATTGCGAAATTGGTCTGCTTTTGACCTGGATCTAGCCTGATGGAATGTGACGGATAAAGTCTACGTTGTAACGAGCGGGCCCAGTAGCTGCCCACCCTGCTTTGAAGGCTAACAAATTATACAGGAAGAAATTTTAACCAGTGCGCAAACTGTAACCGTGAATTCTAGACCCCCTAGCGAAGAAATTTTCCGCCGGTAATTATTATTATTCATTTTATTCTCTCAAGTTACATGACTTATATACAATGGTTAACACACAACAGAAAATACATTAACATTACAATACAATGCAACCAATCAACCATCACACTATCAAACATATACATTATCGTCGAATGCAGGTGACGTGCAAGTCACTGCAGTGTTTAATGTATGAACAGTCGAGCCTGTCCGGTATCATCATCAGTACCTACGCTGTTGGGGCTAAGAAAAAAAATTGTTGTTCCATTTTGACCGCACTTTTCTATGAACCAGCAGATTTTTATTTTTGATAACCGTCGAAAAATTTATATACTAGGGAGTCTACTCGTAGCATCATATTATGCTGAATTCAAGGTTAAAGTTTGCTCACTGATTAAAATTTCTTCCCGTATGTGGAAGGGAACATAGACCCTGGCAGAGAGTTCGAAACCTTGGACCGTGCTACTGCATCTCTACTTCGCATTCCTTTCAGCGAAAACAAGCATAATGTTTTGTTATGTTCTCAAGAATAGCCCTTTAAAATAGTGCCCAATGCACGTAAATAGCCACGTGTAGATACTCTTCATAATAATCGGACACAAACCAGACGAACTTACTAATGTTCCTGAAATCATTAATACTAGCAGCATTGTTGTGTTTAGAAGTTATTATGTAAACCATCTGTCACTGCGAAATTATCAGGAAACATCGAAATAGAATTGATTTGTTACCGTTCTTGGTAGAAATCATTTGTAGTATAGCTGTATTTCATGTTATTGACATGCAGCCTTGGTTTGCCGTAAACGTGAGTGATGGGGTGTCGTAAAAGCTGAATTTAATTACGACAAACTTATATTGATTAGGCTCACTATTTTCAGGGGTCGTATATTAATTTCAGCCCGTCGGTTGAACCAGTTTATTCTTTGGCATAGGTAAATATGATAAAAATATTAAGGGCACGTGGCGCAAATGAGCTGATTTTTCAAGGCAGAAAACGCGAAGTCTACGCTCAGCTGTCGCGAGTTACATGGAGCGATAAAAAGCATCGTATGCACAAGCACTAATAGCTAGGTGGTATTATTTTTTAATCTTTGTTTATTTAAAGTATTTTTAACCGACTTCACAAAAAGGAGGAGGTTCTCAATTCGTCTGTGTTGTGTGTTAGCTCAGAACTTTTTTCTGGGTGAACCGATTTGGATATTTTTTTTTTATTTGATAGGTAGTGCTTCACATGTAGTCCCATTTAAATTTGATTAAGGTCTGACCTGCAGTTTTTGAGTTATCCTCAATAATGCATATTTTTTCCACTTAGTTTATATGGATAATGTGTTAATAATTTCCTGTCACTGTTATTTACACACCAAGTAGTGGTATAAGAATTTGTGTGGGGTAGGTACCGCAACTAAAAAGTGAAAAATAAAAACTTTTTTACAAAAAAACAACTGACTTCCAAAAAAAGCACTAAAATACTTGAAAAATAACTTTAATTTCGGAAGTCGGAGGGCCAAAATCGAAAATACAAAACTTTTTTACAAAAAAACAACCGACTTCCAAAAAAAACACTAAAAGACGTGAAAAATAACTTTAATTTCGGAAGTCGGTGCCTTTGATTTTGTATTTTCGTGTTTGGCCACCGACTTCCGAAATTAAAGTTATTTTTCAAGTATTTTAGTGTTTTTTTTGGAAGTCGGTTGTTTTTTTGTAAAAAAGTTTTTGTACGCATTGCGACGATGTCAATCCCATCGTGCTTTTACAAACAACAACTTAATCCTAAACTAAATAAATTAATCTTATTCACACAAAACTTAACTTAAACTAATTTATTATATAATAAAAAAGTATATAATATTTTGCTGCTTCAGAAGTAGGCTTAGCTAAAATACCAAGGAACATTCTAACATCCATTACCGATAATTTTAACGAGTTGAGAAGTTCGTTTCTTTTGTTAGTATATCGATATAAATGTATATGCTGTGCCCGCGACTTCGTCCGCGTGGGTTAGTGTCTTTGGGTAGCATTTTTAATTATTTAGGCTAATTATTTTACAAATAAGACACATACGTATAAATACTTCAAATAAACAAACTCAAACTTCAAACTTTCATCCCCTATTCCCTATTGGTGAGAGCAGTGCTGGCCCAGTGGAATCGGCCCCGACTTACAAGATGTAGGTCGTGGGTTCGAACCCAGGCAGGCGCTTTACTTTGTGTAAATAATTTCATCACCACTGCTCTCAAAACGGTGAAGGAAAACATCGTGAGGAAACCGGCATGTCCTAGAACAAAAAATTCGAAGACATGTGACATCCATCAATCCGCACTGGGCCCGCGTGGTAGATTACAGCCCATTCCCTCTCAAAGAGAGGAGGCCTGAGTCCCAGCAGTGGGAACATTCTAGGCTGATTATATATGTGTGTATTTTACACCCGTAAGGGTAAAACTTTTACAAACTTTGAATGTCATATTTATTTATAACGAATCAACGGCCTAAAAAATTAGTTTCAAGCCTCCAGCTCTAAAAATGACGATAATTTCATACAACTTTTCACCCGCCCCCCCTTTCAACCCCTTACAACCCTTTTTTCGCCTATGTAGCCTATGTCCTTTCTCAGGCTCTAGACTATCTGTGTACCAAATTTCATTTAAATCGGTTCAGTAGTTTTGGCGTGAAAGCGCGACAGACAGACCGAGTTACTTTCGCATTTATATATTTGATGTGCATCCTATATTTTACCACACACCTCACAGTTACGATAACCCGATTTTCGCATGAAAAAAGCAAAGTTGTTTAGCTATGGTGGATGAAGATTTCGATGGTGATCACTTGAATTTAAAAACATGAGTATTCGTTCAAAACTGTTATCATTAAACTGTCGATCTGCCTTTTGTGACCGCCACGTGACCGATATGTTTGTTTACCTGTCGCATCACTTCCAAAAAAGTTCAATCCAATTCCTTGTTTCCAAAACAAGTCGTAACTGTAACGGCCAGTCGCCGGTCGGTCGGGTAAGCACTACAATCTAAATATAATCAAATCGAACAAATCGATTCATGCATCGGACTCGCTGTAATCGATGTTTACTCGCCAAACTCGTGTTTATTTCCTTTGGGGAGCGTTGTGTACGTTGCGTACCTACGATGTGGATTGTCGGAAGTTTGGTTTGCGCTTCGAGCAGTTTCGATTGCAGTTTGATTTGCGAAGAGGTTTTATTTACATTGTATTTTAACGTTTGGCTAGCATTGTTCGTGTGTAAACAAGTTCATACTGCGAATCGATATTTCCATCTATTTTCTATGTGAACCAAACATAAAGGTTAGAGTTTCAGCCACGTCGTCCGACAACTTTTCGAAAGTGATTGCTATTTTGTTCAGAATCAATCAATCTGCTTTGCCTTGTCCCAATATGTCAGGGTCGGCTTCTAGTATAACCGGATACAGCTGAATACCAGTATTTTACATAGAGTGACCTATCTGCTAGCTGCCTATCTGACCTCCATAAACCAGTTACTGAGTAAGATACCCTAATGACTGATTTTCAGACTTTTTGGGCTTCTGACGACCAGTAACGACTGTCAAAGATCTACGAATGACAACCGGGACCAATGGCTTATCGTGCTTTCCGAGGCACGGAAGCAACGCACGGCCCGCGGCGGTGACGCGGAGAGTTCCATATAAAAAATAATAAAAAAAATACTTTATCTATGAATGACAGCCGGGACCAATGGCTTATCGTGCTTTCCAAGGCACGGAAACAACGCACGCCCCGCGGCGGTGACGCGGAGTGTTCCATATTTAAAAATTTAAAAAGACTACTTTATCTATGAATGACAGCCGGGACCAATGGCTTATCGTGCTTTCCGAGGCACGGAAGCAACGCACGGCCCGCGGCGGTGACGCGGAGTGTTCCATATTTAAAAATTTAAAACGACTAGTTAATATATGAATGATAGCCGGGACCAATGGCTTATCGTGCTTTCCGAGGCACGGAAGCAACGCACGGCCCGCGGCGGTGACGCGGTGTGTTCCATATTTAAAATTTTCAAAAGACTAGTTAATCTATGAATGATAGCCGGGATCAATGGCTTATCGTGCTTTCCGAGGCACGGAAGCAACGCACGGCCCGCGGCGGTGACGCGGTGTGTCCATATTTAAAATTTTAAAAAGACTAGTTAATCTATGAACGACAGCCGGGACCAATGGCTTATCGTGCTTTCCGAGCCACGGCAGCAACGCACGGCCCGCGGCGGTGACGCGGAGTGTTCCATATTAAAAAATTAAAAAAGACTAGTTATTGACGCGCAATCTGTTACTATTGATTCAGTAGGTACATGATTCTGGATCCCCCTGCGTTGAAATTATTAGTCGGTTATTAAGAAAAAAAAAATATGTTTGATATATTTTGACCGTGAAGGTGTAGGCATTGGACATTTCTATGAAATAGCTGTTTTTTTTTTGTTCGAAAAATTTCTACGCTAGGCTCTAGAATCACGTATTGAATTCATGGTTACAGTTTGCACGTCGATGTCCCTGTCACCCTGTTTAATAGGTACCGTTTATTATACACATACCCATGGCACATTGCAGCCTGTTAATTATAAATGTATAAGGTTGTTATTTTAATGCTATGAGGGTGACGGTGATGTTCGGATAGCGTGAAGTAATCTTGTTACCTGCGTGTCTTACTACACGATAATACGAGTGGCAGAATGGATTAAGTAACTGGTCGGGAAAATCTCCTTTGTCTCGTGAATTTCTGTTTTATACTGAGAGGTGGAATCCTTTGTCTAAGTCTGTTTTTTTTGTTAAGTAAGGACATTGGGAATAAACGTCCCCATCCTCCATAAAAATATTCGTGAAACAAAAAATACAAATAACATAAAAAAAAAGTGTTAACAACAACAGTGTGTGCCTCACGGCTGCGCCAAAAAGGTTCATTTCAGCATTAATCAAATCTAATCATTTTTATTTCAGGAATACACCCATATTGAAAATTAAACCAAATTACAAATTAATTATTAAAAAATAAATTATTAAATTAATACAAAAACTTTCTTATTATATTTTTTATTGTTACTGGCCACTAGCTCTACCCATGTGTTAAATTAATGTCGCCATTGTAGCGCCACGCTGTAAATATATGTATATATCTTCTTATCTAAAGAAGATAGCTAGAGCCTACACGAGAGAAGAAGTAAGTACTACATATTTGCCTAATTCTGTTGAAAATCGTCATTTGCTCGTGTTTTTGTATAGCAGTACTTCAATTATATTTTCTACAATTTCTTTATTTTTATAAGATCTTTTAATACAATGAACCCGGCCACAATAGCCGTTTCGACCTAAAAAAATAGCTCGTGGACCAATCACCGATAGCTTATAGTAATAATAAATTGTGCCAATAAAACCACTTCTTTCCTGTAAACACGTTTATTGTCGCCCTGTCTGCTAGACTAGAAATTATTGCCTGCAAATTGTAGGACGTCCTTCGTAGTGATGTGTCTGAGTTTGTTGAACACCGAATAGTTTCGGTATTGGTATCGATTTTTTGTTTGTTTTTGGGTTAGATAACTACTAGACTGTATGCATACTTTGTAAATCAATGAATGTGTGGTGTTTTCTTTTCAAATTATTTATGGGTGACCGTTTCTAAGGTTAAAAACAAAGGTCCAACATTTTAGGTACATCGTCTTCACCGTCATATAATTAATGTATACAAAATATTGTAAACATTTTATAAGAGTAACGGTGGAGTTTTTTGCCAATTCTTCTCCATATGAAACTAAGTTCTGGAATCAATTCTATTTACTTCTAATTTTTTACGTTCAAAAGTGCCTTTTATGTGCCTATTTGAAATATACACGATGATATTTACTTCAAAAATGACGCCCTGTCTGCTAGACTAGAAATTATTTCTGCACTGTAGAATGTATGTTGTAGTAATGGGTCTAACTTTGATGAATACCGTCATCTGAAAACCAGCGCTGGGGCTTTGTCTCGCATGGGGTCGTAGCATTATGCTGAGTGATTGCCATTTTGCGTGGATGTGACGCATATTTTCCCCCAACTCGTTCTTTTTTGTATTTGTGTGTTTTTTCTTTGCGTCATGTGTACCGCAAATAAAAGTATTTTCTTTCTTTCTTACCGTATTAGTATAGGTTTTTTAGGGTTCCGTTTTAGAATTAGCAACTGTCCCATAAAAAACGTACTCGACCCAAATGTTTGGGATGGCTGAGAAATTTTTCGCGATTACGATGTTAGTTACATACAGAAAGTTGTTCCGTTTGATGGTCTGCACAACAACTCAGAAAAATTACCTCATCTTTTTGATACATGCTGTAGATGTGACAGATGCAGCTTTTTAATCTTATAAGAATTGAAATATAGGAAGGTTTTAAAAAAAACAATATCATTTGTGCAATATAGTGTAAAAGCAGTACAATAAAGCTGATCGGTCACTCGTTCGCCTGTCACCCGCAGTGATTATGAGTATTGCCACGATTCCCGCTATCTTGTCATCTGACAGAAACATACTCGATTGATATGTGTTCTCTAGATCACTGGGAAAAACCGGGAATGAGGTTTTCTGTGAAAATATTTCATATTTTATGATGTAGATGTAGTAATAATTTAATTAAAGACAAAAAACAATACGTGTTCAGTCGGGGGACCTCCGTCGGGAACGAAGTTCTTTACGTACTACTCGCACGCATACACACTCGTATCTATATAATAGACAGAGAGAGAGAATGTGTGAATTAAATATGCGTTTTTAATACAGAGCCATCTCGTATAAGTTTTAAAAAGCTCTCATACAGTTGTCGCCATCTTGGATTTTCATCTTGATCTCGCTTTGGGCTTCAGCACCCTTGAAAATCATGAAAACTAAAGACTTATGTCGGCCATACCGTTTTTTCGTTACGTGACGATTTCTCCCAATTTATTCCTACCGCAAGCTTCGTTAAACTTCGTTCCAAAACTTATGGTCAGAACACAATTCAATTCTGAAACTTATACTGCCACTGTTTTTTAATTTAAGACGCTATTTGAGAATAAGAGGGCTTAGTGTTTAGAAATAATTTAGTATTCATTGTGATTTATTCAGTTTCCAACTAAACTTCCTTGAATTCGCCGAGGTTAATTGGTTCCCCAGAATACTTACCCAAAGTTCTACGTATTAGTAGAGTTGTAGTTTGCAGGTGGAACTCGTGTTATTCTAGAATATTCTAAGAACCAATCAATCTAATCACTTAGATGGCCTTTAAAATTTTCAATAGTTTTGAAACATTTGGTATCCAATCTGGTACTGAATTTTTGGATACCACTACAAAGATTAAGAGACCCATCACTATCTCATCTATTTATTCATCCGGATCCGAGACCTCGATGTAACAAATAGGGCATAAATACTCAGTTTTGTGACAAATATGGACTTCATTTGAAAGTTTTCATACATTTTCATGAGCCGCCGCGAGTAGAGCTAGCAACTTTGGCGAGTGCGCGACGGCGATCAGCGATTACTCACTTGTATGCAATGTACGCACGGCTACATATCAAGCCATGCATTTCTAGTATAAGCTGATCTCGTATTGTATAGGATTTCCGTACCATGCGTGAATCTCTCAACTAGTGTTTTGTCCGCCAAGCGAGCGTCGCTGAGCGAGGACTCTCTTAGATAGCTCTTGTCGCTGTGATGATACTAGCCGGCGGGCGGGCGGTGTGAACAGTCAGCGATCAACTTTTAATGTAAGTGATTTTCTTACACGGGACCCACAATCTTTTGTACGTTTCTTAAGCGAGAAAATCGTTGGTATAACTAGTTGCTTCCTCGTCGGCTGTAGGACAGGTACAGTAACAAAAGAGATAAGTAACGAAGTCATCGATATAGTTGAAGTTTAGTGAGAAACCGATGGATGTTTGAAATGAAATTTAATTTGGTAAATGAACTGTTTGTTTTCTATTAATTAAATTAAATTTTATTCCACCGTGACCGTACCTATAAAGTAGATAATCCCTCATTTGTTTACGAGAACCGCCTAATGTTGTTTTCTTTGTAATTTAATATATTGTGTGGTTTTAAGTCTACGATTTCTTTTCGTAGCTTTTATGACGATTGGATTTCGTTTGACGGTAAAGGTCACGAATGACTGATTACGATTCTATTATTAAATCGATTGGTTCTGCAATAAAATAAAAATTGTAATCCTAACTTAACATTATAAATTAATGTGAAAGTTTCTTACTCTTTCACACAAAAACGGCTAAATGGATTAACATATAAGACCTTTTTTATCCGGGTAGTAGATTCCCGTGGGATAATTTCCGACTTCCTCGCGGGCGAAGCCGCGGACAAAACCTAGTATTTACATAACATAAAATTACGCTTTGTTTCTCCAAAGGGTTAGGCAGAGGTGTACTCATAGTAGTTACGCCCACATTTCGCCAGTTATGTTAAAGTTCCATGTAATAGGGGGCGAGTCTATTGCCATCAATTGCTACTGACAAATTCCTGAAAACCTAATAACACTGTCCGACCTGAGAATCGAACCCAGGACCTCATGCTCAGCAGTAGTACTTGCGATCACTAGACCAACGAAGGCAATCGTGAAAATGTTTTCGTAGTAATTTTAAGAGCCGTATTCGCATGACAAAAAATATTTTACCTTTGTTTGAGTCGATAAAAAAACGCGTATAAATAATTACATACTGTGTCTTTAGATTGCAAAGTTTTATTTATTTTATTGATTATTTTAAATATGTTCAAAGGAATACAATCGGCGAATTAATCGCATTCGTATCACATTTAGTTTCTTGAAAGGCGCGTTGTCTGCTCACTACAACGCGGTAATTGCGTAACGCGCTATCAGTACGAATGGCTTTCATTTTGACAGTTCAACAACATTCATTGCGTTATTTACGTTGTTGAGCAGACACATTTTTCGAACATATGAAGCAATGGAGTAGCAATATCCTTCAAAATGATTCAGATTCTGATTGATAGTGTGTTACGTAATTAAGGTGCTGGGTTTAAAAAGTAAAAATCAAAATCGTTTATTTCATTAAAGCACTTTTGAATGTCAAAAACAATTTAAAAAAGTTACCATTCGTCTCCATACAAAACTGCTATTTGGAAGGCCAAAATTAAAGGTATAATAATAACACCAAAACGCGTGCTTTTAAGATTACTTTCATCATATTATCAAAACTCATCAATTTACGAACTTTCTTCGCTAAACAACAACCAATTATAATTTTGACTCCGCAATGCTAATGTTTTTCAAAGTGTATTTCCGAAACTGCATTAGTTTTCCAACACTGTTAAATTGTAACTTTTGCATTTGAAATTCTTGCACAAACACTCCCACTACTATAAAGTTGAACCATTCGTTCTGCAAGTTTGAAATAGCTACCAAAATAAAGATTTCAATTAACTAGACGCAAGTTGTCCGGAGTTGGGGGTAATGTCGTTAGCTAGGAACATACGGAGCTCCGAACATCGGCACGTTTGGGTGCTTCAGAATCACTTACCTACTAATTTGATTATCTGTGACAGTTGAAATGTTAAAGAGTAAACTGCATTAGATTAGAACTCGCTGAGACATATGTTGTGTCACTAGAGCTGGGCCCGGGCCCGGTATGTTTGTCAAATATCTAAAAACATGGCTTCTCCACTAATCCTACTAATTATTAGATTTATTTAGTTTTCTATTACAAATGGTGTTCAATTTCAAGCAGAGAGAGTGGAATTGTTGAACAAATCAGATCTGGACACATTGCAGGTCGGAATTATGAATTCTGTACTCTCAAACTCTAAAGGCTCCCACAAAACAGGCGCGACGCGACAGCCCAAAACACAGGCGCCAGTCGTCGCGCGGCACGCGGTGCCTTTGTGTACGCTGTGGCGTCGCGCTAGTGTGCATGAGCCTTAACAGTGAAGGAGCTTGTCTTTTGTTTAAACTATTATTATCTTAAGTTAAACTAGTGAAGTATTAAATAAGATTAATCGGACTGACAAATACAAATAGTATAACAGTACAAAAAAAAATGTGTTTTTATTTTATAATAGAGTATAAATGTATCTTTTTGTCTTTAGTCTAAATGTTTTGTATTGTTTATTAGAGTATAAGTAGTTTATAAGTTAGGTTTTATATCCTTGTGTAATATTGTAAATATTCGTATGCTGCTTTAAACGGCGGATGCGTCCAGTTGATCATTCTGTAAAACTCTCACCGTGAAAACTTAGATGAAGCCATGGTATAATAATATACTTCGCCAGGTATAGCATTCCGAGACACAGTGGTCACGTGGGTGACACAAACCTACGTCATCACCGCTGTGTTACCAGTAGTGTGTAATAACTCCCCAATCGCCTTTATTACCTGTGCGAATCCGATAAAACAATAAGGTTTTAACTAACAATTACGTTGGTATATGTTTAAATTGAATTGTTTCGTTTGATAACAAGAACGGAACGACAATTTTAAATTCTTTATATATATTTTTTAACAGAATGGTGACTGAAAATGTTTCCATAATTCGTGTTGTGTTGCAATAAAGTGGTAACTGGATAGTGACGTAAGCATGTGTCCCGGATTGCCAGACCTTGTTTTTTTAGACCATGGGTGAAGTGAGCTTAAAGTGAGCTGTCATTCAACTTGATGCTAGGGATTGACACTATTGACAGATGTCAATAGTGTTCTAAGTTTTCACGGTGATATTTTTACATAATAGACCGGCTGAACATAACTATACTAAACAACTTTGTACCTACCATATCCGACGAATAAATGTCTTTATCTTTGTATTGGATGATTAAAGAATTTGTGTGAAATGACATTCCTTTGCTGACTACAGTCCGACCGTCGATATAATGCGTTTCTGACACCTGTCAGTGCGACAATAGGGTATTTTACTCTATATGAGAAAAAATCTTAAAATATATTATTGAGATAACTTAGGCAAAAAGCAGTCGGAAAACGTTAGTTTTGGTTCATAAAATAGCAATCTAAATTTAAAAATTTAATTCAAAGGTTTCAGCTTTTTTAATCTGTTTCATAACACCATTCAATACTAAATAGTAGTCGCCATGCTATTACGTCATACGGCTGTAAACTTAGAAGTGTCAACTGTCAACTATCATCGTATCAACTATTGTTTACACAGCCAACGGACGTCATGACCACAGAGCAATATGGCGTCCAATGCGTCCAGCGTTTTCGTCAAATTACGCGCGAAATTTGAAAATGCAAAATTTAAATGCATTTTTATGGTTACTTAACGATTGAATAAAAAAATTGTGAATATTTTAGTGGTTCATTAGCACTATAGAATCTAATTGAGACACTTTTCAAAAATGGGCGCCCTATGGACCCTATTCTAGTAACTAATAGAGATCAAACTCGCAAAACATATGTATGAAACTGACAGGTGTCAGGAACGCATTCTCTCGACAGCCAGACTGTAGCTAGATCGCCTATAGATGAGGGCTATCTTTTAAAGTCTCTTCTATTTAATACTGCACAATTCTAACACAAACTTCTTCTATGCAACAAGCTTCTCTGCAACTATCTTCCATCGCTACAGACGCTGGAACTGGTTAACTAACAAAGATTTCAATTACGCCGTAGTCACAAGTTGACGGCAGTTCAACGTAACGTTGTTAGTGTAGTTCTCGTTAACCGAGCTTCGGAACTGTGTGGAAGTAGGTACTTGGTACTTGTGTTATTTCATAGGGGTGAAAGTGGAATTTAATGGATAGGCTAATGTCAGAGTTGAAATACGGGATACATGATGGTCTTTAAAAGAATATTAATCTATGGTTTCCTAGAAGAGCGGTTCCGTCATATTATAAAGGCCGTCATGAAATCTGTCATTTTGACCCGAAATATTTTTTTATTTTTTTGTGATGGGATTGCTCTTGTCTCTAGTCTAGGTCAGAGCTGACAGAGAAAAAGTCGACGATGGAGTGAGCTTACCCAGAAGAAGCCTGTTCACTCTCACTTTGAAGAGATTTGGGTTGTATGCGGTCGGGAATACAGGCGCAGGTAGAGAGTTCCACTCTTTTGCTGTGCGCATTATAAAGGACATTTGGAAGCGTTTAGTGTGAATTGGTGGTGGTGGTGACATTAAAGTGTCATGATCGTGCCGAATAGCTAATGATGAGGAGAAGCAACATAAATAATATGTCGTCCATTCTTAAGAGTGTACAGTTCCGTATGTGAAAGATGCTATAGCTAAAAAAGTAGTGAAGACTGATATGGGCACATACAGGGTCAAATTAAATAAGCTAGCGAAACTGTAAAGATGATAAAAAAAATAACTCGGTTACTTGAAATTATGAGTTTAGGAAATCCTCATTTTGCTTGTATCGTCATTCAATATCGATATCCATCACATCTGCGGAGTTTCGCTAGCTAATTTAAATTAACCCTGTAGAGATAAGCAAGAGCAAAATAATGTTGGCGATATTGTTTAAAGTTTCCAACAAATTTATTCAATATCCCCTCGACATTCTACTCAACACGTAAATGAAAGTGTAGGCGAATGACTTAATAGTCGCCATTTGTCAATTCAACCCTAAACCACTGCTAGTAGTTGTCAACTGGCGAGTGAAAAGTAATTACTATAAAACGTTCCTGTGGTTGTGCGGTCCGTGATTGGTGACCCCTGCCGCGCCGGCAAATTAACTTGTAGTTCAGATTCAAATCTCTCGCCTTTTAAATACACAATTTACTTAATTACTCTGCTGTGTTTGTTTTAGCGAATAATTTGTTGAGTGCGGTGATTCATAATTACTTGTGTAGTTGGGTGACAGTGATACTTATAATGGAAGATCGTGTGACTTATCACAAAATAATTAAAGAAACACTCTTTATCAAACCTGACAAAGAGAAGGACCTTCTTTATTTTTGTCAGGTTTGATAAAGATTCTTTCTTCAATTGTTTTGTTTCAAATGTCGAATTAAAGAAGCGTAACAGCTTCAAAAATGGGGTTATCCTAAGTTCAGTTTTGAATATTTGTTTAATTTCAGTTTGTAATAAATGTTCCTAAACACGTATGTATGAAATATTCAGTTTATTTTGAATTATTTCACAATATATTGTGTTCATAAGGATTGAGAAGCCATGCGATGCTGTGGGTGCCACCCGCTCGCACCAACCAGCGGGGTAAGTACGTAACACACTAACAGTTGGAATGGGTTTCATTTTGACAGTTCAACAACATTCATTGCGTTATTTACGTTGTTGAGCAGACAATTTTTTCGAACTTAAGAAGCAATGGATTAGCAATAGGTTTCAAAATGATTCAGATTGTGATAGATAGTGTGTTACGTAATTAGTACTCAATATGGTGTCACAAGAGATTGATTGCTTCAATAATTGTACTCTGAGTGAATTCACACGGCCCGCATTTTGTATAATTGCTCTTATTTGTTCATTATAACTACACTATTGTATTAGGTAAGCCTGTGATGATAGTTGTATAATTTTAAATAAATAAATGTCTCATATTTAAACGCGGATACTACCACTATTATTGAGTAGTAAATTAGCCTATTTTTAATCGACTTCACAAAAAGGAGGAGGTTCTCAATTCATCTGTATGTTTTTTTTTTTATGTGTGTTAGCTCATAACTTTTTTCTGGTTGAACCGATTTGCATGATTCTTTTTTTATTTGATAGCTGGTGCTTCACATGTGGTCCAATTTGATCAAGGTCTGACCAGTAGTTTTTGAGTTATCCTTAATACTGCATATTTTTTCCACTTAGTTTGGGATGATGTGTTAATAATTTCCTGTCACTGTTATTTACACACCAAGTAGTGGTATACGAATTTGTGTGGGGTAGGTGCCGCAACTAAAAAGTGAAAAATAAAAACTTTTTTACAAAGAAACAACCGACTTCCAAAAAACTCCCCACACAAATTCGTATACCACTACTTGGTGTGTAAATAACAGTGATTGGAAATTATGAACACATCATCCATATAAACTAAGTGGAAAAAATATGCATTATTAAGGATAACTCAAAAACTACTGGCCAGACCTTGATCAAATTTAAATGGGACCACATATGAAGCACCAACTATCAAAAATCGGTTCACCCAGAAAAAAGTTCTGAGCCAACACACATTAAAAAAAAAAACAGACGTATTGAGAACATCCTCCTTTTTGTGAAGTCGGTTAAAAAACACTAAATGACGAAAAATAACTTTAATTTCGGAAGTCGGTGGCCAAAAACGAAAATACAAAACCAAAGACACCGACTTCCGAAATTAAAGTTATTTTTCACGTGTTTTAGTGTTTTTTTTTGGAAGTCGGTTGTTTTTTTGTAAAAAAGTTTTTTGAAGGCCCAATTAACTCTAAAGAGTTACAGGACGTTTAAGATGGTTTCTCAATTCAAACCTCTGAATTAAGGAGCCACTTTAGAATTCGAAAACTAGCCGATGGATATTTTTGAGCAAAAATAAGTTTTCTTATGCAACTTCGCAATTTCTCGATATTCGCAAGTCTTGCAAAACATTTTCTTATTTACTGTCTACATAAAATTTATGTAAAAACACAAGATGTTGTATGTAAACTGTCCTTCAAGATGTTTTTCTAGCGACAGACATCAAAGGTGATTGGATCAAAGAACTCTATGAATAGACACGACATCTGTGAGTCGTATGTGTAGTCCTACCTATTAGATTGATTGCATCGATCGACGCCCTACGAGACGAGCTCCGAGGAATGTAGGTAAAAATAAATAAAATAATGTATTATGAAGGTGTTGGTTCTCGAAATGAATAAGTTAGATTCTTTCTTTTCGAGCGTGGCTTTTACAGCATGTATCAGAAAGGTATGGTCATACTTAAGGCTGTGTTTCACATACAAACCGATCTTGATCTTGCGCTGGTTTAGCTAGCAGAGATATTCCCTAACCGTCAGGGTCCTTGTGCCCCGACCTAGGGGTTCTATGTCCAGGATTCTACGTCCTGGCTGACGGCAACTCAATATAGCACGCTGCTCCGAACGCCACGGCGTGCTGACGTGTAGCCGATCTGCGTGCTACCGGCGTACTACGTCCTGCTATCGATGCAAGCTAACTTCGGCCCTTCGAAGGCCTTACCGGCCTCTTGCGGAACCTGTAATGACAGGCTTTCTAGCTGCCCGTAAAACCAAGGATGGTACCTACCCTAATGAACCTTAAGTGTGATAGTGCTCAGAACATGTGAACAGTGACCTTACCGGCGACCTAGCCTTCTACTACAGAACAATTGAACATTACTCGTGTTTCTTTTATCTCTGATAACTACCTACTAGTTAACAGCCTGCGTAGTCTATCTGCAAAGCCCTAGCTTTTAGCCGTGATGGGACCGACATTGTAATCGTAAAAAAATATCAGCCGTTTTATAATTGGGTCGAGTAGGTATTGAAGTTTTGTATGGGACAATAGATATTTTTTTCGCGATTACGATGTTGGTCCAATGGGGAAAGTTGTTCCGCTGGATGGTCTGTACCACACGACCAAACCTTTCTGATTCATGCTGTAGACCAGCGGCAGTGTCCTCCTCTGAGCTGTTTCCAAAATAATATTGGAGCACCTATATTATTTTCTAATTCTATATTATTTGGATTTGACTGGCGATGAACGTGTCGAAAAGCAAGCTGGTTTTAAACACAACTAAATATAGGATCAGAGTGAACGGTGAGGAATTTTAATATGTCCATGAATACATCTACTTGGATCTGTTAGTCAGTCTTTCCAGTCCAGACAAGACAAGGAAGTCTTAAGACGAACCGAAAATGCCTGGGAGAGCTATTGGTCCATGAAAAAGCTTATGGAAGGAAACCTTCCTTTGTCATTCAAGCGAAAAATTATGGACATGTGCAACCTTCCCCTTTTTGACCTATCGATCCCAGACTTGGTCTTTGATAAACATTCGAAAGTCCAAACTCAAGGTTTGCCAACGTGCAATGGATCGCAGTATTCTAGGCGCCAAATTGACAGACCGTATTCGCAACACCACACTGAGCTCCAAAACACAGATTACTGACGTTGCTCAAAAACCTGCTAAGCTGAAGTGGGACTGGGCTGGCCACGTCTGCCGTATGCCTAATGAGCTGTGGGCCAAAATAACCACTACGTGGAGCCCTGACACAGGCAGAAGGCGTCGCGACAGACCCTGTAGAAGATATTGGGACGAGCTGGAGAAAACAAACGACCAGTCGTCATTTTAGCCCTACGGGGTAATTGCGTAACACACTAACAGTAGGAATGGTTTTCACTTTGACAGTTCAACAACATTCATTGCGTTATTTACGTTGTTGAGCAGACAATTTTTTCGAAAATATCAAGCAATGGTTTAGCAATAAGCTTCAATATTATTCAGATTGTGTGTTAGGTATGCAATTAGAGTGCAGGTGTATGAACGTAAACGAAGCACTAAGAGTACGTAAGGATCGTAGCAGGTGGCGTTCTGTAGATTCTGCGTACCCCTATTGGAAGAAGGCGTGAGTTTATGTATCTGTGCCCTCTCTTTACTTTGACAATTGAATTGAAAAGGCTGAAGGATCAATACAATGTTAGCAACAATAGGTACATACAATGTATCAAATCTAAACGAAATAGATATTTATTGAAAAGAAGAAGACTTCAAATCTCGATTTTATGAAGCACTCCTAATTCATTTCTAGACCAAATCAATTTCAGATAATACACCAATCTAATAAAATGATTCAGCGGTTTGGGATTCGACCATTATTTATCAAAGAAAATATTATTATACAGGGTGTCCCGTAAATAATGGATCAAACGTAACGGTAGGTAGTTCACTTGATTTCCAACAACAGAAACAGAACAGAACAGAATACTCTTTATTATGTTACAGTGTACACCACAAAAATTACAGATAAAAATTTAGAAATTTTACATAGGGTGACACAATGGGCGGTCTTGTTGCTAAAAGCGATCTTTGACAGACAACCTTTGGATGGATTCAAGGGAGAAGGAGAAAAAATAATGCAGGTAGTCAGTGGTGTACCATTTAGATATACAACAAATACGTACATACATAACACATATACTTATCTACATATAATATATACAATAATAAACATGAAACAAGGTAAGGAAACTACATGTTGTGACAATTTGTAAGGAGAGAGGAAGTGTTTCAACTAATATGAATTGTTTAAAAACAACCGCTACAGTATTTTTTTATTCACACATATTTTTATTCGAATTTCACCATTTTCTCTACCAGAATTCAGTTTTTTCAATGCTGTCACTGCAAATGATACCATTTTTAGGTATGATTTTTGTCGAACATTTCTGAATACCTTACTTATGTAATTAGATACCATTTTTGTAAATGAGGTTTTTTTTTGCCTTAAAAATATCTTGAAAAACCAAAATTGAAAGAAAATTAAAACTATTCAAATTTACTTGTTGGAAATCAGTTGAGCTACCTACCCCATACGTTTGATCCATTATTGGGGACACCCTGTATAACTGCCAGCAATCTGTATTGGGCTCGCGTTAGGTTACGGGTCAATCCTTTTCACAGAGAGGACTGTGGCTCAGCATTGGAAACATTAATGTAGTTCATGGCTTCGAACCTACTCGCGCGTTACTTGGTATAATTTATTTCATCATCACTGCTCTCAAAACGGTGAAGGAAAACATTGTGAGGAAACAAGTATGTCCTAGAACAAAAAATTCGAAGACATGTGACATCTAACAAACCCACTTTGGGCCTCGTGGCGCTATAATGAATCCGCTATAATAAAAATAAAACAAATATAAAATGGCGCTATAATGTCGCGGCGGGGTACCGCTAAGCTTAAAGCAATAAAAATAGCTAAAATAGGAGATTGCATATTCATTACTCATAGCGCTCCCAAACTAAATAATTTAACACCCAACTAGATTTTCTACAAAAAAAATATCGTATCGAAGCAAGTTGGTTGGAAATGCTAGTGAATTAATAGATAGTCAATCAAATGAAGGGTCTGACTTACATAAGCGGCGGTACCCCGCCGCGACATTATAGCGCCATTTCAACGAGCAAACCTTATCGTGCCATCCATCAATTTCTATACCTAATTAAAACATTTGGTGTTACTCAATCGAATTTGATGGCTCAACGATAGACATTATTTTTGACTTTTTAAATGTTCGTTTTTCTTTTTTGCGTTGGGGGTTTTTTAATTTTTTAATTTAATTTTTTCTTTCAGTAATAGCCCGAAAGCCCAGATTTGCGTCATGCTGATTATTCGCAATATACTCGCTCCCTATTAGGTACGCGTGACAGCGATAAAGTGTAACAATAAAGAGTCTGCCCGCCCCTTCGGGAAATATAGTCGTAAAGTTATGGTATGTAATATTGTTTTACTGCCTGTCATTGTGTGGACCGGGGTTACCGAGATCGATATATAGTCAAACGGCTGTTATATAAGCAATTTTCATGGTTTAATATTGTAGAAGCTTTCTTGGAAGTGTGGCGGTTGGACGAAAATAGATTCAGTGGGCTTTGATTATTGGCTTTCAAATAGCTTCTAAGCTCCCGGTTTTATAATAGGGTACATTGGTTAATTGATATTTACTCGTTGACCAAGTTTGAGCTGAAAGAAAACCAAAGTAAATGGTTGCAGAATTTGTCTTACGAATACACGGAAAATAATTTAACGTCTAGTTCATGAATGTCTTTTTCAATACTGTTACATGTTTTTACTGAGCCATTTTGACCTTTACTCCATTTGAAAAAAGATTAAAAATTTAAATAAACCCTTTTTACAGTCTGTTCAATTTATTTTGACTTCTATTCCGTATGCATAAGGATGACATTAAATCAATTAATCAAGCAATTTTATTGCTGGGCCTAGGACCTTTGTTTGAACTGGTCTAGTTGTCTATAGTCAGCACGCATTGAGGCAATTAGATGGAAGACTGCGGCCGATTACATTTCTCTGATTAGGTAATGAAAGGCAATTTAGAAGGGACAATCTGTTTCTTATACGAATTAAATTGCTCTTATGCCCAAATTACCCTCATTAGGCTGTATTTATACGAAGCCGGTGAGTTTCGGCACATTTGGAGCAGGAGTCTATTGTCCTTGTGACCTCAGAAATGTACGAGAATCTTAGCCGTGGAGAACTTTGACGAATTTTGATGTGATTAGATCATTGCTTCACAGTATCACTACTTTTGACTTTTACATATCGTCTAATGAA
The DNA here is from genome assembly GCA_916610205.1 of Griposia aprilina. Classification (NCBI taxonomy): domain Eukaryota; kingdom Metazoa; phylum Arthropoda; class Insecta; order Lepidoptera; family Noctuidae; genus Griposia; species Griposia aprilina. The sequence continues at coordinate 11,751,317 of OU744304.1, read as the reverse complement.
GACTTTTACAAAATGTATTATTTGCTTTCCTGATATAGAAAGAATGAAAATACGTGTATTTGCGGAAAACATGACGCCGAGAAAAACTCATAAATAAGTACAAAAAAACTTTTTTACAAAAAAACAACCGACTTCCAAAAAAGACACTAAAAGACGTGAAAAATAACTTTAATTTCGGAAGTCGGTGCCTTTGGTTTTGTATTTTCGTGTTTGGCCACCGACTTCCGAAATTAAAGTTATTTTTCACGTCTTTTAGTGTTTTTTTTGGAAGTCGGTTGTTTTTTTGTAAAAAAGTTTTTATTTTTCACTTTTTAGTTGCGGTATCTACCCCACACAAATTCGTATACCACTACTTGGTGTGTAAATAACAGTGACAGGAAATTATTAACACATCATCCATATAAACTAAGTGGAAAAAATCTGCAGTATTAAGGATAACTCAAAAACTACTGGTCAGACCTTGATCAAATTTAAATGGGACCACATGTGAAGCACCACCTATCAAATAAAAAAAGAATCATCCAAATCGGTTCACCCAGAAAAAGGTTATGAGCTAACACAAATAAAAAAAAAAAAAAACATACACACGAATTGAGAACCTCCTCCTTTTTGTGAAGTCGGTTAAAAATAGGTTTATTTGCGGAAAACATGACGCAGAGACAAACTCATAAATAAGTACAAAAAAGAACGAGTGGGGGGAAAATATGCGTCACATCCACGCAAAACGGCAATCGCTCAGCATAATGCTACGACCCCATGCGAGACGGAGCCCCAGCACTGGTTTTCAGTGACAGCCGGCGTTGAAGTGACAGCTCACTTCACCAAATTTTTCACGGTGATATTTTTACTGAATAGATCGGCCGCTCCAAATTAGTGAAAGAATTTTCGGAATCGGAATAAGTATTAGTTCTGAAGATTAATCCCCTACATACAATTTTACTTTTACCTGTTTATAATATTAGGTATAGATTTAAACCCACAACAAAGGCTGCATTTAACAAATTAAAGTCATAATTCGTTAAAAGCTTCACCGTATACAAAATAAATTAACGACTAAAATTCAGTTTTCATATAATACCTAAATCCGTACAGTTTTCTGAACTTTATTCGCCATATTATAATGGGCCGTACTGGAGCTTGCTCGTATGTGTGGGCGGCTATAAAATCCGTTAAGCCTTGTGTACACTTGTCTATCTTGTCACGTTGCCCTGCAATGCGCCACGGCAAGTCGATCTCATCGGTGAAGTGTGGACCCTAGCACCAATAAATTTTATAATATTTTGAAAAAAAAAATACGATCATAGGTATCAATTTCAGTTATGTCGGTTCAATAGGTTTTTTCTTGAATGGCAAGTTTAACGGAAACTAGTAAGGATGTTCTTTGATAGCTTGGGTGTAAGTCATTAGCGTATCATTACTATTACTTATCACATGGTTGTCAAACTTCAAAAAAAAAACATCTAAGTATCCGATTGACACTTATGGTTGTCAAACGGATAGATGTATAGAGGTATGAGGAACAGGGTATAAAGCTCACCCATACCTCCATAGAAAAGGGAGGATCCTCCGACCAGACGGGTGTTGTGTCTGGTGGGCAACTGCCCGACGGTTGATGTCGGGACGTTGTATATATGCTACTCGCGCAGTAAACTCTGCTTACGCGATGCAGGATTTGCGTGACGTCAGTGTGACGTGTAGTTCGCATGTAGCGGTGTAGATACCGCTACAGATGATTACATTGTATTGCTATTGACTGAGAGAAAGACCATTTTTGCTTTTGACTGAGAGAAAGACCATTTTTAACCGACTTCACAAAAAGGAGGAGGTTCTCAATTCGTCTGTGTTTTTTTTTTTTTTATGTGTGTTAGCTCATAACTTTTTTCTGGGTGAACCGATTTGGATGATTCTTTTTTTATTTGATAGGTGGTACTTCACATGTAGTTCCATTTAAGTTTGATCATGGTCTGACCAGTAGTTTTTGAGTTATCTTTAATAATGCATATTTTTTCCACTTAGTTTATATGGATGATGTGTTAATAATTTCCTGTCACTGTCATTTACACACCAAGTAGTGTATACGAATTTGTGTGGGGTAGGTACGGCAACTAAAAAGTGAAAAATAAGTTTTTTGTCTATCTTCTTCAGTTTTTTGTCACCCTTTAGCCCGGGGAAACCACTAGTAACCCAGGCACTGATCAGTGCGAGTCACCGAATTCTCTCATTTAACTACAATCTATTTTTATCTTCATTGAACCTGTAAAAAATATTACTGTATGAATGGTGACGGCAGCGGGCGGCGTAGGGTGATATTTTGTATGGAATGTAATAATAAGTTTATTTATTTATGATTCAGTTAAAAAAAAAAATATATATATATATACGGGTCGACTTGAGAACCTCCTCCTTTTTTTTTCGTCGGTTAAAAAGGGTATAGTGTTTGGAGCCTCCTTTTAAGCAAACAATGCCTTTGTTAGGAGACTCCGCTCTTCCATAGTACAGCATAACTTAATATACCTAGTACAAAAACCGTAGGTACTTAAAATTTCAAATACAATAGAATTAAGGATGTTAGTGAGAGTACGATTCCAGTGAGAATATCTGTACGTAGGGAATCTGAGGATAAAAACCTCATTCCATTGATTTACTTCAAAACAAAGTTCAGCCAAACGCATTACGAACAGCAGTCAAGACATTAACTACACAGGGGGCGGTATAAATGTTAAGGACCGCGATAAGTTAAAAGTTTACTGCGTGTTAAACGCTGCCAGAGAATTTTATGAAGCTGGGAAGTGTTACTACACTAAATGTACGTATAGCTGTGCCAACAGCCTGTGTTTTGAATCAATCTCTTATAGTAATAAAAAAAACCGGCCAAGTGCGTGTCGGACAATGAAGGTTTCCGTCGTTTGAATGAATGTATCCCAAAAACAAGCTTAATTGTAGTTGAAAAACATGTTCTTTATGTGATTGACTGGTTTCATAGTTACCTGCATGGCCGCCGGCAGCGTATATGCATGGCAGAGTCTTGCTCTTCTTGGTGTTATACTGCTGCCGGTGTACCTCAGGGTGGCGTTTTATCTCTTTTACTCTTCGCAATATTTATAAACTGTATTTCCAAAAAAACTACTTTCTTCCTACCACCTTTATGCAGATGATTTACAAATATATTAACAAGCTGCCCACTCGGATTTGGCTGATGCGATTAATATAGTAAACATAGATTTGGGTTCAATTTGCGAGTGGAGTGAGGCATATGGGTTGCAGGTTAGTCCATCGAAGACTCAGGGCATTGTTGTTGGCAGCTCAAGGATGACCCCCAAGATAAACTGGTCGCAGTTTCCCCAAGTACAATTTAACGGAACTGCTATTGCAGTCAGCGACAAGGTTAAGAACCTTGGGGTTTGGATCGACAAACATCTTTCTTCGGGTCCTCAGTTACAGGACGTAAGTCGCAAATTTTTTGCATCTGGTAAGTCCCTGAGACGATTGCGGAACTTTCTTCCAACTGCCACTAAAACTGCGCTTGCACAATCCCTTTTACTTCCCATCCTTGACTACTCTGATGTCAGTTATCTCGATCTCACTGAGGCGCAACTAGATAAACTTGAGTGACTTCAAAACTTTTGCATAAGATTTATATTTGGCCTGCGCAAATATGATCACATTTATGAAATTTGTACAAAGCTCAAGTGGCTTCCCATACGTCTTCGCCGGAATTCTCATATCGTGTTTCAGCTCTACAGTATTCTGTTCAACCCTAAAACCCCCTCTTATCTTAAAGAACGTTTCAAGTTCCTTCATGACACACGTAATAGATATCTGAGGTCATCGGAAAACTTAAGACTAGAGATGCCGATGCATTCCACCAGTTTTTATGACAAGTCTTTTACAGTTCAAGCAGTACGGTCATGGAATGTCTTGCCCGTGTCGATAAGGCGTGCTCAATATTTGTCCACTTTTAAAATTCTGGTTAAAAAACACTTCCTCTCTCCTTAAACATTGCCATTACATTTAGTTTCCTTGCTTTTGTTTCATGTTTATTATTGTATATATTATAATTATGTAAATAAGTATATGTTTTATTGTATGTATGTATTTGTTGTATATGTAAATGGTACACCACTGACTACCTGCATTATTGTCTCTCCTTCTCCCTTGAATCCATACAAAGGTTGTGTGTAAAAGACCGCTTTTAGCGATAAGACCGCCCATTGTGTCACCCTATGTAAAATTTCTACATTTATATCTGTCATTTTTATGGTGTACATAATAAACAGTATTCTATTCGTCACAGACTCACAGTCAGTTCTGCAACTGCAAATGCAAGTTTGAAATCGCAAAAAAATGTTACAAAACTACACGATTTCTAGGACTTTTTTCTTAATTGTGCTGTGAATGCGGTATGTTGGACTCTCAATTCTCGGCTCAATACCGAGAGTTGAAAGTCCAGTACGCTATGAAAAACCGGCCAAGTGCGTGTCGGACCACCCACAATAAATGAACGATGTTCGGACGTTTTCCTTTAGTTGTGCTGAGACCTTGCTTCTTGCCAAATTTCATGATTCTAAGTCAACAGAAAGTACCCTATACGTTTGTTTTTTTGGGAGTATTGAAATATTTTGTCTCATAAATACCCGTATTTTTTTATTGCATTAACTTAGAAGCTTGATTTTTTAACAAGGACCAAGGGACCGTAGATTTACGTATTTGATATTAATTTCAACTTGATAACTCCACGCTTTCCTGAGAAAAAGCGTCTTGATAGACTGACAGACAGACGGCCAACGAAGTGACCCAATAAGGGTTCCGTTTTTTTTCCTTTTGAGGTACGGAATCCTACAAAGACCAAAAGACTACTACTTACTACTACTATTAGCCCGCATCATCCCACTGCTGGGCAAAGGCCTCTCCCTGTGACTTCCAGCTCTTTCGATCCAGGGCTAGAGTGGACCACTGGTCGTTTGTTATGTCTAGCTCGTCCCACTATCTTCTACGGGGTCTGCCGCGACGCCTTCTGGCTGTGTCAAGGCACCACGTAGTGGATAAAAGACTCATCACTTTTAATTATTTTCTTAACACACATAACATAACATCATGCCTGTATTCCCCGAAGGGTAAGGCAGAGGTATACCTATAGTATATCCACATTTCGTCAGTTAAGTGTAAGTCCCACGTAATAGGGACCGAGGCTATTGCCATCAACCGGGCACAAATCCAGACTCCCGGCTACTATTTAAAAATTCCTGATGGAATTGGAGTTAATTTTTTTTAATTTAAACTTATTCAATTTCATCAAAAACACAATAAATAATATCGTCATCCTCAGCCCAAATCCAAAATTGGAACGCGGGGGTACGCGCCACAGCAACCGATCATTTTGTTTGTCGACGGCAAGTAAAACCCTAAAACCTATAAAGTGAGAACTCTTTGGTCGAGCTGTATATTAATAGAAAAAACTCTTTTCTTTTTTAAGTTTCCATACGATTGTCTCAGTCGAAGTTCCAAATTCAAATCACATTAATGACCAGCGGTCATAAATTATCAGTACAATATTAATGCCCGCCTAGAGCCTAGGGCTTAAATGACTTGCTATAGGTAAGGTATGCATGACATACTAAAATTTGACGTTAGCGAGCAGGTGGTGTGAAAATTCAATTTATGAAACCGATTGTCACTTGTTTAGGCTCGCGACTCTTCGAATTCTGAATGTCATTCATCCATACAGACCGGTCTACGAAAAGAAAAATGCCTCGCTGTAAAATAAGCCTAGTCTAGTCAGTAAGATTTGTACGAGAACTGATTGCCTAGGGTGCGTTGGACGTAATCAAGTAGGTATAGGTACCAGTGGAGGCTATTTCTATGCAAAACTCTTAGATTAATCTGGAATAGACTCGCTACGAGTAATGTCCTAGCTAAGTAGGTACCTAATCTGTCCAAAGCTTATAATATATTCCACGACAGTGTTTTGTTATCCTCCAGCATAAATATGTACTTATGATGTTCTCTCTATCCTTACGTGCCGATACAGCAAAGTTACAGAAACATGTTCATTCATAGTCAAAGTTCTGCAATTTTCTCTCCAGAATTTATTTCAGTAGGTACTAACACAGAGAATATAGTATGAGACGTTTTAATAATCCCATACAGAGCCCAAGAATCCAGACAATGCTGAATGACAGCCAATGCGCCTTTATGTCGACATGATTCTGCGAATTATTTCAATAGACGACTCCCTCGCAATAAATATAAAAATAAAGCAACCAACCAAATTCAGAAGCACATCGTAATAAACAAACATTTTTAAAAGCAAATAACATCTCAAATGAGTAGGTTGTTCACAGAATCACGACGAGTTTTCCACGAAGTTGGGGATTTAAGAAGGTCGTTTCTCGTATTGATGTGGAGGGTAGGCGCGACTTTTCAATTCGGCTGGGTGCGGTATTTCAGAGCAGCCCCGCCCACCGTCGCAACCCCTGAATTCATTCATTCCTCAATCGAGGCTCGCCCGTGTCGGGTGTCCGTGACGATAAGTACGCGCGAGTTTACGTGGAAAAATATAAACAATTGTTGATCGCCAATTCGCCATTTCGAGGTTCATCTTAATTTAAGGTAAGTGCTGTGTAGCTTTTAGGTGATGTTAAGTTACTGTTTTGATTCTAAAAACGGTCAACATTGTGGGTTTACTGTCGTGAACGCGTGTCTGTGAAAACAGGTTGGAGCGTACCGTATCTTTTGAGTCTATTTCGGAATTTTCCTTCATGTTTTGGCTGTGACAAAATTTTTGAGTGAGAATGTAGTTGTTGGTACCTAGACATTGCTGCGAATTATTATTAAAATATAGTTGCCTTTTTTCCAATATACTAAGGACTTATCTACATTGTTTATCTTTTGAATGGAGAGATTTTGATCCAATACTGAAGCGATTATACCCAATAGTATATTATATGAGTACCAAAATGTCCTTATTGTATTTTTTTTTGACTAAGTACCCATTACGGTTTCTTCTTTTCTAATACAATATTGTATTAATAGTACCTACTCACATGGCAAGACCTTCATTTATTTGTATATTACTCAATCCTTAGTAATATTTTAAATTCGAAAGTAACTCAGTCTGTATGTTACCTTTTCACTCCTAAACCACTAAAAGGGTTTCGATAAAATTTGGCAAGGAGATAGATGGCATCCTGGGGCCTTCCCTAGGATGCCATCTATCTCGTTGCCAAATTTTCCAAATTGTCCAACCGGGACAAAAAGTAGCCTATGTCTTTACGTAGGCTACTTTTTGTCCCGGTAGCACGTTCCCGTGGGATAATTTCCGACAGCCACGTGGGCAAAGCCGTGGGCAGAAGCTAGTAATAATAATAATAATTGATTTTTGTCATCTACCAATGCCTACCAATATTATTAATAAGTAAATACTGAAGTAGATACTTACTTTTCTAAAACGTTGCGTGATAGTATAATACAAGGAAAAATTGTTATTTGTGTCGACAGCGGTCCGTTTATCACGCTGCCTTTAAAGATTAATGAGAAATACGACTCGTCAGTGTCGCGGTGTCACGTCTGTCGTCGACCGCTCGCTCTTGACATAAAGGTCGATGCTACATTTTTGAGAACATTGCTTTTACGATTATTACTTTGAGAAGTTTTACCAAGGGATATCGTGTTCAGGTAAGTGGGTTCAAATTCATTTATTCATCAAATATAAGCTAACAGTTTACACCAAATCGCTTATATCTATGTTAATTCTACAAAATTACATTTAAAAAATAATATTAACACTTCTTAGACTAAACAGCTCAACAATTATTTCTTAATTATTTCTTATTTTGAAATAAATATACACATGTTTAGCGATTGTCCTTCGAGAGTCAAAAAATAAATCTGCTTCAGGAATATATTTTAAAAAGTCATTTATTAACTTAATTGCTCTAGCAGTGGGAGTGGTGTTGGTTCGGGGAGCACGCCATGTAGGCGGGTAGCAGAGGAGTCTATGTTGTCGTCTTACAACGCCACGCATATACTGACCGGGACATAAAAACATATTGACTCTCTTAGAACGGGACTATCCATCTTACCTACTAATAGTAGACAATAATTAATTATATGTGTGGATTCTCGCCTGTATTAGAGTGTGTCTAAACCCAACATTCCTGACACGAACAAAGAAGGATGTAGAAAGGGGGGAAGTAGGTAGGGTTGTGGAGATCAGATAGGCAGTCGCTCCATGTTGTATGCTGCATCCAGTTAGACTGGAAGCTGACCCCAACATTGTGGAGAAAAGGCTAGACGATACTGAGTTTGGGAAGGTATGAACTTATTTGGTATTTACTCGTGAATCTAACGATATGGCGAGTTTAGCTGCCTTCCATCATACAATGCCATTAAGTTTATCATGTATAAAAAAAATGTGACATTGTGGCTGGCACCATGGTCTAAAAAAACACATGCTTACGTCACTATCCATTTGCCATTTTATTGCAACAAAACACGAATTATGGAAACATTTTCAGTAACCATTCTGTTAAAAAAAAATATAAACCATTTAAATTGTCGTTTCATTTTTCTAATTAAACCAAACAATCCAATTTAAACAATACCAACGTAATTGTTAGTTAAAACCTCTTTGTTTTATCGGATTCGCACAGGTAATAAAGGCGATTGGGGAGTTATTATTACACACTACTGGTAACACAGCGGTGATGACGTAGGCTTGTGTCACCCTCGTGACCGGACCGGACCGGGACTCGGGACCGGTTTTGCCTGGCAAAGTATATTATTATACCATGGCTGGCACAATTCCTACTTATTGGGACCAAAGGATGGCTAACCTTCGTAAGAAGGAGAAGCCCCGACTTCTTCGGTGGTAGAATCACACGTTATGTGCTGCATTAGTGAGATATTTAACTAGAACCTCATCATTGTCATCTGCGTACCTAAAGTCTCTAATGTTACTGACAAAATTATTGTTTATTTGCAGCCATTACTATAAATTAACTTACACACCACCTTCTCGCTAACGTCAAATTATATGGCATGCAAATCTAACCTAAAGCAATTCATTTAAGCCCTAGGCCCCTGGGCTCTAGCTGGGCATTAATATTGTACTGAATTTTATTACGACCCGCTGGTCACTAAAGCGATTTGAATTTGGAACCTCAACAAGAAAAATGTAAGGAATCGCTTAGGTAAAAAAAAAAACTGTTTTTCTTTTAATGTACGGCTCGACCAAAGAGTTTCTCACTTTATAGGTTTTAGTTGCCGTCAACGAACAAAATGATCGTTTACTGTGGCCCATACTCCCGCGTTCGATTGTTGAATTTGGGCTGACGGTCTATTGACGATTATTATTTATTGTGTTTTTGATGACATTGCATGAGTTTAGATAAAAAAATCAAACACTCGACAGGCAGTAACTTAGTTTAGTTCAATCTCAGATTTAATGCCACCAACTGCATCAGACTGCTTTAAAAGTGAACTTGTTGAATCTTAGTTGCATTCGGGTTCCTTGATTTTGTAATAAAAAAAAAAACTTTTGAGTGTGTTATATTTTTAGAATCGTCTCTTCAAGCCCTTTATTTTGATACCCCACATAGTCATGGTACAATTTTTATTTTTCAGGTCTTTCTTCTTGACGTCTAAAATCCGCCATTTTCTTTTTAAACGTAGACATGACTCAGACCTTTCGATAGACACCTCATGTATTGAAATCCATCCGGCCATTAGGATGCTTCGAGGGTATAAAGAATTCCACATACAAAAATATATAGATACGTAAGCATGAAAAACATAACCCTGACTTTGCATTACGTAGTCGGGTACATAGTGCATGAAACTGCACATAACTTGGTATTCCCCGATTATTTAACAGTTTCATAAACTACTAAATATGTATGTACGAGTACTAACTTAGTTTGTAAAGTAAATTTTTTGTGACAAAAAATTATAGACTTTGTCTGTTTTAATTAAATAAATTATTATTATTTTTAAAATCTCTTTGACATATATTTCGGGACCCTCGGGTCCCGGACCTTTGGAAGGCGTACGAGGGGTCGAAGCGAACTCGCAGAGGCCGCTTTGACAATTTTAAATGATAAGCATTTTGAGAAATTACGAAACTTGGCAATGGTCAATTTGGTGTCTGAATGGATTGAATCAGCAGGCTACCCATTTTCGTTTGGGTAGGTTACCTCATCATAGTCATCTGGGTAGGTGGTCTATAATTGACCAAACTCTTTTTGTCTGCAGCCATGTAATTAATTTATAACTATTGCTCGTAACAATAAACGATAGTAACTTACGACCGCGGACAGCCTTACTCATGACAATTATCATAGTACTTGCAACTGTACCACTGCAAAGCAATGCTATAATAGCACATCAGAGAAACGAGCATTAATAAGGAACATGCTTCTCATTGTGTGTCGGCCATTTTGCTACGATATTTATAATGGCATATATTTAATCGAATCTCAAATAATTCCCATTTTAATCTCCTAAAAATATTAATGAATATTCTAATATAAAGATTGTGCCTCTTTTTGTGAACCCCAAATTATTACAAAAAAAAATCAAATAACCAAATAACTGCGATCAACTTGGATCTAACCGCGGTTGGTCACAGTTCTAACCTAACCCGTTTCATCGGGTTACCATAGCTTAGTTACTGCGACCAACGGTTCATTAATTCAAATAGGTTCTACTTTTATTCTGTCATTTATTGCAACACTAGCTTCTGCCCGCGACTTTGTTCGCGTAACATAAAACATATCCTATGGCACTCAGCAATAGTTGGTTTCTATCAGCGAAATTTTTTTTGTGATCGGATCGGTACTTCCAAATATACCTCCCTAGATACAAACTCACATATTTTACCTCTTTATAATATTACTAGCTTTAGCCCACGGCTTCGCACGCGTAGAGGTCGGAAATTATCCCACGGCAACGTATTATCAGGATAAAAAGTATTCTAAATGTTAATCCAGGTTATAAGCTATCTGTGTTCCAAATTCCAACCAAATCCGTTCAATAGTTTTTGCGTGAAAGAGTAACAAACATCCATCCATCCTCACAAACTTTCACATTTATAATGTTAGTAGGTAGTAGGATTATAGTGTATATGATGACAGGGAGATCGACGTACAACCTGTTACCATGGATTCAGTAAATCTGGACCGCCCTGCGAAGCATTTTTTCGTCGGTTATTAAAAAAAAAAAAAAAAAAATTGGTGTTCCAAACATTTTGACCGCATAGTTATTGCACTTTCGTAGGAAACAGCTGTTTTTTTTTTAATATAACCGACATAATATTTCATCGCATGGGGGGTCCAGAATCAATTTCTGAATCCATGGTAACCGGTTGGGCGTCAATGTCCCTACCACCTTCTACCTTCTATAGATAAAGTTACCTACCAACATAAAATCAAAATGGATCCGTGACTGCAAACCCTAAAACTTACTCGAAATAATAAATAAAACATAATAGTTCACCATAAATAAAACGCGAATAACTTTACTGCCAAAGTCGATACTTAAGGTCGATATCTATATTGAATGCCTTCTTTATCGATACCCTATTTGTACCCTTTCGAGTCTATATTGGCTCATATATTGAACAGTATAGAAAAAAAATGGGTTAAATGTTAACGAACGATACACTAAAAGGTTATGGTTTAATAAAATTACATTTTGATACATTAAGAATGAATTTTCATAATTAAGTAGGTACAGTCAAAGGTTACGAGTTGACATAGCATAATCAGCCAATAATGTTACCGCTGCTGGGACACAGGCCTTCTTTCAGTGAGAGGGAGTGGGACGTAATCTACCACGCGGTCCTAGTGCGGGTTAGTATAGTCACACGTCTTCGATTTTTTGGTTCTAGAACATTATGCGCGCACGACCTGTATTTGCCACTACTTCCAGTCGTACAAATGCCGGCTTGCGTGCGCCTCTTCGTCGCCTTACGAGCAATTTTAATAAGAATTTCTGCAGTTTGGATCTGTTTTCTTTACCATATAGGAAGTTTAGACTCATGTTACTTAACATATTGGAAAATTAATGTGACACTGTTGTCCCACATATGTGACACTATTTACAGCTTTATGTTTTATTGATATTTTACTAATAATATTCCTCTTTTTTATAATTTACAACGCAAGTCTTAAAATTTACCAAATTGTCTCATTGTGTATCTGTGGAGAACGTGGTTGATTTCACATTTGTATAATTTCTGTACCTTAAACTTTTGTAATTCTTAATGTGTAATTGTTTGTTTTCCCCAATAAATAAAATAAAATAAAATTATCTCCTCCGTTGACATTAACAGCGCATTTATTTCGTAGTTCAAATAAACACTGGCACGTCCCTGCAAATTATTAATATGAGGCAAAATTCGCTCGCTTAGATGTCGGTTTACCGGGATAAAAAATATCCTATATATTAAATCCAGCAGGGTAATTGCGTTACACACTAACAGTAGGAATAGCTTTCATTTTGGCAGTTCAACAACATTCATTGCGTTATTTACGTTTTTGAGCGGACAAATTTTTCGAACTTATGAACCAATGTATTAGCAATAAGCTTCAAAATTATTCAGATTGTGAAAAATAATGAGTTACACAATTAGGGTGCTGTTAAAGACTATCTGTGTGCCAATTATATCCAAATCCGTTTTTGCATGATCGAGTGTGAACTTTCACATAATTTGCAATATTAGTAGGATTTTAATTGTATATTTATAGCAGTTTTGAGGTGTGCTCGTCTAGTTTCGAACATTACTGAAGAAATAAGCAATGAGCCAAGGTTTTCTTTGAAATCATACCAAACTAACAGTGCCAGCGTGTCAGCTGTTACGAATGACATTTGATAGTCACTTGAATAATTTTTAACCCCCGACGGAAATAAGAGGGGTGTTATACGTTTAGCGTGTGTGTCTGTCTGCGGCATCGTAGCTCCCAAAGGGCTGAACCGGTTTTTTTTTTTGTTTTGTTGAAAGGTGACTTGATCAAGTGTTCTTAGCTAAAAAAAATATTATAAAAGAAAAAGAAAGAAGAAAATCATTGCTGCCGGTTTTAGAGGTTTTTGTTTGTGACGGGAGTTTTTAATTGACAAACCTTAATAAGATTTTGGTTTTCACTGTGTATACACATTATAAAGAGGTATTTGTTTGTGTGTAAGTTCGTATGGAGGGGTTAATCTCTGGAACTACCTACCGCTCGGATTTGAAAAAATCTTTTTGCATTTGGTAGCCCAATTCTTAAGGAAGGCTATTTAACATCACGCTAGGACCTTTAGGAGCCGAGCGAAAATAACAGTCAGAAAGAACGCTAAGCGAAACCGAAGTAATAGCGCGGGCAGGCGATGCGATGCGACGGTGTCGGTCGGGGGAACAAGAAATTTCACGCGGACGAAGTCGCGGGCATAAGCTAGTATATGATATATGACGGAGAAGGTATGTCTGTCTCGTTATTATCCGCCATATTTTAACTACTGTGGGCGTACTATGGGTAGGGTTGGTTATTGCACAATAGGAAAACCGCTTGCAGTTCAAATCAAATTATAACTTACGATTAAATTAATCACACTAGCGAATCATACTCTCTAGGTACACAACACAACTGACTACACAGACCGCACGACATTTTTTAAACGTGTTCACTGCTTAAGAGGCTTACAAGAGCTAAAGCGCGGTCACTGTCGCATTGCATAGAAAAGAAAGAGACGCGCGATGACACAACGCTGGTAATTTATTGCAAAATATGAAGCAAGTATGGATTTACAAAAAATCTATTCATTGGTCTAAAAAATTAAAACACTATTACGTTAGTATGTTACTTGTAGAATAATCTGACAAAAAATCTGAATGTTGGCATGTATATTAGTATGGTTTTTAATCGATAAAAAATATTTTTAGAGGTATCTTCGTGATTTTTTTCTATCATATCAAGTTAATTGTATTATGTTTTCAACACACTATCTAACTAGCATATATCCAGAAGAATATCATATATTTTTCTGATTTTGGTTATTGCAGTGGATCATATATTTTTAGGCATTATAAATTTGCGTTTAGGGCATCTAGTCCCCTTAACCGCCAACAACAAACTCTGCTGTAGGTACTCTGGTCAATCGACAGCGTTATAGACTCTGTCCAGTGCCACCTGCTGGCACCGGCGTCCCGATTAGTCAAGTCAAACGATTGATTAACGTATTTCCGACATATATATTTATACGAGTACAAATAAATGGAATTCATTCAACAAGCTCTCCTGGCCATAGACATAATACTAACTGTAGGTACCATTAGCGTTTCCTTTTCCGCATTCATGCATATTTGAATCCAATGCGTGTCGATTGCGAGAGCCACAGAGCACGGAATCTTCGGCAGCGACTAGAGATGGCAGTACTAATAATATTCGTGCCGTGTAATTTGCGTTGAGTGCAAATATCTGTCTTGGGGCGCCAGTTTCTATTCGCATAGATTTGCACGTTGCGGAGTAAACATAATAAAAAATAATCTGAAGTGAAACGTTTGTACATAAAGTGAAATAAAAATGATAAACGAATTTATTAGTCCAACGATGTTGTGTGTTTTGTAAATTAACATGTCCTATCTAAGTGCGCCGGGTGACTGTAACTCAGGATGCTCCTACCTCAGACTCCTCTAAGTATTTAAGATTGTGCATTTTATTCTCCAGCGCCCAAATCACTTAACACACTATCTATCATAATATGAATCATTTTGAAGCCTATTACTGCTAATTCATTGCTCCATATGTTCGAAACATTTGTCTGCTCAACAACGTAAACAACGCAATGAATGTTGTTGAACTGTCAAAATTTATGTAATTTTTATGTAAGTTTGCCTTTGTCGTGTGAACATGGAAAAATAAAAACTTTTTTTCAAAAAAACAACCGACTTTCAAAAAAAACACTAAAAGACGTGAACAATAACTTTAATTTCGGAAGTCGGTGGCAGAAAACGAAAATACAAAATCAAAGACACCGACTTCCGAAATTAAAG
The DNA here is from genome assembly GCA_916610205.1 of Griposia aprilina. Taxonomy (NCBI): domain Eukaryota; kingdom Metazoa; phylum Arthropoda; class Insecta; order Lepidoptera; family Noctuidae; genus Griposia; species Griposia aprilina. The sequence continues at coordinate 11,736,289 of OU744304.1, read as the reverse complement.
TTATTGTTCACGTCTTTTAGTGTTTTTTATGAAAGTCGGTTGTTTTTTTGAAAAAAAGTTTTTATTTTTCACTTTTTAGGTGCCGTACCTACCCCACACAAATTCGTATACCACTACTTGGTGTGTAAATAACAGTGACAGGAAATTATTAACACATCATCCATCTAAACTAAGTGGAAAACATATGCATTAAAGATAACTCAAAAACTACTGGTCAGACCATGATCAAACTTAAATGGGACCACATGTAAAGCACCACCTATCAAATAAAAAGAATCATCCAAATCGGTTCACCCAGAAAAAAGTTCTGAGCTAACACACGAATTGAGAACCTCCTCCTTTTTGTGAAGTCGGTTAATAAAAATGAACTGTGACTCGAGTTAACATTCACTCAAGTGATATCAACTTAAAGGAATATAAATGCCATATCTAGCAGCGACTGCCGACGCATCTCTATGCTCTGTGGTGACTGTGGTGAGTACCTACTAAGCGCGGCGCACCCGACAATATTGAAGGACTATTACGTAAATTCGGGCTTCGTCCTTTGAAGAGGTCCTTTCACAGACTTCGTATTGTTTTTTTAACCCAAGGCTACATTGTTAATTAACTCTACAAGGTTTAAATATAAATGTAAATTAAACGTTTATTTCGATAAGCAATTAAAAAGACTTCACGTACTAATATTACAAACTTCAATTGCTTAATACCTACCTGAACCATACAGCAATGGTTCAGGTACTGATAATTGAACCTCTGCGGGAATGCCGTCAGGAGGGTGCTGATGGAGCTAGCCCGAACCGTGCTCACTAGGGATGTGCATCGTTTCCAGAAACGGTTTACTTGCGACTCGGCGAACATTGCTGATGCGCTACAGAATCAGGGCTTCCTCACCAGCACCATGAACGCATTGTTATATTGCACTCGCAAGGCGTTGTACTATCTGCGCGTGTGAGACTCACAGCCGACATATTCTGTAACAATCTCACCGTGAAAACTTAGGCGAAGTGGGCTTGGAGTGAGCTGTCACTAGTGTCAATCCCTAGCATCAGGTGGAATGACAGCTCGCTTCACGCTCACTTCACCTAACTTTTCAGATTGAGATTTTATAGAATACACTGGCTAGCTGCTCGTGTGTGTTTAAATAACAGGTTACGATATTTTGTACTCCGTTTTTACAATCGCTTTTAGGGTTCCGTACCCAAAGGGTGCCAACGAGACCCTATTACTAAGCCTCCACTGTCCGTCCGTCACTCGGTCTGTTTAGCAACGGGCTGTATCTCATGAACCGTAATAGTTTGACAGACAGTTGAAACTTTCACAAAGTCTGTATTTCTATTGGCGCTATAACAAAAAAATATTAAAACTAAATTATAATAAAAAATGTAAGGGGTCGGCATTCAAGAATCATGTTTTTTTCTAAGTTTTTTGCCTTGTGAAGAACCCTTCGTGTGCGACTCCGACTCGTACTTGGCCGGTCTTTTATTTATATTCAGGTTTCCGAGTCTAATGAGGATTATTTAAATATATTCTGGCTCCTGAATGGGTAATTGTTTCTATAGGTATACGCTCGCCCCTCCCTATTTTATGGTACATAAAAATAACCGGCGAAATATAGGTGTAGATACTAAACTCTGCCAACCCCTTCTGGGAATATAGGATTGAAGTTTATGTATGTTCTAGCTACTGTCTACAGAAATGTAAATAGCTACTAATTAATACATAAAACATTTGCTCCATGATATGATTTGAGAAGACAACCCGATCCATCTCGCTATGTGTAAAACCTGCACTACTCTACTCACGAAGTTGCTTCGATTAAGTACTGGTCGAAATTGATTGAAGTCCGAAGTACGTGACGACACACTCATGCTAAGAACTATTGGATGCTTCAAGTCCTTTGACTCAGGCGCAAAAACCGACAACGATCGGAAGTTGCCCGAGGCGAGCCGAGGTTGCACGAAGCGAACCGAAGTGCCCTTCTACACTCTCGTATTCGCTAACTTCCATCAACTTCTCGAATAGTATAGTGCAGGTTAAAATTTTATTATAAGGCATGGCGTACACAATGCGACATGCGACTGCGCTAGCTCGGCGACTAGACGCAGCGACGCGTGACGGGCTGCAGCCGACATTTTCATATATTTTGTTCAAAGCTCTGCACACTTGGAGTCGAGTCGCAACGACAGGCTAACTTGTCGCAGTGACTAGACCCACGGTGCACGCGCACACCCGATGATGAGGTCAGCGTCTTGTCGTCGATCTGTCGCAGTCGCATGTCGTATAGAGTGCGAGGTGGATGAAACCTCTCTCTATGAGCACAAAGTAACTCCAACCACTTATAAATTAACACAGACGAAACGAAATTAACACTGATCTCCCTCATCGCGCTCCCTTCAAAACCCCCTTCAAATAATAAACAAATGAATAAAATAAATGAAGTACTTATAATTCGTCAGTGCCGCCACATCCCAGGGGTACACAGAGCCCCAGTTTGTTCAGCTAATGACTTCTTTTGTGACGACTTCGAATGTATTCAGACTTCGGCGGGGCGCCTGAGGCTCCCACCGCGCGCCGCGGTGGCGACGTTGAAGCGTAGTCTAGATTTGTAATTCTGGGTGTTTTGTACACTTCTTAGTTACTGAAAGAATAATATATTTTGATTTTAGCTTCATTGTCACGTTCTTTGCAAGAAATGCTTATTTAATCTGTCCCTTAGAATGTCGGCGACATACCTCCTAAAGGACAGATTAAATAGGTAAGTATTTTGACTACAGATTAAATAAGTATTTTGGAATATTTTGCGACATAATGTCGCAGGATAATTGGAAAAATGGAAACTTTGTCAAAAGACCGTATTATTGGAAACTTTTTTAGTTATAATAGCTAATAATAGTCCTTTAGACTGGATTGCGGCCATGCCGACCAATCTCAGCGGAGACTAACCTTCGACGCGGGAGATATTATAGTGTACAAGTGTATGCGCAGACACAGGTGCGCTCTCTCTTCCCTCACTCTCATAGTCCGATGGGATGGCAATCCGACACGACCGGAGAGAGATCAGGCGCAGGACCAACGGCTTATCGTGCTTTCTGAGTTACGGGGTTATCATACTGCCAACTTCCAAACTCCGGGCTGTTACTAAGGAATAACACCTGATAACACTTTGCCCGACTTGGAAATCGAACCCAGGGCCCTACGCTCAGCACTGTCGCGCTTGTGACTACGAGACTAACGGGGCAGTTGATAATACGAGCAAATTTATCATTTTTTTTAAATAGTTGTATGTGATAATAAAAATAAAAATATATTTTTTTGCAAATAAACTAGTCTCTGCGAATCAAAGAGTCAATTCATAACATGTCTTTATTCTGGTTGGTCAGAACATAGCTCGAATAGGTATAGCTACCAATCAGCGCAACCGTCAGTGCAAAACAACCAATCAGCGTTCATAAACATCGTCGCTGTTCGCGGATAATCTAAAATGAGCTGGTTTTGTGCATAAAACCTGATAGGTCGTAATATTATGAAAATCTTTTTAGGGATCTTTTCTCTTCTTTTCTCTTTAGGTACCCAAAGGATAAAACGGGACCATATTACTGAGACTCCGCTGTCCGTCCGTCCGTCTGTCTGTCCGTCTGTCACCAGGCTGTATCTCATGAACCGTAATAGTTAGGCAGTTGAAATTTTCACAGATGATGTATTTCTGTTGCCGCTATAACAAAAAATACAAAAAACTTTTTTTTCAAAAAAACAACCGACTTCCAAAAAAAACACTACACAAAAACTTTTTTACAAAAAAGAAACAACAAGCTGATGGTGAAGCCACCATCAGCTCCCTTTCACCATATGCATTGTGACATGCATAAATTGCTTAGCAACCAACGAAAGAGCATTGCTAGAGATGACGCGATCACGCAACTTAAATTCAGTCTCAAATTGACGCATCAGCATTACTAGTAGGTAGTGGTGGTCTTATGTGAAACTTCAATCTTAATTAGCTATTATTTTTGTACGAACTGAATATTTTGGCATATTGAACCGTATAAAGTAAACCCAACAAAAGGTAACTGCTGTAAATCGTTGAGAAATTCCCTCGACTGTCTATGGTCTCCATCATCAGACCTGTAATGGCACTTATAACCCACATGGGTGCAAAGTTCTCATCAATATAAATGAATTAAGTCCAAACACAAGGTAGCTACTGTAAACCGCTGAGGAGTTCCCTTAGCTGTCGTTCGTCTTTATCATCAGACCCCTAATGATAGTCACAACCCATCTAGGTGTAAAGTCATCAGTACAAATTAATCAAGCCCAAACACAAGGTAACTGCTGTAAATCGTTGAGGAATTCCCTCGACTGTCTTTCGGCTCCATCATCAGGTCGACTCCAGACCTTCATTAAATTGTTTTACCTAGTGCTTTAAAATTCTTAATGAAAAAAAAAATTAACAAACGCACTAGTCGCGCCCCTACGATTTTCGAAGGTTCCCCTCAATTTCTCTGGTATGCCATCATCAGATCCTGGATTTCTTCTCACGAGACCACACTTGGGATATCTCCTTTTCAACAAAAAAAGTATCATACAAATCGGTTCACCCAGAAAAAAGTTCTGAGCTAACACACATAAAAAAAAAACATACAGTTGAATTGAGAACCTCCTCCTTTTTTTGAAGTCGGTTAAAAACAGAATAAAATAAATATTTAAGGGGGCTCCCATACAACAAATGTGTTTTTTTTGCCGTTTTTATAGATAATGGTACGGAACCCTTCGTGCGCGAGTCCGACTCGCACTTGGCCGGTTTTTTGGTTTCCAATAATCCGGTCTTCTGCAAAAGTTCTAGGATTTTCACAAAGATTAGATTTTTTTAATTATATCCTGCGACAAGTAGGTATAATGTTCTCATTGTGCGCTTTATCATCTTTAACGTGACGTTATACGTTTTGGCACGTTATAACGTTTACGTAGATGGAAATTTAAAAGCGTCTAATAATCTCATACATTTTACTTCCCTGTGGTATCGCGATACCGTGGACGTACACGATAATATCGTCACGTCAGAAAATATAATATCATACATTGGGTGGCTGTCGTAACATGCATGAAGCTTAGCAGTGGCACCTATTATGTGCGAGCTACGCGTCACACTGACGTCACGCATAATCCTGCATCGCGCAAGCAAAGTTTACCGCGCAACTAGCATACAAACAACGTCCCGACATCAATCGTCAGGCAGTTGCCCATCAGACACGACACCCGTCAGATCGTAGGATCCTCCCTTTTCCATAAAGTATGAGTGACTTTTACACCCTGTTCCTCATACCTCTATACGTTTACCAAACTTTGTCATACGAAAAATTCCATAATATTATGTTACAAGAAAGTTCATCTTCAACAAATTGGTTTGATGCGTGTTTCTCGTCTCCACGTTACTAAGATATTTCGTGTAAAATATTCCAGTCTTCGTTAATAAGTACGTGTTTTATTTTCAAGTTAATTTAATTATGACTTTAGGTATACTTAGCATTAAACTAAAGTCGGGTTATAAATTATTTAGGTAATGATCTTAATCAGCGGGGTACTTGCGTAACACACTAACGGTAGGAATGGCTTTAATGTTGCCAGTTCAACAACATTCATTGCTTTATTTACGTTGTTGAGCAGACAAATTTTTCGAACATAAAATATTATGCAGTAATGGATTAGCAATAGGCTTCAAAATGATTCAGATTGTGATTGATAGCGTATTTCGCAGTTAGAGAGCTGTTCTAAGTAAAGGGTTTTTGTGAACAGTTAATTTAGTTTGAGGGGTATTAAACGACCACAATTTCTACACTATATTTCTATGTTTCCTCGTATTTTTAAGATGGGTCGTAGTTTAAATTTATGTTTATCCTATCCACGTTTGTGCTCTTAATAATAATATACTTTATTGATACAAATTCTTACAATATGCTTAAAGCTTAAGTTCACAGTAGTTAAAGGCGGACAAAAGTTGAAACCCTTACGCCCAAACTAGGAATACCTGTGACTTAGGAGTCAGTGTTCTACTGCCACTTGGACACTATAAACCCTTATGGAAATAAAGAGCTAGTAAACTGATATTATACAAAAATAATATATTATTATAGGTATAGTGATTTTAAGAAAAAAGTTGAAAATAAACAATATAAAAGTAAAAATTAAATTAACATTAAAAAGTAAAATGACTGTGTGGTTGATTCTGTTTGTGTGACTGGGAATCGTGTGTATTTTGCTCTCTTATACACGACCGGCACGTTGCCAACGAGTAACGACAGAGGCAGTTGCGCTCCTGCAGCCGTCGACACTGGTTGGAGGCAGTCGTAGACGCGTCGACAGCCACGATTGCCTCTGTTATTGGCAACGTCTCGCTTCTTATTGTTGTACTCCCGACACTGCCCTATAGGTATGTTGAAGAGACATTTTAATTTGGCCAACCCAACAATAATAAACAATATTTCATTCTATTCTATTCACAAAATTGAACGAAAAATAAAAATACAGACCAGTAAATCTAAACGAGGAACATCTCATCTTCGCATAACCTCACTCATTTCTCGCTCAGAACCTCGCCCGTAAAACACTTTCAATTTCAGCCGGCGCTGTACATTTTTATCATTATTATCATAATAACTCGAGAATGAAGGAAAAAGTATGTTTATTTAGTACTTTGTGCAAATGAGCTGTACGAGAAAGTGCTTTTAGCTGGAATAGGTGTACTTTATACCTAATATGTCATGATTTAAATACGGGATGGGTACTCTACGGGTTAATATTGCCGAGTGTGAAAAGGGACGTATCAACTTCGTAGTACCTACATTACTGTATTAAGTTTTTTCCCCGACTGCAAAAAAGCATTATTTATTTGTATACGTGGGAAATCCAATTAAATCATAAAAATTACCATACCTTTCTGATACACGCGTTCTGGTAGGTTATTCATAGTTTCCATAGTTGATGCGACGCATTCTTAAATAAAATTATACAGCATGTATCAGAGAGGTGTAGGTGTGTGTGGTGAGGGTATGGTGAGGGGGTGGTGTGGTGTGGTGTGAAAGTTTGTCATGTTTAAGTTTAAGCCCCTTCTTACTTAAACTCTCCGGTGCTCCTTATTCTTAGTCGACCTTATATTACGTGTAACGGAAATATATCTATCCAAAAGTGGTGAAGATTACCTCAAATAATTGATAACTGGGAAGATTTTGGTTTTGTAAAATTACCGAATTCAAGTCATAACTAACGTGTCATCGCACTACGAGGGTCATTATCTTTTCACGTCACTTCGACGAACTCAAACGAGCCAATTTTGCGGAGAAGCGCGAGCGGATGGTTTCATGTACTGATTTTTTTCATATTATGACCCTATGAGAAGAAGAAGTGCACTTGATATGTATAAAGGTTAGCAGGGACATCGCGCAACCTGTGACCATGGATTCAATACATGATTCTAAACCCCTGCGTTGACAGTTTTCACGGTTATTAAGAGGCTTACAAGAGCTAAAGCGCGGTCACTGTCGGATTGCATAGAAAAGAAAGAGTCGCGCGATGACACAACGCTGGTAATTTATTGCAAAATATGAAGCAATTATGGATTTACAAAAAATTTATTCATTGGACTAAAAACTTACGTTAGTATGTTACTTATAGAATAATCTGACAAAAAATCTGAATGTTTGCATGTATATTAATATGGTTTTTAATCGTTAAAATATTTTTTTAGAGGTATCTTCGTGATTTTTTTCTATCATATCAAGTTAATTGTATTATGTTTTGAACACACTATTTAACTAGCATAGATCCAGAAGAATATCATATATTTTTCTGATCTTGGTTACTGCAGTGGATCATATATTTTTAGGCATTATAAATTTGCGTTTAGGTCATGTAGTGACCTTAAAAAAGAAAAACTGTTCCATATATTTTGACCGACGTGTTACTCGACGAAAAATTTCTACGGTAAGGGGTCTAAAATCATGAGCTGAATTCATGGTTACAGCTTGCGCGTCGATGTCTCTGCCACCCTGTATACCCCTGCCCGTTACATGTTGTACATTCCTTGGCCAGTCGTTCACATGCCCGGTAGTGGTAAACCCACTACGAACTAAGGCCTTAGCGCTCAGGCCTTTGAGTAGACCCTTTTCAGATACCTAGAGAGATTATTCAGAAATTTTCCGTGGACGCCTTGGGAAATGCTCTTGGGATAAGAAACAGATCAAAACTTAGTGTAAACTTACGCTTGGATCTGTAAGAATCAGTGCATTTTTAGGGTGCCGTATCCAAAGGCTGACGACGGGACCCTATTACTAAGGCTCCGCTGCCTGTTCATCCGTCTGTCACAGGGCTGTATCTTTTGAACCGTGATAGGTAGACACTTGAAATTTTAACAAGGTGTGTACTACTTTGGCCGCTATAACAACAAATAATAAAATTAAATATTGTACGGTGGTATGGAACCTTTTGTGTGCGAGTCCGATTCGCACTTGGCCGATTTTTTTCGTAATTTTGACAGATCGAAGCGTAAGTTTTATGTAGTCAGCCTTAGACCTCAGTCTATAATACCCTCTACAGCACTTATCAGAAAGGTGTGGTCATATTTAAGGGTGTGGTGGGGTACAGACCATCAAACTAAACAACTTTCTCCATGGGACTGAAATATCAACTGTCCCCTATAAAACTTCAATACATTCTCAACCCAAATGGCTACGGCTGATTATTTTTTGACACCACACCACCCCTTTCACCACACCCACACCACACACACCCACACCTTTCTGATACATGCTGTATAATGTTTTTTATGAATGCTTCGCATCAACTATGGAAACTATGAATAACCTACTAGGACGCAACTTACTAACCCTGACATTGCCAAGCGCGTGGAACACAGAGATTTAAACCAAGGTTTTTATTTTATAAGCCCTCAACGGTAAACTTAGTTCAAGCATGCCATGTTTGCATGTTAAGAGTGCGTGTCTCTAGAACCTTGGCCGTCACCACTTGTTATATTTGCGTTTTTCATGACGTTTGACCTCACGTAAACCTAATTTACGATTGAGTTAATAGAATTGTGCTGTAATCTTAGGTTAAGAACGAAAAGATTGTTATTATGTAGGACTGGGAAGTAGTGAAATTATTGTTTAAATTTATTGTATAAGGGCCCGAACAGACGTACCACAATCATACCACATTACTGCGACAAAATGTGGGCGAGCAGTGGCAACGTGTGAATAGTGTCCTGCAGCTTCTTGCAGTTGCGTTGTGGTAACTACAAAATTTCGATTTGGTTGCGTTGTGGCTGGTGTTTGCAGACAGACAGATCGATTTCTAGAGTAAGATGCAATGTTGTGTTTGCGATGCGGCCGGCCGCTAGTGCGTGGTTTTGCTAGTGGTTGCGTTGTGGCTGCGACGTAGCCTTGATGTGGTTGGGATCGCCCACACGGTTGATTATGACGGCTAAATGTGGTCCGTGTGAATAAACTATTCATTTTCGTACAAATTAGCGCCCGTCCACGTGCTATCGTTATAGTGTGGTTGTGGTGTGGTGGTACGTGTGATCGGGCCCTAAAGGTAGTAATTATAATGTCCTTGAACGTTGCTGTATAACCACGTTTTGCTGAACAGATGGTGGACAAGATATCGGTATTGTTTGTAACTGAATAGTCCTATCCTACTAATATTATAAATGTGAAAGTTTGTGAGGATGGATGGATGGATGTTTGTTACTCTTTCACGCAAAAACTCCTGGACGGTTTTGGATGGAATTTGGAACACAGATAGTTTATAACCTGGATTGACACGTAGGAAACTTTTTATCTCGGTAGTACGTTCCCGTGGGATAATTTCCGACCTTCACGCGGAAGTAGCCACGGGCAAAAGCTAGTATAATTATAATTTATTGCAAACAATAGATAATGATCCAATTATATAGACCTCTGTTCAGTAGTGGACAGATAATATTTAAGCTTATGATACAGGATACCAATTGTTAATATCTAATGGTTAATTACAATTTAATCGGTTAATTAAGATGTGTAACATACGTCCTTCAACTTCTACATAATATCTCTATTATGAAAGCCAATTACAACTGTTTCACCTCGAAATCTACCAACTTAATTAAGTCTACAAATAAAAAAATGCTTGAAAAAAATCCGCAGCTTCTAGGTGTTAGCTAAGAAAGGATTTTTTTAACCTTTTTCCCAAGGCTGTCCAACAGGGTTTAATGTTTCAGGCAAGCGAAGTCGCGACAGCAACTTACGATATACAGAGCGAAAGTTTGAGCAAAATCTTTAAAATAAAATTATAAAGTTTTAATTTCAGGAGTTACTTGTGAAGTTTATCTATGTGTAGCTTTGAAGCTTTTATTACACTACCTACCTACTTTCTTCCCGCGACTTCATCCATGTGAAATTTCTTGTTTTAACATAAAATACATTACTATTACACTCAGCAATAGTCCCTATATAGCTTCCCATTAGTGAAAGAATTCTTGGTATCGGATCAGTATTCTGAAGATACAAATGCCCTACATATAAACTCACGACACACCTTGTGATTTGCCGCTGTATTATGTTAAACTCAGTTACAGTACGATTCAAACTTAGTGGCGGCTGTGAAGTGCGCTAATCGCTGCGCAGTACCTCACCCCTCAACCCCGCTGACACGTGAATTGGTTACTGCGCAGCGACTCGCCTCATGTTCCGAGCCGCCATTAAGTTTGAATCATACTATAAACTAAGGGATGGGTTACCTATCCGTCAGTGCACTTCATGAAAAAAGCATTTGATCTGACGCAAAAACTATAAGACGCTTTTTCTAGCCTGTCAGATGTTTCAGCAAATTAAAGAAATAAGTCATTGCTGCTGTTTCATTCATAGGATCATGAGATATTCTTATAATTATAGCTGGTGTCGATAAAAGAGAGAAACATGGTCTTTAAACAGCGTGGTTTTCGGCAAAAAGAAAGGGCCTCGTCGTTTAATAATTTTTTTTTTTTAAATTTTTGGCCTATGTTGTTCCACTGCGGGGCAAATAGCTCCCTTTCTCCTTTCCACTCCTCTCTTGAGCTAGTGTGGACCAACCCAGTCTGTAGGCGTAAAGCCTGGCCCGTCATCTTCTCCTGGGTCTGCGTTGCTTTCGCCGGACGTGTTCTGGTGTAGCTGTATCTACATCCTCACATGCGAGCTACGCATCACACTGACATCACGCAAAATCCTGCATCGCGCAACTAGCATATATATAACGTCCCGACATCAAACGTAGGGCAGTTGCCCACCAGACACAACACCCATCTGGTCGGAGGATCATCCCTTTTCTATGGAGGTGTGAGTGAAGTTTACACCCTGTTCCTCATACTCCTATACTAGGACCCAAATCGTTGTAGTTTTGATCCATAACTTATTCGATATGTGGCAAACGTGTCCGGCCCAGTCCCATTTAAGCTTGTCTGCTTCTTGTGACGTCGACGTTTTGTGTTTTAGAGTGGACGACGTGTTCTAACACGGGCCGTTAATCTGACTCGTCATTCATGGCTCAGAAAACGTAGAAGTCGACTTATGGATCAGAATAGATTAAAATACTAATTATCTGGTCATCAGGCAGCAGCGTATATTTGTGATCAACAATCATGTTGTTGGGTCGAAATTTCATTGTACATTATGAACAACTTTAAATATAGAACCAACCCGCTAAATCATAATCAGCCTATAATGTTCCCACTGCTGGGACACAGACCTTCTCTGTTCGAGAGGGAGTGGGCTATGATCTACCACGCGGGCCCAGTGCAGGTTGGTAGATGTCGCATGTTTTTGAATTTTTGGTTCTAGAACATGCCGGTTTCCTCACGATGTTTTCCTTCACCGTTTTGAGAGCAGTGGTGATGAAATTATGTACACAAAGTAAAGCGCCTGCCTGAGTTCAAATCCAAGACCTACAACTCGTAAGTCGGTGTCGTTATCACTGGCCCACCATTCCTCTCCCGTTAAATAGAGATACAAAAATCAGCTGTTTCCTAAAAATAATTGAATTATGCGGAGATAAATGTCAGGAGCAGCTGTTTTTTCGTGATTTCAGTGTTGCCATAGTGAAAGTTGTTCATAATGCTGCATATAATGAAACTATTCCAGGACCAGCATTTTTTAAATTAGACCTTATATGTTCCTGCTGTTTATTGTAGCGATAATATTCGGATAGTTCGGAAGCCGACCCAAACATAGATGGGAATAGGCTAGGCAGATGATGATAATAATAATAAGTCAAAACTAAACAACAACTAGACAACAACCAACAACAACAAGATAACAACTACAACAAAAACACAACAACAACAATCAACTACAACTAACAACACAACAACAACAACAAACAACAACGACAACTAACCAGATAATTTAAGAGTCTGACCCGCAAATAGGTAAGTAGAGTTAGGCACGTGTTATTAGTAATAGGGCCTGGCACTAAATCCAGCTGCGCTGCGAATAATTAATGAAAATCTGTCGCTAATCCATTTTTACTCGGTTTTGACTAAATTTGGTCAACGTTACGGTATGTACTCGTAGATAGGTAATATTACTATAACACGTGCTCAATAAATTACTGGAAACATTTTATACATCTATACATATAGATAAATAAATTTGGAGTGTCTGTTTGTAATATTAAAATAACCGCTTTTTACTAAATGCATATGGATGTATACACGGTATATCAAAATAACATAAGTACCTAACTCAAACTGCCAGACCAGAGAAAATAAAATAAAAAAACACAAAAATGTCAAAACTATGACCCACATAGTCTTCATATTCACAATAATTACAATAATATAATACTTTATATAATAATATAACTTACTAACTACTTAACTAATAATAAAATCTGTCATATTAAACCGCCAGTGTTCTTCCTCCTCTCTGCTAACTGATCTATGCTGTACCCGACAGGGTCCATAATTGTGACTAATATAATTATTTCCCTACCAACTGTATACATTATGGTACGCAATAAAGAATTGAGAATTGAGTATTAAAGAAAAAAGATCACAACGATTCAGTTACTTCGAGGTGTTCCTACGTCTTAAAGCCTGTTCAAATAAAAGGTTTTTTACTTAGGTTGTTATAAGGTATTTAGTTCGATAATCATAAAAACTACCCTGAGATTAGATTTTACTTAGCAGAGTATAATATTATTGAAACCAGGATACAGCCATTCACAGTTATTTTACCTTTGATTTTGAATAACTGTCAAAATCACATTGATCTTTGTAGTCATTTTCATAAGGTTGCTATTAGGTTACTGCAGTCAGAGGTCAAATAGCTGTGAAAAAACTGTACTATTTGCAATAAAAGAGCTGACATTTTATACTCACGATGAAAAACAAAAGACACGCTTCACTGCAGTTTTAATACCCCCACGTGCATACTACGCTCATGGCAGATTCTATGTACAGTCTACCAAGTTATTAGACTTGCAACTACTTTTAAACAATGTTGTGCAAGTGTGATGAGTAGTCAATTCTTTTACATCACTCTCTTAAGTATGCTTACAAGCTTACAAGTTTATTACCTACGCACATCATAACAACAATGAATTTATTATTGTAATAATTTAATTAATTTAGTAATATTTATTTTAGAAATATATTTGTATGTAAGTATATTCTCATGTTGTATGTTTAGTTTATGTTGAAATTAGAGAATTGTTTTTGACTTCAGGTATTTTGTTTCCCTTACACAACGTGTGACAACGTAGGAGTTGTCTACATCTATTTTTATCTACTCTCCTATCCCAGGTATGCTGGAAGTGATTAATTAAGAAATAAGCATTAGCTTTGTACGTATTTTCCCGTTCCTTTCTTCTGGTCTGTTTATATGTGTAGGTACATAAATGGTAAAATAAATAAATGAATAAGAATCAAAATCCATTTGTTCAAACTAGGCTGATAATCAGCACTTATTAAACGTCAAAATCACATAACATAGTCCCCCAAAACGCCCGCCCTTCACCACTTCCTAGTGCTTGAGCTGGGACAAAGAAGTGGAAGAAATTCCTCAGTAGGACAGCTGTCTATCATGTTAGAAGCACTTGATCCAATACAATAGTATGCAAAGTTATTAACATTAAATAACAAAGAAGTACGAAACATTAAATTAAATTATTCGCCTTATATCAGCTGGCACACGGAAATATTCCAACAAAAACATTGAAAGCTATACCCAAGCAGAAATAAAAACGTAAACAGAAACTAATGCCTAAATAATAAAGGATGTCCCCCTTATTTGTGCAATGATGGTTATTTTTTCCTGTTTATCAAATAGCTTGTTCAACTGTACTAGCAGTACCTACATGACGGATTAATAACGTAGACCGCAGATTTTTGTTCAGAGTAGGCACGCCGCAATTGTACAAAGATGAGGTTTTGAATTAAGTTCTTTGCATTTTTTGGCTGTCGCATAAAGTCGGCTAATAAATCAGCTAAATTAAAAGCTCGTGTTTTATTTTACTAGGGATACTCTTAAGGCCATAGCCATAGCATTCTAAGAAAAACTTTTTTACAAAAAAACAACCGACTTCCAAAAAAAACACTAAAAGACGTGAAAAATAACTTTAATTTCGGAAGTCGGTGCCTTTGGTTTTGTATTTTCGTGTTTGGCCACCGACTTACGAAATTAAAGTTATTTTTCACGTCTTTTAGTGTTTTTTTTGGAAGTCGGTTGTTTTTTTGTAAAAAAGTTTTTATTTTTCACTTTTTAGTTGCGGTACCTACCATACACAAATTCGTATAACACTACTTGGTGTGTAAATAACAGTGACAGGAAATTATTAACACATCATCCTTATAAACTAAGTGGAAAAAATCTGCAGTATTAAGGATAACTCAAAAACTACTGGTCAGACCTTGATCAAATTTAAATGGGACCACATGTGAAGCACCACCTATCAAATATAAAAAGAATCATCCAAATCGGTTCACCCAGAAAAAAGTTATGAGCTAACACACATAAAAAATAAAAATAAAAAAAAAACATACAGACGAATTGAGAACCTCCTCCTTTTTGTGAAGTCGGTTAAAAATTAACCTGTGGCTTCATAAAGCCACAGGTTAATTTTCTTAGAATTTCGTAGGCAGCACGTCAGTGGTAACCTTTTGTTGGTCTAGCTTCTTCTTCTTAGCGTGTCCATGGCAATCTACAGGGTCAAATTAAATTAGCTAGCGAAACTCCGCAGACATCTAAACCTGATAAAACAAAAAATAAATCAATGTGATGTTTTTTTTTTGTGGGGTCATCGACCGCAGTTAGTGTGTTCACTTGAAATATCAGTTTTAAAAAATTGTTTTTTTTTTGTTTAAATTTCACAGACGTGATTGGTATCGTTATCTAAACACGATAATAGTTATTTATGATATTAGTGCGGTAAGTTGGTTTTTACAAACGAGTAGACGAATGTGAGCCCGAGATTTCGTCTTGGCCTTACCATAGTCACAAGTTTGTAAATATCAATTTCCGCACGTGTGTCATACAACGTTTTTCAACACATTTGCGAGAAAACAGTACAATATTAGTATCGAATTCCTTGCTTGAACTCATTTATTATTACTTTGTTTATAAATATCAGTCGGAAAACTCGGAAAGTCGCAACAATCTTTGACGTTTCTAATATGAAAATGGCGCGAATTGCAAATGGCGCTACGTGCGCCTGGTGAAAATTAGAACTACATCTTTTGTCTCATTTTCTCTTTGGTATTAAAGTGAGACAAACGTATTGAGCAAAAGCGCTTCCAAGGAGGTTCGATTATTCAGCTTATTTATTCTCGTAATGTGAAACTCCTTGGTGTAGTTCTTATATATTTTTTATGGAAATTAAAAATAAACCGTAAAGGGTTCGCACGGCGCTATACAACGGAGTATGCGGTAAACCAGGTACTTAGGTGTGAGTACCTATTTTACCGCACGTTCCGTTGTATGGTGCGTAATCTTTTACTTTCGAACAATGTATACAGGCATCGTAAATGCATTTTTTGAGCAAATGTGTTGAAAAACATATTTATTCAACTCATACTAAATTTAACAACACTACCAGCGGTCGTTCTGGACATTGTCTTTAATTTCTTCTTTTCTTTTCTAAGTAAAATGACATAAACAATCGTAATTGAAGAAACTTCTTCAAGTTACCGTG
Source organism: Griposia aprilina (assembly GCA_916610205.1). NCBI lineage: Eukaryota > Metazoa > Arthropoda > Insecta > Lepidoptera > Noctuidae > Griposia > Griposia aprilina. Next base: position 11,720,095 of record OU744304.1, on the reverse strand, counting down.
TTTTCTTGAGCACGAAGGGTAGCCGGCCATGTCGGTGTCTCCAATCGATATATCAGCGATAAATAAATAATTTTCTACTTCACGCCCACAAGTAGAAAAGTTCTTTTGATAAATTAAATTTTTAGATGTTCTGCTTTTAGGGGTGATATACACGACGGAGAAGGAATGTCTCTCTCGTTATTATAAAAACCGCTTGCAGTTCAAAACAAATTATAACTTACGATCAAATTAATCACACTTGCGAATCACACACTGTAGGTACACGACACAACTATACGGAACGCGCGACAGTTTCTAAACGTGTTCACTGCTTACCCGTCAACAACAAACTCTGCTTTTCCTCTGCCCAAGCGTGAGCGTTATAGACTCTGTCCAGCGCCACCTGGTGGCACCGACGTCCCGATTAGTCAAGTCAAACGATTGATGTAACATATTTCCGACATACAGATATTTATAGACAGGCAGTAATGAATGAAAAGTCTCCAACTGTGGGTGGGCGGCATGCTTTAATTATTATCTTAATTATTTTTCGTACCTACATTGTTTTAAACACTAATTTGACAGTTGTCAATTACATTATTTATCGTTTTCTTCTACTTTGGTTTTCAACATTATTACGTCATAATATCTTTTATGAATAACAGTAGGGTGCTTTGTAATTACTATGCTGTTATCCATAGTGTTAATGTCATAAGCCGAGATCGGATATTCGGATGCATATCCACCTAAAGTTGAGATGTTGGCTGACATGGAATGCGGTTCCATTTTTTTCTTTGTTTTAACTAACACACACCATACCTCTTCTTACACCCTACATACACATATTTGCATCGAGGGTTACACATTAATTTTAAATACATATGCATCTGAATAGTTATGCAATCCAAGAACACGGGGTTTCTTTTTTAAATAAATATTTTTTTAGAAGTCGCTTCCTTACATCCGACTAGTTAAGGCTCGTGCACTCTGGCGCGACGCGACAGCGCGATATAAGGGTACCACATGTCCCGCGACGGGCGGTGCCTTTGTGTCGCACTGTCGCGTCGCGCCTTTATGCATTCGCTGTGTTCCTGGCATCCCGGGATATTTATTACAAAAAATATAATTTAAGAAGCTGCTTCCATACTTTCACAGCAAAAAAATTACTTTAGGTTAATAAGTATCCGAATATCCGATCTCTGATCATAAGTCAAAGCATTTATTTCAAATAGGCACATAAAAGGCACTTTTGAACGTCAAAATTTATGATAAAATAGAATTGATTCTAGTCGCCCCTTCCAAACGGTAGTTTAGTATGGAGAAGTATGCGTAAGAAACTCCACCGTTACTCTTTTAAAATGTTTAACAATATTTTGTATACATTAATTATACGATTATATGTGAAGACCATGCACCTAGAATTAAAAGTACTATACCACAATAGGTAAAATAATTAAAAATGAAGCAATCACATTTAAATTAATTATTTGATAGATAGGTACATGGTGCTCACATATTTACAAAAATTATATAGGATACGATTTTCCTAAAAAAAATAACAAGTTATAAGTCAGTGTGAGTTAAAGTAATCACAGAACGTAAATCAATGTCTTAAAAATAAATTTTACAAATTTAAATTATTAACCAGTTTGATTTTGTCTAGACTCTAGCTAGATTGTCTTATGGAGCAGCATTCATATCTTGTATAATCCTCTAATTTGTAATATGCATGTTTACAAAGTGTACTTTTAAAATGCGTTTTAAATTTCCTTCCATATAGTTCCAATATAACACAAGGTATTTTGTTGTAACATTTATTTAACACAGTACCCCATAAAAGACGTATGTACTTTAGCTACCTGAAAAATGGTTGATCTATTTTATCTTTAGTTCTAGTATTAAAATTATGTCTATCACTTATTTTATTAAAAAGATGTAGATTTTTTCTTACCTACATAATATTTTCATAAATGAATTGGCAAGGTACCGTCATAATATTAATCTTTTTAAATAGTTTCCTGAGAGATTCGCGGTGACGTAGATTATAAATGGCTCTGACAGAGCGACAGCTCTCAATGTCAGCAGTCCGACCCCACAGTAAAATGCCATACGACGTAATGCTGTGGAAGTAGTTAAAATAGACCGAACGCGCGGTTTCTACATCTGTTAACTGTCTTATCTTCCTAACAGCATAAGCGGCCGAGCTTAGCCGCCCTGCAAGAGATGTTATTTGAGGTCCACATTGTAATTTCTCATCTAGCGTGATTCTTATGAAAACCGTTTGATTAATAAATTCTAGTTTTTCTCCATTCAATATCATGTCACATTGGCTACTACTAATATTAGATCATTTAAATCTAATGCCTTTGGTTTTGTTTTTCATTTCGTCCCAAATTATTTACCGTAAACCAATCTTGGACCTGAAGAATAGAGAGATTCACGTCGTCAAGATTTTGTAACTGTCGGTCAATTTTAAAGATGAATGATGTGTCATCTGCACATAATACCATCTTCCGTTGATTTTGAAGTAATTGGAGTAAATCATTAATGTAAACTAAATAGAGGAAAGGATCCAATATCGAACCTTGAGGAACGCCCATTGTCATTTCAGACCTAATAAGTTTATACCGTTTACTTGAAATTTAACCTTTCTATCTTTCAGGTATGAACTCGGCAAATAATAAGACTGCGTTCACACTAGCTTTGTTTAGATCGATTAAGGTAAGCTGATCCAGTGAAACTCACTTTACTCGCGGGAATGCCTGTTTTTGGTGCTTACGCATAGCGTAGCTATACCTGCGGTGCTGCGGTACCTGTGGCTGCCTCGTTGGTCTAGTGGTCGCAAGCGCTACTGCTGAGCATGAGGTCCTGGGTTCGATTCCCGGGTCGGGCAAAGTGTTATTGGGTTTTTCCATCTGGAATTTCTCGGTAGCAGCCCGGAGTCTGGATTTGTGCCCGGTTGATGGCAATAGGCTCGCCCTCTATTACAAGGGACTTAAATACAACTGGCGCAATGTGGGTGTGCTATAGGTACACCTCTGCCTAACCCTTCTGGGAATACAGGCGTGATGTTATGTAATGTTATGTTTATGTATAGCGTAGCGCAAAATACAAGCTTCAAGAACGGAATCGAAATATCCGTTGAAATAACCCTGATTTTACGCAAACTTTAAGAGAGTGTAGCTTCAATTTAAAACTAATTAACCCGAACAGATGATTCACTAATTAAACGTAAGGTAAAACGCGAAAGTAATTTAACTTCAAAGTAATAATTCTTCCCGCAAGATAAATCAAAACTACGTCTAAGCCGGTGCCCCAAGGAAAATGATTTATAGGCGAATTTTCATTTGAACTTTTAAAGTATGAAAAACTTTTGAACGTCCTCCTAAGAGTTCCTTTAGAATTATTTACTTAACGTTGAACGCTTTAAAAGGGTAGACTGGTCAGAAGTTCGTCCTGAGTATATCTAGCTAAGTATAGCTACATACATATAAGTTATACACATAATCATTACTTTAATCGTAAATACCTCAATTCGGCAAGTTAGCAAGATTGGTAGCGAGACTGCTTGCGCGGAGTGCGCCGAAAATATTTACTATAATATTCTACGCATTCTTAAAGCCACTACAGAGAGTCACACAGTTTGATTTGGATGATGCTTTTTTTCTTCGATAGCTGGTGCTTCACATGTGGGCCCATTTAAATTTGATCAAGTTCTGACCAGCAATTTTTGAGTTATCCTTAATACTGCATATTTTTCCACTTAGTTTATATTGATGATGTTTTAATCATTTCCTGTCATTGCTATTTACATATCAAGTAGTGGTATACGAATTTGTGTGGGTTAAGTACCACCACTAAAAAGTGAAATTTGTTTTTATGTAAAAAAAAATATATTTAATTCTCAATGAAACAACCATTATTTTTCATAAGGTATCTCGTCTCAACACAAATTGACGGCTATTAAACATTAACCTAAAATATTAATACGCTCCGAGCTCAAACGATAATGGTATATTGGTACGGCAATTATTTTGTCAATAAAGTTTATTGATGTCGCGCGTAACATGTGTTTTTACCTTACGGTTTTTATTTCCGTCCTTCGAGTGAAATTAATAAAGTAACGATTTCAATCATGGTTCGGAAATAAGCTCGGAATAATGTGATTCGCTGAAAATGTTAGGAACATGTGTAACAATATTATTTATTTTGATATTATTGCCATCTAAATTAGAAACAATATTGAAGTTAAAATGAAGCTAGCTGTATCCAATATTTATTTTTTTACATCCTTATTTCAGAGTGATAGTTGTTGAACCAAACACGTTCAATATCAGTTCTGAGTCTCTGTGCGCTCCTTGAGAAAAGCCTTCTCCAACCCCTTTCAATTCGCCCTATTCCTTGTCGGTTTAGTCCATGTCCTTCCACCCGCCGTCACCAAGTCATCCTGCCTTCGACGGCGCGTTGTGTTCCACGCGCGCCTCAAAGAGATGTCAGCATAATTGATGGGGTACGATAGGGCCGATGCCTGCCGGGGTCGCGGATTGTTCGAAAGAGTTACCGTGGCCCTGGCGCACAGGCAACTGAAGGAACACGGGTGGGCTTTAGTCAGTAAGAGTCTGACACGCCCTTCCGCTCCGCCCATAGCGGAAGAGGTCATTTGATGATTTCCCAACCAAAAAAAATAAAATGCTGCCTACTTTTCTAAGGTTTTTCTTTCTTTTTCTTCCTTTTCCTAGGGTACCATGGAGTCACTTTATATTCCATTTCTCTTCTCCTCTGACAGTATGGCTTGCTCATCTCCATTTTAATTCTGTCAGTTTTAAAGTACCTACTAAAGCTGAGACGGACATCTTGTTTATGTTGACTTTTTGATAACACAGTGATAGGTTCTATCTACATATCTTTCTTTTCAAATCAATGATTTTGTAATCATACATTGATTTGTTTTGTTTTTTTTTTTTTTTTTTTTTTTTTTTTTTTTTTTTTTTTTTTTTTTTTTTGATTTCAATCAACTTGTAATTAGTGTGTCCAAGGCACTTATTTTTAACCGACTTTTTAAAAAGGAGGAGGTTATCAATTCGGATGTTTATATATTTTTTATTTTTTATGTATTTCGGGCATAACTCCGTCATATATAGACGGAATTGCAAAATTCTTTTTTTGTTTGAAAGGGTATACCCTCGAGGTGGTCCCATTGTCACCAAGTCAGAATCCGATGAAGGGATCCCATGGAAATCGAGGGAAATCTTCAAATTTTACAAGCACGCCTATAGCGATTTGGGTATTTTTTATAGTAACTCGTGCATTTGCTCTCGGAAAGCACCATTCGGTGAAGTGGACCTGATGATGAAGACCAGAGGCCACCGCTTTACCATCAGGCATGACATTAGGCTATTGTAACTTAGATAAATTAATAGCTGACTCACTAAAAAGTGAAAAATAAAAAACTTTTTTACAAAAAAAAAATAACCGACTTCCGAAATTAAAGTTATTTTTCACTTTGTAGTGTTTTTTTTATGAAGTCGGTTATATTTTTTTTGTAAAAAAGTTTTTTATTTTTCACTTTTTAGTGAGTCAGCTATTAATTTATCTAAGTTACAATAGCCTAATGTCAACTACTCATCACCTTTTACAAAATAATTACTAATACATAATTAATAATAATAATAATAAATAATATAATAACGGGAACCTCGTGAAAGCCGAGAAAGATAAACAAATCAAGTATCTTGACTTGGCTCGCGAGGTTGTCGACATGTGGGATGTGGAGTCAGCGATCATTGTGCCGATAGTCGTGACAGCCAATGGCTTAATAGCCAAGAGCCTCGACCAACTCCTGAGGAGGCTCTCGTTGGGCAGCTGGATCAAGGGCTTGATTCAGAAAGCGGTACTTCTAGACACGGCTCGCATTGTTAGGAGGTTCCTCTCTCTGGAGCCCTGACCGCCGGTAGCTTGGACCCTGTTCCCGATACCGGTGGGTTACTATTTTTTATATTTTTAAATGTTTTTATATTTTTTATATTCTAATATTTAAAAATGTAATTTGTATGTATATAATGGAATAAAGGAAATAATAATAATAATAATTTTATTTCAGAAAAAAACACTTTACGGTTCACAAAAAGAATTTGCTAAGTAAAAATATGGCATTTCAGAATTAAGTGTATCGTTGGTGTCTGTACTAATGAAAAAAAAATCATTGTATCACAAACACCAGCGCCTTCCAAATTAGGTGATATAAAAAACAACATTTGTCGGACGTGCTACATGGTGAACTTGTAAAAAAAAAAAAAAAGTAAACAGTATAAGTAATTTTAAAATAATAAAAAACAACTTCTATACACTAAAATTAGGCTACTTATTTTCTTACATTGAAATATTAGTGTGTCTGCGTGTACGAGAGTGCACGGGGGAGTAATTGTGTATGTGTGAGTGTGCGTGCACGACAGTGCACGGCTGAGTGATTGTGTATGTGTGAGAGTGTGATTGTGGCTGAGTGATTGTGTGTGTGAATGTATCCATCAGTGTTTTGAAATACGTCTATTTGATTGTTTTGAGAAGATCTTCAGTCTCTTGGTAATTTAACTTTAGTAATAGGCTTTGTAATTCATTTTTGCATTTGTTTTTTGTTAAGTTATGTATGAATGCTATTTTATTAATACGGTTGTAGAGACGAAAGCTATTTACATTAAAATTTCTACTAGCGAGAGCAGTTCTATGCGACTGTAATTCGCACACTATGTCCTTCCTGCGCTTGTTGTTCGGCTTATACGGGATTGTAGCATGCTTACGCATGACGGTCTGAAGCACATAGAGCTGTCGTACTGTGAGTACAGAGCAGTGTTGGTACAGGGTTGTAGTTGGGCACCTAATAGGCTTCTTTAAAAGCACGTTTAGGACCGCTCTTTGTGCTCTCTCCACTCGCAGCATACTAGTAGCAAACGTACCACCCCACGCCGGTATGCAGTACATTAGAATTGATTGTGCTAGAGAAAAATACACAAGCTTCAATGTCTCTAGTTCAGCAGAAGATCTAAGTTTTTTGAAAATGTACAAGAGTTTCCTTGTACGGGAAAATATATTTCCTATATGCTTGTCCCAGCTAAAATGGGAGTCGATTTGCACTCTAGATACCTCATGTCAGTTGTGCGTATGAGGGGTAGGCAGTCACAATTCGGACAAGAGTGACGACAGGTGTGTGCAATGATGTTTAAGGAGTTCGATGGTTGAGACGCGGAAGAACCAGAAAAAGTAATAAATTTAGTTTTTTGTGCTTTGAGCGCTAAAAGGTTGTCATTCAGCCAGGATATTACGGTGGAGAGCGCTTTTTCAGTTTCATGTTAGGCTAGCTGCCAGTCTTTGGCATGCACAATCAACGCCGTGTCATCCGCATACGTAATAATTTTGCAGTTATCAATTGACAGTTGACACAGGTCGTTAATGTACACCAAAAATAAGGTGGGACCAAGCACACTGCCTTGTGGGACTCCATATTTGAGAAATTCTACATTGCTGGTTATATTTCCAACCCTCACATACTGAGTACGTTCAGTAAGGTAACTATGAAAAATTTCTAGGACCGTACCCCTTACGCCTATTGCTTCCAGCTTGTTTAGAAGGATGGAAATTGAAACGGTGTCGAAAGCATTTGACAGGTCCAAAAATACTGCTATGGTTTTTTGCTTATTATCTAAAGATTGAATCGCAGTTGTAGTCAACTCTATTACAGCGTCTTCAGTTGACTTTACTCTTCATGAATCCGCTTCATATTTTGCAATAAATTACCACAATTGTGTCATCGCGCGTCTCTTTTCTATGCAATCCGACAGTGACCACGCTTTAGTTCTTGTAAGCCTCTTAAATGAATTCCAGGTTTCCTCACAATGTTTTCCTTCATCGATGTCAATAATGTCCAAGATAAACTTAAAAAGTACATACATATGAAGTGAAAAAGGCGCATTGGTACCTACTAGCTAGAATTTAAACTCAAGACTTCGTGCATGAGAGCTTTAACTACTGGTCCATCACGACATGACATCTAGGCATATTTAAATCAAAAATAAATTTTTTGACCATCAAGAGCGCGCACATGGGTCCACTAGCGTCACTCCTTTAAAAAAGTATTATCTCGTGACTCAGAAGGAATTTTGAAAAACGACTCAATAAGCGACCTCGGTAAGTGTGTCTAAAATTTTCTAATACCTTTTATAAACTTTCATATAACACGATGCAACAAAATTCGATCTAAACAAAAGCGGCCACATTAATTTAGATCGTATTTTGTTGCTTCGTGTCAATTTTATAAAAGGTATTAGAAAATTCTAGACACACTTACCGAGGTCGCTTATAGAGCAGTTTTTCAAAATTCCTTCTGAGTCACGAGATAATACTTTTTTAAAGGAGTGGCGCTAGTGGATCCGTGTGCACCCTCTTAAGAATAAAATCCATCAAGCCAGTCCCCAGTCCAATGTCTCCACGGCTCTCAATAACTATATCCTTCAACACTTAAACTTTCCCGATCACAGTTACAATAGAGCCTTAATCCTGAAAGTTTTTTATTTGAGCAATACACTTTAAGAACACAACAAAGACAGTAAATTATTTACTCAAAAATAGACGGGACATAGTGAACAAAATCATAATCCGATACATTTGTCCTAGTGGGCAAAAGTAGCTCAGTCTAGCGTGGTACGCCTACATGCCGCTCTAATTTTGCTATATTATGCTAGATGGCGTCACTGAGACATGGGATCACAGCTTTTCTATGACATTTCTTCGCATAGCCTCTCTATAGTACCTATCTTAAATCTCTTTGGAGCACAACTTATTTATGTCCGGGATTTATGCTGCTTTTTATACTGAGATTTTCTACAGGATTTACAGAGTGGCAGTAACATCGACGCGCGACCTGTTACCATGGATTCAGTACATGATTCTGAACCACCTACCTGCGTTGAAATATGTCGTCGGATATTAAAAAAAAAAAAATTGTTGATCCATTTATTTTGAGCACGTAGGTATTATTGCATTTTTCTTTTTTAGAGAACCGATGAAAAATTTCTAAGCTAGGGGGTTTAGAATTGTGTGTTGAATTCATAGTTACAGTTTCCACGTCCATGTCCGTGCCACCCTGTATGGTAGGTGTGGTTACCGTCGAACATAGAAATATGTTTTTTAAGATACGTCTAAAGTTCTTCAACTGCATTAAAATTCAAGGATGGAAAAGTCAATCAAATAGAATCTAATAATACACGACTTTCGAACGATGACACAATATTATTACATACATTTACATACATTATTACTGCAAGTTGATTAAAAATTATATTTGGTTTTTAATTATTATGTGAAACCGTCAGTTCCTTTTCAATTATTTTTAAATGAGAGAGCACAAACAATGTAAGCCAGTGTGGCAACACAATGGCTTATATTGTTTTCAAAAATAATCATAGGTACGGCAAACCACAGATTAAGTAATTTAGGTTAAGATTATAATTACTGAAGACTAAAGATTATAACTGAAGTGATAATAGTAGATTGTTATACAAGGGCTAAAATGACCCAATAGAAATGAGGTAGTTTTAGTAAATAGAAACCAAGTTATAATTGATTTTTAGCGCCGTTTGTTACGCTCTACTTTTCACTATGATTGCGAGAAATGAAAATAATCCAATACAATATTATATAGTTTATTTTATTTAAAACTAGCTGCTGTACGCGGCTTCGCCCGCGCGGACGTCGGAAATTATCCTACAGGAACGTGCTACCGGGATAAAAAATAGCCTCTGTTACTCCTTATAACAGCAGCTATCTGTCAGTGAAACTCCCATCAAAATCGGTCCAGCCGCTTCGGAGATTACCCGGAACAAACAGACAGACAGATATTTAAAAAAAAAAATGGTATTTGTACCGTGTATACATCTATACGCATTTAGTAAAAAGCGGTTATTTTAATATTACAAACAGACACTCCAATTTTATTTATCTGTGTATATATATGTATATAGATTAAATGTGAAATTTGTCATTCTACCGAAGAGATCGCCGGTTTTAGTTACATTTTCAAAAATAAAATGTTCTTCTTTTTATGAAACAGTAATTTGTCGAGTCTTTATTTATGATTTTCTACTTATGAATATATTTTTTTCGTTTTTGTAGGCTCGTTGCTAACAGAGATTTGCTATTTTATCCCCGGTCTGATACATTACAATGACGAACTTTTTGAGCAAGAGGAGTAAAAAACAAATTATTTTTCTCCAGCTACCACATTTATACTAATATCAACAGAGGTTTTGTGAGTATGTACGGGGTAATCTTCGGAACTATGTACTGATCTGATTTCGAAAATTCATTCACTTATAGGAAGCTACAGTATTCCTCAATGTCATAGGATATAATTATTATAAGTTAAAACAAGAAATTTCACGCGGAACAAGTCGCGGGCAGGAAATACTATAATTTTCTTCGATTTCCACATGTAAAATAATACCATTTTTTTTTACTACGGATGCTTTTAACGTGCACGTCTTTCTATATCGTTCTCATAAGTATAATTTCAACAGGAATTAAAAGTGTGTCCATGGAGTTTCTTGCCCGTTCTTCTCCATAGGGACCTACTACGCTTTGGAATGGGCAACTAGCTTCATCTTTCTGACTGACTGACCCCTTGACAATTAAAAAGTGCCTGTAATTGGTTTATTTGAATTAGATGCTGTGAGTTTGTACCACAGTCACCTCCTTCACATATGTATAAGTTGGAATAACCTCCCATGACACTTACAACAGCTGATTTACAATTCTGTTTACCTAGTTACTAGTTGAAATTAAGACGTGACACGAGGTCAAGTAGTCGTGGATACAGACGATTTATTCCTATGTTTGTGACTAGAAGGCTAGGTTAATGTGTTTGTTTGTCTGTGCTTTTATAACTCGTAAACATGCGAACTGGTTTTGATTCGATTATGATGTTACGAGATAAATAAATCCGCTTAAAGAATAATAAAAATGTTTGCTGTTATTGGGATGAAAGGATCGGCTTTTGGTTTCTTACTGGTTCTGTGTGTATTATTTTTCTCTCACAGTATTAGGTATGGTCAGAAACAGAAGTCGATTAACTTTTCAGTTTTTCAAAGCTTAATTATTGAGCAAAATATTTTATTAAAATTGGAACAGAAGAAAAATTTAAAGAATATTAAGTCAAAAGCAGTTTATTGATTAATTTAGAGCAATTTTGATGACGTAAACGTGACAACATAAATGGACTTTACTTTCCGACTGTTCGTACAGTTTTAGAAAACTGTGATAGCACTATATTCGTAAAAAAAATCCTTGAATTTTATATGTCAACCCTTTCAACTACTATAAATTCTTTTGTTCAAGAGTGGGTTTACTATAAAAGGATGTTTTGGGTTATATTTTATTACCGTCCTCCACAAAAATGCGACTGTCTACCCAAAGTAACAAAATTCTAGTTTTATTAAAACTCTAGGTACCCTAAACATATTTTTCTTACCGCATGCACGTGCCGACAGTCCTAACTACTATTATAAATGCGAAAGTGAGTTTGTTTGTTTGTTACGCTTTCACGCTAAAACGGCTGAATAGATTTGGATGTAATTTGGCACATGAGTAGACCATGGCCTGGGTTAGTACATAAGTTAATTTTTATCCCGGCAGTTCGTTATATCCCGGCCAAGCCGCGGGCAAAAGCCCCGCCAGTATAGACGCCCCCTACACCTACATAACATTGCACAATATGTATGGTTGAATCAGCCCTTGCACTCAAACGATCAATTATTTTCACGTAATAACGTTGGTGATCCATAAGCTTCACTGTTTTCGCGTGAGCAAGACCTGTAAACAGTATATATAGTAAAATATTGCGCAATACTGGTTCTACACGGTGACCACTGTATAGGACCAGTATTGCACAATAATAAAATTGAAACTTCCTCAAACTTTTGTTCAATCATAACCCTTTTGGGTTAGTAACAAAAATATTGCACAATTCGTAAGGCGAACCCTAGAGCATCAATTATATTGCATAATATCACGAATTGCGCAATGTTGTAGGCCATCTAGGGTTAATATTAAAGATTGCACAATGATAGAACAAAAGTTTGAGCGAGTTTAATTTTAATTGCACCATATTTTTTCATTGCACCGCTTAGGATCAGCACCTTAGCGTACAAACAATCAATCAGAATCTGAATAATTTTGAAGCCTTATTGCTAATCCATTGCTTCATATGTTCAAAAAAATTGTCTGCTCAACAACGTAAATAACGCAATGAATGTTGTTGAACTGTCAAAATGAAAGCCATTCCTACTGTTAGTGTGTTACGTAATATTATCTCACAGTATTGTGCAAAATATTTAAGCCTGTCTCGAAACCTTAATTTATGAAGGCATCCACAAGATAGTCCGATTAATCAGCCGACCACCTCCAAGGTTGACCTCACGCGAAGTCATTGACGCATGTGAGCCGTCAATCTTTTGAGTGCAAGGATTGATTCAATATTATTGCACAATGTAAGTTTTGCACGATGTTATTGGAGGTGTAAGGCAGGCCTAATATTGCGCTATAAGAATGTAGGCATACGGGTCGCCTAACATAGTTACAGTCTTACATACCTTTAAAGCTTATATTCTTGAACTGTCGCGTGTCTTAATCTTGGTGGAAGATCGCTGCCTCACGGTGAATAGCGGATCTTTTGTGTTTGAGCCCACTTAAGGCTGAGGTGCTCTTGTTAAGCTGGAGTTTCATACAACAGGGAATAAGCATGATCACGCTAGCTAATTCCTTGAGAGTGATGGCTTTATGTGTATTGATTTCTGAGGCAGCATTGTGGAGGTTTAGTGAAAATAAATTTATTTATTTATTTTATTTATTTATTAAATAAAACACTCCTCTCACAGAACGGAGGCCTGTGTCCGGACGTTGTAGGCTGATTATGTATCTATATTGTAACTCTATATATCATTTTTTTTTTTAGTTCTTCGTTTAATTTAGGACTTTTATGACGGCAATGCGTATGCCAGTCCCATCGTACCCTAAACATACATACCTACTGCTACAGATTACATCTGGGCCATGAACCTGAACAGACTCTTCGCATCATCACCATTTGGTTGAGACAAAATTTTATGAAATATGCCCATATCAGGTCGGTTCAACCTAAAGACCCCAAACAGATCCTTTCTTTGAGACTCATATCTAACACAATCCATTAATAAGTGATGTAAGTCTTCCACAACTCCACACTCCAAACAATTAGGCGAGTTAGTTTTTTTCATTATGAACGCAAACTTATTACATGGAATGTGTCCAGATCTGAGTCTATGAGCTATTACAACCAATTTCCTACTTTAATTACTATTGATACATAATATTATAAATTAAAGTCACTTTTTGAGTCTGTCTGTGTGAACGCGTTTTTCTTCTAAACTGCGCAACGGATTTGGATGTGATTTTTACTATAATTTAGAGAATGTATTCCGGAAGGTTTATGTGTATAGTACGTTCATATTGAACTTACTTATAGGGTGGCAGGGATATCGACTGTAACCATGAATTTAGCACTTGATTCTAGACTCTTAGCTTAGATATTTTTCGTCGGTTGTCAAAAACAAAATCTGCTGTTTCTTATAAAAGTGCAATACCTACGCGGTCAAAATGTATGGAACAGCAAATTTATTTTTAATTAACCGAAGTTTTTTTTTAACGCAGGGTGTTTCAGAAGCGTATGGATTGGGATCCATGTTAACAGGTAGCGCGTCGATGTCGTTTAAAAAAAACTCACACACACACACACACACACACACACACACACACACACACACACACACACACACCATCACACACACAACACACATCATGCGACATCATTTATCTGGGGGCACGGCAGTGCCCCCTCCAAGACGAGCCAAGCGAAGCGCATGGGCACTACCTACCTTTTCTCGAAGTGTTTCGTCGTTTTTTTGAACCCTCATAGAGGTTTCCGATGTACCAGATAGTTCATATTCTCAGGATATGATGTCAATAATAGACTAATTAAACATACAAAGTCTCAATTGAATAGCTTTAATACTTTCGATTTTATTGATATCTAAAATACACCGATTTCGTCACTGACATACTCTCTGATACACTGACACACTGATGATCATCAAAATGTTTGGCTACTTCCTGAAGTGCTAGAAAGCTGAAATTTGGTATGTAATCTAAGTTTAGTATACAACCATCAAAAAAATTCATAAACTTATAAATTTCGCCCCCCATCCCCTAAAATGGGGGGGTGGAAGTTTGTATGAGACTTCAAAATGTTAGGGTACTTCCTGAAGTGCTAGAAAGCCGAAATTTGGTATGTAAACAAAGTTCAGTATACAAAAAAACACTACCGTGCCCCCAGATAAACTTAAAAAAAAGATGGAAAAAAGAAACACTAAAAAGACTGCCTAGCAACTAACAAAAAGAACTCAAATCCCACCAAAAACATTTCATGTAAAATATTGCCAAGACGACCACATAAGGTTTGCCCTGTGAAAAAGATATCAGATCTCATGTAGAGCCAAGCTTCTGAATCTACACGGCCTAACTCTACCGACCCTAACTTCACATATTCTACATATCAGTAAAAATGTATGGCTTGGCTGTTTCGTTACTTACCTCAGAAACTAAATATTCGCATCACCTCTACGACGGTAGCGAAACGGCGAAGCCATACATTTTTACTGATATGTAGAATTTGTGAATTTAGGGTCGGTAGAGTTAGGCCGTGTAGATTCAGAAGCTTGGCTCTACATGAGATCTGATATCTTTTTCACAGGGCAAACCTTATGTGGTCGTCTTGGCAACATTTTACATGAAATGGTTTTGGTGGGTTCATTATACTCAAAAGTATACAGTATCTATGTGCTTAGATCATCTACCCTGAAGCGATCCCTGCATAGTTGTAAAAATAATAGGTGGGTAAAATATCAATTAAAAAACAGAGTGTGCTATTTTTCTGCAAGCAAATGCATCTCATTTACATGAACACGAAGTATTTAATTTTTCAGTACATTATGCAGTGTGGTTGACAGAAATGTTCACGGTATGGAACGGTCTTCATTAGGTAAATGATTCCTTTATCATCAGCATCTTCAACTCTATTTACCTGCAGACAAGAAAGTTTTTAAATTCTCAACGTATTACACTCCGAGTCCCACTTTGCCCATTAAAAGTTTTGCAAACGTAATTGGATTCGACTCCTTTCATGAAAACCGTATCATGTAACGTTCCATTTTACGTCAAAGGTAACTTTAGCAACCTTTTGTTGAGGAAGCGGAAGTTACGTCGTGATTTGTCATGTGAGATCCTCCATTTTGTTTCTTTGATCTACGTCAGTGGCGGAGTAATTCCATGAAATAAGGTCACTTGATCCTTAACTATGTTGGGGTCAGCTTACAATCTAACCGGAGGTAGCTGAATGCCAGTATTTTAAATAGTGTAACTGCCAGTCTGACCTTCATAACCGAGTTACTGGGTAACACGATACTCCTTTGTAAGACCGGTTGATTAAACAAGTAACGATTTAATAAGAGGACCCATTGTTCCCTAATGACGATTGGATGATTACATGTCGCGACCGAAACAATACATTTCCGAAAGGCAATCAGCCGTGAATAGGACTAATTAGTATTTAATTATGGCACATTAGGGTATAATAAGCCATTTATCCCTTACGCCACTTTTAGGAGAATGTTAGGAATGTTTTTTTATTATTAAAAGACCGAAAGAGTCGTTTCTGAAGCGGTGCCAAAAGTATCCAAACTTATGGGTTTTAAGTGATATGATTTTACGGAAACTCATGAGGCTAAAAGAGTGATGAATACAAATGTTGATAGATGGAGAAGAAGAGGAAAACCAAAAAAAGAGATGGATGGATTGTGTGACGTATGATATGAAAGAAAAAGGAATGAATGATAGCATAACGATTGACGGGAGAATAGAAGAAGAAATCGTGGTGAGCTGACTCCAAGTAACATGGGTCATGGTCCTGGCGATGATCGGCAACAGACTGGATTGCCCTTATATCTGGAAATGCTGCAGCAGACATATTGTTACCTTGTGAGTGTTCGTTTTTGTCTGTGCTAGTTATCGTGTCTGTATCCTTAATTTATCTGTTTGTATATATGAGTCTTGTTGCTTGAAATAAACATTTTTAAAGGCACGATGATCATGACATGAAGATTTTCACCTAATCTCTAACTTTTTAGTATGAATCTAAGAGACGAGTGAGAGAGAACTTGCTTAACTCGTTTGCTCGTAATGAGCTAGGTTTTAGCCCATAATTTAGCATGATACGAAATATGAATTATATACAATTAAGTAGGTAATATTAACAATATTAAATCGTAAATTCGAGCCCAATTTCGGTAACACGTTAATAACGTATGCGTATGATTAGTCCACAGGGATCTACTATTCATGATGTTTGAATCCGATTTCCACCTGTCGGTAATACGCATATTATATTGTTTACCTTGTTTTGACACACATTAATTTAATGTTATAGGTCTAATGGTCACAAACGTTACTAATGAGCTAACTGAACAGACAGTTGTGCTGCTAGGGAGTTTGTTGCGCCACTTCTTCTCCCCAGCTAAATCATTAGGGAGTGGTGAAGGGTGGGCGTTTTGGGGGACAATAAATGGTGGAGAAAATAAACGTTTTTTATTATTATTGTGATTGAATGTGTGTTACGCAATTTACGTGCTGAAGTTCCTAATACCTAGGTACTCAAGGCTACGCTGAGTTGTCTTTTATTTAAAATATAATTATTTACGAAATTAACTAAAAATACAGTATTTTTTTTTTCCACAATAAATTATATTAACAAATTCAAAACTCTTCGTAAATAGATTCTGCAGTGTGTCTATACCGCAATAACATACATTTATAAATTTTTCGTTTTGCGATACCAAGACAACGAGACGCTAGCTTCTAACCTAATCGTCTTAATTAAGAAATCAATACAGCGAAAACATCCACTGGCCAACAAACGATAAAATTAATACACCTTGAGCTACTAATTTTGGCCTGAACCGAAATGCTGCTCAGTCAAGTAGAATTACATAACAAAATTAACGTTTGGAAAGGCAACAGTCATTTTCATTTAATTAAGTCTTACGTTTAAGATAATTCTGCAAGAATGCCGAGTACCGTTAAGATCCCGGGAAGATTGTCAAGTACCTACCTAGTAAAATTAGGGCATTTGTCCACCGCAGCCGTCACCGGGACGTCGCCGAGAACGAGATAACGGCATCGAAGTACATGCATTTACTATGGCAGCATGTTCGCTGCACTTCGGTCACCCGAGAGCAATCATACGGCTGCCGAGGTTTCCAGTAATTCAGGGCGACCGCTACAACTCGGCCCGAGATTGTGACGGGTCGATGTGCCGGCAGTACAAACCACGTTTAATCTTGTCTACAGACTGCCGGTTTTTTTTTGTCTATCATCATAACATACTGAACCGCCGAGCTCGGTCGCGTTGGACACACCATCACCGTCACCGTAACGTAATAGTCGGTTCAAATAATCTCGTTTTTCGGTGACGTCCCGGTGACGGCTGCGGTGGACAAACGCCCTTAAGATGGTAAGATGGCCGAGTACGATACGTAATCCCGGGAATACTGCAATTTGTAAGGATAGCACGTTCTGTTAATGCTTTGCGATTAAATCAAATGGTGCGTGTATTCAATGAAGTGGCTTGCTACACCGAACGGATTTTTGCAACAATTTTATAATGTCTGTGAACACAAAAATAATTATCGACAACTCAATCATCACCTGCTTAGCTTTTTACCAACTATGTGGGGGTCGACTTCAAGTGGCCGGATACTTCAGAACACTATTATTTTACCTGGAGTGACTGCCTATCTGATCTCCACAACCCAGTTAAGTCCGTTAAAAAATAACCTTTGGCACTTATTTTCTGTAAACGGATGACGACGAGTTATCTAAATCAAAGTACAAAATACAAAGTAAAAATACAGGTTATAAAATTATGTTTATGCCTAATGTAGAGTTCTAGACTCAGTTTGGTCGAAGCCCAGGGGGCAACTGCACCAGTTGCCCCCCCCCCTCTGTATCTGCCCCTGCAGCTAGGTAAGACTGGTTGTCTAAAACTCAATATGGGTAGACAATAGTCGTGAACGTTGTTTTAGTTTTACTTAAACCTGAGTCGTTTTAATTTTATTTATGAAGTCGACATCGCATCGGAATACCCTGTGAATTGCAGGTGTTGATAAATAGCGGTAATCGTTGCCTATCAAATGAACAGATGACCTATAGGCTTAGCACGAAAGCGCGGGGTACACTTAAAATTGAAAATTCTTTTTTCACACAATACCTATATTAACTTCGTTTTAAGATTTTATTCTTAATTATGGATTAAATGGGTGATACTTATTCTTAAACTTGGTATGTGAAAATTTTATCTTGACTGAATAGCCATGAGGTCAGTGTCCATTGTTTTTTCCTATTTATGTATAGATGGCAGCTCTGGCTCTCTCTCCAAGCTCCATGATTTTTTGTGTGTTCTTACTGTGCAATACTGCAATCGTTTGTTACTCTAATTAAAACAAATTAAGTAGATTTTCTCAGTTTTATTCATTAAGAATCCCTAACTTTAATTCTTATTGTGCTTGTCGCAAAAATTTAAGCTGAGATTCTGAAGAATAGTTGCATTGTTGATTCAAAAATTGTTCTTCGTTACGTCGCGCGTTCGTGCCAAGTACACGGCTACATTCAATGTGGAGACAACAATACGATAATAAATGAAAACACTGGCAATACTAATTCATTACAGTATTTTGGAACTATCAAATAAATCATCGAAAAAGTAAATAAAAAAGTGTTTTTTTTTCAAACAAATTTAAATATTACTTACTATAGGTTTTGCCTATCTTTGACTAGCTGTAATGACTAAGCTATTGGATATATTTGATTGAATTTTCGTATGCAGACTGGGAACGGCATTAGTTATACGTAGTTTATTTTTTTGTCGTATTTCATCTCCACATTGTTTAATAAAGAAAAGTCAGGAAAATCACCAGTGCGTACCCATACTGCTCGATATGCTCCCACAACCCAGGCAATCAATCTGCTGAACGCCCTGATTGCTCAGTAGCCGGATGTCGAGATATTTATGTATAGCAGTAAATCTATGTTTAATGTTTGTATGAAGTTATTATTTAAATGTTTTGTTGTTGGCTTGCTGCGCGCTTTGGTGGTTACTGTAAGTGCAGCAAGCTATTGTTATCTAAATAAATAAATAATACATATAATCTAGAAATACAATTTGTCGCTGACTAAAACAAAAAGTACACAAATCACACCTTTCACACCAACATTCACACCCCTACATCACACACATCAACACTTCACACATACTCCCCCCCTCACACACAAACATAACACTGCGCATTCCTTATTCCTTATTTAAATAATTATTTTTTTGTATTTTTTGTATTGTTAAAAACCTTTGTCATGCTTTCAAATTTATCTAATGTTTAATCTGTCACACTTATCTATAGTCAATGTACACTGGAAGAGCGGAACCACCTTATACAAGCAAATCTTTGCTTAAAAGGTGACTCCAAACTTAATAATATAATTTACGTAAGTTGATGAAATAAACATTTTTATTATTTTGTTATAATGGGTTTGTGAAAAGGTGTTGTCTCTTTTAGAATTCACTTAGCTACACGGTACATTATCGTTCTCCCGCCCTTATACTAATTAATTTGGGGTCAGTGCAACATATCTCTCTTTTCCATACATTAGTCGTATTCTCCGTAGTCACCCCGTTTCTAGCATATAGTCTTTGCTATACGGTACACCCTACAAATATTTCCTCCGACTCCCGACTTAATGTTAGGGCGTGTGATTTATTTTTACAGTGGTTGACGGCAGGGAGTGCAACATGAGTCAAGTACTTTCTAAATAAATAGTGACGTAGTTACATAGTAACTGCCGGTCTATTCTGCAAAAATCTCTCAGTGGAATCCTTTCATTAGTCGTCATCTCGATAGTCACCCCCTTTCTAGCATATCATCTTTGCTACACGGTACACCCTACAAATATTTGCTGCGGCTCCCGAGTTAATGTTAGGGCGTGTGATTTATTTTTACAGTGGTTGACGGCAGGGACTGCAACCATGAGTCAAGTACTTTCTAAATAAATAGTGACGTAGTTACATAGTAACTCTAGGTCTATTTTGTAAAAAACTTATTGCGAAAACTTTTCATTAGTCATCTCGGTAGTCACCCCCCTTCTAGCATATTATCTTTGCTACACGGTACAGCCTATAAATATTTGTTCCGGCTCCTGACTCCGTTCCCCTGTCCGACCCCGATGACCCCATAACCCTCCTCCAGGAGAGCAGTAGGGCCACCAGTACAGTACACAAACACAGACCGCCATTGTTCCGACCTCGCCGCCGAGGTCCTACGCGACGCCCCCGACGTAATTGTCCCCCCCCCCGACCCTTGCTCGACGACGCGCCAGCCCGCGCCGTAGCTGAGCCTGTAGATTTAAATTCCCCAGTTAATAATAATATAATTTAGATCCAGCCTGTCCCATCTTGCTGCCCTCCCCTCAGTGACGCCCTAAGCCGAGGTTCGTACCCCACAGGGGGTGCCCTTAGCGTGCGGTCACCTAAATTTTAAGTATTGTTCGCCCCTGGCTGGAGGCTTTAAGTTAGTAGCTTAAGGCACCCACAGGTTTGCCCGGTTAAGTAGCCAGGACCTTAGTGGTCACAACTACGAGCTGCCAATTAGGAAAAAAAAAAAAAAAAAACCGACTCCGTTCCGGTTCCGACTTAATGTTAGGGCGTGTGATTTATTTTTACAATGGGTGGCGGCAGGGAGTGCAAACATGAGTGAAGTACTTTCTAAATAAATAGTGACGTAGTTACATAGGAACTGCCGGTCTATTCTGCAAAAATCTCTCAGTGGAATCCTTTCATTAGTCGTCATCTCGATAGTCACCCCCTTTGTAGCATATCATCTTTGCTACACGGTACAGCCTATAAATATTTGTTCCGGCTCCCGACTCCGTTCCGGTTCCGACTTAATGTTAGGGCGTGTGATTTATTTTTACAATGGGTGGCGGCAGGGAGTGCAAACATGAGTCAAGTACTTTCTAAATAAATAGTGACGTAGTTACATACTAACTGCCGGTCTATTCTGCAAAAATCTCTCAGTGGAATCCTTTCATTAGTCGTCATCTCGATAGTCACCCCCTTTCTAGCATATCATCTTTGCTACACGGTACACCCTACAAATATTTTCTCCGGCTCCCGAGTTAATGTTAGGGCGTGTGATTTATTTTTACAGTGGTTGACGGCAGGGAGTGCAACATGAGTCAAGTACTTTCTAAATAAATAGTGACGTAGTTACATAGTAACTGCCGGTCTATTCTGCAAAAATCTCTCTGTGGAATCCTTTCATTAGTCGTCATCTCGATAGTCACCCCCTTTCTAGCATATCATCTTTGCTACACGGTACACCTTACAAATATTTGCTCCGGCTCCCGAGTTAATGTTAGGGCGTGTGATTTATTTTTACAATGGGTGGCGGCAGGGAGTGCAAACGTGAGTCAAGTACTTTCTAAATAAATAGTGACGTAGTTACATAGTAACTGCCGGTCTATTCTGTAAAAAATTCCCTTTCTTGCTACCGATGCTAAGAATTGACACTTTTGTGTTTTGCGTGTCTATAATGTTCTAGGTGTGTGTGTACGGAGAGAAATTAAACGTTGACGAATTTGGAGATTTCATTTACTCACGAAACGTATTACAATAGAGACCGTACTTATACTGATGGATGGTAAGCGTGTCTACAACGAGCGGTGGTTGCGGGCGAACTAGCGTTGCCGATCGCTGCGCGTACCAAATGGTTACAAGATGAATGTGTCAGCGTTCCTACACTATTCCTCCCTTTTTTTTTGGAAAAATATATTTTATTACAACATAATTTCATCATTCTAAAATCTATTATTAACACGACTAAATATATTCCTGATCAGCAGTGCTACAAGTTACAATGAACTTTGCCTACGCATATTATTGATAATTAATTTCAAGGTCACTTCAACTTAGTTTTTACGGTGAGGTTTTTATAGAACATACATATTGGCTGCCGAAAGCTGTATTTTGGCTAGCATTTAGTGGCCTAGTGAAGGAAGAAGTAGACAAAGTAACATTCGATTAGCGATGACGCTAGTAGAAAAGTAAAAAAATGTATGCGGTTGACTTAAGATATCGAAATTTCACATGATCAATGAATAGAAATTAGCTAGACCTTGTTAACATCATTCGATTCTAAGAAACGAATCGACAGCGTCGAACGATTACTTGCATACGAGTATAAATGTGTAGCCAAGTGGCACTTTTTGACAAGCGTTATCACTAGTTTTCGATTCATATGATGGAAACATTAGCGAAAGCGATTGCGATGTAGAAATAGAATCGCTCCGAAGCGAATACCATTTGTCTATTTCCTCAGATTATTTTAAATTGTTATTCTGACTGTCAAATAAAACAAATGACGTCTTTATACGTCATCATTGATTTAGTTTCATTTGTCTACTGTCTTTTGACTATTTGACTTCTATTAGGTACTTGAAATTAGATAATAGATTAGTTTCAAGTAATAGCAGTCATCATTGCTCAATTAAGAATCCTTTTTGAGCACTTTTCGTATTCTTTCTATTAACTATCTAAGTTTAGAAAGAAAGAGACAGAAAATAATACAAGGAATAGCGTAGGTACCCATCTAGAAAAGCGACCTTTTTAAGCCCGTCAAAAGCACGATGCTTACAAAGCTAAAGCCAAAGTCCTTCAAAGAGAAACAACGACCAAAGTCTTTGAAGGAATCAAAGATCGATCTTTACGAACAAAAAGCGGTTGAAGTCTGCTAAATCGAAAATCGTTAAAGAGAAAAGATTCGAGCATTTTCTTTCGAAAGTTCAAAGCAAAATAATATACATGAAATCCTCGAGGGATCAGTGAGGGATACTCTCAAATCTCATAAAATTCAATTGTTTAACTGTCAAGATCTCGAGCTCTGATTGGGGATGAGAGGATGAACGGATAACCCGGGTGGTGCGAGTAATCCCGGCTATCCGGCACTTTTGCTCACTTCACAAAGTAACCCAAACGAATTCGGGGATGAGTGGATAATTTGGGAATTATGGTTTGCTATGTACTTTGTTTTTTGGGACGAAGTTCCTTACCGCACGTTATACTCTGCACACTTGGTGAATGAGAGCCAGATCGGAAACAATGTATAAAAGCGAAAGGAACTTCATTCCAACCGGGTGTCCCACGACACATGTCAACTGTTTCTTCTTAGTGAGTTTACACTGTATTGGAATTCGCTATACCTTTTGCAAATAGCGGCAAATGTCAATTCTGTTTTGACATTTGTGAAGTAAACAGATGTAGAATATACGTCAATAAGGGCCCGTTGTTTGATCAGTAGTCAAACATACTAATATTTAAAATGCGTTACTTAAACTAACAATTTCTTAAAAATGACAGAAGTATGTTGTTTGACAAATAGTTAAGCTAACAACAGTTAAAAAAAAATACAATTTGCTATAAAAGTTAACCATGAGCAGACAGAGTAGTTAAACTTTGACAGCCATTGATTATTGTTAAGTGACTAATTGTGAAATTGACTAATGGTCATGTTTAACTATGTATCAAACAACGGGCCCGTAACCATGGAACGCTATACTCCTCAAGAACGCGGAATAATTGCCATAAGAATAAGCATTTCCGCGTCGTCTAATCTCTCGCTTTTGCGACTTGCACTGGCCGGCCAGATCACTCAATTTGACCGCTCCAGAATTATTTTTGTGGGGTTACTTGTTGTACCGGGTTTATGTAAAGAAGCCTTCAGACTCCTAAAGCGAATATCCGAAAGGAATGCAAGAACCGATCGCCGGAAGTTCTGACACAAGTGATGTAAAATGCCATAAAACGAGTTCGTATGTTCATCAATTTTGACGGCGGCCACTTGACCGATATTATTCGACTCGACTTGATGGAAACAATTCTAATTCATTAAATAAACATAATCCACGACCAGAGGGCTGGCCTATTTTTAGCCCAAAGAATCAGCATTGCCATCCAACGTGGCAATGCAGCCAGCCTTTTGGGCACTTATCCCATTGACAGCGATGCTGACGAAATTTTTGATGCCCTAAGAGCTCTTCCCTTACATTATACACTTGTAAATAGTAGGTATATACCTATATATTAGTTTTAGCTTGTATATTATAATCTATGTTTAATTGATATATTTAATATTTTATATTAAAATTACATCCTAAAGTAGAACAAAAAAAAAATCATTGCTAAAAAAAAATACTTTAAAACAATATCGGGTGATTACTTTTGCCCCACATTGTACTATCCTCAGGATTTTATGTAAAAAGCGGGTCAGCTCTCCTGGGCTCGGGAGCCTCGGAGAATTGACCCGCTTTAGACCGGGGGCTACATAAGTATTATTTCACAACATAATACATAGGTACAAAACCATAGCTCCAATGAAATTACAATTTAAAATAGAGAACCGTTTATACAATCGTTGTTTGTTTGAGTGAAAATGAAAATCTATCAATTGTTATATTTTATATTTTCATGCCTAGAAATGAACAATAAATGTTACGTTACGGAAATGGCGTTGCGTATTGTGGTTTGATAAATGTATTGGTACGTGATACCTTTTTGTGTTTTTTACCCAAACGGTGGCAAAGGAACCCTATTACTAAGCCTCCGATGTCCGTCAGTCTATCTGTCACCAGGCTGTATCTCATGAACCGTAATAGGTAGACAGTTGAAATTTTCACAGAGTGTTTATTTCTATTTACACTATAATGAAAATAAAATAAAGTTAAAAATTAGCCACATGTGTCGATCGAACAGGTTAGGTCTTGCCGCGGTCCGTGGGTGGGAGACCATCTTCTTGTCTTTTGTTTTCTGATCAATTCATTTCATTTTTTTTTTACTCTTAACCTATTTGACGTTAACGTAATTCTATCCGTCAGTCTTTTGCGTCTCTAAAGGAGCAAAAATTAAAATGATGCCGTGAATTTTGTACAGCTCCTGGCAATCTAATTTATACTCATTCTATAAATAAAATTCTTACAATGTTATAAATAAGAGTTACATTGGATCACGAATGCCTTTACGTCGATTTAAAATAAAATACAAACTTGAATATGCTCCTCAACTCGAGAAAAAGATGTTATGTGATTTTCCTTTCATTAATGAAAATGAGAATAGGTTGTCTAGATATAGGTTAATATAATTATACAGGGTGGCAAGAAAATCGACGCGCAAACTGTAACCATGAATTCAGCACTTGATTCTAGACCCCCCACCCCCCTAGCGTAGATATTTTTCGTCGGTTTTCAGAAAAAAATATCTGCTGTTTCATAGAAAAGTGCAATACCTACGCGGTTAAAATGTATGTAGCCACTTATTATTTTTAAATAACCGACGAAAAACTTCAACGCAGGGGAATCATCCTTCAGCATAATTGACGGGGTCCGATAGGGCCGATACCTGCCGGGGTCGCGGATTGTTCGAAAGAGTTACCGTGGCCCTGGCGCACAGACAACTGAAGGAACACGGGTGGGTTTTAGTCAGTAAGAGTCTGACACACGCTTCCGCTCCGCCCAGAGCGGAAGAGATCATTTGCTGATTTCCCACCCAAAAAAAAAAAGGGGAATCATACTTAATCTATGGTAACAGGTTGCGCGTCCATGTCCCTGCCACCCTGTATTTGTTACGTTATGTATCCTGAAACACAGCCTGTTGATAATAAAACCTCTCAGGACCGGTTATAGTCTAGTTTTCATTAACCCCAACAAACTCTATACGATTTTACCCGAGAATTGAGGTAGAAGCGTCATATTTCACGGGTTACACTGAGTGAAAATACCCGGTTATACCCGGGTCTAGTTAACTATCTGGATTACCCGCCTCGTCTGTTACGTTTAATGGCGCTTAAGCCTTAATTTATTAAGGATTAGTGCGGTTACACTGATTATGTTACATGAGAGGAAATAGGGCTCGAATTAATAAAGGAATATTAATGAAGAAACAACGAGTTTGAAGGAACCCATACATATATAAACTCACGCCTTCTTCCCGTGGGGGTAAGCAGAAACTACAGGACGCCACCTGCTACGACCCTTACATACTCCTTTTGCTTAGTTTACGTTCATACATCTGGTCATACACGCACGTCGATTGCGAGTACTACGCACCTGACCTTTCTGAAGAACATCAGCAATAAGGTTACTATATTATTATGACCTCCAAGGGCGCCTCCTCTCACATCTATATTGTTTGTTACCTTTTGTTAGTCGCCTTTCATTCATCCTCTCAACGTGACTAAAGGCTCCTTCAAACACGTGTGACACGCAACGCGACACAATGGCACCGCCTGTCACGCGACGAGTCGTGCCTTTGTGTCGCTTGTTGCGCCTGTTTGTAAGAGCCTTAAACCCTAAAAGTACCTATACCTACTCTTTTCAATGTTGGTTACTACATCTTCTTTTAAACCGTTACGTTACCTTATCACATCATTCCTCAGCCTATCATTAATAGCAGTAGTTTGAAGGTAATTGAGTAAATACAAACTGGATTACTTCAAATAGATTGTATTGTAAAAATCGTAATTGAAATTAAGAGCGCTTACACGGGTCCACTAGCGCCACTCCTTTAAAAAAATATTATCTCGTGACTGAAACGGCTCAATAAGCGACCTCGGTGTGTGTTAAGATTTTTCTAATACCTTTTAGAAACTTTCATATTCAGACACGAAGCAACAAAATTCGATCTAAACAAAAGCGGCCACATTCATTTAGATCGTATTTTGTTGCTTCGTGTCTCAATATGAAAGTTTATAAAAGGTATTAGAAAATTCTAGACACACTTACTGAGGTCGCTTATTGAGCCGTTATTCAAAATTCCTTCTGAGTCACGAGATAATACTTTTTTAAAGGAGTGGCGCTAGTGGACCCGTGTGCGCCCTCTTAAATTACAAATGAATATTTTATGAAATCTCTTCCTCAGTAGTAACAATGTTGCGTGTTCCAGGATGAAAGTGTGTACCTATTTAGCAGCAGGCTTTTCGTTAGAACTCAAACACTGCTAAAAATTCATCAATATTTTGGAGAATTTGTGGCATTTTTAATACCTAACCTAGGAATTAAAAATGCCAAAAACCAATATCAATCTACCTGCCTTTTCCAGACTATGTTGGGGTCGGCTTCTAGTCTAACCAGATGCAGCTGAATACCAGCACTTTACATGGAGCTATAGAGGCGTGAGGAACAGGGCGCAAAGTTCACTCACACCTCCATAGAAAAGGGAGGATCCTCCGACCAGACGGGTGTTGTGTCTGGTGGGCAACTGCCCGACGGTTGATATCGGGAAGTTGTATATATCCTAGTCGCGCAGTAAACTCTGCTTGCGTGATGCAGGATTTGCGTGACGTCAGTATGACGTGTAGCTCGCATGTGGCGATGTTGATACCGCTTCAGAGCGACTGCCTATCTGATATTTTTGAAGAGGCAACTGGAATCAATTCTATTTTTTCATGTAAATTTTGACATTCAAAAGTGCTATCAATGTGCCTATTTGAAATAAATGCTTTGACTTTGACCTCCACAACTCAGTTACTTGTTACCACCTCTTGTCAAGGCTTGTTTTCAGACTTTTGGGCTTCTCGTGACAACTGTCAAACATTTACGAATGACAGTCGGGACCAACGGATTAACGTGCTTTCCAAGACTCGGAGGGGTCTCGATACGTAATGATGGATTTTGCTACCTCGTCAAGCGTAGCTTAACCTTCGGTGCGGCTGTTATCATTTAACCACGAGCCCCTCGATATCTTTTTTTTTTTGGGTGGGAGATTTTCAAATTACTTCTTCTGCTCTGGGCGGAGCGGGAGGGCGTGTCAGACTTTTACTGACTAAAACCCCCCGTGTTCCTTCAGTTGCCTGCGTGCCAGGGCCACGGTAACCCTTTCGGACTAACCCGCGACCCTAGCAGGAGCCTCTCGATACATAACTTACCAATAGGTTATTATTAACCGAGCAGCGCGGCGCAAGCCGTCGCTCGTAATTATTTTATCGTCATGAGTAGTCAACTAGTGGCGAATGAATTGCTGGCGTTCCTGCAACAGAAACTGGACGTGATGGACGAGGTGTCCGCAATCCAGATCTGTTCAACCAACTTCAGCGAGGAAGATATAGCTGCTTCCAAGCTACTACTGTACAGGTCGGTAAACAAAGCTGACCAGATGGTGTCCCGCCGGCGTGACGGGACTAAGAAAAGCCTGCAGGATATCATCACGCTGTTGAAACAGACCGACCCTGACGACGTGCCGACATTTGTGGCGAAGGACTTAAACAAGCTTCCCCCCGTCACATTCGACCACGTCGACGTAACAAGCCTATTGAAAGATATCGTTTTTCTTAAGGCCAGCCTCGCGGATGTGCAGAAGAGATTGGATGCATCCCAAAACACCGTTGCTGATTTGCGTAATGAATTAACAGAGTTGCGTAAAACTATAGCGGTATCTGGGTCACCATCGAGTGCATCTAATATCAACACGCGTCGTGGAGCGTGCCTCAATTTATCGGGGGCAAGTTTCGCGTCAGCGGTTATGTCTTCGTCGTCGCCGAACAATGCTGAGTGTGCAGAGCGTACGCCATGCGCGCCCCGCAACCCTGCACTCGCCCTTGCGGCTGCTCCTCGTGTCGCCGCTCGAGTTACCGAACCCGCTGACACAATGTCTGTGTCTAAAGCGCCTGTGAGAGTTACCGAACTCGCCAACGCTCCCGCGAAGAAGCCCATGCCTGAAAGGGCATCGGACCGGGCTGATGATGATGGTTTTGTGACGGTGCAGAGGAAGAAGCGCCGACAAAGAACCAACAAGAACCGCTGCGGCACAGCTCCTATCAAGCCCGAAATACCTGTTCGAGCCGCCCAGCCGAACACTCCCGTGTATATTTCCCGCCTACACTATACCACTAAGGCCGAGGACATCGTGGAGTACGTATGCCAAAGGACCAAGTACAGGCCGAGAGTGCAGTTGCTTGAATCGCGCCGCAACGTCAACTTCAAGGCGTTTGTGGTGCGAGTACCTACTTGCTACCTGCACCTCGTCATGGCAGAGGACTTTTGGCCGCAAGGTGTAATGTTCCGTCGCTTCCGCGGACAAGTGCCACACGATCGCACAAAGACAGTGCTCGAGTGAAGTGTGTTTTACTAACTTAGTTTTAAGTTTATATACTAACACACTTTGTACTATTATGATATATATGTTAGTCTGTAAGGTATTTATCTATGGGCCAAAGTAGCCTGAAAATAAAGGATTTATTATTATTTCCTTTATTTCATTATTTACATATAAATTACATTTTTAAATATTAGAATATAAAAAATATAAAAACATTTAAAAATATAAAAAATAGTAGCCCACCGGTATCGGGAACAGGGTCCAAGCTACCGGCGGTCAGGGCTCCAGAGAGAGGAACCTCCTAACAATGCGAGCCGTGTCCAGAAGTACCGCTTTCTGAATCAAGCCCTTGATCCAACTGCCCAACGAGAGCCTCCTCAGGTGCTGGTCGAGGCTCTTGGCTATTAAGCCATTGGCTGTCACGACTATCGGCACAATGATCGCTGAGTCCACATCCCACATGTCGACAACCTCGCGAGCCAAGTCTAGATACTTGATTTGTTTATCTTTCTCGGCTTTCACGAGGTTCCCGTCATGCGGGACCGTTATGTCAACAATCATTGCGCGCCGCTCTAATCGATCCACCATCACTATATCAGGCTTATTGGCAACAATAGTCCTGTCAGTGATGATGGATCGATCCCAGTACAATGTGATATGTCCATTTTCGAGAACTGGGTCGGGCACATACCTGTAGTACGGCACTTCCGATTCTACAAGGCTGTATTTCAGAGCAAGTTGCTGATGGATAATCCTGGTTCAAGGTTGTGTCTATGCAAGTACTCTTCGTTAGCTAGACGAGAACAACCGGAGATAATATGTCTGATTGATTCACCCGGACGGTGGCATGCCCGACAGATGTCAACCGTGCCGTCTTTCACAATAAATCTCCGGTAATTGTTTGTCATCATAACTTCGTCCATAATTGCACAGACAAAACCTTCGGTTTCTCCAAAGAGGTCACCGAAACGCAGCCAGGCTACGGACGCTAGTTGGTCTACATCGGGCCCATGTAGAGCCCGGAAAAAGCGTCCGTGAAGCTCCTTACTCTGCCATACTTCCATGCGATCATTAGTGTCAAGCACTACTGGCTTGCGCCAGTTCTCTTTAGCTAAGGAGAGCGGGGTGAGGCCCTTGTCCACTGTGACCACATCTCGATGCATCCCCACGTCGGCTTCTAAGAAATATTCCCTGAGACTGCATATCTCGCGATTGTGGAGGGTCTTAGCATTTAAAAAGCCTCGACCTCCACACTTTCGCGGGATATACAGCCTCATTACCGATGATCGTGGGTGATGCATTCGATTTGCAGTCAGCAGTGTACGGACCTTCCTATCCAGGGCATCGAGTTCGGTCTGAGTCCATTTGAGTATGCCGAAAGAGTACATCAAAACCGGCATGACCCAACCGTTAAAGGCGCGCACCTTGTTTCCACCTGATAAAAGACTATTAAATACTTTTTTCAGGCGGCCAAAGAAGCGATCCTTTAACGACTGCTTCATGTCAGTACCATTGATGCCCAACGCTTCCGACATACCCAAATACTTATAGGTTTCGGATGCGGAGAGGGCTCTAAGGTTTATGGAATCCGAGAGTTGGGTTCCGACGGATTCCACAATCTCCCCTCGCTTTACATGCATGACCGCACATTTGTCCACACCAAATTCCATCCTGATGGCGCTACTGAAAGTTTCAGTTACTTTCAGTAGATCCATCAGTTGCGAATTGTTGGGAGCAAAAAGTTTTAGGTCATCCATGTAGAGGAGGTGAGATATAACCTGACCACCTCTCCTCAGCCGATAGCCTAGACCTGAATCCTCCAAGAGTGTGCTTAGAGGATTCAAGGCTAAGCAGAACCAAAGCGGACTCAAACTATCACCCTGAAATATGCCTCGCTCGATCCTTATCGGCTCGCTATTCCTTTGGGTATTTCGACATGCTGGATAGCGAAGGACCGTCCTCCATTGCCCCATACACGACATAAGGAAGGTGCGCAGAGTTGCCTCTACTTTATACAACTCCAGCACCCTCATGAGCCATGTATGTGGCACCGAGTCATAGGCCTTCTTGTAATCTATCCAACATGTCGACAGATCCTTTCGGGAACGACGAACCTGTTGGCTAATGGCCATATCAATGAGGAGTAGCTCCTTAGTACCACGGGACCCGTTCCTGCATCCATTTTGAGAAGGAGACATGATGTAGTTGGTGTCTATATGTTTGTTAATTTTATCTCTCAAAATGGATGTAAGAACTTTATAGACCGTCGGTAAACACGCGATCGGCCTATAATTTTTGGGTTCCGCAGTGCTACCTACCTACCTACCTTATTATTATTATTATTAATTTAATATTGGCAAGCATAGTTTTTGCAAACAACAATGCCTCCAGCCAAAATTCTTACCATTAATTTTACTCAAGCGAAAACCTAAACCCACACAGATTTAGCATCATTATCACGGTAGTCCAGACATGACTAATAAAAATTCCGCCTACATTGGACGCGACGAAAACAAATGAATATGACGTAAGCGCAGACAGTGGTCAACAAACGCCTGACCAATATTTATGAAGCTTTGAGTTTGGACAGCAGGGCGCAAAATAGGCACCTTTTCTGATTATAATGAGAGGCTTACTATAGAAAAGTTGACACAGCAAATAAATTATCATTATACTAGCTTCTGCCAGCGACTTTGTCCGCGTGAAGTTTTGGCCCCCGACCCACCGCACCGCGTCGTAACGCCTGCCCACGCCATTACTTCGTTTTCTGACTTTTATTCTTATTGCTCGGTTCCTAAGGGTCGTAGCGTGATATTAAATAGCCTATAGCCTTCCTCAAGAATTAGGTTATAAAATTCAGGAATAATTTTTCAAATCCAACTGGTAGTTCCAGAGAATAACACGTTCAAAAAATCTCTTCAGCTTTATTATTAGTATGACGGAGAAGGTACGTCTCTCTCGTTATTATACGCCATATTTTAAATACTGTGGGCGTACTATGGGTAGTGTTGGTTATTGCGCAATAGAAAAACCGCTTGCAGTTCAAATCAAATTATAACTTACGATCAAATTAATCACACTTGCGAATCATACACTGTAGGTACACGACACAACTATACGGAACGCACGACAGTTTCTAAACGTCTTCACTGCTTAACCGCCAACAACAAACTCTGCCTTACTCTGGTCAAGCGCTAGCGTTAGAGACTCTGTCCAGCGCTACCTGGTGGCGCTGGCGTCCCGATTAGTCAAAGTCAAACGACTGATTTAACGTATTTCCGACAAGTACATTATTCTTATATTAGTATATTAGTATTCAGCTTTATTATTACTATTATTAGTATATAGAGTATTGATTGCTTTGCTAAATATTTTTCTCTTGTATTAGTACGACAGAGGTATATGAAATAGTTCATGTCGACAATGAATGAATGTTCATGTACACATTGTTAGTTGGTAGCGGGGCCAACACTGGCCGGGGTACGACAGACTTTCATTGAAGTATTGCCAGTCGTAGAGCTTATTTTAATTAAATAAGCATTAAATTTTAAAAAGATTTAGATCTTGTACTTTATATTTATTTTACTTTTTGTATCTCATTTTATGCTTCAGCAGTTGACATCATCTCGGCGACGCCGGCTGTCGCTGCAAACCAGCGCTGTAGTTCTGTCTCACATAGGGTCGCAGCTTTATGCTGAGCGATTTCCGTTTTGCGTGGATGTGGCGCATGTTTCCCCCCAACTTGTTCTTTTTTGTGTTTGTGTTTTTTCTTTGCGTCATGTTTTACCACAAATAAACGTATTTTATTTCCAATCAAATAAATTTTTTCCTCCTTTTTTAAGTAAAAAAAAAAACAAAAACAACAAATTAAATTAAAGTAAAACTTAATTAACACTCCTGATTCTATTGTGTGACTTAGAAAATAGGCCCCGAGTCCTATCAATTCTGCGGGGTATTTGCGTAACACACCAACAGTAGGAATAGATTTCATTTTGACAGTTCATTAACATTCATTGCGATATTATCGTTGTTGAGCAGACAAATTTTGAACATAATTATGAAGCAATAGGCTTTAAAATTATTCAAATTGTGATAGAGTGTGGGTACGCAATTACGGTGCCGTTTGAGAAAAAAAAAGACAAATCGTTACGTACTTCTTGCCGCGAAATCGCGCAAAATATAGCGCCAATCATTATGTAGGGTGTAAGGTCGACAACTAGGTTAAATCCGACTCGATATCTACGTCCGGTACATCCGGGCCTATTGTCAGTTGGCAGCGTGTGATAACTGATAATATCCACATTAGCGATAGTAGCTACAGTAATTTGAAGTAACTACAGGGTCAAATTAAATTATCTCGCGAAACTCCGCAGACGTGATGGACCTATCGATGTCTAAACGTGATAAAACATAAGAAAAAAAAAAAGATGGCGTTTAGGGTTCCGTAGTTCTGACAAGGAACTCTTATAGTTTCGTCATGTCCGTCTGTCTCTCTGTCTGAGGTTTTGATAAGAGACCGTTAGTACTAGAAACCTGTAATTTTGTAGGAGTGTGTATATCAATTACGCCGACAAAGTGGTAAAATAGAATTATGTTTTTTTTTTTTTTAGCGTGGCTCCCCTACATGTGAAGTGGGGATGAATACTTTTTTCGTCGTCTACCCCATCATTTGAGGTATCGTTGAATAGGTCTTCTAAAATGACTTGGGGGTTGCTAAAATTATTTTTCGATTTAATGCTCCATTTACGAAAAAATAAACTTTTAAGTGCAAATTTTTGTTCCAGTAGGGCGTCCCCCCCCTCTCAAAGCTAAACTGCTGGCTTGAAAAATCTGCAAAAAATTACGATGATAGTGCATTTCATGAATTTTAAAGGAAAATTATAGCACTTAAGATAACTTTATTAGTTTAGCAGAAATAGTCGTTGAACTTGGGTGTTGGATAATTTTGTACCAAATACAAAATCCTTAGCAAATTAATCCTTTAAATTGACTATAACGGGCTACTACGGAACCCTACTCTGTGCGTGGCCCGACACGCACTTGGTAAGTTTCTTTTTTGGGGGTTAGTGACCGCAGTTAGTGTTAGTCACTTGAAATATCAGTTTAAAAAATCTGTATTTTTGTGTAAATTTCACAGACATGGGGGGGGGGGGGTTCGAACTAAATACGATTAAACAGATTTACTCAACTCAAACTTCAAGTAAAAAAACTACAAGCGGTTGTGGATCCCAAAAAAAAAAACATCAAGTCATATTTTTATTTTTTATTTTATCGTGTTTAGATAACGGTACCCATCTCGTCTGTAGAGTTTTGCTAGCTAAATCAATTTTACCATGTACGTGTATACATTTTTATGGAAATGCCAGAATGTATAATAGATCTTTTCACGTTTGAACGACATTACATTGTCAGGGGTGCGCTGTTGATCAATATTAGTGAAATGGCTTTATAAAATTGTATTGAAAAAAAAACAAAATGGCAGCGTTCTTTCCGATTTCGGCCACGCACCGAGACATCTTCGTATCTACTTGCAGCGTTTCATCACCCATATATTTGGTAGGACTTGAGTCTATGATATAGTTAAATTATGTCCCGATATGCAGTGGCAATTTGGGACCTATGTATGCTCCACCGTCTTCATCCTGCTGAATTTCGCACGATTGCTCTGCAAAAACGCTAGCACTGACCGACTGTTAGGTTATATAAGACAAGTAGGGTACTTGTATACTTATACTTGTATTGTAGAGTAGGTACTTGTATAGGGTGGCAGGGATTCAGTGCGTGATTCTGAACGCCTCTGCATTGAAATTTTTCTTCGGTTATTAAAAAAAAACTGCTGTTCCATAAATTTTGACCGCGTAGGTATTGCACTTTTTTTTATGACACAGCAGTTTTTTTTATTTTAAACCGACAAAAAAAATCTATCCTGGGGTCTAGAATCATTTGCTGGATTTATTGTTATAGTTTGCGCATCGATGGCCCTTTTTTTTTCTTTTTTTTTTTGGTTGGTATATCATCAAATGACCTCTCCCGCTCTGGGCGGAGCGGAAGGGCATGTCAGACTCTTACTGACTAAAACCCACCCGTGTTCCTTCAGTTGCCTGTGCGCCAGGGCCACGGTAACACTTTCGAACAATCCGCGACCCCGGCAGGCATCGGCCCTATCGGACCCCGTCAATTATGCTGACATCTCTTTGAGGCGCGCGTGGAACACAACGCGCCATCGACCCGGGCCTGGTCCTTACCGGACAGCGAGCTGGCATCGATGGCCCTACCACTCTATTTATGTAGACTGACAATGACAGCATAATCTATTTATCATGTGTTAAGAAAACATACAAATTTAAATTTAAAAAAAGAATGAAGTATATTAAAATATAATAGAAAAGGTACAGCTTCCAAAACCCAAAATAGAATACACACGTTTAGTGTAATACAAATAAAGACCATTTTGCCCAACAATGGAAAATTACTAAATGTTTGCTACTAAATGATGAAAGGATTTGTTGCCAAAGGCAAATATATCGAAGTAATTACTTTATAATAGGTAGTTGGGTGGCTTGTGGCTTAGTAATAACCGCAGTACGTGTGGATCGATCAGGTTAAGTTACGCTTGCCGCGGTTGGTCCGTGGATGGGTGACCATCTTTACATACCAAAACCTCTCCGTGCCTCAAATAGCACGTTAGGCCGTGGGTCCGGGCTGTCATTCTTGGATCTTTGACAGTCGTTAGGGGTGGTCAGAAGCCCGAAATCAATCAAATGAAATCAAAATATTTTATTTCACATTTAAAACCAACATGGGCACTTATGAAACGTCAGAAGCTAGGTGCACGGTTCCAATTGGTTGTTTCCTATGGAGAAGAGCCGGCAAAAAACTCCACGGTTATCTACTCTTTTAAAAATAAGGGGCTTTTACAATGTTTCTAATTACAGTGTTGATAGATATGGGAGGACGGTGTAGGCCTGTCAACAAGTAACAGGTACTCAACAGAATATAAAAAGGTCCACAAATCTACAGTCTACAAGTTAGGCCTACAACGTTCTCACATTCGCAAAATATAGAAGACAGATAAATATAGAAGAAAGGCTGCAAACCAGTCTTAACAAGGGGTACGTATTACCCAGTATAAACTGGTTTGTGGAGGTCAGATTGGCATTCGCTCCGTGTAAAGCACTGGTCTTCAGCTGCATCCGGTTAGACTGGAAGCTGACCCCAACATAGTTGACAAGGTATTAGGCATTGGGCATGTTTTTGCCCATAATTAGTTCATAATTTTCATTCTAGTTGCGGTTGCGCAATGTATGGGGGAGGGTTTCCTAAGACATCAGCTACCACATAGCGTTCGCAATTTACCGTTGAATGACGTCACTGAAACATTATTTATAAAAGTAAGTGCGTGTTCGTTTCACTAGAGAGCGATTTTTGATACCGTAAAGTCAAACCCCGGTGTCATCATTTTCATGATGGCTGTCACAGCGGCCTTACATTGAGAATAATAAAGTCTTCTCGCGTATTTTCTGCCTACCCCCGTGGGGAAAGGCGTTAAGTTTATGTTTATACAGCCCTTGAAATTCCAGTGAGCTCGTAAAGAGACTCTTGTAACTAAACAAACAGGGGACGACGTTCATTCTTTAATTTCCATAGAAAACGCAGTTTATACGTTGTTTAAGTGGCATTACTAACAATTGTCTAACAAAATGGAGAGCGTAATATTCTAAGCACGCAACAAAATAGACACCTCGCTGCAAAACGATATCTCTTCGCTGAACTTCATCTAAAATAACAACGCGAAAATGAACCTTTTTCCGAAAGGTCAAAGTTCAAAGTACAGCGCGCAGAACATCTTTTTACGTTTGATTTTCAGTACTCGTTTCGCTACAGGCGCCAAGGGAAAATTTTAATAATAACAACAGTGTTGATCGACAATTAAGGTTACTATTGCTTGTTCACGAAGTTACTTCTTTATGTAGTGGCGAATTTGTTAGATGTTAGTAAATAAGTATTTTTACCCGATCGTGACGGGAGCTGAAATGAGGATGATGCTTTTTGCACGACTCATGATGCGAAGCGTCAGAGAGTGCTTTACGATCGAAAAATTTTTTTCGCCTCATTTTGGCGGCTATTTTTATTATTATAGCCTTGTTAGTTCACGGAACCAAGATATTTTGC
Organism: Griposia aprilina; assembly: GCA_916610205.1. Taxonomy (NCBI): domain Eukaryota; kingdom Metazoa; phylum Arthropoda; class Insecta; order Lepidoptera; family Noctuidae; genus Griposia; species Griposia aprilina. Next base: position 11,682,621 of record OU744304.1, on the reverse strand, counting down.
ATACTATTGTCGAGATAATTTAATGGAGATTAATTTCATACTTTTTAAAAATTGATTTACTGCAATAGAATTGGAAAAAACACCAAAATAGGTAAAAAAAAAATCCTGTCTGTCATGTGTGAAACCCGGAAACACTGTAACTTGTGAAAAAATCCATTATTTGAGTTATTTTTTTTTTTTTTAATTCTAATCGACGATTGTAGGTCACTGAATGCGAATGATTAATTAATTCAGTGTCGTTTAATTGCAATTAATAAAAAACGAAAACTACAAGACTGTATATCTATATATATCCATAGAAAATTAACATATGGATGGTGATATATCTATAGATATTATGTAAATTTATTCCACCAGGGGCGCTTGTGCAGTACCTTCTTCCTACTACAGCTGTTTTTTCGGCAATTAATTTTGAACGACTTAAGTTTTTTTTTTTTTTTATATTTCATAATTAAATGAGCATTATGAGTCGTGCACTTTTGGATTTTCCAATTTTTTTATTATTATTATCAAACATACCGCCAAACTAGGTGATTAGGGATTATTAAAATCTGTTGCCAACAAGAGCACTTAATCGTTAATTTTAATACAGTAAACACATTCAGTCCTTTTTAGCAACAAACTATATTATTTCAATGTTAAAATCCCTTTTAAAGTTTCGTTCCGATTCACCCCTGCGTCCCTATTCACCTCGTTTGACGGTAAATAACTTTTGGTCTTACAATTTTACCCGCCAAACTTTATATTTTGATGGCGAGAAGCTTCTGTTAATTAATACATACTTAAAAAGAAACTAGTTATAGCAAAAAAACTTACCTTAAAACTGTTAACTAACAATGTTAATACTACGTAATTATACTACTAGGTGTGAATTTATTTTTCGGTAAAGACTGAGTCCTTGTTATCGAGCAATTTGCTCCTTAATTTTGATTTCAACATACCTTTCCTTAATTTAGGGTTTTGTCTTATCATGCCTTTTTTTACTATCGTCACTTACTCTTTCCAGATATTGGGTAGTTATTTTGGATAGAAACTGTAATAAGTATTTTCAGGATTGATTTCATAAAACTAAAACTATAATAAAAACCGTTATCTCTTTCTTTAAATATCATTAAAAAAAAAAAAAAAAAGTTTATTCTGCACAAACAAAACGCACATTACAAATAAATGGCATTAAAATACAGACATACAAAGTAGCGAAAAGACTCGTATCCAAAAAATAAAACTTTATAAGTTTTAGTTTAAGTGTGTTTTTAAGTTTATTTATGTTCTTTGTTCTTGTGTCACGATTAATACATAAGTACATACATCCATAACTCACGCCTTCTTCCCATGGGGGTAGGCAGAAACTAAAGAGCGCAACCTGCTACGATCCTTACTCCTTTTGCCTGATTTACGTTCATACATCTGGTCATATACGCACGCAGGTCACGATTAATATTTTATAAATTCATTGTATATGTTATTCATTCATTTATTGTATCTATGCATATAGATAAGTATATGTTTTATGAGTGTATGTATTGTATATGGAAATGGCACACCACAGACTACGTGCAATATTGTCCCTCCTTCTCTCGCAATCCATCCTAAGGTTGTCTTTGAAAATATCGCTTTTAGGGATAAGACCGCCCAATGTGTCACTGTGTAAAATTTCTTCTTTTATATCTGCAATTTTTAAGATGGAATCGAAATTACGATGCTTTTTTGAATATAAAACCTCAAAATAATGTATCTAATCTAGGAATTGAAGATCTGAATCTGGGAATTCGCCTTAATTTCACAATGAGAGCTATCGAGCTTGAGTTCACTGCTAGAGGCGCTACTGTAGAGTAAGGTCTCTAGATGTCAAATGTAATGAACTTTCACTGTTTGGGGCTTGTTATCACGTATTTTATCTAATGATTTATAATTGTTGTAAAGGTTGTGCCGTTCCTGATTAATTATGGTTTAATATTTTAAGTAAAAAGTTAGGGTCTGATTTGATAGCACTTGAAGGAAGAATAATATTTATCTGCTTCATGCTTGCCAATTTTAGGAATATTATAATCTAAATATTCATTTGAAGTTTTAAACTGTAATACAATAACCATAATAAGAATTTATGGGCTCTTAAACATTTCCAAATCATCAAATAAAAGTACTGACAGGACCTTACTCGCCAGTGGCGCCAACTGGTGAGCACAAAAACGATAGCCTTCATTGCTTCAACAAGGTACATACAGTCAGAGAAAATAATTAATTATCAAAACAATTTGCCGTGTTATAGCCATTTCAGATGCAATTTGAATAAACGGATAATTTAAGTTGATAGTCAATTTGATAAACAATTAATTTCCCTGACGTAACTGAAAAGAAGGCTTTAAGAGGCTGCAGTAAGACAGAAAAAAATCAAGTTTCACCCGCGCCTCTTTGCTTACCCCTCTCATCAAACTCGACGAAGACAAAACACAGTCCCTTCCCGTCAGCAGAAACTTTTCGCCCGGCGTATATCTAGGCATTTGAATTTGAATCTTGTGTGTAGTATGTATACGCAAAATAATCAGATAAAACCGCTCTATTCAATGTACCATGATGTATGATTACTGTGTACCATTTAGTATTTACAAAAAATCTTAAGTAATACATAGCTATGTATTTGTCCTTTCCTACTTACAATCGAAAACAAAGAAGCAAGTGGTTTTCTCCTTCCTTTTCCTGTCGTTTTACCGGTTTACTCCGAGTAGAGACAATCGTAAAAATCTCTTTTAAGATCGCTCAGCACGCGACAGTTTATTTCATCAACAATGCGGTATGTTTGTGCTTTGGTAATACAAAGTAGAGTATTTTTATCTCACAAAGCGACGCGCGCTTTACTTGTGGTAACCAAATGTACAAACACGCTGTGAATGTGTGCGTGAAGACGAGTAGCGTCAGCAGATAACACACACACACACACACACACACACATTTCCAACTTCGCCATTGTCTCGGACGGTACCGAGAGCTCCTGTGCTTACACACACATTGACAGCGTGTTTGTACACTTTGGTAATCACAAGTAAAGCGCGCGTCGCTTCGTAAGATAAGAGTACTGTATCTACTACGATAAACAAGCGGTTGCCTAGAGTGGAGTCGCACATTAAACAAAAATGTGTCTCATATATTTTTCTAGTATGGAAATAAAATATTCTGAATTGCTTGCGTCCAGCTGGACTGCGCGCCTGGTGTCCTTGCTTCTGTCCTGACGTAACAAGGCAATAGCGTCTGTTTTTCTCACGATAAAGGTCAGATATTTTTTATACAAAATGAATAAAACTTGCAAGAGTTTTTTTATAAGCGAAACACTGGAATGCAGGTCAGGGAATATAGTTTTGATGGGCAGCTGTTTAATATATAGGTACTTAACTTGTTAACGATCCCACAGCGGGTCCAAGGTCTCTTCTCCTATAGAGAAGGAAATAACATTGTTCCTGACGCGACGCTTGCTTATTCTGTATTTAAACTAATAGATTGATAGGTAAGTACAAACGTAAACTCACGTCTTCTTCCCACGGGGGTAGGCAGAAACTACAGAACGTCACCTGCTACGATCCTTACATACTCCATTTGCCTCGTTTACGTTCATACATCTGGTCATACACGCACGCCGGTTCCAAGTACTACAGTACGCACCTGACCTTTCTTTGGTAGGCAAGTTATTTAGGTTTTATTGGATTTTTATTCACCGTAAGACAGTGATGTCCAATATGAATAATTTAAGGAGTAGGTCACTAAATTATGAATGGAGTGAAAGAAAGAAAGAAAATACGTTTATTTGCGGTAAATATGACGCGAAGAAAAAACACACAAATACAAAAAATAACGAGTTGGAGGAAAATATGCGTCACATCCACGCAAAACAATTGGGCCATAATCTACCACACGGGCACAGTGCTGGATGGTGGATGTCACATGTCTTCGAATTTTTGGTTCTAGGGCATGCCAGTTTCCTCACGATGTTTTCCTTCACCGTTTTGAGAGCAGTGGTGGACAAAGTAAAGTGCCTGCCTGGGTTCCAACTCACGACCTACAACTCGTAAGTCGTGGCCGATACCACTAAGCCCAGTTCACTGTTCCACTGTTCCCAGTCTGCAATACGATTTTTATTTATTTTTATTTTTTTATTTTAGATGGGTTTGCTCTTGACTCTAGTCTAGGTCAGAGATGACAGAGACAAAGTCGACAATGGAGTGAGCTTACCCAGGAGAAGCCTGTTCACTCTTACTTTGAAGAGATTTGGGTTGTATGCGGTCGGAAACACAGGCGCAGGTAGAGAATTCCACTCTTTTGCTGTGCGCAAAATATGATCAAATATATTCAATAGCTTAGTTACTATAGCTTGACGGCCCATAGCCAGTATATACGGCATATACGTAACTACCATTTTGATACAAGTGGAGTAATTTTGTTATTGCATTCGAGGTGGAATACACACATGAGCCGTAAGCGAGGGTGTTATGGAGAACTACAATAACAAATGTCCACGTGTATCAAACGACCTTTTTCAATACCCTTTTGAAGAAATAAAATAAAAAAACGAAAAGAGATTTTGTCATTAATTAAATAAGACTGAATTTGCTTTTTTTCCCGCGCTTTACCTTCGCAGGTTAAAGGAGACGCTAAACAGCCTAATATGAAAAATAGAAAATTAAAATATTTTTGAGTTTAGAATACAAATAAACGTTAATATGTTCATACGTAATTTTTTTGTTGTTGTAGTAATCATGGTTTTTGATGATGATGATTTATAAACATCATTTAAATATTCAAAAAATAATGACGCCGTAAAGACGCATACATCCTTGCCGAGATTAAAAAAAAAACAATCGCCGCTGACTGTAGGCATTGAACCAATTTGGACTAAGTATAAGTATAGTTATCTGTGGCAATTTTTATTTCCGCACACGTGTGAAATACATTGCATGTTGAACTTAATCTTACTGCGATAAGAACCAGTTTACGAGGAAATGTATTGAAAAACCTTTTACTAATTTCATATTGCCAGTGTTTTTATTTATTTTCATATTGTCGTCTCCACTTCGTATAATAGGCCATGCCAATTTAATAAATATATCAGTAAATTCAATACACACAATTCCTCCGTAATCCAACCCCATCTAACAAACTTTAGTACCGTCAATATTCGAGACATCAATATTTATCTACCCGCGAAAACAAACAGAATCCGTTTAGACAAGAAATATTATCTTTATTACACACTGGCTACACTGGCTCTACACGTTTGGTCCCAATATTGACTTGGCCCTAACACCACTCGTCTGAAGTGTGGGGGTAAAATGTGCCAGGTTTGGCCCAATGTGATTTTCTCCATCCTCACGTTGGGCGTTGGGGCCAACGTTGGGACCAACGACTGTAGCCGACATTAAAACAAAATGTATGGCTTTCTCAATAGTATTGGGTAATATCTCACTATTTCGAAGATATTGATATATATTACGATTGTATATGTGGTGTTCAGAATCTATGTATTATTAGGATTCGTTTTCGGGTTAAGTTTACGGAAAACAAAAGTATTTTCTGTCTCTCTTCTTAGTTTTTTAGAGTTTAGTTTGTATTCGTAGAATTTAATGAGGGGATAATAGTTTGTAGGTATCTTCTTCGTTGTTAGTTCTAATTTCAGAATTTGCTGGGCTGTTTTCAGTGACACATATTCGCTCAATTCCGGGATACGACTATCTGGGATTCGAATCGTACGAGCTCAGAATGCGTGTATCTAAGAGCACGTTTCATTAGTGATAGAAAGATGTGTGGGATACTTTTGGCATAAGAGACCCTAGCACGAACGCGCGACGTAAACGTAACGTAAATTCGAACGATTCTTGAATTGAAAATACCACTATCCTAGATATTTTTTTATTTTTGCGACAAGTACTAGTAGTATCACCCATATAATAGGTCTTTACCTATGAAATTGCCGTTTTGTATGAAAAAATTTAAACGATTTTTTTTCATGAATTTTTTATTTGTATTAATCGAAGTAATCACCCATGCAATCAATGCATCTTTGCCATCGCAGTGGCAGTTTATTGATGCCCTTCTTAAAGAAATCAGCTGGACGGGAGGCAACAAATTCTTCAAAGGCATTTTGTACTGCCTCTCGGGTATTAAATTTTTTTCCCGCCAAGAAGTTATCCAAATTCTGGAAAAAGTAGTAGTCTGTAGGCGCAAGGTCTGGTGAGTAGGGCGGATGACGGAGAGCTTCCAACCCCAGTTCTTGCAACTTGGAGACCGTCTGCTGTGCAGTATGAGGTCGCGCGTTGTCGTGCAGGAGCAGCGGAGACGAGCGATTGACCAATGCTGGTTGGAGATGCGCCAGCTTCTCCATCATTGTGTTCAGTTCTTCACAGTACACATCTGCAGTAATGCTCACCCCGTTTGGTAAGAAGCTGTGATGAATCACACCGGCGCTAGACCACCAAACAGTGACCATCACTTTTCTAGGGGTAAGTTTTCGTTTAGGGCATTGTTTAGGTGCTGAACCAGGATCCAACCAACTTGCTGAGCGCTTACGGTTATCAAACAGAATCCATTTTTCATCGCAGGTAACAATGCGGTTCAAAATTCCTTCATTTGTGTGTCTGTTGAGCAGTGCAAGGCACGTCTCGACGCGTACTTCGCGCTGGCGATCATTGAGTTCGTGGGGCACCCATTTGTCAAGCTTTTTTACCTTGCCAATTTGACGCAAATGGACCAATATTGTTTTGACGCTAACGTCGAAAGCTGCTGCTAATTCAGCCGTAGATTGTGTATCATCAGCTTCCACAATCGCCTTTAATTCGTCATTGTCGACCAAAGTCTTCGGACGACCGCGAGGTTCATTTTTCAGGTCGAAATTTCCAGAACGGAAGCGAGCAAACCAATAACAGGTGGTGCGTTGGTTTGTAGTGTTAGCTCCGTAAACGTCGTTGATGTTGCGTGCCGCTTGTGCCGCGTTGCTGCCACGACGGTACTCATATTCCATAATTACTCGAATTTTTAACGTATCCATGATGACGAAAAAGATTGAAATGCGATGAAAATGTAACACTAATCAATAAAGAAATGACTACTTTTAGAAAAAAAAATCCATGTTTTTAAAATAAAATTAATTTGAAATTAGAATTCTTAGCCAAACAAAAATTATTTTGATTTGAAATGGCCAGTACTGCAGAACGGCAATTTCATAGGTAAAGACCTAATATTTGTCGGAAATACGTTTAATCGGTCGTTTGACTTTGACTAATCGGGACGCCAGCGCCACTAGGCGATGCTCGACAGAGCCTACAACATAACGCTCGAGTTATTCGGTGGCGGTCAAACAGTGAACACGTTTAGAAACTGTCGCGCGTTCCGTATAGTTGTGTCGTGTACCTACAGTGTGTGATTCGCTAGTGTGATTAATTTGTTCGTAAATTATAATTTGATTTAAACTGCAAACGGGATTTCTATTGCGCAGTAAGCAACACTTACCATACTACGCCCACAGTAGTTAAAATATGTCTGTTGATAACGAGAGAGACGTACACATGGCTACACATCAAGCTTTACATTTTCAGTATAAGCTGGCCTTCATTGTACGGAAATCCTATACAATTCGAGATCAGCTTACACTGGAAATGTATAGGCTTAATATGTAGCCGTATATACCTTCTCCGTTATATTTATATATGAACAGAGTCTTAAAACTAAGTCAATATATTGTGCAAATGAGCGCTTTTATAATTTCTAACGTGACCATGTTATCGTGGACATCCGCGGCATCACGATATCACAGGGAAGTAAAATATACAGATAAACAGGATGCTCGGGAATTCGACCTATTCCTTGAAAGGGGTTATACTAGAGGTAATTTCCAACAAATTAAGCCCCGCCAACTAGGGGTCGAAAATTAATGGTTTCCGAGGCCTTACGGAGGTTTTTAGATAATTGTTAAAATTTTCAGACTGGTCACCAAAAACAAATAATTTAAAAAATAACTACTTTTCTCTCGACGCTTATTTGTTATTTTTCTGAATGATGATAAATGAGTGCTCATTTATAAAAAAAAATACATGCCCTAAATTTCATTCATTTCATTTCATTCCGAGATTTGTATGCCAAGTGTAATACATTTTTTGCAAGTAAAACACGTCTAAACTTCAAAAATTATAAAGTAAAAAAGGCTTCCTTTGCACCCGAAGCTTATTTCCGAAACTATGGAAATTTAGGACATGTAGTGTTTTTACAAATGAGCACTCATTTATCATCAGTCAGAAAAATAACAAATAACTGTGGAAACAGAAGCAGTTATTTTTAAATTATTTGTTTTTGGTGACCAGTCTGAAAATTTGAACAATTATCTAAAACCCTCCGTAACTCGGTAACCATTAATATTCGACCCCTAGTTGGCGGGCTTAATTTGTTGGAAATGATCTCTAGTATAACCCCTTTCAAGGAATAGGTCGAATTTCCAAGCTACCTGTATAATGAAGACGCTTTTAAATTTCCGTCCACGATAACGTTAACGTGCACATATTTCCATAAATTTTATGGACTTGGACGTGGATGCCCATAATAATATCGTCACGTTAGAAATTATAAAAGTGTACAATAAGTAATTTCAAGTTTAAAATCGTTCGAATAAACGTTACGTTAGTCCGCGCGTTCGTGCTAGTTCCAAAGATCTGTCGGTCTAACAAACGTCTGTTAATCAAAATTGCGAAATAACAGCTGTAACGCAGTCGAGAACATAAAAAATTGTTCAATAAATCAAAATCAAAAGTCATTTATTCAAAGCAGGCTGAGACACATCATTTTTTGAACGTCAAAATTACATAAGACAATCCCACAAAACTTCGCCTTCACCACTTCCTAGTGCTTTAACTGAAGAGAAGTGGCGCGACAAACTCCCCAGCAGGACAGCTGTCTGTTATTATCTAAACAGGACTTCCATTTCAATACACAAACACCCCATAAATAAATCACCCATAATGTATACAATTTGTCAATAAAAACACATTTATCCAACCTTTAAATAGCAGTAACTCCAAGAAAACGATCGCTCCAATATCAGTCGTTTAGTTCAATTTACGGATGAATTGAACGCTTTCAAAGACTTTCAATGACTTCCACGGAATTGATGGTTATAAGAAATTAATGTTAGGTTTATGTGCTTGTATTGAAGTTGTGAATATTAAGTGAAAAGCTGTAGCATTACCGACAGGGGAGAACAGCTCAAAGTACATATACATAAAGTTAATAATCTGGATTAGGGACTCGAGAATGCCTTCTAAAACTTGCAAATGTGAACGTTTGGATGTTTGAGAGTACGAATAGCAAACGCGCTTTAACAGTCGAATGGTTTTGGATGTTCAGCACGATACTATTTATCTCGGTATTTTTTTGTAGATAGAAAATATGTATGTCGGAAATACGTTAAATCAATCGTTTGACTTGACTAATCGGGACGTCGGTGCCACCAGGTGGCGCTGGACAGAGTCTATAACGCTGACGCTTCACCAGGATTAAAGCAGTTTGTTGTTGGCGGCTAAGCAGTGAACATGCTTAGAAACTGTCGCGCGTTCCGTATAGTTGTGTCGTGTACCTACAATGTGTGATTCGCAAGTAATAATAATAAATAAATAATAAAATTTATTCAATAATAATAATAATAAAATTTATTCAAGTATAAAATAAAATTTATTCAAGTATAAAATAAAATTATGATTTACATTAATTACAATCTAGGAAAATGTTTAATACTAAGTGTAATGTAGACCTGCCTGATCTAGGTTTATAAAACCTGTGTTTCAGGCCATCAATTCACATAAAATATTTAAAAAGAAGACAACTATACATTTATTAGAAGCTTAATTAAAAGAAGACATAATATTTTCAATGACTTAAGGGTTAATAAAGAACTAAAAGAAACTAATTAATTATATTATTATAAAACTAGATTATGTAAATATATTATGTTTAAATAAATTAACGAATATTATTAAAGTAGATAAAGTGAAGACTATTATTAATAAGGTAAAAGAAGAGACTTATATTAGGCAGATAGAAAATTTATTTTAAAATCTCTAGTAGTTTTTCCGTGTCTGCATAATTGAGTTTTGCCAAGTAAGTGTGATTAATTTGATCATAAGTTATAATTTGATTTGAACTGCAAGCGGTTTTTCTATTGCGCTATAACCAACATTACCCATAGTACGCCCACAGTAGTTAAAATATGGGTGATAATAACGAGAGAGAAAAGTACCTTCTCCGTCATGTAGAATAATAAAATTGTAGTATAAAATTGAGAAAACAAACAATTTTAGGTCTTGAAAGTTAAGTTTTATTAGTTTTATTTTCATAAACAATAAATCAAATAAGAAAACCGAACATTTTTTTTTTTGGGACACGTGCTTTTTAGTCTTTTAAAATAATAAAAATGAGCATTTAAAACTAACAAAATTAATATTAAAAACAACAATAAACAAGTAAAAAATAAATGACCTGTGCGAGGCCTAAAAGGCTCCTAGCTCAGCATAATGCTGCGATATTTAACAAAAAAAATCCGCAGCGCTGGTATGCTGATAGGGCCTAGCAAAAAGGACGTTACGTTTTTTGAGAATTTTAAATATTTTCCATAAAACCCAAATTTGGACTATTACGAGCATTTTAATCCAAACATAGCCAAATCCGTCCAGCCTTTCTCAAGTGATGCGCTTACCAACGAACAGTATTTCATTTTTATTTATATACTTAGATGGAAAGCAATTTTATGACAACAAAAATAAAGAGTTTTAATTAGGCAGACTCGAATCAACACTATCATCTCATCTACAATTTGAATACGGAATACAACTATAATATATACAGGGTGTTTGGCAGAACGTTGAACATACGAAAATGGTGGATAGGTGGGGTCATCTGCTACTTACTCAGCCCTAATTTATTTGGCCCTGGCCCACTGGATATTTAAAAAAAATGATTTTTTTACTTTCTTTTAGTTTCACCACTTTCTAAACTTTACAGAGCAATTTTTATAAGAAATGGGTAAAACAGGCATTTTTTTATCTTTAATGTTGGCAGATTCTTATAAAATTATTGCTTTATTCAGATGTTAGATACAAAAAAAGTTATGAGTCCTCAAACTTACAGAAAGATAAAGAATTTAAAAAAAACAAAATATTGCCTGTTTTACCCATTTTTTATAAAAATTACACTTTAAAGTTTAGAAAGTGGTGAAACTAGAAGAAAGCAAAAAATGATATTTTTAAATATCCAGGGGGCCAGGGCCAAATAAATTAGGGCTGACTAAGTAGCGGATGACCCCACCTATCCACCATTTTCGTATGTTCAACGTTCTGCCAAACACCCTGTATATACATACATACACATTACTATATACTCGTATTTGAATACCGTATTTTTGAGGTACAAAAATAAGGTGCTTTCATGAGTAAAGTCGGGGCAATTTATTATTAACCAAATTGACTTCTTACATCAATTTTGCCGTGTTATAACCATTTCATACAACTGTCAAAGAATGATAGTTGTTTTTGCAAATACGGACAATTTAATTTAGTAGTCATTTTACTTAACAATTAATTTCACTGGCTAGACTTAACAATAAATAGTTTTCAAGTTGTTGGTATATTAGGTAGAACCCCGACTACGTTTATTTCCATCTTAACTCGATTCTAAGACTAATGTAATCGAATGTCAGTAGTTGAGGCAGCCTGACACTAATGTAAATGCTTTATTCATGCTAGAAACCCTCTTCTAGCTAGAACAAACTAATAAGTATTTAAATTATTTTGTTATAGAATCATAATTTTTAGTTCAGTTTTGCATATATTGGTTCCGATTCTCTTGTACACCGAACTAAACTAACTAAACTATCACTAAAATTCCTTACTTTTGGCTATGAGAATCTTAAAGCTATTCTGCAAAATAAAATATCTCTAAATTTAAAAATAAATTTGACGCAACTAAAATTTAATTTGACAAGCAATCGCGACTCCACGTGGTACTTGTTTACCCTACCCTGTGAATATTTTTTAGAGCCTGAGGCGCGCTTGGGTTTAGCCTCGACGTGTTTTATATGGAATTGTTCACTTTTTGTATGGAAAAAAGCAAAATTATTACCTAAATGTTGAGTTTTAGGGGTTTAGGAGTTTTATAAAGGGGGTCGAAATCATTATTATTGCAATAGGCCACACCATTTTCGAGTTATAAGCAAAAAAATGATACGAGTACAGTATGTTTTTGCATCTGAAGTCGAGGTGTTGTGGTGAATTTTAGTTCATGACAACAAATTTTATTCCACACCTTATTAATCGCGATTAAAAATAGTCAGATTTAGTTAGACAACCAAAATTTTAGGTGAAAAATGTCAAATTCAGAATAGCTAAATTGCCTTTTTTTACTAAATTACTAACTCAGTGCTATCTTAGTACTGTCAAACTAAAATATAGTTAAGTTGTGTCACTTCAGTCTATTTCAGAATGGGAAATTGTCATTTGACAGGAATAAACTAAATTTTGGTGATTTTTAGTCTAGTTTAGAGAATTTTGTGACAAGATGCACGGCACCTGTGAGATAAAAGGCAGTCAGACATTCAATGATGTCCCTTGTCCACAAATTAATGAATATAGAATGTTTTTTTTTTGTCAATTCAATCTGCCTAGTCTTTTGTTGGGGTCGGCTTCAAGTCCAACCGGATGCTGCTGAATACCAGTATTTTACATGGAGCGACGGCCTATCTGACCTCTACAACCCGGTTACTTGGTAACACGACACCCCTTGGCAAGACTGGTTGTCAGACTTTTGGGCTTCTAACTACCCGTTACAACTATCAAAGATCTACGAATGACTTGAATAAATTTAAGTTATAAATGCTTAACAATTTCTACGTGTCCTAATTTGAATGTTATGCCCGGGAATTATACTAGGCCTGTATACCTTTTCATTTATATGGCGTGTATGAGTAAACCTTTATTATTATTAATAGGCTGGTGTCTGGCCACTATTTCACTTGATGTTACAAACAACACAATCATAATCACTGTGGGCTTGAAAAAAGGCATGTATTCGTAATGGAACCCCTAATAATTCCCATATTGCGCTCCTAAAAATATAATTGAACACTTTAATATAATGATTGCGCCTCTTTTTATGAACCTCAAATATTTCCTATTTTGGGTCCTAAAACTACTAAATAGCCTAGTAACTGCGACCAACTTGGATGTAGCGCAGTTGGTCTCTGTTAAAAAGAGATGCATCAACGTTAGAATGTCAATAAGTTTTTAGAGGATCAGTTAAATATTTCCCTTGGAAAAATATCATACGACCCAAGAACGATTATCTGACACAAGAAAATAGACACACATAAACGCATTGTAAATCCTCAGTACGCAGCGAGAATAAAATTATTGTATAGGTGCTACGGCGTAGCCGTCATGTTGATGTAACCGCTACGCCGGCTACGATCTCGTAGCATACATAAATAATCTGCTACGCGTCGACTCGTCAACTCAGTAAATTGTTTTGTCATTGACAATACAGTGTACTCGTATTGTTTTCTCCTTTTATGGGCGAATTATACCAAACTTTTATGTCTAGAATAAGTCTTATGCTGAGATTTTTTTTTTAATTTTTTACAGTTTTTGCATACTAAAACTGTCAGACATCAATTTTATTCCACGGATAAAATATATCTGACTTTGGTAAAATCAGCCCTTAATTACATAACTAAAATCACGCCTGTAATCCTTGAAGGGTTAGGCAGAGGTGTACCAAGTGCATCCACATTTGGCAAGTTACGTTTAAAGCCCATGTAATAGGGGGCGAGCCAGCACTAATCCGGACTCTGGGCTGCTACTAAGAAATTCCAGATGGTAAAACCAATATGTCTTAAATCTATGGTAAAACCCAATAACACTTTGCCCCAACCGGGAATCCAATCCAGGATCAGCAGTAGCGCTTGCGACTACCAGGCCTTATAAATGGAATCAGGTTAAAGTAATGATAAGCTTATAAATTGAAACAGGTTAAAGTAATGATAAGCTTATAAATTGAATCAGATTAAAGTAATAATCAGCTTATATAATCTTATTTGTTAGTCCATGTTCACCCTCTGTTGGGCAAACATTCTCAATGCTATTGTAGTCCAATCTTATAATTGGAAAAAACAAAGTTTTTCTGACGTTATTCTTGATCGCGTTTTCCCAGTTCTTTTTAAAACGAACATAACATTTATTTCAATTACCTATAACAGTTTTTCACTTTACTACCTATTCCAACATAAAACCGGCGGTAAAGTTGAGTAATTCTCAATAAAGTCAAATAACTTTGTAATATTACACTCTAGCGTCTATAAAAAGCTAAGCAAACAACTCAGATACATCTAGAGCTGTCTGTTGGCTATTGAAGCATCCGCCTTTCAGTTTGTGCCTCGTTTGAACCACGGGCTGGCTTTAAGCTTTATTCGACACTAGCAGAGTGGAAGAGTAGTGTTATATTTTTAAGGGCGAATGTCACCAAACTTTTATGTCTAGAATAGAATAGAATATCTATATATATCTTTATTCAAGTAACATATATGACTCAAAAATCATTAAATTAGGTTATTACGGACAGGTAAAATGGAAATGCTTTCCGAATTTTTGTATGAATTATTGAAATTTGGACCGCACAACGGCGGTCGGGTCAGCTAATTCTTAATAAATACATATTTTGTATAGGGTGAGTCTGAGTAAGTAACCACCAAAGAAACATCAGTTTAAGAAAAACCAGTACCAAGTCTTGAATTTATTTTTATTAATAAAAACATGGCATAATATTATGGTGAAAGTTTTCATAAAACATGCCAGTTCAAAATGTATGAATGAATGAATGAAACACAGGTACATACATTTAATTGGTCTTCAGTAACAATTTAGTTGAGTCTTGATGTTTTGTCAGCAGCGTACAAATTTCATAGGTGCAGTTTAATACAATTAAAATTAAATTCAGTAATATAAGAAATATAAAAGTTAAGTAATTACCTAGTTTAGATAAATTAAAATTCAATTCAATAAGCAAATTTCACACTAAGTAACAAAAATGTAGGGACGCGTAGCCACATCATAGCGCATGCTCGAAACCTATAGTCGAAAGAAACAGAAGCCGATTTCGGCTACGGATATGTTAAGGAAGGCATAAATGTACTGTCTAGACCTAACTTGTAGAAAAGATTTGTAGACCTTTTTATATTTGTTGAGTACCTGTTACTTGTTGACAGGCCTACACTGTCCTCCCATATCTTTCAACATTGTAATTTGAAACATTGTAAATTCCCCTTATTTTTAAAAGAGTACCTAACCGTAGAGTTTCTTGCCGTCTCTTTTCCATAGGAAACAACCAATTGGAACCGTGCACCTAGCTTCTGACGTTTCATAAGTGCCCATGTTGGTTTATGTGAAATAAAATATTTTGATTGATTGATTGACTGAAACAAGCAGTCATAGGCTCCATGATCTGAAAAACAAGCCATAAAGAATCCTGTTTTATAATCTCTTCGTAACTGAGCGACAGTAGGTAAGTTAATATCCTAGTTCGAAGGCAGCACAAGTCGATGTTCACGGCAAATTGGTTTAATAGCTCTGAAGGTTGCGAAGTGAAGCTCGTCTATAATCTTGGCTTTCAATGTTTCTGTAAACTGTTGAGATATTTAGTTTCACCCATTATAAAGCTTCCTTTCTGTAGGTAATAGTTGGCGTGCGAATTTGTCGAAACTTAACATTAAGGTAAATAGGTTAGTATTGCTATTTTTGATAAATATATTTTTCAGTCCTATGACTGTCGCCCCGCAGTGTCCCTGAAAGGAACAGTCCGCTCTGGCAGCGATCATTTTCAGAATGCTGTTGTTACTACCAAGCAGGCGCTGTAGTATGGAGGTAGCTTTTTTTGGAATGATGGCATGGAAACCATCTGTATTCAGAGCCTCCGCGAACATTCCCGAAGCGCTACAACGCCATGGCAGTCCCAACAGCATCCTAAAAGCATTATTAAATTGAACACGCAGGACGTTGTAGGCTCGGCGCGTGTATGACACCCACAGGCCACTCGTGTAAAACACTTGATAGAACATTTTAAAAAGGGTTACTTTGATATCAGTAATACAACGAGCGAACCTGCGGACAAATGTAAAGCGGTATGATTTGTGAGTTTGTATGTAAGGGTAATCTTCGCAACTTCTTCTATCGCATCTATCTCATAATTAATTTACCTGTCATGCGTTATATTTAATTATTTTTACCTATTGTGGTATAGTAATTTTATTCTAGGTGCATCGTCTTCACATATAATTAATGTATACATAATATTATAAAACATTTTTAAAAGAGTAACGGTGGAGTTTCTTGCCCATTCTTTTCCATACGAAACTACCTTTTGGAAGGGGCAACTAGAATCAATTCTATTTTTTTGTAAATTTTGACGTTCAAAGGTGCCTTTTATGTGCCTATTTGAAATAAATGATTTGAGTTTGACTTTGACTCTGAACTACCTACTGATCCGGTACATAAATTCCAGGTTTAAACAACAAATCTATAACATAACCAAATTCCCTTGATAAATGTCTTTGTTTATGTCCGACTTCAAACAATATTCTCATATATTTGTCCTTATTTTTCCACCCATACGTCATACAGTAAGACTAGGAAAGGCAACGCGGGCACAAATTATAACTAATGTTGGCTACGACACATTTGTCCCGGAACGAAAAAGTCGTTTGCAGATTCAGCTGAAATTTCGGTCCAATTTGCCTTCATATTCCGTCCTTTGTCTTAGCGAATACTTTTGCGCTCATCTGCGAATACAGAACGTAATCAATTAGGTGGTATATAGCCTGGATATGCGAGAACGTTAGTGTTGGCATCTATACATAATTATAAACTAGCTTTCTCCCGCGGTTTAGCCTACGTGGAGGTCGGAATATATCCCACGGAAACGTACTACCGGACTAAAAATTACCTTGTGTTAATCCTGGTTATAAACTATCTCTGTGCCAAATTTCATCAAAATAATATTAGAAGCATAATTAATACTAAGGATTGAAATACTATCATGAATTCATGCAACCCCAGTACTTATTGTTAGGTTTCCGCTTAGAAATTGTGCACGTGTCGTGAACAAAACACCGTCTTTTATGCATACGTACCTACTACCGGAATAAAAAGTATTATCTATACATTTTTAGTTGTTTAAAACCATTTTCGCATTATTTCCTTTCTAATTAATGAATATTTGGGGCACATTGGTTGGATGGTTTCAAAGTCTATAAGGGACATAGGTAGAAACAATTTTTGTTTCTTGTTGTAGAATAAAGACGTTTTTAGTGCCTGTCTGTGTGACCGCGTTGTTCTTCTAAACTATGCAACGGATTTTGATGCAGTTGCACCATCATTTAGATAATTTATTCCGGAAGATTTATGTGTAATACATTTATATTGAACTTACATACACACATCGAAAGTGTCAAGCACGTTTTTGGTAGTTATTAAAAATCAGGTTTTTAAATTATATTTTTTGTATCTCCTAGGGCATCCCTTTTTTTTTTTTTGGGTGGGATGTCATCAAATGACCTCTCCCGCTCTGGGCGCAGCGGAAGGGCGTGTCAGACTCTTACTGACTGACTAAAACCCACCCGTGTTCCTTCATTTGCCTGTGCGCCAGGGCCACGGTAACTCTTTCGAACAATCCGCGACCCCGGCAGGCATCGGCCCTATCGGAACCCGTCAATTATGCTGACAACTCTTTGAGGCGCGCGTGGAACACAACGCGTCGTCGACCTCCTAGGGCATCCCTAGGAGTTACATTTTTTTTTTTTTAATATTAAATTTCGTCATTTGAAAAGGGTTTTTGAATTTCAGTCAAAAGATGAAAATGTTCTGTCAAATCGTATTCTTATATAATCCTGCAACGGGTTTGAAGCCAAATCAGTACAATTTATGTCATACTTCTGAGTGGAATCAATACAAAAGAACGTTATTTTGGAGAGAAGCCGTCATTTAAGCCGAGAAGAAATGATCTGAGCCGTAGGAATGTTGGAATCTGGTTCTCGGCAACGTGCTGTGGCAATCGCTCTGGGCACTACGCATACGCACAGTGTTATAAGTCGACTTTGGTCACATTACCGCATCACTGGCACCATGGCAGAGTGACATGGAGGACGAGCTCGCATCACCACACGCAGACAAGATCGTTGTTTCTACCTTCATTAAGAATAAAAATATTATTTATTTGCAAAAAGGTCACATATAGTAAGATCCGTCATATTCTACCTGGACCCTAATTGCATACCACACTATCAATCACAATCTGAATCATTTTGAAGTATATTGCTAATCCATTGGTTCATATGTTTGAAAAAATTGTCTGCTCAACAACGTAAAAAACTGTGCAACTGTGCAACTGTCAAAATGAAAATCATTCCTACTGTTTGCGTGTTACGCAACTATCCCGCTGGGCCCTTTACCACAAAAGTTTACAATTCTACAAAATTGGTAAATTGTAGAAAATATTGCGTAACACAGAAATTACAAATATATAAATTGTAGACTTGTCACTACAATTTCCATAATTATAAGGGATTTCCGTGGTAATAATGTGGCTTAAAGTTTTGTGGTATAGATACATATTAAGATTTACAAAGTACTTGTAAATTTTAATTGGAAAATTTTGCCCTGGTGTACAAATTTTAATTGACAGTTGTAGTAAAATAATAAGTAGAACCTACCTACAGTTCTACAGTATAGTAAGTAAAAAAAACAAGTCCACTATTCCTACAAGGGAAAATGAATATTTTTTTATCAGTGTTACATTACGATACAAATGAATTTGAATAAATAATATATCTACAGTACCCTAAAATTACACCACGTTCATCCTCCCAAGCTTTTATAAACAAAGCGGACGCTGTCAAACGGATAATCGCTTGGATGAAAAAATAAAGAAAATCATTACCCGCCGGCCGGCCTGTCATTCTGGGTCACTCCACAGAGCCGAGTGAAAAGTAATTAATTATTCATGTCACGCAAATAATTTATGGTGTCCAATGATTCCTGATTTATTTCGTATTTCATTTAATTAATATTTTATTGCAATGAGGAGGTTGAAAATCTATCAACATAAATTTAAAAAAATAACCAGCCAACTGCGAGTCCGACTCGCTCATGAAGGGTTCCCATACCAAAAGGCAAAAAACGCCGAACAAAATACGTTTCTTGTATGGAGACCAATTTTTTACTACTTGACGGACTTTTAACGGACTTGTATAAACACTGCTGAATTTAATTTATATGTTAAGAATTATTCAAAATTATTTAAAAGAGTTTGCAGTATGGCCAAGTCACGTTATTTGAGTTCAAAAATTAAAAATAGTAGTAATGTAATTAAAATGACATGGAGTATCATTAACAGCGAAACGGGAAGGTCATGCAACCGCTGTAGTAACTACACGCTTGATATTGATGACAATATAATTAATTCAGATTCCCAAGTCGCCGCGGCCTTTGAAAATTTCTTTGCTGATGTACCCGTATCCACTACTAAATCTCTAAACTCATCACCCACTGCTGCAGAGTCTTTACTTAAGGAAAACGTTCCTGCATGTGATTCTGAATTTCATTTCAAATATGTCACCTGCAAAGATATAATTAAAACCTTTCACACATTAAATGTTAAAAAGACCGCAGATCTATGGGGTAATTCTGTGGACGTTGCTAAGTCCATAATAAACATTGTAGCACCTACTTTAGCTGTTATTTTTAATAATTGTATTGATTGTGGTGAGTTTCCTGATCTTATGAAAAACAGTAAAATAATACCGTTATTTAAATCGGGTAGTACATCAGACCCTACTAATTATAGACCTATTTCAGTACTACCTACCTTTAGTAAAATTTTTGAAAAACTTATTTTGAATCAAATGCAAGGATTTTTTAATAATCACAAATTACTGCATAACAAACAGTTCGGTTTTACGAGGGGTCGTTCGACTACTGATGCCGGAGTTGAACTTTTAGGACATGTTTATGATGCATGGGAGGACAAATGCGATGCTTTGGGAATCTTTTGCGATTTGTCCAAGGCATTCGATTGTGTTCTTCATGAAACATTGATCAGGAAACTGCACCACTACGGAATCCGAAACGCCTCTCTGGATCTTCTTACTTCTTACTTAAGTGATAGGATTCAGAGAGTTGATGTTAATGGAAAAAGATCACCCGGATCGGTAGTAAGAATGGGGGTCCCCCAGGGCTCAATTCTTGGGCCATTTTTATTTCTTATTTATATAAATGACTTGCCTTACCTCATAAAGGATAAACATGATATTATAGTGTTATTTGCAGACGACACTTCACTTTTATTTAAACTGAAACGTCAGCAGCTGATTACTGACAATGTAAATAGCGCCCTTGCAATAGTAGTTAACTGGTTTAATGTTAATAACCTACTTCTTAACGAGAAAAAAACTAAATGTATTAAGTTTACGATACCTCATGTTAGACAAGTAGAAACTAGTGTTCTCATAAAGGGTGAAGTGCTGAAACCCGAAAATACCACAGTTTTCTTAGGCATAACTTTGGATACCAAGCTTCAATGGGGCCCCCACATAGATAAATTGTCAAAAAAGCTTAGCTCTGCAGCATACGCCGTTAGAAAAATTCGTGGTTTAACTGATTTAGAGACAGCCCGTTTAGTATACTTTAGTTATTTTCATAGTGTGATGTCGTACGGTATTCTGTTGTGGGGAAATGCCGCCGATATCCAGACAATTTTCGTTTTACAAAAAAGGGCAATTCGTTCTATCTATAAATTAAGTCCCAGACACTCCCTCAGAGATAAATTTAAAGAGATTAATATAATTACTGTGCCTTTTCAGTATATTTATGAAAATCTTTTGTATGCACATAAAAATATTAATCTGTTTAAAAAATACAGTGATATCCACAATATAAATACTAGAAACAAACACAAATTTATTGTTCCTACAACCAGGCTCAAGAAAATAGGTGGCTCGTTTAGATGCCAATGTATACGTTTTTATAATAAACTTCCTAGCCACATTCAAGATCTAAGCTTTAATAAATTCAAATCTTTTATAAAACGGAAACTATGCCAGAAAGCCTATTATACTGTGAAAGACTATATTGAAGACAAAAAGGCTTGGGATTGAGCTGCTCCAATAAATTTACACGGTGAATGTTGATTTTAATTTGCTAGCTATTTTAGACATGAATATTTACTGTAAAAAGTATTATATTATTTTCATTATTGAGAATATGAGGACTATGTGGGTCATTGTTTCAGTTATATTCTTGATCTGGCAGTTTAAGTAGTTTATGCGGCCTACCCAAATGTCCTTTCTTTGGTATTGTTCGTCGAATCGTTGAGCTCCTTAAGTTCTGAGTTGAGCTGCACGGTTACTGACAAATGCGTGCACTGACTGGACAGGTCCACTTAATCTGTGTGGTTCTTTCCTCAAAAGACCATTTCAGACACCAATCTACATGGTTCTCAAACATTATGTCCGATTTTTTTATATACACATTGACATTGTTGAATTTTATATACACAATGACATGAGTATTTACTTGTAAAGTAGTATGTTATTTTAATTATTGTGAATGTGAGGATTATGTGGGTCATTGCTTTTTTTTTTTCGCAGTTAATTTTTATCATGATCTGGCAGATTGAGTAATTTATGTGGCCTACCCAAATGTCCTTTCTTTGGTATTGTTCGTCGAATCGTTGAGCTCCTTAAGTTCTGACTTCCTGAGTTGAGCTGCACGATTACTGACAAATGCGTGCACTGACTGGACAGGTCCACTCAATCTGTGTGGTTCTTTCCTCAAAAGACCATTTCAGATACCAATCTACATGGTCTTCACATGATCTGACCAAGATTATGTCTGGACTTTAAAAGAGACTGTGACCTCTGAGTTTGTTTCGGCCTTTCTTCTCAGAGTAGTCAGATAGGAAACGCCGACCTCATCTAGTTTAAAAATATGATTGACGTGTAAAAGTGTTTGTACAAACCTACTTACAGAAATAAAATCATTTATCATTTATCATTTATCATTTAATTTTTTTATAGCGGTAATATAAATACACACTCTGTGAAAATTTGACGGACGGACAGCGGAGGCTTACTTACGGAGGCGGCTGTAAGCTGACCCCAACATACATAGCGGGGAAACGGCTAGGCAGATGATGTTGATGACGATAATTCTACCTCAACTTACTTGTCATTAATTCAGAAACAAAAAGAAAAAAACTCTTCATATAAAAGATACCACGAGTCGGCGTACCACATATTCGCGCGATTGACGGTAGAAAAGCGCGGGGTAAATGATAAATGATTTTATTTCTGTAAGTAGGTTTGTACAAACACTTTTACACGTCAATCATATTTTTAAAACTAGATGAGGTCGGCGTTTCCTATCTGACTACTCTGAGAAGAAAGGCGAAACAAACTCAGAGGTCACAGTCTCTTTTAAAGTCCAGACATAAACTTGGTCAGATCATGTGAAGACCATGTAGATTTGTGTCTGAAATGGTCTTTTGAGGAAAAACCACACAGAAAGAGTGGACCTGTCCAGTCAGTGCACGCATTTGTCACTAATCGTGGAGCTCAACTCAGAACTTAAGGAGCTCAACCACTCGACGAACAATACCAAAGAAAGGACATTTGGGTAGGCCGCATAAAGCACTCAAACTGTCAGATTATCATTGAAACTACCTGAGATAGTGAAAAAATAAAAGTGACCTACATAGTCCTCACATTCACAATAATTAAATAATAATACTATACTTCACAAAGTAAATTGTCATGACATTGTATAGATAATAATTATCAAAATGTCAAAATTTATGTAAAATAAAAAAAAAAATCAAAAATAAAAAATAATCAAAAAAAAATACATTCAGTATGCAAAAATTGGAGCCATTCAATCCCAAGCCTTTTTGTCCTCAATATAATCCTTAACGATATAAAAGGCTTTCTGGCACAACTTACGTTTAATTGGTGTCGCATCACGTTACGTTGGGTATCGGGGTACCGAACCCGTACGCAACGACCCCTGCGCACCCTCCAAACCATTTAGCTCACAGAAGCGCGCCATTACGGGCATTTCTTATACTATTTTCTATACCCTGATCATTGTATATTAGACGAGTGGTGAGATCGGTGACGAGCTCCAAATGTACGGCTTACACTGCCGAGCAAACAAAGATGCACATATAGGATTTTGTAAGTTTGCATCCTCGACCTTTACGATTGGCCACCAATACTGGCCCAGCATAGTCAACATAACTTTTCAAAAAAGGAATAGAGCTAGATAGTTGACTCACTATAGGCTGTATGTTCTGAACCATTCGTATTGCCACTACGGGCAATTCATAGACAATGATCAGCGTATAGAAAATAGTATAAGAAATGTGTGCGTATGTGTGTTGACTGCCTCGTTGGTCTAGTGGTTGCAAGCGCTACTGCTGAGCATGAGGTCTCGGGTTCGATTCCCGGGTCGGGCAAAGTGTTATTGGGTGTTTCCAGCTGGAATTTCTCAGTCCGGAGTATGGATTTGTGCCCGGTTGATGGCAATAGGCTCGCCCCCTTTACATGGGACTTAAACATAACTGGCGAAATGTGGGTGTACTATAGGTACACCTGCCTAACCCTTCGGGGAATACAGGCGTGATGTTATGTTATGTTATGTTTATAAAAAATGTCCGTAGTGGCGCTGTGCGTCTGTGAGCTGAGTGGTGAGGATCGGTACCCCGACACTCCGCGCCTTCTCACCGTCAATCACAAGCATATGTGGTGCGCCGACACACACACACTAATACACTAAAAGCCGATCGATTCTCCGAATCTCTGACAATTACCTCCGACATAATAATGTCAAGCCTGGAAAGTCGTGAATAACTTATTAGATGGGTCAGCTACAGGCCTTGTTGCTTTATTTTTATTGCGACTGACTGTTCCAATTCTATTTAGCATTAATAAAGTACCCACGGATGACGTTAGTAAAGTTTCAGTACATCCAACCAACCATGCTATCAGGCTAGATGACTTTATATTTTGCCGCCCGGTTGTGCCGAATCATGCCAACCCGAACAACTGCAGTAGTACGCCTAACGTTTTTTAAACAGCGCGGAGTAACTGCGTAACACACTAGCAGTAGCAATCGCTTTCATTTTGACAGTTCAACAACATTCATTGCGTTATTTACGTTGCTGAGCAGACAAACTTTTCGAACATATGAAGCAATGGATTAGCAATATCTTTCAAAGAGATAAGTCTTTTTTTGCCTTAAACATGGTATAAAGTTGTTACAGTCAGGTATTAATCTAAAGTCCACATGTTTAGCTATACAGGATATGTATCAATTGCATGCAAAAGTCATTATTAGTTAATTGTTGTTCCATGTCACAGATATAAGGTCAATACAATACTATGTCAATCAAAGTTTGTTCATCCATAATCGAGACTATAGCACCTTACCTAGCTTTGATATTTAATTTGTGTGTAGATCAAGGAGTCTTCCCAGATTTTATGAAATACAGTAAGGTTATACCACTTTTTAAATCTGGGGACAGCAAAGACACCAACAATTATAGACCAGTATCCGTGTTGCCGGTATTCAGCAAGGTTTTCGAAAAGGTAATGCTCAATCAGATGCTTAATCATTTTAATACCAACAAAATCTTACACGATCAGCAATATGGTTTCACTAGAGGACGTTGTCGACTGACGCCGGTGTCACTTTATTAAAACACATATTTACAGCGTGGGAGGAGGCCCAGGATGCCATAGGAATCTTTTGTGACCTCTCCAAGGCATTTGACTGTGTTGAACACAAAACCTTGCTCTTAAAACTTCAGCATTACGGACTAGATAAACTTGCGCTTAGCTTAGTAGTATCTTATTTAAATGATAGACAGCAAAAAGTCCAAATAAATGGTGTGAATTCACGTGGTTTAAAAGTAAAAATAGGTGTTCCACAAGGCTCAATATTAGGTCCTTTCCTCTTTTTAGTATATATTAACGATCTACCCCATTTATTAAAAAAACAACCACAAATGGTGTTATTTGCTGACGATACTTCCTTAATTTTTATGATAAATAGACGTGCATCAAATCTTGACGACGTAAATAACGCCCTACTGCAGGTACATGATTGGTTCACTGCTAATAATTTAGTATTAAATGGGAATAAAACTAAATGCATAAGATTTGCTTTACCGAGTGTTAAAAGTAATGATTGTGACATAGTATTGAATAAAGAGAAACTAGAATTCGTCGATAAAACTGTTTTCCTGGGGATCACGCTCGACTCAAGGCTGCAATGGGGTCCTCATTTAACATCTCTTGCAGGACGGCTAAGTTCAGCAGCATATGCTGTGAGAAAAATCCGTCAATTTACTAATGTAGATACCGCGAGGCTAGTCTATTTCAGTTACTTTCATAGTATCATGTCTTACGGTATTTTACTATGGGGACGGGCTGCAGATATCGAGTCTATTTTTATTCTGCAGAAAAGAGCCATCAGAGCAATATATTGCCTCCGCAGGCGCGATTCTCTAAGGGAACTGTTTAAAGATATTAACATCATGACGGTACCTTGTCAATATATCTATGAAAACATCATGTACGTAAGAAAAAAATTAAATCTTTTCAGTAAAAGAGGTGAAAGACATAACTATATGACTAGAAATAGGGACCAATTAGTTCAACCAGGTTTCAGACTGGCTAAAGTAGACTCATCCTTCATGGGGTACTGTTTAAAATGTTATAATAAAATACCTCCCCACATACTCCAACTGAATGAAACAAAATTTAAATCTCGTATAAAACGCACACTATGCAGCCAAGCATATTATAAGTTGGGGGATTACATCGCTGACAAAGATGCTTGGCTCAACGCTGGTCCTGCTCCAAAGGGGGGCATAAATTAATTGATTAACATTCGAAAATATTGTTGGAGCTGCTGAAGATTGTAAAAACAGCAACATCTTTGCATTGTATAAATTCAATTTCTTAACAATGTATAATTGCATAGCACATGTGTGAGCACTATGTACCTACTATAAAGCCACCATTTACTAGGCTCGTCTTTCATTGACTTGAATGTGCCCTGGCGGCTGAGAGTATGTCATGCTCACTCAAATGTTTCGCTGGTGGTGGCGTGTGTGTTGGATCATTAAGTTCCCTTCAAAATGGTTGAGCTGAATGGTGCTGATCCATGCGTCATGTTCGTGAACGGGCGCCGTCAGTAGGGACTGGTCAACTCTTGGCTGCCACGGCTTATTTTAATTTAAATTTTTGAATTGTTTTTTTATCTTTTTTATTACGGATACTTTAAACGTGCACGTCTTTCTACATCGTTCTCACATTTTTAATTTGAACATGAATGATGTAAACAATTTGTTTTTTGTAACTATATATTGATTTAAAAGAGTGTCCATGGAGTTTCTTGCCCGTTCTTCTCCATAGGTACCTACTACGCTTTGGAATGGGCAACTAGCTTCATTTTTCTGACTGACTCACCCTTTGACAATTCAAAAGTGCCTGTAATTGGTTTATTTGAAATAAATGCTTTGAGTTTGAGTTTGAGTTTGAGTTTGACTAAAATAGTTTTATCTCAGCATTATTCGTAATGACAAAAGTCCAGAAATTTATAGTTTATTGTTATAAAAGTCTTTAATGTCATAAAACATATGTTCTTTCAGCCATTTTAATAATTTGTTTTCAAATGAGTTAATAATATAATAATTTTATTTCTTTTGGAAAAATTGAAATTAAATTTATTCAATATTATTCAGATTGTGAAATTAAAAAAATTAAAATGAACAAAAAAAGTGAAATTTAAATTGTGAAATTATTAAATCAAAATTATTCAGATTGAGATTGATAGTGTGTTTGTTACGCAGTTAAGGTGCAGGTTTATACTATGCTAGTTAAACTAAGCCCCTTTGTAGACGAGGAAAGAAGCATACGTGCAAAGGTATTGTTGAACAATACTACGATTATTCCCCCATGTTTATGATGTATTTTCCACAAATGTTTGACGAACATATCATAATAATTTAATACTAGCAACCCGCCCCGGCTTTGCATGATTTTTACGACTTGACAAAACATCAAGATTTCTTTATTAAGTATGTGTAAGTTTAATATTAATGTAAATACAGGCTGGCAGGGATATTAACGCGCAAACTGTAACCATGAATTCCTTTTTTATTTTTTGGGTGGGAAATCTTCAAATGACCTCTCCCGCTCTGGGCGGAACGGAAGGGCGTGTCAGACTCTTACTGACTAAAACCCACCCGTGTTCCTTCAGTTGCCTGTGCGCCAGGGCCACGGTAACTCTTTCGAACAATCCGCGACCCCGGCAGGCATCGGCCCTATCGGACCCCGTCAATGATGCTGACATCTCGTTGAGGCGCGCGTGGAACACAACGCGCCGTCGACCCGGGTTGGTCCTTACCGGACGGCGAGCTGCCCATTGCTCGCCGTCCGCAAGCCCGCGCCTACGGTGGCCGGGAGTCGGCCATCGACTCCCGACGCCCCCCCCCCCCCCCCCTAGCATATTCATAGTAAGCGTCATCATCGTATTTTTGAATTGCCTATATCCACCTTAAATACCACATATAATAGCCCACTAACACGTATGGCAAGGCAATATAATGATAGGTCCAACTTGAAAGATTACCCTATTGATATTTTCTCCATGAGTTTCGCTTCATACAGACGTTCCCTATTTAAAAAGTGTGAATTGTTCACGTCTATATAGCTCAAATTGGTTAGTTTTGTAGTGTTCTAGTTTTATGTCTTCTAGACACACTTTATTTTTGTTTCCTTTGTCTCTAATTTTCATATGTCAATGTCATGCGTACCTGTTATTTGCATAGTTACAGTAATGCGAATTTTAGTTGTTATTTTATTTGAATTCTAAGTGACTGTGCTGTAGGTGTGTTTATTCTAAATAAACAAATACAGAAATTTTTAGCGGGTTATTTAAAAATAATCTGCTGTTTCAAAGAAAAGTACAATATTACCTAAAAAAAATATATTTTATTTTTATTTATTATATATGTCGGAGAAGTCAATAGTACGGGAGCTGAATTGACGAGGCGGAAGCGCTGTGACGTCAACGCTTCGACAGAGTCTAGATTGAAGTTCGCGCGGGCTTAACTCAAGATGTCCGCTCGCAGGGAGGCGACGACTCACTTCTTTGCTGGCAGCCGCGCGGACAACACTAGTCTAGAAACTGTCTTACGACTCGTTGTGTTCAGTGTACCTACAGTGTGTGATTCGCTAGTGTGATTCATTTGTTCGTGAATTATAATTTGATTTGAACTGCAAACGGTTTTTCTATTGCGCAATAACCAACATTACCTAAAGTACGCCCACAGTAGTTAAAATATGGCTAATAATAACGAGAGAGACATACCTTCTCCGACATTTTTTTTTTTAAATATATTATTATTATTGATGTGTAAACATCTTAGCGCTCGGTCTACGGTAGGGGCTAGCTGGGACTTCGAGCGTCAGACGCGTAAGCGTAAGACTGGGAGCGTCAGATGACGTCAGCGTAAGACCCGTGTCTATGTGAGCGCGTGAACCAAACTGATGCGAGCTCACATGATTACACATCAATTTTCGTGAGTGCCAAACCAACTCACACCGATTTTTTTTTAATTATATATTGGAATAGCAATTTCTTTGTTTAAAACCGACGATAATTTTCAGCACAGGGTTGTTCAGAATCATGTACTGAATCCATGGTAACAGGTTGCGTCCGATATTCTTGCCACCCTGTATACACAAATCTTTCTGATCAAATTCTCTAAATAATGGTAAAAACCACATCAAAATCCGTTGCGTAGTTAAGAAGAAAACGCGGACACAAAGACAGACCCGAAGAGCGAGTTTAAATGAATTAATTATAGATTGTGGATGTCGACTAAGGACAACTGAGGGCCTAGACAAAGTAACATTCGATTAACGATAACGCTAGTAGAAAAGCTAAAATGTATGGGGTTGACATAAGCTATCGAAATGTCACGTGATCATAGGTCAACGAATAAAAATTAGCTAGACTATGTAAACAACATTCGATTATGAAATGAATCGACAGCGTCGAAAGATTAGGTACTTCCACAGAGATGCATAGCCAAGGGACACTTTTTGACGAGCGTTATTGCCAGTTTTTGGAATCATTAGCGAAAGCGATAGCGATTGTAGAAATAGAATCGCTCCGAAGCGAATGCCATTTGTCTAGGCCCTCTGTACTAGTAATCGTGCCCTCGCTAAGGTTGCGTTTCAACCAGAGACGAGCGAGAATACGTAGTGAGGAATGTGAGTACAACTAACCAATAACAGCGCTAGCTTAGCTCAAGCTATGAAAATTAAACGATGTTATTGGATAGTTTCACACACATCCTTCGGTACGCATTGTGGCTCTTCTCATGTGGAAATGCAGCTTAAATGGCTAATAGCTACATATTACGATCATCTACAACATAGGTTCCCAATCTTTTATGGACTCCGCCCCCTTAACAAGAAAAATCAATTCCAACGCCCCCCTTTACATAATAGTTCATTATACCAATTTTATGTCTGTCTATTATCTATTAATAATCACAAATTAAGAATTAATTGTCTCTCTCTCTACCTACCGGCCCCACGAAAAGCTCCAGCGCCCACTAGGGAGCGGTATCGCCCCCTTTGGGAACCCAAGACTACAAGGTTTAGAGTGTGTGGCCATTTACTATGTCTGACAGACTAAGTTTTTATCTCTTCTACTGAACTGACGGCTCCTCGCTTAAGTTCAGGAGAACAGTTAATAACTCAGTGACATGACACTCGAAGAAAATCAGTTTCGGACGAGGATTATAATTTCTGCCATCTTTCTTCATCAAGTCATCCCTCATTTGGATAGACCTTCTTTCTATTAATTCATGTTTTTTTTTTATCGGCCTATCATGTTCCCAGGCTTTCTCGCTGTGAGTGGGAGTGGGCCATAATCCACCACGCGGGCCCAGTGAGTATTAGTAGATGTCACATGTCTTCGAATGTTTGGTTCTAGGACATGCCGGTTTCCTCACGATGTTTTCTTCATCGTTTTGAGAGCAGTGGTGTTGAAATAATTCACGCAAAGTACAGTGCCTGCCTGGGTTCAAACCCATGACCTACAATTCGTAAGTCGTAGCTGTTACCACTGGGCCACCAATGCTCTTTAAATCGATTAATTAATTCATATTCGAAAAGAAAAGCTTACTCAAGACCAAAGATCGGATATTCGGATGCATATTTACCTAAAGTTAATTTTTAGCTGTGCAAGTATAGAAGAGGCTTCTTAATTTTTTTTTTTTTTTTTTTTAAACTGATGCTTATTTATTTAAAATTAATGTTTAACCCCCGATGCAAATATGTTTATGTAACAGGAGGGGTTGTGTGTGCAAGTTTTGTGTAATTATTATAACTATAACATTTTTATTATATTATTATAATTTAAAATTAGAATAATTATTTTTATTTAATTAGGTATTATATCCTGATTGGGCGTAAATATTACCTCGGCTATAACAACTTTAACTTTCTTTCGATCGATATGATTTAGTCCGATTTGGTCACTCAAATCTGACGTTAACGAGATTTTTTCGATACAAAAGCGCATTCCAATTAGCAACATCTCAACTTTAGGTGAATATGCATCTGAATATCCGATCTCTGCTCATGACAAAAATTACGCAATTTGTATGTATAAAACGTGAACATACGGTGAAAACAAATAAAATATAAGTTTTCTTCGTGACCAGAATCTGTCTTCAAAGGTATCCCAGGGCTGAGACAAAGGTCTAATAAATTACAATTTATTGCCCACTTAAAGCGATAGGGACGTGAAAGTTCTTTTTATGCAAATATTCGTAAATCCCTACCTTCTTGGGGTTCCGTGATTCAGTGTTAGCTAAATATTTTGAGAGCGTTTTAGGTTTTATGTGTGATAAGTGATAACGGTGGGTAGTTTAATGTTATTTTCTGTTCCTTTGACTAGCGGATTTTTTATCAAAACTAACACTACTTATAAAATATTTTACCAACCCGGTGGCATAATTTTTCAAGTAGGTATTTTTTAATCAATTACATGTAACATCTTATTTATATTATTTTTAACCGACTTCACAAAAAGGAGGAGGTTCTCAATTCGTCTGTTTTTTTTATGTGTGTTAGCTTAGAACTTTTTTCTGGGTGAACCGATTTGGATGATTCTTTTTTTATTTGATAGCTGGTACTTCACATGTGGTCCAATTTGATCAAGGTCTGACCAGTAGTTTTTGAGTTATCCTTAATACTACATATTTTTTCCACTTAGTTTATATGGATGATGTGTTAATAATTTCCTGTCACTGTTATTTACACACCAAGTAGTGGTATACGAATTTGTGTGGGGTAGGTACCGCAACTAAACAGTGAAAAATAAAAACGTTTTTTACAAAAAAACAGCGGACTTCCAAAAAAACACTAAAAGACGTGAAAAATAACTTTAATTTCGGAAGTCAGTGGCCAAAAACTAAAATACAAAATCAAAGACACCGACTTCCGAAATTAAAGTTATTTTTCACGTCTTTTAGTGTTTTTTTGGAAGTCGGTTGTTTTATTGTAAAAAAGTTTTTATTTTTGTAGTATTTTGTGACATTTGTTTAAAAAAAAAATATTTAAAGATCTAATGTAAATTAATTATATATAATGTACTTTAAGGGAAATAAAAGCCTCAAATAAATATAGCCTTAATTTGTAAAGACACTTATACCTATGTAAGTAGGTATGTGCCTGTATTTCGTCACATAATCTGCTTCTATTCTCGAAACGCTTCATCGCTCCGTAGGGATAATATTATAATCGTGACGTTAGATAGGATTATGATCGCGATTGCTCATATATCATGTTGATACGCATTTACCTTCGTAAGTGGATACAGCTGTTCATTCTCAGACGTAATCCGTGCTCTTAAGGCGCTACACTCCGAGAAAAGATAATATTTGAGACGTTTAACTTTAAAATTCGTAAAAAAAACATAACTGACGTTGCGATCCGCTGAAATGTAGGACTTACAATTTACTGTCAATTTGCATATTTTTTGTTATCATCATTAGATGCGGGCTTATCTATTAAACAGGTAAAATTTTTGGGCTTATACAGATGTTTTTAACAGACCAGGAGATTAAATCAACTTCTGGAGGGAGGTGGGCTGGTTGGAATAACCACCGACGGCCGCCATGGGCTACGCACAATGGTCCACATGAAGGACTAAGTGCGGAAACCAACACCTCTAACATATAACCACTGCAAAAGCTTTTCTCATGAAGTAGGGGTTTATTCAGTTTATCCACCCCTAAAAATCCACCCTAAGGTGGATACACGGAAACGCATGTCCTAGAATCCACCCTAGGCCTAGTTGGATAAACGGAATTTATAGGCTTAGGGTGGATTCTCCGACATGCGCTTCCGCGTATCCACTTTAGGTTGGACTTTTTGGGATGGATAAACGGAATAACCTCAAGTTCGTATAGTCACGATAAAAAAAAAGTTACAAAATGAAAGCATAATATATAATATGCGGATATGTTACACAATAAAAGCCAGTTCAGTGTCGGATAACAGTTTAGATATCCCATTTTGGCTAAAAACTTTCTATCTCCAGTATTACAACATTTGGAATTCTGCCAATACTTGAACAAAACCAATGTCAAACTGTCTTATATATAAACATTCGTTTGACAAACAGACATATATCACTCCTATGTAAATGTTCCCTCGAAGGTAGGAAACACTGGGAAAGTTGTTCTAAATATTGACAGCAGGAGGAGCGAGGTACGCGAACCCTTATCACTGGTTTGATCACCCTTAACAGTTTATCATTCTTTGGTGTGCGTGCGATTGTAAAAACTATCTTTGCATTGTATAAATTCAATCTTTGAGTATTGTATAATTGCATAGCACATGTTTGAGTATTATGTACCTACTATAAAGCTACCATTTACTAGGTTTTTCTTTCATTGACTTGAATGTGCCCTGGCGGCTGACAGTATGTCATGCTCACTCTAATGTCTTGCTGGTGCTGGCGTGTGTGTTGGATCATTACGTTCCCTTCAAAATGGTTGAGCTGAATGGTGCTAATCCATGCGTTATGTTCGTGAACGGGCGCCTTCATTGAGGACTGGTCATTTCTTAGCTGCCACGGCTTATTTTCTGCACGCTTTTAACGTTCTGCATCGTTCTCACATGCATAATTTCAACATGAACGATGCGATGTAGCCAATATTTTGTAACCATATTTTGATTTAAAGGAGTCTCCATGGAGTTTCTTGCCTGTTCTTCTCCTTATGTACCTACTATGCTTTGGAATGGGCAACTAGCTTAATCTTTCTGACTGACCGACCCTTTGACAATTCAAAAATGCCTGTTTATTTGAAATAAATGTTTTGAGTTTCAGTTCGGTTTTATTTGAGGAGAGCAGTGGTGGCCTGGTTGTAACGGCTCCGACTTACGAGTTATAGGTAGTGGGTTCGAGCCCAGGCAGGCGCTTTACTTTGTGTAAATAATTTCATCACAACTGCTCTCAAAACGGTGAAGGAAAACATCGCATCTTCAGGAACCAAAAATTCTAAGAAATGTGACATCTTCCAACCCGCACTGGGTCCGCGTGGTGGATTACAGACCACTACCTTGAGAAGAGAGCGGGCCTGTATCCCAGTATTGGGAACAGCTGCTTATGCATGCGGTTTTATTTGCATATAAGTGTGTGCGTGTGTTATTATTTTTGACACTTAACAGGGCGCACACGGGTCCACTAGCGCCACTCCTTTAAAAAAGTATTATCTCGTGACTCAGAAGGAATTTTGAATAACGGCTCAATCAGCACCCTCGCTAAGTGTGTCTAGACTTTTCTAATACCTTTTATAAACTTGCATAGTGAGACACGGAGCAACAAAATACGGTCTAGAGGAATGTCGCCGCTTTTCTTTAGATTAAATTTCTATAATTTAAAGTCCAGACATAATTTTGGCCAGATCATGTGAAGGCCATGTAGATTGGTGTCTGAAATGTTCTTTTGAGGGAAAACCACACAGATTGAGTGGACCTGTCTAGTTAGTGCACGCATTTGTCAATTATCGTGCAGCTCAACTCAGAACTTAAGGAGCTCAATGATGCGATACACTGACAATAACAAAGAAAGGACATTTGGGGACTTGAATTGTCTTGAAGAATGCTAGTTATAAAGTTGACTGCCAAGCGTAGATTGCTTTATAGAAAAACAGCCAAGTAACAGCGGTAAATCGATCTGTTCCTACAATTTTTTGCCACAGAATAAAAAAGCGGCTAAGTCAGAGTCGGACTCACACACGAAGGGTTCCGTAAAAAACACGTTTCTTGTGTAAAATAAAATTTATAATTAAAGGGAAGATGTTTGTCTGTCTACCTCTTACGATTCAAAAGATTCGACGGACAGCGGAGCCTTAGTAATAGGGACTTTAGGGACCATTTTAGCGTTCCGTACCCAAGCGGTAAGGGCGCGGAAAACTAACAAGGTTCTAACTAACAACCACTTTGGAGTACCACTTTCATTTAATCTGGCAACAATAAAACAAATACGATTTCGAACAAAGCATAAAATATTGTAACGTAAGCGAAAACATACGAGTATATGAGAGCAAAACGCGAACCAATAAAATGTTATTGGCAAAATTCGCCAGTTGCCATAACGATGGCCACCTGCTGCCAATAATGCTGGCTGGCAAATTTTGGCAAATGTGCTCGAGATTACAAGGTTATATTGGAGCTAGCTTGAAATTATTGCTGCATTCACGTTAGTATGAGCCGTGGGAGAAAAGTTTATGCAGGTGTCCCTGGAAGTATGGATCAAATCGAATAGGGGCGTGGGTAAGGTCATGTCCAAACTTTTTAACCCAGAGAATGTCGGTGCAATTTTTTACGCTTCAAAAGTTATGACCAATTTTTTAATCAATCATTTCGCATATTGCCCAAAGAAAAAAAACATTAAAAAAAGCTATCAGGGCTGTCAGTATTTTTTTTTTCAAATCGTTGTTCATACCTTGTTGATTCATACTTACAAAGAATCTCTATGACTTGGGCAAGTTTTTATAATGCGTGGTCAACTATCGCTAGTGTAACATTTTCCCATGAAAATTGCTCATAAATTGAGTAAAAGTTTTGCCTTTGCAGTAAAGAAAGAAAAGAAAGAAAGAAATGAATTTATTTAGCACAAACTACAAGGCACACAACACAACATATAATAAAACAAAAAGTGTAAACTGCATAGTGAGAAATTAGTAAATGTTTTCTCTTATTGAACACATGTTTTTAGCCGCCCAAAAGTATTATCACAGAAAATGCTTACTCATCTGCAACGTGCTGAAAATAATAATTGATATAAATAATTGAATAAATTGGTAGCCCTGATAGTTTAAACACTTCTTGACATGCAATTATACATATAATTAATGTATACAAAAATATTGTTAAACATTATAAAAGAGTAACGGTGGAGTTTCTTGCCCATTCTTGTCCATACGAAATTACCTTTTGGAAGGGGCGACTAGAATCAATTCTATTTTAATGTATTTGACGTTCAAAAGTGCGTTTTATGTGCTTGTTTGAAATAAATGCTTTGACTTTGACTTAGAATAAACTTTATATGGCTTTGACAAATCTTAAATACAATAGGTATACAAGTTACCACTAAAATATAATTATATTAGGCCGGTCGGGGAAAAATTGTTTCTTGTTTTATATACAAATTCAAGACTAAGAGCTCGTGTGGCATCTAAATATGGAGCTTTTCTGTATACCCAGACTTTTTCAAATACACTCGAGAGCAATGAATCCGGGTCACTTAAAGAATCCTAAAAATCTCGGAAACTAAAAATGCTAGGTTAATGCAATAAATTGTATTTAATAGACAATGTAATACTCCTTAAATGAAGGTATTAAAACTTCTTAGTTATTGTAAAGTTATATCATAAAAAAATCAAATTTGAAAAAGGGCCACTTTCGAAGATGGAACTACGAAATTACAGCATTTGGTTTTGCTTTTGTTTGTAATCTGTCATTTATGTGGGTACATAAACCATGTTGATAGTGCTCTATATTCATTATTCAAGCTGAAATTATGTCGCTTACGCCTGAAGAATGCACCAGAATACTTACAATGCTGGAAACCGGCCGGAGTCAGCGCGATACAGCCAGGACTGTCGGTGTGTCGCTGTCAACAGTACAAAGAGTTCTCCGACGTTACGAAGAAACTGGTTCTAACCTACGCAGACCAGGAACGGGCAGAACCAGGTGTACCACAGCACGAGAAGACCGATACTTGGTGAACACCATGCTTCGAAATCGCTTTCTCACAGGAACTGAACTCACAAATCAGTTTCGACGCCTCGGAGGAAGTAATCCAAGTGCATGGACAGTAAGACGTCGGCTTGCTGAATCTAACTTAAAACCCCTTAGACCTGCAAACGGCCCTAAACTGGAGCGTGGGCATCGTATTTCAAGACTAAGATATGCCCAGAGCCACGTAAATTAGAGTATTGAAGATTGGTCAAAAGTTATGTTCTCCGACGAATCAAAATTTATGCTCTACAAGCACGATGGAAGACACAGAGTGTATCGAAGACCAGGGGAAAGATTCAAGCAAGCATGCATCGAAGAAAAAGTAGCCTACGGTGGTGGGTCTGTACTTGTGTGGGCCGGAATTTCTTCTGAAAGTCGCACAGAGCTGGTGATCATAGAAAACGGCTCTTTAACTAGCGTAAGATATGTGGAAGAAATCCTCAATGATCACGTTGGTCCATTTATGGTCAATTTAGGTGAGGATGCTATATTTATGCATGACAATGCCCGACCTCATACAGGTAGGATTGTGAATGACTACCTTCAAGAGATGAACATTACTCGTATGGAGTGGCCAGCGCGCAGCCCGGATATCAACCCGATCGAGCATGCTTGGGACGAGCTAGGCAGATGCGTAAAACAACGAAACCCTCCCCCAATCACGCTTCGTGAGCTCAAAATTGCTCTCACAGAGGAATGGGAGAATATTCTCCAAAATCGTATAAGGAACTTGGTGTACAGCATGCCAAACCGCGTAAACGCAGTAATGGAAGCACGAGGAGGCAATACGAAGTATTAAAATTCAAGAAAATCGTAATAAAGTTCAAAAATTTCATGTTTCCTATTTTTGTTTTAAGGAGAGATCAGCAGTTTTTTTCTTTATGTAATTTTGTGTTTTCTATATCTATTAAACTATGTCTATTAAATACAATTTATTGCATTAACCTATCATTTTTAGTTTCCGAGATTTTTAACATTCTTTAAGTGACCCGGATTCATTGCTCTCGAGTGTAGATCAAAACTGTTTTGTGGTCAACCCGTAACTTTTCAGCTATGTCGTAACTACCTACTAATATATCTTGCTTCACTTTTTAAATATGGCATCAAGTTATCCGTAACCAGAGCGAGCTGCATCTTTGACATCAAAATTCCAGGATTAAAAAACGCTTTAAACAACTCTGTGCTACTCATAATGATACTGCGTTAAGACTATACACGTCACTTAATTTTTCGCGGCTTGTGTCGCTTTTTTCCCTACTTTGTAATAAAGCTTCAATATGCGTCG
The DNA here is from genome assembly GCA_916610205.1 of Griposia aprilina. Classification (NCBI taxonomy): domain Eukaryota; kingdom Metazoa; phylum Arthropoda; class Insecta; order Lepidoptera; family Noctuidae; genus Griposia; species Griposia aprilina. The sequence goes on along the minus strand of OU744304.1, from coordinate 11,644,873 downwards.
AATTTCTTCGTTAGATTCACTAATTTTGGCAGACAGAAAAACTATTGAAATTGTCATTTATTTATCGTACCAGCCACATACAAACAGAACAGCCAAAGAGATTTTACTACAACTTTATATCTATAAAATACGAAAACACATTTTTTTAACATATTATATTATGTACAAGTATATAAAAAATAGGGACGAACTCACAGGGCTTCAAGAAATGGGGACGAACTCACAGGGCTTCAAAAAATAGGGACGAACTCACAGGGCTTCAAAAAATAGGGACGAACTCACAGGGCTTCAAAAAATAGGGACGAACTCACAGGGCTTCAAAAAATTCGTCCGCATTGCTGTCAGTAGGAAAACTACCCAAAGCCTGGCAGCATTGCCACGTTGGATGTCAATGCTGATTCTTTGGCCTAGAAATAGGCCAGCCCTCTGGACACGAGGGTTGACCAACCGCTTGGCAATGTCCCGAAATACTCGATGAGCACTCAGACTCCACGGCCCTAGTAATGATAGGGATGCATAATACCTAGGTTTATGGAGGCATAGAAAATCTTAGATAACAAAGGGCAACCCAGGATTGTACCGGGTAGGTTCAGTCCTGATAGGTAGAATTTAACATTCTTTCAATGTAATTAAAAATTGCGCTATAGCCAGAGCTAGAGCCAGAGAGAGAGTTATGATGGCCCATTGGCAACGACCGTGACTTACTAGTTCGTTCGTAGGTTCGAACCCCGACAGACGCTGTACTTTGAGTAAATAATTTCATCAGCACTGGTCTCAAAACGGTGAAAGAAACCATCGTGAGGAAACCGGCGTGTCCTAGAACCAAAAACTCGAAGACATGCGACATCTACCAACCCGCACTGGGCCCGCGTGATGCATTACGGCCCACTCCCTCTCACAGAGAGGAGGCCTGTGTCCCAGCAGTGGGACCGTTATAGGCTGACTATGCTATAGCCAGCGGCGTGTCTGTATGTGTGACCGCGTTGTTCTTATAAACTACGTAGTGGATTTTTAAGCAGTTTTGATAATTATTTAGACTATTTCTTCCGGAAGGTTTAGGTATGTGTAAAATACATTTTCTCAATCATGCTTGGAAATTCGAGCAATATTTTGACAACCTTCTTCGAGATAAATTGAAAATGCTGTACTGGTCTAATACATGCGAGCAGCAACCTGCAATGTTAGTATGAAAATCCATATCTGTCGTGTGCCGAATAAATTACTATGAAAACTTATATCAGTCGTGTAATTTAAAAATGGAACGAACGTTTTACTTCGATCCATAGCAACCAATTAAGTAACATAACAAAGTTTTTTTTAAATGTCGAACTGTCTTAGCAAATTGAGCTGTTTAAACTGAAAAAATAAAACAAATGAACATAATTATTATTGGCGCGAGAAAAGTTATCGTTGTTCGTCATTGATTCTAAAATTCAGAATTATTTTACATAGTTTGAATTTCCGCACATTATTTGAGAAAAGTACTGTACAAGGCCCCAAGGCAACCAGGCATTGATGGACTCACATTATGTGTGCCTCGGCTTCGCCTCAATCCACATTTTAACGTTCGTCCATATTGATGGACATTAGATACATATTGATAGGCACTGGCCACTGTTGTCGGCCGCTGCAATAATATACTATAATGTTAAACGTACATTTATAATAAAGAAATATGTTTCGTCAAGTCTTAAAAACCGTGCGAAGCAGCGACGGGTCATTAATACCAATAAAGTTTTGTAGTCAGTTTTTCTCTTCTTTGAATTTTTCGTAGTGAGAGAGGCTGTCTGAAAATAAATAATAATAAAGACGCCTATAATCCTTTCACTTATCGGGTTATTCTCTTGGGTCTTCCTGGCAACGGATATCATTGACCTTTTCCCAGAAAAGAAAATAGTAAAAATAACCCAATTCTTCACCTACCCAACCGATCCTACTAAGCACGAGTCGGACTCGCACGCGAATGTTTCCGTACCATATTAAGAGGCTTACAAGAGCTAAAGCGCGGTCACTGTCGAATTGCATAGAAAAGAAAGAGACGCGCGATGACACAACACTGGTAATTTATTGCAAAATATGAAGCAATTATGGATTTACAAAAAATCTATTCATTGGACTAAAAAATTAAAACACTATTACGTTAGTATGTTACTTGTAGAATAATCTGACAAAAAATCTGAATGTTTGTATGTATATTAGTATGGTTTTTAATCGTTAAAATATTTTTTTAGAGGTATCTTCGTGATTTTTTTCTATCATATCAAGTTAATTGTATTATGTTTTCAACACACTATCTAACTAGTATATATACAGAAAAATATTATATGTTTTTCTGATTTTGGTTACTGCAGTGGATCATATATTTTTAGGCATTATACATTTACGTTTAGGTCATGTAGTCCTCTTAAGATCGGGCAAAAGAACCCTGAAAAAACACGTTCTTGTGGACCTCCTTTAATTTTTAACTTTATTTTATTTTTATTATTCGTTGTTAGATATAGCGGCCATAGTACACACTCCGTGAAAATGTCAAATGTCTACCTAATACGGTTTAAAAGATACAGCCCTTTTATAGACGGACAGACAGAGAAGCCGTATTAATAGGATCCCGTTGGCTCTCTTTGGGTGCGGAACCCTAAAAAAAAGCCGGATGATGAACAGAAAAATAATGGCCTTCTGTTCATTGTATCTTTATTTAATTTTTAGTTCGGTTCAATCCAGAATCAGCTGTTTTTAACCGACTTCAAAAAAGGAGGAGGTTATCAATTCGTCAGCATGTTTAAAAAAAAATGTGTATTAGCTCAGAACTTTTTTCTGGGTGAACCGATTTGGATGATTCTTTTTTTATTTGATAGCTGGTACTTCGCATGTAGTCCCATTTAAATTTGACTAAGGTCTGACCAGTAGTTTTTGAGTTATCCTTAGTACTGCATATTTTTTCCAATTAGTTTATATCGATCATGTGTTAATAATTTCCTGTCACTGTTATTTACATACCAAGTAGTGGTATACGAATTTGTGTGGGGTAGGTACCGCAACTAAAAAGAGAAAAATATTTTTTTTTTAACAAAAAACAATCGACTTCCAAAAAAAAACACTAATAACTTCAATTTTGGAAGTCAATGGCCAAAAACGAAAATACAAAACCAAAAACACCGACTTCCGAAATTAAAGTTATTTTTCACGTCTTTTTTGAACGCCAAAAATTCCCTCAGCGTATGATGTCGTATTACGTTTATACTCAAACTCAAAGCATTTATTTCAAATAAACCAATTACAGGCACTATTGAATTGTCAAGGGGTCGGCCAGTCAGAAAGATGAAGCTAGTAGCACATTCCAAAACCTAGTAAGTACCTATGGAGAAGAACAGGCAAGAAACTCCACGGACACTCTTTTAAATCAAAATATGGTTACAAAATATTGGTTACTTCATTCATGTTGAAATTATGCATGTGAGAACGATGTAGAATGTTATTAAGAAGAGTCGCAGAAGAGCCTGCAGCAGTATTATCTTACATATATAAAATCACGCCTGTATTACCTAAGGGTTGGGCAGAGGTGTACCTATAGTACCATCACATTTCGCCAATTATGTTTAAGTCCCATTTAATAGGGGGCGAGCCTATTGCTATCTACCGGGCACAAATCCAGACTCCGGGCTGATATTGAGAATTTCTAGATGGAAAAACCCAATAACACTTTTCACGACTTGGGAATCCAACCCAGGACCTCATACTCAGCAGTAGCACTACCACTAGAGCAACGAGGCGGTATTATCTTGTGCACACATTATCTTTGACATTAGAACCTAACTTCAGCACTGACGTTTTCATGTTTCTGAAAGTGACGCAACCCACTCTATCTGTATGCATCGCGGTATCCGTTTCAAAGGCCTTGTTCAGTTGAAGTACATCTGCAACGCAGTTAGCATTGCAGGGGTAGCAAACTTCTTTTTTCTAAAAAGCTGCATTTAATTTTGCAACTACTGGTTTTGAATTTTATCAAGTGGTCACTTTGGATTTATGCTCGTGGGGTTGCAAATTTATTTTTGACCGAGCGAGTGCAAAGCGCAAGCGAAGCGTCTCAGTTTCTGCTTGGGCAAAAATGCTTTCGTATGTCCGGATGTTCGGCTGTTCTCCTCTACAGGACGCATTTCTCAACCGATTCTCGTGAAATTTTGTGAGCAGGTTTGATAAAAACATGGATTTTTTTGTCGATTCAATTTTTCGAAATTTTTCAATATGGCGGAGATATAGGGATTGGAAACGTAAAAAAAAACATATTTCACCCATTTCGCGTCTTTTGTTTTAAGGTGTTTTTTATTCAATACAAGCTGACCCGACAGGCGTTGTCCTGTCTTGACTATGAATTGTTATATGTCGTTTAGTTTTAGTTTTGACTATTGACTAAAACTAAAACTATCGACTCATTTATCAACCGATCCATCTGTGTTGAACGATATTTGCAGCGCGCATCCTGTCAATCGCTGACAGTTATTTCAAACAACTGACAGCTATGTAAAATTAATATAGGCGTTAAGTTTTCTTAAATTTTGTAACGTTCCGATCAACTTCCTTATTTTTTTATTTCATAAGATCCTTCTTCTGACCATAACGCACACAACAAACAAACAAAAAAATAGTGAAATCGGTCCAGCCATTCACGCGTGATGGCGTGACCAAGGGAAATAAGGATTCATTTTTATATATATAAGTATAGATAGATTAAGCTATGCAAAGATGGACTGCGAGATCTGCAGCTCATAGAACCAATACTTTCTAAAAAGCTGCATTTTGATTTTGTAACTACTGATTTTGAATTGTATCAAGTAGTCAGTTTGGATTTACGCTCGTGGTTGCCACCTATTAAGGCGCTCCCTCACCGGGAGCATGCGCCTATAATGTAACCTTCACCTGCGACCCAGCCGTAACATCTACCTATTTAATTATATGTATCAACTTATCCTACTGGTTCCAATGATCTCTCTACTCTACTTGCAAATCCTTAGCCGTTACAGTGGAATCTTGCATTGTTAAATTACAGGCGGATGTTCCCGGTAAAGGAGCGCCTTTTGAGTATGTTGGGGTAAGTCCGACGCCAGGATAAGACGGTACGAATCAAATTCCGGCTAAAATGGCATTTTTTTTACATCATAATATGCTGATAACATCGGTACGGTCTTATACCAGCAACGATTTTACCCCATATTACGACTTAAACAAAACTGGCGAATTTTCACATTCTGTTTTGCATTTTGTGTTTCACAAGTTGCCGCTAAATAATTGTTATACAATATTTTTTTTCTTGGAATATGAGTGTATTCTGTGGATCCCTAGGGTGTATTCACCTAGAAAGCTGGTGCCAGCGTTCCTAGCTGAATTAGTCGGCGCCGGTTCGAACTGGTGCGCGCTGATTTGGCAAAAAGGAGGAAAACTGCCTGCGCCGACCAGCATTGATAACCAGCACTTCTCAGCGCCGATAAACGCTGGCCGATCGACATCGGTTTCCAGCTTTGTTCGTAAATCCACCCCTATACGGAATACAGGCATTATTTTATGTTCGGGGTTGGTATTGATCGGGAGTCGACAGTTGACATATACGTTGTCGATCCCCTGTCAATCTTTGTTATCCGTTTTCCTGTTGGTCGAATTAATTTGAAATGGAGATATATTATGTAGGATTGGGAGCTTTTATAGATAAATCGAGTTGTGAGCTTGTATTTTCTAAAAATATTATATAATATTTAGGAAAACTATTTTTCTGTTTTTAATATACCTCTTTGGTCCAGTGGTTGCAAAAGCTACTGTTGAGCATGAAGTCTCAGGTTCGATTACCAGGTCGGGCAAGGTGTTATTGGTTTTTTATTTGGATTTCTCAGTAGCAGCTCGGGGTCTGGATTTGTGGCCGGTTGATGGCAATAGGCTCGCCCCCTGTTACATGGGATTTAAATATAAATGGCGAAATTTGGGTGTACTGTAGGTACACCCCGCGTAATCTTTCAGGAAAATAACGCGTGATGTTATGTTATGTAAAAAAAACATCAATAATAAAAACATATTAATAACTCCTGCTGATATTAACATAAATTGATAACTAATCAATTTTTCTTTTTGTTTCAGATGAGATGAAAAGCCCGTGCAAACAAAAATTGTGTTATTAAATCTAAATATAGTACCTATACGTAAAAAATTAAGGAATACATATTTTTTACACATTGACAATAAACCAGGCCAAATCATAGGTAGATTATAATTATATTAAACAAATAATTTTCATGTTTCCTTTTTTAAATACAGAACGATAAATATATTAAAAAAATCGAATTAGTGATTGATGTCAAGTGATTTTTTTTATTGATAATACCGATTCTGTATTCGAAGTGATATTTTAGTCGAATTTATTTTTCTAAAATGAGTATCGATTCGAATTCGTCTGCCAAAAGGCTTAATTTAGAGAGGGCCACTAATTTTATGAGGCAGTTCCGTGATCCTGACTCTCGTGAGTTGAAAAAACTATCAGCAAACCAGTTCATGGAAGTTTGGAGCCATTATGACAGGGACGGTAAGTCTACCTTTTGATTTTAGAATTTTCATAAACATAGGACTTTCTCCTTTTCCTTTTCACTTTAATTAGTTAAAGGCAAAGGTCTTAAGCCATACAGCATGCCTATGTCAAACGATCTTCCAGGTAAGCATATACCGACTTTACATGACATCACTCTTAATTTATAAAAACATCTTTGTTTTGAACATGGCTATTCGCTACTGTAAAAAGTTAGTACCAAATGTCTTACAAAAAATGTTAGTTGAATTATAAAACAGTTTGGCGTATATTACTCTCAGCCAGCATTTATAAAAATACCAGCAATGCTCTCGGGTCCATCCGTGTCAAATGTTTCCCAATTTTCCGAAATGAAAAGTACTCCGTGACATTCCCATGGCACTTTCACGAGGAAGGAAAAATAAATACCTAAGACCTTTTATATTTTGGAAAAAGATAAGTCACATCTCGTTCTTTATAATGTGTATTCTTTTATCTGTCTACCTTTTTATGCCTATCCAATGAAATTTGTGTGATGTCAAGTACATTTGATGTTTTAAAAAATCTATCTAAAAGTTTCTAAGTCCTATCTAAAAATCTAGTAAAAGGCTGAGTTTTATAAAGATTATAATCATAAAAGTATATAACTTTGTAAATATGCTACATATGTCTAAAAATAAACTGACTAATGCCTTCGGTGGGGAGTTTTAAAAGTGTCAGCTAAGAGATTTTGCTCGCTCGGCTCGCGCGCGTTTTGTCACAGTTCTAAGCATACCTAACCTATTTGATCGGGGTACCCTAATATGTAGTCCTCCAGACCGAATTTCGGCCATGACAGCCAATCTCAGCGGATACTAGCCATCTACGCGGGAGATATTGTACAGTGCACAAGTGTGTCGCAGACACAGGTGCACTCACTCTTCCCACACTCACATAGTCCGATGGGATGGCAATCCGACACGACCGGAGAAAGATCAGGCGCAGGACCAACGGCTTAATGTACTTTCTGAGGCACGGGGATAGCACACCGCCAACTTCCAAACTTCGGGCTGTTACTGAGAAATTCATAATAGAAAAACCCAATAACACTTTTCCCAACCTGGGAATCGAACCTAAGATCCCACGCTCACCAGTCGCACTTTACGACCACGAAATCAACAGTACAGTTCCGACAGGGTAGGGTACTATCCTACCTAAATAGGGGGGCACACTAGCATAGTTACTGCGACCAACTGTGATAAAAGGACGGAAAGATTTAAAAAAATATATGGAATATCCAAAAGTGCACGTCACACACGCGTATTGTATTACAAGTGGAATACAATCGAATAAACGGTGTGAAAATTATTAAATATATTAAAAAGATAAAAAATCAGATGACAATTTGTGCCACCTAAGATAAATATATATAAAAGAAACAGTCTATGCGAAACGCGAGAAAGAGAAAGAAGTACACGCATGTGCATGTAATAAGAAAGAGATGAAAAAATATAAGAGAAAAGCCAGAGAAGATCAACTTTCATTAATAACTTTTAAACGTTTGTGAGTTCATTAACAAAAATCAATAGGGTTCCTCCTTAGAATAAATGGAAATTTATTGTATTCAATTCATCTTATTCCATTGCTTATATATTTCTCTAAAACGTGAAGACTAATCGACGCACAGACCAACTGACGGCGGTACATATATTATTTCAATTACAATTTTTGTTATGTAATCTAAAGTGAATCAATTAGAAATTAAGATAGTCTTATAATTTAATGTGTCTAGTTATTCAATCATTAATATTGATATGGATTTAACGTCTAGCTTAGAGTATAAGAACGATTTAATGTAGCGAAACTGAGGAATGCCCACATATCGAGAGTAGAGCACTACCACACGCTGCGCGTCGTGAGTCATGCAAAAGGGTCAGTTATTTAAAAAAGTGTGCATCATTAGAAGTGCGCAAACATTTTTAGAGGGGCAGTTATATATTTCCCATTTCGTAAATAAGCCATGTCTAAAAATAAACCGACTAAATGACTTCGCTGGGGAGTTTTAAAAGTGTCAGCCAAAAGATTTATAACTTGACGAGATGCAGCACCCAATCGTGGTTCTTAGTATCAAATAAAAAAACACTGCTACCATTGAACGTTTTACGTGGGCCGAGGTTTAGGGTTCCGTAACCGTAGGGTAAAAAAAGGACCCCATAAATAAACCTACGCCGCCACCGTCTATCTGTCCTTCTGTCAGTTGTATTTTTTTAACCGTACCAGGTATAGCTACTTGAATATTTTGAAAGTACACGTTACTATGACCTCTAATAGGTAACGGCTAATAATAAATGATAAATGTTTTTTTTCTGTAAATAGGTTTGTACAAACACTTTTACACGTCAATCATATTTTAAGAACTAGATGAGGTCGGCGTTTCCTATCTGACTACTCTGAGAAGAAAGGCCGAAACAAACTCACAGGTCACAGTCTCTTTTAAAGTCCAGACATAATCTTGGTAAGATCATGTGAAGACCATGTAGATTTGTGTCTGAAATGGACTTTTGACGAAAATAGGGGTTACAATGATCTCGATGGTACAGAACCTTTAGTGCGCGAATCTAACTCACACTTGGCTGGTTTTTTATACAGCATTTATCACAAAACTGTGGTCATATTTAAGGGTATTGGGTAGAAACCATCAAACTGAATGACTTTCTCCATGGGACCAATATCGTAATCAGTCGTCCCAAACATTTGGGTCGAGTAGGTTAGAGAGGTATGAGGAACAGGGTGTAAAGTTCACTCATACCTCCATAGAAAAGGGAAAATCCTCCGACCTGACGGATGTCGTGTCTGTGGGCAACTGCCCGACCATTGATGTCGGGACGTTGTATATATGCTAGTCTTTGTTTGGTAAACTCTGCTTGCGCGATGCAGGATTATGCATGACGTCAGTATGTTGCGTAGTTCGCATGTGGCGTTGTAGATGCCGCCACAAGGTAATGAAGTTTTGTATGGGACAATTTATATTTTTTTTGCGATAAGATGGTGGGCCCATGGAGATAGTGGTCCAGTTTAATGGTTTGTACCACACCCTTAAATATGACCACACATTTCTGATACATGCTGTTTATTATCGTACAGACGTGGAATTATCTCGGAGCCTTATCAATTTAATCTAAAACATTTCAATTGTAGAAATTCTACATTTAAAATGATTATTTTAATGGCCGCCGAGCATAGTGTTGCCAAGTTTTACAGCTAAAGTAAGGAACTACGTGGTAACTGTGCTAACATTTTCAATTGTAACCAGAAAGAATGTTTTGGTTATTAAATATATGTTATAAAATCTTTAACTAAACATATTTTATATTACAGTCGCTTTCCGTGTCTGTCTGTGTGACAGCGTTGTTCTTCTTAACAACGCAACGGATTTTGATGCAGTTTTCATAAACAATTTGTTAAAAAAAAAGAAGTTTAATAATATTTTATTATTATCTTTTGGTTTGTTGTCTAATGTTTAGACAATTTATTCCGAAAGGTTTATGAGGATAATATATTGATATTAAACTTAAAACACTACAGATGTCTCGATATTTTGTCAAGGCGTAAAAACCGTGCGAAGCAGGAGCGGGTCGCTAGTTTTTAATTAAATGAAATTTAATATATTTGCCAAAATATAGGTACATATAATAAATTGCCCTTTATTCTGAATTGTTTCTGTTTCTCAATATGTTGTTATAGTATGTCCCTCAATGCAATGTGCCTTTTGGCACAGGCCTCCTCTAGCTCTTTCCACTGGTTTCTGTCACGAGCCACTCTCCTCCAATTGGGGCCCGCCTTTGTTTAAGGGGACTACATGACCTAAACGCAAATTTATAATGCCTAAAATATATGATCCACTGCAGTAACCAAAATCATAAAAATATATGACAATCTTCTGGATATATGCTAGTTAGATAGTGTGTTGGAAACATAATACAATTAACTTGATATGATAGAAAAAAAACACGAAGATACCTGTAATAAAATATTTTAACGATTAAAAACCATACTAATATACATGCCAACATTCACATTTATCGTCAGATTATTCTTCAAGTAACATACTAACGTAATAGTGTTTTAATTTTTTAGTCCAATGAATAGATTTTTTGTAAATCCATAATTGCTTCATATTTTGCAATAAATTACCAGAGTTGTATCATCGCGCGTCTCTTTCTTTTCTATGCAATCCCACAGTGACCGCGCTTTAGCTCTTGTAAGCCTCTTAAGCTCATCTTCCCATCTTCTTTTCTGTTTCCCCTTGCTGGTTATAATCATACGATTGCAGAGGTACTTGGATACATAATGGGGGTACTTACATAATAACATGGTAAAATAATTTTAGTCTCACTATATTCGACTTATGTATCAGTCGTGCAAATATTTCTAGTACATGCGTAATAATATCATGAAATAACATCAATTTCATTAGTGATGATTAGTCTTGCTTCGTTAATATTAATTAGGCACATTAACATTATAAAATATATTAAATTAGTTTATTAGATTATATCTCACAGTCAAGACAGTTCATCAATTTATTGATTAGATTTCTAAATAATGTCAGTAATTATAATTTAATTATGTGTTCGTACAGTTATAATTTTTTATATAGTTATAATTTAAAATTTTAATAAAATGGAGTACAATCATAAACTCACGCCTTTTTCCAATGGGGGTAGGCAGAACCTTCAGAACGAATAAAATACCTGTCCTTGTTAACGCATTGTGTTTTATTGTTACGTACCTAATAGTTTAGAGTTAGTGTTTGTCTGTACTTACTATTATAATATTTATTTTCATCTTACGGAAGGAAACCCTTGCGGTGAAACCTCATGACATGAATGACATGATCACTCAAGAAAAATTGGGTAGCTTTTAGGTTTAAATTAAGTAAATTCATCGTCGTCGTAAAGATTTTTGAACAGCATGTTACAAGGTGGAGACGAGATTACGTCAAATTAATTAAACTGCGTATACCTAATGCCGCTCTCAATCTGCATATTATACAGAGATAGACACTAATTTTCAAATATCGCAGCATTATTATTGCTATTTGCTGGCAATACCTGTGGAACTAATTCTGGTTGGCGCTGCCCTATCCGTCGACTGGTTGAATCTTATAATTGTAATTTTGTTAATATTGATATTTTTGTATGCTCAAAATCCAAATTTAAATGCAATGTTATGAAAATTATTATAAACCAATAATGTTATTAGGAATTTAAGCTAGTCTAGATTCTATTATATCTTTGTTTTTAGTGTTAATTAACTCTGTTGCCAAGCAATCAATTAGAATTTCAATTTTGCATGTTGTAATTAATTATTATTAATGTGATGTAATTATTTATTTTTAATGTGATGTAATTATTTATTTCCTATCTAGTGGCACTCGTTAACATATTTTCTTTTGTTAATATGCGGATAATGTAGTGTGCTGCAATATTGTTAATGTTTTGTATTATCTTTTCTCTGTTCCAATACATATTGTAGCTGTTTATTGTCCCTGAATAAAATAAAGTAAAAAATCATGTTGAAATAGGGGCCTTTGGGCATCGTATAGGACTTTCGGATTTTATTGTCATTTTCCTTTTGTTTTTTTTTTTGCTTTTAAGTGGGAGTCCCTATAAATACTTTTCCTTTCTTTCTTTCATAATAATAATATGAAAATTCAACAAAATATATCCAATAGTTTAGTCACTACAGCTAGTAAAAGATCGGCAAAACCCATAGTCGGGCCATCACTAACTATTTAGTTTGTTTAATAAAATCCCGCTTTTAATTTTGATGTTAGGATTTATTTGGTAGTACCAAAATACTCTTAAGAATTGCCAGTATTTTCATTTATTGTCTTATTGTTGTCTCTACCCACGTTGTATACTTTCTAAAACGATGAACTTTCTTCAGTGGGTACCACCTACTTACGTGAGCTATCATAGAGAGTACTCGCTCAGCAACGCTCGCTGGGAGACTCACGCTTGGTACATGCGCATACCAGCGAGTAATCGCTCGTCACCGTCGCGCATTCGCTGCTCGTTGATCGCGGCTCGCCAACTCGCCTTTAGTTGCTAGCTCTAGTCGCTTTTCGTTAAGGCGCAGATATACGACTTTTAATGATTTCAAATTGAACATCACGTCTAAACGAATAGTCAAATTTGTTTCAAAAAAAATATATAATAAACTAGACTATTTTCTTCGTAATTTGATATGTGAATATTTTAAATTATATTTTTATAACATAGTGCAATTGATTTGTAAAGTAATGTCTACCGCGAACACAAAAACGATAATCACGCAAAAACTATCGGGCGTATTTCATGAAGTTGGCATCATCTAAAAGACAATTTAATTACCCAAATTTTTGTATACGGTTTTTATTTGTATTGTGTTTGATAAATCAAGGTGGGTTGTTTTTGCAAATAAACTTAATGCGCGTTGAAGCGGGGCTCTTGCGGGCGATGGGTGGCAGTGCATCGCTGACCAATGTCCGGGTAGACGCTAACGCTCTGTGCAATTTTATTCGCTTAAAAGTTTCGTAGGCTCCTCCCACTCGCTCAAGGTCGCGGGCACTTATTGTCGCCTTAATTGCTGGCTGTGGGACAGGTGTTTTAGCAAAGGAGACAATTTCGGAGGACACTATAAGACAAGATGTGTAGGTGATGTTATCATCCAACTCATAAATGTAAAAGAAAATGTATAATTTTGGAAGTCGGTGTCTTTGGTATTGTATTTTCGTTTTTTGCCACCGACTTCCGACATTAAAGTATTTTTTTTGACTTTGTAGTGTTTTTTTTGGAAGTCTGTTGTTTTATTTCTCACTGTTTTGTTGTGGTACCTACCCCACACAAATTCGTATACCACTACTTGCTATGTAAATAATAGTGACAGGAAGTTATTATAACATCATCAATATACACTAAGTGGAAAAAATACGTTTTATTGAAGCTTACTGAAAAACTATTCAAGAAAAGTTAATAGAATTTATATGAGAACACTCCTGAGGCATACCCTATCGATTAAAAAAAGAATTTTCGAAATCGATTCACAATTGCCAGAGATATCGCGTTACAAACATACAAAAAAAATACAGACGAATTGAGAATCTACTCCTCTTTAAAGTAGGTTAAAAATATTCGCGATGTTCACCCTTTTTTTTGGGTTTGAAATCATCAAATTACTTGCCCGCTCTGGGCGGAGCGGAAGGGCGTGTCAGACTCTTACTGACTAAAACCCACCCGTGTTCCTTCAGTTGCCTGTGCGCCCGGGCCACGGTAACTCTTTCGAACAATCCGCGACCCCGGCGCAATCTTAATTTTGAAACCATTTGCACTACCATCCTGATTAGTATTTAAACATAATTTGCGACAGATTTTTAAAGTGTGTCCTCCCACTTACTGGCAAACGGTCTAATGAAAGGCGAGAACTATCTCGCCACAGCTTGAGCCTTTCATTCCCTACCCAACCCATTCGTTCCACCTGCTGACAATCTCCCAGATGCACATGGCTTGTCTTGGCTTACCTTGAAGCCTTTCAATAGACTCCGGACCCAGGTTGCCTGAAGCAAGGAAAACCTGCTCAGGTGGAGATCCACAGATGACTCCGTCCTGGAGTGTAAAAGTGGTGCTGTTTTACAAACTATAGGACACTTAATATCGCGTCCAGAGTGTTGTTTGCGTTTTACAGAAGCTGAAGATGCCCAACTCGTAGCAAAATTCTGGGCCGACTCTAGATCTCGACTCTCTCTAGATTGCCATCGATACCTTAAAAAGAAGAACATAATGTGGGTGTCTATGGCGAAAAACGATCGTGACGCTGGATACTTAGTCATAATTTTCCTAGACTTTTCCCAACTAAGACGTTATGTTGACGCTTTCAGTGTTACCAGATGCTGCTGAATACCATGGAGCGACTGCCTATCTGACCTCCATAACTCAATTACTTGGCAACACGATACCCCTTGGTAAGCCTGGTTGTCAGACTTCCGGGCCTCTGATAACTCCGTAACGACTGTCAAATTTTTAATGATCTACGATTCCGGCGCCGACTCAATTCTTTTACTATGATGTAATACCTAACCATTTTGAAACATGAAATCCCCAGTCACTTATTTCAATACTTACAGGGCCAGACGCTGGCTACGTGAAGCGAATAAATTCACTTCAATACATTTCACGTCGATATTTACGGCCAGCGAACATTTTTTTGTATTTCTTTTACATTCCGTTGTGGGTAACCTTCTGCTCTGGTCGGATTATTTCAGTTCAGGGGAAAAGGAACAAAAATATATTACTGTCTTCGAATAAATTCGGCCAAGGCTGCGGAACATGAAAAGTGACGCTATAAAAAAAACTACGTTTTTTTTAACATAACATAACACATAACCTAACATCACGTCTGTATTCCCCGAAGGGTTAGGCAGAGGTGTACCTATAGCACACCCACATTTCGCCAGTTATGTTTAAGTCCCATGTAATAGGGGGCGAGCCTATGGCCATCAACCGGGCACAAATCCAAACTCCAGGCTGCTACCGAGAAATTCCTGATGGAAAAACCCAATAACACTTTGCCCGTAACCGGGAATCGAACCCAGGACCTCATGCTCGGCAGTAGCGCTTGCGACCACTAGACCAACGAGGCAGTCCGAGGCGGTTTTTTTTTAAGTTGTTTTTTAGCTTTTATTATAATTAATAACAACTAAAAAAAACAAAAAACTACAGCAAATAAAGGTTTATTTTATTTTCCTCCTTTTTTTGGACAAATTATACGTTTTATTTTGATATCTATACCCGCCACGTCTGTGAAGTTTCACTATAAAATTTAATTCGACCATGTGTTTTGATAATACGAGTATTTTCTGAAACTGTTCAGTTTTTCTTCCAATAAGTTTACACCTAGCAGACTTAATAGGGCTGATTTTACCAAAGTCTTATTTATATCCGTGGAGTATTTACGTCTGACAGTTTTTGTATGGAAAAACTGTCAAGTCTTATCCTGTGAATAAATTAAAATTTATACACAGAATAAGACTAAAGTATACCAGGTATAAAAGTTTGCTCGATTTCATCCTTAAGGGGGCATCCTTTTTATAAAATGTAGGTAATCGAGTGCCCGGTTGATGGCAATAGGCTCGCCCCCTATTACATGGGACTTAAACATAACTGGCGAAATGTGGGTGTGCTATAGGTACATCTCTGCCTAAGCTTTCAGGGAATACAGGCGTGATGTTATGTTATGATGTTATGTAGGTAATCGAGTATAAAACTTGTAAAACATCGATAAAAAGTCATCTCCTCCTTACAGTTTAAGCAGGGTTCCTCAGCCATTGAACCGCACTCATTGTCTCACGACTTCGTCAAGTCGTCGCCACCGCCCCGTTATTAATCAAAGTCGACGCCAGACTCCTAACTGTCCCGGCGACGACGACGACTCAAATTGATGTCCAATTTACACCTCGGAAGATTTTTGCGTAGATTTGATAGAATTAGACAGATTCTGATAATCCTAGATGGATAGTTAACGATGTTATCAGTTAAACTACTATCTAACAACATCGATAACTACCCATCTAGGCCTAATTTTGTACTTAACCGTCATTATTATTATTATTCTGGGCGGTGAAGATGTTACTTCAGTTTATTTAACAATCTGACTCGTTTCTCTGTGGTCGCAAGCGCTACTGCTGAGCATGAGGTCCTGGGTTCGATTCCAGGGTCGGGCAATTCGTGTTATTGGGTTTTTCCATCTGGAATTTCTCTTTAGCAGCCAGGAGTCTGGATATATGCTCAGTTGATGGCAATAGGCTCACCCCCTGTTACATGGGACTTAAATATAACTGGTGAAATGTGAGTGTAATACTCGTATTAGGGTACGCCTCTGCCTAACCGTTCAAGGAAAATAGGCATGATGTTATGTTGTGTTAAATTTACTTCAATAAAATATTTATTTTTCCAGGAAATAGCATGAAAGTTTTTTTAACTACCAACCCGCTTTGGGACATCCATCAACCGGCACTGGGCCCGCGTGGTGGAAGGCCCACTCTATCTTACAGAGAGGGGGGCCTGTGTCATGTTAATAATAATACCAGCCTATTTTTGTCCCATTGCAGGGAAAAGGCCTCTTCTCATTCAGAGAAGGCACGAGCATTGATCACCACGCTTGCTCAATACGGGTGTCATGTTGAAACTTGCCTCAAGCGATAGTCGATCTAACAAGAACATCAAAAACTCTAGTGCGTAATTTTAAAGCATTAATGGACAGGACAATGATGAGAATCAAATATCGTTTGAGCTCCTTAAGTTCTGAGTTGAGCTGCACGATTACTGACAAATGCGTGCACTGACTGGTCTGACAGGTCCACTCAAATCTGTATGGTTCTTTCTTCAAAAGGTCATTTAAAAGATAAAAAAGTGGGTCTACTCCTTAAGCGCGGTATCCGTAGTTTCGGCCGCAGTTACGGGCGTATCGTATACCGGATCACTTACGGACATTTGATTAGATTAGTGCGTGGCCTGAACTAAGAATGAAGGACAACACGTTTTGACAGTTCTGTTGTCCCTACTCCCGATAAATATTTGCTCGTCCGAAAAATCTAATTGGACACTTGTCACGGACCCGTATCGACATTGATTCAGAGAGTAGACCCCCAGACACTAAACTACATAGTCCTCACACAATCTGACCGAGATCTGACTTTAAAATAGACTGTGACCTCTGAGTTTATTTCGGCCTTTCTTCTCAGGGTAGTCGGATAAAAAACGCCGCCCTGATTTAGTTTAAGATTGACGTGTAAAAGTGTTCAGAAATAAAATCATTCATCATGATTGTATCAATAAAATATATTATGTTGTGCACTTTAAGAATGAAGATCTTTTTTCTACATTACCAGTGTAGTCATAGCCTTATTTTATCTACTGTGTTATTTACCAAAAATATAATTTACTTACTTACGGATACTTGCATAGAGTGCCCCTGGGGTAACATATATCCCAATGAAAGAATTCCTTGCGAAGTAGTTAGAAAGTGTGTAAACATTTGTACCAAACTTTGGTGGAAACTTTCTTTATGTTTCATATGTTATTCTGAGAACTGGAAAGAGGTCATTTTCCAAGGAAAGAAAGAAAGAAAGAAAGAAAAATATTTTATTTGGAACACGCACAGGAAATACAAAGTGTAAAAAAATAAATAAAAAAGGAGCATTTAAAAATAACAAAATTAACAATAAAAACAACAATAAACAATTAATAAAAAATAAAAAAATAAACCTGTGCGAGGCCAAAAAGGCTCCTATCTCAGCATAAAGCTGCGATATTTAAGAAAAAATAAGTACCGCAGCGCTGGTATTCTGATAGGGCCCGTTGTGATGCCACGGACACACATACGGACATCCTTATATCCCACTAGGGGTTTATTAATAAATAAAATTTTAAAATAAAATACTAATAAGAAGATAAATCAATACAAAATTGTTTAGAAAACAAATATAAATATATAAATAAATAAAAACCATGATCATGTATGTGTCTAAAGATCGACCCACGCCCGACGCTCCAACATCACTTGTCTATGTTGTAGACTATTGTTATAGTCTGTGAACTCTGACAAGCGATGAGACGCGGGCGCAGCCGACCGGCTGTCAATAAAAAAGATACTTTTTGGAATGTTTAAGAAAATAAAGTAATGATACACATAAAATACACATAAAACAGTGAGTGAATAATAGTTATGGCAAAAAAGTAGTGCAGATAAATAGTGTGAAGTATTGTGGTGTGTTTGACTATGTTGTGATGTGTAAGGCGGAAGAAAAATATTCAATCATCGAGCAAAACAATCGAATTAAATCATGCTGCTAGGAACGCAAGACTCCGCAAGGTCACCAGTAGCAACTGCGTGCAGTCCCAGGGTTAGTTCAGAAACTGGCTTCCTTTTGTACTCGCAACAAGTGTTGTTTATATTTAGTGCTAAAAGTACCAACTGTTTTTATAGCACGAAAAGGAGGTGGCAAATCGTTCCAGCAGCGGGAAGCAGCAAATTTAAAGCTTCCACGGAATGCAGCAGTTTTATGCGTTGAGGCCAACAGGAGGTAAGATGATGCTCTTGTTTTAATTTTATTTATATCTCTAGACCAAGTCAATTTCCCATAAAGGTATTCAGGTTTTTTTGTGAGAATGGTGCCAAAGAGTAGGGTAGCTAGATGCAGCTTTCTGCGATCTGACATTCTCATCAAATTACCCTTATTTAAAAATGGAGTTATGTGAGATCGGGGAGGGACATTGAAACAAAATCTTGCACAAGCATTCTGCACTCGCTGGATCAACTTCTCGCTTCTACCGAGAATGCACGCACCATACACAGTATCGGCGTAGTTCAGCTTTGATAAAACAAGTGACTCGCACAGCATGACACGCATATCCACACTTATGTAGGGCCGTACTCGGTACAAAAGCTTAAGACGGTAAAAGCAGTTGCGCACAGCCTCCATGACGTGAGTTTCAAAATGCAGATGCTCGTCAAACACCACCCCAAGATTACGGGCTTCTTGCACTCTATCAATAGAACACCCATCAATCTTCAAGTCCAGAGTGTGTCCTAATATTTTATTCAGAAAATCTCTTGATCCTATGAGAATATACTTGGACTTTACTGGGTTCAGAACCAGAGAGTTTCTTCTTGACCATGCTGAAATCCTATCTAAATCCTCGTTCATTCTTTTTACAGCTTCAGCGGAGTGCTGTGGGCGAAATGAGAGATACATCTGCAGATCGTCAGCATATAGGTGAAACTTGGTGTTGACCAGACAGTTGGAGACTTATCCATGTAACTAGTGATGCGCACTTGCTTCACACGGTTTTACCATGGTCTAAAAAAACAAGGTCTGGCATTCCGGGAGTGACACATGCTTACGTCACTACCCAGTTGCCACTTTATTGCAATAAAACACGAATTATGGAAACATTTTCAGTCACCATTCTGTTAAAAAATATATATATAAACCATTTAAATTGTCGTTTAATTTTTTTAATCAAACGAAACAATTCAATGTAAACAATACGAACGTAATTGTTAGTTAAAAGCTCTTAGTTTTATCGGATTCGCACAGGTACTAAAGGCGATTGGGGAGTTATTATTATACACTACTGGTAACACATCGGTGATGACGTAAGCTTGTGTCACCTCCGTGACCGCAATGCTATACCTGGCGAAGTATATTATTATACAATGGGTTTTATGACATAAAAAAACATCGAGATTTCTTTATTGTATTGTATTATGTACGTTAGTTCAATATTAATGTATAATACACAATAAATTTTCTAAATTATTGTGAAAATCGTATCAAACTCCGTTGCGTAATTTTCTTCAGAAAGGAAAACCCATTTCCGATATCAATAATGTCGAAGATGAACTCAGAAAATTACGAATAAATACAAATAATATATAGAGCCATTCATGTATAGGAAAGCCTAATGATGTAGGTATGTATAGCAGATACATGGGTTAGTCTTTCTACATACTACATTACTAACCCTCATCTCTATGCCCATCAATGTGCAAACCTTACAGGCCACATGTGTATTTGTCCTTCTAGCCTCAAAACGAGCACCATAAAACTTTTTTACAAAAAAAACAACTGACTTCAAAAAAACCCTACAAAGTAAAAAATAACTTTAAATTCGGAAGTCGGTGTCTTTGGATCTGTATTTTGTTGTTTGCCACCGAATTCCGAAATTAAAGTTATTTTTTAGTTCGTAGTATTTTTTTCGAAGTCAGTTGTTTTTTTTTTGTAAAAAAGTTTTTATTTTTCACTTTTTAGTGAGTCAGTTATTAATAAATCTAAGTTACAATAGCCTAATGTCAACTGCTCATCACCTTTTACAAAATATTCCTTTTCCCGATGCAAGCACGTTAATTGTTGAGGAGTTCTCCTGTTAAGAACTAAAACCATTGGAGCTGATGATGGCTTCACCATCAGCTCCATTTCACCATATGCATTGTGACGAGCATAAATTGCTTAGCAACCATATTAAAGAAATCCAATCGCAACCTTTGAAATACTTATTATTGAGTAGTTCCGGTAACCACCTCTGGTCTTCATCATCAGTTCCACTTCACTGAATGGTGCTTTCTGAGAGCAAATGCACGAGTTACTATAAAAAAATACCCAAATCGTTATACGTGTGCCTATAAAATTTGAGGATTTCCCTCGATTTTAATGGGATCCCCTCATCAGATTCTGACTTGGTTAGTATGGGACCATTTCGAGAGCATACCCTTTCAAACAAAAAAAGAATTTTCAAAATCAGCCCACAATTGACAGAGAAATCGGTGAAAATATATATTAAAAAAAAACTTACATACAGCTGAACATATAACCTTCTCCTTTTTGGAAGTTGGTTATAAACATCTGGGTGTAATAATGGACGACACACTTTCTTCTAAAAAATATATTGAAAGCCTAGATAAATAAAAGAGTGCACAAACTAATATATGTTTTTAAGAAATTGCGAACATTAGCATATTCAAAATTAATCACACAAGTTTATTTTGCGCTATGTCAATCTATAACTCAATACTGTATCACTTCTTGGGGTGGCGCACCAAAAACTAATTTGCTTCCTCTTGGAAGAGCTCTGAGAGCTATTTTAAAGATCTGCTATATAAATCCTGCAACGTACTGACAGTTCGCCAGCTTTTCATAAAGCAATTAGTATTAAAACAGTACACCATGCTTACCTACAATGCTGAAAATACTAAGAAGAGACTGAATGATATAGTACACATATCTAATGCAATCTCTAAACATGTCTTTGTAGAAAGATTTTTACATTCTTAGGCCCATTGCTGTAGAATAGATTAAATAAAAAACTAAGTATCTATAATTACTATAGCTGTAAAAAATTATACTTAAGTATTTACTCACCATCAATTATGCACAGACAGAAGATCTACTTGTAATGTGTTTATTGTAAATGTGTCCCTCTTATAAATAAACGATTTTATTATTATTATTATACCAAACAGAGTTTTAAAGTCACCAGCAGTTTATGTACGGTATAAATTAACTAGATTTTCACACCACCTGCTCGATAATGTCAAATTATATGTCATGCAAACCTAACCTAAAGTAAGTCATTATAGCCCTGGAGCTTAGCCGGGAAATAATATTGTACTGATTTGAATTTGGAACCTCAACTAAAAATCTCATGAAAACTTTTACAAAAAAGAGGACTTAGTTCTTCAAAAACTTAGGAAATTAGTCCTGTAGGTAGGTACTAAAACTATGCCTGTGAGAATTTCTTTCCGTAGGAAATATCTTGTCCTAGAGATTAGTTCTGAATTTTCAGTTAAGAAATTAACAAATTACGTACCGTATATTAAAAATAAAAAATACTTTAGGCTATTTTGCACCATTCCATTTATAATCTAAAATCATTTTGGCACGTGCCTGTCATAGAACTGCCTCTAGTTTCGTCAGAAAATCAATAGGTACTCATTCCGAAGTTAATAATAGCCCGACAAACAAGCCAGTAACAGTTCATAATTGTTCCAATTTTGGTGGAAATAACAAAACGTTTTCATTGAAAACTTTCAAGTTAGGGCTTTCAAAGTTTCTTATTGCTATAAGCATAGGCTGTTGTAGACAATTGAATATTCAAATTGTTAACAAGATGGGTACCCACTTATTCAAATTTTGGAAGTTATTAAATTCTCTTTAGAATGATTTTATAGTATATACCAAAGATTTAAATCGTTAGATTTGCCTTCACCGTACTAGAAAAAGTGAAGTACTCAAAGTGTCCATACTGAGAAGAGTGAGCTCAGTAGCTCACACAATAATAATGTCGTTTCCATGACGATCAAGTCAAGTCTGCGATATTGTGGCTAGGGCTAATCTACGATTGAAATCTGTGGTTTAAACTAACTACCCGCCCTGCTTTGCACGGGTGCCGTGAGGATGTCAGTCTGTGCTATACCTATCTTAGTTTTAATATTAATTTATTTAAACTAATATTATAAAGAGAATAAAATAGATTTTTTGTATGTTCTTTTGTTAGGCTTTCACGCTAAAAGGGCTGAACGGATTTGAATGAAATTTGACACATTGGTAGACCATGACCTGGGTTAGGATATAGAATACTTTTATCTTTTTATTTCTATGAGATCTAGACTTATGCGGTTGAAACCGCAGGGCGCAGCAAGTTCAAATAAACATGCATCTTCCGGAATAAATTCTGTATATAAGAAAACTGCATCAAAATCCATTGTTTTGATTAGAAAAACTCAGCAGTTAAATAGACGAACACATACACACACACACCCACACACACACGAACACGAACACACACACACACGAACATAAACACACACACGCATAGCGACTTTGTTTTTGACCTACTTCTAAAAAAGGGGGAGGTTCTCAATGGCTTTGGTGGTTTTGGTTCCTTGACTCAGTTTCAGTGGTTTTTTACCACTGACTCCCAAAACTAAAGTTATTTTGCACTTTGTAGAGTTTTCTTTGGAAGTTGGTTATTTTTGAAGTCAAAACTTCTTTAAGCGGACCTTGCGGGCTTTCTGAACAGTGAACGAAACTGAAACGTCACGCTCGGATCGGTGACGCTTGATCGCGTATACCTGGCGCTGAATCAATATACTCGGCTCAACTCGTAAGTTTTCACTTCGTGTGGTCACAAGCACACATCCTATTCTATTGTAAAAAAAAGTCTTGGTTTCGGTTTTTAGTGCGTCTTCTTGGCTTTGTCTGTAAAGAAATAACTTGATGAAGTTTTGCTAGGTAATCTTATATTCTATGACCTTTTTTACTCTCAAAGAGGACGACCGAATATTATGAGTTGACAAGATCCGTTGAATATTCACAAATTAAAATTCCTTGGCGGAGCGAATGTCAAACGGGAATCATCATTCACAATGACGGGCGAATTAAAAAGTAATCCATTATAATTTTTTATGCAATATTTCCGGCCATAGTCGATCGATTTAGAAAATTGTTTTTTTAATTGATAGACTATGCCTCAGGAGTGGTCCCATATAAATTTGATTAATGTTACTTGGGTAGTTTCAGTTAGCTTCAATAATACGTATTTTTAACCGACTTCAAAAAAAGGAGGAGGTTCTCAATTCGCCTGTATGTTTTTTTTTTTTTTTTTTTTTTTTTTTTTTTTTTTATGTGTGTTAGCTCAGAACTCTTTCCTGGGTGAACCGATTTGGATGATTCTTTTTTTGTTAGAAAGGACATACCTCAAGGGTGGTCCCATGATAAGGTAACGGGGATCTGATGATGGAATCCTGGAGAAATCGAGGGGAACCTTCGAAAATCGTAGGAGCGCCTAGTGCGTTTGTTAATTTTTTCATTAAGTATTTTAAAGAACTACAATTTAATGAAGGTCTGGAATCGATCTGATGATGGAGCCGAAAGACAGTCGAGGGAATTCCTCAATGCTTTACAGCAGGTACCTTGTGTTTGGGCTTGATTAATTTGTATTTATGGGAACTTTACACCTGAAGGGTTGTGACAGTCATTAGGGGTCTGATGATGAAGATGAAAGACAGTTAAGGAAACTCCTCAACGGTTTACAGTAGCTACCTTGTGTTTGGACTTAATTCATTTATATTGATGAGAACTTTGCACCCATATGGGTTATAAATGCCATTACAGGTCTGATGATGGAGACCATAGACAGTCGAGGGAATTCCTCAACGATTTACAGCAGTTACCTTTTGTTGGGCTTACTTCATACGGTTCAATATTCCAAAATATTCAGGTCGTACAAAAATAATACCCAATTAAGATTGAAGTTTTTCATAGGGCAACCACTACCTACTAGTCATGCTGATGCGTCAATTTGAGACTGAATTTAAGTTGCGTAATCGCGACATCTCTAGCAATGCTCTTTCGTTGGTTGCTAAGCAATTTATGCTTGTCACAATGCATATGGTGAAATGGAGCTGATGGTGGCTTCACCATCAGCTCCAGTTCTTCTGGTTTTTACCAAGAGAAATACTCAACAATAAACTCCTCAATTCCTTGCATCGGGAAACGAAATATTTTGTAAAAGGTGATGAGCAGTTGACATTAGGCTATTGTAACTTCGATAAATTATTATCTAACCCACTAAAAAGTGAAAAATAAAAACTTTTTGACAAAAAAAACAACCGACTTCCAAAAAATACACTACAATGTGAAAAATAACTTTAATTTCGGAAGTCGGTGGCAAAAAACTAAAATAAAGATCCAAAGACACCGACTTCCGAAATTAAAGTTATTTTTCACATTGTAGTGTATTTTTTGGAAGTCGGTTGTTTTTTTTGTCAAAAAGTTTTTATTAATTTACACATAGTGTATATTGATGATGTTATAATAATAATTTCCTGACACTGTTATTTTTATAGCAAGTAGTGGTATACGAATTTGAGTTTTTATTTTCCACTTTTAAAAATACAATCGACTTCCATAAAAAAATTACTAAAAGTGGAAAATTACTTTAATTTCGGAAGTCGGTGACAAAAACGAAAATACAAAATCAACGACACCGACTTCCAAAATTGAAGTTAAGGCTCGTGCACACTGGCGCGACGCGACAGCCCGACACAAAGGCGCCGCCCATCGCGCTGCACGCGGTGCCTTTGTGTACGCTGTCACGTTGCGCCACACAGTGGTTCGAAATCGACGCTCCGTGGACATTGAAATCAAAATTTCTTTAGACGAGAAATAAAAATCGGAATGGCTTTATTTCAGTATTATTTATAATATTTGGTAATATGACAGCTATAGACAGCACCATCTCCGAAAAAAAAAATATTTAATATTTTTTTGTATGAAGAAAAACACAAAAGTCGTTTTTTCTCATAACTTAATAAAACTTAAAGCCTGCGGCTTACATGGGGTGTTGTCCTACATGAGGCGATTCCGAAATGCTATAACACGCACACCCATGCGCGCCGCTTCACTCACAGCAGAGTGTTGAATTTCGAGAAATTCAGTTAGAGATTTTTACGTTGATTTATGTGTGATCTTGAAAATATACAAAGTAATTGACTTTAGTTTGCTAATTTGATTAGTTATAATGAGAAATAATGGAATATACAATATAAAAATACTAAAAAAAACACTCAAATTGAGACTCATTTACAATATAAATAGATTTTGCAATCTTTCTTATAATAATTTAATTCGGTGTTAGTAGATACACAGTTTGACTTCTTAATTAACATTAAAAAAAAAAAGTACAAAAACTTATAACTAATACAGAAAAATACTAAGAATAAGCAATTGTATAATTGAGAAATATATAAAATTTACACAAAAACATCAAACATTAAAATTTTGTCTACTGAGTTTCGTCATCGCTATCAAAGAATTCAAAATCAGAATCCATCATACTTGGCACCTCAACAAATTCAATGTTTTCCTTATCCATGGTATCCGGGTCAATTAAAAGAAGAGACTTCATTTCTTCAGTTAAATCATTTCTACTCTTATTTGTCAGTTTAGGTCGAATGCTTGACAAATATGGGTCTGAGGATACGATGAAACCATTAAAGATGTCATGGTTTGTCGCTCTGCGACAAAATTTCCGCGTATGATGTTCCCTGAGTTTTCTAAAATCTTTGTTTCGGGCCTCAGATGCCTCTTCTGATAGCTTTCCTATAGGCAAAATGTTGAAATGTTTTATTATTTCAGCTCCATGCAGCAGAAGTTTGTGGATACTGGAAGGCATGAAATACCAGCCATACAGTTCCACATACAGCTGCGCAGTTTCGTCGAGATAATTGGCAAACAAATCAATATTAATAGACTGTCCTGATGATACAACACGGAGAATAGTTGCGAATTTTTGGATGAGCTCCTGACTCAATCCAGTGATATTTGCAGTCTTCTCAGGACACTGGAAAAATTTTCTAGCCGTGTTGCCATCATTCGTGGTCCCAGCACCTTTATATAAAAAATACTGATATGAGAACATTATAAGATAAGTTTTATAGTATTACACTAACTAAAAAACCCTTTGATATTATACAAAATAAATAAATCAACTAACCTTGTTTTACGATATCCACCAGGAGTCCCATTTCCTCTCGAAATTTTCGCTGTATCGTCTGTTTGCGACTTTTCAAAGCTGCTTTACTAGCTTCATCTCTGGCTTGCCATTTTTTAAAATCTAATCGGTAAGCGATATGCAGCAGGCATTCCATGGATCTGATCCATGCATGCAAAGTCGACAAACCGTACTTGTAAATATCAGATGATACAGATTTCCTAAAATATGAATAAAAAGGTTAAAAGTGTTTTTCAATAAGAAAAAAATAAAAAAAAATAACATACATTTCCAATATTCAACTTACATGTGAATCTTCTCCAAATCATTCATTTCACTTGGTACAGCTTTACAGATGTCACATGTTTGCATAGAGGTTTGTGACAGGTGAGACGTTATTTTGCCATCTATCATGGTCATTAACATTGAATGTTTAACTTGTATATTATTTTCAATGATAGATGGCTTCAATGCTTTAATTTCAGCATCGATCAAACCCATTTCCTCCTTCATGTCCAACTTATTTTCGCTGACAAACTTGAAATAAATTGGTCTGCAAAGCATTGTAGAAGAAGGTTTTGGGTTTTCCCAGACCAAATCCTCACCACACATCAATTGCAAGGGTACAAAAGAGCTCATAAAAACACTAGAGTCGTCTTCATCTGCATTCATGCATTGCTTGTAGTTGCTTTGATTTGACGCACCATCGAAGCCCCATTTGCAGATTAAGATCAGTTCTTTATCTTGCAAATGGTCCAAGTTTAATGTTTTGGCAAGTCGAGTGACAGTGATGTCCAAAATAGCTTGAAGTTTTACTTTAACTCCTCGTTCGGTCACTTCAATATCGCTCTCAGGAGGATAGCATGCCTTCTTGGCATTTAAAACCGAATAATATGATGGGTACAAATCTACACCACTTTCTTTCGCAGTTTCCCTTAAAGTTATATACTGCCACTTCGACAATTTCAAAGAAATAAATATACCCAACGCTTTCTCTGCTGAATACTTGTTAGTAGTTGTCTTGCCTTTCAAAAAATTCTTGATCTGTGCTGCTTTTTCAGGATGCTCGGTAATATATTTTATTAAATCTTTCACGTCCTCATTCTCCTCACCACATCTCACTGCAGTAGCATATGCAAGTTCCTGAGAGTCGTGCGTTAAAAGTTCTTCTATTCTTCTCTTCTTCTGTTTTTGGCATAATTCTGAGAAAGGTTTTCTTGGGCTCCTTTTTAGTGTTGTAGTGCTAACAGTACATGTAGTTACTTTGGACGTGGATGCACCATCATTTATACCACTAGCACTTGAGGTTGAAGGTTCAACAGTATCAGTAACAGAGTCGATTGATACCAATCCAATTTCTTCACTTTGTACAAATCTGTCTTTAATGAAGTTGGGCCATTTGATCTCTTTTTCTAGCCATGTCTCATACTTCTTGACAAATGTATGCATTGTTCGATTACACGATTTCCAATTTCTATGCAAAACACACATATACACTTGACAAAACTGTTTTAATTTTTTTTGTTCTTCTTCAGACAAATTTGTCGCTTTGGTTAGAAGTGCTTCTAACAAAATACTAGGCTGCGAAAAGCAACTTTTTGTTTTCAAAAATATGAATATGTCCAAATTTGTATAAAATCCTTCCATGATAATAAGTAAGTACGTAAGCAAGAAGTTAATGTTATAGCGCGAACAGTTGCTGACAAAAACTAATGATTTTGACGATGTTGTCCCTATTTATATAAAAGTACCCTCTTAATCGTATCTTAATTAATAGTAGTTAGTTAAACACTTCGTAAAAATAGCCCTTAACTAATGTATCTTAACTCGTTAACAATATTTGCAACATGCACTAATGAGATGAGACTAAATTACCATCATAAGTTAATTAGCATGCATTAAGCATTGATTTCCTGCTAAACTTGAGATTACGAACAGCTTACATCAAACAATCATTACTATGTAATTATCGTTGCCCATTGGTATGTGCACCTATCCCAAAGATATCAAATAATATAGTATTAAATTCCTTCGAGAAATCCACTGAATTTCTTGAAGTTCATTACTCTGCTCTGAGTGAAGTGGTGAAATAATATATTTCTCAATTATACAATTGCTTATTCTTAGTATTTTTCTGTATTAGTTATAAGTTTTTGTACTTTTTTTTTTTAATGTTAATTAAGAAGTCAAACTGTGTATCTACTAACACCGAATTAAATTATTATAAGAAAGATTGCAAAATCTATTTATATTGTAAATGAGTCTCAATTTGAGTGTTTTTTTTAGTATTTTTATATTGTATATTCCATTATTTCTCATTATAACTAATCAAATTAGCAAACTAAAGTCAATTACTTTGTATATTTTCAAGATCACACATAAATCAACGTAAAAATCTCTAACTGAATTTCTCGAAATTCAACACTCTGCTGTGAGTGAAGCGGCGCGCATGGGTGTGCGTGTTATAGCATTTCGGAATCGCCTCATGTAGGAAAACACCCCATGTAAGCCGCAGGCTTTAAGTTTTATTAAGTTATGAGAAAAAACGACTTTTGTGTTTTTCTTCATACAAAAAAATATTAAATATTTTTTTTTTCGGAGATGGTGCTGTCTATAGCTGTCATATTACCAAATATTATAAATAATACTGAAATAAAGCCATTCCGATTTTTATTTCTCGTCTAAAGAAATTTTGATCTCAATGTCCACGGAGCGTCGATTTCGAACCACTGTGCGCCAGTGAGAACGACTGAACGAGCCTTTATTTGTCAGCATGTAGTGTTTTTTTTTAACTCGGTTGTTTTTTTTTTTTTGTAAAGATGTTTTTAGTATTGATCTATTTTTTGGAAACTCGTTACACGATCCATGAAAGAGTAAATTATTCGAATAACCTTTTTGCGTATAATAATAATCTAAAATTCTCGAAAAGAAAAAATAAATCTTAATTATGCACGCTGCACAATGGAGCAGTGGTGGCCCTTTTTTTTTTTTTTTTTTTTTTTTTTTTTTTTTTTTTTTTTTTTTTTTTTTCGCTGAGAAATGCTTTATGCATTCCCGCTCGTGGGGGGACGAGACGGGATATGTGGGACTCCTGTCGGAATGACAGTATACCCACTAAAACTCAGCGGTGTTCCCACATCGCCGTGATGGGAAGGCCATGGGAATCCGGCTCAGCCTTTGCATCCACAACCCTCCCGGCGCGTGCCCGCCTAGCTGGCGGGCCCCGCATTCCCCCCAACTTGGGGGGCTACGGGAATGGCCGAGAACACCTGGCCATTCCCGTCCGACACTGGTGGAGGCCTGTGCAATACAGGCAAGGGCGCCCCCGCACCCGCTGCCTGCTGGCCTCCACCTGGGAGGAGTCGGAGATGACTATCAAACTGACGTCTTCTTCGACCCCTCCTCCGCCTTCGGAGCGACGCCGCGTGAGGATCGTCCTCCCGCGCGCGCTCAGCCGCCTCCTTCTGGGACATGACGTGTTTACAGAAGGAGGCGACTGCCGCCCAGGACCTCTCATCCTGCAGCATGGCATTAACCAAGCCGGGAAGTGAGAGGTCCGGTCCGATCACCGTGATGAGACTGCGGCGCGTCTCGGACCACGACGGGCACACCTCGAGGGTGTGCTGCGCCGTGTCCTCCACCGCGCCACAGTCGTGGCACGACGGCGTCTCCTCCCGTCCTATCCGGTGCAGGTACGATCCGAAGCAACCGTGTCCGGACAGCACCTGCACCAGACGGAACGAGAGGAACCCATGTGACCGCTCGAGCCAGTCTCGCAACACTGGCCCAATCGCGTCTAGGGTTCGGCGGCCAAAGGCTGCGGTGGCGAGCTCCCCCGTCCAATGGAGGACGATGGCATCCCTCGCCTCCCGCCGGACGGCCTCCCGCTCTTCCGGGGCTGGGCGTTCTCCTCCCGCTCTCCGCCCCGCCGTCCATTCATATACTCTGGCGAGCACCCACGCCTCGAGTTCCCAAGGAGGGGTGCCGGCCAGAGCACATGCTGCCGCGAAGCCCACTGTGCGGTAGGCCCGAGCCGCCCGCTGGGCTATGGCCCTTTGGGGCGCCCGCAAGGCGGCGGCGTTCTCCCTCCTTTGGAGGGAGTCCTCCCAGATAGGAGCCCCGTAAAGGGCCATACTCCTCAAGATACCGGCGTAAAGTTGCCGGCATCGCGCGCTGGGCCTCCCCAAGTTGGGAAGCAGCCAGGAGAGGGCGCCTGCGGTCTTCAGCAGGCGCGACGACAACCCGCTAAAGTGCGGGCCGAAGCGCCACCTGCTGTCGAGTACAAGGCCCAGATATTTCATCTGGGCCTTCACCTCAATTCTGACGCCCTCCACGAAGATGTGGGCATCAGGTGGGGGGCGCCGCCGAGGCCCGTGGAAGAACACGGCCTCGGTCTTGTGCAACGCCACCGTTAAACCTAGGCGGTGGATCCTCCCCGCGACCAAGGATCCACCCGCCGAGGCCAGATTGGCCGCCTCCCTAAAACTCTCCCCCCGGGCGGTGAGGAGAGTGTCATCCGCATAGCAGATGACACTCGTGCCCCGAAGGAGAGTTCCCCGCAAGAGCCAATCATAGGCGATGTTCCAGAGGACAGGTCCTATGACTGACCCCTGCGGAACGCCGGCTTCGACGGCGTACCGCCGGACTTGGCCAGCCCTATTAACGAGGACGATCGCCCGATCCTCTAGGTAGCTGGCCAGCAGACGACGCATGTATAGGGGCACTCCGTGGAATCGGAGTGCCTCTAGGATTGTGGAGTGGGGAACGGAGTTGAAGGCATTGGCTATATCGAATGACACAGCCAACAATCCGTCCCTCGCCTCCATCGCCCCCTTCACCTGGCCCTTGAGGCGGGCCAGCGCGTCCACCGTGGAGCGCTCAGCCCGAAAACCGAACTGAGCGTCCGACAAGTCCGGCCCGATACTCCGCAGGTGGCTGTTTAGGCGGCCAGCGATTATCCCCTCGAACATTTTGCCGACCTCATCGAGCAGAACGATGGGCCGGAATGCCGAGGGGGAGTCCGCCGGGCGGCCCTCCTTGCGAAGGAGGCACAACTGCCCCTCCTTCCACGGTTTCGGGAACCTCCCACACGCAAGACATGCGCTGAAGAGGTCCCGAAACCTCTCCTCCATTTGAGTGGCAGCGATCGCCACCACTCTTGCCGGAACACCGTCGGGGCCCGGAGCCGTCTTCTTGGCGCGGATGTGGACAATCGCCGCGCGGAGTTCCGACTCCGTGACAGGGGGGGCCTCCTCTTCTTCCTCAGCTGGCGGAGCTATCCCTAGCGGTGCGCCCATCACTGGTGGGGTGAAGTTGTCCCTGCACGGGAACAGGGACTGAACCACCCCATCCAGGAATGAGGGCTCCAGGATCTCGGCCACTGGGGGACCAAAGGGGCGCAATTTGTTGCGCGCCGCCTTATAAGGTCTCACGTAGGGGTCGCTGTCGAGACCCTCCAGCATCTCCGCTCTCGCCGAATCTCTGGCGGCGGCGATAGCCCTATCGAGGACCATTTTTGCCTCCACATACACCTCATAGAGGTGGTCCTCGTCGGCGTGGTCTCGTCGACGCCGCCGCCGGCTTCGCGTGTAGGCCCTCCTTGCCTCCACACACGCTGCTCGGAGCCCCGCCAGCTCCACCGACCACCAGTACACGGCGCGCCTGGGTAGTGGTCGGCGAGACCGAGGCATGCTAGAGTTGCATACCTCGGTCAGAGACCCCCTCAGGCGCCGCGCCACGGTATCCACATCCAGGCCAGCGGAAGACGGCGAAAACCAGTCCTGGATGAACGCCGCCTCCCCCGCTGCCTCCCTGTCCAGGCGGGTGAGAGCCCACCGCGGGAACGGCGATCGCCCCGACAGGGGCCGCGTCTCTCCGGGGCCACCGGTGGAGATGTCGAACCGTACGTAGCGATGGTCCGACATAGTCTCCACCAGGTCCACCCGCCAGTTCAACACGCGCGCGGCCAACGCAGGGGTGGCGAAAGTGACGTCCACTATTGAGCCACCCTGCCGCCGCACGCATGTCTGGACGTTTCCTCTATTCAAGAGGGAGAGTCCAGAGGAGGCTGCCCACATCTCCACTGCCCGCCCGCGAGCGTCGGTGGCCGGGCTACCCCAGTTCACCGACTTGGCATTCAGGTCTCCCAGTACGGAGACCTGACGCGGCGCCGCCCTGCCGACCACGGCGGCCAGGACTCCGAGATAGTTCTCGAAGTCCTGAAGAGGGCGGTTTGGGGAGAAATAGACGCCCACAAAGGCTAATTCTCCCCACGCGGCAGCCACGTATCCCGGTCCCTTCTCTAATAGTGAGAGGGGAGGGGAGTCTGTGGAAGACCGCGCCGCTAGTGCCACCAAGCCGTCCTCGTCACCCAGCCAGCTGCCGGGGATTGAGTAGGGCTCAGCGACCACCGCTACGTTCACCAACCACTCGGCCATGACCTGCACCACCAGGTCCTGGGCTGCCCTGCAGTGGTTGGCGTTCGCCTGGAGGATGTGGTAGTTGGAAACCATTATTCCAACATCCCACATCCCTCCTCCTCTACCGCCGCTGGAGCTACAGCGGCGACGACGGCGGTGGTGGTAGCAGCAGGGCGAACCTGCGCCGGCACTATGCCCTTCCTCGCGGGCGGCTTGCAGCTCCTGCCCGTCATCCTGTGGTCCGCGGGGCGGCCACTGGCAGCACACGCCGCGCAGCGTAGCGTGGCAGCGCGGCAAGCGGCACTCTTGTGTCCCTCCTGCCCGCACCGGAAGCAAGACTCTCCCCAGTCGGACTTGGAGGGACACGTGGCTCGGGTGTGGCCGAACGCGAAGCACTTGAAGCAGCGCATAGGCTGGTCTTCAAGTGGCCGGACCACAGCTGAGCTGAGCCCCACAAGCAGCCGTCCTTTGGTCGCAGTAAGGACGGCCCCGGCCGCAGCGACTGGGCACTCGACGCGGATGGTGCCCATGCCGCGGCGCCCGAGCCTGATTGCTCCACCCTTTACTGCGCCAGCGTCGCAGCCTCCGGCCGTCGCAACGGCCGCCACCACGTCCTCTTTGGTGACCGAATCGTCCAGATCGGCCACCTCCAAGGCTGCGGTCTTTACAGGCCTGGCGACCGTTGCCGCATCCGCGATGACCTCCTGCAGCATTCCCGCGAAGAGGTCCGCGTTTGCGCCGCGCTGCTCCCCCGAAAACTCGAAAATTCGAGCCCCAGCCAGGGTACGGCGGCACGTGATGTTGCCGATCCCCAGCCGGGAGGGATCCGCGTTGGTACGAGCCCGTCTTAGGACGGACTCGTACGTCTCGCCTCTCTCCACGGCCTCCGGGGTGATGGTCACCACGACCGCCGCGGTTTTGGGAGGAACCAGCTTCTTCCCGCCGGCTAGACCCTTTTTCGCCGCTGGGGCAGTTGCACTGGGGTTGGGGGTCGACCTTTGCCCTTTTCCCCCCCTGACCACTTTCGTCCACGGCTGGTTGGACGGGGTGGTGGAGGGAAGAAGGGCGTCCTCTTCCTGTGAGTTCCGGGGGGCCGCTGGAGCGGCAGATGACCCAGACGCTCCCTCCGCGCTAGTGGTTGGCGTTTGAGGGGGCACAGTGGTCCTCTTGCCCTTACCTTTGCCCTTAGAGGGCTTCTGGGCCCGGGGCTGCTCGGCCAATGCCGGGCCTCCCAGAGGCGCAGGGTCCGGCTCCGTCGGCAGTGGACTCTTATCCGCCGCTAGCGGCGGGCGGAGCCGCTTCTCTGGCAAGAGACGGTCTTCGATGCCCGCGAAGCAGCCTCTGATGAAGGCCCTCTCCTCCATGACAACCCCGCGGATTACCGCCTCCAGGCTGGCATGGGAAGAGGAGCCCTCCACCGCCGTACCCGGGGCAGATTGGGCAGGCTGGGCCGTGACCTCGGCCAGCTTCTGGTGTAGCTGGCTGACCTCCGCCTGCAGACGATCTACCTTCGCCTGCAGCTGCCGCGTCTCGTCCGTGGCCGTCCGCTTCACCAGCTCTATCACGATGCCATGCATGCTTGCGGCCCGGCATTTGAGGGCCTTCTGGAAGGTCCCCTTCAAATTGGAGGACTTTGAGGCGACCTCCAGAACCTCCTCCTTGTCCTCCTGCGCCATGCGCTCCAATTCCGCCAGGGAGTGGTCAGCATAAAGCACGTTAGACGCACCATAGCCAGCCCTCGACCTGGCGGCTTGCGCCTGCCGCTCCTTTGCGGCGACCCTCTCCTCCAGGTCTTCCTGGAGTTGCGCCCTTTTAGCCAGGTTTAGCTGGCGCTCGGCGTCCACCAAGCCCACATCGTGGGCAAGAGCTGAAGCAGAAGTCGAAGCCTTTTTAGACTTCGACTTCTTCTTCGACCTACTCGCAACCGACTCCGAGGAGCCCCCGGACCCGAGCCTCAGATCGGCCCTCTTCCGCTTGGGGCGTTCGTTTTCGGCCGCCGACGTGTCCATATTGGACTCGTCGGCGTCCGACAACTCGTCCGGCCTGCTGAAGAAGCTGACCGCAGATGGTGCGCAGTCCACTTCCGACGCCAAAGCGCCGCCGGCGTGGCCCTGAGAAGGGCCGTTGGTTTCGCCCTGAGAAGGGCCTTTGGGTTGGCCCTGAGAAGGGCCGTTGGGTTGGCCCTGAGAAGGGCCGTTTGAATCACCCTCGGAGGAGCGATTAGCGTTAAAACAAAGACGCCCGGAGGCGTCACGGCTTGGCTTCTTCGGCATATTCATAGACGTCCGCGTTTTTGTCTGCGAATCACAGCGCACTTTAGCCGCCGGTCTGCCACTCCGTTACGGTGGTCAGACACGGCGTTGCCCGGGGGAAACTACGTGGAAGTATGCGCTGTGGGGGATCCCCCGAGCAGTGGTGGCCCTATAGTATCCGCCCCGACTTACGAATCAGGGGTCGTGAGTTCGAACCCAGGCAGCCACTTTGTGTATTTAATTTCATCACCAGTGCGGGTTGTTGGATGTCACATGTCATTGGATTTTTGGTTCTAGGACATGCCGGTTTCCTCACCGTGTTTTCAAACGGTGAAAGAAAACACACAGGCCTATGTCCTAGCAGTGGGAACATTATAGGCTAATTATGCTTATGCAATGGAACTAAAACATTTATCGATAAATTACTAATCTGTTGGTCCCCTCACTATTTTTCATTAAATCGAACGCTTTTGATTTGACAGATCTTTTTCCCGCGGATTTCAATTCGTTCGTGTTGATTGTTCTTTTTTCCCGCGGATTTCAATTAGATTCGTTCGTTAGTGCACTCCGTGTAATAGTTTGTACCTAAATTGCTAAAATATAACTACGAGTACATATTTCATTCGTTACAGCAGCGTTTTATTAGTTCACAATATTCTAAAATGCCATGTATCAAACAGTCATGAAGTATAGTGATTTATTTTTATAATTACTGATATACGCACGACGACATATCTATCTAAATAATATACATATATAAAAATGAATTGCTGTTCGTTAGTCTCGCTAAAACTCAGAAACGGCTTGACCGATTTGATTATTTTTTAGTTTTGTTCACCTCTTCACAGGTTTAAAAGAAAAAAAAAATGGTAAACCCAAAGGATAAAACTTGAGGTATGTAGGGTAGGTAGGTAAGGTAGGTAGATAGGGTAGGTAGGTAGGTAGGGGAGGTAGGTAGGTAGGTAGGGGAGGTAGGTAGGGGAGGTAGGTAGCGTAGGTGTTAGATACTTAGCGCTACCTTTACAAAGCCAGGCCGGGTAAAGCTAGTCAAACTACACATTTTCAGTATAAGCTGAATCGAAGAACTGACTTCAGTTAAAACTGGAAATGTACTGGAATATGCTTGATATGGCGTCGTGTGTACAATTGTTTTTTGATATAAATACATTAAATATAATTATAGTTATATTGGATAAGTGCGTTTTCATAAATACATATGTATGCCGATAATGAATCAATTCATGCAGGTGTTGTTGAGGCAGGAGTGATTCATTTCATGTGGTGAATATATGTAAATATTGTTTTTTTTTTCTTTTTCTGTGAGCTTAGTAATTAGTTATGTAACACACTAACACAGTTTTTTAAGTATTCTATTTATAACTAACATAATAAGGATCATTGTTGTCTAAATAAATAAATATTATAATTATTATTTTATTTTTATGTTAACATAATATCTCGGGACCTTGTGGTCCCTGACCTTTGGAAGGCGTACGAGGGCCGACGCCAACTCGCAGAGGCCCCTTAGAAAATTTTAAATGGAATGAGGCACCAACCGACGATTATCCATGTATGCACTGTGTAAGCCCCCGATGTGTGCTGTGTGTGTGTGTGTGTGTCTGTGGCCCCTGCCTGACCAATGTTTTATATAAAATACACAGATAAAATGGCAGGGCCCCCGAAAACGGTCACTAGCTCTTAGTGTCGTAGCGACAAGGGGGCAACATGTTCTGAGGTGCTTATGAGGAGCAGAGAGGTATCCCACGGCTATCAGGACAATCCCGGAAGTACGGCCAAGATCCCTACCAGCATCTTACTAGAATACTTCCTTCCTCCGAGCACTTTTGCTCTTGCGAATCTCCACTCAAGCCGGCCAATAAAGGCAAGAAAGAGATGGGAGCTCTGTTCCTCGTCATTGTTCACCCCAGCCGGCCAATAAAGGCTAGCCAGAGGTGAGGAATAAGATTTCTCCTGGGAGATAGGAGAGAGAGAGATTATTATTATTATGATATGTCTCAAAAAAGTACATGTAAAGCAGCTTTTATTCTATCTAAGTTATTCACGAGTCCACTTGTCAAAAATAAGCCTCAGTGTTGTAACACGTAGTCCGCGTCTCACTTCCCTTACCGCTAGAGGCAGAGTGGGGGACACACTTCAATTTAGTCGGCCTACACGGAACCACTAAACACACGGAGTTGTCGTAATTGAGTTAGCGCACTAATAGCTGAGCTAAGTATTGTCATGTGTTTAATGTGGCTGTGCCTAGTGTGGTGCAATTTATATTGACTTTTATTTTGAGGTTATTTTTTTTCGAACTAGCCCGGCCGATGGCAATAGGCTCGCCGCTTATTACATGGGACTTAAACATTACTGGCGAATTGTGGGTGTATTATAGGTGTACTGCGCTGGTATTAAACTGCATTCGGTAAGATTGGAAGCCAACCCCAACATAGTTGGTAAAAGACTAGGCAGATTATGACGATGATTTAACTAAGTGTATGTATAAGCAGCTAATAAAGATAACACTGTACTTCTTTAACCCTCTGAGCTTAGAATTGCACATTGTCATTAGAATATTAACTTTCGGGTGATGTCGGCAGCATGTGGAGCCTTGTCACTCTCACATTCGGGAGCTATTGTTTACCACATGTGTAGCATAGGGCTGGCGCTGTAAGTTTCCGTTTAAATAACATAACATCACGTTTTGTTTCTCTGAAGGGTTGGGCAGAGGTGTACCTATAGTACACCCACATTTCGCCAGTTATGTTTAAGTCCCATGTAACAGGGGGCGAGCCTGCTGCCATCAACCGGGGACAAATCCAGACTCCAGACTGCTATTGAGAAATTCCTGATAGAAAATCGCAATAATACTTTCAATAATCGAAACCAGGACCTGACGCTCAGTGTCAAACAAGTTTTTAAAAACGCCTGTACCCATAGGCACAATGTTTTGCGTGCGCTACATTGCGGGTAATCGTAAACAGCTATTCTTCACACCAAAAATAAAAGTCGTTTCCCAGAAAAATTGTTTGCTCAATGCCATTTAGTTTGATTTAAAGAATGCGTAGTTAACGGCTATGTAATAGGTTTTTTTACACATTGCATAATGACTGGCAAAAAAATTATTTTGACAGTTCTTTTTCATGTTGGCGTTATCAGTTCAGCCAACTTATCCTTGCACGATTCCAACAGTATTTGTTGTTTTTTTTTACCAACGTCACAACCCTACACAGTTTTAGCGTTGACGCAGAGACGGGACCGTTGACAAGACTGGGCGCCAACGCGAGGGCGGGGAACCTGCTTCAGTGACACAATTGTATCACAGCACCCGTTAGCATTGCTTTCATATAAAATTAAATACTCGTTCTGTATTTCGGAGAACTGGGTAAAGTCATTCGCATAATGAAACCTAATAATAATCCATTATTCGTATTGCTTTAAGTATATAGGTAGGGGTACAAAAATGAAAAAAAACTACCAATTGTGAGTAAGACTCGCGTCCTTATGGTTCTGTACCACTAAAACTGTTACAGTTTACTTTCTTATTATTTGCCATGCGAGCTATTACAGTTAAAAGGGTATAGACCTATGATAGACAGACAGACGCATATACGGTGGTGTAGGCTTCGTAAATGAGTTCTGTTTCCAGACACTGCACCATAATTGCACATTATGTTTCCTTCAAAACTTCATAGCATTGGTTGAAGAAGCAGTCTTAGATTTTACTATATATTAACGTGCCTTGTGGTCTTTCACTATGGCAGAACTTACGGTGATCTATGGTTACAGCGAACCAGATCTGTCATTTGTCAAGTGTCATTCATAGCGTCTAAAAAATTAGCCGCCAATGTAACGTGCGGACAAATAATTTCTCTCGTTATATAAGTAATTATAATTTTCTTAGATCATTTGTAAAGTTTCAGGTAAAAATTTATAGAAAGTGAATAATAGTGTCTGTAGTAAGTGATATACTGATTGCTAGTGCTACGCTGATTTTTAGTCAGCGAAATGCTTCCTAAGTCAATTCGATTTTTTATTAAACAGACTAAGATAGTAGAGCCTCCAGGAAGTAAAAGGTCTGTGGTACCCTTCGGGAGGCTGACTAGTGATTAGTTCATCAAATTAAATGAAACTGGAAGAGCCACTAGATTTACAGAATGATTACTTTTGTAAAGTAGTAAAAGAGAGGGCTAACTCTAAAGAGAATTTAGAATGATCAGCACATAATGGTCCCACTGATGGAACCAATGTCTACATTCTGTGAAAGAGGACGAGGATTTATCATATGAGAATTTTTAATTCGCAATAAAAATATTTAAATATGTTTATGTACATGATTCACACCATAGCAGAACCTAACTTAACATAACAGATACCTGAGGTCATCGGAAAACTTAAGACTAGAGATGCCGATGCATTCCACCAGTTTTTATGACAAGCCTTTTACAGTTCAAGCAGTACGGTTATGGAATGTTGTCCACTTTTAAAATTCTGGTTAAAAAACACTTCCTCTCTCCTTAAACATTGTCATTACATTTAGTTTCCTTATTCTTGTTTCATGTTTATTATTGTATATATTATATTATGTAGATAAGTATATGTTTTATGTATGTATGTATTTGTTGTATATGTAAATGGTACACCACTGACTACCTGCATTATTGTCTCTCCTTCTACCTTGAATCCATCCAAAGGTTGTCTGTAAAAGATCGCTTTTAGCGATAAGACCGCCCATTGTGTCACCCTATGTAAAATTTCTACTTTTATATCTGTAATTTCTATGGTGTACATAATAAAGAGTATTCTATTCTATTCTATTCTATTTTTAAGTCAATTTAATTAACAAATGAAGCGACTTATTCAAGAATACTCCTTCTAAGATCATTTACATGCGAAGTTTAATCTATTGAACATTATAAGTAATAAAAAGCTCCGTTAAGAAAAAATAAAATAAGGTTTCAATCGAATTTTACTATGTCACGCAATGATATATATTTTACATTAGATTAGTAATTACCGCGCCAAGGCGTTGTCACTGGACATATGGCCACAGCCATATGCGTAGCTAACGTCAGTTCAGTGTATAAGTAACCTAAACTTACTTATACACACTTTTTATGTGTTTATGTTATATATGTAAGTGAGACAGATATATGTTTACTTTAAATGTTTAGTGGTTTCAAAGCTATGTCGTCGCGTCTACATAGTGGTTACAATTTTTTTGACACATTCTAATGACGTTTGCTTCTCTAGTGTATTTATCTCAATGATGACTTAAAAAAATATTTATGAGATTCAATAGTAGATTATTATTCGAGGGTTGAAAGGAATCAATTCCAATACGAGGTATGTAGACGCCCGAGCGCAGCGAGGGCGGCTATAGTACGAGTAAAAAAAAAAGGCTGTTTAAGGCGAAATCTTAGACTGCATCTTCAACCAATGCTATATGTTTTCATAACATGATAACTGTTATGTTTTAATGCAAAACAGCTCTATTACGTTTTACGTTGTCAATGCAAAAAAAAATATAAAGGTACTTATTGAGAAGTACTTAGGAACCACTTACTAAATTATTTTTACTATTAATTTGTTTAATAGTGGTAATAATTAGTAAATTAGTTCCTAAGTACTAATAAAATAATGACGTTTTACAACATTTTCAATTCATTTTGTATAGAACCTTCGAGTGCAGTATCCACTATGAATTATTTAGTTCTATGTTTGTGTGTTTTGGTATTGGGTCAAACGGTTGGCTACCCAAAAGTAGCACCAGTAGACATGGAATCAGGATCAAAGGAATCTGGAGGAAGTGTGACTACTACTTCATCGACTACGCTTCCCGCGGTTTTAAGGTCGGCATTCATAGGAACTGAGTGTGCTTCGGGTTTAACCAGATTTAACGGAATATGTATTGGTATTGATGATTAAATTAGTATTATTGTGTTCTTGCAGCGTTTTATTTTCTTACCCCTGGATTAATTTGGGCAAAATAAGTACACGTTCATGTAGTAGTATCTAAATG
This sequence comes from Griposia aprilina, assembly GCA_916610205.1. Classification (NCBI taxonomy): domain Eukaryota; kingdom Metazoa; phylum Arthropoda; class Insecta; order Lepidoptera; family Noctuidae; genus Griposia; species Griposia aprilina. The sequence goes on along the minus strand of OU744304.1, from coordinate 11,603,564 downwards.
ATAGATTATAGACATATTTTAAGTTATTGAGAAACTCGGTTTCTGAAATAGACGTTCGAACCGCTCTACTTGAATAATGTTTTTACGTGTGCCAACACTACATCCTTTAAACGAAGCGGTAACTCCCAAAAAATAACGAAGTCATCTCAAAATCTTGGAACGTGGCTTTTATATACAATAAAATAAACTCGATTCGCAGACCTAACATTCATTTCCATAAGGTCCATCTTTGTTCGAAAAGAAAGTAGCTCAATGAAGTCCTATAAATTATCAAGACCTATGTGGAGGTATAGCTATGGGCATGTGATAAGGAGGGAGGAAACGCATGTGACTTAAAGAGTGATGAATATAAATGTTGATGGATGGAGAGGGAGAGGAAGGCAAGGCCAAAGAAAAGATGGATGGATTGTGTCAGGAATGATATGAAGTACAAAAGAGTGAAAGATAGCGTAACGGTTGTCAGGGGAGAATGGAACAAGGGCGGAAAGATGATGTCGATGGTGATGTGGTAGTATGATAACACTACACTTCTGATGGAACAGTGCAGGTTCACTTGAATAAAACAAAGATTGCAAAGAAATATTTGGATTTAATCCGTTCTATTCGATGGCTGAATATCAAGTAAGTTTCTCAAATTGAATTAGACAGTTCTCATAGTATAATGACAACTGTAATGGCATAACAGTTCAATACAGATAGTAAATTGAAATGTAAATAATCGATTATAAGTGACACCGTCATGAGAAATTACTCGACTAAATATTATTAGGCTAACACTTCAAATTATGATAACACTACCATCACTTTAGCACGGCTTAGCTCGTGTGTACGTCGGAAAATATTAAATTATACCACGAGAAAGAGGATAAAAGTTTAAAAAAAAAATACTAGGTACTTCTTAACCTTTATCAAAAAAACAACCAAAGTCAAGGACAATCAAATCCGAAAAAGGTAAACAAAAAAAAAAAACACTACAAGAACAAAATAAAGTTATTTAAAAATCAATAGCAACACATTCCCCGTTGTATCTTGTGAAACCAGAAACACAGTCAGATCCCACGAATGCTGACCATTTAATCATACGAGGAGGCATTATAGTCCCCGGACTAGCAGCAACTCTTCCTCCAGTTTCCTTTGGTTGTGATTCCATATCCAACAATGGTCTTACTTGTGGGTAAAAATGCATGTGTTGCATTTGTTTCGTTTCCATGTGTTCAGGTTTTATCGCCAGAACACACAAAAATAGAACTAAATATTTCATAGTGGCTACTGCACTCGTCGATTGAATATCAACTGAAAATGTAGCTTATTTTTATACCGCTGTCCCGCGCCTTGGGCATGAGCGCGGCGAGACGGGGGCAGTTCAGGCCGCTCATTCGTCAACGCTCACGGCGTCCTACCCTCCACCTCGCCGTGCATACCTAAGACGCGGTACAGCGGTATCCGGTCAAGCTATATTACTTAGGAACCAGTTTTTTTTACTAATATCGTTTACAATTAACCAAATTAAGAGGCTTACAAGAGCTGAAGCGCAGTCACTGTCGGATTGCATAGAAAAGAAAGAGACGCGCGATGACACAATGCTGGTAATTTATTGCAAAATATGAAGCAATTATCGATTTACAAAAAACCTATTCATTGGACTAAAAAATTAAAACACTATTACGTTAGTATCTTACTTGTAGAATAATCTGACAAAAAATCTGAATGTTTGCATGTATATTAGTATGGTTTTTAATCGTTAAAATATTTTTTTAGAGGTATTTTCGTGTTTTTTTTCTATCATATCAAGTTAATTGAATTATGTTTTTAATACACTATCTAAATAGCATATATCCAGAAGAATATCATATATTTTTCTGATTTTGGTTACTGCAGTGGATCATATATTTTTAGGCATTATAAATTTGCGTTTAGGTCATGTAGTCCCCTTAATAGTAAAACTAATTAGTAACACGTTCTTAAGTAATATTATTGTGACTGTTTGTGGACTGCCTCGTTGTCTAGCGGTTGCAAGCGCTACTACCGAGCGTGAGGTCCTGGGTTCGATTCCCAGGTCGAGAAAAGTGTTATTGGGGTTTTCCATCAGGAATTTGTCCGGAGTCTGGATTTCCGGTTGATGGCAATAGGCTCGCCCCCTATTACATCATACATGAGAATTAAAGATAACTGGCGAAATGTGGGTGTACTATAGGCACAGCTCTGCCTAACTCTTCGGTGAACACAGGCGTGATGTTATGTTATGTAATTATTGTCTGTATGGACCAGTGGCGAAGGTTCCACACAACTCGATTCCTACCGGCTTTCCTTTGAAAACTGGCACTCCAGCTTACCTTTTACAAAACTTGACCCTTCGCTACTGGTATGGACAATGAGGAACCATGGTGGCGTCAATGCTCATGCCTTCTCTGTATGAGAGGATAGGGAGTATTACTGCACTAGCACAAACTGGAAACAATTTTTTTGACAAGTTCTTTAAAGCAGTTTTTTATATCATCCACTTTTAAATGTCCGTAGCACATGGACATCCGGACACGGACATCCGAGGCCATGAGAGCCAGAGCGGCCTAACTGTAATTTTTCCAATATCTAATGATTTTATTTGAAAAAACTGCTCTTAACGGTAAAAGTCATAGCGCTACAGTGGCCTACAAATTAGTTTTTTTTTTTAAATTTAGTTTTTGAATAGGTTATTTTATAAAAAAATTAAAAAAACTGTACTGTGATATTATCGCAGTACTTACAGGTTTTTTTTATACATGAATAATAATAAAACTTTTATAATTTAACACGTTTTCACTAATTATTTGTTACTAATAAATATGAGATGAGGCATCATGGCGGTTTGTGCTAGTGGCGCCCCCTACACAGAGTTTTGCGTAATGTTTCTTATGCAAACGTTCAATTCAATACCGGAACAATAGAAAATAATTCACAAATTAATTTATTTTAAGAGGCTTACAAGACCTAAAGCGCGGTCACTGTCGGATCGCATAGAAAAGAAAGAGACGCGCGATGACACAACGCTGGTAATTTATTGCAAAATATGAAGCAATTATCGATTTACAAAAAATCTATTCATTGGACTAAAAAATTAAAACACTATCACGTTAGTATTTGACTTGTACAATAATCTGACAAAAAATCTGAATGTTTGCATGTATATTATTATGGTTTTTAATCGTTGAAAGATTTTTTTAGAGCTATCTTCGTGATTTTTTTCTATCATATCAAGTTAATTGTATTATATTTTCAACACACTATCTAACTAGCATATATCCAGAAGAATGTCATATATTTTTTTGATTTTAATTACTGCAGTGGATCATATATTTTTAGGCATTATAAATTTGCGTTTAGGTCATGTAGTCCCCTTAACTGGGTCACTCACTGGTTTAGTATAAAATGAATTAAAAAGTTGTTTAATTATTTATTGTTGTCATGATCACTTATCAATTTTAACACACTTTCCGTTAAATCTCTCCGAACCCGGAGGACAGTCAGGTGCCTCGAATGCAGATAAAAAACAGTCCGTAACGCAGTATGGAGGGAATTCATGCGGCCATCCAGTCTTCTTTTTCCATTCTAGGAAACCTTCAGCTTCCTTTGGTATTGGTTCTAGATCCCACATCTTTGGTGGTAGCTTTGAGAAGTCAACATGTGTTTGCGCCAACGCTAGAACACAACAAAATAATTCATAAATTACTGACTGTTGCATTGTTGTGGAATAAATACAGGCTGGCAGAGACATCGAGGCGCAAACTGTAACCATGAATTCAGCAGATGGAGTAAACAAAATACTGTTACACAATATTGGTTACATCATTCATGTTGAAAACATGTAGAAAGACGTGCACGTTAAAATGTCCGTAATAAAAAGAAAGAAAGAACCGTTAAGAGGCTTACAAGAGCTAAAGCGCGGTCACTGTCGGGTTGCATAGAAAGGAAAGAGATGCGCGATGACACAACGCTGGTAATTTATTGCAAAATATGAAGCAATTATGGATTTACAAAAAATCTAGTCATTGGACTAAAAAATTAAAACACTATTACGTTAGTATGTTACTTGAAGAATAATCTGACAAAAAATCAGAATGTTTGCATGTATATTAGTATGGTTTTAAATCGTTAAAATATTTTTTTGGAGGTATCTTCGTGATTTTTTTCTATCATATCAAGTTAATTGTATTATGTTTTCAACACACTATCTAACTAGCATATATACAGAAGAATATCATATATTTTTCTGATTTTGGTTACTGCAGTGGATCTTTTATTTTTAGGCATTATAAATTTGCGTTTAGGTCATGTAGTCCCCTTAAAAAAATTAAATAAATGAAAACAAGCCGTGGCAGCTAAGAGATGGCCAGTCATCAACATGACGTATAAATCAGCACTATTGTACACACGGCTATACATTTCCAGAGGGCCTAGACAAAGTAACATTCGATTAGCGATGACGCTAGTGGAAAGCCAAAAAATGTATGGAATTGACATAAGCTATCGAAATGTCACGTGATCATAGGTTAACGAATAGAAATTAGCTAGACAATGTTAACATCATACGATTCTATGAAACGAATCGACAGCGTCGAACGATTACTTCCATAGAGATGCGTAGCCAAGTGACATTTTTTGACAAGCGTTATCGCTACTTTTCGATTCGTATGATGCCAAATATTAGCGTAAGCGGTAGCGATTGTAGAAATAGAATCGCTCCGAAGCGAATGACATTTGTCTAGGCTCTCAGTATAAGCTGATCTCGCATTGTATAAGATTTAAGAGGTCAGCTTATACTGGAAATGTATAGCTTGATATGTAGGCGTATGTACCAGTGACACAGAAGAAGACGACTGTAAAATATAATCACTGACCAAACCTAGGTATCAACAAAAGCTCAACACCTTTTATGACTGTAGTAAAAAAAAAAGCACGCTTTATCTACTTATTATTTCATTCGTTAAAAGCACCAATTTCTTACAGAAAGATGGGGCAGGATCACAAACGACTTTTAAAATGGCCGCAGGAAGATAGAACGGATGCAAATTTAGAGTAATGGCGGGAATTTTGCCAAGTCAATTTCCTTGAACCTTGATGCGGCGGGCCACGAAACACGGGATTTGAAGAGCTCGTTTCCGGGGTTGAAAAATAACACTTTTTACAGTATACAGCGTGGCGTGCAACAATGGCGACATTAATTTAACACATGGGTACGGTTAGTGGCCAGTAATAATAAAAAATATAATAAGAAAGTTTTTTTTTTTTTTTTAATAATTAACTTGTAATTTGGTTTAATTTCAATATGGGTGTATTTCTGAAATAAAAATGATTTGATTTGATTTGATTAATGCTGAAATAAACCTTTTTGGCGCAGCTGTTAGGCACACACTGTTGTTACTAACACTTTTTTTTTTGTTATTTGTATTTTGTGTTTCACGAATATTTTTTATTGTTACTGGCCACTAGCCCTACCCATGTTTTAAATTAATGTCGCCATTGTAGCGCCACGCTGTATAAAAGGAATTTAAAAAAAAAAATGCGCTTGAAGCACCGTGATAGAAGTGAACCTTCTTAATAATTATGAGAGATTTAGTGTGAGAGACAGAGAGAGTCATATCCTTCTTCTCTCTCGTGTAACGAAATGAGTTTACAGTTGGGTATCGCAAATGGCCACATTAACTGTCCTGCTGCCTTACTATGACGTGCTTGGGCACGCCACAATTGCGGCGGTAAGTCCCCTCTTTGAGGAGTGGCTTGAGAGGCGCCACGGCGTCCTCACCTTCCGCCTGACGCAGGTCCTCACCGGACATGGCTGTTTCGGGAGGTTCCTGTTTCGGATAAGGCGGGAGGAAACGCCCGGGTGTTATCATTGTGTGGATCGACCGGAGGACACGGTGGAGCATACGGTGGAGGTCGGCCCGGCTTGGGCGGCGCACCGCCGTGTCCTTGTGGCGGCGATCGGCGGCGGTAATCTCTCGCGACCGGCCCTGGTCCAGGCCATGGTACGGAGCGAGAGGGAATGGGAAGCCGTCACCTCCTTCTGCGAAGCAGTCATTCTCGCGAAGGAGGAGGTGGAGCGCGCGAGGGTGAGGCAATCGTTGCGCCCTCACGCCCCTAGTCGCCGCAGGGTGAGAAACCCTGGGCGTCGGGAGTCGATTGCCGACTCCCGGCCACCGCAGGCGCGGGCTTGCGGACGGCGAGCGATGGGCAGTTCGCCGTCCGGTAAGGACCAGGCCCGGGTCGACGGCGCGTCGTGTTACACGCGCGCCTCAAAGAGATGTCAGCATCATTGACGGGGTCCGATAGGGCCAATGCCTGCCGGGGTTGCAGATTGTTCGAAAGAGTTACCGTGGCCCTGGCGCACAGGCAAATGAAGGAACACGGGTGGGTTTTAGTCAGTAAGAGTCTGACACGCCCTTCCGCTCCGCCCAGAGCGGGAGAGGTCATTTGATGATTTCCGACCCAAAAAAAAAAAAAAAAAACTATGACGTGCTAATGCCATCATGGTTCCATTGAGAAAAAGGGATAGTGCTATCGGTCATAGACAGCTCCGTCTCTCTTTCACGCTGGAACTATGATGGCGTTAACACGTCGTAGTACGGCCTCTGAACTCGTTGCTAATCTGTCATTACGCACGAATCTGATGGGATTACGTCAGCGTCCAATATTAAATTTACCTTTCGCTGTTGTTTCGGAATGCTTTCTCAATAAGAAGTGCACTTAGTTTCAATAGGCTTCCTATGGACCTTAATGTTGACTTGTTCTGCACCAGTGTGGCGACCTTGAGACGGCTTTTGGCAGTCTGCTTTTCTTGTTTTTTTTTTTTTTAATTAAGTTTTATTAACTTTTCTAATATTAACTTATTGTATTACTTTGTGTAAATAATTTCATCACCACTGCTCTCAAAACGGTGAAGGAAAACATCGTGAGGAAACCGGCATGTCCTAGAACCAAAAATTCGAGGACATGTGACATCTACCAACCCGCACTGGGCCCGCGTGGTAGATTACAGCCCACTCCCTTATAGGCTGATTATGAATGATTACCTTGTATGTACTTTTTTTATCGACTTTTGTTGTAACTATATGTGGAGGCTTGTTATTAGTTGTTTTTTTTTTTAATGCTTTCTTTATGTCATTGTTTTATTAGTCTGTAAGCCTTCTTTAAAATAAAATAAATAAATAAATAGTAAGTACCGGCTTACTCAAATCAAGAAAAGGAAGTAAAAGCTTTATGAACTAGTCAACTAGTACCTACATAAGTACATACCAATAGATCCAGAAGTTTAGCGTCTACGTCAGGTCAAACTAGCCATTGCTGAAAACCAGTGCTGCACAGTGGTCCCGTAGTGGGTCGTAAGCTCCAATCACCACGCCTGAATTATGCTATGATACCTCGCCTTATTAGTTACTATTAGTTATACTACTTGATGGTATAAATGAAATTGCAATCAGTTATCAGCATCGGATTAGTCATCATTTGCGAAGTTACCAAGTGCTTAGTAGACTAATTAACGAGACACGTCTTTTCCAAGAATTAATTGTTTGTGACTTGTTGTTTTGCAATGGATAATTATTCAAGTTGAAGGTATTTATTATGTATTTTATGTATTATTTTTTTTCAATCTCTCTTTATATATATGTAATTCTACTGTACGTGTTTATGTCACTGAATTGCCGTAATATTCCACACACGATTTTTTTTTTATAAGAAAAAGTTAGTTAACGTCTATACATTTGAATAAATAAAAATGGCTGCTATTGGTTGTGACTGTGTGATCCTGAAGGTCTACGCTGTACGTCCAACCGCGTAGCATTTACTACGAGATATGTATTATTCTTGATTTTGCACTAAACTGACTATTTTTTTAGGTACAACTTTTAAGTCTTCTTTTACAAGAATGTTTGTACTAGATACTTGGCTGTATATTAAGAGGGACCACACGGGTCGAGTAGCGCCACTCCTTTAAAAAAATATTTTTCGTGACTGAGAAGGAATTTTGAAATACGGCTCAATAAACATCCTCGGTAAGTGTGTTTAGAATTTTCTAATACCTTTTAAAAACTTTCATATTGAGACACGAAGCAACAAAATTCGATCTTAAGAAAAGCGGCCACATGCCTTTAGATCGTATTTTGTTGCTTCGTGTCTCAATATGAAAGTTCATAAAAGGTATTAGAAAATTCTAGACACACTTACCGAGGTCGCTTATTGAGCCGTTACTCAAAATTCCTTCTGAGTCAAGAGATAATACTTTTTTTAAAGGAGTGGCGCTAGTGGACCCGTGTGCGCCCTCTTAAGGACAGTGTTGAGACCGCTCCTCTCAACATCACCGCGCACAGGCGGCAGTGAACGAGGGGTGCGGGGACAGCTGGGAATCAGCCGGCCGTCGACAGCCGAGCGCGGGCCTCCGCACCACACAGCAGTCAGCTGTTGCACGCTTCCACGCACGGCTGCGCTTGTGCGTTTTATGAACGTCTTGTCATTTTCATGTTTTAAGTTAACTTTTTATTACCATTGTAATACATCTTACGTACTATTATACTTTATTCTTGTTATACAGTCGACTGTCATTTCATTTTGCTCCACCACGACCTATCGACGCGATCAGACAGTAAATCTGATGCTGACAGATGTCGTCAAGTTTTTTATCGGTGAGTTCTCGGAAGAGGCCGCTGAATCTTGTAATAAATTAGCTAAGCAGTTTAGACGTGACAACACGAGGAAAATGACTCGAGTTGTCACAAACACCGACCTTATGCACAGATTTCTTCTTAATTCTGATCCATATATTTCTAGGTTAAAGAAATTATCAAATTACCACGAAAGAAGATCTTTGTTCTATCAGTAAGGGTGTTGAATTTATTTAAACATAAGGAGTCATATTTAATGTTAATTAGCATAAAACACTTGAGATTATTTTTAGATATAGAGATTTAAACATAGAAATAATTTTAATGTCATTGTGTTAGTTTTTCTGTCAGTGATTAGTTACCAATTAGCTACTTTCTCTCTAAAGGTAATTAGTTAATTGATATTATCTCTATGCAGGTATTTATAAGATAATTAAGTTCATTAGTTGGTTTAATTAACCTGTTACCAAAGTAGTTATTAAGGATTAGACATTTTTTTTATTTTCGAATAAATTATTAATATTTTAATACGTTATTTTATTATTATTTACATTGATTGATCATGAAATAGTATAACTACATGCATTAGTATGCATTTGAATAACTGTTAGTGGTGCGAAATCTCTATGACCGCCCTTCTTAGAGCGCGGAACCACTGTGCGCTGGGGCTCTGTCTCGCATAGGGTCGTAACATTATGCTGAACAATGGCCGTTTTGCGTAGATATGATGCATATTCCCCCCCCCCCCCCACTTGTTTTTTTTTGTATTTTTGTTCTTTCCTGCGTCGTTTCACCTGCCAGTCGAATCAAACGCAGCTGATATTATTGGTCACAACTTTACTAATTTTCGCTTGTTTACTGATCGAATCAAATCATGTTTTTTACAAGCCGGTTCATAATAAAATTCATAGCATTGCTAATATCTCTATTTAAAACTAGTAAAAAATATGCATAATACAATACATATAACACGGCCATAATATGGTATCTACGTGATGTATAAAGAATACTTTGAAGGGAAAAATGCTAGTATAAGTCGGGGAAAATAGATAACTATAATTAATTACCGTGATGCAAGTCTTGACAGCTGATGAACGGATCACCTATGAAACCGAAGAAGCACGAGCAGTACGGTACGTGGTTGTAGACGTGACACTCAGTATTGTTACCACAAGTCCCGAGGCACGGGTCAATGCACCGGTTATTGATGCACGCCATCTCTGCGTTGCACTCAGAGTTGCTAGTACAGTCCAGTCTGCATCTCGGCGGAGAGCCGATGTAATTCGGAAGACAAGTACAGCTCGCGTTGCCATTGAGCTCTTGGCATTGGGAATTCGGACCACATGGTGATGGTATGCACGGATTAACTTCTGGTGGTTGCGTCGACATTGATAGTGGCGCTGAAAAATATTGAATATTTAGTAAAAGAAATATAGACTTGGTGACAAGTGTGAAATTATTTTGAATGTAATGAGTCTCTTAGAATACAGGCTATCCTAATCTAAGAGACAGGGTTATATACATCTTGTACAGATTTTGCAACTTGTAATGAATTGTAATGTACATTGTAAATGTGTTTCTGTATTGACTGCCTCGCTGGTCTAGTGGTCGCAAGCGCTACTGCTGAGCATGAGGTCCTGGGTTCTCGATTCCCGGGTCGGGCAAAGTGTTATCGGGTTTTTCCATCTGGAATTTCTCAGTAGCAGCCCGGAGTTCTGGATTTGTGCCCGGTTGATGGCAATAGGCTCGCCCCCTATTACATAAGACTTAAACATAACTGGCGAAATGTGGATGTGCTATAGGTACACCTCTGCCTAACCCTTCGGGGAATACAGGCATGATGTTATGTTTTTTGTGTGAATAAATCTTTATTATTATTGTTATTTACTGGGTATACAATTAGTAAATGGATCATTAGTGAATCGATCCTGACATGAACATATAGGGCTGCATTAGGGCATGCAGGGCCATTAGGGCATATAGCAATTACTGCGCAGTTTGGAATGACGTTCCTTTCGCTGTGTATTATATTTTATTTGTTATTTCTCTCAATGAAATAAATTAACAACTTAAGAAAGTACAGTACGATTTAAACTTAATGGCAGCTCTGACGTGCGCTATCCACTGCGCAGTACCTCACCCCTCACCCCCGCTGACACGTGAATTGGTTACTGCGCAGCGACTCGCCTCGTGTTCCGAGCCGCCATTAAGTTTGAATCGTACTATAACTAAATGAAAAGAAAAACATCCACATCACTGTTGACAAGCGGAAATGCTTTCTTTGGCCGAAAAATAAGCCAGTCTCTCTTTGTCATTGACGAATCATATACCTACTTAGACATGGCGCACACTACGTAACATGCTACTGCGACAGCTCGGTGAATAAACGCATCGATAGGCTGTTGCCGAAAAAATTCAGATATTTTGTTCGTAGCTCCGCACTTGGCGTCAAGTTGCAGTCTCGCAACGACTAGACGCACGGTGCTCACGCACACCCGACAAAACTCGGATGCGCTTCGCCTTCGCATGATAAGCACCAAGCAAATGCAACTAGAGCCTCAGTATACACTCACAAGATGCACAACATGATCGTTTCTCTCGAATATTCAAAGAAAATTATCGCTTCCTGCACGACGCCTGTCTTGACGACTAGCCGAAGACGCAAACGACAGCTCTGCGTCTAGTCTCAGCAACAAGACGCAGATGCAAACGACAACTCTGCGTCTTGTTGCAGCGTCTAGACGTAGCGACAAGACGCTCAGTTTGCGCTGACACTTAACCATACCCTAATTGCGTAACACATTTTCAATTACAATCTGAATCATTTTGAAGAACATTGCTAATCCATTGCTTCATATGTTCGAAAAATTTGTCTGTTCAACTACGTAAATAACGGAATGAATGTTGTGAACTATCAAAATGGAAGCCATTCCTACTGTTAGTGTATTATGCAATTACCCCGCTGGTTTCTGAATTGAGAATTTGAAGTTGAGAACCTGTCAATTCAACTTTAACAAGTTCTCAACTTGAAGTTCTCAATTCAAAAACCGGCAGAAAATTTCCTCCTAGATATGACATCCCGCGGGTTTCATGGACACTTTCTAGACGTTTCTCATCCACCACTTTCCCCTTTAATGTGAAAGGATCTCGGACGCGATCCAATACAACGCCTTGCCCCTTAGTACATCCGTTTATACTGGGTTTCCGTAATTACTGTTAAAGTAAATAACCTCTTTTTGAAATCTCACCAAAACCTGAACTTATTGATATTATGCAATCTAGACTAATATTATAAAGAGCCAGTTATGATCAAGTCCCATGTAACAGGGGCGAGCCTATTGCTATCAACCGGGCACAAATCCAGACTCCGGGCTGCTACTGAGAAATTCCTGATGTAAAAACGCTTTGGCCTACCTGAGAATGGAGCCTAGGACCTCATGATCAGCAATAGTGCTTGCAGCCACTATATCAACGAGGCAGCAGTCATTCCATTCCTTTACCAGAAAAGGCCTTTGCTCAAAATAATGGCACAAAACAGTCGTATTATAATTAAATTCTGTTCAATAGTTTTACTGGTTCTAGAATAGATGATGGCCATGAACTGTTAAGCGGACGGTACTGCACTTGACAGATAAGCCATAGGATTCGCAGGAAGACATTGGTAGCGATTTAGTTGTTCCAGGAAATTTCGAGTGTAGTACCGTACACGTGATAGGAGTGAATTTTCTTAAAAATATGAAAGTTTTGGTGTGGGAAACAGAGAGAGTTATATCTTTCTTCTCTCTCGTGTAACGAAATGTGTCTAAACGTGACGCATACTTGAAATTTCACTCTCAATTCTCTTTCAATTATTATCGAATCGCTGCCTAAGAAGTTTCTTCACTTCAAAAGATTCAATAATGGATATTGTTAGGTTGAAAGTTTCACTAAATATCTTTATATCCTTTAATAAATATACTTAAAAGTTCAGAAACATAAAATTCACACGAAAGAAGCCGCGGCAATACTAGCACAAGTCAACTATAACTAATTAGTAACTATTAATACCTTGATGCATATTTTGACAGCTGATGAAAGGATCGCCGCTGAAACCAGGCAAGCACGAACAGTACGGTACGTGATTGTTGACGTTACACACTGAATTGTTGCCGCAAGTCCCGGGGCATGGGTCGATGCACTGTTTGTGGATGCACGCCATGTCTGCGTTGCACTCAGAGCTGATAGTACACTCTGGGGTGCATTTCGGTGGAGATCTGACGTAAATCGGAAGACAATGGCAGCGTACGTTGCCATTGAACTCTTCGCACCAAGGCCAAAAATTCAGACGACATGGTGGTGGTAAGCACGGATCTTGTTCTGGCAGTTGCGTCGAAATTGATAGTGGCACTGAAAAATATAGAATATTTATTATTAGTAAAAGAAATACAGAGTTGGTGACAAGTGTGAAGTTATTTGGATTGTAATGAGTACTTACTTGGTACACAATTAGTAAATGGATCACCGGTGAATCGATCCTGACATGAACATATAGGGCTGTGAGCAATTACTGTGCAGTTTGCATTTCTAGCGCATTGATTAACGCAAGGGTCTACACATTTGCGGTTTAAGCAAGCTTTGTCACTAGCGCATTCACTGTTTATTGTACATTCCGGTCGACAGTTGGGTGGTGTCCCCATAAAATCGATCTGGCAACTACATATTGCTTGTGAGTTCTCTTCTCTGCACTGACTGTTGGGCCCGCACGGTGATGGCGAGCAAGGCGTTGTCTTGACATTATCTGTAAAAATATTTAAAAAAAGTTAAGAGCTGTTGTGGGACGCCTAGTTGGAACGAAGTTCCTTTCTCTGTGTCATAATCATCATCATCATTTCCGCCGAAAGACGCCACTGCTGGACAGAGGCCTCCCCCAAACACCGCCACTTCGGCCGGTCCTGCGCTTTCTGCATCCAGCGGATTCCTGGTTATTGGTTCGCTGTGTATTATGAATAAAATAACAGGCACAATAATAAAAAAATAACAACGTTTGAGAGTAAGTAATTGAAGAAAAAAAAACAAAAATTCATCCACATCACTGTTGATTAGTTGACAGTATTACCTCGTTGACTGGAAATGCTTTCTTTTGCCGAATAATAAGCCAGTCAAGGATCTTTGTCGTCGATGAAAGATATACCGTCAAACGGGGTGAATAGGAATGCAGGGGTGAATTGGAACGAAACTTGAAAAGGGATTTTAACATTGAAATAATATCGTTTGTTGCCAAAAAGCACTCTAATGTGTTTACTGTATTACAATTTACGATTTGCTTGTTGCGTACACAGATTATTAAAGGCCGGCGGCGCATGAGTCGTTGCCCGGAATGTTACCACTTTATAAATATTATGTTTAAATAAACATTTAGAACTAGGTATAGAGTATAGTTTTTTTTTTGTTATTTTTAATTTTCGTATGTTGTACTGGTTGACTTTATCACGTCAATGCCGGCTGTCGCTGAAAACCAATGCTGGGGCTTTGTCTCACATAGGGTCGTAGCATTATGCTGAGTGATTGCCGTTTAGCGTGGATGTGACGCATATTTTCCCCTAAGTCGTTATTTTTTTTATATTTGAGTGTTTTTTCTCTGCATCATGTTTACCGTAAACAAACGATTTTTTTTTTTCTTTTTTTTTCTTTCACATGCAAACGACCACTCCGCGTCTTATTGCAGCGTCTAGACGCAGCGACAAGACGCACAGTTTTCATTGACACTTACCCGGTTTCTGAATTGAGAATTTGAATTTGAGAACCTGTCGAACTCAACTTCAACAAGTTCTCAACTTCAAGTTCTCAATTCAAAAACCGGCAGATAATTTCTTCCTAGATATGAGATCCCCGCGGGTTTCGTGGCCACTTTCTAAACGTTTCTCATCCAACATTTTCCCCTTTAATCTGAAAAGATCTCGGACGCGATACTATCCTTGTGCCTTAGTTCATCATTCTGTTTATATACTGGTTTTGTGTAATTACTGTTAAAGTTACTAACCTCATTTTGAAATCACACCGAAACCTGAACTTGATAGCAAGCTACACTAATATTATTTATTTATTTATTAACTATGGATGACTTACAGTCAATTACTTCTAAAAACAGATTGGAAAGAAAGAGTGTGAACAACACAAAGCATCTACCAAAAAAAAGCAGTATAACATTCAAGCTTAAACTAAACTCACATTTCATATTCAATACAAGAATAAAAACCCGAACATACAAAAAAATAATTAAAAAAGGTAAGGCTCAGGCACTTTCTGGCCAAGGACACACCTGTTATCAAAGGATCAAAATCATGCTGTTTACATGTCATTAAATTATTATTATAATTGGGTAAAGTTTTTTAAGTTTGTATGTAGGAGGTAATCTGCGAAACTACATATGCGATCACTATTGCGGAGTGCCGTAGGATATATTTTATGGTATAGTTGGTTTCTACGCGGATGAAGTCGGGGGCAGAAGCTAGTTGCTAAATAATGAGCAAACGTGTTTTTGTTCAAAACCCGTTTCTTTACTAACATCATAAAATCACGCCTGTTTTTCACTGAACGGCTAGGCAGAGGTGTACCTACAGAGAACACCCACATTTCGCCAGTTAAGTTCAAGTCCCATGTAACAGGGGGCGAGCCTATTGTCATCCACCGGGCACAAATCCAGACTCCGGGCTGCTACTGAGAAATTCCAGATGTTAAAACGCTTTGGGCTACCATTTTTTTTTTTGGGTGGTATATCATCAAATAGCTTCTCCCGCTCTGGGCGGAGCTAGGACGTGTCAGACTTTTACTGGCTAAATCCCACCCGTGTTCCTTCAGTAACCTGAGAGCCAGGGCCATGGTAACTCTGTCGAACAATCCGCGACACTGGCAGGCATAGGCCCTAGCGGACGCCGTCAATTAGTGCTGACATCTTTGAACCGCGCGTGGAACACAACGTGCTGTCGACCCGGGTCTGGTCCTTACCAGACGGCGAGCCACCCATTGCTCGCTGTCCGCAATCCCACGCCTACGGTAGCCGGGAATTGGCTTGAAATTCCCGACGCCTACTTTTTTGGGTGGGAAATCATCACATGACCTCTCCCGCTCTGGGCGAAGCGGAAGGGCGTATCAGACTCTTACTGACTAAAACCCACCCGTGTTCCTTCAGTTGCCTGTGCGCCAGGGCCACGGTAACTCTTTCGAACAATCCGCAACCCCGGCAGGCATCGGCCCTATCGGACCCCGTCAATTAGTGCTGACATATCTTTGAAGCGCGCGTGGAACACAACGCGCCGTCGACCCGGGTCTGGTCCTTACCAGACGGCGAGCCACCCATTGCTCGCTGTCCGCAATCCCACGCCTACGTTAGCCGGGAATCGGCTCGAAATTCCCGACGTCTACCTGGGAATCGAATCAGCAGTAGCACCTGCGGCCACTATATCCACGAGACAGTAGCCGTTCCTTTCCTATATCAGAAAAGTCCTCTAAATTCTGATCAATAGTTTAACTGCATCCTAATTTCGTAACACAATATCAATCACAATTTGAATCATTTTGAAGCATTGCTTCATGTTCGAAAAGTGTGTGCGGAATGAAGCTTTGCGATTTAGCTTACTTGGTCCAACAAATAAATATGATATTGGAGAGTGTAATGCTATCCTGGCTTGTCCACTATCGGAACAAGCTAGGATACTGTACAAACTGGCATTTTTTAGTTTAAAGTGTGTGTTAACTGTTTTTAGTTTTAGTTGATTGTGCTGATGTTACAGTGTGACGTTATCGCTCAGCGATTAAGCCCTTAATAACGAGAAAAAAAATGTTCGAAAATAATTGTCTGCTCAACAACGTAAATAACGCAATGAATGTTGTTGAACTGTCAAAATTAAAGCCATTCCTACTGTTAGTGTGTTACGCAATTACCCCGCTGGTCCTAGAATAGAATGATGGCCTTGAATTGTAAAGCGGACGGTACCGCACTTGACAGATGAGCCATAGAGGTCCCAGGAATACATTGGTAGCAAAATCAAAATATTTTATTTCACATAAACCAACATGGGCACTTACGAAACGTCAGAAGCTAGGTGCACGGTTCCAAATGGTTGTTTCCTATGGAGAAGAGCCAGTAGGAAACTCCACGGTTACTGTTTTAAAAATAAGGGGATTATACAATATTTCCAATTACAGTGTTGATAGATATGGAAGGCCAGTGTAGCAGTGTTGATAGATATGGAAGGACAGTGTAGCACCTGTCAACAAGTAACAGGTAGTCAACAAAATATAAAAAGGTCCACAAATCTACAGTGTACAAGATAAGCTTACAACGTTCTCACATTCACAAAATATAGAAGAATTTAGATAAAAATAAATGCATATTTAGACAAAATGGCATGACTACATGTAGCGATTTTGTAATTAGATGTATGAACGTAAACGAAGCAAAAGGAGTATGTAAGGATCGTAGCAGTTGGCGTTCTGTGGTTTCTGCCTACCCCATCGGAAGCGGGCTTGCGGACGGCGAGCAATGGGCAGCTCGCCGTCCGGTAAGGACCAGGCCCGGGTCGACGGCGCGTTGTGCTCCACGCGCGCCTCAAAGAGTTGTCAGCATAATTGACGGGGTCCGATAGGGCCGATGCCTGCCGGGGTCGCGGATTGTTCGAAAGAGTTACCGTGGCCCTGGCGCACAGGCAACTAAAGGAACACGGGTGGGTTTTAGTCAGTAAGAGTCTGACACGCCCGTCCGCTCCGCCCAGAGCGGGAGAGGTCATTTGATGCTTTCCCACCCAAAAAATAAAAAAAAAACCCAATGGGAAGAAGGCGTGACTTCATGTGTTTATATATCATTATTATCATCATCTGAGAAGCCTTTTTTTATGAAGTTTGGACAGTCCATGATTCATCAGCCGTATTGTAAATCGCGTTCAAGAGTTGTCTGTGTCATCACTGCTGTGGAATATTGACGCTAATAGCTCTTGAACGAGTTTGAACGTGAAATTCTCCCGTAGACAGAAAGTAATTTTTTTTCTTTGTTTTAGGTAATGGCTACATCGAGGGAACAGAGCTGGATGGCTTTCTCAAGGAGTTCGTATCCAGTGCCAATTTCACCGACATTAGCCCTGATGTGAGTACCTAACTAGATATAAGCTTTTCATACTATTAACTAGACCCACCTCTGCTTCGTACGGTTTTAACGACTTAACAAAACATCGAGATTTCTCTATTATATTTATGTAAGTTTATTATTGATGCGGATTTATCCGTTGCGGATTTTAGAAGAAAAACACGGTCAAACAGACAGACACTAAAAGCGAACTACAATTTATAATATAATAATAAATATGAATGACAATTCTAACGACGAAATCCTGCATAAGTTTTTCAACTTACTGTAATATCTGGCTTATCTTCGCGTCATAAAATTTATAATAAAATATCTTGACTTATGATTGCGTCGAACAATCGATAATCCTAATAAAAGTTTGATGTTAACGATTAAATTAATGTTTTATTACATTTAGAAAGAAGAACCGGCGAACATTCAAGCTTGGAAAATTGTGGAGATCTTTTACATAATAGACTCACCTCCGAGCAATTCATCTGTATCTTTTCCATCACTAGTCACAATCCCTTCCTCTTTCGGAAACTTGACTTGTATATAATACACTTCCTCATCCTCTTCTTTTTGTTCCTCAATATCTGGCTCTTCCACTTTAGTAATATTCCATTTCATTGCCGAATTGGCTTCTTTTACTTCTGTTTCATTATTATCAATGAACTCACAAACCCAATCATCATAACTTAGCGCACTTGGATAAACGAAGTTTGACGTTGTCGTCAATGTATTTAGTGAAAATATTATTAAACTAAATAAATTGAGCTCCATGTCTGTTTCACTAAAAGTTATCACCTCGAATGGGTTCTAAATAGGTGATGGATGTGACTTTGATCTCTACTCTTTAAAAGCCAGTTTTAAATTCTGCACTTTAAAAGTGACATCACCTATACATAAATATAAAAATCAAATGCTGTTCATTGCTAAGGCTAGACCGATTTAGCAATTTTTATTTTTTAAATGTTCGTAATCCGAATCAGGTTTTTATGCTTTTTATGGAAAATTACAATTTCGGAAAAGTCGAATCGTTTTTTTTTCTATGGGTTTTGGTATGAACTCAAGACCATATTGAAATTTTGACAAGATAACATCTGTCGGGTCAGCTAGCTTAGAATAATTATGATCGCGTTGTTGACTAAGGTGGCCCTTACTCATAAATACAATAAGTTTGCGTGATATTTTTATTGTGCAATATGATTGAATCAGCCCTTGCACTCAAGCGATCCATTATTTTCATTGCAGTAACATTGACGGTCCATAAACCAATGTGTTCGCGTAAACGAGACATGCGCAATACTTATCCTACACGGTGCAATGAAAATATGGTTAAAAAAAATTAAACTCACCCAAACTTATGTCCAATCATTGCGAAATCTTCAATATTAACACTGAGCTGTCAAAAACATTCGAGATATTGTGCAATATAACAGACTGATCGTGTATCGCCTAAGTGGTCGACCTTGAAGATGAGTCTAGAAGGTTATTTTATTTCCTGGTTGTTGTTGTAATAAACTATAACCAGTGGCCGCAGTATTTTAACCGATATTATTATTATGCTTATACAATCCACTATTATTTGTTAAAACACTGGTTTTAAATGTAAATTAAAACTCAGAATTCCATTCACTTTTATTAATATTCTCCTTGATAACTAGGGTACCATTTATACCATCGCACCTAGCAAGATGCATAAAAATACGATTTATTGTATTGTTATCAGCTGTAAGCACAGTCATTTTATGTTTTAGGAGTCTTAATTCTGTCTTCTAAATCATAATTACGAAACGAGGCAAAAGGAGTATGTAAGGATCGTAGCAGGTGGCATTCTGTAGTTTCTGCCTACCGCCATGGGAAGAAGGCGTGAGTTTATGTATGTTTATGTATCATAATTATCATCATCTGCCTAGTCTTTTTTCAACTATGTTGGGGTCGGCTTCCTGTCTAACCGGATGCAGTATACCAGTATTTCACATAGAGCTACTGCCTATCTGACCTCCACAACCCAGTTACTGGGTAACACGACACCCCTTAGTAAGACTGGTATTCTGTTTCCAATATATTATTTTTAAATTGACGTTGACAGCACTAACATCGTCTTTATCACTTCTCATATTATTTTTAGTGTCATTGTCTTTCACTGTGTCTTCAATATTATAGTTTACTTCATCACTGGCAACATATTCAATTATTCACTGTCAATCTCTTTGTCACCTGGATATATGAAATTAGACCTTTTCGTCAATATGTTATTATTTAGAGATAATATAAAAAACTGTGACTAAAACACGCACCAAAAACAGCTGCATGACTGTTTATAACGAGGATCTATCGACGAATGATTCTATTTTTAGCTGCAAACTCGGTAAAAATGCATATACTCGTATATTGTTACTAATGGAGCTAGTCATAATATTATAACATGCGGCGGTCTCTTGTCGTAAAATTATAAGATACAAGCTGAACATCCGTCCGTTCAGCTAGTATCTTATCGTAGTCCTGTTTCCTAGAACTCAATAGCAGCAGAAAATAAACCATCCAGGGACCCACTCAAACACACATAAAAAAAACATCAAAACCGGTACAGCCGTTTAGGAGGAGTCTAGTAACATAGTGTATAAAATAATTGTATCAATATATAGATTTAAATAATTATATTCTCCTGTCAAGTCAGGTATGATTAAATATGTAAATACATACACATTCACTTCTGTGTATTCTGCCAGTCACTTTAAGTATTTACTATTCTGAGAAAGCATATTATTTTATAATAGATTACATTACACAGAAAGAAAAAGGAAAATGAAACATTCGATACCTTCTAAAATCTTTTATCAAGCACGGTCACATTTTATTTCATCAATATCTCTCTCTTTTCTTCTTATTTTCTTCTTCTCTTTTTCTCTCTCTCTTATTTTGAATCTTCAACTACACAGTCATCACCAACTCGAGTTGTGTTGCCGGTACAATGTGTACCATCCAAGCCAGTTCCAGGTAACTCGTCTGTATCAGCTTCGTCACTAGGCACAATCACTTCGTCTTTCGGAAACTTGACTTGAATATCATTTTCTTCGTCTGATTCCTCCACAGCTCCTGGCTTGTTCACTTCAGTAACATTTCTTTTCACACTGCGATTCGGCAATGGGTTTCCAATAAAGTTATCCTCTACAATGTCGACGAACTCGCAGACCCAATCATCGTAACTTAATGCAGTTGGGTAGGCAAAGTGTGATGCTGTTGTCACAACTTTTAGAGTCAATATTAAAACAAATAACAAACACAGCCTCATGACTGTTTCTAAGGAAGATGTATCCACGAATGAAATGTATTCTATCCTAAAACTTGTCTTCTATGCTCTTATTTTATTGCTCTATATTAAAAAACGGGCCAAGTGTGTGTCGGACCAGCCACAGTAAAAGATACCGTATTTAGAATGAATATTAACGCATGCACAGTATTAATTGTATCAACCGTAAAATAAAGTTTGTATTTATAGGAAACCAGGTTACGGGCGTGAATTAAAAAGCAATAAGTTTGAATTTAAATAATGTTCATTATATTTTACTTTAACGTTTCACAGGGAAGGTTTTATGTCTGTCTCCTAGCACAGCAAATAACGAAAGAGAAAAAGAAAGAAGACGAGAGCAGTTGTTGGTTTTATATTAATCATTTAGTGGCAATGTTGCCATTATTAAAAAGTAAGAATTAATTAGTTTTTGCACATTTAATTCGACTAAATACCAACAGTATTCCACAGTATTTCTCGAAAAAGCTATGTCTAAAAAAGTTATTACTGCGGTTACAACCAAACGTATCCCATATTCTAAAAACCATTGACTTAAATAAAAAAGTTACTGAGAAACATCATAATCCTTTAATTATGGGATCCAACGATACCCCACACGCTTATGTGCTTCGAATTTTTATTTTATCCCTTAGTTACATGTATGGGGAGAGCCTTCCCTAATCGTTTTTTTCGTATTTTCACTACACCATTGTTTATCGATGCACAGAATACACCTCTTTTGCAATTTCCATCGATACAGTACAAAATGGTCTCCGAGTGAAGTGGCTGTGTAACATCCGGATGGACTGATACACGGACAGACGGACATGATGAAATTATAAGTGTTCCATTTTTGCCATTTGGCTACGGAACCCTAAAAAGTGTTAGCAAACCATAAAGGCAAGTGGTATTTCAGTTGTTAAAACCTGTTTCTTTTGACATTATAATCAAATACCCAAGTACCTATTGTAGAGATACCTATTAAGGAGCTCGTAGCTAAGTAATAACAGCTACATAGGTCGATCAAAGGTTAAAATACGCTTGCCGAGATCAGTCCGTGGATCTGGAGGAGTCTCGGTATGTAATAGATGGCCACCCATCCACGGACCAGCCACGGCAAATATCACTTAACCTTTCAGATCGCCCCGTGCAGCTGATAATGACTGAGCGAGCGCGAAGCGTCTCCGTTTCAGGTTTGGCAAAAATGCTTTCGTATACACAAATTAAAGTTTTTCAATTCAATGCCATTGTTGTCGTTATGGCCACCTGAAATCACAATGGATCTGAAATGAATATGAAACCGGTAATAAAAATAAAAAAAATATTTAATATAATTATAAAAAGGTATCGCTGTATTATTAATTCATCTATTACACCTACATCTAATGGAAACATGTAATAATATCCTAGTTCGATTAATAAAAGCTATTTGGCCAGTGTACTTCCGATTTCCGAAAGTTTTATTTTGATATACACTGTCGGGAGTGTCGTTGTTAATCATAAAATATCCCCGTTCTACTTAGTCTGGCCATAAATACTGTTACAGTTAAAAATAAGAAATATATTACATTTGAATTTGGAATCTGTCATTTTTATACGATTGTTCATTGAGATTTCTAATTTTGGCGCCAATACATTGTACAATATTTTGCGATATTAAAATGGAGTGGGGTGATAAAGAGAACCGAATCGCTGTGATTGCATTACACAAAGTTGGTATGGAGCCAAATGCAATTTTTTAAACTCTCCATACGCTTGGTATTAGTCAAATGTTTATGTACCGGGCTATTAATAGGTACAATGAGATCTCCTCTGTTTGTGACAGAAAAACATCTAGCCGTCTACGTAGTGTTCGTACGAAAAAGGTGGTCAAAGCAGTAAGGGAAAGAAATCGAAGAAATCCTGTCCGAAAGCAAAAGATTTTATCTCGGGAGATGAAGATAGCACCCAGAACCATGTCGCGTATTTAAAAAAATGACTTAGGACTTGCAGCCTATAAGAGACGCACTGGTCATTTTTTAACTGATAATTTAAAAAATAATAGGGTTAGGTTATAGTAGGTTAGGGTTAGGGCATTAATGTCAGACAGATGCTGTCTGACGCTGGTTTTCTAATTGTACGATTGTGTTTGTGGTTTTGTATTGTACGATTTATTTTTTCGGAAAATTCACCAGGATTTTCGGAAATTTGTATGTTATTTTGGTATGAAATTCACCCCGGGTGACGCTGGGCATGAACAGCTTGTTAATAATATATTACAAGGCATAACTGTACTGATCCATTTTTAATGTGTTAGCTTATTTCATTACAATTCCAATGACATAAGTTTTATATACAGCTCCCATACAAAACTTTAGAGATATCGTCATTTTAATCACACGTGCCGTTATAACCGGAAGTAACCCAGAAGTACCGCGACATTTGCTCAAAATGGCCGCGACGGTTGAGGGGTAGCGGCAATAAAAATACACAATCTGTGAAAATTTCAACAGTCTTCGTATTACGGTTCATGAGACGACGACGCTTCCCGCTGACAGACAGACGGACGGTCAGCGGAACCTGAGTAATAGGGTTCCGTTGGCACGCTTTGGGTACGGGATCCTAAAAACTAGCGAAAACTGGTGTACTTTTTTTATTTATTTATTTATTTATTCAGTAATAGAAGTAGCTACACATACATTATATATTTAAGTTGGTGCCCATATAAACTCATTAGAGTTTTACACCAAAGTCACCGATGATAATGTTTTGTCTCACGTTCAATTATATCTACACTTAGAAGAAAACAAATAAATAGAAATAAATTAACAACATCATTTATTACAATAAGGTTTTCCAAAAAATTGCCAATAAAAAAAATCCAATAAAATTACCACAAGTTTGAAAAAAACAGGTTGGCAAAAAAATATGCTTCAATTATACCTGGTGTTCTTCAGACCCAGTCAGTGTAGTGACCCCAGATTTGAACAGTTGCGAAAAGTCCCTCGCCAGGCGCTGATGTGATCCTAATAGTGATGTGCGTAGTTCCAAGTGCTCCAACGTGTGTGTGTCCGGGCACGGTTGGGGGCCTAGTCATCCTGATACCGGTTATTGTGGTAGTAGAATTTCCGCGGTATGATATATCTTGCCGCTGCACTGTATTCGGGATCCCTGGCAAGTTGCATGTTTGTCTGAAAAGTATAAATAATATTCTTACGATATTTTTTTCACTATCTAACTAAGATACTGGGTTCTGAAGGTATGATCGGCAGTCACTCCACCTAAAACTAATATTATTTAAAGAGAAAAGATTTGATTTTCTGTGCGTTTGTTTGTTACGCTTTCATGCTAAAACGGCTAATTAATAATTAAACAAATAACTTAATTTTAATCCTTATCAATACATACATCTGAATTTCCATATCCCTAACTTAAGTAATGCAAAGTTTCCCATACAAACTTTTATCCCCTATATCACCCCCCTTTTAGGATTATTTTTGCGACAAAAAGTACCATAAGTCCTTCCCCAGGATGTCATCTATCGTCTCGAAATCCGTTCAGTGGTTTAGGCGTGAAAAGGTAACATACAGACAGACAGACAGAGTTACTATCGAATTTATAATAAAAAACTATCTTTTGCCCGCGACTTCGCTCGTGGTAATTTAGACTTTGACAATCAATTCGCGTTAAAATTCAATCATGATTCGAAAGACACGTGGCGCCATCTATTATCATAAAGAACGTTATTGTTGTTTTCCTCGGGAACAGTACTTTTTTTCGGGATGAAAGGTACCCTATGTCCGTTTCTGTACACCTGACAACGTATATGCAACATTTCAGGGGGATCGGTTCAGTGGTTTTGGCATGAAAGGTAACAAACAAACTTACTTTCGCATTTATAATATTAGTTACTACTCCTTTCTGAAATACGTTTATTGAGGCAACAGGTATGTGACCTAAAAAATCAGAATACAGACATCGGGCTGAAACTAGCTAATGTTTCTGAAGTCATTAACCAAAAACTCGAGGATTTTAACAGGAAGATTGAGTCCCGGGATCAGGAAATAATATTTCTTAAAAGTTCTATAAGCGAACTACATAACAAGCTCAACACTTTCGAGCAAAGCAACATGAGGAATGAACTGGAAATAATTGGAATTCAAGAAGAAAACAATGAAAATCTCGTGCATATAACTATGTTGACAGCTAAGAAAATTGGTGTTGATCTCACAGAGGCTGATATAGACGAGGCTTACCGCGCAGGCCCTAAACGCACTAACTTGACGGGCAAACCCGAAGCTTCCCCAAGACAATTGGTGGTCAGATTTGTACGACGGTACAAACGTGACCAGTTTCTAAAGGCCGCAAGATCAAGGCGTAATCTGACCTCCGCTGACATTGAAATAGAAGGAACTTCAAGGAAACTATACACTAATGAGCGGCTTACTCGTGAAAACCGGCAGTTATTTCGTACGGCGAAACTCTCAGCAAAGGAGCATGGCTTCAAATTTACGTGGGTCAAAAACGGATCAATCCTTATCCGCAAACAAGAAGGGAACCCGTCTATTCACATCAAAAATACAAATGATTTATATCGCCTCTTTGAATCTGCGCCTCCATCAGACATCACCGTGGATGTTTTGCCGACCCCTGCTACCACCTGTGAACGCTCACCTAAAGGTCTGCTGCATCGGGACTTCAGCGTCTAAAATATCTACAGATCAGTACAAGTCTTATTACAATTTCTTTGACCTAATGATTTATTGTTATGATATTATTTCCTTATCTAGGCATTCATTGACTGTTACTTTCGTTTTAATTAGTTTAAATACTCACCTTAAGTTAGCATTAGCCCTTTACTCACAAATAATACACAACAACTCACTCATACTTTCATACCACCTCAATATGCCTTATAAAACCACACAAAAATTAAACGCACACTCATACTCACGCACACTCATGCATATCCCTACTATTTTCCTGCCAGAAATCTCCGTTAGTCAATCAGTGACATTCCTTAAAACGACTTTTTATTATTACAATATCAGTTTCTCGTACCTTTACAGATGGCTTTTTTTAACATAATCCAAGATATTGATGTAAGTCTCGAAATTGAGTGTCACTCTTACGACCTGATAGAAAACTGTAGGGAACAGCTACTACATTCTGACTACAACTTTAAAATATTAACATTTAACATTAGGAGTTACCAACGCAACTTTGATAACTTTTATTTCGGTTCTACAACGTTTCGATTGCGATTTCGATGTCATCGTCTTAACTGAGTGTTGGCTAAGCGACGGGTTGCTGCTAGAGCAATTACCAGGCTACACAGGCTCTAGGACACACTTACAGTCAAACAAAAATGGTGGTGTAGTCGTTTATACAAAAACTTCTTGGAATTTCACCGTCAGTGGACCATCAATAGCAGACGCAGACAGTCTCTTAATCAAAATAAACAGTGATATTGCTATTCAAGGTATCTATCGATCCCCGTCTTATACTAATCCGGACAACTTTACCACATCCTTGGATGCCACACTAAACCATTTAAATAATTATGACAAAATATTTGTAACGGGAGATATGAATATCGACATATGTAATGAAATTAACAACAAAAATGCGGACTATCTACTGATGATGGCCACACGGTCTTCTTCCAGCAATATCGAGGCCAACGAGAAACAATACTTATCTGGACCATATTTTTATAAAATCTAGAAATAAATCTATGGGAGCAGTCTCCAAATGCTCTGTCACTGATCATGACATAGTGATGGCTTCTACCTGCCTAAAAAATAACCAGTCCTGCTCCATCAGACCAAAATGGAAAATTAAAATAGATGAGCAAGCCGTGGTCACCGAGTTAATGAGTGTTTCATGGACTGAACTCTTGAACCAACACTGCATCAACTCCGCCGTTAATATTTTTATGGAAATCATCAGAACATCACTAAAAAAACACTCACTCAAAGTCAAAGTAGGCAGAAGTATTTATGACATCAAGCCCTGGATTACCCCAGGCTTAATAAGATGCATGCGCCACCGCGACAAACTGCATCTAGCCTAACGTGCGCAGCCAGATGATCAAATGAAACGATTAATTTATACCCGTTATAGAAACTTTTGCAACAGCCTACTTCATAAGTTAAAAATCAACTACAACAGAAACCTAATTGAAAATAGCCAAGCTGACCCAAAAAAACTTTGGAAGTCGATAAAATCCATATACAGCGACAACAATAAGACGTCAAAAGACTCTGATAAATTAGTTACTAATAAGAACCCAACTGAATCACTTAACAAATGCAATACTTACTTCACTTCATTGGGAAAAAAACTATCTGACTTAATTCTCTCAAGACTCTCAGAAACACAAGCCTCTCTTGCTGATAAATATACCCCAAATATAACCTGTCCACACACATTTTTCTTACACCCCACAGACGAAACTGAAATAGAAAGCCTTATAAGACAACTCAACAATGACAGCGCTCCCGGGCCCGATAATCTCAATGTAAGACTAATAAAAAAAATCAAAACAGCTATTATTCATCCACTAACTCTTATATTTAACCTTAGCTTAGAATCTGGAATATTCCCGGAGAGATGGAAAGTTACAGCTGTCACCCCAATCCATAAAAGCGGCGCAACAGATATCCCTGATAACTATCGACCTATCGCTCTATTGCCTATACTATCTAAGCTGCTCGAGAAAGTTGTAAACAAACAACTTACTAATTTTCTCGAGAAACATAATATGATTTCTAATAGGCAGTTCGGCTTTAGAAGGGGTAAGTCAACCGAGGATGCAGCCAGGCTTCTAACAAACACTGTGTCGTCAACTATCGACAAAGGAGAACACACTATGTGCGTTTTCCTAGACCTGGCTAAAGCTTTCGACACTATTTCAATAGATCTTCTTCTAAGGAAGCTAGAAGCAGCAGGTATACGCGGTACTCCCCAAGATTGGCTCAAAAACTACCTGTCCAATAGAAGGCAATTTGTCAAGCTCGGTGATATCTCTAGCAGCCTACTTCCTATCAACTATGGAATCCCGCAGGGTAGTACACTTGGTCCGACGCTTTTCTTACTTTATATGAACGATATATTGAATATTTCTCTTACCAGCGCTGAAATAATAGCTTATGGAGACGATACAGCATTCATATTTCATGGTAAAAATTGGGACCAGGTACACAGCTTTGCCGAAGAGGGACTGCTCACAATAGCTAATGCTCTTGATAGGAACTTACTAACCTTAAACGTTAAAAAGACTAAAATTATTACCTTCTACAAAGCCAAGAGATCAAGACCCCCCAACACCTAACTCTCACACTTCATACTTGCTCCCATAACCCTAACCCTCGAACTGCGGGCTGTTCGTGCACTGTAATTGAGCGTATACTCAATCCATGAAATACTTGGGAATTGCTTTAGATGAGAACTTATCTTTCAAACCACAAATACACGCACTATCCGGCAGAGTCAGGAAACTTATCTACATAATGAAAAAACTACGTGACTGCACGCCCACTCCTATACTGCGTACTGTTTACTTTGGTCTATGCCAGTCCGTCCTCCAATATGGTATCTCTGTTTGGGGTGGCGCAGGTAAGGCCGCATTTATTGAAGCCGAAAGAGCACAAAGAGCCGTCATTAAAGTAATGCTCAAGAAACCTTTAATGTATCCAACTGA
This sequence comes from Griposia aprilina, assembly GCA_916610205.1. Lineage (NCBI taxonomy): Eukaryota > Metazoa > Arthropoda > Insecta > Lepidoptera > Noctuidae > Griposia > Griposia aprilina. Next base: position 11,574,855 of record OU744304.1, on the reverse strand, counting down.
CCATCTCTATAGGGATTTCCCGGTCCTCCGTGTCCGACAGCTTTTTATCCTCAATGCAGTTCTTCAAACACACAGAAAATTAAAATCTAGACCAGACTACACGGAGATAATCTCAAAACGTACATTTAGGATTCCCATTCCCCACGAAAACTCCCTTATGGCAAGACGTTCTTCAAACTATCTGCATCCTCGCATATACAACGAAGCTGTTAAGAACTGCAACATAATAGACCTCAAAATATCCCTGTGTAAAAAGATCATAAAGTCCTGGCTCCTTACTATCTCCTACGACGAAACAGAAAGGATTATCTACAATTAGCTACTTAAGAAGAAAGACTACACAAACTGATAGCACTCCTAATCTCGCTCAGAGACACACTAACACACACATACACAAACGCACACACACGCATACACAACGCACACTCTCATACACAACCGCGCACATACACAGACTCAAGTCGAATATTGTTTGTAGTATTATTACCAATATATATTATATTTATATATATGTATTTTCTTTTTTTTTTATCATTCTCTTTTCTATTATATTTTTCGTTATTTTACTTTAAATCATTAACTTAACTTTTAGTTTGATATTGTTAATAATCACGTGTACGATATTTTTGGTTATAACGAAAATGTACAACTCTGATCCCCAAGATACAGACTAACGTCTAGTTTGGGGATCACCGTTCATAATACTATGTATAATGTACTTGATTATTAATAAATCATTTTCAAATCATTTTCATTTTCAGTTACGATATTTAAATGCGCTGATCAAGAATATGTGATGGGTATAAATGTTTACACCCAATATATACTTTTTTAAATGTAAAAATCGAACCATTACTGTGTGTGTTAATTAAGCAAATACCTATACATACTCGTATATAGATACACTCTTTTTGACATCTATACTAGTAAAGCTGTTTGTTTGAATGCGCTAATCTCTGGAACTACCAGTCGTATTTGAAAAACAATTTCTAAATTAAAATCAAATCAAAATATTTTATTTCACATAAACCAACATGGGCACTTATGAAACGTCAGAAGCTAGGTGCACGGTTCCAATTGGTTGTTTCCTATGGAGAAGAGCCGGCAAGAAACTCCACGGTTACTCTTATAAAAATAAGGGGCTTTTACAATGTTTCCAATTACAGTGTTGATAGATATGGGAGGACGGCCCATTTGATAGCCCAAATTTTGAGGAAGGTTATTAAATATCACGCTAGGACCCTTGAAATAGAAAAAAAAACAAAGAACGCTAACCGAAAACGTAGTAATAGCGCGGCCTGGCGATGCAACGCGACCAAGTGGGTCGGGGTCCGAAATTTCATGCCGACGAATTTGCGGGCAGAAGCTAGTAGTTAATATTGCTACCTCGGACAAGCCTTTTCTATATTTATATAGTTTAATGTTGGTACATACTCGTGGAACATAATATCTCCTAGTCTGACATCTCCTCTTTGGAACATATCGATATCTTCTCGATACACAAAGTCCTCTTCTTGGTACAGAGCGCCTTCATTTGTGATGGACGCCGCGTCATTGCAGACTGAAAGTGCTGCTAGCACCGCGATGAGGATTAAGCTCTTCATCTGAAAGGACACAACATTGACAATAAACGGCGGGTCGAGTGGCGCAGTTCCTGAGCGACTGTCTAATTTGCTACTGTCAGATTTCCTCATGAAATAAATTCATATTGAGTCTAAACACAATTTTCAATATGCAACCAGCACCAAAATTTCGTAGCACACTTTTATAGCAAATAAAAACTTTGTCTCCTTGACAACGTAAATATCGCAATTAATGTTTTCGAATTGATAAAAAAAACAACCGACTTCCAAAAAAACACTAAAAGACGTGAAAAATAACTTTGATTTCGGAATTCGGTGTCTTTGGTTTTGTATTGTCGTTTTAGGCCACCGACTTCCGAAATTTAAAGTTATTTTTCACGTCTTTTAGTGTTTTTTTTGGACGTCGGTTGTTTTTTGTAAAAAAGTTTTAATTTTTCACTTTTAAGTTGCGGTACCTACCCCACACAAATTCGTATACCACTACTTGGTGTGTAAATAACAGTGACAGGAAATTATTAACACATCATCCATATAAACTAAGTGGAAAAAATATGCAGTACTAAGGATAACTCAAAAACTACTGGTCAGACCCTGATCAAATTTAAATGGGACCACATGTGCAGCACCAGCTACCAAATACAAAAAGAATCATCCAAATCGGTTCAACCAGAAAAAAGATAAGAGCTAAAACACATTTAAAAAAAAAAAAAAACATACAGAAGAATTGAGAACCTCCTCCTTTTTGTGAAGTCGGTTAAAAATGAAAGACATTGCAAATGTTAGTGTATTACATTACGCAATCGCAACGCCCGTGTAGGTAAATCTAAGGCAATCGTATTCCATATTGTGTTACCTCAGACCAAATAAAAAAGGGTGCTAATTAAAGCAGCTTCTATAAAATTACATTCTTGTCTTCAAATATACATAGTTGTCTAATGAATTAATAGGTCAGCGACGAACTTTGAGCGTCTAATAAATGGTTTTCAAGCGACCATATATTGTAAAACTAGCTACTGTTAATATGACGCAGCATGGTGATCATTCTTAAGCAACGTTATGGACCAAGTAATAAATAGGGGCATTATTCAAAAACACAAGCATAACGTGTTTAAAAAAAAATAACCTTCTAACCTAACCTGTCCGAGTCGGGGTGCCCTAAGTCCCGAGCTCGCTTAGCAGCTCACTTACATCATTAGTCACTGAGTTATCAATTCAGAAGTAAATATATTCATAGGTAGCTCTGAGTCATATTAATTTACGTTCGTCAATTGACGCTGGTTTTTTGATATTCTGTTGGAATAGTAAAGATGATGAATTAAATCATTGAAGCTGTTCTTTGAACTCTTTGCCTACATATAAAAAAGACGTTAGGTTGCAGGTGTTAAAGAAAACTTTTGTTGCTGCACTCATAATTTCCCAATAAAAAATCAAGACATACCGCTTTCAACAGTGGCGTGAGGCTGGTTTCATAAACACGTGTACACTAAGGGCCCGTTGTTTGATACATAGTTAAATATGACCAATAGTCAATTTAACAATGGGTGCTAATTAGGGCAGCTTCTTTAAAATGTCATTCTCGTCTTCAAATTTATTTCGTTGTCTAATGAATTAATAGCTCAGTGACGAACTTTTAGCGTCTAATAAATGGTTTTCAAGCGACCATATATTGTAAAACGAGCTACTGTTAATATGACGCAGCATGGTGATAATTCTTAAGCAACGTTATGGACCAAGTAATAAATAGGGGCATTATTCATAATGCCCGCGCATTATGAATAATGACAAGCGTAGTCGACGGAGCCCCGCATAGCGGGGCTCCTACTTCTGGGTGGTTTAAAAACAAATAACCACGAAGGGGATGGCGGGGTCTAGGAGACCCCGCCATTCCCTTCTAACCTAACCTGTCCGAGTCGGGGTGCCCTAAGTACTGAGCTCGCTTAGTAGCTCACTTATAACATTAGTCACGGAGTTATCAATTCTGAAGTAAATATATTTATCGGTAGCTCTGACTCATACTAATTTACGTTCGTAATATGACGCTGGTTTTTTGATATTCTGTTGGAATAGTAAAGATGATGAATTAATATAATTGAAGCTGTTCTATTAACTCGTTGCCTACATATAAAAAAAGACGATAGGTTGCAGGTGCTAAAGAAAACTTTTGTTGCTGCACTCATAATTTCCCTTTAACAATTAGTCACTTGACAATAGTCAATGGCTGTGAAAGTTTAACTACTTTATCTGCGCATGGTTAAATTTTATAGCAAATTGTATTTTTTTTTAACTATAGTTAGCTTAATCATTTGTCAAACAACATACTTCTGTCATTTTTAACAAATTGTTAGTTTAACTAACGCATTTTAAGTATTAGTTTGTTTGACTAATGATCAAAGACCGGGCCCTTAGTGAGGTGTAGTATGATTGTGCGTGTGAGCGTGTACGCACAGAGCAAGGTGTAGTTTTGCATGCTTCACTGTATTGTTCGCAACGCTATAACTTGATTTTTTATTTGGTCTGAGTTAATCACTATGGTTTCTTTACTGCACTCTACACAACATTGTTTTCGAAGACGCGTGAGCATGCCTTAGTTAAAAAATTTAGGCCTGCATTGAAAAAAAAACAATCTTGTAAGTCTAAAGTCAAAAGTACTCACATTTTGAATTCTTCTTTTTTCCTGTATAGGACCACAAGCTGTCACATTAGAGTCAAGTATTATTATAATTTAATAACTGCATTTAAATTATAGCTATGTGTGATAAGATAATGATAACACTGGCTAATTACAATTTTGATAATAATTTTACGATAATATTCACAAAATTATCTCTAAACACTGACCTTGTACACATGTGCCCTGTACAGTAGGCCGCACTTAAGTGGAAGTGGTAACACTTTTTCGTTGAGCTAGGTTAGTGTAGTACGGAATTTTAATAGTAGGTATTAGAAAGAAAGAAGAAAGAAAGAAAATGAATTTATTTAGCACAAACTACAAAGCACACAACACAACATATAATAATAAAACAAACAAATAAAAAGAGTAAAGTGCATAGTGAGAAATTAGCAGGAAAGTGTGCCTCGCGGCCAGCATCGCGGGTAAAACCTGGAAGAGGCGGGCCCCCCTGCCGCCACGTGGTCGGCCGCTACGTCTGCGCGAGTCAACGTGGCCAGGCACACGCAGCAGTACCTATGTAGTTGTATACTGACGGCGCAGTGTGTCCGCAGACACGACAGACATGTGTCAGCATGCCTAGACAAAATATATCCGTACGTTTTTCCGCACACGCTACGGACTGAACATTAGCGTGAGTAAAATGGTAGACAAAGAAGCAAGCTCACGCCAGACGCTTATTCCGCAGCGTTGTAAGGAAACACAATAGCTTCTCTATGGAAGTTAGCGTGCGAACGAACCAAACAAAACCTAAACGTTGATGTCAAACGTCAAACGCGTATATACTGGCGGTCTTTTATACCATTCCAAAAAGTTGTGCAGCGGCTTTCGATTGATTTTGTTTTTGTTTCGTACTTTAAAGGTAAAATTTTATAAATATGACGGAGAAGGTATGACTCTCTCGTTATAATCAGCCATATTTTAACTACTGTGGGCGTACTATGGGTAATGTTGGTTATTGCGCAATAGAAAAACCGTTTGCAGTTCGAATCAAATTATAATTCACGAACAAATTAATCACACTAGCGAATCACACACTGTAGGTTCACGACACAACTATACGGAACGCGCGACAGTTTCTAAACGTCTTCACTGCTAAACCGCCAACAACAAACTCTTCTTTGCTCTGGTCAAGTCTGAGCGTTATAGACTCTGTCCAGCGCCCCCTGGTGGCACCGGCGACCCGATTAGTTAAGTCAAACGATTGATATAACGTATTTCCGACAAATACACTCGAGAGCAATGAATCCGGGTCACTTAAAGAATGTTAAAAATCTCGGAAACTAAAAATGATAGGTTAATGCAATAAATTGTATTTAATAGACAATGTAATACTCCTTAAATGAAAGTAAAAAAAAATATGAGTCACCATACATTTTATTAACACAAAATTACATAAAGAAAAAAACTGCTGATCTCTCCTTAAAACAAAAATAGGAAACATGAAATTTTTGAACTTTATTACGATTTTCTTGAATTTTAATACTTCGTATTGCCTCCTCGTGCTTCCATTACTGCGTTTACGCGGTTTGGCATGCTGTACACCAAGTTCCTTATACGATTTTGGGGAATATTCTCCCATTCCTCTGTGAGAGCAATTTTGAGCTCACGAAGCGTGATTGGGGGAGGGTTTCGTTGTTTTACGCATCTGCCTAGCTCGTCCCAAGCATGCTCGATCGGGTTGATATCCGGGCTGCGCGCTGGCCACTCCATACGAGTAATGTTCATCTCTTGAAGGTAGTCATTCACAATCCTACCTGTATGAGGTCGGGCATTGTCATGCATAAATATAGCATCCTCACCTAAATTGACCATAAATGGACCAACGTGATCATTGAGGATTTCTTCCACATATCTTACGCTAGTTAAAGAGCCGTTTTCTATGATCACCAGCTCTGTGCGACTTTCAGAAGAAATTCCGGCCCACACAAGTACAGACCCACCACCGTAGGCTACTTTTTCTTCGATGCATGCTTGCTTGAATCTTTCCCCTGGTCTTCGATACACTCTGTGTCTTCCATCGTGCTTGTAGAGCATAAATTTTGATTCGTCGGAGAACATAACTTTTGACCAATCTTCAATACTCCAATTTACGTGGCTCTGGGCATATCTTAGTCTTGAAATACGATGCCCACGCTCCAGTTTAGGGCCGTTTGCAGGTCTAAGGGGTTTTAAGTTAGATTCAGCAAGCCGACGTCTTACTGTCCATGCACTTGGGTTACTTCCTCCGAGGCGTCGAAACTGATTTGTGAGTTCAGTTCCTGTGAGAAAGCGATTTCGAAGCATGGTGTTCACCAAGTATCGGTCTTCTCGTGCTGTGGTATACCTGGTTCTGCCCGTTCCTGGTCTGCGTAGGTTAGAACCAGTTTCTTCGTAACGTCGGAGAACTCTTTGTACTGTTGACAGCGACACACCGACAGTCCTGGCTGTATCGCGCTGACTCCGGCCGGTTTCCAGCATTGTAAGTATTCTGGTGCATTCTTCAGGCGTAAGCGACATAATTTCAGCTTGAATAATGAATATAGAGCACTATCAACATGGTTTATGTACCCACATAAATGACAGATTACAAACAAAAGCAAAACCAAATGCTGTAATTTCGTAGTTCCATCTTCGAAAGTGGCCCTTTTTCAAATTTGATTTTTTTATGATATAACTTTACAATAACTAAGAAGTTTTAATACCTTCATTTAAGGAGTATTACATTGTCTATTAAATACAATTTATTGCATTAACCTAGCATTTTTAGTTTCCGAGATTTTTAGGATTATTTAAGTGACCCGGATTCATTGCTCTCGAGTGTATATAATTATTGATGAATTATTTGTGTAAATAATAATTGCAAGTAATGCAAATGTAATGTGTAATAAAAAAGTGTTTTAATATGGATCAGAGATAATCTTAATAAAGTTAAGTACATATATATATATTTTCAAGAAGTTTATTTTAGATGGAATTCAGACTACGTGCGAGCCCAGAACAATTTACAATAATATTATAGAAATTCACGATAATCACGAAAAATTTAGTATAAAGTTTGGGTTCATTGGTTTACACAATGACCCAAAGGCACTTTTGTTCTAATGTACCTCTCATCGCTATTAGTTTATAAGTGGCTTTCATGTTCTACAACAGCATTTTATACGATTTTCAACTTTAATTCTTAAGGAGACTACATGACCGAAACGCAAATTTATAATGCCTAAAAATATATGATCCACTGCAGTAGCCAAAATCAGAAAAATATATGATATTCTTCTGGATATATGCTAGTTAGATAGTGTGTTGAAAACATAATACAATTAACTTGATATGATAGAAAAAATCACGAAGATACCTCTAAAAAAATATTTTAACGGTTAAAAACCATACTAATACATGCAAACATTCAGATTTTGGTCAGATTATTCTACAAGTAACATACTAACGTAATAGTGTTTTAATTTTTTAGTCCCATTGGACTAAAAAATTAAAACACTATTACGTTAAATAAACGTTACCCGTTACGTTACCGGTAACGTTACGGTAAATATGAAGCAATTATGGATTTACAAAAAATCTATTCATTAATAGATTTTTTGTAAATCCATAATTTCTTCATATTTTGCAATAAATTACCAGCGTTGTGTCATCACGCGTCTCTTTCTGTTCTATGCAATCCGACAGTGACCGCGCTTTAGGTCATGTAAACCTCTTAAACAATAGAGGAAGCAGGAATCATGACCTCATTGTAATGAACCCTATAAATTGTTTTTATAACAAAGCGTTCTTATGCCTTCAACTCAAACTCAAAGCATTTATTTCAATTAAACCATTTACAGGCACTTTTGAATTGTCAAGGTCATTTAGTCAGAAAGTTAACGCCAAAAAAATCTGCTTTTTCATAGACGCCTAATCCACGCATCTTCATTATTGGCCTCAGGATATTTAAAGAAATTCTAGTGCTAAAAAGTACAAAATAAAATGTAAATAAAAACATTTTTAAAAACAAGCTTTTATTGAACTAGAACGTACTAAATAAAACTTATGTTAAAAAAAAAACACGAAAAGCTTAAAAGCTTGAGGCGTAAACGTCCCGGGATCCCACACTTTAAGATAAGCCGCAAGCTTTTAAGAAAGTAATTGGGGAACTTCTTATTTGGGGAGCTACTACTCGTATTATACCACATAGTATTTCATCTTGAAAAGTTGGCAGTGCATCAGATACTCGCCTCCCTGGTTCTGCTGGTGTTTGCTTAACTTCAGGCGATACACATGTTTATTTGTTCACTTAAAGTACTCGGCAGTTTATAAGCGCATTGTTTCTTTTATATGTATGTTTCTCTTTGAAATAGGAACGAAATAGAACCGAAGAAATAGGGGATTTCGACATCACGCATATTTTAAGTTGATTAATATTATTTTAATTTTAAATGGAAATTGAGGTTAAATTGCCTATCAGAATATTTATAGTAAATTAAACAATGCTTCAGGTAAAACTGCATAGCCTTTCGACATTATGTATTAATAATTGTTTTTTTAGACAACTTTAGGAGACTAACCGCATGTATTTTTATCGTACTTTTGTGAATCCAAAAAAACAAACATCGGACCTTTATCGACTAATTGATCGAAAGATAATAATAACTAAGTATATTATCTGCTTGAGTTACTTCTAGCAGATAATTTTAAAAAACAGCGCATTTTCCTGTTTGTGGTTTTCGGACGAGTTAAGCCTCCTACAAACAGACGCGACACGCGACGCGCATCGCACGCGACACAAAGGCACCGCTCGTCACGCGACAGGCGGTGCCTTTGTGCCGCATCGCGTGTCGCGCCTATTTGTAGTAGCTTTTAGAAATAATTCAATCTGGTACGAGTAAGTAGTAACGAGTAATAGTGTAAATATTTTCATCGTTTCAGAGAATTCGTCAACGTGGCAGGTATCCCGACCACGATACAGTTTCGGGATGTAGTGTACTTTGGCAATTCAACCACCCAGATAAACTGTATCGTAGTGTCCTACTACGTTCTCACACACATTTGTTGGAAATTATTGGACCCACGCTCTGGTCAGGGTAGCATCTTCGGTCGCTACACTGACAGCCTCTGAACATAATAACACCATGTAAAATTGTTAACGAAGAAATATTTTTGCAACAGTACATTACTTTGATAAAAAATCTAATTACATATAAAAAATTCTGACAGTTTCAAATGACACTGTTTTTTTTACGCCATCGCTATTAGACAAATAGGGAAAAACCAAAAACGTTATTTAAAATACAGCGGGTATACAGTTGAACTGAATAATTATACCGTTTTGAAAACATTTCATGTTAAATTAAAAAATAGTAAAAGTTTATATTTTTTTTATTGCGCATTATTTGTATTTATTCAATTTTGGTCAGAATATTTTGATAAAAGATCTTTAATGAAGAGCCTTTGGTACAGGACGATTCAACCATTTCTTCCATGTATCCTTTAGTCCAGCGAGGGCAGGATAAGTAGGCAAGCAGTTGGGATAGCCTTGAGACTCCGACCCGGCGACGTTCCTTTCAACAGTTTTGGTTTTATGATGCGCAAAGTTGATTCACCCAATTGTGCTGTCTGTTGAGTCAACTTGTATTAATGTAGGCTTCTACAATAAGCGTTCAGAGGGCCTAGACAAATGGCATTCGCTTCGGAGAGATTCTATTTCTACAATCGCTATCGCTTTCGCTAATGTTTCCATCATCCGAATCGGAAACTAGCGATAACGCTTGTCAAAAAGTGCCACTTGGCTAAGCATCTATATGGAAGTAATCGTTTGACGTTGTCGATTCGTTTCATAGAATCGAATGTTGTTGTTAGTAACAAAATTCGATCTTAAGAAAAGCGGCCACATTCCTTTAGATCGAATTTTGTTGCTTCATGTCTCAATATGAAAGTTTATAAAAGGTATTAGAAAATTCTAGCCACATTTACCGAGGTCGCTTATTGAGCCGTTTTTCAAAATTCCTTCTGAATCACGAGATAATATTTTTTTAAAGGAGTGGCGCTAGTGGACCCGTGTATGCGCTCGTAACGTTGTCCAGCTAATTTCTATTCGTTGACTTATGATCACCTGACATTTCGATAGCTTATGTCAACCCCATATATTTCTTTGGCTTTTCTACTAGCGGCATCGCTAGTCGATTGTTACTTTGTCTAGGCCCTCTGGCCTCACAATTGTCAGATGAGACCAGAACACTATATCATATTATTATTATGGGTAGTTGCGGGTAGGCTAGTTTGTTATACTTATTGAATTCAATAATCGGGGTGACATAATCTGCAAAGAAAAAAACCCTGTAAATAAAGATTAAAAAAAACTGTTTTCCATGGTGTTATAATATTCAAAGGCAGTCAGTGTAGTGAGCGTTGAATCTAATTGTGCAGCGAAGCACGGCGTTGCTGTTAGCCGGACATAGCCGTAAGTCCAATAATTTGCAATTAATGTGCATCCGGGAAAATACACTTGGGGGGTTGGATCATACGATACGGTTTATCTGCATGGTGGAATTGCCAAGGTACACACTGCGAAGCATTTCGTTGGGCTATGTGTAAATAATGAAGTTATAAAAAGCGCTAGAAGCAAGGTAAAGTTAGTTTACAAATCTTGCAGATCACTGAGGAAAGTTTTTTGTAAACGAAAGCACTTTAAGCTAAACTTGACCTACGTTATTCTTGACCTACGTATTTGCCATGTGCTGATCAACTGACTTGGTTTAGTGGCTATCATAGTGGCTGCGGTTCACAAGGGCCTCCGTTTGAATCTCGGGTCGGGCTCTGATAAAAGTTATTGGGTCTAACTGTCTTGAAATTCCCAGTAGCAGCCTGAAGTTATGAATGGCGGTATGACACCCCCGTTGCTTGAAAAGCAAATAAATTTGGCCTGCGCAGGTTACCACTTAGAAATTCAGAAAGTTCCGACAAAAAGACGCAGACATTGGCAAAAAACTCCGGCCATTTTACTTTTAAATCATTCCTTTTTGAGTATTCATATAACTTTTTATTTTCTAATAATCCACTGAACCCGAAAAGTGCGGACAAATGACAAGGCTGGACCTGTCTGGACGGACGGCAAAAAATCCTACTGCTGCGGCTAACCTCTCGGCAGTCGTATCGGATTGCCGTCCCATTGGTCTATAAGGGTGAGGGCAGAGTGCGTAAATATCATGCGTAGGTACTTGGCTAGTCTCCGTTGAGATTGACAGCCGTGGCAAAAATTCGGTCAGATGGCCTATTCTAAGTCCAAGTCAGAACGTTTCTTGCAAAATAAGTGTACAAATATTGGTATTATTAGTACTTATACAAGATTTTGTGATTTAATAGGTTTTCATTTCGCAATGTTAAATGTTTTTGGTTTTGAATATTAATCAGTAATGTCAAAATAAAAATTTTTTTCTTTTTTTTCAGGTAAGTCTCATCTCAACAAATTCCAATATTGCAGTCGGGCTGTTTGAATGAATACCAAAAGCTAAGTACTTTAGAGGTTTTAACTTGGTTGGTTTTCTCATCCGACCTCCACGAATATTCTAGATGTTAATGTCATAATTATGTTATGAGACAAACGAAAGATTTGATAGTCAGCTTGGATAGCTGACAGCGCCCGTCATGGTCTTATATTTTTTGAAAGTATTTCTTTTTTTAAATATTAATATCAATAATATCAGTTTAATTCTCTAGTATTTTAGAGCTCCATGATCCCTAACAGTACCTAATTTCGTAGTGATATTTAAATACAAATAATTAGGTACGATGGCTCATCGTGATACCAAAGACATTTAAATAAACGTACGATAGACGGAACAAAGCGAACAACATCAACATCTACTTAAAAAAACAATAACAAAAAAAAACAACAACAATAAACAAACAACAAAAAAAACAAACAAACAATAAACAAATTTTCTTTCTTTCTTTTCTTTCTTGGTGTACCTACGGGTCACACCTCGGTCAGTTTAGTTGTATGTCTCTTGTCATACGCCCCACACGACAGTTCGCATTGTGTGCAAAACAAAATTATTTTCGAATATATCTTGCCAAATTATTGTATACATTGTGGTATTGCTAACCTCATAGTGATCAAATTACGGTTTATTTTCGTAAGTATTTTATAATTTTACGAGTATTTAGATTTTTTTTATAATTTTTTACTGACTTCAACAAGGAGGTGGATGTTCTCAATTCGTCTGTATGTTTTCATTTTTGTATGTTTGTTACGCGATACCGCCGGCAGCTGTGGATCGATTAGGTTTTTTTTTTATGCATAGGGGTGCGTGCATGCGTCAGGGGTAGCCCCATATAAATTTTATTAACTTTGCTTGGACAGTTTTTCAGTTAGCTTCAATAATATTTTTCCACTTAGTGTATATTGATGATGTTATAATAACTTTCTTTCACTGTTATTTACATATCAAGTAGTGGTATACGAATTTATGTGAGGTATTTACCACAACGAAAAAATGAAAAATAATAACCATTATCTAAATTATTTCAATGTTAAAATCCCTTTTAAGGTTTCGTTCCGATTCACCCCTGCGTTCTTATTCAACCCGTTTGACGGTACACCATAAAAATTACAGATATAAATTTAGAAATTTGACATTGAGTGACACCAACAACATTGCAACATTCCATGTTGCTGGCTGGCCAGCAACATATGCCCCGCAACACAAAAACAAGGACTGCCTCATTGGTCCAGTGGTCGCAAGTACTACTGCTGAGCACGAGGTCCTAGGTTCGATTTCCGGGTCGGGCAAAGGGTTACTGGGTTTTTCTTTTCCATCTGGAATTTCTCAGTAGCAGTCCGGAGTCAGGAATTATGCCCGATTGATGGGAATAGGCTCGCAACCTATATTACACGGGACTTAAACATAACTGGCGAATAGTGGCTGTACTATTAGTACACCGCTGCTCAATCTTTTGGGGAATACAGGCGTGATGTTATGTTCTAATTTTAATATTTGGACATTTTGACAGGTGACTAATGTCAATTGATTCCTTAACAATATCGCAGTAGAGGTAAAATGTCGTAATGTTTAATATTTGTATCTGAAAATCTTAGTTAACGAGTTTTAGTTTAAAATTTGGTGGGAAAGGACCATGGGGGATTTTGTATGGACTCCGTCCCCACATTCCAACAGTCATAGAGTACATGTCAATATGTTTATAAGAATACAGACAAAGACTTACTGTCTTTTTCAATTGCAAAACCGATAATCATGGTCATGTATGAATTAACCGACGCAAAAAGGAAAAAATCCTGCTGGATTGTTAAATAAAGATCGTAGCAAATAAACGTATTTTCTTTCTTTTCTTTCTTATTTTCTAGCACGTGTCATTCTATAGTTTCCAGTTACAGAGATACCTACGTCCATGGCAAAAAGGCGTAAGTTCATGTATCATATCACAATTTAATTCACTTTTTTTTTCACCCTGAACCTTATTTATTCTCAGTAAGAAAAAGCATAAGAAAAGACATAAATACTTTAAAAATTGTTTATATTAATCAGGATTTTACTAAATTATTTTTTTTTTCTAATTTTCCCTTCTAAAAATTACCCCCAGATGCAAAATTTATTTTAAACCCAAGTCGTAAAAATAATCCATTCATCGTAAAAGTTGTCCATATGTCGTAAAAGATGTCCATATGTCGTAAAAGTTGTCCATATGTCGTAAAAGTTGTTCATTCGTATTTTAAATGTTTAAACGCCGTAAATTCGGACCAAGTAGTAGTATCCGAAGCCTCTGGCTGTTGTCAGCCTGATGGTCGCTTGGCTAAATCCAACGCCTCCTGCCCTGAGGGAGGGCTGTCCCCACTGGGTACCTCCGACCTCTACCGCCTCAAGGTATGTGATACGCACATTGCTGGCCCCTAGGTAAGTGATGTCCTGGTACTGTACGGCGTTCGCAATAGCGTTCCTGGTGTAGTAGGCACTGAAACATTAGCAAGGTGATGTAAAATATTTGTGAGACTCATTATTTTTATTTATAATACGTCGAACACTCTTGATTACCGTGTGAAACGACACATGACGAAAAGTGCGTTTCCAATGGAAGCGAAGACATGTAGGATCGTGCAAATACAGATGACCCGTGATGTGGATTTCAACCAATGTTTTTGGTCGATTCCTGCAAATCTCCGCTTTCTCCGCTCCGGTCGTCTTCGCTTCAATGGAAGAGCACCCTAAGTGCTTCACTCGATTTTTTATCTTAAAGCAAAAATTACGTGTATAAATGAAAGATCCCACTAAATATCCCCCTATTGAATGTTAATGTTAAGAAATTAAATTCCAAACTGTCAAATATCAGTCAGAAAAGATTTGTCTCGCGATCGAAATATACTTAAATAAGTTCAAACTGCTAACATGTTCACAGTCGAAGAGAAAGGTTACCGGTTCCGTTATTTTAAGGAGATACCTGCTATCTTGCCGATCTGGTACCACGTTATTGCAATAGTCTCGTGTCAGGTCGAGCGAAGAAGATGACTTAGTTTTGATATACGTACACACCTGTGAAGCAGTCTATCTCCTGGCCTGTAAGTTCCTTGGTACATGTTGGCCCTGGTGGTGGCATTTATGACTGCAGCTGCGTCATTGCAGGCGACAAGTGCTGCAAGCACAGCGATGAGGATCAGGCAAGTCTTCATCTGAAATGTCACATAGTTAATAATTTAAGAATTTCTCGAACGGCGCAAAAAGAATTTCATACAATGAACTTTCAGAAACACAGTCATGTAACATACAATATTATATTAATTGCAAAAGCAAAAATCAATTGCAAAATTAATATTATGTACTTACATTTCAGATTTTTTATTATGTAGTCCTGTAACACAGTAGCTATCTCCTTAGAGTACAATGTGAACATAAATAACCACCTGCAGGAGATAGTATATATAGTATTCAGACACCAAATGATAAGATAAGATTAAGTGTTTATCAATGACTAATTCATTAGATTCACAACAAGTGATACGTAGAGCCGCCATTGCATACAACTAGCTCATTATCTTAACACAATCAGCTTTGTGACAAAAGCTTTATTAATGAGGAGAACTATTAAGGAAAATGATAAAGGAAAAGATTTTTTATGTCGTGGGGAAATCCTCTTGGATGCCCACCGACTGAGAAGCAGCTGTTCAACATAACATATGTTGAACAGCTGCTGCTGCTGGTAGTAGAAGGAACAATAAGTGGACTCAGCGTGGGATGCACCCGCACACGCTGGGCCCCAGGACATGTATCCATGCCAGTCATTATGCCAGCGGGCTCCATCAGCACGTCTTCCCCTGCTCTGCGACAGCACATTCTTTATGAGCGTGCCGCCATCTTCGGCCTTACTCTGATCGAGCCACCGCAAGGTTCTAGAAATCGATGCTGAACAAACTACTTTCGGGCCTTGTTATTATTTTGTAACATACTGTGTACTATACCTACTATAATTCGTACAAGGAGTGAAAATGTCCAAAATGAAATCAGAAAAGTTTACATTAAGGCCCTACCTTGAAAATAAATAATTGTTTGATGGGCGTGGCTTATTACCCCCGCACGCGGGGAGTGGCGGTTCTATCTTCCGTGGTCGGTCGCCACGCCACCGCTACAAACTTACCTGAACTTGAACCAGTGGCCAAAAGTGGGATTAACAAAATACTGACCGGAATTTAAAAAGGTTCCTTACTTAGCATGGGCTTTGGCGGAGCATTATTCTTGTCACTGGCGCACAACTGTCAATCTAAAAGTGCAAGATAAAGACGGAAACATATCTAATAAAAAAGTGCGTGCTAAGTAACGTTAATTTATCTCGGTCTATGAAATTTTGGCACTATGTATTTATGGAGTAGACAAATAATACAAAATTTTTAATCAATATTCAAAATATTTTTATTAATACTTATATTACACAACATGAAATTAAAAATAGTTAATTAATCTTCTTTATTTATATAAAATGGATCTTGGTATATATGAGATTGATAAAGTCCAACACCGTTTCACCGATCACCATACACTGGCTTGGTAAATGACATTTTTTTTTTCACTTACCTAATATTACATACATTCTGTCAATAACGTAATACTCTTAAGTTTTCCATCGTTTCCTACCTTTCAAGTAAATGTATGTTCACCTTACTAAAAAAAACACACTACTTGTTCAGTTTTCGCTTTCAAAACTGACTTTTCGGTGCTTGTAAGCATTCCATTTGAACTATAAAGTGCATAGTAATTCCATGCAGTGTATTATGTATGTAATAAATAGATAAAAAAGATTTTCCGGCATAAGGTAGGTACTCCAAAAAGTATCGTACACCTGGAAAAAAAAAATAACGAAATTGCTATTTATGCCAGGCTCTATGTTAGCTTAATAGCTCATTGTACATGAACTAAAACTAAAATGGAAGTTATTCACATTTTCTTCAAGATCGATTTCGTATGGCAGTGGTAATCTGTATGAATTATGCCCTAATTATAATACATGAGATATATTTTAGAAATTACGTTACGTTACTCTGGTTGTATACGAAAACCGAAACCGATGTTATTTTGTTACTAAGTCTTGTTTATAACTTTTTAGCGCAGATTTTTGTCGTAGTTGGGTTTTAGTTTTCAAATTTGTTTTTTATTTCAATTATTGTGGGGTTAGAAATCATTGAGGGTAGGTAGCAAATGGAATTTGATAACAATAATTTGCTAAGCAGCCTTCATAACATTTCAGAAGGATGTTTAGTGTTATTGAAAACAGTCTGAGTGAAACATAATTGTTTTGATCTTATTTCGGGTTTAGTTATTTATCCAATATATTTTCAGAAAGTACTCTTTAAGACCTTTTATTAGATACCAAACATGATATTTGTTTTTTGTACCCGGTAACACTTCACATCCGCTATTAGCTGCCATGTTGAATTCATTCATTTTTCGTGCTTTATCATTCGTGGTGACAGTATTTGACATAATGAAGTATTTTTGACGTATTTCAAACCTAAAAACGAATAATAACTTATTTTAGACTATTTCTAGTAAACGATTATTATAAGTTGTTGGTATAAAAACAGACGTTTTTCTCTAGAAAATAGAATGCTTAGGTACCCAATATTACTTTGCAAGGCGAGAATAGATTGTTGCTGGTAATGCTTTAGTGAAGGTGGTGAATTCGACTCACTATTATCATCATCTTATTGCTATTGAATGAGTTCATTGATTGCCCTGTGCAGACAGCAGATACTCCTAACGTTGAAGGTACTGTTCAGTTTTGGTTTTTTATTTCTTCCCATTTTCATAAATAATTTGAATGTCGTCACGAAATAATAATAGAAAAAGAATGTTATATTGTTCACAGTCACAAGAATACACACACACTCGAGTCTAAATACCTATTCAATACTAATTATATTAAATAATTACCTTGACTTGCTAAGCTACTAACTTTTTCTGTAAACACAATTATTTAAATCACGTAAATTAGATCGCACCGATTTGCAAAAAAAATTACATAGATTCATCCTCAATCAGCCCCACCGGGCGACTGATTTATGAACGAACGAGAGTGATGTCATTACTTTTGATAGGCAAAAGAAAGGCTGGCGATAATGTGTGTGTGCTCGGAATAAAACACCGTATGTGCCAAAACGAAATGCCGACTTTTTTAAATAAAAAGTATTATTAAAACAAAAACTGCGTTACTTAAACTTTAATATGATTATTCTCTATGTTTTATAGTAAACTCCAATGAGTAACTCATAAGCGTTACGCCTTATTGCTCAAAAAAACATAAACTTAGATAGAACTTTGCATTTTTTTTGTATCGAGAAAATTTCATTGTATCGTGTATTCCTTTTACAGGATACTAGGAAATATAGTCATAAAACATACACCAAATTGTTAAATACCTATACAATATACTTAAAAAGGTACACTAAAAAGAAAAGGCACACTTTTTTCAATATATCACCTTAAGTGCATGACTAGCTATTCACGCGACCTGGAAGTCTGAAAACCAGTCTTCACCGTAATGGAATCAGTGTGAGATGAGTTATGTTACCATAACATAACTTCACACCAGTATTCCCCAAAAAGAAAGCAGAGTCCTCAAAATGGTCTGTTCATAATCGATTTCCGACACTTGCGGCGGTGAACTTGGGGTAGTTCACCGCTTGATCAGAATAAGTCACAAAATGACGCGCAGGATTTCACGTGCCTTTCTTGGAAAATGTGCTGTCACTGGTCAGATGAAAACATGATGATGGGACCCCCTGAGATAATGACGGGCGGATTTGCGTCCTGGGTACGAAGCATGTTCGAGTAGGTACATCCCACCACGCGCTTCCGGCTCTTGAAGCATTGTGCAAATTTAGTCCGCCGAATCTCAATATCCGTACTTTTTAGACGAAGGACATCATTTTCCTGATTCTCCTAATTACCAAAGATTTTGCAGATAAATAAATAAATATAAACATAGAAATTCTCCCCCAAATTGCTCTTTTTGTGTTTTTGTTCTTTTCTTTGCGTCATGTTCACCACAAATAAACTTTTATTTCTTTGTTTCTTCTAAATTTTACATAGGGTGACACAATGGGTGGCCATATATCGCTAAAAGCGAACTTTTAAAGACAAGCTTTGGATCGATTTAAAGGGTTAAGGAGAGACAATCTCGTATTCTTGTCTAATATAGTGTGTTGTGTGTGTGTGTGTAATAGGAGATGAATAAACATGTTCGAAGCAAGCAACGTATGTAAGCATAATAACTCGTAGAGTAATGTACTGTTATACTTACGTTTGTGGGAAAATGCGTAAGTTCATGTCTCAATTTAGGTATTAATTTATCACTCTCCAAACCGCATTTAGGACAAGAAAGAAAAATTCATAAATTTAAAAAAATATTTATTATAATCAGAATTTTAAAAATTAATTAATACTTTTTGGAATAAAACCTAGATGCAAATATTTAACTCCGTCCTAAAAAAAACCAGTCGCCGTAAAAGTTGTCCATTCGTCGTGAAAGTTGTCCATTTATCTAAATGCTTATCGGCCCCAGATTTCGACCATGTAGTAGTATCCGTAGCCCCTGGCGGATGTCAGCCTGATGGTCGTGGTGTTCCAACCAACGCCTCCTGCCCTGAGGGTGGGCATTCCCCACTGGGTACCTCCGACCTCTGTCGCCGAGATGTATGAGATACGAACGTTCTTGGCTCCTTTGTAAGTGATATCTTGGTACTGTACTGCGTTCACAATAGGTGACTTGTAGTAATAGTTCCTGAAACAACACAGATTTTTAATTTAAGCTTTTGTAAGACTATATTACTATTGGACCAAAATAACTACTACGTGGAGCCCTGACACAGCCAGAAGGCGTCACAGCAGACCCCATAGAAGATAGCGGGACGAGCTGAAGAAAACAAACGAACAGTGGTCACTTTAGCCCTGGATCGAAAGAGCTGGAAGTCAAGGGGAGAGGTCTTTGCTCAGTAGTGGGATGAAGCAGGCGAATAGTGACAGTAAGACTATACCGTCAAAAAGGGTGAATAGGGATGCAGGGGTGAATCGAGACGAAACTTTAAAAGAGATTTTAACATTGAAATAATTTATTTTGTTGGCAAAAAGGCTTCTAATGTGTTTACTGTAGGTATTATAATTAAACTTTAAGTGCCCTTATTGGCGACCAACTATATTATTTCAATGTTAAAATCCCTTTTAAAGTTTCGTCCCGATTCACTCCTGTAATCCTATTCACCCCGTTTTACGGTGGTTCTTTAATAAAGTCGAATAAACTCGACTTGTTATCTCGTTCCGAGATGAACCCTAAGTGCCCTGGTCAAGTTCAAATCTTGTGGAACAGCAGGCTTAGCACAAGCACCGTCTTGTCGACGGAAGAATAGACAAAAATTACGTTTCGTGAAGACAGTACGACGGCAGCAAAAAAGAAAGAGTCAACTGCACTTTTTACGAAATTCAGTAATTTATTCAAGTTTATCTTTTATTTTGCTTATATCTCGAAAATGGTGTGTCTTATCGCAAAAATAATGAAAATTTCGACCTATGAAACCTTTAAACCCCCAAAACTCAACATCTAGGTAATCATTTTTTGCATACAAAAAGTGAAAAATTCCTCTTTTCCATTCCATTTTTATACTTTATGGCCGTCGAGTAAAAAGTTTTCTACTGTCTTTAGCATGGCGATTAAAAAATCAAATTGTCTTCACTACCTTAGACAACTGCCTTCTGAAATAGTTTACATTAAAAACTTTTTGACAAAAAAAACAACCGACTTCCAAAAAAAACACTAAAAGACGTGAAAAATAACTTTAATTTCGGAAGTCGGTGGCCAAACACGAAAATACAAAACCAAAGGCACCGACTTCCGAAATTAAAGTTATTTTTCACGTCTTTTAGTGTTTTTTTTGAAAGTCGGTTGTTTTTTTGTAAAAAAGTTTTTATTTTTCACTTTTTAGTTGCGGTACCTACCCCACACAAATTCGTATACCACTACTTGGTGTGTAAATAACAGTGACAGGAAATTATTAACACATCATCCATATAAACTAAGTGGAAAAAATATGCAGTATTAAAGATAACTCAAAAACTACTGGTCAGACCTTGATCAAATTTAAATGGGACCACATGCAAAGCACCAGCTACCAAATACAAAAAGAATCATCCAAATCGGTTCAACCAGAAAAAAGATATGAGCTAACACACATAAAAAAAAAAAAAAAAAAAAACATACAGGCGAATTGAGAACCTCCTCCTTTTTGGGAAAGTCGGTTAAAAAGGACCTAGACAACGATTGGCAGAAACGGAAGACAAAATGACAGATTTTAGAAGGATTTGTACGGTGCGATGTCAAAAATTGAGAAACGAAATGTCACTTTGTATGGGAATAGCTTTGTCTTTTCTTCGAATAGATAGATAGCGTCATGCTAAGCCCGCAGATCCGAAACATAGTATAGTAAAATCGTTAAGAATAATAATATCGTTCTGTAGTTACTGCCTACCCCCATGAGAAGAAGGTGTGAGTTTATGTATGTATCATAAAGAATATTAAGTACGATCACCAAATGTGATAATTAACCAGGGTCGTTGGATATAGTTGAAGTTTAGTGAGAAACCGATGGATGTTTTCGAGTGAAATTTAATTTGATAAATGACCTGTTTGTTTTCTATTCATTAAATTAAATTTTATTCGAAAACATTCATCGGTTTCTTACTAAACTTCAACCATATCGACGACCCTTGTTACTTATCTCTTTTGGTGACTGTACATAATGAATATCAAGGAAAAAATTGCAATCAATTCAAAACATGAAACGTAGGAAAGCCTATAAATCAGCTTATCAACTCAAACGATTCTTTTGTTTTAGTCGACTGAATGATACGGCATTAATATAGCGAAGATACTAATGATAAGTCTGAAAGTCATGTAATAAGAATTATGGCCTATCGCATCGGTCAATGAACCCGCCACGGGACTAACCACACTTATTCAACTCTGTTCTTCTTTTGTCCATAGAAAACAACGATTTTGTATGGAGATGCGTACGCATCCGTTCAGCTTTCCACGTCTATTCAGCTTTCCACGTCTATTCAGTGTTCCACGTCTATTCAGTTTTCGCGGCAAACGCATAAAATTAAGACAAGTGTGTTTTTATCACGCGCATGCTAACGACAGTGGTCAGACTAATATTAAAATTAACATAAATTATTATCTATCATTTACATTAATTACGTTAAGTGTGTAGAAATGACGATAATCGTCCAGCGAAACGGGAAAATTTCCCTACTTTTTGACGTGTTATGCGAATATAAATGTAGGGAAAATCTGGATATTTTTTCGCGATTTCTGGTTTGGTCCATAGTAAAAGTTGTTTATAATGATGAGTACAATGACCCCTTAAGAGGTTGCTGGTGTTTTACCAATAACCCTGTATATCACAATCTGAATCATTTTGAAGAATAGGCTTCAAAATGATTCAGATTGTGATATACAGGGTACAATAGCAACAATGCAATGCAATGGGGGAAGCAATAGTGCTAATTCATTGCTTCATATGTTCGAAAAATGTGTCTGCTCAACAACGTAAATAACGCAATGAATGTTGTTGAACTGTCAAAATTAAAGCCATTCCTACTGTTAGTATGTTACGCAATTACCCCGCAAGTTTATTTTATTTTGTTACGTAGACGTAACAAAATAAAATAAACAATAAGCAATAATAATTAGCTACTACATACACAACTCCATACATATATGACTCCTACATATATGAGTCATTGATAAAAGTAAGCCAGGAATATACCTACGATAACAATATTATGTAATTGCACAAAAGCATGCAAGTAGGCTCTGCGTACCATTGTGCACTTTCATAATTTACAACGTGACGAAATTATCGTAGTCACGATATCACGATAACACAGGGAAGTGAAATGACGCTTTTAAATTTCCGTCCACGATTTTATGGACGTGGTCGTACACGATAATATTGTCAAGTTAGGAGTTATAAAAACGCCCATTGTGACAAACCCATGTTTTCACCAATCTGAAGTAGATATGGCATGGCCAGGTATTTGCATATCTTTGTACAACTAACTGCAGGCGTGTGTATTGGCTTTATTATTAATTTTACTGTAACTTATGAAAGTAACAAAAAGTAAGATACTTGACACGAGTGGTTGTTGAACTTATTTATGAAATGAGTAAACAGCTAATAGAATAGAATACTCTTTATTATTTACACCATAAAATTATAGATATAAATAAAGAAAAGAGGTGACACTACAGGCGGTCTTATCGCTAAAAGTAATATTTCAAGGTTTCCACTATTCCCGATTGACTCAAACAATATTTTGTTTCAATCAAAAGCAATTCAATAAAAAAATGGGTACCACCACTGTCCTTATAGGAAAATCTGATAAACAGTAATTTCCCGGAAAATTCCTTTCTTTCCCAAAAAAACCTCAATATTAATTAATTTAAAGGAGCAATTAAAGAGCCTTCACGAGACGGTCTAGCATTCCTGGCTAAAAGTATCACTCACAATAGAAAAGACTAAGACCCACTTGTACCAACAATCACTAAACACGTTTAGCGCTAAACGAGTTTTAAACATCATTGTGTCTCTGTCATCTCCAAATATTTGACAGAAACAGAATTATGTTTTAAACTCGTGTTTAGTAATTGACGGTGCAGGTGGGCTTTAGGCTGACTTGCAGCACAAATCCATAAAGAGTTTTAGATGGATTTGAAAAATAATCCTGTGGACTTGCTATTATACGAGTATGTAATAAATACCATCTTAAAAATAACTTGACTTCATAATTGAATTGTAATCTTTTATACTTTGACATCTTACTCTTTGATATTCTGAAATTAAATGATACCTTGACATCCTAAATAAATTGTGTGTCTAAGATTATATATTTTTTTAACTAACATACCTCAAATTGTAATTATAATTCGTAATTATGCAGTCAATAATGTTAATACTAACCTAATAATCTCTGTGCTGTTATTAATATATGTACCTACCATGTACATACCCATTATTTGCACGCCATTCTTGGCAGAATGTGGTGATACCATTGACTAATCTTAAGACCATAAAATGTACCATATTCTGACAAATAAATTATAATGATTACGATTACGTTCAACGAATTTGAAACATACTTCTGTTTCTTTCAATAGTTTAAAGATGACAGAAACATAATGATTTTCTAACTAGCGTTAAATGCATTTAATGATTTGTGGTGCAAGCGAGCCTTAGTAATATTGTCGCTAAGGTACATACCTGTGAAGTAAATAGTCTCCTGAACTGATATATCCCTGGTACATGTTGGCCCTGAGGGTGGCATTTCGGACTACCGCCGCGTCATTGCAGGCGGCTAGTGCTGCGAGCACAGCGATGAGGATCAGGCACTTCATCTGAAATGAAAAGTTATTACCGATTTAGTCATAATCAGCCTATTATGTTCCCACTGCTGGGACACAGGCCTCCTCTCTTTTTGAGAGGGAGTGGGCTGTAATCCACCACGCGGGCCCAGTGCGGGTTGGTAGATGTCACATGTCTTCGAATTTTTGGTTCTAGGACATGCCGGTTTCCTCACGATGTTTTCCTTCACCGTTTTGAGAGCAGTGGTGGTGAAAATTATTTACACAAAGTAAAGCGCCTATCTGGGTTCGAACCCACAACCTACAACTCGTAAGTCGGGGCCGATACTACTGAGCCACCACTGCTCCGATTTAGTGATGACTCGAAAGTCGGAAAGTCCTTCAGTTTTCAGTTGTATTTCTTTCTAAATATGATGCCTTTTGTTTAATGTTAGACTTTATCAGTCTGTACCTCGAGGTGTCTTTGAATGATAAAATCAGAAACGAAGTTATCCGGTAAAGAATCGGTGTTACCGACATAGCTTGCAGAGTAAGCAAGCTAAAGTGGCAGTGGGCTGGCCATGTTTGTCGGAGGACCGATGCCCGGTGGAGCAGACGAGTCCTGGAGTGGCGACCGCGTATCGGCAAGCGTAGTGTGGGATGCCCCCCAGCTAGATGGACCAACGACCTCAAAAAAGTGTCTGGGAGAGACTGGATGCGGTAGGCGGAGGACAGGGTGTAGTAGCGCATCGGAGAGGCCTATGTCCAGCAGTGGACAGCGATAGGCTGAGTTGATGAGTCCCACTGCTGGGCAAAACCCTCTGCCCATGACTTCCAGCTAATGTTGACCACTGGTTGTTTGACTATTGTTAACTTTTTATCTTATTTTTTCTAATACTAAGTTATTTTCAAAACTTTTTTAATACTGCTGTAATTCGACCTGATCTAGTTTAAAAAAAATATTACTGACTTGAATTGAATTGAAAAAAATATTATTTGTTCAAACCTACATAAATAAATAAAATCATTTATCATTTACAATAAAAATGGCGGCCTTAATATTAGTATTCACTTCCCTGTTACAAAATATTTTACTACACTTTTTTTATATACTTTGTGAATATAGTATTATTATTTAATTATTGTGAATGTGAGGACTATGTAGGTCACTTTTATATTTTATTTTATTTTTCACTTTCTCAGGTAGTTTCAATGATAATCTGGCAGTTTGAGTGCTTTATGCGGCCTACCCAAATGTCCTTTCTTTGGTATTGTTCGTCGAGTGGTTGAGTTCCTTAAGTTATGACTCATAACTCATAACTTATGAGTTGAGCTCCACGATTAGTGACAAATGCGTGCACTGACTGGACAGGTCCACTCATTCTGACTGGTTTTTCGTCAAAAGACCATTTCAGACATGATATTCACATGATCTGACCAATATTATGTCTGGACTTTAAAAGAGACTGTGACCTCTGAATTTGTTTCGGCCTTTCTTCTCAGAGTAGTCAGGTAGGAAACGCCGAACTCATCTAGTTTTAAAAATATGATTGACGTGTAAAAAGTGTTTGTACAAACCTACTTATAGAAATAAAATCATTTATCATTTTATAGGTATTACTTTAAATAATCTTTATTACACAAATCTATATAAACCAAAAATCTTTTTGACAAAAAAAAAAACAACAGACTTCCATAAAAACACAACAATAACTTTAATTTTGGAAGTCGGTGTTATTGGTTTTGTATTTTTGTTTTTTTGCCACCGACTTTCGGAATCAAGGTTATTTTTCACTTATTAGTGATTTTTTTAGAAAGTGGGTTGTATTTTTTGTAAAAAAGTTTTTTTTTTCTCTTTTTATTTGTGTTACTTACCCCACACAAATTCGTATACCACTACTTGATATGTAAATAACAGTGCAGGAATTATTAAAACATCATCAATATATCAAGTGGAAAAAATACATATAACTAAGGATAACTCTAAAACTAGTAGTCAAATCTTAATCAAATTGATGCGTGACCACAATAGAAGCACCAGTTTTCAAATAAATATCACCTAGAAAAAAATATTGAGATAACACAAAAAAAAAGTCGAATTGAGAACATCCTCCTTTTTTTGAAGTCGGTTAAAATTAGCTGTCAACCTTAGCATATTCTTATCAGTTGATAAAGCTAAGAAAAACAATTAAATGGTAGGTACTTACATTTTCTGTTCTATAATATACCACAGAAGCAATCTCCTTAGAGTACTGTGTGATAATAAGTATTTTCTAAAGGAGATAGTATATATAGTTGACACATATATACTGATAAGATAATATTATCACTGACTCATGAACAACAAGTGGTCGTGTCGCGGTCTCATAGAAATCTTTATCTCAACAGTATCAATATCTTTGTAAGGAAAACTTATTACAAGGAAAATAATTATACTTGCAAATTAATGTTGAGTCACTTCATCATTAATATTTGCGCGTTACAGAGAACAAAAAGAAATAAAAAAACAAAAGGCATTAATTCAAACTAGGCTGATAATCAGCACTGTTTGAATGTCAGAATTACTTGAGACAGTCCCCCAAAACGCGAGACCTTCGCCACTTCCTAGTGCTTTAGCTGGGGAGAAGAAATGTCGCGACAAACTCCCCAGCAGTACAGCTGTCTGTTAGGAGGCTTACAAGAGCTAAACCGCGGTCACTGTCGGGTTGCATAGAAAAGAAAGAGACGCGCGATGACACAACGCTGGTAATTTATTGGAAAATATGAAGCAATTATGGATTTACAAAAAATCTATTCATTGGACTAAAAAATTAAAACACTATTACGTTAGTATGTTACTTTTAGAATAATCTGACAAAAAAACTGAATGTTTGCATGTATATTAGTATGGTTTTTAATCGTTAAAAAAATTTTTTAGAGGTATCTTCGTGATTTTTTTCTATCATATCAAGTTAATTGTATTATGTTTTCAACACACTATCTAACTAGCATATATCCAGAAGAATATCATATATTTTTCTGATTTTGGTAACTGCAGTGGATCATAGATTTTTTGGCATTATAAGTTTGCGTTTAGGTCATGTAGTCCCCTTAAGTTAGAAGAACTTGACTCTATACAATAGTAAGCGAACTAATTATTATTTACGAAACACAAAAAAAACATTTAATTAAATTACTTGCCATAATTATGTCAGCTAGCAAACGCCAATATACCAACAAAAATACAATCGAATTGAGACCCACCTCCTTTTTTTGAAGTCGATTAAAAAAAAAAAAACTATTCAAGCAGAAATAAAAACGTAAACAGAACAGATTATGAATACCTACCGAAAACTGTAACACACAGCATTTTTTTTATTTTTTTTTATTAGGTACTTAATGTGTAATTTTATTTGTTTATTTTTAATTTTCGTGTGCTGCACTGGTTGACGTCATCACGTCAACGCCGGCTATCGCTGATCAGCGCTGGGGCTCTGTCTCGCATAGGGTCGTAGCATTATGCTGAGTGATTGCCGTTTTGCGTGGATGTGACGCATATTTTCCCCTAACTCGTTCTTTTTAGGGTTCCGTTCCCAAAGGGTAAAACGGGACCCTATTACTAAGACTCCGCTGTCCGTCCGTCTGTCTGTCTGTCGCCAGGCTGTGTGCTCAGGAACCGTGATAGTTAGACAGTTGAAATTTTCACAGATTATGTATTTCTGTTGCCGCTATAACAACAAATAGGTACTAAAAAACAGAATAAAATAAATATTTAAGGGGGCTCCCATACAACAGACATGATTTTTTTGCCGTTTTATAGATAATGGTACGGAACCCTTCGTGCGCGAGTCCGCCTCGCACTTGACCGATTTTTTTGTATTTGTGTGCTTTGCGTCATGTTTACCGCAAATAAACGTATTTTCTTTCTTTCTTTTTCTTTTTATTTCAATTACAGGCACTCTTGGATTCTCAAGGAGTATGTCAGTCAGAAAGATGAAGCTAATTGCCCATTCCATACCATCCATCCATCCACCATCATCCCATCATCACCATCATCCCACACCATCATCATCACCGTCATTCTCCAACCTATTCCAATGGATAAGAATGGTCATGAAACTCCATAGACACTCTATAATACTTAGCTGTTCAACAGTAACACTACTCAATATATCCGATCCGAATTCAAAAATTGATGGGCCGAAATGCCCTTTGTTTTTTTTTTTAGTTCTCTTTTCAAGGTTGTCTGGTAGAAAATGCCTATGGCATTAAGTGTGCCTCTGATCATTTGTGTGCTTGCAGTATTAAATAAATAAATATTTACTTTGTGTCACGGGTTGCGCACTGGATTCGAATTCTATCCGTCGGAATTTTGAACATTTTGTGACGTTTCTGACCGTCTTTACCTCGGTTTTGGATTGGATGTAGTGCTCAAGCAGTGTACGCAAATAGAAGTGGGATGACCATATCGTACGAATGCAAGAGGACACATAGGCCAGTCCTTCCGTTGTTTCTTAATTAAGTACCTTTCTTAGTGCTCAAAAAATGCCTCTATGAGGGGTCTCGCACATCACAATTTATTGATCCTCATATTCTTTAAAGTCAATGAATTCATGTAATCTTTTAGTGGTGAAAGTACTTCTTGAAAGATGCTGATTAATTCAAACACCGATATTTCTTCTTTTACATTATATTTTCCGCCTCCGATTTTCAATTTTCAACGGGTATCTTCAACAATGCGTACCTATATACTATGCAAATCTGGAATTTGTTTTCAAAAGCTGGTGTAGTATACTCATTTGTTAATAAAACATGTAGTGTTTCTACGAAGGTGTAATATTTGTCAGTCGTTGGCCTGGTGCCAACCTTGGCCGCCGCAGTTTGCAATTTAACTTATTGTCACGATAACCGCTGATACCGAAAATTGTTGATAATATAATCCGAGCTTTTTATTACGTAACTAGTTTCTGCCCGCGGCATCGTACGCGTGAGTGTCAGAAAATATCCCACGGGAACGTACTTACTACCGAGATTGAAAGTAAGTACCCAAGTGTGAATCCAGCACCTTAATTACGTAACACACTACCTCTCACAATCTGAATAATTTTGAAGCCTATTGCTAATCCATTGCTTCATATGTTCGAAAAATTTGTCTGCTCAACAACGTAAATAACGCAATGAATGTTGTTGAACTGTCAAAATGAAACCCATTCCTACCGTTAGTGTGTTACGTTATTATCCCGCTGGTTATCTAAACTAATATTATAATGAGAAAATATTGTTTTTTTTGTATATTTGTTAAGTTACGCTTTCACGCTAAAACTGCTGAACAGATTTGGATGAAATTTGGTACCTGGGTAAACCATGACCTGGAGAAGGACATAGGTTACTTTTAATCCTGGATAGCAGACAAAGTCGCTTGCAACAGCTAGTAAAGCTATAAGTGTGCCAAAATGCAGCCAACCAACTCATTTTCATACACAAACCCGGAAAAACCGACTATACACAACCCAAGGCCTATAGGCCTATAAGCCTCACATCCTTTCTACTAATAACCGTAGAGAGACTCTGTGACAGGCCCATCCGTAACGGACCTCTTCGGGTCAAACCACTTCACAAACAACAGCATGCGTACTCCACAGGCAGATCAACGGAATCCACGCTACACAGCGTGGTATCCAAAACTGATTGCGCAGTGGACCACAAATGCTCAGCACTGGCCGCCTTCATTGATATCGAGGTCGCCTTTGACAAAATAGCATCAACATAGCCCTCGATAGACACAGCATAGACTCGACTCTATGCGGATAGATCACCAATATGCTCAAACTGAGAGCTGTATAAGTCACAGTGAACGACACTACAAGGGTCATTGTGGCGAAGGGCTGCCCGCAAGGGGGAGTCCTTTCGCCGCTTCTATGGAACCTGGTCGTAGACAGTCTCATCAAAGCACTCAATGATACAGGCTACTTCACAGGTAGGATACGCCGACGACATAACTATAATAATAAATGGTACCCACGAAAACACCCTATGGAACATCATGCGATAAGCCTTGAAAATAGTATAGGTCTGGTGCATTAAACACCAGCTATCAGTGAACCACACGAAAAGCAAACTAATTCTCTTTACAAAAAACATTTAACTGACGACACTCCAACTACCATGTTTCTTTGGAACTACCCTAAGCCTTTCAACCGAAACCAAATACCTGGGCATCTATTTGGACAAACAGCTGAACTGGGCAAAACACGCTAACTACATCACCACAAAAGCCAGCATATCCCTGTGGCAATGCAAGCGAATGCTTGGCAGGAATTGGGGGATTAGCCCCAAGATCACTTACTGGCTATATACCACAGTCATCCGACCAATTATCACATACGGCTCACTAGTCTGGTGGCCCAGGGCAGATCTGAGCACAGCCCAGAGAGACCTCGAAAAACTACAATGGTTCGCTTGTGTAGCAATCACTGGTTGCATGAGAACTACACCCACTGCTGCCCTACAGGCGATGCTTGGACTACCACCTCTACACCTCATCGTGAGAGAGGAGGCCGCCCTGGCTGCTTTCAGGCTCCATATATCAGGGACCCTAAGCAATGACTCTAGAGTCAAGCACATACGCATTAAGGAAGATGCGATCAAACGACAACCAATGATGGCATCACCCTGCGACAAAGCCCCGAAACTGCATTACTTTCAAAGGCATTACAACATAATACTTACAGAAGAACGTTGTGACTACTCAGGCCCGAAAGAGCTGAGAGTAAACACCGACGGATCAAAGACCGAGTCCGGAACCGGAGTTTTCTCGCACGACCTTAACATAAATATATCCAGCCCGTTGGGAATGTTCAATATCGTCTACCAGGTGGAATGTGTGGGCATCATAGAAGCGGTGTACACCATAGAGGCCAGGAGAGTTACGGACACCCATATACGTATACTCTCCGACAGCGCCTCAGACCTTCAATCCTTGGGGAGAAAGTATATTACCTCGAGTATAACACTAGAATGTCACAAATGCTCTAGAACGTGTAGCGGTATTTGGCAATCATGTCATTTGGTCTAAATAGGCTTTTAATTTTATATAGATTCTTCTATAATTTGTGAATGTGAGAACGTTGTAGGCCTAACTTGTAGAATGTAGATTTGTGGACATTTTTATATTTTGTTGAGTACCTGTTACTTGTTGACAGGCCTACACTGTCCTCCCATATCTATCAACACTGTAATTGGAAACATTGTAAAAGCCCCTTATTTTTAAAAGAGTAACCGTGGACTTTCTTGCCGGCTTTTCTCCATAGGAAACAACCGATTGGAACCGTGCACCTAGCTTCTGACGTTTCATAAGTGCGCATGTTGGTTTATGTGAAATAAAATATTTTGATTTAGATTTTTGATTCAACCGCAACACAGTGACACTACAATGGATAAAAGGACACAGTGGATTACTGGGTAACGATGCAGCTGACGAACTGGGTAGAAGAGCATCCAGCGCATCAGTCTGCGGACCTGAACCCATCGTGCCCATTCCCTTCAACCAGCTACGCAGTTACAGGAGGATATCCAAACACAAGCGGAGAGCTGGTGGACCTCGATACCAGGCCGTAGGCAGTCCAGGAAAGCCATGCCATTCTTAGATGGCAAGCTAACCAAACGTTTAGATGACCAGTCTCAACTGACGGCACTCGTTCACGAACATGACGCGTGGATCAGCACCATCCAGCTCAACCATTTTGTAGGGAACCGAATGATCCAACACACGCGCCACCAACAACAGTGAGACATTTAAGTGAAGTTGATGCCCTATGATTATTTTCCTTCTATTTTAATTTTTAATTTTATTATATGTACACATACTTTATTTTAAGTCTGTTAGCTTACATATATGTATACTATACAAAGAATAAATAATAATTAGTTTAGTAGAAGATTCAGTTTTGTCTTGAACTTGTGGTCACATCTCGTAACTAATGTATCCTTAAAATCGGCATTAGCCCTCGAGTGGCATTATTTAAAATAACAATGCATTGTTGAACACTATCATAAATACACCGTGAAATAATTTTGCCGCGTGACTGATTCATTGCTTTATATTTAATTATTTTTACCTATTGTGGTATAGTAATCTTATTCTAGGTGCATCGTCTTCGCATATAATTATAAAGTTAATGTATACCTACAAAATATTGTAAAATATTTTTAAAAAGTAACGGTGGAGCTTCTTGCCCATTCTCCTCCATACGAAATCTACCTTTTGGAAGGGGCAACTAGAATCAGTTTTCTTGTGAATTTTGACGTTCAAAAGTGCCTATTTGAAATAAATGATTTGACTTTGACTTTGACTCAGGCAATTAGCACTAGCCACAGCTTCAAAAATTACCCTATGATATAAATTACCCTATGACGATATGATACTTAGCACAAATCGAACCGGGCACAAATCCGGACACCGGACTGCTAATAAGAAATTCCTGATGTTAAAAACCAATCACCCTTTGCCTGAGACCTCATCCTAATTGCGTAACACACTATATAACACAATCTGAATCATTTTGAAGCCTATTGCTTGATATTATGTTCAAAAAGTTGTCTGCTCAACAACGTAAATAACGCAATGAACGTTGTTGAACTGTCAAAATGAAAGCTATTCCTACTGTAAGTGTGTTACGTAATTACTCCGCTGGGAATCGAACCGAGGACCTCATGCTCAGCTTAGCAGTAGCACTTACGAATACTAGACTGACGAGGCAGGGTATTATTGGTTATATCATAGGGTGATTTATATTAAGGTGCGCTTCTATGGCGCGCAGGGTGTGGAGCAGCTCCTTCAGTGTCCTAAGCATGATTTCAAGTCACCGAGACTGTTCTTCGTGAGTCGCTGTTGTGCCATCTCACAAGGTTTGCCATAACGGTGATTCGCTACCATTTGATTTGTGAAGTGTCAGTTTTTACGATTTGAGTCATATCGCCGCTCGCATGACTAAAAGTCCTATCTCATTTTTTAGCTGATTTGAGTTAGGACAACTAGATTTTTCTATTCGTGATTCTTTAGATTTTTCTCTGACCGTCGTTTACGTTTTTTAACATACAGAAACGACAGTTCGTGTAAAATTTAAAGAATCACGAATGGAAAAACATAGTTGTCCTAACTCAAATCAGCTAAAAAATGAGATAGGACTTTTAGTCATGCGGGCGAAGATATGATACTTGGCATAATCAGCCTATAGTGTTCCCACTGCTGGGACACAGGCCTCCTCTCTTTGAGAGGGAATGAGCTGTAATCCACCACGCGGGCCCAGTGCGGGTTGGTAGATGTCACGTCTTCGATTTTTTGGTTCTAGGACATGCCGGTTTCCTCACGATGTTTCCCTTCACCGTTTTGAGAGCAGTGGTGATGAAATTATTTACACAAAGTAAAGCGCCTGGGTTCGAAACTACAACCTACAACTCGTAAGTCGGGGCTGGTACCACTGGCCCACCACTACTCTCAATATGATATGATACTTGAATAAAGATAATTCTCGTCTATTCTATAGTATATACACTACTAATTTTTAATTAGTACAAATACTTAAATGACTTATTAGAGAAGGTCTTGTTATTATATTTGTAAAGTCTCAATAAATAATATTCATAAACAGCAAAGTTATTAGCGTTTATTTATATCCCAAAATCTCAGTCAATTTATGGAGGTGTTGTACAGGTCATTCATAATAGTATTCATTATTCATATTGTCTCGCTCTCGCGTTCGCGTATCTCGCTCAAACTTGCCCCGCCTCCAACAGCTGTTATTGTAATTGTAGGTAACTTAAACGCATTTTATGCTTTACGATTGAAAACTAAGAAAATGTAAAATAATAGGCACATAATCAATTCAAACTTTTCCTTCATACTTTAATTGGGCTTAGGACCAACAAAATTACCAACTTTTTTACAATTAAAACAATCAGGTAACGAAAGTAAAAATAAATTAAATTAAAGCTTTAGAACTTGTTGAAAATGTAATTTTGGCGTACTTAAAAAGGTTGAATCAGCTGATATTTACAATAATTAACTTATTTACAAAACTCAAAAAAAACTTACAGGTATTTTAATTGTCCTTCAAAATGTCCACCACCATTATCGATGCAAAGACGGGCACGTTTAATTAAATTGTTTTTTAATGATAATAGTACGTTTCGCTCACTTTTCACTTGGTCAAATGCGTCCAATATGCGCTGTTTTAATTGTTCGGTACTGGTTGGCTGACTAACGTACACTCGCCGTTTAATTTCACTCCACAAAAAAAAGTCCAAGGGCGTGAGATCAGGTGAGCGTGGAGGCCATGCCACGGGGCCGCCTCGACCAATCCACTGACTCCCGAACTCCTCCGTCAGGTACTCACGCACTGCGCTATGGTAGTGCGGAGGCGCGCCGTCTTGCTGGAACCAGAGGCCTCGTAAGTTGGCTAATGGAATGTCATCTAACATTGAAGACACCACTGTCCGAATAACTTTCGCCATTAAGACGCCCTTCAATAAAATAAGGGCCAACGATAGTGTCGTTTAAGATTCCTGCCCAGACATTTACAGAAAATCTGTGTTGAAAGGAGTTCTCCTTTGTTAGCATTGGATTTCGTAATGACCACCAGTGTTCATTGTGTTGGTTAAACAATCCGATACGAGTAAACATACACTCATCGGAGTATAACACATTTGCTTCTGTGTTGTTCAGTATCCACCTGCAGAACGCCATCCTTGGTTCAGTATCCACAGTGGTCAATTCTTGACCCTTTCTGTAATGGTATGGGTGAAATCCATACGAACTAATGATCCTCCATGCACAGTGCTGGCTAATATTAAAATGAAGAGCTGCGTCATTCGTACTTCGTCGGGGATCTTCTTTAAAGTAGGCCATTACATCGTCGTACAGGTTTTTGTCTTTCACGTCCTTGGCTATGGGCCGGTGCGTGGAACGATCCATGGTCGATTAAACGCTGGTAAGCATTTACCACAGTCCGAACGTTTGGCTGGCGAACATTTGTATACAGTTCCCTGTACATACGTACAGCGGCACTCGCGTCCTCACCAGACAAAAAGTACACACGCAACATAGCCGCATACTCCCGAAATGAAAACTGGTAAGGCATCGCGACAGTAAAAACGTGGGTAACAATTTGGGCAAAAGAAGCGCGCGCACACTTCCGCTAACAAATTGCGACTGTCTCTTTCGTTTGTTGCACTCGCTTGCTCGAAAATGGATCGCTGGCCGGCTGCCGCGTGGCGGTAAGGTAGGGTAGCGCCGGCGTAAAAGGGGGCGTGGCTTGAGCTTAGATGGGAGTTTGCCGGAACTTATGAATTGCGAACTTGCGGCCGAAATGGAACCCCCGTCCGATCACCATGTTCGGCAAGCCTATCCCTTGGGAGAAGCGAGCGAAATACTTGGATGTCACTCTGGACCATAGACTCTCCTTCGGTGAGCACATAAAACAGGCGCGTTCGCGCGCCGCTTTCGCTCTCGGTAGACTCCACTCCCTATTGAATGCACGCAGCAAATTGTCACTCAAGTGCAAATTGCGCATTTACACAGCGTGCATTCGACCAATCATGACTTACGCGAGCGTGGTTTTCGCACACTCAAAACCCCACCACATCCATAGGATGCAGACCCTCCAAAACCGGTTCCTCCGTAGGGCAACCGGCTCCCCTTGGTTCGTTCGGAACGAGATCCTCCATCTCGACCTTAAAATCCCCACTATCCGTCAGTTCATGAAGCGCATTTCCAAGCGCTTCTTCGACTCCGCGGTCTCACATCGCAACCCTCTGGTTGTCGAGGCTGCCAGATATGCCCCCTCCCGCATTAGTCGTACCCGCCGTCCAAGGCATGCCCTGTCCGACCCCGATGACCCTCCTCCAGGAGAGCAGTAGGGCCACCAGTACAGTACACAAGAACAGACCGCCATCGTTCCGACCTCGCCGCCGAGGTCCTACGCGACGCCCCCGACGTAATTGTCCCCCCCCCCGACCCTTGCTCGACGACGCGCCAGCCCGCGCCGTAGCTGAGCCTGTAGTTTTAAATTCCCCTGTTAATAATAATATTATCTCGATCCAGCCTGTCCCGTCTTGCTGCCCTCCCCTCAGTGACGCCCTAAGCCGAGGTTCGTACCCCACAGGGGGTGCCCTTAGCGTGCGGTCACCTAATTTTTAAGTATTTTTCGCCCCTGGCTGGAGGCTTTAAGTTAGTAGCTTAAGGCACCCACAGGCTTGCCCGGTTAAGTAGCCAGGACCTTAGTGGTCACAACTACGAGCTGCCAAATAGGAAAAAAAAACCGAAATGGAAAAATACTATGCGTAGTTATTTCCTAGTAGCAATTGTTATGAATGATTGATTCTATTATGAGTTTACCAATTATGTTCAATTTTCGTAGACAATTTTGGGATTTCGTTTTTTTGACTTTTGAATACAGAAATATGGTCAGTAAAGGGTACGGACAGAGCCCTATTTTTTTTTGTACTAATAAAAAATTAGTCGTGTATAATAAGTAGGTACTTCCCTGAAAGAGCTCTTTCACAAGGAGCACTCAACTTAAATTATCTTACGTGACAGTAAACAAGACACAAGAATTGTTTTATTGTTATCATGTCTATTTGCGTTTAGTATTCCGCAACGTGATATAAAAACGCTGTTATCACCTCATATCAGATACTTGTAAGATTTCAATTATTATTTGTTATAAGTGCCAAGTGTTTCGTATTACTTAGTAAAGTTACGAGGACGTGTTATTCCGTGTTAAACTTTTCTAAGTCACGTAATACACTCGAACCTATGAGAGAACCTACATATTGCAGTAGCACCGTATTAGTTAGGTATAGTATGACCTCGTTATTTTTTTATTACTTCCGACGACAATTCCCTTTAAATTGAAACTAATTAGGGTTGAAATTATCTAACTGTCAGATAGACAAATAGACTTTGTCGTTTTATGACGTGCAAGTGAATTTCAACTGTAGGGTGGTAAGGCGAGGTTGACAATACTTACACCAACACCCACCTTTTTTATATATTTTTTTTTGTTTTCGGGTGATCCCTTCAAAAGGGGATGCTAACGATTGGTCGACAAACGTTTGGTCGACGTAACGATTGGTCGACAACCGATTGACCGACAGTAACGATTGACCGACACAACCATTAATCGACATATACGATTGGTCTACTCAACTATTGATCGACCATAACAATTGGTCGACATTACGATTAGCCGACAACGCTACACAATCGGGGATAGGATGCAAGAGCGAGCGAAGCGAGTTCGGGACTCCGGGCACCCCGACTCGGACAGTTTAGGTTAGAAGGGGATGGCGGGGTCTGAAAGACCCCGCCGTCCCCTTCGTGGTTATTTTTTTTTAAACCGCCCAGAAATACGAGCCCATCTCGATTTACTCGAAGCCTCTGCTTCTGAATTTCTTTGCTTATAGAAAATTTATTACTAAATGGTAATCGTAATGTCGACCAATTGTTATTGTCGATCAAAAGTTGAGTCGACCAATCGTATATGTCGATTAATGGTTGTGTCGGTCAATCCTTACTGTCGGTCAATCGTTTGTCGACCAATCGTTACGTCGACCAAACGTTTGTCGACCAATCATGACAAACCCCTTCAAAAGGCACCCGACCTCTGGGGACGAAGGTCGGGGAGGGTGGGATTTTTACCTCACTTAACCATCCCGATGATCACCATCAGCACATAGGGGGGTCCCGGTTCCTCTTAAAATACCAATTCCGGAACCCCCTGTGCAACGCCTGTAAGCCACATCCCTGGGGAGACTATAAAGGGGCCTCCCCTGAGCCTCGCTATGTACGGCAGCACGTGACCACTGTGCCACGGTCTTCCCTGGGGTCACTCGGTGGGCGGACAGAGTCCCCACTCTGTGCACCTGCGACCCTTGTTCGGTAAGTGAATTTCGGCGGTTTAGGCGCCAAGGCGGTTGCCTCCCCGACGCCTCTTCTCCGAGCAGGATTAGCTTTCTCCCGATGCCGCTCGGCGGCCTCCTGCTTGACCATCACAGAAGGAGGCTATTTCCGTCCAATTCTCTGTCTCTGCCAGCATAGCCCTCACTAGTGCCGGCAGAAACAGGTCTCGCCCGACCCTGGCAAACAGGACCCGCCGTCCGGAGGCCCACGCAGGGCACTCCTCCACCAACACCCACCTAGGCACCATGCTGAGATAGGAGCCATTTGGCTTCGTACCTACATGTCATTCTTTTATCTTTTGAAGTGAAACTTCTTTGGCGGCGATACAATAATTGGAGTGAAATTTCAAGGACGCGCACGTTTACGCACATTTCGTTACATGAGAGAGAAGACAGATATAAATCTCTCTGTCTCTCACACTAAATCTCTCTTATTCTTTATTTTTAAGGAGTTTCACATATATTACGTGTAAATACGATGCTGCACACGCAATTTGTTTTATTTATTTATTTAAGGAAAAACAAACAGTAGCACAATAAAAACAGTTAAAATATCTTAGATATACTCTTCTTTTTTTACT
Organism: Griposia aprilina; assembly: GCA_916610205.1. Taxonomy (NCBI): domain Eukaryota; kingdom Metazoa; phylum Arthropoda; class Insecta; order Lepidoptera; family Noctuidae; genus Griposia; species Griposia aprilina. The sequence goes on along the minus strand of OU744304.1, from coordinate 11,536,216 downwards.
TTTCTTTTTTTTTCTTTTTCGTTTCAAGTGGGAGTCATAATAAACACTTTTTTAGGGTTCCGTACCCAAACGATGCAACGGAACCCTTTTACTAAGGCTCCGCTGTCCGTCCGTCTGTCTGTCAGCGGGCTGTATCTCATGAACCGTAATAGGTAGACAGTTGAAATTTTCAGTGTGTGTTTGTATTGCTGCTATAACAACTAATAATAAAAATAAAAGAAAGTCAAAAATGAAAGGGGTTCCCCATAAAAGAAAGGTGTTTAAAAAAAACAACGTGTCTTTGGTTTTTGTATTTTCGTTTTTGGCCACCGACTTCCGAAATTAAAGTAATTTTTCACGTCTTTTAGTGCTTTTTTTTGGAAGTCGGTTGTTTTTTGTAAAAAAGTTTTTATTTTTCACTTTTTAGTTGCGGTACCTACCCCACACAAATTCGTATACCACTACTTGGTGTGTAAATAACAGTGACAGGAAATTAGTAACACATCATCCATATAAACTAAGTGGAAAAAATATTCAGTATTAAGGATAACTCAAAAACTACTGATCAGACCTTGATCAAATTTAAATGGGACCACATGTGAAGCACCACCTATCAAATAAAAAAAGAATCATCCAAATCGGTTCACCCAAAAAAGTTCTGAGCACAAAAAAAACACACTCAGTTCTGACACATAAAAAAAAATTAAAAAAAAACATACAGGCGAATTGAGAACCTCCTCCTTTTTGTGAAGTCGGTTAAAAAGAATGTAGTGTTAAATATAGTACGGTGGTACGGAACCCTACGTGTGCGAGTCCAACTCGCACTTGGCCGGTGTTCTTACTTTACTTCTTATTTCTAAAAAAAAAACTGGAAAATACCAAAATTATATACCAACATAAATCTATCGTTAAAGTCACGGCAAATAAATAGTTGTGAGCGATTTAAAACCGTCGCGTATCGCAGATGGGAAAAGTTTAAATCACGTAACATTTTCCTCCAATATATCGGGTAGCCATGTTACCTATGAAACGTTTTAAAAATATTATATAAATTCCTGTGTCAAATGTTTATGGCGTGGAATATATCGTCGAAAAAGTTTATTCTTTGTCATAGTATTTTTTTGACCCCCGACGCAAAAAGAGGGGTGTTATAAGTTTGACCGCTATGTGTGTGTGTGTCTGTGGCACCGTAGCTCTTAAACGGGTAAACCGAATAGGATGCGGTTTTTTTATTTGAAAGCAGGTTTTCTAGCGGTGGTTCTTAGACATGCATTATCAAAATCGGTTCAGCCGTTTCAAGTTCATCAGCACTTTTTTGTGTCGGGGGTTTTTTAATTTTACCTATTATTAGTAAGGGATTCTTACAAATCACATCATTCAGTTTGTTTCGGCCTTTCTTCTCAGAGTAGTCAGGTAGGAAACACCGACCTCATCTAGTTTCAAAAATATGATTGACATGTAAAAGTGTTTGTACAAACCTACTTATAGAAATAAAATAAAAAGAATAACAAAGTAATCGTATAATAGAATAGAATTTAGTTCTCTTTATTATGTACGCCATACGACACTTTATAATGTTTATAATGACGTACAAACAAATACTTAAGAGCACTTGATAGTTGAGTTTCTGAAAAAAGGATTGTGTGTTGTTAAGCAACCACGGTAAAAGTGAAACTTGTTTTCACATTAATGAGTAATAGTCTATACACTACACGGTCGGCTGATGCGAACTATAGGCGCCGCCATATTGGCCTCGGCTGCTCTGACGAGCGTCTTTCACTTTATCCCTACTCCGCGGCCGACCGTCACGCGACATGCAACACACAGACGAAAAAGTTTGAGACGATGTAATAAAAGTTTCACTTTAATACCTAATAGTATAAGACAAACATCACGAGAGGTGTATGGAAGAATTATAATGTGTGCTATTTTAATGTGTGTGTGTGTTTTCTATGACCTAGGTTAGGACTTAGGTTACTTTTAATCGCCTATTGAAAGTGTCAAAACAGACACGCCCCTATCAATCGGCTGCTATGAGATGAGTTGACCGCCATTTCAGTCTGACACAGCTGCGTTGTGCCATTTAAAGCCCATATTCGTACCTTCGGAAAAGAACAGGAGTTACCAACATAGCTTGAAGGGTAAGCAAGCTGAAGTGGCAGTGAACTGGCCATGTTCATGCACGGAGCAAACGAATCCAGATTTTGACATTGATTAATTCAAACCATTGTTTTTCACACCATTTCTGTGCGAAAAATAAAAAAGGTTGACTTTTTAGAATATTATTTCAAATATTTAAGCAATGCTGCCACATGAAATAAGCCCATATTATGTGTCATAAACCATCTGGTTTCCCTACAGAGTTGTGTGATTTGTCAGTCGTTGGCCTGCTGCCAGCGTTGGCCGCCACAGTTTTAAACTTTATTGCATGTAGAAGTATCGCTGTTGTGTACGAATCTTTTTATTATGTAATTTAGGTATAGTATATTGTTATTGGTACATAAAATAAATTGCAGTAAGTAAATGTAGATTGTTTTAGCAAAAGATTTTCCTTACTTTTCTCAGTTCTAAGTTTTGTTACAACCTATATTTTCAGCTAAAGACAAGACGTCCCTTCGCAGATCATACAAAATCTTTTGAGTATATTTTATACTTGGTTCTGCCCGTGGCTTCACCCGCGTGGATGTCGGAAATTATCCCACGGGAACGTGCTACCGGGAGAAAAAGGAGCCTATGTCCTTCCCCAGGATGTCATCTGTCTCCTTGCCATATTTTATCGTAATCTGTTCAGTAGTTTATGCGGGAAAATGTATTATACAAACAGAATTAACGGACTTTCGAATTTATAACATTAAATATATATAGGTACAAGCTGACCCGACAGACGTTGTCCTGTCTTAACTATGAATGTCATATGTCGTTTAGTTTTAGTTTTGACTGTTGACTAAAACTAAAACTATCGACTCATTTATCAACCGATCCATCTGCGTTAAACGATATTTGCAGCGCGCATTCTGTCAATCACTGACAGTTAATTCAAACAACTGACAGTTACGTAAAATTAATATTGGCGTTAAGTTATCTTAAATTTTGTAACGTTCCGATCAATTTCCTTATTTTTTTATTTCAGATCCTTCTCCTGACAATAACGAACACAACAAAATAAAAATGTGTGAAATCGGTCCAGCCGTTCACGCGTGATGGCGTGACCAAGGGAAATAGGGATTCATTTTTATATATTTATTATAGATAGATAGATAGATATAGTATAGAGTATGGATGTCAAAATGGACACGTAGATAAAGTACCTAACTCTGTCTGTTTTGTGTTATGATCGCCTGATCTCTTCGCACAGATACTTCATATGATTGATTCAAGCTCATGATTTTAAAGTGAATAATATTTGTTAGCCTTATTTGATCTTTTGGGAAAAATATGATTTAAGTTATACGTTCATTTTTCGATCAACCTGAATTTGTGCGTTAACATTTCACAAAAAAAAAATGTTATAAGTACCTGACTAATTCAATTAGCAATATCGTGGCAGAGCAAGTTGCTCTGATTTTGTTGCTACAAAATTAATGACAAAACACAGTAGACACTGTGTAGACACAATACGGTGAATTGTTAGGGTAAGCGCTCATTATAGCCGCGGCAGGTCGCAATGCGCCGCATTACAAAAATGCGCAAAAGCACATTTAGGAGTCTAGGCAGGTTGCACCGCAACGCAGTAATTGTTTCAAACATATTCAATTCTCGAATTTGAATTTGAATTTTGAACTGTTTCATTCCAGTGTCTATGTGGCTCGCGCACATTTGGGCGGGCCGCGCCGCAACGTGACGCATTCCAAACATCCTTCTAAATCACTTTCGTTCATTTTATATGAACCATCATCGCTCACTACAAGTGGACCGCATCGCAGCGCAAAACAGTAGCCGCAAAAACACTCCTGGCGAGCGAATCTTGACTCTGGGGTGCTCCTAATATTCGACTAGTTCCAGAGAAGGAGTAGAGCATCCCGACGAGTGACCTCCCCCCTTCGGCTGGCAGAAGGGTCTGTCTGATACTCACTAAAACCACACAGTGCTCAATCAACTACCCTCGGCTGATGGAGCGGGAAACCGTCACGACTGCAGTTCCTCCTGATTCCCTTGGAGTGAAATTATGCGCGAGCATGTCGTAATGGCTCAGTGGTGAAGGTCCTCCCTCTCATGCACGAGTTTCAAATCCGGGCTAATACAAACGTGACTTTTTTGACATAGCTGACATCGATGAACGAAAAACATCGTGAGGAAACTTGGCCTTATAGTTCAGCCGTTCAGCAAAACTGACTTAAGCACATGTGGTGATCAATGCCCGTGCCTTCTCTGTGTGAGAAGAGGCCTTTGCCCTGTATTGAGGCAATAATAGGCTGGTATTATCGTCCTCGAACACACGCCACAAGGAATCTACTTATGCACGCCATTTTGAACTCTGTTTTAGTTTTGATTAAGTTCATTATTATTTTATCAATGAAAAACTGCTTGATCATTTTGTTACTGTCTGCGCTGAGCCTGCCTCGATCGATCCAAATGAAAGTCGTTTGTGCAGCACCTAACGCGAAAAAATCCGTACCTATATGTCCTACATTATTGTACGTTTATGAAATCTGCACCTAATCCATAATATCTACTATAGATAATAAATTGACAACTAATCTGATAGGATGACTAGACAATGATAAAATAATTAAATTTATTTGATTGTTATGTCTATGACATGTATAAATACATTCATTTGAAAAAAAAAAAAATTAAACCTTTGACATTTGTAGAATTTGTTTAATTTTTTGAGTATCATTTTTTTGTAATGTTATTTTAATAATTATTTAATTAGTTCAGACAATGATATAAATATTTGCATACCATATTAGGTAACGATACAGAGTAGTTTATATTTATTTGTAACATCTGTGTATACCTGTATTAAGCAAATAAATAATTTGATTTGATTTGAATGAAAGTGGGATGAAACCGTTTTGAAACAACTAATATTAATAGTCCTCCAAACCGTATTTCGGTCATGGCGGCTAATCTCAACGGAAACTAGCCTCCGGCGCGGGAAATATTATAGTACACAAGTGTGTGCGCAGACACAGTGCACTCTCTATTCCCTCACTTTCATAGTCCGATGGGACGGCAATACGACACGACCGGAGAGAGATCAGGCGCGGGACCAACGCCTTAACGTGCTTTCCGAGGCACGGGGTATCACACCGTCAACTTCCAAACTCCGGGCTGTTACTAAGAAATTCCTAATGGAAAAACCCAATAACACTTTGCCCGACTTGGGAATCGAACCTAGAACCAGACCAGCTCAAAAGTCGTGCTTTTGACCACGAGACCAGATTTGACTACCTATGTCATCAACAGGATTCGTGGAGTTCGAGGTCAAGGCTTAGATTACACGATTAATATCTGCGTATCCATAAACTGCTCAAATAGCTAGTTAAAGGTGTACAAAGTTCTTTTTGACGTGTGGCCAGTATCGGAACGGCCATCTTGTTTTTTCAATACGTTTCACAAAACAATGGGGAAGGCAAATGTCAAAATGGCGCTGTCGTCGCTAGTTCCCAACACAAGCTAATAATAAACAAGGAGTGAAGCGGTTTTATTTTATTTTTGCGAAAATGACGCGTTGTTGTGTTCCTAGTATCCTATAATTAGAAGATTGTGGCTTAAACCTATCCGTAGATTTTTTTAAATTAAATTGAGTTCAAGGTTCTGTTGGAATCATTTTGAAGAAAGTAATTAGGAGGAAATGTTTAAAGTAAAAAAATCTGACGCTTACCATGTCAAATACTTAATTTAAAATATTGAAATCACCGAAAATTATGAAATATTGAAATAAAACCAAACTCGTGAATGAACACGAAATGGAATGAATGAACGAAATGACAATTTTTTTGTAGGCCGTAGGGACCTAGCTATGATCACGCCATCTATAATTAGTTTTGCCCGACCTTCCCCATTTCACTTAGCGCCCCCCTGTCAAACATCATTTAAGCCCCAAAAGATCCTTGGAGTTGTAGCAGTGTACGGAATAATAAATGATTGCGTCGTCGGCGTCGTATAAGAAGATAAATCTTTCCGTGGTATTCTTTAAAAATTATATACCTACTTAGCTCTATCTCTAGTGGAAACACTAAAATATACCTTAACTGTTATAGAAATAGAAATCATATTCAGATAAGATGTAATTTTTATACCTAATATACTATGTTATAATCATGTAATTTGGTCTTAATAAATAATTTGATTAATTAAGGAAGTATTTTTATTTTAGGTGTTTTTATTAGCAAACTATATCACGCCTGTATTGCTAAGAGATAGGCAGAGGTCTAAGTACACCCATATTTTGCTAGAAAAGATTAAGTCCCCCGTGACAAGGGGTGAGCCTATTACCATCACCTGATTGATAGCAATAGGCTCACCATTAAAATGATACTCAAGTTATGGTGGAGTAAACAAAGTCACTCTGAAAGCGTAACACTCCTTTTTTGGGCAGTCGCGTAAGAACATCGGCTTTCGAGCTGCTACTGAAAATTCCTATGACGTCTTTCCCAGCAAAATATGCAAGAGACTGCCATTTTAATGTCCTTTCATGTCGTGCAGCAGTTTTCGGTTATTTTGTGTTTAAGCCTACGCTATTATTTAGAGCTATGTGTTTCTAACTCTCGTTACTTTATAAGAAAGAAAAATGTTATTTGTCATAGAACCGCATTTAAGGAACGCATTTGAGCAAAGTTAAAGAGCCCTGTGAGCTAGTATAAATAGGAGACACAAGGAAATTGTAGCATATTTATAAGAGCATTTTTTTTTTAATTTTATCAGAAACGGCAGTTCGATGAATGAAGGGTTGGACACCCTCAGGTCAGGTGGAGCGATGATTTTAGCAGATAGCAGCTGATGATTGAGTTAAGTGGCGTGCAATTGGAGAATCCTTAGTCCTACAGTGGACTGAAATGGGTTGATGATCATCAAAATTATTACAGCTCACTTACTCAGCATCATCATCATCATCATTTCAGCCGAAAGGCACCCAGTGCTGGACCTAGGCCTACCCCAAGCACCGCCACTTTGACCAGTTCTGTGCTTCACGAATCCAGCGGATTCCTCCTTATGCGGAGTCCTCTTCAGCGGAGTCCACCTTATGGGATGTCTTCCAACGCTACGTCTTCTGAAACACGGTCACCAATCGAGAACCTTTCGGCGCCATTGGCCATCTGTTCTACTGGCAATGTAGGTACTTATTCGTCACCAATAAAATACCATGAATAATTAAATTAACGTATTTATTTAGAACACTTTACTTACAATATTAATTTTGGTATAATTTAGTGTAACTAGAAATAGAACAAAATATCTTTAACTGTACAAGGATCTTTAGGCGCGTGGCGATAATCGGAACTAATGCCGCCACCTTGTTTTAAAACACAAATTCTCAAAAAAAACACAAATCCTTACCAACAAACGCCACCTTGTCAACGTCATTTGAGGGCCAAAAGACCCTTGTACCAGTGTATATTATGTCTTAGACTACCACATAAAGATATAACCATTCGACATAACCATATCCCTAACTATTTGCGCAACCTATAGATGCATAGATGCTGATCGTGTACGAGAAGCCACTTCCTCTAACTCCTAGAATCCTGATGACGACAAAGCTCTGTCCAAGTCCTCCGGATTTGATGGTCGGGATAGCATGCATAGTGTTCCCAACTCGAGCCACCTGGATCGAAGTTATATTGGTATGATGTGCTCCGTGGAAGGTTATATCATTATCATGAATTACGAACGCTGCAGCTGCAACGTTGTGTGTGATTCTGAAAAGGTATAAAGTTCATAGTCAGAGAATTGACAGAGAAGTATCCATGAAGTTTCTTACCCGTTCTTCTCCATAGGAACCGTTTTGGAATGGGCAACTAGCTTCATCTTTCTGACTGACCGACTCCTTGATTATACGAAAGTGCTTATAACTGATTTAATTGAAGTTAATGCTTTGATTTTGAGTTTGAGGTCCATTGCTAGTTATTAGCGGTGATGCCAATATTTCACCAATTTATATGTTTTTCAATAACTTAATTTAATAGCTTAGGCCCGAGGTTTTACTCGTACAACAGGGGCATAATTCCTTCTGTGTACTAGTATCCAAAACGTGGTAACCAATTTTGAGCGACCCCCCCCCCCCTCGCCCCCTGTTACATGGGACTTAAACATAACTGGTAAAATGTGGGTGTCTTATAAGACCATTTTCCTGTAGCTACAACAGTTAAGGCAGCTGCCCTTGCTGCCCCATCTCATAAATCCACCCTGAATATTTTATATGTACGCTGTTCCGAGAGAAGGAGTAATAATTAATGGCCTTTTTTCAGATGACTAGTACCAACCTAGACACCAGTCTATCATCAGGACCGACGACTCCCACGGTCAAACTTTGTTGAAATGCTGGTATAGTCTGCTTTGGCACGCCATCCTCGTCATATTCAATTTCGTCATCCTCAGCCAGTTCAGCCGCCTCAGCCAATTTGGCCACCGCAGGCACTTCAGCAACTTCAGCCGCCTCTGGTACTTCAGCTACCTCTGGTACTTCAGCCACTTCAGTCTTCTCAGGCACTTCTGGTACCTGATTGCTGACTGATGCTGCTGCTGCCGTTGCTAACAACGCGAAGAGAAGTAAGCTATTCATCTGGAATAAATAAATGGTAATTATTCTTCTACTCTCGTATCGGCACGAACTATAAAAGGAATAGCTGACGTCGATAAAATATAAACTAGTTCTCACGAATCAAGTGTACCAGCACGCTGTGAATGTGTGCAAGAAGGCGAGTAGCGTCAGCACATAGCACACACACACACTTCCGACTTCGCGGAAAATAACATGTAAAATACATGTATCTTTCAAATGCCCTTGTTTTTTTTCAATACAGAAACTTTTCCTTGCGGAATCTTCGGTTGGACCTTTCGCAAGTTTAAGTTTTTTACATGTATTTTACGGTGTATTTTTCGCATTAACATATTATAATAAGACGGTTTTTTGAGGGTAAAATTATAATGATGTTGAGTTTTTAGTACACTAAACTTGAATCACTGTAATTTCATTACATTACTGTTCAATTGATATTTAATTAATTATTATTAAATAATATTAATTAATAATATTTATTTGAGTATTATTATTTATTTATTTTCATTTAATGTTTTTTTTTATTCAATTTTTAATTCAACAAGATTTTTTCCCTTTGATTGTTAAATATGAAAAATAAACAGTATTTAACTAGCATTATTCGTGTATGTATTTATCAGACGAACACGAGATTTGTTTTTTTTTTTGAAAATTACATGAATTTTATAGGAAAGATACAAAGTTTCGAAAAAAACAAAATGTATCTTTCGCAACTTCCAACGCTACTCCTGCGCTTACACACACATTCACAGCGTGATTGTACACTTGGTAACGACCATGGTCTAAAAAAACAAGGTCTGACATTCCGGGAGTGACACATGCTTACGTCACTATCCAATTGCCACTTTATTGCATCAAAACACGAATTATGGAAACATTTTCAGTCACCATCCTGTTAAAAAATATATATGAACCATTTAATTTGCCATTTCATTTTTCTAATCAAACGAAACAATTCAATTTAAACAATACCAATGGTATTGTTAGTTAAAACCTCTTTGTTTTATCGAATTCGCACAGGTAATAAAGGCGATTGGGGAGTTATTATTACACACTACTGGTAACACAACGGTGATGACGTAGGCTTGTGTCACCTCCGTGACCGGAATGCTATACCTGGCGAAGTATACTAGTATACCATGGTAACGACAAGCAAAGCGTGTGTCACTTCGTTTGCTATAGCAAGTTTATAAGTAAGCGTGCGTCAGAAATACATACTGCCACTCATAGAGTCTATTGCAATGCAAATCATTTTCCCAGTTATGTTAAGGTCGGCTTTCAGTGTAACCGGATGCATCTGAATACCAGTATTTTACATGGGGCGACTGCCTATTTAATGCACCCCAAAAATGGTAGTTTATTTTCATAAATATACCACTTGCTATAGTTGCTCTTCTGGTTGGTTCTCTTATAGGAAAAGAATGAGTGTGGGCTACCTCTGTCTACATCTACAGACCAGAGGAAATTCAGTTTTTTCACGATGGTTTCATTAACAGCCAGTAAGAGAATCTTACTGTGAAAGTTTGTGAGGATGGATGGAGGATGGATGTTTGTTACTCTTTCACACAAAAACTACTTAACGGATTTGAATGGAATTTGGAACGCAGATAGTTTATAACCTGGATTAACACGTAAAATACTTTTTATCTCGGTAGTACGTTCCTGTGGGATAATTTCCGACATCAACGCGGGCGAAGCCGCGGGCAAAAGCTAGCTCATTAATAAAATGACAACTTTAGCCTATGTTTAAAATTAGCCTATAACCGTATACTGAACATGATTTCAAACTCCGGGTTGTGTTCTAAAATGACAGAAAAAAAACTCATTTAACACTTCCAGGAAATCAAACCCTGGACCTTGTCATCACAGCAACCATACTTAAGACCGCTAGACTAACGAGCCATAAGATGAATTGTTCATAAAATTACCACAAACTGTCAGATTTTCTCATTCGATTTTGAACTTATCTAGCAACATTTTAAGGTTTAAAATCGTTTGGAGAAATTTGACAGTTCTGTGTAGCTTGACATGCTGGTGACTGTACAACCAAAAAACAAAAACTTACATTTGCAATTTTACTATGACTCGACCAGATGCTTGGAGTGCAGATTAATTAATATTATAAAAATACTTCTGAAGAAGACAGTATTTATATTGTAAGTATTACAATTGATGAAAGAATGATAAGATTATAATCTTATGTTTTATCATTAATTACATATAGATTGCTAATTACTTTCATGGACTACTTAATTTTAACTATAACTGAACAAAAAAAATTACAGACTGCGAAAATAGCAAAATAATAATAATTTCCTTTATTGTCAGAAAACTGAGGCCCATAGATAAAATACACAAATTACAAATAACAAACTAATACATAATAAAACTAAAACTTTTGTTAATAAATATTCCTTAAAACACATAGTTTTAAGGAATATTTATTAACAAAATTTTTAGTAGCACTACACTTCACTAGCTTGTCCTTGTGCTGTCCTGTGATATTTGCCCGCAGAAGCGATGGAACACCACATCCTGCGGCCAAAAGTCATCTTCCGAGACGACGGAGACCGCTCCTGAACAAACTACTTACACAATGTGCATTAATTCAGTTACACTTCTTTACTGTCGGCGGGCTGTATCTCATGAACCGTAATAAGTAGACAGTAGAAATTTTCACAGAGTGTGTATTCCCATTGTTGCTATTACAAAAAATAATAATTAAATATTACAAAAAAAAAATTACAGGTGATCCCCATACAATAAACGTATTTTTTTATATGTAGTGTTAATATTGTACGTAACTCGGAACCCTTCGGGTGTAAGTGCGACTCGCACTTGGCCGGTTATATTTATAAAGAAGAAGAAGATAGATATAGATTTAAAAAAAACAACATTCTGCAAAAAATATTGTCAGTTTTCGCTGTCTGTACATTTTGTTTACGTTGTTTACGTTTTAGAAGCATTTAACCTCGAAAAAGTAATTAAGCAATTTAGATATAAAGATAAAAACATGAGATGGTTATCTAATTGTTTTTCCTCTTTTTAATTACAATATAAACGCTGCTTTCCTCATTAGGTTTTTATTCATTATCTGTACTCTGAGGGCCATCATTTGGTACATCAAGTCACAGTGAAATTATAAAGGTAAGTGTTTCTTTATTGTCATATTTTTTCTGTAACTCACGGCTTACCGCGGTTGTTCCGTGGATGGGTGACCATGTTTACATACCTAGACCCCTTCGTGCCTCGGAAAGCACGTTAAACTGTTGGTCCCAGCTGTCATTCATATTTGTCAGTCGTTACGGGTAGACAGAAGCCCGAAAGTCAGACAATCAGCCTTACCAAGGGTAAGACTGGCCGTCGTATTGCCCAGTAACTGGGTTGTGGAGTTCAGATAGGCAGCCGCTCCATGTAAAATACTGGTATTCAGCTGCATCCAGTAATACTGGAAACCGACCCCAACTCAGATAAAAGGATAGGCAGATTGATGAGCTATTTTTAATATAGTTCACACACCTAAAATCACATTCATTCACCTTCACCCTCGCACTCTCACATAATCTTTCATAATTTAAAACTACACTAAATCTTTTTTTTTTCTTGCCTTTCAGAAGGTAAATCGACACAGTCCACTTATACATATGTCAATTGGAACCTCATAGCGAAACACTGTCTCTTAAGATACAGGATACCCTAGTTTAAGAGACAGAGTTTAATCTATTGTGTACAGATTTCTGCAGCATCCAAATGTTTAAAGTAAATGTCCTCTACCTACCATTAATTCCAAAATTGTAAACTTTAAGTACAATTATCTGTATATTTTTTTTGAGAAATAAAGATATTATTATTATAGTTCGTTACAATTCGAGAGAAAAAAAAAAGGATCACCATTTTTTATTCCTCATTAATAGTTTAATGAGGAATATGAATATAAAATAGACGAGTATGGCGTGCCATTGCGGACTGTACCGGATTATCGACAAAGTCTGAACGTGGGTGTAGTCGGTCCTGACGATAGACTGATGGCTAGGTGGGTACCATTAATCTGAATACAGGGTGACAAGGACATCGATGCAAACTGAAACCATGAATTCAGCACTTGATCCTTAACCCCCTAGGGAAGAAAATTTTCAGCAGTTATCACAAAATTAATATGCTGTTTCATACAAAAGCGCAATACCTACGCGTTGGAATTTTCATATGAAATATTCTCAAAAATGCTTAGATGGAACAAATTTCCAAAGTTTGACAATTGATATGAAATTGGTGATTATTATTCAATAAATATATCATTTCCACTGTCGCGAATCGCATTTTGATCAACATACGATGTAAAACAGAGCTGCAATTTGCAAAACACTAAAGAAAATTTGAATTTGGCGGGCTACAACTGAGGATTTACCTTAATATTTAGCGATCGGTAGTTTGCGACAGCGTCGCTATCTATGTCGAGACGCTGGCCCTGCAGTCCCCTTAAGACCGACCAACTAGTTTCCACTTTGTTACTAACTGACTGACTCTCCGACAATTAAAAAGCGCCAGCAAATGATTGGATTGAAATAAATCTTAGACATTTTATGAATTTACAGGATTACTCATGCTCTTGCAGCTGCGTCGTTCATAATTCATGATCAGGATGTAACTGTCCGCTGAGCAGAATATACCAATATAACTTCTGTCCAGGTGACACGAACCGGGACCACACAGCATGCCATACCGACTATCAAAGCTGGGGGCCTCGGGCGTAGCTTTATTACCGTCAATATTCTAGGAGTTAGAGGTCGCGGTTTCGATTACACGTTATGCGTCTATTCATCTATTGGCTGCGCAAATAGTTAAGAAGATGGCTATTTCAGTATAAGTAGGAGACGGTTATCGTGATGTGGTAGCCTGAAAAAATAATATACCTACTTAGCTTAATCTTTACTTAGTAGTTTTTTAAGTACCTAGTGTCATTTTAGTATTTCGTTTTTAAAGTTTTTTAAATTTTCTTTACCAACATTAGTTTCTTATAAGTATATTTGTGTTACTAACAACTAAATGGATGTATTTTAAATTCGAAATAAATGAATTCACACATCACTGCCCGTGTATAATTAAGTTCTAAATAAATTATTTTATTAATTGTTTCTGTGGTTTTATTTAAGACTAGCTGGTGCCCTACGTCTGCGTGTATTTTGTATTTCATAATTTTTAATACATTATGAAAAGCAGACTTACTTCTCCAAATCGTCTGGGATTACCTATATCGTTCATTTGGAGAAACATCAACATAACTGGTGCTTGTCAAATTTAACAGGAGAGTGATTTAAAGTGATTTTTTTTTTCAATATTTCGGAACGAGACGGTAACGCCTCGTTCTGAAATGTTGATAAATCCCAATACATATTAAATATTTCGCGCCTCTGCTCCTCTGAAAATTAGTTCGAGCACAAATATCGACAACTCATTTTTGGGAAAAATTACATTTACGTCGATGTTACTCCAAATGAGCGATATGTTAAACATAACGTTCGATTCATTGGTTAAGGTAACAGTTAAATAGACGGACAGGGTTACTTTCGCGACACAATATTAACAAGCTTTTTCCCGCGGCTTCGCTTGCGTGGAGGTCGGAAATTATCCCACGAAAACGAGTAATCATTAAGGTTTAAATAATAATAATGTTCCAAAAGAGTAACCGTGGAGTTTCTTGCCAGCTCTTCTCCGTAGGAAACGACCAATTGGAATCGTGCAACTAGCTTCTGACGTTTCATAAGTGCGCATGTGGGTTTAGGTGAAATAAAATATTTTGATTTTGTCTGTGGAATATTGCAAGTCAACTTTTGTTTTCGTATGTGTTGGTACTCGTACGTGTTTTAAGTTTTAGTTTAGAAATAGAAAAACGTACGTTTTACACCCAAATTTTTATATTCAAGAATAAAATTAGCAAGCAAACCTTAAAAAAATCGTTTGTAAAATAATTTATTTCGAAACGTATTAATTTCTGATTTCTATAAAATACTTACTTCTAACACGAAAATACACCCTCGAGACCCCATTTTTTTACTTTATTTTCCAAATATGTAAACATGGTAATCGTGGCCCGGGCTTCTAGCTAATTGAAGCGCGATTCCAACGCGATCTGTTCCTAGTCCTCCTGACGTGATGGTTGCTTTTGTTTCCTCCCCAGTTACATTTATGTTCTGGATCCCTGATATGTTGGCGCTAGAAACGCAGTAAATAGATATGACGGATGTTCGAGCGGCTGAGACACCACGTGTCGCTGCTGATCCGTCATCTGTTGGTCCTTCATCATGGGCGTGTACGTGCAGGTGTTTGGAAAATAATACTCGCAAAATAACGCACTTAATTTACTTTCAAATATCGCAACGAGACATGTCTATTCACAATAATTGTTAAACTTGCATTTAGAGCCAATAGATTTGTGCGTGTGCACCGCGTGACGATCGCAACACAATGTTCTCGCCACCGCCGCCATGACACTCTCGATCCCATTCGGTGTTACCCGCTCTAAGTTGAAAATACCACTAAAGAAATAAATTCTAAGCCACAGAGTAAAAATAATCGATTAAAACTTTTAAAAATTGTTACAATAAATCGACTAAATAATCACGCGCCGTTGGATATATCTTGAATATGAGTTATTCTCGCAAGAGGTTGCTTGATAAGCACTGTAAGTTGTTAGTGTTCACATCGGCGCATTCAAGTAGAGAGCAGGCAGCTAGCGTATATATTATTTTCGATTAGATATATGTTTATATTATTGACATCAATTTTGTATTCTTTAATTTTTGCATAATTATAAAAATAATACACAACGATGATCTGGAAGATAAAAAAAAACTTACCTACCTACAAATAATAAATACATGCCCAAGCCTTGTGACTATTGTCTCCCAAAAAGTTCCCAGCTCTCAATGTAAAGTAGGCCTACTTCTCGTTCAAGCAAACGCTTGAACGAGAAGTAGGCCTACTTTACATTGAGAGCTGGGAACTTTCCGAAAAACGAAATCCGAAAAACGTTTGCCTGATAAACATCAGGCAAACGTTTTTCGGATAAGTGAAATGAAATAATCGAAATCGGATATTGTAACATGTCGGCACATCAGCAGATTGCACCCGTAAGGGGCGCGGGCGGACCCGTCCCTACTTCACACACAAAAATACTGTGCATATCTAGTAGACTAGATGTACAGAATGTTTCCTATCCGACCAGTCAAATTAATATCTCGTAACGCTACGCGCTACGCGGCCTGCTACGGCGTAGCACACTACTACGATTACCTGATCTTCACAATGCTGGCGCTGGAACGTTTTATTAAACTTTCTTTCAGGAAGTAGTTCAAGCCTATTCATTTGATTATGAGTAGTAATATTTTTAAAGTCATGTACAAACCCTAATCGTTCATTGCCCTTATTCGTTCCCGAATACGGCGTTTATGTTTAAGTCATTAAGGGTATAAATAAATTATATCTCATGAAACGGCTCGGGAAAAATGTGGGTGTTATATTGCTACTTCCCTGCCTTACCCTTCAGGGAATACTAGGCGTAATGTTATGTTGTTATGTGTAACTGGTATTTTTTTATCGGCATTTAAACGATGTTTCAATCGATAATCTTATTTAATTGTTCGGGAAATGAAGTACCGGTAAAACGGGGTGAATAGGAACGCAGGGGTGAATCGTAACGAAATTTTAAAAGGGATTTTAACATTGAAATTTTATAGTCTGTCGCCAAAAAGGACTCTAACGTGTATACTGTATTATAATTAACCGATTACGTGTCCCTGTTGGCAACAAATTATATTATTTAAATGTTAAAATTCCTTTTAAAGTTTCGTTACGATTCACCCCTGCGTTCCTATTCACCCCGTTTTACGGTACACAAAACGAGTAAAAAAGTTACTGTTTTTAGTATTGAACATGTACTGATTGTATCTTATCAAAAGTTTGCCACTTTAAATATAAACTAGCTGTGCCCGCGACTTCCTTTGCGTGGATGACGGCAAACAACAACAACAAATATATCATTCGTTCTAAATAGTGTTCACAATTGATGTAACAGAATTAGAACCATTTATTGTTAAGATACGAAGAAAGTCAATTCAAAACCGTGAATTTTACGTCAGGGCATGAAAAAACAAACTTTCTTTGCTAACGTGAACGGCGGCGTTGATTACGCTGACCAATAGAGGGAGCATGAAGAGCTTCCTCATGACACCACTCATTCACAGATGGCGTTAGGTATTATTTTCACAGTTGTTCCTTCGCACTTGCGGAGTCCGTCTTCCCTTTATATTCCCTACTAGTTTATTTCGGTATTTCTTCTCAGAGATCGTTGAGTAAGCAAAAGCCTTTAATCTTATCCTCTCCGCCAAAATACTGACTTTTCTTGATGACTAAGTATTTGCAAAATAAGATGCTTTTATCTCGTATAGTCAATTATCACTAATTAGTAAATAGTTGGCTGGCTAAAAGTGACTTGTGACAAACGTGTGGAATTGCGGTAATTGGCAATACGGAAGTTCAAAGAAAAACACTGTAATCATTTTTTGATTAAAGCGATAGGTTTACTTTTAATTCTTATAATGCTCCAACAAAAGACAGAAGCCCGTTTCTAAAGACAGTTTATCGTCTATAGACCTCGATCTGGTAGTTATAGCCGCGACTCCTGGCTGACTGAAGCCTGATTGTGACAAAGTTGCTTCCAACTCCTCCAGCTCTGATAGATGAGGTGGAGCTCTGTACGTTCCCGACATGCTTCACCTGGATCGCGGTTATTCAGAGGAAGTTAGACCGAAAAGTGATGTGAGCGGTTCTGAAAACACATCGAATGCTCATGAAGAGAAATATATTTGCTGTATATCGCTATAATGTATCATAATTAGCCTATAACCTTCCGACTGCAAGGACCTGATAGGAAGTGGGCCGCATTCCACCAAGCGGGCCTAGTGTGGGTTGGTGGAGGTCACATATGTCTTCGAATTGTTGTCATGCCGGTTTTCCTTTACCGTTTTGAGAGAAGCGGTGATGATGTAAATTACACAGGATACATTACCTGCCAAGGTTCAAACCCACAACCAACAACTCGTAAGCCAGAGATGTTACCACTGGGTCCACGCTGCTCATCATAATGGAGCAACTCATAAGAATTTTCGTGTTTATCGATCGCTCACTATGGGGTTATATTGAGTGTAATATTGCCCACCTGGCGAGCAGCCTGCTTGTGCTGATGGTGCCCTCGCTCAGGTTGCGCAGAGAGTCAACTGCAGTCAGCAGCAGCAGCTCGGCCACGTCGCTCATGTCAACCTCCCCATGCGTCACTATCATCTCGGGCTCTTCCACCACGTCATTGCTGACAAATGCTGCTGTCGCTGCCGCCGCTAACAACACCACGAGAACTTGGCTCTTCATCTGGAATTATTATATCTCGATTTTATTGCTATGATCACAGCCTAGCTGAGCCACACGTGGAGGTCGGAGATTATCCCACGGGAACGTTCTACCGGTATAAAAAGTACCCAGATCATGGTCTACTTGTGTACCAGAGAAGGTGTGAAAGGTAACAGACAGACAGACACAGTTACTTTTGTATAAATTATAATATTACGAAGGATTTTTGTCGTCTGAAAAATGGAGATTAATGACTACTTGGCTTTTCTTCTGATAGTTTCTGATTGAGCTCTGTAGTCCCATCTCGAAAGCTGATCCTGTATATTATTTTGACGAAGTCAAAAACAATAGTTTTTTTGTATTTATCTATTAAAATTGTAAAAATGCACTTACCTTGACAATGTAATTACGATTTGATTCTCAAAACACTTCATCTGACTCCTTCGAGTTCACGGTTACTATAATAATAATAATAATAATCATTTTATTTCAAGAAATTATTCCCATATTAGCATTACAAATTACATAGAAAAATATACTTACGGATACATTATACAAAAAATAAATTAAATTAAAAATTAAAACAACAATTAAAACATTAGATCAAAAATTAAAACATTAAAACAAAAATTAAGAAATTACACATTAAAATCATTCTATTCAAAACAAAATTGCCTGCTGAAGGAAGCAGTATATTTTATAGTAGAAATGCATTCATGATAAGAAGATTATATCAGTTATCTAGTAAATAACAACAGAATATAATGACACTCACTTTGATTATTAAAACAGCATTGATAGTTACTTATCTGTACGCGATAATGGATGTCAGGATAACTTAAGAAAATTTACTATTTTTTATAGCGGTAATTGCCGTTAGAGCCAAGGGTGTCTTTGGTAAAAAAAAAAGTGTTTTTGTCCAAAAGCTTTCTCGTTTCTGCAACTAACTTCATCTCTTCATTCTACAATATTCAATCCCTAAAATCCCTTATAATAGGTAAATTTTGCAATGATTCCAAATATTCCAGAACCAATTAGAATGCTGGTCTGATTTTTTAAGATATCTAATCTGAAATATTATCTGGTTCATTGGGATAAGAGGATGGATTAAAAGAAGTTTCACATATATTATTAATCAAGAAAATAATGTATTAAGGAACTATTTTTATTAGCCAACTTTAGACACAGAACCAAAGTGTTGCTGTAAAAATAATTTTAATACATCATACAAAAATCGTGGATTATTTTGCTATTACACGATTAAATAAGTTTGGATATCAACCAAACCTTGATTCATTTCATGTCATAATCATAACTCAAAAAATGTACAGTAGGCTCGCCCCCTGTTACTTGGGACTTAAACAAAACTAGCGAAATGTGGGTGTACTACAGGTACACCTCTGCCAAACCCTTCCTGGTATACAGGCGTGATGTTATGTTGTTATGGACAGGTCCACTCAATCTGTGTATTTCTTTCCTTAAAAGACCATTTCAGACACTAATCTACATGGTCTTCACATGATCTGAACAAGAGAGACTGTGTCCTCTGAGTTTGTTTCGGCCTTTCTTCTCAGAGTAGTCCGATAGAAAACGCCGACCTCATCTAGTTTAAATAAATATGATTGACGAGGAAAAGTGTTTTCACAAACCTACTTACAGAAATAAAATCATTTATCATTTACGAGTAAAATGTACAGTGAACAAAGACAAAACATAGTTAAATATATTTATTTAGAAAACATAAAAAATATATACCACGTACACATCATGTTCATACAAAAATATATCTGACACATCAAAAATCCCTTGTATTGTTTTTAAACCGAATATGCTCAAAATCCTACTTTTGAGCATATTATCTGACATAGACTTGAATTCTGTAGTGGTATCCGCGGCCTGTAGCTGATCGTATCCTGATTGTAACGAAGGAGCTTCCAATTCCTCCATTCAAGATGGATGGGGTTGCGTTCTGTGAGGTTCCCACGCGGTTCACCCGGATCGCACTCACGCGCCGATTGGTGCGGATCGTTATATCTCTCACGTGGAAATGACCCGCGACGCCGTTCGCCCTGATCTCGCTACTGTAAACAGAAAAATGGTCATGGTCAGAAAAAATACAGTTTATCTCTTATTGTTAGCATGTACGGAACGATATTTCCCGAGCCGATAATGTTGATTAGGGATCCAAATCTGAGAGTGACCACTATTCTCAACTAAGCTTTAAGATCCCCGAGGCCTATTTCATACTGTGAACCCCACTCGATTGCTTAACTATTAACATTGCCGTTATTTGTTAATTTACATTATAATTTTATGTGCTGTTAATAGTTACTCACTTGTATACCAGTACATCTGCAGAAGCGATGGATCCCAAGTTTAGATTACGCCGTGTCGCTACTGCAGTCTGCGCCGGTACGTCAACCTCGTCATTGAGCTCACTCTCGACTGTTAGCTCATCCACGTCAGTCACCACCACCTCGGGCATCTTGTTCACATCCATGTCAGCCACTTCGTCACGTTTAGCCACCTTAAGCAGCTTCACCACGTCAGGCAATTCTTTGTTGAGTACCTGAGCGGTTGCTGCCCCTGCTAACAGCACTGCAAGGAGAACGCTCTTCATCTGAAATTATTTTATTTCTTTTGTTAGATACCAAATTAATTATCACCACAATATTCAAGAACTAATCAACTTTTGAAAAGTTACGCCAGCCTAACATATATACCCACAAACAACATAACATAACATATATACCATTAGGTATATATTTGGCATAATTATTTTTGTTTTTCAAGAATAATAAAAAGGCTATTTATTGCCTTTATTATTCTACCACACGAGACCAAAGGTTTTACCGACTGCATTTAAGGCCAATCGTAAAGGTATTGGTCTCTTGGCCATTGGAGTCCATTCATGGGCCAAATCATAAAATTATAAAAATCACTTACTTTTTTTAATTTTTAATTTGACTTGATCAACAAAACACTACAGTGTTGTAACTCCTTTGAGGACAGTGTGAGTATAACTTGTATTCTGAAGGAACCAGTATTTATAGTGGAATAAGAAAGCAAATGCTTATGATAAGATAATATTTGGCCTATATTTCGGTTAATTACATTCACATAATAACTAATCTGTGACGTAGTAAATAACAAGTTTGTATCTCTTCTCTTGCGATAACATCAAAAACAATTTCAAAGGAAAATCAATCAAAAATAATTCCAATAGCACCCCAATACCTTGGTGCCAAATAATGACTTATAATATAATAGCCATGGGTGTCGTAATTTTCGACTATATCTAAATATAGAAATCCGACCAGCTGGCGCATTTCGTAATGCTACGCGCTACGCGGCGAGCTACGAGTTGCTACAGCGGCGTAGCTCCGATCGCGATGTGTTCTCCACGCCTTTTAGAATAATTTTGTTTGTAAAGCAGTTCCAAAGTGCTTAATTAATATTTTTACTTTTATTGAATGTAAATAACGCTGATGTGCAAATGCGTTCGATCTACAAAAGCTGTTGTCAATGGCTTCTTCGTCAAATCAGCCACAAATGTTCCGCTAAAACTATTACATTTATATTCCTTTCACAGCTAATTAACCTCTGATTTTGCAAACTCAAACTCAAAGCATTTATTTCAAATAAACCAATTATAGGCACTTTTGAATTGCTAAGGGGTCGGCCAGTCAGAAAGATGAAGCTAGCTAGCTCCAAAGCGTAGTAGGTATCTATGGAGAAGAAAGAGCAAAAAACTCCATGGCATTTGTGTTGAAATTATACATGTGAGAACGATGTAGAAAGACATGCTCGTTATAAGCTACCGTATTTAATAAGATAAAACAAAAAAAAACAATTCAGAAATTAAAAGAATCCGTGGCAGCTAAGAGATTGCCAGTCCTAACCGACGGCACCACCCGTTCACGAACATGACGTATGGATGAGCACCATTCCGCTCAACCATTGTGAAAGAAACTTAATGATCCAACACACGCCACCACCAGCGAGACATTTTAGTGAGCATGGCATACTTTCAGCCGCCAGGGCAAATTCAAGTCAATGAAAGACGAACCCAGTAAATGGTAGCTTTATAGTAGGTACATAGTGATAGTTTGCATTCAGTGATCTTTATTCTCGACACTTTATGCTGAGGTAAAAGATCTGTTGAAGTACTGTTGTAGCTCATTTCTAATGTCAGTTTTACTAGAAGAAATTCCGCCTGTAATTTATTACTTACTCTTCAAGGTACTTAAATCAAGACCCTTGCTTGTGCAACGTTCTAAAAGTGTTTTAGTTCAATTGCGTTATAACCCAGGTACTTTTTTAATATCGATATCATTTTTATTTAATACATGTAATTAATACCTCAATCTCTTGCACCTTTACTAATCATAAGACTTTTTGCGTATGATAAATTGGCTCATTTTTAATCATGAAACATGCTAGTAACTTGGTTATGCATTTGTTTCATGACTCAAGGATACTGCATTTGCTAAAGAGATGTTATTTTTCATTCCCCTTTAATTTTGTTTTTATCTTATTCTGCATCAAAAGAGCCTTCACGCATGGCCGGGTACCGATAGAATCTATTGACCATGCTTTAAGCTATCCTCGGCGGTTGAAAATAGAAAAGATGGCTGATACACAATATAGAAAAAAAAGCAAGCAATAAAAGTTTGACAATTACATATATCACCCCATCTGCCTAGCCTATTCCCAACTATATTGGGGTCGGCTCCCAATCTACCAGTATATAATAAAAAAGTAATACCAGTATTTTACCCAGGTATTTTACCATTAAGTATTTTACCAGTATTTTACCCTAGGCAAGACTGGCTATCAGACTTGCTTCTGACTACCCGTTACGACGACTATCAAAGACGTACAAATGTCAGCTGAGACCAAATGCTTAGCATGCTTTGCGAGTCACAGAGTGGTCTCGGTGTATAAAGGATGGTTACCCCCACGGACCGACCACGGCAAGAGTTAGATAACCTTGAAGATCGACCCGTTTGACTGTTATTATTTAGCAAGAGTCCTCGATGCATATACACGGAAACTGACCTCAAATAAATTGGTGTATGGGCAGGACAGTCACAGAGCTTATGAGACCTTAGTCACTCAAAGCTAAAGCTTTGAGAGCTATATTAACGCCTGGGTTAACAGGATGCACACCTTTAGCCTACACGTCTGCCTGAACTTGAGCATGTAAATTTACGCATAATAATTCATATACAAACACCATTCAGTAAGTTACTGAGTTCACAAATTATGTAGGTACGTCACGACGGCGATTACACTAATCAATATACATACTTACTTTATTTCTGTAATCTCGCTAATAAGTAATCACAGGTAATTTACTCGCATAACTATTACATTCTTATCATTGCCCTAACAGGTATTCTATTTTGGCATCATTAATTATTGTTTTTTTGAAAGTAATCGATAAATTAT
Source organism: Griposia aprilina (assembly GCA_916610205.1). NCBI lineage: Eukaryota > Metazoa > Arthropoda > Insecta > Lepidoptera > Noctuidae > Griposia > Griposia aprilina. The sequence goes on along the minus strand of OU744304.1, from coordinate 11,512,656 downwards.
CGGTATCAATATTAAGCATAATTATATGTAGATAATAATTAGGTGTCATTAACAGAGTATTCCCCGAATTTGCCCTAGATTTATAATATGCTTTCGGATTATGTTTTATAAACATACTTCAAAAAAAGGACTAAAATAAGCTACTGTAAATATACGGTCTGAGGGTTCTGGGTACAATCATTGTAATTGATAATAATAATTAGTCGTGTAATGTGTGTTTAATTTTGACTAAATATTGCGTAAAATATAAACTCTTTTTACAGGAAATATTGGACTTAATATAAAAGGTTAATGAATTATTCTCTAATTATAAGTGGTTGTTGTCAACACCTGACACACGCCACCGATGCTGCCTTGCCAACTTCAGGAAGAACAATTGGTTCCTACACGTAACAAGACATTCAAATACCAAAGGAGACACAACAGGAAAAACAAAATCAAATGTATCAACAAAAATAAAATAATTGGATCATCAGATAAAATCCGCAGTAAGATATCATTAAGTGATAACCATTGTTTTTGTGACAAAATAAAGAGGAAATTCATGTTGCATTGATAACATACAGTAGGTCCTATATCGCAAACCTAGTAACTTTATGCAAGCAAATTCTATTTCGAAAAACGAATTATCTATTCGGATAACGGCAGTAGTCTAAGAGATATTTCATTAAATCAGTTATTACACGCAACTAACCGTGAATGGATTTTTATTATTTACTGTTTTTCTATATATTTACGTAGACTGCTTAAAGCAGAAAGAGATTTCCAATATCTATTAGTCCGGACGTCGATAGGTAGGCTTCCAGTTGCACACAGCATGATAAATTACTTATAAATGATTTTATTTCTGTATGTAGGTTTTTACAAACACTTTTACACGTCAATCATATTTTTTAAACTAGATGATGTCGGCGTTTCCTATCTGACTACTTTGAGAAGAAAGTTAGAGACAATGTCAGAGGTCACACACACAGTATCTTTTAAAATTCACACATATTCTTGGTCAGATCATGTGAAGACCATGTAGGTACAGCTGTGTCTTAAATGGTCTTTTGAGAAATAAAACACACAGATTGAGTGGACCTGTCCATTCGGAGTACGCATTTGTCAGTAATCGTGCAGCTCAACTTGGAACTTAAGGAGCCCAATGATTGCATGCGTGTTTACCAATCAGGGAGCGCTAAGGAAGTCAAGAGAACAATGTTACCCGATAATCCCAACAATTTCTGTTCACTTCACACAGTATTTTTTTTCCACTAAAAATTTAAACAAAACTCATTAGCAACTTGCAATTATAACTTAAAAGTTGTTAAATAGTGTATTACATTCCCGCCATATTCCTTTCCACAGACTAAAAACATTACATTGTTAAAACAACATGAGTAGAACAAAACACAAAAGTTATTCAGCCAGTATGCATTTTAACAAAGCGCGAAATACATATTTCAAAATGTAAAATTCTGAATTTAATTCGAAATCCAGTCAGAACTGGGCTACGCGGACGGGCGTTCTAAGTTTAAAATTGCTTCCCATTCAGGCTCCCTGAACAATGGCCGTTACGACGTAAACGGAAAGTACGGAAGTAAAACCTACATTTATATAAGTTCAGAGATCCAGAATTGAGTATTAGACTTTTACATTGATACTCTTTTGTAACGTATTGGGGTTATTTCCGTGGTATTTCACATTCAATTGTTAGCGATATTTTATTACCTGGCTTGTTGAGAAAGTTGTGTAAATAAGTTTTTATGAAGCTGGAAAGCGATGCAATTCAATTATACTCGTATAGTCAAACAAACAGCAGGGAAACATAAGGTTATTTTAGATAACAATGATTTACTTCGTGAAAATATACAATAGCAATTAAGAAATTATTTGTTTATTGATTTATTTCTACAAAAAACAAAAGTTTAAATTCTCTTTTTTAAACCCCGTGAGTTTAATTTGCAGCCATGGTATTAGTATGTACTATATTTTTCAATACAGTGCAAGTGTGGCATTGCGATTACCATACGGTCCAATTAGTTCTAACACAAAGAAGTTCCTAGTAACTTAACTAAAATCTCTTCTCTTTTTTTGCAGGCGGTGTCTGATGAAATGTTGGTCGAGCTGAAGGCATGCTTCATGGAGGCTTATGATGACAATCAGGATGGCAAGATCGACATACGAGAGGTAATCATATAACATCATTATATTTGTAGAAACTAATAGTCTTCAATTAAGAATAAACTAGATTCAGAATTAGTGCCTCAAAAACCGGTCCGAATAATAAGGCTACTTAGATTTTAAGTTTTGTTTTAAAAAAAATACCTATATTTGTACTTATTTCAAAATGATTTTATTCTCAAGGTTCAATCGAATTTGGTTTTACATTTTCTCTGATAACAGAGGACTGTCTGTTTGGTCAAACATTAATATATCGCAAACATAATTCAACTGTATGTTGGAGTGTTAAGGTTGATAATAGTCTGGAGTTCATGATATTTAACATCACTTTTTTTTTTTAATTAAGAATATAAATTGTAAGTGCCAGTATATGCTAACGTGGACAGTTGAGCAATGTGTTCTTGTTCGTGATCCTTTATCTTGAGTATTTTTGATCGAAAGGCCTAAGTGTCTTTTGCCTCTGTGACCGTTACCTTACGACCGCAGTTCTTATAAAGAGACTCCGCAAAACTATCACCCGATATAACCTGTATTGACCATGTATTGAATCATGTATTGACTCACTACTGGCCACCGATAAGTAAGAAACAAAAAAACTTTTTTAGAAAAAAACAACTGACTTCCAAAAAAAAACTCAAAAACGTGAATAATAAAAGTTCCGATATTAAAGTTATTTGTCACGTTTTTTAGTGTTTTTTTGGAAGTCGGTTGTTTTTTTGTAAAAAAGTTTTTATTTTTCACTTTTTAGTTGTGGTACCTACCCCACACAAATTCGTATACCACTACTTGGTGTGTAAATAACAGTGACAGGAAATTATTAACACATCATCCATAGAAACTATGTGGAAAAAATCTGCAGTATTAAGGATAACTCAAAAATTACTGGTCAGAACTTGAGCAAATTTAAATGGGACCATAAATGTGAAGCACCAGCTATCAAATAAAAAAAAATACATCCAAATCGGTTCACCCAGATTAAAGTTCTGAGCTAAGACACATAAAAAATAAAAATACAGTTGAATTGAGAACCTCCTCCTTTTTTTGAAGTCGTTTAAAAACGAGATTGGACGATAATAAGGAAATTTCTTGCGCCATTTCTTCTTCCCAGCTAAAGCACTAGGAAGGGGTGAAGGGCGGACATTTGGGGGGAATGTCTTATGTAATTTTGATGTTCAAAGAGTGCTGATTCCTAGCCTAATTTTAATTAAAGACTTTTCATTTGAATGCTCTTCTCACAGTTATTAACCGACTTCACAAAAAGGAGGAGGTTCTCAATTCGTCTGTATGTTTTTTTAGCTCATAACATTTTTCTGGGTGAACCGATTTTGATGATTCTTTTTTTATTTGATAGGTGGTGCTTCACATGTGGTCCCATTTAAATTTGATCAAGGTCTGACCAGTATTTTTTGCATTATCCTTAATACTGCATATTTTTTCCACTTAGTTTATATGGCTGATGTGTTAATAATTTCCTGTCACTGTTATTTACACACCAAGTAGTGGTATACGAATTTGTGTGGGGTAGGTACCGCAACTAAAAAGTGAAAAATAAAAACTTTTTTCAAAAAAACAACCGACTTCCAAAAAAAACACTAAAAGACGTGAAAAATAACTTTAATTTCGGAAGTCGGTGGCCAAAAACGAAAATACAAAACCAAAGACACCGACTTCCGAAATTAAAGTTATTTTTCACGTCTTTTAGTGTTTTTTTTGGAAGTCGGTTGTTTTATTTTTACCTCTGATTTGGCATCACTTAAAATTACAGTGATCTTTGATTCCGTTGCTATAGACACTGGATAGATAGTACGAGTATACTTTCCAACCGACAACTAATTGATCCTACCTACTTGATAAGCGTTCTATATCAAAATAACTAGCGATAACAAATGATGCACAGAGGTTGGTATACCTACCGTTATAGATCCCTAGATTGTTTTATCATCAGTTATATTTATTTCTTTAATTTTATTGTTACTAAAGATCCTAAGGGTGAAAAATGGCGACCAATGAAATCTAGAGAGTCAATATAATTCTTATAGAATATTGTAGTACCAGGTACCATCCATGATACTGTCTGAAAGTGATATCTAGGTATGTATGATGATAATAAAACTCTGATCAAACTAAAAAGAGCGAGCGAGCGAGATGCGGGACGCGACTGCGAGCGTCGATTGTTTTAATGACTACCTGAACTTTAATGGAGTTGCGTGACAGGTTTTCAGGACGTTTTTCGCGCCAGGTGTTGAACACCTTCATACAAGTTGGTTGACATAATCGGTGCGAGCGAATTTCATCCCGCATCCTGCTCGCTCGCTCGCTCCTGTTTGACCAGATCTTAAATGATATTTATTTTTGTAAGTAGGTTTTTAAAAACACTTTTCCACGTCAAATGTATGAGTAATGTTTCGACTATAGAGTTTGCGTTTCAATTGATTTCCCGTTTCTCTATACCATAAATTACATAACCCTATCTTTTGTTACAGTTAGCACAGCTGCTTCCAATGGAGGAGAACTTTCTTCTACTCTTCAGGTTCGACAATCCTTTGGAGTCCAGTGTAGAGTTTATGAAGGTAAGTCCATTCCAGTCCAGAGGCGCTAGCACGAACGTGCAACGTAAACGTGTCGTGATCAGACGATATCTCACGTGTTGAAGTTTACTAAGTGCCCATTTACTTGTACCTTGGATGACGTAAAGAAAGCCACTGATGCTGCAATCAACGTGGCCTAGAAAGCCACTTTGATTGCAGCATCAGTGGCATTATTCTGGAGTCAAGCAATATAAAAAAGGTGCTATAGACACGAAAAGAAAAAGAAAAACGTTACGTCAACTCAAACGATTTTGGAATCAAAAATACAACTTTTCTATATCCTTTTGGTTTAAATTTTTCCGACAAGCATGAATAAGTATCAATCATAAAAATATATACTTATATCTATGGTATCATAGATATATCAGAAGAGTCATGACTACGGGATGTCAATTGACAACGAAACGCAAGTGTGGAGTTGGCACGCTTCGACAGAGTCTAGCCTGACCTTCGTGCGAGTCGACGAGAGCGCTACAGCGGTGCGGCGTTCCGCAGCTCTCTTGACCATCGGACATCTTACGGACAACAAGTGCCTAGAAACTGTCCAACGTTTCGTTTTATAAATTTTGTCAAGTTTAAATATAACCTTACGATCAATAATCATCTTCAGAGTTTTTCTTCTCGCCCGCAACACACATCTACGCCCAATAAAATGTTCAACGGTGAAGAATCCAGGTCCAATCGGACTACTGTCCCGACAAATATGAATAAAGTCTTAAAACTCAGTAAATAATTTATGTGCAAAACAAGTATTTTCAAATTTAGAAACGTTCGAATTTACGCTACGTTCCGTGCCTTCGCTGGTCAACTCGTGTTTTTTTTACTTAAGTTAACGCTCATCAATGTTTGTGACGACCTATGATGTTCGTTTTTCAGATTTGGCGAGAATACGACACCGACGGCAGCGGGTACATAGAGGCTGATGAACTGAAGGTACATACATGAAGATGCTTTTAGACTAGGCGATAAAATGGCGGACTATTTGGGGTTGATTGGTTTCTTATTTATTTATTTAATCATTTATGTACACTCATACAGGGTCAAATTAAATTAGCTAGCGAAACTCTGCAGACGTGTAAATACATTTAGACAGACAAGAAGAAAAGAACAGAAAAGTACATACAAAGATGATGCTTAACGTTATTACGTCTTCTCTCCATAATAACGTTCTTTTGTATTGATTCCACTCAGAAGTATGGCCTGATTCGGCCTCAAACCCGTCGTAGGATTATATAGGAATACGACTTAGCAGAAGATTTTCATCTTTTGACAAAATTCAAAAACTATTCCATTTTTAAATTACGAAATTTACTAAAAAAAACGTATCCATAGGAGTTATAAAAAATATAATGAAAAGTCCTGATTTTAGTAACTGATTTTCAAAAACGTGCTTGATCTTTAGACACTTTTGATGTGTGTATTTTCTTTTTCAGAACTTCCTCCGAGATCTTCTGAAGGAAGCAAAGAAGATAAACGACGTGTCAGAAGACAAACTCATCGAATACACTGACACAATGGTATCTTATCTAAGATCATTTTCACTTTAATTTTCGCCACGTCAAAGTAAGCAGGTCAAAGTAAAAAGTCCTTCCATGAAAGCCTAGTATACAAATACAACAAAACTACAAGATCACTAACTAGGGCAGCATAATCAGCCCACTGCTGGGTCACAGGTCTCCTCTCTGTAAGAGGGAACGGGCCGTAATCCACCACGCGGGCCCAGTGCGGATTGGTGGATGTCACATGCTAACTAGGACATAACACGTTAATTTTAGTCTATTCTACATTTCCGACTTCTTTATAATAGCCTGATATAGCCAAAAGGGTTCTAGACACACAATTTATGCCTAATGCTCATCTTAGGTACTTGTCCCACGCACCGCCGGCGATTAACGAAACACGCGTTGGCGAGCAGAGAGGAGCGAGTGCGACAGCCAAGCGTGAGTCTGTAGCGGCATTTACAACGCCACATGCAAGCTACACGTCACACTGACATCATGCAAAGTCCTGCATCGCGCAAGCAGAGTTTACCGCTCAACTAGCATATATACAACTTCCCGACATCAATCGTCACGCAGTTGCCCACCAGACACGACACCCGTCTAATCGGAGGATCCTCCCTTTTCTATGGAAGATGAGTGAACTTTACACCCTGTTCCTCATACTTCTACAAGTCTCTCAGCGAGTGTTCTGCCAGTCAAGCGCACATCGCCGAGCGAGTACTCTCTTTGATAGCTTTTATTGCTGCAACAAAAGAGGACTCACTGTCAGTCGGTGTGAACAGCCAGTGATTAACTATTAATTATCTGTTTTACTTACACCGGACCTATAATCTTTTGTACGTTTCCTGAGCGAGAAAATCGTCGATAACTAGTCGCTACCTCGTGGGCGGTAGGATACGTGCCTAAAGAAGTTTAAAGGTTATTAAAACTGACAGTCCATGATTAGCAATATTGGTGACAATGAACGGGTTATCTTTAGTAATCTTGCTGCCTAATCGTAGTCAACGCTAGGGAAGAACCTGAGACAACCCCAAAAACAAATTAGTTACATTATTTCATGTTCATACATACAGTTACACTGTCTAGAAATTGTTATTATTTGCTACAAAGATATTAATGAAACTCTGTGATGGTTCGCCAAACCACACTCGGCTCGTGTATGCTCATGGCGTATCCCACTCACAGAGATGAGGCCTGAGTCCTAGTAGTAGGAACATTGTCAAAAAGTCACCAAGCTCAGTGTGCAAAACTCCTTACTATGCCTATAATACAAGATAAGTAGGTCTATTTATGTAGAATCAAGAACTACATGGATCTCTAAATATTTTTCAATGTTGATTCTAACTTATTTTGATTTACAGCTCCAAGTATTTGACTCCAATAAGGATGGCAGGCTACAATTATCAGAAATGGCTAAGTGAGTATAATTCTTTCATGAACCTCTTATGTTTTTTTACTGACATTCAAAAAACGAATCGCAACGTTCTAATTTCGAAACGTCTACGTTTATTTTTTTTGTTTTCATCTCGTATCTAAATGCTTACCGATAAAGTATTTAAAAATATCATTTTTTCGTAATAAAGATAAGAAATTAAAACAAACAGATAATTTAATCATTAATCGTGACATAGTTAAGGCCATGCTGCAGGGGAATAACAATTTACGGATGTAATCTGGTTGTATCGAACGAGATAAAAAAGTAATTAATCTGACAATAAATGTTCTATAATTATAGGATTAATTTATTGATAATATAGTAAAAGGAATACCGGCTTACCTAATTCCCTTTAATTGCTGTTATTTCGATTTAAAAAACAAAAATGTAGTAGCTCATTACTTGAAACATGTACATTTTTTGTTTTTTGTTTTATCGTGTTTACCCATCCTTTAAGTTTCACCAGCAAATTTTATTTGGCCTTGTATCACTAAAATTACATTTAAAATTAACCGGTTCAAAATCAAAAACAAAATATTTTATTTCACCTAAACATACATGGGCACGGTTCCAATTGGTCGTTTTCTACGGAGATGAGCCAGCAAGAAACTCCACGGTTACTCATTTTATTTACAATGTTTTCAAATTACAGTGTCAATAGGTATGGGAGGAGTTTAGGCCTGTCAACAAGTACCAGGTACTTAACAAAATAGAAAATGGTCTACAAATCACAAGTACTTACAATCTACAAAAATCTACAGTCTACAATTTAGGCATACAACGTTCTGACATTTACAAAATATAAAAGAATCTATTCATCAAATAAGGTGTAAAGACCGAAGCATTGGTTATTTTAGGCGCGTTCTAAAAACAATCCGGAATCCGATCATTGGATATTCCGCTGATTCGTGGCCGAACGGATCGAGGTCCATAAACTTTAAAAACAATTTAATTAACTGAAACTTTGCCCATCCCGAACAAATTAAACGGTAGGTCCGGTATTGATCCCAAATTCTGAACTATCACATGTCCAGAAATAAATTCGGCCTAGGGGTAGTAGGTACCTACTCCGGGCTTAGGTACATTGTTCAATCGTTTGCAAGTTTTAATTAAATACAAACAGCGTTAAAATTACATATATATTTGGCAATCAGTGTGACTTTATTACTCGCCTGTGTTCCCCAAAGGATAGGCAAAGACCAGAGGTATAATTATGTTTAGTACACTCATATACCGCCAGTTATGTTTAAGCCCAACTCAACACAATTGGGGTCAAGATTATTACCATCCGCGCTACATAAATTCAGACTAGGCTGTTAGGGGTGCTACACACTTGTTCGGGTCAACATGATTCGGCACTGCCGGGCGGAAAAATTTAATATTTATGTATGTATACAAGGTGACTTGTAATTTGACGTATTTCTTCCAGGATGTGATCATGAAACCCATTTGCAACAATTAACCACCCTATAAAGCCTGAGCAAAAATTCACGGGTTTCGAGAAAAAACAATTTAAATGATTTTTTGATAATTTTCCAGAATTCTTCACTAAATATCACTTTTCTATAATAACCTTCATTGATATTTTATTGGGTACCCAATACCTTAACAAACCTTTCTATGTATCCAAATGTTCTAAAACATCAAACAGTTAAAAGTTAAAAAGGAAGAAGTTTATTAATCATTTTCAAAAACATCTACATGAACTTTGACACTAGTTATCTCAAAATTTTACTACGAAATTAAGCGTATAAATTATGGAAAAGACATCTTCATTTAATCAGCTATCTAATAAAGCACAAAAGATAACAAAATATTCAGAAATGCCGATGAAACCCTCGATACTGCTAGCAAAGGTCGAACTCGATGTTCGGGTGCCGACCCGAACGAATGTGTACAAGCCTTACTAAGACATTGAACGTACTGAAGTATGTACTACCATATTAGATAGAAAAATATTACATTTATCTGCAGTACAACTATTTTCTTAATGTCCCTCGGGAATTTCCGAATACAAACGAATGCTAATTTCCATGTCCATCAATTATTAGATTTATCGTGTATAATAATTTGAATTCCGAACTAAGTAGGTACTTTATTGTTGTTTTGTTTTGACGTAACAACAATTAAAGTTCTTAGTTCACACTTAGTAAATAATATACACGATAAATCTAACAAATTGATGGACATGAAAATTAGCATACATTTGTATTCGGAAATGCGATGATTCCCAAGGGATATTAAGAAAATAGTTGTACTGTACATAATATAACGTTCTATTCAAAGAGACAAGCCTCCTTTGTGTCATGCAGCTCTAAACATAGATAATGGAAGGGCTCTGAGCTTTAAGTATTGGTACTTAAGCCCCTCAAAACTTGACCACTCGTAAAAGTACGTCCATTTATGGATAAGCAACTCCTTTGATGGACCTTTTTGTATCAAAAATAAGTACAAAATGGAATCTCAACTACCTTTTTGTTTGTGGACCTTTGTGGACTTAAAAATCCGTATGTGAATGTGATAGAAAAAGAAAACTAGCTCAAGAGTTTATTTTTTATTCAATTATCTATTTAGTGAGCTACGAGTGCTCATTGCATGGAATATCTTATCGGTACAGCGTTTTAAAGAGGGAAAGCCGACATCTACTCTGTAACTTAACATCAAACCTCGTATCCCCAAAGGCTTAGGCAGAGGTGTACCTTTAATACACCCACAGTTCGCCAGTTATGTTTAAGTCCTATCTAAAAGGGGGCGAGCCTATTGCCATCAACGGGGCACACATCCAGACTCCGGCCCGCTACTGAGAAATACCGACTTTGCTCGACCTGGGTACCGAACCCAAGACCTCATGCTCAACAGTAGCGCTTCACATCTACTTTCTCTGCGATATTATTCAGAAAAAAAAAAAATGATAAACCTACAGCTTTTATTATATAAAATATAGTTCACACAGTTACTAATAACACGTTCACATGTTGCAGACTGCTGCCCGTCAAAGAGAACTTCCTCTGTCGACAAGTCTTCAAGGTGAGTGACATTTCATTTCCCGCCATTGTTCACACAGACGCCATATTGCCGATACGCATTGATCAAACCATAGAGTAAATACTCGTAGAAATAAGAGCTGGAGAATAAAAAGGGGCTTCCTTTTTTTTTTACTAGCTGTCTCAACAGACATTGTCCTGATCAGAGGTCTTGAGTTCTTAAAAAAATCCCATAGAAGAAAAGACGTACCTACAGTTTTCCCGAATTTGATATTTTTCCGGGAAACTTTTTAAACTTTTTGACACATACAAACCTAATTCGGACTATTGCGAATATTTTAAAATAAAACATTGCCAAATCGATCCAGCCGTTCTCAACTGATGCGATTGCCAATGAACAGCATTTAATTTGTATTTATAAACATAGATAGAAGATTAAATTTTGATTAGTCAATTTACGTTTTTTTTTTCTGTGCGTTATGGAGTTAAACTGTGTAAATTGAGTTCGTTTCTTAAATAAGATACGATTATACGAACATAATCAAAATTTTACCTACAAACAACTTTTTTTTTCACTTAGTTTCAACACCTTTAGATTTCACTTAATTTCCACACGAAATCTAATTGTTAATTCATACTAGCACAGGGTCGAAGCGCAGCAAAGCGTCAATTTAAAGGATAACATCGCAAGTTCACCCTTATCTCTACGACGTAATGCACATATTTCTATCGAGATAAAAAAAGACGAGAATTCGCGCGCATTCTACGAAATATGCGCGCTTGCGGGCGACCAGCGCTGTTTGGTGCGCGCGCGTTACATTGTAGAGATAAGGGTGAATTTGCTACGATATCTTTTAGATTGACGCTTTGCTGCGCTTCGACTCTGCGCTAATATGAATCGACCCTAATGGTATTGAATAAAATTAATTGCACACATATCTACTATAGTATTTTTTTTATTTTCTCAAGCATCCCTTTGATATAATATACCTACGTAGATAGTCACATTATCATAGTGTTATGCACTCATTTCCTTTCTATTTAGTTTTGCTTGTAATAAAAAAATATAACCATAAAAATCCTAAAATAATGTAATTGCAATTTTCCAGACATGTTACATTTTCATGACGCTCATTACATTAACACACCTACATTATAATGATCATCATACATGTCCATAGACTACAAATAACAACTTTTTGGCACGTAGACATAGAATTAAGCAGATAAGATATGTAATAAGGATATGTCTACCTATATAATTTTGCCGGTAAAAAGTTAAGATCTATTTTCAACTTTTATTTCTCTAATACTTAACAGATGCAAGAAGCTCTAATACGAATTTCCAAACAATTTAAATATCTGCTCCATCGTTTCTGAAAACAAATGAATTTCATCATTCAAATCAATTTTAGAACTTCAAACGAATAACAAAAAAAGTAAATTGAATATTCAAAAGTGGAATACTCACGTGTCTGTAATAACGATTAAACGTAAAATGATAAATAATTTAAATGAGCACGTTACTATGATTGGTTTGCCTGTCTGTCTGTCTGTCTATCCTAACACTAACGCTTATGTCTGCACTCTGCACTCCTAGGAGGGCATAGAGGTGAGTCCTCACGCTGCATTTACACGTTGGCCCACACTGACTCCAAATGGCTGCTATTATTTCATAAGAACCTATTTGAATGATTTTCCCATAAATATTGAATGAACATCAATCTGGAGCAGAGGCATTACTTCATAGATTTTTAGGCTTTCGTGGTTGGCCAACGTTTTTAATGCGACGTCACATTTTTCTTAATAGTTACACAAAAACGAATTGTAAATAATACAATTGTCTGCTTTTATAAAATAGTTTATCTAAAACTTTAGTTTTTATTGTGAATTAGAATCTTTTTGTTTATTAAGTATTATTGCACTGCGAAATGCTTTAGAACTTATAGATTGTAAAAACTTTAATTATTTTGTTTTACTTTGGTATTATTTTCAAATAAATAATATAATATTATGTTTGTACTTAATTATAATACCCGCTTCTCTTAAACAAGTGTATAAAAAAATATTTTGTAATAAAAAAGTTGGCGCCCAACATGGTCTTAAGTTATTTTTTAGGTGTGACACTAATAAAAATGTTATTTTTTTATGCTATCAGGGTGCAACAAAACTTACGAAGGACGATATTGAAAGGGTCTTCTCTTTATACGATAGGGTAAGATGTTTTATTTTTATTTTATAAGGGTATTTCCGGAACACTATCCTCGGTATAGAACACTCTTTGGGGGTCCGTACCTAAAGGCTGCCAACCTATTACTAAATCCCCGCTATATCGCTAGAATTTAAAAAATATATTTATTGCTCTAAATGATTGATTAAATAAAATGTTTTCGTATGTGCAGATCGACGAAGTACTCTGTGCTTTGGCATTAATAAAGACTTTTTGTTAGTTTTTTTGTTGATCCAGTTAGCAAATCCATGAACTATTTTTTTAATTAAGTATTGGGTTTAAACTAACTTTTTGTAGGTTCACTTAAAAAACACAATTCCTTTCAAAAATTTTTTTCAGTAGAACTTGCAAAATGTCGTATTTTTTACTCAGAAATCACAATAAGAAGTCCTCTCAAAGAAACTAACTCAATTCAAGTTATCTAACGAATCCACTCAAACTGTTCCAGGATAACAATGGCTCGATCGAGAACGAGGAACTCCGGGGCTTTCTCAAGGATTTATTAGAATTAGTTAAAAAGGTTAGTGTTTCTGTTACAAACTTTTTATACTAGCTTTTGAATTGAAAAATGGAATTCGTTTTAAAATTTCGAATCGAAGAATAATATAGAAGTAAAATGCTGTTTAGAAAAACTTATAAAACAACACAATATGTATACATAAGATCACGCTTGTAATCTCCGGAGGGCTAGGCAGATGTGTACCCATAGTACACCAAAATTTTGCCAGTTGTTTAAGTCCCATGTCAAAAGGAGGGTGTTTTAAAAGTTGCAAGTATGCTTAGATGGTTTGGTCATGCTTAGAGGATGAATGAAAAGCGACTAACAAAAGGTATTTACAAGACAGATGTGAGCGGTAACGTCGGGAGGGGACGCCCCAGGAGGACATTATAGTGACCTTACTGGTGATGGTCTTCAGAAAGGTCAGGTGCGTAATACTCGCAACCGGCGTGCGTGTATGAGCAGATATATGAATGTAAACGAGGCAAAAGGATTATGTAAGGATCGCAGCAGGTGGCGTTCTATAGTTTCTGCCTACCCCATGGGAAGAAGGCGTGAGTTTATGTATGTATGTATGTATGTTTTAAAAGTTGTATTATAACTTTTATGTAAATCGCTACCACACTGGGAACTATTGATTATTGGCTTTTAGTTAATTTTATTCATTTATTTATTGTTTGTCACAGGTGAAAAGACAGTTCTTACAATTAGCATTATTGTATCACTGTAACATACCCATGGGTGCACTTTTATGTAAATCGCTACCACACTGGGAACTATTGATTATTGGCTTTTAGTTAATTTTATTCATTTATTTATTGTTTGTCACAGGTGAAAAGACAGTTCTTACAATTAGCATTATTGTATCACTGTAACATACCCATGGGTGCACAATGGCGTTAACTATACAATAACCCTCGTCGTTTTTCAATTATTCCCTAGATACTGAATATCCAAACTTGTTTCAATCACTCTTTGTACATTTTTACTCGTACTATTATTAATATTTAAATTTGATAGCTTCATACCTAAAGTGACAATAAGTCTCGTTTTGATCGGGACTGTCAATTTTCTCGGTCACCTGTCCCGTTATCCCCAAACAAAGTTCTGGGTTCGCGGGAAATTTTAAATTATGTAGCTCTCGTGTTTTGACGCGGACAGCGATCGACGAATTAAAAAATGATCTGAATAAGTCTAATTGCATTACAATTTTAAACGACGCCCAAACCACGGTAACAAAAAAATAATATCCTTATATAGTGCGCTTTTTTCAATCTTACGAAGGTGTGCAAGTCAAAATTTTAGACCTCCAAGACCAACCAGATGAAACTTCTGGCATCATTGAAGATTATTTAATTTACACCAAGTATTGACAGTTAATAAATTTGACAAAAAATGTCGTGGCATTTTGTGGGGACAATACCAATGTCAATTTAGGGGTGTTGCTAGGCAAGGAACTAATAATGTTTTAGCAAAATTACAATCATCTTTGAAAAATTACTGTCAGAGGAAAATTGCTTTAGTAAAGCTGGTAAACTGGTGATTAATTTTATTTCTCCCAAAATTCATAATGAAAATAATAATAATTGAATCTGAATTTAATTATATGATCCCTAATTGTATTAATTTACACTTTCTCTAAATAAAGGGCATTAAAAAGTTGTGTTTCTTTTCATTGTTTACCTGCTAACTGGCATATATAAACTCATTTCACGTTTTATGTTAAAAAAAAAAATGGTCAGTTTATTCATACCCGATGTTTCCCTTTATTTATGTGTCATCTATTGTGTATTATTATTTGTTGGAGCTTTAAATAAATAACATAAACAAATATTTACGTAAAATCTGTGGCAAACCTACTACTACCATTCTCTCCTCTGAGTTATTCCCGTCATCACGTCCATTTTTCTATAGATAATATTTATCCAAAATATGAAACATCCAAACCATATTTTACAGGATTACGACGCTCAAGACCTACTAGAGTTCGAAGAAACGATTCTCCAAGGCGTCGAATACAGCAGCGAAGGCAAGATAAGCAGAAAACAACTGACGATGATACTCCTAGCCCTCGCCAAGCACCATCAAGAAGAAGAACCAGCTACTCCATAATTGTTTCCGAACGCAACCGCCACTCCGTCCCTAAATCCGAACGAATTTCTAGCGTCGCGACGTTTTGACACATTCGACGCCATCTTGGCATTCTAAAATTTGAATTTCAACTAAGGTTCCTGGTTTAAATTTGAACTTTTAACGAAATATCATTCTATTGAGGTTATCTATTGAAGTTGTTCATTATATTACAAAGTTGCTAAGAAAACAGAGCAAAACTATAAACTAATAATTAAATAATAGTCATAAACATTAACAAAAAAATATTCAAGGAAATATTACAATATAAGCCAATTATTGTCCCACTGAGGGCAAAGGCCTCTTCTCATACAGAGAGGGCACGAGTATTGATCACCACGCATGCTCAAGACGGGTTGGTGATATCAAACTTATCGTAACTATAAATCCAGGTTTCCTCCCGATGTTTTTCCTTCACCTATGTCAGTAGTGTCCAAGATAAACTCAGAAAAAACATAAACGAATTGAAAGTCTTATCGTGATGGCTTAGTGATTAAGGCCTCGCCTCGTGCATAGATACGAGGCGAGGCCTTAACATAATTGCTTTAAGATATTTTATTTTATTTCTCCTATGTTATTTATGATCGCATTTTCTTATAATTCATAGTGTTCATAACGTGATAACCACTATATTACGGTTCATAATCGACTCCGACTGAGAAGAAACATCCTTAACGGATTCGGACGTTTGTAGTAAGGTCCTGTCAATCAATGAAAATGGATAGGTACACGGCTACCTAACAAACTATACATTTCCAGTATAAGCTATCCTCTCATTGTACGAAAATCCTATACAATGCGAGATCAGCTTATACTGGAATTGCATAATGTACTTTCGAAGATGAATTGAATAATGCTTACTGGCTGGTTTTACACGTGGCATCGTGGCTAAAATGTTAACAGCCGCACGGGTCGATCGATAGCTAAGCTACGCTTGCCGCGGTCAGTTCGTGGATGGGTGACCATCCATTACATATCGGGACCCCGCCATGCCTCGGAAAGCACGTTAAGCCATTGGTTCCGGCTGTCATTCGTAAATCTTTGACAGTTGTTACGGGTCGTTAGAAGCCGAAATGTGTGACAACCAGTCTTACAAAGGAGTATTGTGTTATACAGTAACTGGGATATGGAGGTTAGATAGGCAGTAGCTCCATATAAAATACTCGTATGCAGCTGCATCCGGTTAGGCTAAGCAGGTTGCTTAACTGGCTGGTTTTGCTCTTATAGTTTTTTTTCCATAAAGAAAAAGCGATTTTTCAAAACAGAACACCAACGGTTTTTTTTTTCGATAACTTTTTATGGCGTCGAATTTGTCGAAACATTTTTAAAGGGCTGGGATAAATAGTTGTAACATTATAGTGTATGTATTGGTCGACTACATATTGTTTCTAATTTGAAATAGTTAGTTCCAAGGTGAGAGATTGTGGCTATAGGGACACGTATGTTCGGGTCTGCATGATTCAGCACAGGAGGGGCGACAATATCGAATGCATATTTTGACACACGGCTGTGTCAAATCGTGCCGAATCATATGGACGCCTAAGATTTATTTTACTTGACATCAAATAGGTACACTTAATTTATTTAAAAATGAAGCACAAACTAGTGATAAAGATAATCAGATAGAACTCTCAGAAAATATAACACATATGTTTTTTATTGCGATTACGAAGTCGTATCTAGAAAGAGAGAGACCACAATCTCTTAGCATTATAAGTACATATAAAACACTTACTATTCACAATTTGATAACACCAAAACGTAATTTGTAAACTAAAACACTTTTGTATTTATTTTTAATATCATATTACGGGAATATTACACAGTTCACCTTTTAATTAGGATTAATCAACCAAATTGAATCTTTTACTGAGAAGGCACGAGCATTTATCACCACGATTGCTCAAGACGGGTTGGTGATTTAGGACTTAAATAAACTATAAGTCCAGCACTCCAATTGCGTAAAACACTATCTATCACAATCTAACCCAATTTGAAGCCTATTGCTAACCCATTCCTCCTTAAGTTCGTAACATTTGTCTTCTCAACAACGTAAATAACGCAATGAATGTTGTTGAACTGTCAAAATGGAAGCCATTCCTACTGTTATTGAGTTACGCAACTACCCCGCTGATTTCTTCACAATGTTTTTCCGTCACCAATGTCAGTTATGTCCAAGATAAACTCAGAAAGTACATAATTATGAATTGAAAAGTAAACATAAATCGGCCATACCCTCAATTTCTGCGCCTTTTCTAAGTGAAGTTAGAGGTTGAACCGTGTAATAATTCCATCATAAAACTACTCGGTGTACTTATAGGGTGTAAGAAGACCCGACACGAAGCCATCATCTACGCATTCTGTGAATCAATCTAAGTAAGTTTGTGCAAAAATAATTTGTGGGAAATTACTTTTCTTTTGGTGTGAAAATTCGGTGTTTACTTTAGTGTGCAGCGTAACGCACGCAAAACACTGTGCTTATGGGTGCATGCAACATTACAGGGATGGTGGGAATACTTAAAGTTAATTTATAACTTTTAAATCTTGTTTTCGTAAAGAAAATTACAAAAAGTTGGAACTTTGATTTTCCCAAGAAGAAGAAGGTTCCCAGGTATGACACAGTACAAAAAAGGATAATACAATGTCGGGAAGAAGGCTTCGTTAAGCATCTTTTTACACCCGTTATATGGCAACACTGCAACTCGACTAAACTATTTAGCTCGACTATTCATCGCACCTCTAATTAAGAGCTTAAAAAATAATTTCCTTCTATTTTTCTTATTTTTAAAATCTGTGTTTTGCATTGATATTCAAATAAAGACACGTAAAATAGAGTGCATATTAATTATATAGAATATTATATACACGATCATCTACAAAGCCAAATCGTATGCCAAATATTTAAACCTAGCTATTTGATCGACTCTTGGTTTAATGAGAATAAGATATACTTTCCCCGTCCTTTATGGGTAGAAGTATTTTAAAATTGGAATGAAATAGAGGTGAATTGTTAAAATCGATTTAAAACATAAGTCGATTCAACTTTACATCATTTAAAAAATCGTCATGCAAGTCAATTTAAACAAGATTAGGCATATTCCCATCTCTAGGATAAAAAGTGAAAAATAATCGTTTGTTAGAAATGGTCAAGGTGTCTAGCTACAGCATTTCCCGCCTTTTACCAAACATTTAAAAATGTAATAAAACATCGCTTAATTATAAAAAAAAAAAACATTCTTTCACTTTTTCATTTTTAACAAGAGATCCTTTGATACTATTTTCATAAGCCATTTTTAATGAAAGAAGTAGTTAAACGTTACATCGTGTATAAAGTTTCAGATATACATATCATTCCAAATCATTAGCACACTATTTTGGCTAAATTCTGTTTCATGCGATCTACGACGTAGCAGACGCCTACGCTGTAGCTCATAGGCTGCTACGTTGTAGCAGCGTACTTACGTAGGCCGTGCTACGACCTAATGGCGCGTGGCACGGGAACACCCAAATACTCCGAAATATTTTATTCCGAATTTCGATGTTCCGATTTTCAAAAGTCCGAATTTCAAAATACTTAAGAATTATAATGTCTATCTAGTATTAAAAATATCGAAATTTATTTTACCGAAAGTCGTAAATGCGATTTGTTTGTTTTCCCATTTTCATACGTTCGAAGAATCAAATGCTTGATGGATTCTCGGTACGAAAAACGACATTCCGATTTTCAATACTTCGAATAAACTACAAAAATTAGGATTCTGATTCAATTAGTGTAATATTCAGAAATTCAAAATCTGTAACGTTTAATGTAATTTAAAAACGTCTACTTTGTTACTAATATTTCTGTAATTTTTGTTTGTGTTTTTTTACAAAAAAAAATACAAGCGATTCTTACAAGCGACTGTTATTGAATCCTTTGGGTTAGGTTAGGTTAGAACAGTGACCATTAAGGCGCGAAGGCGAGCAAGCGCAGCGAGCGTGCCGCGGCAGTGGCCGCCGAGTGCCAGATCCCCTCTGTTGTTGGTGAATCATTTGGGTTAACTAAATTAAAAATACATTGTAAGGCATTCTTAATTCGGAATTCTAAATAAGCGGTACTTTAATAATCGGCATTTGTATTTTTGATATTTCGAATTATCATTAAGTCGGATTTTTTGTTATTCGATCTATTGAAACTCGGTATTTTGAGAATAGTAATTATAAATGTTAGAAATATTGAAATTTCGGAATTATAAAAATAGGAAGAATGATAAATCGGAGTTGTTATATTACGAATTTTGAACCATTCGGAATTATGAAAATCGGTATTTTGAAATTCGTATTTGTGACTGACGGAATAAAGTTTTTCGTATTTATGTAGTGTACCCGCGTGGCACAGATACGCGAGAAAGTTATTTTTATAATAAAAATTATAAACGAAAAATAAACATCTACATAACTAAAGCATAAAACCACCAGTATCAAAAATCTGAAAAAACAAACATAATTCATTGGCTAAACCTTTCACACAAATTCACTTACTGTAGCTAGGAACTCTTTTAAATATCAGCCTCCCATCTTTATTTTAGTAACAAAATCTACCTATTTCCCCTCTCAAATTCTATTTTAGACCTTACCCAGTAAGTTTTATACATAAGAGGAAACGCGGTCACGTGGTTGTTGGCGTTCATTCCATACATACGTTTTCCTCAATTTTCTTTTTTCTATGTGTAATATAATTACAATACGATACGATTACGCTATATATTATATCGTATAAAAATATTTCGATTAGTATCATTAACCCGGGAGAAAACAGTGGAATTTTAACAAACAATTTACATTATATACCTCTAATTCTTATTTCAACTCTTTACTTATGGCTTTTGTAGACAGGATTCTAATTCAGATTTGTTACAGTTGTAAGGGCAGTCATGTCATTTGATTTAAATAGGCTTTTATTTTTATGTAGATTCTTCAACATTTTGTGAATGTGAGAACGTTGTAGGCCTAACTTGTAGACTGTAGATTTGTTGACCTTTTTACATTTTGTTGAGTACCTGTTACTTGTTGACAGGCTTTCACTGTCCTCTCATATCTATCAACACTGTAATTGGAAACATTGTAAAAGCCCCTTATTTTTAAAAGAGTAACCGTGGAGTTTCTTGCCGGCTCTTCTCCATAGGAAACAACCAATTGGAACCGTGCACCTAGCTTCTGACGTTTCATAAGTGCCCATGTTGGTTTATGTAAAATAAAATATTTCGATTTTGATTTTTGATTTTGAACACTTTAGTATGGAATGAACGTCAACGAACACGTGACCGCGATTCCTCTCAAAAAGGTGGCGATAATGTAATCCCATTATTCTTTTGTAGGCACACAGAGAAATAGGTCTAAAGGCGTCTACAAACTATTTTTATCCGCCATTTGCCGTGTGACTTCCACCCTCATTAACGTCTCTATTATCATCTTACTTATGCCATGCTATGCTTATGCAGCTCGTTGCCGTGGTAAGCTTAGGTGCCAGTTTCTCGAACAAAAATTATCGCTAAATTAATATGACAAATTGCCAAACGCGCGAAAACTGCTGTGATTGGTTGAATGAGTTATCAACAGCCAATCGCAACATTTTGCGATAATTTTCGTTTGAGAAACCGGCCCTAGGTTACCCACCGCTGGGCAAGTCGCCGCCAAGCATGATGGCACGTCCAGACGCCGTGTGGCCGGCGTAGTGTGTAGAGCCTTAGGCGCCTTCTAATAATTACGTATAATGCCCAAAGATTCGTAAATCGTATCAGATATCACCAAGGACGTAAAGAGTAAAATAAATTACAAAAAAAAAATGTACCTACGTTAAATATCACGAAATATTTTTTTAAATCAATTTAACTACATCACAGATGAAAATGCCGTACAAAACACAACGGTGATACCTGATTAAACACATTTTTATGGAAATTTAGCTCAAATATTACACAAATTCAAAATTAATGAGGCCTAATATTAAGAAAATTGTATTTTCCCCGTTTTCTCTCTAGTCTATAGATACCTAATCTATTCTTACCTTATCCTTCGTCCATCCATTGTGCAAATGAAAAAAAAACGTACTACACTATGACCTTTTAAAAAATGTCTGCAAATCATTAGATTTATCGGTGTAGCTTTAAAATATCCCCTTAGATTTTTCTCTAAATGTCTTCGCTTGATGATCCTGCTAGATAGGCAGCTACTAATAAAATGTGATAATAAAAAAACAGCATAAACATCTCGGTGTAACATTCGCTTTTTTATTCAGCTAAAATAATGAAGACTTGCTAAAATAATTTAAAAAAACCTGGCAACATTAAACAAATGTTTGTGTCCAATGTGTTTTCTGCATGCAATTCTTTTTTCAGCATTTTTTTTTTGTATTACCTATTTATAATCTAAGTCACATGAGTTGAATATTTTTATTGTATTTTTTGTATACTTATTAAATGTACTTAAGTGTAATAAAAAATGTAACATAACTTTGATGTTTCACATAAGTATTGTTTTGTAACGGATAATATTGTGATGTTAATTAGTATTTTGTATAAAAAGGACTTGTTATCTGGAAAGATAAAAGATAAAACTTATATACAAAGAGATGATGACAAAAGAAGAGAAAAGAAAAGTCTTGCAAATATTAAGTTTTGTTTTTAATTTTTCTAGTCCGAGCTTAAATCGATGTTAAATATAAATGAGTATAACGTAGTTATTGTTGAAATACCCTGATTGTGTGTAGCGCCCTTCTGTGTATTATTTAAAAAAATAACTAAATCTACGGACGGTGGGCAAAAGAGGTAAGTAGCCTATCATATGGTAGGTAAAGGTAAAATGCACAAAAAATGTTTGCAAATGCCTTCAAATACTTTCGACAGAATTTGCTATTTTTGTTCATGCGTACAAAACTTTGGTTTCCTCCGACAACGGTGGCAGTGACGGCTGTCATGCAAATGATGGCATCGGGATTTGACTTGAAGATGTCAAAAAACGCTCTAGTTAAACTCCCCAACTTACTTTCACAAATAACGTTTCAGTGACGTCATGCGACGACAAATTGAGGAAGCTATGCGGACTATACCGCAGTCTTACCCCGATCACTCACATGCGCGCTAACATTCGTTCGAGGTTCCAACACTTTGATGTGCATCGAAAACCGACACGACTTGGAAACTGGACTTGGTCGACTTGGATGTGGTAAAAACTGTGCATTATTCATTTGCAAATGTCGTCCTACACTTGCGGGTTCGCGTATTCGTGCGAATGTGAGTGACCGGCATTAGAAAAACCTAACTCAACCAGCGTCAGGCACTAGTTGTCTGGCATTTATGCTGAACTGGGCCTTTTTGGCGCAGCCATGAGGCACACAATAGTGTTTTAAAGTTCTTTCTGTATTTTGTTTTTGTGTGAATATTGTGTGCCACCTGGGTCAAATAAATTTATTTGCTTACCTTCTTTCTAAATCACGTACCTGTGGACAAAAATAGCGAATTCTGTCGTAGGTAGTTATATGCATGAATCCTTATAATAATAAAACAGTTGCCTGTACGTACAGCGCACAATATACTCATTGATTAGGTACCTACTTGAATGCTTAACTCTTTTGCCGTTTGTACTTACGTATATATTATATAAACAAAACATAAATATGTGTTGTGATGGTATAACGTCTAGCTTTAAATGATTTAATGATAAAATAATAAAATCTACTAATTAATTATATCTATGTTTTACGCACAATGAAACATCGCTCAAGCATTCTCTACTTATTGGCGCCAAAATAAAAATCATAGGCAATTTCATTGTTTTTAAAAGTTTTTTGAGTTATGTACAGTCGCCAGTAGGTCAAGCTATACGAAACTGTCAAATTTCTCCAAACGATTTTAAACCTTAAAATGTTCAAGGTTAAGTTCAAACTTGAATGACAAAATCTGATAGTTTGTGGTAACTTGATGTACTGGCCACTGTACATACAACGTTTTGTATGTCCATGTTAATTTTCTTCTCGCTTGTTGCGTTCTAAAATTATTGTTATTTGATGTTTTATTGTAGGTCTACTACATCTTATCTAGTCAAAGCAAACTAATGCTAGGTACACATACTGTGACTTTAGACGCTGGCGACATTGCTAGCGACTAATCCGTCGTCTAAATCTATGTGTGGACGTGAGAGCGGAAACTCATATAAGCAGTGGCCGTGTTAATTTTAATTTTCATTTAATAAACGTTTTTTGAACTACGATTCGGACCTTTTACAGAAAAAAAAAAACCATCAAAAAATATCCACCAAGTTAATAAAATTGTTATTGCACCTTTTTAACTGAACAGAGAACTTTAAAATCATGGTCCACAGCTTTGGAGTCCATCATCCATCACTTGACAGTTTTCATTTCGAACTTCGTTTGAAACGTACATTCAATTATAAAATGGAAGTACTTACTTAACTAAATGATACAAATGGCTACTTATTAATTTCTTCGCCTGGCACTAAGTGTTAAATGTAAGGTTGGAATACGATGATGTTTGTTATAAAATGTTTATATTTGTAAATCTGCTGTTTCATTTCGTCATCCCCAATCATCCCATTCCCCACTAAGGGCCCGTTGTTTGATCAGTAGTCAAACATACTAATAGTTAAAACGCGTTAGTTAAACTAAAATTTGTTAAAAATGACATAAGTACAGTCGCCAGCAGGTCAAGCTACACGAAACTGTCAAATTTCTCCAAACGATTTTAAACCTTAACGTGTTGAAAATTAAGTTCAAAATGGAATGAGGAAATCTGACAGTTTGTGGTAAGTTGATGTGCTGGCGACTGTACCTATGTTGTTTGACAAATGGTTAGGCTAACTATAGTTAAAAATGGACAATTTGCTATGAAAGTTATCAATGCCACAGAGTAGTTAAACTTTAACTATTGTCAAGTGAGTAATTGTTAAATTGACTATTGGTCATTTTTAACTATGTATCAAACAACGGGCCATAAGTAACCTACAATACGGCCGATGAATCATGGCTGGTTTGAAGTTTACTCAGAAGGCTGCACAACAACACTTTTAGGAATCTGGCTAAGGAGAGCACACGTAAGCAGGATTTGAGTTATAAGATACGTCCTCGCTTCAACACTGTGAAGCACAGTTCACAATATAAAGCAGTACGAATATTCAATAAACTACCATTACACTTAAAAAGCCTGATTTATACATCAGCATTTAAAACAAAGCTTCAAGCAATCCTACTAGATAAAAGTGTCTCTAGTCCGTTGATTTCTCCTGTCACCATAAGTAGGTAACTATGTTACATTAGAGCCAACGGAAATTATTATTTCTGTATTTCTAAGCGACAAATGTACGTGTATTCCTATTATTTATTTGAGTTGACAATGAACTATTTAATTTGGTTATAATTTTCAAATGATTTTTATTCTTATTTTAAAGACTTGACATAGAATAATTTTATAAGTTTTGATCACAATGTGAGTTTATATTGTAAATTTTTAAATGTGTTTCTTGTTTATTGATTTTTTATTTTATTATAAGTATAGAACGATTTCGAAAACAATGTAAATTGTTTGTGAATAAATAAATTGAATTGAATCAAATGGTAACATGAGGCGAGTATGGGTGAGTGTGTAATTGTTCGAAAGTTTGGAGAGCTTATGTTCAGATTGCCCATGCTACATCAGCCGTATTGTACCTATGTTTCTAGGTCACAGGCTACCAAGGCATTTTCTTGCTATGTGATCTAGGTCTTATAAAGGCAAGAAAGTGTGTCAAGAAAATTAGGTTTAGATTATGACAAAAGCAGCAGACTAATGAATAGTAAAGACATATTTAAGTAGGCCAAAAGTCATAGGGGGGGGGGGGGGTCGTAGTTCAAGAATGCTAATGGCGCCTTCAAGCCACACAGCCACCTTTAAATTCCTACATAAAGCCTCAAGTATTTTCAAAGTCAAAGTGATTTATTTTCAGTAAATGTGGTACAAAATATGGTAGGTATATAATTTGTTAGTACGGTCACATATTTCGCCATAAATTGGCATGCAAATATTGAAGTATAAAATACGCCGGTAATACCGGTACCGACCAGAGTAGTACCTGTACTATTGGTACCCATACCAGACATAGTAGGTACCTGTACTGTTGGCACCAGTATCAGACGTAGTACCTGTACTATTAGTATTTATAATCAGTGTCGGTACTGTACCGGCAACAAAACCGGTACGAAACAAATTCCGTAAGTTAGAGTGAGAAAAATAAAATGTTTATTTTGAAATAAACATTACAAAGTTTGGAGATCGCCTTTTAAGCAAAAAATTGCTAGTGTTAGAAGAAAACAGCTAAAGTAGGTAAGTAAAAAGGATAGGTAGTAGGCATTAGAAAAATAACTTTAAAGGTTGCCAACCGCACGAGGTTCCTCGTCCAAATATGAGATTTGTGGTAAGTACTCGCCGGGTACCTGATTTTGCTACCGGTACTTGTTAGGTGGTGTACTGGTACCCTTCTGAAACCGGTACCCAGATACCGAAATAGAAAGTACCGGTACAGAACCTTAGTATACTTTTGGTACCGGTTTCAAGCCGTGCTTTCATGGCGGTTGTACTACAGGCGTGCAGTTAACCATACTTACCTATAGGTTAAAGGTACAGTAGAAACTAGCAGTAGGTAAACAAACAGCCACAGCAATAAAGTTATATTTATTACTAATATAAAACAGCTACTTTGCTGCATCATCAATTCATCATCATTTCAGGCAGCCGAAAATCCACTATTATTGGCCACTGATGGACATAAGCCTCCCCTAACGTCGCCACATCGACCGATCCTAAGTTTTTCGTTCTCGCTTCCTCTAATGATCTGCTTCATATTAGGTTGGGGAAAAAGTCTTTTCGCATTATAGTATGTATGAACTTGTAATAAAATCTCTTTGGCTATACTATTTGTATCTGGCTGGTTTTGGTATCATTGAAAGTTTAAATTTTAAAGAACATAATTCCAAATTCAAATTAGGAAAATGCGTGATTTTCATTTGTTTTTCGTACTGTCAAGATGAGTGAATCTAATGAAGAAATTTGCTACATTTTAAAATTTTCGCGTAAAAAAATTGCGATGTTTATGGACCTAGTGCAGTGTCTGTGAGAGTAGCACAAATTTGGTTTAAGCGTTTTCAATCCGGAAATTTTGATGTCAAAATAGCACGTCGCTCTGGTCGCCCTATTACGGATAAAATAGATGCCATTTTTGAAAAAGTGGAGCACGTTCGGCATATCAGTAGTTACGACGTAGCTGAAGAACTGGGAATTGACCACAAAACAGTTTTGGCACATTTGAAAAAAACGGGTACACAAAAAAGCTCGATATTTGGGTACCTCACGAGCTCACTGAAAGAAACCTAATGAACCGTGTACTCATTTGTGATTCTTTATTACGACGGAATGAAACCGAACCATTTTTGAAGAAGCTGATAACTGGTGATGAAAAGTGGATCACGTACGACAAGAACGTGCGAAAAAGGTCGTGGTCAAAGGCCGGTCAGGCTTCACAGACTGTGGCGAAACCCGGGTTAACTCGCAACAAGGTGATGCTGTGTGTGTGGTGGGATTGGAAGGGCATTATTCATTATGAGCTGTTACCACCAGGCAGGACCATCGATTCTGAACTCTACTGCGAACAACTGATGAGATTAAAGCAGGTGTTCAGAGAAAGCGGCCGGAATTAATCAACAGAGGGGGTGTGGTTTTTCATCATGATAACGCTAGACCTCACACATCTTTAGCCACTCAGCAAAAATTAAGAGAGTTTGGCTGGCAGGTGTTAATGCATCCGCCGTATAGTCCTGACCTTCCACCTTCAGATTTCCACCTGTTTCGGTCTCTTCAGAATTCTTTAGGCAGTGTCAGGTTAACATCACGAGAGGACTGCCAAAACCACTTGTCGCGGTATTTTGATCAGAAGTCCCAAAATTTCTATAGCAATGGGATCATGTCCCTACCTACAAGATGGCAAAAAGTTATCGAACAAAATGGTACCTACATACTTTAGTTAAATGTAAATAAACTATATTAAAAAATGTTCTGAATTTTCTTAAAAAATGCGAAGAAATTTTTTCCCCAACCTATTATATCATGTTTTGCTCCACTACCACTAATTGCCCAGAATATCTCAGCAGGCGGTGAAAAACAATTTAATTAGGACTGTGACAATAAACTTAGAACGAGATCGATAGATGGCGCCATCATCACAAGCCGCAAACAAAATGTTTAATAGTTACCTGAACTATGTATGTACAATGGATTTCTGCCGTGCGTTTTGGGCTCATGGCCAAAATCGGAACTAACTTGGACATCATGTTTTTTCAATACAATTACGCTAAATACATTTTCTTAAAAACAACGCCCGCCTGTCGACGTCATTCAAGTGCGAAAATATCCTGTAATCATGACTTGTACATCAGAGCGTGTAGCACTGATACAATAATTTTCAATCTTAGAGTATAAAACATTGGAGAAGCCTTACGAACACTTCTCCTCCGTAAAGTACCAGAATAAATGTTCTAGTATTTACGTTCTTATTCAAAAACGCACCTTGTAAATCGTTTTAAAGGCGCGCGGAGCTCCGTGAAAATGCCTTCAAAACGAAAAATGTTTCAAAGTTTGACGGATTCGAACGCTTTGTAAGGGATCTAACCAGAGGGCCTAGACAAAGTAACATTCGATTAGCGATGACGCTAGTAGAAAAGTTAAAATGTATGGGGTTGACATAAGCTATCGAAATGTCACGTGATCATAGGTCAACGAATAAAAATTAGCTAGACAATGTTAACAACATTCGATTATGAAATGAATCGACAGCGTCGAAAGATTAGGTACTTCCACAGAGATGCATAGCCAAGGGACACTTTTTGACGAGCGTTATTGCTAGTTTTTGGAATCATTAGCGAAAGCGATAGCGATTCTATTTCAGGGCCTAGACAAATGGCATTCGCTTCGGAGCGATTCTATTTCTACAATCGCTATCGCTTTCGCTAATGATTCCAAAAACTAGCAATAACGCTCGTCAAAAGTGTCCCATGGCTATGCATCTCTGTGGAAGTACATAATCTTTCGACGCTGTCGATTCATTTCATAATCGAATGTTGTTTACATTGTCTAGCTAATTTTTATTCGTTGACCTATGATCACGTGACATTTCGATAGCCTAAGTCAACCTCATACATTTTAGCTTTTCTACTAGCGTTATCGTTAATCGAATGTTACTTTGTCTAGGCCCTCTGATCCTTTACAAAGCGTTCGAATCCGTCAAACTTTTAAAGATGGAACAACCATCCTTGTGTATTTTTTTTTTTTAATAATATTATGTCATGTTTTTATTGAAATTCAAAATCCTAATCTCATGAACATTTTGATTTTTCATTCGATTCAACCATGATTCAACATAAAACATGGCATGAATCGAATATTTTTGACGTATTACTTTTGGAACGTCACCGAATCTCGCTACACCTCGTTGTTATGTTCATGGTTCAAAATATTTTTCTGTTGCATTATGTTAATTTAAGTCAAATCAGCAAAATTGACATGAATTTATTCGATTGTCTTATAATAAAAATTCTAACGAAACTAACGGAGGGTCATGTTTGAAAGCAAAATTGACATGTCGATAATTTATTTAGGAGGATGCGCCAAGGTAGCCCGCAAAATTCAAATTTTCTTACGGTTTTTGCAATTTGCAGGTCACTTTAAGGATTATGTTGAATAAAATTAATATGATTCGCGGCCGTAATAAAAATGGCTTTACAGAATTATAATCATTAGAATCAGCAATAAATCTAGGTTATGTAGTAAACATTTCTTGGAAACAGATTAGTATTTTTTTTTTTTTAGATTTCATATTTATTGTTCACAGATCATGAGGAAAAATCCTACTCAAAATTAAATCTAGTGCTCAATACTCTTTTAACAATGGCAAATAATTTAAAATTTTGCTGAAGTCAAGTAGTAGGCATGTCAATTGACGACCAGTACCTAATGTAATTGATACAGCTCAGAGGCAATAAACCCAATTATGAAATAGCTAAAATGTTCAATGTAAGCAAAACAGTAGTTTCAAATGTAAAGTAACTTGGATTCTCGTTATATATGATGTGTGGTCCCTCATAGATATTTGGCCCCGACGTGATTTAGTGAATTATTACATGCCTGAGATAATTAAAGATCATAATAACAAAACTAGAGTTATTAGTCATGCAATAGAAGTACCTTCCTCGTAAAGATGCGCCTCGTTTCTTCAATTCTGTTTTTAACTCACTTATCTGCCATGTCGAATACATGTTTTTTCACAACAGTTCTTTCAATAATAAAATAAAAACGCAGTCAACAAGGGAACCCAAAAAACAACACAAACTTGACAGGTGAAAGCTATGGTAGCGCCATCTATCTAAAGTTTTCACCGGCCAACCCCATTCATGGATTGAGCTAAAATTTTATTCCGAATGAATATCGATTTTTTGTTTACAGTAGCTAGCACATCCCCCCCTGCCCCCCAATAGTGACAGACTTTTTTGTCCAGAATATAACGCTTGTTTAATATAATATAAATCTTCTGTGAAGTCAATACTATAGGTGTTCAATCAATTAAAATCGATTTATTCGAAAACCTTTTTATTTCCACTTGCGTCTATCTACAACTCGAGCACATCATAACTATCCTATCCTAACTTCCTAATCCTAACTTTTAAATTACATATCACACGCTACACACGCGCTACACGCTTTTACAATCAAATATTATAATTAAAAGCACATAGTTTACACTTCAGCCCAGAAATAGAAACAACTTGAACGATCCATAATTTTTTTTTTTGTTTTTACGTGCATCTAAAAAAGCGTGTTTTTCTAGTGTTTTTTTAACTAATAATTTATTTTATACTTTTTGGTCTTTGATATCGAAATATTTTTAACATTATTTTATACATTTATTTTAGGTAGGCGAATGAGCCCGCATCCTCTCCATCTCCGCCAGTGCGTCTGTGTTGCATGGTGTTTTATCTGTCAGCTTAGAACAATCTAGCTCTTCAATCTGGAGGTTAACCTTGAAACCCGATCGTGTTCAAAGTCCATTACGTGGCCTTTCTCACAAGTGCAAAAACGACTATGATACGATATTCCATCATGGAATGCCAGTGCCTATCTTCCGACTTCATCATCAGACCTTGAAACCTAATCGTGGTCAAAGTTCATTACAAGACTTTTCTAAGAAATCCAAAACAGCTATGATACGATTTTCCATCATGAAGTTCCAGTTCATATCTTCCGGCTCCATCATCAGGTCAGTTCGACAGTACCATATTATTGTATTGTCATCAGAACTACATACAGCTGCCAATTTTCATTACGCTACGACCCTTGGAAGATGGTTAAATTAATTACCTTAGATTCCATTACATAGTTAGTTACATACAGGTCGACATAAAATAAACAAAAAAAAAACCGTGTTAAAAAGTGCTGTTCCCGAGGAAAACAACAATAACGTTCTTATGATAATAGATGGCGCCACGTGTCTTTCAAATCGTGATTGAATTATAACCCGAATTGATTGTCAAAGTCTAAATTAACGCGAGCGAAGCTACGGGCATAAGCTAGTAATATTATAAATGCGAAAGTAATTTTGTTTGTTACTTTTTCACGCCTAAACCACTGAAACAAACAAACAAACAACCTGAAACAACAACAACAAACAAATATCCTGAAATTTTGTATACACGTTGTCATGTGTACAGAGACGGACATAGGGTACCTTACATCCTGAAAAAAAAACATACTGTTCCCGAGGAAAACAACAATAACGTTCTTATGATAATAGATGGCACCACGTGTTTTTCGAAATAAGATTGAATAATATTATTAAAGAAACTTTAGTAGTGTGTTAGGAGTTTATTTTATTTTATTTAAGTACCTATTACATTTTGTGAGTCTCTAGAGTGTCGATCGACCGGTTTTTCATCCTCTTATCTATCCCGAATTGATTGCCAAATTCTAAAATAACGCGAGCGAAGCCGTGGGCAAAAGCTAGTGTACTATAGTTTTTATACCCGACGCCAACTTGCATTACATATCAGAAAAAAATGTCCATAGACAACGCTTAAAATATTTTCGTGTTGGCAACTCTGCAGATCCGCCATCATTAGAGAAAATCGGCGTACTGAAAGCCGCGACGCGTGGTATTGGATTGAATAAATTGTGTAAATATACTAAACCACCATGGGTGTAAACGTGGATACTATTTCTCCCGGAGACGGTAAGTTTATATACAATTTTCAGATTTGCTGGGTGGTAAATGTATTATTGAAAGTTTTTTTTCTATCAGTTTTTTTTACTTTTCCTGCATAATTTAACTCGTTTTTAACTCATCATGCTCAAGAAAATGTCATTAGTATTATTTGAACTCAATTCCTGCGTATATGTGATAAATACTGTGTTTTAACCACGAATTTTTTTTGCGGTCACTGACGCTTCTGTCGTATCATTACGATTACGATCGTCAGGTAATTGCACAAACAATGACTAATCTGTTTTCGATTACTCATTTCAATAATAATTATTTTCGTCATTACTAACCAGGAAACATTAATGTCGTGTCAATTCACACTATATTCAGTTTTTAAGAAGATAGGGCTTTTACCGGTATCTATTTAAAATGCGTGGGAATGAACCACGTGTGATACTAATGCAATATGCTAATAATTTTCCTCCAATTAAGAATACGACCTATTTAGCAAGACATAAAAGTGTCCTCTAGTAATATGTTGTTATCTAATTTATCTAAGTCGTGATAAGTACCTAAGTAATGTAAAATAGATAACAGAATAAACATATGCACATACATTCACACACATACAGATTGATTGCCATATCAGTCATTTACCCTTGGTGATACTTATAACAACTTTAGGTTGGTTAGTAAAATACTGTCTTTTTGGCCACAATAAAGGTCACTTCTTCAGTTGGTCTAGTGGTGGTTGCAAGCACTACTCCTGAGCTTGAAATGCTGGGTTCGATTTCCAGAAGCAAAATGTGTGGTGTCGGGCAAAATTTGATAGGGTTTTTCTAAGTGGAAGTTCTGAATAGCAGCCGGGAGTCTGGATAAGCGCCTGGTTGATGGTAATAGGCTCGCCCTCTATTACATGGGACTTAAACATAACTTGTGAAATGTGGGTGTAATGTAGGTTCCCTTTTTGTGGAAACGAGATGTGTTAAAGGTCACTTGTGTACCTATGTTTCAATTGAGAATGAAATAAAAATCAACATTGCATCTGACTGGGTAGATGAAAATTTAAAATAAAAGTATGTTGATTATGAAAAATGCTAATAGTACTTACAACAAAAAAGATTTACTAGATAGGTGTTAGCAAACTCTAAAACTGCCTGCCTATAGGAATAATATAGAGTCCTATTGGTGATGTTCTTCAGAAAGGTCAGATGTGTAGTTTTTGCAGCTGGCTTGCGTGTATGACCAGATATATGAACATAAATGAAGCAAAAGGTGTATGTAAGGATCATAGCAGGCAGCATTCTGTAGTTTCTACCTACCCCCTTGGGAAGATGAGTTTATGTATGTGTATTTCATCGCTTGATCATCACCCACCATATTTTCCACAGAGTCTACCTACCCCAAGTCTGGCCAGACAGTGGTTGTGCACTACACGGGCACGCTGACCAACGGCAAGAAGTTTGACTCCTCCCGCGACCGCGGCAAGCCTTTCAAGTTCCGCATTGGCAAGGGAGAGGTCATCCGAGGCTGGGATGAGGGTGTTGCCAAGGTAAGAATTACTTTTCAATGTCCAAACAATTCTTCCTCTTTTGATTAGGGTAACCGTTTCGAAAATTAAAGTCCTGACAAAAAGGTGGATAACTGCAAAAAAGTTTGGTCATTTCAGTACATTTTAACTTATAAAAAATATTATTTGAAAAGTCTGGACAAAAGACAAGACCGGGCAAAGTCCAGATGGAGCCAAAAAGCTGGACAAACCTGGACAGTTGGTAACCCTTCATGTAACTGTTACATGAAGAATTCCCAACGTAGGGCATGGATTCTTGTGTTACATTGCAACACAAGAATTCATGCCTAAAAAGTGAGCAAGGCCATATAGCCCAGGGTATGACAAATCATAGTACTACAGAGGCTGCACCTAATACAATTTTCAGGGCTGGACATAAGCCACTCCCATAATAAAGATATTGTGTCTATATTACGGAGCCAGCCCACTTTCATGTAGTTTATTTACTGTGGACCATTTGGTGAAAGTTTATTTTCACGTAAAACTTGAAAATATTTATTTGCAAATCACAAAGAGCTCAATGTTTTATTGCCTTTTTGAAGTGAACACGTCTGCTTACTTTGGGTTTATTCTGAACATTGAACGAAACTGATCTGTCACGATCGGGTCGGTGACGCTGAATCGGGTATGGTCGGCTCTAGTCGGTTGGTGGCACTGAATCACGTATACTCGGCTCTTAAAAGTTTTCTCTTTGCACAAACCCTTTTTTATTAGGGTTCCGTAGCCAAAGGGTAAAACGGGACCCTATTACTAAGACTCCGCTGTCTGTCTGCCTGTCACCAGGCTGTATCTCATGAACCATGATAGTTAGACAGTTGAAATTTTCACAGATGATGTATTTCTGTTGCCGCTATAACAACAAATACAAAAAAAAAACAATAAAATAAATACTTAAGGGGGCTCCCATACCACAAACGTGTTTTTTTTTTGCCGTTTTTATAGATAATGGTACGGAACCCTTCGTGCGCGAGTCCGACTCGCACTTCGCCGATTTTTTGTAAATGTCTCTTCTAAATTCTTATGTAGGTCATCAAATTATGTCTGAATCAAGTCAAATATGACTGTACAAAATTTTTAACCAAGTGAGAAATTTAATTTTTGATGAAGTCTAAAGCTCAAATATGCTGCTAATATTATAAATGTGAAAGTTTGTGAGGATGGATGTTTGTTATTCTTTCATGCAAAAACTACTGAACGGATTTGGATGGAATTTGGAACAGTTAGTTTCCTTTCCGATCCGATGCGATGCGAGCCATTTGTTGGAAATCATCACAAAAAGAATGTGAATCTCAGTTTATAGTTTCGATATTATTTGTTTCTGATCAATAAATCTGCTTTCAAATTTCTTGTTACCTTTTAATTAGTTGACCCAAGAGAGAAATCATGGTATATAATTATTACCCTTAATATCTTGGACTTAACAGGATTGCTTCTTCCATTTACTTAACTGTATTCCTCTTTACTTTACAGATGTCAGTGGGCGAACGCGCCAAGCTGACCTGCACCCCCGACTTCGCTTACGGCCAGCAAGGCCATCCCGGGGTCATCCCCCCCAACTCCACCCTCGTCTTCGATGTGGAACTCCTGCGCCTCGAATAAAACCTTAATAAAACCACCTACTTATAATTAACATTAGACATTATCTATTTCATGAAAACTTTTTAACTAATAATAATAAAAAACTTTAATGTGTGGGTAAATATAGGAAATGTCTGAAAAAACCACTCTTGAAACTGCCAAGATCAAATGTCAAATCTCCCCAGTTATATGAATTTACTTAGCCTGTATTCGACGAGGGAGTTACACGTAATTTTTTACGATAATTTATCATAAGATGCTGCACAATAATAACTTGTGTCAAAATGTGTTTTAATATTTTATGCATTATGATCTTCAATATTATTTACAAATGGAATTTCACACTTAATTCATGTCAATTACAATTCGCATTACACATTTACTCGTATCACATTCATGGGGCTGTTAAAATATTCAAATCTATAGCCAAATATTGATGTATTCTTTCTTTCCAATTAGATAGATACATTGTGAGTTATTGGAAAACCCTTACTTAGCTCATACGACATTCCTTACGCATTTGGATTACTAGAATCGTGCAATATTGTCTTAATAGTCACATTTAGAAGTCTTATCACTCTTTAATCACAAATATGATGGAGATGTGTAAGATCATGATAGAATAAGGCCAACATATGAGAAGTGCGTTGAAGCTGTAGCCCAAAACTGTATATAATGTATGCACAAGTTGTACTAACTTGAGTGGTCTCTTATTCTGAATGTGTGGTAGGTAAAGGTGATTTCAATGATAGCTTTATCATATAACTAAGATGAATAAACTTATTGTGGAAATTTTGTGTTTTATTTGTAATCCTGTGAAATGCTTTAAGAAAGTGTATGCATTAATTCTGCAGCCTACCTTGGAGATGCCGAACAGAAAAGGCAAATGCAGACAATTTTTTTTTTTTTTAAATCTTTTAAATGTTGATTCATATTTTGTTCTGACACATGGGTATGGACTGTTCATGTCTGAAATAAAGATTTATTATTATAATAACATGCTCTTCAAGGGTAGATACAGATCACTCCGGACCCACCATCGCTAGGTGTAATAGTGTTTGATGCCCATCTGGGAACCTGTATTACATAAATTACTCGGCCCCTGCGGGTCGGGTGCACGGAACATAATTATATACTCTTAGGGAGGTAGGGTGGGACTGAACCATACCACCAACGTAGTGTTGGGATTTGAAAAATTGTAAAACAATATTGGTCCAAATACAAATTTATTATTATTTAACTTAATGTTCTTAATTGGTCTAATGCATGTCCTATGGTGATTTCATTGTGCAATAACTGCATTTGGACTTCTCTAATAAAATCATCATTAATATTTTGTTCCTTT
Source organism: Griposia aprilina (assembly GCA_916610205.1). Lineage (NCBI taxonomy): Eukaryota > Metazoa > Arthropoda > Insecta > Lepidoptera > Noctuidae > Griposia > Griposia aprilina. The sequence continues at coordinate 11,476,360 of OU744304.1, read as the reverse complement.
CGACGGTTTTAGGGTACCGTACCCAAAGGGTAAAACGGGACCCTATTACTAAGACTCCGCTGTCCGTCTGTCACCAGGCTGTATCTCATGAACCATGATAGTTCGACAGTTGAAATTTTCACAGATGATGTATTTCTGTTGCCGCTATAACGTCAAATAGTAAAAAACAGAATAAAATAAATATTTAAGGGGGTTCCCATACAACAAACGTGTTTTTTTTTTTTTTTTTTGCGGTTTTTATAGATAATGGTACGGAACCCTACGTGCGCGAGTCCGACTCGCACTTGGCCGGTTATTTTAGGCGTAACCTTTGTTTTATGAATATTTTGGTAGTTAGCAATTTTATTAGAAAGCTCTTATTCACACGCACCAGATAAAGCCTGCCCGACGCGCTCCAAGTACAACTACAAGAATATTTTGGGGCGTGGCAAAAATCGGAACTAACACTGCCATTTTTTTTTTTAATATTTTAGTAACGACGGCCCCTGTAAACGTCATTCGAGCATCAACATATCCTTTTAGCACTGTACACACTTCAGGTAGTATACTCGAAAATCAAACAAAATTGTTGATTATTGAGCATGCCTAATAGTAGCTAGTACTTAATGAGCATGTGTGCTGTTAGCTTAATCTTGGTGCTCACCAGTCTAAGTAGTAAGTATCCAACCGAATTTCGGCCAGGCGGCCAACGGAGATTAGCCAAGTACGCCGGAGATAATAATATTATATTATAATGCGCAAACACAGTTGCAATCTTTCCTCACTCTCATCGTCCGATGGAACGGCAGTCCGAGATTACCGGGGAGGGATCAGGCGCAGAACCAACGTCTTTACGTGCTTTGCGAGGCACGGGGGTGTCAAAAAAAAAAATCAACTTCCGCACTTTTCGCAAATATCTCAAAAACTAGACGTCCTAGGTGAAAAATAATAAAATTTTCATCTCCCACTTATGACACCCCTGGAATTTTGGGTCATAAGATTGATGGATGACCTTATTTCACATTGACCGTGACCTCTGACCAACGTAAGTGGCGTCCTCAAATGGTTAACTAACTTGGAATCCGGGTTTTTTTGTTTTTCGATAATATCTCAAAAAGTAGATATCTCAGAGGCCGTACTATGACGTGTTAAAGCCATCATTGTTCCAGCGTGAAAGAGAGACGGAGCTATATATGACCGATAGCACTGTCCCTTTTTCTCAATGGAACCATGATAGTATTAGCACGTCATAGTAAGGCAGCAGGTCAAAATAATGAAACTGTCATCTCCCTCTTTTGCCACCACACCGCCCGGGACGACTGTCTACAGATTGATACTTTATTTGAAATTGAACTTGACCTCTGACTGACGTAAGTCACGCGTCATAAAATGGATAACTAATTTGGAATCCTGTTTTTTAGTTTTTCGCATGTAGGTATCTCAAAAACTTCACCTGTGTCCGGACGTCGGAAATTATCCCACGGGAACGTACTACCGAGGGGCTAGGGGGCTCGTGGCTAAATGATGACAGTCGCACGGGTTGATAGAAGGTTAAGCTACGCTTGCCGCGGTCGGTACTTGGATGGGTGACCGTCCATTACATGTCGAGACCGCCCCGTGCCACGGAAACCACGTAATGCCGCTGGTTCCGGCTGTCAGTTCTAGATCTTTGACAGTCGTTACGGGTAGCCAGAAGCCCAGATGTCTGACAACCAGTCTTACCAAGGGCAACCTACCGTGTTACCCAGTACCTGGGTTGTGGACGTTAGATAAGCAGTCTCGCCATGTAAAATACTGGTATTCAGCTGCATCTGGTTAGACTGAAAGCCGATCCCAAAAGAGTTGGGAAATGGCTACGCAAATTTGTTGTTGTACTACCGTGATAAAAAGTATCCTATGTCATAAACCAGGTTAAGGTCTATCCGTGTGCCAAATTTCTTCCAAAACCGTTCTGCTGTTAAGGCGTGAAAAGGTAACATAAAAACAAACAGAGACAGAGTTGCTTTCGCATTTATAATATTATAAGTATTAATTAGGTAGGTACTACTCATAGTCTCCATCATTATTCAGTATACCTACTTACGTAGATACTTAGGTACTCTTAACTACCTACCTTTTCAGGCTTGGCCCAGACGACAATGAAGTGACTGTGACTTGCTAAAGAATGTAAGAGAATCGTTTGCATGTGTGTATAGGTAAGATCGCGCGTCACTTTCTATCAAATGTACAATACGGCCGAAGAATCATGGCCGGTCTAAACATAGGCTCCTCGAACTTTCGCGCATGTGCTCTCACTCATACTTGCCTCATATCACCAGTTTGTTCCTATAAAAAGTTTATGGCGCTGCGCAAAGTTCGGATCGGCCGTATTGTATCTACACGACCTTTTTCTAAATTTGAATGCATAGGGTATGTAGGTACAATAGCAGACGATGCTGGTTGACCACTCTCCAACCTTATTTATTACTAGCTTTAGAATGCGGCTTCGCGCACGTGGAGGTCGAAAAAAAGACTTTCTGACGACTCTGAGACAATATATTCGGATACAGTGTCCGAATCCGATTTTTTTTTTGTCAGATCAAAAGCTTCCCTTCTAGGCCAGTGAACGTTGTTCGAAGTAGAATGAACCCCGTGACCCACATGTGGGGGACGGACGTGGCATCAAATTTTGTGGTGACCCCACATCGGGGGCACTGGACTGTTTACGTGTCTTCTGAATGTGTAATATTTATAGTAAGTATTGCATATTACATTTCTATGTGTGTATTGAAAGTAGGATATTTTTCTGGACAATAAAAGATTTCATTTCATTTCAATGCAGATTTCTCTTTTAGACTTGTCTTTATCATGTCGCGTTTCCTGGTTGGTGTGATGTTGATGTGCTATTGTTTGGGAACCTTTAGGTAGGTACCTAATTAATAAATGAATTAACAGGACTGACTTTTTCACACATTTTAATACGACAATAAATATTAATTAACATTATTCTACGAGATCAAAAATAGCCCGACTTAATAGTCGGGTAATAGATAATAGTTATGTAAGTAATTAGTAACTAACTACATTCAACAATTTAATTAATTGTATTGTAGGTTTTTAAAATTAGGTCTTTAACTTAGTCCGTCGTTCAGCGAGATTACCTAAAAGAAACCATGTTCTAAATCCGCTCTGGATGGATTCACTCCATAATAATATCCTTTCTTGCATTGCCATTAATTAATTGTTGGATTTCTGAAAAAAAAAAACATTTTGGTTAACTTCTGAAAAGGTAGAGCTCGTGACCCATACCGCACATAGTCCAGACCTAGCACCATGCGATTTCTTTATTTTCCCTAAAATTGAGGATTTGATGAGAGGTTTGACATTTACGGCGCCAGAAGAGACCGTGATAGCTTTCAGCCAGCACGTGAAAAACATGCCCTCAGACCAATGGTCCTCATGCTTTCAAAAATGCAGTACCTATTTATGTATATTACTTCACATGTAAATTGTTTTATTTATGACTTACGCAAAACTTTCAGTGTACCCCACAAGTGTGTATTTTAGGTAGGTATTCTTTTTTTGTAATATTCGTTTCGTTTGCAGAATAAACATATTTTCTTTCTTCTTTTTAATATTAATTTCCTGAAAAAGTATTGATTGCTTCTAATATATTCAATTTTATTATTTTTAAAGTGGTGATTCCTTCTGACGTGACCCAACATCTTTTTAATTGCCTCCAAAATCCATGATCTTTCATCTCTTAACTGATCGCTTCCAGCTTCCAATAAACATCTTCATAGGTATTTATAAAAATATACTTCCAATCTTCTAGTGGACAAATAGGAATACCTAATAGGACGTTTTCATCTCGCTTTGTCTTCATTCCTTATATTTAAAAACATCGATTTATTTTAAATGGCGCTCAGCAGCCATCTTCTTAACCTTAGTTATTACATAACAGTTAACACCAAAAGCATTATTATAAGGGTCAATAGATATAAGATATGTTATATTTATAAATGGCTGTTTTCTTCGTAAATCGTAGGTACCTACTACTCATGGTTTTATTTCTCTCCGATAATCATTTCGTTACGTCAGCTTCTTCCAAAGATTTTCCTTCCATGTATTCGACGGTTCTTCGTCAGTCACAGACTTAAGCCAGTAGGTACATAAATATATATGCAGTGTAAACTTACAACAGGTAATTATATAGCTACCTGTATTCTAAATCCACAGTGTCAGGGCTATGAATATACTCCTATGCTCAGTAATAATACTTAATCAAATCTTCAGTACATTATTTCCCTGTTCTCCGAAATGTAACTTTTTCAACTAAAGTAAAATATTGTAGTCTTATTTTAGTTATGGGAATTTGTACTTGTTTGGTTTTATTCAGGTAGGTAAGCCCGATTCTCCGTTAGCACGTCAAATATGAGACTCAGGCATATAATAAATAAAAATTCCATCATTTCTCGGAATTATCCACTGAGCCAGGTTTTGCATGCCCCATCAACTGCTTTAGGGAATGCGGGGGGTCACAACAACAAATACGGCAGTTTCTGCTCGTATACATTAGGTAATATAATCATTCTAAACATTTAGATACTTTTTATAAAAGCACAAGAATTTTCTTATGCTGTGGACAGTGTGGTCATTGAGACCGAAAGGAACACGAGCATCGTGAAACATCCAATCCTCCTATTTGAGCAAACGTGAAGTGGCAACGGAGAAAAGAGGGGGAAACTTAAAGCTATACTCCATCAGCTCGTTTAGTCCCTGGAGGAGCTCACTCCTTCTGAAACAGAGAGAACAAACGTTAGTGTTGTACCTACTAAAATAAGTATTAAGGGGCTGGTTATTTATTACGTAAGACGATTTGGGGGGATCTGAACAATTTTTTTTTTCTTACATCGAGGTGAGAGGGGTCTAGATTATTCTTAAGCACCTAAGTAAGCAAAAATTATAATTTCAAAACGCGCGCAGTCCCGCACTTAGGTACCTACCAATCCAGATTAAATCGTTTTTTTTTTAACAAAACCAACGCCTTTTTTTCTATGAATACATATTTTTGGTAGTTTTTCGTTGCAATTTTGGTAGATATGTAGTACTGATCTTACGTGAAATTGAAAGGGGTGGATTCATCCAAGTCTTATTTTTTCTTACGTAGGGGTTGAGGGGGAGTCAGAAAGTGGTTAAAATTGTCTTACGTAATAAATGAACAGCCCCTAAGTACCCAAGTTAGGGTATAGAGAACTACACAAATTTTATTGGTAATCGTTTCCCAACATTATTGAGTGCCGCGAACAATTTAACTATTTCATATAAACTGGAAAGGTTTAGGTAGTTAAATAAACGTAAACAAAAAAAACCACGTGACTCATAAATGTTAAACCTTTTATTTCAAATGTTAAAATCATATTATTTTGAGTCCCATAATAATAGGCTCTATTCTGAATCTGAATTTGAGGAACTATCTGTCACATTAATAATAAAGCGTTCAGTGGTATCATCAATTATTTTGTCTGATTTAAATATTTTAGGTTCTTCTTGTATTACATGACCCTCGCAACTTTTCCAATTCTCAGCAGTCACATTAGCTAAAGCCTCTGGCAAAAGAATGCTTAGATCAGACATTTTAAAAGTTTTATTTTTCTCGACTACAAACCCTTTCACTTGAGCCCATAATAACTCAATTGAATTGCGCTCACAGTGGTATGGTGGCAGCCGCAATACAGTGACACCATAAAACATTTTTTCTAATTCATCCACAACTTATAAGGCATCTGGTTAACCGACTAAACGTAATACCTGCAACTTCAGTTGCCATACTACGTCACAGGTGTACTCTTCAAATTAGCAACGTTATCTAATTTGGTGTATTTTCTAAAAGGTTTAGGGAACCTGTCTATTTGGGCTCTTTACAATAGACAGATTACAAAATATTATACTATTTTATAAATCTAACTAAAAGATTGTGCTTAAGCAATTACTTGTACGAAGAGTATAGTTTACGAATAAATGATAAAGTTTAACATACATTAATAAAAGTGGAAACTATCGTATACATCGCAAATAACTTTAATTTTGTTGTAACGTATTTTTAAACAAGAAAGTGTAAACTATAAAAAAACCCTTTTTACGATTGGTTTACCTTTATTTAACTACCTAAACCTTCCGAATATAGGAAGTTATTATAATTTAATAAAATATTGATATAAAAGTGCTTGAAACAGAAATCCATAATTGAGGAAATGACGAAAACTTGTGCTTTATGTAGTTATGTTAGTCAGAGTAATTATCTTTATTTCAATCTTCAACGATGTTGTGTCGGGGGGATGGAATGTTCCTGGACCCCACATCGACATCTGTTGGGGGACGATTCCGTTATCTTGCAGATAATGCACTAACAGCTAGACTGCTTTTGCTTTGCTATAAGTACAAAATGGCTCATAATTATGTCATATCTAATTTGACTAACTGTCAATTTTTTACCTAAGTAAAAAATATATTATGAAAAGAACTACACTTTATGTACTAACTACTACTTTAAGTGCAACGTACTACGTACTAATTATCAGAGAACTCCGAACTTTACGAAAAAGGTAGCATTTATTTTAATTACCAAGGTAATATTTTAGTTATCTAAGCAACTGTTGCATAATAAGGGGCATTAAAACACGAATGTCGGTTTATCGCACGAAGCGAAGCAGACTGTGTTAATAGTATCACATTAGTGACTTAATACCTAATTATGTAGGTATAGCTGCATACAAGACTTTATCTACACACATGATAAGAAACCTCTATAAAAGGTTCTGAAACCATAGGGTGTTGTACAGTATTGTTAGAACTATGTAAATTCATGGAAAGTTTAATTGCTGAGTATCGAATACAAACAAACTAAGTATAGGCAATAATAGTAATTATTTATTGTAATCATTTTTTACATTTTGGATCGTACATATTGATTCATATTATTTTTCAACACATTTGCTCAAAAAATGCATTTACGGTGCCTGTATACATTGTTCGAAAGTTTAAAATTACGCACTATACAACGGAGCGTGCGGTAAAATAGGTACTCACACCTAAGTACATGTTTTACCGCATGCTCCGTTGTATAGCGCCGTGCGTATCCTTTACGGTTTATTTTTAATTTCCATAAAAAATATATAAGAATTCCACCAAGGAGTTTCCTATTACGAGAATAAATAAGCTGAATAATCGAACCTCCTTGGAAGCGCTTTTGCTCAATGCGTTTGTTTCGCTTTAATACCTACTAAAGAGAAAATGAGACGAAAGATGTAATTCTAATTTTCACCACGCACACGTGGCGCCATTTGCAATTCGCGCCATTTTCATAGTAGAAACGTCAAAGATTGTTGCGACTTCCCGACTGATATTTCTCGACAAAGTAGGTAATAATAAATGAGTTCAAGCGAGGAATCCGTTATTAATATTATACGGTTTTCTCGCAAATGTGTTGAAAAACGTTGTGTGACACACGTGCGGAAATTGGTATTTACAAACTCGTGACTATGGTAAGCCCGAGACGAAAAAAACAAACTTACCGCCCTAATATCATAAAAACTATTCTCGACTTTTCTGGTAAATAATAATCGGTTAGAAATTTCCTTTGCTGCATTAGCATCTGCATCTGGTGGTGGTTATCAAAGCTTGTATCACTAATTTTTGTAAACAACAAAGTAATTTTTTGCAAGACTAATATCGAACAAAAATGGCGGGATACGACGTGAATTCGAATAACCTATACGTTCACTACCACAGCGCACAAAAGAACATTGTCATGCACGCGCGTTTCAACGCGTGTGCATGACAATGTTCTTTTTTTGAAATGGAGTTGCTTAATGAAAATTAGTAGGTACAACAGTAAAACCCTCGTTTGGATGAAATTATAGTTACTTATGGCACTGGCTGTTTTAATGTTGGCAATAAGCTAACTGTTTCAGAAACTTTTATAAAGGATAGCATGGGTGTAGATAAACCTAATAAAGTATTTGACATGGAAAAGTGTCAGAATTTTAAACCTCAAATATTTCTTCTTTTTTTTTCTTTCGTCAAAATGATTCCGACAGAAGCTCGAACCCTGTTTAATTTTAAATTAAAAATCTCTACGAATAGCTCTAAGCCACAATTGTCTAATTTTAGGATCTTTCGGGAAAAGGTGGACTCCAATTTCGGAGTAGGTACTTAGGAACACAAAAACGCGTCATTTTCGCAAAAAAACATATTTTATTAGCTTGTGTTGGGATTGGCAACTAGCTACGACAGCGCCATTTTGACAGTTGCCTTCCCGCCTTCACCATTAGTGACGTTAATGTAATGTGTACAGCCAACAACAGACGCATGCAGTCAATGAACTCCTTTTTAACCCATGCAGCCTTTTGACATTTTGTAACTACGTGTGTTGACTTATCAAATCTGTACCCATAGATAATACACTATTCTGTACCCTATGGCGCAACAAAGAAAGGCTAGGATTGCTACACGAATATTGTATTGTACCAATTGTTTATTAAAATCATTCCTCTGAGTGCGTAAAACACAATTTAATGAATATTCTGATACAATATTTATTTCATGCCTGCAAACCAAAACTGTTTCGTTGACTACACATGGGTTTAAAGAGAGCCATTTTGTACAAACACAAAGCTTGTGCTGAAACTATACAATGTCACCTTGGTTTCTGTATGTCACGTTTATATACGGAAATCAACGGCTCAAAACCTAAAACATAGCAGGAACGACTTCGTATAGTTCCGGCGGTAAAATCTTTGAAAAATCATTACAAGGAACGTGTTGAAACCTTAACACGGAGAAGTAAGCAAACGGAAGGATAGCGTAATGATGATCGCAAAAAAAAATGAATCATTAAGTAGGTACAGGGTGGCTAATTCGGAAGTATACAACTTTAAATTGAGATCATTTTGTTAAAAACGATAATTAGCAGATTTTTTTCTCTAATTATATTATTCAAGCTTGGCAATTTTATACGGTAAATAAGATCTGCCTAATCTCCTCCGTTTTGATACTTAAAAATGCGATCGCTTTGGATCGTGTTTCTCATGAAATTTTCACTTCCCTACTATTAGGTTTTTACCTATGAAATTGCCGTTCTGCAGTACTGGCCATTTCAAATCAAAATAATTTTTGTTTGGCTAAGAATTCTAATTTCAAATTAATTTTATTTTAAAAACATGGTTTTTTTTTTCTAAAAGTAGTCATTTCTTTATTGATTAGTGTTACATTTTCATCGCATTTCAATCTTTTTCGTCATCATGGATACGTTAAAAATTCGAGTAATTATGGAATATGAGTACCGTCGTGGCAGCAACGCGGCACAAGCGGCACGCAACATCAACGACGTTTACGGAGCTAACACTACAAACCAACGCACCACCTGTTATTGGTTTGCTCGCTTCCGTTCTGGAAATTTCGACCTGAAAAATGAACCTCGCGGTCGTCCGAAGACTTTGGTCGACAATGACGAATTAAAGGCGATTGAGGAAGCTGATGATACACAATCTACGGCTGAATTAGCAGCAGCTTTCGACGTTAGCGTCAAAACAATATTGGTCCATTTGCGTCAAATTGGCAAGGTAAAAAAGCTTGACAAATGGGTGCCCCACGAACTCAATGATCGCCAGCGCGAAGTACGCGTCGAGACGTGCCTTGCACTGCTCAACAGACACACAAATGAAGGAATTTTGAACCGCATTGTTACCTGCGATGAAAAATGGATTCTGTTTGATAACCGTAAGCGCTCAGCAAGTTGGTTGGATCCTGGTTCAGCACCTAAACAATGCCCTAAACGAAAACTTACCCCTAGAAAAGTGATGGTCACTGTTTGGTGGTCTAGCGCCGGTGTGATTCATCACAGCTTCTTACCAAACGGGGTGAGCATTACTGCAGATGTGTACTGTGAAGAACTGAACACAATGATGGAGAAGCTGGCGCATCTCCAACCAGCATTGGTCAATCGCTCGTCTCCGCTGCTCCTGCACGACAACGCGCGACCTCATACTGCACAGCAGACGGTCTCCAAGTTGCAAGAACTGGGGTTGGAAGCTCTCCGTCATCCGCCCTACTCACCAGACCTTGCGCCTACAGACTACTACTTTTTCCAGAATTTGGATAACTTCTTGGCGGGAAAAAAATTTAATACCCGAGAGGCAGTACAAAATGCCTTTGAAGAATTTGTTGCCTCCCGTCCAGCTGATTTCTTTAAGAAGGGCATCAATAAACTGCCACTGCGATGGCAAAGATGCATTGATTGCATGGGTGATTACTTCGATTAATACAAATAAAAAATTCATGAAAAAATTTTTTTTAAATTTTTTCATACAAAACGGCAATTTCATAGGTAAAGACCTATTATAATAGGTACTGTCCCACTAACAAAGTCACAATTATTCTGCTTTTCGTATTCAAGATTGACCACAACACTTCCCTTTAGTTAACATAAACCCACAGAGAAAAATTCAGGACGTGTCTCGAAATCCTTAGAAATATTGGGTCATTTTTAAATTCGTTCTAAAACTTCAGCATAAAATAACTGAAACTATTACGGTGGTCATGGTCTTATAGACTGTGCATAGCGAATTTGCTGTATTTTAACTAAATAATAGACATAAAACAACCGCAAAATTTGGCGATAAATCAGAATGGGACCGAAAAACCGTTGTAAACATCCGAATTGGCCACCCTTTAGTTGATGCTAATTGCGCATTCAATCGGGGCTGTAACTAGGTTGTACGCACGACGATATATCAAGCTATACATTTCCAGTATAAGCTGACTTCTCACACACACGTGCAAAAATATTTTGTCCAGGGGCGGCTAAGGTACCTACTAGGGGTTGAATAATAATCGCCCGCGTGGCCGGCATGATGTGCATGCTCTGTTAATTCGATAGCGGCTACTCTGCTTGAAAAACACGATAAAAGCATCAACAGTTATTTATGGGGTAAGGTCTCTGAATTTAGGCCTTCGCCACCGTCGAGTAAATGATCCGGCGGTGGTCCTCCCACGCAACTCGCATATTCAAATTGACTTTGATTCTTAAGAAATGAGAAAAGTTAACGCAATTCACAGGCAACCGTGCTTGCTACTCCGTGGTAGGATTGGCTGCCGTGTGCATTATCTGTTACATATTTAGTCTTTTAATAAACCTCATTAACAAGTAGATGTATTAATAAAATACAAAACTGATCTCTACATTACGTAAAACAGCAGAAATCCGTTTTAGTGTATTTTTTAGCCTTCTGTGTTTAATGTTTAGTTTCTCAATCTGTCTAGTTTGAATAGAGATTATTGCAGCTGCCTTGTCATTAGGGCTTCCAAAATTACGGATATATTAATTACGTAATTGATTACGAATTTTGGTGGTCCAATTACGTAAGTACGTAATTACGTAATTTAAAACATATTTTTGAAATTTTTGAAATCGAATGTTTAATTTTTTAGGTAGCAATCGACAATATAAGAAGTGTAAAAAGACTTTGATTAAACTAAAGTTTTTATTGATTAATATGGACATACAGAATAATGTTACATTATCAAGAGCATAACTTAACAGATTCTCCTATTAATTTAATCACAATCACAACACAACGCTCTATTATATATTCTGTGACAACGCTTAGATAGTATTTAGATTCATAACAAAATAAGAATATCTTTTTCCTAAACGGAATGCTTATTACTTATCTACTTATTTGACTTTTCTTGAAAATGAGATCTCATAAACGACAACGCATTTAGTGTTTTATCACATACTGAACTTCTTAATTTACTACATAGATAACCAGCTGAAGAAAAAGCACGTTCGGCTTCAACACTTCTTGTTGGTGTAATCGATAGTAAATAATTATACGCTGCTGTTAGGTAAAATCCACGACCACCGCCAGCAGTATCATAGATGCACATTTCCACTCTAACAATGGAGTCAAGATCTGTGTTAACCGTAGATTTGTTTACCTGTGACGTGGCTTTGCATATCTCTTTTTCTAATTCCTCGGCCACAGTTAACTCTTCATCACTGGAGTCAGTATGTGCTGTGCTTATTTGTTGTATTGGACTTTGACTTGTCTGTGCAGACGTTGTGCTAGCTGTAAATTTCAGCCTTTCAAATAATCTAGTGATATATGTCCTTATATAATCTGACGTCGGTTTTGTGAAGGTTTCTGTTGATATTGTTTCGTAAAATTGTTCATTGTTATGCAAATACTGTAAAATACCAGATACACTAGTTCGTCTCTCTTTTATTCTTTTTCTAAGGGAATTAGCAAGCCTTTCGCTGAGTTCGTTGTGCTGATAGTCAAGTTTATTTAACATAAACTGAAGAGCAGCATCTGCCGTCAATAAGTTTGAATCCCGGCGACACAAAGACATCACAGTTGTTTTTATTACATCTAAACTATGATGAATGTTTTGCAGGTCTTGAATTTCTTTTTCTGTAAAATTTATATTTGATTTTAAATCCAATAATGCCTTCATGACACATGATTTTAATTTTAAAAATCTGCCAATCATATCGGACAGGCTGTTCCACCGTGTCTTGCAGTCGAGTATAAAATCGAGGCCCTTTTCATATTCTTCTACAGAGTATTTCTGCAACAAGTCGTTTTTCAAGGGTGACTTTTTAAAAGATTTAACCAAATCTCGTACTTTTTTTATAGTATCTTTGTAAAGAAATTCAGATTCTGTAATTCTTGGTACTTCTATATCAAATCCTCCATAGTTTTCTTCAGAATCTTCAGAGTCGTAATCTAGTTCTATATCTTGTTGCTCTGGGTTGGGATTGGGAGTTGACTGATATTGTGATTTATATAGCACATCGAGCACCGCCAGTTGTATGCCATGGGCAAAACACAATTGATGGTGGCCGTCAAAATTTTTGCCCATTTTAACCATTACGCTGGCTCCGTCGGTTGTGAAAGCAATTATGTCTTCAAGACTAAGTCCGAAATTGTTCAAATGCTGTTGTAATAATTGGGTTCCTACATCTGCTGGCATTGAACCTTCTATTCTCACGAGACCCAAATTTTTGTAATAAACTGGTTCGAGATCTTTACTGTGGATATTAATATTCATGTATCTCTTATTTCGAGTAGAGGTCCACTCATCGAATGTCATTGTAAATCTTTTGTTCTGGGACTTCATCTCCTTTAAAAGACGTATCAGAGCGTTTTTTGTATTATCATGTAGCTCTAAAACTATCCTGGTTATAGTTGATGGCGATTTCGGTAGATCATAGCCGGATTTTTTGAAAACATACCTCAGGTCTTCAGAAGTACAAAATTTGCTCAACGGGATACCATCCGAAGCTGCCATTCTAGTCACTCTTAACTCCATGGAAGACTCACTCACATAATAATCCGTGAGTTTAGTTTTCTTTTGGGGTGCTTCATGTGGGGCCGGGGCGCCCTTTCTTTTTTCTTGAATTTGAGCACTATCGGACGTTGATGTTGAGGTACTCGCTTGTGGCACTTCAGTGATATGTTTGGCCCGCAAGTGAGTATGTAATGCTCCCGTTGCACCACCGGGCGTTTTTAAAACTTTTTTACAGTGCTTACACTCGACGGTTTGTCCATTATCGGCTCTTAGAAAATGTTCCCAGATTGAAGATGTTGTCCGTTTGTTTAAGAACTCCTTGAAAACTGTCTTCTTTGTTGACGACCTAAAACAATTACAACAATATATTTAACAACTAAATATGCTATAGCAATATTGGCACTCTCCAGTCAGTAGTCCCCCAACTATATCTATCTATACAAAAATCACATTGAACTGTGTTGCTCCGTTTTGACGTGGTAGAATGACAAACACAAATATAAAAATATTTTTAGAAAATAAACCGACTTCACAACTTTAATTTATTAATGAAAAAAGGGAGATAAACCTTACGCCGACAATTTTTTTTAAGTCGGTGCCAGCCTTAACATTTAACTATCGTCGAACGAAACGATAGTTTTTGAGCTACTTACGCGCGGACAAAAATATAAACATGCGACTTTAAACCTATGCCACATTAATTAGTAGAACCTATTCAAGCTGATTCTATAATGAAACAGTGATATCACAATTTATACTAAGTATGTCTAACTTTCTGGAAAAAATAAAATAATAGATTTTATTCAGGTACTTACATATTTGTTGTAGTTCCTTAGTTCCTTACACTTAAATAAAATATCTCCAGCGAGGAAGTGTTCAAAATTACACGTAACATGTCATAGTCACTCAACAAAAATACTTTATCGACCAGGTTAATATCATTAGGTCAGTCGTGAACTTCGAGGTGTGAACTGTGTGTGAACGTATAAGTCTAATAACAGACGAATGAGTACTGAGACTTTATTTCCTACATACATTAGAGTTCAGAGCTAAACTCACACATTGAAAGACGCGGGGATTCCCTGTGAACCTATTGTTTATCAAAATTATACTCTATTTCTTACATGTCAAAGAGAATAAGTGCCCTACGTTATCCAAAGCTGAAATAAATTGCGGGGAAGTACCGAGAATTACAGATTATATTCCGGATTGATTTTATTCTCTACGGGGGAATACCCGCTTGGTCTGTTTCAATGTTGGCTGGGTTTTCTTGTCATGTCATACTGTTTAAAAAAAATGTTGCCAACTTGACTTACGTAATTACGGATTTCAACCCCTCAGTTACGGACTTGTCAGGAGTTATTTTTTTTGCGTAATTACGTAACTGCGTACTTACGTAATTACGGAATGGAAGCCCTACTTGTCATATTCACTCATTTGTCCTGATTGCAGTAGAATTTTTGTCTTTTGGACCTCTCTAATTTCAGCGTGTGTTGCTTCGATTGCCTACAACAATATAAAAAAATGAGAAGCAATGATGATGATGGGCAAAGATACATAAATTGGAATAGTAATGGAAAGGTGTGCTGTTACTCGTATTTGTACGAAGATTCGATCTCAACGAGTTCTTGAAGTGCGTGGGTGGATAAAATTATAGTGATGAATAATAAAAAGGGCACTGACACGGGCAATTAAAGTTAATGTATAGTCACAAAAAAATCACTTTAGATCACTCATCAGATTACAACTGGGCGTCAGAGTTTCTTACTAGTGCGCACTCCATTTGCTTACTACTCTGTGGTCACTCAGCGAGTGACGAGTTCTCGCCAAGAGGTTAGATTCACACGAGCGTTTTTCATTGCAAATAGTATAGTTACCAATAGAGAGCTGAAGGCCAATTCTCATTCTTAAAAAACGTTCAAATTGAAGTCGCAATCTCATCTCAGTAACAATCGAAATGTCAAAATCTTGTCAAAAATGTTGTTATTTAAGAACCAAAACTACTATTGGTCTCATGTTCGCAAGCGCAACTGCTGAACGTGGGGTCCTGGGTTCGATTCTCAGGTCGGGCAAAGTGTTATTGGGTTTTCCATTAGGAATTTCTTAGTAACATCCCGGAATTTGGAAGTTGACGGTGTGTTAGCCCCGTCTCGGAAAGCACGTTAAGCCGTTGGTCCTGCGCCTGATCTCTCTCCGGTCGTGTCTGATTGCGTGCCGTCCCATCACGCGGTCGGACTATGATAGTGAGGGAAGAGAGAGTGCACCTGTGTCTGCGCACACACTTGTGTACTATAATATCTCCCGCGCCGGAGATTAGGTTTTATTGAGCTTGGGCGCCATGACCGAAATACGGTCTGGAGGACTATACAATTATATACATATATAGATATAAAGCAAGTTGTTCATATCCGGTGTCGCCCGGGGTGAAATTCATACAAAAATAGCATCCAAATTTCCGATATACGCGGTGGATTTTCTAAAAATTTTCATTCATACAAATCTTGTTCTGACAATTACAAACACAAAAAAAAAAGAATTTGTCCAATAGGTGCAGCCGCTTTGAAGCAATGCGCGAACAATCATTTTTGGTACTTAATTCATTTTTATTTATATTTAAGTAGATAGAATAAATTAGGTATTTTGTTTTACTGTTTGAGACTAGACTAGAATACGAACATTTAAAAAAAAAAACGAGAATGACTATTTTTGCGTTGATATACTTTAGGAAATTTGAAAAAAGCGCTCTTGTGTATTTATTGATAAGTTCGATGGGTCAACAACTCACGGGAACGTCGCCCGGGTGACCCGCGAGACCTGCGGCGTGACGCCCGCGGCTCTTTGTCTTGTTCCTGTGAAAATCGTGGTAAGGTGCTTATGAATAACAGCCGCACGGGTCGACCTTTAAAGTTAAGCAACGCTTGCCAAGGTTGGTCCGTGAATGGGTGCATACAGAGACCCGAGCGTGTTTCAGAAACCAGGTTTAGCAGTTGGTCCCTGCTGTCATTCGTAGATCTTTGTCAGAAGCCCGCAAGTCTGGCAAGCAGTCTTGCCAAGGGGTACCGTGTTACCTGGTAACTGGGTAGTAGAGGTCAGACAGGCAGTGGCTCCATATAGAATACTGGTATTGAGCTGCATCCAGTTAGACTTGAAGCTGACCTCAACATAGTTGAAAAAAGGCTAGGCAGATGATGATAAGGTTCTCATAGAGGTATGCAGAGTGTTCTAAATTTGTGTTCTAAATATGGCGCGTGTTCTTTGTCATCCCTCATTTTAAAGGGTATAAAAAGACACATAGCCGTTATCTACACATTCTGTTTATCAAAAAAAGTAACATCGAGCAAAAATAATTACTGGGAAATTACTCTTTTTTTTTTTTGTAAAAAATCGCTGTACGCAACGGCAGCGCGTAACGTATCGCACGCAAAACTTTGTACTTATGTTTGCATGCAATGGTACAAAACTTAATATTTTATTTAAAACTTGGTTTCGTGGAAAAAAGTTGAAACTGTGACGTTCAATATATTCATAACAAGAAAGTTCCCAGGTATGATGCAGTAAAAAAAAAAAAACAAAGTGACGGGGAATATTTTTATGTGACCCTCGGCTTCGTTAAGCGTCTTTTTACAACCTTTACGCATTTTAACGTCTGATTGATACACGTGGACACGTGTAATAGAATATGAGTATAATTATAGAAATAATTAGGCAGGTGAGGGTGCCCTTGAGGGATCAGACGAGGGGCGTTACTATAGAGGGAAAAATAAGGCATGCGCTAAAAATAAACATTTAATAGGGAGATGTTTTGATTTTTTTCTCGAATGTTCGTACTGAGAGGCACTGCTAATTAATTTCCATACATTATTCTGGTCTGCATAAGGAAAAAAATGCGTAACGCGCAAACTGTAACCATGAATTCGGCACATGGTTCTAGAACCACCTGGTGGAGGTTCAGAATCATGTACTAAATCCATGGCTACCTAAAAAAAAAAAGAAAAAAAAAAAAAAAAAAAGTTGCGACGTCCCTGCCACACTGTAGGTATATTGCTTCGTGTTTTTTTTTTGTTTTGTAAGGGTCCAATATAATTATTATCTTCATCGTTATGTCGAAAGCTGTAAACTGCTGAACATAGGCCACCCCTAAGCATCGCCAGGACGACTAGGAGGCGCAGTAATCCGCTAGATCCGGGAAGCACAAGACTGGTCCAAAAATCTTAAATCTTTTCTAAAAATAACACAGCTATTACAAAATGACTAGAAAAAAAGTATGGCGTACATACTAGGTAGGTATCACTTGCCATTATAATTATTCTACTGTAAATTGTCTTTTTCAGTGGAAATAGACATTTACAGTAGATACAAAAATTATAGTGTCATTTATATGAAATAGACACTTTTTTACGCTTATTTTTTTTTCTAGTACATATTTATTCAAAAATAGTCTTTGATCACTAAACCATCGGCAGTGTATGATAACACCTGTGACCGTGACAATTTAATTTTGTTAAACACTGCTACTATCCATTCACAGTTATTGTACCCCTGATAGCAGCAACCCAATAGATCATTGTGAATTTGACAGACTTGTCAATGGCAGCAACTCAACAGCAACCTTATTGCAACGGCCATAAAGATCACTGTGATTTTGACAGTGATGCAAACTCAGAGGTAAAATAACGGTGAACTGAGTGTACAAAGATATTGGCGCTCGAATGACGTTGCCAGGGGGACGCTGTTGGCAAACATTCGCGCATTTGTTTGTTTTGTGAAATGTCACTCGACATGCAGGTATTAAAAAACAAGATGGCGGCCTTAGTTTCAATTTTGGCCACGCGCCCAAAATAAACACGTAGCGCTTTAGGATACTATTAACTCACGAAACCACGCGCGCATTCTTGTGCACAGACTCCTTTATACCATGGTACAATAATATACTTCGCCAGGTATAGCACTCCGGTCACAGGGATGACACAAGCCTACGTCATCACCGCTGTGTTACCTGTAGTGTGTAATAATAACTCCCCAATCGCCTTAAGTACCTGTGCGAATCCGATAAAACAAAGAGGTTTTAACTAACAATTACTCGTCTTCACACACACTTCACAGCGTGATTGTACACTTGGTGAACACAAGTAAAGCGCGTCGCTTCGTGAGATAAAAATACTGTATCTATAGGTATGTACCTACGATGAGAGAATTCAGTGATGGGTCAAAGATTGTCACACAAAAGGTTCTCATACTTATAACAACTAACCTTTTTGCTTGATTTCCTCCTTGTTATTATCTTTCCTATATTCTCTAGTTTCTCCTCAGGTGACGGAGTTTGCAGTTCAGGCGTCCTGGGGGGAGGCAGCTGTTGCAGATGTGGACGTAAGTCCAGCGGTGGGTATGGATGGCTTGCTGACTGTAAATGAAATGGTAACAAATGGCAATGATGGTATGGAGGTGAAAATCAATGATGAAAATGATATGTTCAAAATTCAGTTCAAACTTTGGCTTGAAAAAAATTCAAGCCCTGTTTTCAAAAAGTTACCCCTACTGAACCATCAAACGATTCGTTTAACAAATGAATGACAAAATTATTAGCAGCGTTCCAACTAAGTTAGCATAGACGAATGAAGACCTGAGGGCCTAGACAAAGTAACATTCGATTAACGATAAAGCTAGTAGAAAAGCTAAAATGTATGGGGTTGACATAAGCTATCGAAATGTCACGTGATCATAGGTCAACGAATAAAAATTAGCAAGACAATGTAAACAACATTCGATTATGAAATGAATCGACAGCGTCGAAAGATTAGGTACTTCCACAGAGATGCATAGCCAAGGGACACTTTTTGTCGAGCGTTATCACTAGTTTTTGGAATCATAAGCTAAAGCGATAGCGATTGTAGAAATAGAATCGCTCTGAAGCGAATGCCATTTGTCTAGGCCCTCTGAGGCCCTAGACAAATGTCATTCGCTTTGGAGCGATTCTATTTCTATAATCGCTACCGCTTACGCTAATATTTGGCATCATACGAATCGAAAACTAGCGATAACACTTGTCCAAAAGTGTCACTTGGCTACGCAGCTCTATGAAAGTAATCGTTGACGCTGTCGATTCGCTTCATAGAATCGAATGATGTTAACATTGTCTAGTTAATTTCTATTCGTTGACCTATGATCACGTGACATTTCGATAGTATATGTCAATTCCATACATTTTTTGGTTTCTACTAGCGTCATCGCTAATCGAATGTTACTTTGTCTAGGCCCTCAGCACTCTAATTGTGTAGCGCACTTTCAATTACAATCCGAAGGATTTTGAAGGAAATTGCTAATCCATAACTTTATCTTTGAAAATTCGTCAGCTCTACAACGAAAATAGCGATATAGATGTCAAAATGTTAGGCATTCTCATTACAAGTGAATTACGCCACAGTCTTCATTCCTCCTCTTAGTTGGAACGCTGCCAATATTTTTGTGACAAAAATTGAAAAGAGTATGCTAAGATGGTTTGGTCATGTTGAGAGGATGAATGAAGGGCGATTAACAAAAGGTATTTACAAGGCAGATGTGAGTGGAAACGCCGGGAGGGGACGCCCTAGGAAGACATATAGTGACTTTATTGGTGATGTTCTTCAGAAAGGTCAGGTGCGTAGTATTCACAACCGGCGTGCGTGTATGACCAGATGTACGAACGTAAACGAGGCAAAAGGAGTATGTATGGATCGTAGCAGGTGGCGTTCTGTAGTTTCTGCCTACCCCCATGGGAAGAAGGCGTGAGTTTATGTATGTATGTATGTATTTAACGAGTCGTTTCAACATGTACTCTCAAGATTTTGATTTAGGAATGAGTTCCGTCGTAATGAAATCCTAGGATATATTAATTACTAGCTAACCCGACAGACGTTCTCCTGTCTTAACTATGAATGTCATATTTCAAATAACTGACAGTTATGTAAAATTGATATTGGCGTTAAGTTTTCTTAAATTTTCTAATTTTCTGTTCAACTTTCTTATTTTTTTCTTTCATAAGAACCTTCTCCTGACAATAATAAACACAATAAAAAAGAATTAGCGAAATTGTTCCATCTGCTCACGCGTGATGCGATGACCAAGGGAAATAGAAATTAATTTTTATATACATAGATATAGATTATGGTGTGGAAGACATGTTTGTCCCTACTACCTAACCTGTTTTTTTTACGGGGAATTCCTTATGTATATCTTCTGTCTGGGAAGAACAGAGGGTTATGTCGGACTCCTACCGACTAAAACCCCACGATTCCTTCCACTACCATGAGTTGGGGGTCCGGGAGTATTTGTACATTCTCCGCACCCCCGACTGTTACCTTTCTAGCCTAGGTAGATCAAAAAAATCAATGGATTATCCACTTACCCCAGCATCTCGGCGAAAGTGGTCATCATAAGCCGAGGAGGAACCAACGTCTTGGGAGTTATCTTCGAAAATGGAGACGGGCAACCGTTGGCCAAAGTAACGTACAGTCTAAAAAAAAAAAAAACAGTTTGTACTTAATGTTATTATTGCTACTACCTATATAATCTACCTGTACACCTGTATATCTATATTACTTGAGCTAACCAAAACTAGCAAAAAAGTAGGTAACTCAGACTGCAAATACCTCTACCTATAGTATTTTTATCTCACCAAGCGACGCGCGCTTTACTTGTGGTAAACAAGTTTACAAACACGCTGGTAATGTGTGCGTGAAGATAAGTAGCGGCAGCACATAACACACACACACGCACACACACTCACGTCCTACTTCGCCATTGTCTCGAACGGTATCGAGAGCTCTTGCACTTACACACACATTCACAGCGTGTTTGTACACTGAGTAACCACAAGGAAAGCGCGCGTCGCTTTGTGAGATAAAAATACTGTACTTGTTAATTGTTCTCTAATACCTAATCCATTGTGTGCTTGAAGTATTAAATAAATAAATACAAAACTAAGGGATTCCCCATGGTAGTATCTTCGGAATCTTTTCAAAACTACAAGTACTATAACTAACAGTAGGATATCTCGCCGGTTAATTTTTTTAAGTACCCTTTACCCATAAAAATTATCCGTCAAAATATAAATATGAAATAATGTCAAAGTTAGTTGCATTACGAAACTAATTTCGCAAAATCAGTTTTCAGGAAGCTATCAATGAATAACTAAGTTTGCGCAACTAGTTTCGTAATGTAATACTTTAAGACTAGAACCGCCATATATTATTTAACAAAAAAAAAAGTTTTTGGTAACACAGCTCTGTTTACATACAAAACATGAATATGTACTTAAAGGGTTTATTCAAATTCACTTAAATGCACTTAAATAAAATCTTAAGAACAAAACATGCGCGCAGCAAAACGCTCAGCTAGCAGTTTTTCTATATTTACCCGGAATCGCTCCCAATCGTCAGTCCCAATGGTACTATCCGGCTCTTGATTACCGGGTGCTGGCAGGTTCAGACCCGCGAACGCGCTGCTGGAACCAGATTGCTCGGGTTCCACTGCAAGGGTGTTAGAAGCTGAAGCAAGTGTGGCACTTGAGCTTTCTTCAGCTTCCAATTTCACCTCCACATCTTCATCATACTAAAAAAAGTAGTTTAAGGCGCATTTATTGAATTGTTGTAGAATGGTTGATTTAAGCTACGGAGTAATTGCGTAAAGGCTCCTACAAACAGGCGCGTGGCGCCTGTCTGTGGGAGCCTTAGCACACTAACAATAGGAATGGCTTTCTTTTTGACAGTTCAACAACATTCATTGCGTTATTTACTTTGTGGAGCAGACTAACTATTCCAACATATGAAGCAATGGATTAGCAATATCTTTCAAAATTATTCAGATTTTGATTGATAGTTTGTTGTACAGGTCAATGCTAACTGCTAACTGTTTTTAAATTGAAGATTAAAACATGTACGTACACAAAAAATGTTTAAAACAAAGTGTAGTGACATAACCGAAGAGTATAACCTGCCTCTCTGCTTAGCGTTTGGGGACTACGAGAAAGCCTTTTATTCGATCGAGACTTGGACTGTACTGGTCTTTCCAACCGTGCTAAATTGACTATCGGTATATCGCGGTGCTGAAATGTCTGTACGAAAACGCTTCTATGTCAGTCCAACTCCAGGAGCAGACCTCAAAACCTATCCTTCACCCTGAAATATGCCTCACTCGATCCTTATCGGCTTGCTATTCCTCTGGATATTTCGACATCCTGGATAGCGAAGGACCGTCCTCTATTGCCCCATACATGACATCAGGAAGGTGCGCAGAGCATCTACTTTATACAACTCAAGCACCCTCATGAGCCATGTTTGTGGCACCGAGTCATAGTCCTTCTTGTAATCTATCCAACATGTCGACAGATCCTTTCGGGAATGACGAACCTGTTGGCTAATGGCCATATCAATGAGGAGTAGCTCCTTAGTACCGCGGGACCCGTCCCTACATCCGTTTTGAAAGGCAGACATGATAGAGTTGGTGGCTATATTATTTTTGTTAATTTCAGCTCTCAAAATGGATGTAAGAAAATAGACCGTCGGTTAACACGTGATCGGCCTACAATTTATTATTATTTCCTTTAATTCATTATATATGTACATACAAATTATATTTTTAAATATTAGAATATAAAAAATACAAGCATTTAAAAATATAGTAGCCCACCTAACGAGAACAGGGTCCACCAAGCTACCGGCGGTCAGGGCTCCAGAGAGAGGAATCTCCTAACAAATCGAGCCGTATCTAGAAGTACCGTTTTCTGAATCAAACCCTTGAGTCAGCTGCCCAACGAGAGCCTCCTCAGGTGTTGGTCGAGACCATTGGCTGTCACGATTATCGGCACAATTATCGCTGAGTCCACATCCCACATGTCGACAACCTCGCGAGCCAAGTCAAGATACTTGATTTGTTTATCTTTCTCGGCTTTCGCGAGGTTCCCGCCATTCGGGACCGTTATGTCAATAATCATTGCGCGCCGCTCTAATTGATCCACCACCAGGCTTATTGACAACAATAGTCCGGTCAGTGATGAATGTGATGATGGATCGATCCCAGTACAATGTAATATTTCCATTTTCAAGAACTAGGTCGGCTACATACCTGCAGTACGGCACTTCCGATTTCACAAAGCTGTATTTCAGAGCAAATTGCTGACGGATAATCCTGTCTACAAGGTTGTGTCTATACAATTAATTGTTATTATTATACATACACAGTACAGTAAAACCGTGACTCTATTAACCCGTAATACTGGCACATCGTTTTACAATTGACACACAGTGCTTGGGACTCCGAGGGAGCGTCCAGACAAGAGACAACTATTATACGTACATAGAGGTGAATCTATCGTAGTCTGACGGTAGAGGTGCACCCACCGCTGCGTGGAATGATAAATTGCGGACCGAATTTACATTTATGCGATGATTTTGGTTGAGATTTTGTTTAAGGTTGACGATCTCGTGAGGTAAAGGAGGTTAAACGTAGTTTTAAACAAACGCCAAAGAATGCCTATTCATCAAAAAGTCACTAAGATTGCAAAATACGCTTTAAAAGTATCACTGATTGATGACTTTCCCTGAATGCCTTAAAAAAAATATTATGAAAAAACTGATAGATAACCTCGTCTGACCTTGAAAAAATGTATCAGTTAAAATTGTTTGAGTTGTTCATCTATGAAAAAGTTCACAGCTGTACCATTGAACCAGTATTTCTTAAGGAGTTAGGTAGAGGTGTAAAATACAGTCTAAGTACATTTATATTTCGTGTAATTTTCTAATTCGTGATAAATAAAATCTTTGAAATACTTACGTACAGATCGCGGTACACCACATACTCGCAGGGTACCGCAGACGTGTTAAGGTAACGTTTCCCAGATCTTTTAACGATATAATCGTGTTCGCGGAAGTGGCGCGAACACACCAAGTCCCTGGACGTCGGCTCCCAATCATCTCTGCCCGTCCTTTCTACCCACTTGGCTTTGAGCTCTGCATTAGTGGGGAATCTGTAGCAAATAAGTGTTACCTTCACATTAAAGTTATCTTTTATATATGGCTTGTGGAGGAGCAACCTCTGTCTGCCAATTGCAGGTCTAAGGTAATAAATACCTTGGTCTAACAATAGAATACGTTTGGCTTCTCAAGAAATCTCACAATATAAATGATGCTACCAAGTTGCCTTCTCACCTATATTCTTACGAATCGTATGTGATTCCCATACCCAACCAATGGTTATTTTTCCTTGGTTACGTAATTTATATCAGTAGAATTTAGATTCGTAGCTACCTACGCTTATTTTAATATATATATTACTAGCTGTTGCCCGCGACTTCGTCTGCAATCCAGGATGAAATGTACCCTATGTTCTTACCCAGGTCATAGTCTATCTGTGTGCCAAATTCCATCCAAATCCGTTCAGTAGTTTTTGCGTGAAAGAGTAACAAACATCCATCTATCCATCCTCACAAATTTTCACATTTATAATATTAGTAGGATATTGTGTTCGCGGTTCAGTCGTCATATTATGGCGTAGCGTCGCGCGTCGAAGTCTCGTAGGCCTACCTCTACGAGGCTACGACGCTAAGCTTCTACGCACTACGCAGCGAGCTGCTACGAGTCGTAGCAGGTACCATTATGATCGGAGTTAATTATAATATTTGCCAAATATAGGAGTACCGCGTAATGATACGTCTACCGTCAATATTTATTTAAAAATCAGATTTTACGAACATCTAAAATAGTTTCAGAATAGAATAGCATATCATTTATTTCAGATTTGACGTCATCATAAGTGTCCCTCTCATCCTAATTTATTTGGGATCGGCACAACATGCCTTTTTCTTCGATACTTCTACAATTATCGTCTTTTATTTAAATAGATATCAAACAATAAAAGATCTTATTAGGGTTCCGTACCCAAAGGGTGCCAACCCTATTACTAAGCCTCCGCTGTCCGTTCGTTTATCCGTCTGTCTGTCAGCGGGCTGTCTCATGAACCGTAATAGGTGGCAAGTTGAAATTTTCACAGAAAGTGTATTTCAATTGCCGCTATATTAACAAAAATAAGTAACATAAATGAAATCCAGTTTCAAAAAAAATAAGGGGATCTCCATACAAGAAAAGTGTTTTTTCGGTGTCTTTTGCCTTGTGGTACGGAACCCTTCGTGTGAGAGTCTGACTCGCTCTTGGCCAGTATTTTGTCCTTGAAGCCAATGTCGCCATATTTGTCTAAATGCGGATTCCAGAACGTGAGCTCTTTGTTTGGCAGCTACTTACAATATTTCTCGAAACATAGCATCTTTTGTTGAACACGTTTTGAACAAAGGAAAGGCACTTTTTGAAACATGTGACCGTTCATTTACGCGGGAATTTATTTTTTGACACTGAATAGAAAACTGTAAGTACTCACTGAAATCCGAAAGTATTGCACAACTTGGCGACTAGCAACTTTTGCTTGAGTATCCTTTACTTCCAAAATTCGCTCATTTAACGCTTAAAGCACAGCACAAATCAAAAGAATCACTTTCAATAGAACACAATACACTATCATCATCGATATTTCCTTAATAAATAAATAATCGGAGCACCTCTAGCCTTCGACCCTCACCATGAAACGCGTCCTGAGTTCACGTCGTTATCCGTCGCCGCGTAATACACTGCCCTTTATGACAGCGCGACGAACATTGAGAGCGGGCACTAACAGCAATGTATATCTTTCGCAATGCAACAGATTAATGGTAGCTAGAACAGGTGAATTTAAGATTTTCCGGGCATTTTTTTAAAGTTAAATGGAGATTTTGTACTTACAAATGAAAAGAAAGTCCTTCTGCTACTCCATCGTGGCCTTCCTGGCTGAATTTACACGTTATCACGGCACAGAGAGGCATTTTTTATTTTTTAGGAGGAGGAATGTTGCACCCGAAGAGATCCGCGGGCAACTAAATATCGCCTGCGCTTATTTCGATCGATAGGTGTATAACCAATTGCTGTTATGCGCAGTACCTCTCTGCCACCCCCAGATTCTTTATTTAGCTCGGCTGTAGGTCCTGGGAAAAACAGGGAAGCTATTTATCAATAATATGCAACTTCACGTCGGCTCTTCAGCTGCCGCTATTGAAAAATGCAAATGTTAAAGTTTTCTTTGTCAATTTCGACCATAACCTACATCGCTAATCTCATATGTTAATTATTTGTTACGATGATTTTTAAGTTTTTGAGTGCAATGTTTGATTATTAATGGGAAAATTAGCCATTTTGAGTAACTTACATGTACTTGACTTTTCAGTTCAGTTCTTTGTTCGTTTTTGAAGTAAAAACTTTATGTTAAATGTATTTGGATCTTAGTGTTTAGATTAACTTCTTATTTAGGTAGAATCTTTGCGTTGAGAGTAGATTATGACTCTCAAAACAAAGAATCGCCTCCGTTCATTTGCGGCCTTCGGATTTTTTAGGACCGAGTATTTTTTTTAAACATAGGTATTCCAAAATATCTTCATATCTCTAAGATGAAACGTGTAAACAGTACCTATGTTGAATAACATATCGCAGGATGATTTTTACACTTTCTTGATCCCGTGATGGCATAATAATGGTGTATGGCGATTGTTTGCAACGAAGTTCCTCTTCATACTCTCCACACTTAGCGAATGAGAGCAAGACCAAAGAAAGTTTTTAAGTCTTTTGACAGTCACGACCTTTCTGAAGTGAATACTTCTTTAGGCGCGTCGAACACTTTTTCGGTGAACAAAAATCATGGAACTCGCGTCATCGTCACCAAACGCTTTCCATGAGCTATATGTATACTGTGTATATATGTGTACTTTTTGGGTAAACAAAAAGCTGAAACTCGCGTCATCGTCACCGCACGCTTTGACGATACAATTCGCAAGTTACTTAGTTTTCACTTCTATCGGCAGTCCCCAAAGAATGCCCCGCATTTTTATTTTTTCATTCAGTTACTCACAAATATTTTTAATTTATTTCATTGTGCCTGTTATATACAGGGTTTTAGGGATATTGACGCCCAAACTGTAACCATTAATTTAGCACATAATTCAAGACCCACAAGTGTAAAAAAATTACGTCGGTTATCAAAAGAAAAATCGGGTGTTCCAGAGAAAAGTGAAAAAACCTACGTTGTCAAAATGTATGGAGCATCAAATACTTTTTTAATAACCGACGAAAAATTTCAACGTTCAGGATCATGTTCTGAATCCATGGTAACAGGTTGCACGTCGATGTCCCTGCCGCCCTGTGTTTATATGAAAGAAACTTCGTTCCAACCGGGTGTCCCACGATACCTCTCGACTTTTTGTTTCTGCTTCGCGAGCAGTGAAAGTGTTCCTATACTTCATCCTTATGTTGTTATAATCTAAGATATAAGCTAATAGCTCAAAGCAATGATATCTTAACTTCAATATAGTTTACTTAATTACTTAAGGCAGCTCTCTCGAAAAAGCTTGAAAAAAGCATGCAGATGCAGCAACTTTTCGTCGGCATTTACAGAGAAATTAAATCTGAATTTTTTTTTTAGTAATCTACATGAAATACGTAATTTGGTTTAGCCATAATTTTTCTATCGGTATCACAAAATAAAATAAAAATACACCAAATCACCTCCAAATCATTGAGATGAAACCATTTTGCTCCTTCGTTTTTTATCAAAACAGTATAAAAAAAATATTTACTGCTGGTGCTGGCTTTGCAATACAAAGGAAAATGATTTGGTTTTGTTACTTTTTTTAAATATGTATTTATTGTAATAAATTAAAAAGGCGTCCGAATAATGAGTGCGTCTACGTCACCCCCGCACTCGTCCTTAGATTCAGTTGGTCGTTAGCTCCGCCCAAATGCTCAAGGTTATTGGCATTATTACAAGCCTTAAGTTTATTAGGTTACACAAACAACTTTACTCATTTCATAACTTAAGTAGGTACCTACGTGTATACGCACGGCTACAGATAAAGCTATACATTTCCAGTATAATGCTGATCTCGCATTGTATAGGATTTTCTTACCATGAGAAGTCAGCGTAAACTGGAAATGTAGCTTGATGTGTAGCCGTGTGTACCAATTTTTTTTTCCTGTATTAGTCTATAATATGGTAATATTATAAAGAGGTAAAACTTGTTTGTTTGTAAGCTTGTATGTAGGAGGTAGTCTTTGGAACTACCGGTCCGATTTGAAAAAATATTTTTGCATTTGATAGCTTCATTCTTGAGGAAGGCTATTTTACATCACGCTACGTTCCTTAGGAACCGAGAAAAATATAAAAAAAATTAAAACGAACGCTAAGCGAAAACGAAGTAATAACGCGGGCAGGCGATGCGATGCGACGGGATGGGTCGGGGAACAAGATGTTTCACGCGGACGAAGTCGCGGGCAGAAGCTAGTAAGAACTAAAGTTCTTAATAATTGATTACTATCTCAGTCCCAGACGAATAGACTAATAAGCAATTTAACTTATTACTTTACATGATTGAATATGTCTTAAGTTCTTATATAAGAATAGTGTAGCGACATCTACAATGCCACATGCGAGCTACGCGCCACACTGACGTCACGCAAAATCCTGCATCGCGCAAGCAGAGTTTACAGCGCAACTAGCATATATACAACGACTCGACATCAAACGTTGGGCAGTTGCCCACCAGACACGACACCCGTCTTGTCATATTATGGTATACGCAGGTTTGTGCGCTGTAGTAAGGATGTTAATGTCGCGGTTTTCAAGGCGTACTGCCAAACCTTCTACACGTGCAGCTTGTGGGTGAAATATACGCAGAGACCCTGCAACGTCCTGCTCGTACGATATGATCATGAATTTAAGATGTGGATGGCGCAGATGTTCGCGGAAGCCCGTGCTGACGATTTTCATGCCGTTATGAGGAAGAGAACAGCGTCGATAATGTGTACGTTGCGCGGAGGCTCCAACAGCATCCTAAAAACTTTAATAGACAAAGTGGCCAGTCCCTTTATAAGGCACTGGGTACGGAGGCACGTGCCAACGTGTGTTTTTAGTCATTATTAGTTTGTAAAAGTTTACTAACATGTAGACACGCGGCAGCGTGTCAAGCCAAGTTCAAAGAAAAAGTTCGATGCAGCAGCCGCGATGATATTTGTTTTTTAAGAACATTTTAAAAACTACTTATCTATATATAGCAAAGCAAATATTATAATTAAGTTGTGGCAAGATGCAAGAATATGCTTCAACTGGCATGTGAAAAATTGAAACCTTGCCGAGTAAAATCTTTGTAATAAGCGTATTCTTTTCTATAATATATTATTTGCCAGTAGTATTTTGATATAATCCGATTATTTACACATTATAGGGTGGTTAAAATAAAACTATCAGTTTTTATTTGCCATAGTAAGAAATTAAATCGGATGAAAGGCAAACATATTAAAAATTATTAATTAAAACCGATTTTATATCGATAATCGAATCGAAATAATCCATTGCGAAGCAGAATATCGATACAAAGCAACCGGAACGATCATGTCTATAAGCGATACAATAGGAGTTGCCAGGAAAAAAACTGACAATAATCGAGTTATAGAACCGTTATTCTAATTTATAAAAAATATGTTAGAATACTAATAACGTTTTTGATTGTTTTATTTTAAAACAATCTAAATGAGTATAATCTTCTCAGGCAGTATTGATCGGTACTCGTTTTGGTTACCATAATTGATTATCTAATCGATTACAGACTGAAATTTATGTTTTATTTCCGTGCTGGTAACACTGCATTAAACAAATGGCTATGCTTTTTAACTGGTGGATACTGTTTAAACACTCTTTATTTCGACTTTTTGTACGTGTACCTGGCTACCATGTGATGTGCGAAAACATTTATTTCAGAATTAATTATATTGTTTTTTTTATTTAAAAATAGAATTAAAGATAGAATTAATTATAAAAATATTTTTTACCGGGCATCTTGTCCACGCCCGTTGCCCGTTCTTCTCCATAGGTATCTACTACGCTTTGGAATGGGTAACTAGCTTCATCTTTCTGACTGACCGACCCCTTGACTATTCAAAAGTGCCTGTAATTGGTTTATTTGAAATAAATGCTTTGAGTTTGAGTATGAGTTGAGTTCATAAATACAACTCAAACGGTTATTGAGATATTAACGTCGAAAAATCGGTTTTTAAGTTATTGTTTTGCTAATACTATATGGATTGTACGGATTGTAGTCCGAAATAAAGAATATATTATTATAATCCGTATGCAACAATAATATATGAAATTTAATGAATTAGGTAGGTACTCTTTAATTTAGCAGGCTGAACTTGAAGTGTTGACAATTTTGTTACTTGAATCGGAAACACAAGATAAATGGTCCCAGAGGGCGAGGGAACAAAGAAAGTTTTTGTTTTGACGCGAAACACGTAGGGGTGTCCTTGACCTTGTTATGTTTTTTTTTTCTATAGGTATTGGGGAGTTACTAGTAACTGGTCTGGGATTATATTACCCAGTAACTGGGTTGAGGCCGTCAGATAGGCAATCGTTCCATGTAAAATCAGTATTTTAAATACTTTTTTTTTATACCAGTTCATTCAGCTGCATCAGGTTAGACTGGAAGCTGACCCAAACATAGTAAGGAAAAGACTACACAGACGATTTATGGGGAATTGTTGATACTGTTTTGAGTAAATAAACTAGATGCGTCAAGTTCCTAATTATAATTAATTATTCGTACCTAATTTTCTGCTCTCAAAACGGTGAAGAAAAACATCGTGAGGAAACCGGCATGTCCTCGAACCATTTTTTTTAAGTCATATGACATCTACCAACCCGCACTAGGGCCGCGTTGTGAATTATGGCCCACTCCCTCTCACCGAGAGGAGACCTGTGTCCCAGCAGTGGGAACATTATAGCCTGATTATGCTATGACCTAGTTTAGGCGTCACCCTTTTTTTTTGCCGGTTAGTAATTATATTAAAATGGATTTAAATAACCTGCTGTTGTTTTACTTATTAGCTGGTATTTAAAAGCTGTAAATAGGTAAGTACTTATTTAACGGCCAACCTTATTGAGATTAATGTCTTTCTGTGTTAATGAACATGACAGTTTCCTCTAAACAAGATTACAAGGTTTATCAAAAACGTATTGTCAAAAAGGGTGTGGTACAGAACAGATCATAGAACTGAACAACTTTCTTCATGGGACCAACATTGTAATCGCGAAAAAAACATTTGAATCGAGTAGGTATTGAAGTTTTTTATGGGGCAGTTGTTTTTTTTTTTGTGATTTCGTTGTAAGTTCAAAAAAACTCGGCCATTAGATGACTGTTTCTTTTTTCTGTGAACATCCCGTCCTTATTCTCAACATACTTAATAATAAATAAAAAAACAGTAATTTAAAAAACAAAAAAACCCGACTGCGTTTCTTTGTAATTTGGAAATGTAAAAACCCTAAAACAAGAAAGTCATCATACCCGATTGCACTTAACTTAAAAATAAGTTTAATTAAGTAATTACATACATCTTCATGACGCACAGTTCGGGTTTCGTCCCGGACTATCAACTGAAAGTGCTATTTTAAGTCTCAAGCATACCGTTCAATATTATAAAGATCGCGGTACGCCGGTGTACGCCTGTTTCCTTGATCTCTCCAAGGCGTTCGATCTTGTCTCATACGATGTGCTCTGGAGGAAGATGGGAGACAGGGGTATACCTGCGGAAATATGTGGGCTATTCCAGTATTGGTATGGTAACCAAGTCAATCGGGTGAAATGGGATGATATAGTCTCTGAGCCGTATAGGTTGGAGTGCGGGGTGAGACAGGGTGGTCTAACGTCCCCCAGGCTCTTGAACCTCTACGTGGATGACCTCATAGTCGCACTCTGCAGCATGCGTGTCGGATGCAGTGTTGATGGGGTTAGAATTAACAACATCAGCTATGCAGATGACATGGTGCTGCTGGGTCCGTCGGCGGGAGCAATCAGACAGATGCTTAAAACGTGTGAGACCTACGCTACCACACATGGATTAAATTACAATGTTAAAAAATGTGAATACATGGTCTTTGAGGTCAGCGGCAAACGCCGTGGAGAAGGACCCGGGTTGCTTTTGAACGGGTCACCAATTAATAGGGTGTCAACATTTAAATACCTAGGGCATTGTCTTGCCGCTGACCTCAAGGACGATGTAGACATTGAGAGGAAGCGCAAGGCTCTAGCGGTCCGGAGTAATATGTTGTCCCGTAGATTTGACCAAGTCAAAGTAACACTTTTCAAGGCCTATTGCCAAAGTTTGTACACGGGCAGTCTATGGGTCAATTATACTAAACGATCGCTGGATGTCCTGCGCGTCCAATATAACAATGCTTTCAGGATGTTGTTGAGGCTGCCTCGTTACTGTAGCGCGTCGGAAATGTTTGCCCAAGCCCGCACCGACGGCTTCTATGCAATTATACGCCAGAAAACTGCGTCGCTACTGAGGAGAGTGAGGGGCAGTCGGAACAGCATCCTGAAGACTGTAGCCGAGAGCTTCGGCTCCCCGATTGTACAGCAGTTTGTGCGGAGGCTGATCTTTACTAACAATAGGCACTAAGTTATTTTTTTGTATGTTACTAACACTATATGGATGTTTGTCCGAAATAAAGCCATTATTATTATTATTTATTATTATTAATTTCTGAAGTCGGTGTCTTTGGTTTAGTATTTTCGTTTTTGGCCACCGAGTTCCGAAATTAAACTTATTTTTATATAATAATAAAATCAAAAAGACAAAATATAAGAAAAAAAATAAAACAGTCGGACATGAATTGGGATGTTGAGTTAATGTGGTGAGTGTAGGGTGAATAGGTGTGTGGGTGAGAGTTAATGAGTGTGCGAGGGGTTTTTGTGGTGTTTGTGGTATGTGTGTTGCGTGTGGTTTTGTTGGGGTGTGTGTATTTTACACTTCCACGAGTTTCTCTGTTTGCTCATAGTTTTGTGATTTTAAGCAGGAGTTAAGTTCCGTTCTGCATTTGCTCTTGGTTAATGGGTAGATGTGTAAGGTTTTGTTTAATGTGTTGTAGATTTTAGAACTTAGGTGTTAGTAGTGACGACTTGCAGCTACAGTACTACGAGACTCAGTGTTGCAAACCCTATTCGAGCGGCGTGTAGAACAGCATTTAAGATCAAAGGTAAGTTGGCTCTTTGCGAAGAACAGTTTAGGAGGTTAAAATTAAATAGCTGTCTGACGGATAGATACATACATTAGATACATACAACACAAGGTATAGTAAGAAGGTACTTAAACATTATTTCAGTATAAAATTAACCTACTCATATGTACAGTTGCCAGCACATCAAGTTACCACACACTGTCAAATTTTCTCATTCGATTTTGAACTTAACCCTCAACATTTTAAGGTTTTAAATCGTTTGGAGAAATTTGACAGTTTCGTGTAGCTTGACCTGCTGACGACTGTACGTAGACATAAAAATGGCTGATTAATAAATTTAACTTTTGTATTACTTTGACATGAATTAACTACTTTTAGTAACATTTCTATGATGGATGGGCTCGTGGCTAATTGATAACAGCCGCACGGGTCCATCGAAGATTAATAATAATAATAAGTAATAATCATATTATTTCAAGTTTCGAAGACTCATAATATTTTTTTTTTTCTACGCTTGCCGCGGTTGATTCGGGGATGGGTGACCATCCATTATATATGGAGACCCCTCCGTGCACATTATAGTGACATATCCATTGAAACCACACACGACGGGACTATGTTTTACTTGAAGAGTGCCCGTGGCCACTTTCCGGCTTCATCATCAGACCTAGAACATAACATAGAATATCTATTGCCAATACACATCCAATAAGTCCAATCACGATGGTACTACCTTGTTTGGTTGAGGAGTTCCTATGGCCACCTTCCGGCTCATCATCAGACCTTAAACACCACCTAGTGTAATAGCACCTGTCAATACATATCTAATGAAACTCCACAAGACAGGACCATTTGCTTTACTTGAAGAGTTCCAGTGACCATTTTTTTTTTTTTCTTTTTTTCTTTTTTAATAAGTGGTTTTTATCCACATGGATACGTCAACCCCATTGTACCTTATACTCTATTTACACACAACTACACATCTATAATTATATTACTACACTCATATACACCACTACTTTAAATAAATAAATAAATACTATAAAAATAGAAAAGAGAATCACCGCCTAGACTTCTGAATTAAGCCACAAATTATGCGTTTAGTCCTTTCTGATTTAGGGTGTGCCAAAATATTTTGGATAAGTCCACCATCCCACATATTTAGTTTAAACTCCCTAGCCAAAGATTCCCTTTCTTGTTTGTTCTTAGCACATTCCATTAGCAAATGTTGGACATCTTCTATTTTTTTACACGTCTCACAATTATGCGATGCAGCCTTTCGCATTAAGCAAGCAAATTTTGCCGATGGAAAGTGGCCAGAACGAAGCCTTAGCGCTAACTTAACATAGCTCCTAGTTAAACATTTGTCATCAAACCAGGGCTCACGAGGAGGCTCGTTTTGAATGACCTTATACCAAATGCCCTTTTCTTTGGATATTTCTTTGCAATATTCTTTCCAGCTGTCAAAACCTGGCAAAATATTCCCAGTAATCTGACTTATATGAGGTAACATTGCCCGTCTCAACTGCCAGTTTCGACAATCTGTCAGCCTCCTCGTTGCCCCGTAACCCTATGTGCGCTGGAACCCATTGCAAGATAATCCTAATATCATCTTTGTTGTAGCAATGAATTAATTTAAGAATGTCATAGGCTATCGATGCACCTCTGCAACCAGAGGCACATCCAGCCACATGTTGTAAAACGCTCTTGCTATCTGTAAATATAACTACTTTATTTAGATTTTGACTAAGTGAATATGACACCGCTTGATATATTGCAACGAGCTCCAGACACATTATACATATATTTTCATTGATTTTATACATAGCCTTATAACCTGTACTTTGAAGGAAAAAGGCAGCTCCACACCCATCTTTACTTTTTGATCCATCTGTGAAGATTTTACGCCAATCACTATATTTGGAAGCTAATTCAAAACATTGTGGTTATAATTACACTCGAGAGCAATGAATCCGGGTCACTTAAAGAATGTTAAAAATCTCGGAAACTAAAAATGATAGGTTAATGCAATAAATTGTATTTAATAGACTAAATAAAACAAATAATAATATAAAATAAAAAATAATAATAATAATAATTTAATACTCCTTAAATGAAAGTAAAAAAAATATGAGTCACCATACATTTTATTAACACAAAATTACATAAAGAAAAAAACTGCTGATCTCTCCTTAAAACAAAAATAGGAAACATGAAATTTTTGAACTTTATTACGATTTTCTTGAATTTTAATACTTCGTATTGCCTCCTCGTGCTTCCATTACTGCGTTTACGCGGTTTGGCATGCTGTACACCAAGTTCCTTATACGATTTTGGGGAATATTCTCCCATTCCTCTGTGAGAGCAATTTTGAGCTCACGAAGCGTGATTGGGGGAGGGTTTCGTTGTTTTACGCATCTGCCTAGCTCGTCCCAAGCATGCTCGATCAGGTTGATATCCGGGCTGCGCGCTGGCCACTCCATACGAGTAATGTTCATCTCTTGAAGGTAGTCATTCACAATCCTACCTGTATGAGGTCGGGCATTGTCATGCATAAATATAGCATCCTCACCTAAATTGACCATAAATGGACCAACGTGATCATTGAGGATTTCTTCCACATATCTTACGCTAGTTAAAGAGCCGTTTTCTATGATCACCAGCTCTGTGCGACTTTCAGAAGAAATTCCGGCCCACACATGTACAGACCCACCACCGTAGGCTACTTTTTCTTCGATGCATGCTTGCTTGAATCTTTCCCCTGGTCTTCGATACACTCTGTGTCTTCCATCGTGCTTGTAGAGCATAAATTTTGATTCGTCGGAGAACATAACTTTTGACCAATCTTCAATACTCCAATTTACGTGGCTCTGGGCATATCTTAGTCTTGAAATACGATGCCCACGCTCCAGTTTAGGGCCGTTTGCAGGTCTAAGGGGTTTTAAGTTAGATTCAGCAAGCCGACGTCTTACTGTCCATGCACTTGGGTTACTTCCTCCGAGGCGTCGAAACTGATTTGTGAGTTCAGTTCCTGTGAGAAAGCGATTTCGAAGCATGGTGTTCACCAAGTATCGGTCTTCTCGTGCTGTGGTACACCTGGTTCTGCCCGTTCCTGGTCTGCGTAGGTTAGAACCAGTTTCTTCGTAACGTCGGAGAACTCTTTGTACTGTTGACAGCGACACACCGACAGTCCTGGCTGTATCGCGCTGACTCCGGCCGGTTTCCAGCATTGTAAGTATTCTGGTGCATTCTTCAGGCGTAAGCGACATAATTTCAGCTTGAATAATGAATATAGAGCACTATCAACATGGTTTATGTACCCACATAAATGACAGATTACAAACAAAAGCAAAACCAAATGCTGTAATTTCGTAGTTCCATCTTCGAAAGTGGCCCTTTTTCAAATTTGATTTTTTTATGATATAACTTTACAATAACTAAGAAGTTTTAATACCTTCATTTAAGGAGTATTACATTGTCTATTAAATACAATTTATTGCATTAACCTAGCATTTTTAGTTTCCGAGATTTTTAGGATTCTTTAAGTGACCCGGATTCATTGCTCTCGAGTGTATTTTTTGATTGCTTACACATTCTAAATCACTTTTAATAATATCTTTAATTTGTAAAGCTGATACCCAAATATCCAAAGAGAACATTTTAAGACTATCCGAGGTATTAATTTGCAGTTGTCCTAATTCTTTAAAGGAAGTAGCCAGTAGTGGTTTTCTTTATTAGCCCAATTTATTAGTTAAGGAGTCCAATTCTGCAATTGTGTTTATGGTTATATTATTAGACCATGACAATGATTTTAGAATTATCTTGTATGCGAGATATTTTCTCCTCAAAAATAATGGTGGTAAGTGCAGTTCACTTTCCATCACATGGATGGGTGAGCTTCTTATGAAACCTCCTACTATTCTAAGTGCTTGGTTTTGTAATTTATCTAGTTTGCTTGTATGTGGTTTTGCACTAGAATCATACAGGTAACAGGCATAATCAAGTCGACTTCTTATTAGCGATATATATATTTTACGAATATGTTTAGTATGTACTCCCCAAGAAGAGCCTGCCAGTACTTTTAATACATTAAGGTATTTTCCACATTTACTAACAATCTCATTGATATGTTTTCGCCAGTATAAACTTCTATCCAACCAAACTCCTAGATATTTAACACATTCCACCATTGTTAACTGCTGACCATTCATTTTTAAAGAAGGTAATATTCGCCTTCGGCCCCTACTAAATATACAATAATTAGATTTGGTTGGGGACAGAGTCAATCCAATCTCACCCAGTAATGTGATTCCAAACCATTCCAACCGCTTACAAGTCATAAGATGAAAGATTTTACACACACACACGACATCAGCGAAATAGGCCTTAATTTAATTTCACTATTAACATTGTTTGCAGTTTTGGGTATGGGGATAATTTGAATATTTCGCCATTGGTGCGGGACACTACTGAATTTAAATATGTAATTGTATATCTTCAGTAGAAGAACTTTTCCTGAGTCCGGTAAATTATATAACATTGAATATGATAAAGCATCCTGCCCCGGGGCGGAATCCTTTTTCTTAAGACAATTTTCAAGTTCTAGACGTGTGAATTCGGATTCTAAAATTTTATTTTGAGACTTAAGGCTTGGGATCAAATTAGGAACGTAGTCTGGAGTCAGAGAACGTAGAAGATCAACTTGTTTATCAATGGGAGGGCAAGATCTTTGTTGTTTAAAACCTTTCATCCACTTCATACGGTGCTAAATTTCCTGTGTCGACGTAGCTTCATCTATAGAATCACAAAATGTATGCCAACCATGGTTCCTAGCTTTCTTAATTAATGTTTGAGATTCTAAGGTCTTGGATTCTAGTTTATTTAAATTATCGGGGATGGGATTTTACGGAAATTTGACAAGGCCAACCTTCGCTGTGCAACTAATTCAGACAATTTAGGGGACCAGTAATTTTTTGGTTTAAAATTTTCGTTTGGCTTTATACTGAATTTATAATAGGGTATATGTTCACTAGCCGCATCCTCAAGATAGTCTATAAAGGGGTCATACATTTGTTGCACGTTACCACTAAAAGATCCTTCATTAAACGTTTTAATATTTTCAGACATTTGAAACGTCAACTGAAAATATTAAAACGTTTAATGAAGGATCTTTTAATGGTAACGTTATTGAACCTTTTACATTCGACCAATTTTATAGCATCGTCTTTTCTTTGGAATTGAATGAGAACTTTGTATGCGCTTTTATATTTTATCTTAAGAATATCCTTAATGTTTTCCGAACGTAATAATTTGGCTATGGCTATTGGTTTAAGCAAATTATCCACTGAGGTAACACATACTTCATGAATCGCTATTGTTACAGATGTACTAGCACCTCCCTTATCTTTCTCTTTGTCATTGTTTACCTCCACTGAATTACTTCTTATTAAACGTTTGGGTTTTCTTCTACTGACTGTAATAAAACCATCATCACTATGGTCGTCTTCGCGTTCTTTTCTCTTCTCTGCTAATCTTATTTCACCTTCTTTTATCCTCTTTCCAATCTCCCGATTTACCTCTTCCATATTTCCCATCTCATTTAATTGTTGTTCACTTTTCTGTAAAATCTCTGACTCACTTAAATCTTCATCACTTAAAACCTCGTCCATTTTAACAAAATGTGAAAGGTGGGTATTCGTAAAAAAAAAATTGTCACTCGATACGAAAGGCACAAAAACGCGTGCGCACGGCCCAACGTCTCGCGCCGACTGAGTGACCACCTTCCGGCTTCATCATCAGACCTTAAACACCACCTAGTGTAATAGCACCTGTCAATACATATCTAATGAAACTCCACAAGACAGGACCATTTGCTTTACTTGAAGAGTTCCAGTGACCACCTTCCGGCTTCATCATCAGACCTTGAAGACCACATTGTGTTATAGCAGTTGTCAATACATATCTAATGATAACCCACACGACAGGACTATCTGCTTTACTTGAAGAGTGCCCATGACCACCTTCCGGCTCAACACCACACACTATTTTATAGAATTACTAGGTACTGCCCGCGTTTATCACACGGGAACGTGCTACCGGGGCAAAAAGTAGACTATATCCTTCCCCACGATACCATCTATCTCCTTGCCAAAAAAATTCCTTGCAAACAATACTCGTAGTTCAGTGGTTTAGGCGTGAAAAAGAAACAAACAGACAGAGTTACATAATACGAATTTATAATATTGTTTAAATATACAATTGTCGACATATAACTAACGAACGACTGATAACGAAGTCACTTTTGGATAAACAAGTTGCTTTTTCTTCTGTATCGACTTACAGTTAACAACTTTAAAACACATAAAATTTTAGCTGTATTAGTATTTTTTTATGATTCATATTCAATAATCAAAATAATTGCAGTTCCTTAAAAAAAACAATTTATCGTAAATTGACTGATTTCAAAAGTACCTACTGGCCGCTGGACAAATAATTAAGAACGCAAAAAAATATGTTCTCAATTTTGAATTTTGAAAACAAATAGCACATTTTTTGATTTCCTGCCTGTAGTTACTTTCTCGTATGTTTTTTTCAGTCAAAAGTGCATAATTATTACAAAATCATGAGTAAAAAGTAATAATGTGATCCATCCACCCGGAATTCGATTATGGCTCTGTATGAGGGTGATTAGTCGTATAAAAAGATTGCTGATCGTATGGAGTGCAGCAAAACTAAGGTTTATAACACTGTAAATCATGTCAAGAAATTAAACACTATCAATAATGTTTTTCGTGTGTTTTTTAGTCTTCGTTCAGCGAAGACTGATCCATATAAGGGTTCTGAAATTATAAGAAGGGAAGTCATTGGCAACGGAGTAGTATCAACGCGTACAGTGCCAAGACGCTTAACGGATGCAAAGTTATTTGAAAGAATCGCCCGCAGAGAATAACTTCTCAGGAAGGTGCACCGAAAAGCAAGATTAGATTTAGGTAGAAAATATGGCGACTGGACAGAAAGTCAATGGATAAGTATATTATTTTCTGACGAAACGAAGATAAATAGACTAGGTTCTGACGCTAAACAGTATCTGTGTCGACCGGCTAAGCAGGCATTGAATTCTAAATTCATGAAAAAAGTAGTAAAGCATGGGGGTAGAAACAACAAAGTTTCTTAGTAATCAACAAGTCCCTGTGTTAGATTGGCCTGCAAACAGCCCAGATTTTAATCCGATCGAAAATATATGGAACGAAGTAAAGAAGAGTGTGGCTGCTAAAAGGGAGAGTAATTTGAATGAACTGTATGATGCCTTTGGGAATCTTAGAGCACTATTTCTGTTGAAACCTGTAAAAATGTAACTAGTTCCATGCCTCGTCGATGCAGAGCAGTTATTAGGAATCAGCAAGGGTCATCTTAAAAAATATTAATGCTTAGTATTGTAAGCAGTGGTAAAGCCTATTTAATAAGTATCGTTCATTTCATTAAATAAGTTCTGATATTTTTGAATAAATGAAGTCATTTTACTCGTTCTTAAATATTTGTCCACAGCTAGGAAGTTCCAAATAGGTAGTTAAAATGAACCATAGTTAATTATTTTGCGTATATTCTAAGTAGTATAAGCCTATTAAAATTGATGTTTAATCATGTTGAACAAAATATTATAGACACCAACTCTATCATGTCTGCCTCTCAAAATGGATGTAGGGACGGGTCCCGTGGCACTAAGGAACTACAGCTCATTGATATGGCCATTAGCCAATAGGTTCGTCATTCCCGAAAGGATTTGTCGACATGTTGGATAGATTACAAGAAGGTCTATGACTCGGTGCCACATACATGGCTCATGAGGGTGCTGGAGTTATACAAGATAGATACAACTCTATGCACCTTCCGTGTATGGGGCAATGGAGGACGGTTCTTCGCTATCCAGGGTGTCGACAGATCCAGGGGAATGATGAACCTGCATGGATAAAACGGGGAATATTTCAGGGCGACAGTTTGAGTCTACATTGGTTTTGCTTAGCCTTGAATCCTCTAAGCACACTACTGGAGGATTCAGGTCTAGGCTATCGGTTGAGGAGTGGTGGTCAGGTCATATCTCACCTCTTCTACATGGATGACTTGAAACTCTTTGCCCCCAACAAATTGCCACTGATGGAGCTACTGAAGGTAACTGAAACTTTCAGTAACGCCATCAGGATGGAATTTGGTGTGGACAAATGTGCAGTCATGCATGTAAAGCGAGGTGAGAGGAATCCGACGGAATTCAACTTTCGGATTCCATAAACCTTAGATCCTTCTCCTCATCCGAAAGCTATAAGTATTTGGATATGTCAGAAACGTTAGGCATCGACGTTGCTAACATGAAGCAATCGTTGAAGGAGCGCTTCTTTGGTCGCCTGAAGAAGGTATAAATTAGTCTTCTTTCAGGCGGAAACAAAGTGCGCGCCTTCAACGGTTGGGTCATGCCGGTTTTGATGTACTCTTTCGGCATACTCAACCGAACTCAATGCCCTGGATAGGAGGGTCCGTACACTCCTGACTGCAAACCGGATGCATCACCCACGATCATCGGTGATGAGACTGTATATACAGCGAAAGTGCGGGGTTCGGGGCTTTTTAAATGCGAAGACCCTCCACAACCGTAAAGTGTGCAGTCACAGGGAATATTTTTTAAAAGCCGACGTGGATATGCACCGTGATGTGGTCACAGTGGACAAGGGACTCACCCCGCTTTCAATGGCTAAAGAGAACTGGCGCAAACCTGTAGTACTTACTACCGATGACCGCAGGAAGGTATGGCAAGCTTCACGGGCGCTTCTATCAGGCTCTTCATGAGCCCAGTGTAGATTTCTAAGCGTCCGTATTCTGGCTACGTTTTGGTGACCTTTTCGGGGAAGCTAAAGGTTTCATCTGTGCAATTGTGGACGAAGTTATCTTGAAGAATAACTAACGGAGACATATTATGAAAGACGGGATGGTTGACGTGTGTCAGGCATGCCATCGGCCGGGTGAGTCCATCAGACATATTATCTCTGGTTGTTCTCGTCTAGATAACGGCGAGTACTTGCACAGGCATAACCAAGTAGCCAGGATTATTCACCAGCAACTTGCTTTGAAATATAAACTAGTGGATTATGAGGTACCGTATTACAAGTATGTGCCCGACCCAGTTTTTTAAAATGACCATATCACGTTGTACTGGGATCGGTCTACCATTACTGACGGGACTATTGTAGCCAATAAGCCTGATATAGTGGTGACAGATCGATTAGCGCGCCGCACAATGATTATCGATATTACCATTCCGCATGACGAGAACCTCGTGAAAGCTGAGAAAGAGAAACAAATTAAATATCTAGACTTAGCACACGAGGTTGTTGACATGTGGAATGTGAGCTCGGCTATCATTGTGCCGATTGTCGTATCGGCCAATGGCCTGATCAGGCCGAAAGCCTTGATCAACATCTCTCGAGGCTCTCGTTAGGCGGTTGGATCAAGGGCCTAATTGAGAAGGCAGTACTCCTCGATACGGCTCGCATCGTGAGGAGGTTCCTGTCTCTGGAGTCCTAACCACCGGTAGCTTGGACCCTGCTCCCGATATCGGCAGACCTCTATTTTTTACATTTTTAAATGTTTCTTTTTAATGTTTTTATAATCATATTTAACAATGTATTTAATAAGTATCAAAATAAATAATAATAATATTCATTTAATTCATCTATGTATCCATAGAGTTAAGAGTTACATGCATTTAGAGTAGGATATTAGTTTACAACTACTACTAGTCTAATTATCATACTATCAAGAGATCTCAAAAAAAAAAAGTTACAATAAAGAAAGAAAAATATTCTATTTGGGACAC
The DNA here is from genome assembly GCA_916610205.1 of Griposia aprilina. Taxonomy (NCBI): domain Eukaryota; kingdom Metazoa; phylum Arthropoda; class Insecta; order Lepidoptera; family Noctuidae; genus Griposia; species Griposia aprilina. The sequence continues at coordinate 11,433,066 of OU744304.1, read as the reverse complement.
GCACAGGAAATCAAACAAAAATAAAGTAAATAAAATATAAAAAAGGAGCATATAAAACTTACAAAACTAACATAAAAACAACAATAAAGAAGTAAAAATAAAAGACCTGTGCGAGGCTAAAAGGCTCCTATCTCAGCATAATGCTGCGATAAAAGCAATACTTAGAAAAAATATAGTATTATATACTTATATTCAAACAAAAACAAATCCAATGCGAAAGCACCAGAGGTTACATTACATACAAAGACCCCCAGTGCCTTCGGATTGGACTATCAATACTTTCATATATTGCCCTCAGAATGCCGTTGCTACTGCCACAGCTCCTCTGCATCAGGGAGGCAGCTCTCTTGGGCGGGATTGCGAAATAATCGTCCGTACGAGCCTCAGTAAACATGCTTGATGCACTACAGAACCTGGGCAGCCGCAACAGCACTCTGAAGGCATTATTATATTGCACACGGAGGATATCACAGGTTCTCCGGGTATACTTGACCCACAAGCTGCACGTGTAAAAGGACTGGCAGTAGGCCTTAAAAAGTAGCACCTTTACTTCTCTAGTATAACGTGCAAAACTGCGGGCCAGCATGTTGCACTGGATTGCCAATGGCCTTCTCTCTCACTCCATGTCAACATCATCATTCAGATCATCAGTCATAATATGTCTTGAATATCTAAAATGTGACGCCCTGGTGAGCGCCTCACCCCTCAGAAACACTAGAGGAACAACATTGGATAACGTACACACACACATGTTCACTCTTTTTCGTGTATTTAGAAGACCCTGCGAGTCAGCATAAGTTTCACAGGTAATCAGCAATGTTCTTATGGCATTTATTGAGGGGGTTAGTAAAGCTATATCATCTGCATAACTTATGCTGTTAACGCACTGTCCATGTATATAGCAACCAACTTGTGTGTCAGTCAGCTTTTCAATAAGTTCGTTTATGTACAGGTTGAAGAGCGCAGGTGAGGTCAGTCCCCCCTGTCTCACCCCGCACTCCAGCCTATACACATCCGAGTGAGCATCCGACCATCTGGCTTGATTGGTTCGGTTGCTGTACCAAAACATAAACAAACTTTACGCACTTGGGAACCCAGTTTTACAGGTTTTCTCATAATATATTATATTGAACTAAAAGCTAGATTCGTCAGAAAAACGCCACTCTTCTTATACCCAATTTTTGTGTTCACGATCACGAGCCCATTGTAAACGGGCTCTGCGATTGCGGGGCTCAACAGGTGGTACACGTAGCGGCCTTCGGGAACGGAGATTGACTTCATGCAAGCTATTTCTTATGGTTTGATCACTTATTAACATCCCTGAAGAGCTATGAAGCCTCGCAACCAACATCATCGCGGTTATTGTACGATTTCGTCGAGCAGTAATTTGTATGTAACAATCGTGTCTGTGTGTGGTTATGCGAGCTTGTCCTCCATGTCGCCCTGACACGCTGCCAGTGATGCGATAACGAGTCTAAAGTCGACTTATAACACTCTGCTTAGTGCCCAGGGCGATTGCCTCAGCCCGTTGCCGAGAACCAGCTTCCAATATTCCCACGGCTCTGATCATTTCTTCGCAGCTCAAATGACGTCTTATCTCTTTAATAACGTTCTTTTGTATTGATTCCATTCAGAAGTATGGCAGACATTTTACTGATTTGGCCTCTAAGTCGTTGCAGGATTACCTATATAGGAATACTTACGACTTGACAAAAGTTTTTTTTTCTTTTGACCGACATTCAAAAACTATTCTCTTTTCAAATCACCTAATTTACTAAAAAGTATCCATAAGAGTTACAAGAAATATAATTAAAAAACCTGATTTTTAGTAACTAGCAAAAATGTGCTTGATCCCTAGACACTTTTGATGTGTGTATATATTCGTATTTTTGTAGATCTTCCTTAAAATTGTCTGGTATGTTGAACTGTTTAATCCAAGCACTCAGTGGCAGATTGTCCTCACTATCAAACTACTCTGTTTCTACTGTCTGACTGTTACATAGTCCCGCGTAACGAAAATAATAATTCTGTTTACCTCTTTCCAGACTTTCGACATTAAGTTCACTGCTTGTAGCATATTAATCGAGGTCTTGCCGTCAATTTCGATCAGGACAATTTTGCTTAAAACTGAGTAAATGTTCATCGCGCAACTTAAAACAAATAGCGCGTACAAAGAGCGCGAAATGGCTGAAATATGCTTTTTATACGTTTTCAACCCACCATTTTGAAAATTTTCGAAAAACTGTATAGACAAAAAAAAATCTTTGGATTAGCCAAACTGTTCACAAAATTTCATGAGAATCGGTTGAGAAATACCTGTAGAGAAGAACAGCCGGACATCCGGAAGCATCTTTGCTCAAGCTGAAACGGAGACGCTTCGCGCTCGCTCGGTCAACAAGCTGAAACAGAGTCGCTTCGCTCGCGCTTAGCGCTCTCTCGGTCAATAATATAATGTTTAATAAGATATGTAAGAGGTATATTGTATTATTTCAGGAATTATCAATAGAAAAAAGAGAACGCCGCCGTAATGGAGGAGGGTTACCACCACCCAAACTTTCTGATACCAGTGAGTGGCTTTGCAGCATAATGGGTGAATAAATAGTTGGTCTTCCATCCACACATGATTCGGATTTCACTTTTAGTATTTTAAAATCATTTACATATTCTTGGACACCGGCTAGAAAAAAAAAGAAGGACTCCGCGCCACGCATATCGAAAGTGAAGCACCGTACCGATCTATGTGTGCGTGATATGTTATAATGTTATTCATTGACACTTTTTCGGGGATGTAGAATAATTTTTACTTACACCATTTCACAACACAAGAAGGCATAATTTTATTTTATTACTTGACGTAAACAGTACCTACAATGACGCCGTAGTAGCACGTAGTCGGCCATCTTATGATGTAAATGTGTGCGTGAGGCTTGTTTGTGCAAAAGGTATACTTATAAGTAGTGCTTTACTTTCGGTACTCGTGGCGCGCAGTCTTTCGATTTATTCTTCGTTCGTCCCGAACTTTTGTCCCACATTCCAAAAAATTCTTAGTTTGTCCCATATCACTATTGAAGTTGTGTTTCGTCCCAAATTACAAGTACTTTAAATGTACAGTCAACACAAAAAATAATGTTTTTTTTTTTTTTTTTTAAACAATAATTTAATAATAAAACTATTCTAAACATTTAGGTATAAATTATCTTTATTATCTAGTATCATAATCAAAATCACAGAAATGGTATAATAATCATCTTATCATTACTTACTACAGTTTAAATATACAGAACAGTTAGATTTATATAACAATATTTAAGACATGATAATTTTAATTACTGAAAAATTTACCGACCATCAGTTAGGTGAAAGTATTAAATCACAAAAGGTTTAAAAAACTATAATTTTTATATTTTTTTTTAAATTTCATAAACTCCATGCACAATTTAAAATTAAATCAACAATAAGTACTAAAGAAAAGACAAAAAAATGGTGATTATTACACAATTATGAATAAAACAAGCATTTTAAAAATCAAAATTCGTATATAAAAGTTTGATCAACAGTAAACTATGAGGTATATTTAAAAAAAAAACAATGTCTAACTAACTCACTGCAAGTAAAATACAAACGGGCATATTTTTTTCCAAACAATGTCCCAAGGAAATAGAACCATTTAACATTGCTGCTATTGAATCATTCATGATATCATACTTATCAACGTCTTTATGTCGTGGTCTACCTTGACTCTCGAGATTGAGCGTCATTTTTAATTGTATTCAAAAAGCTAATCAAGTTCAGTTTTCCAAAAAATGTTCTATTTAGTCTGGCATTACAACCTTCTACTGGGTTATTCGTTCTGTATGTGTCACCATAAAAATCCCATTTTCCATTGAAATATTTATTATTAGGCCAAGCTGACACAAAATAATCATTACATTTAAGTATCGATATTGTCTGTTCTGGGACAATCCTCCATAATGTATAGCCAGCCTTCACATTTGAAATCTGATGGAAGCAAAGCTAAAGATGAACACAGAGCAATATGCTTCTTAAGCATTCTCTTTTTATTTAATTTCAATGCCTTCGCTCTTTTCCAAAGAGCACAACTGAAATTAAAGCATAAATGATTTAGTTGCCCATGTAGTTATATGATTTGTAAGTTAAATAGGATTATTAGCTTATCACAATTGATTCCTTAATTAGTATTATTTATAGGTATACATATTTATAGTAGTAATGTTATTAGGTACTCCATTTGTGAATTTCTAAATGATAAAACTTTATAGTTACCTAATTAATCCTGACATCTTTAATTATTTATTTTATTGACCATTTTATATGAAGTTTCATAATGACAGTATTTTAGACTTATTATTATTAAGAATTTATCCAGATTTTGATTGTTATAATTAATTGCAAATTTGACCACGAAAGACGTATGTAACTGACTTAATTCCTGTTTTGTTTTGTTGAAATTGTTTTGTTTTTTTTATTTTTTTTTATGTAATAATTTGCACGCCGTAAGGTAGACTGTAGCCGATCTGATTAATTTATGTACAACATCTTATAACTGTATACCTACATTCATAGCAACTAAAGTTCTGGTTCTGATTCTGATCCCCTTCTCACCTAACCTGTCCGAGTCGGGGTGCCCCAAGTCCCGAGCTCGCTTCGCTCGCTCTTATAGTGGAAACCATTATTTTTAGTTCATTCAATTAATTTTAAAGCTAAACATTTTAAAGTGTGAAACATTATTTTTAAACCTTCTTAGTAAATTTACAACATATAAAATCAATGGACATATAAAATCATAACAACATTATAATCATATCAACATATAAAATCAAAGGAGAACGAGGGAGGGACGCGACAGTGGTGGCGAGTCGCGCACACTACTGTAGCGTGTGGCCGCCAACGGCCACACGTGTGCGGAGAGTCTGCAAGCAAAATTGTGTGAGCTGCTTGTCGCTGGCCATCGGTGGCTGTGTACGGTGGCTCATTTGCGCTGAGCCTAACAATTTATTTTTTCTAGAACCGATTATTTTTAATTTGTATTCTTTTTTCTGAAAATGAAAACATAGTAAAAAGGACTGAACACATCTGTATTGCTGATTACAGGAAAATGAGAAAGATATTGTGATTCATGAGTTAAGACAAGAAGTGGTTAACAATGATGTCCCTATTCCAACAGCGTATAAAGAAAAAAAGAAGCTAACCAAAACTTGTGTCACATTACCATCCTTTGGCAGTGTGAAATCGGTTTTATACAATAGTCGTAAAAAAACATGCTTCATTGATTCTAAAGAGGCAACAGTTCCCGATAATATGCAATCATTTCTCTTGGCTGATTATGCTACCGAAACAAGACGAATTATGATTTTTTGCTCAGAAAATAATAAGACACGAATGATTCAGTTGAAAGTATTTTTTGGGGATGGCACTTTCTACAGTTGCCCAAATGGATTTACACAATTGTACAGCATCCATGCGGCTTTAAATACATCATCAACCACAACGCACGTGATTCTAGTTTCTTATGCACTAATGACAGATAAAACGGAAGAATCATATAAAATCTTATTCTATATGTTAAATTCTCAAATACCCGAATGGTTACCAACAAAATTTCACTGTGATTTTGAAATTGCTGCCAGCAATGCTATTTCATCGATTTTTACAGATGTCTAGATTATAAAATGTTTCTATCATTTTACAAATTCACAATGGAAAAAGGCCAAAAAAATTAAAATACAAAGCAAAGATGGAAAAAGAGGGGTCGGATTATGTGATGCACTCGATTTGCTACCCGAAAAAACAAATTGATGAAGGTTGGGATTATATACAATCTGATTGTCATAAAACACCAAAAATTGAAAAATACCTTCAATATTTCGAGAATACATGGCTAAAAAACAAATAATTTAGAATACAATGGTCCGTATACGGACAAAGGCATCGAACTAATAATGTTGTAGAGAGCTGGAATGCTCAACTTAATAAATTTATGAAGAGACATAATCCAATAAGAGTTTCTCGTTTGCTCAAAACATTATTAGACAAAGAATGAAATTCCTCCGAAGAACCGTCTCCTCGCCGGAGTGAATTAATTTAAAGAGACGAATTCATTAAAAAATGCCAAATGGAGTTAATACACGGTGAAATAGATGTCGGCTATTTTTTAAATAAAATGAGATAGAATATTTTTTTATGCTATAAGAACGGCAACAAGATAATTAGTTCGGTGCTTTTCCCCATACACGCACCATTCCGCGATGAAACTATTAGTTTTGAGTAAGGTTTTCTCTACATATTTATGATATTAGTATTTTTTTGTGTTTTAGGACTTTATATTAATGTATTCCCAACCTTTTATAATGTGTTAGGAAGAAGTGGCCGAGAAGTACAAAATGCCCAATTACAGTTTCTCTTTTTGTCTTTGTTTTTTTTTTTTGCGAGAGGTGCGGTGATGGTAGCGAAATGTTTTGTTCTCCATTGTTTTTCCGCTGAGATTTACCATTGAGTTTGGCCTTTTTCCATTGAGAATTTGTGAAATGATAGAAACCGATGATAAAAACAAACTTGGTTTCTGGAATTAATGTATTTGCAGCTACAGTTACAAAGTCCAAATGAAGTTTCATAAGGGACCATTCTGGTAACAATGATTTAATCATTTGGAACATTATACATATATAAATTTGAACAAATTATATTACGGTTTTAATTTTAATCATAACTGTACACTATAGTAGTTAAACTTTATATACAGGGAGGATAATTTGAGTAGTTTGACCACGGGGAAAGATCCATGGTCAAATCAGTTGGACAAAATAGTTTGACTACGGGGAAGGACCCCCATTTTAGGGGATGGGAGGCGATAGTTATAAATTTATGTTTTTTTTTGTTGGGTGTATACTATACTTAGATTACATACCAAATTTCAGCTTTCTAGCACTTCAGGAAGTAGCCAAACATTTTGATGACCATCAGTGTGTCAGTGTATCAGTGAGTGTGTCAGTGACGAAACCGATGTATTTTAGATATAAATAAAATCCAAAGTATTAGAGCTATTCAATTGAGACTTTGTATGTTTAATTAGTCTATTATTGATATCATATCCTGAGAATATGAACTATCTGGTACATTGGAAACCAACTCTATGAGGGTTCAAAAAAACGACGAAACACTTCGAGAAAAGGTAGGTAGTGCCCTTGCGCTTCGCTTGGCTCGTCTTGGCGGGGGCACTACCGTGCCCCCAGATCCACGATCACATAAGAGACAACAATTTCCAAAATCTCCCCGGTCAAATTTCCTCTTTATTTCACTGGTGTTGAAAATAGTGCTGTCGTGTACTGAGCCTGGCCATCTTGCTACTAAGTCCAAAATTCTTAAATCAGCATCAGCAATTAGTTGTGTATTTATAGAGAAGTAATATTTTCTATTACGGTACAATTCTGAATTGATGCCCCCAGGATTCAGTATTCGAACATTGGTACAGTCTATAGCACCTATAACACTAGGCACAATATTAAAAAAGTTGCTAATAAAGATCTAATTTCTTCTACAATCTGTGGCATTTTAATCACTGATCTAGATTTGCAGCAAATTTCTCTTGACACGTGGTGTATAATTCTGCATATAGTTGATTTATGTACCTAATCCAAACAGATCTCCAGAACACTGCTGAATATTCCCAGTAGCATAAAATCTTAACGTCAAAAGAATTTGATACAAAGGACTCACTGCATGGTTTCGATCTGTTGGCCTTTTCAAGGAATTCTTGAGTTCTCAGTGTAATCAAAGTACTGTACTTATGAACATTGTATATCGTTCGAAGAAATCAACTTCATCCCAAAAGTCCAGCTGCAATATTCTATCTCTGCATATTTTAGGACGGCGATTTAATACATACTCAACAATAATGTCGTCGTCCGAAGAGCTTTCAGAATCTTGAAAATGACTTATAATATTTAAATGTATTTTATTTCAATTCACAAAAAAACGTTTCCACATATAACGTTGCTTACCGACAACAGTTGTCAAAGTTTAACTAAGTAATCTGTCTGCGCATGGTTATCTTTTATAACAAATTGTCATTTTTTTAACTATATTTAGCTTAACCATTTATCAAACAACATATTTCTGTCATTTTTAACTAATAGTTAGTTTAACTACCGGATTTTAACTATTAGTACCTACGTTTGACTACTGATCAAACAACGGGCCCTTAGTGAGTAGGTAAACTATTTGATATACCTACTATATTTGATGAAAATGTTGTATGCAGATTAGAAATGTCATCTAAATAAAAATGAATCCCTATTTCCCTTGGTCACGCCATCACGCGTGAACGGCTGGACCGATTCCACAAATTTTATTTTTGTTGTGTTCGTCTTTGTCAGGAGAAGGATCTTATGAAATAAAAAAATAAGGAAGTTGATCGGAACGTTACTTTTAAGAAAACTTAACGCCAATATTAATTTTACATAACTGTCAGTTACTTGAAATAACTATCAGCGATTGACAGAATACGCGCTGCAAATATCGTTTAACACAGATGGATCGGTTGATAAATGAGTCGATAGGTTTAGTTTTAGTCAATAGTGAAAACTAAAACTAAACGACATAATATGACATTCATAGTTAAGACAGGACAACGTCTGTCGGGTCAGCTTGTTAGATATACAAATAGTCTAGATTAGTGTCGTATCGTCGTCTCCACATTGTTTAAATGTCATAATCGTATGAGTAGTAGTATTCTTACCCTGCTAGTAGGTACGTGCAGTCAAGCACACTTCAGACGTACTGGTAAAGATTTGACATCAGTATTGGTGATACTCTTAGTGCTTATGTCCCTACGGTCGGCGGTAGACTATACTGTGTAGTGTGTTGACAAACGGAATGTGTACTATGTAATATTTTAGGTACAATGAGTAAAAAGCAGCCATAGTTATTCATAAATGTAATTTTAATCGTTTTCCGTATCTCAAATTGTCTTCTATATTAGATACATTTAAATAGAACTCAAATACAGAACTTAAAATCACTCCTTTCTAATTAAACTTAAAAATTAATCTCTTCTTAAACTAAAGTTATATAATGCACCAAGAACGCGCATTTATTACAAAGCCAACCAAAAACTATATTATATTTTTCTTGTGTAGACAGTACACAGTATCCTTAAAAACTAGAAATAGACTATACTTGAATTCAGAATCTAAGATAATTTACATTAAATGCCACTTACTCAAGTATCTACTTTAGCATCATATAGTAAAAGTTGATTTTGGAGTGACAATTTATTTTTTATTGCAATGGAATTTGAACTTTGTCGTGAGTTTGTTGTTCAAAAACTAGATAATTATCTAAGATTCTGAGTTCAAGCGTATTCGAATATAAAAGATCGGTTGATTGCACAACTTCTGAATCTCGAAATCATAAGGCCATCTACAAATTTAAGGAAATGTTTTAGGTTCAAAATGTAGCTTCAGCAAAAACTAATTATGTCGTCACAGACGCGATATATGTATTATCGCAAAACGTGTTTGTAGTAAGTACATTCCACATAACTCATTTAATCGTACAAACAAGAATATAATATAATCGTACCGTGATAATAATTACTCGTGGTTAATAAGAATACAACATGGCCGATGAATCTTAACCGGTCCGAACTTTGCGCAGGAGGCTGCGCAATCATTTTCTTTATGAACCAAATGGTGACACGTTACATAAGGCGAACGTGAGTGAGAGAACATGCGCGAAAGTTCGGAGAACCTTCCGTGATTCATCGGTTCATTGCCACCCTTTGACATATTACTATAGAGCTTGAGTATTTATAAATAAATCAAAACCGTAATTTAAACCACATACAGCCTCTTATGTGACGCCATACCCTCCCTATACTAATACTTTTAGATGCTTACCAAAATAAACGTTGTATAGCGGCTGTGTAGTTACACAACGATTTCTCTCTTTCAGTCATCAGTAATTTGACATTCGAGAGAAGAAGACAAAGCGTTGTGTAATTATACAGACGCTATACAACGTTATTAGTAAGAACGTTAGTAATTATTTAAAAAAAAGAGGTTTGTGTGCTATGACCACACACTAGGAGTGAAAAATTATGAGCTGAGTATAAGCGATTCAGCGTCACCGAACGACTGGAGCCGAGTATACCCGATTCAGCGTCACCGACCCGAGCGTGACAGTCCAGTTTCGTTCAGTGTTAGGAGCGTAAAATGCGCCTAATTAATTTTTCACATCAAAAACTTTGGACAATATTGGAAGTCAAAATAGCCGTAGAATGCGAAGCTACATTTGAGCCAGTAAAAATGGATATACACAGGTAGGTTTTCAGTTCGGTATACGTTATAGGACTAAATATAAGTACATTATACATTGTGCATTAAATTATGTTAATGCAAAACAAAATATATTATGTAAGACAGGGTGGTAGGGTCATGGACGCGCAAACTGTAACCATGAATTCAGCACGTGAGAACCCCTGCGTAGAAATTTTTCGTCGGTTATCAAAAGAAATAACAGCTGTTTGATACAAAAGTGCAATACTTGGGCGGTCACAATGTAGGGTACATTTTTTTTTTTTAAATAACCGACAACATGGTAACAGGTTGCGCTTCGATGTCCCTGCCGCCATGTTAGAAACTTATAACTTTACTTATAAAAATATATATGATATTTACACATTGCAGTCAGTGGCAAATAAAATTTTAAATATTCATTTTAAGTGTTAAAACAAAGAAAGCATTTCGAATATTTATGAGGAATATTTCAGTAGCAGCCCAGAGTTATTACTTTTCCGGAACCCGAGACATGAATTTAAATTTAGAACTGAAAGATTTCATATAAATCTATTTTCAAAACGAGATTAATGTTTGGGTAACATTCCAGAATACGGTCCTTCACTTAACGTCAAAAGGTTCACCAAAGAGTATGAAAGCAAAATGTGTTGAAATAAAGAAGACAGATCCTGGCTCACTCTTGAACTATGGTTTCTACACAAGCATTGTGATGAAATTAAATTAACTAGCAAAACTTCAGATGCCGTTGTCACTTTACTTCTTATATTTTTCCCAAAGAAACAATGGATGGACTGTGTGAAAGATAATTTGGCTATAAAGGGGGTGACTACCGAGATGACGACTAATAAAGATAATGGAAGAAATAGACATCTTGCGCCGACCCCAAATACAATGTGATAAGAATGATGATTTTCTTAGTTTTATCATCAATGGCGGCCGTTCTCTCCTGTTTTGTGCGATATTTCACTGTAAAAAAACTTGACATGACAAGTCCACATACGTCCCACTGTTCATACGGTTACAAAGAAATGCAGTATGAAACTGCCATGTGACCCCAAAATTATACAGTAAAATTTCGCCGCCATAAATTATAAATTATACAGTAAATATTTAACGCCGTGTCGACGGGGCCTAAAATATTGTTTCCCATAAAGTTTCGCCAAGTTATTTATTTGACCTTGTATAGCCTATTCCTACCTAATTTTCACTCGCTACACCATAATAACGTATACTAAACATGTTCTCGACATTATATAGAACTATTTTTAATTTTTGACAATTATTGCAACACTACATTACCAACGCTACGTCAAGTTTGAACATAATGTAAGAATATTCACACCCGGACTTCTAAATCGAGCCACGTGCATATTTACATGTAGGTAAGTATAAAAGTCTAAATCATGAAAATATCTGAGTAAAAAAAAAAAAGTTGTTATGCAATTTTAAAGCCGACATACGATACAAGTCATAATGTTGGTGGTATCGTTGTTCCAAATTTGAATTCACAAACATCTAAAAAGATACAAACCTTCATACAAAAAAATGGAGGGTGACTCGATACAAGTGTTCGGAAGTCAATTATTATAATTGTCTGAAATTATCAGTAAGTATATTAACTTACAAATTTATCTATACAATATTAAGTATAAAAATATGTAAATGGTTACCGCTGCTTATCAGCCATTTTGAAGTATGTGTGAGTAAAAGCATGGATTTTAACAAGGCGCTTTGGTTTGTATGTTGGAGGGCAATTTATTTGGAACTAGCTATTGCCAGCGACTTCGTCTGCGATCTAGGGTGAAAGTAAGCATGTCCTTACCCAGGTCATGGTCTATCGAGCCAAATTCCATCCAAATCTGTCCAGCCGCTTTCGCGTGAAAGCGGAACAAACAAACAAACTTACTTTCGCATTAAGATTGTCTGCTAAATAATACATAATAATTATTATTTACGCACTATTTCAAAGCAAGTCATACTGTTATGTATGTGTGCAAGGCGCGCTCCCCCTCCGCGTTATCTATGGCATCTGTGAGTCCAACTCTCAAATAAACCAGTGCGTTGCTAGCTAGCGAGTGTTTCAGTTGTGTACCCCTCTCCCCGCACCCGCCGCCGTCTCGCTGGGAATTTCCACTTTGTCCCTTCTACAGAATACACATAGACTTCCTAGGTCCGATTAAAGGTTGCGTTTATTTGGTAGCGGTAGATGCACATACCAAATGGGTAGAAGTTTACAACATGAACACGGCTACTTCCTCGAATGCCGTGATTGAGAAGCTGTGTGATTTTATGTCAAGGTTCGGAGTTCCGAAAACAATAGTAAGTGATAATGGCACAGCTTTCTGTTCCCGGGAATTTGAACTATTTTGCGCGGCAAACGGGATTTTGCATATGACGTCACCAGTCTATCACCCACCTAGTAACGGTCAGGCCGAAAGTTTTGTTAAGGTAATTAAAAAGGGAATAAAGTCTAGTATTATGTCGACTCATAGCGCGAAAGGAACATCGGTGGGATTTCACAAACATTACACTTTGTGGGAAATTACAATAATGGCTGTCATGAAAATCATTTTCTTGGGAGGTTGTTTTGTATTGTGGGTTTCTTCTTTTATGACAGGGACTAATGCTAAAACGGAAAGTGAGTTTCTTGGAGATAATAGCAAAGACACGCTATGGGAATATGATACTCCTGCAATTGTGCATGTGGTTCCCACTTTGGGTAAGAACCTTGACTCAATAAGAAATAGACTCACTGACTCTGAAGACAAGCCATTGAAGGAAATTAGAAAGGATATTTGTCCAGCATTAAAGTTGATTGCTAGTGACACTAGTGATAAGTCATTTCTCAACAAAACCACCATCAAACATAGTATAAGTGATCTCTCCAGTTTGACTAGAGTTCTTCAAATAAAGAACAATACCATTCCTTCGTGTGATGCTATGTCTGAAGGACCAAAGATATACTTCAACACCTGTCCAGGAGATCTAGTGGTTGTGACAATTGCAGGATCTATGAAGATGACTTGCAATGAGATCGAGAAGAGATTATTCTTTGGCCCAGTAACAATAAAAACTATCAAATGTCAACAGAGCTGCTTGTTTGATATGGATTGTGTGAAAAGAACAGCACTTAAACTGAATGATGCCAGCAACAACTGTAATAGAGAGAATTGGGAATCTCCAATTCTCATAACCTTAATTTGCATCCTGATACTATTGTTGATTTTGTCAACAGTTTGGTTCTCAAGAATTAAGAGAGGGTTAAGGATTGGTGATGCATATATACCACTAATGAGAAAAGGGTGTTTCTATTTCGGAATATAATGAATATGTAGATACAAATGGAGCTGTGAGGCAGAAGTCCATAGATAGTGAATCTGAAGTGAATATGATCAGAAAGACTTATAGACGGCACTGGGTCATTCTTTTACTCATGTATTTGCTATGCAGGAACCCTACTGTTCAAGGCTACAAGCTAAAGGAGAGCTATGATACCACCTTGCTTAAATTCTCGTACCAGATAACCTTATCTGACTCTGAATCTGTAGAATTGAAAAGTATTGATGTTGAAAAGTAATTACTAAATACTTTGACAAAATCGAATACTAAACGCCTTGTTATAATCGTATTTTCTATTACTTATGGAAAATTTAATTCAACTACATGTAATAAAATGTTTGGTATTACTACTCTTTACATTTTAAGCTTACTACTAAAATTGAAATTAATGTCAGCAGTCATACTGGCAACATTGTGAGGAACTAAAGGGAGTAAGCAAAAAAGAACTTACGATTTTATTTTCAATCTCAGAGACTCAATTTGACAGAAGCAACTTGTCTATGGGTGACTTATCAGCATACAATTTTGCTGCGCTGTGCTGTGCTGAGATGTTCTTTAACTGGCTCTTTTTTTAAATTGTAATGACGAAACAAACTCGCGCAGAACACCTCGCAAAGCTCAAAGTTTGCAGAACGTAACATGAAAAAGTTAGTATAGCTAGGAACAGCACAGCACAGCTTAGCTTAATATCGTTTTTAGGACTAATTAACCGGAGTTTATCTATTTGATTGTGCTATTGGTTGGATATCTTGACACATTACGTTTCTTAGTTAAAGAAGAAGTTGACGTTATTGGACCATGACCTCACTATATCTGTAGCATTTATATCTACTTAATCTTTAACATAATTAATTATTATTACTTAATATTCATCAGACCAAGTATTAAAAAAAATTACCAGTTATAATTACAATTTTTATTAATTGTGGCATAATTATTTGAAATATAACAAAAACTGATAACCTCATGAAATGTCAGTTGAGTGTCCGAGATTAAGAAAATACAGATTAGCTGCTTAATTAAATAAATAAAACTAATATATCCATGAATACATAATTTACGAGCCAAAACCGAGTCCAAGTGGGCAACAAAATCATAAACGACATGTCTATTACGGAAGATTTTCGGCTTTACGATAAATTATTTAGGTAAAACAGAAAATCGTCTGAAACGTGTACGTGTTTTTGTGATGACTGATAATGAAATATACATGAAACACATTCTATGTTAACACAAGACTAAGTCATGTGCGTATTACTCGCAACCGACGTTCATGTATGACCCAATCTCACCGTGAAAACTAGTGAAGTAAGCTGTCATTCCACCTCATTTTAGGGATTGACACTTGACAGCTTACCTACTCCACCAAGTTTTCACGGTTTGATTTGAGAATGAACGTAAATGAAGCAACAGGAGTATGTAAGGATCGTAACAAATGGCGTTCTGTAGTTTCTGTCTACCCCCATGGAAAAATGGTGGAGTTGATGTATGTAATTGAGTCTTCATTTATTATTCCTGTCTACAAGGTTAGCTTGGCCACTATCAGTGATAATATCGCTTTTGTGCTCTTAAAGAAAACTGATGTTATCATATTAAACAGTAACAGTACAATGGCAATGTAGTTGTCATATACACATTTAAAATTATCAGATAGGATTTTGTATACCACAGCTCCATCATATCATTAATTTAGCACATTCCATCTCAATCATCATAAAAAGAACATAATTATTATAATGACCGATGATAATACAATATGGCCGATGAATAATGGCGGCCGGTCTGAACATAGGCTCTCCGAACTTTCGCGCATGTTCTCTCACTCACAGTCGCCTCATTTCACCATTTGGTTCCTAAAAAATGTTATTGCGCAGGCTTCTGCACGAAGTTCGGACCGGCCATATTGTATATTGGGGGGTATTGGGTCGACTCGGCTTAGACCCGTGATAGATTAAATCGGAGCTAGTTTTCTTTTCCTTGGTATGACTCCCAAGTTTTGAGATTATTTAAAAATGTCATAAAATAAGTGATACATGTCATTATTGTGCGTTTTTATCTTACAATACAGCACACACATTGCGTAACATACTATCAATCACATTTTGAATAATTTTGAAAGGTATTGCGAATCCATTGCTTCATATGTTCGAAAAATTTGTCTGCTCAAGAACGTAAATAGCGCAATGATTGTTGTTGAACTGTCAAAATGAAAGCCATTAGTGTGTTACGCAATTACCCCACAAGACTGAATTGTTTTATATTACATTACGCAATTACCCCACAAGACTGAATTGTTTTATATTACATTACAACTACAAGCCACGCCATAGCCATTAAAATATTTACCGTAATTAGAAAAACCATAATTCATCCTGCCATCTAATTAAAATAACAACAGGTATTTTTTCCTACATTTATGATTCATATTTTTTGGAATAGTATCTAAAATAACAAAGGTACCATACTAACGAAATATTCAAAACAGTTTTCTCCTGGTAATTTTCATTCTTGTTATAATGACCTCTTCCAGCTTGGCAGAGAAATATCGACAAGACAATATTCAAAGATAATTAAAGTAAATTGCATATTTTTTTTAAATTATTTCAATTTTTGTTTTGCAAAACTTCTATTTATAACATAAGGCCTTTAGAAAGCATTAAAATATTTTGATTTCAGAAATTCCTTGACCTGGCTATGATATGACACTGAATTGTAAATTGTATTTAATTCAAACAAATCCTCTAAATTTAAACATGCTCCGATCTAAAGAACTACAAAATTAGTATGTACTTAAATGTATAATAAAGATATCTGAATAAAGCTTTGGTTTCCTACGAAAGCGGTGAACAGTCACACAATAACGGTTTTCCAAATACCGAGCGTTATGGTCGAACTTTCAGGGTAGCCCGCGAAATTCAAATTTTCTTACGTATTTTGCAATTTGTAGGTCAGTGTCAGGTTGTATATTGTGAACAAAATATGATTCGCGACCGTAACAAATCTGGCTGTACAGAATTATAATCATTAGAATCAGCAATACAACTCCTTAAGTTAGAATTGGCGTCAAATGTCATGACTTCATGAAATTGTCATTCAATACAGTTATATGAACTTAGAAAATGTATTGGAGATTCTAATAATTATAATTCTGTAAATACATACTTGTTAGGGTCGCGAATCACATTTTGTTCAACATACAACCTGACACTGTCCTATAAATTGCAAAAAAAGTAAGAAAATTTGAATTTCGCGGGCAACCTGGCGCTTCCCCCTTCATTTCAAATACTGGTGAAAATTACAGATTTTCATTTCGGCCGTTATAACATGACGGGACCGGTTTCCCAGGAAACCGTAGCATAAGTAAGTAAAATATAAATAATTTCACTCATCAGAAACACATTTAAACTATTTTGAGTCCACTCAACAAAATACAAGTCTTTTACAAAATGTTTGTGACCCATTCTGATGTCCACACAAAAATTATTAAATCACAGTTTGCCACTTTCACACATTTTTCAACACATTCTGCTTATGAATGCAGTCTATGAGTTAGGTAAAGGTTTGAGAGGCCCTAAACTTAGTAGTCCATCAGCTCCCAAAGCTTGCAAACTATTTGTCATACCGTTTTGTACATTATGTACTGAGATTACTGGTATGCCGAAGCATCCGCCCGCTTGCTCCCTATTCGCTAGCGGTATAAAACTATATATGCCTAAACTACTCAACCGTTTGAGGTTTTCTTCTTGTGATAGGTCCACAACGGGCAATCCGAGTTCTCTATTGGGTCCTGTCACATTGTGGAATACCCTTTTATGATGTTGTAACTGTAATGATTTTGGATATGAGGCCGGACATTCGTCGCACTTGTAGACCGGTATTTTGCTCTGAGGATGTGCGTTTGACATGTGCACGGAGAGAGAGTTGTGGTTCATAAACATTTTCTTGCATATCTTACAGGCAAGCATACCGCCACCGACTTTAGCCTCGGGTATAGAGAAGTTGCTTGATTTCGACGTATGTTTGATGCTCATACCGGCGCCTAGGTTCGGGATATGAGGGATGGGACGCTCCGGAGTCGGGGATCGACTCTTCTGCTTCTGTTTGACGCTAATACCTCGCGATGCCAACACGTTAGCCATAGCATTAGCTTCTGTATTCACTTTCTTCTTCGTAATAGATATTTGGCTGCCTAGATTAAGTTTATCTTTCGCACCTTGCACACTCTGGATCATCGGTAGTCCTTCCCTCTGTTTCTGCATCGCCATGACCTGACAGTCTTCGTTGTCATGCTTGCCTGGTAATAACATGTCTGTTCGTCGTTTCTGGCCAGGTCCACCGGCCATAGGCGCTGGTCTCTTCATGGGCATTCGCACTCCTGGTTTCTGTTGCCGAACTTGAGCATGTACTTGAATGCCTGGCCTTATTCCAGGTCGAGGGCCTCTAGGATTAGCCATGCGTGGTCTTGTCCCTGTAATATTCGCGCCGGGTGCCATTCTGATCTGGTTCGGTGCAGGCATTTGTCCTCCTACCATTTGACCAGGTGCTGGTGCTAGTCCACCCATTTGGTCTGGTCCAGACATGCCTATGGCCTGCCCGGCTGGGAAGGTTTGTACATTTTGGATCTTAATACCACCTGCAGGTGGTTTCATAGCCCCGCCCGGGCTTGAGGAAGGTACATAAGATGATCCGGGTGGACCCATTTGGCCCAACGCCTGTCCCAGCTGCGAGTTAATTCCACCCATAGGCGCTTGGCCATACACGGCTTGCTGCATACCCTGAAGTGGAGAAGCCACGGAGTAAGGAGATGAGGAAGGCACGTACTGGCCCGTAGGCATACCTCCAGGATAGCCCTGAGGTTTAGGCTGTTGGAACTGCCCAAATCCTGGTTGACTCATATAAGCCTGACCTGGATATGGATGCCCTGGCATCGGTTGTTGCTGACCATACATATTATTGCCATAATCAGGCTGTGCATTCTGTCCAGGCTGATAGCTATTGTATCCTTGAGGATTCATCATCATGCCACTAGCGCCAGGATAAGCTTGGATATTGATCATGACATTCTGCTGATGAGTAAACCCTGGGCCTGTTCCTCCGATGGTAGATAACTTTCCAACCTGGTCAACTAGTTTCACAGGCAGTAAGCTAGAGAGAATATTAGAAGAAATATTAGCAGACGGATTGTACGGCATAAGTGTTGACGATGATGATGGTAAAACCATCGTTTTTGTATGACCCGTCATCCTTCTGTGCTCATCCAACAAGGATATGGCAGTGAATCTAGTATTGCATACATCACATGAATGTTGAGGGCCTAAAGTGTCTAAGGATATGTATTCACTCGCATCTGAGATAGACATGCTTTCTTTCTTGGTGGAATTCGATAGTAGGCTCTCGAATATGTCATCTGCACTTTTTTCGAGCATGTCCAAAGGTGGTTTAGAATCTGGGGCATTCCAGTTGAAATTGTGTTGCTTTTCCAAGGACGGGGCAGTTAGGCGTGTGCCGAGCATTCCTGAGGAACTAAAGCTTGGTTGCGTGGTCGGGTACGCAGGTGGAGGGTACGTTACAGGCGGATTTTCGGTTTTAGGTACTACTACGGGTTTAATATCTGGTGCTGGGGTCGCGGACACCACACAACAGTCATCATCTTCGTCATTCGAATCTCCGTTTATTTCTATAACCGTCACTATTCCTGGTTCTTCCTTTTTGGTAACTGGGAGCAGTGGTGTGGTATTAGACGTTAGATGTAAAGCTAGAGCACTAGGCGGTGCGCTCTGGTGTGATGCTAAGGCGTCGGGTTCAGATTTCACAGTGGCAAGTATTGGAGTGGATGCCCCTTCGTTCGGCGTTGGCGAAGCCCTTTCGGACTTAATCTGTGAGGAGAATATAGGAACGTTGGATGACTGCGTTTCGACAGTCTCTACTTCTTGTTTTACTACGACGTTTTCCAAGCTTGCCCTTGATTCACGCCTTTCTGGGTTTGGAGCTTTGGTTGGAGTAGCAGGCTTCAATGGAGCTTCCCTCTCCTGCAGAGTAATCAGCGTAGTATCTTTGGGAGGGATAGGCAGATTCGCTCCTCTCTTTGGAGTCTGTTTAACAGCCGGTCTCGCAGGCGGCTTTGGTTGCTGAATAGGGACTTTAACTGGCGTAGGAGGCGTCTTTTGAACGATAGACATCCCCTGCAAGTTTTTTAACGGACTTGATATCTGTGGTTTGGATTTCGCAGATTTCTCAGAGTCATCGCTTTCTGATGTTTTACGAGTATTGGGCGGAGTTTGTTCATTTTCGCCCTCGGAATCATTTCCTGATTTGTCTGGATCCTCATCATCGTCTGGGTCTTCTCGACTCTCATCATTCCCGCTTCCCTCATCCTCATCATCAGACGCACCAAAATCTTTTAGCCCATTGATCACTTTGAACGAGTTCGCGTTATTTCCATCTGATTTTAATTTCAGTTTGATACCGCCGAGTTTTCCCAGTTTTTGCATCACATCGTTGGCGTTTTGTTCTGGTTCTGGTTCATTCTTGATGGGCGTATTACTCTTCTTTATAGTGAACCCTAATCCACTTAGTTTGTCTAGGGCTGAATCGGAGCTCTTATTGTCATTTTCAGCGGGCTTTTTGAGGGAAATGCCTGTCTTTTTTAATAGCTGTGATATGTCAATTTTAGTCGGTGTGGCTTTCTGGGGGGTCTGAGGCGGAGCTGGCTCTTCGTCTTCATCGGACCAGTTTTCATCTCCGGATGGAGGGGCGTCCTCGTCGTCGGAAGGCAGCTTGTCGAGTACCACGGAGGGCAGGGAAACGTGCTGAATCAAGTGGTTCTCTAGTTCTTCCCAATCTCGGAAATCTTCGTCACACGTGAAGCAACGGTATTCTTGTTTGGGTTTTTTGATGAGAGCACCTGTAGACTGGAGTCTTTTCAGAATATTCGCAACATTGCTATCTTCTGGCGTTATGCCATCTTCCTCTTGTTCGGAGCCTGCTGATTCAGCGGCCTCCTCATCTGAAAAGCAGATAAAATCTGTATTAATACATAAGTTTAGTATATTTTAATGTTCTTGAAGGTAAATTCGGAAGAATATTGTCTAGTTGAAGGCCGCAGCCAGGTAAGGGAAAAACTTAATAAACACATTTAACTTATTGAGAAACTACTCGACAAACTAATAATTAAATTTAATTCGGTACGAATTGAGCAAATGCTGTCAATCTATTTAAGTTTATTATTCAATAGCGTTTAATAGAAAAAAGAAAGTGTTTAGTAAAAAGTATTCAACCAACCGTTTTGACGAAAAACGGTTTTTGGTAGCGTTATATAGCAGTTATGTATCAAAAAGGGTTATAATAAGCCCCTGACAGACGGGAAGGAAGAACCGACAGGGGTCCACAAAAGGATTCCGGTGACCCTTTGAACGCAGCCCTAAAAGCTCAAACAGAAGATTGCACCTTATCAACTAAGCACCAGGTTCTAAAATTGACTAAATGCAACTTTTGTACAACAGTGAGGGTAAAAATTGATATAATTGAGACTAGTACTTAGCACGTACAACTAAATAATATCGATCCTCACGACTTTGAAGGTGCAGGCCGTAGACAACAATACTCGTGTATAAATGTGTCTAGCAATGAAGACCAAAATGGAAACTCGTAGGTTGATACCGTAGATGTTGATACTTAATCAAGTAATGGCTATATCGGGCTTCTAAATAATGTTATGTATTGGTCAAATAAAGTGGGTACTGCACCACTTGTAGTAATTCATATTATATGTTGTTTCATTACTTAAAAAACCACTTGAATGATGGCAGTCATTAAACATATTTCAATGAATACTGTAGTCGAATAGTGTAAGGGCTTACAAAAACCCAAAAAAAAAGTCAAATTATTTAGATTCAAGCACACGTTCCATTTTTGACACAGATGTCAATGTTCAAAGGTGTTCAAAAACATGTGACTCTGGTAAGTATACATATAAAACGGGCTAAATTAACTAAGATTTTCACTGTTAAAAGACTTTTTGGAAGTTTAAAAAAATAAAATCGATTAGGCCAAAGTCAAATCATTTATTTCAAATAGGCACATTTAAAAGTCAAGCCCCTATCATAATCGTCGCATGGACGAAAAGGTAATGCCCGTAAGGCTGCATAATATAACTGTAACGATCCATACAGGTAAATAGGCAAAATTAAAGCGCTGGGCGGTTCGGTGATACCCGTTAAATGTCCCTCGAGAATGGGTAGTAATAAAAGCTCCGAAAAAGAATTAAAATATAAGCGTACTCAAAATATGAAATTTACTGCTTTAAATACTAACTTTCCGACAGCTTATATGCGAATACAAATAAAGAAACGACCGAATAAAATACTGAAAATTCCGAAAAATGAATACAATATTTGCTGACGTAATATTTTTCCACCAGCTTATAAATTTAGAATCAACCTTACACCTAACATACCAAACCTCGGGGTGCCCCTGACGTCGGCCGGCTAGGGTTAGGGTTAATAAGCAGGTCGACGGAGCCCCGCTCTGCGGAGCTCCTATTTCTGTCTAAAGGGATTAAAGGAACCTAACCAACCGAATCTCGGGGTGCCCCTGGCGTCGACCGTTTAGGGATAGGATTTTCGGGAACATATTATATGTTTTCGGCAACTTAGTAATTTTTTCGGAAGATTATTGTTTTTTTTTTTTGGAAATTTAGTTTATTTTATTTGAAAGTATAGATTATTTTTCGTATAATTATAATTTGAATGAGTTCATGTTTGTTCGTTAAATACAACATTTTTGTAGGTTAATTTTGTATAAATTTTTCGGTAATTCATTTTAACACAGCTTAGTTAGTACCACACCAAACCACACACCACAAACCACAGATCGCTGGAAGTTCATTTGTTTTTCGGAAGCTTTATTATTTCCCCTCGAGAATCATCGCATTTCCGAATACAAACGAATGCTAATTTCAATGTTCATCAATTATTAGATTTATCGTGTATAATAATTTGAATACAGAACTAAGTACTTTATTGTTGTTTTGTTTTGACGTAACAACAGTAAAGTACTTAGTTCTTTTCTGTTCCCGAGGGACATTAAGACAATAGGTGTACTTTATAAGCCGGTTCCCGGGACCATAAGCCCAGAGTAACTTAGGGCTAGGAAGCCCACGGGAGAACGTGGATAGAGCGTAGAGGCCACACCGGAAATAATATTCATAAATTCAGAATGGAATGATTTCTGAAGGTTCATTTATTTGAAATAAGCGTTACGGATCCGTTAAAGCTGATTTGACCCGAAACTTGAAGGTGGATTGTAACTTAACATAATAGAATGCCGATTCTAGCCATAGGGGCCTTAGCAGACATGTTACTTTTAGCATAGGTTATTAGCGATTTTGCAACTTCATCAATGCTGCATTGCGTTTTGGCGATTAAATAACCATCCTGCGTTTGCAATTTAATTTCCAATCATGTCAACATACATAAAGTTAAGTTTACGCTACAATTTTTGTTTATGACGTTTTCGGTATTTCTTGTCTACTTACTAGTCTTTCTGAAATCAACTTCAGTTACACTACTTTAAAGTTGTTATTTCTTTAAGTGGAAATAACATCAAATTGGAAACAAGGATAATTTTGTACCTATTTATAAATGTGGGTGCGCTATAGTACACCTCTGACTGACCCTTCGGGGAATACAGGCGTGATGTTATGTTATGTTATGTTTTTAACCGACTTCAAAAAAAGGAGGAGGTTCTCAATTTGACTGTAGGTTTTTTTTTACAATTTTTTTTAAATAACAAATTAGACAGGGTTTTTGGCGCATGGACTAACGCAATTTTTTGGGGGGTTGGGAGGGTCATTTACGAGGTTTCACCCAATGACCCCATGTCCTAAGTGTCACGGTAAATGAGATATGATTTTTTCTTTAAATTACCCGAAATCTCGCCTTTAAATCGTCATAATTTTTTTGTTTATAGTTCTAATAGCACGAAATAACTTTTTATTGTATTCTGCAATGTATTGTTATTCTTAATAAATCATTATTTGATGCAATTAGTCTGTAAAAAAATGCTTAGGCGTATTAAAAATGTATAAAAAATTGCAGCTTCTAAATTCATTAAAAAGGAAGCTATTTTGAACTTAAATTGGAACCGTGCACCTAGCGTCTGACGTTTCATAAGTGCCCATGTTGATTTATGTGAAATAAAATATTTTGATTTTGAGTCGCATTTCTGCTTTCATCGTATCGAACACGGCGATATTTTTTTCAATTAAATAATATCTTGTGGGTACCTCCGTTACGTAAACTAATGCACGTCCCCAGACGTAGAAATCCAGGGCGGAGGCATACCGTTGAAAACGTTATAAACTAGAGAACTTTTTAAAATAAAGCTTATTTCAAAATAGCTTCTAGTTTTTATTTAAATGAATTTATAAGTAAGTTTTTATATATTTACACAGTTTTAAGACTTTGGAATCACATAATTATGTCATTTTCTACAGATCAATTGCATCAAATAATAATTTATTTAGAATAACAATAATACATTGCATACTATAATAAAAGTTATTTTGTTCTATTATAACCATAAACAAAAAAGTTAAGACGGGGTCTTTGGGTGAAACCTAACAAATGACCCCCCCAATCCCCCAAAAAATTGTCTCGGTCCATGCGCCAAACAACCTGTATAATTTAAGTAAAAGATAATGTCATATTAGTTTATTCTCTGCTTATGTAGAGACAAGTAATGTATACATCTGGTCAAGGTTGTCTGTAGCTTTGAAGACTAGTTTTAAGACGTAACGAAATTGTCAAAGAATTGTCGTGAGGTGTTCAGAGTCTATCTGTAGAACAAAAAAAAGACACCGCTGCTAACCAAATCTAGTCTTAAATCAAGATTTATTCTTATCATCGTTCTGGAATACGCCTGGACTCCCGTTTCACCTAACCGCGGTCCCTCCACATACTCGTAGTATAAAGATTATGTGAATGTGACGACTTTGTGGGTCATTGTTGCTTTTTTTTCCCGCTTCAGGTAGTTTTAATCGGGAAATTATATGTGCGGCAACAAAAGTTTTCTTTAGCACCTGCAACCTAGCGTCTTTTTTTATATGTAGGCGACGAGTTAATAGAACAGCTTCAATTATTCACAATGCGCGGGCATTATGAATAATGCCCCTATTTATTACTTGGTCCATAACGTTGCTTAAGAATTATCACCATGCTGCGTTATATTAACAGTAGCTCGTTTTACAATATATGGTCGCTTGAAAACCATTTATTAGACGCTAAAAGTTCGTCACTGAGCTATTAATTCATTAGACAACGAAATATATTTGAAGACGAGAATGACATTTTAAAGAAGCTGCTTTAATTAGCACCCGTTTTAATCTTAGTCTGGCAGTTTGAGTAATTTTTGTGGCCTACCCAAATGTCCTTTCTTTGGTATTGTTCGTTGATTCGTTGAGCTCCTTAAGTTCTGAGTTGAGCTGCACGATTACTGACAAATGCGTGCACTGACTGGACAGGTCCACTCAATCTGTGTGGTTTTTCCTCAAAAGACCATTTTAGACAAATCTACATGGTCTTCACATGATCTGACCAAGATTATGTCTGGACTTTAAAAGAGACTGAGACCTCTGAGTTTGTTTCGGCCTTTCTTCTCAGAGTAGTCAGATAGGAAACGCCGACCTCATCTAGTTTTAAAATATGATTGACGTGTAAAAGTGTTATGGAGTATACTAGCTCAATATTGTACAGTCACAAGCAAAAATATATTACTATGGACAGCTCGGCAATAATTTCCGATTTCATGATTCGTTGGCCTTTCTTTGGTATTGTTCGTTGATTCGTTGAGCTCCTTAAGTTCTGAGTTGAGCTGCACGATTACTGACAAATGCGTGCACTGACTGGACAGGTCCACTCAATCTGTGTGGTTTTTCCTCAAAAGACCATTTTAGACAAATCTACATGGTCTTCACATGATCTGACCAAGATTATGTCTGGACTTTAAAAGAGACTGAGACCTCTGAGTTTGTTTCGGCCTTTCTTCTCAGAGTAGTCAGATAGGAAACGCCGACCTCATCTAGTTTTAAAATATGATTGACGTGTAAATTATGGAGTATACTAGCTCAATATTGTACAGTCACAAGCAAAAATATATTACTATGGACAGCTCGGCAATAATTTCCGATTTCATGATTCGTTGGTCATCCATTAATATCTGTCGTCAAGATGACGGCAAACATATGTGATCATTTGTGGAAGGCATATACAACTGGCAGCACAAATATGTGGCATCGAAGGAACACTAAAACTAATACTAGATAAATCATGAAATCAGATATTATTGCCGAGCTGTCTGTAGTAATATATTTATGCTCGGGACTGTATTACAAAAACAAACTGCGTAGCATTCCCTAGTGCCACTAATAGAATGCATACCTCAATTTCAAGGGTCATCATCGTTCAACGTAGTTAATAGAATAAGTACTTATTATTGTATTTTCTTAGGACTCCCCCGAGGTAGCTCTCGCAAATAGCTATGCCACGCTTGTCGACAACTCAGACCGATCTATCGTCACTGACATGACTGAGGGCCTAGACAAAGTAACATTCGATTATCGATAACGCTAGTAGAAAAGCTAAAATGTATGGGGTTGACATAAGCTATCGAAATGTCACGTGATCATAGGTCAACGAATAAAAATTTGCTAGACAATGTTAACAACATTCGATTATGAAATGAATTGACAGCGTCGAAAGATTAGGTACTTCCACAGAGATGCATGGCCAAGGGACACTTTTTGACGAGCGTTATTGCTAAGTTTTTGGAATCATTAGCGAAAGCGATAGCGATTGTAGAAATAGAATCGCTCCGAAGCGAATGCCATTTGTCTAGGCCCTCTGATGTACTATTTGTGGATGTGGACAGACACATTATGGGCATAAATCGATTAGACCGCGGAGAAACAAAAATAAAACCTTTTTAGACAGAACGTGCTCAGAATCAGCACTATTTGAACGTCAAAAATTGTAAAAACAGCCCCCAAAAACCAAAATTCAAGATCAAGGCGAAAATCTTCGAAAGTTGATTACGGTGAAGAAAGCAAAGATCAGTAACCATACCATCACGTGTTAATACCATCATGGTTCCATTGAGAAAAAGGGATAGTGCTATCGGTTATATACCTATATCTCCGTCTCTCTTTCACGCTGGAACAATGATGGCTTTAACACGTCATAGTACGGCTGCTGGGCCCCATGTAATATAACCGGCAGGCGACAGATGACAGATGACGGATGACAGGCGACAATCCATTTTCTGCTTTATTTAGCAAATGTCGTAGAAATGTGCCAATTTTGACATTTTTTACTACTATGCGTGTCGCATTTTTAGTTAAAATAGGGCCCCGGGCTAAGCAACGTAGACCCTGCAACCATTATTCTGCCTAAACGTCGCGGCAAACCACCTAATCGATAAGATAAGGCCGTCCGTGTGTGCTTCCGCTTCACGAGAGTCAGTTGGGTCGAGTGCTCGCAACGAACTCCTTTAAGCGACTCGAAATGCGAGACACGGAAATCCCACCCACACTTTGGAACCCTTAACCAATGAGGACCTGCGTTGGATTTATCCGTCAATATTAGGAAAAAAAAACGTTTTTTTTTTAAATTATTTAATATTGTGATCTGCCAACTGAAAACGGTCGCGGCGACATTTCTTTCTTAGAAAAGGTACATTTGGTTGAAATCAAGATGTATGAATCGTCAATATTTTTGCGGGGGGTGAAAATTCCTCGGAACATATAAATTAATAGCACCAATTAATCGAAAACATGCCACTAGAGAGATCCTGCCCTGAATTACCCAATAGATTATTATGGCAAGCTTGATCTAACACACAAAACACCCAGGAGGTATATAAGGCCATTGACTGGCTCACAGCGTTACATAAGTCTGCACTTACGAAGGGACTCCGCTTAGAAGTCGTCTCAAGTTCCTGCTAAAACCTACCGAACTATACTTCACATAGATCGCAAACTAAAGGACTTATGTCCGAGAATCCGAAGTTCGAAGTTCGCACAAGGGTCTTGCAGCATAAAGTAGATTTTAGCTGGCGGCATTTTGTCATGAGAGTTTAGAGGACAGGTGGTACTTTTCTTACTGGGATTAGTCATCGGGGAAAAGCTTGGGCAGATAAATAAAGTATACTAGAATTTGGAGTATAAAAACATAATTTGTTGAAGAAAACATTGGTCCTACATTTTGGCTTGGACTGCTTTGCAAGTAGGACATCAAACAATGTGTAACAAGTGCCGTCAGGTGCGAACTGCCATATGTTCTTTGTTTCATTGTAGCTCTTTATTTTTGAAAAGAACTGTGGTTAGCCCCACTGTAATAAGTGTAATAAGCCATAATTGTTACCTACTCTACGTATCAGACTTTCTGAGGTGTATATTCTCTGTTACTTACCACATCGCGAAAAAAAGACTGCTTGTAGTTTGTAATCTAAGACAACATTAACGATAGTCCTTATCCCAGAAAAGTAAAAAGTTCACAAATGCCCAGGCCATTATAAAAAAAAAACAGATCTGCGGGGTATTTTCGAACAGCCCTTACAAACCCCTTTCCAGTCTCCCCACTAGATAGATCGTATCGGGCGGCAAAAAGTTATTGGGCTAAATGTAGTTTGATGCCTAATTTCGAAAATAAGTTTTTGCCAGCTCATGGTTCTCGACGACCCCCAACTTTACGTAGTTCCGACTTTCTGACTGAGCGGTATCGGAAGGTGGTCTCGGAACTATTCGTGGTTAATGAAAATTAACAGTTGGTAGAGTGCGCGCAAGATAAGTCTGCGCACGTGTTTGACCTTCAAGACTATATCCCTGCCAGCACTTTTAATAACCCTCGGCATAATGATGGCGATTCCTTACTTTGAACAAAATAGCGCACTCTCTTGACACCTAATATAAACGTCTAGATGGCCGCAAACTATAATTTCCGATTTCGGCCGCACGCAGACTTATTTTGCGCGCACTCTATCTAATAACTTGCGAAACTACGTCATTTTCAGAGTCAAAATCGAAATCAAATCATATATTCAAAATAGACCCTAATCAATTTCAAAGCTAATTGGGTCCTCCTCAGCTGTACAGTTAGCAAATGAGATAACCAATCAATCCATACCATGAATGGCTTCAATCTCACCCCATCTATTGAAAACCCACAAAAACTACATCATCAGTCTAAGCCCACGTTCGTACGGAAGTAAAAATATCGCGGCGGGATTTTATCGCGCACTCGATTTTCAACTGTCGGTGTTAAGCCGTGCATTGAGAATCCAACAGTGCATCCCAGGGCATCAAAAAAACACATTGTTGGATTTTCAACACTCGGCGCTTAGCAGTGCGTTGAAAATCTAGTACAGGAAAAAAATCGCCGCGGGAATAAATCGCTCGTGCTAACCTAGGCTAACTTTGGGAGTGTTGCACTCCGATCGAACTATGTTCGGGCTACAAAAAATTCGTTTCATGTTTGTAAACTTTACAAACAAGACCGCACGTCACACAGTGGAACGAATGTATGAGAGAGGTTGGCCATTGGCATTTCCGAAACAAAAAAGGTCTCATTTTGAAAAACTAATAATGCCATCTTATTTGGTTATCAAATACCTTCAAAACTTGTGATAACAATTATTTTTCTATCTCTCGTATTTCGGGGGTTAATTGAGTAAATGTGTTTTTTTTCTATGAAATGATTGTATCGATTTCTCTGCCTCCTGATTCCGCCTCATTTCAAGTTGTGGGCTTTACTATCGTATTATGCATAGCAAAAAGCTAAATTTGCTGCTAAGACACCTGGTGAGCCAAACGTGCACCTCCTGACATATAGGGTGACGTATTTTTATACTGCAGCATGTGGCGACCTGTTGGGCAGTAGTGACCCCACAAACCCCATCCCCCGGGAGAACTCTTGTTGCTCATCTCTGGCTTGCCTTTATTGACCGGCTTGAGTGAACACTGACGTGGAACTGAGCTCCCACCTCTTTTTTGCCTTTATTGGCCGGAATGAGTGGAGATTCGCAAGACCAAATGTGCTCGGAGGAAGGAAGTATTTCAGTAAGTGCTGGTAGGGATCTTGATCATCTTCCGGGCTCTGGGATTGTTCTGATAGCCGTGGAATACCTCTCCACTCCTCAAGCAACTCAGGAAGTGTTGCCCCCTTGTCGCTACGTCACTATGTGCTAGCAACGGTTTCCGGGAGTCCATTATTGAGTGTGCAAGTCACCCCCTGCCATTTTATCCGTGTATATATAACATATTGATCAGGCAGGGGTTATAGTCCTTCTATAGTTCTTGGTAACTAGTCAAGTTTAGGCACCCAAACCCATAGTCCAATATCTTTTTTTCCTTATCCAGCAATAGTCCAACATCAACCGGGGGTTGTTCTTGGATGCGCTTACACAGTGCATACAGGGATAATCGCCGGTTTGTGCTTAATTCCCTTTACTTATACAGTCAAACGGGCCTCTGCGAGTTGGCTTCGGCCCCTCGTATGCCTACCAAAGGTCCGGGACCCTCCCGAGATATGCGAAAAGCTTAAAAATAAATAATAATAATTTTATTGAATAAAACATTTACAAAAAGTGTACATTTAGTCAACAATAGTAATATTTTCCATACAATATTATAGTGTCTAAAAATAAACTAAAACTAAAATTTTATTATAGGTGCAAGTAATGATGATTCGGAATTACAATATAAGGGAGGGACACGCCCGCTCTAGGTTAATTTAAACCTATGTTTCAGGCATAAAACAGATACCAAGAGCCGTATTAAGTGCTAAGACACATGGTGCGCCAAACGTGCACCTTCTGACATACAGGTTGATTTATAGATTTTTAACAAAAATCATATCATGTCCATAGTATTTTAAGTATACTGGTTTCGTTAGACTTATAATAATATGATTCAGACATGGACTGTATTGTGGAATAGATATTAAGAGTATCGATACAAAATATAACTTTCCTGAGAACCCAATTAAAGGAGACATATATATAGGTTATTAAGAAAAGTGATTAAGGAAACGGTTACTTAATGGTCAACAGAATAACTAATGCAGTAATTAGCTCTAACTAACTACTTATAATAAACTAATTTACCATGCCTCATCAGCAAATAGGACCGTGTAATATTAATCAATCAATGAACCTACCTGGATATAGAATAAATAAGTAGCTTTCAAATCAGTATTGATTTACACCTCGTCTAGTCATGCTAAACTCGAAATGAATTTTCCAAATTTTACTACGAATCTTGATCTTTACGTAGCTTTATGTTGCCGCCCACATAAGCTACGTAACAACAAGAACAACACTACAACAAAACACAACAACAAGTACAACACAACAACAAACAACAGTAGTATAGTTGAACAAGTAGTTGTAGTCGCGTAAATCTTTATTTACGAGACTACAACTACTTTTTCAATGTTTTAAAAGATAATAGTTTTGTACAATTGTAAAATAGTTCCGAAGACTGGTGTCGTCGATTTTGTTACCTCATTTTTTCAAAATGAACACAATCTGGTAGAAAGACGGATGAGTTCCGTAAGAAATACGAAGAGTGGCTGCAAGATGCAATTCAATCGCCAGAATTTCCAACGAAACAAAACGAACATTTAGAGCCTTCTACAGAAAATGTTAGGTAACATATGGAGTACATGATTTCCCCGGCTAAATCAGATGCTTCAACCTATAAAAATCCTAGGCCTCGTAAATACTTCGAGGATCTTAGTAACTGGCAAAAAAGAATGCGCACTGCGCTATTCGATGCAGTGGTAGCAGCAGCAGAGCTGAAATCGTGTTTTCGACTGAAAGGGCGCATAGAAAAGCAGGACAAATCGACACAGTTGATGTAATGAAATACATAATGGAAAATGAACTCGATAAATTTATCAAAATGGCGCTACAAAATACTTGGAGATTTTAACAACCAAGAAGGAGTTTTCAAGTACCCCAGTTACTACAGGCTGGTTAAGGAAAAAGTGAAGTGTTATCCAGGCAAAGAAGATCTGGCAGTTACAGAAAACTGTGTAAAAATAAAATTAAAAGCTCTGATGGATGTGACTACGACTTAAAAACTTCTGTTGATTCCAATCAACGGCTCGTTTTGGCCAGCAAATAGCGATTTGATGGATCATCCAGGCAAAGCGTTTATCATCAAAAGACGAGTAGAAGTGAGCTTAGTAACCTGGATCAAGTAACTTTCATGATAAGTATTGTACCTCTGCGGCTGGCCTCAAACGACGCGATGTTATAATTTGGGAAAACGACCGACCATCCTCAACGTCATTCTGCCATCTCATAATTTTTTAATGGGTGCTAATTAAGGCAGCTTCTTTAAAATGTCATTCTCGTCTTCAAATTTATTTCGTTGTCTAATGAATTAATAGCTCAGTGACGAACTTTTAGCGTCTAATAAATGGTTTTCAAGCGACCATGTATTGTAAAACGAGCTACTGTTAATATGACGCAGCATGGTGATAATTCTTAAGCAACGTTATGGACCAAGTAATAAATAGGGGCATTATTCATAATGCCCGCGCATTATGAATAATGACAAGCGTAGTTGACGGAGCCCCGCCTAGCGGGGCTCCTACTTCTGGGTGGTTTAAAAACAAATAACCACGAAGGGGATGGCGGGGTCTTTCAGACCCCGCCATTCCCTTCTAACCTAACCTGTCCGAGTCGGGGTGCCCTAAGTACTGAGCTAGCTTAGTAGCTCACTTACAACATTAGTCACGGAGTTATCAATTCAGAAGTAAATATATTTATCGGTAGCTCTGACACATACTAATTTACGTTCGTAAATTGACGCTGGTTTTTTGATATTCTGTTGGAATAGTAAAGATGATGAATTAATATAATTGAAGCTGTTCTATTAACTCGTTGCCTACATACAAAAAAAGACGTTAGGTTGCAGGTGCTAAAGAAAACTTTTGTTGCTGCACTCATAATTTCCCTTTTTTAATTACCTGGCTGCAATTGAAGCTGAGATTAAGCCCTTAATGCCATCTACCATTACTGATGGTAGGACGGATGGTGGTGATTGTCAACAGCAGCTGGTGTGTAACACTAATGTTACACACCAGCTGCTGTTGACAATAATTGATGGAGACGAGACGTGACGAGACGTGACACGACGCGACGCGACGCTGCGCGCACTTTTCAAGACCGCGATACAAAATCGAACTTATTTACTACACAATACGCACTGCACAGCACTTCGGATCTCATGCAGCGTAAAGTCTCCTTCAAAGAGGTGCGATTCGCGTCGCATGTCACGCCTTTTTGAAGGACTCTTTATTCGAAACGCGTTCACGCTCTAACTGAAGTGATGCCTTTTCGTGTAAAAAATAAGTTCTATATTGTGTCGGTATCTTAAAAATGCGCATTACGTCACGTCTGGGTTTCAACTGATCCTAAGAGGCCAGCAGCGTACTGTACTTACAGTGAAGTTATTATAGCTATTATAGCATCTCGGCAAAAACCAGATAGCCTCATCGCTGTGCCTCAAGATCTCATAACCGGTTTAGTCTAGACCTCCTGAACAGTGAGGTTTCATATTTGACTACGTAGGTATTTAATTAATTCAAGAGTCTGGAGAGTACTAGTTTTTGGGGTGCTAAATCGCTGCAATACAGGGTGGCAGGGACATCGACGTAGAACCTGATACCATGTAGTTAGTACATGATTCTGAACCCTGCGTTGAAATGTTTCGCCGGTTATTTAAGGGGACTACATGACCTAAACGCAAATTTATAATGCCTAAAAATATATGATCCACTGCAGTTACCAAAATCAGAAAAATATATGATATTCTTCTGGATATATGCTAGTTAGATAGTGTGTTGAAACATAAAACAATGAATTTGATATGATAGAAAAAAATCACGAAGATATCTCTAAAAAAATATTTTAACGATTAAAAACCATACTAATATACATGCAAACATTCAGTTTTTTTGTCAGATTATTCTACAAGTAACATACTAGCGTAATAGTGTTTTAATTTTTTAGTCCAATGAATAGATTTTTTGTAAATCCATAATTGCTTCATATTTTGCAATAAATTACCAGCGTTGTGTCATCGCGCGTCTCTTTCTTTTCTATGCAATCCGACAGTGACCGCGCTTTAGCTCTCCTAAGCTTCTTAAAAAAAATATTGTTCTTCCATACATTTTGACCGCGTAGGCTCACTTTCTATGAAACAGCAGTTTTTTTTTTCATAACCGACGAAAATATTTCAACGTAGGGGTTTCAGAATCATGTACTGAATTCACGGTTTCAGTTTGCTCGTCGATGTCCCAGCCACCCTGTATTATGGCAATACCATTCATCAAA
Organism: Griposia aprilina; assembly: GCA_916610205.1. Taxonomy (NCBI): domain Eukaryota; kingdom Metazoa; phylum Arthropoda; class Insecta; order Lepidoptera; family Noctuidae; genus Griposia; species Griposia aprilina. The sequence goes on along the minus strand of OU744304.1, from coordinate 11,399,011 downwards.
GAATGATGATCATAACGTACCCACCCTTGTAGCAACTTGAGACCTATACCAGTATAAAGGTCTTTGAATATGATTTTCTTTTTGTCTAGCGCTACCTTTGTAGCTTGCGGGAGAAAAAGTTATTTGACATTAAAATAAAAAAATTATGTCAGACAACTTTTTTATATAGTATATATTAGTGATGTACCGACTAATCGCCGACTAGTCGGGAAAGCCGACTAGTCGGCCTTATTTGTAGTAGGCGGCTAGTCGGCGACTAGTCGGTAAAAACCGCCGACTCATCAGCCCATTTTGTACTCGTATTAATATGCTTAAAAAATTAAAAGAGGGTGATTGAAATCATTACTGTTATTATTTTTTATTATAGAATGAGTTTTACAGTTTACTTTCAGTGCAATTTAGAAGAGGAAGGGAAGAATAGGATAATTAATTGGACTTAGATCCAGAGATAAAATAAAATTAAATTAACTAATACTTCTAACAAAAAAGAAGAAACTCTATAGCAAATAATTGGCAATAAGTAGTCACGAACATTGCCGATGTCACCCGAACTCAACCGAAAGCAATGATTGGCTTGGCCGACTAGTCGGCCAGTCGGCCAATGTCATTGTCGGCCCATCTCTGGTATATATGCTTTCGGCATATTATGCCGAAAGCCTTGGTGAATTCACCTCTCGTACCATCGATGCACGTGTTTTCTTATTTATCTAGTACAGGAACTATGACGTGCTTCACAGTCAGTTAGTGAGTACAGCAGAAGAAAGTACAGGTAAGCGCGACTTCTCACTAGTACAAACTGACTAGAAAGTGGTCAATGAAAGCGGGATATCAAGTGTTTCCATCATTCTATAGCCTAGGTAAGTCCAAAGCTTCTTGTTATCCTTCTGACGAACATATTTCTGTGACTGAATGTCGAGCTGAGATTAAACTTCAGGCAATTTTAGATAAAACGGCTGAACGATTAGTTGAAGCTCAGTTGGAAGTCATTAGATGTGTGTTACCTCGTTCATATCGTTAATAAGCAAATGGGGTTGTGATGGAAGTTCGGGGCATAGTACTTACAAGCAGAGGTTTGAGAACATCAACGCTACAGACGACTTTCTGTTCGTGTACTCATTTGTCCCCTTGAGACTCCTTGACGGCGAAACTGTAATTTGGCAAAATCCACGACCTTCTTCTACCTTATATTGCCGTCCTATTAAATTCATTTTTGCCAAGGAGACAAATGAGTTTACGGCAGAAGAAACTAATAAAATTTTGGATGAAAAATGTCAGCTTCTTCCAACTTTATGTAATGTTGATGGAACTCAAATCGATTTGTTGTTGACAATGACTGATGGCAAAGTGTGTAATGCTTTAACAGACACACGTTCAACACAGAAGTGTTATATTTGTGGTGCCACTCCGACTACTATGAACGAGGAGTCAAGGAACTATCCCAGCAACCAAAAACGCGTTGGATTTGGTTTATCTACTATACATGCATGGATCCGCACTTTTGAATGTTTACTTCATATCAGCTATCGTTTACCAATAAAAAAGTGGCAAGTTACGGGAGATAACGACAAAGCTATTGTGAAGCAACGCTCACAAGAGATCCAAAAAGCGTTTAAAGAGCGCATGGGTCTTATTGTGGATAAACCAAAACCTGGGTATGGCAATACGAATGATGGAAACACAGCGCGTAGTTTTTTTTCTAATGCAGATTAAGCAGTGAAATTATAGGATTAGACGTAAGTCTTATACGAAGATTTCATGTAATTTTAAGGACTTTGTCATTCGGTTATGATATAAATTGTTTAGAATTCGATTTTTTTTGCGTTGATACAAGAAAGTTATATCTTGATCTGTATTCGTGGTACTCGATGCCCGTTACTGTGCATAAAATTCTTGTACACAGTGCAGAAGTCATTAGATCTTGCCTTCTTCCAATTGGACAGCTTTCCGAAGAAGCCCAGGAAGCACGAAATAAGGACTGTCGTAGATTCCGGGAACGACATACCAGGAAGCGGTCACGCTATGCCACGAATACGGATCTTCTGAGAATGCTTTTGATTACTTCCGATCCTATAATAAATACATTCAGAGAATTACCGCGAAAGAAGTTAACTTCGTTACCACCAGAAGTTCTGCAGTTGATTATCCCACCTTCATCACCATCCCAATCAACATCAGTTCGCAAATTTAGTGAGAGGGATTATTCGTTATCAGAAGATTCTAGCGAATTGGAGAGTGGTAATGAATCTTCTGATGATGATTATTAGATTCGACTTGTTAGAATTATGTTTTAATGTAAATATGTTTACCTATTTTATTATGTAGTCATTTCTCATTATGTTTTCGTTTTAATTCTTATAAAATAGATATAACATTATTGTAGTTAAATCATTCTTGTTTTAATTTTGTATGATTTTTTTTTAAGAGTTATTTTATATTTATAGATAATTGTTGTTGTTCTTGGACTATTATTGTATGTTATTTGATAGAATGAACAAATAAATACCTATTTTACACATATGTATGTTTTTTTTTTTGGTGTAAATATGTTTAAATACACAAAAAAAATGAATGAATGAATAATCTTGATTAATGTATGTATAAATATATGTACATATAGTATATAGTGCCTTTCAGACATAAAAAGTAGGTACACGCAGCTAATTAGAGCCATCCGTGATAACAGTAAACAAAAATGTAAAATCAGGAGACTACTGTCATCTTGTATCCACACCTTTAAAGTATACGCATACAGAACACAGAAATCTCCTTCATTTCTCTCTACAACAGTGTAAGCCACCTTAAATGTACATAAACAATTAAAATAAGTTAAAAAAACTTTTGTACCGCTAGCTTGTACTAGTCGAAATACTGTGCGCCGGCTGAATAAAAAACAAAGAAATCAAATTAAAAACGCGCGAACTACAACCCGCGTTTTCGTAAATTTTCACGGATTGTTAGAAATTCATGGTTTTGTTTTGAAAAATGAGTTCTTCAAGTGACAGTGAAAGTATAGAATTAACTCCTGAAATTATTAGAACTGACGCAAGAAATGTAATGGATAATCTATTACCTGCAAAATCCCGGGAGAAATATATGAAAGCCTATGGTAATTTTATTGAATGGAGAAATGCAAGACGCGCCAAGAATTTTTCAGAATCTGTGTTTATTGGCCTACTTCCAGTACTTAGCCAAAACTAAACAACCTTCCACTCTTTGGAGTACCTACTCAATACTAAAATCAACAGTCAGTTCTAATAACGACGTAAAACTGGACACATATTCGAAATTAATAGCGTATCTGAAGAGGATGTCTGATGGATTTAAACCTAAAAAATGTAAAGTGTTCTCAGTCAAAGACGTGGAGACATTCCTTGATGAGGCACCCGACAAAGACTTTCTTGCCGTAAAAGTAAGTAACTATGTAAATAGTGGATTAGTAAAGTATAACCATAGTGTTTTCAAATGCGCATTTTATTGTAACCTGTACTTCGATAGATACTTGTCTTATTCACATTCGGTTTTGTTACAGGTGGCTTTAATTTTCGCAGTACATGGAGCTTGTCGTGACAATGAACTTTTAAAAATAACTGTTTATGATGTCGAAAATCACTCGGATGATTTACTGTTAGTAAAGCTGACGGACACAAAAACAAAAACTGACCGATCCTTCGTAATCCGAGTAGAATACAAAACTATTGTACAGAAATACCTTTTTTTTCTTTTTTTTTTGGGTGGGAAATCATCTAATGACTTCTCCCGCTCTGGGCGGAGCGGAAGGGCGTGTCAGACTCTTACTGACTAAAACCCACCCGTGTTCCTTCAGTTGCCTGTGCGCCAGGGCCACGGTATCTCTTTCGAACAATCCGCGACCCCGGCAGGCATTGGCCCTGTCGGACCCCGTCAATTATGCTGACATCTCTTTGAGGCGCGCGTGGGACACAACGCGCCATTGACCCGGGCCTGCTCCTTACCGGACGGAACACCTGGACCTGCGTCCTGCTGATATGAAGACCAATCGGTTTTTCATCCGTTATCAAAATGGCAAGTGCTTCAAACAAGTTATAGGAAAAAAACAAATTTCTAACATGCCACAAGAAATCCCTACTTATTTGAAGTTACCAGATATCAAGGTGTATACAGGACATTGTTTTCGTCGTACTTCTGCTACTCTTTTGGCAGATTCTGGAGCGGACTTAACTGTTCTCAAGCGACATGGAGGATGGAAGTCGAGTGCTGTAGCAGAGAGGTATATAGAAGATTCCATTGAGAACGAGGCGAAAACGTGAACGCATCGTGGAAAGCATTAAATTGCAACCTTCAGTTAATCCCATCCATGCCACTGTCGCAGCGCCCATCTACATCCAAACGAGATTCACCGTCACATTTTCCTCAAAATGAGCCAGATTCGGACATTATTTCTCAAACACGCAGAATATAAAATCTACAACAATCTCTATTCCTAATAAAACTGTAACAATAAATTTTCATAATTGCGAAAATGTCTCCAATGAAAATATAAGTTTTTAGTTGTTTTATTATTAGATACTATTTAATTTCAATTTAGTTGTTACTCTATGTTTTATTAAATAATAATATTACAATAAAATATGAGGCGCCTTTTATTTTCTCATAGTGGGTGATGAAAAGTAGAGATCACTCGGGCGCAAAATATATTTTTGGCTCGGACGACGTACTTTGAATCCCTCGCTACGTTCAGGATTCTACTAAAGAATCCCTCACTTCGCTCTGGATTCAAAAAGACGCCCTCGCCGGAAAAAAATAAAATTATACTCCCTTATGATACAATTTACTATTAATTATGATGCTAAAACATTTTAGGGACGAAATATGGTGGGTGCGGTAGGTAGGTAGCTAAGTAGGTCTCTCTGAAAAGAATGAACGAATGAAAAATCGATTGGTTATTATTTGGTCTATTATTTATTGCCCTATTGGATTAATAGAACAGACTTTGATACAAAAAGAAGTACAACTTTTGCCTTATGGCAGAAGTTCCAAAAAGAAGAAAAAGAGAAGAGAGGAGAAGTTGGCTTCTGTCTCCAATAAATGATTTTTTGAAGTATTCACATAAACATCTTCTAAATGACACCTAGTCTATAATGCTACAAGGATGGGTAAAATTACCCATTGTTCTTTGCCAAGGGAATTCTATGTAGATTTAAATTGCATTTTACACCAAATCATTTCGACGAATATGGGATGAATAGTTCAAATTTTACCAACGTGTTTTTGATCGCGGGACGCACGATAAAAACTTTCAGTGACAGACTGAAATCCACGCGGGTGAAGTCACGAGCAGAAGCTAATACAGGTAAATTTTGTTCCTTCAAATGGGCATCGATCGGATGGCAAAAGAGAAATACGCACCTACTTAGTACCTGTCAAGGAAGTTATGCTCTCTACGCTTCATAATACTTACATAACACAAATAAATAAAACCTAAAAAAATATATTTTTAAGCTTATTTGGGTTACCTTGCCAACTGAGTTGGTAATTTAAAACATGTTATATATGGTTCAGATATTGATGAATTCAAACATCCATACACTGAGCAATGCAGTAGATAACTTCCTGCCATAATTCACGTAAATAAATGTGCGGATGCGTCTCGCACCGTTCTCATCCTTACGTAACTGCGGCCCACGCGCGACTGTTGTATACTGATGTACACCGAGATTTTGAAGCGCGTCGTTTCTGCAGTGTTAAAAGGGTTACTCGACCAGGTGAGGTCTTGCGTTATCAGTTATCATGGAGCAATAGTGGTGAAGATCAGTTGACGACTCGGGGCTTTCTCACTGCGAGTTTCGCCATCATTGTTCGAAGTACTGTACAGTAGACATCTGCTGTTATTACTTGACCGGATATAAGGAAGCTTTAGTGAATTAAGTACTCCATGAAGTGACCACCAAACAGTTACCATCACTTTTCTATGGGTAAGCTTCGCTTTAGGGCATTGTTGCGAATTTTGACCTGCCCCTGCAGTCCCGACATTAGACAGCGACAATAATCGGTCGCTAAGTCGTATCGTTGTCAAATTCCTTTAATAGATTTTCAACTTTATTTCGAAATCTTAAGGTTGAAAATCTATTAAAGAAATTTGACATCGATTAGACTTAACGACCGATTTTTGTCGTTATATTTGTCAAGACTGCAGGGCCTGGAGTCAGCCATTGCTTTATTCGCTTGCGATTATCGTAAAGAATCCACTTTTCATCACACGTCACAATACACCCTTCATCATTTCTAAAGAAAGAAAAATTGTTTCGTTTAGTTTCGTCGTATTTTTTTTATTTCTGTACCGGTTCAACAGGGGGGCAAGTTTCAACACGTGCTTCTCACTGCAGATCAGTCAAATCATGGGGTACCCATTTTTCAAGCTTTTTCATCTCACCGATTTGATGCAAATGGGTCAATATTGTTGGTATGCTCTAACATCAAACCATGCCGCTAATTCCTTGGTAGTTTGATACGGATCGGCTTCCATCATCGCATTCAATTTATCGTTATTTAGTGGCTGGTCTTCCTCGGGCTTCATTCTTCAAGTCGAAGTTTCCACTACGAAAGCGATTAAACCAAAAACGCACGGTGCGTTCATTAGCCGTATCCTCTCCAAATAAAGCATTAATATTGCGAGCTGCTTAGATTATAAAATGTCCAGCTTCCTAGTAGTCCACCGTAAATTGCTTTCAAATACAAGTCGACAATACTCGTGACCTCGTTCGCTCCCCGCTCCACACGCCAAGTCAGTAGTAGTCAGTAACGTTCGCAGCGTAAACACGTCAAAAGCCGGTGTTTCAATTTCGAAAAAACTTACAGTTTGTCCTATGAAATCGTGTATAACGTCACATTTCATAAATAAGTATTCAATTTCTCCGTGTATTTCTTTGTTTTTATTAGTATTTTTATGGCCTGGTTGCTAAGAACTTTTAGCCAAGTCTTTAGTTTATTTAATTTCCTTCACTAAATTTCTTCGGGATTTCTTTGGCGGGAATTTGAAACCCTTTCAGCTCAAACTCCCGCCAAAGAATCGTATTTCTTTGTTAAATATAAAAACCATAGATTATAAAAAATGTTAAACGAAAAAAATTAATGTGACGTAATAATTTAAGTATTGCCATGAAATCTATTTACCCATATTTTCAGCACCTCACGAGGGATGTCAAAGGAGTTTTATTAACATGAGACGATGACTGTTTTTGTGAGCACTGGTTTCAATTTTTTTTTTTTTTTAAAGAAAAGTTTACAATTTCAGGGTTTTGATGTGAAACATCTATAGCTGCGGTTAAAACCGATTGTTGGCGTGGCGACGCATTGCTACGCTATACGATGGTATGTTTGACATCTGCCAGGCGTCCCGTGACGGCTAATTTTTTTTTTAAATAAATAGATTTTAAATAAATACTGATGATTAAAATTACTTTCTATTTTTATTTTATCCCCAAACATTGACCCCTTACAACTAGACCTGCTAACTGAAAAAAGTGATTTGCGGGATTTCCTATGCTATTATTAAACGGGAAATTATATGTGCGGCAACAAAAGTTTTCTTTAGCACCTGCAACCTAGCGTCTTTTTTTATATGTAGGCGACGAGTTAATAGAACAGCTTCAATTATATTAATTCATCATCTTTACTATTCCAACAGAATATCAAAAAACCAGCGTCAATTTACGAGCGTAAATTAATATGACTCCGAGCTACCGATAAATATATTTACTTCTGAATTGATAACTCAAGTGACTAATGTTGTAAGTGAGCTACTAAGCGAGCTCGGGACTTAGGGCACCCCGACTCGGACAGGTTAGGTTAGAAGAGAATTGCGGGGTCTAAAAGACCCCGCCATCCCCTTCGTGGTTATTTTTTTAAACCACCCAGAAGTAAGAGCCCCGCTGAGCGGGGCTCCGTCGACTACGCTTGTCATTATTCATAATGCGCGGGCATTATGAATAATGCCCCTATTTATTACTTGGTCCATAACGTTGCTTAAGAATTATCACCATGCTGCGTCATATTAACAGTAGCTCGTTACATGGTCGCTTGAAAACCATTTATTAGACGCTAAAAGTTCGTCACTGAGCTATTAATTCATTAGACAACGAAATAAATTTGAAGACGAGAATGACATTTTAAAGAAGCTGCCTTAATTAGCACCCTTATTAAACTTACCAGTTTTTTATAAAGGTGTCTTTTATGTAATTTTAAACCGAGTCTATATATAATATTTTCGTATTTAAATAGAACTATATTTTGTAAGTCCAATATGATCCGCCCCTAAGATGACCCACTGACCGGACTGTATTTTACATTCACACCAATAAGCCAACATACAAAACTAAACAAAGAACATAACAAATCATCAACTCGCGATGAAAATTATCCTTTACATATTTAAAAATTGCCACATTTTTAGGGAATGCTTTAAGACTTTATGCGCTGATATTGCACACAAACTCAAACGCAAAAAGTATCTAATACACTCTCGAGCGGCGCGCTCACTCCTACACGTATAAATTTTGGCTTCACAATAAACGTTGCCATTTGTATTGAACACAGAATTTGGACATTTTTAACAGACTTCAAAAAAAGAGGTTTCTCCATTCGACCATATATATAATAGGTTGGGGAAAAAGTTTCTTCGCATTTTTTAAGAAAATTCAAAACATTTTTTAATATAGTTTATTTACATTTAACTAAAGTATGTAGGTACCATTTTGTTCGATAACTTTTTGCCATCTTGTAGGTAGGGACATGATCCCATTGCTATAGAAATTTTGGGACTTCTGATCAAAATACCGCGACAAGTGGTTTTGGCAGTCCTCTCGTGATGTTAACCTGACACTGCCTAAAGAATTCTGAAGAGACCGAAACAGGTGGAAATCTGAAGGTGCAAGGTCAGGACTATACGGCGGATGCATTAACACCTCCCAGCCATAGCCTTTTAACTTTTGCTGAGTGGCTAAAGATGTGTGAGGTCTAGCGTTATCATGATGAAAAACCACACCCCTTCTGTTGATTAATTCCGGCCGCTGTCTCTCAACTTCTTGCTTTAATCTCATCAGTTGCTCGCAGTAGAGTTCAAAATCGATGGTCCTGCCTGGTGGTAACAGCTCATAATGAATAATGCCCTTCCAACCCCACCACACACACAGCATCACCTTATTGCTAGTTAACCCGGGTTTCACCACAGTCTGTGAAGCCTGACCGGCCTTTGACCACGACCTTTTTCGCACGTTCTTGTCGTACGTGATCCACTTTTCATCACCAGTTATCAGCTTCTTCAAAAATGGTCCGTTTTCATTACGTCGTAATAAAGAATCACAAATGAGTACACGGTTCATTAGGTTTCTTTCAGTGAGCTCGTGAGGTACCCAAATATCTTTTTTGTGTACCCAGGTTTTTTCAAATGTGCCAAAACTGTTTTGTGGTCAATTCCCAGTTCTTCAGCTACGTCGTAACTACTGATATGCCGATCTTGCTCCACTTTTTCAAAAATGGCATCCATTTTATCCGTAATAGGGCGACCAGAGCGACGTGCATCTTTGACATCAAAATTTCCGGATTGAAAACGCTTAAACCAAATTTGTGCTACTCTAACAGACACTGCACTAGGTCCATAAACATCGCAAATCTTTTTCGCGGCTTGCTTTGCATTTTTACCTTTTTTGTAGTAAAACTTTAAAATGTATCGAATTTCTTCATTAGATTCACTCATCTTGACAGTACGAAAAACAAATGAAAATCACACATTTCCCTAATTTGAATTTGGAATTATGTTCTTTAAAATTTAAACTTTCAATGATACCAAAACCAGCCAGATACAAATAGTATAGCCAAAGAGATTTTATTACAAGTCCATACATACTATAATGCGATAAGACTTTTTCCCCAACCTAATATTCATCTTTACTTTAAAAGCTGAATGAAAAATCAATTGAAAGTCAAACAATCGAACGTTGTACATTTTTCAATTTTTGAATGTCACAGTTATCGTGTGAAAAAGATTCACTCTGGAATCTCACACCATGCAGGTTTAACTTTAATTTTATTCAAAGTGGCCAGTACGTTAAAACGGCAATTTCATATTTATTATGATGCTCACCTGTGCACTGTTCGATAAGGCTCATATAATATTGCGTAGGGTCGGCTACATGGTCAGACGAAATAAAGCAGGCTTTCGGAGGCAACATGAGTGAACCGACCAGTCCGCACCTCAAAAGACCGCATATGACGAAGAAGTGATCTCAAAAAGTGCATACTTCCGAATAAATAAATTTGTTAATGTTGCTTTCTAGCAAATTAAGCCAAGATCCTTTTGTTTGAAGTGATGTGAATTCGTTACCTACAGTAAACAAAATTACTGTCTTCAGGACAAAAAAACCATTATCGTTTCGAAAGACACCATGTCCTTGTGTTATACAATTTTAGGAGAGTCAGTACTTATAAACAACAAAATTACATAAATAAACTTGTAGGAGAACACCAAAAAAATACGCCAGAAATTCTTATAAGAAAGAGAGCGTAGCAAAAACAAGCTTAGAATAATTTCTAGCAAGACGAAAGATGGAATTATATGACGCAGGTAGGCGGGAATTTATGCCTTCTCCTAGAGGTTCGTAATGATAAGGTATAGGGAGAATGTGACGTAAAAGGGGGATTCTTAAACAATATTAATGAGGGTACAAAACGGGGTTTCGTTTAAAATATTGTTTGTCCTTGGGGCATTCAATAAACTTGAGAGGTTTAAGGCGAAAAAGGCACCTTGAGATTTTCAGTAACACCAAAGCAGTCCTGGCCTTCCTTGAGGAGCTGGGTTGGATCGAATAATCGGTTCACCCACCCGTACGCAAAATACGCGCATTGACGTGGAGTTGCGGAGACCAGCCCGTCTTACCAAACCGAACGGCAAAGGAAAAAGAAAACCCCTGAATAAGAAGATTTATCCCAGGATGAGGTGATGAAACCACGAACTATATCGAAATATTGAAAAGTAGATGATTTTTCCAAAATTAATTTAGTGTGTGAGTTAAAGTAGTTACATAATGTAAAAATCAATGTCATAAAAATTATAAATTATACAATTAAATTAGCAACCAGTTTGATTTTGTCTAGACTCTAGATCAAGGCCGGCCAAACCCAGGCACGCGGGTCACTGAGTGGCCCGCTAAGGCATTTGAATTTGCCCGCCAGCACTTCGGTCGGTTGGCTAGCCGGCGCGCGGTGTCACCGCTTCCACCTGATTGGTCGTTTGAAACGAAAACAGCCCGCCCGAACGCAAACGATCCGCGTCGTTCGGGTATTTTCGCTATTTCTACATACCACTAGAATGTTCAGGTGCATTGGATTACTAATCAGTATGGTGACAATTTGTTATTTTGTCTTTTTGTGAATAAATTACTTTATGAATATGGTAGTAGTGGTGGCCCGCGGCGCCGCCACAGTCTAAGAAATTTTGCTCACCTGGAAAATATATTGGCCAGCCTTGCTCTAGATTGTCCTATGGAGCAGGACCAGCATGTTCAGCAAGCATTCATAACTAGGATATAATCCTCCAATTTGTAATATGCTTGTTTAGAAAGTGTACATTTAATATGAGTTTTAAATTTTCTTTCATTTAATTGTAATATATCACAAGGTATTTTGTTGTAACATTTAACACAGTACCCCATAAAGGCTCGTTCACACTGGCGCGACGCGACAGCCCGACACAAAGGCGCCGCCCGTCGCGCTGCACGCGGTGCCTTTGTGTACGCTGTCGCGGGTTATTTAGTAACGATATCGCAATGGACGGGTGAACAAAGTTCGTTTGCAATTGAAGCGTACTTCAAAGCCAATGATTCGTGTACAACGGCTCGTCGTAGATTTTGTTCACGTTACAATATTTGACGTTACGTGATGCCCCAAGTGAAGACTTGATTCCATCATGGGTGCGAAGGTTCCGGGCAACATGTTCGGCAACAAACAGCCCACGGCCGGGGCCCAGCCGGACGTAGAGAACAAATGAAAATATTGAACTCATCGCGACCAGTTTGCACGATAATCCGCGTCAGTCCGTGTGCAAGAGAGCGGCTGCCCTTGGACTTCCAAAACGATCGTGCATTAAATATTGAAGAAGGATCTTATATCCCCCCCCCCCCCCCCGCCCCCAACAAGCCCCCAAAACCCCCCCTTCAAAATTCAAATTGTGCAAGCGCTTAAGCCTAACGATTATGCTTTGCGTAAAAAATTCTGCGAGACAATGTTGGAGCGATTTCGCACGGTAAACTCTATCTTTTGGAGTGATGAAGCCCATTTTCATCTAAATGGAAACATTTTCAGCAAAATTGCCGTTATTAGCCACCTAAAGGACAGAACCCACGTTTAAAACATCAACAGCCACTTCACAGTCCCAAAGTGACGGTTTGGTGTGCATTGTCAAGCAGTGGAAGAATTGGACGATTTTTTTTTTGGAAATCGTCGATGGTGTGGAATTTCTGTGGACGGTTTCTCTTAGCGGCGCATGCTGTACGATTATTTTCTGCCAATAATGAGAGAAAATCCTTCCTCCAGTACACACACGTGGTTTCAGCAAGATGGCGCCACGCCGCACACGGCCAGAGACCATGGCGATTCTGCGTGATTTCTTCCCTAACAAACTGATAAGCCGTTTCGGTGACATATCCTGGCCACCCAGGTCGCCGGATCGTACCCCCATGCACTTTTTTCTCTGTGGGGGTACCCCAAAAGTAAAGTCTATGAAACAAACCCAGCGACCATCTCAGCACTAAAAGGAAATATCGTTTGCGAGGTTAATGGCATCCCGACATCACTTCTCCAGCGAGTGGCACGGAATACGGTGGTCAGGTTCCAAGAGTATGTCCGACGTAATGGTCAAATATTTTTTAAACCCTGAAATCCGCACTTGAAATAAACTTATATCATTAGTAGTTATTTTTTAATTTATCTTTTAGTTCTTAATTCTGCCACCGGACACCCTGTTCTTTAGATAATCTAAAAAATGGTTGATTAAATCAGATCAGTGCTAAGCTGTTTATCTTAAGACGATGGGAAAATAATTGCTAACGCCAGAGTTACACGGTTTAATCTCATGAGGTAGCTTTATCCAAAAGTCAACTTGGATAAAGCAATCAAATTGAGGAGAAACGGTTGGAGTGTTGATTAACCAGCAGCTAAGTGGGTGAAAGACCTACAGAAGATCGCGGAGAAGACCTGGATGAGACTCACACAGACCAGGGAAGCACGGCACAAAAGGGAGGAGGCCAATACTCAACAGTGGGTGTAATAAGGCTGCCAATGATGATGGTGAACCAAATTGAATCGAGTAAACATAAAAGTGAATTATTCAATATCAGTCTTACTCTTCATTTCTGCGCGTGCAATCAAAGTAATCAATTTCTTTGAACCGTATACCCTAATTGCGTAACATACTATTAATCACAATCTGAATCATTTTGAAGAATATTGCTGATCCATTGCTTCATATGGTCGAAAAAATTGTCTGCTCAACAACGCAATTATAGCAGTGAATGTTGTTGAACTGTCAAATGAAAGCCATTCCTACTGTTAGTGTGTTACTCAATTACCCCGCAGGTTAGGCTACAATGCTAGATAAAGGTGAATGAAACTCTTAAACTGAGGAAATCTATGACGGCCGGTCTTTGCTGAGTTTTGAACACCTGAGGCTGTTTTCTTTCTACATAGGTATTTTTATTTTATGAAGTGGATAAGTTGTAGAAACTGGTGAGAGCTGCACGAAAAAAATAACAAAATTTAAATTCTTGATCAGAACTGACATAACATCACGCCTGTATTCCCTGAAGGGTTAGGCAGAGGTGTACACCACCATATAGTACACCCACATTTCGCCAGTTATGTTGAAGTCCCATGTAATAGGGGGCGAACCTATTGCCATCAACCGGGCACAAATCCAGACTCCGGGCTTCTACCGAGAAATTCCAGATGGAAAAACCCAATAACACTTTGCCCGAACCGGGAATCGAACCCAGGACCTCATGCTCAGCAGTAGCGCTTGCGACCACTAGACCAACGAGGCAGAACTGACTTATAATTAATTAAAATTTCTCATGTCGAGCCAAACAGCGTGTAAAATAAAAATAACTGACACGCGCTTGTGATTCATAGAGATAGTGTCTACCTGCACACACACACAATACTTAATTTTATGATGTAAAGATAGGTCTGTTGTCACCAAAGTGGTGGCACGTGTCAGATATTAAATTTTAAGTAACATACCTAATAGTTTTTTTTTTAAATTTATGTTCTTTTTGCTAGTTTTAGTAAAATACTTACGCTTCATGATGAATTTCAATAATTTTATAAGAATAAACTAAGAGAAAATTAATAATTATGGTTTTAATCAACCATCGCTTGACACACAGTAGTCAGGGCCCAGGTGACCAGCTAGAGGGCCATAACAATAGCATCAATGGTGTCTCATAAGCGATGATTAATGAGTTAAATTACCAATTAAACATCGTCTGACGCATTCAAGTATCAGTTAAATATCGTCAGACGCAAGCAGGGTTGGAAAAGTTCACGATTTTTTCAATTAATCCAAAAAATCATGATATTTTTATAAATCCTTAAAAGTCATGACTTTGCTATTAGAAAAAAACTATAGTTTGATTGAATTTTGCGAGTGCCATAGACTGAGCCTAACGTTGATACTAAATCCTGTAGTAAACCAGCGATTGACCGAAATTATTCAAGTATGCAACTTTTAACAAACTTTAAATAAAAAAATGTTACAACCCAACCCTTTTCAGCTTCGGTTGAACGTAGGGTTCCCATATGGAAAATTGAAAAGTCCTGAGATTTTGTCGCAAACATAATTAACGACGACGCAATTTTTCACATGATTGTGTGAATAAAAATGCGTTGTGCTATGATATTATCCAAAGATTATATTTTTGTTTATGTTGATTGTAACTAACCAATAAAAAAAAAACTGAAAAGTCTAGATAGAAATACTTTATTTTATTCAAAAAAACGCAAAATCCTTGATTCCCGAGATTTCCTTCAATCCAGCCGCAATCCTGCCAGGAGCCTAAAAATCCTGAGATATGGTAACCCTTGCTGAACGAGTATTTTCCACATTTGTAATTGTGCACACTTACGCAACCGACTGGGCACACAAAAAGCTGGAAAATTAGTTTTTTGTTAAAATATTATAATAATGACTTTGATATTGATATAGCAGAGTGACATTTATGATTTATTTAGATACTATTAGACCTTAATTTTTTAAGTTTGATAATCCGGAGTTAGAAATAAAGACAATTAAATCATTGATTTTTACTGAAAAAATCGGAAGATTTAAATCAAAATCAACTATATTGGGGTTGGCTTCCAGTCTTATCGGATGCAGCTGAATACCAGTATACTGTATACAGTATGCTCAATACAAGTACTAACCAACTGTCATCTGACATATTCAAAACTCAATTAACTATTGTGACACATCTGACATATTCAATAATTAATTAACTATCGGCTGACGCAATGTAGTACCAATCAAGTATCGTCTCACACCTTCAAGGTTCAATAAATTATCATCAGACGCAATCAAGTACTGCAAGTACTAATCAACTATAGTCTGATATATTCAAGAATGAATTGATTATTGTATGACATATTCATGAATCAGTCAACTATTGTCTGACATATTCATGAATCAGTCAACTATTGTGTGACATATTCATGAATCAGTCAATTATTGTCTGACATATTCAATAATCAATTATCTATCGTCTTACATATTCAACAATCACTTAACTATTGTCTGACGCATTAAATATGAATTGAATATTGTCGGCAGTTAATGTTGATATTTTATATTTATTAATTAACCATCGTCTGACGCATTCAAGTATCAATTAAACATCATGACGCATTAAAGTATCAGTTATCAAGAGTCTGACGCATTGAAATAATGTGTTAATTAATTAAACATCAGCTAACTACTGATGCATATCTATAATCAATCATAAAACGCAATAAAAAATATTAAATAACCTTATTCAGGCATTCCAAAATGATCTACAAATAGTCTGAAGTGCCTACTTGAGTACTAACATCTTCATAACTCACTACCGTTTTTTCTAATAACTAAAGTTTGAACTAGTATTTGAGTAGGTAGGTACTTATAATAACAATATTCAGAAGCACTGAAATACCAAATACCTAATCATTGTCTGAAGCACTTCAGTAGATAGGAACTAACCAAAAAATTGTTTCAAACACTCAACACTTTAGTATAAATCATTTGATGCATAAATTCAACCACCTACTAAAAATCATTTAGTACACTCAAGCATGAACTAAAAAGCATTTAGTACACTCAACCACTACTTAAAAATTAGTTATTGCACTTAACCACTAACTAAAATACATTTGGTGCACTTACTACTAACTAAAATACATTTAGTACACTTGTAAACTACTTACTAAAATATATTTGGTGCACTTGACTACTAACTAAAATACATTTAGTACCCTCAACTACTTACTAAAATCATTTGATACACTTAAGTACATACTATAGTTTTCTTTGTGACAAACTTATACATACGTTTGTCACAAAGAAAACTTAATAATTTAATGATACATCATATACAGGGTGTTTGGCAGAACGTTGAACATACGAAAATGGTGGATAGGTGGGGTCATCTGCTACTTACTCAGCCCTAATTTATTTGGCCCTGGCCACCTGGATATTTTTTTAAATTATTTTTGCTTTCTGCTAGTTTCACCACTTTCTAAACTTTAAAGTGTATTTTTTATTAAAAATGAGTAAAACAGGCATTTTTTTTTAAATCTTTAATGTTGGCAGATTCTTATAAAATTATTGCTTTATGTAGATGTTAGCTAGAAAAAAAGTTATGAGTCCTCAAACTTACAGAAGGATAATGTGCTATCAATGCAGTTTCATCTAAGAAGTAAAAGACTCTTCTAGAACAACTAAGGTTAGAGTACTAGAAAAGCCACAAATTGCAAAAAATCATTTTCCAGTCTTTACTGCCCCGTCTCAAAAATCCCCTCTGTATATTATGCTGCTTTTAATTCCAACCTAAGACAGCTATCAATTACCAACCATACTGGGTTTTTTTTATACTAGAAAATAGTTTAGAAGTCAGAGACAATTTTTGAAGTAAGGTGAAAATTTTATTATAAGCATTGTTACTAGCATCACATACTCTACATGTCTTGAAAAAAAGCACATTATAAACTTAAAAAGAAAAGCATTTAAAAGGCATTAAAATAACAAACAAAATCTTAAAAACTAACCTGATTCATTGTTCGTAGGCGGTGAAGAAATAACAGACTCATGCTTAGTAGCCATCATCTACGATACCTGTGAACAAGTTATAATATCATCCTTATGCATCCTCCGCAGTAATAATATTGTATTTTGTGCATAGACAAAGAATATCTTTAACTACGATTTTGTGCTTATTTTTTCATCATCTATAGTAACATAGGTGCTTTCTAATTTGTTTGGGTGGGCATTTGCACAAGATAAGTCATCATACAGCCTAGGTTGGAAACTCTTTTCGTTACTTAGTTTGTTTGCTGTTGTTAATCAGTGTTGTAATTTTGGATTTCTAATTGGTAGGTTGGAAATAAATAATGTTATAAACTCATTCACAGATAATTTTTGTTAGTAAGTAAACACAACAGATATCAATCACAGACACTAGTCTCAAAACATTACAATTTCTAAACAATTAAACTGATAAGCTTTGTGAACTAGAGTTGTTTTGTTTGGAGTTGAGGTTGGTTATTCTATGTTGAATTGTGTACCAAATTAAAAGAAATAAGTGCAATAATAGTTAAACGAGTCAAAATTCAAAGTTATTATTATTTGAACATTCTCCTGTTCAAATTAATCTCTCTCAACTTCATACACATTGATGAATTAGAACAAGAAACACAACTCAACATTGTTAGTAGACAGAGTTTCATGCCGCAAAAATATAGGAGTAAATCTTATTATACTTACGATCATAATCTAGTTTTTGATGAAATTGTAGCCAATTCTTACACGTACATCGGTTTATTTTGGTTATTAACCACACAATCGACACTTAAATCCGGCACAATCCTGAACCTTACTTTACCATCCAATTTTAACAGTCAGTCTTCTTCAAACCGCAACGAAAACAATAACATATTTGACTGCTTTTCCGGTTTTCACTGTGTTAAATAATAACCTTGAGAAAACTATCACAAACACTAAGAAAATGCAAATAAATTATTTTCCACGAACTTCTGTCACTCACTTCGCTTCTACAGGAAAATACAAAATGGCCGGCCAAATAAACGAGCGCTAGCGCTGTCAAAAAAGTCAAACAAATGTAGCGATAACCGAGCGGAGCCACTGCACGCATTCACCATTTGTCTCTGACATCTTGCGTCAAACAGGTTAAGTTTACAATTACTGTAAACCAATTAAGTAAATTATACTATTATTATGTTCAGGTAAAATAAGCTGAGCAAAGTGGCTGACCTACGTCTTTCGATCGAAAATTCGAAACGCACTCTCAGTTAACCAAGGCAGACCGAAACTCTGTTCCTTTCACTCACAGGCAGACGCGGAGAGACGCGGTTGCCAATGCCAGTATGGCGGTCTGCCAGCCAGTATTGGTCGGCTGGCAAATTCCTAGCGGTTGTCGGCAGTAGCGTGTCCTATCTCTGTCTAACGAGGTAAGTGGGGACCACAGTCGATATATCTGTCTCTTTTACTCGGTTCGTAAGCGACGACATTCAACATAGGCATAAATAACTCTCCGGGCAACATAGTGGTATATTATCGGAATGGTTCGCCCCCATTTTGTCCGTAATGACCTCGCTCGCTCGCTCGGCTCGTGCTCATGGCTCGAGTGGCACTGGCAAATAACGCAGAACCCTACGTCGAAAGTAATAATAATACTGGTTGCGGATTGAGCCGAAACGTTGAGTCACGGAATGATTGTATAATCGAGCAGAGTGGGCTAAGTCGAAGCATAATGCGCTTTGCTCCGCTATGCTCCGCGATTACATTGATTGATCGAACAACCGAAATATAAATCAAATGTATTATGATTTCTTGCTTAGTTTTCTTGTTTTTTAATAAGTAGGTACCTACATCTTATTATTGGTTGAGTACCTACCTACTTAGGTATAGCATTTAGCGACACCTTTAAGCACCCTATGATAAATGATGACCTAGTATGCAATCATAGGTATTAATTTGCAGTAAGTAGGTAATTATTCTAAATATTAACTTCATATCCATAATAAATACAGTCTCAAATACAGGTTAATTATTCAAATGTAATTTTCAAACATTGCCTGAAAAAAAATGTAATTTTTCGATTCTCGAACAATATGAGAAAAGAAAAAAAGGGTTTGTTTCGTAGTTCGTCGTCGCCGGGCCTCCCACCGCAGCATGCATCGCTCGGCACGGCACTGTAGTCTGGTTCAAACCGGTTCGTGAGCAGTCAAGCGAATGTTCTATCTCTCTCTAGCAAGCAAGCAATATATTTTAACGATTTTAGTATTATTATTGAGATGTTTTATGCCATAGAACCTCGGGTTTTATGCAATAGCGACGCAGTGAAATCGAATGTAGGTAATAATAATAAAAGTCTAGCAAAGCAGTCAATCTACTGTATATTTAATGGCAGCCCATATTTTATAATTTCATTGTTATTCTAGCTACCTATAGCCTTTATCGTGTGGCTTATCCTCAATGGGCTTATCAGAGTATTTTGCAATGTAGCCTGACCTTTACGTGTAGTTAGCGCTGACATGGCCTTTAGGAATGTAAATTAAGTACGACTACTCGTACCGATTTACGAGTTGGCGTTTTAGGGTTAGATACTACCTACCTACCGGTCCATGAATCGGGTTCGATGTTTCGTTTCGCATACTTTCTGGGATAGTAGGATAACGTTTCGGGTTTGGCTAGCAGTTTGCACATGTCGGAGTTTGTTGTGTTGATACTTACTCGTACATGGTCCCGTAGGTTACTTTCCTATATTTAACAGTTCGAAGTCTATATCTTTTATTGGGTAGGGTAGTAGGTACTCTGTGGGTACTATAAGTAAGTACTTAATTACTGTCCGGCCGGCCAGAGAATGCGTTCCTTAACACTTGTCAGTGTCAGTGCGACAATTCTAGTAGGTAGACCGTACCTATCTATTTATATCAAACCGCAAAACACGTAGGTAGGTACCTAAATACTATTCGTTTGTATGACACTGACAGGTGTCAAAAACGCAATCTCTCGACGGCCGACTGTAGTAGTTGACAAAATTGTATGTACAGTCAACAACATGTCGGTGGTAACACTTTGACCTTGAGCTGACCTAGTGTAGTACGGAGTTTTAATATGTAGACTAAGAGGCCAGTTTATACCTTAAAGTTTTGTTAATACTGACGTGTGGCCTACTGTACATATGAATAGAAGAAACAGAAAAAAAGATAATATTAATATCGCACATAGACCAACCTGTGACTGATATTCAGTCTGTAAGTACTTAGTTATGAACAAAAAGGGGAGATAGGGATGGGGTGGGTTTTATTGGGAGTTTGGAGCTCAGGAGCCCTCAGCCCACGGCAACAACACAATCTACCCTTCTCGCCCTTTTTCGGCGAAAAGCTCCAAGGACAAAGTCGCTAGTCCCTTCCCTCAGCATTACATAAACAACAGCCAAAAAGGGACGGAAACGGATGAGTACGCCGTTTCGTGTTTCACGTTCAGTCGGAATTGTCGTACTCAAAATTGAAGTTAATTTGAAGCTAAACTAGTGTTTAATTGACTTTTTAGTCAATATTTTTTATGAGTTTTGTATAACTTTAAAATCTTCCTTTCCTCTTTTTAGGTACATTAATAATTTAAAAATAGTTAAGTATTTGTAGGTAGATACCATTTTAGCTAAATAGTTAAGTAGTAAAAACTCTAGTATTTTGTTAAACTAATTAAAATTACCAGTAGGTATAATAATCTCTTCAGAGCCTTCTGTACATCTTTTTACACCTGCAGCCTGTGGGCAGTCTATACTCAAAAAACGTACAGTGCCCGACGGGTACCTACAATTCAATAATGCGCTTAGAACTATGTTGCGGTTGCCCCGCCACTGTAGTGCATCTCGGATGTCTGCGGAGGCGCGCATCGATTGCTTCTACGCTACTCTGCGCAAGCGGTGCGCGTCAATGCTGAGCAGAGTGCGGGCTAGTCGCAACATCGTTTTATGTATGATAGGCAATAGACTTGACTATCTGTACATGAATCGATGTATAAATGCTCATATAAGTATTGATACCTCGATTCATGGGCGAGTAGATTAAGGTTGTATTACTAACACTAGTTAAAGTCATTAATCATTATACCTACTACAAAAAATTGGATCATAGTTTACTTAGACGTTTATTATTATTATTAATACTAATTTAATATAATGAATTAAGGGGGCTATGGAATGATACAACGTTATAATTATTACGTTTAGGTATATCAAGCGTTCGTGTTTACACCCGCGCGCCTATTCAATCACAGGTTTTTCCTAAACTTAATTCAAATAATTTAAAAGCCCATTCTAAATTCGCTTGACTGTTCGAATGCAACCAGAGTTATTTTACTGCCAGCATGCACAACATTGGGCACGCCACAATTGCGGAGGTAAGTCCCCTCTTTGAGGAGTGGCTTGAGAGGCGCCACGGCGTTCTCACCTTCCGCCTGACGCAGGTCCTCACCGGACATGGCTGTTTCGGGAGGTTCCTGTTTCGGATGAGGCGGGAGGAAACGCCCGGGTGTTATCGTTGTGTGGATCGACCGGAGGACACAGTGGAGCATACGTGGTACGAGCGTAGGTGGAGGTCTGCCCGGCTTGGGCGGCGCACCGCCGTGTCCTCGTGGCGGCGATCGGCGGCGGCAATCTCTCGCGACCGGCCCTGGTCCAGGCCATGGTACGGAGCGAGAGGGAATGGGAAGCCGTCACCTCCTTCTGCGAAGCAGTCACCTCCTTCTGCGAAGCAGTAATGCTCGCGAAGGAGGAGGCGGAGCGCGTGAGGGTGAGGTAATCGTTGCGCCCTTACGCCCCTAGTCGCCGCAGGGCGAGACACCCTGGGCGTCGGGAGTCGATTGCCGACTCCCGGCCACCGTAGGCGCGGGCTTGCGGACTGCGAGCGATGGGCAGTTCGCCGTCCGGTAAGGACCAGGCCCGGGTCGACGGCGCGTCAAATCCCACGCGCGCCTCAAAGAGATGTCAGCATCACTGACGGGGTCCGACAGGGCCTATGCCTGCCGGGGTTGCGGATTGTTCGAAAGAGTTACCGTGGCCCTGGGGCACAGGCAAATGAAGGAACACGCCCTTCCGCTCCGCCCAGAGCGGGAGAGGTCGTTTGATAAAAAAAAACCATGCACAACATAAGGTCGACTTTTGCAGACAATCTTTACAGTACGCCAAATGTCAGTGGTGACATAACCGATTTATGCTGGCCTCGTATTCTATTGAAAATCCGTACTACGCTAGGGTAGCTCAAGGTCAAAGTTACCACCGACGTGCGGTCTACCGTACCAAAGGTTAATTATTTGAACTCACACTGTTAGGCCGCTTGTACACTACACGGAATTTCGAAATCCATACTTTTGCCGATTAATCACGTGACATTCGCTTGAAAGTCGAACCGCCCGCGGACGCCCGGGCCGTAAATTTCCGCGTAGTGCACAAGCGGCCTTACAGATAAATAGGCCGGTAATCAGACTCGTAAATAAGGAAAATGTACCTACCTACTCTGCATTGTTCGAATTTACTTATAATAAGTATTTGACCTTCGTTGCAATTTGGCTTCTATTATAAATGTTACATAATTATTACGGACCGGAATTAGGTTGGACCGGTCCTCTAAATTCGCATAGGATTTTTGATTTAAAAATTCCGGACCTCAAAATGTATAAATATGGTTTACAACATTAATACCATTCCAGCTAAAACTATTTTAACAAAACAAGCAAATGGGTAAAGTTTGAACTTTCTGTTAAACTTGGTTTTTAATCTATGGTTCCGAGCTCAAACAACACCCGAGTTTTTGTGTGTGTTGTGTCGTGTCTGTTTGTGTGTGTGAGCGTGAGACTGCGGGCTGTGTGCACATGGGTGTGCACCCACGCGAACACGACCCACATTGGGAGACCTTGTATGGGATCGAGCATATTATTATTAGCAGTGAAGCGAGTGAGGGTAACGTGTTCACTTTGAACAAACTTTAAATGCAATATTGACTAAATTATACACAAATATATGTGGTGGGATATAACACGGATATAATGCCGTGAGATAAGTTATTGCCAGACTATAATGTCATAAGTCAATACTGGTTCTTTTTAGGAAAAAAACCGGACAACTGCGAGTCGAACTCGCGTGGAGAGTACCGAGTTCCGTACGATATAATATGTTACCCACCAAAAACATTTCATTGAAAGTAGGTTGCCAAGACTTACACAACGCTTTCACGGTTAAAAACTTATCAGATCTAATGTAGAGCCAAGCTCCTAGCTCTAGAAGGCCTACAAACCTTACATCTTGGGCAAAATATACGGCTTGGCCGTTTCGCGGCCGTCCGCACAGACACTCCTATGGGCTTATGGTAAGAAATTAAGTCTGTTGTGTCATGCAGTAGTTTAATGGAACGGCCAAGCCGTACATTTTGACCAAGATGTAAGGTTAGTAGAACACTAGCCTCGTCGAGTTAGGGGCTTGGCTTTGCTCTACATTAGATCTGATAATTTTTTAACAGTGAAAGCGTTACGTAAGTCTTGGCAACCTACTTTACATGAAATGCTTTTGGTGGGATTTCATTTATTTTTGTAGGGTGCTCTATTTATTTTTATTTTAGCGGTGATATTGTACTGATATTACACAGACATGTTAAAATCATAACCCTTAGTTGTAGCACAGTGGGGTAAAAAAGGTATTTCTTGCACGCCAGCACTTACTTTCTTCATAGCCAACGTAAAAGAGTTTCTTTTTTGTTGTTTATTTCTCTCCGATCTTGGGGCGGTGGACTGCACGCAGCCAAGTAGACATTCCCCAGGATCGGCGTGCCTCACGCAGGTTAGAATAATTGTTACTAACACTAGTTCCATAAGTTTACGTTGTTACTAACAAATATGGAAGTGATTCTGAATTAAGTGTTGATTCTTATTGTTATTAAAATATCTCTGACATTTCTCGGGACCTTAGAAAGGAGTACGAGGGGCTGAATTCAACTCGCAGAAGCCCCTTCGACATTTTTAAATGATAAGGGGGCACCAACCGACGATTATCCCTGTATGCACTATGCAAGTGTACCCAAAGACAACCCCCGGTGGGTCCAGGACTATTGCAAGGTTTGGAAAAAAAGATATTGAACTATGGGTTTGGGTAGCTAAAGTGGACTGGTTACCTAGAACTATGGAAAGACTATAGCCCCTGCCTGACCAATGATTCATATACAATTCAAAGATAAAATGGCAGGGGGTGATTTGCACACTCAATAATGGGCTCCCGGGAAACTGTCGCTAGCACATAGTGTCGTAGCGACAAAAGGGGCAACATGTCCTGAGGTGCTTGAGGAGTGGAAAGGTATTCCACGCCTATCAGAACAATCCCAGAGCCCGGAAGATGATCAAGATCCCTACCAGCACTTACTGGAGTACTTCCTTCCTCCGAGCACGTTTGCTCTTGCGAATCTCCACTCAAGCCAACCAATAAAAGCAAGGAAGAGGTGGGAGCTCTATTCCTCGTTAGTGTTCACTCCAGCCGGTCAATAAAGTCAAGCCAGAGATGAGGAACAAGACTACTTCTAGGAGATAGGGTCCGTGGGATCTACTGCCCAACAGCTCGCCACATGCTGCCCTGCGGGTTTCTGTATCACTCTTGATCTGGCTCCACACCCTAGACCTGTTTCGGCAAAGTAAACTCTACCGGTACAGACCTAAAGTTCAGGAGCACGCAATCCCCACCACGACGTCAACGTAGAGATATGGCGGTGGGGTTATTACCTATTATTATTATTGTACATAATAATCTACCTTTCATAAAAAATGGAAGTAGGTATACCGATTATCTGTAAGAAGTACAAAATTGCACCTCGCTTTAAGGGACTTAGGTAGAGGTTGAAAGTTACAAATTTCTTAATTTTTGTTTTTGTGTGCAAATTCTAGCCTGAATACCATATTTAAGCTTTCTAGGACTTCGGGAAGTACCCTAAAGGTTTTGATGAGCGTGTGAGTGAGTCAGTCAGTGACGAAATTGACGTATTTTAGGTAGGTATTAATAAAATCCAAAATATGAATGCTTGACAAATGAAACTTGGTGTGTTTTATAAGTCTGCTAACTACATTTTATCCTGAGAATTTGAGCTCTCTAGCATAATCCAGGCTGAATTTATGAGGGTATGAAAATACGACGAAACGGTTCTAGAAAAGGTAGATAGTGCCCCGCTTTTTGCTTTTGGCACGTCTTGGCGGATGTACTACCGTGCCTCGAGATCCCAAGAACAAACTTGGCTTTATAAGTAGTTGTAAAACATGTTCTCCCATACATTCCAACTGCAATTGTAAGTGTGTACGCACAATATTGAAAGATTTACCATATTATTTTAAGACCCTAGACTTCATAAAGGTTTGTCTATATAAAGAACTAACTTCTGTATTTTTTTTTTCAAAATTTTAGGCTCAGTAGATTCGGAGATACGGGGGAAAAGTTAATTTTCATTTATTTTCTTAAATAACTTCAAAAATGTTTATTTTAAAATTATACAAAAAATATATTTCAGACCCCCACAATAAGCCCTTTCATTTGATATGTCACACGGTACAGTTTTCAAAACTTTTGTTTTGAATTTTCTAGTTTGCCCCCAAAAGTGACCCACATATTCAAAATTCATTTATTTACGTTACGCGTCCGTGTTTGGGTCACAGAAATTCATATCTGTACGAAATTTCAACTTAATCAGGCTAGTATATTCGGAGCAAATTACCGTGACAGACGGACAGACAGACACACGAGTCACCATAAACGGGTTCCGCTTTTTCATTATGACGTACGGAAACCCTAAAAATGCAAAAAATACCAGTTTTAAAACTGGTTTAACCTTATTCAATTCAGATGTAAATAATTATTGCTCATCGTATTGTTCACAGCCGCGTTGTCTTTTTAACCGACGAAAAAAAAAGGAGGAGGTTCTCAAGTCGACCCGTATATTTTTTTTTTTTTTTTTTTTTTTTTTTTTATGTATGACCACGCATAACTTTTTACAGAGTAGTCCGATTTTGATGATTCTTTTTTTAATGGAAAGAGTATACCCCAAAGTTGGTCCCATTTAAAATTGAAAAACGAAATCCACTCCTGAGGGTAGAAAAATAGGGGTTAAATGATTTTTCACCTACAGAATGTTCCCTTGTGAACCGATTCTGTTGAAACTTGGCACATATACGTAGTTCTAATGATGCTTCAACAAAAAAGAGACCTGAAGATCATCTGATGGTGGAGACGGAAGACAGTCGAGAGGGCTCCTCGACAGCTGACAGCAGTTAGATCGTGTTTGGGCTTATTTCATTCATCTTGATGAGAACTTTAAGCCTAGCTGGAGTATGACTGTCATAGAGGGTGTGATGTTGGGTACGGAAGGAAGTCGAGGGAAGTTCTAAATATTAGCAGTGAGAGCATACTCAAAACATTCAAAAGCTTATAAATTAATATAGATAATATTTATTACAGCTATAAACAGCAAATCCTTAACTTCTGGCATATTCCCTATAAAATGGAAAGTGGGAAAGATGGTGACTATACATAAATGGGATAACAATTTCAACATAAAAACTATAGGCCCAACTCAATTTTGAGAGGGAAGCCGATAGTAGGATTCAGCTGGGATGGGCAGCATTTGGTAAACTTCATCAGTTCTTCTCGTCGTCTATACCGCAGTGCCTAAAGACGACAGTCTTCAACGCGTGTGTCCTACTGGTTACGACTTACGGAGTAGAAACGTCGACACTCACGGTGAGACTGGTCCATAAGTTTAAAGTCACTCAGCGAGCTATGGAGAGAGCTATGCTTGGAGTCTCTCTGAAGGATAAAATCCAAAACGACGTTATCCACCAGAGAACCAAGGTAATCGACATAGCTCAAAGACTAAGCAAGCTGAAGCTGCAATGGGCTGGTCACATCTCTCGTAGAAGTTCAAGAGTGGAGGCCGCGTTTAGGCAAACGTAGTTTGTGGCGCCCGCCGGCCAGGTGGACTGACGACTTGCGAAATGCGGCTGGCAGAGACTGGATGACGAGAGCCAAGGATCGGGCTCAATGGCGTTCACTAGGAGAGGCTTACGTCCAGTAGTGGACGAATATAGGCTGATGATGATGATGATGATGAATGGTGCAAAAATAAAGAAATGTATTTGAACTCAATGAAGTGTTACTACGTTAAATATACAGGAACAAATAATCTTATAATTAAAGGCAAAGTAATAAGATACCTGTTCCCGATACCGGTGGGTTACTATGTTTTATATTTTTAAATGTTTTTATATTTTTTGTATTCTAATATTTAAAAATGTAATTTATATGTATATAATGGAATAAAGGAAATAATAATATTAAAACAGACTATACACATAGACACAATCAGGTAGCAAAAGTCATCCATCAAAAACTGGCACTCAAATATAAACTCATACAAGATATGAACACTCCTTATTACAAGTACTTACCACAAACAGTTATACAAAATATCACTCTAAGACTAAGTACCAAAGTAAAATATGTTAACTTCAAATAAAATAAACCCTCTCTATACTGAGGTGCCTAAAGAACAACGCCTTAAGTTCCAAAATAATTATCATTATTCATCAGAATAATTGTACGTGTTGTATTTATATTCTTATTGCTTACCAAAATGGATAAATGCTCACCAAATCTAACCATAGAAGGTCGACATCAGGGGCACCCCGAGGTTCGGTTGGTTAGGTTCCTTTAAACCCTCTAGACAGAAATAGGAGCCCCGCGAAGCGGGGCTCCGTCGACCTGCTTATTAACCCTAACCCACGCCGGTCGACGTCAGGGGCACCCTGAGGTTTGGTTGGTTACAGAAATAGGAGCCACGCTAAGCGGGGCTCCGTCGAGCTATCTTGGCAGGTAATAAGAAATTAAAAGACGTTTATAAATCTTTATGGCATAGAATAAAAAGGAAAATAGGTTCATTTCTACAATACTTTATGAACCACAATTTGGTGAGCATTTATCCATTCTGGCAGGTATTTCGAATTTGTTGGTAGTAAAATAGGCACTTTTCTGGTAGGCGTTTAAATACAAGCCCCAAAAAAGCGTCCAAGATGCTGGGTTTCTGTCATAAGACAGTGTACTTTACACTTTGTAGTTGATATGTAGCAGAATACTGTAATATGATGTGGCGGCCGCACTATGCTACGAATAGTTTGCGTCTAGAACACGTTCAAAAACGCTTTGATTGGCATCTAGCTGTTTCTGTTGGCATAGCTAAAAAGACATCTTCTTATAATAAAATAGCTTGAATTTCTTCAACACTTTAGAAGAACTAAGATGTTTAAAGGACGCAATGTTTGTATGTAAATTTCTTAAAGGAATTATCGACTAACCTCCACTGCTCGCACTCAATATCTTGCGTGCTCCGTCCGTCATGAATTCCGCGTAGACCTGTTACTACTCTTTGTCCTCCACAGAAAAAATCTGTATAGCATATAACTGTCTATATGCTAGGTTTTGCAAGGTTTTACTATGTAATAGCGATCTAATCGATTTACACTTTGATTCCCTAAGCTGAAATCTAAAATTCTTGACTGGTTGTCTGATTTATTATTATGACTTTTGAATCTAGCATATTTTTCCCCGGTATTAAGATTGCTTGAAAACTTGTCATGTACCCAAGTTGTCAATTAACATAATTAAATTTGGGTAATGTGGTGTTTACCTTAAAGTACCTAATTAATCCACTGTACTAAGTTTTAATTTCATATTTTTTTGAAGATATCTGTTGTGTAAGCCATTGTTGGTAGTCCTAAATAAATAAATAAGTTCATTTATTCGAAAAGGAAACTGAAAAGCGAAAAATAAAAAACTTTTTTACAAAAAATTAAACCGACGAAAAAAGAAACTGAAAAGCAAAAAAAAAATCTTTCAGTCTAACTAAGCTCTTAAATTAATGTAAATTACAAATTTTGAGTCGGCGCCAAACATACAAGGCGCCATGAAAACTTATGGCAGCTTGATTGATCGTCGTTAATCGATCTGCGGTGATTAAATAATAATTGCTCATCGTATTGTTCACAGCCGCGTTGTCTTTTTATTACTGAATTCATCTTCAGAATTATGTAACAATAATTTATTCAATAAATAGGATACAATTATGTGAATTATGTGTACCTATTGATTAATTCCAATAATCATCACCTTAATCAAAGGGTGAGGGGAGTAAAAGTTATTTTAAAGTGGTTATTAATTAAACACATCATCGCATTTTGCAGTGGTTTTTAATAGAACTCATTTTACGGTGGTGTTTAACATTAAAAGTAAGTACCACTAGTTAAGTATTCAGTTTGTAGACTGTAGAAAATACTGGGCCCATTTAAGTATGTAAGTTATTTTCGACTACAGTCAGTATCATTATTCAGTAACAAACATGTGGGATTTTTATGTACCGGTAAAACGGGGTGAATAGGAACGCAGGGGTGAATCGTAACGAAACTTTAAAAGGGATTTTAACATTGAAATATTATAGTCTGTCGCCAAAAAGGACTCTAACGTGTATACTGTATTATAATTAACCGATTACGTGTCCCTGTTGGCAACAAATTATATTATTTAAATGTTAAAATTCCTTTTAAAGTTTCGTTACGATTCACCCCTGCGTTCCTATTCACCCCGTTTTACGGTACTTATAACCTAAAATACAGCTAGACTCACTTTAAAATAGGCCTGTACATAGGCTATATATTTTTTAAATGTGGTCTACGAGTATTATTAACACAAAAACGTCATATCTAGGAAAAGTTCCGCAGTACTTATAGATTTTTTAATACCTTGCAGCGTTAGTCCCTGATCCTTGGGGGTGCTAGAATTTGTGCGGGAATCCTTACCGCAGGACTGGGGTGGGCCGTATGCCCTCCCGATGCCCACCACGCCACACCTCCACCCTGTCTGCTTTATACTGGTCTATATAGAAAACTTTATGTAAGAAGCGGCATTACGGAGTTTTGAAAGCATTTTTATCTTATAACACCAGCTATTTATAAGCGAAGGTGCTGTTAATATGTCCAACTGCACATAGATCTTTATGTAAGCTATTGATTATCACAATAGAATACCTAACATCTCGTAGCTCCATTCTGTGTACCTAAAATACTACTGCGTATCCAATATATTTCGTTTTAAAGAACTTGCCAGTTACTGTACGTATAAGTATGTTTTCTTCTTCTCCTTCGCTCTTGTCTCTGCGTGGAGAATATTCTTTAAAAGATAAGGCAACACACTTAAGTAGTAGGCAAAGCATTTAGATAACATCCTTATCTTACTTGGACACCAGAAAGATAAAACTTATCATATTACTTCCACGCGTAGTCTGCGATTCGGTGTTCATTATCTCTTTGACCTTTACAACGTCTCATTTTGTCTTGCAAAAGTAAGTACGTTAATTATCGATTCAGCTTAGCAACAGTAATTAAAGCTATGGCCGAGACAATGACTTATAATTAAAAAAGATGTACGTATTCTATGATTTTGTAAGTGCACACAGCACGGAGTGGCCTCGGCGGCCGCTGCTAGAGGCGGCATGGTCAACACTTTCCCTACAAACTAAGCGCCTCACCGTTTACTGACAGTTTTGAAGGTGGTCTGTTACAGAAGATGTGCGCTCAACGAACTTTCGGCACCACAAATTTTATAAGTACTGCCGCTGCCGCCCTAGATGCAGCCGATTCCGTGCTCTGTAGGTAAGTGTCAAAGGCCAACCAGTATAAGCTGCAGATTCCCAGCCAGAGAAAGTATTGATTTCCACCGTTTGAACTAATGTCGAGACCCACTCCTAGCAAAAACAAAGCAGCACAGAACAAAACAGATCATCACAGGATCAAGACAGGCTCAAACTTAAACTACAACGTTTATTTGCGCTTCTGTGGTTTGAATATGAGCAAAATCTGTCAAGAGGAGAAGCGAGGGTGGGAGATATGCGCCCATCGTACCCCCGCCGCGGTTTACAACAGCCAAGGGTGGATTCGGGGTGGGAGTCAAATACTGGAGGGTGGCATTCAACACCCTAGACTTGGCGGTAATAATAATAATAATCCCCAGTTGATTGATCACTCAGTCGGCAATTGAATGAAATGATACGCAGTTCTATTATTTCCATCATGCATTCTCGTGCTGTTTATACAATTAAAAATAATAGTTTAAAAAACTAAAAATATACGCTTTAATAGAAAATCCAACTAAAAAATAGAAAATAAATTTTAATAAATTTGATTTAAAAAAAAATGTGTAAGAAAAAAATATTTTATTGTAAAAAAAGCGTGGGGTGCATGGTATCAATAGTTATAAATATTTTATGAACAGATATGAGTAGAAGGGTTATTTTAATAATATCCTGAAAAGCACCCCACGCTTTTTTTACAATAAAATCATTTTTTCTTACACAATTTTTTTGAAATCAAATTTATTAAAATTTATTTTCTATTTTTTAGTTGGATTTTCTATAAAAGCGTATATTTTTAGTTTTTTTAAACTATTAAGTTTAATTGTATAAACAGCACGAGAATGCATGATGGAAATAATAGAACTGCGTATCATTTCATTCAATTGCCGACTGAGTGACCGAATATTATTATCCTATTTTGTAAATACTAATAGATCATTTGTTAAATAGTAATAAATATTTCGTTGGTACTAAAAAACAGCCACTAACAAATATTTATTAACTGTTAATAAATATTTGTTAAAAACCTTTCCTCTAACAAATCATTTATTAACTATTAACAAATCTTATTAGATACAAAAAAATCCTTCTATCAGTGTGTATGTTAGAGTATTTTCATGGCAAGTATTGGGACGTGTGAGAATGTTGGCTAAGTTTGAGGATCGAGTGTATGTTAGTGAGTCTTAGTATTTTCATAGAAAGTATTGGGTCGAGTATGAGTAGTGAGTAAGTTTGGGGTTCTTAGGGGTCCGGGAGCAATCTCGGTGAACGAAGTGTGGCGTAGATAAAATAAAATTGTGTACCATCTATCGTTAATTTATCATCAAGAAAAATCTACGTTACCTACTTTGTTGACGTATGAATGAAATTTTATATCAAATGTAAAAAAAACTTGATAGTAATTACATCAATTTACTATTAAAGTAGATTTTGAATAATTATTGGCTGCAGTCGAAATAAAATTGATAAATATTGTTTTATATCAGAACTCTTGAAACGTACGAAATTACCTGACTTTTCTGACGAGTAGTCATATGTTTGTCTCAATAAATAGGTCATGTATGTCTCTAAATGTGACTCAATATTTTTTATCATTACAATAATTTACTACTAAAGTGAGTTTGATTTTCATTACATCAATTTACTACTAAAAGAGTTTAAGTATATATTGGCTGCTTTTAGAATTTAATATACTCGATATAGCGAGTTGACGAACTATAGTACACAATATTTTCGATATCCTACTATGAAAATCTATGATTTTCAATAAAATTGAGCCGTCATTGATGTTTATTCTAAGTCTGTAACTTATCCGATAAATGGGTAAATTGAGCGCCTACTGCCTTCCTTGGATGAAATAGCCTGTTCTCGGGTTCCCTCTCCGAAAACTTTATCTTAATCACAGTCGGTAACTTATCCGAGAAATAGGTGATCGGCGCGCCAAGTAGTTTCCTTTATTGGTCTTGACGCATACACTCCGGGTATCAGGAAAACAAAAATTCGCTAATCCTGATTATCGTAGTAAGGATAACGGGTCAAACTGTTCAAAATATTGAATTGTCATCGGTCCTTAATAAGTATGCCAAATTTCGAGTTAATCCGAAGTTTTGAAGGAGGTCAAAATCATGTTCGAAGATTCCGTTACATACTAACCTACGTATGAAGCTAATAAAAGCGTATTAAAAATTAATCGAATTATTAATATTTTGAATACAAAATGTATAAATAATCACTGTATTATAAAAGGTTCACTAGTGGTTCCAAAGGTTGTCTGTAATATGTAAAATTTCTACATTTCATATCTGTAAATTTTATGGTGTACATAATAAAGAGTATTCTATTCTTTAACGAAATTTATGTAAATGGTTCTTAAGTGGTGATTCAGTTGAAATCTATAACCGTTTTATGTTGGTTTTTACCGTAGGATTATTCTTTGGTTCACCGTTTTAAGCTGGTGATTTAAAACTTTTAGGTTGGTGCAATTTAAGTGCCGCGGCCGCTATCTCAAGTCTAGGTAGGTACAATAGGTATAACCATACTTTTTGTTATTGTTACAATTGAACACGACCCTCTTTTGTGGCGTCAGAGCACGAAGCACCGGCCCGCGGCGATAAGCATGCACGGCCGGGAAGCTTATTACGTATCTTGCAGAAGCCTAGCGAAAGCGAATTTTGCGCAATAATTGCTATTAAATAGCGAATCTTTATTGTGTATCAGCGATAGCCACACCATAGCAAACTAGCGATAGTGCTGCCTCTAGGGATCAATCAGTTAAATAAAATGTTAAGTAAACGCATGCTGATCGCGATTATTTCATATTACGCATTACGGATCGTTTTGTGATAGCAGAGCGACAGCTATCGGCAAGCAAATTTGGCTGTCAAATGCTTCTTGCCTTTTCCCTTGTTGTTGATCGCTTGCCTATCGATCGCTGATTACTTACTAAGTACAAATTAGTCTAATAATTCGAAGAAAATTACCTAAATTTATGTACATTTAACTTCTTCGTGTGTCCTGTGCTCATTATAATAAACTGCATGTTCCGTAAAATATGATTCATGCAATAAATTCTAGCGATATTAAAAAAATTGTTGCCAAGGCCAACACCCCTAGCAAAAGCGAGATTTACTCAGTTCATTTAATGTAGTTGGTCATTGGTCATTGGAGACTCCATTAGCCATTTTAGGTATACTGAAACAGCCGAAGGCTCTACGCGGGGGTTGTGCGGTCCTTGGCCTTTTACGGGGCACCGGTGTGGGCGCGTTCATTGAGGCGCCTACGCGTCCCTAAGGGTCATGGCCTTCGGGCTGGTCCGGGGATACCGCACGGTCTCCTGTGAGGCGGCGAGCCTCCTTGCCGGATTGCCGCCATGGGATCTGGAGGCAGAAGTCCTAGCGCACATTTGGGAGTGGCGCGAGGAGGCGAAACGCCGGGGCGTAACTCCCACTGCCGCGATAATTTGCGGCACAGCGGACAGAGCTCCGGCGGGATCTCATGGCGGCATGGAGAGTGCGACTGTCGCAACCCAGTGCTAGGCACGCCACAATTGCGGCGGTAAGTGCCCTCTTTGAGGAGTGGATTAAGAGGCGCCACGTCGCGGCGTCCTCACGTTCCGCCTGACGCAGGTCCTCACCGGACATGGTTGTTTTGGGAGGTTACTGTTTCGTATAAGGCGGGAGGAAACACCCGGGTGTTACCACTGTGCGGATCGCCCGAAGGACACGGTGGAGCATACGGTGGAGGTCTGCCCGGCTTGAGCGGAGCACCGCCGTGTCCTCGCGAGGGCGATCGGCGGCGGCGATCTCTCGCGTCCGGCCCTGGTCCAAGCCATGGTACGGAGCGAGAGGGCATGGGAAGCTGTCACCTCCTTCTGCGAAACATTAATTCTGGCAAAGGAGGAGGCGGAGCACGCGAGGTCGAGGCAATCGTTGCGCTCTCACGCCCCTATTCGTCGCAAGAGGAGACGCCCAGGGTGTCGGGAATCGATAGCCAATTCCCGGCCACCGTAGGCGCGGGCTTGCAGACGGTGAGCAATGGGCAGCTTGCCGTCCGGTAAGGACCAGGCCCGGGTCGACGGCGCGTCGTGTTCCACGCGTGCCTCAAAGAGATGTCAGCACAAATTGATGGGGTCCGATAGGGCCGATGCCTGCCGGGGTCGCGGATTGTTCGAAAGAGTTACCGTGTTCCTGGCGCACAGGCAACTGAAGGAAAACGGGTGGGTTTTAGTTAGTAAGAATCTGACACGCCCTCCTGCTCCGCCCCAGAGCGGGAGAAGTTATTTGATGATTTCTCATCCAAAAAACAAAGAAGGTGTAATGAAACAGGATTACTCGTAGGTACTGTTAACTTTAAAATTAACTTTATTAGACTTTTGTTTTACATATTATTAATACACTGGATCGCAAAAATTCCGGGTCGCTAATAAAAACCGTGATATCTCCATAAATTATATACCTATACTAGAATGGTATAAGTAGTTAAATAAAGGTAAACAAATCGTAAAAAGGTTTTTTATAGCTGACACTTTCTTGTATAAAAATACGTTACAACAAAACTAAATTTATTTTCGATTTAACGATAGTTTCCTCTTTTATTAATGTATGTTAAACTTTATCATTTATTCGTAAACTACTCTTCGTAGATGTAATTGCTTGAGCACAATTTTTTTGTTGTGATTTATAAAATAGAATAATATTTTGTAATCTGTCTATTGTAAAGAGCCCAAAAAGACAGGTTCCGTAAACCTTTTAGAAAATACAACGAATATAACGTTGCTAAATTGAAGAGTACACCTGGGACGTAGTATGGCAACTGAAGTAGCAGGTATTACGTTTAGTCGGTTAATCAGACGCCTTTGATAGCACTCTCGACATTTGCGATGTTGCGTGTGCGTTTCGATTTTGTTTTTGTTATTTAGTTATTGTAAGTTTTTGTTATTTATCGTTATTGGTTTTTAAATTAGTATGGTTGAAAAATGAGTGAACCCGAGCCTGGTACTAGCCAGACCAACTCCGTACTCTCATTTCCACCACCGAAGAAAGAACTTTTATTTTTTATTTTTTAATTTATTTTTTAATCTTTTATTTTTTAAGATTTACTGCGAAGTGTATTTTTTTGTTGTCATAAGTTAGAAGCGAAATTTTCTTATTTTTTAGTATTTAATTAAAGTTATATAGTGTACAAAACGTGTTACACATTTTTTTATATTTAGTAATCAGGCATCTACAATATACTATAGTTTCGCAAATTAGTCTTATGTACCTATTTATGAAACTGTCACGCCATTTATTAGCGACCCGGAATTTTTGCGATCCAGTGTATTTTAAATGTAGGTAATTGTTGTTAGAACAGCCGAATATCGTTTGTAGTCCAAGTAAACACTGGTTTCACCTGCTTATGCATCTTGTAGCCGACGCCGACGCCAACCTAGTTTTGGTTAATTATTTCATGTGGATTTATGTTTTGTTTTTGTTTTTCATGGCAACACTTTTGTTAAATAGGTACATGTGTGTTTGACAGGGCTGCCATGGCGACGATTTAAATCGTATTTGTACGTTTTTTTTGACAATTATGCGTGCGGTAGCGAAATGAAAAAAATAAAATTCACCACATTAACACTTTTAATTTATAATTGTTAAAAAAATACACCGAAATTATAAATCTATCTACATGTATATATATTTATAATTCAAAGTACTGACTGATATATCAACGCACAGCCTAAACTATGAACGGGTCTAGGAACGTGAAATTTTGCACACGGCTTCCTTACAAACTTTGGCACTCCCAATGGGGTAAATTAGAAAAACTAAAACTGACAAAGTTTATAATTTATTTGGGTAAGTATTTGTGCCAAGTTTCAAGTTTATTAACTCGAGGAATAAGATTTTTCATACAAATAAAATCCCCCTTCTTAGTGTTCCCCTACATTATATAATGTAGGGGAACACTAAGAAGGGGGGATTTAAAAAAAAAAGAAGAAAGAAGGGGGATTTTGTTTGTATGAAAAATCTTATTCCTCGAGTTAATAAACTTGAAACTTGGCACAAATACTTACCCAAATACATAAAGACTTTTTTGAATTTTTCGTTTTTCTAAGTTTGTATGGAAGAATTTTAACGCGCAGTCCAATTAACTCAGAACTCAGTATTTATACCTAAGACCAAAAATAAAGAATAATTTGTATTAGGATTTTTCGAAAATCTACCCCCAAACGAGGTGAAAAGGGGTAGTCAATTTTACAGGGGAGGGTTTTACTGGGAGCCTTGATCAACTCAAAATGGTATAAATAATCTTTGATGGAAACATCCCAAACGAATTTTCAAAATTCCACCTCTCTTGGGGTGAAATAACGGGATAGATTATAATATGAAAAATCTTATTCATTAGTTTAGAAAACGTGGCATACCTAAACTTATCTAGGTAAATCTATCTATATATATAAAATTCAAAGTCTTGACTGTTATATAAACGCACAGTCTAAACCGCTGGTCCTAGAGACACGAAATTTGGAGGGTGTGTTTTTATGAAGAGTAAGTATCCACTAAGAAAAGGTTTTTCGACATTCCACCCCTAAGAGGGTGAAATGGGGCGTTGAATTTTCTGTGAAACTTTTTTTCTCTATGCCGTTTGACTCGAAAATTTGTACACATGCTCTTCAATTAAAATTATGAGACACGTGTATCACAGTTTTTCCAAAATCATCCCCCAACAGAGTCAAATAGGATCTTTCTGTGGTAGAGGTCTATCGGTAATATGTGACATCCCGATTTTCGCGTTGGCTCGATATGCGAAATTGATAATGTGTGTGTATTCTTATGTGTAAAAAAAGATTTAATGAATCATCTTCGTCACCGGTGTCCAATCTCAACCAAGGTATCAAGATGTATTAAATATGTAACTGATATTGCTATGGCCTATGAACTAATATTTCCATTTATAAGTAAGTAGTGGTCGCAAGCGTTCCTGCTGAGCATGAGGTCCTGTGTTCGATTCCCAGGTCGGGCAAAGTATTATTGGGTTTTTCTATTGATCAAAGGTTTTTCCAAAAGGAATTTCTCAGTAGCAGCTCGGAGTCTGGTATTGTGCCCGGTGATGGCAATAGGCTCGCCCCCTATTACATGGGACTTAAAACATAACTGGCGAAATGTGGGTGTACTACAGGTACACCTCTGCCCAACCCTTCGGGGAAACAATGCTTGATGTTATGTTATGTTATCAGTAAGTACATGTGAGGAGCTCGTGGCTAAGTAATATGTAACAACCGCACGGGTCGATCCATCAGGTTAAGTTACGCTTGCCAGGGTTTCTCTGTGGATGGGTGGCGATCTTTACATACCGAGACTCCTCCGTGCCTCGGAAAGCACGCTATTATAAGCCGTTGGTCCCGGCTGTCATTCGTTGATCTTTGAGAGTCTTTATGGGTTAACAGAAGCCCGAAAGTCTGAGAACCAGTCTTACGAAGAGGTATCGTATTACCCAGTTACTGGGTTGTGGAGGTCAGATAGGCAGTCGCTCCTTGTATAATAGTTCCCGACATCAATCGTCGGGCTGTTGCCCACCAGACACAAAACCTTTCTGGTTGGAGGGTCCTCTATTTTCTATGGAGGGTGATTGAACTTTACACCCTGTTCCTCATGCCTCTAAAGATTTAAGGAATTGGAATTTAGTCAGAGTCCGTATCTTGAAGTAATATTTAGGGGGAAATTATATGTGCGGCAACAAAAGTTTTCTTTAGCCCCTGCAACCTAGCGTCTTTTTTTATAAATGTAGGCGACGAGTTAATAAAACAGCTTCAATTATATTAATTCATCATCTTTACTATTCCAACAGAATATCAAAAAACCAGCGTCAATTTACGAGCGTAAATTAATATGACTCCGAGCTACCGATAAATATATTTACTTCTGAATTGATAACTCAAGTGACTAATGTTGTAAGTGAGCTACTAAGCGAGCTCGGGACTTAGGGCACCCCGACTCGGACAGGTTAGGTTAGAAGGGAATGGCGGGGTCTAAAAGACCCCGTTATCCCCTTCGTGGTTATTTTTTTAAACCACCCAGAAGTAGGAGCCCCGCGAAGCGGGGCTCCGTCGACTACGCTTGTCATTATTCATAATGCGCGGGCATTATGAATAATGCCCCTATTTATTACTTGGTCCATAACGTTGCTTAAGAATTATCACTATGCTGCGTCATATTAACAGTATCTCGTTTTACAATATATATTCCCTTGAAAACCATTTATTAGACGCTAAAAGTTTGTCGCTTACCCATTAATTATTTAGACGACTAAATATATTTGAAGACGAGAATGACATTTTAAAGAAGCTGTCTTAATTAGCACCCATATTTAGGTAGCGTTTATTATCTGCCTGTCTGTCTATTACTTTTTCACGCTTTAACAG
Source organism: Griposia aprilina (assembly GCA_916610205.1). NCBI lineage: Eukaryota > Metazoa > Arthropoda > Insecta > Lepidoptera > Noctuidae > Griposia > Griposia aprilina. Next base: position 11,359,605 of record OU744304.1, on the reverse strand, counting down.
CTGGATTTGGATGATAGATAGGTTACGGATAAGCCATGACCTGGGTTAGGTAGGACACAGGATACTTTTTGTCCCGGGCGGTAGCAGGTTACCGTGGGATATTTTTCCGACATCCACTCGGGCGATGCCACAGGCAGAAGCTAGTCTTAATATAAAAGAGGGCAATTAATAATAATAGAAACTTAATTACCGTGAAATATGCCAACATTGCCCCCAAGTGAAACTTTGCACAAAGAACAATTTATAAGCATATCTTTGATGTGCAAAAATATCTTAGTTTACTTTTTAACACATTATAGAAAATGATGTCATTGCTCAAGGTCTTTTAAACAAAAGTTATGATGATGGGCAAAGTTATTTAGTAATGTTCCGACCTACGATTGACAACATTGCCCGCCATCAAAAAAGACTTAGGGTTGGCACATTACGAAACCTTGATTTTTTTTCCTTTTTTAATTTGTGGCTACTGATGCGCTTATTTAAATAACATATACTATGTATTAATTAATAAAATTCAAGGATGACATTAGTTATTGGGTACTGAGTGAGTACACACGGCTACACATCAAGCTAAGTTTAAATTAGGTTGGGGAAAAAGTCTTTTCGCATTATAGTATGTATGAACTTGTAATAAAACCTCTTTGGTTATACTATTTGTATCTGGCTGGTTTTGGTATCATTGAAAGTTTAAATTTTAAAGAACATAATTCCAAATTCAAATTAGGAAAATGTGTGATTTTCATTTGTTTTTCGTACTGTCAAGATGAGTGAATCTAATGAAGAAATTCGATACATTTTATAATTTTACTACGAAAAAGGTAAAAATTTGCGATGTTTATGGACCTAGTACAGTGTCTGTGAGAGTAGCACAAATTTGGTTTAAGCGTTTTCAATCCGGAAATTTTGATGTCAAAGATGCACGTCGCCGTCGCTCTGGTCGCCCTATTACGGATAAAATGGATGCCAATTTTGAAAAAGTTGAGCAAGAACAGCATATCAGTAGTTACGACGTAGCTGAAGAACTGGGAATTGACCACAACACAGTTTTGGCACATTTGAAAAAAACTGGGTACACAAAAAAGCTCGATATTTGGGTACCTCACGAGCTCACTGAAAGAAACCTAATGAACCGTGTACTCATTTGTGATTCTTTATTACGACGTAATGAAACCGAACCATTTTTGAAGAAGCTGATAACTGGTGATGAAAAGTGGATCACGTACGACAAGAACGTGCGAAAAAGGTCGTGGTCAAAGGTCGGTCAGGCTTCATAGACTGTGGCGAAACCCGGGTTAGCTCGCAACAAGGTGATGCTGTGTGTGTGGTGGGATTACAAGGGCATTATTCATTATGAGCTGTTACCACCAGGCAGGACCATCGATTCTGAACTCTACTGCGAACAACTGATGAGATTAAAACAAGAAGTTGAGAGAAAGCGGCCGGAATTAATCAACGGAAGGGGTGTGGTTTTTCATCATGATAACGCTAGACCTCACACATCTTTAGCCACTCAGCAAAAATTAAGAGAGTTTGGCTGGGAGGTGGTAATGCATCCGCCGTATAGTCCTGACCTTGCACCTTCAGATTTCCACCTGTTTCGGTCTCTTCAGAATTCTTTAGGCAGTGTCAGGTTAACATCACGAGAGGACTGCCAAAACCACTTGTCGCGGTGTTTTGATCAGAAGTCCCAAAATTTCTATAGCAATGGGATCATGTCCCTACCTACAAGATGGCAAAAAGTTATCGAACAAAATGGTACCTACATACTTTAGTTAAATGTAAATAAACTATATTAAAAAATGTTTTGAATTTTCTTAAAAAATGTGAAGAAACTTTTTCCCCAACCTATTATTTCCAGTATAAACTGACCTGTCATTTACGGAAATCCTATGCAACGCGAGATCATCTTATACTGGAAATGTATAGATTGATGTGTAGCCGTGTGTACCTGCTCCAATCTGAAAGAAGGTGATATTGTTTACGTTCAGCGACAACAAACCCGGTTGGGAAAATTAGATCAGAGGTACAATGGACCATACACTATTGAAAAGTGTTTACCTAAAGACAGGTATAAAGTTAAGAACATTGAAAAGAACACATTTCAGATAATACCAAAAGACAGGATTCGATTGTGGAATCGGGAGGCTGCAGAAAAGGCGGTGATAGCCGCTGACAGCCAATAACGATGGGCCAATGTGACCATCACATAATAATTATGTAAGTATATTAAGTAAAACGCGTAAGCAACTTTTGCAAAAGTGTGCTAGGATCGCTAAAATAAAGTAAACAATGGCGCGAGCTACTTATACGATATGTGAGCGTGGACCGCTGTGTTTGGAGTGTAATTTACCATTGAGGGCAGCCAAAATATAAATTGCCATTGAGGGCAACTAAAATATAAATTGCCATTGAGGGCAGCCAAAATATAAATTGCGATTGAGGGCAGCCAAAATATAAATTGCCAATGAGGGCAGCCAAAATACAAATTGCCAATGAGGGCAGCCAAAATACAAATTGCCAATGAGGGCAGCCAAAATACAAATTTCCAATGATGGCAGCCAAAATATAAATTGCCAATGAGGGCAGCCAAAATACAAATTGCCAATGAGGGCAGCCAAAATACAAATTGCCAATGAGGGCAATGCAGATCTTTTGTAAAAGATAATAAAATATATTTTATTACAGGTACTTCAGTGATGAAGGAGCCATTGGGCTTCAAAACGAAGCCAGGGCAGCAAGGCCGTGACAGCCACACTTATGTAGATCTATGTTTATGTTAAGCATAATTATAAACAAAGATTAGGATACTCGTAAGTCACTTTTGTACTGTGAAAGTGTGAACTTAGTTCATAATATAGATTCGTAGAGTAAAGACGTATCATTTTATTGAATTGATTATAGACACCTTCTGTCACGCGTATGTCAAACCGCGACGTGAACGCGTCAGTACATTTGTTGTCGGCGCGCCACGGGGTGTCCCGGCACTTTACACGACTTGTAAAATAAAGATTTCTATGAACCGATAGTAAACAAATGACTGTTTCGATTCATGGACAGACCAGGCCTAATAATGCCAGATGTTTTAGTTTAGAACAATAGAAACTTTATTGTTTTTAACTTTTGAATATCATAATAAATAAACTCGTTTATTATTACACTTTTTTTTACTTTTTTTTTTTCGAATGTTATGACCCTATGTTTTTCATAGTGTCGTTTAGATTCCTAGAGTAAATGCCATTATTTACCGAAATTCTTGTACTGGTTTTTATATCATCTGCGTAAAGGCCATATTTGCGTCAAAAATCAATGTAGGTAGGCAAAGTTGGCTAAAAGTCCATATACCTTTGCCCGCCAACAAAATCGAACAAATATTGAATTAAATGTTGAAAATAGTAAATTTAGCTATACTAACACATGCACATGATTTTAAAGTTGAAAAAAGTGGGCAAATTTGGCATGTTTCACGGTACTTAGCTACCTAGTTATTAATAATTAATTACTTTCTATTATTATTATTAATCATTACTTAGGTAATTACCTATGTCGATAGACTAGTTACAGCGTTTAGAAACCACGTGCACGGCGGGTAGGGAATTATCTAAACATTGCATAAAGGCTCAAACAAACAGGCGCGACGCGACAGCCCGACACAAAGGCGCCGCCCGTCGCGCGGCACGCGTAGCCTTTGTGTCACGCTGTCCCGTCGCGTCAGTGAAAGAAAAAAGAAAAGAAAGAAAATGAATTTATTTAGCACAAACTACAAGGCACACAACACAACATATAATAAAACAAACAAATAAAAAGCCTTTACACACATCAATAGTAGGTATACGTGACAGCGTGACACACAAGACTAGTTCCAGACTTCCTCGCTGCGCTGTTCCAAACTCCTCAAAATAAAGAGATTTATCCAACTATAAAAATAATTATTTGACGACAACTGAAAATTAACTTCATGTCCCAGGATTTAAAGTTGATAGTGGCATGCGGTAGATTTACACTTGCGTCATCTTTGATTTCAAAATGGGTCTACAACTCCCGACGTTTTTTTTTATTAATTCTTATTCTTAGAACTTTTAATGGGGTCTTTTTTTCATCGTTTTTTAAAGCAGATTACAGTCGTCCAGAGAATGCGTTCTTGACATCTGTCAGTTTCATAAAAACGGTACTTACGTGTTTGGCGAATTTGATTTTTATTACCCGACTGCAAGGAAAGGTTTATGTTATTCGCGCGTATCATGTATGTACTCGTATGTAATAGAATAGAATACTCTTTATTATGTACACCATAAAATTAAAACCACCGTAATATTTTTTATTATCTCTTATCTTTCAAACCGCTTGACCGATTTATAGAACAAAAACATGGTTAGATACGTCTTGACCGCCCAAGTGTTCTTAGATAAGTTTACAAAAAAACAAGCATGGCGACTGAGATGCCATTGTTTAGAGAGAAAAAAAGTTATTTCGAATACTGCAATATGGGTATCAAATTAAAGGGCTCATCGTAAGCATTTAAAAAATATACATAAATCATGAATAAGACCGTAATACTAAATAAAAAAAAAAATTGTTTTTAAAGTCGGTTTACGGACGATAATTTAAAACGTCATAAGGAGTGGAAGAGAGATAGATTCGTCACAGGCCGAACGCTTAGGCCGATCGTGCCTCTCTATCGCTTGTTCCGCGCTCTCGCTTGTACGCTCGGCTCAGGTGGAACGTGACAATGAGTCAACCTTTTTCGTGCGTGCAGCCGGCGTTCATCGACCTATAACTTCTAATGTCTTTTTGACGTGATAACTTCTTATAGACTATAAGACGTTATCACGTCAAAAAGACATGAATAAAAAAATAAAAAAATAGAATTGAATATTATGTTAAATCATTTAATGTCACTTTAAGTATGCGTCCGACTGTGCTATATGTATGTAGGTACATAATGTTATCATGATGAATTAAATTTGGAAGGACTATCATCGATATGTTTTAAATTTGCCGTTAATGTTTGATCTTGTTTCGATTTCTTTCGTTGATTTTTTTATTATTACTGAATTTTTGATCTCGTTTCGGTCCTTTCAGTTGATTTTACACATTGATATTGAAATTTTACGTTGATTATCTTTTTGTGCAAGCGAAATTTTTGTTTTTTCTAAAAATTTTTTTTAGTTATTAGAATTGTCGCACTGACAGCTGTCATTCTCTCGACTAGTCTCGACGGCCGGACTGTAAAATACACTTGAGAGCAATAAAATCGCACACCCCTTGTAATTTGGTTTATTACTGATTGTTTTCTTAAATCTAAAGATATTGAGTACAGATCATTAGACAAAATTAAAGAATACAAGCTTAGCTTTAAAGAAAACACAAAATTAAAATCCCCCCTTCACGTAACTTACAGAAACCAGCCGTACACCAAATTAGCCAAATTCACCCGCTAGCATTGTCACTACTTGCAACCTTTACCCGCAGGTATAAAATGGTCGGTTTTTTTTTGGATTTTTAAACGCCAGTTATACCCCCTCCCGTATCAGTCATACCCGCCGTCCAAGGCATATCCTCACCGACCCCGATGACACCATAACCCTCCTCCAGGAGAGCAGTAGGGCCACCACTACAGTGCACAAACACAGACCACCATCGTTCCGACCTCGCCGCTGAGGTCCAACGCGACGCCCCCGACGTAATTGTGTCCCCCCCCCCGACCCTTGCTCGACGTAGCGCCAGCTCGCGCCGTAGCTGAGCCTGTAGCTTTAATATCCCCGATTAATAATAATATTATAAATTCGATCCAGCCTGTCCCAACTTGCTGCCCTCCCCTCAGCGACGCCCTAAGCCGAGGTCCGTACCCCACAGGAGGTGCCCTTAGCGTGCGGTCACCTAGAAATTAAGTAATTCGCCCCTGGCTGGAGGCTTTAAGTTAGTAGCTTAAGGCACCACAGGACAGACCGGTTAAGTAGCCAGGACCTCAGAGGTCACAACACGACTTGCTAATTTGGAAAAAAAAAAAAATAAGGATTTTTATCAGTTGCATACCGAAGGTCAACCTGATAACATCTCTACTGAAAGCATACGGAAAAATATGGATACCACGCCCGCAGAAGCCGCTCAAGTTATCGCCTTGCTCGAAGCAGGCCATAATCAAAGTGAAGTTGCTCGACGACTAAATTTGAGCCGCTACTCTGTTCTTCGTGTGCACCAGAGGTTTCAAGAGACCGGTGGCTACATTCGGCGAGCAGGATCTGGCCGGCGACGCAGAACATCAGAGCGTGATGACCGCTTTCTTGTGTTGAGGTCTTTAAGAAATCGGCAACTGAATGCGGTTCAACTGGGAGAAGAGCTTCGAGAAGTTCGCAATGTCAGTATAAGTCGGTGGACAGTCAGAAGAAGACTTGGTGAAGCAGGACTGACTTCACATCACCCAGCAAATGGTCCCAAATTGACCACAGCTCACCGACAAGCCCGACTACAATTTGCCAGGGAACATTTAAATTGAACGTATGACCAATGGCGGTCTGTTATGTTCTCTGATGAGTGCAGAATGACATTACATGGTCACGATGGACGCTCTAGGGTCTATAGAAGGTCATAAGAGTGATTTTCACAATGCTGCATAAGCGAACGTGTGGCTTTTGGCGGTGGATCGTGTATGTTATGGGTTGGCATAATGTTGGACACTAAAACTGACATTGTATTCTAAGCATTTTCAGAACAACTCAAAAATAAACGATGTGATGCAAATATTTGAACATTTGTTTTTGAAGTTTTTTGACATTATATACAAGGTATTATATAGGCGAAACAGAAAAGATTTCGCTATAATAGAAAAATAAATATGCCTGATTTTATCTTTATTCCTTTTTATTTTTTCCCTCGCACATCTTTGGTTAGTAGCACCTAATATTTATCATAGAATATTCTTTAGAACTGTACTATTAACTATAAAAAAAATCAGATGCAAACCTATCAGGACATCGCAGATATGATGATTCTATAGTTTTCAAATTTTTCTCTGATTAAGTATAGGGTTGTCACTCTCAGAATACAAAAATTGCAATTAATAATTTCTGTTGAGACAGTTAACTTCCTATTGTTACGCGGCTCCCGGCACCAGGGTGCAGTACTTATCTAACTATAATTATCTAAATCTTTTCTTTACTATTTAAAAAGAGGTACCGTAAAACGGGGTGAATAGCAACGCAGGGGTGAATCGTAACGAAACTTTAAAAGGAATTTTTTCATTTAAATAAAATAATTTGTTGCCAACAGGGACACGTAATCGTTAATTATAATACAGTATACACGTTAGAGTCCTTTTTGGCGACAGCGGTTTTTTTATGTCAATAAATCTTTTTATCCCATTAAATTAACTATGGGTACCTCTATACCTACTGTTTATACTTAATGAGTAATAACTACTTCAATTAAAGAATAAAAAAAAATATGTTTTTGTTTTAAGATTTTTGATTAATGAAAACCCTAACAAAAAAAATATCTTAACTAGTAAATCCAATATCCTTCGTATTATGCAACTGATATTTTACATGCAGGTTGCCATAACACTAAACAATAATGTGTGTGAAAATAAAATGCTACTACCCTATAAAACCCGCGCAAAAAAATAAATTCAAGATTACAGAAAAAAATACGTAACTTGCTTTAAATTACATCTAAAAAATATTTTTTATTTCTAAAAATAGCAGATGAAGTGGCTTTATCGCATACTATAATTAAAACATAAAAACGTTGCATACATAATAAGTTAAAGCAATTCTTTTGATTTCTATCGATAACCAGAATAAAATATGTAAAAAATTATAGTTCCGGTTCTAAGCTGAATTGGTTTCTGGGTGTTCTACTCTAGCATTCAAAAGAATGTAAACTATCGATTAGAAAAATAAAAAGCGGTCCGTTTTTTGAAGCATTTATCATACTGTGCGCGGGCGAAGCCGCGGTCAGTTAATTATAAATTTCAGAGTCAGTGACGAACAACAATTACTTTTTTCGCGCCAATATGTTCATTTGTTTCTTTTTCACTTTAAACAGCTCTATTTGTTAAGCCAGTTCGAGATTTAAATACAATAAGTATTTGATAAATTACCTCCTTGGTTCCCATGGGTCGAAGTAAAAACTTCGTTCCATTTTTAAATAACACGTCACATAAGTTTTCATAGTAATTTATTTAGCCGTTAAACACGACAGATATGGATTTTCATACTAACATTGCCGGCCGCTGCTCGCATGTATTAGACCAGTACAGCATTTTCGATTTATCTCGAAGAAGGTGGTCAAAATAATGCTGTTGAGAAAAAAAAGATGAAAAATAGACTCCATAAAATTTTATGAATTACTGATGCAAACTTATTTAAGTGAAGAATTAAGGCCCTTCCCCGACCAAACGACCTTGAGCGTTCGGTCCAGCTCTGTCCCGTCGCCGAGTCTCGCTTTGTCTCGCTCCTTGCGCACGCTCATTTATCATAGAATTCACAAAATAATTGAAATTATTTTAATAAAAAGAGACAAGCGAACTTTTGAATTAAAATAAAACAGGACCGCGGTAAGGAAGTTGTTAGTGGAGGAAGCTGTGCCTGGTTTCTTCCGATCCTAATACTTTGTCGCAGGGCTAACCTAAACCTAAACATAAACCGAAACATAAAAAAAAAAAAAAATATGAACCCAAATTAAATTATCTCATATATACAATGCACACTATTACACGCACACACACTCACACAAACACACACATGCACACACACACACATACACTCAAACACACTCGCTCGCATACATCACACTAGCGCTTACTTTTTACTTGGATTTTCTTTTTCTTTATCTTTGTTTACAATTGCATTACCGTTTTAATGTTAAGTGGAGGGGCGGAGTCTCCTAACACAGGCATCCTCTTGCTTCAAAGGTGATCTCCAACTCATGTGTGTAAAGCATTTTATATAAATGCAATAAACATTTTTTTTATTTTTTTTTATTACCCAAAGTGAATGAGTTAATAACTTCTGAATAACGTACTATGGCAAGGTTTTGGTCGGGGTACCGCCTTAAATCGAGCTTGCGTGCCTTGCGAATGCACTAGTCCATACAAGACATACATCTGTCCACCGTGAAACAAAATCCCATGCAACTGCTAACGTTGACCACATCTGTTTACCGCCCCTTTTTGCGGCGGCCAATAAAACAAAAATACTCAGTAATATTTTGCTAAATCTCTCAGGCTTTATTACAATAATCACAGATGTCTAACCACCCTTTTTCAACCAATCGGAATAGAACAAAACAAGGACCTGCAGACTTAGCATAACGCTTTAATTAATAATTCCTATACAAAGTGATTTTTCGTTTCTACATTTTTGATATCGCATCGTAAAAATCCTTCTACAATCTGTCTTTCGTTTCTACTGATCGTTGTCTAGGTCCTTTTTAATGTAGACTATTTCAGAAGAAAGTTTTCTATCCCAAACTGTCAAAATCACACTGACAACTTACAGTTGTCTAAGGTAGTGAAGACAAATTGATTTTGTAATCGCCATGATAAAGACAGTAGAAAACTTTTTACTCTACGGCCACAAAGTATAAAAATGGAATGGAAAAATGGAATTTGGGTTTAACGGTTTTTATTAAGGGGGTCGAAATTTTCATTATTTTTGCAATAGGACACTCCATTTTCGAGATATAAGCAAAATAAAAGAAAAACGTGAATAAATTACTTAATTTCGCAAAAAGTGCAGTTGACTCTTTCCTTTCTACTTTGATGCCGTCGTAATGTCTTAACGGAACGTCATTTTTGTCTATTCTTCCGTCGACAAAACGGTGCTCATGCTAAGCCTGCAGAGAAGACAAAGTTTTTATGTTTTTATACTTACTTTACAAATTATTGTCATCACAGCTGCGCCCTAATTAACACCACAGTAACACACTATCATTTACAATCTGAATCATTTTCATAATAGTCGAAAAATTTGTCTGCTCAACAACGTAAATAACGCAACGAATGTTATAAGAACTGTCAAAGTGAAACCCATTCCTACTGTTGTGTGTTATGCAATTACCCCGCTGATAAAATTGTTCTGTGGTTGACATCGAGTGTACAGGATTTTGTTTTCACGATGGTCAGAAGTAGGTCTGTAGTAGGTCTGTAGGTCGTAGCCGTTAGCCTATACCTACTTATATTCTGCAGGTATAGTACGATTCAAACTTAATGGCGGCTCGGAACATGCATGAGGCGAGTCGCTGCGCAGTAACCAATGCTTCATTCCCAGTCGCCCCCGCGGGGATTGCCACCGGAGGCAAATGGGAATAAAAAATCCCAGTTGCCACCGGGTGGCGACTGGGAACTTATTGCCCCCACTTCAAAACGCTGTACATAGCGGCGTGGATTAGCACTAGGAATAATGACAAATCCTAACCCTAGACGGTCGACATCAGGCGCACCCCGAGATTCGGTTGGTTACGTTTCTTTAAACCCTTTAGACAGAAATAAGAGCCCCGCTAAGCGGGGCTCCGTCGACCTGATTATTAACCCTAGCCGGTCGATGTCCCTTATTATTTTATTCTTCACAAGAAACAAAGCAATGTCTAGCAAAACCGAAGTGGGGGCAATGACTTCCCAGTCACCGCCGGTGGGAATCCCCGCGGGGGCGACTGGGAATATTATTATGTCATTCCCCTGTCAATTTACTTACACCATGAAAATTGGTTACGTTCACCAATACACGTGTCAGCGGGGGTAAGGGGTGAGAGAGGTACTGCGCAACGATTAGCGCACTTCACAGCCGCCATTAAGTTTGAATCGTACTGTACCTACCTATACATTTTTGAGGTTTTAGGTACGGTTTCCTGTTTTACCACAAAGTCTTACCGCGGTCGCTTGGCTGCAGGTTTTTCCTTATTCGCCTATCTGCATACATAAGCCAGGCTTCTGTAGCAGGCGTCTGTCTTCTACCTAAGTACCATTGTATGACGTTTTATGAAACGAATAGATTATTTATGTAGATATCTAATATTATTTTAGAGCTATACCTAATAATAAGTAAATAATATTCTAAATATACTGATATGGTGTATGAACGGATATATATTTGGCCAGATACCGGATATCTGACCGTACCACAGAATGACAGAATACAATAAATAGTACAAGTACTTACAGAAGATTCACTCCGCAAAATCATTTAAATAAATTGCTATGACACAATAAAGTGCAATTCAGCACCCTAATTACGTAACACATTATCTACCACAATCTGAATCATTTTGAAGCCTATTGCTAAACCATTGCTTCACAAGTTCGAAAAAAATGTCTGCTCAACAACCGAAAAAACGCAATGAATGTTGTTGAACTGTCAAACTGAAACCCCATTCCTACTGTTAGTGTGTTACGTAATTACCCCGCTGGTTGCACAGCGCTATTTGCCTACAGTTATATTCACCTAGAAGTTGCCTCTCTTTCTATCGCGTAAGTCGCAAACTCAAAGCATTTATTTCAAATAAACCAATTACAGGCACTTTTGAATTGTCAAGGGGTCGGTCAGTCAGAAAGATGAAGCTAGTTGCCCATTCCAAAGCATAGTAGGTACCTATGGAGAAGAACGGGCAAGAAACTCCATGGACACTCTTTCAAGGCGCTTCCCCGACCAAACGACCTTGAGCGTTCGGTCCTTGCGCACGCTCCCTGCGCACGCTCATTTATCATAATATGCACAAAAAAAAAGACGCGATGTTTTAAAATAAAATAAAACGTGAATTATTTAGATTTTTAAATGATCTATCCATTAGTGTAATCATCAAATTAATAGAACGTCACCTTTAGCAAAAGATGCATGCAATCAATAGTTTTTGTCACTTTTTTACAAGGAGATTTTAAATGTATTTATACCACATATAAACAAATAAGAATGTGCACTGTAATGATAGGATATCGAATTATCGAACAACAATAATGTGCTTTTAGATTAGTTTTACATTATCTATTAATTTACTAGCATTTCCAACCAACTTGCTTTGATACGATCAATTTTTTGTAGAAAATCTAGTTGGGTGTTAAATTTTTAAGTCTGGGAGCGCTATGAGTAATGCGTATGCAATCTCCTATTTTAGGTATTTTTATTGCTTTAAGCTTTGCGGTACCCCGCCGCGACATTATAGCGCCATTTCAACGAGCAAACCTTATCGTGCCATCCATCAATTTCTTTACCTAATTAAAATATATGGTGTTACTCAATCAAATTAGATAGCTCAACAATAGGCATTATTTTTGACTTTTTAAATGTCCACTTTTCTTTTTTGCGAAACTAAATAAAGTTTAAAAAAAAAAAAAAACACCCTATTTAATTTTTTTTTTAAACTTTATTTAGTTTTGTTTCGTATGAGTTAACAGTTTTGTGAGTGTTTTTCAGGGTATATTTAGACACTACATCAAATAGCTTGTTTTGGCGTTTTCTTAATCCCGACTAATACTGTGTGTTATGTCATAAACGAAACCATAGCGCGATCAATCGGTTTTATTAAAATAAAGTTTGTCATTTGCCTCCCTAGATGGTGTTGGGGTCGAATAAGATCGCGCTATGGTTTCGTTACCAGGATTTATACCAGAGTTGTTATGGATATGATATTTCGGATCTGGATACGGATATGGATAGAGGAATAAAATTATATCGGTTTCGGATACGGCTAGGTACGGATATGTAATTATTTCGGATTATCCGTTAGTTTCGGATAGTTTCGGTTACGAATATCCGTAACCGAAACTATTTAAGTAAAATATAAACACAAATAGTATGTTATAAATTGGTTTTATTTATAGGTTTTATCTAGTCTAGGTTATCATTTGGTATTATAATCAGTCATATAGGTAAGTAATTAATTCAAATTCAAATTCATTTGAGTTTGAGTAATTAATTAGAGATGTTATTATAATTAGTTAGACTCCGCCCTTATACGAAACTATCCAAAACTTGTGAAACGGATACGGTCGGGTTATATTTTTATTTCGAATATCCAATAGTTTCGGTTACTGTTACGGAGCTCCATAACATCCCTGATTTATACTAGTATTATGTTTGATATTTGTTTTTTCTGACCCTTGAAATAATAATACTAATAGCTAAACCAGTACATTTACAAGGTGTTATTATTATCATGTTGCCAAATGCCACCATTGCATTGTACGTAGATTTAAATACTGATCAAAACAAGTCCAAACACGACATAAATCTGCTAATCTGCTATTATTTTTTCAAGAGTGTAGTGTACTAGTGTGCTGGATATCCTGGCTGCAGCATCAGCTCATCATGTTGCCACCATTTTATTGTATGTAGAATTAAATACTGATCAAAACGAAACCAAACACGATATATCTGATATTATTTTTTCAAGAGTGTACTGGTGTGCTGGATATCCTGGCTGCAGTATTGGACCATGAATTCTATAATCTTGCATGTTTATATAGCGTACATGGGTGTTTAAAATTTTAGGTCACACATATGTTTGAAAGTAAAGTAAATACCCATTATGCGTCTAAGATTCTTACCGCAGCTAACAAAAGAGCTGATTACCTTGAAACGGCAGAACCGATTTTGATAAAACATGTCTAAGAACCATCGCTAGAAAACCTGCTTTCAAATACTTAAATAAAACCGCATTCAAATCGGGTCACTCGTTTAAGACCTACGGCGCCACAGACAGACACACAGACACACACACACACATAGCGGTCAAACTTATAACACCCCTCTTTTTGCGTCGGGGTTTAATTAAATTAAAATAAGCCGTGGCAGAGCTAAGAAATGACCAGTCCCTACTGACGGCGCCCGTTCACGAACATGACGCATGGATCAGCACCATTCAGCTCAACCATTTTGAAGGGAACTTAATGATCCAACACACACGCCACCACCAGCGAGACATTTGAGTGAGCATGACAAACTCTCAGCCGCCAGGGCACATTCAAGTCTATGAAAGAAAAACCTAGTAAATGGTAGCTTTATAGTAGGTACATAGTACTCACACATGTGTTATACATATACGCTTTCTATTAATTATTATAATTTTATTATTTTTCTGACTACTATAAGGTTGTTTTCTTTTAAAGAATAGATACTCTGAATATTTAATTACCAGAGGACTTATTACTCTACTTTTGTGAACAAATGACGTTTCAAATAAACCTAGGCTAGACTATTTTATTTTACAATGTCTACACAGAAGTAGGTACCCTGTTATCTACATAATCAAAATCTTACTTACATAATATTTACTTACTTTTACTTAGTCCATGGTAGGTAGGTACAAACTAAAACAAAAATATGAAAATAACATTTAAATAGGTACCGGTAAAACGGGGTGAATAGGAACGCAGGGGTGAATCGTATCGTAACGAAACTTTAAAAGGGATTTTAACATTGAAATATCCCCACCCACACACACCCCGTTTTACGGTACTTTCCTATTTATACTTTTTTATTATTTATTTATTGATATAGCACTTCAGACTCACTAGAGTCACTAGAATATGCACAAACAAAAATCACATACAGTTATATGTATTGTGAGTACCTACGTCACTTACAGAAGTGCACAGCACTAGCAGAGAATTTAATGAATAAAGGACGTGTAAGATACCGTTTGTTGAATTATGTATATGCGTGTGTATTACACACGCAGACGCACTCACTCGACTGACTACAGCTGCACCAACAGTCCTCATTCAGATCCGTCTCAATTCGTCCATAGAAGTTACAAAATATTAAATCTAGGGTTTTAAGTTACCTACCAATTTTTGACCGAGTTTATTTGCTCCCTGTAATGTTATATGTATGCTCCATGCTCCATAATGACGTAAAGTCTATCAGTGTACAATCCAATGCGCTAGCATTTATAAGGGTCATATTCAAAATAATTGTGAGTTACGGATAGGAAACGGATATGATATTATTTGATTGTAACTATTAGGGCAAGTTTAAATAGCACACGTTTTAAAAATAAATAATGAACGTTGAGGTGATTAAAACATCTAAAATAGTAAAATTCCATCATCACTATCACTACCTATATATAGATACCTATTACAGTTCATCTACTTTGATTAGGTATAACAGTGCTACCAGTGCTAATATGGGGCGGGTCGCGAGGTTGGTACATAATGAAACAACATTTTGGTGATCATATTTTAGTATAATTGTCATAAATCATTGAAAGATTCGTAAAGCAGTTCACTGCATGATTATATAGGTAATTATAGTTCTGTATGAATGTTATTTTTCGAACGCTAGCCAACTTTTTTGTTAGCCCAGGAAGCATTTACAGCATTACAGACCGACAGTCCAGAGAATGCATTTTTGACACCTGTCAGTTTCATACAAACGAATACGTGTCTTGCGAATTAGATCTTTATAGCTACTAGAATCACAGTCGCACTGGCAGGTGTCAGGAACGCATTCTCTCGACGGCCGGACTGTAACAATTTAGATCTTTTTTGTTTATGAATTTTTAATCTCTAGCGGTTACGGCCTGGACATATCACCACGGCGTGGCGCCGCCACCGTGAAACGGCACGACGACGTCGTACCGCGCCACGGCGGCGTGTACGGTGCGCCGCGCCGGCTGTGAGGCTTGTTTCGCTGTCGCAAAGTTTGTACGTGTTAGTGTAAAACTTTTGTGTCCTTATAATCCTCAATTCCCTGGGTATTATCAGCCACCTTTTTTTTTACAAGCACGAGTGAACTTTGCGACAGCGAAACATCTACTGCCGACTCCGAGCGGACGCGCCGTGAGGCGGCGCCGCGCATCGAACACGACGCCGTGGCGCGGGACGACGAGGTCGTGCCGTTTCACGGTGGCGGCGCCGCGCCGTGATGTGTCCAGGCCCTTAGTGCAAGCGATGGGGATACGCAGCAACACACGCACACACAGACAATGCAGTAGGGACATGACACATTATACGCAAACTTTACATACTTCAAATAAATAAAATAAATAATGTTTTGGCTAACCTGCGGTGCAGTAAGTATTAAAATGTTATTGCCATTAATTCATACATGTGACTATGTGAATACCGCCTTATCATTCATATCTGATACGTAACAGAAAAAAGTGACAGATAAAATAAGGTAAGTATATGATTTAATTGCATGTGTCTATCCTACAAATCTATTTATTTCCACATCAATTCACATGATATACGAATATTATAAAAGACATGGCTAAAAATTGTATGGGCTTATACCCCAGATTGTACAGATATAAAATCTATGTCATTTAATAGTTCTGATCTTCTATAAACAAAATTAAAAAGGTGCATATTGATCAGCAGTAGTGGACAAAAGTTATGAGGGTTTGAATAAGTTGATTTTTGCACTACGGCTAAGTTATTCTATGTAGATTAATGTGTATATATTTGTAAGGCATTTAATATAAATAGTATTTTAGTTAAAGTTGTCTTTCTCTTGAATTGGTTGCAAGGCATCTTGCTAAATTGCCATAGCAGTCACCACCGACACAGCTATTAGGTGATAACTGTGAAAGTAAAATAAGAACCTATTAGTCTCAAGATTTGACCATGACGTGAGTATATGGAGTACATAATACCTCTCGTAGATTTTTAGTAAGAGGTACTTATTGAAACTAGAAGTTACCTCAAAAGTTAACCACTCCGATAAAAGAACATTCACATCAGGGGGTAATGATACCACAGTTAACACAAGCTTTTAAAAGATCCATTTTCCTTAAGTATGTATTATACAGTTTACAATAATTATTAGTGGAGCACTCGCGTGGCGCTACGGCACTATAAAATATAAAATGTTTTATGAGCTATTTCGTATTACACAGTTTACAATAAGTGGAGCACTCGCGTGGGCCACGACACTATAAAATATAAACGTATAAGCGAAAACATAAACAATTCGAATCGAACGAACACCGAAAGAAATCCCGGCGCAAACGTCAAAAAGGAGGGAATACGGTATTGACAATTGACATTAGTCGGCGGTGTTGACAGTAATAACATGAAATAATCCTACCCGTAACTGCACTAATATCTATAAATTCAATCATTGATGGTTCAATTTTTTGTTAAGAATACAAACAATAATGATGTTTTATTAGATATAGGTTACGAATAATTTACAAGTATATTTTAGGCCCACTATGCATATATTTATTTATTTTTTATTGCGTTTACTTATTATTTTTCCCTGTTCTGATCTTTATTAATATTATATGGCAACATTAAAATGTGGTTTAGTAAAAATCAAACAGAAAATCTTTTAATTATGATTATTTCTCCACTTCTGCTATAAGGCATACAAAGTTATTCAAAATTCTTTATTTTTTAAATTCAAATTAACTGCAATCAATTTATGTTTGTACTCCGTGGGGTACATTTTGTCCATCTCCTTTAGAGCAAATATCAGAATACAAAGCCATTTCCTAGAGTGAGTAATAAGACAATATGTACTTTTCGCTATTTTAAACGACTCACAGTCAATATAACTTTTAAAAGTCTATTTACTTAACGAAACCATCCGAAAAACTATATTGAACAAAATGGCCGAGCATTTATTTTTCCGTCATGTAGGTAGTATGACAGTTAGTGAACTAATGTTCCCAGTATATAATTTTTTATTGTTTTCATGGAAATAATGCTAAAATAGCATAACAGAGAAGAATAACAGATATACATGTGTAAAATCAGGACACTCATTAATAAATTAAAATTGAAGAACAATAAATAAGTAATAATTTATACTTTATTCAGCAAAGTGATAAAGTTTAAACAATTATCTCCGTTTTTTTTTTCGTTTTGTTTAATAGTTATAGTTTTTTTTTTTTTTTTAGTTTGCCCTTAATGACGTGGACATTGAGTACTTGTATGAAACGGAACCTACGCAATGTCTGGCTTAATTTTTTTTCATGAATTGTTTAGCCGTATCAAATGTTTCATTGTTTTTTATTATGCTCGAATAAACATTTAATCTGTTTGTTTATGAAACTCAACACTCAAACTGACCCATAAGGTTTTCAATGTCTGTTTCCCACTGCGACATCCTGGCAGAGTCTATTGACTTCAAAACAGCAATTAATACACCTTCTCTTCTTTTGCCGCTACTTATCAAAGCTAAAACTGCCTGCTAATTACGTAACACACTATCTATCACAATCTGAATCATTTTGAGGCCATTGCTAATCCATTGCTTCATGTGTTCGAAAAATGTGTCTGCTCAACAACGTAAATAACGCAATGAATGTTGTTGAACTGTCAAAATGAAAACCATTCCTACTGTTAGTGTGTTACGTAATTACCCTGCTGACCGTGTAAACAGAACTTGTAAGTACTAATCTATACTAATAATAATTAATATTCTACGTAAATAGGAGTAGGTACCTACCTAATTAGTAATTACTTATAGATAGACGTGCATTTCTTTACCTTTCGATGTCCTCTGGAAGTGTGCAAAAGGTGAGGTTCGGATCCTTGTTAATATTTAGTCAAATGCGATGCAATATGCTTTTGCCTTAATTTTATTTAGAATACGACGCACAGTGGTCTGAAAATCGAGCTCCATACTCATAGAAACTTACAAGTCTGGAATTTAAAAAAAAAAATGTGTCTGGTATACCTCCCTGTACGAAATATTAATGTATGGATGGTATTCGTAGCACCCCACGTGTGAAAAAAAAAGGGGGGTTTTTTTGTATGGTGAAAACACTTTATTTTTAAACTGAATGGGAACTGAAGGGCTCGTGCTGACACGAGCTAATTGTACCCATACACGGCAATTAGGATGTTATACAATTCATGCACCTTTGGGCTCCGCTTTGCGAGTAGCAATTTTTTTAAATTTTGAATTTTTGTTAATTATGAGATTTATCAAATCTATGACGTGGTTAAATGAAGTTGTCGATCGATTTACAGTCCTACCAACTTATCTGTGAACTGAAAGAGGACGGCACCGTCGATTCAGTGTTGCTAATTAATATAAGGTGCCCAAAATTGAATAAGTTTTCAAGAAGGAAATTTCACATTAGACATAATTGTTTAATAAGAATTACAGTTTTTACAAATTAAAAACAATGATACCTATATGTATACAAATAATAAAATAAATAAAAAGAATTTGATAATTTACAGTTACGTAGGTACGCTAACAGTTTAGTCTCTCAGCAATAAACAATGGCTTTATCTAAAAAGTAATCCAATGAAGTGGAAATTCAGCAAATAAAATGTTCCACGGGGGGGATACAACTTTCATTTAATGCGAAGTTAAGTAGGTACACTACCCTGCAAGAGGTACCTGGATGTCTAGCATTTAGTTATGACCGTACCTAACCCCTAACACCAGATTTGACTAATTATAATCAGCAGTGGTACCTAGTGGTAGTGTAGTGTACCTAATAAAAAAAAAAAACAAATTGCTTTACAATAATTTATTGAAAACCAGGTTTACAGTAATTGTGATCTTTAGATGAACCTGCATACACAACTTTATCCTGGTTGTGAGGCCATACTCCGCTTATTTTCGTACCACTATCATCATTATCACTATCGCTTTCGCTTTCAGTGTCACTTACCACTTCTATAATAAAAGGTTTATCTAAATAAAAATCATGTTTTAAGTATTCTCCTTCTAACCTGCGAACGTGTTTACAATGGTGTGCCCACTCATGAACTGTAATAGCGTCAAAAACTTCTCTAACTAGGCGGGGAATTTCAGCATTTTTGTGCTCAATATTTACATCAGCAAATTTTCTTTTCATTGTGCTCCATAAGAGTTCAATGGGATTGAGATCACAGTGATAAGGTGGTAAATATAAGCATTTGTGTCTATAGTCTTCTAAAATTTTTTCAATCTCATATACAGGTTCAGGCTTGTTTGTCTTAATTATTTCTAAAAGCTGAGTTCTCAAATTCTCTCCGTAGTCAATTTTATTTTGGGTCAACCATAATTGCATTTTTTTTTTAAGGAATTCGTATTTGGGACTTAATTCACACAAATACGGTGATAAGGAGCATTATCCATCACTATTATGGATGGCTCTCCTAAATTAGGCACAAGTTTTTCAATAACCCGCTTTTTAAAGTTGGTATTATTCATCACTTTTTGTGTTTGATTTAAACACAAGTAGTGCATTTGTAACAAATCCAGTATCTCCTCCCGCATGAACAATAATATATCTTTGCCCTTTCGATACAGGCTCCAATACTCCGTCTTCACCCTCTCCTTGCCAACATTTACCCGATGTATGCGAAGAGTGAATATAGGTCTCATCTAAATAAATTATGGGCCGGGGCTGGGGAGATTTATTATTTTTATCCACTGCTTGCAAGTACTTAGCTCTCCAAGCTGATATTTCATTACGCTCCATAAGAACCTTTAAAAAACCTTTAAAAGATTTTTTAAAACGAAATCCCACCTTGTGAAGCAGCTTTCGCAGACTCTCTCGCTGTCCTGTGTAATTTATATCTGTCTTTAAGACCTCTAGAAGCTTTTTAACAGTAGGGACCTCTTTTTTAGCAGAATAAAATTCATGTACTTTCCTCCGTATAACTCCCATGTCAAAATCATCAACATGCACAAATCCACTTTTACGTTTTCTCTCCTTACCTGGTGTCCGAATTTTTGTACCAGTTTCTTCTGCTGCGTGCCCTTCCTTAACTATTTTTGAAATTAGTCCTTGACTCACACCTGAAATATAAGATAATAAAATAAATGTTAGTAGAAATTTGAAATCTGGCAGGTTAGTTGGCTCACTCACTTAGCAGGTTACCTAATAGATGTACGTTACCGTTACGCTAACCTGCAGCAAGAATAGAAACGATTATTTCGTGAACTTAAATAATTAGTTAAGTATCGGGTAATTTATAACAAGAAAGTTGACAACACTAACCTGTCGCTGCCGAAATTCGTTTGTATATTTGATTAAAATGTTGGCGATGTTTGCTTTGCCAAATAGCAGTACGATGTTGTACTGCAGATATAAATTCTTCAGTATTGATATCTATGACGATGCTTCGGCGGGTGAATCAAAATGGTTTAGAACCACACGTGCAGTCACCTAACAGACGCTATATCACTGTGAACAACACGCGGACACGGGCGGGCTGAGGCTGAGCCATAAGAAACACCCGCGCCACCCGCGCCCGCGCCCTCGGAATATATACATATAGAAAGGTACTCCGGCGCGCCCGCCTCATGCAAACGCGCGGCTCGCGGGAGCAATGTGAACGAAACTGGCGTCTACATACATTTTGATTTACACGCGCCCGCTCTAGCACCCGCGCCCGTCTCCACTCTGAAATAGTACAGACCATAGTCTAAAAAAACAAGGTCATTCCGGGAGTGACACATGCTTACGTCACTATCCAGTTGCCACTTTATTGCAACAAAACACGAATTATGGAAGAATGTGTAGTCACCATTCTGTTAAAAAAATATATATAAACCATTTAAATAGTCGTTTCTTTTTCTAATCAAACGAAACAATTCAATTTAAACATATACCAACATAATTGTTAGTTAAAACCTCTATAATTTATCGGATTCGGACAGGTAATAAAGGCGATTGTGGAGCTATTATAACACACTACTGGTAACTCAGCGGTGATGACGTAGGCTTGTGTCACCCCCGTGACCGGAGTGCTATACCTGGCGAAGTAAATTATTATACCATGGTACAGACATTGCGTTGCGCGCGTTAAGGCTCCCGCAAACAGGCGCGACGCGACAGCACGACACAAAGGCGCCACTCGTCAGGCGGCACGCGGTGCCTTTGTGTACGCTGTCGCACGAGCCTTTAGTGAAATCAAAATAGGTATGTCTCGTAACGCCAGTTACGAAAGTGGGAAAAATATGAACAGGTAAAAGAAATCGTCTCACGTAAACACTGTAACAAGTGAATTGTGTGTTTTCTTTTTAATAAACTTTTATTAAAAGCATTGGCATCGGATGCTAAATACAGGCTCAAATTAAATTAGCTAGCGAAACTCCGCAGCCATGGTGGGTATCGATATCATCTATACACGATAAAATAAAATTAAAAATATTTGATGTTTTTTTGAGGGGTCAACAACCGCTGGTAGTTTTGTTACATGAAAATTAAATATGAGTTGAAAAATATATTTTGTCGTGTTATCGATACCAAGCACTTCTGTGAAGATTACACAAAAAAAAAAACAGATTTTTGAAACTGATATTTAAATTGAAAACGTTAGAATCAGAATCAGAATCAGAATATTTATTTGTAAAACATAGGTATTTACATATAGGTGTTAGGTTAACATATTTGGGCGTTATGTTTTGCCGTGAAGGCGTACAGATATTAAGTAAAATGAAATTAAAAACTAAAATACTTAAAACTAAATAAAACAAACAATAAAACAAAAAATTACTAAAAAATATAAAAAAATATTATTTATTTAATCTGGAACAGTATAATAACATTTTTTTAATTAATAGCAAGGTGAGAGCTTTCTTAAACTGTTTAAACTTTGTTCATTGCGGTCGATTACCCAAAAAAAAAATCATTAATTTAATTTATTTTTTGTTCATGTTTAGATATCGATTGGTACCCGTCACGTCTGCGGCGTTTCGCTAGCTAATTTAATTTGACCCTGTATTGACCCTGATACTAGCCACCACAAACTGTTAGATGAAATGTACGACACATTTATAAGTATTTTGTGCTGATATTTCGTATATACACTCGAGAGCAATGAATCCGGGTCACTTAAAGAATGTTAAAAATCTCGGAAACTAAAAATGATAGGTTAATGCAATAAATTGTATTTAATAGACAATGTAATACTCCTTAAATGAAAGTAAAAAAAATATGAGTCACCATACATTTTATTAACACAAAATGACATAAAGAAAAAAACTGCTGATCTTCTCCTTAAAACAAAAATAGGAAACATGAAATTTTTGAACTTTATTACGATTTTCTTGAATTTTAATACTTCGTATTGCCTCCTCGTGCTTCCATTACTGCGTTTACGCGGTTTGGCATGCTGTACACCAAGTTCCTTATACGATTTTGGGGAATATTCTCCCATTCCTCTGTGAGAGCAATTTTGAGCTCACGAAGCGTGATTGGGGGAGGGTTTCGTTGTTTTACGCATCTGCCTAGCTCGTCCCAAGCATGCTCGATCGGGTTGATATCCGGGCTGCGCGCTGGCCACTCCATACGAGTAATGTTCATCTCTTGAAGGTAGTCATTCACAATCCTACCTGTATGAGGTCGGGCATTGTCATGCATAAATATAGCATCCTCACCTAAATTGACCATAAATGGACCAACGTGATCATTGAGGATTTCTTCCACATATCTTACGCTAGTTAAAGAGCCGTTTTCTATGATCACCAGCTCTGTGCGACTTTCAGAAGAAATTCCGGCCCACACAAGTACAGACCCACCACCGTAGGCTACTTTTTCTTCGATGCATGCTTGCTTGAATCTTTCCCCTGGTCTTCGATACACTCTGTGTCTTCCATCGTGCTTGTAGAGCATAAATTTTGATTCGTCGGAGAACATAACTTTTGACCAATCTTCAATACTCCAATTTACGTGGCTCTGGGCATATCTTAGTCTTGAAATACGATGCCCACGCTCCAGTTTAGGGCCGTTTGCAGGTCTAAGGGGTTTTAAGTTAGATTCAGCAAGCCGACGTCTTACTGTCCATGCACTTGGGTTACTTCCTCCGAGGCGTCGAAACTGATTTGTGAGTTCAGTTCCTGTGAGAAAGCGATTTCGAAGCATGGTGTTCACCAAGTATCGGTCTTCTCGTGCTGTGGTACACCTGGTTCTGCCCGTTCCTGGTCTGCGTAGGTTAGAACCAGTTTCTTCGTAACGTCGGAGAACTCTTTGTACTGTTGACAGCGACACACCGACAGTCCTGGCTGTATCGCGCTGACTCCGGCCGGTTTCCAGCATTGTAAGTATTCTGGTGCATTCTTCAGGCGTAAGCGACATAATTTCAGCTTGAATAATGAATATAGAGCACTATCAACATGGTTTATGTACCCACATAAATGACAGATTACAAACAAAAGCAAAACCAAATGCTGTAATTTCGTAGTTCCATCTTCGAAAGTGGCCCTTTTTCAAATTTGATTTTTTTATGATATAACTTTACAATAACTAAGAAGTTTTAATACCTTCATTTAAGGAGTATTACATTGTCTATTAAATACAATTTATTGCATTAACCTAGCATTATTAGTTTCCGAGATTTTTAGGATTCTTTAAGTGACCCGGATTCATTGCTCTCGAGTGTAGGTGCTGATAACCTGCGTTGTAAAAGAAAATATGTGACGGGTTGGAATGTTCGTGTTCGTGACGCTCACAGGGAAGCTCGCATCCATTATCAGTCATGGTTGCTGTATAATAAACCCACATCGGGGTGTATAAATCTAGGAAGGTTTTTAAAGATAAGCTGAAATATTGTCAGGATAATGAACGGCAAATAAAAATGGATATTATAGCTAAAAATCAGACAGACAAGCAATTTGGTGCATTTTGGAAGGCAACAAATAAGTTAAGTCCGCGGTCGAGTTCTCCGGTGAGCGTGGCGGGCGTGCATGAGCCAACAGAAATAGCAAACTTATTTAAGCAGCAGTTTAAGGTTGAGTCACCACTTATTGGAACGACACGGGTTGTCGATGCTGAAGCCGCTTCTAGGGACATTAACGTTCGATTTACTCCTAAGGAAGTTGCTTCGGTGGTAAAGTCAATGAAAAGAGGTAAGTCACCAGGTCATGATGACCTCAGTATCGAACATCTGAAATATGCTGGGGTGCACTTGTCACGTGTACTTGCCATGTTTTTTAATTTGTGTATCAGTCACTGTTATTTACCAAATAACTTCATGTTTACAGTTGTGGTGCCTGTTATTAAAAATAAAACGGGATGCCTCTGATGCCTCAAATTACAGGTCTATATCCTTGGCAACCGTTTCAGCCAAGGTGCTGGACAGTCTGCTTGACGAACAATTAGCTAAGCATCTAATACTGCATGACGCTCAGTTTGGCTTTAGGCCAGGGCTGTCCACTGATAGCGCTATATTGTGTCTAAAGCAGACTGTGCAGTACTACAAGGATAGAAAAAACGCCCGTATTTGCCTGTTTTTTGGACCTATCGAAGGCTTTCGATCTTGTCAGTTATAACGTTTTGTGGAATAAGTTGTTGTCTGAAACTTCTGCACCAATTGAAGTTATATCAATATTTAAATATTGGTATAGCAACCAACGCAATTGTGTAAGGTGAAACGGTTCCAAGTCGAGTATGTACCGGTTGGAATGCGGAGTGAGGCAGGGCGGATTAAGCTCGCCTCGCTTGTTTAACCTGTACATTAACAGGCTGATTGTTGAGCTCAGCAGCACCAAGGTCGGATGTCATATTGACGGAGTGTGTACCAATAATCTTAGTTACGCAGACGACATGGTGTTGCTGAGTCCATCAATCAGTGCTATGAGGAGGTTAGTGTCGATATGTGAACCATATGCGGGGACTCATGGGCTCAAATATAATATCGGGAAGAGTGAACTAATGCTCTTTAAAGCCCGTGGTTTTTCTTACCCAGCATTTCCCAATGTATCACTGTACGGCACTCCTCTGTGTAGGGTATCGAAATTTAAATATTTGGGTCACTGGGTCACCGATGATTTGAGCGATAATCTAGATATAGAAAGGGAACGCAGGTCGCTGGCTGTCCGTTGTAACATGCTGGCCCGCAGATTTGCACGGTGTACGACTTCGGTTAAAATCACGCTTTTTAAAGCATATTGCCAATCTTTTTACACCTGCAGCCTGTGGGTCAGTTATTCGCAGCGGGCATACAGCGACCTGTGTGTCCAATATAATAATGCACTCAGGCTACTGTTGGGGCTGCCATGGCGTTGCAGTGCTTCAGGGATGTTTGCTGAGGCGCGGATTGATGGCTTTGCCGCTATCGTTAGGAAAAGATGCGCCTCCCTACTCACTCGCGTTCGTGGCAGTACCAACACTATACTGGGTGTTTTTGCTGCTCGGTGGGAGTCCCCCATGCTGCAAAGGTGGGTGCGGCTTCATGTCGTTGTTTAATTTTGTTGCCAATACTAACATTAGTTTTTTAAGTACATTGTTACTAACAAAAACTTTTTTACAAAAAAACAACCGACTTCCAAAAAAAACACTAAAAGACGTGAAAAATAACTTTAATTTCGGAAGTCGGTGCCTTTGGTTTTATATTTTCGTGTTTGGCCACCGACTTCCGAAATTAAAGTTATTTTTCACGTCTTTTAGTGTTTTTTTTGGAAGTCGGTTGTTTTTTTGTAAAAAAGTTTTTATTTTTCACTTTTTAGTTGCGGTACCTACCCCACACAAATTCGTATACCACTACTTGGTGTGTAAATAACAGTGACAGGAAATTATTAACACATCATCCATATAAACTAAGTGGAAAAAATCTGCAGTATTAAGGATAACTCAAAAACTACTGGTCAGACCTTTATCAAATTTAAATGGGACCATATGTGAAGCACCAGCTATCAAATAAAAAAAGAATCATCCAAACCGGTTCACCGAGAAAAAAGTTATGAGCTAACACACACAAAAAAAAAAAAAAAAAAACATACAGACGAATTGAGAACCTCCTCCTTTTTGTAAAGTCGGTTAAAAATATGGACCTGGTCTGAAATAAATGTTTATTATTATTATTATTATTATTTATTTACCTCTTCACATTTCTCGGGACCCTGGGATCCCGGACCTTTGGAAGGCATACGAGGGGCCGAAGCCAACTCGCAGAGGCCCGTTAGACGTTTTTAATGAAATGAAGCACCAACCGACGATTATCCCTGTTCGGACTATATAAGTGCACCCAAGGACAACCCCCGGTTGGTGTAGGACTATTGTAAGATATGGAAACAAATATATAGGACTATGGATTTGGGTAGCTTATGTGGACTGGTTAACTAGAACTATGGAAAGACTATGGCCCCTGCCTGACCAATGTTTTATATAAAATACACAGATAAAATGGCAGGGGGTGACTTGCACACTCAATAATGGGCCCCCGAAAATGGTCGCTAGCACATAGTGTCGAAGTGACAAAGGGGCAACATGTCCTGAGGTGCTTATGAGGAGTGGAGAGGTATCCCACGGCTATCAGGACAATCCCGGAAGTACGGTCAAGATCCCTACCAGCATCTTACTGGAATACTTCCTTCCTCCGAGCACATTTGCCCTTGCGAATCTCCACTCTAGCCGACCAATAAAGGCAAGAAAGAGGTGGGAGCACTGTCCCTCTTCATTGTTCACTCCAGCCGGCCAATAAAGGCAAGCCAGAGGTGAGGAACAAGACTTCTCCCGGGAGATAGGGTCCGTGGGGTCGCTACTGCCCAACAGCTCGCCACATGCTGCCCTGCGGGTTTATTATTATTATTATTAATATAAGAAAGTGTGTTAGCTGTTAATAATTTAGCATTCAAATCTATTTAGTAGGAAATAGTTACATACTAACTTTAAGTTTTTTTTAGGTCTCAGTAAATTCATGTCAATTTTTTTTTTTTTGTTCAACTCTTCTCCGGATTTGTTGCTGGACGGCAGTCTTTCAAAAGCTGTAGGTACCTATATACACTAGCCAGTGTCTCAGCCTCAAGGCTATTTGTATGCTAAGGTCGTTTGGATTTTATACTAATGACTAAACGCACGGCTCTGAATGAGGCTGATTCGAGCGCGACAAAAAACCGACAATAAACTTGAGGAAGGTCTGGCTCATGGCACAGCGTAATCCGGTGGAGGCACTGCACCGTCTTAAATAGAGGCAGCCTCTATGTAAGGCTGCTTGCCGCGTATAATACGACTGCGCCGCCATCCGCCTAACACAGCGCAGAATAAGGACGTTTATACCTATCTACAAGGTACATACCTATGATGCATATCCCCGGCCTTCCGCACAGAGGCACAGTATAGGAGGGTCACTGCGCTCTGCGCTCACAGAGCGGCGCACAGTGGTCTGAAAATCAAGCTCCATACTCATAGAAACTTAACGTCAGAAATTAATAAATAAAAATATGTTTTGTGTTTAGTATACCTCCCTTTGTTTTACTAATATAGTATGAAGAGTATGAGTAGCTCCATGCGTGAGAAAAAAATATTTTAATTTTTTTTGTATGGAATAAAACATTTAAAGTGCTTTTTTTCAAAACTGAATAGAACTGATGGGCTGGTACTCACATGAGCTATTGCACCATACACGGCGATCAAGATGACATACAATTCTTGTGCCTTTCGGTGCCGCTTTGCATGTAGCAAGCTTTGGAAATTTTGAATTTACAGTTGGTGATCTTTCAAATCTTTGACATAATTAAATGAAGTAACCAACCACATAACTGATATTATCGTTAGTTAATAACCTGCTAATGACTTTTATAATGAAAATATTAGAAAACGATGTAGATTATTTACATTTTACTATAAAATTCATTTCACGAAATAACTCATTTGGTAATCACCGTCATTATTGTTGAATTTTAATTTAATAAGCATTATGGGACAGCGAGCGTTAATGAGGGTAGTTATAATATAAATAGGACATTTAAACTAACTTCACTCAGTAGCTCTTTGCACTTGTGCGCGCTTACTATACTTATTACGTTCGATTTGTTTTCGTGTTATGATGGAAGGTTTTAGTACCAATTTGGATATTTTTATTTTTGTAGCTAACAATAGCTGTTTCTCACAGCCCAGTGTATTACTCGTATATGAAGTTTTTGTCAATGCCGTTGATTTGTCAGAAAACGAAAATAAAGAATTGAAACAATTCTGTCAGACTCATGTGTGTTCGTTGAGGAACAAATGGATCTCGCGTAATCGCACGAGACATACTTTCATAAAAAAGTATGAGACATGGCTGCAAGAAGACATAAAATGGCCTGAGTTCATGAAGGACAAGATGA
The DNA here is from genome assembly GCA_916610205.1 of Griposia aprilina. Classification (NCBI taxonomy): domain Eukaryota; kingdom Metazoa; phylum Arthropoda; class Insecta; order Lepidoptera; family Noctuidae; genus Griposia; species Griposia aprilina. The sequence continues at coordinate 11,330,662 of OU744304.1, read as the reverse complement.
CACCTTCTTTAGTGTTAGAAGAGCAGCAACCATGTTCCAGTTTTGACTTCGGTGTAAATGAGTGTGCATCAACATCATACAAACCGGAGACGTGCAGTGTTGGAACATCAACTGTTGTGAGTCCAAGAAAAGTGTTCTCGGAGCTAAGCCCGCTACAGAAGAGAAGAAGAGTGAAAGAGCTCCTCACGCATAGCACTGAAAGCCTTGCTTATGCAACTGGTTTAAGTGAAGATAACAAAAATGTAGCAGACATAATAAAATTGATCACAGAGCATCCCGAAGAGGCTACAAAGATAAAGGAATTGTTGAAGTCCAAGAAAGCTATGCCCATATATTCCACTGATAAAGCTTTAGGAATTCTGACTTCATTGAAGCTTTCGAAATGGCAGTATACAAACATTAAGAGCTTGTGCAAAAGAAGAAGGAATACTACTATATCCTTCATATACTGCTATCTTAGAGGCGAACAAGGACTGTTACCCACCAAAAGACACCATAGAAATTACCGAAAGAGGGGTAAAAGTAAAGCTTCAAGCGATTTTGGACAAAACTGTTGCTAGATTTGAGAAATTCCTACGTTTGGAATCTTCGCTAGATGGCAAAGATCTAACATTGATATGCAAGTGGGGCTTTGATGGTGCTTCAGGGCAAAGTTTGTACAAACAAACTATGGCGGGTGAAGATGATTCAAGCAATTTTATGTGTTCTTTTGTGCCTCTGCGCATAGTTTGTGGTGACGAAAAGTTATGGGAGAATCCAAAGCCATCTTCCACAATGTTCTGCAGACCGCTCTACTTTAAATTTGCAAATGAAAACCAATTAAATATTAAGGAAGCACAGGCGTTGATTGAAGCTGAGATTGCAGCACTGGAGCCGTCTATTATGGGAATTCATACTGTTAAGCACTCAATGCTTATGACCATGATAGATGGTAAAATCACTTCGCAACTGTCAAATACTTCAACGCAGACTTGTGACATCTGTAAAGCTACCCCTTCGGAAATGAATAAGTGAGAGAAGATCTCAGAGTAAGTTTTGAATAATTTGATATATTTCAGATTACCGTAATGCTGTGTATCTTTTTATTAATTAATTCACTTTCTTTCCAGAAAACCTGTTTCAACAGATATATATCAGTATGGTTTATCTACACTTCATGCTTGGATTAGATGTATGGAGTGCCTACTCCATATTTCGTATAGACTAGACTTCAAAAAATACCGTTTGAGCGTGAAGAAGAGACAAACATACACACACACACGCACACACACACAAAGTTTCGCCTTTATAATCACAATAATATTATAAAGGCGAAAGTTTGTGAGTGTGTGGGGGTGTGTGTGTGTGTGTGTGTATGTTTGTCTCTTCTTGTATGAGTATTAGTTTACATACTATTTTCATATTCAAAGCGATATGTAACTTCACAAAATACCATCAAAGATTTGAAAGATCACCAACTGTAAATTCAAAATTTCCAAAGCTTGCTACATGCAAAGCGGCACCGAAAGGCACAAGAATTGTATGTAATGCAAATGTATATTGCAAATGCAATAGCTCATGTGAGTACCAGCCTATCAGTTCTATTCAGTTTTGAAAAAATGCACTTTAAGTGTTTTATTCCATACAAAAAAAATTAAAATATCTTTTTTCTCACGCATCGCGCTACTTATACCCTTCATACTACATTAGTAAAACAAAGGGAGGTATACTAAACACAAAACATATTTTTATTTATTAATTTCTGACATTATGTTTCTATGAGTATGGAGCTTGATTTTCAGACCACTGTGCGGCGCACGGTGGCCCATTCCCTACCAACGTGTTGAGCGACTCCATGACACAACAGCGTGAGCCATGAATATTCAGAATAAAGTCGTCGATGCACGTATTCGATCGCACGTCAATGGTAACACTTTGACCTTAGCAGGAGCTGGCCTAGCGTAGTACCACAGGTAGGAATATCAATAGAATAACGGCCTATGCATAAAGGCTCCTACAAACAGGCGCGACACGCGACGCGAATTGCACGGGGTACAAAGGTACCGCTCGTCGCGCGACATGAGGCGCCTTTGTGTCGCGTTGTCGTGTCGCGGCTGTCTGTGTGAGCCTTAAGGCGTTTTTTTACACACCTTCGACGTGCGTATTCAAGGTGGGGCGTAAATAGTGGTCCCACGTTAAGGGGTCGTAAACACCGCATAACAAAATGATTTATTGAAAATGTTTTTTTTTTCTCAGTCACGAGATAATATTTTTTTTAAAGGAGTGGCGCTAGTGGACCGGTGTGCGCCCTCTTAAGGGTCCTTCAAACAGGTGCTACTCGCGACGCGAATCGCACGCGACGCAAAGGCACCGCTGGTCGCGCGACAGGCGGTGCCTTTGTGTCGCGTCGCGTGTCACGCCTGTTTGCAGGAGCTTTTACGTGGAACGCGGCGAAAAAAGCGGCCAAGTGCGGGTCACACTCGCACACGAAGGGTTCCGTACAGTACGATTCAAACTTAATGGCGGCTGTGGAATGCGCTATTCGCTGCGCAGTACCTCACCCCTCACCCCCGCTGACACGTGAATTGGTTACTGCGCAGCGGCTCGCCTCATGTTCCGAGCAGCCAATATGCTTGTATCGTACTGTTATAAATAATTTCCAAGTGAATACTTAAAATTGCTGATGTGAGAATTGATGTACTATATAAAACTGCTCGCTATGCAAGCACGGCAGTCAATCCACAAATTCTATCCGATTAACATTTTTTCCTGACAAATTGTAATTTTGATGTGCAAGTTTAAATAAATTCAGTGTAGCAGAAACAAAAGTGTTTTTATTAAAAAGGACCCACGGAGCGCCATCCTAACAAATTGGTGTCAGAAGTGGGATCCCAGGAAAAATCATTGAGTACTGGGATCTATAGGTGTAGGCGTCGCGAATTCGTTTCCACTCGTCTGCACCATAGTATTTGTTGGCTCCGTGGCCTAGTAGTCCTTTCGGTAAGTGGTCGACGATAAGCCTTGGGTTCCTCAAAAGCCTAAGCCCGCGCTACTGCATTCCACGTGATCGACGATCAGCCTCCGCTATTGAGCGTGAGCCCGCATCACCCCAGAACACCTCCTGCTGCCCGTGATCGACGATCAGCCTTCGCTATTAAGCGTTAGCCCGCATCACCCCGGAATACCTCCTGCTGCCCTGTGGTCGACGGTCAGTCTCCACTCCCGAGTGAGAGCCCGCATCACAAGAGGACCTTCCGTCGAGGTCTCACTGACGACATCCAACTGCACATCATCCGTCATCAGCTACGTGGTCGCACCACGTACAAGTAGAACGCAACGTGTCGTGTCGACGACCTGTAATACGACTTGCTGAGTCGCCAGGTCGCCACGTCGTGTCTCGCCGTGCTACGTGTGTGTGACATCATCTTTCCAGAATGTTCGCATGCGCTGCTGCCGTATCAATATTACTGTGAGTTTTCCTATCTATTAATCTAGTGAAAGTGATCCCAAGTCTATTTTAGTGAAGTGAATGTTTCTCAAATTTTCAAGATATCGTAATTTGTCTAGAACTCTCATAAAATTAGATTTATCCTATTTTTACACGTTTTAAGTTCAGGTTATTGTACACGATTTTATTTACATATCTTTCTGTGTTTTTGTGTGTCTGACGTTCTGTAGTGCTTCATTAAGATAACTATATCGTCACCATTTTAATGCCTCTAAAAAAAGAGAATTCCGAAGAAATCGCACCTTCATCTAATTCAGATTCTTCAGAGGACTGTCCAGCACCAAACCTAAAAGTTAAAATGGCTGACAAAATTACCCTTTCTGTCCTCACAAAGTTCATCAAACCCTATAACGGGGACCGCGAGTCATTGCCCGCGTTTTTAACAAACTGCGAAAATGCGATTGCCCTAGCTACTACAGAACAGCAGAACGTCTTATGTAAATACATCATCTCGCAGTTGGAAGGCAAGGCTCAATTAGCTTGTTGTTTAAAAACATTTAATAGTTGGTCAGAGATTAAACAGTTCCTGAGAATCACTTTTGGAGAGAAAAAACACTCCACTCACTTATTAGTTGATTTACAACAAAGCAAACAGTTGCCTTCCGAAGACGTGATGCAATTTTCTATCCGCATCGAATCATGTTTAACACGACTACAAACTGACATCCATTATAGCTGCGAAAATGGTAAAGAACTTGTAGGTCGTATAGCCGCAATGGAAGATTTGGCTCTTAATACGTTCTTGTTAGGGTTGAACTCCAATTTTTCCCATATTGTGCGGTGTAGGAATCCTAAGACTTTATCAGAAGCGATAACTAATGCCATTGAAGAAGAAAAGTTATTTAATTTATCAAAACTTTCAACTCGTTCTAATAAACAATGCACAACATGTAATAAGAGCGGCCATGTCGCTTCAGAGTGTTATAAAAATAAAAATAAGCACTCTTCTCCTAATTTATATCATGTAAACACAGCAAATAATAATAATGAACAAAATGATTTTAACACTAAACAATATCCTAATTCTAACTTTAATCCAAATACATTTTGTGCATATTGTAAAAAACGTGGTCATTTGATAGTCGAATGTCGTAAGCTTAAAGCAAAAAATAATAACAATTTGCGGACCGATCCACGTAACTCTACACTATCAAGTGCAACTGCACCGAGTTCAAATAACGTGTCGAGCAATAATCGCTCTAATGTGCATCATGTTGACACTTCTAATGAAAATGGTAGTTTAAACTAAATAGGGTTTCGGTTCCGTGTCTGCCGAAACCTAATCTTAACAATTTAAATGACACGAAAAACCTTTTCACTAAATCCTGTGTTCCTAAATTTGCTTCAACACAGGTTTGTGCTACTAAAGGTATATCAAGACCATCAAACTGTGTTCCAACATTATTTCCAACACAGGTTAGAGCTACTAAAGGTATTAAAAGTCCTTCAAACTGTGTTCCAATATTATTTCCAACACAGGTTAGTGCTACTAAAGGTACTACAAGTCCTTCAAACTGTGTTCCTAAATTATTTCAAACACAGGTTAGTGCTACTAAAGGTACTACAAGTCTTTCAAACTGTGTTCCAACATTATTTCCAACACAGGTTAGAGCTACTAAAGGTATTAAAAGTCCTTCAAACTGTGTTCCAATATTATTTCCAACACAGGTTAGTGCTACTAAAGGTACTACAAGTCCTTCAAACTGTGTTCCTAAATTACCTCAAACACAGGTTAGTGCACATATCGAGACATCTAAGTGTCCTAATTCAGATTTAAGTTTTCAAGACAGTCCTTCATCTCTCGAAAAATCAAATCTTTTTTCTAGGGATTGTTTGCGTGAGAAAATATTTACCATTAATAACAGACTTTCTTTACCTCACGTTTATTTAAAAACAAACTATAATGATAAGCCTTTGTGCTTTTTGATCGACACTGGTTCTAAAATTTCTATTGTCAAACATTCCAGTTTGCATGATAAACCAGTGCTTGGCCCTGAAATTATAAAACTTAAAGGCCTAAGTGATAACGATTCCTATTGCGAATCCTTAGGTTCTATTAAAGTCTGTTTTGATCATCGCGTTTCGTCGAAAAGTAAAATAATATTTGACTATTTGTTTCACGCGATTGCCGATACGATCAACTTACATTACGATGGTATTATTGGTAGTGATTTTATACAACATTTTAAATTAGATATTCACTATTCAACCAACACCCTTAGTTTAGAGGGTTACGAAATACCTATTTGCTGTAGTAAGCCATCATATGTCATACCCCCGCGGTCAGAAATGGTCATTGAGTGTCCGGTTTCCAATTTATCAGATATTGCTGACATAAAAGTAGGTTTGATATTAGATCATAAAATAAGTGAAGGTGTATTTTTACCAAACTGCATAGTTAACTTAAAGTCGAACAACAGAGTTAACATTTCTGTTCTTAACACCACTGAAACTGCAGTCGAAATTAATCATTTACAAGTTCAATCAACTCCATTTAAATCCTTACCTTCAAAATTAGAAGAATACGACTACGAGATTGTTTACAAGCTTGATCAAGTAAATTCAAATGCAGATGCCCTATCTCGTTATCCAGTAAATTCAATTGTTCATTCTAACTTAAATAAAACTACTTATGAAGAATATCTAAAGAAACAAGTTACTAAAACCATCTCTAATGAATGATACGAAGATTGAAGAGCACAGTCAAAGTTTACATTTATGAAAACAAAAAATTATTGTGTGTCCCGTTTCACTTGACTTCGACAACACTAGCCGCACTGCGAACAGCTGTTGTCAATGATACCAAATTCCGCTGAGTTGCAATCAGCTGAACGCAAACTTGAAACCGTACAGTCGGTTATGCAAACAATAAAATGTTCTATTTCTTATTTACTAAAGTTCATCATTATGAAGAAAGTTCTTATAAAACAATTTACAATCTATTACTAAAAATAAGGTATCAAATTATTATAAAAAAGGAAATTGAAAAGTTATCTGTTTCAGATAAAACAGGACCTTTTACTAAATTAGCTTACGTGAAAATATATAACATGATATAGTACATTTTCCACGGCACAAATATTAAAGTTCATGTTTATAACAACCAAATTCGATATCTAAATCCTGCTGAAATTCCAAATATCCTTCAAGAAAACCATGTGACTACCGTAGCTGGTCACCCAGCTTTCAAATTAATGTATAACAGGAACAAAACGCCATACTATTGGAAAAATAAGCAATCTAACAAATCGCAAAAGATAACTCCATTTTTAATCTGATTTAAAGTTCATTGTTGTCTATTTCCAATATTTTAGACACAGTTTCAAATAATTTTTTATTTATTATTATTTTACATTCACAGTTTTATCGATTTATCTTAGTTGACTTCCTACTATTATAATAATAAAATAGTATTCGTCATCGAAATACCTCTTGTCAATCTAGTTAATCTTTAAAAAATTACCGCTACTCACACTACGGGACGAGAATAATTTATAAACATATGTCCTTATTCGTCCCACTAAATTATACATGGCTGTATCTGATGATAGATTAAGTTATGCATTATTAGATAGTAGAAGTGAATGTAAGATGTTAATTATGACTATGTAATATGTCCATTACCCTCTCTGTTATCTACTATTAATAATCCTCCTTGTGAAATTAAGCTTTTAACCGAAGTAACCCATTCACTCCCTGAAGTGTGTGACTCAAAAATAATTTATGGTAATATAAACTTATGGCAAAAACTTAATGATGGAAGTTACATTTATATTCAATCAAACCCTAACAAATTAACTATTAAATGTATTAATACTAATTAAATCAAAGACTACACCTTAAAAGGTACTGGAATTTTGTCGTTAGAAAAAGATTGTGTCGCATTTTTCCAAACTTTGCAATTTAATCCATCTCACGTTTATAAAACTACTTTGCCAAGACAATTAAAAATCGACTTCAATATTATTGACGATAATTGTTGTAAATTAAAAATTTTAAATAGTAGTGCTCATATGATTTCTCCAATAACATTAACTGACATTGACTTAAGAGTCCTTAAAATTAGCGTCACATAAACTAGATCATTTAGAAAACAAAATTCATGAAGCTGAAAATCAGTCTCACATTGTCAAATATGGACACTACTACTCAACACTCACTATTATTGTAATTGTTCTTATTTCTTGCTATATTATATACAAAGTTTATTTAAAATGTTTTTCCACTGGAAAATATACATCTTGTTGCATTCATTTACATAATCCATGTTTCGGGAAAAACCCATCCGAGAACCTGAAAGCCACAAGAGCAACCTCAGTCGAGCTAATGGATATCCAAAATGATGCTGTAGAATGCGACAAGAAGTCGATTAGAAGTCTTCCTGAAATGGAACTTAATAAAAATAAAAATAGAGTCGCTTTTAGAAATTCTGACAAAGCTTCATCTAGTCGAAACTTAAGTAATTATTAAATGAAAAAGAAAACCCATTCAATACTGTTATTGATTTTCATTTCGGGACTTCCTTATATTGAATTACCTTTGTATACTTACTTGTATGTGTTTTAGTTTTATACTTATTTGTGTAATTTGATTATTTTGTAAGTTTACCTTTTATTAGTGAAATTATTTCTGTTTGTCTTTCCATTTCTTTTGGAGCAATTTAATTCTTTGATTTTATCCTTCACTTAATTCATAAATTATAAAGCTCCGTCTTAAGGGATTCTCCGTCTTAATAAATAATTTCCAAGTGAATACTTAAAATTGCTGATGTGAGAATTGATGTACTATATAAAACTGCTCGCTATGCAAGCACCGCAGTCAATCCACAAATTCTATCCGATTAACATTTTTTCCTGACAAATTGTAATTTTGATGTGCAAGTTTATATAAATTCAGTGTAGCAGAAACAAAAGTGTTTTTATTAAAAAGGACCCACGGAGCGCCATCCTAACAGTACTATATCACCGTACAATATTTAACACATTATATAGGTTTCTTGTATGGGGACCCCCATATAGGCCAGCTCTTAAACTCAATCGCGCCTGGTGGAAAGCGATGGATGAGGTCTAGTCTATGATGGAAAGAGCGTGCCCAGAAGATGCCTGTCCACTCTTGCTTTGAAAGCTGACGGGTTATACGTGGAAGGGAACACAGACACTGGCAGAGAGTTCAACATTTTGGCCGAGCAATGTGGAGGAGAAGCGCGGAGTATGACTAGTCGGTATATCGACCAAGTGCGGATGGTAATCCGGTAGTGAAAGGGAGATGGTGGCATTAGATCGTGGAGCTCTTGTGCGAAGAAGTTTTCTTGTTCCGAAGTAGTCCGTAGAAGACCGCCAGGCAAGCAACATTACGCCGATGAGCCAGGCTGTGAAGCCTAGTCCCCAGCGTCACGTCGCATAAGAGCCTTTTTGCTCAGCGTTCCACCGAGTCAAGTGCAGCAAGCTGGTATTTTGCTGAGCAATCTCATAAATGACTGCAATACTCCATACCGGAACGGACTTGAGCTTTGTACAAACCCGGAAGCTGTCCAGCTTGAGGCGCGAACGTCCTTCTTACACTTTAAGATGAGCCGCAAGCTTTTAGGAAAATATTAAAGTTCTATGTTAACGTAAGTTTTATTTAGTACTTTTTAGATAATTAACAGCTTGTTTTTAAAAAGGTTTTCTCTTATTTTTTTTATTATTTGGTGTTACAGCGGCCTTAGTTCTACCTGCACACTCTGAGAAAATTTCAAGTGTCTACCTACCACGGTTCAAAAGTAGACGGACAGCGGAACCCTAGTAATAGAGTCCCGTTGGAACCCTTTGGGTACGGAACCCTAAAAACGCTGTGTGCATAACTCAAACTCAAACTCAAACTCAAACTCAAAGCATTTATTTCAAATAAACCAATTACAGGCACTTTTGAATTGTCAAGGGGTCGGTCAGTCAGAAAGATGAAGCTAGTTACCCATTCCAAAGCGTAGTAGGTACCTATGGAGAAGAACGGGCAAGAAACTCCATGGACACTCTTTTAAATCAAAAAATGGTTACAAAATATTGATTACATCGTTCATGTTGAAATTATGCATGTGAGAACGATGCCGAACGTTAAAAGCGTCCGTAATAAAAAGACAAAAGCAATTCAAATATTAAATTAAATTAAAATAAGCCGTGGCAGCCAAGAAATGACCAGTCCCCACTGACGGCGCCCGTTCACGAACATGACGCATAGATCAGCACCATTCAGCTCAACCATTTTGAAGGGAACTTAATGATCCAACACACACGCCACCACCAGCGAGACATTAGAGTGAGCATGACAAACTCTCAGCCGCCAGGGCACATTCATAGGCCCTAAGAGGCCATAAGGTCAGTGCTAGTTTTAACATTACAGGCGCCCTGAGCGAAATTTCGGCGGCGCCCCTCTCCCCTTTTGGAGAGTACAGAGGAGTGAAAAATTTCAGCACTCCGCCTAGGTTTTCTTATGTCCATTCATAAAGAAATAGTAGTTACTTTGTCAGCTCATGGAGAAAAGTTTGAGAATTCAGAGAATGTCGGATGTAAGAGCAAGCGAAGAGATCTCAACTTTTTTTTTGGTTTTGTAACTCCAAACGTGAACTAAAACAAAAGTAGGTACTCTGCAGGCGCCAGAGGTGAAGGGGCGCCTAGTCACAGCCCCTTCATCTCTGGAATACTGGACGATCGCCCAGCCGCGCCCTACCATTACTATTGACGTGCGGCCTACTATACAGCACCCTAATTACCTACGTAACACACTAACTATCACAATCTGAATCATTTGAAGCCTATCACTCATCTATCGCTTCATATGTTGGAAAAATGTGTTTGCTCAACAGCGTACATAACGTAATGAATGTTATTGAACTGTCAAAATGAAAGTCATTCCTACTGTTAGTGTGTTACGCAATTACCCCGCAGTAGACCGCACGTCACTGGTAACACTTTGACCAGGCCGCGGTGCAGTAGGTATGGCTTAATTTTTTTATTTTTTTTTAACATTTCAACAGCTATCATACTGCCGGGGTCGCGGATTGTTCGAAAGAGTTACCGTGGCCCTGGCGCACAGGCAACTGAAGGAACACGGGTGGGTTTTAGTCAGTAAGAGTCTGACACACCCTTCCGCTCCGCCCAGAGCGGGAGAGGTGATTTTAAGAATACCCACCAAACAAAAAAAAAACTACAATCATTGCGTTATTTACATTGTTGAGCAGACAAATTTTTCGAACATATGAAGCAATGGATTGGCTTCAAAATGATTCAGATTGTGATTGATAGTGTGTTTCGCAATTATAGTGCTGTACGACACCGATGTCGGATGGCGATTTGTTGTCACCCACAACATTTGTAGAAGGTTGAAAGATAGTCAATGATACTGCGGCGTTTAAGGTAATATAAAATGAATGTATTTAACGGACCAAAGCTGATAATATAAAGGAGCGAGGGAGCACGCGCGATGACCGCTAATTGTGTACTAATTGCTAAAGTAGTATTAAATAATGAAGTTACGTAAAAATGCTTAGTCGTCGAAAGTGTATGGTTTCACCGTACATGCTCCCGGGCCAAAAGTTACACATCTTCTAATCTAAAGCGACAAGTTTTAGACATAGGTGACGTAGATATGTCTCGTTTACAGTTAGTGTTCTCACTAGTTATATTCACTTCACTGGGCTGACGGTCAGCCGTACTCTGCTTTCGCGAGAACACTACACTATTTGCCACACTTTGTGATAGTTCCACTGAAGAAACTGCACGGCACCTTCTCCATATGAAGTATGACACCAATAAAACAGCTACACCCAGCAGGCCGTAACAAATAATATACTGATGAATGTGATGTGTAGACAGAGTGTAATCTGGTAGGTTAGTATTGGCAGACTTTAGTTGTTCTATTCGTTCTCCCAGATCCACTAATGTGCTGTTCAGTGGATCTTCGTATGCGGTGTAGTGAGATAATGATATATTAACCATATGATTTAATTCTGCTATCTGAGGGGTCGGAATTTCAGAGTTTGATTTAATTGAATTTGCTGATAGGGCATGAGAATACAAAGTAAAATCTTTACTTTTTACGACGCATTTCGAACCTAGGTCAATAATTCCGACTCCAGTCACTTGTTTAAAAGAAACTTGATCTTGACATATAATCCTCATTGAGTAGGTATTGCAGCAAAAATACATGTACCTCGACGGATCATTTAGTTCGAGCCAGCTGTCTTGGCAAGGGGATTTAATTACAACGCATTGTTTTAATGTGTTATCCAGTTTGCAGAATTTTTCATCGATGCTTAAATGCATTATAGGTTTGTTAGCTTGGCACAAATAGGAGTGATCATTATGCAGGCATGATTGGAGCTCCATAGACGTCATTGTGAAGAAAGCATCTTTCTTTAAACTAGTAGCCACGAACTCCGCAACTGGTAGCACGCTAATCATATCATTTTGAACCTGTTGAGGAACTGGTATGATTTTATAAATCTTGTAGCTGTCTCTGCTAGTCAATGGAAAGGTAATCTCAAATATGAAATAATCTTCCATCATTCTCGCTTTTACTTTCAGCATACTGTAAACATGTTTTAGGTCCGACTGTAGGTTGTCCACGGGCAGGGTAGTATCTTTTGTTAGTTGTCCAGAAATAAACTGTAACTCACGCTGTAACTGATCTGGAGTTAACAGGTGAATGTTGAACTTCCCGTGGTAAATATCCGTGATGATATCTAACAGAGTATCCTGAATCCTTTTGAGGTTTTGAAGCAAGTTGATGGTTGTGACTGCCGACAAAGCAAAATCTTGCGTTTTAGCTAAACCTTCAACTTCTTGCTTAATAGCAAAGGCAGCATTATCCAATTGATTCAAAAATTTGTTTATTGTTTTATGTTGTAATTGGATAGTTTGTGCGGTTCTTTTTAATACGTTGTATTCAGCCTCAATGATAGAGGTCTGATTTCTTAACAAGTTATTAAGATGCTGCTCGTTTTGTTTTACAAGTTGTATATCTTTTTTATACTGTTCGGCGAATCGTTCGTCTAATACTCCGAACATGCTATTGGTCACGTAACCGATTCCGTTGATGAATCCGCGACGCTGTCTGGTGCGCACATCAAAGTGCTGATTAATCATAAGTTGATTATAGTGCTGTATTTCTTTGAAGTCGTGATTTAATTGAAGCGTTATCATATTACAGTGACTCTTATCGTTTAGGGATGCACAGAGTCTTTGTAAATAGTCCAGGAACTTCGTAGCGGCAGTGTTTCCTTCCCAATAAGGGCTCATATCATAATAAACAATTAGATTCCATTTGTCTTGAATAACTTGCATGTTGTGTACTGACTCGAAATACAGCGAATTGTTACTTGGCAACGTTGATATGTTAAAAGCTGCGTGAGTCGATGTTATCAATGAAATAAAAAAGATGAATGACATTGCTAATGATACAAAGTTAGATTTGATTTTGCTGCTTCTATTCCGCACGTCAGGCTCTTTCGAGGTGACGTTATTTGCTTGATTAACGTTTTTATCTACCGTATTACTTGAAGCAGGCGGTATCGGCAATATTGATAGTTTCACAATCGGCCTTTTAATTATTCCGCTTTTTGTTTTTAGAGTTACTACCCGAACTAATTCATCTTGACCTGGATGTGTTTCTATTACTCTTCCCATCATCCATTTTCCAGGTGGCAGATTGTCGTCCTGGATTGTCACTAAATCATCTACGGTAATATTTTGCTCGATGTTTCGCCATTTGCTTCTTACGGATAACTGAGTTAGATACTCCGCTCTCTATTTCTTCCATATATCGTTTACTATTTTAGCTGATAGATACCATCTAGTTCGAGCATCTGTTTCAGTTTCAATGATGGCTGTTCCGCACCTACCGGTCAAGAAGTGAGCCGGAGTCAGAACATTCAAATCTTCTATATCTTCCGATAAGGCACATAAAGGCCTAGAGTTCAAACAAGCCTCCACCTGTGCTAAAATAGTGCTAAACTCTTCGTAGGTCAACTTTTGTTCTCCTATTACTCGCTTAAGGTGATGCTTTAGGCTTCTAATGGCTCGCTCTCATAGACCCCCGGTACTTGGCCAAGATGGGGCATTAAAGTGCCATTCTATGTTTAAATCTGCTAGCTCCGCGAAAAAGTTACGATCGTATAAATTTTCGAAATCGTGATAGCTTTCTTGTAGCATTCTATTAGCGCCCACAAAATTCGTCCCATTATCGCTGTAAAGATGTCGAGGCGCTCCTCTCCTGACTGCCATTCGTCGTAATGCTGCTAAGAACCCAGAACTGCTTAAGTCGGATACAAGCTCTAAATGCACAGCTTTGGTCACTAGACAAATAAACAACGCAATATATCCTTTAGTGGTCTTAATTCCGCGTCCCTTGTTACTTTTAACATCTACAAAACCAGTATAATCCACTCCAGTGTGATAGAATGGTGGGGCGGGGTTGCTTCTGGCCTCGGGTAACTCTCCCATCAATTGATGCTGTTTTTTGGGCTCGTGTTTTCTGCAGGCAACGCAGTTTCTCACTTCTTTCCTTACAGCTTTATTTCCTGCGATAATCCAGTATCTCTGTCTAAGGTTAAATAAAGTTAATCGCGGTCCACCATGAAAGGTGAGCTGATGAGCCTGTTGAATTATTAGAGTAGTAAGCCTACTGTCATGGGGCAATATCGCAGGATGCTTCATTTCCATTCCCATGTTTGCTTTGCTCAAACGGCCCTTGACTCGTAAAATCCCCTCGTGATCAATAAAAGGATTAAGCTTTAATAGATTACTTCTGCTACTTAATTTATTATGTTTCCGTAATGACATTATTTCCGCTGCAAATTCAGTTCGTTGTATGTATTTTATAATGAGTAATTTTGCTTTTCTCAATTCATACAAGGTAAGAAATTCAGGTAAGCTACAATTCTTGCTGGACATGGCTGCATTCTTGCTAAATTGTATTGTTTTGATTGCTCGTAAAAGCCATGCTACTATTTTAGTTATTTTATTGAGTGAGCTCACCTTAAGTAATAGTTGCAATATGATGCTGTCCTTGCTATCATTTTGGACTGCACTTACTTTGCTTGCTGCTGATTTGATTTCTTGATCAGTGGTATAAATGATTTGCTTGGCTTCTAAGTTTTCCTCAAACGATTTCAAGAGCTGCGGTCCTTGCCACCACAGGGTTTGATTCTTTAATTGTGAGGCAGAGGTTCCTCTGCTGGCTGCATCGGCCGGATTATCCTCTGACTTAACATATCGCCAGCAGCTTGGTTTCATTATTGTTGTTATGATTTTAGTCCTATTCGCAACAAAGGGTTTCCATCAACTGGATTCTCCTTGCAGCCACCCTAGGACCACCATGGAATCCGTCCATCCATAAATCCTAATATCTAATTCACTATAACAACTGATAACTTTGTTCATTAACTTCGCTAACAAATACGCACCGCTTAATTCTAATCTCGGCAAAGATATGCTTTTAGAAACAGGTACTAATCGAGCCTTAGCAACCACTAGTACTACTGATGTCTCATTTTCATTCCGTAATCGTGCGTAAATTACTGCTGCGTAGGCTTTAGTCGATGCGTCATAATAACCATGCAGTTCTATGACGTCATTAGGTTGATAACCGATCCAGCGTGGTATTTTGCATTGATTTAAGTATTCCATGTCCGCTTTAATTGCTAGCCATTCTTCTTTGATGTTTACAGGAACTTCTTCATCCCAATGCATTTTATTTAACCATAACTTTTGGAATATCAGCTTTAGCTTTGTTGTGAGTGGTGACAATCATCCCAACGGGTCAAATACTTTTGATATTTCCGATAAAAGTAGTCGTTTAGTTACTTTGGCGTTTGGATTAGCTATGATGTATTTGAAAGTAAACATGTCATCACAAGAATTCCAACGAAGACCTAATGTTTTTGATGTACTTTCTGATTTAAAGTTAAAAATTATTTCGCCATTGCAGCTGCTGCTTTTTTCTATATTCTGAAGGAGTTCTGAATGATTTGCGGACCATTTTCTTAGTGTAAAACCTCCTGATTTCAATAATCTGTTGAGATCATTGATAATGGGCCTTTATACATTAGGTCATTCACACTGTATCCGCTTGACGTCCTTGCTGACGCATTGAACACTACTCGTAGCTTCGTAGTTGCTGATTCTGCTCGTTGCACGGCATGGTGCGGTAAGTAACACGATAACGCTTGTTTGTTATTTTTGCTGTTACTAGGCACCATATGTACTCACTAATGAATGCTTTGTATTGTTCTGCTAAAATTAGTTGTTTGCTAAATTTACGTTCCATGTTTTGGAACTGTGCTATGGCCATCCCTTTCGATGAACCAAGTTTTTCATTTATATCATGTTTCAGTGGCAATCTTACTTCGTACCGCCCGTCTTCACGACGTTTTGATGTAGATGAATAGAAGTCGATAAATTCTTGGTCTTCCAACGATAAATTAGTATTTTCGCTTATATCCTCGATCTCCCAAAACTGCTGAATATCGTGAATATTATTCATAACGACGTTGCATTGAAGTGATGACATTTGGCCACCGCCGTATATGATCCACCCAAGCTGTGTTTCTTGTAACACATGTTGCGTTATGCTATCTCCTTTGATCAATCCTCCTAATAATATCAAGCCATTAACTTGAGCGCTTAGTAATAAGTCCACTGGACGGCTATGGTTAAAATATGGATCAGCTAATTTATGATTTTCTTCGTAGGACCACTTTGACGTGTCAAAGGATTTATACGGGATATCTTTTAGTAGGTTTCTCATGATGAGTACGTCAGTGGTAAACGAAAACTCGTTATGTGTAGACAAACAGCTTAGTGTGACCACACCGTTACAGTTGTTTTCGACTTCCCCTACTCCAAATATCAATCTGTTGAATTTAGATCTTCGTAATCCTAACTTCTTCGCTGCACTTTCTCTTATTAGAGAAACTTGTGATCCAGGTTCAATGAGAGCCCTTAAGACATGATAAGATCCATCAATCGCTACAGCTTTAATCAAGGATGTAGCTAACAACACTTCATTCGTTCCTGGATCATTTTGTGACACATGCACAGTCATTGCGACATTGTCTTGCGGATTTGGGTCAGCCGTTGTTGTTGCAATGCTATTTGATTGCAATACATTTTTTGAACAGGCGTCATGTAAAACGGAGTGGTGATTTCCGTCACATTTGCGACATCGCCTAACGGAAATGCATTGCTTGCCATTATGGTCAAACAAACAATTTTGCCATAATTTCAGTTTTGCGGCTGTTTTAAATTTTGCTTCGTTTGGTAATTGTAAAAACTTTTCGCAATTGAACATGGCATGTTGTTGACCGCAAAATTGGCATTTGCTGGTCGACACGTGTAAGGCTTTTGAATGCGACTTGTTATACTTATTGAAAAAGTTTAATCGTCTTGCTTTTTGATTTTCAGAAAGATCGTTATTTGTATGATTGTTTGATTTTGGTGATGCTTGATCTTGCTTTCTGCGGGATGTTTCCAGGTTCGTAAATTTACTTTCTAAGTAGTCCAAGAAATCCTGCAAAACCAGTAGCTCTCTCGAATTTTTAAGAGAGTCTATGTAGTCTCCATAGGTTTCGCTATCAAGCTTCTGAGACAATAAATGCACGAGAAGCGGATCCCAGGGGCTGATATCAATCCCTAAGTTCCGTATGGCATGTACGCTTTCTAGCGCTACGTCATGGAGTTTTTTAATATGACCTAGTGTTTGATGTTGCATACTGGATAAACCTAGCATAGTATTGATGATTGATGTAAAGATTAGCTTCTTATTGTTATACCGATGGTTTAAAATTTCCCAACAGGTATCATAGTTACTGGAACTAATGGGAAGATGCTGAATGAGTCTTTCTGCCTCGCCCTTGAGCTTTCCTTTCAAAAATTTCATTTTTTGCGCTTGCGACAAGGTAGGGTTGCTGTGAATAGCTTCGGTAAAGAGGTCCTTAAATGACGTCCATTGCTGATAGTTTCCTGAAAATACAGGTATATCCATTTTCGGTGTGGAGTGCTCTCTATGTGATACACTCCAAAGCTTTTTGTTGATCATTTTCTTTAAATGAATATATGATCGCTCATGCTGAGTATAAACTGCCTCGTAATCATCGTCCTCTCCACCTACCTCGCTATCAATCTCCCAATGAAGAGAGTCAATTTGTAACCAACGCGCTTGTAAAGTTCTTAAAGCATCCTCCATTTCCCATTTATCTGACATGGAGTCTAGATCGATAAAACCTGCTGATCTCTTAAACGCTTTGAAATTGGCTGCTTGTTTACGTATCATGTCATCTAATTTGCTAGTTGAGCCTCTTGACTCCATGGTACGTAAAATGCTGGCTTTTCTTTGCTGCTCATAGCCCGATGGTCCTGCTTCTGCTTCGGCTTCCTTTTGCTCCTCTTGTGCTGCTTGAGTACTCCTAACGGTGCTTACAGGCGTTAATTTACTGGACAACTGCAGGCGTTGTTCGCTAATTAGAGATTTGGCGGCTGTATAATGTTTGCTGGCCTTTTCATGCTCCGAATTTATAAAATAAATATGATCATTGACCCCATATTCACAGATAGCTAAGTGATTATCCTGAAAATCTGACCAATACTTCTCTAACATCTCTAATCGCCTTTTAAAATAGTCGTCCGATTTCCTATCGGCGCTATCGTTTTTTACGTTTATCGGTATTTTCCGGATTAACTCGCTAATTTCAAGTTGCTGATAGTAAAGATCCTCCATTTTGCTGTACGTTAGTTTTGAAGTAAAAAAGGAAAGATCTTACTTGAATAATACTGGCTTTTGACTGCTGCTGGTTTGTTGTTGTCGCACTTTGAATCCTGTTTGCTCTGCTATAGCTTGTCTCTGCTGTAGATACCGAGTGCTGCTGTTGTAAATACCGATTTGCTGCTTGTTACTCCGGATGCTGATTGTTTCGTGCTTGAAGCGCTGATGTTCCGTAGCTTGGGTTGCTTAGGAACGTTGCTCGTGTTCACTAGTATTGCAGCTCCACCCTGTGCTGCTATAGGGTTTTGCTACCAATACTTTGCTAAAGTTCTGCGGTTACTAAACGATGTCCACAGTTCATATGTATCACTGTAATCCAATGTGCTGATTTCCGAACAAGATCACTCACAAGTTTCTAAATACACGTAACTCCCCAAAGAAAAACGAATACTCGTACTAAAACTCGCGAGGTCCCGCCCGATAGCTCGCAGGACCATGTAGAAGGTTGGAAGATAGTCAATGATACTGCGGCGTTTAAGGTAATATAAAATGAATGTATTTAACGGACCAAAGGTGTTAATATAAAGGAGCGAGGGAGCACGCGCGATGTCCGCTAATTGTGTACTAATTGCTAAAGTAATATTAAATAATGAAGTTACGTAAAAATGCTTAGTCGTCGAAAGTGTATGGTTTCACCGTACAACATTACTGATTGATTACTGTTACAGTTACACGACGCGTCACTCAGAAAACGATAGACACCTATCCTCTTTTGTAAATTTGAGTACTTAAGTGTAAGCGTACAACCGACATATCTTGCAGAGTAAGCAAGCTGAAGTGGCAGTGGGCTGGCCCTGTTTGTCGAAGGACCGATGGCCGGTGGAGCAGACGGGAGACTGGATGCGGAAGACGGAGGACAGAGTGTTGTGGCGCAGCCTGGGAGACGCCTATGTCCAGTAGTGGACTGCGATAAACTGACTTTATTGAAGTGTAAAGTATATAATTATGCTCATGACTTACGAGCATACTTATCTCACACTTACACAAATTTCAAAAGCGATCTTCTCGTGAAAAAACAATCGTTACCTTTGAGAAAATACTTTTTTCATAACTCATTATGGTTTCGAAAAGATTATGTTTAAAGAGCATAAAATTTCTATCAATACGTTAGGAGGAAATCATTTTTGAATCTTGCGTCATCGTAATCAGCCTATAATTTTCCCGCTGCTGGAACACAGGCCTCCTCTCTATGAGAGGAAACGGGCCATAATCGACCACGCGGGACCAGTTTGGATACGCGGTTCTAGGACATGCCGGTTTCTTCACGATGTTTTCCTTCACCGTTTTGAGAGTAGTGGTGATGACATAATTTACACAATGTAAAGTGCCTGCTTGGGATCGAACCCACGACCTACAACTCGTAAGTCGCGGCCGTTACCATTGGGCTACCACTGCTCGGATCTTGCGTAATTGTAAGGTGTGTAAATGCTCGTGATCCCGTACCTACATCATTTGTAACGACTCCGGATTCACTTCGTTTGAGTTGAGGAAATGAAGCTCAACAACTCCAGATAACGTTCCATTAAATTCCTACATTGATATCAAAGATCCATTCCGTGTAACCATGTAACTGTTTTAATAATTACTGGCTGTTTCCCCGAGGCCGCAAGTTCCTTCCCGGTACCTTCAAGGATATGTGCACCACAACTAACCAAAGTTGCACCGCAATTGGATGAATGGTTTCGGAACGCACACGGGATAAACTCTACCCTCCCTACTACTATCTACCACCAAAGGAGCATCTTCCTGCAGGGTGTAACCTTTCGTGGTCCACTTGGAAGTCTCTGAACCGTCTCCGGACCCAAATGGGAAGCTTCATCTCCAACCTGGTGAAGTAGGGCTAGCTCGACGGAACGGCAGCAGGGTGTGAATGTCGAGCTGTGTCGCAAACTATGTTGCACCTCCTATCCTGCCCTCTGTATCCCAAAACATGCAGTCAAAGTGACGTTTGCGCTGCCACCGGCGACGTCGTGAAAATGGCGAAATTTTCGACCAATAAGATTGGAAATACTCGTACTGTCGTGCCTAATGATATTATAAGTAAAAAGAGGTAAGTAAGTTAACTACCGAACATTCGATATTCGGCACAATGTCGCATTTTTAGAAGACACAGAAGTAGGACGGCATTTCGTAATTATCGGGAGAGAAAAAGAAACAAGACCAAGATAGCCAAGTTTTGACGTGACACTTGCGTTGCAGAACGCGTATTTAAAACTATCTACCTCTTTTTAACCTACTTCAATAAAGGAGGAGGTTTCTCAATTCAACTGCATTATATATGTCGGAGACGGTCATTAGCAGTGATCGGAGTAGGTAGATTGAACTGGGGTCATTGATCCGAAACGTATATATTACTATGGACATTCCTCCGGAATTGGTGGATTATTAAAAAAAAACCGGAACTTATGTAGGAATTGTATTCTGCCAGAGTGGAAGGAGTCATTTGATGATTTGCCATCCTCAAAAAAGGTAGGAATTGTAATAAAAATAGCAATTTTATTCTTTATTATTCTTCCTATTTTTTTTTTTGTCACGATTTGACAAAACCCAACGACCAATCAGAACAAAGGATCATGGGTGGTACAATAACCGGTTATCAGAACAATGCGTACGCCCGCCGGAAATACTAAATCCGGAAATACCGGAATTACTTTCCGGAAAAATGGCTTATCCATGTTATTCTTTCTGTGTGCATTTATGATACAAGTACTAAAAATCAATCTACCTACTCCGATCACTGGTCATTAGTATGGACACTAAACGAAGCGCAGCACGAGCTCCGGGAGGTGGCAGCACCGTCGCGACGACGTGCATACTCGGCTAACTTTGTGCTATGACAGAGCCTGGCTAGAAGCGCTAATGGCACGAATGGACACTTACCATTCTGCCTTCGAGGAGATCAGTACCTCCACCCTAGGAACTGTCACGCATTGCGTGTAGTTGTGTCGTGTACCTACAGTGTGTGATTCGCTAGTGTGAGTAATTTGTTCGTAAATTATAATTTGATTTGAGCTGCAAACGGTTTTTCTATTGCGCAATAACCAACATTACCCAAAGTACGCCCACAGTAGTTAAAATATGGCTGATAATAACGAGAGAGATACTTTCACCGTCATTTTTTTTTATGTGTGTTCGCGGATAATTTCGTCGTTTATGAACCGATTTTAATCATTCTTTTTTTGTTGGAAAGGAGATATCCCAAAAGTGGTCCCATGGTAAGTAAATCAGGATCTGATGATGTCATCCCAGAGAAATCGAGAAGAACCTTCGAAAATCGTAGGCGCGACTAGTGCGTTTGTTAATTTTTTCATTAAGTATTCTAAAGGACTACAATTTAATGAAGGTCTGGAGACGATCTGATGATGGAGCCGAAAGAGAGTCGACGGAACTCCTCAACGATTTACAGCAGTTACCTTTTGTTGGGCTTACTTCATACGGTTCAATATACCAAAATGTTCAGTTCGTACAAAAATAATACGTAATTGCAGTTTGTAGTTAGTGAAAAATAACTTTAATTTCGGAAGTCGGTGGCAAAGACGAAAATACAAAACCAAAGACACCGACTTCCGAAATTAAAGTTATTTTTCACTTTTTTTGTGTTTTTTTTGGAAGTCGGTTGTTTTTTTTTGTAAAAAGTTTTGGAAGCCTATTGCTAATCCATTCCATCCGAATCTCGATAAAATTTGGCAAGGAGATAGATAGCATCCTGGGGAAGGACATAGGCTACTTTATGTCTCAAAAATAATCCTAAAAGGGGGTGATATAGGGGATGAAATTTTGTACGGGAAACTTAGCGTTCCTTAAGTTTGTAAAATCAACCCCCAAGCGGGTAAAATATGGGATGATTTTAAAATTAATAATAATAATAATAATAACTTTGGAAATAAAGACAGAACCCGTATCTTGAGTTAATATTTATTTTTAGTATCTTTTTATTTCATTTAAATCGGTACTTTTAAGCAGGTGACCGCTTACAAGATAAAACAAGTTGAAGAGATAAAATAACTTAGCTAATATGTAGGTAATACGTGGTTAATGGCAACGCTAGAGTATTTCAGATGATAATATTAAAATGAATTAATATATAATTTTAGACATTTAGAATCGTAAAAAAAAGTTTAACAAAATAAAAATAAAAAAACTGTCTCTGTGTTACCTACCTTTTCATGCTGAATGAATTTGGATGATAGGATACTATTTATCTACTTACGTTCCCGTGTGATAATTACCGACATCCACGGAGGCGACGTCGCGGGCAGAAGCTAGTCGCAAATATCGCTGAAAAATCTTCTACACCAACTTAGTACAATATTGAGGTCAGCTTATCTTAAATTCTAAGTAGGTATATTGCATATACGATAAAAATTAAATAGGTCAACTGGCTGACTTTTGAATGAATTTTAACTGAAACCCGATAAGAAACAGAGCACGTTTTATATCGTGATTAAAATTGTATGGAAATATTTGCTAACAAAAAATAGTACATTGTTATACAAGGGGCTAAAATGACCCATTATAGACGAGGTAGTTTTACTCTCGAGCTTTAGCAAGGGAGTAATAGAAACTGAGTTATAATGGGTTTTAGCACCGTGTATTAGGTACACTCTACTTCTCACTACGATAAAATTGCGAAAAAATAAAAGATAAATGATTTTATTTCTGTAAGTAGATTCGTACAAACACTTTTGCACGTCAATCATATTGCACGCGTCACGCGCTTCGCTTAGGAGGCGTGCAATAAATGCAATTTTGTAATCAATTCTTTTATTTTTAAGAAGTTACGAAGCTCAATAATTAATCTCTTAAAATTTTCGGTAAATAAAAAATAAACAGTTTTAAAGGAACTTATTAATATTATAAACGTTACGATTTCTTTTTCTTGCGTTTTAATAAGTCACAATATCATTGAACTGGAAATAAAAATAGTTACTAGAAAAACATGAGCATTGAGCAGTGATGGCCCAGTGGTATTGGCCCCGACTTACGAGTTGTAGGTCGTGGGTTCGAACCCAGGCAGGCCCTTTACTTTGTGTAAATAATTTCGTCACCACTGCTCTCAAAACGGTGAAGGAAAACATCGTGAGGAAACCGGCATGTCTTAGAACCAAAAAGTCGAAGACATGTGATATCTACCAATCCGCACTGGGCCCGCGTGGTGGATTACAGCCCATTCCCTCTCAAAGAGAGGAGGCCTGAGTCCCAGCAGTGGGAACATTATAGGCTGATTATGTAGAAAAACATAAATTAGAGACAGAATGACAACAAAATTATTACACTCTGAAACTGAACTTTCAGAGGTCGCTGAAGGCTGAAATTGAAGCAAATCCTCATCATTAGGTACTTCTGTAAAGTCTTCTAGGGTTTGGCTCTCAACTCACTTTTTTTAAACATCACCCTGCACATATTTTTTGTACAGGAAACGAATAACGCGCGAGCGAATTGCACCATTTTTTAAAACCTTCAAAAAATGGAGGAGGTACCCAATTCGACCGCAATTTTTTTTTTTTTTTCTTAGCCCGAACTTTTTTCTAGGTGAACCGGTTTTGATGATTCTTTTTTTATTTGTAAGCTGGTGCTTCTCATGTGGGCCCATATAAATTTGATCAGATCTGACCAGCAGTTTTTGAGTTATCCTTAATAATGTGTATTTTTCCACTTAGTTTATATTGATGATGTTTTAATAATTTTCTGTCACTGTTATTTACATATCGCACTGATAATACAATACTGTTGTAACTGAAAATGTGACTTATTTCAGAATCGACGAAAAAATTATTATTCACTTCATTATTTCTTTTAATATGATGTTATCTCAAATTTTACATATTTTGAGTTACAACAGTACCTACCTATTGTGTTATCAGTGCGATATATCAAGTTGCGGTATACGAATTTGTGTGGGCTAGGTACTACAGCTAAAAAGTGAAAATATAAAAAACTTATTACAAAAAAAAAAAAAACAACTGACTTGCAAAAACACTAAAAAAGTGAAAAATAACTTTAATTTCGGAAGTCAGTGGCAAAAAACGAAAATACAAAACCAAAGACAACGACTTCCGTATTTAAAAGATATTTTTCACTTTTTTTGTGTTTTTGGAAGACGGTTATTTTTTGTAAAAAGTTTTATCACCGCCAAACGGCGGTGATAAAACTTTAATAAAACTGATCTTTTCTTGACCCAAAAATGATAAAATTACTTTTTTGGTCATCGTATTTGGTTCTGTTTGTCATGATGAATATGTATCAGTAAAGTCCAAAAAATATGATTAAAAGCAATGATATTATTAAAACGTGGGTTTTAATAATATCATTGCGTTTAATCATATTTTTTTTTTAAAGGACGTTTATAATCAGAAAAGCAATAAGTATTAAAATTTAACCCTAAAACTTACACAAAAGATTATCATGCGCCTCAAGAGCGCATCGGCGCAGCAAAACTATGGTACTTACGGCATCGACGCAGTAGTTTTTCGAAAGTATATGACCGACAACAGAGTTGGCTGAAAACTTCAATTTAATAAGCATGTCAGGTATATACGGCGATAAATTTTTGTGACAGGCACCTCAGAGACGTAGCTTAGCCTTTTAAGAGGCTTACAAGAGCTAAAGCGCGGTCACTGTCGGATTGCATAGAAAAGAAAGAGACGCGCGTTGACACAACGCTGGTAATTTATTGCAAAATATGAAGCAATTATGGATTTACAAAAGATCTATTCATTGGACTAAAAAATTAAAACACTATCACGTTAGTATTTTACTTGTAGAATAATCTGCCAAAAAAATCTGAATGTTTGCATGTACATTAGTATGGTTTTTAATCGTTGAAAGAATTTTTTAGAGGTATCTTCGTGATTTTTTTGTATCATATCAAGTTAATTGTATTATGTTTTCAACACACTATCTATCTAGCATATATCCTGAAGAATGTCATATATTTTTCTGATTTTGGTTACTGCAGTGGATCATATATTTTTAGGCATTATAAATTTGCGTTTAGGTCATGTAGTCCCCTTAAGGTTAGCTGTTTTAAAAACATCTAAATATGTATTCTTCCGCTGTATAAACACGTTGGACATTTTTCAGAGCTATTTTAATTTTATAGAAATCCATATCATTCGGTAAAAACGTGTGACCTGATTCAAAATATCCAAACTAACGTTAATTTATCTAAAACATTCCAGTATTTTTTTTTAAACGTTTTGTTATTAATTACTAAAACATCGTTCAATGGTTATAAATGGTGTGTTTTATTATTGCTGCTAGCTGTCCGATTTAATTAGTCACGTGTAAAATCAGAATACCTATTATCTTCGCCAGTCAACTGATGACTTAAAAGTAAAAACAGTGTAATTAATTTCATGTTTAAACCGGTTTTAGCTGTAATACAATAATTGTCGAGATTTGAGAATGAAGTCTAACCGGGATACATTTAGTAAAATTCAAAAATATTAAAAAAATAATTGGTGAAATTATAATAGGTAGGTACCTATATTTTTATATTGATGAAATGATGACTCTAGAATAATGTTATAGGTACTTCAAAAATGTTACAAAACTATTGAATCGCTTTATTGAAAAAACGAAAACCATATTCTTAATCATAATACTATAAAACACGAGACACTTTTGCAATTTGTAAATTACGTTACGTTACGTTACGTTTCAAGGTCATAAACTTGAAACGTTTTTGTACGTCTAATAAGAATCATTACAGCGAAATGATTCATAATAATAATGATTAAAATAAAATAGTTTCAAGTTATGTGAATAATCAAAGCGAAATGATTCATATTAATTTTCCATTATTGCATAACTACGTCCAAATATTCATCTTTTTTTATGAAACAGTAATAAGTCGACTGTATATTCATGATTATTCTAGTAATGAATAAATACTTTTTTGTTTTTGTAGGCTCGTTAGTAAGACAAAAATTAAAAAAAATATAACTGTTCCCCTAGAGATAAATATGCTATTTTATCCCTGCTCTGGTACGCTACAATGAAGGAATTTTTGAGCAAGAGGAGTGAAATTGTAGATTGTGCACCAAGGGGTAAAGCAATGTCTTACGTCGCGGGCGCCGTATTGAATCCTGGGCGTAACGAACGTTTCGAGTATTAACTCCCGAGCAAAGCAAGGGATTTAAGCTCGCCCAAGATGAAGGCATGTTTATCCCTGAGGAGGATACTCTACATTTCACACCATCTACGAGACAATATAAAGCAATAGTAGGTAGATACTAGAATAAAAGTATTTATTAAAATTAAAATTACAGTTAGTAGACCTATTTAAAATGATCCAGATTGTGATAGTGTGTTATGCAGTTGTGGAAAGACAAAGTTATGTTTTTTTCGGTACATTTATTGAAGTGGAGTTAGAGTTCATTTGCGTACTGCTGTTGAGTAAAGTTTCAAAAACTTGGGTCTCCTGTGGATCATTTTGGATCGTGAAAGTGGTGCTTGCGGCAGCGGACTAGATGAATAGTATTTTAATGTGGATGGCTGCGCTGACAAAGATGTCCAAGGATCAGTTATCGACGGTGTTTTAAGTTTGGTGTTATCACCAATGCGGCAGCTTATTTTATCCTTATTGTGTATAGAATTCACAATGTAGCCCTCCGATACTACATCAGATTTCCATCCACTGTGTCTTTTAATCTGGGTCATGTCTGGTCCTGAATCCGCCAATAGAGTAACCGATGTTCTGAAACAATGGCCCGTTAAAAGCTCGGCATTTGTCAATTTCAGGTATTTCGCAATTTCTTTCGGCATGGTGCTGAACTTATTTTTGCCAATGACTTGCCTGGTGCACTTGTATTAATATAAAACTATATTTTATAAAAAATCTCTCGGAGAAATTCTGGCACCTAGTTAGTAAATTGCTCGAACAGCTCGTTTTTGAAGGACAAATATATTTTTAATATCAGCGGTTTTGCCCCACAGCAGAATACCGTAGGACATAACGCTGCAAAAATAACTAAAATGGACTAACCGAGCTGTATCAACGTCAGTGTATTGTCTTACTTTCCCGACGGCGGAGGCATGTGAACTAAGCCTCCCCGTTAGGCTTGATATATGTGAGCCCTACTGAAGTTTGGCTTCTACTATTATCCCCAGAAAAACTGCTGAGTCTATTGTTTCACGCACCTCTTTATCTAAGACGACGTTGGGTCCTAGGTTTCTACCATTCGGTAAGGCGAACTTTACAAAGGTTTTCTTGGCATTGAGAACTAGATTATTTGACGTAAACCAATCCGTAACCTTTGAGAGTGCACTGTTTACGTCATCAAAATCTTGTCTATTCTTGTCTACTTTAAAAATAAGAGAGGTATCATCTGCATACAGTACAACGTCACTGATACCATTTAAATATAGTGGTAAGTTATTGATATACACTAAGCGCACAAGAATGGACCCAGTATTGAGCCTTGAGGTAAACCTTACTGAACTGGTAGCCCGGAAGTTTTCACACCATTAACACATTGGAACTTATTATGTAAATAAGAATGTATTACGTTGAGAGCTTCGTTTTGGATACCGTAATGACGTAGTTTACGCAAAAGCGTGTCCTGGTGGCGTAGAGCTTCGTGTTACAGATATGAATGCATCCTATTCCTCGAATAGCGATGAATTCTATTATTATTTTAAATTCAAACAAATATTTGTTCGCAAATAGTGCAAAAATATTTAAAAATTGCCAAGTAATAAACGTTTTAAAATAACTGCTAGACAAAGACGGCACTATCACCTAAGTGACATCACGACATGTACATACTAGAGTGCGCGCAAAATAAGTCTGCGCGCGGCCGAAATCGAAAATAGTCGTTTGCCGCCATCTCGACGTTATATCAGACGTCAAGAGTCTGCTGTTCCGTGTTTTCTAATGTTAATATTTGCCATCATTATGCAAAATAATGTGATTGACCTTTGAACTTTTTGGCGCAGCCGTGAGGCACACACTGTTATCACTTTTTATTTTTTATTATTTGTGTTTTGTGTTTCACGTACTGTGTCCAAATAAACTTTATTCTTTCTTTCTTTATTAAAAGAGTTGGCAGTGATATAGTCTTGAAGGTGAAACACGCGCGCAGACTTGTCTTCTACTTGCGCCATAAATTTCCCGTACCGCGCGACAAGGACGGGAATAATCCCTTCCAAAAACTTTTAAAGCGTGTAGCTTCTCCATATTTCCATTGATTATACAGATATTTTCGATTGTCTCATTGTACTATGCCTTCTTTGTAATGACATTATTTGTTCGAATATTTCTAATAGGTATTAGTCATTATCCCCATTAGGTTATTCCACAAATACCTATTATAGCTACATACAGCACCACAATTTGCTAGAAAACTAAAAAAAAAATTGCTCTGCCCGCAAGATTTTCTAAAATAACATTTTAAATACCGAAGGGTTCGTTGAATGAATTCGTTTATGGTCTGACAACCGATTGCAAATAGAAAATCGCGAAAATGGCGAATGTGGGAGGGGGGGCAGAGTTTCGCCGGTGGAATGACAGGCACATGAAAATGATACATTTCTACATTTGGCTCTAAGAGTCCGTGGTCAGTTTCCCCCGCTCGTCAGTTTATTCAATTCGCCAGTTTCATTGATTGTTTTGCGGATTTGTCAGTTGCGTCAATTCTACAGTTTCTAGTATTTGTCAGTTTCCTTGATTCATCAGTTTCGTACACTCAAGGAAAAATATATGTTTACGTTTAAGCAAGGAAAATGTAAGGAATACCTTACCCATTAAATGAAGCAAAAATGTTGTAATTTTAAATGCACCATGCACGGACTAGAAAAAAAAGAAGGACTCCGCGCCGCGCGTATCGAAAGTGAAGCACTTTATGTATGACCGTTTGTACAAACATGCTTCTTGCATACATTTACATGTTAACGTGCCATTATGCGGCACTACGGCGGGCGACATTGTAGGTACTGTTTACGTCAAGTAATAACATAAAATAATGCCTTCTTGTGTTGTGAAATGGTGTAAAAATAATTCTACATCCCAGAAAGTGTAAAGGAATAACATATCACAAGTAAGACACTTATTTACACACACATAGATCTGTACGGTGCTTCACTTTCGATATGCCTGGTGCGGAATCTTTTTATTTCTAGTCCGTGTTACCGTGTGTTAAAATAAAAAAAATACCTAACCTCTAACATGATGTAACTGAAAATCTTATAGGTAGACCTTAACCTATTCACTGCCCCAGTCGGATTAATACGACCAAATGTTTCGTACCGGTTTTTTTTTGAATGTATGGCATCTCATAGTTGGCTTTGATAGTTCTTGACTATGGCTGCCTTAAATTCCCCTGATAATAATAATTATTCAGTTAAGATCCAGCCTGCCCCATCTTGCTGTCCTCCCCCCAGCGACGCCCTAAGCCAAGGTTCGTACCCCACAGAGGGTGCCCCTAGCGTGCAGTTGCTTAGAAATACAAGTAATTCGTCCCTGCTTTGAAGCTTTGAGTTCGCTTAAAGCTACAGGCTTAGCTACGGGCGGCGCTGGCACTTCGTCGAGCAAATGTCAGGGGGAACATTTACGTCGGGGTCGTCGCGAGGGGTCCCTGCGGCGAGGCCAGAATGAATTTCGTGCCCGTGCCGCTTCAGTTGTATTTATACGACTGAGTACCTATGTTCGTTATTTATTTCATAACTCTATTCGTCGTAGGCGTTTATTTATCGATTTATGAGCTGGGTGCTGGGGCACGACAATTGATATGAAATCAAGCGTTCAAGAGGTTAATAAATATTTATTTGGCTTCGTTAGTCTGATGTTCGCAAGCGCTATAACTGCTGAGCTTGAGATCCTGGGTTCGAATTTCAAATCGAAAAGTAGAATTGGGTTTTCCATTTATTTTTTAGTAGTGGCTCGGAATCTGTATTTGTGTACGTTTAATGGTAATAGGCTCGCCACCTATTATAAGGTACTTAAACAAAACTGGTGAAATATGTGTGTACCTACCTAAGTACATCTCTGCCTAATCCGTTGAGGAAACAGGCGTGATGTTATGTTACATAATACATAGTTAAATAAGCACTGAAATCTGTCTAGTTGAGAAAACTGACTAATTTGCAAAACTGACTAATCAACGAAACGTGACTAATCAACGAAACTGGCGAATTTAATAAACTGACTAGAGAGAGAAACTGACCAGCGATACGCGGACTCGTCTCTAGGGTGACATTGCACCAGCGATACCTCTGGTATTACCGATTTCCATACCTGGCGGTGATCATTGACCATCGGATGTCTGTCTGCAGATTTGACACACAAAAAAATATACATACTTACATCATCAACTTTTAGCGTGTTCCCACATACAGTGGCCCACCTTCCATCCTGCGCCGATCGACGTGTGACGATCTGATGACTGCCTCAGTGAGCGGAGTTCACGCAGCTTAATTTTGGGCCAAACATGTTTGACATGTTAGATCATTAAGTCCCTTCAAAAGTATAGTAATAGTTGATCTGAATGGTGCTAATCCATGCGCCATGTTTGTGAACGGGCGCCGTTCTTACAGACTGGTCACCTCTTAGCTGCCACGGGTTATTTTAATATTTGAATTGTTTTTGTCTTTTTATTACACACGCTATTAACTTTCTGCATTGTTCTCACATGCATAATTTCAACATGAATGATGTAACCAATATTTTGTAGCCAAATTTTGTTTTAAAAGAGTGTCCGTGGAGTTTCTTGCCCGTTCTTCTCCATAGGTACCTACTACGCTTTGGAATGGGCAACTAGCTTCATCTTTCTGACTGGCCGACCTCTTGACAATTCAAAAGTGCCTGTAATTGGTTTATTTGAAATAAATGCTTTGAGTTTGAGTTTGAACTTTTTGCCATCAATATTCTAATAAGAATCAACTTTTAAAATAAAACAACCAACATCATTTACATAATCATTTATTACACAGATCCAATACATTCAACATCACTTCTCCGCTTAAACATTAAGATTCAAGCTCTCTAAATAATACCCTTCATATTCCACAAAAGTCTTCCCATCAACGGTTCTGTTACAAGAGATATATTTCTTCAAGTCATTGTCAGACCACAGCTGAAGATGCTCGTGGGCTAGGTTTAATGTTTTTGTGGTTTTTTGAAGGCTGATAAGGTTCTCGTTGAGTCGTTTCTTTATTTTGTCTAGGGTTATTTGTTCTTCTTCCGTTTCTGATAATATGTCTGGAATTAGGAAATGAAAAGGGCAATTTTATTGGTTGTGAGAAGTCGTGAGTTTAGTCGCTAATGTGCGATTTTATAATTTCTAACGTAACTAACTATATTATCGTGAACATCCCGTCCACTTCCATAAAATTTATGGAAATAAGTGCACGTTATAACGTTATCGTGGACGGAAATTGAATGCGTCTTCATAGACTTCTATACATTTAGCTTCCTTGTGTTATCGTGATGCGTGGACGTACACGTTAAAAATTATATTTCATATTTCGTAAAATAACTTTTTATATTTCGTTTATTGCGTATCACTTGTAGTGTTGTATCAATATAATTATAATAACTACAAAACAATGATTTTACAGGAGGCGAAAATAACGTTTAATTTCTATAATTTTTATCATTTGAATAAATAAATACTTATATTAAAAAAAAAATGTAGGAAACGCTTGTGATGGTGATAATGATTTCTATAAAATATTTCAGGATGGGAATTTAAATGTTCATTGTATACGAATATGCAATAAAGTGAAAATAGCAAAAATGTTAGTTATTAGATATTGATACTTCACCGTCGATATGAAAGTACACACAATCCATATAGAATAACGACTTATAAAACTATGTTAGTAAAACTTACAAACTAATCTAACAACAAGTAATAAAAGCACCTAATGTACTTACACAATAATTGATATGAAACCTTTATTTCCTTAAAACGGGTTAAAAATAGATAAGTGAGATGCAGATTCTCTATAAATATATAAAAATGAATCCCTATTTCCCTTGGTCACGCCATCACGCGTGAACGGCTGGACCGATTTCACAAATTTTTTTTTTGTTGTGTTTGTTTTAGTCTGGAGAGGGATCTTATGAAATAAAAAAATAAGGAAGTTGATCGGAACGTTACAAAATTAAAGAAAACTTAACGCCAATATTAATTTTACATAACTGTCAGTTGTTTGAAATAAATATCAGCGATTGACAGAATGCGCGCTGCAAATATCGTTTAACACAGATGGATCGGTTGATAAAAGAGTTGATAGTTTTAGTTTTAGTCAATACTCAAAATTAAAACTAAACGACATATGACATTCACAGTTAAGACAGGAAACGTCTGTCGGGTCAGCTTGTTTTATGATAAAAAACAAGGTTTACGAGCAAACCCGTACTTACATAGCAATGGTATTAGTTTTATGCTTACATCGACGTGCAGCGAATTAATAAACTATACGTAATTTGAGTTAGCGATCCGTACACGCATAGCTTTCGTTTTGGGCTAATATCAAAAGGACTCTTTCGTCGCGTGTCGATCATTTATCATAGTTTTGGGTGTCTGTACTTTTTACTATCAATACACAAGTTGACTCTATCAGTTTTATCACTTAAATTTACCTACCTTATAAGGGGGGTTAAGGGTCCCCGAAACGATCAATTGCTGTTGTAGTAATATTTTCAATCGCTCCAATTCCATTTTCAATTTGCTCATTAATGTGTATCAATCACGTAAATATTGACAATTTCAATTGATCGGTTGCCATGCACCGCGATCATTTTAAAGGAAACTACTTTTTTTCCTGCTCTTAGCCAATGATGTAACAAAAGCGTTACGGTCAGCAACATTACAAGTCGATTAACACTTCAGTTTTTCTAATCTTAATAATTGAGCATGATATTTATAAAAAAAAAACTGTAGAGATATAAAAAATTAAGTGTTTAGTTTAGCTATTACATGAAATGCAGAAAAGCAATCATTGTGTATTTTAGATGATTTGTAAAAGTTACAGTGTTAATCAACTTTTGTTGCTGACTGTACCAGTTATTCTTCTTTTCGACTTAATGGCAAATGTAAAAAAAAACCTGTCCAAATTTCAATAATTCATTCAAAAATCCCATCAAAAAAAGCACACTCAGTTTATCCCGAACTTCCAAATTTTAGGGACAATTTAAAAAAAAAAACCTAATAACCTTATTCGGACTATAATGAGGAACATTTATAACAAAAGAAACAAATCTGTCGATCCGTACTCAACTTGGGCTCACCAATGAACATCATTTCGTTTTTATTTATATAGATGTTAGATGAGCTGGTCCCAGTAGGTGTACTGTACCAGTGTGTTCCATCGAATATCATTGACTGCCTTGGCAATGGTGTTACCAGTTACAACTGCCAGATATTTCGGAATGGGCCTAGATTTACAATTAAAAACTGTATCTAACCCCCATACCAATAGTAAACAAGGAACAAACAGAAAATCATAAAAATGACCTCACCTATAGCCATTTGCTTCCTCTGACTACCCTCCAGCGCCTTCAACATTCCCTCCATATGTTCCTTCTTCTCCACCAGCTGTATGAGCCGCAGTAGATTGCGCGACAGACTGACGGACGGACAAACAAGCGAGCACGTGACGTCATCGCGTTGCCAGCTCGATTGAAGCCGGTCGATCGAAGATTGAAGGGTTTCGAATATCCAGATTTTTTCGCCACTGATAGAAGAAAAAATATTGGTAACTCTATATGAAGTTAATCAGAATTAGAATTGTTGAGAGGATGAGAGAAATGCAACTAGCAAATGTACACGGCAGACATGAGTGGAATCGTCGGGAGGGGACGCCCTAAAAGGTCATACAGTGACCTTATTGGTGATGTTCTTCAGAAAGGTCAGGTGCGTGGTACTCGCAACCGGCGTGCGTGTATGACCAGATGTATGAACGTAAACGAAGCAAAAGGAGTAAGTAAGGATCTTAGCAGGTGGCGTTCTGTAATTTCTGACTACCCTCATAGGAAGAACACGTGAGTTTATGTATGTATGAATCTAATCAGAACTATAATGACTGCCTGTTTAGAGTCACGATTGCTGAGCGTAGGGTCTTGGGCTTGATTCCCTGCCCGGGCAGTGTTTTTAAGTTTCTCCATTTATTTATTTATATAACAAATGCTTGCTGCACTTACAGTAAACACCAAAGCGCGCAGCAAGCCAACAATAAAACATTTAACTAAAAAACTTCATACAAACATTAAACATAAATTTACTGCTATACATAATATGTCGACATCTGGCTCCTGAGCAATCAGGGCGTTCAGCAGATTGATTGCCTGGGTTGTGGGAGCATATCGAGCAGTATGGGTACGCACTGGCGGAATACCATTGGGAGCATGGTCTAAAAAAACAAGGTCTGGCATTCCGGGAGTGGCACATGCTTACGTCACTATCCAGTTGCCACATTATTGCAATAAAACACAAATTATGGAAACATTTTAAGTAACCATTCTGTTAAAAAAATATAAATATAAACCATTTAAATTGTCGTTTCTATTTTCTAATCAAACGAAACAATTCAATTTAAACATATACCAACGTAATTGTTAGTTAGAATCTCTCTGTTTTATCGGATTCGCACAGGTAACAAAGGCGATTGGGGAGTTTATTACATACTATTGGTAACACATCGGTAGGCTTGTGTCACCCCCGTGACCGGAATGCTATACCTGGCGAAGTATATTATTATACCATGATTGGGAACTTCTCAGTTACAGCGTAGTCTACATGATCTTCACACGACCTGACCAAGATTATGTCTGGACTTTAAAAGAGACTGTGACCTCTGAGTTTGTTTCGCCATTTCTTCTCAGGAGTAGTCACATAGGAAGTGTCGACTCCATCTAGCTTATTTCTTTTTTTTAATGACGTGTAAAAATTATTCCGATATCATATTTAAAGAATAAACAATTTAATTTCTGGGTCTGAATTAGTGAATGGTTAAATCATCTAAAAAGCCTTGTAATATGCTTACCTATCCAAAACCATTTTTCTATTCTTCTCCAATTTGAATTTCTTCAAGTAAATTTTCAGCTCATCAATGAATGTTGGATTCGCATTTTCTGGAATATAAATATTATTTTAATGGAAAGGAAACGAGTATTCAAAGTTTTTAATTCAATAGGCCAAGGGGTACCGTGTTACCCAGTGACTGGGTTGTGGAGGTCAGATACGCAGTCACTCCATGTAAAATACTGGTATTCAGCTGCATCTGGTTAGACTGGAAGCCGACCCCAACATAGTTGGCAAAAGGCTGGCAGATGATGACGCGAAGAGTTTGTTAGCTTGCGAAAATCAATCTTGTCAACTATACTCCATTTGAAATAAGATTAGAAATTTAAATAAACCTTTTTTACAGTCCGTTCAACCCATTTTGACTTCCATTCCGTAGACATAAGGATGGTATTAAAAGCAAAAACTTGGTTACAATACCAGCTACGATTTGTCATGCCGCCAAAGCAATATATGTAAGTCAAAATCGGTTAAACGGACTGTAAAAAAGGCTTATTTAAATTTTTAATCTTATTTCAAATGGGGATTAGTTTCTTTTATATTCTGATCAAGAACTTTTATGGTAATATGGTGTTTACCTGCAGCATCATAAGAGCAGTTCTCCGAAGTATCTAGGTCCATACTCAGGTTGACTTTTTTTCTATGCCTCTCTCGTATCTCCTCGTAGAACCGGCGAAGAGTTGACACTGAATCTTGTGGAAGTGATAATTGACCTGAACAAGTAAAATCTATTATTTAATCACGTCTGCATTCCCCGAAGGGTAAGGCAGAGGTGTACCTATAGTACACCCATATTTCGCCAGTTATGTTTAAGTCCGATGTAATAGGGGGCGAGCCTATTGCCATCAACCGGGAACAAATCCAGACTCTGGGCTGCTACTGAAAACATCTTAAGTAATATAAAAACCCAATAACACTTTGCCTAACCGGCAAAAACATACTACAAAATTACATTCAATGTATTCTCGGTATCGACATGAAAAAAAAAACGTAAATTCGATTAAATTTATTTTTATTTTTCAATATAATCCCCCATTATCTCAATGCATGTGTTACATCTCGAAATTTACTTTTCAATACCCTGCAAATAAATCATTCTAGACCCCCTAGTGTAGAAATATTTAGTAGGTTATCATAGAAAAGTGCAATACTTACGCGTTCAAAGAAAAAAACAATTAAAAAAAAAACCGACGAAAAATTTCTACGCAGAGAGCTGTTGAACACAGTGATGGGACACTCTCGCACATTCTGTATCTCGCGCTCAGTTGTAGCAAAATCCGTATACCTACTAGTAAACTATAGGAACTAGCTGTATCACATACCTCCAAGCCGGTCGTTCTCCGTACTCCAGGCATCACTATGGAAGCTGTTGAACACAGTGATGGGACACTCTCGCACATTCTGTATCTCGCGCTCAGTTGTAGCAAGATCCGTATACCTACTAGTAAACTATAGGAACTAGCTGTATCACATACCTCCAAACCGGTCGTTCTCCATACTCCAGGCATCACTATGGAAGCTGTTGAACACAGTGATGAGACACTCTCGCACATTCTGTATCTTGCGCTCCGTTATAGCGAGCGAGGTTATCAGGCGCTTTAGCTCTTCGCGCTTGATTTCCTGTAATAAAATGTTTCATACAGTTAAACCAGAAAAGGTATGCGCTTTGGTAAACTTCGGGTTTCCGAATTAACACGAACGTCGAGCCACAAAGTAACCTCCCACAGTTTTTGGAAGTGCATAGAGTTGTAAATCTCAAATTTTGCAACCATGGTCATACGAAATTGGCGTACTTCCATGGTTGTAACAACTCTATATTAGAACACATCATCGTGCGTTCGTATTTCCGAAGATAAATAATGATTCAGGAAGCATATTCTTTTCTTGGGATATCTGTATATTATTCACTGTCTTACATTAAAAAATAAATTTAAATAGCAAAAATAATGTATTCAATCAAATTCGGCGAACAATCAGCTACATTTGAAAATAACTAGTTACAAAGACAGTCTCCGGAATGTCCACTTTTCATCGGTTCCTCTCTTTGCCTTCGATCCCCGTTCCGGGTTTCCCCACTACTGGGAAAATTAGATAAACAAAAACATAGAATATAATTATTTTGAGGGCTTTCTCTTGTACGTGACCCTTGACCAAAAATTACCTATAGATTTTCAGTCCTGCGTAATTTTAAACAAAGAATTTGAAAGTTACTTACAATAGCCTTATCAATAACTCCAATTTGCTTGCTAGCCTGCTTATCCGCCGCACTGCCCCCGGGCACCTCGAACACGCCACGCCGTGACGTCATCTCGTCGTGGAGTGCACGCAGCGCGAGCACGCGTGCTTCTGCGCGGGCACGCTCGCAGCGGACAACTAGGAGCTCGCAGGATGAGCCTGTTATGTACTCCTAAAGAAAATAAAGAAAATATGTTTATTTTGGCCTAATGTATGATTTACACCGGGAGGGAAACATGGCGAACTGATAACAGCCGCACGGGTCGATCGAAGGTTAAACTACGCTTGCCGTGGTCGGTTCGTGGATGGGTGACCATCCATTACATATCGAGACCCCACCGTGCCTAGGAAAGCACGATAAGCCGTTGGTCCTGACTGTCATTCGTAGATTTTTGAATATCGTTACGGATAGTCGGAAGTCCAAGTCTGACCACCAGTCTTACCAAGGGGTATTGTGTTACTCAGTAACTGGGTTGTGGAGGTCAGATATGCAATCGCTCCATGTTAAATATTGGTATGCTCAGCTGCTTCCAGTCTAAAGGCTAGGCAGATTGACTGTATGATTAACACCGGCCGACGTGCGTCGGGCTGCATCGGAGTGCATTTTACAATGTATTAAAAGAAATTGAATCGTTTAAGAAGTAAATAAATGTCATAACTCCATGGAATTTACTCAGCTTGGAACCCGGTTGGATCCGTGCGCATGTCGGTCCGGTCGGGTGCGTTCAGCTACATCCGCGTGCGCTCGGGTGTCGTCGCCACATGGCAAGATGAAATACAACGCGTAAGCACTTCTATTTGTTCTAGTCATGATAGCGTGCCGGCGCACAGAGGATCGTCCATATAGAAGAGGTTGGGCATGGGCTTCAGAATTGTATTTTTTTAATACTATCGTATTCCTTTATCAAAAACCTACACATATTGTTCTTAGACTTTTTGTAATTGGACTCATATTTCAGGAGAAAATCGATAAAAAGTGTTTTCTTAGTAAGGAAATGGACACTTAAACTCCCCCACAGCCTGAGTTTCGCCTTATTTCGTATAGTCATTACTATAATTGGTATCTATCTACTAAGTGCCACATTTTGTCCAAAGACACAGTATAATCGTGCACTTTCTGAGATATAATCGATTTTCGTTTTATCTTAAAAAATACAATAGCATGACAAAAATACCCTGGTGTCCATTAATTTTCATTTGGCATGAATCTAAATAATTTGTGTATGTGTACCTAGTAGGTATTTACTTCCAAAATAGTGCGTATTGTCCTATTCTAACTAATATTATAAATGCGAATGTGAGTTTGTTTGTTACGCTTTCACGGTTAAACGGCTGGACCGATTTTGATGAAATTTAGTATAGGGATACTTTGAACCCTGGGGAAGAAAGAAAGAAAGAAAGAAAGAAAAAGTATTTATTGAGACTCGCACAGGATTATTAGAACACAGGCTTTTTATATAATTCTACGTAATTAGTCAAAATAAATAAACATATTTTTTTTATATAGCAGC
Source organism: Griposia aprilina (assembly GCA_916610205.1). NCBI lineage: Eukaryota > Metazoa > Arthropoda > Insecta > Lepidoptera > Noctuidae > Griposia > Griposia aprilina. The sequence continues at coordinate 11,291,603 of OU744304.1, read as the reverse complement.
CACTTCTTCCAATTTTAAAAACAGATTCAAACTTGGGATACGCTAGGATGATAAGGAATCGATTTTGGAAGCAATAAGCGCAGAAAAAGAGGCACCTACTTTTTTAATTCTTAAAACTGATTTAGAGTTTGGGATACGCGCGGATATTAATAAATCATTTTTCAAAGCAATCGGTGTGTAACGAAAAACTTCAAAATGGCGGCTTAACGGCTTTAATAACGGCGTAAATAACGCAATGAATGGTGTTGAGCTGTCAAAATGAAAATCATTCCTACTGTTAGTGTGTTACGCAATTACCCCGCTGGTGTCAGGATAAGTAAGTGTGAGGCGAAGGCTAGACGTCTAATAATTACTGTGGTTCACAGATTCTGGTATTTACTAAATATCGTGATATTTTTTAATCGTGTACACTAGTGTAAGTATTAACGGATTTCAGTATTTTTTTCAATACATATTTATCACAGAATTTAAATTCCGAATTGCGTTAATACTGATCAGTATTTATTGAACGTGTAGCCCTTGCCTTACGTTCAATCTTTACTGCGATCCATCAATGTAAGCTGTCTGATCACAAACCGTTTTCGTTCGTTCGCGTACATTCATTCAATATTGATCGCGTCATTCGTGTTCGTCAGTATTGCGCGTCGTGCTTCGTATCGTACACGCGTGATAAAATAAAAACAGATACAAAACTTAAAGATTGTGTATATCTTAGCAATTGTTTTAAAATTAGAAGAATAAATAGAAAGTAATGGCCTTGTATATTTCAATCTCTAAATAACCTCTACATAGTTTATGTAAAACAAAGTTTGCTTTTCGTGTCTGTGTGAGCGCTCGGTTTTTCTAAACTATAAAATGGATTTTGATGCAGTTTTCACGGTCAATTAAAGAATTTACTATGAAAGCGTATAAAATACACATATTAATCTGAAATATCGTTGTTTGACAAGAACTGAGTGGAAAATCGATAAAAAAAAAACAAAAAGAAAACCTGGGCTTTTTTATTAAAAAAATATTGATTGATTGCAAATCGATAGCAATGGAGAACATAGTTTTTAAAATCGAAAACACGGAACCGGAACGCACGCCGTCACCGGAGGTCTCGGAGGTCGAACCCGCAACAATGGAGAAGATTGTTTTAAAAGAGTTTATTTTAAAGTACGAAGCACTGCCCGAGCTCTGGGATAATTTCTCACAACATTATCAAAATTCAATAAGAAGAGGAGTAGCATTGAGCAAATTATTAAAAATCTATAAAAAAATTAAAAGTGACGCGACCGTTGACGATGTTAAAAAGAAAATTAACAGTATACGGTCAAATTTTAGAAGAGAATGGAATAAACTGGAGGCATCTAAATGCTCAAGAGGTCGCACCGGTGTTGTGTATAAGCCTAGATCATGGGCGTTCCATTTGTTAACATTTTTAAAAAGGAAAGGACAACCATTAGCTCGGGTGAGTGTCTATGGTCTGTTCTATTTATTTTTGCCGGCAAATATAATTTTCTAATTCGCGGAAAACAATAAAACGGTTCATTTGACCAGTGGTGGCCCAGTGGTATCGGCCCCGACTTACAAGTTGTAGTAACGTATTAACGTTATGCCTGTTCCATGCGACTTTTTAATATAAATGATAAAAAGAGACAGAGAGAGAGATAGTTTTCATGGTTATCGAGGGCGGTAAAGACGATAGTGAGGTCGAAATGAAAATCCAAGATAACGGCTATGAAAATTTAAAAAAAAATCACCATTGTCGTCCTTTACATGTTTTCGAGGGTGCCTAAGCTGATAGTGTGGTCAAAATGAAAATCCAAGATGGCAGCTACGGAAATTTTAAAAAAAATCGCCATGGGTGTCGTTTTCATGGTTTTTGAGGGTGCTGAATATATGTATATAGTGTAAATAGTTTCATCACCACTGCTCGTGTATAGTGTATAGTGTAAATAATTTCATCACCACTGCTCTCAAAACGGTGAAGGAAAAAACATCGTAAGGAAACCGGCATTTCCTAGAACCAAAAATTCGAAGACATGTGACAGCTACCAACCCGCACTGGGCCCGCGTGGTAGATTACAGCCCATTCCCTCTCAAAGAGAGGAGGCCTGTGTCCCAGCAGTGGGAACATTATAGGCTGATTATGCTATTTGAGGGGCATAATGTATGGCCGTATTCAGGTAGAAACTACTGCCTGCTTCCTTACTGAATGTGGCCTTGGGGCGCAGGGGCAACTATCCATACAAATCAGAGGACCTGCGCCAAAACAAGAGTAAGTACCTGCGTAGTCGGTTCCATCTTTTTCAAGTTGTTTGGCGGCTATTATTAATGCAGTATACAATATGAAAAACAACATCTGTCCGATCCGTGAGGGTATTATTAGGTATCGTGATATTGATTCTATTCCTATTTCATGTAATTTTTTACAGAAAATAATTAAGTAAAAAAATAATTACTTACCCAACAAAAAAAAAGCAAAACAAGGCAAACATGCACAGCTTAAGGTTCCCAGAGACAGGCGCGACGCGACTGTTAAAGAACGATTTCCATGAAGTTTTCATAGAAATTGTTCTACTTTAGTCGCGTCGCGCCTGTCTGTGGGAGCCGTTACATGGCAATACATGACATCTATTCAGCGCAGGCGGCCGTCGACCAGCCGCAGCCGCCGCCTAGCCGCTGTCTAGGGGTTGTTGACCCCAGAATTCACTTAAAGTAGCACATTCACGATCGACGTAAACCGTCTTCTAGTAAATTAGTAAGTCATTGCAATGTAACTCTTATCTCGGTATAGTAAGGCATAAATTAGAATGATTGCGGAGAGTTTTATCCAACTCACGGCAATTAATGGAATATAAATATATACTTTGTTACAATTAGATAAGAGTTACATTACAATGACTTACTAATGGTTTTACGTGACCGTGGATGTTGTACCTACTTTTTTTAAGCACTTAAGCAAGCCGTTGCATAAAGAAAAAACTAGTCACTTCTAAAGAGTCACATTCACGATCAAATAATGATCAATTTTGACGTAACCCCGCGGTCACTCACATGCGCGCAAACATTCCTTCGAGGTTCGCGCACTTTGATGTGCGTCAAAACCGACACGGCTTGGAAAACCGTGAATGTGGTATAAACTGTGTATTTTCGAATGTCCTCCCACACTTGCGGGTTCGCGTATTCGTGCGAATATGAGTGACCGGCATAAAACCAATCGACTGAAATCAATGGCGGTTTTTGGATACGGAAATCGTTTTAGCCGGTGGGTTTTACGTCTTTCAATGTTGATCTTGAATGTCCTACTTTAAGCACAGGTCACACTGGGAACGAAGCTAAATTCGTTTAGCTTCACTCATATAGCTACCGCGTGTTTGCATACTTTTGGGTCACCAAGATACAGGTTGTGCCTAGTTTGGGACCCGCGGTTAAATACATATATCAAATTTTCTGTTGGTTAAAATTTAATGCATAATAAAATTGTATGATTGTGAACTTTGTGTAAGTTTAATAAAAGAAAAAAAATATATATAAGTAAAATTCGGTTCACACCGTGAACTCATCCGAAGTATGAAAAGACGCGGTAGTCGACATAGCTAAAAGAACTTAGCTTCGTTCCCAGTGTTAACGATGCAGCTGACGAACTGGCTAGAAGAGCATCCAGCGCGTCAGTCTGTGGACCCGAACCCATCGTGCCCATTCCCTTTAACCAGCTACGCAGATGGTTACAGGAGTACACCCATACACAAGCGGAGAGTTGGTGGACCTCGACACCCGGCTGTAGGCAGTCCAGGGAAGCCATGCCATCCTTAGATGGCAAGCTTACCAAACGTTTATTACGTCTGGACAGAAACGGTCTGCGCCTGGTGACGGGGACCATCACGGGTCACTGCTCGCTAAACAAACACTTTCACACAATAGGCATAACGGACAGTCCTCTGTGCAGGGCCTGCATGGAGGCTGAGGAAACCGTTGCGCATGTGCTCTTTGAATGCACATGCGTCACCCAAATTAGGTCACAAACCCTCGGGGCACCCATATCCTACACAGATGCTCTCAGCATACCAGGAGATATCATCAACTTCTGGAGGGAAGTGGGCTGGTTGGAATTACCACCGACGGCCGCCATAGCCCACGCACAATGGTCCATATGAAGGACTAAGTGAGGAAACCATAACCCGTTCCCAGTGTGGCCTGCGCTTTAGTGCCGGCATCGTGAAAGGTTCGACAACAATAGAGTTTCTGACTCCTAAGACACAGGCACATACACCTAGTTTAGGAGTCAGAGTATTAAAATTATTGTGACCTAGTTATAAGCCTTATATGTCTTTCAATCAAATTGTAATATGATGACGGTTTTTGGTGTCAAAAAAAAGAAAGAAAGAATATTAGAGTGCACGCGGTCAAAGCAGCGTGATAAGAAATGCTTATTCATGCCAACCCTTGGTGTTGTGCTAAAGAAGCTTACGGCCAAACAAATTTTAAATACAAACCACGTATGCTTCTTTACTACTCTTAATTTTTTTTTGTACTGGATCATGGGAACCTTCTGGTTACGAAGGTCAAAATAAAGTTCCAACTTTAATTGTTTTAAATGTTTTACTTTAATTTTAAATACTACCACAACTCTTGTATCGTTGCATGGCATCTAAAATCACAATGGGTTGCGTGTGTTACATTGCGCACTACCGTAAACTGAAATTTCACACCAAAACCTAAGTATTTTCTGAACATTTATTTTTTCACAAAGTTACTTATGAAACCAAAACTTTAGTTCGATGTACAGAATGCTTAGATGACAGCTTCGTGATGGGTATTTCTACGCCCTGTATAAATAAAACGAAATACTTAAACCGTATTTATTCATTTGTATTTGTTGTTTGTATTTTAGCGCACTTCTACGGCATCAGAAGATTCAGAATCAGAAGGGCAACATCGAGGAAGACTTGGAACATTTACTTCCCTCTCACCGCCTCAAAAACGATGGAAACAGACAATATCAGAAAAAAATGAACTAGAGAACAAAATTTGTAGTTCATTCTCACCTCAATCTGTGAAAGCACCATTAGACCAAACACATTCATTCTTACCTCAATCTGTGAATGCACCATTAGACCAAACACATTCATTCTTACCTCAATCTGTGAATGCACCATTAGTCCAAACACATTCATTCGTACCTCAATCTGTGAATGCACCATTAGACCAACCACATTCGTTCTTATCTCAATCTATGAATTCACCATCAACCGTTCATACCTTAACCCCAACAGCACTGTATTGGAGTCATAAATTAGATAATTTAAATCGCACTCAAAGACTGTATGCAGAAAAATACATTAATGAAATTTTATTAGAAGCTGAACTCGGAAATTTAGGGAAGAACTCTGTGCTCATTAACTCCAGAGATCAAATTGAAACCCCTAAGCCATCAGCTGTTAATTCAGTTTGCCATCCAACACCATCTTCTTCAGAGAAATAATTGAAACAATGTAATACATGCAGCTGTAATGCTACTTTGGGGTTTTTATCAAAAAATAAAATAATAATAATAGGTATATTAATAAATATGAGTTTTACTTAACTTACCTTTATGTACTCATGTTACCTAGTAACTGGGTTGTGGAAGTCAGTAGACTGGTGTTACTCATGATTAGATTTGTTTCATGGCTTTATAAATAATAGGTCTTTACCTATGAAATTGCCGTTTTGTATGAAAAAATTTAAACGAATTTTTTTCATGAATTTTTTATTTGTATTAATCGAAGTAATCACCCATGCAATCAATGCATCTTTGCCATCGCAGTGGCAGTTTATTGATGCCCTTCTTAAAGAAATCAGCTGGACGGGAGGCAACAAATTCTTCAAAGGCATTTTGTACTGCCTCTCGGGTATTAAATTTTTTTCCCGCCAAGAAGTTATCCAAATTCTGGAAAAAGTAGTAGTCTGTAGGCGCAAGGTCTGGTGAGTAGGGCGGATGACGGAGAGCTTCCAACCCCAGTTCTTGCAACTTGGAGACCGTCTGCTGTGCAGTATGAGGTCGCGCGTTGTCGTGCAGGAGCAGCGGAGACGAGCGATTGACCAATGCTGGTTGGAGATGCGCCAGCTTCTCCATCATTGTGTTCAGTTCTTCACAGTACACATCTGCAGTAATGCTCACCCCGTTTGGTAAGAAGCTGTGATGAATCACACCGGCGCTAGACCACCAAACAGTGACCATCACTTTTCTAGGGGTAAGTTTTCGTTTAGGGCATTGTTTAGGTGCTGAACCAGGATCCAACCAACTTGCTGAGCGCTTACGGTTATCAAACAGAATCCATTTTTCATCGCAGGTAACAATGCGGTTCAAAATTCCTTCATTTGTGTGTCTGTTGAGCAGTGCAAGGCACGTCTCGACGCGTACTTCGCGCTGGCGATCATTGAGTTCGTGGGGCACCCATTTGTCAAGCTTTTTTACCTTGCCAATTTGACGCAAATGGACCAATATTGTTTTGACGCTAACGTCGAAAGCTGCTGCTAATTCAGCCGTAGATTGTGTATCATCAGCTTCCACAATCGCCTTTAATTCGTCATTGTCGACCAAAGTCTTCGGACGACCGCGAGGTTCATTTTTCAGGTCGAAATTTCCAGAACGGAAGCGAGCAAACCAATAACAGGTGGTGCGTTGGTTTGTAGTGTTAGCTCCGTAAACGTCGTTGATGTTGCGTGCCGCTTGTGCCGCGTTGCTGCCACGACGGTACTCATATTCCATAATTACTCGAATTTTTAACGTATCCATGATGACGAAAAAGATTGAAATGCGATGAAAATGTAACACTAATCAATAAAGAAATGACTACTTTTAGAAAAAAAAATCCATGTTTTTAAAATAAAATTAATTTGAAATTAGAATTCTTAGCCAAACAAAAATTATTTTGATTTGAAATGGCCAGTACTGCAGAACGGCAATTTCATAGGTAAAGACCTAATATAATCCGTTCATGGATTTTTACGGGTAGTTAGAAGTCCGAAACGTTCAGGGGCAAAATTTCCAATTCTCAAAATATCCAACGGTGTCAAAATGTCCAATTGTCAAAATGTCCAATTCCCAAAATGTCCAATTCCCAAAATGTCCAATTCCCAAAATGTCCAATCTTTAAGAATGTAGTTTTGTTCAATAACTCATCAAAGCGCGTTTTTAATACTTATGACAAACAATAAATACAAAATACTGAAAAAATCAAAATATGTTTTATTTATACGAGTAAGTAACAAATTAAAAGACCAGAGAAACCACAACATACCCGAAATCACAATTTTTGTCATAATGTAATATAAAAAATACAATAATCAACATAATAATTTTTATAATTATAAATTGAAACAAACATCAAACATAGTTTTATATAACCAAGGTAAGACAAAAAATACTTTATATCCTACCTTGCTTAGCGAAGCAAGTAGGTAATAATCAACATCATTTTTATTTATAATAAACAAGCATTCTTTTATTAAAAAAGCGCTTTGATGAGTTACTAAACAAAGTTACCCAGTAACTGAGTTGTGGAGGACATAGACGGTCGCTCCAAGTAAAATACTGGTATTCAGATGCATCCCCACGTATTTGGGCAAAAGCTGAACTCAAAGCATTTATTGCAAATAAACCAATTACAGGCACTTTTGAATTGTCAAGGGGTCGGTCAGTCAGAAAGATGAAGCTAGTTGCCCATTCCTAAGGTTAGTAGGTACCTATGTAGAAGAACGAGCAAGAAACTCCACGGATGCTCTTTTAAATCAAAATTTGGCTATAAAATATTGGTTACATCATTCATGTTAAATTTATGCATGTGAATAATTATGCAGACCGTTAAAAGCGTCCGTAATAAAAAGACAAAAATAATTCAGATATTAAATTAAAATAAGCCGTGGCAGCTTTGAGATGATCAGTCCCTACTGACGGCGCCTGTTCACGAACATGACGCATGGATTAGCATCATTCAGCTCAACCATTTTCAAGGGCCCTTAACCTTTTGAACGCCAGAGCGTAAACGCAAGCCACAATTTCAGCGCAAATACCTACAAAAAAAATAGGGATTCCAACATCTTATCGATAAGTTATCGATAACCAATTAATCATTGCTTAGTGTTCCATTTTTTTTTTAATAAATATTACTCGTTGTATTATTCTTTTATTTAATTTGACCCTATTTGGTATCATACTATCATTAAACACCAGTTACAAAGTTCTAAACAACCTAAAAGCAGACATTAGAACTACAAACGAATAAATCAAATAATAATAATAAGGCACATCACTAATCTCGTTCGTGACGTCATCCGCTGTCGGGAAGACCCGACTCTTGCGTGGCTCCGGCTGGCACGACTTTTGACAACTTCCTCGCATGCGAGTAGGGATGTGATATTGTCGGACATAATAAATAATAATCATATACCTAGTATTTAAAACAATTTAATCAATTTACTTATAATTATTTCTCTGATTCTTCGTAACTTGGCAAACTTATGTCATCCAAGTCCTTTTGCTGTCGTACTTTTCTAATAACGTTCAGTATATTGACATAATTTAGTAAATTCATCATCCTCTTCTACATTTCCTAACACAAGAAGGAGTTCTTCAGTAGTCATTTGACTGCCAGCCATTTTTATTATACACTCGCACAATAATAATGCCGTTACAAATATTACCACCGATCATAATAATAAATGTAGGAAATCACTAGCAGTCTCCCGTAGCGCTAATGACGTCACCGCTTGACGTCTATCCACGTACAGGATGGGGGGGGGGGGGTATGCGTTTTTTCGTGGGGATGCGCGAGAGTGGACAGTAAACTGTCGATCTTTAGATATCAATTAAGTTTTTTTTCCACAATTTTATAAAAATTATGCATTAGGAATATTCAGATACGAATAGTTGTCATTAATTAAAAAATAATTGTCGAAGTAATAGTAAGCTACTTTTAATAAAATATTTCATAAATTAGAAATATAAGTTACCTTACTTACCCATCACTAGCTGTCGTGTCTTGACGACTGTGGCGTGAGGAAGAACACTTTTTTACGGATCGATTAGCAATTTTGGATGATTGTTTTTTTCTAGTGAAATGTAAGTAATGAATATATCTTTGTGCTATTTTACAATATTTCATTAACGTAGTTTTAAATAATAGGAAAAAGAAACAGAAAACTTTATTTAGTATATTTGTTTTGTACTTAAAAAATGTCGTTTTCTTGTCAGCTGTAGAAGACGGTGGCGTGTTTGGCACGTTTTCGTTTGTCGGCTATATCCGACCGTGGCGTTCAAAAGGTGATCCAACACACACGCTACCACCAGCGAGACATTTGAGTGAGCATGACATAGCAGGCAGTTAATGACTTAAACTACTTTTATGTTATCTCGAAGAACATAGATCAATGCTTTAGTTTACACATGATGGCCTGGCTTACTGATTTGGATGATATTAATACTCGTTTTTTTTTTCACTATTTTTGCTCAAAAAGTCCTGCATTGTAGCGTACCAGAGCGGGGATAAAATAGCATATTTTCGTCTAGGGGAAAAAGTTTTTATTTTGTTCTGTTACAAGCGAGCCTACAAAAACGAAAAAGTCTTTATTTATATTAATTAGAATAACCATGAATAAAGACTCGGCTTATTACTGTTTCATAAAAAAAGAACATTTTATTTTTGAAAATTTTAAAAGCGGCGATTTCTTCGGTAGAATGCGTGCATTTCGTTGCGGCTACAGAAGAAAGTAAATTATTTAATATTGTATTGGATTATTTTATTGTCTCGCGATTATAGTGAAAAGTATAGTGTTACACACGGCGCTAAAAACCTATTATAACTCGGTTTCTATTTACTCCCTCGCTAAAGCTCGGGAGTACAACTACCTCATATAATGGGTAATTTTAGCCCCTTGTATAACAATCTACTATTTTACATAGAGTGAGTGGTAAAAAACACGCCACAATACAATGTTTGTGTTTTTTGTGTGTGTTATATCCATCAATGCGGATTGTGATTAATCCATCAGATCAAAGATCAAACTGATGGATGACTAAGCAGTTTTTTTTTTAAGTCAATCCCTCGTCTTAATCATTGTTTAGTGGACTTCGAGATGAAATCCGGTGACCTAAATAATAAAAAAAACATTCACTTTAGTAAAGTTCGGGCCACATGCAACTGCGCGCGTCGATTGTTTTAATGATTAGGAAGTCACGCGGCTATTCGCGCCAGTTTGAACACCTCCAAATGTTAGTTGACATAATCGGCGCGAGTGAATTTCGTCTTTTATTAGCTCGCTATGTATGTTTGTTTGTTTGTAACGGAATCTTTGAACGTGATTTTCACCCACTAAAAAACGTCGAATTAAATTGAAACTTTGCACACTTATCAAGGACGATAACAATAGCATAATTTAATAATTTTGTCCCGTAATCCTGACCAGGATTTTCAAAATATAGCTATGGTACCGCTGAAAGACTAATGTTGCCATTGATCCTGAGTTGGCCATCAACTGTCCACAAAATGCAAGGCTGCACAGTTGATCATGCAGTCATTTATCTAGGTTCTCGACTATTTGCCGCTGGACAAGCTTATGTAGCATTCAGCCGCGGAAGGTCTCTGGATGGTATTCGGATAGAAGAACTTGATTGCTCAAAGTTGACAGAAAAAGTCCCATGTAACGGTGATGCAATAAGTAGGTATATGAAAAGGTTAGATTACGAAATAATTTATGAAACAACTTGATAACCTGTTTTCACATATATGATAGACCAACAAAGTAGATTATTCGTTGCTACGAAATTATCATCGTTTTAAGACAAAAAAAAACAAAGATAAATAATAATAGTTGAAATAAAAAACACGCTTTTGTAGTTAGCTAAACTAAAAAATAGAAAACAGTTTAAAAAAAAACGCTATAATTGAAAACCTAACTAAAAAGTAGAAAATATTTTTCAATAAATTTATATTTACAATAGTGCGATTAACATTAATTTAAATTTAAGTATTGAAAATTATTTTCTTTGGTTTTCAATTCAGTAAAGCATTTTTTTTTTGAGTTTTTAAACTATTTTTTATTGTTGTTGGTTTTTATGTTTGGTTGAACCAGGAACTAAGTGTATATAGTGGGTATGCTAAATTGACGTGATATCGTAGATTGTGATGTTCTCACGCCCCGCTGATGTCCGGTTGCGGTTTTGGTGATACGGATAAGAATGTCGTGTGTATGTTCTGGATCAAAAATTGTGGAGCCTTGGGCTAGGGTTGAAGAAAATGTAGCGGAGTTGCCCACGCTGCCGGTGGCCGGTGTTTTGGTGATAAAGATGTAGGGATCAGAGTTGTTTCTGGTTTGTATGTTGCTCTCAGTGTGGCCAGCGACGAATGGCTGCAGTTTTTTGATAAGAAAATCAGTGTAGCACATTCAATTAATGATTTCTTGGATTTATAATAAACATATTGTGTTTATATTATATTACACTCATATTTAACACTCGTATTTCACCATTGCTGGGTGACGGTTCGATGTTACTGTTAATAGGACACAGGATGTGGTGTTTTGAAGTAATGATAATACAAATAAAATAGTGTAATTACTATAATATTATTTTATTAAGTATGAATATAAAAAGTAGTCAGTAGTTATTTCATGATCCACAATAGAAGTTCTATTATAAATCCTTTAACTGATGAAAAAAAATTGCTAATATGAAACATTACGCAAAACTATGCATAGAGGGCGACACTAGCACAAGCCGTAAACAAACCGCCATGATGCCTCATGTCATATTTATTACCATCAAATAATTAGTGAAAACGTGGTAAATTATAATAGTTTTATTATTACTTATGTACTAAAAACCTGTATTGTGATATTATGCCAATCTACGGACATTTAAAAGTAGATGATCTAAAAAAAAAACTGTTTGTGCTAGTGCCGCACTCTGGCGGCAGAACATTGCAGTTATACTCCCTATAATGGTCAAAATCAAAACTAAACCAAACCAATTCGAGGTGGGGTGCTAAATTTATCGAGCTGGCTTCGCTTGCTCTTGCAACCCAGGTTCTCTTAATTCTTAAACTTTACTACCTATGTCGACAAAGTAACTCTTATTTCTGTATATATTTATGTTCAATAGAAAAAAAGTAGTACAAGTAAAAGTATTGTTGGTAGTACCGCCACTGCTGCTTCGTCTTGAACGAGGGTTGAACATGCTTGTGATTTCCAGTTTGTTGACCAACAATGGCAACAATCTACTGCTGCCACTACATAACCTAAATTCAATCAGTTTTGTGTCATACCACTCCTTAAAGATACTTGTGATGAAACATCTTCCAACTTCCACTGCTCTGCTATTCTCATCGTTAACATAATCACTGTTAAACTAAAACTTCACTGACCATTTTCTAATCAAATTACCTTGCTCATTAATGAGATCCACTTTCTTATCGTGCATCAGTTCATCACGACTACATACATCTATTAAATATTCATTTAAGAATCGTGATACATTTCTTATCTGCATTTCAGAACCATTGTCTTGTTTTAAGGGGACTACAGGACCTAAACGCAAGTTTTATAATGCCTAAAAGTATATGATCCACTGCAGTAAACAAAATCAGAAAAATATATTGTGATATGCTTCAGGATTTATGCTAGTTAGATAGCGTGTTGAAAACATAATACAACAAGTTTGATACGATAGTAAAAAATCACGAAGATACCTCTAAAAACTCTTTTAACGGTTTTAAACCATACTAATATACATGCAATTTTTCTGAATTTTTGTCAGATTATTCTACAAGCAACATAATAGCTTGGGGAAAAAGTTTCTTCGCATTTTTTAAGAAAATTCAAAACATTTTTTAATATGGTTTATTTACATTTAATTAAAGTATGTAGGTACCATTTTGTTCGATAACTTTTTGCCATCTTGTAGGTAGGGACATGATCCCATTGCTATAGAAATTTTGGGACTTCTGATCAAAATACCGCGACAAGTGGTTTTGGCAGTCCTCTTGTGATGTTAACCTGACACTGCCTAAAGAATTTCTGAAGAGACCGAAACAGGTGGAAATCTGCAGGTGCAAGGTCAGGACTATACGGCTGGTGCATTAACACCTCCCAGCCAAACTATCTTAATTTTTGCTGAGTGGCTAAAGATGTGCGAGGTCTAGCGTTATCATGATGAAAAACCACACCCCTTCTGTTGATTAATTCCGGCCGCTTTCACTCAACTTCTTGCTTTAATTTCATCAGTTGTTCGCAGTAGAGTTCAGAATCGGTCCTGCCTGGTGGTAACAGCTCATAATGAATAATGCCCTTCCAATCCCACCACACACACAGCATCACCTTGTTGCGAGTTAACCCGGGTTTCACCACAGTCTGTGAAGCCTGACCGGCCTTTGACCACGACCTTTTTCGCACGTTCATGTCGTACGTGATCCACTTTTCATCACCAGTTATCAGCTTCTTCAAAAATGGTTCGGTTTCATTACGTCGTAATAAAGAATCACAAATGAGTACACGGTTCATTAGGTTTCTTTCAGTGAGCTCGTGAGGTACCCAAATATCGAGCTTTTTTGTGTACCCAGTTTTTTTCAAATGTGCCAAAACTGTTTTGTGGTCAATTCCCAGTTCTTCAGCTACGTCGTAACTACTGATACGCCGATCTTGCTCCACTTTTTCAAAAATGGCATCCATTTTATCCGTACCACCACCGCCACCACCGTAGGGCGACCAGAGCGACATGCATCTTTGACATCAAAATTTCCGGATTGAAAACGCTTAAACCAAATGTGTGCTACTCTCACAGACACTGCACTAGCTCCATAAACATCGCAAATTTTTTTCGCGGCTTGCGTTGCATTTTTACCTTTTTTGTAGTAAAATTTTAAAATGTATCGAATTTCTTCATTAGATTCACTCATCTTGACAGTACGAAAAACAAATGAAAATCACACATTTTCCTAATTTGAATTTGGAATTATGTTCTTTAAAATTTAAACTTTCAATGATACCAAAACCAGCCAGATACAAAAGACCAAAGAGCCAAAGAGATTATATTACAAGTTCATACATACTATAATGCGAAAAGACTTTTTCCCCAACCTAATATTAACGTTACGTTATTTTTTTTGTCCAATCAATAGTTTTTTAGTAAATAGATATTTGCTTCATATTTTGCAATAAATTACCAGCGTTTTGTCATCGCGCTTCTCTTTCTTTTCTATGCAGTCCGACAGTGACCGCGCTTCAGCTGTTGTCAGCCTCTTAAGTGGAACTTTACCACCCATGGTAACAAACTTGTAAAAAGCATTATGAATGCACGATAACTAACACTAGAACACTTATTAGACTGAATGGAATTATTGAAAATAATCTCTTTTATATCCCTTCACCTACAGCCAGCATTCCACATCAGAATATGACGCATTTCCTATCCATTCTTTGTTTTATTACTTATTCAACAAATCATGCATTGAATGTGCTACACTTATTTGCTTATCAAAATACTGCATCCGCCGCTAGCCACTTGTGAGAGCAACATACAAACAAGAACCAACTCAACGCTGACCCCTACATCCTTATCACGAAAATACCGCTCCCCAGGCAGCATGGGAAACACCGCTACATTGTCTTCAACCCTAAACCATGGCTCCACAATTTTGCTCCAGAACATTCGCACGACCGTCTTATTCTTATCACCAAAACCTCAACCGGACATCAGCGGGGGCGGGAGAACATCACCGCCTACGATAACACGCGAACTTCAGCATACCTCGTATGTATACTCACTTCCAACCAAACTTCATAAAAACCAACATAAAATGACCGCTCACTTCTACCAACCATGTACGAATACAGAGATCTTCTTGCACTGGGTTTGGCTGAGCTAGAACCGCTATTTTCTACCTACTAGCATAGACGTGAAAGCAAAGCGTATTGTCAGGGTCTGTACACGGGTGGTCTATGGGTTAGTTATACCAAAAAAATCCCTGGAAACTGCGTGTGCAATACAATAACATTTTCAGGATGATGTTGAGACTTCCCCGTTTCTGCAGTACCTCCGAGATATTTGCGCAGGCTCATACTGACGATTTTCATGCTGTCATTCGGAAAAAATCGTGTCACTTATGAGGAGGGTGCGGGGGAGTTACGACAGCATCCTGAAAACTATAGCTGAAGATGTACGTGCACCTGTGTTGAGGCATTATGTTCGTCTGGTGATATTTTAGGGAGGTATCCTCCCTATTGGTTATTTCGACGGAACGGTGTGTCTCAGCAGTTTCAGTCAAGGGCAGTTTGTGTATAAAATTAGATGTATTAATGAGTGTTGTCCTTTAAGTACTAACATGTATACTAACCTTTGGATCTAGTTGCCCCAAAATAAATAAATTTGAATTTGAATTGTCCTCTATTGTAATAGTAAAAATGTTCCAGATCTTACATCCCGCAGGAAAAAGTTTTTTGGCTGACAATAAAGATGAGCACTTTTTTTTTGGGCACTTTTTTTATATCTATTTTATGAAATCAAAAATCTAAATATTTTATTTCACATAAACCAACATGGGCACTTATGAAACGTCAGAAGCTAGGTGCACGGTTCCAATTGGTTGCTTCCTATGGAGAAGAGCCGGCAAGAAACTCCTATGGGTTCTGTATGCCCAACAATGTACTATGAAAGTTATAGTACTCACGTTTAGTTGTGGGAGAGTGACCGCCAGCCTCTTCTGCGTATCTTTGGTGTGCACCTTGTTCTTGATCGCGTTGAGAGCCAGCGAGCAGTGCAGTGACGCCGTGTGGGACAGCACCCATTGAGGAGTTATCCTGGTCATTATGTATGTGTTAACAATTTCATATTGATGACGGTGAGTAATAAAATAGGTAGTTTTAGTACAAGACAAGACAGTCACAAAATATTTTTTGCGTTGGAATCAATGAGAATCCTTATATAAATCTGATAAGTACTATTTTATTAGGCGGTTGGAAAGCCAGCCCGCTCCTAACAATATGATTAGTTTATCGCAAAAAAATATAGGTTTACTAATTTTTTATTTATATACGGATGGCAGGGACATCATCGCGCATCCAGTTACCATGGATTCAGCACAAGATTCTAGAACCCCCTTTTTTTTTTTTTTTTGGGTGGGAAATCTTCATGTGACTTCTCCCGCTCTGGGCGCAGCGGAAGGGCGTGTCAGACTCTTACTGACTAAAACCCGTGTTCCTTCAGTTGCCTGTGCGCCAGGGCCACGGTAACCCTTTCGAACAATCCGCGACCCCGGCAGGCATTCTAGACCCCCTAGCTTACAGTGGTACCCAATTGATAAGGCACGTTGTGAATCTTCGTTCGCACAGAAAAGAAAGTATGGCCCCGAAGATTAACGAAAGAATGCTTAAACTTACAATCAACCTTAGATCTCTACTATAAGGTTCATAATACACTGCAGCTGTTAGTTCTGTCTGACTCGCAAGTCGCGCCCCTCCGATCAGAACGACTAACATGGCACGCGGCGCGCGCTAACATGGCGGCAGCTGCCGACCAATAGCGGTACAGAAAAAAGAAGCGCGGTGCGTGGAGCGTGCCGATTGGTCAATAGCATTTCCCGCGCTTTGAAAATTCATCTTCTGCGCAGGTACATCGGCAAGCCATATCAGTTAGGTACTACTGTAGACATCTTTGGTCGGTTTGGTTATCACGCGTCCTTTTCACGCCTAAGCAACTAAACGGATTTTGATAAAATTTGGCAAGGAGATAGACGGCGTCCTGGGGAAGGACATAGACTACTTTTTGTCCCGGTAGTACGTTTCCGTGGGATAATTTTCGACTTGCACTCGGGCGAAGCCGCGGGTAGAGGAAAGTTTATTATATATTTTCCTATGTTTTAAAGAATGAAAAGATTCGTAGTCCAAAGGCTACTTTAAACAGGCGCAACACGCGACGCGACACAAAGGCACCGCTTGTCGTGCGATGCGCATCGCAGCCTTTATACCTTTTTACCTGTTAGTTTGACTGGTATCATGTACAGTGGTCGCGGCGAGTGCGGCGGTGAGCGCGGCGCGACGCTCACATAGTTGCGGCCACAACGATTTGCCGCATTTTGCTAGAGTAGATAGCAATATCTGGTCTTCTGTTTTAACAAAAAAAAAATGTTATCAGTGAAGAAGTTTAACAATAGAAGAAAATCATCGAAAAAAATTATAATAATAATCACGATCAGTTATCAAGTCATTATTTTAATTGCTCCTTCTTTAAAATGGATAGCTTCTGTCTCCTTAAATATGCCTCCCACAAGGTCAGACGGAAAACCATATTTCTGGCGTACCTACACAATTACAGTCTCACCCTTTTTACATGGGACTTTAAACATAACTGGCGACATGTGTGTCTCCTATAGGAACTCCTCAGCCTAAGGGTAATTACATGGCGAAGATCCCTCATTGCGTTACCTCGCGATCGCAGTTCAGCTCGCTACCTCGATGTCACCACCCATGTAAAACAAATGCATGCTAAAACCACGTACGGCACGTACGTAAAAATATCACGCACTTGATTTTCAACTCTCGGCACTGAGCAGTGCGTTGAAGATCCAGTGCGTATGTTTACGTCCGTGCGGACGTCGATTAATAGACACGCACGCACATGCTGAAGGATACCTTACTGCGATACATCGCGGGCTGCTTGGAGGTTTATCTCGATGCCTACGGGAAAACAGAATATTTTGTTTTCACATCGCGGTCGACGGCAAGCATAGATGTGATCTGGCCCGTGATTGGTCAAATAGGTTCACCCCAAACAATTGTATTTGCCTGTATGTATAGGAATAGAATTTCTTCATTTCGTTCTTCAATTGTGGAAAAAGATGATGATATTCACCCAGCTGCTGTGCCTGCCGCGTAATGGCACCTTTTGATGTAAATGTGTGCGTGAGGCATGTTTGTTCACTTTAGATACGCGTGGCGCGGAGTCCTTCTTTTTTTTCTAGTCCGTGGTAGTGGTATACGAATTTGTCTAGGGTGACCACAACTAAAAACTGAACTAAACTGAACTAAAAACTAAACCACAAGTAAACAGTGAAATATAAAAACATTTTACGATAAAAAAACAACCGACTTCCAAAAAAACATTATAAACTGAAAAGTAACTTTAATTTCGGAAGTCGGTGGCAAAAACGAAAATACAAAACCAAAGATACCGACTTCCAAAATTATTTATTCCGTAATTTTTCACTTTGTAGTGTTTTTTTGAAGTCGTTTGTTTTCTTTTAGTAAAAAGTTTTCTTTGTGTTCACTCTAAGGGGTGGTTTGAAAAAAACTTTGCAACTTGCAGTAATAAAGATAACTCAAAAACTACTGGTCAGACCTTGACCAAATTTAAATGGGACGACATGTGAAGCACCAGCTATCAAATAAAAAAAAGAATCACTCAAATCGATTCACCCAGAAAAAAGTTCTGAGCTAACACACGTGAAAAAAAAAACACTTTCAGTCGAATTGAGAACCTTCTCCTTTTTTTGAAGTCGGTTAAAAAAGGGGCATTGCAACACGTGTTGGGCATGTCTTAGATATAAAAAATAATTACCGTACGTTAGTCCCGCAAAAATTCGAAAATGGCTCGACCGATTGCGATGAAACTTTGGTAAGTTGTTGTGCGCGCCGGAAAAGGTTTTAAAAGGCATTGCAACGCATTACATAGTTTGCAATAAATAATTAGGCTTTGGAAATTACCAGAATCATTGAGGTCTCCATAGCTAGAGGCGACGGAGGAGTTTGCCAGCGGAGCGACGCTCACAGATAGAGCAGCAGGCGGGCGGCTGTTCTGACGACGAGATGTCACCTTGTCGAGTTTGCTCTAAAATAGGACAGATAGATTTGATTAATAAAGGTAAGACCTAAATTTGGCATACATCGACGCGCAAACTGTAACCATGAATTCAGCACAAAATTTGTTTGTTTGTTCATGAACAATAAATTGTATCTGAAATTACATGGTATAAAAAAAAGAAAATTAAATTACATAAGGAAAGAAAACGTAAAATATTATAACAATGCACAAATACAACGTACACAGGAATTTCGTTATAGATCTTCGACAGCATAAAGACACTTATTCTACAGGAATACTCTTTATTATGTACACCATAAATATAACAGATATAAATGTAGAAATTTTACATAGGGTGACACAATGGGCGGTCTAATCGCTAAAAGCGATCTTTTACAGACAACCTTTGGATGGATTCAAGGGAGAATGAGAGACAGTTAGTAAATAGTTTTAAGTTAATTTTCAAAAGAGCTTGAGTAGATAGCGCTTATTATATCTAGAGGCAACTTATTAAATAATGTAACTGATTGATATCTGGGACTGTGCTTCACAATATTCAAATTAGGCTGTACCTTGTAACGTTTAATGTCTTGTCTACGTGTGCCTTCTCTAATCTGTCGTTCTTCTGCTATATATAATCAATGTTACTTACAAGTACAAATACATAATCTCGCTAAATCATGCTCGGCACTGTAAGTATATCCAAATTTATAAAAATTTCACGGCAACTCACTCTTTGCGGAATACGGACTAATATGCGAATTGCGCGTTTTTGTAACACAAAAGCTCTTTTGATAATATAGTCATAATTATTTCGCCTAAACATTAAGCTATATCTCATTTTTGATTCTACCAACGCGAAATATACCAGTTTCAATTGCTCAATGTTTATTTCAGTTGTAATTGCTCTTAAAGCATAACATACGGAACATACCGATGCATTTATAGCATTTAATTCTGTTTCTGATTCTAGACCGCTAGCGTAGAAAATTTACGTCGGTTATAAAAATAAAATAAAAACTGCTGTTTCATTGGAAAATGCAAAACCTACGCGGTTAAAATGTATGGATGGAAAAACATTTTTTTTTGAAGTCAAAACTTCTTTATGCGCGTTGAGCACTTTTTGTGTGAACAAAAATCATGGAACTCGCGTCATCGTCACCGAACGCATATCAATAGCATATATATAATAATAATAATAAAAATAAAAATAATAATATTAAAAATAAGTTAGGAAGTTCATGCAAATGGAGGAAAATTAAATTACCCCTCTTAACATTAATTCTACTTGATCACCACACATGCTATATTGACTTGGCTTGGGCCCGTTAATGTAGCTTAAACTAGCCAAAGAGCTAAGAAACAACATTTGTTTACCAAAAATAAAAATAATAATAATAAATAAAAATAATAAAAATAAAAATAATTAAAATTAAAATATTTATTTCATAAAACAAGAACAAATTGCACTGATTACTACATTGTAGATTATAAATGTAACATTTGTCACACTGTAAGCACAATTATATAGACTCTATCCCTTAAACTAGGTCTAGCCTGTATCTAAGAGATAGGGTTCAGCCATATGGGTACAGTGAAAACTTTACATTCTGTAACAAGTGAAGCAGTGTCGATGTTACATGAGCTTAAGTCTGTTATGCTATTCTATGAAATAAGTGTAGCTGGTTACTTAATGTGTTGTGTATGTGAGTGAGAGTTCGTGTATGTGTGAGTAGGTGTGAGTCGTGTGTATGTGTGTGTCTGTCATGCATGTGTGTGTATGTAATTATGTACGTGGATTTTGCATTTGTATTTTTACAAGATATATGTTAGGAGATTCTCCGTTGTGAGGTAGTCTTGTAGTAGCCATTGAGTGATTTTGTGTGTTTGTTTAAATATGTATACTGTGTATATATGTGTACTTTTTGGGTGAACAAGAAGCGTGGAACTCGCGTCATCGTCACCGCACGCTTCGACGTTACAATTCACAAGTTACTTAGTTTTCTTTTCTATCGGGAGTCCCCAAAGACTGCCCCGATTTTCTTTTTATAACCTACGTAAAATCTAAACGCAGGGGCATTCAGGACCACGTATGTGGTGAATCCATGGTAACGGGGGTTGCCCATCGATGTCCCTGCCACGCTGTATAAACTAGGTACTATTTTGTCACAAATATATTATATAATGTCGCACTATTTGCTTTTACCAAACTAGCTTCCCTAGTAACAGTAGCATTTCACATATATCTAAATGAGCTGTTCATTTTGATAATTGACAGGTACCTTCCTTATTAAGTAAGCTATCTTGGTTACTAATGCATAAGCATAGCATAATTAACCTATAATGTTCCCACTGCTGGGACACAGGCCTCCTCTCGTTGAGAGTATGTGGGCCGTATAATCCACCACGCGGGCCCAGTGCGGGTTGGTAGATGTCACATGTCTTAGAATTTGGTTCTAGGACATGCCGGTTTCCTCACGATGTTTTCCTGCACCGTTTAGAGAGCAGTGGTGATGAAATAATTTACACAAAGTAAAGCGCCTGTTTGCATTGCGAAGAAACCCTGACTTAGATACTATGTACTATGTTATTCGCATAGTCCTAGTTCCTTCTCAATAAAGAAGAGTCGTCATGTAGGTATTGGTACCTACAGGCAGCTATTTATAATATTTTGTCGATAATTTGTATAAAGCCAGTTACCTCAATATTCTCACAATCCTCGACGCTGCACAGCGAGTCAGCTATACTCCTCGCTTCTCCCAGGTTGTACTTCTTGGAACGCAACTCTTCGGCCAGTTGCTGCAGGAGCCAGGCGCGACGCTGTGCGTTCTGCACGCGACCGCGGGACAGGTTACGCTGGGATACTGAGGGGATAGCAAGATGTTTGATATTTTTGTATAGAATAGAATATTGTTTATTGTTAAACAAGTATCCCTACAACATGCCTCTGTGTTTGTGACTTTCAGGGGGGCAGTAGAAGACCCAGAGAAAATTAGGCTTTTATTTCTGTACAAAGATCAAAAGTTACACCTCATGTTCAGAGCAGTAAAGATTTGCCTGTAATAATTATAATCAAACATCTTTCACAAAATGGGTTCAAACTAAATTAGCTAGCGAAACTCCGCATACGTAATGGGGATATAAAAACACGATAAAATAAAAAAGTGTATTTTCCAAGTAATTTTCATCAATCATCAAGTGCATTGGTATTTACAAATATGAAATAACAGTATTTACAATTAAAATTAAAATATAATAACTTAACCTGACAAACTAAAATATGGCGTCGAAAAATTCCTCAGTATCGCTGTCGACTGGTAATGTACCCAAGAGACTGGCGGCATTGCCGCGTTGTATGGCAATGCTTCGCCTCTGGCCAAGGTAAAAGCCAGCCCTTGAGTCACGGCAAGTGTCAATAGGTACTTTCACAAAATAATTAACAGAAGAAAGTTGTTAAACAAACACTTTTATTTCTACTTACACCTGCTAGAAACTTTATCCACCAGCTGGTTCAACTCCTGCCTGGCTTGCAGTATTCTCGCCTCTGCATCTTCTACTCTCTCTCTTAACGCCGTTTGCTGCTTCCATAGTGACAGCTCTTCAGGAATCACTACACTTGAGTCGGACTGTAAAGGTAAAATGGAAGTATTGGTAATATTGGTAATTATCAAAATGTCCCTTGAATAAAAATAACCAAAGAATTGTCTTTGGCTATGTAGAAGACAAAGTATTATGCTTGATGTCTCCAAAAGAGTATGTCTACAATAGAATAGAATAGAATATTATTTATTACCACCATAAAAATTACAGATATAAATGTAGAAATTTTACATAGGGTGACACAATGGGCGGTCTTATCGCTAAAAGCTATCTTTTACAGACAACCTTTGGATGGACCAAAGGGAGAAGGAGAGACAATAATGCAGGTAGTGGTTGGTACAATTATTAATTTAAGTGTAATATAGGAATCTGGGGGCCTACTCTCTAAGTCCGTCAACAAAGATACGGGCCCGTCCGAAAGTAATTCGATACTTAGAAGTGAATGCCACACTAGACTAATTAACTTTTTCGGTCGGGCAAAGACATATCGGCATTAAGAACAACTGTCAAGTCGTTTTGTCATTCATTTTTAGTTCGGGCCCCAGGCTATTGTTATGTCCGAAAGTGATACGAGAAGGAAACATCCGTAAGTTCTGCAGAAACTACGTACTTCGTGGTTAGGCAGTACGCCCCCTGATGTCACTGAAGTTTTAATCATCATAATCTCTAACAAGTAAATGAATAATTATGACATCAAGATATTAATTTAAAAAAACCGATATCTTAATAATCACAAAATATAATCCAGGCTGACCTAAGTTTTGAATAGGAGCACTATCTTATATAATAAATTATGCTAACCTTGCAGAAAGAATTCGCCATCTTGCAGCGCTGGACATCATTATTACAGACTTGCAGCCTCTTTTGTCTGATGGTCTCCTTGGGTTCTACATGCTCCATCAAACTGCGCCACACCATGTAGTACTGGCCACGGCACATCCTATAAGGAATAATGAATAAATACATAAATTATAGTTAGATGTATCATGTACCAACTGCTTCTGTCTTTTTTTTTTTACTAATAACTTCTCCCGCCCTGGGCAGAGTGGGAGGGCGTGTCAGACTTTTACTGACTGAAACCCACCCGTGTTCCTTCAGTTGCCTGTGTGCCAGGGCGACGGTAACTTTCAGACAATCCCGCGACCCCGACTGGCATCGGCCCTAACGGACCCCGTCAATCTATGCTAACATATCTTTGAGGCGCGCGTGGAATTCAACGCGCCGTCGATCTGGTCCTGGTCCTTACCGGACGGCGAGGTGCCCATTGCTCGCCGTCGGCAAGCCCGCACCTATGGTGGCCGGGAATCGGCTATTAATTCCTGACGCCCAGGGCACCTCCTGCGGCGGCTAGGGGCAAGAGGGCGCAAAGATTGCCTCTCCCTACGCATTCCGCCTCCATTACTGCTTTGCAGAAGGAGGTGGCGGCTTCCCATGTATTCTCGCTCCGTACCATGGCCTGGACCAGGGACGGACGCAAGGACACGGCGGTACTCCGCCCAAGGCGGGCAGGCCTCCACCGTATGCTTCACCGTGTCCTCCAGGCGATCCACACAATGGTAACACCCAGGCGTTTCCTCCCGCCTTATCCGAAACTGGAACCTCCCGAAACAGCCATGTCCTGTGAGGACCTGCGTCAGGCGGAGGGTGAGGACGCCGCCCGTGGCGCCTCTCAATCTACTCCTCAAAGAGGGGACTTACCGCCGCAATTGTGGCGTACCCAAACTGCTTCTGTCTGAGACTTCATCCGCGTAAAATTTGTTGTTTTAACATAAAATATATTCTACTAGATGTTGCCCGCGACTTCGTCTGCGGTCCAGGTTGAAAAGTAGCTTATGTCCTTACCCAGGTCATGGTCTATCTGTGTGCCAAATTTCATCCAATTCTGTTCGGCCGTTTTAGTATGAAAGCGTAATAAACAAACATAACTTTCGCAGTTATAATATTAGTTCGAATGACATTCGGCAATACTGTAGGTTCCCATTAGTGAAAGAATTTTCGAAATCGCAGACAAAAAACCTCATAGATACAAACTCACAACTTTTACCTCTTTATAATATTAGTATAAGTATAGATGAATATAGATGAATCTGGATGAAAGCAAAATGAGTATGTTAGTATCGTAGCAGGTGGTGTTCTATAGTTTCTGCTGAACCCCACGGGCAAAAGTGTAAGTTACATATTATACAGGGCGGATAAAGACCCATCACATAGCCGTCAACTACGCATCAAACAAGTAACATTGCACAAAAATAATTGCTGGGAAACCACTTTTATTCTTGGCGTGAAAATTTGCTGTTAGCGGTAATGCGCAATGTAACATAAGCAAACCATTGTGCTTATGGGTGCACGCAACGGTACAGGGGTCTTGGGGGTATACTAAACTTACGTTATAACATTAAAAACTTGTTTTCGTAAAAAAGCGCCAGTAAAAGTAGGAATTTTGACCTTAAATATCTCTGTAACTAGAAGTTTCCCAGGTATGGTCCAGTCCTGCCGGGGTCATGGATTGTTCGAAAGAGTTACTGTGGCCCTGGCGCACAGGCAACAGAAGGAACACGGGTTGGTTTTAGTCAGTAAGAGTCTGGCACGCCATTCCGCTCCGCCCAGAGCGGAAGAAGTCATTTGATGATTTCCCACCCAAAAAAGAAAAAAAAAAGGAGGTATGGTCCAGTACAAAAACCTGTTATATGTAGTAGAGGAGTATATTCTTAGGATTGACATGTATAGGAGCTGAAGGAGTTTCTGATATGGGATACAGCTGGCTCTTTTCCACAGGAAACAACCAATTGGAACCGTGCACCTAGCTTCTGACGTTTCATAAGTGACCATGTAGGTTTATGTGAAATAAAATATTTTGAATTTGGTTATTGGGTCTAGTTTTCTCTATAACATGTAAGGAATTAATGTTAAAATCACATTTATTTATTTTAACCAGAACAACATAAAGCCAATTACTTACCTCGATAATATTTTTTGTCAAAGCCTCACTGTAGAATATATAAAAAAAGAATTGTATGTCAATTTGCATGATAAAATTTAAAGAATGCATGAATGGTTTTGCGTTTAGGTGAAAGCGTTATTATAAATTATATATACTAAAACAGGAGCTATGTATAAGTAAGTAAAATTATTATGTGTGTGAATAAACACTATTTCATTTCATGATTAGACACATTAAAACTTATGTAATACACATTAAGTGTAATGTAATATCACAAATAAAAATAATAGTTAAATTGTTATGATCCTGCTGTGGGCTGGTTGGAATAACCACCAACGGCCGCCCTGGCTCATGCACAATGGTCCATAAGAAGGACTAAATGCGGAAAGCAGAACCCATAAACAAGAAGAAGATGATCTTGTTTGTATTAAATAGCAATATTGCGGTTTTACAATAGTAGTGTCTTATTATTTAAAAAGGTTTTCTCTTAATCCAAGTGTGTAAAGCCAAGCTATCAATTCACAAATATATATCAGTCTATGAATGGAATTTTTAGTTTTTTATAATATAAACCTTCGCTTCCAAAATTTTGAAGCAAAGTATTTCCGAATTAGACATTATTGAGGTGAAGTCTTCAATCAAGGTGAAGAGAAATTCTTCAAAAAAAAAAAACCATTTCTTTTTTTTCGAATTCTAAGTACTTACACACATAAATATATAATAATTTTTCTAAAACTTTGTTTTTCTGGAGGAAAATAAATCATTTCACAACAGTATTCAAACAAAAAAATTATTTGGTATAGAATAAAAACTTAAAAAGATTTTCCCGTACCGGGAATCGAACCCGAGCCTCCTGGGTGAAAGCCAGGTATCCTAGCCACTAGACCATACGGGATATGAGTAACACTGCGAATTTTGATTACAATACCTAGAGCGTCGGAAAACATTCCTAACACTTAACAAAATCGTAAATATAATGTTTTCACTTTTCAACGTTTTGCTAGAAAAGGTCTAACGATACTGGATATTGCAAACAGGTTATAAGAGACTCACTCGGCAAGTTTATCTACGGAAGGCACTTTATCCGGCGGACATCCCATAGACAGAAGCCATTCTGCGAACTTCTCGGGCACTTTATCACCGCTCAATTTTTCTTCATTCATTTTAGTCAAATAACGTTTTCTACAGTTCAAAAATTGCTATTTTAGAGTTATGGAACAAAAAACAACAACCAACAGACGACAATTCAAATTTGACATTGTTGTGACAGATGACATGTGACAGTTTGTAGTGATCCATCGACAAATTAAACTGACATTCTCGTTATGTTGGGAGCGTAGACAGAGAAACAGGTTGGGAGTAAAGCGCGCCACACACTACAATCTATCCTCAACCAACCACAACACGATCCTTCGTAGCAAAACGGTCAAGAGAGTCCGTTCAGTGAAAACAAACAAAAATGTGGACATTTTTCATTGCGTTACAAGCTTAAATAAAGCACTAAATGTACTAAACTATAGCCAAAGTGTCTGCACATAAACACTCAGTTGCCGCAAATATGGATAGCCCAGTCCCAATTCAACTTTGCGGCGCTTTGAGCAACGTCAGTAATCTGTCTTTTGGAGCACAATGTGGTGTTGCGAATATGATCTGTTAATTTGACGCCGAATACACTATAGTACGAGGTAGGAATTTGTCTTTCGATAAAATGCCGCCAAAATGTCTCGTTACTGAAATAACATAAATTGAAGGTATCTTTAGTTTAGGTTGTAAGCACTTGTAAGTTGTAACAGAAGAAAACATTTACAATAATTTTAAGAAATTCAAATCGCTGCCTCGATTTTTAAAATATCTTTATTATTGAGGTTTTACACAAAATTGCATTCACAATTTATCAGGAAGACAACCACTAACATTTTTTCGAAATAATTATGGAGATTATACGCATAAATCCTAAATTAAGTGGAACAGAAAACCATTGCGAGCAGAAGGTTGCCTTCGGTTTCAATGCGACTACAGTTGGTTTCATGTCAACGATTTAAGCAAATTGTCGCTTGTCATTTTAGTTACATAATTCGGAAAATAGACGTATGCCCAATTTTTCCTGGCATATCGTAGCATATCGTTCACTCTTTAGCGTGTCAAACCGACTGCAGCTGCAGTTGGTTTGGCACGATAGCGGAGTTACACAATACGAAAGTCGTGAAATTATGCAAACTGCGATAGAAACGAAGCAAACTAGTCTCAATCGTTTGGCGAAAATCTACGTAATCAGGGTGCAGGGTCCGTTTAGGGAAAACAAACAAAAATGTGGACGTTTTTCATTGCGTTACAAGCATATTATATAGCACTAAATGTACTAAACTATGGCCAAAGTGTCTCTAACTAAACACTCAGATGCCGCAAATGTGGCTAGCCCAGTCCCAATTCAACTTTGCGGCCTTTTGAGCATCGTCAGTAATCTGTCTTTTGGAGCACAGTGTGGTATTGCGAATATGGTCTATTAATTTGACGCCTGAGATACTGCGCTCCATCGCATGTTGGCCAACCTTGAGTTTGGCCTTTGAATGTTTGTCAAAGACCAAGTCTGGAATCCCTAGGGTGAAACTGGGAAGAATGCATTATATGTCCATGATTTTTTGCTTGAGTGACTTATAGAGAGAAACCAATGAAAGGAAACCTCCCTATGGAGGTTTTCGTTCATTCGTTCTTTCATGGACCAGCTCCTACGACATTTTCAGTTTGTCTTAGGCAAAGGAACATATACTCTCTAACTCCCCTACGGCGAGGTCATAAGACTACGTTGTCTAATTCCATGCGTGATGCGTGAGACAGACTAAGCCCAGGTACGCACGGACGTATTTTTCTCGTGGCGATATTTTTCACGCACTGAATTTTCAAAGCTTTGCTTCATGTCGAGAGTTGAAAATCCAACAATATGTTTATTCGACGCGCTCGGGTGCACTTTGTTAGATTGCCAAAGCTCGGCTCAACACCGAAAGGGATTTTATCACGCACTGGGTAGAACCCAGTGCGTGATAAAATCCCACCGCGATATTTTTACGTCTGTGCGCACGTGGGCTAAAAAGGGAAATTGGCAACTATCATGAAAATGTAGACGTCACTAGTGACACTAATGTCAAAGTAAACAATGTTGTTGTTCTTTTTTCCCCAATATTTTTATTAATTTTAAATAATGCTAGGTAATCTTAAGGACTTTATTTCTGTTGTGCAAGATGGGATAACATCTAACAACAATATAAGGCAAACGCTTCAAGAAGTGCAGAGGGTGACAAACTTATTCAAAGACAGGCAAAAAGTTTCTCACGAACACGAAAGCAAAGTTAATTACGGTGCTGGTGGAGCTTTACTAGAGAAATATCAAGAAGAGTGGGCTAAAATACATGAGAATGCTGATACAAGCGCTAAGGCAGCTGATGAAGTAGATAAATTAATTGTAGACTTACATGAAGCTGCTAAAAAACGTTTACAAAGTGCGAATGAGTTGGCGCATAATCTGTCCTTTATTCCTAATTTAACTGCTTCCGTGGCGCAATGTATGGATAGTCTGAAGAATGTTCAGGGGCTGCTGAAGTCTGTTGAGGAGGAGCTAGTGGAATTTGAGGATATTGTTGAGAGGAGCAAGATGGAAAATTGGAAACTTGATCATCACTACCATCTTACAGTATATAAGGAGAAAAAAATGGGTATGTTATACAGAACTCCTATTTTACTAACATGTGACAAAGTTAATAGGGAATAGCCTGATAACATAAGTATTTTTTATCTAATGATTATCCTCTAACCTTCATTATCAGAAGTGCAGATGAATGTTGATAAGAATTTGCTCTTGTTTCGCCTTTATGTATCAAATTTTAAAACATCTTGAAATGGTTGACTTGTTCAAGCAAATAACTCATTTTAAAAGAGTTAAGTTTATTTTGGCACAAAAGGGGGAAAGGCACGTAAAGTTTGCGAACAAAACCGTGCATGGTACAGTTGAGTGAGAGTGAGAAAGCTCCCTTGTACACCTATTTTAGGCACACTCGCATGCAACTTCCGAGAGCTCATAAAGTTTTGCGCGAACCATACTCAGCAGTAGGTGGAACAAGGCAGCCAATCATGTTGATGAAGAAATTTATTTTACCTAGTGCTGGTTTTTCAATACCAAGTTATCTTTATCTGAAGAATAAATATGGTGCTTTGACAGGTTTCATAAAGAAAATATGGTAAACTGTCATATTTATATGGACAATTGAAAAATCATCCCTTAGGTATCTTTATCCGAAGAATTATTTTGAATAATTACAGTACTACCTTATAAAAACTGTGTAACCCCAATTTCTTTATACCACTGATAAAATATATCTGACATTGGATAAAAATCACTCACTGCTGTAATGTACTGGAGATTGACGTAATAACTATTGTAGCAAAGTTTAGGAGATTCTCCTTCATCGTCTTCTTCTTGCTAACAATCACAAAAATAAACATGATTGATTTACTGTGAAAATCTATCTTAGTAAGTTGTTACAACAATGATTAGAGAACCTAATATTCTGCAATGTTTCACTAAGGACCTCTAGTACTCTCTACCAGATAAATTGACTGAAATCCACAGGATAAATTGAGCAGATAGATCTACTCATTTAATTTTAACATAAACTTAATTCTGTTACAATTGAGTGTATCCATAGATATACCTACTTTGTTGAATTGTACACCATCAACGGCAAAACATAATGATCCATGCATACGGCTACATATCAAGCTATATATTTTCAGTATAAGCTGACCTCTCATTGTACAGAAATCCTATACAATGCGAGATCAGCTTATACTGGAAATGTATGGCTTAATATGTAGCCGTGTGTATATATTTAGTGAGTGAGTTTATAGTGTAAATTTAAAGAAACTTATCTGGAGGTGGTATAAAGGCCATGAAATGGAAGCCAAAACTCATAATAAAAATTGACAATTCCAGTGGGGCTAGAGGAAGTCCGCAACAAGCTAGCAATGGAGAACAGCCAGCGGAACTTTGAGAGAGAGAGACAGCAACTGGCAGAGTACCAAGCTAGAAGAGAGCAGAGTTCTAATGCATTCCAGCAAGATGTCGCCAAGTACTTAGCGAGTGGTGCAGTGTCTACAAGTAAGTTGTTAGCAATACTCAGACTGCCTTCAAATATCATCAATTTATGGGCGTAATTATTCCACAAATTAATGTAGAATAGTTATAAACACACTGCTTGCTTGCCAGCAGTACTGAAACTGTTAACCGACTCGTACGTTGTCACCTTCATTTTCTTAAATTCTTTAGCCCCATAGATGGATTGATATCGCGCCAAAAGCGTCATTGGCCCTCCTAAATAATGACACTCCTACCGGGTAAGTGCGTAACACAGTAACAGTAGGAATGGCTTTCATTTTGACAGTTCCACAACATTCATTGCGTTATTGACGTTGTTGAACAGACAAAGGAGGTCAACAAAAGCCCATACAACTTTGCCCAAACATGTACCTCGAGGTACACGTGCACCAAAAAGAGAGGAATTCGAAAATAATAGTATTTTTATCCTTAAACAATTTAAAACTACATAATCAATTATTTTGTAAGCATGTACATTTGCGATACATTTGGTTGACAATCCGGTTGACATTATTTCTTAAATGTCATTCAGTTCGTTCGTGAAACAACAGTGGCCGAGCCCGACCGCAGACAGCTGTCAACTTGACAGTATTTTTTAAATAAGTAAGGTAGTTGTGCCTAATCCGATGATAGAATTCCAAAATGGCGTGCTTTTTATTATGTTAAAAGTAATTTTATTCTCGTCCCCAGGTAACCATAACAAAATTATATAAATGCAATATTATTCAGTGTAATCTAGCCTATTTTATGCCACAAAGTGTACCTCGGTACTTCGTTTGGGCAGATTTTGGTGACATCCTTTCTCGAACATATGAAGCAATGGATTAGCAAAATCATTCAAAATGTTTCAGGTTGTGATTGATAGTGTGTTACGTAATTAGAGACCTGGTGAGTGGCCACTCATAGTACATGAAAAGTTATGCCCGTTTTCGCTAACACTTGGCGTCTAATTAAATAAACGCCTAAAAGCAATGTGGAATTTCAACTTAGTTTGATTATAGTTCTTGTAGGATGTTGTGAAGTCGCGTTTGATGATATTACTCGACCTACTAGCGCGGGTTAGTGCATGTCCAGATAACAGCACTTACCCGTGTGAGTAACTCGAGTAATTTAACGCGTGTAACGTGATTTACGCGCGTTGATTGAATGAAAGTATCAAACAGCTTCAATCTGGAATCGTGAAGATTACGCGCGCATCTAAGTATACGGTTACTAAGATACGCGTTATCTGAACAAAGTCTTAATTATTGGACCTGCGCATGTTTTGTGACG
Source organism: Griposia aprilina (assembly GCA_916610205.1). Lineage (NCBI taxonomy): Eukaryota > Metazoa > Arthropoda > Insecta > Lepidoptera > Noctuidae > Griposia > Griposia aprilina. The sequence continues at coordinate 11,259,827 of OU744304.1, read as the reverse complement.
CGGCATCTAAACTGCCTGAACTTCGTAAATCGCTTTGCCATCCTCAATAATTAGAAAAAGGTGATTTTAATTTAAAAAAAAGCCACAAATATTGTTATATTTCTTTCTCCTGTTCCAGTTCAGCCTACAACACCAAAAATAACCTTAGAACAAATACAGCTAGATGACGACTGCACGGACTTGGAGAAATTCCTCGACAGTTGATGTGATCGGTCTCGCGGTGGAGGGCAACGGTATAGTGATATCAGAGCTTGTACAATTAATACTTATGCATTCTATTTTATATTCCAAAGTTAATATAATATTGTTGAATATTTTACTACTGCATTTTTTATTTTAATATTTAACAGCCGGCAGTCCAATAGATTTAGAAAATGTTTGCAAAGGTAACCAAATCAAAACAAATCAAAATATTTTATTTCACTAAACCTACATGGCCACTTATGAAACGTCAGAAGCTAGGTGCACGGTTCCAATTGGTTGTTTCCTATGGAGAAGAGCCGGCAAGAACCTCCACGGTTGCTCTTTTAAAAATAGTAGTAGTGCTGGGCTGGGTTGGGTGCCGGTTTTTAGTCTCAAAAACCGGCCAAGTGGGAGTCGGACTCGCACACGAATGGTTGCGTACCACCGTAACACTACTTTTTTTTGATTCACAAAAAAAAAAAAAACATAGACGAATTGAGAACCTCCTCCTTTTTGTGAAGTCGGTTAAAAAAGGAGGAGGTTCGTGTGTATGTTTTTTTTATGTGTTAGCTCAGAACTTTTTTCTGGGTGAACCGATTTGGATGATTCTTTTATATTTGATAGGTGGTGCTTCACATGTGGTCCCATTTAAATTTGATCAAGGTCTGACCAGTAGTTTTTGAGTTATCCTTAATACTGCATTTTTTTCCACTTAGTTTATATGGATGATGTGTTAATAATTTCCTGTCACTGTTATTTATACACCAAGTAGTGGTATACGAATTTGTGTGGGTTAGGTACCGCAACTAAAAACTAAAAAAATTAAACTTTTTTACAAAAAAACAACCGACTTCCAAAAAAATAATAACTTTAATTTCGGAAGTCGGTGGCCAAAAACGAAAATACAAAACTAAACACACCGACTTCCGAAAGTAAAGTTATTTTTCACGTCTTTTAGTGTTTGTTTCGGAAGACGGTTGTTTTTTTGTAAAAAACGTTTTTCCAAGTGAACAGTCCACGATAGAGAACTATCCATTCTTAAGCCAAGATATTTTTCAAAAGGTTTTTTTTGTTAGGACGGGCACATTGCAAATATGTAATGATTCATATGGAGGTATTGAACTATTTTTTGCTTTAAACAAGATCATAGCATGTTTTAGAATATTTTATCGTTAACAAGTTACATTGAAACCATAAAAAAAGGGTTTGTTAATCTTCGTGAGCCAGGGAAACTAAATTAATCATGAATGGAAGATCGAAATAAAATTAACAAGTGTCACCTACGTATAGAGTAAGATGGCAATGTCGGAATATTATTCATGTACTTGCCTAAATTAAAAATAGCAGAGGCCCTAAAATTTATCCCCGAGGAACTCCACACGTTATAGTCAATGCGCCGCTTTGATAATTATTATCCGTTCTAACTAACTGCGACCTGTTTTTAGATATGAGTAGAACATTTTTAAGGCACTGCCGGTAGGTAATATTGATGGGGTCTAGCTTTTTAATTAGCAATTCATGACTTACGGTGTCGAACGCTTTTTTTCAATCAATAAAGATACCAAGGACTATGTTTTTCTACATTTTGCTTAAGCTTTTGTTTATCCGAGCTATATGCTATCAAAATCAAAATCCTGAAGTTTGAACAATTCATATACAATTTATTTTAATGTTAATACCTAAAGAATTCAATTTATGTACTGTTAAGCATTTTTTTTTAACTGAAATTATTTTTCTTATTCAATAATAAAGTCAAAAATACAAAAATATATATACAAAGCATTTATGACTAGTAAAAATAAATACAATGCTAAAATAGCTATAACGGAACAACACGGTTCACGCCGTTCACGACATAGTTCGATACAGGTCTACGGGGGATCCCACAAAAACTCCATTCACAGCAATAATTATATATCAAAAACTGACTCCGACCACTAAGAGTTGACGGACGCATCATATAAAACAGTCAAAAATATATCTGTACGCCACAAACACAAGGAATTTACTAAATACGATAACTAGCACTGGGGAAGCTTCGTGGCCGGCCGCGGATGCCGCAATTCACAATTTTCCACTGCTCTTCAACTGTCAGTGGCGGGAGTGTGTGTAAATTGTAAAAATATATGAGTAGCAATCGTGTAGGGTTAGCTGGACGCCGCGGAATGGCGGCGTCTCGTTTACTCTGCTACGTCTTCCTCATGATCGGGTGCAGGTCGCCGCCGCCGTGCGCGGACATCTTGACCTTACCCGCGACGTGGTTCTTGATACACGGCCCGGCGTCCTTCATAGACACGCTGCCGTCTTCGATGTCCTCGTCGGACGAGAAGTCCGTCACGCACAGCGTCAGGTGCCGCTTCTTCGGCGGCACCACGTGCAGCGTCCACCGCACGGGGCCCTTGTGGTTGCCCTTTAAATTCTCCCGAGCTTCGTAGTCCGTATCGGAGGCCGCTCGCTGGGACTCACTTTTTAAACTCCGCAAGCTCTTACTCGGTCTATGGGTTTGCTCCTTTTTTTCCCCCCTCGGGGGGGTGTGGAAGTTTTTTAAATTCATTACACTGGACGTCTGCCCCTTGGAATTAAGGTCGGGAAAATTCTGCGAGTATATCACGACGCTGTCTACCGGTTTCTCTTTATGAAATTTTGCCGGCTGCTTGCTTTTCGTGTCGCTTTCCGAAGGCGAGCTGGAGGCTCGCTTCTCCGCCGAGGTGCCACTGCTACAACTAGTGTTACTGTTGCTCGTACTGTACTGCTCAACAGCCTGCTTTTCTAGTTCTCGAAACTTGGTGTCTATACTCTCATCGGAAGCTTTGTACTGCTCTAGCGCTTCTTTCTCCAGTTCCTCGAATTTGTGATCAACAGTCGGTGGCCGCACCCTCGATCCAGGAAGCACCATCTTAGGATTCAGTTTCAGGAGGCCAGGCGTCACTAATTTCTGCGCCAGTCTCACGACCGGGGTGAGTCCTATAGGCGCAGGTGCACTCATGCTGAGCACTGTGCTATACAGGCGCTTCTTTCTCAGTCCGGTGTCCATGGCTGCTGCGCTAGTGGACGGTAGCTGGCCATCAGTCACGATTTTGTCTAGTGTATTCGGACTTTCTGGCTTATCACTTTGCGAGGTCTGTGGCTCAGCCACAGGAACCACAGCCAGTTCGATAGTAGTGCCGCTGCTTTCCTTCTCCTCGGGAATATCTATCTTCTTGCCCTCTTCTGTTTCCGTCCGGTCGGGTGCCTTGGGGGCGGCGGGGGTGGTAGGGGCGGGGGCCTGCACGTGCGTGAGGTGGAACCGGTGGTCGAGGCGCGGGGAGGGGTGGTCCCGCGGCCACCACACGCCGTAGCGCCGCTCGGGGCAGCGCGCAGGCCGCGGGCCGGTGGGCGCGTAGCGGCTCACGTTGGTGCCGCGGTAGGGTGGACACCGCGCTGCCGACGCGCGCATCACTACCTGCACGCTAGCCGACAGCCGACCCATGGCGCGCTGACACTCCGTCAGCTGAGGAGGCCGCGGTGGATCGAACTGGAACTGACATGGATAACTATGAAACCATTACAGGTACCTATACTCGTCTACTCGTCGACACAGTACAGGCTAGTGTAGAGTCGTTCACAAACGGTCGATTCGATATCGGATTACATTGTTAAGGTCCGTTTAGCCCCCAATGTTTATTTTATAGTAGCACTTAAGTTATATTATGAAAGAGCATCCGTTGTTCAAAAAAAAGTGCATTAGAGCAATTTACAGGCTCCAACCAGACGAGTCGTGTAGATGTATCCAAAAAACTTGATTTGTTACGTCTCTTTATATCTATGAGATATGTATGATTGTTAGAAAGCATCAGGATTTATTTGTTAAAGCAGATGATATTAATGTCTGAAACCGACGAGACCCCAACAGGCTCGTACTAAGCGACATTCCAAGACTAACTAAATATAATAAAAGCTGCTTTGCAATGTGTGTACGCTTATACAGGCTGGATTTTTGAGATGGGGCAGCAAGGGCAGCTAGCTACCTTAAAAGTTGTAGCTACACGAAAACGGTCTTAGGAGTCTTTCCTTAACTTTTTGAGAAATTTTGATTTGCATGCACAGGTTTAGAAAAAAAAAATACAATCAGCAGGAAAATGGGCAATGTTCACAAAAACTTTTATGCCCATCGATCATGTTTCATATAAGGATCAAAAACCTCTATTGGACCAACTGAGGTTTGAGTACCTACTAGAAAAATCAGAAATCGCAAAAAAACTTTTCCCAAACATTTCGTAGCAAGTGAGACTACAACTTATTATTTTACCTTCGATAAACTTTATATATTTAAAAATATTAAAAAGATAGTGGTCCACTGGTATTGGGAGCAGGGTCCAAGCTACCGGTGGATATGGCTCCAGAAACAGAAACTTCCTCACACGTTGCGAGCCGTATCGAGGGCCACTGCCTTCTGAATCCGGCCCTTGATCCAACCGCCTAACGAGAGCCTCGAGAGATGTTGATCGAGGATTTCGGCTATCAGGCCATTGGCTGATACGACAATCGGCACAATGACAGCCGAGCTCACATTCCACATGTCAACAACCTCGTGTGCTAAGTCGAGATATTTAATTTGTTTCTCTTTCTCAGCTTTCACGAGGTTCTTTCTCGTCATGTGGAATGGTAATATTGTGTTAATATTATTCGGCAACCGGAATTCAGGACAGATTTTTCGCAGACATCCCTATACCACCGTGTTCGTAATGAAATAATCTTTAATTTAATTTAACTTTAATTGATTAACCAGACCGGTGCAAGTTACTAATGTTGATTTACCTGTTTATACCTGCCTACCCAAGAGTTGTGACGGGAAAAAAAATGTCACCCTAACGTTTGCATATTCTATGGGCTTCATACTTTCGATTGGTATGGAATTCGTCTATTAACCAAACCAGCGAAATGTTTAAAAAAAACATTTTTTAAATTGTTAATTAATTATATTCTGGACTGAAATTTTTTAGACAACCCATTTGTAATATATTTATTGACATATAAAATTGAATATAAAATCCTTTTCATCCATTAACCATCCCGGTGAAGGTCGTTTTAAGGTGGGATCTTAGACTATAAGATATAGGAGTATACCGCGGGAAAATTTGAACTTATATTGTTAGAAACAAAGAAGGTATCTATCGCTGTAATCGTCGACATTATGATAAGGCCTATGATCCTGCAGACAATATTTTGTCTATTAACGATGATGAGTATTTCTCGGGGGACCATAGGGATGATGACTATGTGCCAAGTACCAAAATAAATGTATCGTCATCTTACTCGCCACTTCATACTTAACAATTTGTATACGTATTTTTATAATTTGTGTTTATTTTTTCTACAATTTAAGTGGATTTCATGGATTTTAAGTTGGTTTTTTATTATTATTTTATCTTATTAAGGGGAAGTTGTTGTGGATTGTCTATGTTTGATTATGTCAGTAAAGCAGTTGTCATCCAGACACATTTCATATAATTACCTACACAACAATAATACTTATTTATTTACCACTTATGTAGTATTTTTTCTAGAAAAGTTACATTTTGTAGCGTTCCACCTAACTAAACAAACTTTAACAATCGAATCCGATATCGCATCAAACAGTTGTGAATAAGCCAGCTGAACAAGAAAGTGCGTATACAAATAATAATAATAATACATCTTTTATTTCAGACAGTATTGCAGTCCTTATTATTATCACAAATAAATTTTAAGAACAATAAAATAATACAGCACGTAATACGAGTACTTTTAAAGCGACAACCCATTATCGCACTGAATTTGTTAAAATATGACTCGGACTCACTTTGCACGTCGGGTCGCAGAAGAGTTGGGCAGGGACGTCGAGGCAATACGCGGGCGGAGGAGGAGCGAGTGCTGTCAACCGCCTCGGTTGGCGACGTCTGGCCCGCATCTTGCGCGAGACGGCCGGAGGGCTGGGTGCGCGAGGCCCCTGCGCCTGCGAGGCGACCCTCGAAGTCTGGGAAGGGGCCCAGAGTGCTCGCACGCTGAGCACCCGTGCCGCCAGCGCCGCTTCTTCGCCTGCGGCTCGCGCCCCACTTGGGCCCCAGCGCTCGCTAGCTGCCGATCGGTGCCAATTAACTCGTCTACTCGCCAAGCTTAGGATAGTAATTCCTCTGCTCAGAAGATTTATTCAAAACCTAATGTCAGTTCTCTAAATATCTCTATTAAGTTTCGGCAGAGGTAACTCTGGAGCACTTGGTAATCAATAAACTTCTGATACTACGAATGATGGCGGGGAATTTATCAATATTCCAGTTGTAGTAAACCTAAGGCTCGAAGACCTAGGTAACCGCGTTATCTAATAAAGAGCAATGGTTTTATTACTCAAGAACCTGCTCGCTGAACAAAGTGACAGTGAGTATTTATTATATGCTCGGTCTGCCAGGAGTCCTACCGAGGACTACTAATAATTGGCAGAGTCTTAAGTTTCCGACGTAAAAAGAAGACACTATATTGATTGACTAAAGTAACTGTCTATGCTGTACAGCCGACGAATCATGGCCGGTCCGAACTTTGCGCAAAATGCTGCGTAATAACATTTTTTAGGAGCCAAATGGTGACACGAGGCGAGTGTGAGTGAGAGAACATGCGCGAAAATTCACAGTGCCCATGATTAGACCGGCCATGATTCATCGGCCGTACTGTACTAAGTTAGTAAAATAAGATGGACGCACAAATCCTCGTCAGGCAGCATTCTGTACTGACGACGCCGGCGCGGGAGCATGCTGCGCTCTGCTGACTCGTCTACCAGCTTGCGAAACCAATACTCGACCTGGAGGACACAAAATTCATAGGTCTATAAAACCACGGATATAAAATTCTGTAACGTTTGGATTTTAAAACCGAAATGTCCGATATGTAAGGTGATGTAGCCACGACTCGCGACTGCAGCAAACAACTATGTGCCTGTCCAAGTAAAGCGGTTTACGCGTAAGTAATTACGCGCGTAACACTGGGAACAACGAGACACCACAAGTATCTCGCATAGACATCTATCTGGACAGTTTTATTAAGCGCAATGGTGCCAAACCAGGATAGATGACCACATTGCTATAAGTCCGCTGCGTAGTCGCCTATCACGCAAGTTCAAAGTCTTTTACACGAACCAGCCTATGTAGTGATTTTGAGCAAGAGAACTGGACTGCCACGAAGTCCACTACTCCTTTTGAAGAGAAGCCTGTTATGATAAAAGTTCTTAAAACACATTATCACCTCAGGCAACATCCAGCATTCCGTGAGGTCGGAGTTTTCGCAGCCCTGTCCGTTGTACCCTCGCAAGTTTGTTCTTTCGTTCGTACTTGTATAACATTTCTCTCTTGAAATAGAAAATATCCTAGATTAAATACACAGTAAAATTCTAATACAGGCTAGCCAGACGGAAACTGGCGTCATGTCGACAGCTTCTGGGGTTATTCGGTTTGGCCACCCTAGGGTGGCTGTTTTAGGGTGGCCAAACGGAATAAGCCAGCTACTTTTTTATTTTTTATCTTTTATTTGATATGGGTTTGCTCTTGAGTCTAGTCTAGGTCAGAGATGACAGAGACAAAGTCAACGACGGAGTGAGCTTACCCAGAAGAAGCCAGTTCACTCTCACTTTGAAGAGATTTGGGTTGTATGCGTTCGGGAACACAGATGCAGGTAGAGAGATCCGCTCTTTTGCTGTGCGCATTATAAAAGATATTTGGAAACGCTTAGTGCGAATTGGTGGAATAGTAACTAGGTAGGGATGGTAACTTGCACAGTACATCTAGATGTCCGATGGTAGAAGGGGGCCGGTGGAATGAGGTCGTAGAGTTCTGGGGCACACTCACCGAAGTACAATCTGTAAAAGACCGACAAGCAGGCAACCTTGCGGCGATGAGCCAAGCTATGCAACTAGGCATCCACCAGTTTTACGTCGCCTTAGCTTCTTCGCTCTCCGTTCCACCGAGTCAAGCGTGGCAAGTTGGTATTTAGCTGAGCCATCCCAAAGGTGGCTACAATACTCCATGCAGGATTGGACTTGCGCTTTGTAAAGTGTTAAAAGCTGTCCAGGCGTAAAGTATCGCTTCTACCTATTTAGGATGCCCAGTTTCTTGGCCGCAGTTTGGGTTTTGTACTCGATGGTGGCACCGAAGTTGAGACCAGATGTCAACTCCACACCTAGGTGCTCGAGCCGATCAGTTACAGGAACAGATGTACCCCGATGAAAAGTAGGAGTTTGCTCAAAACGACTCCTTTTAGCGGTAAAAAGACACAGGCGGAGAAGATTGATTTTGGGCTACCACTATGTAAACTACGTATATACTCGTAAATAGGAAACACTAGAGGAATTTCATAAAAATACAAACAAATTAATTTGAAGAAAGGTACAGGCTTACAAAAATTATCATTTGGGAAGTTTTTTTAATAAGATTTTATTTATTTTTAGAGCATCCATGTCAGTTGTGTTTGACATGACGACATGACAACAGTTTTAAGTTTCGTGTAATGACGTCTTTCTTTGACTTTTTCAGTTGTCTTTAAATCGTTGTGTTCGCGCGTGTTGAATTGTATGTTTTGGAGTTTTTAGTAATTGTTTTGTTTTGCGACCCAGTTTACTACTACGGACACTAATTGATTGATTTTTATCGCAGATATTACATAGACAAGTAAATCAAATATCATCGTAAAAATGACATTTCGCATATTACTGATCCACCATATTTATGTTGTGTTGCTCTCCTTGACCAAGTTAATTTGAATTTACATTGAAACGAAGTAAAATTATAGAAAATGAATATATAAAAACGGTTACTATATTGTGTAGCGATATTTACATAAAGTGTACACAGTGCTAGCCCAGGCTCCATACATTTCTGGAACATCTCCTTTGTCCGCTCTACCATGGCCTCTCTCAAGGAAAGAACTTCGGCCCCGCTAGTTTTTGCGCTGGACAAGTATCTCTCTGAAATAGTACTGTCATCTGCGTACCAATAATACCAGGCTGAAGTAGGTCATTGATGTGAAGCAGGAACAGAGTCGCAGAGAGAACACACCACTGAGGAACTCCGGCGTCAATAGTCATAAGGTCAGAGGAGCAGCAGTGAACGACTACTCTGATCGACCATTCACTAAGGAAGTCTGATATTCAGCTACAAAAATCAGCTGGGATGCCATTTGCAGGAAGCTTACTGAGTAGACCAGCGTGCCAGACCCTGTCAAAGGCCTTCGAGATATCAAGCGATACAGCAAGTGCCTCGCTGTGTTTCTCGATGGCTTCGCCCCAGCAGTTTGTGACATATACAAGAAGATCGCCAGTTGACCGTCTCCGGCGAAAGCCATATTGACGGTTACTGAGGACATTATTGTCTTCAAGGTAGGTCGGCAACTTACTGGTCACAGAATGGAGGTAATGAGAATTGGACGGTAATGGGCAGGGTCTGCACGGTCGCCCTTTTTGGGCACTGGTTATACATTTACAAGCCTCCAGAAGTTTGGCACCGTTATTTTTCATGAGAGAGGTGGAACAAGCGCACACTGCCTCCACACTCTCGCTGGAATGCCGTCAGGCCCGCTGGCCTTGTTCAGGTCTAGACTGCACAATACTCTTCGGACCTCTCTAATGTGAGCTGCTATCTCTGGCATCGACCAGTCACATTGACATACAGTAGATGATTGCTTGGAGCCAGCGTCCAGACGTGAATTGCTTGCAAAGAGAGATGCAAATAGATTTGCTTTCTCACGTGCAGGGTGAGCCAGCGACCCATCTGGTTTCATCATTGGAGGTAAAGTGGAACGACAGAAATTCGTTTCTACCACTTTACACAGAGACCAGAACTGTGTACTATCCGGAGGGTGCGCTGCTACTTTGGCCCCAATACGTCCAACATGGTCAAAACGTGCCCCACGTTAAACCCGTTTGCAAAGCTTGGCGGCAGAATTAAAGGCTCTTTTCTTCGAGCGAACCCTACGTGCTCTAACTTTGCGGTCGCGGGCCTTGACCCAGGCTTGATAGGCAGACTCTTTACGGGCCACAGCGTAGGCGCATTCTGCATTGCATACAGCGTGGACACGGCGTAGCATACGCTTGCAGAGTGTGCAGCTTGGGAGGATCCACGCCGTGACCTTGTTTCGGAAGTGGGAAGCGACTAGGCGTGGGCAAAGTGTATCATTTTTGTGATTGGAACATTTGCATCTTAATCACTGAAATGATTCGAAACACTGATCTGTTTCATTTGGATCATTTGGCTCATCGGCTCAAAGGATATAAAATACAGAATGTTGCGTATACATTTACGAACGATAATTTGTTATTGCATGCATTTTATGCAAAAAACTAACGTATACTATTAAATTTTATGTGTAAGCGCCTTAGTGGTATTTTTTACGTACATAGTAAACGACAAGACAATGAAACACAGATTATAGATTGTAATATGTCACCCGCTCACTCGCGACTCGCGAGTCAGTAGTATAACTCAGTGTGTCAGTGTCTCAGTCTGCCTCTCTCGCTCCCTGCTCAGTCGTATCGCAAGCGACGCGTCGCGCGGAAAGAGCACAGAGAAAAATAATGTTTCAGATCCAAATGATCCGTTTGAAACGTTGTTACTGAACCAATCTTTTGAATCACTTCAATGATCCGGATCAGTGAGTCGGTTCCGTAAAGAGTTACACACGCCTAGAAGCAACCTGTCGCTGCCAGCTATGATTCATTCTATGGTTGGCAGCGCAGAGTCGTGGGACGCGGTGATCTCCTTCTGCGAAAATGTCATGTCGGTCCAAGGACAGCGGACTCGGGTACGTCCGCCGCCCGCTATCATATAAGACCCGAGGTGGCGGCGCGTAATGTTCCACGCGCGCCTCTCTTAGGCGTCATGGAGGGAGCCAAACACCTCACTCCCCCCATTTGTACAGACGGGGCCCGCAGAGACGGGCCGGCACCAGTCGGGGGCTGCGTTGAAGAGTGCTTAAGTGCCCCCGTAGCCCCCGGTGCAAGTGTGCGAGGGAACGCGGGGTAGTTTTAGTCAGTAGAAGTCTGACAGACCCCTCCGCCCGCCCCAGGGCGGAGGACATCCATGAGCATTTCCACACCGTTAACGAAAAAACAAACAAAAAAAAAATCTTTCCCAGCGCGGCTGAGACTGATACTGAATGACTGTCCGGATCAATTGCCAGCAGAAGGTCCAAGCAATTGGGTGTATGGCCGTCACCATCCGGTAACCGCGTTGCCACATTCACCATCTAGGTTAGATCTAGCGTTAAAGCAAACTTGCGCGCCTCTAACCCGGCATGGTCAGTTTTCTGGTACGGGTACAACCGCTCTTTATGATGGACGTTGAAGTCCCCCAGAAAAATGAGCTTCGTTGTTGGGTACCGTTGCTGGGCTACATCAGTCGACTCCACGAGGAAGGTAAAGAGCGCTGTCGTCTCCTGGTCACCGCTGTGCGATCGGTAGACGCCGATGTACAGACATTTCTCCACGCCAGTGTCCACAAGTAGCCATATGCCAGAAAAATCCGATTTCTCAAAACATCGGTGACGACAACAACAAATGTCATGGCGGACGTACACACAAATCCCAGCTTGTTTTAAGAACTTGCGTTCAACAGTGTAACCCGGGTAGTTGAGGTACGCCACATCCGACGGGGTTATTATCTTCGTCTCCGTTAGGAAAAGCTGGTGCGGCTTCTCGGTCTCAAGCTGGTGATGGAACGGATCGAAATTGAAGTGCAACCCCCTGATGTTAGTAAGGTGCACTTTTAGTGGGAGGAAGTGCAGTCGTTGTTTAACCTTATTCTTCTTTGCTTTGGTCATTTTGGTTAGAGTTGTTGTGGAAAAAACTCGACTTATCGAGGCGCTGCTCAGTAAACCAAGTGGAACACTAGAGCTAACCAAACCCGTGTGGAACTCATTTGAAGACTGCGGGGACTCCCGAATCCCCCCGGATATGGCCACCGGGTCCTCCCATCCAGTTGCCAGCTGGCACGGTGGAGCATATCGCGATTTTTCGCGAGTTGGTGGGGCAGCTAATTAGCCCCCCTACTGACTGCGGTCGGCCAACGGCTGACACCGTGCTTCGGATCTCATTACCCTCCAAAATGAGTTACCCGGCAAGCTATGCCCAGTGACAAAGACCGGTTCTCAACAGCGCAACGGACAATCTCCTTCTCTCTCAAAGGCACTGGCACTCCTACACACCGACGGAACACAGCAAGCTGCTTGGCGCCGGACTCCGGTGGGATGTCGATCGTGAGCCAGGCAGCCCCCTTGCGCCACCACCACCTCTAAGTGGCATCGTTCAGCCGTACCATAGGCAAGCCTGTGGTGCCGTTGCCCGGAGCGGACCACTAGGAGGTAGATCCAATACCACCCCAAACTTCACCCAACCAACTACACCCCTTCTGATATTTTTTAAAAGCTCTCCTGCGAAAAACAGTGAGTGCACTTAATTTGAAAATAAATACGTTTTAGGAGTAACTATGATGTTTTTTGCGTTGCCTCTGAACTTGGCTCTGACTACAAATAACAGCCAGTCTGATAAAGGCTTCAGGATTCGACTGTTAGAGTTCCAGACACTAGTAGATTCTCTTGCTGAAAGGTTAGCTATACTAAGATTGTGATGAGCTGGTTGAAGCAAGCAGTTCATGCAGGTTTTAAATGGTTAATGGAAAGATAACTGCGCCACTACCGGCTTATTTCTCTGAATGTGAAAAACGACATAATATAAACGGACAACCTGACTTCTTCGTAATAAAAATTTCCATAGAATTGTGCCAATCTGGACTCCGGTATCACGTCTTTCACACTTCTTCTGCCACTACTGCTTCCATTTTCTTGGCTTTGGCTTGATATAGCGCGTTTATTATCTACAATTGATGTAATTCATTACGCATGTGATGAGGAGGGATGAAACCATGTAATAAAAGAGTGATGAATATAAATGTTGATGGCTGGAGAGGGAGTGGTCGACCATAGTTGATGGATTGTGTGAGGGAAGATATAAAAAGAAAAAGGAGTGAATGATAGAGTGACGGCTGATAGGGAATAGTGGAAGAAAAAACGAGTTGTGCCGACCCCCTGTATAGTAAGATTCAAACTTAATGGCGGTTCGGAACAGGAGGCGAGTCGCTGCGCAGTAACCAATTCACGTGGCAGCGGGGGTGAGGGGGTGAGGGACTGCGCAACGAATAGCGCACTTCATAGCCGCCATTAAGTTTGAATCATATTGTAACATGGGACAAGGGCAGGAAGATAAAAATGATGATGATGACTCTGTTTCTGAAACCAGACTGCCTTATTCTGCTTTATGAGCAAAGGAATCGCAGCGTTTCGAGATTACTCGTTGTTTTTGTGTTTGTGTTTTTCTCTGCGTCATGTTTTTGCGTTAAACATGACGCAGAGAAAAACACAAATAAAAACGAATTTTCTTTTTAAACCAACTTCAAAAAAAGGAGAAGGTTCTCAATTCTGATATTTTTTACGTGTAACTTTTTTCTAGGTAAATCGATTTTGATGATTCTTTATTTGAAAGCTGGTGCTTCTCATGTGGCCCCATAGAAACTTGATCAAGATTTGACCAATAGTTTTTGAGTACATTTTTTTTTCACAAAGTTTAAGCTTTTTTTGTCAATGTTATTTAAATATCAAGTAGTAGTATGCGAATTTGTGGGGGTAAGGTATAACAACTAAAAAGTGAAAAATAAAAAGTTTTTATCAAAAATAAAAACGAAAAGTATTTTATTTTTATTTTATCCCTCTTCGAAAAAGCTAAGTTACGTTCATTGTATTTTAGGGATCCTTAGCAACGACTGATTCATGTTCTAACCTATCTTAGACCTTGTAAAACTTAATCAGACAAATATTTTTTATTAAAAAGTATTTTTTCATTTCTTTTGGAGTAGCCTGAGTTGTGGAAAACCCAAGGTAAAAGCCAATAGGTAGAGTAACAATATTCTATTTGAAGTCATCCATTACATACCACCTAGATCAACCGGTTCCACTATCAGAGACTCTAAGAACTCAACATTTGAAGAAAACTCGTTTTAGTGAGAGTTATATATACTTATGTACTAGTATTCTAAAGCCGGGTCCACATATGTATCATTTGCCCGATCCCATCGCTGTATCCGTATCACCGTATCATTCGTCGTACTATATCAAGTATCCGTATCTAGTACTGGACGCCTTTATTTAACTCCGTATCATACCTGCCGTATCCTCAGAATTGTCATGATCGCGTATCGTATAGCCAACAGTTTTGTGTCAGCTTTCGTTATTCCAATAATTTTTTTTATTTTCGCGGCACAACTACAGACACGAAACATGCAACGCGGGTGGCGAACGCATCCAGACTGACAGGCGCCAAACCGTCCCGTATCCGTATCTCCTTTGATGATCGGACAAAAACCGACTCGAAATGGAACAGGCCGTATCGCGCTTTGTATCAGAGCGGCATATCAAGACTGCGTATCATCACTCGTCCAGATAGGCGATCTTGTTACGCGTCGGTGACACGGATACGGTGATCGGATCGGGCAAATTAACTTATGTGGACCCGGCTTAAGTTCTGTTAATTAAGTACCTGTTAATTCGCATTGATTATTCGTTTGCAAACTTTGTGATTCCAATGATGTGTCTTGCAGAACTTGTGAGACACGACAATGTTGTGTCCAGAGACGCTGAAAACGAAGTAACATCATTCCAGGAGTAAAAACTTACGTCAGGACCAGTTTTGTTCTTATCATCTGAACGGATAGCAATTTTCTGTAGGGTACCTGATTAGCTATAATGAATTCATCGGGAGGTTCCGTAGCCCATGTGAGATCCGCACAAAGGGCGATATGTGCCCACGCAGACGAGTACCGATCCACTTCGAAGCTCATTCAATGTGACATTTCACACATACAATTAATTATCTTTAGAATAAGAAATGAACTAATATAATAGTCACCAAATTTTTAGAGAAAAATTAACGGTAAAACTGTTAATAAAAACAAAGAGAATTTGAAAGACATTGGTGGTTAAATCTACAATAACAAAATTTTTCTCTTTGTTGATAGATACATGATATATTTTTTTCTTTTATTTTAAATCGCTTTTCGAATTTCGTACCAAATGAAATGAAAGAAATTGTCATCTCGTTGGCTTGGCCGGATGTCCGTAAGCAGTTTTTATTTGTAACTTTATGGTGGAAGCTTTCACTTATTTACATACATAAACTCACGCCTTCTACCCATGGGGGTAGTCAGAAACTACTTTCACTTTAGTTATTTTATGTAAACTGCCCTAGAACTATTTATAATGTGCGCATACATTTTAGATTAGAGTTTTATAAACTTAAAATCTTTTATTTGTTTTCATGTGGCAACATCTGTTTATGACATACGATTTTTCTTAGCTTGCAACATAAGCGGTCCCGCCCGCCAGCGCCCGCCCGTCACCCGGGCGTTATCGTTATGACAGTTTGGCTTGCGCAGCCAGGTGGCATTGTCCTTACGGGCGAAACGCGCAAGCGCGCACAGCTGAGGTGGCTGAATGAACATTGACAGAACAGTTAAATAATTATAATTTATTTTATTAAATAAAAATAATAAACCTAATCAATTAAACAAACTTGGGCTTTTATTACGAAAAGTGTTACAAAGTATTGGCATAATCGAGTTTGTATTGTGAACAATCGGAGAAAGAAGAGTTAAAAAAAAAATCGATTACAAACGACAGATCATATTTTCTTTGATATTTTCTGTGTTAAACGACTTTAGTTTTGCAACAAGTGTGAGCCCCGCTAGTCGTGCTAAGAACGGGTTTCGGCACCGTTGGGTTTTTTGTTTATGTATATTTGTTTGTGGTATATATATTTTGCGAGTGAGTGTGGTGTTTCGTGTCCGTTAGTGAATCTGCAATCCGGTGCAATTGGTCATCGCTGAGCCGTCATCTCGCCACCTCTGAACGGTAAGTGAAGATCCTCTACTGCTCGTTATATTAGTGCTATAACACTGGTTATGCAAGTTAAGTCACTGGAAAGTGCGCTCAGTTTTGTACTCGTTTGAGTTCAATCCGTTTCGTCAAGTGAAGTGAACTATCTATCTACCTGTACCATGTGGATGTACTTGTACCTGTTACTTTTGTTCGAGTAACTGTCCTTTCTAAAGTAGAAACATAATATTTATCGTATCTATCTTCCTAAGTATTCATAACACTTATTATTGTTCTACTGTACCCACACAAAACAAATCGTTAGTATTGTTTCACGATCGGTTGGGACATCTATTCTTTGCCCAGGTTCAGCTGAATTGCAATAAGCCTATTTGATCTATTGTTATATTATCAATGAATCAAATCGAAATCATCTTTTTGATTTGCAACACAAAGGAATTTCTGAGTAAAAGATAATTATTTCGATTTACAATTATTTTTAGAACACTTGTTTATATTATATGTATTATATTATAATATATTTACTATTACTGATGCTTATTTACATAATAATCTTGTTTAGCTCTTGTATGCAAATTCTTCTTACTAACATTACAATAGATGATCGATCATAGATTATTCATCATTTACTAAGTAGTTTAATAGCACAGTTTATCAATCTTATTTATTTGATAAGATACGCTTTGAAGAGGTTTTGGTTTCATTCAATTATTCCTTATCATTTGTATGTACCCAGGTACCTATGTGCACCTATGTTTTTATTTAGCTAGGAAAGAAGTGAACTATAGCCGAAGACCAAAGAAACGATGGATGAACTGTGTGAAAGATGATATTGCTAGAAAGGGGCGACTATTGAGATGACGACTAACAGAGAAGTACTTATAAAGGGTCTTCCAATAGGGACTTCCGAACTTTGACAGTTGATAGCAGTCATATTGTTGAAGCTACATCCGTCAAATTGGCCGTCATTTATTCAGTCGTTTTGCCCAATCACCATAGATGGATGTAGCGTTCAAATGTTCCGCGCGCTTCGCCCATACGCTAACTAGTGCTATAGGTCTGTGATTACCAACTTATTTTAGCCTGAATTGGATGATATGAACACCAACGACATGTGGTTTCAACATGACGGCGCTACGTGGCACACAGCTCATGCCACATTGGACATTCTGCACGAGCGATTTCAAGCCATGATCATTTCACGTGGAGATGATGTGAACTGGCCACCGAGATCGTGCGATTTGACCCCGTTAGACTTTTTCTTGTGGGGTTTTCTTAAGTCGCAGGTCTATGCGAATAAACCACAGTTGCCCTCAAAGCCAACATAACCCATGCCATCGGTCAAGTTCAGCCTGAATTATGCGCCAGAGTCATGGAAAATTGGACATTTCCGATGCGCGCCACCCAGAGAAGCCGCGACGAACATTTGAACGATGTCATATTCCATACATAATGGCATCGATAGGCCTTTCAACCAAATAAAAAAAATCGATGATATCTCCCACACACTTTGTTTTATTTAAATTTTAAAGATAGGAAGTCCTTAATGAAAGACCGATGATGTAGATGAATACAATATGTTGCGCTGACCCCAAATAAATTAGAATAACGGCAAGAGAATTGATTATGAGGAAAGAAGTGAACTCTTGAGGCACTTACGCTTCGATCTACCAAAATCATGCCAAAATGTACTGATTTTGTCAGATTGAAGCGTTAGTTTACGCTAAGTTTCGTCTCTTTATCTTGGCCCTCAGCAGGCTTAGCACAAGCACCGCCTTGTCGACGGAAGAATAGACAAAAATGACGTTTCGTGAAGACAGTACGACGGCAGCAAAGTAGAAAGAGTCAACTGCACTTTTTACGAAATTCAGTAATTTATTCACGTTTATCTTTTATTTTGCTTATATCTCGAAAATGGTGTGTCCTATCGCAAAAATAATGAAAATTTCGACCCCTTTTATTTAACCCTTAAATCCCTAAAACTCAACATGTAGGTAATCATTTTTCACATTTTCCATACAAAAAGTGAAAATTTCCTTTTTTCCTTTCCATTTTTATACTTTGTGGCCGTCGAGTAAAAAGTTTTGTACCGTCTTTAGCATCGCGATTAAAAATCAAATTGTCTTCATTACTTTAGACAACTGTCTTCTGAAATAGTCTACATTAAAAAGGACCTAGACAACGATTGGCAGAAACGGAAGACAAAATGACAGATTTTAGAAGGATTTTCACGGTGCGATGTCAAAAATAGAGAAACGAAATGTCACTTTGTATGGGAATAGCCGTCTCCATTCTTCGAAGAGATAGATAGCGTCATGCTAAGCCCGCAGGTGAGGGTTACGGCTAATATGTCTAATAGTATAAAAAGATTAATGAAATTGGGGTTAGGGCAGGAGGTTGATGGTATCTCTGCACCAATTTTTTTGTGAAACGCCTCTCAGCAAGGTTAAATCAGAGTGCTCCAACACATATAGATCTATCATACTACTCTTCTAATATATATCCATGTATTTTATATTATTCCTACCATTCCATACACTCTTTCTAAAAAGACTAAACCAATGGTTTCAAGTCTCTCTATTAACTATCCTGCAAATTCCACTCTAACCAGATGTGAATGTGTACCATTTTTTATCTCTTACTCTCATTAATTTTATGTTTTGTTTTATTCAGGTTGGTTGAGGGCTGACAATTGACTTGGCTTGAATTGGCGATAATTTCATCACACTAATTAATGCTTACTTCTTTATTAACTTGCTTGCTTTTTGTCTCATCGCTAACAGTGCACTAATTTGCTTGAGTTTCGTGTCTGGTCGAAGTAGTTTACGAAAAAAGGGACTCTTCTTATTTATTAAAATAAATATAAAATGGAAGAGCGAAATCTTTGAACACCACTTTATAAGATCAAAAAGCGTGAACTTAAATTCGTTCGAACTTTGCTTTGCAGTTGAATGGAAACTATCTGGTTAAAATTCTTATTAGAACCTTAGAAATCGTTAGCGCATGCTTGATAATATTTTTTGTATTCATTTTATTTTTTAAGCCAGATCGTTTTTAAGTCCTTTACTGGAGCTTCTATATTTTTGACTTCTTTTGTATGTTGCTTAACCTAAATTGTATCATTGAACACTGGATGCATTGGTATTAAAGAAAATTACCATTGTGTTGTCATTATTTCCTTTGCTTTCCCCTATTTCGAAATGTTCCCTTTTATCACTTGCACATTGTTTGAGATTTACGTATTGATTCCGTCAACACATAGACGAGTACGAAGACAAGGATGTAAAATGAGGAGCTTAACATACTTTTTATAATTAATTAAAAGTACTCTACCCTTCTGCACAAATCCTCACTTACAGAGAGCTCTGAATGTGTACCTACTCTTTGTTACACGAAAAATGGGTCCACATATTGTTTGCCACAAGATTACGTACCACGGCGTATAATATGACGTAAGCAGCAGCCCAAACATTACATTACTGTGTATTATCCCGTGCTAGATCCCCTAAACACAGCCAGGTTGCGGTGCTGGCCTTGGCCTCTTTCCCCAATCCGAGCCATCTCTAAGCAGAGCCTTTGGTATATTTCGGCGAATGTAATAAAGCTGAATTCTCAATGCGGCATATTTCACCAAAAGAAATGGTATGAAAATTTTGGGACATCTTAATCAAACAAAAGGGTCTTGCCCTACTTTATCGTACTTAAAAGCACTCACAAAGACTCTTTTGAAGCAAAAGCTTTTATACTATTCAGTCAACTATGTGAATTTCACCAAAAAAGTTCAGTCAATGAAAAAATATGGTAAAAGAAAGAAAATACATTTATGTAGCATAGACTAAAAGGCACACAACATATTCTGTAAATACAAATCAAATAACAAGTGTTCAGTCCGTTGTAAGAAATTAGATGAAATGTGAAAAAACGGACTGCAAAATGCTTCATCCACGTGCTTCCATCTTCGAATGCAGTTATTAGAAAACTTACCAAACATTTCGATAACATTTGCTTATCTATCTATACCCCACATTTCGATAAAATTTGCTTATATATCTATATCCCACATTTCAATAACATTTGCTTATCTATCTATACCCCGCATTTCGATAAAATTTGCTTATCTATCTATACCCCACATTTCGACAACATTTGCTTATCTCTCTATACCCCACATTTCGATAACTTTTGCTTATCTATCTATACCCCACATTTCAAAGTACATGTTTACAAATATTCATATCACCCCCACTCTTGTCCCTGAAATTTTATTGCACTATTTACCTACTCTCGTCCAAACTCACCGAACTTTTCATACGAGCGAGCCTAAATAAATATATTTCAATACGACTCCCAAATTTTTTTTGCGTCTTTTTCGTCTGAATGCTGTATTAGACCCAGCTGTTTTCGACCTTGCCCCATTTTGGGGAGCAACCCCGCCAGGATCTTTTCATATGCCCCTCTTATTTAGATAAATTATTCTTCGGATGTAACCGAGGGCAAGCGTGTATGTTTTTTTGAGAGGGTTAAACGCGCGTGCTACGTTTTGAATCGATACTTTTATCGGGGCGAGAGAAAATTATGGTGTGCAATGATTCTAGTTTTTTTTTCCTTTGCAATTTGCATTATAGCCCGAGTAGCATATTTGCATTCTTAGCATGTTTGTATCTTCAGTCTTAATTATAAACAGGTCACATTATGTATGCTGGTAATTAATAGGTATTTTTTTCAAGCAGTTTGAACTGTGTTCTTAATTTTTTCCTAACATTGCATAATGTATTATAATTACAGGCCATTAAATAACTTACCTAGTGTGAAGATTTATAACAGTTGAAATCACCTACAAGCTACATAAGGAACGCCATCATTAATAGACCCAAAATAGTGCATTGGTGAAATACTTTCGGTCCTTAGTTTAGGGCCCGTAAAACTATAGATGGCATTAAGGGGACTACAGGACCAGAAAAATATATATGTTACCAGCTTTTGCGCGCGGCTTAGCTCGCGTAAATTTAGAATTTGACAATCAATTCGGGTTGTTCGGGGAATTATAGTTAGGAGGATGAAAAACCTGTCTATCGACACTCTAGACTCACAAAATGTATTAGGTACTTAAAAAAAAACACACTACTACAGTTTCTATAATAATATAATTCAATCATGATTCGAAACACACGTGGCGCCATCTATTATCATAAGAACGTTATTGTTGTTTCCCTGTTACAGTGTTTTTTTTTTCGAGATGAAATGTACCCTATGTCCGTTTCTGTACACCTGACACCGTATATGCAAAATTTCAGGATGATCGGTTCGGTTTAGGCGTGAAAAGGTAACAAACAAACATGCTTTCGAATTTTTAATATTATATTAATATAATATTATAGTATATATAATATTATATTGATATTGATACGATAGAAAAAAAAACACGAATATACCTCTAAAATTTCTTTTAATATAGACATGCAATCATTCTGATTTTTTGTCAGATTATTCTACAAGCAACATTAACGTAATAGTGTTTAATTTTTTTAGTCCAATCAATAGATTTTTTGTAAATAGATAATTGCTTCATATTTTGCAATAAATTACCAGAGTTGTGTCATCGCGCTTCTTTTTCTATCTATGCAGTCCATAAGTGACCGCGCTTTAGCTGTTGTCAGCCTCTTAAAGATTGCCAATACTATTAATCCTCTTAATTAATTCTCAATTGCTTCATTCAAAGAACCGGCCACTGTCAGTTACAGACTAATTTAAATTCCCATAAACAGTTGCGTAATGAGTAGCCTCCTAAAAAAACAATATTGAACAAACCGTCGATTTTACGGCGCCTATAGCATGGTTGATTCGTGTAAATGCGGCCACTATTTACCGCTGACCTACATAGGTTAATTTTTCATTTTATAGAAAAGAGCCTGATGAAATGAATTATGGTGTTTATGTAGTTATTACAGAGTCTAAAATCGATGGGAGCGTGGTGGGTATTGCAATATTTGTATATATTTTTATACCAGGTCATTATCGATTATCGGGCCTGATGTAATTAGGCTCTGTAGACGAGCCACCAAGCTCTCGACCATAAAGACAATCATAAGAAAGAATTGTTTCAAGAAAGCACTCTTCTGGATTCTGATACTGCAAAGAATAGAACAAGAAGAAAGGAGGTTAATACAAGAATTGATCATAAAGTAATGGACAATATTGTTGACTAAAGTCTCTTTAATGGTTTAAACGAACGAATCAAAAAAATAACCAGAATTGACTGCGATATAACTATTGTCTATAAAATGAAGCGTAGTTTGCCATGCCACATAGAATTACATCACACGCAGCGTTGAATGGCGATAGGTGATTAGTGTACTAGTTACTTGCATACGCAGCGCTGAGCTCATAATAATTAACAACATCATTGATTAGTTACTACAGAATCTTTGCTGCATGAGTGAGTTCTTAAAGGTTAACTATATCTAAATCAATATCTAGATTTATCACGTATTTGTTTCCTATAATGAGGTCAAAGTGTGGGCAAACAATTTAAGCAATAATATTTGAAGACATTAGAGATATTCAAGTAAACTTGGCTTAATGTGTAGCGAGGCATTGTTGGCTCATTGCCCATAGGGGGAGGGTAGTTAAGATTAAAGTGGCTAGATAAAGCTGCCGAATGAATCTTATAAAAAAGATGAGCGCGGATAGTAAGATTCTTGGTAAGAAAATCGAAACGAGAGATGGAGTAAATAATTTTGACCCATAATTCCTTAACAATCAAATTAGTTGGGATAAGGATAATAGAATGATGATGGTAAATTTCTGAACAAATTATCGCTTTTAAACGAATAGAAAGGCATTGTGTCTGACCATGTCAGACTGCAACATTTGAATTTTAACCCAACGCTATGCATTATTGACGTAATGCTGCCAAAGCACAAAAAATACACAACTACATCTACTGGAAGATTTATGATAAATTAAAACAAAATAAAAATACACAACACATCATGCCAGTATACCCCAAGGGGTTAGACAGAGGTGCACCTATAGTGCACCCACATTTCGCCAGTTATGTTTAAGTCCCATGTAATAGGGGGCCAGCCTGTTGTCACCAGATTCCGGGCTGCTACTCAGAAATTCTAGATGGAAAACCCCAATAACACTGCCCAACTCGGGAATCGAACCCAGGACCTCATACTCAGCAGTAGCGCTTGCGGCCACTAGACTAACGAGGCAGTCAAACAAAATTAACAATAATTTACGCCAATGGAACTAGGAAATAAAAACTACACAAATTCCAGGTAAAGCTCATCGTATCAAAGTGTGATGCTGACAGTAATGCATACAATGTAAATCCAATACCTTGAAACTACGTTTCGTATATCATGCGTAACAATTTTACTTGCAGTGTTAATAAAATGCGATAATTCAACCTTCCTAAGCATGTTAATAACAAGCTAGTACCACCGATGCAGACATAACATATTTGTAGGACGTTGATTATGTTAGCAATGCTTACTCAGTTAAAGAGAATGATAGATATATAAAACTGTCATCCGGTTGTGATTGCAAAGTAACGATGCACTTTGTGGTGGCCTGAGCCAGCTTGGGCTCAGGCCATAATCATCATAATAATATATCATATCTCATATATATAGAGATCTATTTCTTGCTTATTAATTATAAGTTTATATGCGACGGTGTTTCTGAAGGGTGCTCCGAAACATGACAAGTAAATGGTTTAAATTTTATGGTTCTGAAAAAGATCCCTTTCGACACCTATTTCTGCCGCCGTTTTCCGGTTTGAACGGTATAGATGCTGGTGTAATTACAAGCACACGAGACATTTCAGCATTGTCCCTGACGTTGTGCTGACGTGGTAACGCAACTAGTTGGTCTCTGGTATTACAGTAGACCATAGGCGACAGTAAGTACCTAAATTACCACCAGGCGGGCCCGGCCAAAAAATGGGGTTTTGCAAACAAAAAGTCAATAGCAAGCTACAGACCAACAGCATCCGAACCAAATTTTAAATTGCCTCTTGCAACTGTATTCTGCATCTCGAAACTTTCATCCGTAAATCCAAACGTGCTGGAAACTTTGCCAATAAAACTACTAGGACTACCGACTCCGTGAGGAGCCACTTCTGTGCAGTAAACAGTCGGCTCGTCCATTGTTTTTTTAATGTTTATTTTACTTGCCCTCTTGTTTGTGCTCGCGTTATGAACTCGATGCTTATTTTAGTCTTCAGCTGTTAACGGAGTACTTATAATAAATTTATTAATAGTGACTGCATGAGATTATGGTTCTTAAGGTGGGAATGCTTTTAGCTTTAAGTGTTATGTTTTATTATAAAGTAATGTTTGATTTTCTGTGTGGTCTTATGCTAACAATAGATTATCCTGTCGTTACCTGCGCCAATGCATTATTTGCGAAAGATACCAGTTTTTTTTACTTAATTTCGTTCTAGTCCTATTTCAAGATTATTTTTACTGTCTTAGGTACCTATGCATTTTCGACTGCACTAGATTATGTTTGTCCTTGGCAGCTCAAAAATTATGTTTTTTTTGTTTTGTCTAAATTCAACCAAATACTTGTGAAGTATCAAGGAAAGTTCTAAGAAAACCCATGTATATACTCGTATAAGATAATCTAACCTTACTCGGTTCAAACGTCACAATACGAAACGGTACACCATGCTACGGTAACTAGATACTTAATTCACTCTCCCACGCGTTCCCGTCATATTCCCATAACCTACTGATTCATTATACATGATTCACTAGAACTATATCGATTTGATACGATTCTCACTCCTATTGCTTTGAAGTTAAGGAAGGAACTAGTATTTTTAGACTAGATTGTGACATGACATGCGTTTTGATGAGGTAGGTATGAAATGAAATTAAACAAAGTAAGAGAGAGTGAGAATGATTTGATTGAATAGAGAGAAAGAAGAACTTCAAGAGTTATTGACTATCAATGGTGTAGACCCATTGGTTGCCATAGTCCCAGTAGATAACAGAACATTGCCTCAGATAATTTTGGAGGATGATTGTCGCTATCACCAGTGTCACAAAGGTATACACTATAATACACTTATATTGGGCATCATCAATCAATCACAAACTCAGCCTATCGCAATCCACTGATAGGCCTCTCCTAAGCCATGCCAGAATACCGTTCCTCTCCGCCTTCCGCATCCTGTCTGTCCCAGCCTCTTCTTGAGACATCAGCAATGCTGGCTCCCATACAGTACGTGCTGCCTATTGACCCATATATATCAACATACTTAAAAATACCGCTGGTTGACGTCATCACGTCAACTACGGGTGTCGATGAAAACCAGCGTTGGGGCTTTGTCTCGCATAGGGTCGTAGCATTATGCTGAGTGATGACCGTTCTGCGTAGATGTGACGCATATTTTCCCCCAACTTGTTCTTTTTTGTGTTTGTGTTCTTTCTCTGCGTCATGTTTACCGCAAATAAACGCATTTTCTTAATCTTTTCTTTCTTTAAGCACAAAAAAATTAAAGCAATATTCTCATAATCACTTTCATAAAAGAATAGCTACCAATTTACCGAATATTGTGTCCGAATGTTTGTTTTTCATTTATCTTATTTTGGTGAAGGAACTGATTTTTTAAGTTTCCTCAAAATCAGTCTACCGTATCAATTACTGAACTCAAATTGATCTGAAAACTTAGTTGGTATAATTTAACAATCGGTCTTGAAAACTCAGGTGAAGTGAGTTAGAAGTGAGCTGTCACTCGGCCTAGTGCTAGGGATTTACATTACTGACAGCTCACTTTACCTGTGGTTTCACGGTGACATAGATCGGCTGTTCATCGGTTTATTTTAATTGGAAACTTGCTAGCGTTTCTTTAAGCCATTTGGTATAATTAAAGAAAGACATAATAATTTTTATGAAGTGGATTCAATTATTTGCAAGAATTTCTTTGGGAATCGCATGTTACAACTTTCTCTGTGTTAGAAATTGCGTGTTTTATAGATTAATTAATTGATCAATTGTTAATATTTTACTACGTAATAAATTCAGCTCTCTTAAGATATTTTGTAGCAGTCCGGAGTCTGGATCTTTGCCCAGTTGATGGCAATTGGCTCGCCCCCTATTACATGGGACTTAAACATGACTGCCGAAATCTGGGGGTATATAGGTGCACTTCTGCTCAACCCGTCGGAGAAACAAGGGGAGATGTTATGTTGTTATTTTATCATAGTTTTCTTCTTAGTCTTCTTTTATAATCTCAATGGAGTGGTCCTTGTCTTTTCCACGCTCAGAAACAATTCTGTTTTCTAGAATCAATTTGAATGGCACAGCTGGCAAAAATACGGATTCTTAAATGATAAAAAACAATGATGCATGCAAAGGAATTGCAAACATCTGTTTCATTGTTTGTCACAGAATGGCTGGCATACGGGTAGAAACTATATTATGAGTTCAGTTGCACTGAGCAAAAAATATGGGTTGAGAATTTGAGTGGCAACCGCAAACATTTACAGATGTTGAAACAATTAGATATATTGTTTTTTTTTTTATTAATTTGATAAGAATTCGATGGTCCGAATGATAGATTATATTTGACGAAGCTTATTTATAGGATTTCTTCGTGAGAATTACTTTTCTAAAACTTGAATCTGTTTTGTGCTATCGTGAGTCATTAGAAATTGAAGATTAATGTCTGTGAATTGAAATTATGAACTTTAACTTTTTATAACAAACTACTTTAAACCAGTTAAAATCAAGCCGAGAGAACAACCTTGTCTAATCCCTTTGGTGAATACAATATCGATGAATTTGTCGAAATTCTGGAAGATCCCGAACTTTAAAGGCCTGCGCAAACGAGGGACAATTTGGAATCGTATGGAAATCCTGGGAGTCTTATTTTTGTCCTACATGTGCGTTATGGCATAAATTTCCATACGTTCTATGGTCGCGGACAAATTGTCCATCGTCTGCACATCGCCTCACGCCTGTATTCCGCGAAGGTTTGGGCAGAAGTGCACCTATCGATCACCCACATTTAAGTCCCATATAACAGGGGCTGAGCCATTGCCACCAACCGGGCTTTTAATTGCCCCAAAATTAACCTTTGATTCTCAGTGAATTTCTAGAAAAGTAGATAGAGCACCTGTGTGCTCTATCTACTATTGGTAGTATTGTTACTACCAATGTCCAATGCGTGTGGGCAGAATTTATGGAATGTCTCGCCTCTCAACAATCGCCTCGTCAGTGCCTTGTTGCTTTCCACACAATTATGGTATTGTTTCCATCGACACTAGATACCGGTGGTCTTCTCCGGAAGCGTCCGAGAGAGGCCTTGAAAATGGCTCTTTCAATAGCGCCTCTTGGCATTTAATCGTTTTCAGCTTTGACTTAAATGGCGTAGTGTCCTTGCAGAGTTGCAGAGCGTTCTTATGTGATGGTGTGTAGGTTGGGACAAATTCATGTGTTTTGTGTTTACTTAAGTGTTTAATTATATTTGTTCTTAACGTTTGTTCATCATCACAATCAATTTTTAAATCGTCCACTACTAAGTTTAGTCTTAATATCCTTAATATCTCACACTTTAATGACAGTTGATTATTTTGCACAAATCTGGTGCTTTTATTCGAGGATTTGTCTGACCGCTGATTGATTGATAACCATTACACTGAAAGTCTAGGTAACATAACATAACATCACGCCTGTTTTTCCCCGAAGGGTTAAGCAGAGGTGGACCTATAGTCTAGGTAACTCTGTTGATAAACCTTTCTAAGGAATCATTAATTTATAGAGGTATGAGGAAGACGGTGTAAAGCTCACTCATACTCTATGGAAAAGGGAGGTTCCTCCGACCAGACGAGTGTTGTATCTGGTGGGCAACTGCCCGACGGTTGATGTCGGGACGTTGTATATATGCTAGTCGCGCGGTAAACTCTGCTTGCGCGATGCAGGATTTGCGTGATGTCAGTATGACGTGTAGCGCGCATGTGGCGATGTTGATACCGCTACACATTCTTAAGAAGAACCGTCTATAGAACTCTTCTACTCAACTATAAGGCTGAAATACACATGCTATTAAAAGCATGTTTGTTTGCTAGTATGTGTACACAGGATGGCAGGGACTTCGACATACAACAACTTACCATAGATGCAGTACTTGATTCTGAACCGCACTGCATTGAAATTTTTCGTCGGTTGTTACAATAACTATTAGCTGTTCAGTATATTTTTACCGCGTAGGTATTGCACTTTTCTTAGAAAGAGCAGTTATTTTTGTGATAACCTACAAAAAATATATACGCTGGAGTTCTAGAATCATGTGCTGAGTTGCTCGTTACAGTTTGCGCGTTGATGTCCCTGCCACCTTGTATATGAAATATATTATGATCTCCGTGTGAGTAAAATGATCGAATAGTCTTTTCATATACACATGCTAATTGTGTGCTACTAGGGAGCACTAGCTGCTCGAAATTAGCATGCTTTTGGGATACAGACCAGCAGCCCCGGATTTCCCCGGCAAGGCTCCGGCCTAGGGGCCAGCCAGCCTAGGAGCCCCATTCACCCAGCCTCCTCGACCAGGTAGCTTGCCTGCCTGACAGGGGATGCTAAATTTTTTCGATCGTTTCTCTTATTTCTTCTGCTTTTCTGCATAAGTCGACAAAGCAACTCCTATTTCAGTTTTAAACTGGCAAAAGAAATCTAAACTTTGCAAAACTTACAAAATGGCTTCGGGATGGAGGGCGGGTCTAAAATGCCAAGTGCCTAGAGTCTCTGGGTCTCTAAGTCCGGGCTTGCAGATCACTGGTGGCCTACTGGGAACGTTAGGTTCGAACCCAGGCAGGCATTTTACTTTGGATAAATTATTTCATTACCACTGCTCTCGAAACGGTGAAAGAAAACATCGTGAGGAAACCGTCATGTCTTAGAACAAAAAAAACGAAACAATGTGACATCCACTATCTTAACCCGCACTGGGCCCGCGTGGTGGATACCGGCCCAATCCCTCTCACAGAGAGGAGGCCTGTGTCCCAGTAGTGGGAGCATTATAAACTGATGATTATGTATAACATGTGTATTCTAGGCTATACTTTATCCACACGCACTTTCTTCAATAATAGGTGTCTACTATATGCTTCTATATTTCCCACATTAATAAATTCCTGTATCATCTCTGTCACAATGCGACTTTTTAATTAGTAGATCGTTCCGACGCTTCATAATGATTCGTCCGGAATATTGCTCGGTGGCAATTTTGAAATTGAACTGTCGATATTATCGACTTTGCACTTTACCAGTGGTTAATGAAAAAGCTATTGGAAATTTTAGATCTCATATTTTTAGATTTCAAGTAGAAATAGCAAATTAGGTGACGGTTGTTTGATAAGGTGATCATTAGCTTGGTGCTTTACACCTGATATCTTTATAAATGATAAATGATTTTATTTCTGTAAGTAGGTTTATACAAACACTTTTACACGTCAATCATATTTTTAAAACTAGATGCGGTCGGCGTTTCCTATCTGACTACTCTGAGAAGAAAGGCCGAAACAAACTCAGAGGTCACAGTCTCTTTTAAAGTCCAGACATAATCTTGGTCAGATCATGTGAAGACCATGTAGATTTATGTCTGAAATGGTCTTTTGAGGAAAAACCACACAGAATGAGTGGACCTGTCCAGTCAGTGCACGCATTTGTCACTAATCGTGGAGCTCAACTCAGAACTTAAGGAGCTCAACCACTCGACGAACAATACCAAAGAAAGGACATTTGGGTAGTCCGAATAAAGCACTCAAACTGCCAGATTATCATTGAAATTACCTGAGAAAGTGAAAAAATAAAAGTTACCTACATAGTCCTCACATTCACAATAAATAAATAAGAATACTATACTTCACAAAGTAAATTGTCATGACATTGTATATATAATAACTATCAAAATTTCAAAATTTATGTAAAATAAAATATATAAAAAATTATCAAAAATAATATAATTATATCTATCTATATAAAAATTATAGATCTTGATGTATTAGTACCTTCAAATTGGGCAGAAGTAGATAGATCATAGCGTATTTTACACACATCATTATCTACCAGAGACCGTGTATCGGCAACCGTAGTGTGAGACGTCCCACAGCTAGATGGGCCGACGACCTTAAGGCGGAACCTTCAGGGTAGCCCGCGAAATTCAAGTTTTGTCACGTCCTTTTGCAATTTGCAGGTCACTGTCAGGTTGTATTTTGATTAAAATATGATTCGCGACCGTAACAAATATGGCTTTACAGAATTATAATCATTACAATCAGCAATACAACTCCTTAAGTTAGAATTGCCCTTAAATATCACGATCTCATGAAATAGTCATTCAATAGGGTAATATGAACTTATAGAGATGTATTGCTGATTCTAATGATTATAATTCTGTATATTACTATATTGCCATTTTATTACTATTTTTTATTTACTGTTTATTATTATATTGTTATATTTGATACGGTCGCGAATCATATTTAGATCACCATACAACCTGATACTAACCTGCAAAGTGCAAAAAACGCGGGCTACCTTAGCGCATGCTCCTTAAAAAGGTGGCTGAGACAGACTGGATGCAGAAGACGAAGGACAGGGTGTTGTGGTGCAGCCTGGGAGAGGCCTATATCCAGCGATAGGCTGAGTAGATTGATTGGTTATCTACCAGCTAGTTTTGGAATCGCTAATAATTCTTCAGTTACCGTTGATTGCGACATGAATTTCACTTCAAATTAAAACTGTAGCGCGAATCACACGTTGTGCTGTGATAAATAAAACATACGCGACCTATAAACCTACGTAAAAAAAATAGGAGTAGGTACTTGCAAATTTGTTCGTATTCTCCATAAAACAGGCCATTAATTGAACTGTCATCTACCCTATAAATGTTTTACCAATGATTTAAGTAAAAAGAGATAGATAGGTTATAATTTTTCCGCAAGTGGCACGTCAAAACTTGGCTAATTAGCCTAGTTACGTATCGTGTTGTCTCTTTTTCGCTCCCGATAATTACACGTGTCATCTAATAGTATGACATTCTGCCGTTTTTGAAGATCATATGTTGGGTGCGTAACCTAGGTAACCTAACCTCGTTTTACTCATAATATCATTGTGTTTTACTATCCAACTGTCCGACTCGCTAGCCATACGATACATTTCTCCAAGAACCGTCCCTATTTAGTAGTCCAACAGTGGTTGAATGTGAAACTAATTTCAACTGTTATGAAGTCTGTACACAAAGGTTATAACACATGTCAACATCCACTTCCATGTAAAGTAAATTATAATTCAAAACCACTGTACTTCTATATGAATTACTAACACTCAGGGCTTGGAACCGGTATCAAAAGTACAGGTTCTGTACCGGTACTTAGCGGTTCTTGCCATTCCGAAATCTGGGTACCAGTTTCAGACGGGTACCGGTTCCAGACGGTACAGGTTCTAAACGGTACCGGTTCCAGTCGGGTACCTGTACTCCACCTAACAAGTACCGGTACCAAATTCAGGTACCCGCCGCGTACCACAAATCTCATATTTGCAACTTGAAGTTATTTTTCTAATGCCTATTAACTATCATTTTTTACTTACTATATCTGTTTACTCACTCTATCTCTGTAACATACGGATATATTTTTGTAATACCGGTTTTGGTACCGGTACAGTACCGATATTTATTAGAAATATCAATGGTACAAGTACAACGTCTGGTACCAATATCCGGTACAGTACCAATACTGATTATAAATACCTATAGTACAGGTAGTACAGGTACTACGCTTGGTACCGGTATCAATAGTACCGGTACTACTATGGTACCGGTATCACACCAAGGCCAATGTTACTGGTTCCCAAAAATAGCGGTATTTAAAGCCCCGGTAGCCCGAGACGCAAGCTACATGTGAGTAATATATAACAGGTGCAAAAAGACACTTTACGAAGCCGAGAGTCACTTGTACCTATTCCCCGTCATTGTAATTTTTTTTTTGTAATGTACCATACCTGGGCACCTTCTGGTTACAGAGATATTGAAGGTCAAAATTATAACTTTTACTAACGTTTTTTTACGAAAACAAGGTAATAATGTTATAACGCAACTTTAAATACCCCCGGGCAGGACCCCTGTACCGTTGCATGCACCCATAAGCACAATGTTTTGCGTGCATTACGTTGCGCACTAACTGTAAACAGCTATTTTTCACACCAAAAATAAAATTAGTTTTGCCAGCAATTATTTTTGTGCTTTGTTACTTAGATATGATGGGTCTTACTACTGTATAGTAGGAAGTAGGATATTAGGATTAACACAACATTCTTTCCATAGCGCCTTATGGTCTGCTATAATCGTGAATATCAGCAATATTTTTCTGCATACTGCATGACCCATACTTATGCACGCCAGACATTGTTGCGACATGTTTTATAAAGTAGCTCTGCACATGCGACGCGATTGCTGTACACGTATTTCTTACATACATTCATTGCGGTATAGGCTAGCAGACCTATTGTCGCTTAGTTTCTATAGGACTACTAGGGACTAGGGTTTGCAACTTGAACCTTGACAACATAAACACGGAGTTCAAAGTTTCTTTGGCATCCAAGCAGAACCATATACCTACCTGACCATGTTTTTTCGAAACTACTTACGTTGTACCTACTATTTCCAAACTGGAATAAGGTGCCTCCCAATCACAATCATTTATCCAAAAATGTAAACCAAAATGCTTTTTTGACGTCATAGGAACAAAAGACAGGGGTCTAAATCATTGACAAATGGCTGACGATAAACAACTAACCTTTTGGCGCGCGGCCAAAATCAGAACTACGCCGCCATCTTGTTTTATCAATACAATTTCTTTGACAATTTCACAAATGTTTACCAGCAGCGTCCCCCGTCAATGTCATTCAGGCGCTACAAGATCCTTGTAGCACTTTAGTAATTAAATTAATGGCGCAAAATAATAAGAATTCACATAGTCAGCTACCGAGACCAAAATGCAGTGGAAGTCAAAATATTTCAAATCATCGGAGAGAAAAATTCTCGAAAATAAAAAATACATAAACATAACGTTCTCCCAAGAATCCGCAAAGCTAACCCACTTCCAACTGATCGTGCACAGGTAATGGTGCAGTGTTTAAAGATCTAGACACGACTGAGCGACCATCTGGCTTGATAGACTTATTACCTGTCACTGATTCGCAATAAATGGACTCGCAGCTAATCTTCAGCAATGGTGGTGATTCTAATGTGGGTAGTATTTGAAATGGTGTAACTTTAAGTGGGTATCTCCTAACTAAGTGATTAGTCAGGTTAGGTAAATGTCAGTGGTTTAGCCATGAGCTCCTTAGATCAAAAAGCTGCTTTTGAAATCGAATTCTGGATCTTATTTTTATTTTCCTACTGACAGTGTTCTACTTCATCACGCCTAGCTGCGTCCCCACTTGTAACATGTCGCCAACTAATTTTCGAACATGTAAATCATGAGTACCAAAATCTAGCGTCACAAACACCACGCAAGGTTCACCAAAATAGCAATCGTCTGTTCCAGTACACCATCTGACACTTCTTCTTTTCGAGTCGATAGTAAATAAATGTATTATGTTAAATGAGTTGGGCTCAGTAGGTGGCCACGCCAATCGCGGCATCAATGGCATGTTTTAGGTCCTCAAAAGTGCGGGTGTATAGAAACTTTGGACATTCCAAAATATGGGACATGTTTTGGTCAGGAGCACCGCATTCATTGTGACATGAAGTTCAATTAAACACAGCATTCGCACAATGTCCTACAAAAACAGTTCCTAATAAGTCTATTACATTTACGATACATTATCGATCTCTTCTCTTCGACTATACTAAGAAAACTGCGCCAAAACGGTGTTAGCTGTTCGTTGCGCCAAGGCACGCAGCGTTGGCGCAACGAACGGCGTGAAATTATAAATTTCTTATATACCCACTAATGATAGGAACATGCCCGCCATTGTGATGCTCTAATACGTTTCATATGAAAGCAGTATTGGGGCTCTAACGGTCACGATAATG
This sequence comes from Griposia aprilina, assembly GCA_916610205.1. Lineage (NCBI taxonomy): Eukaryota > Metazoa > Arthropoda > Insecta > Lepidoptera > Noctuidae > Griposia > Griposia aprilina. The sequence continues at coordinate 11,225,650 of OU744304.1, read as the reverse complement.
TTTCGATAGGCACATGAGTAGGTATACCTGCGTTGTATGCGCATGAAATCAAAGACGGAGGTCATGTCTCATGACCTGAAGGTGTAAGAGTATTTTGTGGACTGATTTCCGGTTTGATAGATGTTTATGAAGTTTGTCAATTTAGGTCGGTTGTTATCTAGCAATTTGATGGAACGTAAAAAATATTGCATGATAGTTAAAGAATTTTTCAATAGCAGCCCGGAATCTGGGATTTGTGTCCGACGGTGGCAATAGGCTCGCCCGCTATTACATGGGACTTAAATAACTGGCGAAATGTGGGTGTACTATGGGTACACTTCTGCCTAACCCTTCGAGGACACAAAGCGTGATGTTATGTTTATAAGTAAGAGGATTTTTTTATTCAGAGAAATTAGGTACAAGTCCTATTCGGAGTGCATTGAACTTACTAGTTTCTGTTGCGTCTAGTCTATTTTTATGTCAACACACTGATTCTAAATTAGCTAAATTCGAAACTTGTTATTTTTTATGACAATGAAATTATTATTGGCTCATATTTTAGAATCAATAGTATACATTGACCTGGATGATTGGATTTATATTTTTCACTTTAGTTCATTTCTTGCAAAGCAGTCAATAAAAATCCGTAACTCACTCCTCGTTTTTTACGAATTATAACTGCCACGTTCAGTGAACTTTAAACCATGAAAACCACTTGGAAGTCTATTCGAACCTCACCGTAAAGAGGCTGTAGATAAGTTGGAAGGCTCTCCAAAGAGTTCTGAAAGCAGGACGCGGTAACGGGCAACTTCCTGACCACACCGCGGGCGTCCTTCCGCTCCTGAAGCCGTTAGTCTGCTATCTCATTCAACTGTTGATAAAAGTCCTCTTCTCTTTAAATAAATAAAAAGCAGTGACTTATTTTTTTATCTGGCAACATTGTATTTTTAGTCTGTTACGTATTATATAAAAAAATCGCGATAATATGAAAGTTGGATGGCCAGCGGCATTTTGAATTTTAACGTCGAAAACGTCAAGAGCAGAAAATGGTTAATTTTACACTACATGCACCGTTATTATTTGTACGCCAGGTGTACACAGTTTTAATTTGGCTCACAGTGTAGCAAAAAAGCCTTGAGAATAAAAAAGGCCTATTAAATTGGCGACGACTTTCTTGTCACCAACAAACATGGCAGTCTCTCTTCGTCCCTTCTACTTTGTTCCTTTTAAACCCGTATTAGGAATTTAAGCTGCATGTTCTACTAAAGTAGCACCAACGATGTAAGGCAGAAAAACGATTCGCCTTATTCACAGATTACCTTTTGAGTCAAAACAATGAGACTCCACAAATAGTTGCAAGGCTGAGTACAATTTGTAATGTTGTCATAATATACTTTATTATAGTGTGTCATTGTTGATTCTCGAGTATTGTGAAAATGGATGGGATGATTTTAACTACTACACATAACATAACGCCTTGTTTCCCTCTAGGATTAGGCAAAGGTGTGCCTATAGTAGGTACACCCACGTAGGACCAGGCTCGGGTCGACGGTGCGTTGTGTTCCACGCGCGCCTCAAAGAGATGTCAGCATCATTGACGGGGTCTGACAGGGCCGATGCCTGCCGAGGTCGCGGATTGTTCGAAAGAGTTACCGTGGCCCTGGCGCACAAGCAACTGAAGGAACGCGGGTGGGTTTTAGTCAGTAAGAGTCTGACACGCCCTTCCGCTCCGCCCAGAGCGGGAAAGGTCATTTGATGACATCCCAACCCAAAACAAAAAAAGTACACCCACATTCAGCCGGTTCTTTTTTTAAGTCCCGTCTAATAGGGGCGAGGAGGGATTTTAACTAAGTATGTTGCGATACCAACATTTTAAGTCATACTGTGGTATTCCACTGCTGGGAAAGTCTACTTCAAAGGTTTCCACTTCTTTTTGATGTGTGGCTTTTGGTAAGACTACTTAGGTATAATTACGTCACTTTTTTTTTAATGCAATGTTAATTCTCAGTAGCAGCCCGGAGTCTGGATTTGTGCCCGGTTGATGGCAATAGGCTCGCCCCCTATTACATGGGACTTAAACATAACAAGAAAATAGTAACAATAATAAGAGCAGCAGTGGTCTGGTAGTTACTATTGTAATCCACTATAATATAGTTAAAGTTGCGAAGAAAGCAAAGTCTGTATAGCTTTATAATCAGTTTAATAACATTACTACACTTCGTTAACACTATTTCAAAATACACAAAATACGTCTTCACTCCACGAGTGTTCAAGCTTCCCTGCCATGTTCCCAAGTGAGACTGTACACGTAGGCTACCGTTTGACAGCTAGTTGCTGTCAACCGGCAAAAGTCAGTTTAACAACTAATAATCAATGTAATTTCACTTGGGCACATGGTTACAACCTTACAAAATAAAATATTAAAACTGCCAATACATGATTAGAAAAATAAATAATATTTAGAACACTACATTACATAATAGAATAAAATAATAACAATAGCTAACACTATATACATTCGTGGTCTATATTTTACACGCAACTGACAATGTACACACAACATAAACAAAACCGTAACTATGCTTATTTTAAATCGGTGACAGACATGACTGTGAGGAGGTTAGGATCGAACCCACAACATATCTGCTTTTGGCAATTATTACCAGAATTATTATTGGCACCATTAGCAGAAACTGTTAAGTACAAAACAGCTTATTCTCCTTTGTAAAATTATGTCTAATATTAACGTTTAGGTTTAGTTCAAAACCTCAACATATTATCCTGGCAAAAAACAGCTTTTACGACCTATTTATCAAGTATGTGAATGGCATTCTTTAAAAAAGATATGTGATTTTTTTCGATTTCTGCCTTATTGAAGACAGTGGATATGTAGGTAGTGGCTTTGATCCTAACCTCCTCATGTATAAATATGATTATTCACTCAGGCCAGTGCCTACATATATGCGACCTAAGTACAATATGCCTTACCCTTCGGGAAATACAAGCGTGATGTTATGTATGTGTATGTTATGTGTACTGTAAATACCTACTTATTATTGCTACTGCCGTTGGGTTTCTTCAAAATCATAGATGAAAATAGTCATGATTCCTAAACGGCTTGCGAAGTGGATGTAGGTAACCTGTTACAAAAGACATGGTCTACTAACTTTTATTTGATTTTTGAAATATAGATTAAAAAAAAAATATCTAACTAATAAAATATTTTTCTTTCTTTTCTTTTTTCTTTTAGATAACAATGTCTTTGAATCCACGTTTGTACATGTGCACTATGGCAGTTAATTCAGAATATAGTCCAGTAAATGGATCGACGTGTGGCGGCCAGGTGTCAGACTCGCGTTCAACTGACGTCCAACCGACCGTGGACTTTAGTAGGGCCGCCATCTTTTTGGACGTTAGGGGACATATTATTTTGGTGGACTCTTATTTCTATCAAAAGGAGAAGTTAACTGTGGTCTATGGCCCTGTGGATGATGACTCAGTAAATCAGACAAACAATTAAAATACCGGTTTTGTCGCTCACAATTAGACGGACAACTTTCTGGGTAATCGTACGTTCGGATGTAGGTACTGCAGGTCAAAATTGCTTACGTAAAAGTATTTATTATGCAAATATTGGAATAAAAAAATACGATTATAAGCTTTTGTGAATTGCTTGCATAATGCTCTGCTAGTAAATATACAAGTAGGTACATATTTGTCAGTCTAGACAATTGTCTTTATTAAATGCTTATTCTCCAAGTTGTGGATAACCAAGGCCTTTATAATACTGATTTGTATAAATATACCTAGATTTTACCGTTGCATCGACAATTTAACATGAACTTTTACTATTTAACTATTTAAATTTTCACAAATCAGGTTTTCACATATCACCACGCCTAAGTAGTTTAGTAATTAAATAAAATTATGTTTATTTCGATACGTACTGTTAAGAGACTTTTACATGTCAAATGTTTGGTCCATATTTAAAAACTAGATGGCGCTGGCATTTCGCAGCTGACTGGTCCTGAAGAAATGCCGAAACAAATTCAGTAGGTACACCCACTAATCCCCAGTTATTTTAGTCAAGTTAATAATTATAGCCATTTACAATAATAAAAGGTGGCGAGCCTATTGCCACCACTGCCACTGTGAAATTCCGAATCGGGTTTCGATAATTTCCATTTATTTTTAGTTTATTCCAAACTTGTCTTACTCATCGCTCCAGACAACAGGCCACTAAATAATTGTTTTTACAAAAACCTACCAAGCGGGCTTTCGAGCAAAAAACCTGTTTAATTACATCAAATAGGTTTTCTTTACCATATTGATATTGAGCCTGTGTTCGTGACCGTTCAAACCGTGAAGATTAAAGTAATGCCAAGGACTTTATACCTAAGTAGATCAAATTCTTCGATTGTTTTGTTAGTAAATTGACTACAAATACATATATACATATTTGTAAAGCAAGTAAGTACATAGTTACAAATTTTTTTTCGGATAATTAAGGTTTTAATATCGAACTGCTGGGTAATGAGGGTTTTCTGAAATGACGTTCACTAGGTGGCAGCACTGAGACCTCAGGTCCGGGCACCTGTCAAAGTGTCTATATTTCCTGTAGTCGTGGCTGAATGATGAACGAACGAATGACGAAAATGGAAGTCCTCTTGTCAAAGTGGCGCCAATTGGTGGCGTGAATTTTCATGAAAACCTTCATTGCGTAACACACTAACAGTAGCAATTGCGTTAATTTTGACAGTTCAACAACATTCATCGCGTTATTTACGTTGTTGAGCTGACAAGTTTTTGATACGGAGGGGATCATACGTAGGTAACTCGTCGATTTTACGAGCACATTATTGCCATCAAATTTTGTTTTCCAATCCTACATATTATATTTTTGATAAATTTATTAATACCTGGTTAATATCTATAAATAATTATAAAGTTATTTCCGAATTCGTTTCCATGTTTCATAATTTAAAATTATAGGTACCTATTTATCATTCTTGAACCCTTGAGTGTGGTCACCATGTTTCTTATGAGCAGCGCGGCGCGGCGGTTGCACAAACCATTCACGGTGACTGAACGTCTATGGGCAGAGCACAAAGATACACGCTGCTTAATTAATAATAATAATTAAATGTACGAGTAACTGACGTTTTGATAATATTTTATTTCCGTTACTTTAGAACATAATTCAATTAGTTTAACTGGATTTTTGTGCAGTTGAATGAAGAAATCTGATTTATTCTGGACATCAAATTTCAAAATTCGATTTTTATATGGTTTGAACTGCAGAAAGAGTTTTTTTTTATTGCAGGTAAAGCTGATGATGATGACCCAACAAAGTAATTTGATTAACATAGCAAAATGATGCTAATGTCAATTTAGAAGTCATTAATATTTCTTGGCTTGTGGTTAAGATGCCTAATGTAGGTACTTATTTCTGAGTAGTTGCATAAACCCTTCACGGTAGGTGATCACGTTTGAAGGCAGGAGATGTAATACAAATAGTGTTGCCATTGTATGTACAATATTATTGCAGAGAGTTTAAAGCTGTGCTAAGTAACTATTGTTTTGTTAACGTTATTGGGAGTTATTGTGACTTGAAAGTACTTACGTAATGTCGGTGTTTTGTAAACGCAAAGTAAATCGCCCTAAAATGGATATAATAACAATATGTATTTTATTTCAGATTTACAAGCTCCATAAGTTGTTAGTGAAGGTCTTAACCTAATGTTAGGAAAAAAACACTATATACAAAATTGAAACGACTGACACCTACGTGTGCAGCCGTGTCCAGTGAGCCAGCATGGGGCTGTCCCACCTATCACACAACGCACTCAGGATGCTGTGGGAGCTAGCATGTTTTCTACCGAGAATAGAAGCACAGCGATTCCGTATAATGGCATGAAATCCATCAACCCTAGCCTCTGTGAACATCCCGGAACCGCTACAAAAGCTTGATAGACCCAACAACATCCTGAATACATTGTTATACTGGACACGCAGGGCGTTGAATGCCCTCAGCGTATACCTGACAGCACGTGTAAAAAGACTGGCAGTGTGCTCTGAAAAGGGTTATTTTGACTTGCGTCGTACAGGGAGCAAATCTGCGGATCAGCATATTACCTCGGACAGCCATCGCCCTGCGTTCCCTTTCTATGTCCAGGGGGCCAAGTCTACTAATTATCAAACGTCAGAATGGTCTCTGCATTGTGAGTTTTTGACAGATTTGCCATACAAAATCTGTCAAAAACTAACAATGCAGAGACCATTGTGACGTTTGTAAATTAGTAGACTTGGCCCCCTGGTCATGAATGACACAGTGACCCAGGTACTTAAATTTTGTTACTCTAAATACGAGTATAATCTTGAAAACAATATTATGAAAGTGCTGTGAATGTTAGTTTTTACCGGTTTTTAATTTTTTTCAGTCCTAAAATGGCGTTATTTATTAAGGATTTCGAGATAATTCTGTTCTTATTATGATACGGCTAGAAGAAAACTTCCCTTTTCATTAACTTTGCTTCGAAATCATGCCACTGGCTCATAAAACTTTATCGTGCTTGTATTCAATTATACACCTCGTATATTCCGCTTGCTTCTCCAACGCTCCATTTCAAACAACGTTAGACGATTAGCCACAGTCGAATTGGCGCGTGTTCTCCGGACGATCATAGAGATTACTCTAGACGATGAATCATCATAGACTTAAGACACACTTGTGACACCCGACGCCACAGCACTCGAGCTTATTGGCAGAACGTTTGCGTCATGTGGTGCGGAGTGTTTCAAGAGTGTTACGTGCTTTAATGATGGATGGCTAGTGGACTAACTGGCAACTGCAAATGTTTACAGTATATAAAGATGTTAGTGCAATGAAACGGTTTGTTTATGTTTAACTCCTTCCGGGACATAGAGCTGCTGATTTATTATGACTCCGGCCGTCATTTGATGACAGAAGACCACAGTATCATTTTACACGACTGTCGATAAGTTGCCTGGTTTCTATATCTTCATCGAGTCGTTATTTTTGCCAATGATGTAGCCAAATAATAATTGTCCCCATAACGCAGGTTTTACCTGCAGATATTATGTTTCGGAAACCAAAACGCAAGCTGAATTGTGAGAGATGACTAGGCCGAAGGGTTACCTGCTAAATACATATTTATATTTTGGGTTCAGGTTATTGAAATCCATACATATTTTAGTTCTATGAAATATTAATTTAAAAAGTCCAAGCTGCGAAGTTGACTAACCAAACGCTACCTACTTTGGTCAAATACACAACTGATTTTTTTGCCAAATATAGGTATAGAAAGCAACAGCCATGGCTATGTTTTTTTATAAATCGCTTGAAAATTTATTGTCACCGTTATGGTAACATTGGTATTTATTTCATAGCGTGCTATTCGTACTGCATATAAATTCAAAATGGCTGGCGTGACAACCCGCGATAAAATATAACTCTAATAAATTGGTCGAAACAATTCAGCCCACTAGTTTTAAAGGCTTAACTGTATTCTGTTGTTATATTTTTTATACTAAGTGGTAAAAACTTATTTCCTGGTTCTGAAAATAATTTGAGGTTAGACCTCCAACTATTTGAAAGCACGTCAGGCCGTTGGTTCCGGGGCTGCCATTCGATCATGTAGATCTTTGACATGTGTTCGTTTTGTCATGTAGATCTTTGACAGTCATTACGCTGGGTTTTAGAGGTTAGATAGACAGTCGCTCCATGTGCTCCAGCTGCATCTGGTTAGACTGGAAGCCGAACCCAACATGGTTGAGAAAAGGCAGGCAGATTGATTGACCTCCAAACATTTTGATTTGGCTGGTTAGAGTGGCAATGACAATTACAATTTCAAATTTTTACATAGAAGTAACCAGCTCTACCATTTGTAAGTTTTTATTGGCGCCAATTTCCGTTTACCGTTTCATATAAAACGAGATTTTACGTAATTATACAGCTATTACTTAAAAATAATTTTATTAGAAACCACACAATGATTACAGTCCATTAGCACGAAAACATGATTTAACAGCCATAACTGTCCGTTTCACGGGTTTCAATTGATTTCACAATGCTTAGTTTTGACTACCTAATTATGAAATTCAATTAGCAAAATCGGCAATTTTATGTGTAGGTATTACATTTATTTCTTTGTTAGGTACTTAATTTGTTGCAAAATTGTTACATTTTTTAGAACAGGCAAGCGTTGTATTTTGTATAACGTGCAAAAATCTGGGAGTAAATTGCCGACAGCACATTACCACTAGACAGTTTGGTCTATATTTTTTTCCTGACTAAAGACGTTATAAAATACTGCAAATACTTCTCTTTTTTATTTAAATTACTTAACATAATATCACGCCTGGTTTCTCCGAAGGGCTAGGCAAATGTGACATAGTACACCCACAGTTCGCCAGTTATGTTTTTAAGTCCCCTGTAATAGGGAGCGAGCTTATTGCCATCGATGCCGAGGTACCAGCTGTATCTGGTTAGACTGGAAGCTGACCCCAACATATTTGAAAAAAGGCGGGAGTATATTGCCATCATCAGGGCACAAATCAAAGTCAAATCATTTATTTCAAATAGGCACATAAAAGGCACTTTTGTACGTCAAAATTTACAAAAAACTAGAATTGATTATAGTTGCCCCTTCCAAAATGTAGTTGCGTAATCCAGACTCCGTGCTGTTACTGATAAATTCCTAGTGGAAAAACCCAATAACACTCTGCCCAACCTGGGAATCGTACCCAGAAGGACCTCATGCTCAGCAATTTTGTTTTACATTGTTACCAGAGATATTTTTTTTTTTTTTGTATGCACGTGTTTCTGTGACAATTACACCTATTTTTCTTTCTTTCTTTCTTTCAATAGCGCTTCCGACCACTAGACCATCGAGGCATACCTACGTATTGATAATTTGAATGTTGCACAATCCTAGATAAGCTTGAACTGTGGTAAAAATATGACGCAGGTGAATCCTCAGCTGTAGACCGCCAAATTCATTATTTTTTTGCGTTTTTGCTAATTGCAGTTCTTAGGTGGAACTTTCCAAAGTTTGACGATAGATAAAAAAATTATGATTATTGTTCAGTATATAATTCCTACGGTGGCAAATCACATTTTGATCATCATACGACGTAAAAAGGAGCTGCAATTTGAATAAAACCAACAAGAAAAAGAAATACTGGGTTACAGCTAATCTTTCTTTATTTCGGCCCTCACTTTCTCAACAACGTTGTTTACCAGCGTCTCTGGTACACATCTTGAAAATCTAAGAGACATTTAATGTCCGTTTTCACCAACGCTAGACGAGTCCTAAATTAATGCCTAAATAAAAGCGCGCTGATGAATCGGGTTTCAACGCTCGACTGAACACTGAAAGTTAAATGATAAATGATTTTATTTCTGTAAGTAGGTTTGTACAAACACTTTTACACGTTAATCATATTTTTAAAAACTAGATGAGGTCGGCGTTTACTGTCTAACTACTCTGAGAAGAAAGGCCGAAACAAACCCAGAGGTCTCTTTTAAAGTCCATCAGACATAATCTTGGTCAGATCATGTGTAGATCATGTAGATTTGTATCTGAAATGATCTTTTGAGGAAAAACCACACAGAATGAGTTGACCTGTCCAGTCAGTGCACGCAAAGAATCCAACAACGCGCATGTCGCCTAATGGTACGGAAAACGGGCATAAATCTATCACAAAAGCTTCCTCAATCGATCACACTTTACTCCATCCACTACGTTTTTTGCAAACCCCGTCAATTTTCAATCATGTCTCACAAAGTTCATTGTACCAGCAGATTGAATTCGCTGGGCTGTGATTGCGTGATTTTCGACACGCATGCCCGTTTTCAGTAACATTAAGCGACACTTAAATGAATACCTACCGCACTGTTGAATTTTGAACGCTCGGCTCAGCGCCAAAAGTTGAAAGTCCAACACCGCGCTTTTATTTAGGCATTCATTTAGGTGTCGTCTAGCTTTAGTGAAAACGGCCGTCAGCTCCAGTCGTGATCGAAGCTGGCCCGGCTGTTAAAGCGGTGAGAGTTTGTGACTTATTATCTTTTTGTTTGGCACTATGAGGATATAATGAAAGTGTTTGAGATGAAGTGAATGGTGTTGGGATTCAGTAGATATAACAACAAAGGTTATGGCTATCCATAATTCCATATTATAAATGTGAAAGTAACTGGATCTGTCTGTCTAATTTTTGCACGCGTTAATGACTGAATGGATTTCGATTAAAGGCACACAAGTATATAGTCTACTGACCTGGGTTTAGCAGGACATAGGATACCTTTTTTGTCCCTGTAGTATGGTCCCGTGGTATAATTTCCGATCTCTATCCGAGCGAATCCTCGGGTAAAAGTTTAGTTTTCATACAAGTTAGAAGATTCTAGGGGGCTTATATCCTTTCTCGTCCTTGTTTTAAGTGTTGTGGAGTTCCGATTCCCGTTTCCAAACCACTGAAACTTACCCATTTGGTCCTTTGAGCTTCTCAAAGCAGTTCCATAATAGTCAGAACGTAAGATAAGAATCGATAAAGTACGATTCCGACTCTAAACATGTTTCATGCAATCAATCTGCAATTAGGTTTAGGCACCTGTCCCTCCCGCCGACGAGGAAGCGACAAGCTATCTACGATTTTCTCACTCAAGAGACGTACAAACTGTTCACACTGCCGACGAGAACTCATTTGTTTCTGCGACAAGAGCTATCAAAGAGGTACTCGTTCAGCGATGATTGCTTGGCGGGCAGAACACTCTCTGAGAGCCTCACGCTTGGTACGTTACGCATACCAGCAAGTTATCGTTCATCGCCGTTGCGCACTCGCTGCTCGTTGCCCAACAACTCATTTTTAAATGCTGGCTCTACTCGCTTCTCGTTAATCGCCGATGGTGGGACAGGTGCCTTAAGGCCACTTTATCTCTCAATTCACAAGTCCAACATTTTTTGCAGCGATCTAGCTCCGTTTGACTCTGAAGTAAGCACTTATTTCAGAGAAATTCATGAAAAGAGAAAAAAACTGGTCTGCTACTGAGCCGTACAGTCGCCGATCGCCCCCTTCCCTTCCGTCTGGCGTACGCTCTGTAGAATTTTTTTATTCCCTTGATTTTTTTATCTAGGTTCATTTGAATTGCTGCTTTTATCCTGCCGTCTATAATTATTCAGTTACTTAGAATTTTATTTTCTCGGTAGCAACCCGAACCCTAACTGCGTAACAAACTATCTATCACAATCTCAATCATTTTGAAGCTTATTGCTAATCCATTGCTTCTTATGTTCGAAAAAATTGTCTGCTCTTCAGCGTAAATAACGCAATGAGTGTTGTTGAACTGTCAAAATGAAAGCTAATCCTACTGTTAATGTGTTACGCAGTTACCCCGCCGGAGTCTGAATTTTTGGCAATGTAGTTGCACTCTATTACAATATGCAACTCTAGCTGTGGGTGTACTATAGACCCTTCGGGGAGTACAATGATGTTATGTTGATCGGTGATTCCCCATTAATATTCAACTGCTTCTATCGATGTTAGATAAATGATAAATTCCCTGGTTGGTTTCTATTAATTAAATTGAATTTTATTCGAAAACATTCATCGGTTTCTTCTTCTATATCTGTCGACCCTGGTTACTTATCTATTTTAGTGACTGTATCTAGGTATCAGCTAACAATGGACATACTAGTCACAATCTATTTGATAAAAACCATGAATTCATTAATTCACTGACTTACAAAGCACAGCCTAAACCGCTGAAGCATGAAGTTTTGCGCAAGAGTTCCTCATGTAACGAAAGTGAGCAATAACGAAGGATTTTCTGAAAATTCATTCCATAGAGGGATTGAGTAGAGGATAGTAGTTTCTCATTCATGAAGTTAGGAACATAGAAGTTGCAACCTAGACTTCTACTTATAAGTAAAAGTTGGTTGTTATGGTTTTTTAGAAATTCATCCCCTAAGACTTCTAAAGAACAGAGGTTGGCGATGGGAAATCCGATCGGGCACACGGCTACATATCAAGCTATACAAACATAATCAGCCTATAATGTTCCCACTGCTAGGACGCAGGCCTCCTCTCTTCGAGAGGGAATGGGCTGTAATCTACCACGCGGGCCCAGTGCGGGTTGGTAGATGTCACATGTCATCGAATTTTTGGTTCTAGGACATGCTGGTTTCCTCACGATGTTTTCCTTCACCGTTTTGAGAGCAGTGGTGATGAAATTATTTACACAAAGTAAAGCGCCTGCCAGGGTTTGAACCCACGACATACAACTCGTAAGTCGCGGCCGATACCACCGGGCCACCACTGCTCGAGCTATATCAAGCTATATGTTTCCAGTTTTTGCTGACCTTCTTGTACAATGAGAGGTCAGCTTATACTGGAAATATATATATGTATAGATTGATATATAGTCGTGCGTACTTACTAGAGAAATGAATACAGGCGATAGCAGGCCAATGATTTTTTTTTCGATCTTCAATTGTCTTCACCATCCATTAAGGCCATTCCCATTGATCTCCTTTCGGAAGCAGTTAACACGTCTCTCAATAGGTAACTACGCAAATTGTTGCCACTTATTCAGTGTTATTGGCACGCATTGTAATACAATCAGTGTTGACAGACATGAGAAAAACCGCATGGAAATCGGTTCAGTGGCCCAGGGAACGTCGTTGGCCGTTCTACAAATTGCTTCTCTCTGATTGTTTGTGTCCCAAGAGTGTTAGGTCGTTTTTTGTATGGATATTGCCATAATTATAGGTACTGCAGCTTTTTACATTGATTCATGATCGTAGTCGTGAGTCATGTTGGTAGCGGTGTTTCTTAACTTCCGAAACGAATGAAAGCTTTGATTCGCTGGCGAAATAGGGTAGAAAGACGATGGGCCGTTTTCTAAAAGTTGTCTTAATTCTTAAATAGTAAGAAATAGGTAGTTTTTATATAGGATCCCTAGAGCTTCCTCTCTAACACAGTGGTACACAAAACAATACACTAATGTATTAGAAAAAAAAAATGTCCCGAAAGATCAGCTGGCTCTAACAATCGCACCCTTTTATCAACCACACGATTGTCAGGTAATTTTGCATCTAAAAGGATAAGAAGCTACTTTGATGCAGTCCTGAGTTACTACCGTCCTGACACATTTCTTACTATAGATAGGTACTCTTGCTTAGCTATGTACTGTGAGCTCTTTACGAGCTCTCGGCACTGAGAGCTCGTAAAGAGCTCATGGTGAGCTTGTGATGTAGAAATTATAACCTATTTGGTGCTTTCATGCAACCTCCGCGAGTCCGTTAAAAGTTAATGGCAATAATATGAGACAAACATTAATTTGTATTGAGAATACAAAAACAAGGGGGAGTCAGATTAGATGGGAAGCGAATGACACAAGAAGGAAATTATAAAAATGTGTGAACCATTCTCAGAAATAATTATCGAAGTTTTATGTTGCAAACCCTCGTTTAATTTACTCATCCCGGTACTGAGAGCTCGTAAAGAGCTCATAGTACACAGTTCTAGCGGTGCATAAAGCACGGAAAATTGCCTCTGCGTGACGGTCGCCAATCTTAATTAATTTGGTTACCAAAGCATGAAAATTGGAGTCTGATTGGCTCAATTGCTTGTCACAATTATGTTCTTCTTTGCTTTTAAGGAACCTGAGATTCGAAAACTACAAAATACGTATGAATTATAATTTTTTTATGAAACCTTTTTAGATCTTCCAAGACTTGACAGTTCCCTGTTCTTATTTTGAGAGATTTTCGTGTGTAGTTAGGTACCCTAGGTATAATGTAGGACCAAATTATTTCAGATTTGTATGCAAAGACCACAACAAAGCTTCTCGGCAAATATCAGTAATTTATATACAACATCAACATAAGCTGTAACATTGTAAACAGGCATAAAACTTCCAGCCTACACAGACTCTAACCGTCGTCCTATGACAATATATCATGTTCGGTTTACATAGTTGTCAACATAATCTCAATCTATACGAAACAGATTCTGCCAATACACGCTGACTTTGTTGATGTAAAGACAACAGAGTCTGGCCCTTGCTGGCTGTCAGTCGGCCATTTTGGCGCGCGTCACTGAATAAAGAATAGTTGGCTTACTTTGTTAATTAAAATTAATGGCGGCTGGATGGATTTAAGGATAAAAGGAAGAGGAAAATTAAAAGAATGATCTGTTGATAAAGGAGTAAGTTTTGGAAAGTTGCCAAATCTATTGTGACACTATTGCCGTGGAAGTAAGACCCTTGAAAGAGGTTGGATTTACATGGTACACCGCTTTTGGTTGGGTGAAACTTTTAATTGGCGTTTATAAAAATTACAGTAAAATTAAAAGCCTATTACCATCTGAGCTTGGAGGATCCTTAAAGAATTGTACCGTGCCGTGCCGTGCCGTTGTGCCGTGTTGTGGTGTGTATTGTTTTTGATGTTATGTTTGTTGTTGTTGATTTACACAACAACACACGCTACTCTTTCGATTATAGGGGTAAAAGTAAAACATTAGCTGCTACTAGAAACGCGGCATGGCCAATTATGGGCGAAAAATGCCGCACGTCTTTTGTGTCCCATTTGTTCATACATTAATGCCCTTTAATACCCCTATATAGGTCCTATGAGGAACAGGGTGTAAAGTTCACTCATACTCTATGGAAAAGGGAGGATCCTCCGACCAGACGGGTGTTGTGTCTGGTAGGCAACTGCCCGACGGTTGATGTCGGGACGTTGTATATATGCTAGTCGCGCGATAAACTCTGCTTGCGTGATGCAGGATTTGCGTGACGTCAGTATGACGTGTAGCTCGCATGTGGAGATGTTGATACCGCTACACCCCTATAAGCGTTAACAGTACCGGAACCGAATGTAGGGCAGGCACTACTTACGAAAATAAGAACAATATTAAAGTTTCACTATTTATTTCGAAGCACATACTCACTTTTACGCGGCTATCACATAACTGTTGTTTCTTGAAAACGTTTACCGCATATCCAATTTTGAAAACTAATAATTCAAAATTCCGTTGAGCGATCGAATGCAACCAGAGTATTTTTTCTACCAGCCTGCATGATGTACCTACCTAAGGTTATTTTGCAGACAACCTTTACATTACCTAGAAAAACCCTGATAGGTTATTAATGCTGTCTTACCCATTTACAAATTGTCAAGACCATTGCATTCCTTTGCCCACTGCCGGAATGTGAAGTCAAAGCACTAACATTCCCAAAGAGGTATTCCATTCAAAGAAGTCGTTGTTTGTCATTGATTTCATTGTGTTAATGTCCAGAGTTAACCCACTTTTAGATGTCACTCAGCGAGCATTGTCTTTTACTCTGAATAGACGTCGTTATGTAGAACAAGATAATTTGTAAAGCGAATTAGGGACTTATTTAGCTGACATTAATCACTCAGCTAGTAACCGTCTCTTCCCTGTGTATCAGTAAACTAACATCGAATTGATTGACTAGATACAATGCCCCTGATTAGAACCGAACTGAGAATCCCAATTACGACCAATGAAATCCGAAGTTCGAACCAACGACCACTAGCTTAATGAGGCGGTCAAAATGTAGTTCCTATTTCGAATTCAAATTCAAACTTCAACTGTTCTAATTTTTTGTTACAGTGAACGTTAATGTTGCCAGTTTAAAGTACCTATTAAGACTACCTACTATAACTATAGTGACGTAATTTGTTGCCAATGTCAAAATATTGTAGGATATTAATGTAGCGATACCAGTAATTGCACTGTGTTGTTTTATGATGATCCAAATTGTAGGTTAACGTGGCAATTCTTCACTGTTGTTTTGTCCGTTGAGGTTACGCAAGACTCTATTTTAGCGGTATTGTTTTCTATTTAAAATGAGGTTGCTTCATGGTTTTAAGAGAATAGAGTTATATCTAGGGTTCTTTTAAAATGTGCTTTTAGAAGGATATCGTTAGCGGATTGCATATCCGGTGATCAAATATTATTATCAAATCATCATTACTTCTAGATACTTTTTTTTTCTTAGTACCTATTGTACTGAGGCCATGCTTTTATTGCAAGAGATTGCTTTATAAACGATAATTTTTATCATTAGCTGGTGATCAGTTAACTCCATTTTGGCTCCTCCCATATTTATTTATAACGAATAATCTCTGACAAAGCAAAGAACTGCCGTCTGCAGTAGCAATGTTAATAAGGTCTTTGTCTGCACCCTGCAGTAAGTAGTAGGTAGGTTACTGCTGTAGGTAACATCTGCCAGTATTCTGTTGTAGTATACTTAAATCAGTCCCTATAAGGATTACCTTCCTATTTCATTAATAAAACGCACTGTTATAATGTTGTGTTCCCAATACAGTAGAATCCGTTTATTATGACTCCGCCTATATTGACCAACCGATTAATATGACGTAATTACACTACGAAGTTTGGTTTTCATATCAAATTCTTTCTAGAAAAGTCTGATATAATGACATCCCTTACAGTGACATGTCGCTTATTATGACCCATTTTTAATTAATTATGTCCGGTTATAATGACCAACATGATTATTTACACCTTCGGTAGTGTTCGTTGATGAAAGCTGCAGAATTATTATCTCGATTTGTTCATAGCAATATTGAAAATGATAATTTGACCATGGCGATGTCTTCTATACACAATAGTAATAGGGCCTGTTTTTACAATAAAATGAAAAATCAAAAGCAGACAATAATTACAGATTACCGACATTAAAAAATATATATGAACGAGTACTGCATTACGTGCAATTTTTATTTTGATTTAATATGTATGTATGTATAGGTACATACTATGTTTCTCTATTAAAATACTTGATTACGATATTACATTTTATTTTTTAAGATGAATCTGAAGTACATGAACTTTGCTTTTACAATAATGAACCAACAGATACAAAAGACCTCCAAAATTCGAACATAAAAGATTGCAAAATGTCATCTGTAAGATCATATGTAACTGCAGGTTCTATAAAACAAAAGACGTATGATAACTTAAAGACTGAGCTAGAACATGGAATCTATAAGACTGATAAAAATGTGAGTACCTCAGCATTAATAAGTGAGAATATCGATTTGCCGGAACCTGAGATTTCAAAAGCTCATGAGTCCAATGATTCTCACCAAGAAAATGTGGATCCCTTGCAAATCCAGAAAGACTTTGAACTGGATTTAGATATGTACTGTAATGAAAACGACCAAAATTATAATAACACCAGGCAAGAACATGTAGAGAGCAATCAAGAACTTGAAGAACATGTAATGGAATCTGTATATGCTGTGAATGACCATGTTTTGGTGCGCTACTGTGACGGTAAAAAATGTAAATATTATGTTGGATTTATTGAAAATATTAAAATTGATGGAGGTAAATATATCTACACAGTAAATTTTTTCAAAACAATAAAAAAGCCACAGCTTGCATTTCGAATTACCAAGAAAATTGATCGAGATGAGGTTGACGACATATGGATTATAAAAAAAAATTTAATGAATAAAAATCCTAATGTCGAAGAATTCCTACTCGCTGAAAAAAGCGATGAGATGTATTTTTGAGCTACGTCAAAAATACATCTCAATTCACATCATCATAATTTTTTTTCATTCGTATTTCTTTTTTTTCTAGAATTTTATGTTGGGAATACTTAACATTTGTTTTGACTTTTTATTTTTCTTACGTTTTTCTTTATTCACCATGAATATTAAATAAATATGTCAATTGAAATGAGATAGTTGGGTTTTATTTATTTATAAATTCATCATAATCAGCCCACATTCATGACACACGTAAAAAATAGCTTACCCTTAAGAATTCCAAATATCGCTTTACTTATAATAGGTACAACTTTTTTATACTTACGTAATATTCCAAATAACCCCATTTTGGCAACAAATATAATTTCGATAAGTAACTACCTTCATATAATTCGGTATTTTCTTGACCAAAAACAGTCAAATTGCCATTTAAACAAAACCAGGTTACCCTAAAATATTTCCAAATATCGCTTCGACGGTTTTATTTAGCACAATGTTTGATAAATTAAGAAAAACAGGTCCAATAAATTGTGGTACCAAATAACCCCATAGTAGCGATATTTGGAACAGCGTATTTCAAAATGTATATCTTCAAAACTTACTACGATAGACGTATAGTAGTAGAAGTGATCAAGAGGGCATTATAGGAACTACTCAAAAAGCCCCTTGTTGCGTTATTTCATACACTGTTCTTTTATTAAACACATGTTTTAGCAAAAAGATGTTTCAAATAGCCCCGTTTTACGGTACCTATTTACATTTAAAAAAAAAACAAAACGCTTTGTATGACGTCCGCTTATTATGACGTGTTTGTCAATTCCTTTCGATGTCATAATAAACGGATTCTACTATACATGGGCTGAATCGCCATACCTACCAAATAGTATACCTACTCTAACTACAAATCAAAAAGCTATCAATTCTCTCGGCATTTCTGTCTACTCCTACTTATTGAACTTTGCTTCTTTATAACAATAATGATAAGTTGCATCGTTTAAGTCAGCTGTCCATAACAATGACAATTTATTGAGTGCCTTCCTATTGGTCCAAAGTCCATACTGCTCGATATAACTAAGGCAGAAAGTCGCGAATGGCAGTTACCTTCCGTGTGTACTCAGTGAATCACAACCATTAATCGATTTTTTACCAAACTGGCAGTACGAAGCTTCAATCACGAATAGGGCTGGCTCTGATCCGGTTTAGCCCGGATAATCCGGTTTACATGTGATTTGAGTGCAGTGCACCGAAATCTAATTAATTTTGCGTTTTACGAAATTCAGGACTTTAGGTACCTAGGTTAGGAAAAGTTTTCTGTTTGGTTATAAGGCTTCATCTTTACGGCTGGGTTTGTGGGGTATGTATATAAAGTAGGTGTTTTAAGTAAAGTATTGGTCCTACCTGGTAGTTACATATTTGTCAGTGTAACGTTTTAGAATAAAACTACCTAAGTAATTATAATATTATTTAAAAAAAGAAGTTGCTAAATGTAAGTTCAAACGCCTTTGTCGTTTTTTTAGGAGTCCTTTACTGCCCCTGTGCTATAAATTAATCTGGACTGCAATCTCTCAGCCCTAACCACAGAGCGAATCAAACCCCGGAGGCGTAACCAAGTTTGTACAAAAAGTTTTCAACTCGTGGGTGCACCGAACGTGACTGCCGTTAATCGCAAAAAATATACAAAATGGACGCCGCTTGTCGTGGAAATCAATAAAGGCGGCAAAAACGCGCGTAAATATTTTTGAGGTTATGTTTTCGGCGGTTTTTACTACCAAATGTCGAGGCACATTGCGGGTAATTTAGTAAATCAAAATGTAGTTCTTTATAAGCTGAGATTTAAAAAGTGGTAGTAATAGAAAGTTACTAATGTCACGATTCTGTACTTTTCGGTCATTACTTGTTTGATGTAATATTGATATTATTTGATATGGAGAAAATTGAATTCAAGATTTTAAAATTCTGCATGAAATTGCCTTATGAGTAATCGTCGTCGTCATCGTATTTTTCGAAATCTTTAACCACTAAGTACTCCAAATGTATCATACTATTATACAAAACAATGATCCCGCTAAAGTTAATTCTATTTTGACTCCAAAATAATAAAAACAATTATTATTTATGTATAGATACTTTAACGTAGACTAGGTACTCTACAAGGAACTCGTCAACTTTATGACGCGAGCTGCCCCAATATCTCATTTTCCTTTAATTTTTCCAAGATTGAATTTTTTTCTTGTGACTTGTGACTACGTCAATACTGCTTTGCTGCGGTTTTATCAAGTAAAATGTAACACAATGCAATTACCTTATGCAGTTTGCTATAATTATTGTTTGTCCTTTAATGGTAGATGCTAGTAGTTCTTTTTTATGACTATCTATTGGTTTAGTAATGGGGGCACATGGAATAAAAATAATGTAATCATGAAGTTCCTTGTTGATTCGAAACGAGGCTCAATATGGAAACACTATAACGTCGATGAAAAAGCTCATCTACCCCTCGACCTCTGATTTTTGAAAGCTAATCAAATCTGCTTTCAAAACTCGTATGATAGCCGAAACCATTCTAAAACACCAATAACCAACCATATCCTATTGACAATAAATTACAATCAATTGACCAGACAATTAAAAATTAGGGAGTTACGGCAGTACGGCTGCCTTGTTTAACCACTGTCGGTCTTCCCATAATTTATGTTTAGGCTGGCAAAAAAATGAGCATCAAAAACTGACAAAGCATTATACTTAGTCGAAAAATAGCATCACAAATAAATCCCAGAACATTACCCGTTTGGGCACGCCACAATTGCGGCGGTAAGTCCCCTCTTTGAGGAGTGGATTAAGAGGTGCCACGGCGTCCTCACCTTCCGCCTGACGCAGGTCCTCACCGACATGGCTGTTTTGGGAGGTTCCTGTTTCGTATAAGGCGGGAGGAAACGCCCGGAGGACAAGGTGGATCATACGGTGGAGGTCTGTCCGGCTTGGGCGGAGCATCGCTGTGGCTCTGGTCCATGCCATGGTACGGAGCGAGACGGCATGGGAAGCTGTCACCTCCTTCTGCGAATCAGGAGTGCTTGCGAAGGAGGAGGCGAGCGCGTGAGGGCGAGGCAATCGTTGCGCCCTCATGCCCCTAGTCGCCGCAGGAAGAGACATCCAGGGCGTCGGGAATCGATAGCCGATTCCCGGCCACCGTAGGCGTGGGCTTGCGGACGGCGAGCAATGGGTAGCTCGCTGTCCGGTAAGGACCAGGCCTGGGTCGACGGCGCGTTGTGTTCCACGTGCGCCTCAAAGAGATGTCAGCACTAATTGACGGGGTCCGATAGGGCCGATGCCTGCCGGGGTCGCGGATTATTCGAAAGAGTTACCGTGGCCCTGGCGCACAGGCAATTGAAGGAACACGGGTGGGTTTTAGTCAGTAAAAGTCTGGACAAGCCCTCCCGCTCCGCCCAAAGCGCGAGAAATTATTTGATGATTTCCCACGCAAATAAAAAAAAGGATATTACCCGTTTATCTTCTGCCAGGCTTTTCCCATGTGTGTTGGTTGTAAGTGAATATCGGCTGCATTTCTCCACAACAGAATACCGTACGACATCACACTATGAAAATAACTATAGTGTATTAAACGGGCTGTGTAAAAAAATCGTGATTTAACTGATGTAGGCGAACATCAGTTAAATCACGAATTTTTCTAACGGCGTATGCTGCAGAGCTAAGCTGTATTCACAATTTATGTATATGGGGGACCTATTGAAGCTTTTCAAAAATCAAAATCAAAATATTTTATTTCACATAAACCAACATGGGCACTTATGAAACGTCAGAAGCTAGGTGCACGGTTCCAATTGGTTGTTACCTATGGAGAAGAGCCGGCAAGTAACTCCACGGTTACTCTTTTAAAAATAAGGGGCTATAACAATGTTTCCGATTACAGTGTTGATAGATATGGGAGGACAGTGTAGGCCTGTCAACAAGTAACAGGTACTCAACAAAATGCAAAAAGGTCCACAAATCTACAGTCCACAAGTTAGGTCTACAACGTTCTCACATTCACAAAATATAGACGAATATATAATATAAAAATAAAAGCCTCTTTAGAGCTTGGCATCCAAAGTTATGCCTAAGAATACTGTGGTACCTTCGAGTTTCAACTCTTCACCCTTTGAGAATTAATCTACCTAGCCACTGCCCAATTATGTTAAGGTCGGTTTCCAGTCTAACCGGGTGCAGCTGAATACCAGTATTTTAAATGGAACGACCGCCTATCTGACCTTCACAACTTAGTTACTTGGTAACACCAAACCCCTTAGTAAGACTAGTTGTCAGACTTTCGGGCTTCTGACTACCCGTAACGACTGTCAAAGATCTACAAATGACAGCCTGGACCAACGGTTTAAAGTGCTTGCGAGGCACGCAGTGGTCTCGATATGTAATGGATGGTCTGGAACTTTTCAACGTTCGATCGCCGCGTCGGCTGTCATAGCCCTTATACTTGGTAATTTAATCAATCCGATTAGATATTACCAAGAATTTAATGTGTAGCGATTACTACTTTAACTATCGGTATTTCCAATCTAAATAAGCTGAAACAAAGCTATTTACGATCAGATATATTGGCTCCTGTTTATAGGAAGCTGATAGTTAATGTTTTAGTTAGCTTCGCAGCGGCCATTGCGTACGGTAGGTCAGTGACCGACGAACTGATTTGATTGGAGAGAGTACATGTCGGCTTGTGGACCGAGATGGTACTGTTTGGTTCATTTGTAGGGTTATTAGGAAAGTTTGGTGTCAAGAGATGAGTAGCATGATTGGTAAATTGATAACTGCCGATTTATTCTGTACAACTCTCACCGTGGAAACTTAGGTAAAGTGAGTTGGAAGTGAGCTGAAATTCAAACTCAAACTCAAAGAATTTATTTCAAATAAACCAATTACAGGCACTTTGGAACTGTCAAGGGATCGGTCGATCAGAAAGGTGAAGCTAGTTTCCCTTGTGATAAAGCATGATCTATTCTGCAAAAAAACTCCTCATGAAAACTTAGGTAAAGTGAGCTTTAGTGAGTAATTCGGACATCTGGACGCCGTCAGTAGGTACTGGTCATCTCTTAGCTGACACGGCTTATTTTAATTTAATATTTGAATTGTTTTTATCTTTTTATTACGGCCGCTTTTAACGTTCTGCATCGTCCTCACATGTACCTACTACGCTTAAGAATGGACAACTGTGCCCATTCTTAAGCGTAGTAGGTACATATGGAGAAGAACGGGCAAGAAACTCCATGGACACTCTTTTAAATTAAAGAAATTATGCATGTGAGAACGATGCAGAACGTTAAAACCGTCCGTAATAAAAAGATAAAAAGAATTCAAATATTAAATTAAAATAAGCCGTGTCAGTTAAGAGATGACCAGTACCTACTGACGGCGCCCAGATGTCCGAATTACTCACTAAAGCTCACTTTACCTAAGTTTTCACGAGGAGTTTTTTTGCAGAATAGATCATGCTTTATCACTATTGTAATTTTCAAATTAGAAAATCCTATCATGTCCTTCTTGTCCTGTCACTTTCATGTTAGAGAATACTAATATTGAAAAATCTTAGCTAATCCCATTATTAGAAGGTGCTTCAAGGCTTCAGTGGTGTTAAAAACTTAAGAGAATTATATTATTAATTAAGTAGGAACTTTCATAAATTGAGAAATTCTCACTAACAACTTTATCCCTCTTCTAAAAGTTTTAGACTATTAAAAGATTTCATCAAAGTACACTCCCTATTTAAATGAATACCCATTTGCGGTTATGCAAATAACAATATGACTTGACATAACACCGAAAGGCAATAAATTAAAGATAAAGACGGTTCCTATTTTCGTAACAGATGATATCATTTTGATTTACAGACTTGAGCGGTGAACAAACTGCCTCATATTGATTCGGGAATTAATTCTAACCGTACTTGGACGAAAGCCGCTATTTCTGCTTTGTAATATACCGCCCCATTTATTTTCTGCGTGGGTGTATCTAGTGTCCGATTATCGGAAAAATGGGAGCAACATCCCGACAATCTGTCGCCAAGTACTCCTAGGTCGTTTTGTATGGTGCTGGTGAAATTACAGGTCAAAATTGGGGCCTAGATTTTGTCTCCGCCAAAGTCAAACCCTTTATTTCAATTAGGCACATAAAATTCACTTTTGTACGTCAACATTTACAAGAAAATTGAATTGATTCTGATTCTAGTAGTCCCTTCTAAAAGGTATGGAGAAGAATGGGCACAAAAACTCCTTAGATTACTCTTTTAAAATGTTTTACAATATTTTGTATTCTGAAATCTATAGTCCCCGTTGGTGTTGCAAGTGACTATGGCGGCGGTCGGTAACCATTGTCCATCATGGCCGCGGGCTTTTTTGTTAGCGGATAACATAGAACGAAATCTTGGTTTTTGGTCCTCTGCTCCGAAATGTACAACTACGTACTTCAAACGGGCAAGGCAATATCTTCTTTCAAGAGTCCTAGGTAACTTGAACTAAATTTAAGCAGAACTGAAATGGATGCGAGTATTGGACAGTGATGGTTAGCTTATAGAAGCTCTTACATTAAAAAACAACTTATTTTAAACTACAGTGAATGGAAAGAGTATTCCAAACGTACTGAAAATAAGTCTTTACACAGCTTCAAGGCAAAACCGCTCACATAACCAATCCAAATACTAATAAAAAATGATAAAAGCCGTATGAATGGCATCAGATTATTCGTTCGAATCAAACTGTGGTGTACCTAAGTATCGAGCGACCGGTTGCTATAGCAACCGCCCGGCAGATCGATACAGCGTAAACAACTCTGCATCCCAGCGAGGCTGCCACTTTCATTGAAGCTGGGATCAATTGTGGAATAAATTATAGAATAAACTAACTGTTGAAGGCGACTTTCTTTGCCAACAAACTTTAAGTCCTGTTGGACCAGGGAGTTGGGTTGTGCAGTACTTTCTCAGTGCATCTCTATAATACACCCTCTAGGGCTAAGTTTCCATCTTCGGAACTGTCTTTTAAGGTTGGAAAAATGATAGATCTGATTCTTTCAACGTCGTCTCGACCGGTCACCTAGACTTCCTTTGTTTAATCCTTGTTCTGCATCTTGGCTGTTCTGAGTCTATCACTATTGAGCTTAGAGAGTTGATCAGCTCCTAGTTCTGTGATTGGATTTAAATTGCTTCTTCCATTTGATCACTTACTGATACTGACATGCGACACATTCGTTATTTTATCACAATTTTTTTACACATCAGCGCTTGTTCAGATCACAAATCGCCTTTTTCTCCAGAATCAGTTGTGGTAGATACTAGATATTTGTTTACTAACAGAACAGGATTATTAACTGTAAAAAAAAAAACGATCTCATTTACATTTAAACTCTCATCATTTCCCTCACTCCTAATATCACCTCAAGCATCCAAGTTTGGTAAATTAACATTGAAAACAAAATGTTTAAGATAGTTCCCAGTGAGATAATAAGTTAACATCAAGTTTCGACACCAAGTGGGCGTGTGTGGGCAGGCCTGTTTGAAGTAATCTAACCGAATCTTGTACTGGTTATCAAGGACACCGTTATTTATTGGGTTAGCTAGTAACCGTATTTGGTTAACTGAGTGGTAGTTAGATTGGATAATTGTAGGAGATTGTGAAAATCATCGTTTATTTTGTAACCACTACCCAGAGGGGCTCGTGACTAATTAATAACAGTCACAAGGGTCGATCGAAGGCATGCTAAGCTTGCCACGATCGTTCGTGGATGGGTGACTCCCGACAGTCAGATGAAATTTTAAGAACAAAATTTTAAGCGGTCGGGGACCCCCCCCCCCCCCCCCCCCGACACGTATATCATAGAAAGAGACAGAGAGAGAGAGAATGTCGTATGGAGGGGGTATAATCGCTTTTCAGCGTGACGATTTCTACCAAGCAACTCCTGCCGCAAGCCGCGTGTTAAGACTTCTGCACACAAGCGACAGGCGGTGCCTTAGTGTCGCGTCGCGTGTCGTGCCTGTTTGAAGGAACCTTTAAGGAACTTCGTTCCAAAAACCATTGGGATGTGGAAAATGAGCTTGTTAAACGTTGATTTTCGTTTCATAAAATAGCGTGCCAAAACCAGCTCCCGCCAAAATGGCTTTTCATTTTAGAGAAAAACTTTTATTAAAGCTTGTTAAAAGTTTTTTAATTAAATTTTATTCAATGGTCGGTCCACAGTCCACGCATCCTCTGGGGCTAAGGCAGATTTGTGGAACCGAAATATTCTGGAATACCTTTTTATCAATGGATCTTAATAATGAGTTTAGTGAGGTCTACTTTACTGTCATTTACTTCTAAGGTCATTAATTTATATCATACTAGTTGTGCCCGCGACTTCGTTCGCGTGGAATAGCCCCCCTCCCTCCCCCCGCGTGGCTGCACAGCGCTCATTGTGTACGGCACAAGTTTCTTACTCGCGTTAACTTCAGTTTCACATTTTGTAATGACTCCGTAAATGTTACATCAGAAAAGCTCTAATATTTTGTCTCTTGCCGCATACTTATAAAAAAATCACTTAAACCTTACATATTTCCATACAGACTTTCATCCCCTATTCCTTATTCTTATTTTACACCCTTGAGGGTAAGACTTTTACCAACTTTGATTGTCATATTTATTTATATCGAATCAACAGCCTAAAAAATAAGTTTCCAGCTTCTAGATCTTAAAATGACGATACTTCCATATAACTTTAAATCCCCCCCTTTCAACCCTTTTTTCGCATTAAACAGTAGCCTATGTCCTTTCTCAGGCTCTAGACTATATGTGTACCAAATTTCATTTAAATCGGTTCAGTTGTTTTGGTGTGAAAGCGCGACAGACAGACAGACAGAGTTACTTTCGCATTTATAATATTAGTAAGGATCATACAGGGACATCGACGCGCCACCTTCTACCATGGATTAAGTACATGATTCTGAACCCCCCTGCGTTAAAATTTTTGATCGGTTATTTTATAAAAATTTAGCTGTTTCATACATTTTGACCGCGTAGGTATTGTACTTTTGTATGAAACAGCAGTTTTTTTTTTTTATAACCCACGAAAATCTTCTCGTAATCATGTGCTAAATTCATGGTTTCAGTTTGCCCGTCGATGTCCCTGCCACCCTGTACATTTTGTGTCTAGAAACCTTCATATATTCGGAATTGATCTTATCATCATTGATTCAATCAATATGACAGAAGAACCGTTGGGAACCTAATCACTTTTTAATTCTTTTCTACATGATTGGCTCATTGATAAATAAATATAAACCAAGGGGGACACGCTATATTTCATAATAGATTGAAGAAGATTCAACTGACGATAATGCGTCTTCTCCAAATACTGTACCTTCCAAAGAAATTTCAGATATACTTACTAAATAATTTAATGTCTTTGGGGTACCCTCAGGCCCCTGCCGGGGTCGCGGATAGTTCGAAAGAGTTACCGTGGCCCTGGCGCACAGGCAACTGAAGGAACACGGGTGGGTTTTAGTCAGTAAGAGTCTGACACGCCCTTCCGCTCCGCCCAGAGCGGGAGAGGTCATTTGATGATTTCCTACCCAGAAAAAGTTAAATAAAAACCCGGCCAGTCCTATATCTGGCTCTAAGATATAGTTTTAACCAGTCTCACACAGCAATCTTCTCACCTCATCTCGTTACTTCTCCTGGCCACCAAGCATCTGTGTAAATAACTAATTATGTATTATGTACCTACATTTTCTGTGATTTTCCTCGTATATACGTCATATACTTTCACTTTCGATCGCCGACAGGTCGGATTATGTATTCGATACTACGTTTAGAGAAAAGTTAGCATTTTGCTGGCTTTGGTTTCCCTAATGCGCGGTTTAAAATACCCAAAAACGGATCGAAAAGTAACCAACAGTAATCTAATATGTATCCATACTAATATCATAAAAATTCGAAAATAACTTTCACTGTATAGAGGTATGAGGAACAGGGTGTAAAGTTCACTCATACTCTATGGAAAAGGGAGGATCCTCCGACCAGACGGTTGTTGTGTCTGGCGGGCAACTGCCCAACGGTTAATGTCGAGACGTTGTATATATTCTAGTCGCGCGGTAAACTCTGCTTGCGCGATGCAGGATTTGCGTGACTTCAGTATGACGTGTAGCGCGCATGTGGCGATGTTGATACCGCTACAACTGTATGTTACCTTTTCACGCCTAAACCACTGAACGGATTTCGATAAAATTTGACGAGGAGAAAGATGACATCCTGGGGAAGGACATTGGCTACTTTTTGTCCCGGTAGCACGTTCCCGTGGGATAATTTCTTGATAAATATTGCAGACAGTTTTCGGCCCCCCTCTGTAGGTGTCTGCTATTTCTGCGTGAAGTTCAAATACTTAAATTAGCATATTAAGGACATTCTATTATCAAACATGTTCTTTTTCGAAAGCCTGTCAGATGTCATTGTCGTATTCTCTACTCACGTTAATTACAAAAAGATCTCTGCCATCTTGTATTAACTCAAGAAAAAAACAATTACGAACAAGTAAGAAAAGGCGACACTTGGCTGATGTGTCTTAAATATAAATTATGTTCTTTTGCTACAGTCCATTCCTTGGTTCTAATTAATGTAATTTCCACTTCGACGAGGATCAACTTTATGTTAGTGTAAATTATGTTTATTTCAGAATTCTACTTCAGACTATTAGTATTTGAAAAGAAATAAAAATTATTGAAGTTTTAGCGCAAACAGAAACTTTATGTGTGGGTGTTAAAATTGTTTTTCCAAAAACACATAGTTTTTTATATGTTTGGAAACTAAATCGCGAATGCCGTATAAATCACCACCACCACCTCACCACCTATTTACCTTTTATTGCCATGGCTGTTACCGACTGTTATGTGATATTTTGTATACAGAAGCTGTTGGTATACCTTTTTTAAATAAATAAATAATTAATTCTTTGGGTCCTACAGCTTCCTTATAAAACTCTATTTCGCAATTGCTCCCACCTTCTATTAGACCTAAGACATGTTGCTTACCTTTAATTGCCTTCTAATACATTAAAATCAGTAGAAACTACGTTATATCGCTGATTAGCCGGTGACAGCGCGCAATAGAGTGCACCGGACCAGTATTTACGTAAGCCAAGTTTCTGTTCCGATCACAAACTCGAAATCTGGGGACTTACTATGAGTTTTAGAAAATGGACAAGTTTTCTTCCCGGAGGTAGAACATTTGAACAGAAAATGTCACGAATTAGTTCTCAGTCGAGAATCGCGCACCTATACTACTCCCTGTTTCTTTAAGGGGGATACGCCAAGGTAGCCCGCGAAATTATTTTTTTCTTATTTTTTGCAATTTGCAGGTCAGTATCAGGTTGTATGGTGATCTAAATATGATTCGCGACCGTATTAAATATGGCTTTACAGAATTATAATCATTAGAATCAGTAATACAACTCCCTAAGTTAGAAGTGCCCTCAAATGTCATGATTTCGTGAAATAATCATTCAATAGGGTAATATGAACCTATAGAGATGTATTGCTGATTCTAATGATTATAATTCTGTAAAGCCATATTTGTTACGGTCGCGAATCATATTTTAATCAAAATACAACCTGACAGTGACCTTCAAAATGCAAAAAAAACGTAACAAAATTTTAATTTAGCGGGCTACCCTGAAGGTTCCGTCTTAATGATACTGTGTTTTACCCGACTGCGCAACGCGAAGGACGGTAATGTGTTTATCAGCCTATGTATGTATGTATGTTTGTTCCTTTGTGGCGCTCTAGACACCAAACGCGTGGGCCGATTTTGATGATTCTTACGTCAATCAATTTGTATTAATCTTGTGTCTAAAAGACATCACAGTAATAACAAGTGGGGTATCATTGAATAGTTTTTTGAAAAACATCTTTAGGTTTCTCTAATCCTTTTGCATTTTGAATGACCATTTAGGATCTTTAACGGTTTAAAGTTGGTTAGCAACCATTCTCACTTACATTTACAAAACTAATAATAAAGCTGTGATACAATTCTACTAATGTGAAAAATAAAAATATATTTTTTTAAATCGAGGGAGATACGTGGAATGTTACTGCTTTGAAAGATAATGTTAACGACCGTTAGCTAAAGCGTTACTAAATACAGTCGTAGAAAAATAATCCTAATTAAAAAGAGTAAAATAAAAATTAAGTACTTTTTTGGATGTACTGTTTGCAATCCTCATTATCTAGTCACAAAAATTGAACGTTACGACTCTATTTTCACCCCTCGGCCTCGGCATATTGCAGCGCAGACATAGTCCTCTCCAATTGCACGCGACTGAACTCAATTCATGGCCTCTCTCATTCATCCATGCCGACACTGATTTCACACTTTTTAGAGCAGTCTATCTCCTGTCTAAAGATCACTATACTTATTAGCTTGGACTTCGTGCGAAGTAAGGTCCACGTAAAATAGAAAAAATAATAAATCGTAGAAAGAAATCGAAGCAATCGTCGACTACTGTGGACGATCTTGCAACCTTTGTCTATAATACCAATAAAAAAAACGCTTTTTTTTTTTAAAGCATAACAATTTTCAGTCTGATCGATTATCCTTCGATGATCTAAGCATTGCATAAACAATTCCTATTGTTTTTGTTTGAAACTCGTAACAAGCGTGAAGTGTTTCATTCGAGGACTGTGACTTGTATTTTTCACGCAAATTTTCTCCGTTGCTTTTGCGAATAACAGGTTAAACTATATACTAGATTGATCGCTGATCGATTTCGCGGAATGACTCGATTCGTTTCAGGAGGTGTAATAGACATAAAATTACTAAATTCAAAAGATAGTGCAAAAGATATCTATGTAATGAGGTACGGTCACGGCCACACTAATAGTAAGAATGGCTTTCATTTCGACAGTGCAACAACATTCAATGCGTTATTTACGTTGTTGAGC
Organism: Griposia aprilina; assembly: GCA_916610205.1. Lineage (NCBI taxonomy): Eukaryota > Metazoa > Arthropoda > Insecta > Lepidoptera > Noctuidae > Griposia > Griposia aprilina. The sequence continues at coordinate 11,195,143 of OU744304.1, read as the reverse complement.
AGACAAATTTTTCGAACATGTGAAGCATTAATCGGCTTCAAAATGATTCAGATTGCGATTGATAGTATGTTAGCCAATTAGGGTGCTGCGCTCCGCACAAGATTGACTACTTAGTTATAAGTGCCAGCCTAAAATATGTTTAAGTTAATTCATCTGATAATTCAGACAATCCAAACCAGCAGTCCTATAGTAGCCCTCTAGGACGGTTGCAGGCAGTGCGACCGGTTCCCACGGTATACGTTATAATATATCTGGTCAGGCAAGCGGTTTGCATGCCTGTCCTATCCCAGTCACCAGCCAGTATGAATGTAACGACGCCATTCTCAACCAATGGCGGCGCGAATTATCGGTAATTATTCGTGAGGAAGGAGGTTTGATAAACAGTTAGGTCCACTTGCACTACAAATCGCAAAACGCATTTAAATCATCGTTCTATTCTGACAATCATTTGAAGATGACAGAGACAGAATGTTGTTTTAACCATAGATTATAAAATGATCGTAGAAATTACGACGGCAAATTTACGATTCCTAACAAAAACAAAATTCGCGTCTTTCTCGTGTCCCAAGGTTCGGTGTACCTTCCTAATTAGTTCCGTAAGTGTGCTACGCACTGTGATTGTGGTCTGGTGTCATCTGTATATTGAGTTATAAACAAGCAAAAGTCAAGAAAAATGACAAACTTTTGCATAAAATGCAAAAGATCCATCTGTAGGGCGCACAACATGAATAATGGTGTTCGAAGTAAAAAAAGTTAGAGTAAAAAATAAATAAAAAAATACATAATTATTTGATCTCTTCTCAAAAGAATGTAACTGTAATTTCTAAAATAAACAAGACTTCTTCAACTTATTCTGTTTTATTTCCATGTCGTTATTTTTCGAATGTTTAGTAACAACGTCATCTGCAGGATAGTTTAATAATATAGGATTAAATACGTTTTTTTAGCGGTTAATACATTCAGTTATTTGTGGTGCAGACTTAGTGTGCCAAGTTCTGAGGTTGTTTTAACAAGGCGTGGGTTTTTTTCAATGTGGTTCCACTCCTAGGTGTATCCTGTACACCTACCACCAAATATCCACCCAAACCAGAAACAACTAGGTATCTGTAAGCGATAAAAATATTTTTGTCATTTCGGAAATGAACTTTCGAAAAGAATCGGTATCTGCACTAACGCCAACAATGAATCTTCCTTCTGAAATACATAGGAAGAATATTGTATTCATTCTAATAATATTAATTCAGAAATTAATATTAGATATATTTTATTATATAACATATAAATTAAGATTAATATTAGATAGAATAAATAAATAATTTTTAAACCGAGATATATCACTGGTTGCTATGATGTAAAACTTGCTGGTATTGAGTATTTTTTAAACATATTTTCTTAGTTCCTGTCAAATATATCAGTGGTATGAAATAGTGTAGTGTATACTTACTGTCGTTTAATCTGTAATATTTAGCAATACACAAGATTAGGTTGCTTAACTTTACACCTAACTCAGCTATATTCAACTATATTTTCTCAAGCAAAATGTCTTTCTCGTGATTAGATTTCTTAAACGAAAAGACGTAAAAAATGCACCATCATGATAACAACATCCTTTTCTGTCCGTAACAGACGTAAGCTTGAAATTAAAATAAGATTATAATGTTAAAGACAAGAATAAAAACCAGTTTCAAAATGAATGAGACTCCTTGGAGTTATCACGTTACAAGGAAAGATATGAATGAAGCCGTATGAACTCAAGAGGTGTGGATTTAAGCCAGATTAACTGCCCTTATTGGATCTGCATAGATTATATAACGGATTAAATAAATGTCAGCAAAGCGATCTATAAGAGGCAAGATTATGAAGGCTCTTTTACGTTTTTAAAAGTGACTATAATTTGGTACGGTAGGCCGCTCGTCAATGGTAACAAAAACCGGTTTAAGCTCGCCTCTTATTCTATTAAAACTCCGTACAACACTAGGCTTGGAGCAGTGGTAGCCGAGTGGAAACAGCCGCGACTTACGAATTGTAGGTCGTAGGTTTGAACCCAGGCAGTTAGGCAGTGTACTTTGTGTAAATTATTTCATCACCACTGCTCTCAAAATGGTGAAGGAAAACATCGTGAGGAAACCGGCATGTCCAAGAACCAAAAATTCAAAAAGACATGTGGCGTCCACCAACCTGAATTGCTCAAAGAAGAGGCGTGTGTCCCAGCTGTGTGAAAATTATAGGCTGATTATACTACGCTTAGCCAACTCATAGAAAATACTTTATAGTTACACGTGCAGGCTATTTTCAATGCCTTATTAAAGATAGCAAGGGCTTTGACAAAGAGCTCAAAAGAGATCAGGCTTACTGAAACTGGGGAGTCATAATCGTAACATTAAAATCCACTAGTTAGATATTCAGTTTTTTGTGTTTACCATAAACAATATAATCTTTACTATCTAAATCTATATCTAAACTAATATTATTAAGAGAAAATGTTTGTTTATATGTTTGTCAAATACTTTTTATCTCTGAAACTGCTGATTCGATTACAAAAAATATTTCTCTTAAAGAAAACTACGTTATTGCCAAGTGTCAAAGGATATAATTATTTTATGTTAAAACCAGAAATTTCACGCCGATTATATCACGGGCAGAAGCATTAAATAATATAACGCCTTTGCTATAAAATAATGTAAATTATCATAGAACGGGCAACTACGCAGACGGATAAGGTTATATATCCGTAAAAGCTTTTGTATTTCAACTTGCATATAAATAGCGGTAAATCTTTATAGTCAGTGCGTATAAATTTAAATTGTGTGTGCTTAAATCATTTGACGTTTATGCGGTGTTCAATCTTTGTGAGGATGATTTTGTTGCTAAACACCTTAGGTGGAATATTTAGCTAGCTATTTTAGCGCTAACAGTGATAAAAAGCATCGTTGATGAAAGCGGAGAGAGAGACCACAGAAAAGATGGATGGATAGTGTGATTGATAGGTATGTGTATAATGCAAAGGAAGTAAATGATTACTTGACAGCTGACAGCAGAGACTAGAAGACCGAAGACCCCAACCAACATGGGACCAGAGGGCCTAGACAAAGTAACATTCGATTAGCGATGACGCTAGTAGAAAAGTTAAAATGTATGGGGTTGACATAAGCTATCGAAATGTCACGTGATCATAGGTCAACGAATAAAAATTAGCTAGACAATGTTAACAACATTCGATTATGAAATGAATCGACAGCGTCGAAAGATTAGGTACTTCCACAGAGATGCATAGCCGAGGGACACTTTTTGACGAGCGTTATCGCTAGTTTTTGGAATCATTAGCGAAAGCGATAGCGATTGTAGAAATAGAATCGCTCCGAAGCGAATGCCATTTGTCTAGGCCCTCAGGGCAGACAGAAGAACGAAAACATCGTGAATGCGTATGAAATCTAGAATGTAATGGCCTGAAATCGCTAATACCCAATGAGCATCCTCATTAAGTATTAGCGATTTTAGATCATTGATCGTTATGTCTTCTTTGTAGAAGAAGAAAGGACCATGATAATAACCATAATACGAAGCTTATAATGCAGTAGAACAAGTGCAAGCTGATCTACTCGTTTGTAGAAAATTAAGGTACTCAATTTTCATCTTTTTTAACCGACTTCACAAAAAGGAGGAGGTTCTCAATTCGTCTGTATGTTTTTTTTTTTTTTTTTTTTTTTTTTTATGTGTGTTAGCTCATAACTTTTTTCTGGTTGAACCGATTTGGATGATTCTTTTTGTATTATGTAGGTGGTGCTTCACATGTGGTCCCATTTAAATTTGATCAAGGTCTGACCAGTACTTTTTGGGTTATCCTTAATACTGCATATTTTTTCCACTTAGTTTATATGGATGATGTGTTAATAATTTCCTGTCACTGTTATTTACACACCAAGTAGTGGTATACGAATTTGTGTGGGGTAGGTACCGCAACTAAAAAGTGAAAAATAAAAACTTTTTTACAAAAAAACAACCGACTTCCAAAAAAAAACACTAAAAGACGTGAAAAATAACTTTAATTTCGGAAGTCGGTGACCAAAAACGAAAATATAAAACCAGACACCGACTTCCAAAATTAAAGTTATTTTTCACGTCTTTTAGTGTTTTTTTTTGGAAGTCGGTTGTTTTTTTTATGGTAACTAGTCCTCTACCGCAGTGTTACAATACCTCCAATTTTATGAAAGCCTTTTATTCAGTTTCAATGAACAACTTACAAAAAGCTTAATAGTATCATGTAGTAGTATTATAAAGCTATTCTAGGACCAATTCCATTTGAAATAAACATTGGAGTGTGCCCAAAACTGGCTTCTGTTACAAAAGTTTTGAACTCGTCTCCAGCAAGAGTCTCGTTAGCGAGTTTAAACTCCATTATATAAAAATACTATCGTAATTTAAATATTCAATTTGGTCGCGTTTAACTCAACGGAGGTTTTTTCATTTGTTTTCCTTTCAAATGTGTTTTTTTTATCCTTGTTGTATTGCAGACTTATTTTTAAATCCTCTTTGTCCGTATTGAAAGAGTAAACATGAAACGTTGGTTGGAATAATTATATCTATACATATTATAAATTAAAGTCGCTTTTCATGTCTGGCTGTGTGACCGCGTTGTTCTTCAAAACTTCGCCATGGATTTTGATGTGGTTTTTACTATCATTTAGAGAATTTATTTGGTAAAGCTTATTTGTACAATACATCATACCTTGTAGGAATCTGTTGTTCTAAGGTTGAGGAAGACTATCCGCTCGTGATACAGTTTTATACTAGTACGAGGGGATAGGGCGAATCAGTCCGAAGACAACCAAACCATTTTTTTTTACAATCTACCATTTTCACACTCTCCAACTGTTGATCTGCCAAAATTTTATTGTAAAATACTTTAAACGTTTTTTTGTCTACTCGGGGCTTATTATTAAGTTACTCTGTTATTCATGAAAAAATAAAGATTATTATTATATATTAAGTAATAATAAACTTACATATAATAAAGAAATATCGATGTTTAGTCAAGTAGTAAAAACCGTGCGAAGCAGGGCGGGTCGCTAGTCCATACTAATATTATAAATTCGAAAGTAGCTCTAAACCGTAGGTAATACTCGAACGACGTGGTCAATGGCGGCGCTAGTGTTTCAAATTAATGATGATAGTATAAAAATGAATTATTATTACTTTTAATTTAGACATGTAGATATCATACCAACCTGTTTAATAAAAATAAAAAATAAAACTTATTATTTAAATAATAAAAAAAAACAAAACAAAAAAAACAAAACGAAAAAAAAAAAACTTAAGACACAACTAAAACAAAACAAAAAAAAAACTAAAACAATAAATAAAACTTATTTTTTCTATCCTATACAATCTCGACGTGTATTATTTGCCTAGCCGCTAGCCGGATGTCCGGTCATTCCTCTATTGCCTCTCTGATATCTATGCTGGTTTTTGTAAAAGTATATAATATTTCTATGCGTTTTTACAAGGATGGTTTTTTAGTGGTAACTATCTCTGTATTTATTTACGAGGGTGTTTCATTGATAAAAATCCACCCTGTTGTTATAAGAATTGCATTTGCGTATGAATCAATTGGTAGATTATTTTCAATAAGTATTTCAGAGTTGATGCAATAGTAAAGGTTTTTCATATTCATGAGTAAATCCACCCCCTGTAAAAATGCTATCGACAACAAAGTCACCCTGTATAACTATCGAAACCAAAATACGACGAAGTTAACATTTTTTGTCACACCATAGAAGGATTTATAGCAAAAACAAAAGTACCTAATTTCCTTTCAATCATTACTTTTAATGCATAGCGTCTAGCTAAGCGGACATCCGGCGATCCTTCTGCGATTCCCCTTCGATTACTCACCGGGATTAATTTGAAACGGTAATGACATTGTTTTGTGTGGCCTTCGGAGGATGGCAATGGCTTTGGTGGCCATACTTGACAGTTGACACTTTGATTGTTTGTTGTCATTTGTCGGCCATTGTCGATAGATTGATACAATTTGTACAATATGCTTTTGAAGGGAATGTGAATGATGAAGATATGGAAAATTAAGAATATAATAGAATACTCTTGATTATGTACACCATATGGATTCCAGATAATCCTTATTAATATTATAAATGCGAAAGTAACTCTGTCTGTCTGTCTGTCGCGCTTTCACGCCAAAACTACTGAACCGATTTAAGGCGCAGATATACAACTTTTAATGATTTGATTTCAAATTCAACATCACGTCTAAACGAATAGTCTTATTTGTTTGAAAAAAATATATGATAAACTAGACTATTTTCTTCGTAATTTGATATGTGAATATTTGAAATTATATTTTTATAACATAGTGTAATTAATTTGTAAAGTAATGTCTAACGCGAACACAAAAACGATAATCACCCAAAACTATCGGGCGTATTTTCATGATCTGAACCATCTAAAAGATAATTTAATTACCCTTATTTTTGTATACGGCTTTTATTTGTATTGTGTTTCATAAACCAAGGTGGGTTGTTTTTGCGAAAAAACTTGATGCGCGTTGAAGCGGGGGCTCTTGCGTGCGACGACGGGCGGCAGTGCATCGCTGACCAATGCTAACGCTCTGTGCAATTTTATTCACTCTTTCACTCCTCCCACTCGCTCAAGGTCGCTGGCACTTATTGTAGCCTTAAATGAAATTTGGTACACAGATAATCTAGAGCCTGAGAAAGGACATAGGCTACTTTTTATTGCGAAAAAAGGGTTGTAAGGGGTTGAAAGGGGGGGATGAAAAGTTGTATGGATGTATCGCCATTTTAGAGCTAGAGGCTTGAAACTTATTCTTTAGGTTGTTGATTCAACATAAATAAATATAACATTCAAAGTTTGTAAAAGTTTTACCCTTAGGGGTGTAAAATAACAATAGGAAATAGGGGATAAAAGTTTGAAGTTTGAGTTTGAGTTTGTTTGAAGTATTTATACGTATGTGTCTTATTTGTAAAATAATTAGCCTATATAATTAAAAATGCTACCCAAAGACACTTACCCACACGGACGAAGTCGCGGGCACAGCTAGTACTAAATACATGCAGGCAAAGTCGCGGGCAACAGTTACAGCTATTATAATTTAAAAATACTTTATCACCTGGGAAAATGGCAGGGCTCATTCAATACACGAAAACAATTTAAAGCAGGTATGTGTATGCATAGACACATCACAATAGCCCTCTTAAAAGTCGGGTAAAAACGTTTGTCATCTACAAATGCCACAGTGCCAGTAACCTCAAGCAGAGTTCGAAACTATGTGACATATTCAGCTCTGAATGCATTCCGCTGTCACTTGGAGACAATGGCTACCGAATACCGGCGCCCGCGCAACTAAGCGGGCTTTGAGATGTTTATCAAGACAGAAGACACCTTATAAATATTACTTGAAGGATTGCAAAATGTAGATTTATAGAGAATTTTAATAGGAAAATTATTGCAAAAAGATACCTTTTTTTTTTTATATAGCTTTTTTTTATAAGTACCGACTTTATATTGTTTCTTAGTAAATTGCATGTGATAGATAAACAGACACCGAATTCAATATTGTCATTTCATGAAAGTTTGGAAATATTTTATTTGTTTGTTGATTAAAAATATCTCTTTCATAAAATATTTATGAACAATGCAGTGTTGTTTTCTTGTATCTTTTGTGAGTATTGTGAATATTGAGTTAAATGTCAATATTGACAGCGATTGTACCCATATGTAGTCAACTTCGTATTGCTATACCACTTTTGACAAAAAATCCAGCAATGTTTAAATTCAATAAGATTGAAAATATCTTAACAGTAACACAGAGAAATAGTCTTATCGGTTTATGACGTGCAAGCGACATTCAACCTTAGGGTGATAATTCAATCAAGAACTCCACTATACTCACTATTTGGGGGGTAAATTAATGTAAATCTAAACTCAGTAGATACCTAAAACGAGTCAGCTAAGTAGTGTCATATGTAAAACAGATGTATTGTCACAGTTATCATGTAAAGCCGGGTACACAATGTTTGTCCCGATGTGAACGAACGGAGAGGCGTCGCAGTGAATAAATAATGCACTTCGTGTACACTCGCACACAGAGTACGTTGGTACAGCTGATTATAATCTTATGACAAATGAATTAGAAGAAAAAGAATGTGTAAAATTAAATAATCTTTTAAATAGTTGTCTGAGACTGGAAATTATTTTAACACTTTTTTTTTTAAGTGTTGTCTCGTTATTCGTTATAGAGTGATGGGGCCAAATAAGTAATTTATATAACTTTTGGCAAGTTTTATACCTTTAAAAGGTCCTTGACTTGCTGGGATACTGGATACTGGGCACATAGTGAGGAGTGCAGTTGCAGTGCACGAAGCATCAAAGAAGCACGAAGCATCAAGCATCAAAGACCCTGCACCAACCATTCATGACAGTTATCTTTTGGTGAGCTTAATAAGAGAATAAGTAGCTCATTTCGTGACAAAAACCAAGAACTGCTCTCCCAAGACTCTGTAGACAGTACAATGAATTGTCAAAGAGTACCCTGCACCCTAATTGTGTAACACACTATCAATCAGAAACTGAATAAATTTGAAGCCTATTGCTAATCCATTGCTTCATATGTTCGAAAAATTTGGCTGCTCGACAACGTAAATAACGCAATGAATGTTGTTGAACTGTCAAAATGAAAGCTATTCCTAATGTTAGTGTGTTACGAAACTACGCCGCATGACACAACCCTCACTATTTCAAAATAAAAAAGAATTATGTAACCACCGCAAAATAACTAAGTAGGTACGTAACGTTACTTCTCTCCAGTAGTCAGTAAGTGTGAAATAATTATAATTATTATAATACTAAACAATTGTAATATAAATGCTCAATCTAGACAAGTTATTTATTTCCATCATTCATCATTTATTTTCTGTTTTTATTTTTATCCTGTTTACACCATTGTATCTAATTATGAATGCAACATCTTAACACTTTGTTGTTTTTTTCAAATTGAATAATATATTTTCATCATTCATCATTTATTTTCTCTAATTTTATTTTTATCCTGTTTACACCATTGCAATGTGAATACTCAATCTTGATATTTTTATTTTTTCTTTTTCTCAAATTGCATAAATAATTTTCATCATTCTTCATTTATTTTATCTATGTTTTACACTTTGTTATTTGTGCATGCTGTGGTCTCCTGTAACTGAAGGAGCACACGTCAAAGAACCTTTTATAATACTGTGATTTATATTGAATCTGTGTATCCTTTGTTGGAGGTCACAAATAATGAAAAGAAATGCAAGAAGTCAGTGACCTTGTTTGTTAGTTTGACCGACTACTACAGCCTAGTCCTTGATACAGACGTACAAACCGCCGACAGCAACCCACAATCATTTCAAAGAATAGGACCCCACTGTCAGTCCTTTTATGATACTACATCAAAGGACATCTTAAACATTATCCACACTGTACCCTATTCAACATAGAACCACACAACATTAAAATAAACTAAACAGGAATATCGTTAGAAGTGTACAAGAAAGACTGTTGGTCGGTAACTACAATTGTTCGTTTCTTTAAATTTTAAAATACACTTGGAGCAAGGATTATAACTCTTTGTTCGTCTCTTATTTGTATTTTTTTACACTTTACACTGAATTAATGAGCGCATACCATCCGTTATGTTGCTTAGGGGGAACAGTAGTGAGATATTTACCAGCTCATCTTACTGCGGGCCCGTTTTTCACTACACCGTTGTTTATAGAGCTCTTAAAACAAACGTAACACAGGACCTAAAACAGACCCTTGAGGGATGCCCTAAAGCTCGTGCCAAGAAGCCCGAAAGTCTGACAAGCAGTCTTACCAAGCAGTATCGAGTTACAATCGTTCGCATTTTCTTTCATTTTAACAGGTCAGCCACGTTCATTGCGTTATCTACGCTGTTGAGCAGACGACTTTATTAAACCTATGAAGCAATGGATTAGATATATCCCTCAAAACTCTCAGATTGTGATTGAAACTGTGTTATGCAATTAGGGTGCTGCGGGGTAATTACGTAACACACTAACAGTAGGAATGGCTTTCATTTTGACAGTTCAACAGCATTCATTGCGTTATTTACGTTGTTTAGCCGACAAATGTTTCGAACATATGAAGCAATGGATTAGTAATATCCTTTAAAATTGTTCAGTTTTTCACATCTAGGGAGCTGGTTTGTGGAGGCCAGATAAGCAGTCGCTCCATGTAAAATACTAGTATTCGGCTGCATCTGGTTAGACTGGAACCTAGACCCTAACACAGTTGAGAAAAGGCTAGACAGATTGAATTGATTTGATTTGTTTTCATCCAAAAATAAAAAATTACCTACTACAAATTACGAATGTTTTATGTGAAACTAGCTTCTGCCCGCGGCTTCGCCCGCATATATGTCGGAATTATCCTACGGGAACGTGCTACCGGGACAAAAAGTAGCATAATTGTGTCCTTCCCCAGCGGGCTTAGCATGACGCTGTCTATCTCTTCGAAGAAAAGACACGGCTATTCCCATACAAAGTGACATTTCGTTTCTCCATTTTTGACATCGCACCGTAAAAATCCTTCTAAAATCTGTCACACAGACAGACAGACAGACAGACAGACAGATCACACAGACAGACAGAACACAGACAGACAGACAGACAGACAGACAGACAGACAGATTTTAGAAGGATCACACGCCCGGCAGAAGCCGATCGTTGTCTAGGTCCTTTTTAATGTAGACTAGTTCAGAAGACAGTTGTCTAAGGTAGTGAATACAAACTGATTTTTTAATCGCCATGCTAAAGACAGTAGAAAACTTTTTACTCCCCGGCCACAAAGTATAAAAACAGAATGGAAAAAAGGTTTTTTTCACTTTTTGTATGGTAAATGTGAAAAATTATTACCTACATGTTGAGTTTTAGGGGTTTAAGGTTTTAGGGGGTCGAAATTTTCATTATTTTTGCGATAGGATACACCATTTTCGAGATATAAGCAAAATAAAAGATAAACGTGAATAAATTACTAAATTTCGTAAAAAGTGCAGTTGACTCTTTCTACTTTGCTGCCGTCGTACTGTCTTCACGAAACGTCATTGTTGTCTATTCTTCCGTCAACAAGACGGTGCTTGTGCTAAGCCTGCAGGATGCCATCTATCTCCTTGCCAAGGTTCATCGAAATCCGTTCAGTGGTTTAAGCGTGAAAGGTAACATACAGACAGAGTTACTTTCGAATTTATAATATTAGTATGGATTAACAGGCTATCATAACTCTCTGTCAGCTTCGCTAAATAAGTAAACTGTCAATTGCTTAGTACATAAGTGGATGTGATTAGACAGGATGCCATTCAAAGATTTGATCAGCCTGTAGTGATGTAATATTTATTTAACTTTGTAAGCAAGACTGGTGCATAAGTTGACTTCAAGCAAAACTACTAAACAGGTATTTTACGGATTTAGAATAGTATTATTACTTACGTATACGTTTTATTTTCAAATAATTTCTATATATTTCTGAGAGCTGAAACTGAGATCTTTTCAAATCGAATGACTTTTGGAAATACATTGTAACATCAATTTCATATTTGTAAAATTATGTACCTACCGAACTTGATTTTAACAAGTTTAATTTTAGATTCTGTTTTTTTTTATAGGTAGGTAATAAAACGAGGAGACGATGCGACGATACGCCAATAAATTAAACTTGGTATACCTCGTGACGTTCCCAGTCTGCATACAAAAATTCTACCAAATATCCATAGGTACTAATATTATAAATTCGAATGTAACTCTGTCTGTATGTTACCTTTTCACTCCTAAACCACTGAACGGACTTCGATAAAATTTGGCAAGGAGATAGATGGCATCCTGGGGAAGGACATTGGCTACTTTTTGTCCCGGTAGCGCGTTCCCGTGGGATAATATCCGACAACCACGCGGGCGACGCCGCGGGCAGAAACTAGTATCCAATAGTTTAGTCAGTACCTACCTATAGCCCTATAGCTAGTCAAATATTGGTAAAACCTACAGTCGGCTTATCACTGCTATTTCGAGGTTAGAATTCATTTGAAAGTTCCAAAATACTCTTATGCATTAATATTGCCAGCATTTGCATTTACTGTCGTATTGTCACCTCCACATTGTATTTTCTTTTTTCATGAAAAATTCTCTTCAATATCGCAAACTACTGCATCACACAGCAAGAATATCAGAACGGTACTTATGTCGTAACTCACAGCTTGTCAATAACTCCGCGACTGATTTCGGTCACGTTCGCAACGAGCGACAAAAAAAAAACCTTTTAAATGTCTTCTGGGGTCAAGCGAGAGCGATGCACCGGCCGATTGTTGTGATGATTTAATTTTAGAACACCTTTCGAGTCTCGTCTATGGTTTTCGAGACCATAGAGTTCTTGAAAAAGGTTTTTATCAAATTGCAATCTAGTCTGAAGTTCTTCACAGCTCGTGGTGTGTGATTTAAAAATATGGCCCAATTAAGAAATTAATAGAGGTGGCCCATGTCGTTCCTCATCAAGTATCGTCACAGTTTAAAGCAGTTATAGATGAGATCATAAAATTTGGAAGAAATTTTAGTGTGGGCCCTTTGTCATAGCATAGTGTAGTCATAGGTTTGGATGCTAAGTTGCCTAAGTCTCTTTTATTAGCGAGCAAGCCAATCAGCGTGCATAATTTAGTCATCTCTACATAATTATGATGCGGAGGAATGAGGAAAATGTCGTGAGGAAAGTTTTGAGTTGAGTATGAATGTGGATGGCTATTACAGTAGGGGAAGACCAAGGAAACGATGGATGGGCTGTGTGAAAGATGATATGGCTAGAAAGGGGGTAACAACTGAGATGACGACTAATAAAGAAGTATTGAAGAAAAATACATGTTGCACCGAACACAAATAAATTGGAATAAGTGCAGGAGAATAATAATAAGTATCGTCATCTCTACCAGCATGGTTTCCATTAAATTCAACCAAGATGTAACCGAAACTGCCACAACAGACTCCACAAGTTCTCAAATAATCCCATGTGGTGTTATTTTGATACAAACAGTAATAAAACTAATGAAAGCGGCGCAGTGTGGCGGCGTCGTGTCGCCTGTACATGTCCAGATATAACGTGCATCTGTGTCATAGTTTGTGAACACCATGGATAAGTGAATTCACGGGATAGTCTTTTAAGGACTTTAGGAAATTCATTATTTGAGTTATGTTCATTTTTATCTACTTGTTGAAGCATTGGATGTAGAACTTGTGAGAAAAAGATTAACAGCATCTCGTTAGGTAACGAAACAGAATTCTATAATATGACAGAGACAGTAGACTGCATTTAGGCGCAATTTTGTGCACCTAACCCCGCCTTTGTCCTTATTTAATTTTTACCCACTTGTAGGATTTCCTTCGATCTTGAGCTTTTCCGATCTATAGTTTTACTACCGATCGCTAGCTGTCATGGTCCGTATTCACTGTACAAATAGTTGCGCTGATTGCAGCCGAGTTTTAATATTAAAACTCAAAGCATTTATTTCAAATAAACCAATTACAGGCACTTTAGTATTGTCAAGGTGTCGGTCAGTAAGAAAGATGAAACTAGTTGCCCATTTTAAAACGTAGCAGATAGAAGAACGGGCAAGAAACTCCACGGAAACTCTTTTAAATCAAAATATTGTTACAAAAAATTGGTTACATCAGTCATGTTGAAATGTGAGAACGATGTAGAAAGACGTGCACGTTAAAAGCGTCCAAAAAAAAGAAGATAAAAACAAATTAAACACAGTACCCCATAAGAGATGTATGTGCTTTAGATAATCTGAAAAATGGTTGATCAATTTTATTTTTATTTCTGGTAATAAAATTATGTCTATCATTTATTTTATTAAAAAGATTTAGATTAGAAATGCAACTAGGATCCGTCCCATAACCGCTGTGCACATGGTCTCCCATGCACCCCGCGGATGACCGGGTGAGCACCGATAACTGATCAGAAATAGTATTGATTACATCCTGCAGCTTCCGTGTTCTGTCATTCTGTGTCACAGATAATGTGTAGTTACATGACGTTTGTCGCGATTTATAATAGGTCTTTACCTATGAAATTGCCGTTTTGTATGAAAAAATTTAAACGAATTTTTTTCATGAATTTTTTATTTGTATTAATCGAAGTAATCACCCATGCAATCAATGCATCTTTGCCATCGCAGTGGCAGTTTATTGATGCCCTTCTTAAAGAAATCAGCTGGACGGGAGGCAACAAATTCTTCAAAGGCATTTTGTACTGCCTCTCGGGTATTAATTTTTTTTCCCGCCAAGAAGTTATCCAAATTCTGGAAAAAGTAGTAGTCTGTAGGCGCAAGGTCTGGTGAGTAGGGCGGATGACGGAGAGCTTCCAACCCCAGTTCTTGCAACTTGGAGACCGTCTGCTGTGCAGTATGAGGTCGCGCGTTGTCGTGCAGGAGCAGCGGAGACGAGCGATTGACCAATGCTGGTTGGAGATGCGCCAGCTTCTCCATCATTGTGTTCAGTTCTTCACAGTACACATCTGCAGTAATGCTCACCCCGTTTGGTAAGAAGCTGTGATGAATCACACCGGCGCTAGACCACCAAACAGTGACCATCACTTTTCTAGGGGTAAGTTTTCGTTTAGGGCATTGTTTAGGTGCTGAACCAGGATCCAATCAACTTGCTGAGCGCTTACGGTTATCAAACAGAATCCATTTTTCATCGCAGGTAACAATGCGGTTCAAAATTCCTTCATTTGTGTGTCTGTTGAGCAGTGCAAGGCACGTCTCGACGCGTACTTCGCGCTGGCGATCATTGAGTTCGTGGGGCACCCATTTGTCAAGCTTTTTTACCTTGCCAATTTGACGCAAATGGACCAATATTGTTTTGACGCTAACGTCGAAAGCTGCTGCTAATTCAGCCGTAGATTGTGTATCATCAGCTTCCACAATCGCCTTTAATTCGTCATTGTCGACCAAAGTCTTCGGACGACCGCGAGGTTCATTTTTCAGGTCGAAATTTCCAGAACGGAAGCGAGCAAACCAATAACAGGTGGTGCGTTGGTTTGTAGTGTTAGCTCCGTAAACGTCGTTGATGTTGCGTGCCGCTTGTGCCGCGTTGCTGCCACGACGGTACTCATATTCCATAATTACTCGAATTTTTAACGTATCCATGATGACGAAAAAGATTGAAATGCGATGAAAATGTAACACTAATCAATAAAGAAATGACTACTTTTAGAAAAAAAAATCCATGTTTTTAAAATAAAATTAATTTGAAATTAGAATTCTTAGCCAAACAAAAATTATTTTGATTTGAAATGGCCAGTACTGCAGAACGGCAATTTCATAGGTAAAGACCTAATATTACATCTTGCATTATGTACTGACACTGTCGGCTTGCGTTGAATGTGCTATCAGCAGTGATCGGAATAGGCTGACTATATTTGCCTAAACTTCGGAGAACAGAGACAGAAAGTGGAGACTTCCTTACGACTAATTTTTTTTTCCCGGGAGTCGGGAAAAATCTTCAGTAAGTTGAAAATAAGCTTCATTTAAGATGTGTAAAGACTATGTGGGTCATTGTTTCTTTTTTTCCCCCTATCGGCTAGTTTTAATCATAGTCTGATACTTTGAGTAGTTTTTGTGGCCTACCCAAATGTCCTTTCTTTGGTATTGTTCGTCGAATCGTGGAGCTCCTTAAGTTCTGAGTTGAGCTGCACGAT
Organism: Griposia aprilina; assembly: GCA_916610205.1. Classification (NCBI taxonomy): domain Eukaryota; kingdom Metazoa; phylum Arthropoda; class Insecta; order Lepidoptera; family Noctuidae; genus Griposia; species Griposia aprilina. Next base: position 11,179,366 of record OU744304.1, on the reverse strand, counting down.
TACTGACAAATTCGTGCACTTACTGGACAGGTCCACTCAATCTGTGTGGTTTTTCCTCAAAAGACCATTTCAGACACAAATCTACATGGTCTTCACATGATCTGACCAAGATTATGTCTGGACTTTAAAAGAGACTGTGACCTCTGAGTTTGTTTCAGCCTTTCTTCTCAGAGTAGTCAGATAGGAAACGCCGACCTCATCTAGTTTTTAAAATATGATTGACGTGTAAAAGTGTTTGTACAAACCTATTTACAGAAATAAAATCATTTATCATTTATCTTATTTTAGTCCTTTTGGCATGACATAATTAAGTAAATTGATAGTATGATTAAGTATTTCATAATCTTTGGCTTTTATTTAGGTACTAGTTTCTGTGTTTTTTTTTGTTTCCTCGACCTAACCCGTCGTATCGCATCGCCTGCCCGAACTATTACTTCGTTTTCGCGTAGCATTATTTCTGTCATTTTTTCTATTTGCTTTGGCGCCTAAAGTCCTAGCGTGATGTTTTAAAATAGCCTTCCCCAAGAATAGGGCTATCAAACGCATTTTTTTTTTTAAATCCGACCGTTATTTCCAGAGATTAGTATGTTCAAATAAACAAACAAAAATACAAACAAACTCTCAGGGCAGGGACATCGATCCGCAAACTGAAACGAATAATTCAACACATGATTCTAGACCACATAGCACATAAAGTTTTCGCCGGTTATCAAAAAAAAAATGCGATCAAAAAGTATGGAAAGCATTTTTTTTTTTAAATCACCGAAGTAACATTTCAACGCGGGGGCGTTCAGAATCATGACGTACCGAATCCATGGTAACTGGTAGCTCGTCGATGTCTCTGCCACCCTTTACGGATAGATAGATTAAGTTCTGTTTACGATTTTATTTCTGCTTGAGTCGTTTTCAATGTTTTTGTTGGTATATTGGCGTGTGCCAGCAGCAGGCTTAGCACAAGCACCGTCTTGTCGACGGTATAATAGACAAAAATGACGTTTCGTGAATACAGTACGACGACGGCAGCAAAGTAGAAAGAGTCAACTGCACTTTTTACGAAATTCAGTCATTTATTCACGTTTATCTTTTATTTTACTTATATCTCGAAAATGGTGTGTCCTATCGCAAAAATAATCAAAATTTCGATCCCCTTTATGAAATCTTTAAACCCTTAAAACTCAACATGTAGGAAGGTAATCATTTTACACATTTTCCATACAAAAAGTGAAAAATTCCTTTTTTCCATTCCATTTTTATACTTTGTGGCCGTCGATTAAAAAGTTTTGTACTGTCTTTAGCATGGCGATTAAAAAATCTAATTGTCTTCACTACCTTAGACAACTTTCTTCTGAAATAGTCTACATTAAAAAAGACCTAGACAACGATCAGCAGAAACGAAAGACAAAATTACAGATTTTAGAAGGATTTTTACGGTGCGATGTCAAAAATGGAGAAACGAAATGTCACTTTGTATGGGAATAGCCGTGTCTATTCTTCGAAGAGATAGACAGCGTCATGCTAAGCCCGCTGATATAATTATGGCAAATGATTTAATTTAATGTTTTGTGTTTCGTAATGTTAGTTACTTTGCATACAATTGTATAGAATCAAGTTCTTTTAACTTAACAGACAGCTGTGTGTGTGTGATGCTGGGGAGTATGTAGCGTCATTTCTCCCCAGCTACTAAAGCAAAACGCCCGCCCTTCACCACTCCCTAGAGTGGTGAAGGGCGGGCGTTTTGGGGGACTGTCTTATGTAATTTTGACATTCAAAAAAACCCTGATTCTCTGCCTAAATTGAATAAATGACTTTGAATCGATGTTTATTACCACGACTTGTGCCTAGTGATATTGATTTAACAGAAAAAAGTTAAACGACTTTTTGTATGTGACACATAAACCATTAAAAAAAATAACTCATTATATAAATACTATCTATTTCTTTATTACTTACTTTTAAAACGAAGTGTCTACTGAAACTTTTCTCTTTTTTCAGGTAATTTAATGTGAAATTAATCATATTAATACTTATGACGAATGTGAAATTGGCAGCAGTTGTGATTGTCAGGTAATAATTTAATTATCTAGGAAGAAGTCGGACTATAACAGAGTCCATTTAGTCTGATGGGGAGAATGAAAATCTATTTTATTTTTCTACGTAATTTAGTTCTCATCACAGTTTACGCTTTGGGATTTAACTCAGTGTTCAATCACAACGGAGTATCCGTTGTGATTTAAATGAATGTATCTCTATAATTAATGCAGTATATAGTTTTACACACAACGTACAGTATATAAATTTAGACTGCAAAGGGAGTATTTTTCAAGAACCTAACAAAATCCGATTTTTATAGATTTGGAACTCCCGTTAAAACTATTGTAGATTTATTTCTATTTAAACAGCGACCACGATGAAAATTAAACAAACAAACAGTTAAATAGTAACAAAACTAACAAGTAAAGTTGTGATTACCGTTAACACGTTAACTATGATTACGTTAATGTATATAACCGTGTTAACCATCCGTAATGAAGGCTAAAAGCCAATAATGAGGCAGACTAAAGGTTTTTATTTACATAAATAACTACTACACAAGGCATGCCTGCTGCATGAGGTCGTGGGTTTGATCCCAGGTCGGGCAAAGTGTCATTGAGTTTTGCCGTCTCAACTCTCTCACTAGCATCCAAGACTCTGGATTGGTGCCCGGTTGATGGCAATTATAGGCTCGCCCCCTATTACATGGGACATATACATAACTGGTGAAATGTGGGTGTAGTATAGGTACTCCTCTGGTGTAGGTATTTTATATGTACAATTTTTTTATGTTTTGCTTGTTTTTATTTTTATTTTAATATGTTGATTATTCTTTTTTTATAATAATGACTAATTTATATGTGAAAGAGTGTACACCTTTAAGGTAGATTTTTTGTGGAACGAATTATTTTATTATTAAGATCTCATGTAAAATGTACCAAAAATCACACCAATAAATGAATTAGAATTTGAATTAGAATTTTTGTAGATTTTTATGTACATAAATACTTTCTACCCAGTAAAAACTATTGTGGATCGGAATTTATTTATCGCTTTTGGGATCCCCTTGTTAATTGGTCGCCTTTGTATTGCAAATCGGCTCTTGCAGTCAAATTACTTTTTAACTGGATATTTTCCTATTTCCGAAAATATACAGGGTGTCGAATTGGATTTCCCTGAAAATAATTATAGTTAACTAGATGTTGCCCGCGACTTCGTCTGCGATCCAGGATAAAAGTAGTCGTATGTCCTTACCCAGGTCATGGTCTATCTGTGTGCCAAATTTCTTCCAAATCCGTTCAGCCGTTTTAGCATGAAAGCGTAACAAACAAACTCACTTTCGCATTTAAAATATTAGATAGGATTATATTTATTATACAGGTTGACGAATATTCGATACAGTAGTACCGGAAAAGAAATTACATACATTGGCGAAAAAAAAAACTTCCTTATGTATTCCAAGATGAGCTTTCATTTAGCTAAAATAAGTGTAAACTCTTTATAGCGAAATTGAAGGGACCGGGTATTTTATTGCATTATAAAGGTTTTCATTAAACGAAGAGTAAAAGAAAACAATATAATTTTACGAATAAGTGGTTTTAATTTTGACAAAAAATTGACAGCAATTAATAATAAGATACACAACTCGTAGCAATAAGACGATAGCAGGAAGTCAAGTAAGTAAACACTATTAAGCAAGTACGCCAAACAAATGAACACATTTCTAAGAATTGCATTGTACCTACGTACAAAATATTTACGACTCCATATCAGTATTGTGTTTAAATGTCCTGGTAAAATTAATGTTTATTGGGGTCTACATAGTTATAATTATTTATATTACATAACATAAATAAACATAACATCACGCCTGTATCCCCCGAAGGGTTAGACAGAGGTGTGCCTATAGCAAACCCACAGTTCGCCAGTTATGTTTAAGTCCCATGTAATAGGGGGCGAGCCTATTGCCATCAACCGGGCACAAATCCAGACTCCGGGCTGCTACCAAGAAATTCCAGATGGCAAAACCCAATAACACTTTGCCCGACCCGGGAATTGAACCCAGGACCTCATGCTCAGCAGTAGCGCTTGCGACCACTAGACCAACGAGGCAGGTACTTATATTGTTTCGCTATAAAGAGTGTTCCAAGATAAGGGTAACAATGTAAACCAAACGAACCTTAGCAATCTCTACGTTTTAAGGAGTTTTTCGTTAAATAGAAGTTCGCTATATACAGTTTACTTGCAAATGCCATAAGACCAGCCGATCTATCTCTAAAAATCTCACAGTAAAAAATTTGGTGAAGTGAGCTGTCATTCCACTAATTCTTGACACTATTGACAGCTCACTTCACCTTAGTTTATGCGGTGGGATTTTTACAGAATAGGTCGGCTGGTTCACGTCATATGGTGCATTTTCGACACACCCTGAACAAGTCAGCCGTCAGCCTCTACCACCTTGCTGACTAATATTTTTACCTCGACTAAGAGCTTTTTCACAAACTCTAGCTCGTCTCAATAAGAGAAAGATGCAAACTAAATATACAATAGCCAAAGGCTTTTGAAGTTCTAACCGGCAGTAGGTAAATACAGCATGTATCACAAAGTTGTGGTCATGTTTAAGAGGGGCCGCGGCCTGCAAGAAATTTGAAAAATAGCTATTGCCGTCGCGCCTTACCACAAGTCTGCCCCCGTAGAGTGCGACAGGGACAGCTGCAGCTCAGACCGATTATATCACAAAATTTTTGGCCGAGATCGACGTTTCTTATTCCCTTTTTTCCTCCTCGAAACCTGGGCCGATTCAATTATTTTTACATCAAATTTTGAAGAAAGAGTATTTCTAGGTTCCTATCATTTTCTTTTATGTTAAAAACTTTTCGAATTTGTCTGGTAGTCCTCTAATCACGACGGTAAAATGGGACATTTTTTGTAACTTTTGAAGGGTCATATTGTCTTTACTAATTAGTTGCTGAAAAAAAGGAAATTACAGGGACGTGTCTACAGCAGACCTTGATTTTATGAAAAAAAAATGATTGCTCTAGAGGCGTTATTCAGGAAGAAAAAAGGGGAATACCTTTGTATAGAGAACCGCAGGCCCTGTTCCCTCTTAAGGGTGAGGTACAGAGCTTTAAACTGAACTTTCTCCATGGGACCAACATTGTAATAGCTTAAATTTATCAGCTGTCCCACACAAAAGTTCAATACCTCTACCCAAATGTATGGGACAGCAGTTTTTTTTTCGCGAATACGATGTTGGTCCTATGGAGAAAGTTGTTCAGTTGTTCACCCTTAAATATGACCACACATTACTGATACACGATGTATAATAATTTACAGCTATTATAAACCTACGTAAACAAGCCAAGAGATGTAAGTTTGTTTAAAACATCATTATCGGTCTGTCAGGCTGTGGAGCGACATGCGCCCGATAACTCCGATAAGCCCTCTGTGTGCTGCTCTGATATAATTAACGAGTTTGAGCTGGGGGCTTTACTGATTTAATTATGGAAGCTAGGGTGGCTGTGCTTAATGACAATTTAAACCTACAAAACTTTATCCAAAAACTACTTTGCTCATTAAGAGGTTTTAAAGGTATTCCCAAAAGCCACTTGTTTAAAAAAACAAAATAGTAAACATACTCTTTTAAATACCTAAACACAGATACAAGTGAACTTTTTTGTCTTAAATCCCTGGTGGATTTATGACAAAAAAAAGTTCACTTGTATACCAACACCAGCCTTTCTATTCTGTAAAAATCTCACCGTAAAAACTTAGGTGAAGTGAGCTGTCAAAAGTGTCAATCCCTAGCATCAAATGGAATGACAGCTCACTTCACCTAAGTTGATATGGTGATTTTTTTACATAATTGTTCGGGTAGTGGATTAAAGAGAAAAAAAATGCCCAAATGGAGATAGTACGACCTAACCCAAAAATATTTAAATAAATATATACCTATGTAAAAACAAACTCTCTTACTGAAACTATAGTTCATAACTAAAACCACAGGCCTATGGATGAGTATTGTTATTACGATTATAAATATCAAGGACTATAAACAATATTCCCACATTATTAAATTATTAGATATCTTTCTTCCAAGAAGTAATCATATAATTAAGAACAATAAATTCACTGAGATTTATATGCAACAGACAGTCCCATTGAAAACAAATCAATGGTTCATGAGTATGTGACTATTAATAATTTAATTTAATGAACTTATTAATAAACTGATATACGCTGCCTGTGGGGTGACCTAAAAATAGGGATGTCACAGTATAGTAGGTAGTTATTTAGTTTGACAAATGTGTAGGTTGGAATATATATTTTTAACAAAGCTAAGAAACGCAATATCTTACGGGACTTTCATCCTTTTTGACATGTATGAATTGACAGCTAGAGATGACATGAACAAATGACACGTTGACAAATGAATTTTGAGCCATTTGTGATTCGGACCATGGTTACGTCACTATCCAGTTGCCCCTTTATTGCAACAAAACACGAATTATGGAAACATTTTCAGTCAACATTCTGCTAAAAAATATACGTTTTATTTTTCTAATCAAACGAAACAATTCAATTTAAACAATACCAACGTAATTGTTAGTTAAACCCTCTTTGTTTTATCGAATTCGCACAGGTAATAAAGGCGATTGGGGAGTTATTATTACACACTACTGGTAACACAGCGGTGATGACGTAGGCTTGTGTCACCCCCGTGACCGGAATGCTATACCTGGCGAAGTATATTATTATACCATGATTCGGACCAAATGCGTGGCGAACCATTTGCAAATTAGATCATGCGCGAAAAGGAATACATGCAAAGTGTACTATTTGTAAGAACCACGGAATTGTCGTATACAAATTGGACCTTTTTTGTCCATTTGACGAACTGCAATGAGAATTGGTCTGTCTGAATGTTTCCATAAACAAAACTATGGCACATTATTCACAATATATTATAAAACTAAAGCCGCGTTTGCCGCGTTTCCAAGTGTTATTGGGTTTTTCAAAGTGTTATTGGGGTTTTCCATCTGGATTTTCACGGTAGTAGCCCGGAGTCTGGATTTGTGCCCGGTTGATGGCAATAGGCTCGCCCCCTATTACATGGGACTTAAACATAACTGGCGAAATGTGGGTGTGCTATAGGTACACCTATAGCACAATGCCTAACCCTTCGGGGAATACAGGCGTGATGTTATGTTGTTATGTTACAAAAGCCGCTGATATATGACATCTTAAACTGTCCTATTGAAACCAGATAATTTGTTCATTTATATAATTACTATTCTACACACAAACATTAGTACCTACAGACAAACGAGACGAGAGAAATATACATAATAGAAATGATAGTGTTTGTAAATATTTTGATCATTATCGGTATCCTATAATAGTATAAATAGAATGCAGTTTGGCATATTGCAAAGTCTCAAAAGACAATATACGGACTTCTTGATACACATAAGACATTTGTGCTGGTAGATAAACGCAGAACTGCGTGTAAACCTTAGCTTTTTAGTGTTCCTGAGACAACGAGAACCTATAAAGTTTTATCATGTCCGTCCGTCCTTCTGTCCGCAGCTTAGCTCAGTGACTCCAAGTACTAGAAAGCTGTAATTTGGCATGGATAAACATATTGGTCACATCGACAAAGTGGTAAAATAAAATCTTGAAAATTTTTTTTTTTTTTCTCTCATCTATCCTATGGTGGGTGGTGACGTTCGATAGTCTTTCAAAAATATTGCGGATTTGTGTAAATAATTTTCCGATAAACGGATCCCTTTGTGAAATATTAAGCTTTAAATTGCTAAATGGTTGTTTTACGTATACGAAAGAATTCACGGTAGTAGTATATATAACGAAGTTAAAAGGAAACCTATCACAGCTAAGTAGGCTTTACAAGTTAACGAGTAATAGTCGGCCAACTTACATTTGCAGTTGGAACATATCGGAGAACATGTTTTTCAACTACAATTTTAAGTTTTTTTCAACTAAGGAACCCTTCATTGTGTGTGATCCGACACGCAATTGGCCGGTTTTTCTAGCTAGTTTCAATATTTATTGAAACAATTGCATACTATGTACCTACTACATATTTTTGGGAATGGGGCTTTCGCCCAGCTACCTTGCTTGGCAAACCACTGTTAATCAATGCAAAATCATAGCTATAGAAGGGTGTCCCTAACTAAAGATTCCTTTACTGTGAATTTCCGAAACTGAATAAAATAAAAGGCTTTACTTATGTGTGCAAAAGCACTCTTCCTTTCTACCCGACTGCAAAGAACGGTTACAGGTTTTTTAACTGTTTAACTGGTCTTTTGTAGCGCATTTCAGTTCACTAATGTGTACATAAATCTTACATAGGTCGTGATGGCGAGTCTTTTTTCGTCGGTTACATTATATTTAACACCACACACCGAGAACGTTGTTGTGAGTGGTTGTGGAACTCACTTCACCTACGTCTTTGATTATCTCTCAAGAAGCAGTAATTTCCCTCAACATATTCCCCCGATCCAACAACACGCAATTTACTAGACACCAGTGTGTCACTTTCTGGAGTCTCATCTGGTCTGATCTAGTCTGACTGCCTTTTTTTTTTGGGTGGGAAATCATCAAATGACCTCTCCTGCTCTTACTGACTAAAACCCACCCGTGTTCCTTCAGTTGCCTGTGCGCCAGGGCCACGGTAACTCTTTCGAACAATCCGCGACCCCGGCAGGCATCGGCCCTATCGGACACCGTCAATTATGCTGCCCACTCTTTGAGGCGCGCGTGGAACACAACGCGCCGTCGACCCGGGCCTGGTCCTTACCGGACGGCGAGCTGCCCATTTCTCGCCGTCCGCAGGCCCGCGCCTACGGTGGCCGGGAGTCGGCTATCGACTCCCGACGCCCAGGGTGTCTCCTCCTGCGGCGACTAGGGGCGTGAGGGCGCAATGATTGCCTCTCCCTCACGCGCTCCGCCTCCTCCTTCGCGAGCATTACTGCTTCGCAGAAGGAGGTGACTGCTTCCCATTCTCTCTCGCTCCGTACTATGGCCTGAACCAGGGCCGGACGCGAGAGATCGCCGCCGCCGATCGCCGCCACGAGGACACGGCGGTGCTCCGCCCAAGCCGGGCAGACCTCCACCTAGTCTGACTGCCTATGATTTGATTTTGTTTCATCTTACTACTGAGTACCCATACCTATTTAACTTGATCTTACTCCGAATCATAGAGAACTGGGCTAGGATCCGAGTTCCGCTCAACTCGTTTTGAAAAAAAAAAAAACCCGACACAAACAAACAGCTGATGACCTTGAAACGGCTGAACCGATTTTGATAAAACATATCTAACAACCACCGCTAGAAAACCTACTTTCAAATAAAAAAACCCGCATCCAAATCGTTTCATCCGTTTAAAAGCTACGGTGCAACAAACAGACACACCTAGCGGTCAACTAATAACACCCCTTTTTTTGCGTCAGGGGTTAAAAATACGCACAAACCATAACCAAGATAGACTAATTGTAATGGATGGACAGCTGTTGCAAAGTCATATACTGAGAATAACAGCTGATCATTAATTTTAACTACCATCTTTTAACCGATTTATTGATTTTAACTACATTATTTCATGGTTTTGCTACGGCTTGTTATATTTAACGGGACTCTACGGTTTAATAATAATTAACGATGTGATGAAAGTTTATGTTATGTCCGTGAAGAAGGTGCTTGAAGCCATTATTTTGATAGTCCGTAGATGATCATGAACTTTAGCTGAGCTCGCTAAAAAACGAAAACTTACGTAGCCTAGATATTAATTGAAACTTGTGTTTCTTCAGGACAGAAATCTGTACCAACCCTATCCTAAGGATTAAATGTGAAAGTTTGTGAGGATGGATGGATGAATGTTTGTTCTATTTCAGGCAAAAACTACTGAACGGATTTGAATGAAATTTGGCACACAGATAGACCATGATCTAGGTAAGAACATAGGCTACTTTTGATCCTGAATCGCAAAGGAAGTCGCGGGCAACAGCTAGTATTATAAAGAGGTAAAACTTGTGAGTTTGTATGTAGAAGGTAACCTTCGGAACTACTGATTCGATTCCGAAAATTCTTTCACTTATAAGAAGATACAGAATTGCTGAGTGTCATAGGATATAGTTTATGTTAATACAAGTAATCTCACGGGGACGAAGTCGCGGGCAGGAGCTAGTCAATAATAAAGCACACAGCGGCAGATGACGGGTTTGTATTCAAACTCAAACTCAAAGCATTTATTTCAATTAAACCATTTCAAAGAGTCGTTCAGTTAGTCAGAAAGTTGAAGCTATTTGCCCATTCCAAAACGTAGATCTCTATGGAGGAGAACGGGCAAGAAACTCCAAGGACACTCTTTTAAATCAAGATATTATAAAATCCTGGGTACTTTATTCTTGTTGCTTCTCTGTGTGAGAACAATGTAAAAAATATATATTAAGAAACAATTCAAAATATAAGATTAATAAAAACTTTTCTTCCAAGAGCTTTCCAAGAGCAAATGCACGAGTTAGTATAAAAATATCCAAATCGCTATACGTGTGCCTAGAAAATTTGAGGATTTCCCTCGATTTCCATGGGATCCCCTCATGAGATTCTGACTCGGTGACAATGGGACCACCTCGAGAGTATACCTTTTCAACCAAAAAAAGAATTTTCAAAATCGGTCCACAATTGACGGAGAAATCGGTGAACATACATAAAAAAAAAAAAACATACATACAGTCGAACATATAACCTCCTACTTTTTGGAAGTGGGTTAAAAATACAAATAAACCGTGGCAGTTAAGCGATGACCAGTCTCAACCGACAGAGCCCGTTCACGAACATGACTTATATCGGATAGGGAAGGCTGGAAATAATTTTGCACCAGCGCAAATGGGTAATTTTGCGAAGCCGCAACAATCGTCAATCCAAATCATGAATTCCGTGGAAGAGTAACCCACTAACCGTTCCATTGACCAAACTCCCCAAGGCCAAAACTTAACTAAATAACACGGGTCCCTTTTAAATTGATTGAAAGCCGTTCATCAACCAAGATCTTCGCGGTTTTGACCTTGCCACTAATTCAACCACCATGAAACTAGTACGTAACTGGTGTACAAATTAACCATGACATTAGGTATTCAATTAATAGGAAGTGCTGCCATCTCGTTGCAAGTTTTGGTAACTTTGTTGTTGTTATGAATGATGAATGAACTTTTTTGACATTTGAATTTACAACCTATCCAAAGGTTCACGGAAACTAATATTAAATCTACAGTATATAAAAATTAAATGATGTTCGTTGATACGTATCACTTGAGAACGGCTAGACCGAATTGGCAATATTTTGTTTAAAAAGTTTCGTAATAGTCCGAATTAGGTTTTTATGGAATGAAAAATTGGAAAAGATGCCTGTAAAATTCGGGAAAGACTGAAGGTACTTTTTAGTGAGGAACTTTTGATGACTTGGGACTATTATGGAAATTTTGACAGGACAAAGACTGTCGTGTCTGCTAGTCTAAACTAACATTATAAGAGAAAATATTCGATTTTTTGTATGTTTGTTACGCTTTCACGTTAAAATGGCAGGACGGATTTGGTTGTAATTTGGCACGTGGGTAGACCATGACCTGCACTCTAATTGCGTAACCCTCTATCAATCAGAATTATTTTGGAGGATATTGCTAATCATCCATTGCTTCTTATGGTCAAAAATTGGTTTGCTCAATAACGTAAATAACGCAATGGATGTTATTGAACTGTCAAAATGAAAGCCATTCCTACTGGTTACGCAATTACCCCGTTGGATTAGAACATTTCCCACGCGATCGAGACATATGCGGGTGAAACCGTGGGGCGCAGCTAGTTTATAATAATTTCACTGAAAAAATAAATAAAAGTTTTGAGACTGATGAATTTTAAACTAACTGAGTAGGGATAGTCGACCTTATAATTGCTTTTACACACTAAGGTTTACTGTCACTTGCACACGGTCATAAAACGTCAAGCTGTACGACAGAAAGATAGTTTCAACCTGAAGTTTTAATTTACTGGGAATTATAGAGAAAAGCTTTTTTATTATTACAAGAGTTTAATTAACTTACCTTGTTAGTTAGTATGTACGGGTCAAATTTTACAAGCTGAAATAAAACCACTTCCTCTTATCCTACGGAGTTTAAATTTTACATGCTGGTTCAGTTTCGAAGACAATGCATTTTTCTGATGCATGACCTGATTCTGCACCTAGGATTGACTCCATACGAGAGATCTCAACAGCACAGGCACGAAATTTTGTATACACATTGAATTATGATAGCCCGTTCTACAGTATGGCATAACTTGGATAGTGCAACTCGGCTGGCTTCACATTTCGAGGACTTGGGTAAAGGTGTGTATGTGTTCGTTGGATTTGTTTTTACAAGTACCTTTCAACCGAAGGTGACAGAACAGATATTTAAATGCTAAAATGTATAAAATAAAATTTAAGTACTTAAATACCTTTTTTTTTCAAACAAGGTTTTAATTAAGTAACTAAAAAAATTTAAGTACGTAAAAATAAAACTTTAACATTTTCTTAAAAGCTTGAGGCGTGAACATCCTTTTTACACTTTAACTTATAGCTTATTATTGAATACACCTAAAAAATAATAAAACACTAATTTGTTTTAGGCCATTCTATATTGAGCCCAACTCATTCAGCACAAAAGTGTAACGCAAATAAGATTAAAATTGGAACACAGGTATCTATTGTTCCTAACTCGAACATTAGATGTAGGTGACAGATAACAGCAAGTGCTAAGATAGTAGTCACTATCAAATAACTTATTGTTTGTTGTGGCAGGTGGTTACATTTGAAAGCACATAGGACCGAACCTAATAATAGGAGGAGGAGAATGGAACCGGCGAGAGATGTCTTGCGGTGTCCCACAGGGATCGGTCCTGGGGCCGCATCTGTGGGACATCGGGTACGACTGGGTGCTGCGCGCCGACCTCCCTAGCGGCGTCAGCGTCGTTTGTTACGCTGACGACACGCTGGTCCTGGCGCAGGGGAGGTCACACCAGGCGGCGGCCGAATTAATGACACGCGGGGTTGCGACAGTCATTGAGAGGATCCGGCAATTGGGACTCGAGATGGCCCTGCACAAGACCGAGGCCATGTGTTTTCATGGTCCTCGGAACGCGCCACTCTCGGGTTCCCAAATAATGGCGGGAGGGGTTCACATCGGCGTCGAGTCGACGATGAAGTACCTGGGACTCGTCCTCGATAGCCGATGGAACTTCGTCGAGCATTTCCAACGTTTGGCTCCCAGACTGGACCGGGCCGGGGCTGCCTTGAAGCGGCTCCTGCCCAATCTGGGGGGTCCAAACGCCTCCTGCCGGAGGCTCTACGCGGGGGTCGTGCGGTGCATGGCCCTTTACGGGGCACCGGTGTGGGCGCGTACATTGAGGGTCCGACCAGCACGCCGGTTAAACGCGTCCCAAAGGGTCATGGCCATCCGGCTGGTCCGAGGATACCGCACGGTCTCCTGCGAAGCGGCGAGCCGCCTTGCCGGATTACCGTCATGGGATCTGGAGGCATAAGTCCTCGCGAACATTTGGGAGAGGCGCGAGGAGGCGAAACGCCGGGGCGTAACTCCGCTGCCGCGAGAAATCGCGGCACAGCGGACAGAGCTCCGGCGGGATCTCATGGAGAGTGCGACTGTCGCAACCCAGCGCTGGGCACGCCACAATTGCGGCGGTAAGTCTTTGAGGAGTGGCTTGAGAGGCGTTTTACAAAAGTTCATACATTTTTTGACCCATTGAATATTGCGGAACATATACAGGGTTTAGCTGGTTTGGCAGGTAACGGGTGACTACAGAGATGACGGCTAATAAGAGTTGAACGAAAGAAGAACACGTGTTGTGCCAACCACAAATGAATTGGAATAAAAGCTCGCGCATACTGGCGCGACGCGACAGCGTGACACAAAGGCACTACGTGCCGCGCGACCTGCGGCGCCTTTGTGTCGGGCTGTCGCGACGCGCCTTAAGGGTTCTAAGGATCGCACAGGTCTTTAATTTTTTACTTGTTTATTGTTAGTTTTGTTAGTTTTCAATGCTTTTGTATTTCCTGTGCGTGTCCCAAATGAAATATTATTCTTTTCTTTCTTTGTCTTCTCTCGTTGATCATGTTCCGCGATACTCCCTGTAAATTAAAGGTATCATAAATCATAAGTGTCGTGTTCAATTGAATCACTAATTAGAGGCGTTACACCATCGAATTATCAGTAAGTACATCTCAACTTAAAGGGAGCGTCTAGTCGCCACAAGGGGCAAGGAAGGACTCTCTTAAGGCGACAATAAGTGCCAGCGACCTTGAGCGAGCGGGAGGAGCATGCGAAACTTTTAAGCGAATAAAATTGCACAGAGCGTTAGCGTCTACCCGGACATTGGTCAACGATGCACTGCCGCCCGTCGCCCGCAAGAGCCCCCGCTTCAACGCGCATCAAGTTTATTCGCCAAAACAACCCGCCTTGATTTATCAAACACAATACAAATAAAAGCCGTATACAAAAATTTGGGTAATTAAATTGTCTTTTAGATGGTGCAGATTTCATGAAAATACGCTCGATAGTTTTTGCGTGATTATCGTTTTTATGTTCGCGTTAGATATTACTTTACAAATTATTTACACTATGTTATAAAAATATAATTTCAAATATTCACATATCAAATTACGAAGAAAATAGTCTAGTTTATCATATATTTTTTTCAAACAAATAATACTATTACTTTACTATTCGTTTAGACGTGATGTTCAATTTGAAATCATTAAAAGTCGTATATCTGCGCCTTAAGGCGCTACCATTCAGTTGTGTTCTACATTTAATAGAATATCAAAATAAGCACAATCAGCCTGCAGCCGAGTGCTGGCCCAGTGCATGTAGGTGACATAATAGGTCTTCAAAAATCAAAATTCATTTAAGTATATAAATAGTCTGAGAATCAGCAGTTTGTGAACGTCAAAATTACGTAAGACAGTCCCCCAAAACGGGCACGCTTCACCATTCCTATAGGAAGTGGTGAAGGGTGGCCGTTTTGTTTGTCTACTTTTTCCCACCTAAAGCACTATAGTTCTTTAGGTGGGAAGAAGTGGCGCATCAAATTCTCCAGCTTCGATTTCTTGGTTCTATGGCATGGTTTCGGTTTCCTCTCGATGTATCCTAAGTAATTGGTATCAACAGCTTTTATTTATGAGTTGACCTTTCTCCGACTACTTTATATTTGTACAGTCTACAGAACGAGCTTCCTAAGCAATAGTCATAGTCATAGTCATAGTCATTTATTCATTAACAAGTAACTTGTATCTGAATGTACACACAAAATTACAACACAAGTTACACACAAAAATTACACAATTACAGTATAAACAATAACATAAATTACATTTGAATATTTTTTTTTTTTTTTTTTATTATTATTATTATTATATATATATATATATATATTTTTTAATTAATTTTATTATAGGTACACTATGCATGAGTACTAACTAAATCATTAACATAATAGAACCATGTGAATACAACCATAATTGGACGTAGTTTAGCAGAAAGGACTCAACCCACAAAAAGTATTTTTTAAGTTATCGAGGTTTTAAGTTTAGGTGTGTGTTGTTGCAATGATGTTACAGTTGGAATATTTTGGTTGGAGACAATTTTGTTATATTAAAAAATATAGACCTGCTTCTTTCAAGTTGAATTTATTAAAAACTGCTTGGGTAGTTTGGGTTATTACAGTGGTTTGTAGAAAAATACCCGTCTTTATGTGGGTTGGTTCGCATCATTAAAAAATCAACCTTATCTTTGTAGTAACACGGATCTTTTTTGCTGAGTGAAAGAACAAACTTTTAGGACCTCTTTGGCATACGAGTACATAACTCATTTTTGACCACAGTGTGGGTTGAGCCCTTTCTGCTAAACTACGTCCAATTTATAGTAGATAAATTGTTTTAGGAATTTTAGATAATAATTACCTATATGTAGGTATAAGTAGTTGAGTGAGATACCTGAGATACAGGTTTATTCCTAGTTCAGGTAAATTCCAATTATTCTTACCTACCTCTAGTTTGACACCCTATTTCGTAAATATTTATGTAAATCAATTATTTTAATAAACAATTTCAATTTCTATTTTCATCTACGTTTGTCATTTCGTGGCACTAGTCACATACAAATAGGCTGTATCTAGTTGGATCTCATGCTCGGACGCGCACGCGCAGTATTTCGCAATGAACCGTTACGCTGTGGCGATGTATTTTTGTGTGTGTGTGTGTGTGTGATATAATTTATGTACGTATGTGTTACGTGGGGTAATGAATCTAGGTTTTACGGGTTGTTTAGTTTTGTTGAGTAGACATTCTTTTCAAAATAATACCAGCCCATTGTCCCACAGCACGGCAAAGGCCTCTTCTTATTCAGAGAAGGCACGAGCATTGATCACTAAGCTTGCTCAAGACGGTTTAGCGATTTAAGACTTATATCGTAACTAATACACTGACGAGCAATATAAAAAAGCCACTAACTTATCATGAAATATTTCCAAAACCACGCAAGATAGCTTCTTGAAGTGAAAAGCAACATTCACATGTATTTAATAACGCATTAAAAAAATACTAAATTGAAACAAAAAAAATAAAAAATAATGTGATATAGAAGAAAAAAAGAAAATACACTAAGTGGAAAAATACGTAAGTATTATTAAAGCTTACTGAAGAACCACTTAACAGAACTTGACCAAATTTATATGGGACCACTCTGTAAATCATTTCAAACAGAAGAGGATTTTTTTAACTCGTATTATTAATGACGGAGTTCTGCGGTAACAAACATAAAAAAATAAGAAAAATACAACCGAATTGAGAACCTCGTCCATTTTATGAAGTCGATTAAAAATAGGGTCATTTGGGCAAAAATCAACTCTTAAAATGGGTTTACGAAATTGGAATATACGGTTTTAGACATTTATTTTCTCAAAAGATTTACACAATCACTTAAAGAGAAAATACAATATTTGCTTAACAATACTTATTGCCGATTGGCGTAGCGGGTTAGTACTATAACAAAATTACATTAGGATTTCTTACCAGTTTTAGAAAAATGGTAGTTTAGAAAAAATGTTCACACGAAACTAAGTGCATGACGTCGTTTGCGTACCGCCACTGCGGGTAGATGTGTATGTTTTGATTTGAGGGATACAATACAATACATGTTTACTAAGGCCTATGACACAGTGATTGTTTCACTGCGTTTAAAGTACTTAGTTGGTTGCTATTATTATGTTTATCAATATATATTTTAAGCTTGTTATTGTTATGTTATGGTATATAGCTGCATAGAATTTATTTATTATAACTACTTGAGTTTGTATATGTATTAATCTACTATATATATATATAATAGTTAGTAGGTATTATCAAATAAGTGTGTTAAAATAAATTTATAATTATATATAATTAATTTTAGAATTTTAAAATTAATATATAATATAATTTTTTAATCATTCAATATTTCATATTGCCTCCGCGTGCTGTCAATACGTCGTTTACACGATTTGGCATGCAGAGTACCAGATTCATCAGCATATGCTGAGGAATATTCTCCCATTCTTTAATAAGTGAATTTTTCAAAGCATAAAGTGTGACCGGCGGTGGATGCCGGCTTCTAACACGTCTGCCAAGCTCGTCCCAGGCATGTTCGATAGGGTTTTGGTCAGGGCTTCTCGCTGGCCACACCATTTGATGGATTCCCACACTTAAAAGGTCATCTGCTACGTACTCAGCCCTAATTTATTTGGCCCTGGCCCCCAGGATATTAAAAAAAAATTTGCTTGCTTTCTTCTAGTTTCACCACTTTCTAAACTTTAAAGTGTATTTTTTATTGAAAATGGGTAAAACAGGCAATTTTTTTTGAAATCTTTTACGTTGGCAGATTCTTATAAAATTATTGCTTTATTCAGATGTTAACTAGAAAAAAAGTTAAGAGTCCTCAAACTCACAGAAAGACAAAGATTAAAAAAAAAAATTGCCTATTTTACACATTTTTAATAAAAAATACCCTTTAAAAGTTTAGAAAGTGGTGAAACTAGGAGAGAGCAAACTTTTTTTTTTTAAATATCCAGGGGGCCAGGGCCAAATAAATTAGGGCTGAGTAAGTAGCAGATGACCCCAACTATCCCCCATTTTCGTATGTTCAACGTTCTGCCAAACACCCTGTATATGTCCCTTTCTTCCATATTTCTCTATTAGTATTCATCTCGGTAGTCACCCCCTTTGTAGCCATATCATCTTCTCATATGTTTCAACGTTATGTAATCAAATAATATTTTGCTCCATCAATTCCCAACAAATTACATGCGTAGTTCCAGTTTGAGACAAACATTCTGATAGCTATAAATACTTATAATAATTTACGGTCCCACACGCCGCCGGCATGTACTTAGCTTTATTAATAGTTCATACAAATTATATCTAAAGGCACAGGAAACAAACACAATGCCTCCATTAACTGATGCATAGATATCATCGATGTAGTACACGTCAGAATATTTATAAAAATAATAAAATATAGTTAGCTCGGTATAGTCAAGTATATATGACTCGTGGTTAAATAATAACAGCTGCATCGTTCGATCGAAAGTTAAGATAGCTTGCCTAGGTCAGTCCGTGGATGGGTGACCATCGATTACATTATCGAGACCCCTCCTTGGCTCGGAAAGCACGCTAAGCAGTTGATCCCGGCTGCCATTTGTAGATCAAAGACAGTCGTTGCGAGGAGTCAGAAGCCCGAAAGTCTGACAAGTAGTCTTAACAAGAGGTATCTGAAGGTAGTTAAACTCACGGCTATGACTGCGTTATTTTTTATGCATATGTATGTATTTAATAAACACTTAATAAACTAGCGACCCGCCCCTACTTCAAACGATTTTTGCGACTTGACAAAACATAGAGATGACTTTATTATTTGTAATTTTAATATTAATGTTTTCTACAAATAAAGGCTTCTTCAAACAGGCGCGATACGCGACGCGAATCGCGCGATAGGCGGTGCTCTTCTGTCGCGTCGTGCCTGTTTGAAACAGCCAATCCATTCACTGTCACACAGACACACGAAAAGCGACTTTTATTTATAATTTATGTATACCTAGATAGGAATAGATAATAATCATAATGTAACAGAAGTACAATTTGGAATAGGGATACCTATTTTTTTTATTTTTAAACCGTCGCGCGTCGTTCCGCGTACTAAGACCGAACCGAACCGTAGCTCTCTATAACTTAAGTGCCTTAGTATGTACTTAGTAGATTTATAATCGCAGTGAATAAAAAACGTGTTTGCTTAAAAAGAAACAAAAATGTTATAAGCTCCTGCAATTTTTGCATCGCTCACATGAAATTCATGAAAACACGAGGCGCGGAGTTGAGACAATCAATTCCGCCCTGAAATCGATACCACTTCAAACAGCAAGCGACTTATCATTATTAGTTATCAAAGCATTGAAAAGCCGATATTCCTAAAATAGGATACCTTTTACTAATGAATAAAAATATAAAACTGCCTCGTTGGTCTAGTGTTTGCAAGCGCAGCTGAGCATGAGGACCCGGGTTCAATTCCCAGGTCGGACAAAGTGTTAAGGTTCCTTCAAACAGGCGCGACACGCAACGCGACACAAATGCATCGCTCGTCGCGTGACAGGCGGTGCCTTTGTGTCGCGCCGCGTATCTATTGCCTATTTGAAGGAGCCTTTATTGGGTTTTTCCATCAGGAATTTCTCAGTAGCAGTACAAAGTCTGTATTTGTGCCCGGTGGATGGCAATAGACTCGCCCCCTATTACATGGGACTTAAACATAACTGGCGAAATTTGGGCGTACTATAGATACACCTCTGCCTAACCCTTCAGTGATTACAGGCGTGATGTTTTGTTAAAATATGAAACTTGAAATTTCAACAGGAAAACCAAACTAAAAAAAACGGGTTGCAAGAATAGACGTTAATTTTTGTGTATTTATTTTTTGTACCTACCCATGAACAGTAACCATCCCAAATTAATGTGATTAACACATCGAAGAATTTTGTTGTGCTAATAACTGCGTTTGGAAGTTATCTACCTACTCATTATTGTACTATCTTTGGTGCATTATTTGTTCAATACATACATAAAGTGACCTATTAGTTATAGTGAGTGATTTATTAACGTTTTTGTCTCTGAAGCGAACGCACCCGCTAGTCGCTACTGATATGCTCGGTGCACTTAGTGACTCAATTGTGATTTGTGTACCTACAATTAATTGAAAAAATAAACATATCGGTGTTTTGTTGGTGATACAGTGTGATGTTCTAAATTGAAATTCGAATGCCATAGATAAACATTGTGTGATTTGTGTTTAATAAGGAAACTTCAAATGAGGTTGGAAATAATGTAAGTTTTTAAATCTTCTTCATTCCCGCCTAAATCTTTCTCTAGATTACAGAATTTTGTCTCATTGATCTAAATAGGTATCTTCTAAAGGCTAGAAGTATCTCCTCTCCTCCTTCCTGTCCGGCAATAATTTTGAGTCTTTAAGGACGTGAAAATTGTCTCGGAGATCCTTCATAACACATTTAAGTTTTTACCTACCGCCTAGATCTGCTGACCACGGCACGCAAACTAAGAACAAAAAATTTCAACCGTATACTCTATGGTTGGAAGAATAGAACAAGACAGGTCTCCTCGCTCCCTTCTCTCATTCATCACCCCTCTTACGCCTAGTGCCAAAACCATAGAGAATACACAAATTTCATTGTCAAAATGTAGGCAGTTTTCAAACTTTCACAAGTTTTGTTGTTGATCAAGTGAATTTTGCGTTGATTAATTTTCGTAGTTATTAAACCTCTCAGTGATTAAACTGTTATATTTTGCATTGGTAGTGCAAGATGTGTATCGGACATTGCGGGAAATAAACGAAAGGACGGTAAAATGCATCAGTTTCCTGTTAGTAAAATAGGACTACTTTTTGAGTCCTATTTTAGGCTTCTGAGCAGTTATTATTTGCACAGCTTAAGCGCCCAAGAACTTCAAAAACTCTGTGTGCCAAAAAAACTTTGAAAAAACTTTCATCAGTGAGAAGTATTGGTTCAAACTTGGTTCTCATCCATCATTGTTTTCGGCCGATGAAATCACCTCTGGAATACCCACAAAAGTTGATGAAGGTTCGTACGGAATAAAAAAATGAAAAATGGAAAATCTCTTCAGAGACTGCAACATAAGGCATTTATTAAATATAAAATAAAAACTTCAATAAGTATTTGTTGTGTTTCATTTACATATTTCTCAGTAGTTCCCTGTAATTTATAAGTTACCGATGAGCTCATTTAAGACCTCATTGGATTTTAGCTGCTAACAGCAAAAAATAAATTGAGATCTGAATACAATAGAACGGGGTAATTGAGGCTTTCTGTGTGAGCCTTTGCCAAACTCAATACCTAAATTAAAAAAAAAGAACTGTCATGTTCTAAACTTCCAACTTTTGACAATCTATAATAACCATTTTCTCAGTATGGGAGTGGGTCGTCTGTACCTATGTAGTCTGTGCTGCTGACTTTATTATTGGTGGGTACAGGAAACGTAACCAGTAGAAAGATAGAAAACTAGTGTGAAATATGTTTTAAAATTACGCAAAAAAAATATCTTTAAAAATACGAACCAAGCACCTACTTTCTACAATTCGTTCCGATCATACGTGAATAAAAAAAAGTAGTGTTCTACATTTGAACATAATAAAATGGCGTGCATTGCTCCACTTGCTAACTAGGTAATATTACCAACAAGTGCGATGCTCAGTGCTTTTCATTATGCTATAATGTGAACATAAACATACATACTTGTTGGGCTACGGAATAAGCGTGGAGTTAAAAGCGGTAGCGGTTGAATGAGCGGGAATTAAAATATAAGGGGCGTTGTCTTTGGTTTGACAAAAAAAAAAACCTTTTTAAATAATGGAATCCTGAGGACTTTTTAGTAAATTAGTTTTTTTTTTTATGTTATAAAATAAGAAATTCCCAGAAAATAATTATTTTCTTTTCCCTAATGATCCTTCAAAAACGAATGGCAAATTATCAACACGCCACTTCAAAAAGTTATTTTGTCTGCTAATGACTTGTTAGCCGATAAAAATGGGAACTTTCTAACTTCAAAATCAAATCTTTTTGTTCAATAGGTAATGAGCCAAACTGAACTTAGAAGGTTTTGTTATTCCAAAAGTTTTTTTGGCTAAAACCTCTTTTTATGGAAAAAACGGCCAAAATGGCGTGGATTCTTTTTCCCAAAGTATTACACCAAATAGGGGGCTTGTGACTTTAATATTAACAGCTGCACGGGTCGATCGAAGGCTAACCGACGCTTTCTGCGGTCGGTTCGTGGATGATTGACCATCTTTACATAACAAGACCCCTCCCTGCCTCGGAAAGCGCGTTAACCCGTTGGTCTCGGTGTCAGTCGTAGCTCTTTGACAGTCGTTACGGGTAGTCAGAAGCCCAAAAAGTCTAACAACCAGTCTCACCAAGGAGTATCGTGTTGCCCATAACTGGGTTGTGGAGGTTAGATAGACAGTCGCTCGATATAAAATATTGGTATTCAGCTGCATCTGGTCAGACTGGAAGCCGACCCCAACATATAGTTGAGAAAAGGCTAAGCAGATTGTTTTTTACGCCAGATAGATCACTGATCGGAATAGATCCCGTTTTCTTTCACAGATGTGGTAGCCAGAGGCAGTTGGATAACATAATAGGTTGGGGAAAAAGTTTCTTCGCATTTTTAAGAAAATTCAAAACATTTTTTAATATAGTCTATTTACATTTAACTAAAGTATGTAGGTACCATTTTGTTCGATAACTTTTTGCCATTTTGTAGGTAGGGACATGATCCCATTGCTATAGAAATTTTGGGACTTCTGATCAAAATACCGCGACAAGTGGTTTTGGCAGTCCTCTCGTGATGTTAACCTGACACTGCCTAATGAATTCTGAAGAGACCGAAAGAGGTGGAAATCTGAAGGTGCAAGGTCAGGACTATACGGCGGATGCATTAACACCTGCCAGCCAAACTCTCTTAATTTTTGCTGAGTGGCTAAAGATGTGTGAGGTCTAGCGTTATCATGATGAAAAACCACACCCCCTCTGTTGATTAATTCCGGCCGCTTTCTCTCAACTTCTTGCTTTAATCTCATCAGTTGTTCGCAGTAGAGTTCAGAATCGATGGTCCTGCCTGGTGGTAACAAATAAATAACAGACAAAAAAACAACAAAAAATAACATAATGAATAATGCCCTTCCAATCCCACCACACACACAGCATCACCTTGTTGCGAGATAACCCGGGTTTCGCCACAGTCTGTGAAGCCTGACCGGCCTTTGACCACGACCTTTTTCGCACGTTCTTGTCGTACGTGATCCACTTTTCATCACCAGTTATCAGCTTCTTCAAAAATGGTTCGGTTTCATTACGTCGTAATAAAGAATCACAAATGAGTACACGGTTCATTAGGTTTCTTTCAGTCAGCTCGTGAGGTACCCAAATATCGAGCTTTTTTGTATACCGTATTTTTAAAATGTGCCAAAACTGTTTTGTGGTCAATTCCCAGTTCTTCAGCTACGTCGTAACTACTGATATGCCGATCCTGCTCCAGTTTTTCAAAAATGGCATCCATTTTATCCGTAATAAGGCGACCAGAGCGACGTGCATCTTTGACATCAAAATTTCCGGATTGAAAACGCTTAAGCCAAATTTGTGCTACTCTCACAGACACTGCACTAGGTCGCGTTGCGTTGCATTTTTACCTTTTTTGTAGTGAAATTTTAAAATGTATCGAATTTCTTCATTAGATTCACTCATCTTGACAGTACGAAAAA
Organism: Griposia aprilina; assembly: GCA_916610205.1. Lineage (NCBI taxonomy): Eukaryota > Metazoa > Arthropoda > Insecta > Lepidoptera > Noctuidae > Griposia > Griposia aprilina. The sequence continues at coordinate 11,155,397 of OU744304.1, read as the reverse complement.
CAAATGAAAATCACACATTTTCCTAATTTGAATTTGGAATTATGTTCTTTAAAATTTAAACTTTCAATGATACCAAAACCAGCCAGATACAAATAGTATAGCCAAAGAGATTTTATTACAAGTTCATACATACTATAATGCGAAAAGACTTTTTCCCCAACCTAATATATAATGGATAGGTTAAACACAGCTGTTGATCCACATAGGTACCTACTAATTCTAATATTGCTGTTGCTGTTTCTAGTAATTGATCCTCCGAGCCGATACAAGTTACATTAGCTTAACTAAATAAATTGTATGGTTTACCAATCAACTCAGTGGTTTTCAGACGACAACTTTTAAAAAACCCTATCTTTTGCGGGCCATTGGAAAAATCTGCAATTTTGTAACCGATATAACAACAAATTGCATTTTATAAAATACTAGCTTCTGCTCGCGGATTCTCCCGCGTGGATGTCAGAAATTATCCCACGGTAACGTGCTACCGGGACAAAAAGTAGCCTATGTCCTTCCCCAGGATGCCATCTATCTCCTCGTCAAATTTTATCGAAATCCGTTCTGTGATTTAGGCGTCAAAAGGTAACATACAGAAACAGTTACTTTCGAATTTATAATATTAGTATGGATCGTATGATCCCCTGTTTTCACAACCGCTGATTTCGAGGCCCAACCCACTCGTAACAAACACCATACACTAAAGATTTTTATTTCTTTATGCTAATTTCTTTAGTTACATCCGACATTATTATCATATGGACCGTTAGTCCCTTCTTTTAATTTAAATCTCGTTTTTATTGCTTGAAACAATATGAATAAATTTAGTATTATGAAAATAGGTGACCTTGTAACAATTTACTTTTAAAGTGGGTTGTATTAGGTAAGTTCAAATTTAAACTATCCAACGTCGATTAGTTCCGAGAGTATCAAGTACAGTAGGTACAACAATTTTCTTAATATCCCTCGGGAATCATCGTATTTCTGAATACAAACGAATGCAAGTTTCCATGTCCATCAATTATTAGATTTATCGTTTATGATAATTTGAATTCAGAACTAAGTACTTTATTGTACCACAATTAAAGTTCTGAATTCAAATTATTAGAAATGCGATGATTCCCTAGGCACATTCAGAAAATTGTTGTACTTTGCTTTATGAGGCCGACCAAAGAAATGATGGATATGTGGTATGAAAAATTATAAGGCTAAGTACGAAGTGAACAACACTGAGAAGACGGCTGATTGCCAGAAATCTATGAAAGAAAAACATTACAAAGTGAAAAATAACTTTAATTTCGGAAGTCGGTGTCCTTGGTTTTGTATTTTCGTTTTTGCCACCGACTTCCGAAATTAAAGTTATTTTTCGGTAGTTTTATTTTTGTAAAAAAAAAAAAAAATTTAATTCTTTTGTTGTGATTGCTACCCCACACAAATTCATATGACCACTACTTGCTATGTAAATAACAGTGACAGGAAGTTATTATTTAACATCATCAATATACACTAAGTGGAAAATATACGTAAGTTAATTTGAACTTAGTTATAGAGTTGTATTTTGAATTGATGATTTTAATACTTATTATTCTGGAAATACATATTTTGTGTTACGATTGCGAATAATATTTTTATCAATATACAACCTCATGCTGATCTACAAATTGCATAAAACGTAACAAAATTTAAATTTCGCGGGCTACTCTGTCGTTTTCGCCTTAAAATAGGCGGGTATCACATTTCCGCCGCCTAACTAAAGCAGCGAAACCGCAGTAGTTCCGCCATGACATGTCCGTTATACCACAAGCGAAAAACAAGCGAAACTTCCTGTTCTAAGTTAGAACAGGAAGTTTCGCTTCTGCTTATGCTGTTATCGTTTTTAAGAGAGTTGAAAGTCTGACCCTTTTGAATGGCTTGAATTAAGCCGTTCAAAAGGGTTACCCACATCATAAGGGTTTTTGATTAACTGCTTAGAAAAACCATATCGAAAACCCTTTCAATGGATAACCAAAATTTTAAAGACTTAAATTAAGCCTTTCAAAAGGGGTACCCGCATCGTATGGGTTTTTGATTAACTGCTTAGAAAAACCATATCGAAAACGCTTTCAATGGGTAACCAAAATGGTCCCTGGTTCTAAACGTACAGATTTGATTATGATTCTATCTCTATCCCGCGTGATTTCGCCGATCTGCTCGGAAGCCATTTACACCTTCGCGCTCAGCCCGCTATTTTGTTGCGGTGCCGCGTGTCTGTGGCGATCGACAAGCATAAAAAGCGAATCTTCATTTTTTTTTTTAAATGTTGTTTATTTTACGGAAAAACTAATTTAAGAGATCCGAACTCGAATCGCGACAATGTAGTAATGTTTCTTAGCCATCATTATTTTCGCGGTGGAGGTGTGCTACAGCCCTTAAGATCAGGTGTATCGTCGAGCCGCGCGTGTGCGTCTTGTTTGCCATAACTTAAAAAATATACAGGGTTGCTGGGACATGGACGCGCAACCTGTTGGAACATGTTGGGAACATGATTCTGAAATCCCCTGCGCCAAATTTTTGGCTGGTTATTAAAAAAAAAAATGCTGTTCCATAATTTTGACCGCGTAGGTATTGCCCTTTTCTATTGAAACAGCAGTTTTTTTTTTAATAACCAGGCAAAAATTATGTGCTGAATTCATAGTTACAGTTTGCGCGTCGATGATGCCATCGTACTTTTAGAAGAAGTAGGTATTTATCTTTTGTCTGGAACATTTTAGCATAACAATGAAAGCCAATAAGTTACACAACTTCGTTACGACTATACCTTGTACTCGTGACATCTTGTTTGAAATTCTCATTTACGTGCGTTCGGGTCAAGGATAGTTTAAAATGTGAGTAATCTTTGCCGTTTTATATTTATTGCTGATGGTAACATTATTTTGTTGATATAAACATTTGTTGACCGTATCTTAAGTAGTGCGTACAGTCACGAGCATATACAATACAATTACGCAAATTCAAAAGCGTTTATGCTCTCGACTGTACATGCAGTTCTTAGGTTTTTTTGGAAAACTAATGAATACGGTTCTTCATAAACTATTTAGTGAGTTTTGCTACCAATCTTAATAAGGAAGCTAGAACTTTTCATGAAACAAGCCAATTATTCCCGAAAACAGAGGATCTATCAACTATTTACTCATTAAGTTGGTGGATCCTTTCCTACGAGGGAAGGCGAAATATAAAAAGCCAACAAGTATAAGCCATGCCAGAATGATAAATTGATGAACTAAGGATGTAATTTCTTTCAAAAAGCACACTTTGGGATTTAGAACCTGCGGGGTAATTGCGTAACGCACTAACAGTAGGAATGGCTTTAATTTTGACAGTTCAACAACATTTAATGCGTTATTTACGTTGTTGTGCGGACAAATTTTTCAAACGTATAATAATAGTAATAAACTTCATTCAGTTCAGAAAAAAAGTACAGTAGGTACTTACAATATTTAAAACAAATAAAAACTAGTAACAGATTACATATAGCCTTAGTTGCAATTTTTTTACAAATACCCTGGACCCCATACTAGGATTCCTGGTGTCGTGGGGTCCAGTCTCTTCCCGAGTAAGGCAAACAGTTTCGTTTATTTAAATGAATAAATTAATTTGACAAAATTAAATGAACAAAAATATATATAATTAATTTAAAAAACTTATGTACAATGTAATAAAAAAGAAAGAAGCAATGGATTAGCAATAGGCTTCAAAATTATTCAGATTGTGGCTGATAATAAGTTGCGCAATTACGGTGCTGTAGGTACTAAAGTAAAATATATAAATCAAATAAGTACCTATACATAGTAAAATAAGTATATGTGCACATGCAATTGTGACCAACCAGTTGATGTACAAAAAAGCACGACTGGCTGTTCACAATGGTGTGCTGGTGCCTACGCTTATGTATGGAAGTGAGTGTTGGGTGTGGCAAAAGAAGCATGAAAGTAGAATAAATGCTGTGCAAATGCGTTCCTTGCGAAGCATGTGTGGTGTGACTAATTGAAAAGAGTATGCTAAGATGGTTTGGTCATGTTGAGAGGATGAATGAAGGGCGATTAACAAAAGGTATTTACAAGGCAGATGTGAGTGGAAACGCCGGGAGGGGACGCCCTAGGAAGATATATAGTGACCTTATTGGTGATATTCTTCAGAAAGGTCAGGTGCGTAGTACTTACAACCTACGTATTACCAGATGTATGAACGTAAACGAGGCAAAAGGAGTATGTAAGGATCGTAGGAGGTGACGTTCTGTAGTTTCTGCCTACCCCCATGGGAAGAAGGCGTGAGTTTATGTATGTATGTAAATAAGTAAGTATTAAAAAATATCAAATATAAAGTCAAGTAAACACTATTGAGTAGACATAGATATCTAAGCACACAAGGTCCGAAAAATACTAAATACTTACATTTAAAAAAAGTGCTTGCATTCGCTAGTAACCTAATAATAACAAATTAGACACAAGTTGTCAGTAATGCCACAATGATTACCGTTATAGATGACGCTGCACTCGCATCACGTCTGTGCGCTTGCGCAAGCCTATCACCGCAAACTACTGATCTAAGAACTAGCGCCACATCTGCTGAATACGTAATTTTTCTGTTGTTTATATTTCCTTGACCAGCACCTGTGATAAGTTAGCAATTTTATACATTAGTTCCGCGGTTCCTAGATTACTTCATCAAATTGTGTGCGTGTGCGCTATTCGGTTGAAATTATTTCCTCGCCAGTAAGAACATAGGGCAACCCAACGCAGACGCAGCGCCTGACGCAGGTCCTCACCGGACATGGTTGTTTCGGGAGGTTCCTGTTCCGAATAAGGCGGGAGGAAACGCCCGGATGTTACCATTGTGTGGATCGCCCGGCGGACACGGTGAAGGTCTGCCCGACTTGGGCGCAGCATCGCCGTGTCCGGAGGAGGAGGTGATCGGCGGCGGCGATATCTCCTCTCTCTTTTTGCTTGCAGAACAGGACCTATTTGGCACAGCCGCGAGGCACACTTTCCTGCTAATTTCTCACTACACACTTTAGACTTTTTATTTGTTTTGTTTGTTATATTTGATTGATTTTTATTTTTTACTTATAGGTATATGTTTTGTTGTGTGCTTTGTAGTCTGTGCTAAATAAATGTCTTTTTTTTTCGTTCTTTATTTCTCGCGTCCGGCCCTAGTCCAGGCCATGGTACGGAGCGAAAGTGCATGGGAAGTCGTCACTTCCTTCTACGAAGTAGTAATGCTCACAAAGCAAGAGGCGGAACGCGTAAGGGAGAGGCAATCTTTACGCCCTCACGCCCCTAGTCGCCGCAGGAGACGCCCTGGGTGTCGGGAGTCGATAGCCGATTCCCGGCCACCGTAAGCATGGGTTTGCGGATGGCGAGCAATGGGCAGCTCGCCGTCCGGTAAGGATCAGTCCCGGGTCGGCGGCGCGTTGTATTCGTCGTGTGCTTCAAAGAGATGTCAGCACCAATTGACGGGGTCCGTTAGGGTCGAAGCCTGCCAAGGGTCGCGGATTGTTCGAAAGAGCTATCGTAGCACAGGCAACTGAAGGAACACGGGTGGGTTATAGTCAGTAAAACTCTGAAACGCTCTCCCGCTCCGCCCAGAGCGAGAGAAGTTATTTGATGATTTCCCAGCCAAAAAAAATAAAATAAACACCAATCCAAGTTTCATAGTCTTCCTTTCTTTATCCCTTTTATTTGGGGTCGGCACAGTACCGAAACGTTGTTTTTCTACCTCTAGTAGCAGTCATCTGTGTCCACTTGCTTCCTACAAGTCCCTAGTAGTATTTTTGTGGCAAGACTCATAATTATTATACATCTTTCTAGGGTGTATATTAAACTTCAAGAAGTCTCTCTAGCTACGCCTTATTACATCTTTATTCCGTTATTCGCCTTCCGCTTTTAAGTCCTTTTTTTAAATCAAAGACAGTGATATCGATAGATAGATGCTTCCTCTATTACATAACGTAAGTACCTAGATACATAAATTCTTCTCCAACGATCAACGAAGCGTCATTCATCGAAAACAGTTAAGTAGTCTATGAGAAAACAACAAAAGAGCTCTGTTATATAGCACAGTTAAGCATAGATTCGTCTGATACAAAGGGCGATTAATTCAATTTTTACAATTCATTCGTATATTAATTTCTGTTTCATCTAAGACCGTTTTGTGTACGCTTTAGAAGTGCGATATTACGAGCTAGACAGATAGGCTATGTAGTAGGTAGGTCTTACACCGCACTCCTCATGCGGACTTGAGGAGGCCGGCGGACGTGGGCCGGCACTAGCCGGGGATCGTGGAAAGCGCACAAGTTCCCATGGACCCCGGTGCAAGTGTGGGATGGGAACACTGGAGTGATTTTCAGTCAGTAAGAGTCAGACAGACCCCGCCGCCCATCCCAGGGTGAAGGACATCCAAGAGGATTTTCCACACCGGAACAAAAATCAAAAAAGGGTAGTAGGTATGTCATGTATTACCGTGCCCAAAGTTATGTTATTTTTATATGCATTTGACAATAATTAAAAACGCATTTCATTTTGACGGATAGGTAAGACTAGCCAAGGATCGATTTAAATTAAGTGCTGTTTTTACTTAAGGCGCGGTAAGAAGCAAATGTTTTGACAATTAACAATAGCGCATCGCGGCAACAAATAAGGCTCAAAACAGCAATGCGTTTGATGTTAGCTGAATCGAAAGACCACCCAAAAAAAGAGTAATTTTGCAGTTTTAATTAAATTAATAAATAAATGCACAGTTCAGTGGAATTTCATTTATTATCATTACAAACATAATTATGATAATTAACATTTCAATTTTTAAGAATTATGCAATGATTTTTTTTTTTATCATTGTAGTATGTATTTTATTTTTAGTCTTTTCTTTGAACATTGATAATTCATTTCTGGCTTGTATTTTGCACCAATACGCCTAATTGTGCGACAAAAACAGCGTTTTACGGTGGCGTCCTGCGTTTGGGCAGCGTGCACGCGTGCAGTGCCTTAAATGGAGAGGCCTATGTCCAGCAGTGGACTGCTATAGGCTAATTAGCTAATGATGAAGCCAGCAAATTACGTATTCTCAATCTTTACTGAAAATATCCCAATATCCGTAGCTAGGATTTCATTTCTCCTTCTTGGATAGTTGTACTTAATAGTTTTTTCTATTTTGTTAAATACCTGTTACTTGTTGACAGGCCTACACTGTCCTCCCATACTAACACTGTAATTTGAAACACCGTAAAAACCAATATTATTTTTAAAGTATAACCGTGGAGTTTCTTGCCGGCTCTTCTCCATAGGAAACAACTAATTGGAACCGTGCACCTAGCTTCTGACGTTTCATAAGTGCACATGTAGGTTTATGTGAAATAAAATATTTCGATTTTGATCATGAATTGATCATCATTCCTCAAGAAAACCATCGATTCACTGCTATATAAACTCAGCTTAATATCAGTCATTTCCTGCTCTACTTTCTTAAAACCAACAGAACTTTTTCTAATTACTCCTAATTAAACCCAAGTCCAAAAGTTAAAATTATCAAAAAAAACTACTCTTTGGTTTAATGAGTGCCCTAAAGACTTGTAATCTCACTCACTGTGTGTAAACTCATTCAATTGAGTAAAGCATGGCATTAGCCGCCTTTGTTTACCGAGAAGTTTCTCATAAACGCGTGTAATTTGTGAGGAAAAAACTAGATAAAGACTATGTAAGTATGTAACTACTTTCGTTTTCCCGTAACTGGTGACAACTTTCTATAGTCGTCATGGTGTTGTGGATAAAGGTTTGTGTTTATGAGTATTTTGTTCACATTAACGGGAAAATTATAAGGATATCATGGCAAAGAAATTATTGTAACCTATAAGTTCGCTGCTGAACTGTACGTCACTAAAAGTGAAAAAGTAATAAGCACCAAGAAGTCCCGAATACGCTTGTTTTTAAATCTGAAAGCACAACCTCCGTGACAACCGACATTGGGATAGGACCACACCTCCTTAGTTTGAAATACAAAAAAAAACCTATTCTCAAACATGCTTGGATATTTGAGCACTATTTGGACAACCTTCTTCGAGATAAATTGAAAATGCTGTACTGGTCAAATACATGCGAGCAGCAACCGGCAATGTTAGTATCAAAATCCATATCTGTCGTGTTTAGCGGCCGAATAAATTACTATGAAAGCTTTTATCCGTCGTGTAATTTAAAAATGGAACAATCTTTTTACTTCGACCTATGGCAACCAAGGAGGTAAATAACTTATCAAAGATTTTATTTAAATCTCGAACTGGCTTAGCAAATCGAGCCATTCAAAGTTAAAAAGAAACAAATGAATATATTGGCGCGAGAAAAGTTATTGTTGTTCGTCATTGATTCTGGAATTTATAATTAATTTACTTAGTTTGAATTTCTGCGCATTATTTGAGAAAAGTACAATACAAGCCTTGGCCGCAACCAGGCATTGATGGACACACAAAATAATGTGTGCCTCGGCTGCACCTTGGCCAAGATTTTCACGTTCGTCCATCAATTCCTCTGTTATCGGCCACTGCAGTAATGTACTATTTACAGCTAAAATGCCGCACTTATAAACACGTTCTAAATTCAAACGTTATTTCACCATGTTATACATACCTTGATCAGCAAAGAGTGATAATCACTCAAACCGCTCTGCTCTGAAAATGGAAGCCAAAGTTAATTGGATTGAACTTACTGAAATGTTTCCCAAACCCACAAAAACCCGTATAAAATTAAATTGCAACCGCGTTCATATTAACGTGACCCAACCAGCGATGGCGCACCGTAACCTCATTATGGAGCGGTCAGTATTGTCACTCGGCTTAATAAAGCTAATATATGCGCGGATACTATTCATCAATATTATGGCCAGCCAGAATTACGGGACGTGGCCCGAATACCGGCCAATTGGGGCACTTGTGTGTATCGTTTTAGTGGTACATCCACCCCGAAAATTAACTCTGTAGGGAATCTCGTAGGCTTAAGTTCAATCTGCATAGTAGGAGGTCGGTATTTCAGGCTTGTTGAAAGTTCGGACTATTTAACAATGATCAGAGAGAGATGTTGACGGTTGGAGAAGGAAAAGTTCTCAGAATAGATGGATGGATCGTGTGAGGAAATGATATGAAGGAAACGAGAGATTCTGGTCAGGTGAAGACTGAAAGAGAAGAATGGAAATGAAAAACAAATAGCGCCTACATCAAGAAACATGGGCTAAGGGTAGACAGATGAAGATGAATGTTTTATGCTGTTGGTCGCTTGACCAAACATGGGCGCTCGTTGCATACTCGTATCTCCCGAATCCTGGGACATTGATTGGTTGCATGTGTATTCCACCTAGTGATTTATTATACTAAGTATTCCATACTGTAATTGTAATTGCGTAACACACTTAAGAGTAGCAATGGCTTTCATTGTGACAGTTCAACAACATCCATTGCGTTATTTACATTGTTGAGGAGACAAATTGTTCGAACATGTTAAGCAATGGATTAGCAATAGGCTTCAAAATGATTCAGATTGTGATTGATAGTGTGTTACGTAATTAGGGTACTGGACGGCGATTCAAACTTAATATTATAAAATGCGTAAATAACTGCCTGTCTGTAAATTTGACAGATAGTTGCCTAGGACCATTTTTTTAAACAGAATATACTAGGCAGGCGAAGTCGCGGGCAACAACTAGTAAGTACTACATAATACGAGGTATTACGAGTATAATAAGGCTGTCGATAGGTAATTAGATATCTCCGATTTGACATGACAGCATTCGCCAGCAGTTTCACATTATTTCGCAAATCATGCTCTTATTAAACAGACAATTCATCGGACGATCATAAAACATCAGTAACTCTTCACTTTTTAAACATTACAGTATGGTTTTCTCTGCTATTGTATTAGTCTTAACTATTACCTAACAGTAGGTAAATGTCGCGTCATTCAGTGAAAGTACTGGGTTCAAATATTTAACTTTATTACATCCTATGACAGGTTATGTAAAGACTAAAGAGTTGAATTAAAATTAAAGCGGTTTTTGAACATGGTATAGGTATTAGCAGAGATTTGAAGTGCGATTTATGTTCTACTAGCTATTGCCCGCGGCGTCACCCGCGTGTACGTCGGGAATTATCCCATGGGGTCGAGCTACCGGGACAAATAGTAACCTATGTCCTTCCCCAGGATACCATCTATCTCCTTGCCGAATTTTATCGAAATCCGTTTAGGGGTTTAGACGTGAAAAGGTTACCTATACACAGAGTTACTTTCGAATTTATAATATTAAAATGGATTATATATATATTTATATAATATAAATAGTATGGATGGCTGAGATACTCGTTCTTCATCACCTCATTAGAATAAAAGTAATTGCGTCATCAATTCACCATTAACTGTAAACTGTAGGCATTCATATACGGCTAGGTATAATATTTTATGCTTATTTTAAAAGTAATATAAGATCAATATGGCCATTGACAACATTGATTTTAAAATTTTACTAAACGCAGACTACCTCTTTGGTAAAACATTGTTAGATCGACTTCAAAATGTATGCTAATGAATCCATTTTTAAAGAAGTTATAACGGTGTCTTTTTTTATTTCTATGGTGTTTACCTATTTTGAGAATTAACTAATTACCGAGTTGGTAATTTTAATTCGAATAAAAAAATTACACCAGTTTCTTCATTTGGATTACCAAGCTATTTTAGGACGTTTTTGTAGGTAACTTTGTTGACAACGTAACACTGAAGCCTCCTGCTGTGTTAAAGACTCTTTTTTTATTGAAGCAAGATAATCGTGCCTGAGCAGCTACGATCGTCCATATCTGTAATAAATAAAGCATCTTTCAATAATTTAACTAACATGACCTTTTCTTTCTTCCAGAAGCCAGTGATAGTAGCGGCGGTGACTCCTGTGCGCGGTTCGAATGATGAGCGGCGCCGGCGGCGGCCCCTGCACCCCGCGCCTTCCCCGGCAGCCCCGCCTGAGACATGGCAGCCCTCTCCTGCTACCAACCCTGCAGGTCGCACCTCGCACAGCCTGCTAGGTAAATTTTATAATTCTGTAAACTAAATACATATTCATCACGGTCAGGAATCATATTTTAATCAACATACAACCTGACGCTGACTAGCAAATTGCAGAAACCGTAAGGAAATTTGAAATCGTGGGCTAGCTTAGCGAATCTCCCATAAGGCTCAGACGGACCACAAATGTTGTGCACTATATAACTTCCGGAAGACCAGATTGAACCTCGCAATCCCCTAGATAAAACTTGGAAGGAGCAAAATTGTTTGGTCCTCTTTTTCAGTGTAATACCGACCTAATACTGCCGAGCCTTGAACCTGCAGCCTTGACTGCCTTCCTTTAAGTCATCTTGTTATTGCCCCTGAGATACAGAGAATTTAAAAAAAACCTGAAGTTTATTCAAGTTCTCTGATCATTAACCTGACACTCGCTGAAAACATGACTTTTCAGTACTAACTGCTGTCTCACATAAAAGCACTTAAAAAAGGTGATTCAAGAATCAAGGCTAAGCTGCAGAGATAAGTCACAACCAGTGGATGCCAGTCGATTGCAGTATATTAAATGACTGCATGACACAACATTAACACGCCTTGCTGCGTAGAATACAAAAACTATTTGGTTTACTTAGATTATGCTTTTGACTAACAAGTTCCAGTGATATTGTGGAAAGAATCTAGATCAACGCAATTATTTCGGCATCCTAACTAGCCTTTTGTTATCGTGTTTCGTCAACTGAACAATTTTTTCGTCTGTGACAATTTCTGGGCTCAATGTCTCCGAGAGAGTAAGTTGAACAAGTGCATAACTAAAAGTACCTACCTCTCAATTTCACTGGTGGGACTCTAGTATTTGCCTCGACTTACGAGTTAATTGTATACCTATCGTGGGTCCGAATCTAAGCAGGCACTTTACTTTGTGTAATTTATTTCATCACCGCTCTTGAAAACGGTGAAGGAATCGAGCAGGTGCTAAAACCAACTGGAGCACTTGGCCTGCGTCGTAGATTTTCATTTGCCCACTTTCTCTCACAGAGAGGACGTTCCCGCTTCTGGGCAAAGGCCGTCCCAGTAGTGGGAACGTTATAGTTTCAAATAGAAACCCTTATTCTCATTTCTAGGTGTCTAGACGTCGACGAAGATCATCATCAACAATTAGTGAACTTCTCGCTTCGGCGACAGCAGTTCATCGAGAGATGCCACGAGGCGCGAGGCCTGCGCCCCCGTGACACCATTCCCGAGGTTTCAGTCAAAAGGACCAGGGAAGAGCTGGCGAAGCATGCGTCGCAAGCCACACCGCTAAACCGCCGGCTCAACGTGGAAGCCGGCTGGTCCAAGGTCGAGGAAGTGCGTAAGAAGTTTGAGGGAGCTGCCAATTGTCCGGCGTTTTCGAGGTCTTTTGAGTCGCCGCCCAGGTAAGAAAATACCACATCCAGAGATATCTTTATTTACGTAACTTATCATTATGATCAATTAAACCACTGTTGCTCAAGTGCTCATAGTTTTAGGCAGTGAAGACCTTAAGCCATTGTCACAATTTAACAGTGAAGAATTTTCCGAACGAGTTGTCATAACCATTGTCCCGAATTACTCAGCAAAATACTTCTTCGCACTAATTTAAACAACCTAAGAAAACGGCCGCTACTCCATGTACCATTCGCATCGACCAAGTACAGGCGCAACGCCTTCTGCTTACGTAGTGTACTACTGTCTTTCAATAGTCTACCATCACACCGGGAAATTAATTTATTTTGCACCAGCGCACATAAAATTAAAAAGATTTAAAACAAGGAGTATTTTGGTGACATACTTAAAAAACTTTTAATTCCGATTTTGATATTGCACGACTTGACATACCTAATGTATTATCTCGACACACGGGACACACCTAATATGTTTATATTGTATTCTGTTACTTATAGTCAAGTCGTTGTAACTGGTCAACGCAAATAACGTGTAATTATGTAGATATATACATGTGGAAGCTTGTAATTAGCAAATGTCAAAACTTATGCACGATATTCAAGATTGTTATTAGTCTGTAAGCTTTCTTTATAAATAAATAAATAAACATGAAATCATACAGATCAAAATACTGGTACTTACCATATTTTTAGTTATGTTAGAGTCATCAATATTGTAATGCGTGAGCGAGATATGTAGCTATAAAAAATAAATTATAGTACCATCCCTTTTTCAAAACAATGATGTCTTTAAACCTAATATCCATTTGTCCAGAAGCACAAACCAAGGAATCCAGGCAGACTTTTCAAATGATCACAGTTTCTCATCGCTCCCCAGGCGTCGTCTCGCAGACTCTTTGTTCGCGAGTTTCAAACTCCCGCGCAAGTCGAGGGACGGCATGGCGGCCCCGCGGTCTCTTGCGCAGCCGCAGCAGCAGAAACGGAAGTCTGCTGTGGAACTGCTGGCAGAGACTAAGGCTTTCTATGTCAAGTCGGAAACTGTGCTGGATCGGAAGCAGGAGTTGCCGTTGAGGGTGAGTTGAATAATTGATTTAAGTTATACTAAAGAAGCAGATTATTGAGGAGTTATGGAGAAGTTCTTCAGTGGACTGATTCGATGGTTTAATGATCTCAAGTTTTAGTGTTTGATCCTGGGTTTGATACCCTGGTCGGGCCAGTGCTGGGTATTTCCAAAAAGGAAGCTCAGTAGTAGCCCGAAGTCGGGAAATCTGTTCGGTTGATTGCGATATAAGCTCCACATATATTGATACATTCGGTCATATAAATGGCAACATGTGAATGATCTTCACACCGCTCGCTGCCTACGCTCTATGTGTTCAATACGGGCTTTGAAACATGGCATAACAACATATATTATATATAGTCAGTTTCAAGAGTATCTGATGAAAATGTAAACAGACCCTGTTCTGTTTAAATTCTTACGCAAACACTCACTGGAATTATGAACACATTCATCTGTTTAGTTTCCAACTTTATATCTCACCAGTTTTTCTAACAATTGTCTGAATATCATCATTATTTGTAATTGATTGTTTCATCACAGTGCCGGTTTTAACATTACAGGCGCCCTGAGCGAAATTTCGGCGGCGCCCCTCTCCTCTTGGAGAGTAGAGAGGGGCGAAAATTTTCAGCACTCCGCCTAGGTTTCCTTATGTCCTTTCATAAAGAAATAGGAGTTACTTTGTCGGCTTATGCAGGAAAGTTTGAGACCTAAAAGAATGTCTGATGCAAGAGAAGAGATCTCAACAACTTTTTTGGTTTTCTAACTCCAAACGAACTAAAACAAAAGTAGTCTGCAGGCGCCTAGTGACAGCCCCTTCGGCGCCACTTCACCTCTGGCACCCTGGGCGGTCGCCCACCCGGCCCCTACCCTAACAGCGGCACTGTTTCATCAGATCCTTTTGAAACAGACCACAGCTACGTCAAAAGTGGAGATGATTATTATTATTATGGTTTTTTTTTATTGATTGAACCAATCGTCATAGCTTTCAATCTTCTTAAATGGTTTCATATTGCTTCACAGATGAGCAGTGGTCTGGGGCAGGCGATAGCGGCCGGCGGCTGCCACCTGGTCAGCTCGGGCACCTTGAACAATGATGCCTGCTGCAACCCCTGTAAGTATATACTTACTTTACTTACTATATTCGTTGGAAACATGCATCGCTGAATATCTGCCGTAAAATTAAAACGTGATAAATGATATTATGGGATCCAGACCCTTTATGAATTTTATAAGTACTCGTAACAACCTCACTGTGAATTTTATTCAGCTTATCAATCATGGATTTACTGCTTAACACGTTGACGGACAGTATTCCCTTACTGATTGAACGTGTTAGGACACTACAAAATTTCGCGTGACACAATTTTATGGAATGTTTTTTTTTTATGTCACGCTGTGACACTAATAGGTTCAAAATTCTATCTGTGGTGACACTACAGAATGCCGTTCCTTGTATTAGTATAGAAAATAAAACGCCGCAAGGCGTACTGATTCTATACAAGTCAAAACTTTGACGTCGACAGGCGTACTGTTGTATTATTTTTTGCAGAGACAACGACAAGAGGCGTTATGTCCGTCAACGTGTTAAGTTATTTGTCGAATTAAAAATCATAAATAATTATCTCACAGCAGAGGACCTATATTTTTTTTTCGGAAACCTTAGCATTTTTGATGTATCTCTCCCTTTTGCTCACTAAATCAGAGACAATTTTCTAACATCCCAAATCCATCATGGCGTCTTCGATACGCACTGCATAAAACTGCCTTGTTTTGACAATTCGTCTAAGATTAATTGCGAAGTCCCAACATCGTTAATTCGTGCCTACATTCACTATCAATCAGTGTCAACCGCATTCGAATCAGAACAGGTTCGTGCGTGCGATTGTACCTACCTTTCGTTATTTGGATTTTATGGGTTGGAAAACAATCTGTTTTGGTAAACGTAATTTATTATCTGACCCAGCGTTATACCATAACTTATGGGGACTACATGACCTAATCGCAAATTTATAATGCCTAAAAATATATGATCCACTGCAGTAACCAAAATCAGAAAAATATATGATATTCTTCTAGATATATGCTAGTTAGTTACTTTATATGATAAAAAACAAACACGAAGATGCCTCTACCAAAATTTTTTTAACGGTTAAAAACCATACTATTCATGCAAAATTCAGATTTTTTGTCAGATTATTATACAAGTAACATACTTAATTTTTTTGTCCAATGAATACATTTTTTGTAAATCCATAATTGCTTCATATTTTGCAATAAATTACCAGCGTTGTGTCATCGCGCGTCTCTTTCTTTTCTACGCAATCCGACAGTGACCGCGCTTTAGCTCTTGTAAGCCTCTTAATGAGTAATGTTATGAGTATCGTAGACGAGAGTATTGCAAATGAAAATTCACTAAATAAAAATGATAATGAGACAAGGACGCACTTATTAGATCCAATAGTAAGAGTAAACGAGACAGATATATACAGGGCAGTAGGGATATGGATGGACGCACAACCTGTTACCATGGATTCAGTACATGATTCTGAATTCAAATTTCACGTTGTTTTTTTTTTATAATGTGCTTTTTCTTACCTACGCGTTCAAAATGTATGGAACAGCATTTTTTTTATTTTTATAACTGTCCACAAATTTCAACGCAAGGGTGTTCAGAATCATGTACGGAATCCATGGTAACAGGTAGTGCGTCGCCTGCCAGCCTGTATTTTCTCTATCTCCTTCGCGTTACATGAAACTTTATATCTAGCCCCAGTTGTTGACCAACAGCTGGTACCCAACAAAACAGCTGTCAAGGTCTGGTTTCTTTGCAAAGTAACCCGAAAGACTTTCGCTATACGTTAACAGATAAATCTTCTTGTAATATAAATCTCGTGTCACAGTGTTCGTTATCGAACTCCTCCGAAACGGCTTGACCGATTTTTACCCGACTGCGCGACACAAAGGAGTGTTTATGTGTTTATCAGCCTGTGTATGTATGTATGTTTGTATGTTCCTTTGAAGCACTATACAGACCAAACGCCTGGGCCGATTTTTATGATTCACACGTCGATCGATTCCTATTAGTCCGGCGAGTGTCATTATGTTTTTTTTTTTGTGTATATTTGGTAGGTCTGAGAATTGGTCGTAAAGTATATTTCATACAGCTGCGGGTGAACCCGCGGGGCGCAGCTATCTATACAATCTATACAATTTTCTATCTACGACTCTATTACATGTTGTTTGGGTGGAGTTTAGTGATAAATATGTCTATGATATAACTATAATTGTCAAACTACTGTCAGAGATGTGTGTCGTAGTCCTTTGCGTTATTTATATTGTTGAGCAGACAAATTTTTCGGACATATGAAGCAATGGATTAGCAATATGCTTCAAAATGATTCAGAATGTGATTGATAGTGTGTTACGTAATTAGGGTGCAGATGGTTTTCTCTAATTACTCTAAAAAATTGACCCGTCACGGGATGCCCAGCAGATGTGAAACATACCATCGTTTAGCGTGGCGACGACGGGTCGCCACTGCATGCGTCACCACGCCAGCAATCGGGTTTACCTGCGGCTATAGATGTTTCACATCAAAAATGGTCACCCATCCAAAGACTGACCTTTGCAAGCGCTGCTTAACCTGGCGGCTTCACTATTGTGAGCTAATCGAGAATCAAAATGGTCACCCATCCAAAGACTGACCTTGGCAAGCGCTGCTTAACCTGGCGACTTCACTATTGAGAGCTATTCATGAATCAAAATGGTCACCCATCCAAAGACTGACTTTGGCAAGCGCTGCTTAACCTGGCGGCTTCACTATTGTGAACGAATCAAATTAAAACTCAATGTAATCAAAATAGTCAGCCATCCAAAGACTGACCTTGGCAAGCGAAGCTTAACATTGCAAATTCATTCTTATTTGCCCTATGTTCAAGGTCCACATCAAAAACTATTTGGAAAAAAAATATAGCTTGGCGACGCGTCGTCACGCTAAAAATCGGTTTACTCGCGGCCATAGATGTTTCACATCAAAACTAGCACTCCAAGAATTAAATAGCAATCTGACTTCTTACCCACTATTTCCAGACGCTACCACGCGCAGCATGGGCCCCGCCCGCCGCGCCGTGAGCGCAGGCGAGGGACTTCAGAACACTCTGCGAAGACTGCTGGAGCATGCTGACAGCAGGGAGAACGTCTACTCACCGCCTTTTGCTGTTTGTAAGTCAAGACAACCTATATTTAATACTAGCTTCTGCCCGCGGCTTCGCCCGCGTGCATGTCGGAAATTATCCCACGGAAACTTGCTACCGGGACAAAAAGTAGTCTATGTCCTGCCCCAGGATGCCATCTATCTCCTTGCCAAGTTTTATCGAAATCAAATCAATCGAAAAGTTAATATATATATCAGATATCCCGGGTATTTTTTTTTGCGCGGTAGTCTTTTCCTTTTTCTAAAATAAAAGTAGCCTAAGTTACTCCTAATGATATCAGCTATCTGCCAGTGAAAAGCCCGTCAAAATCGGTCCAGCCGTTTCGGAGATTAGCTGCAACAAACGGACAGACATTTCTTTTTTATTGTTTTACTAAGTACCTACCGTATATACTTTCATAATTTATGCATTTCATAAAAAGCTGTTATTTTGACATTACAAACGGTCACTTAAATTTTATTTATTTGTATAGATAATTCTGAAATCGCCAACACGTCTTGAGCAAGTGTGATCAATGCTCATGCCTTCTCTGTATGAGAAAAAGAAAGAAAGATAATAGTCCCCTGTCAAAAACATGTATTAAAAACTTAGCGAATATAACACATTAAAACTGTTGTAAGTCAACAGTTTGCTAACGTACCTACATGTCAAATTCTTGATTAGAAAAGATCTCTGAAATAACGTAAGTATTTTCGACCACAGGTACACTTTCAGCGCACAAAGTATACGCTGACACAAGACGGCTAAAGGATTCCTACCCTGAACGGGAAACCATCCCTCGCTCACAACACAACTCAGGGACCTTCTCCGGGACATTCTCAGGAACCTCCTCATCAGGAACCTCAGGGTCTAAGGCCCAGAAGTCAGACCCAGACCATAGAGAGAAGATGAACAGGCCTTTGAGCTTTGGCGACGCGAGGGTATTCTTTCCAGAGTCTTTCGTGATACCTCGGCAGAGGCCAAATGAGGTGGTGATTAAAAGTGGATATTCCATGCGTAAGTATTTTGGTCTTTTGGTTTTTCGTGGAATTACTTTTTTGGTCCTCCAGCCCTTGGTTTACGAACTTCGAAAAATTCCAGACACTGGTCCTCCTTGTTTTCGAAGAAAGAAATATTAGTAACATAAACATTTGTTATTTGAGTGTCGTACGCCTCCGTAAAATACATATGGCTAAAAGGAAAGTAAGCCGTAGTTGCAAATTCCGGACTAAAATAATGATATCGTTTATTGTGATCTATGTAGCGAGTTCCCACTCAAGCCCCGAGAACATGGAGCTCCCTGAGCCCGTGGTATCGGGGTCGGGCTCCCCCGCCGACCCGGCGGCCGCCATCAGTCCGCCGGCGCAGTATGCACACTCTGCCCCGCGGTACATCAGGTATGTTACAACATAACAGAGCCTCACAGCATGGAGTGGCCTCAGCGACCGCTGCTGAAGGCGGCACTGTCAGTTTCAACACTTTCCATACAATACAAACCAAGCGTGTCACCGTTTAATCGCACTAAAACACTAGTGACATATAGAAACTGACGACTTTGAAGATGGTTCGTAACAGAAGTTTGCGTTTAACGCGCGGCGCCTCAAATTCTACTATAGTCTGACCGATATCGCTGTACCGCGCCTTAGGTATGTGCGCAGCGAGACGGGCGGTGGGGGGCAGTGCAGACCGCTCATTTCCCCCCCCCCCCGCCTCGCCGCGCATACCTAAGGCCCGGTATAGCGGTATCGGTCAGACTGCAAAAAAAAAAAAAAAAATATTGGCTAAAAGAAGAAGTGATGACAGACAGTAATTTTACATTAACACAGTTAAGATTGTACATCACAATGTTTTGGTTTACCCGTTGACCCCCTATAGTACTACGTCTCTAAACGCAGCCGGCATCGCACAACGTAAATAACGCAATGAATGTTGTAGAACTGTCAAAATAAAACCCATTCCTACCGTTAGTGTTACCTACGCAATTACCCCGCAGTACTATCTCCCTGAAACTTTAATGGTGTCTGTACTTTGGTACCTAACTGAAAATCTTTTTAATATTAAATGGTTGTCAATTTTGTAGCCAGAATAAAGGGTTTAAGGAACATCGACTCGTAAACTGTTACTATGAAATCAGCACATGATTCTAGATCCTTGCTGTTCCATACATTTTGACTGTGTAGATATAGCCTTTTTGTAATTAATTTGTAATAACCGACGGAAAGTTTCTACGCTGGTGTTCTGGACCATGTGCTGAATTCATGGAACCGTTTGCGCATCGATGTCCCTTTCACCGTGTATACGATGACGAGCTTTAGATAACTCATAGTACCTATTCGAAGCATTTCTTTAATAATAAGTGCGCAGTTGTATGTGCAGGTCCAACTCCCACTCGCAGCCGAGCATGCGAGAGGAAGACAGCGGCTGCCCTAACATCAACAGTCACAAGTCTCTACCGGATCTGCACACGCAGACCAGATGCTATCCTGAACAGTGAGTATATTATTTAAGAGCTGTGTGTAGGAAAGTTATTCTCAGGGTGTCTGTTGGGTCTCTTTCAAGTGATTGGAATGCATCTTTAGCAATAAAAAGGTATAATAACTTGTAAAGAATAGTAAAAGGGCGCAAACAGGTAAATCTATATATTTAAAAATGAATCCCTATTTCCCTTGATCACGCCATCACGCGTGAACGGCTGGACCGATTTCACTAATTTTTTTTTTGTTGTGTTCGTTATTGTCTGGAGAAGGATCTTATGAAATAAATAAATAAGAAAGTTGATCGGAACGTTACAAAATTTAAGAAAACTTAACGCGAATATTATTTTTTACATAACTGTTAGTTGTTTGAAATTACTGTCAGCGATTGACAGAATGCGCGCTGCAAATATCGTTTAACACAGATGGGTCGGTTGATAAATGAGTCGATAGTTTTAGTTTCAGTCAATAGTCAAAACTAAAACTAAACGACATACCTTATGACATTCATAGTTAAGACAGGACAACGTCTGTCGGGTCAGCTTGTATAAAATAAAAATTAAAACTTTTATGAGCGTAGCTAACGGACTCATGTACCTTCGTCCACACTCGGCTGGCGGGGCCGGGGGCGCAGGGTCGTGGGCGTGGGTAATTTCGTATTCGTACACATACGATAAGGCCATGTTACATGTGATATTGTGGTGTACAATGAAGCTTGTTCTTCTATCTAACACTATTTACTGGCCTGACATTCTGGTTTTCTCTGAATTTTGAATACAGCATTAAAACAACTCAGATAGAATCGGTCTGGCATTAATGCACAAATGGACCGTTTTAGCGCAGCCGTCAGGCACACACTAAGATTATTTTCTCTTATTTATTCGTATTTTGTGTTTCACGAACTGTCTCCAAATAAATGTTATTCTTATTCTTATAATCCTACGGGAACGTACTACCGGGATAAAAAGTATCGTATGTGTTAATCCAGGTTATAAAATATCTGTGTGCCAAATTTCATTCAAATCTGTTCTATCGTTTTTGTATGATAGAGTAACAAACTTTCACATTTATATATATTAGTAGAAATAGGAAAAATACGATCATAAAATCCGCATCCTTATTGCATAACTGACTATCTATCACAATCTGAATAATTTTGAAGCCTATTGCTAATCCGTTGCTTCATATGTTTGAAAAACTTGTCTGCTCAACAACGTAAATAACGCAATGAATTTTGTTGAACTGTCAAAATGGAAGCCATTCCTACTGTTAGTGTGTTACGCAATTACCCCGCTGGTTCAATACTTTTTAGCTTGAAAATTTCCCTATACAGAGTGTTTTTATTTTAACTAAGTCGATATGGAGAAATCGGAATCCATTGAAGAACTGTCTTAGATCTTTTTTCATGAATACAATTTTGGCGAACCTACTTGTTTCAGGTCAACTGCAATTTTTCCATAAAAATGAGTAAAATTTACGTTTTTTTTTTTACGAATTTTTATTGTCGTCTGTTACGCCCATAAAATGTATGGTTAGTTGGTTTATTTTTGGTCCCTTTTCATATAGTATTTGTTATCAAATCATTTATTCTAAGAATTTCGTGATGAAGACAAAGAACATCATAAACCTTTTCGTCAACCCCCCCACGTACATTATGCTCGGCAACACATGCTCGGGGGCTTCCCGTATTGCGTGTCACCGGTGCCACTCATTTTTAAGAACGCATTTTGTAGGTTTCTAGGATCTCTTCAAGGTTTTTCTAGATGAAATATGAAACACTTCCTAACGCAAGTTTTTCGTCAACGCACAGTGTAAACGTAGTGCACACAGACACGCTCGCTTATCTAATATTATTATCAAATTTTATAACTAGAGACCCATTATTAGCAACGCATTTTATGGGTTTCTGGACCTATTCTAGATATTTCTTAAACACTTTTAACGTTTTTTTTTCCTCAACTCAGCGTCAACGTAGGCCACACAGATACACTAGGCCGCTCCCCACGTCGTCGACGACACTCCACGCACCAGCGCACCGCGTCGTGTTCCTCCAAGGGCACGCGCTCCAACCACTCCTCACTCATGTCCTCGTGTGATGCCTTCTCGGAGCATCCCTCACCTGGAGAAGACAACTATCAGTCTTATAACAGGTAAACGGTCATCATTCAGCCGAAAGACGTCTACTGCGGGACATAAGCGCCTGTGTGGAAATGCAACCATAAGTGCTTTTTCTTTATAATTAAGTGTTTAAGGGACATGTCAGATCTCTTCTTTTCGCATTTTATTTTTACTAATATAATTTTTGGCATAACCGTTTTCGCACAACTTTTATTAGCATAATGATATCGTGGCATTATAATACTTTGGCATAATGCAATGGTTAGGCTAATTTATGGCAATAAACATTATGGCAAAACATTTATGCGTAATAATTTTATGCGTAGTGATCATTATGCTGAATCTCTTTATGCCAATGTTATATTATGTCTTAAAATGTTATGTAAATGAATAGGGAACCTATGGTTAGGTGAGCAGCAAGATAGATCCTCATGTGTTTCAAGACAATAATATAATATAGTCCTCCAGATCGAATTTCGGCCATGGCGTCCAATCTCAGCGGAAACTAGTCATCGGCGCGGGAGATATTATAGTCCACAAGTGTGTGCGCAGACACAGGTGCACTATCGCTTCATTCACTCTCACAGCTTGTCCTATGTAGATGATTCAGAAAATATCAACGTTACGATACATCCAGGACCGAAATTAAAAAAAACAATTTTTACTGTTGCATGAGACATTTAAAAAATCTCTCTAAGCTTATGAAAGCACTGGCATCGCCAAGGTTTTCAAAATAGGCGGCAATATCCAATTTCATTTGCTTGCTTAGTCTATTTGCCCGCCTACCTATACTGATATTAGAAAGAGGTAAAATTTGTGAGTCTGTACACGTTGAGGGTAATTTTCGGCAGTCCTCATCTGATTCCGAAAATTCTTTGAATAATGGGAAGCTACAGTATTGCAGTGTCATAGGATATATTTTATGTAAGTTCAATAATATCAATATTTATATTATACTATAGTCGTTGCGGCTCTTCGTTTGCGCGTGACTCAGGCGGCTCGAGCGGTCACTACACACAACGCAGCGCCCCCGCACACAACGCGCCGCATCAACACAGACGCACTGACTCCGGCTCCTCCACGCAACATGATCATGAACACGCCAGGTGAGCACTATACCGCGTGTAACAGAAAGGTGTGGAACTGACCATCAAACTGGACAACTTTCTCCATGTTCTGTACCATACCCTTAACCTTTCGCGTGTTTATGATGCACACGTGTGCATCATGCCATCACCTTTCGCGTGCATCATAAACACGCGAAAGGTTAAATATGACCAAACCTTTCTTATACACGCTGTATACACATTCAGACATTTATATATAAACGTATATTAATTAGGTTTGTCGCTAATCTGGCTCGAAGGACCAAAAATACTGAGACAGAACAAAAAAATAATTTTGACGTGACAAATAAACAGCTAAGATCATTAAAATGATCCCCAATTGCGGATAGCGGTTTTAGTCGATTTTTATTTATGTAAAAGTAAGGACAACAACATGTCATCGACATTAATCACCTAAAAAGGGTTGGGAAATTATATGTGCGGCAACAAAAGTTTTCTTTAGCACCTGCAACCTAGCGTCTTTTTTTATATGTAGGCAACGAGTTAATAGAACAGCTTCAATTATATTAATTCATCATCTTTACTATTCCAACAGAATATCAAAAAACCAGCGTCAATTTACGAGCGTAAATTAATATGACTCAGAGCTACCAATAAATATATTTACTTCTGAATTGATAACTCAAGTGACTAATGTTGTAAGTGAGGTACTAAGCGAGCTCGGGACTTAGGGCACCCCGACTCGGACAGGTTAGGTTAGAAGGGAATGACGGGGTCTAAAAGACCCCGCCATCCCCTTCGTGGTTATTTTTTTTAAACCACCCAGAAGTAGGAGCCCCGCGAAGCGGGGCTCCGTCGACTACGCTTGTCATTATTCATAATGCGCGGGCATTATGAATAATGCCCCTATTTATTACTTGGTCCATAACGTTGCTTAAGAATCATCACCATGCTGCGTCATATTAACAGTAGCTCGTTTTACAATATATATTCGCTTGAAAACCATTTATTAGACGCTAAAAGTTTGTCGCTTACCTATTAATTATTTAGACAACTAAATATATTTGAAGACGAGAATGACATTTTAAAGAAGCTGCCTTAATTAGCACCCAAAAGGGTTCACCACACCACAAGTCAAAAGATTTTTGTCTCTCAACGAAATCATTATAATACACAATACTATAATACCTCAATGTTATCTCCACAGCCGCTACAACTCCTACGTGTCAGAGTACGGCGCGTCTCTGGAGTGCTACGTGTCAGCCCCCCCACAGTTCCAAGACGGAGCCCCCGAACCCCCCGCCCCGCCAGCCCCCGCAGCCCCCCCACAACACCACGCACATCATCATCATTATGCCCATGCGCCTAGGGTTGGGATACACTTCCAGGTAATTAAGATGAGGCCCATCAAAAAACCAAGGTTTAAACAACAATTCTTATTGTTTTTAACTACATACAATTGATACCTACCTAGACTGGAATGAAAACATATTGATCCTAATGCCCATACCATTGCGAATTTCAAAATGCGTCTTGTGGAAAAATAATAAAAAATATGTGCTTAACTACTTAATAACACGGCAACAGATCCTGACTCCAAATGTCCAGAGGCACAAAGGTGGACAGAATGAAACGTTCCATTGTCTGGTTCCGACCACCAAGTCAAGTTTTACTCCCAGTTCTTTACCGTGCAAAAACCTGGAAACTTGACAATTTTCCGTTACACTTTCACAAATCATTCACTACAGTAACTGTTAAATTAAACGAGGTTTTGATAAAATAACGATGGTACATTGAATAATAGCAAAAATACAAGAGCGACACACGCGAATTATGCAATGGCGGACGTGCAAAAGGGATGAGCGAGATAGCACGTTAAGAAAGAGTTGGCTATATGACAGTGACCACAGATTAGAAAAAAATCGAATGTCATTTAAACAAGGCTACAGTTTTACTAGTATATATTCTAATAGTAACCATTGCTATCTTCTTCAGGCCAGCGCTCCCCCTCCTCAGTTCCAAGACGAGCCCCCCATGTACGACTACGGCGACTACGAGTGCACGTACAAGACGCCGCTCAAGTGCCTCAACGTGGGCCGCAAGGAGTATGCAAGGGAGTATACTAGGTAAGAACTTGAGAACCTCCTCCTTTTTTTCGTCGGTTATAAAAGCATTTTGTTGCAAGACTTATTTAAATGCCAGGGCCAGGGCAAAATTAGCAGATGGGAAATTGGGAACCCTTTTTACGAGAAGATATCCGTGTGTTTCTAAGATGGGGCGAGTGATAGGTCATATTTTAGTAATGGTCACTATCACAGAAGACCTGGAAAAGAGGAAAGAAGGAAGAGTGGGTTTTGCCTTGCAGTGGGAAATAACAGGCTCATAATAATAATAGTTCCAGTAAGATACTGGTAGGGATCTTAACCGTACTTCCGGGACTGTCCTGGTAGTTGTGGGATACCTCCCCACTTCTCATAAGCACCTCAGGATATGTGCTAGTAACCGTTTTCGGAGGCCCATTATTGAGGGTGCAAGTCACCCCCTGCCATTTTAATGGTGTATTTTGTATAAATCATTGGTCAGGCAGGGGCCATAGTCTTTCCATAGTCCTAGATATCCAGTGCACTTAAGTTACCCCAATACATAGTCCAATATCTTTGTTTCCATATCCTGCCATAGTCCTACACCAACCGGGGGTTGTCCTTGGGTGCACTTGTACAGCCCGAACAGGGATAATCGTCTGTTGGTGCCACGTTTCATTAAAAACGTCTAACGGGCCTTTACGAGTTAGCTTCGGTCCCTCGTACGCCTTCCGAAGGTCCGGGATCCCAGGGTCCCGAGAAATGTCAAGAAACATAAAAACAATAATAAACCATCATCTTCAACAGAATTCTTGAGGGGCTCCGAGTTGTTAACAAAAGCACTACTTCGTCCTTTTGATTTATTGGTCCTTTGTTCACTTCAAATGAGGTCTTCACATTTTTCTCTTTTTGACAACACTAAGAACTGGGTTAGTATTCTAGATTTGTAGATATCTACTGTCTATTGGGACTAGCTTGGATGTATTAGACAGGAACACCATAGAATGTACTGTATTTTATCTAAGTGTTTATAAAGATGATACCATGATCTAAATAAAACAACAAGGTCTGGCATTCCGGGAGTGACACATGCTTACGTCACTATCCAGTTGCCACTTTATTGCAACAAAACACGAATTGTGGAAACATTTTCAGTCACCATTCTGCTAAAAACTATATAACTGTAAAGCATTTAAATTGTCGTTTTATTTTTCTAATCAAACAAAACAATTCAATTTAAACAATACCAACGTAATTGTTAGTTAAAATCTCTTTGTTTTATCGGATTCGCACAGGTACTAGAGGCGATTGGGGAGTTATTAGTACACACTACTGGTAACACAGCAGTGATGACGTAGGCTCGTGTGACCCACGTGACCGGAATGCTATACCTGGCGAAGTATATTATTATACCATGGATGATACATTGTTAATTATTACGTGTGGTGATGTATTTAATTTATTGCCAGATACCACGAGCCGAGCACAGAAGTAGTGAACAAACAGCCGCAGTACCAGGAGCTACGTATGAGACCGCGCGTTGACGATAAACAGGAGTACGTCAATGCCACGCAGGTCAGTCCCAAATACATCTCGAGACAGAATAGTTGTTGACAGGTTATTTGCTTAAGAACAAGCGCCACGTTCCCCACGAAATTCAAATTTTCTTACGTTTTTTGCAATTTGCAGGTCAGTGTCAGGTTGTATGTTGAACAAAATATGATTCGCGACCTTAACAAGTATGTATTTATCATTTATCATTTATCAATACAACCCTCTAAGTTCATATTATTATAATCCTATTGATTGATATTCTGAAATTGTCATTAAATTGGATTATATGAACTTGAGGGTGGTATTGATGATTTTAATGATTATAATCTGTAAATAGATACTTGTTACGGTCGCGAATCATATTTTGTTCAACATACAAACTGACACTGAACTGCAAATTGCAAAAAACGTAAGAAAATTTGAATTTCTTGGGAACCTGGCGCTTGCCCCTTAATAAAAACCTTAAATTCATTCATTCACCGACAGATAACCTAAAACATTGGCTTTAGAAGCTTGAAATTTTACACAAGAGTCTCTTGTAACGAAGGTGGGCACTAAGAACGGATTTTCGAAAAATCTTCCCCTATAGGGGTTAATTTGGGGATGAAAGTTTGTATAGGAATTCGCCTTTGTTGCCGATGGTCACACTGCTTAATTTTATTCGATTTCTCATAACCTAGAACAAAGATAAGCCACAGTAAAAAAAAAAGTTCAAATCTCTCAAATAATGGCGATATTATAAGCGTTTTAAACCGCTACGCTAGACAGAGACAGCACTACTTCGATCTGACGTCACAAGCGCCATTCAGTACAAAGTAAAATATTACCGTTTTGCGAGACAAGGATAGAAGATAAACTTCTAAAGTGTAACTCCCTATTTCAGATATGCCAGCCATCAGAAGAGGTGACGTCACCGCTGGGCACGTTCAAGCGCCAGCGATGTCTGCGGTACAAGCAGCGGCGACCCCGACCTATACTGCGCTCCAAATCTGACATCTCTGATAGGTACACACTTTACATTCCTATAAGTAAACTTATAACAGTAGATTATGAAACTGTTGCTTAATGAGGGGCTTTTAAATAGTATCACACGAGTGTTTTATTACCTAGTTATGAGCAGTTTCATACACTACTTTATCTAGTCTCATACATTGGGATTGAACCTACTAAATAAAATATCAGTTTCCCACGAAATTCAGTACCTACCACAAAACGTATGAATGGCGCCAAAACTCAGCACATCACCGCCGCGGATTTGCTAAAGCGGGCGCTGCCACAGACAAGTAAAAATTGGAATCAAAACTTTTTGTAATGCTATAAAGATGGCGTAGAAAAAAAATTATTGATGGGAACTCCTTGGTGATATTAACTTCTTGGATTTTCCCAGTACAGTATTGGTAAAATAAATGTTTTATAACATAGTTTTGTTACACAGAAAATGTGATAGTGATTCTATTTTTAAGCTTTGGTAGGTATTGAAAATTATGTCAATATAATTCGTTTTGAAGTTTATAATTCGAATTTTACTTTAAGAGAGTGATAAACATATTTTCAGGCATTTGATCCTATCTAATCTATCTAGCGCCACAAAACGTCTTCACGGCTGACTGAGGCGAAGAGATTGGACGAGCATGACTTAGTCCGTAGTTCTGTACTTGCTCAACTTTAAAACGAATGAAAAAGAAAAGCAGGTATTCGTTTTGTAGTGAAAAAGTGGACTTAAACCCGGTTTTAACTCAAACATCGATGTTTTGGGTTTAAACCGGGTTTAAGTCCACTTTTTGTTCTATATATGGTTACAGTCGTCCCAAGGTAACGGTAACTGAAAAAATAACATTATCTGAAATACTGCGACATAACTGGGAAATAGAATGACACTAAAGGCACTGCTTCGATCTAAAAACCTCACTAAAAATACTTCCCCACTCTTAAACGTTCACCCCTTTCAGATACCGTCGCTCAGACGGGCGCAGCCCGGCCTCCGCCCCGTGCGAGGGCGAGGACTCCCCCGACAGTCCGTCGGAGGAGGCCTCGCGCCTGCAGGAGTTCTTCGAGAGGCTCGGTCTGGAGCCGCGACAGTATGACGCGCTGGTGCGGGACGCTCCGCCTGATAGTCCCGTGTTCTTCTCGTCCGCTTCGACGGTTGACAGCAACCAGTTGGCTGCTACTGCTGATTATACGGTGAGGAAATTGGTTTGAAAAACAGTATGCTGATTGTACGCTACCGGACAGAAATGGCGGGATGAGCTGAACTACTCTTTATAGGATAGGTCTAAAATCGTAGTAGGTAAGAAAACATGAAAGAGATGTGGAATGGGAGGCTTTTGACCCTGCAATGGAAAAGTGTAAGCTTAATATATTAATGATTCTGGATAACCATTATGTTCACGAAAGTCGACCAAAGGACCTGCTTTCTTTGATCAGCTATCCACATGTATGTGAAAGCTAGGGAAAAGAAAAAACACTATAAAGCTGCACTGCAGGAGAATTGGATAAAATCTTATAAGTGGATAATTATATGTATATTTTCTAAAAATCCTTGCATTTTGGAGTTTCCAGACATCCAGGGCTTCACCAAATGTTTATCCACACACTTATATTTATCATAATATTCCAGGTGCAAGGCCCAGGCGTTCAGAAACAAATCTACCGCAACACAGAGCCCCCTAGTGTCGTAGAACGGAACGCTCGCATCATTAAGTGGCTCTGTCAATGCCGGAAGACGCAGATGCCGCCTCCGCAGTGAACATCACTAGCACCCATAGATAGCACCACCCTAAGGAAAGATTTATATAGGTACAACACTAGTACGTGCACAATTAGATCGACTTGTCGCAGGAAATTTTTCAAGGATAGTCCCGCTGCGCTGTAGAAATGTTTGTAAACCCTGCTAAAGATGCTATATTATTTATTAATTAGATTGCAGGTTATAGGATGTAGAAAAAAACGATTTGATACTCGAGAATCGATAAGAAACTCGAGAATTGATATCCGAAGATACGCTCAATGACTGACTTGTAATAATCAATATAAGAATGACTATGAACTGTCAGAAACAAGATTCATATGTGTATTCGATATTCATACTCCTCATAATCGAAATGTGAAGTATATAGGATGCGACTAAAATTAAAATTAAGCTACTCGGCTAAAAAGTCACTCGCCTAAACTGACTAATCGACTATCGAAATGTTACTATAACAAAAAATGAGAGAACCAAATGTTGCTCATACGTCAATATAAATGACACTTAATTCTAATTCCTAAAACTAAGACTAGATTTAGGCGATTAATAAAAGTTAGATTTCGATATTTAATGACTTCTTCATTATTTATAAATTAACGTCTTCGCAATGATAATAAATAATTAAGTTTTAATATTGAGATGAACTGGTCCAGATAACACAGGCTCTACAACTCGACTAAAATGTAAGAATCTGATATGACTTGACACCTGCATGGTGTAAACAGGCATACGATACATTTATGCTTTGTCTGTGCAATGCGCTTGCGATACTTCTGGTATTGATCTTCCACTTACCATCAGGAGAGCTAATTGCTTGATTGCCACACAATGACATTAGGGCTTAGAAGTGAGCATTTCGTCTTGTCTGCTTCCTACAATACAACCACCGAAAAAAACGACTATCTGATGATATAAAGTCAGCCAGAGAGCACTGGTTTCATCCAAAATGGTGGTTTGTGCCCATATATGGCCACACTTAGGGCAAAATCAATTTTGGCCCACATTTATCTTAAATTCGTGGCCGATCCATAAGCTCACCAGCAAATGAGCATTGCGACTAAGTTGCTAATGCCCGTTTTCACGAACAGTAGGCGAAAGCGCGCTATTGGATTTTTAACGATCGGATTAGCGCCGAGAGTTGAAAATCCAACAGCGCGCTTTATTGAGGCATTCATGTCATAGTGAAAACAGACGTAACTATTATATGAGAAGGCTGTGCGTATCCGGACGAGTAACACGGCGAGCGATCGCCGTCGACTGCTGGTATTTGGTAACTAAGCGATACTAGTTCACTAGTCTGTACGGTTCTTAGAGTAAGCATCGACATAATAATAATATTCTAAAGTCTAAACCTTTTAATAAGGAGACTTAATAATAAGTATGGTTGGGATTTAAAGACTTGGGCCTAATGTAGCCTTACTAAAACCCCAATTTATTTCTAGTTTTATTCTGTGTCTGTATTTTAGCTTTTCATGCAGCATTCTCAATTTATTTATACCTACTGATATAATTTGAACTTCATCATACATTGCTACAAGGATCCTTTGGCGCTTAAATGACGTTGACGGGGGGCGCTAATGGTAAACGTTTGTGCAATTGTCTTGTGAAATGACACTTGAAATGTATTAAATAACAAGATGGCGGAGTTAGTTCCGATTTTGGCCACGCGCCACAATATCCTAGTAGCGCTGTCATCTGCCATGGCTACTAATCGATTAGTTAGTCGATTTTAAATTCATGGGAAAATTCGTCAAGAAATCGACTAAGCTAATTAAATGAAAATCCAACCATGCCTTATTATTTAGTTTCAACTAAGAATACGTACGTAAAAGTTTGATTATCTCCAATATTTTTAGTCAAAAGGCTATAAAAGTTTTGATTGTAAATAATAAAACGTATTTTTATCTCGACAACTATGTACAAGTCGCAAGCTTGGTAAGGCGGAAAATAAGTTATTTTCGAAACGGAAAACATAAAGCTTTGGCCAAACTGAAGCCAATCTCGCGCGGGATGCATTAAAACAATCGACGCGCGCAGTTGCATACCATGTCCTGCGCGGTATTCGCCGCAATGTGGCCAGAGCTTAATTCGATAGTTTGACCATCCTACGGTTTCTACTGTTTTAATAGTTATTTATTTAAGTACTTATTTTATCATTAAAATACATAAATTCTTTTCTCCAATGGTACTTGTTGTTAAGTCTTAGGGGTCATCCATGTCACACGAATTTCATGAATTTTAGAGCCCTCCTCCTCCGTCCTTGTCAGAGGTGCACATAATTGTGTGACTGCCCCACTTGTCACACGATGTCTCAATTTCTCGACCCCCTAGCTCCCCCTAAACGTGTGTTGTAATTTATGGATGGCCTTTTTATTTCCTTCTAATGTTACTGTATCCCGACGTTAATATGACACACCGAGCTTTAAAAAGAGACTGTCACACAACAGGTATGAGCGACGGAGACGACGCTCCACAAAACGTTGTTTTCTAAAAGTTGATGTGCCATGATATTAAAGGCCAGTCGTAAAAACTTAGGTGAAGTGAACTGTCATTCCACGTGATGCTAGGGGTTGACACTATTGACAGCTCATTTCATCGAAGTTTTCACGGTGAGATTTTACAGAATAGACCAACAAGTACCGCACTTATTGTCGATTATGATTGCCTACAATAAACCATTAATAAGGTCTCATATTTATGTCTGCTGATTTGTCTAGGTAAATAGATATTCGCATTATATTATTTTTTCTATTGGCCTTTCATGTTTTTATTGTAATGTTGAAGTTGTACTCATCTTTTAATGGAATGAATTGCTGAAATTAATATATACTTTAAACTGTTTGTTAATGTGACAGCTAAAAATGGTGAAAAAGTTCTAAGTATTTTTATAGCGGCGATGTTTTTTCGGACACTGGATTTTCAACGCTCTGATTAGCGCCGAGAGTTAAAAATCCAACAGTGTGTTTTCTTGCCGCGCTGAGATGCGCTTTGTTGGATTTTCAATGCTCGGCTCAATACAGTGAGTTGGAAGGGAAGTGCGCGAAAAAAAAATCGCCCGTGCAACCTGGTCTTAGTCTAAAAATAAATTCTCACAGGCGCAGTAGAAACCAAATGAAATACGAAATATTTGTAATAAAATGTTCCTGTTATGGATTTGTCTTAAATATTTTCAAGTCTCTATTTATCTATATTATTTATTTATTAATGTTATTCTAGCTATATAAGGCATAACATAAACTATGTATCTTTATGCCCGGTTTGGGAGCACAAAATGGATCAAAAATCTGATACTGTATTTTTCTGCCAAAAATATTTACCTAATTATCTTTATAACTATGTTTTGACCTAAATACAGTGTTAGTGGACGTAGTTCAGTTAATAGTGAACTTAACCATATTTTCAATTTTTCAGTTTATGCATGTATATGTTATACCGAAGATCTGTGCTGTGTTTCACGATGGAATGACAATTTAAGTTCAACAATTCGACAATTCAAGTTATTAATTTTCTTAGAAAGATAAACCTTGTCTTTCTAAGAAAATTAGGTAATAACTTTTGTTGCCCTTACACAACGCTTTGACTATAATTATACCTATTGGCAATATTGCATTTCATCGTAAAATGCCACTGAGGCCTAAACTATTACCTACTATAGTGAGTAATTAAAGTAAAGTTTGTCTTCATCCAATATACCTACGGATATTATTTTAGCACTATGACTGACAACTGCTTTGATTTCAATAATTATTCCTATGCCCGTTTTTACTTACACTAGGTAACACCTAAATGCCTAAATATTCTTGCACTGCTGGATTTTCAACTCTTGGCGCTAAGCCGAGCGTTGAAAATCCAACAGTACGCCACTCGGCCTACTAGGCTTACTTTTAAGCTTAAATTGTCCTCATTCCTAATGTTTTCTTAAATCACCGTAGTTGTCAAACATAATGAAAACTATTACATTCAAAATCATGTACACTAAAGACAATATAATAAAACAAGATCGAATATGTTTTATGTCCTAAAGCATAATATTTAACTGTAGTTCCAATAACGCAACAATTAAAGTATTTAATCGTTCATAACAATATGTAAATAACCATTAGACTGGTCTAATCTCAATAAGTTAACATTAGAAGGTAAGAATTCGTTGTTTATCTTCCATTAACGCAGTTACTGATGCTACTTTTAATCCGTTTTAGAATTTCTGGTTCTTAAAGACTATCGTTTCATTTTAAATTGACTTCAACAGAGAAAGAGGTTCTGTATTATCAATTTGTATGTTCTGTGATAATGGTATAGGAGAATCTAGATTTTGTGTGGACATTGCTGTATGACGATCACTGCCTTTTTGATTTGATTTGTGACTAACCGCGAAGCCTTTCCAAGACAGAAGGACCCCTTTTGGCTATAATGAGCCGTGTTGCCCAGGTGCCCACGGGCGATTTTATATCGGAATTAGCTTTATCTGGATTTTCAACGCTTGGCTTTGCGGCGAGAGTTGAAAATCCAACAGTGTGTTTGCTTGACGCGCTGAGATGCACTCTGTTGGATTCTCAATGATCCACTTAATACCGTACCGTACTTAATACCGAGTATAAAACCAAGTGTGCGAAAAAAATCACCGTGTAAAAAAAGCGCCCGTGCGTACCTGAGCTTATTTCTGATAAAATTTACTAAACGGCTGATTCTTATTACTACAGCTGTCTAGAAATTAAACTACTGTCCTAGCTCATCATGTAGAATATCTCTAAAGCAAGTTGTGTAAAAAAAATTCTACAGTTAATTTTCAAAATGGCGGCTTTCTTTACTTTTCGGTCTAAAGGAGAGAAGCTTGTCTGGGTGTTATACCTTAATGTGTTTCACTATTCTAAGCGGGATACATAGATACTAGATTCCGAAAATATACTTTAAAAATGTACTATACTTTCCATTTCGCATTTACATATTTTTAATTCTTAATCGATTATGACTATATTTTCTCGTGTTCTGTGATGTAACATGAATAAAAATAATTTCTTTGCGTTTGTTTCTTGACTAATAGTTTATGAAATCGAATGATCAATTTAATTACTCTGTATAGTTTTAAAATGTATTGACAATGGTTAGCATTACAGTATTAGAAAGTTTAGCATTCGATGCTTCCATTAATTGTGTAAATAAGATTTACGTAAATTGTTAGAAGTTTATCGTGAAGAAAGAATTATATTGTGGTCTGATATTCTGTTGTTTTATTTAATTTGCCGTAAAAGTTAAACGTAAATCACCTATATTGTTGCCATTGCTGTGACACGGGCCTCATATCAGTGAAAGGGCCGTATCGTAATCCACCATGCGAATGTCACTCATCTTCAATCCACATCCACCCTATGCTTAGTGGGCCTCTCGCGTCCTACTCTTTTCTGCTACCATAAAGAATAGTAATAGTACGGCCTGCTACTTTGACCCAGTTCGTTGGTTCAAAATCCATCAAACAATTTTTCCCATCACTGATACCGAAGTTAACCCTAACAACAACAATCAATGTGAACAATCTACTAAGGCTCGATTTTTTTCAAAATTACTAGTGCCCACATACTGCCTTTCCCCTTTAGATTTTATAAATATTTTGATTGAAATAGAGTCAAAGCTTACACCATTTAACTTAGTCAAAGTTTAACATGAACGCAGCGTATGAATCAAAATAAATTGTTTCTGAACGCAGGTTTTCTAATGTTAGTCACGTTCTGTCACGTTTGACAAAACGTCAGATAGGGATGTACTAGCGACTTCCCATCAGATTCTAATTTCGATAATATTATTGAATCCGTTACTTAGAAACGAATACGTATTGTGTTATTTATCATAATATAAATAAACTGCAACATAACGCTTATTTCTTTAGAAATTTCATCCAACAGACCTGCGAAAGGAAAAGTTAAAAAGAAATTTAGGCCATCTATAATGTTTTCATCGAAAATAAATCTTTTTAAAATACACTTATTTTGAATTGTTTTCATGAATCGTATGATAGAAACCCTACGCTATACGCTAGTGTCATGATGACGTCAAAAACTTGCCCAAATGACGTCAACTGACATTTCATGAGCTATATATATTTTTGCTTTCGAGTATTACGCTGCGCTGATTAAGCATCAGGAACTAAGTAAACATGAATAAATAAATGAACAGTTTGCAAACGTGTTGTTGTTGTTTGTGTTTTCAAATCCAGTGAAACAAGATAAAATTTTATTCAAAAGAGTTTCGGAACTATACTCATAGGAACGCTGTCTTTGTTTCTCGCTGTTGTTTTCTCGCTGGAAAACTGTGTTTCATTGTGAAATTGTGCAATAACACACAGTAAAAGTGAGCCAGTTAACCAACAGTGTCTCAGTTTCTCGTCTGTCCTGTTAATCCTTCAGAAGTGTGTTCAAAGTAGTTTTCAGTAAAGTTTGTGAGCAAAGCGCGGCGTTGTCGTATAAACAATTTGATGATATTAGACGAGCTCGAAGATTTCTTCGACATGGCTCCTAACAAGCGTGGGAGACGTGGAATCAGTGACGCTGACGATGAGGACGACGACTACCGACGGAAGAGGGACAGAAATAATGAGGTAGGTGGTTTTAATACTTAGTAAACAAAGGTAACAAAAATACTTACTTACTTACTTAAACAGACAATCTCCTAAGGAGTAAGAGCATAATGATGTTGCAAGTGGGTCAGGTAAATCTAGGAGCTATAGGAAAAGTCCCTTGGGAGTTATATTTTGATTTCTTGGGCTATTCATATTCTTACTGTGTTTTCCTGTGTGAGATAAACCCTGAGATTAGAAATGGGCTCAGTAAATAGAAATCCATTTAATGCTACAATAGTCTGTCCATTTGATTTGAGTACATAAGTAAGTAAAATCAAATAATCATAGTATGTTTTTCTACAGTTACCATAGTTACTGATATTCTTTGTTGTATTTAATTTTAATGTACCAGAATATGATTCATCATAATTCCAATAATAAAACGGTCTGCTTCTTTATTGAATGAGCATTCCCGGGAAATACCTAACCTTATTTGGCAGGAAACATTATGGAAAATAATGTACATAAATTATCAGCCCTTATTATTCTGTCATTGAAAATTATTGTGTAAGAATTTTAAACAATCCAAACATTTTATAACTGCCAAATATTCTTCTTTATTATCTCTGACATATTGTAAGTTAGTTGTTAGTACAATTTCCTATAAATAGAATAAAAAATATATTGTGCAATTTGTTGTGTATGTTCCGTAATCATTATGCAATAGTTTTACTATAACTGTTTGCGTTACTATCATAGTACTATTTATTTCAAGATGGCACAACAAGCCTTGTACAATAATACCACAGTTTGCTTTTAATTTTAATTTAGTTTTTGTGATTATTCTGTAATTAATAACAGTGACCATGTTGTTTTTGTGATATATATATTACAAACATAAGATATAGTAGTTATTAAAGGTGTTAGTTTTCTTATCAAAAAACAATGGTACTTATAAATATTAATTGTTTTTACGTCATTACTCAATATTGTTTACAAAGACCTCGAAGTGATGCAATACAATTATGATCTGTGCTCAGAGAAGTGTTTAAAGTGATGATAATCAATAATTAATTTGTTTTCAGGCAGTAAAAAAGAGCAGGTTCAAGACTAAACAGCGGACGCAGGAAACATTCTCACGGGTCACCAAACTAAAACAAGAAAACCAAATGTTGGAAGAAAAAGTAAAAACACTAACAAAAGAGCTGCAGTTTCTTAAAGAACTGTTCTTGGCTCATGCATCAAATGCTTCCAGTGCAAAACTCGAAGGGATAGACCTGGACAAACTGCTAGAAGAAATACCAGAAGATAAGAAATAGTTGTATAAATAATTTTATTCAATAGACTTGCCATAAGTAGTGGTTGAGATAGCAAAATATTAAGTGATCACCGGAAAAGCTAAATTAAGTGTTCTGTAGCTCAATTTGGTGGAATTAATAGCTATCCAATTATGTACTGGCGACTGTAAACAAGACGGCTGTACTATGAAATAACAACAATGTATGTGTACATCATATTATATATTTAAATTGTATAACTTATCAGTCAACAGTGATAAGGTCGCAAGTGCGTAGTGGCAATAAACCAGGATTATTGTATACTATGTATACTGCACTTATTTCGTACAATGGGGTATATTAAATTAAAATTATTTCATTATAGGGTCATTCTACCAATTTTATCTGTATTTTTTTTTAATTATAATAAATGTTTTCGGACTGTTTAATATATGTTAAAATTTCAGTAGAATGACCCGTCAATTACTAATTTTGTCTAAACAAATAGAATGCTAGACAAATAGGGACATAATAATTCAGCTTATTATCAATAATTTATATTTACATTAATGTCAATTAACAAATAAAAGCAAAAGTTACTATTATGCTTGCCTTTATAAAATTATATGAGTTTCAAATAAAATGCCTATCATTTTTATATAAGTGAGATGACAAGCAAAATAACATAGCATTTTAGATAAACACACGGTTGATAAATAATTGATAACAATGTCTGTATTATAATAATAGTGCATTTATAAAATTCATGTACCCTGCTACAAAGGTCTTTTCGTTTTGTGAAATGAAATGAAATTATGTTTATTTCTGTATTTTCTGTAAGTAGATCATATGACACTTACACATCAATATTTGATAATTAGATGGCGCCGGTATTTCCTAGCTGACTGATCCCTGAGAAGAAATGGCGAAACCAACTCAATAGTCTCTTTTAAGGTCCAAACGTTATATTATTAAGATTCTAAGGGAGTTTTAACAATGCAGGGACATGTCTCGAAGGGGCATTGGAAAAACAAGATGGCGGCGTTAGTTCCAATTTTGGCCACACATAACCTTGTAGAGCTATAATAAGGTACAGATATGATTTTAAAACGGAGAATTGCGTTACAAACAACGCGTTTTGTAATTAATTAAATAGTTTATAGTTTCTACATACACAATGTGTAACTTAAATAACGCACAACCTCTTAGGGGGTCATTGTACTCATCATTAGAAACAACTTTTACTATGGGACCAAACCCGAAATTGCGAAAAAATAATCAGCTGTTCCCAACATTTATGTTCGCATATCTCGTCAAAATGTAGGGAACAGCCTCAGATCAAATAATTATTTGGTCTGAGGGAACAGCTGATTTTTTTTCGTGATTTGATGTTTGTTCCCATTGTAAAAGTTGTTCATAATGATGAGTACAATGACCCCATAAGAGGTTGTGCGTTGTGGTTTGTTATATTTCTGTTAAGAAAAACATTTTTCTTAAAACTGGCTCAATTATACTTGTATTGCTGGAAAAACGGATTTTGTTATTGAACGGATTTTGTAAGACTGTTAACTCTTCGTTTGAGCTGTTGTTTTGCCAATAAATGCACCTTTAGCAGAGAAAAATGCTAAATGTTGGTAATATTTGTAGTTCCATAACCAAAGTAACACTAGGTACAAAAGAGGCAATATTTTACACTAGGTACTATAGGAAAACATATTTGTAAAAATATACAGTACAATCAATGTGGAATAAAAACTTTTACATTAATATACTGTAATCAGTAATTCAAATATGATTACAATTAATTACAAACATGTGGTTTTATTTTTCTTTGCATTTTGAGTGAAAAATATATAATTTAGGAAAATAGGTAGGTACCTAAAGTATATCAATTTTTTTAAGTTAACTTTGCTGAAAAGAAGAAATAACCTTCATAAGGAAATCTCGCAAATATTTTAGAATAAACCTTTCTACAATAAACTTTTATATAGGGAAATTTACATTTATTGTTTTCATAGTAGGTATGTATATAATAGGATCGACATTGTGAAAACCGCACACATTTTTTGTGCGACTTGAAATTTTGTGTACGTAGCTTATTCTTTAGTGTATCTGCTTGTATAGACAGCTAGGGAATTTATAAAATATCACAATTTAGTACTGAAATAAGGTTTTTTTTTGTGAAAAATAACAGCCACAACCCACTACACATTACATCGTATTGTTTTATCATTAACACTACATACCTACATATATAGTGATAATCTAGAAATATCTAAAAGAGTTTATGTACCTATTCATAGAGTTTTTTTGCCCGTTCTTCTCTTATAAGTATCTACTACGTCTTTGAATAGCTAGCTTCATCTCTGTGACTGACCGACTCTTTGACAATTCAAAAGTGCCAGTAATTGGTGTAAGTAATTAAATTATAAGCTTTGTGTATGAGTTTGATTGTATTATATTTTCTTTTTAATTATGTACCTACCTTATTAGTCCTTATTATTGCTTACGTATCTATTTTAAGCATATGAATTAGCAGCTTTACATGAAGTAGGTATTTTAAGTTCTTAATAAAATATCGGACAACTGTGGTAAAAAAATCTTATTTAACTAATTATACAATGAAACTTACAATACATTTTTACAAAACAAATTGTCTTTTTAATTTTGTAATTAAGAGCGAATACACGGGTCCACTAGCGCCACGCCACTCCTCCTCCACTCCAAAAGTATTATCTCGTGACTGAGAAGGAATTTTGAAAAACGGCTCAATCAGCGACCTCGGTAAGTGTGTCAATATTTTTCTAATACCTTTTATAAATTTTCATATTGAGACACGAAGCAACAAAATTCGATCTAAACAAAAGCGGCCGCAGTCATTTATTTATATCGTATTTTGTTGCTTCGTGTCTCAATATGAAAGTTTTTAAAAGGTATTAGAAAATTCTAAACACACCGAGATCGCAGATTGAGCCGTTTTTCAAAATTCCTTCTCAGTCACGAGATTATATTTTTTTTAAAGGAGTGGCGCTAGTGGACCCGAGTATGCGCTCGTAACCCCTGTAACTCTAAGAACCGCTCGGATTTACCGCCTCTGGACACGCAGTATCCACCACAGACTACATAGAGAACTACGTTGTATCCACCATGACCACCTGAAACATTTAATCGCTCTAGTGCCATTAACAGAACTTCTAAGTAATAATATATAATAATAATCCAGAAAAAAAAACTGAACTTATCCGGACGGAACATGGTAAAACAGGCCTTGCATTGAGGTCTCCCAAAATTTTCATTTTGTTGTTACCTATTGAAGATTTGGAGATGAGAGAGAAAATTGTCGTGATAGCAATATTAGTTTCATAATTTGAGTCGATTAATAATGATCTTGCTGTCATAAGTAACCTATCATATTTTATAGAGACCGTTCCAGTTACTCGATTGTTTGCTGATTATGATCAGCATTCGATCGTCGATAACCAAATTAATTGATTGATTCGAACGATCGATAAGTTAGGCACCCTCAGCAATGACGTCATATTAATTTAACAGACCGAAAACTAGGTTGCCTATCAGAGGGGAGTTCCCACATTGGTGCAAGAGGAAATACCGTTTTTAAAAGCCAAGTGCTTGATTAGACGTATACTCGTTTTATTTTAGCAAAAAAATGTTTCTTACAATTTTATAGGTACTTATTTTTCAATCGTTTCATCAAGAAATCAGGGGTTTCAGAAAAAAAAAAATTGTAGCACTGTAGCATAGATTTTTTGGGAGACCGAAAATATACGATGGCAACATAATTGCATGATATATTTTTGGTAGACATTGTAGGGATGAGACATACTTGCAAAATTCAATACCAAGGTCGAAAACCAGGTATTAAAATACTTATTTAAGTATTTGGTGGCGTTCGGTTTACTTCGTATATTAGACATTATTTTTTTATTGGTGCAACAACAGTTGTTCTACTATTCCAGTCCCCAATCCGAATCTCCTCTACGTCAATATGTTCCTTGCTACAGAAAAGTGGAAACAGCCGTTCACAATAGACGTAAGGATGAATGGCGCGAACTAGTTAAAAGAAATTATAAAGTTACCTAAAAACATAGCCTAAAAAGATTTAGTTTCATGCACTCGGACAACTTTAGAATATTTCGAGCACGGCCACCGACCACATCGAGCCCCGAACTTGCATCGCCTTCGGCGCCCAGAATTGCAAATACTTGCATAGGAAATCGGTCCATTGTTGTATACATATAAGAAGCAGAATCGTATACGCAAATAAATAAAACTTTGAACCACCAAGTATTATTTCGCTGATACGATTATGCTCCTTATAATTAAGGTAACACATATCAATTTCCTATGCAAGTATTTTGAACTCGGACGCTAAAAGCACGGCCGCGGGAAGCGAGAGGCTCGCGGCGGCGTTGGCGGCGCCACCAAAATACTTGCATAGGAAATTGATCCGTGTTACCTTGTAAATAAGGAGCATAATCGTATCAGCGACAAAAATACTTTGAAGTTCAAAGTTTTTATTTGCAAATACGTTTGTGCTCCTTATTTATATATAGACATGGATCGATTTCCTATGCAAGTATTTTTCAGCTCTGCCTGCGTTCGATAGCATAGCAACAAATACTTCCACACTTGCAAGTATTTCGTGCCCGTACCAGGGCGCCGTACTTCTAAGGAAAGCCCTGGTTTACAAACCTCGTATGGTAAATACGTCTCATCCCTAGGACATTGCCCTTTTTATTTTTTAATATAGTATTCGTATTCTGTGGTAGACATTCTGTTTTGAAATACATTCACTTCACTTTCATTCAAACAAGTATCGCTTATTTCGCATATTGCTACATTGTCAAATAATTAAGTGAATACTGTTTGATTTTTCTACAAATCCAGATAATCAAGACTATTGACAGCTAAAATAGTATCTACAAAGCATTAGCACGGTTTTGGTACGTATGTTCCAAAAGAATAATGATGTCGTGTTTCAACAACAAAATTACGTCATAATTTCATGGAAACTAAGTTTTCATAAACTAACTTTTCGTTTTCTTTTGTTTTATTGCAGGAGTGTGTTACAAGTGATATACAGTTAATTTCTGTAAAGAATTCGCGGCGTTAAATCGTTAGTAATTTGATGACATTATACGATTTGGAAGACTTTCTCGATATGCCACCTGTGAAAAGAGGAAGACGAGGTGCCAGCGACGCTGATGAAGGAGACGAAGACTACAGAAAAAAGAGGGAGAGAAACAATGAGGTATGTACTTGTAACCATAGAAAAAGTGCGCTAAAAAGCAAATAATTAAAAGAAAACAAAACACCGTCAGCAAAAACACATACATAGCTGAAAACAAAACCACAAGCATTATTATCTATTGAACTTTTGTTTTGTATAAGTTGATCGCAGGCAGAGACAAACAAAAGTTACACCATATTCGGTCGGCGTTTCCTAGCTAATTCCGTTTGTATATCTTGCATGAGTTTTAATTTAATCAAACAATCAATAATAAAATCAATAATAATCAATCTATTAATAAATCATGTAATAAAAGATTGAAATTGTTAATTTTCATTCAAGAAATGGAAAATACTGTTAACTTGCTTAGGATTTCACAAAAAAAACTGTCCAAATAAGCTACACTTATAACGCAATTTTCTTGTATTCCTGTTTACTCATTGTTACATTTGATGAGTCATGTGCGGTTTTAAGTGCTTGTTCCCCTAAATACTGCAATTTGGCAGTTTTAGGTCATATCTAGGCTTTGCATAAATATTGCGCAATTGTTTACATCATATAATGATGATGCAATGATTGTAATATATCGTAAACTTTTGAGTTTTATGACAATGTTTATTCAAAATCATGACTTAAAATACTAGTTAAAGATTTTT
This sequence comes from Griposia aprilina, assembly GCA_916610205.1. Lineage (NCBI taxonomy): Eukaryota > Metazoa > Arthropoda > Insecta > Lepidoptera > Noctuidae > Griposia > Griposia aprilina. Next base: position 11,111,889 of record OU744304.1, on the reverse strand, counting down.
TTCTCCTTAAATATTATTGATGATGAAGATTATTTAATCATATTTTTTTTTTTCAATTTTTGTTACTTTTCTCATGGTGTTGTTTCTTTTGAGAGTTTATGAAATTGGTGTATTTAGATTAACTGATCCTTCCTATTCCAATAAAAAATTAAAAAAATATTTATGCTGCATAGATTTGTTGTATTCTTCAAAGTTAAGTTAATTTCAAATTACACTTGTGTTATGGCCTTATTTTTCCTTTTTTCGATTTTTACTTCAAATAAGTAAACAAAAAAGATCGGCTAAACAAATAATTGCATTTTTTTTTTTTAATTGGTAAAGATTGCAATACAATAATTGTTCTTTTTCCTATGGGGGTAGCCCAAAACCAAAGCATATACATGTTTATAAACCTTAATTCCAATCATACTCCAATTAATATAAAATCACACCTGTTTTCTGAAGGGATAGGCAGAGATGCAAGGGAAGGTAGATCCAAATTTGGCCAGTAATTTTGTTAATCCAAATCAGAATGCTATACTTTTATATGTATTTCCTATTTCATAGAAAGAAAACTTATTAATATCTTCCATTACGGCGCATTTTTATGTCGTTAGTTATTTATAATAAAATAAATTTTGCCTTACCCTTTTTTTAGCCTACATTGTGTCTCCCTCCTGGTCAAAGGTCTTCCCTTTTTCATTCAAAAGCACTTTGTCTTGTGCGATCTCTGACTATGTTCACTCTGCAAACATAATCAGATCGTCACACAACCTTCGCGCGGTCTACCTCGACGGCGATGTCCACCGTCTCTCCATCTAGTACTTAACTTATTTTTTTTTTAATTTTGCAGGCAGTCAAAAAAAGTAGAGTGAAGTCAAAACAACAGACACAAGACACATTCTCACGTGTCAAAAAGCTGAAAGAGGAGAATCAACAGCTTGAAGATACCACAAAAAGACTGACAAAAGAACTGGAGTTATTGAAGGAGCTCTTCATCGCTACTGCGGCAAACAAAGCTGATCCCAAGTTTGATGGTATGGACCTTGAGAAACTGTTAGCGGATACACCTGATAGTAAATAGTATTAGCTATTTGGTTAAGGAGGTTGTATATGCAGAACAAAATGTGAAACTTTATGCTTTGAACAGACTGAGGGGAATCCCGCTCGGTAGGTATCACTTGCCCTACGAAAATCGCTCTTACTGCTACGCCTTAAAGGCGCTGTCGGTTTCAAATTGTAACCATTAATGTACGGTTGGACAGTCCCAAGAAGCTCGATGATAGGGTAAAAAATTCCAGACCTTGTCCACTTTGACAGTGATTTCATTAGCTCCTTTATTAAATCCACTTGGTTGGATGTCTGTATTCTATACAATATTCATAGAAAGCGTCGTGCAACATTGTATGACGCGTTCTGCGCGGGTTTTCCCTCAATGTGTGTCAAGCGATAAACATAGGCTTTATAGACATCATCTCTTCATACAAAATACTCAAATCTAATTAAAGAATTGTAAATCAACATATCATTCCCTAAATTACCCGAGATTTATAGTAGGTATACTGGTACACGTTATTTTGCTAGAATAGTTATGATTACTTCCCATTAGGTTCTGGCTGCAGGTATTTATTCAAAATTAAAATTGGTAAAATATTAACATCAAAATCTATGAAATATTTCACAAAGGTATTAAAGTAGGTACAATTCGCGCCAAACTTTATGAGCCCTCTGAACGTAGGCCCGAGAACGAAACTGCGCATGGTACAGTTGAGTGAGAGTGAGGGACTTCCCTCGGGCACCTCTTATTATGTATACTGTGCAGCCACTCGCGTGCAGCTTCCGTGAGCTCATAAAGTTTTGCGCGAACTGTAAAAGTCAAAGGTACATAAAATATTATTTTAGATGTAATATTCCTGTCCTACTATGTTGTTAATGCCATAAAACGTTTTTTTTAAATTTCTTTAATTTAATTAATGTGTATGTTTCCTGTATGAAGAAAATAAAATAATTATGGAGGTTGTTATCATATTTTTATAGAGACTGCCATAAGAACCTAGTTTGTAAGAAAGTATGGAATTGATTGAACAGTATAATAAGTTGGTTTGTATTGTTAGAAATTATTATAATCTGTGATAGTTAGGGCCCGTTTCTCGAAAGAAAATGATCGCAAAATGAATGTGACAAATTGTCAAGAGCGCGTAAGCTCTGCGATTGGCTGTTGATAAATCATTTGACCAATCACAGCAGTTTACGCGGGCTTGACAATTTGTCACATTCATTTTACGATAATTTTCGTTCGAGAAACTGGCCCAAAATCTAGTTCATATTAAACAATGTTCTATGACCTGAGAAATTATATGCACAAACTATTTGAATATTGTTGTTGTATTGCGTAGAATAATGGGTGATTGTTGTAATTATGTTAGATAGTCAGGGAAATTAATTGTTAAGTAAATTGACACCCTACATTCAAGGCCGTTTTTAACCTACTGGAGGACCTAGGCACTTAAGGATACTGGGGCCCTACGGAGAATCTAGGATGCAAGAGCGAGTGACGTGAGCTCGAAATTTGTAGCATCCTGCCTCTGAGAGCCCCTACCTCCGACGTTGACATGATATAGGGGGCCCCATGAATCGAGGTGCCCAGAGTCTGCCTACGTTTTGCCGTGTTATAGCCATTTCATCACGGACAATTTAGTCAAGTTGGCAGTCAATTTTCTCAACAAAACATTTTCCCGACTTTATTATGTTGTCGCTATCTTAGTACTCAGATGGGCGAAACTATAAGGGATTACTTCGAGGTATTCCTTAGAAAATAGCTAATGAAAATACAAAGATACGTTTTGTATTTGTTTTTGTAACACTTAAATCATTTTTAAAATGTCTGTAATTGTATTAAAATGAAATTTGTAATTAAAACTTCAAAATCCTGATAATGTTTTATTATGTATTATGTAAAAATAGAATCTAATTATCCACAATCGTAATGTTTATGTACGGTTTTTACTCGCATGTTTCGATTAGTTTCGAGATCGACAGAGATCATGAAACGAATCACGCACGTGACTAATACCGAACAAAAATTCATAAATATGAATGTTATATTATAATATTAATAACTATATAAGCATTAAGAATTTAAAATAAATTTGATACAATTTTATTATTATTCAGTCGTTGTCATTTTTAATAACTTCCTTGACTGCATGTGAAAAATAATTAATATTAGGCACATAGCATAAAATCAAAGGTGGAGACGACGATACGACAAAAAATTAAACTATGTATATGTAATACTGTTCCCAGTCTGTATATGAACCTGCCGGTTCGATTGTTCGAAAGAGTTACCGTGGCCCTGGCGCACAGGCAACTGAAGGAACACGGGTGGGTTTTAGTCAGTAAGACGCCCTCCCGCTCCGCCCTGAGCGGGAGAGGTTATTTGATGATTTCCAAACCAAAAAAAAAAAAAGTGTTTACGAAAATTAAATCAAATAAATCCAATAGTTTAATCATTATAACTAGTCAAAGATGGTAAAACCCATAGTCGGCCCATCACTAGTATTTAGTTTGTTTGAGAAAATCACGTTTTTAATTTAGATGCTAGGATTTATTTGATAGTTCCAAAATACTCTTATGCTTGTGTTGCCAGTGTTTTCATTTATTGTCGTATTGTTGCCTCCACATAGTATAGTTACGTGAGTAAAATATTAAAAGATCACAGATAAATAAATCAAAGGAGCTAACTATTATTACAAAATAAATCATTTTTGTGCGCAATATTAGAATCTTTATGAAAAAAAAAATGTAATTTACATTGAATATACCTTTACATAGAGAGTACAGTTTTACATACATACATACTTAAACTCACGCTTTCTTCCCATGAGGGCAGGCAGAGACCACAGAACGCCACTTGCTACTATCCTTACATAGGTACTCTTACTTCGTTTACGTTCATACATCTGGTCCACTGAGTACATTTATATAATCTGGTCATACACGCACGCCAGTTGCGAGTACTACGCACCATATACCAGTATACAATTATATTTATGTATTTACACAATCATGCATGATACTGTACCATAAATATAAGAGCACATTACAGCCGCATCGGCCCGCAGCGCATGCGCATTTCAATATAATCGTAAATAACTCAAAAACTGGACGTCGTAGTTCAAAATAATGAAATTTACATCCCCTTGTGTCATACCACCGGGGTGTTGGTTTACAGATTCACGGATGATCTTGAATTGATTTTGACCGTGACCTTTGTCTTACGTAAGTTGAGTCCAAAATTGGATAACTTAGAATCTCCTTTTTGAGTTTTTTGCAAGTAACTTAAAAACTAGACGTCCTAGTTCAAAATAATGAAATCTTCATCCCCTTGTGTCATACCACCTGTCTTTAGGTTCACTGATGACCTTTAATTGACTTTGACCGTGACCTTTGTCTTACGTAAGTTGCGTCTTAAATTGGATAACTTAGAATCTCCTTTTTGAGTTTTTTGCAAATAACTCATGAACTAGACGGCCTAGGTCAAAAATAATGAAATTTTCCTCCCCACTTGTAATACACCCGCGGAGGGCTTTCGTGCAGATTGATGTATGACCTTAAATTGCTCGTGACCCTTTAACGTAAGTTGCGTAAAAATGGTTAGATTTTTAAAGGCAATGAATCTGTAGAACACCCCGGAATGTGTTGGTGGGATATTGTTTACTTACGACGTCTAGTTTTTGAGATATTTGTGAAAAACACGCAGCTTTAATATAACATTCAGAAAATTTCGCCCTATTTAATACATTGACAATTAACCACTGGATTGGGCAATATAGTCTACTTCCACACATTAATAACACCGTCAGCGGCCGCGCTGACCAGATACGGCTTGGCGCCCTCCACCATGGTCAGGTCTGTGATGGGCGCCGTGTGGTAGAACGAGCGCGACTCCACGCTGCGGTATATGTTGTCTTCGATGAGGGACGCGGGCGCAGAAGGGTTCAGTTTGCAACATTCTTGAATTACTGTTGTTCCGTCTATTATGCGGCTCCTGTAAAATTAAAAGTAAGTGTATAGCATGGAGGTTGGCAATAACAAGAGGCTTATAGAACCCTGCTTGCGCGATGCAGGATTTTGCGTGACGTCAGTGTGACGCGTAGCTCGCATGTGGCGTTGAAGATACCGCTACAGGCCTATGAACAGCAGTGGGTGAAGTTGGGCTGAGAATTACGCAGTTTAATCTATACTAATATTATAAAGAGGTATAATTTGTTTGTTTGTGTGTAGAGGGTAAGCTGTGGAACTCCCAGTCGGATTTCAAAAATCCTTTTGGCATTTTATAGCCCAATTCTTGAGGAAGGCTATAGTCTATTTAACATGATGCTTGGAGTCTTAGGAGCCGAGAAAAAAGAAAAACAGTAATAGCGCGAGCAGGCGATGGGGTGGGTCGGGGGAACCAGATATTTCACTCGGACGAAGTCGCGGGCAGAAGCTAGTCTGTATATAATTTTGTTAGTGTAAGTGTTTTTTGGGTTCCGTACACAAAGGGTGCCAACGGAACCCTATTACTAAGGCTCCGCTGTCCGTCCGTCTGTCTGTCAGCAAACTGTATCTCATGAACCGTAATAGGTAGACAGTTGAAATTTTCACAGTATGTATTTCTATTGCCGCTATAACAACAAATAATATTAATGAAATAAAGTTAATTATTAAAGGGGTCACCACACAAGAAAAATGTAAAAAAAAAATGTAGAATTAAATATTGTACGGGTCGATCGATCAGGTTAAGCTACGCTTTCCGCGGTTGCTCCGTGGATGGGTGACCACCTTTTCATACCAAGACCTCTCCGTGCCTCGGAAAGCATGTCAAGCCGTTGGTCCCGGCTGTCATTCGTAAATCTTTGACAGTCGTTACGGGTCGACAGAAGCCCGAAAGTCTGACAACTAGTCTTACCAAGGGTTATCGTATTACCCAGTAACTGGGTTGTGGAGGTTCAGCTGCTTCCAGTTAGACTGATAGCCGTCCCCTACATAGTGGGGAAATGCTAGACAGATGAGTTGCTAATCGTGTCCTACTGATAGGTGTTAGGAACGCATTCTCTCGTTGCCCGGAATATAAAATGGTTAATGGAATTTGAACTCTGTCTTGTATGACATTGAGTTTGTTGTTCCCAAACTAGATAGTCTCAGATTCTGAATTAAAATATCCTACCTATACTTAATAGCGTTGGGCGTATGCCTCAGCGCGTCGTTATGCGCGTGTAGTAGCACGTATGAGTCCTCTGGTTGCTCGAGGTTCCAGTAGCGCAGGCGCAGGTCGGAGCCGCCCGTCACTACGAAACGGTTGCCTTCCCGGGCGCCGCAGTAGATCGAGCTTATGTAGTGGGATGCCTAGGAGAATATAAGTAAATCATTATAGGTAGTTATTGTTAAGGGTTATGCACGTTATTTTAAGTGAAATAAAGTGCATAGTTGCACGAACATCGACTCATAAACAACTCTCACGGGTACGTTTTCTTATCCATTTGTTTACATTTTCATCAGAGACTTTTGGAACTGACCATAAGCTTTATGATAATTTCCGAGTACTTACAGCAGGTGTATAGTGCAGGGGTTGCACACAGTTGGTGCTGGGCCACAGTGCATGCGTCCTCTGGGTAGATTCCAGACTCCAGGCGGCTGCATCCCTGCCTCCGGCTACCCAGATACCGCCGCTACTGCCACTACCCACTATGCGTCGGACTCGTTCCGCTGTAGAAGAAAAAATAAAGATTAAACCACTCAAACTCTGGATTCAGAAATAAAGAACGACGTCGTTTAAGACGTCACAAGATCAAATTGTTCTCTTCTTGTTCTCAGACACTACTGTCTACATTTCTTTTCCAACACACATACTATATCTGTTGTAAAATCACCTTTAATCCTACCTAAGAAAGAGCGGCGTCTTCTAACACAAGCATTATCTGCTTAAAAGGAGGCGCCATTCACCAACAAAATGTTAACAACTATGGTCAAGAAATAAACATTTTTTTTTTGTATTTCTTCTTTTGCAGGTCTGCTGGAAAAAAAAACTTAAGAATATTTCTTAAGTTTTTGTTAGTTTTTTTTTTAATAGTTCTTGCTGCTTATAGCAGCACCTACAACTCAATACTAATAATATGCCGTATTTGTAGGATAGAATAGAATATTCTTTATTATGTACACCATAAAAATTCCAGATATAAATGTAGGAATTTTACATAGGGTGACACAATGGGCGGTCTTATCGCTAAAAGCGATCTTACAGACAACCTTTGGATGGATTCAAGGGAGAAGGAGAGACAATGCAGGTAGTCAGTGGTGTACCATTTACGTCTATCAAACATCATAATTTTCATCTATTTTACTGTGTGTACATAAATAATAAAATAAATAAAATTTGTAAACATAAAAAAATTAAACAGGAAGTTCCACAGTACAACCTGATATTAATAAGTTATTCAGAATAAAATAAAATGAAAAATTGAACAGTTTTTTACACCCACTGTGGGAGCCTTCATCCATATTCAGCGCATTGCTTTAGTGGGCCACGCTCCGACAAATACCACCCCAACACTTCAGTGGACGATAATTTTATCAAACAGATTTAATACTCAATACTCAATTCTTTATTGCACTCCATATGAATTACATAGATGGTCTAACAAAGTAAAAGATCAATATGGACCCTGTCGGGCACAGCAAAATTAGGAGAGAGGAAGATGGCTAAGCAGCAATTCAATATTATTAAAAAATATTAGATGAGTTTAATTATGTATATTTGTAATAACAATTCACCTAACCTTAATTTTTGAGCCAGAAACTAACGTAACATTATTGTAATTGAAATTAAGATAGGCAGCCGCTTCATGTTTAATACTGATACTCTGATGGATCCGGTTAGACTGGGAGCTGACCCCAACATAGTTGCGAAAGTCTATGCTGATAATAATAATCTTTATTACACAAGAAAGTGGTTACAAAATACTGTGATGAGTGATGATGGCTAATTAAATTACTCACAGTTGGGATGTCGCACAGATGTGATAGGCAGGTGGAACCTCAGGTCCCACACGCAGATGGCGCCACTGGACGTGCCCACTGCGAGGTACCCGCACGGGTCCGCGTATAAACATGTGTAGACTCCTTGTTTCAAATCACCTTGGAGTTTCCATGCGTTGCCTACAGAGGAAATAAATATAGATTATTATATATACCTACCAAATATTAAAAATACTTTTCGCGTTTTTGTCACACAATTCCGGAAATACTAACTCGATTCTTAAACTTTTCAACTGGATATTAATTTAAAAACAACTACATATTTGATTTGAAAATGAATGCGAAAAGTTAAAATTAAGATATCCATCCCATTGTTAAATAAGTACGCACGACTTTTACTGACTAAAACCCCAACTGCCTGTGCGCCAGGGCCACGGTAACTCTTTCGAACAATCCGCGACCCCGGCAGGCATCGGCCCTATCGGACCCCGTCAATTAGTGCTGACATCTCTTTGAGGCGCGCGTGGAACACGACGCGATGTCGATCCGGGCCTACGGTAGCCGGGAATCGGCTATTGATTCCCGACGCGCTGGGCGTCTCCTGCGGCGACTAGGGGCGCGCAACGATTGCCTCTCCCTCACTTGCTCCGCCTCCTTGTTCGCGAGAATTACTGCTTCGCAGGTGACGGCTTCCCATTCCCTCTCGCTCCATACCATGGCCTGGACCAGAGCCGGACGCGAGAGATAGCCCCCGCGAGGACAAGGCGGTGCACCGCCCAAGGTGGGCACACCTCCACCGTATGCTACACTGTGTCCTCCGGGCGATCCACACAGTGGTAAAACCCGGGCGTTTATTCGCGCCTTATCCGGAACCGGAACCTCCCAAAACAGCCATGTCCGGTGAAGACCTGCGTCAGGCGAAAGGTGAGGACGCCATGGCGCCTCTCAATCTACTCCTCAAGGAGGGACTTACCGCCGCAATTGTGGTGTGACCAAAAAGACACTTGACCCCTGAGTATGGAAATGTCGATCCATCTAGTTTATTTTTTATATGACGTGTTAAAGTGAATTCGATATCCTATTTACAGAATAAACAATTTAATTTCATTTTATTTCACCTGGTGCCCTCAAGTCCCAGCCTACAATAGTGGCGAGTAGCGTGGCGTAGGAGATGACGGCGCCATGTGACGGCGCCGCTACGCACACCGCGTCGTCACCGTCACCTTCCAGCTGACGACCTTGCGAAAGGTTCATACGGGATGAGGTGCTGTCGACCCTGGGAATGATAGAAAGATACTTCAATGAATAGATATACAGGCTATATTGATAACAATTACAAATAAGAACTTTAGATAACCTTTTCCGAGAAGATTTCATATTTTTATAGGAAATAAATTACAAAAGTTTATCAAAAAAATGTAAAAACCCGACTGCGTAAGAAGTGTTTTTTTTTTCTTTTTCACAATATGTGTGGTGTCTGGTTGTCGCCATATTGAATTTTGATTACTGTCATGTCTTGTTATTGACACTTACAAGATTAAGACAAATCGATTGACGTAAGAATCATCGAATTTGGTCCACGCGTTTGGTGTCTAGAGTGCCAGAAAGGAACAAACATACATACATAGATAAACACATTACCCTCCTTTGCGTCGCGCAGTCGGGTATAAAACTGTCAAACGTTAATTTTATTCCTGCGAATAAACATATCTGACAATAGAAAAAACCGGCCAAGTGTGTGTCGGGTATTGGACCACGCACAATGAACGGATTCGCAGTTGGGCTATCCTTTAATTTATTCCAAAAACGAACATAACTTTGTTAAATTAAAGATTTGTAAACTGTTGAATAAAATTTCTCCCGTACAACGATATACGTCACGGTCAATTCTCCTACTGCAAATGAATATTTGTAACCGCAAAAATATATATACAGGTGGTTTTTTGACATGGGGCGATTTCTGACTTTTCTAGTACCCAAGGCTCAGTTGGTCTAATAGAGGTTTTTGATCCTTATATGAGACATGATCGATTGGCATAAAAAAAAGTTTTTGTGAAAACTGCCCATTTTCCTGCTGACTGTATTTTTTTTTCAAAATCTGTGATTGCAAATCAAAATTTCTCAAAAAGTTAAGGGAAGTCTCTTAAGACCGTTTTCCTGTAGCTACAACGGTTAAGGTCCCTTGCCCCATCTCAAAAATCCAGCCTGTATATATATGTTAGAACCACAAATTTTCGATTTTCGGACTTCTTCCTTTACTTGTGCTTTGAGACCTAGCATCTACCCAAATTTCATGATTCTAGGTCAACGGGAAGTACTACTATAAAAATATGTTATTTAAGTTTTTTTTTACAAGCTTTTATTTAACTTGCAATGTTTGTATGTATGTAAGTTCGGGCCAAATCTTGCAAGCTGAATTAAAAACACTTCCTCTTGTCCTACGGAGTTGAAATTTCACACGTAGATTCTGTTTCGAAGACAATACATTTTTATGATGCATGACCTGATTCTACACCCAGGATTGGCTTCAGACTAAGGAACTCCTTAACGATTAACGTTACAGACACCAAAATTTAATATAACTACGTATTTGATTATGGTAGTTCCTTCTAAAGTCCACCTTGACCTGGCTGCTGTACTTAGCATTGGCTCCAGTTGAGGGAACTCCTCAACGGCCAACAGCAGAGACACCAAATTTTATATACGCATACAATTATGATAGCTCGTTCTAAAGTTCACCATGATCTGGCTGCTGCACCCAGAATTGGCTCGATACGAGAGACCCCCTCAGCGGTCAACAGCACACGCACGAAATTTTGTTTAAGTACTCATTAAATTATGATGATAGCCCGTTCTAAAGTATGGCATGACTTGGATAGTGCAACTCGGCTGGCTTCACACCATGACTTGTGTAAAGGCGTGATTGAGTCCGTTGGATTTGTCTTTACAAAAACAAGAGAAGGTGATAGAACGGATATTTAAACAAATTCTAATGCTAAAAAGTACAAAATAAAAAGTAAATAAAAACCTTTTTAAAAACAAGCTTTTAATTAACTAAAAATTACTAAATAAAACTTAAATTAACATAGAATTTTAATATTTTCTTAAAAGCTTGAGGCGTGAACGTCCCTAGTACACTTTAAGATAAGCCGCAAGCTTTTAGGAAAATAATAGGTCTTTACCTATGAAATTGCCGTTTTGTATGAAAAAATTTAAACGAATTTTTTTCATGAATTTTTTATTTGTATTAATCGAAGTAATCACCCATGCAATCAATGCATCTTTGCCATCGCAGTGGCAGTTTATTGATGCCCTTCTTAAAGAAATCAGCTGGACGGGAGGCAACAAATTCTTCAAAGGCATTTTGTACTGCCTCTCGGGTATTAAATTTTTTTCCCGCCAAGAAGTTATCCAAATTCTGGAAAAAGTAGTAGTCTGTAGGCGCAAGGTCTGGTGAGTAGGGCGGATGACGGAGAGCTTCCAACCCCAGTTCTTGCAACTTGGAGACCGTCTGCTGTGCAGTATGAGGTCGCGCGTTGTCGTGCAGGAGCAGCGGAGACGAGCGATTGACCAATGCTGGTTGGAGATGCGCCAGCTTCTCCATCATTGTGTTCAGTTCTTCACAGTACACATCTGCAGTAATGCTCACCCCGTTTGGTAAGAAGCTGTGATGAATCACACCGGCGCTAGACCACCAAACAGTGACCATCACTTTTCTAGGGGTAAGTTTTCGTTTAGGGCATTGTTTAGGTGCTGAACCAGGATCCAACCAACTTGCTGAGCGCTTACGGTTATCAAACAGAATCCATTTTTCATCGCAGTTAACAATGCGGTTCAAAATTCCTTCATTTGTGTGTCTGTTGAGCAGTGCAAGGCACGTCTCGACGCGTACTTCGCGCTGGCGATCGTTGAGTTCGTGGGGCACCCATTTGTCAAGCTTTTTTACCTTGCCAATTTGACGCAAATGGACCAATATTGTTTTGACGCTAACGTCGAAAGCTGCTGCTAATTCAGCCGTAGATTGTGTATCATCAGCTTCCACAATCGCCTTTAATTCGTCATTGTCGACTAAAGTCTTCGGACGACCGCGAGGTTCATTTTTCAGGTCGAAATTTCCAGAACGGAAGCGAGCAAACCAATAACAGGTGGTGCGTTGGTTTGTAGTGTTAGCTCCGTAAACGTCGTTGATGTTGCGTGCCGCTTGTGCCGCGTTGCTGCCACGACGGTACTCATATTCCATAATTACTCGAATTTTTAACGTATCCATGATGACGAAAAAGATTGAAATGCGATGAAAATGTAACACTAATCAATAAAGAAATGACTACTTTTAGAAAAAAAAATCCATGTTTTTAAAATAAAATCAATTTGAAATTAGAATTCTTAGCCAAACAAAAATTATTTTGATTTGAAATGGCCAGTACTGCAGAACGGCAATTTCATAGGTAAAGACCTAATATTAAAGTTCTATGTTAACTTAAGTTTTATTTAGTACTCTTTAGTACATTAAAAACTTGTTTTTAAAAAGGTTTTTACTTACATTTTTTATATTGCGTTGACTTAAGGGGACTACATGACCTAAACGCAAATTTATAATGCCTAAAAATATATGATCCATTGCAGTAACCAAAATCAGAAAAATATATGATATTCTTCTGGACATATGCTAGTTAAATAGTGTGTTGAAAACATAATACAATTAACTTGATATGATAGAAACAAATCACGAAGATACCACTAAAAAAATATTTTAGCGATTAAAAACCATACTAATATACATGCAAACATTCCGTTTTTTTGTCAGATTATTCTAAAAGTAACATACTAACGTAATAGTGTTTTAATTTTTTAGTCCAATGAATAGATTTTTTGTAAATCCATAATTGCTTCATATTTTGTAATAAATTACCAGCGTTGTGTCATCGCGCGTCTCTTTCTTTTCTATGCAATCCGACAGTGACCGCGCTTTAGCTCTTGTAAGCCTCTTAAGAAGCATGATTTTTTTAGAGCTCCAAGGGACCGTTAAACCTTCGTATGTGATATTAATTTCAACTTGATACCTCCACGGGTTCCTGAAAAAAAGGGTCTTGACAGAGTAAGAGACGGACGGACGGACGGACGGACAACGAAATGATCCAATACGGGTTCCACGGGTTCCATTATTTCCTTTTGAGGTACGGAACCCTTAAAATCAGTCCTTAGCACAAAGTCAAATTAAATTAGCTTGCGATTCACCACAGACGTGATGGATGTCGAATTCTAACGAAGATAAAACTATTTTTTTTCAATTTCAAGCTGCTAATTACGGGATTAACGGCCGCTTGGAGTGTACGTACCTCAATACAAAGACAGACTCTTGTGTCGCCGCTACAAGAGATTGACCGCCTTCACAGGCGGCTATGGATAAGACAGGCCCTGCGTTCCTATTGTACATCGACTTTGACCTGGGAAAATAAAAGAACATAGCGAGCTTCATTAAAGACCAAACAATTGACAAGCAACGAGTTCAACATGACAAAGTCCGATAGTGATTTCGATTTCGTTGAATTCGCTAAGTGATTGTCAGTCAATAATTTGAATTCAGAACTAAGTACTTTATTGTTGGTTTGTTGTGACGTAACAAACAATAAATTACTTAGTTCTGAATTCAAATTATTATACAAAATAAATCTAATAATTGATGGACATGGAAATTAGCATTCGTTTTTATTCGGAAATGCGATGATTCCCGAGGGACTTTAAGAAAATAGTTGTACTGTAAACTTTTATGAAAATGTCTTCAAATTTAAATTTGCCGTATATTCAAAATCACAGCTGTTATTCTTTGATGGTTGGAATAACACGGCAAATTGACGTAGTCAATTAGACAAAAAATACATTTCTCTGGCTGTACTTAGTAAAATCTTATTTACCTATTGATATGCGTCTGTGTGTGTAACCGCGCCGCGTCCCACAAGCGAACCGTGCCGTCGTCTGAACATGATCCGAATAATGACCGGTGAGCTGGTAGAGTTACTAGTTGGTTCACGCGCGCCCTGAAACAGGTTCAAAATGGTCAGAATTTCATGTAACATCGGAGTAGAGCTGTTCCACTCTGAAATGACGCGCCCCTCTACTTAACTAGATGCGCTTGCGCTTATTTAGATGTATGAGTGCAAATATTAATGACGACACTTCATCTGTGTGGAAGCGTCGACTGTTCCATAAACAGTCGATCTGTATACGAACAACGCGGTCGACTAGTCGCGTGATAAATCCGACAACGCGCTCTGTATGCAGTAGCGCTGGCTTATTGTATGGAACAAGATGTCCGCTCTCTCGCGCGTTCGAGACAATTATGACTAGGTCGACAAAAAATCCTGCGCTCCTAAGTTGGAGTCTAACCGGCAACTGAATGACCAATTACAATGGTGTTTTATGTGTATTGCGTCCATATTTGAAATTTGCTTGTGTGCGTAAATGCGGTAGTGGGGCGCGTCATTTCAGAGGGTAGAAGCTCTAACTTAATTTTTTACATGTATAAGCGGATAATGTACTTATTAAATAAATAAATAAATTGTTGTTCCTAATGTTTTAAATTGTTTCATTAAAATAAATGACTGAGGTCTCTGTTCAAGGATGAAACTACCAACTTGGACAGACGCTTAATAAATACTTGGAAAAATCCGCAAACATTTACATTAACAATACAATAACGATGATCATACATACATACATCCCATGGGGGTAGGCAGAACCTATGGAACACCGTCTGCTACGATCCTTACATACTCCTTTTGCCTCGTTTACGTTCTTACATCTGGTTATACACGCACGCCGGTTGTGAGAACTACGCACCTGACCTTTCTGAAGAACATCACCAATAAGGTCACTATATGTCTTCCTAGGGCGTCCCCTCCCGGCGTTTCCACTAACATCTGCCTTGTCACCTGCCACAAATACCTTTTGTTAGTCGCCCTTCATTCATCCTCTCAACATGACCAAACCATCTTAGCATAATCTTTTCAATTTTTGTCACTACATCTTCTTTTAAACCGCACCATTGCCTTATCACATCATTCTTCAGTCTATCATTCATAGTCGCACCACACATGCTTCGCAAGGAACGCATTTCCACAGCATTTATTCTACTTTCATGCTTCTTTTGCCACACCCAACACTCACTTCCATACATAAGCGTATCATAATCGTGGCGAATAGGAGATCTCATCCATTTCTTTCCACCAAGTGAGATAGAGGTCAGGGCAGGTCTACTGACAAAAATAAAAAAATAAACCGTCTTTTCAGTAAAAATTCTAATAAAAATATGCCTCGATCAACATCTGTCAAGGCTCCCATTAGGCAGTTGAATGAAGGGCCTGATTCAGAAGGCAGTACTCCTTGACACGGCACACATCCTGAGGAGGTTTCTGTCTCTGCAACCCTAACCACCGGTAGCTTGGACCCTACTCCCGATACCGGCAGACCACATTTTTGTTATATTTTTAAATGTTTTTTTTTTAAATATTTTTATAAAATGGATTTAATAAGTATGAAAACAAATAAACGATAAAAATATTAGTACTTACTTGTGTTCATGTAAGTAGGCGAGCAGTTGGTTCCCGGGCCGCCACCCGTGAGGCGGTAACACATCCACATTGTTCTCTAGCGGATCGTCGTGACTCCTGACAATAAACAGATTATTGACTTTTACTTTAGAAAGAATTTTAAGAAAAATAAATATACTTGACTTCGCAATTTACACATATTTCAAAACTCACATTGCATATTTAATCGTTTTATAAAATTACACATTTTTATATTTATTTTGGGAGCAGTGGTAACGGCCCGACTTACGAGTTGTAGGCCGTGGGTTCGAACCCCGGCAGGCGCTTTACCTTGTGTAAATAATTTCATCACCACTGCTCTCAAAACGGTGAAGGAAAACATCGTGAGGAAACCGGCATGTCCTAGAACCAAAAATTCGAAGACATGTGACATCTACCAACCAGCACTGGGCCCGCGTGGTAGATTACAGCCCATACCCTCTCAAAGAAAGGAGGCCTGTGTCCCAGCAGTGGGAATATTATAGGCTGATTATGTATGTATGTATATTTATTTTGACAAATCTAAAATACAATATACGAGCTAACACTAATATACAGGGTGGCATCGACGCGCAAACTGAAACCATAAATTCAGCACCTGATTTTAAACCCCATAGAATAAAAACTTTTCGTCATTTATAAAAAAATATTGCTCTTTCATAGAAAAGTGCAATACCTACGCGGTCAAAATGTAAGGCAGAGCATTTTTTTTTTTTAAATTACCTTCGAATAATTTAAGCGCAAGGGTGTTCAGAATCATGTACTGAATCCTTGGTAACAGGTGGTGCGTTGATGTCCCTACCAGCCTGTATATAAAAAAACTGGCCAAGTGCAGTCGGACTCGCGCACGACGGGTTCTGTACCATTATCTATAAAAACGGCAAAAAAAACATGCCTGTTGTATGGGAGCCCCTCTTAAATATTTGTTTTATTTTAATTTAATTAGTTATTTTTAAAGAGAATATATTATAACTAAATATTCCGTGAATATTTCAAGCGTCTACCTGTTGCCGTTATCAATATCGAGCAAACCCGAGCAAAAAAATCACGTTTGTTGTATGGGAGCCCCCTTAAATATTTATTTTATTCTGTTTTTTTTTTGTATTTGTTGTTATAGCGGCAACAGAAATACATCATCTGTGAAAATTTCAACTGTCTAACTATCACGGTTCATGAGATATAGCCTGGTGACAGACGGACGGACAGCGGAGTCTTAGTAATAGGGGTCCCGTTTTACCCTTTGGGTAGGAACCCTAAAAAGGGAACGGCATATTGGGCATCAAAAAATTCGTCCGCAACGCTGTCTATGGGAAAACTGCCCAAATAGACTGGTAGCATTTGGGCATTCTTCGGCCTAAAATTGGAACACAAATTTAAAAAAGGAACACATATTAACCTCAACGAATTCTGATATTTCTGCTGCATCCGTGACGTCAAGTCTCTCAGTTCTACGCGACACGGAGCCATGCTGTCTGCAAAGAGTAGGACAATTGAGAATAATGATCATTATTCCGGTGGATTTGTAGGTACCAAAATCATCGTGTCTGTTGCACGACTCATGATGCGAAGCATAAGAGAGTGCTTTACGATCGAAAAATTTTTTTCGCCTCATTTTGGCGGCTATTTTTATTATTATAGCCTTGTTAGTTCGCGGAATCAAGATATTTTGGCATACTATTGTCGAGATAATTTAATGGAGATTAATTTCATACTTTTTAAAAATTGATTTACTGCAATAGAATTGGAAAAAAACACCAAAACAGGTCAAAAAAAAATCCGGTCCGTCATGTGTGAAACCCGGAAACACTGTAACTTGTGAAAAAATCCATTATTTGAGTTTTTTTTTTTTTTTTTTAATTCTAATCGACTATTGTAGGTCACTGAATGCAAATGGCTAATTAATTCAGTGTCGTTTAATTACAATTAATAAAAAACGAAAACTACAAGACTGTACATCTATTTATAATAGGTCTTTACCTATGAAATTGCCGTTTTGTATGAAAAAATTTAAACGAATTTTTTTCATGAATTTTTTATTTGTATTAATCGAAGTAATCACCCATGCAATCAATGCATCTTTGCCATCGCAGTGGCAGTTTATTGATGCCCTTCTTAAAGAAATCAGCTGGACGGGAGGCAACAAATTCTTCAAAGGCATTTTGTACTGCCTCTCGGGTATTAAATTTTTTTCCCGCCAAGAAGTTATCCAAATTCTGGAAAAAGTAGTAGTCTGTAGGCGCAAGGTCTGGTGAGTAGGGCGGATGACGGAGAGCTTCCAACCCCAGTTCTTGCAACTTGGAGACCGTCTGCTGTGCAGTATGAGGTCGCGCGTTGTCGTGCAGGAGCAGCGGAGACGAGCGATTGACCAATGCTGGTTGGAGATGCGCCAGCTTCTCCATCATTGTGTTCAGTTCTTCACAGTACACATCTGCAGTAATGCTCACCCCGTTTGGTAAGAAGCTGTGATGAATCACACCGGCGCTAGACCACCAAACAGTGACCATCACTTTTCTAGGGGTAAGTTTTCGTTTAGGGCATTGTTTAGGTGCTGAACCAGGATCCAACCAACTTGCTGAGCGCTTACGGTTATCAAACAGAATCCATTTTTCATCGCAGGTAACAATGCGGTTCAAAATTCCTTCATTTGTGTGTCTGTTGAGCAGTGCAAGGCACGTCTCGACGCGTACTTCGCGCTGGCGATCATTGAGTTCGTGGGGCACCCATTTGTCAAGCTTTTTTACCTTGCCAATTTGACGCAAATGGACCAATATTGTTTTGACGCTAACGTCGAAAGCTGCTGCTAATTCAGCCGTAGATTATGTATCATCAGCTTCCACAATCGCCTTTAATTCGTCATTGTCGACCAAAGTCTTCGGACGACCGCGAGGTTCATTTTTCAGGTCGAAATTTCCAGAACGGAAGCGAGCAAACCAATAACAGGTGGTGCGTTGGTTTGTAGTGTTAGCTCCGTAAACGTCGTTGATGTTGCGTGCCGCTTGTGCCGCGTTGCTGCCACGACGGTACTCATATTCCATAATTACTCGAATTTTTAACGTATCCATGATGACGAAAAAGATTGAAATGCGATGAAAATGTAACACTAATCAATAAAGAAATGACTACTTTTAGAAAAAAAAAACCATGTTTTTAAAATAAAATTAATTTGAAATTAGAATTCTTAGCCAAACAAAAATTATTTTGATTTGAAATGGCCAGTACTGCAGAACGGCAATTTCATAGGTAAAGACCTAATATTTTTATTTTTTATAGAATTGAATGAGATTATAGGCGTGCACTTTTGGATTTTCCAAATTTTATTATTTTATTATCACCAATCCATATTAAAATGCGGTGATATTAGCATTAGCTATACAATGTGTAACGGAAAAGGGTATATATCCAAAAGGGGTCAAGATTACATCAGGTTTATAATTTCTATGTAAAGTTTGAGCTCAAAATAAATTACTCAAAGAATTCATACCAAATTTTTGGTTTCGTTAGTTTATTGAATTTAAATCATAACAAACGTGTCACCGCACTATGAGAGTCATTATTTTTTCACGTCACTTACTAATATTGAAGGGGCAGCGTCAAGGTACCCCGCGAAATTCAAATTTTCTTACGTTTTTTGCAATTCGCGACTGTATATTTATTGAATGGCAATCATCAATTTCATATCAATCGTCAAACTTTGGAAAATTGTTCTACCTAAGAATTAATAGAAAAAATCTTAGGTGGAACAAATTTAGAAAAATTTGCGACGTTTTTTTATACTATGTAAGATAAGAAGGTAATATTTTGTAAAGAAAATGGCTGTTACCCCTGACCAGAGTACGTAATGAAAGAAAGACTTAATTTATGATGATCATCTGGTATAAATACATACATTGCACATAGCTAGCGCTATGTCCTAGTTGGGAATGATGTGGAGGTACGGACATCGCTTGTGATACTACACCACTACCCGACACCACTTGTGATTGAGATACGCCCTCTGAAAATAGAAACGCTTATCATTTTTAATCGACTTCAAAAAGGAGGAGGTTCTCAATTCGTCTGTATGTTTTTGAAGTGAAAACTTCTTTAAGCGCGTTGAGCACTTTTTGGGTGAACAAAAATCATGGAACTCGCGTCATCGTCACCGAACGCTTTCCATGAGCTATATGTATACTGTGTATATATGTGTACTTGTTGGGTGAACGAAAAGCGTGAAACTCGCGTCATCGTCACCGCACGCTTCGACGATACAATTTACAAGTTACTTAGTTTTCACTTCTATCGGCAGTCCCCGAACTGCTGACTGCCCCGCATTTTTTTTGTTTGTATTTTCACGCGATATCTCCGGCAATTGTGTATCGATTTCGTTTTTTTTAATAGATAGTGTAACGGTATCTACACCGCCACATGTGAGGTACACGTCATACTGACGTCATGCAAATCCTGCATCGCGCAAGCAGAGTTTACCGCGCGACTAGCATATAGACAACGTCCCGACATCAACCGTCGGGCAGTTGCCCAACAGACACTACACCCGTCTGGTCGGAGGATCCTCCCTTTTCCATAGAGTATGAGTGAACTTTACACCCTGTTTCTCATACCTCTATAATAGTGTATGCCCCAGGGATTGTCCCATATAAATTGTATTAACTTTGCTTCAGTAGTTTTTCAGTTAGCTTCAATAATACGTATTTTTCTAATATTAAAAGATTATTAAATCTTAACGAATTAGTTTCGTATAGTTCGCGTAAAATTTTATGAGCCCTCTGAACGTAGGCCCAAGAACGAAACCGCGAATGGTAGGTACAATTGAGTGAGAGTAAGAGAGTTCCCTCGGACACCTATATTATGCATACCTGCGCAGCCACTCGCTGCAACTTCCGAGAGCTCATAAAGTTTTGTGCGAACTGTAACCGTTTCTCTGATGGACGATATGAATGAAGAATGATATGAATGAGAAGGAAGGGAATGATAGCGTGACGGCTAACAGGAGAATGAATGAAGAAAACGTGTTGCGCCCACCACAAGTTACTTGGGACCAAGGGCAGGAAGATGGTAATAGTTTACCTTGTTACAAGTTTTAGATAGATTCTGAAATTTATTGAATATTAAATGAATGAAAATGATTATAAATAATAACAATAAAAATATGTTTTTTTTAATATTAATTCGTGAAAAATACAATTGACCATATAACGACGAACTCAGCTAGTTTGTTAATCAATTTGGTCATAAACATACAGTACTGTTAAATCTACATTACCTCTTGAATGTTGTTCATGTGACTGCCCGAACATGTGTTGCCATTCCGTGTTCATGTGTGTCTCGTGGGAAACCGACGTTTTGTGGGTTCGTCTGTAAATACAAAATTACTTATATTATTTAAAGACTAGCTGCACCCCGCGGTTTCAGCCGCATAAGTCTCGATCCCGTAGGAATATCGGGATAAAAAGTATCCTATGTCCTAATCCAGGTCTTGTTCTACCTATGTGCTAAATTTCGTCCAAATCCGTTCATTCGTTTTAGCGTGAAAATGTAAGAAACTAACAAAAAAAAAATCAAATATTTTCCCTTTATAATATTAGTTTAGAAGTTTAAAAGAAAGAAAGTTATAAAAGTGGTATTAGTGGCAGGAATCCGTTGGATGTGGGAAGCACAGGACCCGAAGTGGCGGTGCTTGGGGGAGGCCTATGTCCAGCATTGGACGTTCTTTCGGCTGAAATGATGATCTGATGATGATCTTATAGAGGTATGAGGAACAGGGTGTAAAGTTCACTCATACCTCCATAGAAAAGGGAGGATCTTCCGACCAGACGGGTGCTGTGTCTGATGGGCAACTGCCCGACGGTTGATGTCGGGACGTTGTATATATTCTAGTCGCGCGGTAAACTCTGCTTGCGCGATGCAGGATTTGCGTGACGTCAGTGTGACGTGTAGCTCGCATGTAGCGGTGAAGATACCGCTACAATCTTCTTAGCGTGTCGATTGCAATCTAAATGAAATCGGGCCAGAATTCGGCTACGCGTTTGGCGCCATCATTAACGTCCATCGCATACGCGGGACATGATCTGGGGGCACGGTAGTGCCCCCGCCAAGACGAGTCAAGCGAAGCGCATGGGCACTACCTACCTTTTCTCGAAGTGTTTCGTCGTTTTTTTGAACCCTCATAGAGTTGGTTTCCAATGTACCAGATAGTTCATATTCTCAGGATATGATGTCAATAATAGACTAATTAAACATACAAAGTCTCAATTGAATAGCTCTAATACTTTAGATTTAACTTATAACTTTCGCCCCCCCATCCCCTAAAATGGGGGGGTGGAAGTTTGTATGAGACTTCAAAATGTTAGGGTACTTCCTGAAGTGCTAGAAAGCCGAAATTTGGTATGTAAACAAAGTTCAGTATACAAAAAAACACTACCGTGCCCCCAGATAAACTTAAAAAAAGAAGAAAAAAATAAACACTAAAAAGACTGAGAACTGAAATCCCACCAAAAACATTTCATGTAAGCTTGGTAAGGCTTGGCTGTTTCGTTACTTACTTCAGAAACTAAATATTCGCATCACCTCTACGACGGTAGCGAAACGGCGAAGCCAAACATTTTTACTAATATGTAGAATTCGTGAAGTTAGGGTCGGTAGAGTTAGGCCGTGTAGATTCAGAAGCTTGGCTCTACATGAGATCTGATATCTTTTTCACAGGGTAAACCTTATGTGGTCGTCTTGGCAACATTTTACATGAAATGTTTTTGGTGGGATATTAAGTGTCCCATCGTTTGTGGAGCAGCACCACATTTACACTCCAAGGCGGAGTCGTCTATGAATCTCCACCTGCATAGCTATTCACAACCACGTGACAAAATTGAGATGTTTATTTAAAAAAAATAACATTTTACATTCTTCTTTAACATAATCTTCTCATTATTTGACATTATATACCTCCAATTCTTATTTTCAACTTTTTACTAATGGCTTTTGCAGACAGGATTTTAATTCAGATTTGTTACAGTTGTAATGGCAAGCATGTTATTTGGTTTAATTAGGCTTTTATTTTTATTTAGATCCTTCTATGAATGTGAGAACGTTGTAGGCCTAACTTGTAGACTTTAGATTTGTAGACCTTTTTATATTTTGTTGAGTACCTGTTACTTGTTGACAGGCGGACACTGTCCTCTCATATCTATCAACACTGTAATTTGAAACATTGTAAAAGCCCCTTATTGTTAAAAGAGTAACTGTGGAGGTTCTTGCCGGCTCTTCTCCATAGGAAACAAACAATTGGAACCGTGCATCTAGCTTCTGACGTTTCATAAGTGCCCATGTTGGTTTATGTGAAATAAAATATTTTGATTGATTAATCGTTCGCCAGCGAGTGATGATATTGAAGTGGTGTTATTTGATATTGAGTCTGGTAACCGCCACCTATGGACTTATGCAGTACTAGAGGTAACGCAAGGCTCATATATGCAGCGTTGGATTTCGTTGTATTATTACTTAAGCTATTTGTACCATATTTTCATGATGTAGTTTTATTTATTACCACAAAACGGCACGGGAGTGCATACTTTGAAGGCAAACATCGGAGGCTTCGGTGCGCCAGCCGGAGACACCATGATGTGTAGTATAGCACAGCAATGCCAGGATTGTACGCGATAATACCATAATTTTATTTCTGAATATCTTTTCTAATTCTTAACAAATGTAATAAAAAAAGAGATCTCTCAAAGACCAATGCCTAAAAAAACGATTGTATTTATCTGTGGTCATGATTTTTGCCGCGCGAATCAGCTGTGAATAGTGAGAAGATTCGAATTTTGATTACACTTTACACCTATGGCTTACACATCGCAAAAACTGATCAAAATGTATGAACAACTATCGCATTTCGCACCGCAATCGTAGCTGTAACTGTCAGAAATCAAGACAAAAAAAAACGTACAGTCGCTAGCACATCAAGTTACCACTAACTGTCTGTTTTTCTCATTCAATTTTGAACTTAAATATAAACAAATTAAGGTATAAAATCGTTTGGAGAAATTTGACAGATTCGTGTAGCTTGACCTGCTGGCGACTGTACTATAATTTTGGACAAATAGTATATTGTTAGCTTCAATAGACAATCATTTTCTAAGAGCCTGATTCGAACAATGCTCAAATGACATTTGTGCTTAAAATACTTTTTGCTAACCTGTGGGGTAATTACGTAACACACTAACAGTAGGAATGGGTTTCATTTTGACAGTTCAACAACATTCATTGCGTTATTTGCGTTGTTGAGCAGACAAATTTTTCGATCATATGGAGCAATGGATTAGCAATAGGCTTCAAAATGATTCAGATTGTGATAGATAGTGTGTTAGTGTTTTACGCAATTAGGGCTGATCCTGGGCAAAGACCTCCTTCTTAACTATAGTTACTTCATCATCTGCCAAGCTTTTTTTTCCAATTACACTCAGTAACTCAGTTACTGGGTTAAACAATACTCCTTGTTACGACTGGTTGTCAGACATTCAAGCATCTGACTACCCGTAACGACTGTCAAAGATCTACTAATGACAGCCTGGACCAACGGCTTAATTATGCTTACTTGCTGGATACGAATAAAAACTTTAGTAATTTCATGGTATAATAATATACTTCGCCAGGTGTAGCATTCCGAGATACAGTGGTCACGGGGGTGACACAAGCCTACGTCATCACCGCTGTGTTACCAGTAGTGTGTAATAAAATCTCCCCAATCGCCTTTATTACCTGTGCGACTCCGATAAAACAATGAGGTTGTAACTAACAATTACGTTGGTATATGTTTAAATTGAATTTTTTCGTTTGATTTGAAAAACAAAACGACAATTTAAATACTTTACATACATGTTTTAACAGAACGGTGACTGAAAATGTTTCCATAATTCGTGTTTTGTTGCAATAAAGTGGCAACTGGATAGTGACGTAAGCATGTGTAACTCCCGGAATGCCAGACCTTGTTTTTTTAGACCATGAGTAAGTTAATTTTTAATTTCTGTACTCTTTATTTTTTGTATGTTTTAGTCCTATTCGTTCTGTGGTTTTTGTTTTATTTTGCTTACCTATTCTGTGTAGAATTATACAGTTTGTCGACATGTTGCATGGCGTCTGTGGCGCCGGTGTCCAGTTGTACAGCGCGAGATATACCTGTTTGTTGCAGGTTTAAACGACCGGGAGCTTCGGTTATATGCTGGAAATGTCAATACAAATTAGGGCAAGACCATTTTTTTTTACTAAAAGTGTTTTTAAAGACGTTCCGAGTCGGTTAAGCTTCAAACATGAACTTAGTTTCGTTTTACTTGCTCAAGCAGCTTGAAGAACAGATGTCAAATGAGAGAAATTATTTTAAGATGAGTACTCCAGTTGTGTATGATTTAAATATAAAAAACAAATAAATGAATAGAATAGAATAGAATACTCTTTATTATGTGCTTACACCATAAAAATTACAGATATAAATGTAGAAATTTTACATAGGGTGACACAATGGGCGGTCTAATCGCTAAAAGCGATCTTTTACAGACAACCTTTGGATGGATTCAAGGGAGAAGAAGAGACAATAATGCAGGTAGTCAGTGGTGTACCATTTACATATACAACAAATACATACATACATAAAACATATACTTATCTACATATAATATATACAATAATAAACATGAAACAAGAGCAAGGAAACTAAATGTAATGACAATGTTTAGGGAGAGAGGAAGTGTTTTTTAACCAGAATGTTAAAAGTGGACAAATATTGAGCACGCCTTATCGACACGGGCAAGGCATTCCATAACCGTACTGCTAGAACTGTAAAAGCCTTGACATAAAAACTGGTGGAATGCATCGGCATCTCTAGTCTTAAGATTTCCGATGACCTCAGATATCTATTATGTGTGTCATGAAGGAACTTGAAACATTCTTTAAGATAAGAGGGGCTTTTAGGGTTGAACAGAATAATGTAGAGCTGAAACAAGATATGAGAATGAATGAATGTGTATTGTCTTTGGTCCCCGGCCCTAACATCAAGCAATAAACATAATTGTCAAACTTTTATTGATTGAATACGAGGCTTTTGGCTATTTTGTGTATTTAATGTCATTTATTTGTAATGTGCGTTCTGTTTGTGCAGAATAAACTATTTTTCTTTCTTTCTTTTTTTTCTTTATTTATATGAAA
The DNA here is from genome assembly GCA_916610205.1 of Griposia aprilina. Lineage (NCBI taxonomy): Eukaryota > Metazoa > Arthropoda > Insecta > Lepidoptera > Noctuidae > Griposia > Griposia aprilina. Next base: position 11,086,117 of record OU744304.1, on the reverse strand, counting down.
AAATGTAGGCATTTCTCCTAAATTTGTTAGTGTTACTAACCTGTGTAGATGATCCTTGTATTTTTATTAAATGCGTACTCATAGCCAACAGCTGATTTTCCACATGCTCTGTCATACCTGAAAAGATATTAGTAAATGTTATAAACATGTACCATCAATATACAGGGTGAAATAAAATTAGCTAGCAAAACTCTGCAGACGTTTATGATAAAAAAAAAAATGTGGGTTCATCTACTGCAGTTAATATATTCACTTGAAAATATCAGTTTAATTTTCCTTTTTTTTTGTGTGAACTTCACAGACGTGATTGGCATCGATATCTAAACACGATAAAACATTTTTTTTCAACTCACACATCATGTAACAACGTTACCAGCGGTCGTTGACGCCAAAAAAAAAACACCAATTTAGTTTTTTTTATCTTCTTTAGATATTAATATCCATCACGTCTCCGGAGTTTCTCTAGCTAATTTAATTTGACCCTCTATACAGGGTGGACATCGCCGAGCGAACTGTTACCATGAATTCAGCACATGATTCTGAACCCCCAGGCGTAGAAATTTTACGACAGTTAAGGCGATATACCGCCCACAAACTGTCAAAAACTCTATAGAATTATATTACCTTATTAGTTATATTATTCTTCAGTTTCAGTAATGCAATATGAAACAAAGCCTTTATACTTATAAGTAAACGAATATATAAAAAAACATTGTTGCTACAGCAGTTTACTGGGGCCTGGTAAAGGGTAAAAAAAAAACGGACGTTTCATAGACAAGTGCAATTTTTTTGTAATAACCAAAGACAAATTTCGATGCAGCGGGGTTCAGGGTTATGTGATGAATCCATGGTAACGGGTTACGAGTCTATGTCCCTGTCACCCTGTATATGGCGTTGACAGCACATAGAGCATGCGATTGACGAAACTTACCATCAGAAGCAAGTCTCCTGAACAAGTTTCTAAGTTGCTGCCCCATTTCAGAATACTGTGGTACTGTACCCTGTTTTACCTGAAATAATAATTAGTATAAAATAATATCACCTCCTGCTTGCCTGCTTTTCCCGAAGGGTTAGGCAGAGGTGTACCTATAGTGGACATTCACCCCTAATGACGTGGGGTTTTAAAACTAAGCGCAGATTATCCCCGCGGCGCATCGTATTTCTATTTATTTATTAACTTTCCACGAGTATTACTTTAGTATTTGTATTAATTAAAAAGGTTAAAAACCAATTACAATAATTAAAGACACAGATAAAGAAAGGAAATAGAAAATTATAAAGTTGAGGTCAAAAAATAAAAAATCCGGCTAAGTGCGAGTCGGACTCGCGCACGAATGGTTCCGTACCATTATCTATAAAAACGCCAAAAAAATCACGTTAGTTGTATAGGAGCCCCCTTAAATATTTATTGTATTCTGTTTTTTAGTATTTGTTGTTATAGCGGCAACAGAAATACATCATCTGTGAAAATGTCAACTGTCTAACTATCACGGTTCATGAGATACAGCCTGGTGACAGACGGACGGACAGCGGAGTCTTAGTAATGGGGTCCCGTTTTACCCTTTGGATTCGGAAGCCTAAAAATTAACAACACTTTCATAAATCCCTCTCACAGTACTTATATACAAGATGGCAGGGACATCTGAATTCTCTGCTTTGAAATTTTTCGTCTGTCATAGGGGCGTCAAGAATACATACATACATACATAAACTCACGCCTTCTTCCCATGGGGGTAGGCAGAAACTACAGAACGCCACCTGCTACGATCTTTACATGCGTCAAGAAACCTTTGTTAAATTCATGGTTTCAGTTTGCGCATGGATGTCCATGCCTCCTTGTATAGAAAAGCACGGCGCGGGCGTGTGGTCCGCCTGTAGTGTGCTATGGTACTATAGAGGTATGAGGCACAGGGTGTAAAGTTCACTCATACTCCATGGAAAAGGGAGGATCCTCCGACCAGACGGGTGTCGTGTCTGGTGGGCAACTGCCCGACGGTTGATGTCGGGACGTTGTATATATGCTAGTCGCGCGGTAAACTCTGCTTGCGCGATGCAGGACTTTGCGTGACGTCAGTGTGACGTGTACTTCGCATGTGGCGTTGTAGATGCCGCTACAGTACATCCAAATGCACGAAAGTGATATAAGATGAGAGTAATGTGGGTGTACTATAAAGACACCCGTCTAGCATACCCCGTTGGGGGAAACAGGCGTACTTTACTAAGTATGCTACCTTGAGCCTAGTGTTTCTTCTTTCTCGTAACGTGTGAACAAGTCGGTCTACGTCGCCGTGTCGTAACACAGCATCCAGCACCTTACGAGGAATTGGCTCTGCTAAGCTCTCTAACAGTAGTTCTGCTCTTTCCACCTGCATCATATTTGAAGCAAGAAGTAATTTATTTAAAAAAATCTTCGTATAATCAGATTTAGACTAGGCTTTTGGCTAAACCATTTTTTATTTCTTATTTATAACCACGGGCACGCTAATGGAAACCGACAAAAATAAATTGAAAAATCGCTGGTACTTGCTGGTGAAATAATTAAGAGATGGAAGAAATTCAGAGCTGAACGCACGGCGACATATCAAGCTATAGTTTGAATATGAATTTGAATTATTAATTTGTGTGTTATTGTTGTATTTATTCGTTTGTATTAATTTATGTGTGATTTTGTATTTATTGTTGAATAATTTCAAAAATCTAATATGGGTTTTAAGGTACCTGAAATAAATGAATTTTAATTTTTTATAAGCTGATTTCTCATCGTACGAAAAGCCTAAACAATGCGAGATCAGTTAAAACTGGAAATTTATAGCTTGATATGTAGCCGTGTGTATATTATGATAATATAATTGATTATTATCTTCTTTCATGTCCGAAAAACATAAAAAAGTGGTGGTCAATACTGAGAGACTGATTAGTTAATTATAATAAATAATTGTAATATACCTGTATTAGTTTGTGCTTGAGATGCGGCCACACTAATGGTAATATTTTGCAGTTCACGTCGATGGGGTTCAGCAGACTCGACACGCAAGATACCAAACCGCATACTTCGTGACGAATCTAAGTAGACGAAACACAATATTAATTAAAAGGAGATCAGTATTAACGTCTCTAAATGCGCAGTTACTGGTGATGTTCAAGGTACAAATCAGAGATGTTATGGATATGATATTTCGGATCTGGATAAGGATATGGATATAGGAATAAAATTATATCGGTTTCGGATACGGTTACGGATATGTAATTATTTCGGATTATCCGTTAGTTTCGGATAGTTTCGGTTACGAATATTAGATTGAAGTAGAATATAAACACAAATAGTATGTAATAATTTGGTTTTACTTATAGGTTTTATCTAGTCTAGGTTATCATTTGGTATTATTATAATCAGTCATATAGGTAAGTAATTATTTAGAGATGTTATAATAATTAGTTAGACTCCGCTCTTACACGAAACTATCCGAAACTTGTGAAACGGATACGGTTACGGTTACGGATATATTTTTATTTCGGATATCCGATAGTTTCGGTTACGGTTACGGAGCTCCTTAACATCCCTGGTAGAAATCTACCTTACTCGGCTCGGTTTCTTTACGGTACGGCGTGTGACCTTGTATATGACACGGTTTTATGGTACCGCGTGTACCAGTGCCGCCATGTTGTCAACAAGCTTTCATAGTGATCCATACAACAATGAAGACCATGTCTACACACAGCGAATATACTGTAGTTTTTCACGGCAAGAAAAACGTGTGTACAAAGGGCCTAAGAACACCTTTATTATTTTACTACTGTGGCAAGGTAACCTTTTATTTGACTAAAGGGAAGATTTTTCAATCGTCGAATAAAAATAGCTGTTTGAAAGCTTTTATATTGAACTGTTTTTTTTATCGCTTGATAGCAACATCAACAATACAGGGTTAAATTAAATTAGCTAGCGAAACTCTGCAGACATGTTAGGTATCGATATCTAAACATGATAAATTAAAAGGATTTGGTGTTTTTTTTTAGGGGTCAACGACAGCTGGTGGTGTTGTTAAATGAAGTACCTATGAGTTGAGAAAATATGTTTTATCGTGTTAGATAGCGACATGAATCACGTCTGTGAAATTTACAAAAAAAAAAAAACGATGGTTAACTGATTCCTAACAGCGGTCGATAAACCCACAAAACAAAACATCAAAAATTAATTTATTTTTGTTTTATCGTGTTTACATATCGATACCCATCACGTCTGCAGAGTTTCTCTAGCTAATTTAATTTGACCCTGTATAGTTAGTGCTTTTGAAATAATCACACTTACTCTCTTTTAAATACTTGGTCGCTTAGTAAAACAATTCCACAGTAACTGATATTACAAAAGGATAATTTCCTTGACCATTCGTTTACCATTCAACCACATGAATAATAATAATTAAACAAGCAATTAAGATTAGGTTATCACTATACAGGGTGGAGACATCGACGCGCAAACTGTAACCATGAATTCAGCACATGATTCTAGACCCACTAGAGTAGAAAATTCTCGTCGGTAATAGAAAAAAACTGGCCAAGTGCGAGTCGGACTCGCGCTCGACGGGTTCCGTACCGTTATCTATAAAATGAAAGGTAAATTGCGGTTTACGATTTATGACGTATTAAAAAAAAAACTACTAACTAGATCTCGTTCAAACCAATTTTCGGTGGAAGTTTACATGGTAATGTACATCATTTTTTTTTTTTTAGTTTTATCATTCTGTTATTTTAAAAGTTACAGGGGGGGGACACATTTTACCACTTTGGAAGTGTCTCTCGCGCAAACTATTCAGTTTAGAAAAAATATATATTAGAAACCATAATATCATTTTTGAAGACCTATCCATATCCACCCCACAAGTATGGATTTGATAAAAAAAAAATGAGTTTCAGTTCTAAGTATGGGGAACACCCACAATTTATTGTTTTTTTTCTATTTTTGTGTGAAAATCGTAATGCGGTTCACAAAATACATCTACTTACCAAGTTTCAACAGTATATTTCTTATAGTTTCGGAAAAAAGTGGCTGTGACATACGGACAGACAGACAGACAGACAGACATGACGAATCCATAAGGGTTCCGTTTTGGCCATTTGACTACGGAACCCTAAAAAGAAGGACCATGTCATAGAAAAGTAACAACAAAAATGTATAAATTAAGTAATTTTTAGTATTTATTTCTGTAAAAGTGATATGTAATCTTTAGAAATAAATGAATTCTAACCGTAAAAGTGCAATACCTACGCGGTCAAAATGTACTGAACAGCTAATTTTTATTTTATTTAATAACCTACGATATATTTCAACGCAGGGCTTCAGAATAATGTACTGAATCCATGGTAACAGATAGTGCGTCGATATCCCTGCTGCCACTCTGTATAAACAAAATCATGGTGTTGGATTTTCGACTTTCGGCTCTTAGCCGAGCGTTGAATATATAACAATCCGGTTCTCTTAAGACATTCATTTACGTGTCGCTTAGTGTTAGTGAAAACAGGCATTAGCCTTTACAAGAAAGTAATAAAACATACTTACCCATAAGTTCGGATGTGCAAGGAACACAGCACTTTCCGCTACAAGGTCACACAGTGCCTGCTTGGGCAATAAACCCAGCTCTGCCAAATTGGTCGTAGCTCTTAACGCTTTTGCTATTATCCACTCCGATTGGTCGGTAAGACCCTGAAACAACATTATTTTATACATGTATATAGCAAATAAAATCACTGCTTTACCAGGCTATCAAATTATAGAGGTATGAGGAACAGGGTGTATACTCATACCTCCATAGAAAAGGAAGGATCCTCCAACCAGACGGGTGTCGTGTCTGCTGAGCAATTACCCTACGATTGATGTCGGGGCGTTGTATATATGTTAGTTGCGCGGTAAACTTTGCTTGCGCGATGCAGGATTTTGCGTGACGTCAGTGTGACGCGTAGCTTGTATGTGGCGTTGTAGATGCCGCTACAAAATATACCTTTCTGCGGTTATAAACGAGCTTTCCCAAGTAGCATGGTTGGTAGATTGGTGAGCCAAATACTACTAATATGGCAATTTTCGTCACAGCTGTAGACGAAATGATGCTTTCAAGCAAGAACGAGATAATTTTAAGATTCTTCCCTATTTTGTCTTGATTTTTTTCTTTATCATTATGAGTGATATTAAATTGATTTCTTGGTAAGTACATGCACAAAACACATGTCATAATAGTACAAGTACAAAAGATTCGCTCTGCAAAATCATTTAAATAAATAGCGTCTCTTGCTACGACACAATAAAGTGCAATTCAGGTCGCACAGCACTAATTGCCTACAGTTATATTCACCTACAAGTTGCCTCTCTTTCTATCGTGTAACTCTTATCTCTTCTGACTACGTTAGGGTTGTCTTCTTTTAAAGAATAAATAATCTGAATATTTCACCGATTGCACGTACTACGGTCAAAGAAAAGCTTACAAAAATATTGCCTCAGCTCTTGGTCTATTATATTTTTCATACATTAATTTGCTTTGTCTCCACTATTTATTACTAGTTTCTGCCCGAAACTTCATCCGCGTGAAATATCTGACTCCCCCGAACCCTCCGGTCGCATCGCATTACCTGCCCGCGCTGTTACTTCGTTTTCGCTTAGCGATCTTTCTGACTTTTTTATTTTTGCTCGGCTCCTAGCGTGATGTTAAATAGCCTTCCTCAAGAATTGGACTTCCAAATGAAATTATTATTATTGATTATACCCTACATACAAGCTTACAAACAAACAAATTATACTTATTTATATTATTATTAGTATAGATATTAAATTGACTTCTTGGTAGGTACAGGAGAGGTCTTGTACCCCATTGCTTCCATAATTTCGGTGACTAACATACCTGCTGTAGTAAAGGCACGAGAATAGGCGCAGAATGGTGTCCCACATAAGCTGCGACGCCCACGACTCGCTCAAAGAAACATCCTCGTAAGGCTGCCTCCTCCTTGTCGTTCAGAAACGTCACCATGTGGGACAGAATGACGTCGTTGGCTGTAATATCAATGTGATTAATTATAATACTGTCAACAATAGCCAACGCATATCTGCCCAGGCGCAGCGCGGTTATCACTGCCAAAAAAATATCAAAATTGCCGTAATTGAAATAAAGTTATAATTAATCAGACTTCCATTTCATTTTGTTTTTTTGTTTCCCTGGTGCGCAGGGTTCGGGCTAGCTCCAACGGCATCCTGAGGGCATTCGCGCAGAGGTTAGATTGTCAGTACCTGAACAATTGCTGTATGATTCACGTACTGAACAATCGAAGTCTGTACTATGTATGTTTATGTGGACTTTTTATTTGTATGTTTTTATTTTATTTTTTAATTTCTATTCCTATGATCCTTTGTTCAAGAACGCATCAAAGCGGACAGAGGCGCGCGTCCTAAGTTATTGACGGATTATAGATTTACGATTTTATTTCAAGCCAGATAATGATGATATTTGTTTGGCAGTGAAAACCGCGCTGCGCTACGCCTCGTCAGAGGTGCGCCGGCCCAAAGCCGTAGCTACTACATTTTACACCTTCTTTTAACGCACGAACTATGTGATAATAGCTCAATATACAGGGTCAAATTGAATTAGCTAGCGAAACTCTGCAGACGTGATGGGTATCGGTATCTAACCACGATAAAAAAAAAATGATTTGATGTTTTTTTTAGGTGTCAACATCCGATGGTAGTTTTGTTACTTGAAGTTTGAATTGAGAAAATCTATTTTCTTTTGTTTTATCGTGTTTAGACATCGAAACCCATCACGTCTGTGAAATTAACACAACAATAAAAACTTTTTTACAAAAAAACAACCGACTAGTGTTTTTTTTGGAAGTCGGTTGTTTTTTTGTAAAAAAGTTTTTGTTTTTCACTTTTTAGTTGCGGTACCTTACCCACACAAATTCGTATACCACTACTTGGCGTGTAAATAACAGTGACAGGAAATTATTAACACATCATCCATATAAACTAAGTGGAAAAAATATGCAGTATTAAGGATAACTCAAAAACTACTGGTCAGACCTTGATTAAATTTAAATGGGACCACATGTAGGTGGTGCTTCACATGTGGTCCCATTTAAATTTATCAACAAAAAAAAGAGTTATCCAAATCAGTTCACCCAGAAAAAAGTCCTGAGCTAACACAGATAAAAAAAAAAAAAAACATACAGACGAATTGAGAACCTCCTCCTTTTTGTGAAGTCGGTTAAAAAGAAACTGATTTTTAAACTGATATTTCGAGTGACTAGCTGCAGTCGATGACCCCACAAAAAAACAATCAAATTTTTTTTTTTTTTGTTTTATCTTGTTTAGATATCGATACCCATCACATCTGTGGAGTTTCGCTAGGTAATTTAATTTCACCCTTCATTAGCCATACAGCAAAGACACACATTGATACGAAAGATTTCCAACAATCACGTTTGTCGCGTGGTGTTACAGAAAAAGCTACAGAACATTTGGTATTTAGCATCGCGCTACTTCAAATACGGTTTTTTCTTAGCACATTTCTACCAATAAAAATATTCTAGCTGGAATGCAGTTAAATTGATAGAATAATAGGTGATATTCTTCAGAAAGGTCAGGTGCGTATTACTCGCAACCAGCGTGCGTATATGACCAGATGTATGAACGTAAACGAGGCATAAGGAGTATGTAAGGATCGTAGCAGGTGGCGTTCTGTAGTTGCTGCCTACCTCCATGGGAAGAAGGCGTGACTTTATTTATGTATGATTGCATCTTTATTTGCTCAAAAACATGATAGAGCGATGGCAGACAGAGCCCATGGATATTAATGATTACGAAACTTAATAAATCTTACCAGGCTCTGTAATTTAGAAAAAATAAATCCAATTTTAATCATCGTGGCACATTTATGTGGGTTCAATAAAAATGTCATATTTTTCGTAACTTAGTTATTTAAATAATTAATACTACTTACCCTTTTGTTTCCCAAAGAATATACATAGCTTTGTGATTCCATTCTCTACTAGTGCACGCTTGACCACAGCTTGCGAGTCGGTCAATAGATATGATACCGTTAATCGTACCTAACACAAAAAAAAAACAAAATATTTAAATGACTACGAAAAATTTGAAACTAAACTTTATTAACTGTGACATATGATTCAAATTAGTGTAAAGAAAAACAATAACATTGGAAGACTCGAAGTGGTTTTCTTTACGAACCTCCTCTCTGCCACTGTGATAGTAGGCTACGCAAGATATTTCAATATTACGTTCTCGACAAAAGATTTTTAAGAGGCTTACAAGAGCTAAAGCGCGGTCACTGTCGGATTGCATAGAAAAGAAAGAGACGCGCGATGACACAACGCTGGTAATTTATTGCAAAATATGAAGCAATTATGGATTTACAAAAAATCTATTCATTAGACAAAAAAATTAAAACACTATTACGTTAGTATGTTACTTGTAGAATAATCTGACAAAAAATCTGAATGTTTGCATGTCTATTAATATGGTTTTTAATCGTTAAAAAAAAATATTTGAGGTGTTTTCGTATTTTTTTTCTATCATATCAAGTTAATTGTATTATGTTTTCAACACACTATCTAACTAGCATATGTACAGAAGACTATCATATATTTATCTGCTTTTGTTTACTGCAGTGGATCATATATTTTTAGGCATTATTAGTCCCCTTATGGCGAAAGCGTCAGGGTAGCTCGCGAAATTCAAAATTTCTTACGTTTTTTGCAATTTTCGGGTTAGTATCAGGTTGTATGTTGATCTAAATATGATTCGCGGCCGTAACAAATAGGTATTTGTAGAATCATAATAAAAAAAAACCTCAATACAACTCTCGAAGTTCATATTACCCCATAGAATTACTATTTCATAAAATCATGACATTTGAGGCCAATTCTAACTAAAAGAGTTGTACTGCTGATTCTAATTATTATAATTCTGTAAAGTCATATTTGTTACGGTTGCGAATCATATTTTAATCAACATACAACCTGATACCGACCTGCAAATTGCAAAAACCGTCAGAAAATTTGAATTTCGCGGGCCACCTAGCGCATCCCCCTTAAGCTATTTTGAGATATGGTTGAGTTATTAGTTACAACATAACATAACATCACGCCTGTATTCCCCGAAGGGTTAGGCAGAGGTGTACCTACAGTACACCCACATTTCGCCAGTTATGTTTAAGGGGACTACATGACCTAAACGCAAATTTATAATGCCTAAAAATATATGATCCACTGCAGTAACCAAAATCAGAAAAAAAATATGATATTCTTCTGGATATATGCTAGTTAGATAGTGTGTTGAAAACATAATACAATTAACTTGATATGATAGAAAAATATCACGAAGATACCTCTAAAAAAATATTTTAACGATTAAAAACCATACTAATATACATGCAAACATTCAGATTTTTTGTCAGATTATTCCACAAGTATCATACTAACGTAATAGTGTTTTAGATTTTTAGTCCAATGAATAGATTTTTTGTAAATCCATAATTACTTCATATTTTGCAATAAATTACCAGCGTTGTGTCATCGTGCGTCTCCGTCTTTTCTATGCAATCCGACTGTGACCGCGCTTTAGCTCTTGTAAGCCTGTTAAGTCCCATGTAACAGGGGGCGAGCCTATTGCCATCAACCGGGGACAAATCCAGAATCCGGGCTGCTACTGAGAAGTTCCAGATGGAATGGAACCCAGAACCTCCTGCTCAGGAGTACCGCTTGCGACCACTACACTAACCAGGCAGTTATACAGGGTTAGTTTTCAAAGACCAGCCAAATTTAAGGATGTGGTACAGACCATCAAACTGAACAACTCTCTCCATGGGACCAATATCATCATCGCGAAAAATTTATAAACTGTCCCATACAAAACTTCAATACCTACTCGACCCAAATGTATAGGACCGCTGATTTTTTTTTCGCGATTACGATATTGGTCCCAAGGAGAAAATTGTTCAGTCTGATGGTCTATACCACACCCTTAAATTTGGCTGGTCTTTGAAAAATAACCCTGTATAGTGGCCCAATTAGTGGCTAGGTTATAAATGCCTGCTATAAACATTAATTGCCAAACGAAAAATTTTTACTCTATGGGGTCTAGAATCAAGTGCGGAATTCATGGTAACAGTTTGCGCGTTGATGCCATCCTGTATAGTTTTATAATAATGATAAATTAATGCTCTAATAATTTCGTACACGTACCATTTCGTGCAGCGCAGATAATTCGGTCTCATAGTTAATGTTCGCAGCTTCTTTATCGACCATGTTCTGCGTTTGGTCCAAGAATCGTACCGCAGTCTCCGCCAGTTTGGCTGTCAAACGAATTCGCATTAAATGTTTTTTAACTTATATATGCACATATGCGATCTACAGAGAAAGGGCTGCACAAGCATTGCGTTCGAATGGCTAAAGGCTCCTTCAAACAGGCGCGACATGCGATACAAAGGCATCGCCTGTCGTGTGTCGCGCCTGTTTCAGGAGCCTTAAGTTATACATAGTCACACGTACACAGCGCTGCTGTTTAAAGGGTACGGGCGACACTGTAATTACAATAAAAGCACATGACCATTTCTGCGTTGTTTCTGAGCTGCATGCGAAGTATGACCACCGAAGATACAGATTTCTACGGCGGGATGTCAAAAATGAACAAAAGAAATATCACTTTGTATAGAAAGCGGTGTGTCTATTCTTCGTAGAGTAGAGATAGAAGTGTTCATGCTACGCGTGCTGGTATATGATATCAATGGGTATAAAAAATCAAAATCAAAATATTTTATTTCACATAAACCAACATGGGCACTTATGAAACGTCAGAAGGTAGGTGCACGGTTCCAATTGGTTGTTTCCTATGAAGAAGAGCCGGCAAGAAACTCCACGGTTACTCTTTTAAAAATAAGGGGCTTTTACAATGTTTCCAATTACAGTGTTGATAGATATGGGAGGACAGTGTAGGCCTGTCAACAAGTAACAGGTACTCAACAAAATATAAAAAGGGCCACAAATCTAGTCTACAAGTTAGGTCTACAACGTTCTCACATTCACAAAATATAAAAGAATCTATATAAAAATAAAAGCATATTTAGACTAAATGACATGATTGCCATTACTGCTGTAACAAATCGGAATCAAAATCCTATCCACAAAACCTCCTATGACAAACAGTTGCGGATTTGCAGTCTTGGCCGCCCTAGGCCCCCCAGGCCATGTAGTATGTACTAGCTGCCCCTTTCTCAGCACCCGTCATATAGACTACATAATGAATTTACTTTATTGCCAACTTTTAACGAAATCGATTCAGAAATGAAGCCCGACAAATTAAATTTTTCTTTCGTTTTTTGCAAATTGCAGCTCTGTTTTACGTCGTATGTTGATCAAAATGCGATTCGCGACTGTAGGAATGATATATTTACTGAATATTTCCTAACAATCGTAAAAGTTTGGAAATATTTAGGTACTTTTATTTTTTGTATCAGTATTTTTTTTGTCACGATTTGCCGCCCCTAATATCTGGCCGTCCCAGGCCCGGGCCTACTGGACTTTGGCGAATCCGCCACTGGTGACCAAGGCTTTTTATTCCAGAAAAAAGCAGCGTTCCTGTGAGATAGACCACGGGATCCAGGCCGTGGATAAAAGCTACATAACATCACGCAAGTATTCCCCAAAGGATTAGGCAGAAGTGTTTTGGTCGACGGCGGCGATCTCCCGCGTCCAGCAGTGGTCCAGGCCATGATACGGAGCTAGAGGGCATGGGAAGCCGTCACCTCTTCTGCGAAGCAGTAATGCTCGCGAAGGAGGAGGCGGAGCACGAGAGGGCGAGGCAATCGTTGCGCCCTCACGTCCCTAGTCGCCGCCGGAGTTAATAGCCGATTCCCAGCCACCGCAGGCGCGGGCGTGCGGACGGCGAGCAATGGGCAGCTCGCCGTCCGGTAAAGACCAGGCCCGGGTCGACGGCGCGTTGTGTTCCACGCGCGCCTCAAAGAGATGTCAGCAATAATTGGCGGGGTCCGATAGGGCCGATGCCTGCCGGGGTCGCGGATTGTTCGAAGAGTTACCGTGGCCCTGGCGCACAGGCAACTGAAGGAACACGGGTGGGTTTTAGTCAATAAAAGTCTGACACGCCCCCCCGCTCCGTCCAGAGCGGGAGATGTTATTTGATGATTTCCCACACAAAACAAAAGAAAGAAGTGTTTTGGAAAATTATTTTTCTTTATTTATTCTGTAATTTCTTTGTTTGTCTGTTAAAGGATGTCACCAAAATCTGCCCAAACGAAGTACCGAGGTACACTTTGTGGTATAAAATAGTCTAGATTACACTGAATAATATTGCATTTATATAATTTTGTTATGGTTACCTGGGGACGAGAATAAAATAACTTTTAACATAGTAAAAAGCACGCCATTTTGGCATTCTATCATAGGAACAAGCACAACTACCTTATTATTTAAAAAAAAAACTGTCAAGTTGACAGCTGTCTGCGGTCGGGTTCAGCCACTGTTGTTTCACGAACGAACTGAATGACATTTAAGAAATAATGTCAACCCGAGTGTCAACCAAATGTAACGCAAATGTACATGCTTACAAAATATTTGATTATGTAGTTTTAAATTATTTAAGGATAAAAAATACTGTTATTTTCGAATTCCTCTCTTTTTTATCTACGATTTGGTGCACATGTACCTCGAGGTACATGTTTGGGCAAAGATGTATGGGCTTTTGTTGACCTCCTTTGTTTTTTTATTTTGCATTTCACCTCATCGATATTGTTAGCACAAGCAATGTGCACAGGTACACTAGGGTCAGTAGCCCGGGGTGCTAACTCCGGCAGAATGTACTCTATGTCTGTAGCATAAGGTCTAAACTACACAAACTCACCGATATTATTAGCATAAGCGATGCGCACAGGCACACTAGGATCCGTAGCCCGCGGCGCTAAATCCGGCAGGATATATTCCGGGAATACATTACAGTCGGCGTTGGGCAGTGATCGTACGAGGGCGACGGCGCGCGCGCAGGTCGCTACTGCGCATGCGCGGACGCGAGATACGCTGTCTTGGGATAGGTGGATCTGAAGAGAAAGAGAAACCTGAATTCAGTCTAACCGGACGCAGCTGAATACCAGCACTTTACATGGAGGCACTGTCTCTATGCCCTTTTTATTACATTATGATAATAAATATACATACTAATATTATAAATTCGAAAGTAACTCTGTCTGTATGTTACCTTTTCACGCCTAAACCACTAAAGGGATTTCGATAAGATTTGGCAAGGAGGCCACATCTTAGAATTGATCATGACGTGTTCGGTCATTTCACGAAATGGTTGTGTTTCACGAAATGGCCAGTTAAAGTTTACCATATCATTAAACGTTGACGTTTGACCATATCATTAATGTAGGGTATCCATGGTTCCACTTCATGAAATTACAAATTCTTTTGCTTCCAAGCAAACTTATAACTGTTTTATGCCCCAATACAAAAATTAAAAATGAACATTAATAATAAGGCGTAGTCGACGTAGCCTCGCCCCGCAGGGCTCCTAATTCTAAATGGTTTTAAAATAATAACCACGAACCTTCGTCTCTAATCTGTCGGAGTTGAGGTGCCCCAAGTTCCGAGCTCGTTTAGATAGATGGCATCCTGGGGAAGGACATAGGCAACTTTTCGTCCCGGTAAACGTTACCGTGGTATAATTTCCGACATTTACGCGGGCGAGGCCGCGGGCAATAGTAGTATTATTGCAACCCAGTTACTGGGTAAGAAGATATCCTTTATTAGACTGGTTAGAGACCAGAATTATTTGAAAGAAATGTTAGTATTATTTCATGTTAGGCCTAGCTTAAAATAACTAAATAACCTCGCAACAATTAGGCATACAATTTGCGTTTGATGATGGTGTACAGTTCCAAATTTAGTCTACTATCAACCCTTAGGAAAAAATGCCATTTAAAGAGAAGATCTAATTTTATAGGTAAGGCCCAAGAACAATTACGGAACATTTCAGGCTATTAAAAAGTAATGAGGGCTATCGCTCTTGAGTTCGCCGCTAGAGGCGCTAGTGTAGCGTAAGATCTCTAGACGTCAAATCTACTGAACGTTCACGATCTTATTCCAATACAAGGTTTTTCTTTAGACATGGTTTAAATCATCGAGCCTGTTTTTGAAATAAGAACCTAACAGGAATCAAAATACAGTTCCTATTACAAATCTGATAACTTAATCCGGTCTTAGATTGTCAATTTTGTATTAAGAACTTTACGAAAGTCGGCATAAAGTTCGACATATCAAAACTGGCTATTTTTCTAATCAAACGTAACAATTCAATTTAAACAAAACCATAGTAATTGTTAGTTAAAACCACTTTGTTTTATCGGATTCGCACAGGTTATAAAGGCGATTGGGGAGTTATTATTACACACTAGTGGTAACACAGCGGTGATGACGAAGGCTTGTGTACCCCCGTGACCGGAATGCTATACCTGGCGAAGTATATTATTATACCATGAGTTAGATTGTGTTTTGTAATAAGACGGTCACTGTTTGCGGGAGTTTTTATTACGGATTTTAACTAATGATTCATAATGGTTGTAATGGTTGTGCCATTTCTGATTAATTATGGCTTAAGATTTTAAGTAAAAAGTTAGGATTTAATTTGGTAGCAGTTGAAGGAACAATAATAGTTGTCTGCTTCATGCTTGCCGATTTTAGGAACATTATAATCTAAATATTCATTTGAAGTTTTAAAATTTAATAAAATGAACTTATTAATGAATTTATGGGTCAAACAACAAACAACACTACTGACAGGACCTTACTCGCCAGTGGCGCCAACTAGTGAGCACAGATAAAAAAGGCAAAAATAATAATAATAACAGGTAAACTTACAATATAAGGCAAAATCCGATCCAAAATGGTCTCCGAATTAGAATTCTCACACAAAAGCTGCAAAATCTCCAAACTATACAACTTCGATGTACAATGATGCAATCCCCTTATACATGACGTCACCAATGACGTAATCAGTATCAAACCTTCACTATCAGGGCCCATATCTTTTCTCTCTGGCGCCTTATCATCATCTTCGTCAAAATCTGTCGTATTGATGTTTAAAACTTTGAATTTGTCTTTTAATTTATCTATATTGTCTATGTTTTGATGGTCTGTGGTTTCTTCTACTAAGTCTTGGTAGTTTTTGGCGTCTGACGGTTGTGTGAAGATCTTGATAATATTTCTGATGTCTTGGTGTATGCGGAGTATTTTCTCGTCGGGAGGTAATATTGGTTGGGCGGAAAATATCAGCATGTATGACTGAAGGAAGGAGTAGAAGTATTCTGGGAATAATCTGGAACAAAAGTTTAGATGTCAAAATGGGTGAAAGTTATCAACTGAATGATAATGAAAAGATCCCAACAGATATCCTGAGAGTGTCGTAGTTGTTTTGTGATGTCCGAAGAATACACCGGTAGATTTTGATCTTTTTAATCTTAAAAGGGGGTCATTGTACTCATCAGTACGAACAACTTTTACTTTGGGACCAACCCTGAAATGATCCTTATGATAATATAAATGATCCATAAATTTAGACTAAATTAAACTAAATTTATGGATCATTTAATGAAAAAATAAAATCTGCTGGTCCACAGACCAGTTGATGATTCAGGATTTTATAGTTGGTCCCATAGTAAAAGATGTTCATAGTGATGAGTATAATGACCCCTTCTAAGGACCAGTTTCACCATACTGTGTTTATTTTAAATGTCTCATAACACACATAACATAACGTCACGCCTGTATTCCCCGAAGTGTTAGGCAGAGGTGTATCTATAGCACATCAAATTTCGCCAGTTATGTTTAAGTCCCATGTAATAGGGGGTGAGCCTATTGCCATCAACCGGGCACAAATCCAGACACAGGGCTGCTACCGAGGAATTCCAGATGGAAAAACCCAATAACACTTTGCCCGACCCGGGAATCGAACCCAGGACCTCATGCTCAGCAGTAGCACTTGCGACCACTAGACCAACGAGGCAGTCAACAAAATGTCTCAAGCAAAAATAATAAAAATAATAATAAATGTGTGTGTTTGTGGTTACATGTTTCGTTATGCCATTTGATGGATTGTCTCACTACGAAAATAGTCCGTCAAAATGCTTAACATGGGATTTAGTAACAGCAGATGTTGGTGAAATTGGTACTAAGGATTAAAACGATCAACATGTAACGGTGTATAGACAACCGGGTTGCCTAAGGGTTTATAACAAAGGAGCAGTATATTTACGAGTAACTAACAACTAACTGTTTTTTCGGTACTTAGTCGTAGAGTCCTGTTAACAACTGAAATCCGTTCGGCATCGGCATCTTTGCTGACTCACAAATCTTTTCGTCACAATATGTATTAGTTAGCATATCCATCTTTCGGGTCGTCAGAAGCCCGAAAGTCTGACAACCAGTCTTACCAAGGGGTATCGTATTACCCAGTAACTGGGTCGTGGAGGTCAGATAGGCAGTCGCTCCATGTAAAATACTGGTATTTATCTGCATCCGGTCAGACTCGAAGCTGACTACAACATAGAACTTGGGAAAATGTTAGGTAGATAATGATGATGTATTAATTTTAATAAATTACATAATTATATGCTAAATAAAAGACCCTTATTTCGCCAGGATTATTCCTGAGCGCAGTGGTGGCCCAATGGTATCGGCACGACTTATGAGTAAAAAAAAAAAAACATTTCCATTTCTCTCAAAACGGTGAAGGAAAACATCGTGAGGAAACTGGCATGTCCTAGAACCAAAAATTCGAAGACATGTGACATCTACCACCCTGCACTTGGCACGCGTTGTAGATTACAGACCACTCCCTCTCGAAGAAAGTAGGTCTGTGTTCCAGCAATGGGAACATTATAGGCTGATTATGCTATTCCATCGAAGCCCAGTCGGATGATAACATATAAATAAAATGGTCCTACTTACTTCCCCCTAGCCTCATCGAGATACAGCTCAGCAGTCCTCCTATTCCTGGGGTTCCTTTCAGTCATGGAGTGCAGGAGGGTCTTCAGCTGCGTCTCTTCAGTGGTCAACGTCATGGTAGGCGGCCGGTCTTCGCCGTTACGGTAGGCTAGCAGGCCGGGCAGGTCGAGGGCCGGCGTGCCGTCGTTCCAGAGTTCTAGGAGGGCGCATCTGGTGGGGAAACATTGTGGTTAGAAAGGAATAAATATGAGGCTGAGAATTAAATACAATTATAAACACACATACTTATTAGAAATATCGATAGATAAATGGTAAAATTAAAAAAAAAAAACGACAAAAAAGAGCTGATGACCTTGAAACGGCTGAACCGATACTGATAAAACATGTCTAAGAACCACCGCCAGAAAACCTGCTTTCAAATAAAAAAAACCGCATTCAATTCGGTTCACCCGTTTAAGACCTACGCACATTGGGGACAGAATCTTCAAACCCACCTAGAGACCTCAAATAATAGGTCTTTACCTATGAAATTGCCGTTTTGTATGAAAAAATTTAAACGAATTTTTTTCATGAATTTTTTATTTGTATTAATCGAAGTAATCACCCATGCAATCAATGCATCTTTGCCATCGCAGTGGCAGTTTATTGATGCCCTTCTTAAAGAAATCAGCTGGACGGGAGGCAACAAATTCTTCAAAGGCATTTTGTACTACCTCTCGGGTATTAAATTTTTTTCCCGCCAAGAAGTTATCCAAATTCTGGAAAAAGTAGTAGTCTGTAGGCGCAAGGTCTGGTGAGTAGGGCGGATGACGGAGAGCTTCCAACCCCAGTTCTTGCAACTTGGAGACCGTCTGCTGTGCAGTATGAGGTCGCGCGTTGTCGTGCAGGAGCAGCGGAGACGAGCGATTGACCAATGCTGGTTGGAGATGCGCCAGCTTCTCCATCATTGTGTTCAGTTCTTCACAGTACACATCTGCAGTAATGCTCACCCCGTTTGGTAAGAAGCTGTGATGAATCACACCGGCGCTAGACCACCAAACAGTGACCATCACTTTTCTAGGGGTAAGTTTTCGTTTAGGGCATTGTTTAGGTGCTGAACCAGGATCCAACCAACTTGCTGAGCGCTTACGGTTATCAAACAGAATCCATTTTTCATCGCAGGTAACAATGCGGTTCAAAATTCCTTCATTTGTGTGTCTGTTGAGCAGTGCAAGGCACGTCTCGACGCGTACTTCGCGCTGGCGATCATTGAGTTCGTGGGGCACCCATTTGTCAAGCTTTTTTACCTTGCCAATTTGACGCAAATGGACCAATATTGTTTTGACGCTAACGTCGAAAGCTGCTGCTAATTCAGCCGTAGATTGTGTATCATCAGCTTCCACAATCGCCTTTAATTCGTCATTGTCGACCAAAGTCTTCGGACGACCGCGAGGTTCATTTTTCAGGTCGAAATTTCCAGAACGGAAGCGAGCAAACCAATAACAGGTGGTGCGTTGGTTTGTAGTGTTAGCTCCGTAAACGTCGTTGATGTTGCGTGCCGCTTGTGCCGCGTTGCTGCCACGACGGTACTCATATTCCATAATTACTCGAATTTTTAACGTATCCATGATGACGAAAAAGATTGAAATGCGATGAAAATGTAACACTAATCAATAAAGAAATGACTACTTTTAGAAAAAAAAATCCATGTTTTTAAAATAAAATTAATTTGAAATTAGAATTCTTAGCCAAACAAAAATTATTTTGATTTGAAATGGCCAGTACTGCAGAACGGCAATTTCATAGGTAAAGACCTAATATTAACCAAATTAAACCATTTTTGCACAGAAATGTTTGAAATTAAATTCCAAAGACACTCACAAAGTTATGTTGATTTGCGAAATTAGGTTGTACTTTTTTATTATAAAAAATGCATATGAATTGTTATTTTTTTTTTTTTTTATATTATGACTGATTTTAAATTATACTCTAGTGATCGTGAGATTTTTTCCTGATACGAAATAAGCAATGAATATATTAGAGGGTTAATCGTGTTGCAAATTGTTTATTTGTAGAATGTTTTGCAAAATTAAGTTATTTAAACAATTTGATTAAACAAATTTTTGCAAAATTATATTTTGTTTTAAAGTTTGTTTAAATTTAAGGGTTTTTTTATGCACAAAAATTTAATATGCTACTAATGTTTAGAAACAATTTTAATTATTAAGTTGTTTGAATAATTTGTTTAAACAATTTTTGTAAAAATTACACTAACCTCCTTACTTATAAACGTATTATATCAGGTGAATAGTTACACACCAATTTATGTCTCTAAGTCGTCAGTAATTTGACTTTCGAAAGAAGAAAACAAATCGTTGTGTAACTATACAACATTTATTAGTAAGGAGGTAAGTATTAATTATTTAGTTAACCAGGATATAATTATCGTGATTTAATATTAAAACTTTTGTAAAAGCTTACCCAGCCGAAAATATGTCCATACTGGGAACAAGTTCACCAACTTTACAGGGTGATTCACTCAGCAACAGACCGCCCATTCTGTCATCATCCTGTAACATGTAATTTTGATATTAGTACATCCGTACTAATATTATAAATTCGAAAGTAACTCTGTCTGTATGTTACCTTTTCACGCCTAAACCACTGAATGGATTTCGATAAAATTTGGCAAGAAGATAGGGTATCCTGGGGAAGGACATAGGCTACTTTTTGTCCCGGTAGCAAGTTCCCGTGGGGTAATTACCGACATCGAAGCTAGTTGTTTGATAAGGGTGAAATCACGACAATATCTTTTTAATAATTAACGGTTTCAACACCTGAGAGTGTATTTAAGAGTTTGAGTGCAAATCAACAGCGCGCATCATGAGACTTTTATACCATTGACATAAGGTTGAAATTGCTTTGATTCACTCGCGCTCGCGTACTAGAACAAGTATACTACACAAATGGTAATGTTACAGTCACAGTATCCATGGACAAATACCGTAACTTTATTTATTTTACATGAATATGGTTTGATTCGATTCCTGTCAGATTATTTATAAAGTGAAAACGCGAAAGTGAGTATGTTTGTTACGCTTTCACGCTAAAATAGCTGAACGGATTTGAATGAAATTTGGCGCATGAGTAGACATGACCTGGGTTAGGACATAGGATACTTTTTATCCTGGTAGTATGTTTACGTGGGATAATTTCTGACCTAAACGCGGGCGAAGGCGCGGATAAAATCTAGTATCTACTGTTATAACTAAGTTTTTTCTGTTTTTTTTTTGCTATGTATTGTGTGAGGGCTAAGGAGCCCGCGAAATTCAAATTTTCTTATGTTTTTTGTAATTTGCTTGTCAGTGTCAGGTTGTATGTTGATTAAAATGAATTAAAATATGAATCGCGACCGTAACAAATGTGGCTTTACCGAATTATAATAATTAGAATCGGCAATAGAACTCCTTAAGTTAGAATTGCCCTCAAATGTCATGATTTCATGAAATAGTCATTCAATAGGGAAAATATGAACTTAGAGAGTTGTATTGATGACTTTTATGATTATAATTCTACACATACATATTTGCTACGACTGCGAATCATATTTAAATCATCAGACAACCTGGTACTGACCTGCAAATTGCAAAAAACATCAGAAAATTTGAATTTTCGAGCTATTCTGCCGCTTTCGCCTTAAAATGGGCCAAAAAATGTACTTTATTTCGTTCTTTAAAACTTACCGCAGGTCTATTATGCGGGTCTGGGGCCCTCACGAATCTCTCCGGCGCGACATAGCAGAGCCTCCTGCGAGACGTGTCGAAGAAGTAGCTGAAGTCGGCCGGGTTGTCATCGGGCAGGAAGGTCGGCTTGAAGGACGCTATGTCTGTGAGCAGCACCCACAGCCAGGAGGTTACCATTACGTTTTCTAGCTGGAATAATTAATTGAAGGCTTATCATCGTCTGCTTATAAGATAACATATCGTCCCTTAGCTAACAACACCGCATAAGTCATTTTTACCAACATTACAGCCTAGGAGACGAAAAAGTTCTATTTTAAACAAGGCCAACCGACTTGCGCGCTGCCACTACTTTTCGAATTACGGCTTCTGATTGGCTGAAATCTATATCATGTGACCAGTGGTTAGACGCGAAATGAGCCATCCTGCCTCCATCTAAAGACGTTAAAATGTGAAAAATGTCAATTTTCGACATGAGCGGTGTTGTAAGCTAAGGAACGATATAGTCTTTTCCCAACAATTTTTGGGGTCAGCTTCCAGTCTAACCGGATGCAGCTTAATACCAGTATTTTACGTGGAGCGACTACTTATCTGACCTCAACAATCCAATTACTGGGTAACACTATACCCCTTGGTGAGAGTGGTTGTCAGACTTTTGGGCTTCTCACGACCCGTAACGACTGTCAAAGATCCACGAATGACAGCCAGGACCAACAGCTTAACGTGCTTTCCGAGGCACGGAGGGGTCTCGGTATGTAAAGATTGTCATCCATCTACGGACTGACCGCGGCGAGCGTAGCTTAACCTGATGGATCCACCCGTGCGGATTTTCTTACTTAGCTATTATGCTAAAAAAACTTTTATGATACAGTGTTAATAATGATAATAATAAATCATTATATTTCGGACAACTAAAAAGATCCATAAATTGTTAGTAACAGGGTTGCACTTAAAACACATATATTTAGTAACGTAAACTAAAGACAAATTAATGAGAAGACTACCCATCAACTAGACAACGCGAAATAGAAACTACGGTTCAAGTCTTCTCACAAATTGCCTTATTATGGTGCAGGTAGTGTCTGCTGCCACAGCCATCAGGATAAGTGGAGTGGAGGTTAAGTGGATTAAAGGCTGATTTCCACCAAACGGCTCGCATCGCATCGGACCGGATCGGATTTTACAATCTTTAAACGATATTAAATCGTGTACACAGCATTTAAAGTTTATATTACCAAGCCGCGCACAGCAGCTTGACCGCGGGCGTCTTCCGCGACACGCGATCGTAGCCGAAAGTGTGCTGCGACGCGCGATCGGCTCCGTTCGCCTGTCGTCGTATCCGATCGGATCCTTTCGGCTGTCGTCGCATGCGCTCAAAGCCGTGGTCAGGCGCCAACCTTACACCGTTTTTGCCATATATCATCAATCCAAGTTTTACTTTTCCTCTTCTGTGTTTTATGATTATTTTCTTCTTCTTCTAATGCAATAGCCAACAATACTACGTCAACTTCAACAATTTTCAAAAACTAGAACACGTTAACACAGTAGGAAGGAAACTATTTGACCAAAAGGCGCAGAAACGGGTACGTTCGCAAGCGACTGTACGGAGCCGATCGTATGCGCCGACATCCAGCCGAACGCGTTCGGCTGTCGCCGCATCCGTTCGTATTCTTTCCGATCCGATGCGATGCGAGCTGTTTGGTGGACATCATACTTAAGTGTCAGCTACAGGCAAGCGTAAATAACAGCGGCATGAGGCCGCAGCGCATTCTATTTTAATACAAAAAAGCGTGGTGCGATTCGTTTGTAGTATGCGAAGGTTCATACAAAGTGTACGAAAGTGATTTAGAAGGATTTTTGGAATGTTGCGCGGCCCGCCGAATGATGCAAGTCTTAACTGTGTATAATCAGCCTATAATGTTCCCACTGCTGGGACACAGGCCTCCTCTCTGTGAGAGGGAGTGGGGCGTAATCCACCACGCGGCCCCTGTGCGAGTTAGTAGATGTCACACGTCTTCTCTTGTTACAAATCTCTTCTCAAATTTTGAACGAATTTTTGGTTCTAGGACATGCCGGTTTCCTCACGATGTTTTCCTCCACCGTTTTGAGAGCAGTGGTGATGAAATAATTTAGACAAAATAAAACGCCTGTCAGGGTTCCAATCTACGACCTACAACTCGTAAGTCGCGGTCGTTACCACTGGGCACTACTGCTCACAACACAACTGCTCACCACTGCTTGTGTACTCAACACATTTTTTTTTTACTTTATTTAGGCTTTACATTTATTACTGTTGGGTTTATGACAGCACCTGTGCTTTTCACCCAAGATCCCAGAGCTTCTATCGTAAAATGCTCATTAAGGGCTCTTTCCTATAATACTTTTTTTTTTGTAAGACACTGACATGCCCCACCCCTTTGGGTAAAGTTAAGGGACGCGAGAGTCTCTCTCGTGTTAGTTGTTTTAAAATTGCTTTTCAAAAAAAAAACAAGAAGGTAAAGAAAGCCATTTGAAAAAGATTCCATTTGTCATTTAAAATACAATGCATGTGTAGCGGCATCTACAACGCCATATGCCAGCTACGCGTCACTCTAACGTTACGCAAAATCCTGCATATCGCAAGCAGAGTTTACCGCGCAACTAGCATATATACAACGTCCCGACATCAATCGTCGGACAGTTGCCCACCAGACACGACACCCGTCTAGTCGGAGGATCCTCCCTTTTCTATGGAGGTATGAGTGAGGTATACACCCTGTTCCTCATACCTCTATACAAGTGTGTAGATTAAATTATCAGAAATGCGTACCTTTATGTCACCATGACAAATACCAAGTTTGTGCATGCGATGCAGTGCGTACAGCACTTGGAAGGTGATCCATTTCTTCTCGAGAGTGGTGAGGAACGGACGAGTGGACATGCGGTCGTAGACACTGCATTTGCAGTACTCGCGCATAACAAGACCTGCTTTGTCCGTGAGCTGAAAGAAGATGAAATTATTGTTAGTAGCCGTTATTTTTAAACATTTTCATTGGTTTGATAGAATTGTTGGGGAATTTTAAACTTTTTAACACGCTTTTATCGGCTTCACTTGTAACTAATTAACAATGTAAAAAAATCTTAGAAGTCAATTTTAACCTACTTCTTATGGTCGTATCGAAATGAAACTTTGTATTTTTATGTAGTTCGGATGACAAAAGTATAATTTGGTATCGTGGAGTTGATCTGATGATGGAGCCATGAGGTGGATAGTGGAACTCTTCAGTGGGTAGTAGTAAACCCCTCGAGTTTACACTCTTTTGATTCGCTTTGACGAGTCCAATACATTGAGCTTAAGCAACGAGGGTCTGATGTTGGAGTCAGCAGATGGCTAGTGGAACTCTTCAGTGGCTACTAGTAAACCGCTCATGTCATAACTTTATTGACTTTAGCGCGAAGGAGGAGGCGGAGCGCGTGAGGGTGAGGCAATCGTTGCGCCCTCACGCCCCTAGTCGCCGTAGGAGGAGACACCCTGGGCGTCGGGAGTCGATAGCCGACTCCCGGCCACCGTAGGCGCGGGCTTGCGGACGGCGAGCAATGGGCAGCTTGTCGTCCGGTAAGGACCAGGCCCGGGTCGACGGCGCGTTGTAATCCACGCGCACCTCAAAGATATGTCAGCATAGTTGATGGGGTCCAATAGGGCCGATGCCTGCCGGGGTCGCGGGTTGTTCGAAAGACTTACCGTGGCCCTGGCGCACAGGCAACTGAAGGAACACGGGTTGGCTTTAGTCAGTAAGAGTCTGACACGCCCTCCCGCTCCGCCCAGAGCGGGAGAGGTCGCTTGATGATTTCCCAATCAAAAAAAAAAAAGGTGGCAGAGCATCGACGCGCAAGCTATAACTATGAATTCAGCACATGATTCTAGACCGCCAAGCGTCAAAATTTTTCATCAGCAAGAAAAGCGCAATACCTACTCGGTCAAAATGTTCTGAACAGCATTTTTTTTAATAATGTTTCAAAAATTCCAGAATCAGAATTATGTACTGAATCCATGGTAACAGGTTGTGCGTCGAAGCCCCTGCCACCGTGTATACTAGACTAAAAAGTACAAAATAAAAACATGTACGGTAGCTAAAGAAAAATTAAAAAATATGCTTACAGCACTAAATATGATAAAATAATTAAATTGATTTGTATTAAGTTCTTCTTTTATATCCAATGATTAAATTAAAAACTTTGGAGCGCTTCTTAGATGTGTGTACTTTTAATTAATTTAAACAAAGGGCGCCACACTTTTTGATTTAATATTGGATATTAAAGAAAAACTTAATACAAGTCAAGCAGCAGCAGCTATTTTCTTATTCTACAAAATATTTATAACTAGCTCTTGCCCGCGACTAAGTCCGCGTGAAATTTCATGTTCCCCCGTCGCATCGAATCGCCTGCCCGCGCTATTACTTCGTTTTCGCTTAGCGTTCTTTCTTACTTTATTTTTTTTGCTCGACTCATATGAGTCCTAGCGTGATGTTAAATAGCCTATAGCCTCCCTTAAAATTTGGGCTATCAAATGCATTTTTTTTTAAATCCCACTGGTAGTTCCTGAGCTTAGCGCATTCTAACAAACAAACTCTTCAGTTTTATTATTAGGAAATATAGATGTAGTCAAAAAAATTGTTTGGTAATGTTACCTATACTGGGTAAACTATACTTGTGTTTAAGCTTCTAATAAAACTTAATGAAAGATGATTCCATCTTCCAGTAAGTTACAGTGTAGTGGACAGTATCATTGCCATCATAATATAAATAGTTTTTCTTTTTATTCTGCCTCAACTTTTAATTCCAATGAGCCCAATCATGGCCACCAATTACTTTCTTAAAATCGTTTCTAGCCATTATTTAGTTCAAATAACTTTTGCAATCCATGTACTTCAGTTTTTTCACCATAATTAATGGAACAATCAATTACTTATATGCCAATACTTACAATAACCCTCTGGAATGGCAAACAGTTGAATGCTGAAGCCAGCTGCTCTTTTATCTTCAGGATCCTCTCCTTATGTTCAGCTAGTGGCAGCGACGGGTCATGGACTGCAAATACCTTCACCACTACTAGACCTTCACGAGATCTGGCGCGAGCTACCTTCAGGAAACGTGTTGAGCCAAGGCTGGAAGGAAAAATAAGAATGGCTTTTCTGTATATTTAATAAGTAGGTTATGCTGGTAAATTATGGTTAATATAATGTGTTGTCGTTATAATATGTACATTTGATATAACAAAGGTGATATCAAACAAGCATGTTAATAGCCAAGATGGAAAGATAAAAAAAATTGGGGCGTTCTGACTCACTATTTTAAGATAATTTCAATTAAATATGTTCTTGCACTACAGTTCTATTAAAGTTTTAGGTTTAAATTTCATAATATCATATGCGACGTACATATTCTACACCTATTTTTATCAAAATACCAATATTGACATTTTGATACACAAAATAATTAAATCATACCTCTGATCGAACGACAAGTCTACATGGTCGCTCAGGTAATGTTCTACGGGATATATCTGCGACGGAGCGACACCCACAAGCTGATTCCCCATTGTGTAATGTTACAATTTGCAAGAAATTGTGTTCATGAAACACATTTCCTTCTTATCAATAACTTATTTATTTTCGAGCCAGTCGGTTGTATAGCTGAGGGATCTTGGAGGGCACTTGTTTATTTTCTGCGTACGAATAGGAATAACTGCGATTTATTTTAGATTAATAAACAGTAAGAAAGTGCACGAATGTATTCAAAACAAAGCAGAATTTGCAATTTTTGACAAGTGCCTGCCAAACAATCAAAACGTAACATCTGTGCGTAACATTGACAAACAAAATGACAAATGATAGTGCGTTCAAGAACGCACATTGAGCACTAATGTGTTAGTTTTACTTTGAAAAAGGGAAAAAAGATAGTGCCTTTGTTTATAAAATACATTATTTCTAGACTTTTTATCAATCTTAGATCAACCTGACTGTGTCATGTTTTTAGCATTCTTTGAATCGACTTTGCCACAGGACTTTGCTTGAGAGAAACTCATAATTTTCGTGCTTTTCTCATTCTGTCAAAATTCATAGAGTAAAATGACAACACAACTCATCAAATCTGCTGTCATTTTAGCTCTATGGTTTCTCTTTCCTTCAACAAACAAGCATTCCACCCATTTTCATTGAATTTGATATCGTTTGCTAATAATATTTCAAAGAAATGTCTTCTAAAAGTGAAAAAGATCGAGCCAAACAGATCCAGGACAGATGTCAGAACATATTGATGCAGATGTTGAAGGATGAGGACAATAAATATTGTGTTGATTGCGATGCTAAAGGTACGCGGATTTTTTCTTTTTTGGTTGCGAATTTTTCAATGTATCTTTTGGAATGCATTTGTAATGAGGTCATAAAAATCTTGAATGTATGTTTCTTCACAACTTAATTTAATTTCGTGAGTATAATTGAGGTCCTTGAACTCAATTTTTAACATCAAAATTATTTAAATGACTCACGATATCTCGTAATTCTTCATCTTGCTATCGCTTCTCATATTTCGTATTCTCATTGCTTCCGTGCTCTTACTTTATTATTATTTATAATGAACGCTAAATCTCGAAGGCTGCAAGTATTTGATAAACAATTTGTTCATGGTTGAATGATATATAGGAATGTTTCAAAATAGTAAAATATTCAGTGCAAACAGCTGCTGGAAGTTATTGCAAACATAATAAGCTCTCCCTATCTTCTTTTTATGACGTTTAACATAACGCCTTGTTTCCTTAGAAGGTTGAGGGGCTAAGCTTCACTTTAACATCCATCGAGTTGGGAGCCCATATTTACAGAAAGATAATATTATTAGAAGCTTCCACGTGAAGTTTTAAAGTTGCAGAGACAAATGGTTAACGAGAAAAAAATAAACAAAATCATATAAATTTTGCCACTTTTGACATTTTGTCTTGCCATTGTCCTTACATAAAACAAAACGTTCAATGGTGTACACTTAGAGTGTTTTACAAAACATTGAAAAAGTTGTACTTCATATTAATGATTAAATAAATATGTATATTTAATGGTTTAGATACTTTTTACGCATATTTCAGTAGGTATATTTTTATAATAATTTACCGACTATCGCCAATAATATGTGAAACCAAGCTTAAAACGACGCTATTTTGTGTTGTCATTGCTACATCACATATTGTCAGTTCCAACTCAATGGATGTTAAATTGAAGTTTGGCTGATCCAAAGTGGTTAGTATAGGTCAAAATCTGTTTTGCTAAAAGAAGCTTGAGACTTGGGGCACTCTGGCTCGGACAGGGTAGGTTAAAAAAAATTGCATTTCCTAATCCCCTTTGCCCTCAATATACTTAAATATATTATACCCTTTTATAATAATTTATAGTCTTAAATATTGATTAACGCATGCAAGGAGGGGGAGAGGGGCTGCTACTTCTCCCTTCGTTTTAGTCATCACGCCCCACCTGTTCTGACCTCTTAATTCATGTCAATATATAACAAAATTATAAAGTTAGTATAGAATATTAAAAAAATCATATTTCAAAATGTGAGGGGCTCCGCAACTACCTTCACAGGGGGTTTTTACCCCTCCCCCCCCACTCTCACCCTTTAAACCAATGGATGTAAAAGTGGAGTCTTACCGGGTTGGGCAGAGGTGTACACACCCATATTTAGCCAGTTGTGTTTAAGTCCCATGTAACAGAGGGCGAGCCTATTGCCATCAACCGGGCACAAATCCAAACTCGTGGTTGCTACTGAAAAATTCGAGATAGAGAAACCCAATAACATTGCCAAATGTTTAAAACCTCAGTACAATAAAGACCCCTTATCATTGCTAATGGTATTGGAGCAAAGATAATGATGATATGATAATTAATCTATGAGCAAAGACACTGTATTTGCTCATAGATTAATTTAATCGTAATATTTTGACACATAGTTATTTTACTCAAACAATTTTTATGGAAAGACCCAAGTATACTGATATTCTGCATCAGAAAGCCAACCTCTATAGTTGGAAAAATCTTTTGTCAAGTTCATAAAAAAAAAGTATGACATCTTTTTTTATTGTAAGTGTAAACACTTATAATTATTTATGATTGTAGATAATATTGTTCACTTATACTTTTATGTACGACTTTAATGGAGCTAAATAAACATCAAAAGTGATTGTTTGGAATAGCAATTATTGAATACACTGCTGTAAGTGCCGTTACTGAAAATACATGTATGGTATTATTAGCAGTATTTTACAAACTTTTATTTAGTTTCATCTGTCCCGTTGTCTGTAATGAAATCTTGCAAGTTAAATTTTACCCATTTCCTGGTTTCTGATTGAACTGAAATTTTGCATGCTTATGTAAATCAGATGACAATGCAATATTAATATGACATGGAGCTGATCTGATGATGGAGCCGGAAAGTGGCCATGGCCACATTCCGGCAGAGTTCCCATGGGAACTCTGTAATAAATCGACGCAACCCCATCGAGTTTGATTCATCTTGATAAGTACTCAGTTCTAAATGATAATAAAAAATAATTTGTATTTAATAAGTATGAAAATTAATAAACGTAAAGAATATAATTATGTAAATTAGATAGAAATGACTAAACTAGTTTAAACATTATAGATACTAACAAAACCGGCCAAGTGCGAGTCGGACTCGCGCATGAAGGGTTCCGTACCATTATCTATAAAAACGGCAAAAAAAACATGTCTGTTGTATGGGAGCCCCCTTAAATATTTATTTTATTCTTTTTTTTAGTATTTGTTGTTATAGTGGCAACAGAAATAAATCATCTATGAAAATTTCAACTGTCTAACTATCACGGTTCATAAGATACATCGTGGTGACAGACGGACGGACAGCGGAGTCTTAGTAATAGGGTCCCGTTTTACCCTTTGGGTACGGAACCCTATAAAGCAAAAGAAAATGTTTTTAAAAACAAGCTTTTATTAGTTGTTAATTAAACAGAACTAAAAAGTAAATAAAACAAACAAACAAAACAGCACACACAAACACACAGTTTTATTATTTATTTATTTAAAAAGTTAAAAATAGTTTTATTCCAGTTGGAATTGGAATTTCGTTTTCAAATAAAAGCGTGTTACATTTTTACAGCAAGAGAGAAAAAGAGGGTGTAACACGCTATAATAAATATAGAAATTAACATATTATTCCTTTGACCATACATACATAAAGTCACACATTATTCTCATGGCGGTACGCAGAAACTACAGAACGCCAACTGCTACGATCCTTACATACTCCTTTTGCTTCGTTTACATTAATGCATCTTGTCCATGGTTCCTTTGACCATTTCAGCAATATTCCTATCATAAGAAACTGATGCAGTATCCAGAAATGCACTTTATCTAGTCAAAAACGATGCTTATCAGCTTCAAAAAGGTTATTTTGTTCCTAACCAACTTTAAGGGCTTATTTCGCAAGGCAGGCACTACCAGATAAAATGTTAGAATTTGTGTAAAATGTAAACAATCTGTCAGATGAATGAAACTTATTTAGAGAGTGTGGATACAGGCCATAGAACAGTAAAAACATCACTATGCAAATTACTGAAACGTTTTTATTTGTTAGCCTGCTTCGCAGACAACTTAGCTCCGGGGCTAAGTTGTCTGTGGCCTGCATTGCGTCCCGCTGCTGGGCAAAGGCCTCCTCTTTTTCCTTCCAAACCTCTCTATTTTGTGCGATCTCTAGTCACGTTGGCCCTGCAAACATGATTACATCATCACTCCACCTTCGCCGCGGTCTACCTCGACTGCCATGCCCTCCCTCAGGTGTCCAGTGAGTGACGATCTTTGCCAATCTCTCCAACATCCGGTACTTGACTTATGGAGCACAAGGTGGTGTTAACAAAGATAAAAATATAATACTCAATTGATTGCTTATTATGGAACTTGCTATGGCATGTACTCATACTTCCTTATTAATCATACATAAGAATATCCTATACTTATGATTATCATAGACAGATCTATTAATGGATACAACATGTTTATATGTTTTGCATCATTATTTGCATTACAATAGTTTATAACAAATGTATTGTTATTCATTAGCTAGTAAGCATTGCATAACATAATATTTTTCAACTGCAAATAATGCAGGTAATGACCAGTAAGAAATGCATTGTATGTCAATAAGAAACTTTTAATCTATTTACTTACCTAGTAATAATGAAGCTAAAGATTTTTTTGTTTGTTTGAACGCGCTAATCTCTGGTACTACCAGTCGGATTTGAAAAATTCTTTTTGTATTTGATAGCCCCATTCTTGAGGAAGGGTGTAGGCTTAACATTACGCTAGGACCACCAGGGGACGAGCTAAAACAAAACAAAAAAAATTGGAAAATCCAAAAGTGCACGCCTCATAATCTCATTCAATTGTATAAATTTTTCGATCGTAAAGCACTCTCTGATGCTTCGCATCATGAGTCGTGCAAAAATAAAAATATAAATAGATGTACAGTCTTGTAGTTTTCGTTTTTTATTAATTGTAATTAAACGACACTGAATTAATTAGCCATTTGCATTCAGTGACCTACAATTGTCGATTAGAATTAAAAAAAAAAAAAAACTCAAATAATGGATTTTTTCACAAGTTACAGTGTTTCCGGGTTTCACACATGACGGACAGGATTTTTTTTTGACCTATTTTGGTGTTTTTTTCCAATTCTATTGCAGTAAATCAATTTTTAAAAAGTATGAAATTAATCTCCATTAAATTATCTCGACAATAGTATGCAAAATATCTTGATTCCGTGAACTAACAAGGCTATAATAATAAAAATAGCCGCCAAAATGAGGCGAAATTTTTTTTTCGATCATAAAGCACTCTCTGATGCTTCGCATCATGAGTCGTGCAAAACAGATATAATGCTGCGCCAAAACGAAGTAAAAGACGGTAGGCGATGCGATGCGACGGTCGGGTGCACAAGAAAATTCACACGGGCTAAGAAGCTAGTAGTAAGAATAATAAAAACTTTGGGTAAGCAAACCACACTGCATTGTAAAACGCCTACGAAAATATCAACCACGGCAAAGAGGCACAATACTAAGAAGTATAATTCTATCTACCAGTATTACTATTTAACTTTATAATGTAAAACCCCTGGCTTACCAATAATAGTATGTTTAAATCAATCAACAAACAATCAACTCAGCCTATCGCAGTACACTGCTGGACATAGGCCTCTCCCAGGCTGCGCCACAACACTGTCCTCCGCCTTCCGCATCCAGTCTGTCCCAGCCACCTTTTTAAGGTCGACAGTCCATCTAGCGGGGGCGTCCCACACTACGCTTGCCGATACGCCGTCTCCAGTCCGTCTGCTCCACCGGCCATCGGTTCTGTGAAAAACATGGCCAGCCCACTGCCACTTCAGCTTGCTTACTCTGCAAGCTACGTCGGTAACTCCGGTTCTCTTCCGGATAATTTAATTTCTAATTTTATCCTTCGATGAAACTCCGAGCATAGCCCGCTTCGTAGCACTCTGAGCAACCTCGACTGCGATGTTTTAAATATAAGGCCAAACTATTTTCATAAACAAAATAATGAACAGGTAAACCTAATAGAATTATCCTCCAATTTCCTCATATCAATATGACATGGCTTTTAATGGCGAATGTCCAACATTGATATTTTTTATCACAAATACTGATATGTTATCTACAATATTTCAGCTCAGTTGATTGCATAATTAACTGTCAAAATTAATTTACTGCAAATATCTCTTTATTGGTAGTCTTACCAAGGATCCGTTCGTATTCTTTCCGATCCGATGCGATGCGAGCTGTTTGGTGGAAATCATACTTAAGTGTCAGCTACAGGCTAGCGTAAACAACAGCGGCATCAGGCCGCAGCGCATTCTATTTTAATACAAAAAAGCGTGGTGCGATTCGTTTGTAGTATGCGAAGGTTTATACAAAGTGTACGAAAGTGATTTAGAAGGATTTTTGGAATGTTGCGCGGCCCGCCGAATGATGCAAGTCTTAACTGTGTATAATCAGCCTATAATGTTCCCCTGCTAGGCCACAGGCCTCCTCTCTTTGAGAGGGAGTGGGCTGCAATCTACCACGCGTGCCCGGTGCGGATCGGTAGATATCACGTCTTCGAATTTTTGGTTCTAGGACATGCCGGTTTCATCACGATGTTTTCCTTCACCGTTTCTTCATCATTCATCTTTCTTGATTGATTTGTATTAACTAAATAACTAATCGATACTAGAAGCTTAATTTGATCAACGTCATCAATCTATTTGCATTTATTTTCTAATAGCTTCTGCCCGCGACTTCCTCCGCGTGGTAGCCAACTATACTATAAAACATACCCTATGGCTTTAGACAATAGTGTAGCTTTTTCCCAGTGTTTTTTTTTTCAAAATCGGATTTTCAAAGATTAAGCCCTACATCCAACATTACGAACTTTACCTATCTAGAATATTATTGTAGATTATTTACTTGATAAAACTTCCCTTGTCAACATAAAACAGTAAACAAATAAATAAATGGTGACCTTGTATTAATTAAAACATGGACAACAGGAAGTCTGCAGTTGTGTTTTACCTTCTACGTCATCAACATTTTTTGGTATGTTAATGCTGCATACTTGAAACAATTCGCGTAATGTATATGAGTGGTTTTAATTAACGTAATAGGTAGGTATGCTATTTAAAGTATCAAGGAAAATTATAATTGTATCAGTACATAGATTTTCATAAGATTTTTTAGTTCTATCGATAAACAGATAGATTGAAAGATAGAATACTCGCCATAACAGCTAATTAAAGAAACTCCTGCCCGTGACTTCGTCGGCGTGAAATTTCTTGTTTTAACGTAATATATATCCTGTGCCACTTGGCAATACGGTAGCTTCCCATTAGTGAAAGATTTTCGGAATCGGATGAGTAGTACCGAAGACTATCCCTTATACAAACTCACAAAGGAGAATGAAACGATTACATACAATCTTGGGCCTGGATGTAAAAAGATGAAAGTGGTGTCAATTAATAGCATAAATATTGTCAACCTTTAACTGAAAATTCTGCGGATTTTGTCAATCTGAGAAGCGATATAAGAGCTTAAGTAAAAGTGAGGTTATGTTCAATCTTTATCTAACAACTGATTCTCGAAGTGCAAAATATGTTCTTTTCCACTAATAGTTATTATATTTAGTAGAAAATATTTGAAAAATCATAGGAATGAACGTCAATGACTTGAAGTCATAGGTAGGTAACAGGTATGGAGTTATGGAAAGGATGCTAAAATAAAATAAAAAATCATTTAATATAGCTTTTTATTCGTCTTCTATTATAATTAAAATGTCGTCTATGAATTGTGCAGGTGGTACTATAGGATCTTCGTACCTAGCCCAGCTAAGGTACCATATAATGCACTTTATATGAGCGCAGCAGCCTACAGTTCGTCGTCGTACAGCTCATCGTGTAAGGGTCGTCGTCCCAGTGTATTGCAGTGACCAGTTGTTATCCCACAATTCACACAGAGATCCATAGTTTGAACAATATCCAATCCACAAGCCGGCGGTAAAATCCAAAATAACAATTCCAAATCAAACGGGTGAGTGATCTTCAGTGTCGTGTGAAAGCAAGGGTCGTACAAGGTAGGCAGGGTCGGAATCCGTAAAATACAAAGCAGTGGCCGTGAAAAATGAAGAATAATCGGGAAAGCATTGAAAACGCATCGGAAAACACAAAACGAGTGAGCAAACATGAGCAGTCGGGAACTGCCTAGTTTCAATGTCAGTCAGCTGTCATGCCAGAGACATAGACTAAAAATAGAACACTGATTTTAATCGATATGAAATCGATAATCATTAATATTGGTTTTTCAGTAATTAATTGATATTTTATTTATTAATATGAATGTAATTATATGCACTGTATTGCATATAAGTAATTATAGTGCATTTAATTACTTAGAGTTAATTATTTAGTGCAAAAGGCTTTATTTTCGTAACTGTGTAATCGATTACTTACTGAATCGATAATCTCACGAAAACTATCTTTCTCATATTTCTCCGTTTCCAGATTGAGAATTGAGGTGATTTTTCATATTCTAAGATAAAAAATATGACAAATTTTTTAGATCATATCTCAACCTATAATATTTGGGCCCACCGTTTTCCATCTCCTTTTACCTCTTTGTAATATAAGTATAGAAGAACTCGGGACCAATGGCTTAAGAGAGACTGCACCTGTGTCTGCGAACACACTTGTGCACTATAACATCTCCCGCGCCGAAGACTTGTCTCCGTTGAGATTGACCGCCATGGCCGAAATACGGTCTGGAGGACTATGTATATAGAAGAACTCATTTAAGTTGGATTTGCAATGAAATGGGTGACTGTTTAATGCTACCCCATATACGCAAACTTGTGGACAGTCTGCACCTGTGTAATCATAGCACAACGCATAACACCTGTCGCCTGACAAACTCGAAACTCAACTCAAACTCAATTTCTACCCATACCCGTGTATTTACTAGGCAAGACGATATTGCTCAAAATGACGCGAAATGTTGCATGGCTACATACTTGCCTTGAGACCCGAAAACCTAGAATTAGTGGCTACATAATGAAATTACGGGCAATGTTGCATGCCTTGAGACCCGAAAACCAAGAATTAGTGACAAGGGCTACATAAGATAGGAACAAGAATCCGATACCAACACAGCTAGGATGGTTAGGAATCTTAAGTACCATTTCTGTGATTATAAAGAGCCTGTTCCACCAGTGAGCCTTATCGCGCTTTTGTAGACACGCTCCTGAATCATCGCAAGACCGCGGTATTCCTAATAAGCACAGTAATTTTTGATCGAAACAAAATTGTCGAAATGTGGGTTTTTCTACGAGTATAAACCTTTGCCCAACACTTCAGGATGTACAGAAATATTGTAAAACATTTTAAAAGAGTAAAATAACTAAGAGGAGTTTCTCGCCCATTTTTTTCCATTCGAAATTAATCGGAAGGGGCAACTAGAATCAATTTTATGTTAAATTTTGACATTCAAAAGTGCCTTTTATGTGCTTAATTGAAATAAATAATTTGACTGACTTTTACAGTCCTGATGTTATGTTCATTTTTATCGCAAGCTTATGACCCTCAACACTATGTGTTCTCTTCCCTTCAGGTCCTCGCTGGGCGTCATGGAACCTGGGTATATTCCTGTGCATCAGGTGCGCTGGGATCCACCGTAACCTGGGCGTCCACATCTCTAAAGTGAAGAGTGTCAACCTCGATTCATGGACACCAGAGCAAGTCGTGAGTTCCATATTTCCTACTTAAATATGTTAGATTGATTTCAGAGTTTTCTAGCTCTGTACGTGCCGTAATGTACTTCAATAATTGTGACTTTAAATTATCGTCAAATTTTATGCATTAAAAAAAAATGCCAGTGTTTGCGTTAACCTGTAAATAAAGAAAAAACATATTTGACCCAGGTTAACTTAACTTTAGGTAACCAGAAGTGGCTACTCTGTCACTGATCTATACCTTGTGGCTCAGATGCTGTGACTCGACAATCAGGAATGCGACAAGCTCATAGAACATTATCGCCTGATATGCGGTGATCTTCATTCTTTAAAAGTTATAAGGCCGTTGGAAGCTATCACCAACCAGCCAAAGCTGATGATTATAGCAATGTTCCATAACCATTTATCGTAGCGGTCATTGGCCATGTTCCCCCGATACGATGTTATCGCGTTCTAGTGACGTATCGTGTCGTGCGAACTTATTAAGTACCCTTTATATCGTGGATTGCGTGACTTATAACAATAAAGTACATACCAAAGCAACGTCAATGAACGAAACACGTGCATAGGCGGTCGTTTACTTAAGAATAAACTCTGTGGTGGGTTTCCTTCTATGTAATACTTTTTTTTTTGAAATAGGTCCCCTCGTATTATGATGAAGGTTTTTTTATGTATGAAATAAAATTTTGTTAGGTAAGTACCGGTTTTAACAAAGAAACCCTACAATGCTGACATTTACTTACATCGGAAAAAAATGAGGAAAGACCCAAAATACAATCGTCCGTGGTTTGTAAAATACAAACCCCTTTCATTTAATCATCAATGTACTCAGCCCACGCTATTCCCTTGGTGACAGATCCCTTTGGTTTACCTCTTTACCCCGTCAATCAATAGAATGTACTCACAACTCTGCCTATCCTACCCCTCTACTGGCTGATCTTTGGGGAAATAGAAAATGGAAATATGTATATTTTTCAGTTAGTACAATTACATACACAGGTAACAGTAAAAGTATGTTCTAGTTACAGTTATTTTATATA
The DNA here is from genome assembly GCA_916610205.1 of Griposia aprilina. Taxonomy (NCBI): domain Eukaryota; kingdom Metazoa; phylum Arthropoda; class Insecta; order Lepidoptera; family Noctuidae; genus Griposia; species Griposia aprilina. The sequence goes on along the minus strand of OU744304.1, from coordinate 11,048,032 downwards.
GCTATTTTAATATGACCAGTGAGCTCCAAACTAGACAGTTAGTCTGTATCTTTGCGCTCAAGATGTGATTTTCTAGACTAGGTATAGAGGTGAAATTAGGTGTTGGTATCAATTTTGAAGATAGTCTTCTAGTTAGTTAAATAGCCCATGTTCAGTTGTGCTAATGGCAAGAGACATCGTAAGTCGTAACCTAGCTTTTCTATTGAATAAGGCATATTGCGCGTAACAGTGTCAAAGCCATTCAACTCCTATTACTCTTCTCACACTTCTTGGTGAGAGGGAGCGGACCGTAATCCGCCACGCGGCACAAGTTCGGGTTGCCACAGTTTCCTCCAGTTTTCGTTCAACGATTCTTTCCCATCACGTTCCAGGTATCTCTCCAACAAATGGGAAACTCGCGCGCCCGCGCTGTATACGAGGCGAACTTACCCGATTCCTTCCGAAGGCCACAGAACGACTCCTCGCTCGAAGCCTTCATCAGAGCTAAGTATGAGCAGAAGAAGTACATTGCTAAGGAGTGGGTGCCGCCTGCATTGCCTAAGGTTAACTGGTAAGTTAATTAAAGCTTGTATTTGTTAAATAGTAATACAGAAAGTGAAGTTTGACGAAATACCGATGGTCGGTGGAGCAGATAAGTCCTGGAGTGGAAACCGCGTATCGATAAGCGTAGTGTGGGACGCTCCCCAGCTAGATGGACCGACGACCTCAAAAAGGTGGCTGGGACAGACTGAATGCGGAAGCATGCCTATGTCCAGCTGTGGACTACGTAAGGCTAAGTTGATTGATTGACAGAAAGTGGAGTTAGCTCGTAAAAGCCGCATAATTCTGGATAGCATGGAAGTCGATCCCATTTTGATTGGATTAGCCATAAAGAGTAAAAACTGATGATTGCAGCAGTTGGGTGTGAAGCAATTTTTAGTAACCCTTATATTTGACAATTTAACCCTTTTCATCGTTTAGTGTTTGGTCTCCTGTGAGGTCCGCCCATGTGTATACTTGTCTGTCTATCTGTCATACTAATTGAAGCATTAACTCCGAGTTTCAAACTCCTCAAAAGTTTATACATATGTATAAACTTCACATATATATGAGGGAGGTGAAAGTTGGATTAATGGATAATCGGTTAGCGGGGTCCGAAATCTACGATTCACCGCACAGGAAATGGAGAAAAAAAGATACAGATTATTTTGCGATATTATCATGTTTAACATAACGTTTCAGGGACAAAGAGATTGATGAAGAAATAGAGAGACAGAAACGGAAAAAGAAATCCAACTCCTCAGGCTTAGGACCTTTGCCAGCACCCACCACAAGTGATAAGAAATACAATGTAAGTATTACCATGTCATAAACAAAATGCTTCAGAAAACCGAAGTCGAATAATTTGTTTCAAGTAGGTCATTACAAGGCACTTTTGAACGTCAAAATTCACAAGAAAATATAATTTATTCTAGTTTCCCCTTCCATAAGGTAGTTTCGTACGGAAAAGAATGGGCAAGAAACTCCATAGTTACTAGTCTAAAATGTTTTTCAATATTTTGTATACATCAATTATATAATTATATGTGAAGAAGATGTCTCTACAATAAAATTACTATACTACAATAGGCACAAAGTATTAAAAATTAAACAATGACAGATAAATCAATTACGTTGTTAGATACATAGTGCTCAGATATTTACAAATATTGCAACTGTAGATGATTTTTTGTATTTTTTTTAACAAATAATAAATCAGTCAGTGAGTTAAGGTTGTCATAAAACATAGAATTAATCTATATTTCCCTTGGTCATCGCATCACGCGTGAACGGATGGAACAATTTCGCAAATTCTTTTTTGTTGTGTTAATTATTGTCAGGTGAAGGTTCTTATGAAAGACAAAAATATGGAGGTTGAACAGACCCTTAGAAAATTTGAGAAAACTTAACGCCAATATTAATTTTACATAACTGTCAGTTGTTTGAAATAGCTGTCAGCGATTGACAAAGTGCGCGCTGCAAATAGCGTTTAACACAGATGGATCGGTTGATAAATGAGTCGATAGTTTTAGTCAATAGTCAAAACTAAAACCAAACGACATAATATGACAGTCATAGTTAAGACAGGACAACGTTTGTCGGGTCAGCTAGTGGCATATAAAATAAATAATCAGTTATCTAATTAAATTAGCAAAAAGTTTCATTTTGTCTACACTCGAGATTGTCCTATGGAGCAGAACCAGAATGTATCCAAGCATTGTTATCTGAAATGAAATCCTCTAATTTATAATATGCTTGTTACCTATAGGAATACCTCAGATTTGGGTTTCTTTTTAATGTAATGATGTAATGATAGTTTCAGTAAGTAGAGTTTTTAGGACACTTTTACAAGTAAAGTTTTGGTCAATATTTTGAAACTAGATGGCGCTAGCATTTCCTAGTTGAGGCTGACCCCGGAGAAGAAATGCCGAAACAAACTCAGAGGACATGGTGTCTTTTAAAGTCTAACATCATATTACATACATACATATATAACATCATGCCTGTATTCCCCGAAGGGTTAGGCAGATGTGTAACTATAGCACACCCACATTTCGCCAGTTATGTTTAAGTCCCATGTAATAGGGGCGAGCCTATTGCCATCAACCGGGCACAAATCCAGACTCCGGGTTGCTACTGAGAAGTTCCAGATGGAATCGAACCCAGCACCTCCTGCTCAGGAGTACCGCTTGCGACCACTAGACCAACGAGGCAGTCACATCATACAACACACACATACATCACATCAATCACAACTGCAAATGAAAGAAAAAAAAATGATTATGATGAGCAAATGATACTATTTTAATTTAATATATATATACTTTTCTTATCAAAAAGCGCCTTCATCCTCTCTCCTATTAAAAATTAACTTTGCTGTGCCACACAGGGTCCATAATTGATTCGATGTTTTAACATACTAACTGTTATTATGTACACATTATGGAATGCAATAAAGTATTGAGTAACATCAACACACCACACACGCAACATCAACATCATATTATTAAGATATTAAGTGAGTCTAACTATGCAGGGCCATGTGTGGAAGTACCTTTTGAAGAAAGAGCCATTGTAATGTTTAATGTAACCCAAACACAGCTGGTTTGGGTTACATTAATAAAATACAGGGTGGCAGAGACATGACGCACAACCTGTTACGGGGGATGCGCAGAAGTAGCCCGCGAAATTCAAATTTTCCTACGTTTTTTGCAATTTGCAGGTCAGTATCAGGTTGTATGGTGATCTAAATATGATTCGCGGCCGTATCAAATACGGCTTTACAGAATTATAATCATTAGAATCAGCAATACAACTCCTTAAGTTAGAATTGCCCTCAAATGTCATGATTTCATGAAATAGTCATTGCAATAGGGTAATATGAACGATAGAGATGTATTGCTGATTCTAATGATTATAATTCTGTAAAGCCATATTTGTTACGGTCGCGAATCGTATTTTTTTCAAAATTCAACCTGACAGTGACCTGCAAATTGCAAAAAACGTAACAAATTTTGAATTTGGCGGAATACCCTGAAGGTTCCGCCTTAAGAGCGCTTACACGGGTCCACTAGCGCCACTCCTTTAAAAAATATTATCTCGTGATTGAGAAGGAATTTCGAAAAACGGTTCAATAAGCCACCTGACGAGCCGTTTTTCGAAATTCCTTCTCAATCACGAGATAATATTTTTTAAAGGAGTGGCGCTAGTGGACTCCTGTAAGCGCTCTTATCATGAATTCAGTACATCATTCTGAAATCCCAACTCCTTATAAAAAAAAAAAGCTGTTTCATACATTTTGACTGCGTAGATATTGCACTTTTCTATGAAACAGCCGTTCTTTTTTTGATTGGGGATTCTAGAAGCCTTTGCTGAATTCATGATTCCAGTTTGGGTGTGTCAATGTCCCTACCACCCTGTATATTACAGTGAATCGGTTCTATATTTTAAATCCTTCTGAGAAAATACATAGGTAAAAGTCATTTGTAATTGCCAAGGCGCTATTACACGTACCCACAGTGTCTATAAATAATACACCTTTCTGATAAGTGTTTACAAGAAACAATTACAATATATTTTCTTATTATTTTTCGTTCAAGCTCCAACAATCGTTTTTGTATGTAACCCACATGTAAATAAAAATCTTTCAACAACAATATGTAACCCAAAAATCATACCTTTTCAGAAATCTGACGTCATCCCCAGCATTCCGAAACCAAAATCGTCAGTTAGCCCAAAATTGGGCAGGAACACTCCACCCACACAACCGGACCTCAGCAAGACTTCAAACGGAGCCGCAGACCTTCTCGGCCTCGACACGAGTACCAAACCGGACCTCAAACCAGTCAACGACGACATATTCTCCAGCTTCTTCTCCGCACCATCAGAAAAACCTGCAGAAACGAAACCAGTAGACTTGAAACCGGACCTCAAAACCGAGGAAGAGAACTTCTTCAAGCAAGCGGCACCAACGGAGAAAGAAAAGTCAAAACTAACAAAGGACAGTATATTAGCTTTGTACAGTCAAACCCCATCAACTAATTTAGTGAATCAATTCAATCCCGTACAGCCTGTACAACCGGTGCAACCAGCATACCCGTTCGGTAACGTGTTTCAACAGCAACAAGGTTTCAGCAACATGGTGCAACAGCCCGTGCAACAAAACGGTATGCAGTTCAATCAATTCCCCATGCCTAACCAATTCCAGCAACCGTTCGGCGGCCCGGTACAGCAACCGTTGCAGAGTCAACCGTTTCAGAGTAATCAGTTCTTCAATCAGCCTCAACAACCGTTGGCGCAACAGTTTAATAGTTTGAACTTAGGACAAAGTTTCCCGAACGCGTTCGCGCAACCGAACGCGAACGTTGCTAGCAACACGACATGGCAGTAGATATGTGTTGGTTTAGACTTTTTTTTATTTACCGCGGATGTATTTTGTATGTAACGAAGCTTGTGCAGTCATGTAGTGGTTATTACAATAATATTTATTAATACTGCCAGAAAATCTTTCATTTTTTAAGTGAAAACTTTTTTAGGAACAGTGAACGAAACTGACCCAGTGACGCTGAATCGGGTATACTCGGCTCAAGTCGTAATTTTTCACTTCTATCGTGTGGTCATAAGCAAACAAACTCCTTTTTAAATAAAAAATGTATTTTTTTTCTATCCCTTTTAGTACTCTGATGCCATAGAAATAGTTTTGCCATAGTTAGTAACTTATTACCTCATGTCGTTCTTTTTATTTTCTACTTGGTCACAATGAAATGTTTGTGTCAAAATTTTTGTTAAGGGTGCTCTTACTCTTAAGGCATAGAGTTTTCTGGCAGTTATATCTTCAATAGACTTAACACTGCCGAACGACACTCAAAAAGACGCGTTATAGCGGCCCCCACGTAATTTGGCTTACCACTATTTCCTGTCACTGTCATACGACTGTCAAACTACAAGTGCAAGATAGAGACGGGAACATATCTGCCAGCACGTGCTAATGTTAATCAATCTCGGCCTAAATGGCCAAATGGCCAGCCCCTGCAGTCTCGACATTAGACAGCGACAAAAATCGCTCGCTAAGTCGTATCGTTGTCAAATTCCTTTAATAGATTTTCAACTTTATTTCGAAAGCATAAGGTTGAAAATCTATTAAAGTAATTTGACATCGATTAGACTTAAATACCAATTTTTGTCGAGACTGCAGGGCCAGGAGTGGTTTGTAAAAGCGAAATTCTGAAGCTATTAGACGTAGAAAAAAAACGCAAGGCATAATTACTAGTAAATACAAAAAAATAATGATCTCAATAGGTCTTCCTAAACAACACTACATGGCTCGAAAGCTGAGTACATCTGCGCGGGAGTTGATAACACGTGTAGATAAGTTAGCGTGAGCGGTGGCTCGATCGGCTTCTTAAAGCAGTTTGTTCCTATTTATAATGCTCAGATAACTGAGGAGGTTGCACTCACTAGGTGCGGTCGTGATGATTTTGTTTTGGTTTTAAAACGCGGTAATCAGGTCCCTATAAAATTTTGATATCTTACGAAAGCGGTTCCGCCATATGACTAGTGGATCTGTGAGCTGTTACCTCGCGAGTGTCTTTGCATAGCTTATAACTGAATAAATGTTCACCGCGCACCTTAAAACAAAAAGAGCGCGGAATTGCTGAAATCTAATAATCTTTGAAAAATTACGCCATTTCCAAAAACTAAATCGACAAAAAAAAAACCATATAATTATCGAACTTGCTCATAAAAATTCACGAGAATTGGTGGAGAAGTGCGACCTGTAGAGGAGAACAGCCATCCGGATATATGAAAGCATTTTTGCCCAAGCTGACACGGAAACGCTTCGCGATCCCTCGGTTAATAACGGCTGTCGTGGAATCTGTCATTTTCACCAGCCTTGACATAAAGATGTCAAAAAACGCTGTGTTTTTTGACAGCCGTTTCACTGACCGCTTTCATAAGAAACCAAATCTTTATAAAAAAAATAACATGGTTGTCTGAGGATGTAAGGAAGCTAATTCTACAGAAAGAAACACTTTCTTTTTCTTTTGCTGGTATGTGACGCATATTTCCCCCCAACTTGTTCTTTCTCTGCGACATGTTTACCGCAATATTTTCGTTCTTTCTTTATTCATTCTAAATGTATTGAAAAAGAAATAAGAACCTTGTTAAAAACGGGAACAGTTAAACACCAAATTCGAATGCGTTCAAACTCGCGCTGTTAACTTACACCTCAAACAAAGTATTTATTGCAATTAAACCATTTAAAGCCACTTTTCAATTGTCAAAGGAATTGGCCATTCAGAAAGATGAAGCTAATTAGTTACCCATACCAAAGCGTAGTAGGGCCTTATGGAGAAGAATGGTCAAGAAACTCCATGGACATTTCTTTCCATTTCGATAGTTCTCTCAAAGTTAGCACTCAAATGATACCGATTAATGCATGCCTAGACGCTTCTTCATCCATTAAAAAAAAAATACAAAAGCTGACCGAACCGCGCCTGTCGTGTGCACCTCCTAACACTGTTATGAGGCTTGGATCTTCGGAATAAGTGGAGCAAAGGTGAAGTACTTAGTATTTTTATTTCCATATATCCTGTCGGTATTAACTGCAACGATTTTTTGGCTATATATAAAAAGGTTCCTCCATACTATGCGGTGCAGTCCTGTACGATGTTTTACGGTGAAACGTTTTGGTCACACGTCAAAGTCAAATATAGTATTGATTATCGCCGGGATAACCGGGCCTATCTCGTTCAAGGCCGAGGTTTCGTATGAACTTATTCCATCGCGATTTGGAATCGTGTAATACGGCCGATGAATCACGGCCGGTCCGAACTTTGCGGCAGGTTCCGCAATAAAAAACTTTGGGAACCAAATGGTGATATGAGGCGAGTGTGAGTGAGAGAACATGCGCGAAAGTTCGGTGAGCCTGTGCTCAAACCGGCCAAGATTCATCAGCCGTATTGTAAATAAATGGTTGTGTGGAGAGATTCTTTACACTCCGTTTTTTAATGTTTGAACAATGTTTTCCACTTGTTCTGAAGTTGTAAGGATCAATGCACACATGTTCGTTTGTAACTACATATTATGTTAGGGAAGGTAAAAAGTGTCGATTGATTTGTAAATTATGGTACTGGCACTGCACAACTGATTGTTGGAAAGCAGTAAAGCACAGTTCGAAATAGGTTTGGCCGAATAGGTGTGGCAAATGAAATTATACTTTATGAATGCAAGATAGAATTCAGAATGCCAAAACACAGTTTATGTTTTTACACATTAGAGGGACATGTGTGCAAAGACCTAGTTATTTCAAGCTGTTTTCATTACACATGCGGGCAAAATCATCAAACTCAAACTCAAACTCAAAGCATTTATTTCAAATAAACCAATTACTGGCACTTTTGAATTGTCAAGGGGTCGGTCAGTCAGAAAGATGAAGCTAGTTACCCATTCCAAAGCGTAGTAGGTACCTATGGAGAAGAACGGGCAAGAAACTCCATGGACACTCTTTTAAATCAAAAAATGGTTACAAAATATTGATTACATCGTTCATGTTGAAATTATGCATGTGAGAACGATGCAGAACGTTAAAAGCGTCCGTAATAAAAAGACAAAAGCAATTCAAATATTAAATTAAATTAAAATAAGCCGTGGCAGCCAAGAAATGACCAGTCCCCACTGACGGCGCCCGTTCACGAACATGACGCATAGATCAGCACCATTCAGCTCAACCATTTTGAAGGGAACTTAATGATCCAACACACACGCCACCACCAGCGAGACATTAGAGTGAGCATGACAAACTCTCAGCCGCCAGGGCACATTCAAGTCAATGAAAGAAAAACCTATTAAATGGTAGCTTTATAGTAGGTGCATAGTACTCACACCATCATCATCCATCATACATCAAAAGCTGAACAGACCTCTAGTGATGGGCCATAGTTAGTGCACAATGTAATCTAAATATACTAACTATAATGTTCATTTCAATAAGTTTTAAGTATTATAGGGTAAATTAACTTTTGATATTATGAAGTCAAAAACGCCTGAAAACAGCTCGAAATAACCAACCAAGCTCAATCTTATGATTCGACCTGTGCAATTATGTAAATCTGATGTTTTTTTTTTTTTTTTAATTCTCATTGAATAATTTATATTTATATATTGTGTATCCTAAAATTGTTTACACATTGATTAATAATTTAGCACTTTTTTTAACACTATTTTAAATATTTATGCACAGATAATAATTTATGTTTGTGTAACGATCTTAATTCGCAGTAATTTTAAGTAGATTTTTTATTTTTTTGCGGTTGTCAGACGTCCCGAATTTATTCTAATCCAACGAAATAAAATAAAAAATATATTTGAAATGCGCTAAAAAAACTTTACAGATATATTTTTTTTATCGTAGAAATACAAAAAAAAATACATAACATTATATAAATTATTTAATAATCAAAAAAAAGATTTCGGGACGTTTGTAACTCGAAAATTGGTGCGTGTTCAACGTTTAATATTTTATTTATTTATAGAAGTTAAAATGTTAAATAAAAAAAATCTGATAACCATTTTCTCTAAATTGTAAAATTTCTATAATATAACTATTTACAAATAGTAAGCCATTCCCATCTCATGCTTTTTAGGCATTTCTTTTGGTGTTGCCAAGGTTTACAAGTTTTACTTAAGCTAGGGTTTCCTAGAAGAGCGGTTTCGTCATATTATAACAGTCGTCATGAAAATCTATCATTTTGCACCAGTATTTGACATTAAGGTGAAAAAAAAAACGCTCTGTATTTGGACAGCCGTTATTGTGGGACGCTTTCTTAGAAAACCAAAGCAATTTAAATAAATTTTTGTTAACAAGAAGTATGTAGTACAGTATCTGGCCATAAATATAGCATGTACCAGCACTTGCTGGTCTCATATAATGGTGTGCTACAAACTATCAAACTGAACAACTTTCTCCATGGAAAAAAGATATCAGCTGTCCCATATATCAGGGTCGAGTAGGTATTGAAATTTTGTATGGGACAGTTGATTGTTTTTTCGCAATTAGAATGTTGGTCCGATTGCGAAAGTGTCAGTTTGATGTTTGTACCAACCCTTAAATATAACCACGCATAATACACGCTGTTTAGTCCATCGAGTTTTAGAGTTGTAGAGCGCCGTCTCTGTCAATCATACCTTTGTGACAGTTCTCTTTTTAAACTTCGATGTGTCATATTAAAGGGATGCGCTCAGGTGGCCCGCGAAATTCAAAAATACTTACTTTTTTGCAATTTGCAGGTCAGTGTCAGGTTGTAAGTTGATTAAAATATGATTCGCGACCGTAACAAATAAGGCTTTACAGAATTATAATTACAAATACAACTCCTTAAGTTAGGATTGCCCTCAAATGTCATGATTTCATGAAATAGTCACTCAATAGGGTAATGTGAACTTAGAGAGATGTAGTATTGATGATTTTTGTGATTATAATTCTAAATAAATATTTGATTCGGCCGGCAATCATATTTAGATCAACATACAACCTGACACTGACCTGCAAATTGCAAAAAACGTAATTTAAATTGAATTTCGCAAGCTACCTTGGCGCATCCCCCTTAACGCCTGGGTACTGTATATCAGTTCTGCCCGTGCACGATAAACTTTTGTCATAAAAGACTGATTTCTCTTGCATCGTTCCTTTGGAACAGGATCATATCGTATTGCGTAAACATCAGTAATAATTCGTCAATTTATTTCTATTTTGATAGTGTAAACCTCTTTGCCCGTATATTATAATTGCCATAACCTGAATTTCTTTCAAAATGACAACTTCTGAAAGTCGGTAGCTGCCGAATAAAGCAACCGATCGGGAATTCAAACTGTAGTTAATGTATTTTGGGAGCACACGTCAATCATTGCAATTTAAACCTTATGTCAATGTAAAAGTCAGTTTCAGACTCGTGATTTGGAACGACTACGGTATATCTTGTCAAAAACGTTAACACGATGAGGGTTATTTTTAATCCTTAGCAATTTGCTACTTCTCTTTTACATGTAATTCACATTTTGAGAGGAACACGGTATTTTTACGGGCCTATAATTTATTATGAAAGTACCATTTCATTTCAATTAACTCACTCCACATTCCAATATCAGTTTCGCGGCAAATTCATCGACGCGCATGAACATATAGAGACGCAAATGTTGTGCGTCATACTTTCATTATGAATTAAAAAAAGAACATCGCACGCGTCACGAATGATGACGAATGCAGTACTCGATCAATTTGATTGAACAAATGGAAGTGGCATTCATAGGGCAAGATTTGTACGTCACTCTAGATACGAAAAGTCGACAATATTTTTATAGATACCTAATCAAATATGGATAAATGTGATGCTTACAGAGTCCATGTAGGATGAATTGAAGATTCCTATCCTCGCAAACCTAAAAGAACCAGCCAAGTGCGAGTCGGACGCGCACACGAAGGGTTCCGTACCACTGTACAATATTTAACACTACATTTTTTTAAACACCTTTCTTGAGTGGAGACCCCTTTTAATTTTTTACTTAATTTTATTTTTTATTATTGGTTGTTATAGCGGCTATAGAAGTACACACTTTGTGCAAATTTCAAGTGACTACCTATTACAGTTCAAAATATACAACTCTGTGACAGACGGACGAACAGCGGAGGATTACAAGGGTCCCATTGGCACCTTTTGGGTACGGAACCCTAAAAACGGCAAGTGCAGATGCATTTGTGTGAATGATATGTGCACTCCATTTCTTACTACTCTGTGTATGTATTTGTGATGACTATAGAATGCCCGATTTGTACTGATGTCCTGTATTAATTTAGATCGTCATTCATAAAATCCACTTTTGATGTATTTAGTTGAAATATAAAATGTGATTCTTTATTAAGTGACTATGTAATATAGTAAAAGTAACGGGCGATTAGTCATATTGGCTGAATGTAGCCCTGATTGTGCCCGTATTTCGTTTACATACCTAAATAAATATAATGCCAATAGAAATATTTTTTATTTAACGTTATCCAACGCAGCCCTCGATCTACGAGTACCTACACTTGTTACGGAGAAGTAAGTATAGGGATGGACAGATCTTATCTTAGAATTCGGCTGATGAATCATGGCCGGCCGGTCTGAACATAGGCTCTCCGAACTTTCGCGTATATTCGATAGAAGATGCGCGAAAGTTAGTGAGAACTACTTATGTGAGTGAGAACTAGTGTACAAAAAATAACGATATTTTTTCCGATATAATATATCGAAATATTGTATCGATGTTTATCGATATATCAGTCTAAAACATTGATATTTTCGATATATCGTATAGTAGGAAGAAAAATACTTTATAAGGAGTAAATATAAGTAAACCCACCAAAGGTTAAAACATAGACAAAAAAGATCGATATTTTTTCAGATATAATAATTATGTCGATGTTACTAATGTAAAATCTGGTCAGACGATATAACAGTCAAAAACATCGATATTTTCGATATATTGTATCGTAGGAAGAAAAATAATTTATTAGGAGTAAAAGTAAACCCACCAACAAAAGTTAAAAAATCAATCAACTTAATTTTCTTATCTAAACCTGACAAACAAAATTTTATTGACTCTTTTGGTTAGGAGTCGGTTTCTCTGCTAGGTTGCACAAAGAATGGAAATTGTGATGAAAATCTTCATGAGACAATGCTTTTTGGTTATCAAGTAAATTTATTTCATATTATCTGTAGAGAATAATACATATAATAAAGAGACATTATTAATGCCGAGGATGTTTGAAAAGGATGCATTTTTATTATTAGGTCTTTACATATGAAATTGATGTTTTATAGAACTGGCCACTTTGATCTCAAAAAGCCGGCGTTTGGTTAAGAATTCCAAATTCAAATTTATTTCAATTTAAAGCGTGTCTATTTGTGTTTCGAATGTAATAATTCATTTATTTTCGCGCCATTTAATTTTGCTTTGGCATCGTTCTGTACTCAATATGGAAAACATAAAATATCGCATTATTTTCGAATACGATTGCCATCGTGGCACTAGCGCTGCAGAAACAGCTCGAAGGATTAATAATGTGTACGGAGAAGCCATTGTAAAAGAAAACACAGTACGTTTTTGGTTCCAACGCTTTCGTTCTGGAAATTTTGACCTCCAGAACAAACCTCGTGGACGGCCGGAGACCCTAGATGTCAATGAGGAATTGAAAGTGATCGTGGAAGCGAATCCATCTGAAACCACGCCAGAGTTAGCTGCAGGCTTTGGTGTGAGTGATAAAACCATTTTGAATCATTTGAAACAAATTGGAAAAGTGAAAAAGCTTGAAAAATGGGTACCGCATGAACTAAGTGAAGCAAACCAACAAACACGAGTCGACCGCTGCGTTACGTTACTCAACCGTCACAAAAACGAGGGGATTTTGAATCGTATCATTACTTGTGATGAAAAATGGATCCTATACGATAATCGGAAACGCTCATCACAGTGGTTAAATCCAAGAGAACCGGCTAAATCCTGCCCCAAACGAAAGTTGACTCAAAAAAAGGTACTGGTTAGTGTCTGGTGGACCAGCGTTGGTGTCATCCACTACAGCTTCCTAAGATCTGGTCAGACGATTACGGCAGATCTGCCGACAATTGGAAACCATGATGGAAAAGCTAGCCGTTAAACAGCCTAGATTGGTCAACCGCTCTAGCCCACTCCTGCTTCAGGACAACGTTAGACCACACACTGCACAACAGAGGGTGGCGAAACTAGAGGAGCTAGGATTGGAATGTCTCCGTCACCCACCATACTCCCCGGACCGTGCTCCAACTGATTACCACTTTTTTCGGAATTTGGATAATTTCTTAATTAAAAAAAAAACAATTCAGACGAGGCACTCCAAAACACCTTCAAAGATTTTGTTGATTCTTGCTCCCGCAATATTTTCAGCAAATGAATCGATGAACTCCCCATAAAATGGCAAACGTGCATAGATCACAACGGTACCTACCTACCTACTTTAATTGATTAAATAAAAAAATGTAAAAAAAATATATACTTTTTTCATATGTAAGGACCTAATATTTGCAAGTAGCAATGAACAGACCTCGCATTCATTATTTCCTAAGCGATGAATGAAAAATGAGCTAGATCCCTAAATTTTTGTAGTCCAAGTTCGCCGACCTTAGCTGTTTGTTCGTTTCGTTTCTCCAAGTAGAAGTAGGAAAGATGTAGTTTTAACTTCGTACGATATTTCATATATCGATATTATGTATCGACTTCAAATGATTCGATAGTATCGAATTGATTCGATATATCAAATGAATGTATCGATATTTTATTTCATATCGATTTATACCGAGCACTCCTAGTGAGAACTAGAGATGGGTAGCACACTCTTTTAAAATGAGGATCGTGCGAGGCACTCTTTTGAAAAAGTGTGCTAGCACACTGTGCTACCACGAATGAGGCGAGGCGGCGAGGCTGCGGTGGCCTGTGAGCACGTACGTGCTGTGAGTGTGTCAGTGAGTCGCGAGACTCACGAGTAGGCGCGATTGTGGTGTGTAGTGATGACAACGCGACACGGCACACATACTCACTAGAGTAGGCACACGCGGTGACTAATCGGTTAAGCGCGTCACACAGCTCGCACGACTGATGATGAGAGAAAGAGAAATGAGAATGATTACGTAACGTCGTCAAACAAAAGCAAATGACGGCAATTAAACATATACCTTAACTCCTTTGCTTAGAATCGTGAATAGACTTGCAAACATCAAAATATTAAGAGTGAGTGAGTCGTTTCGTTCAAAACTCACAATACGTATGTTCTAGTGTAGCTAATCTGTGCCCTGTGGTGTGTGCTAGCACATCAAAGTAAAATGAGTGAGTGACTCTTTTCATCCAAGTGAGTAGCTACAACTGTGCTAGCACATGTGCTGAGTTACCCAACACTAGTGAGAACTCACACTCGCCTCATGACTGTGTCACTATTTGGTTCCCACAAATTGTTATTGCGCAGCCATCTGCGCAAAATTCGGACCGGCTATAATTCATCGGCTGTATTGTAATCTGCAACAAGAGGTATTCTGCAATAACAGAGGTGAATCTTGGCATATTTATTATAGGCCATATCCCTTTAGATCCTACAAGGGAAGACCAGACTGGGTGTATGTAGAAAGAGAAAGTGGTCAATGTGATGGTAGGTCTAACAGTATAACTAATAAATAAACAGGTCAATGATAAAGTAAGAAATGTAATGTAAACAGAATACGAGAAACTGACACCCTAACTCCTTTTCGGTCTTACGCCTGGACCTCGGGAGTCCTCGGACCAGACGTAAGACCGGATAATGAATAGGGCGAGAAGGCGAGAAAATGTGAGCACAAACTACATAGAGATAAATGTGAGTAGCCACAGTTTTCTGTAGTGAAACTGTACTTAATATAATTATTTAGTAGTTAGTTTTATGGTTTAAGAATTCATGTAAATCGTCTGTGGTAAGCCCTCTCTAGTCTCTCCATTTAGGAACAAAAGCTTGGATAATAAAAATAAAAGTGACTAACATAATAACGAAGTGTTTAGATTAAAACATATTTACATGGCATAGGCACAGCCTTTGTTTCTCCGCGGGAAAGTGGGACGGAGGGCCAACCAAAGAGTTGCTGCCACTAAAGAAGAGTGATCGGGTTTTTGGAGTGAAAACGTCTTTAGCCCCGTAGTGATTTGAAACTCAATAAAATGAAAAAGCAAGATAAAAAAGAGACAAACACATACATCTATTGGATTTAACATGCGAGAGAATATTATAGAATACATTATAGTTTTGAAGTTCACGTTTTCAGCTGCTGAAGATTTTAAAAACTTATCTTTGCATTGTATAAATTCAATGTTTTAGTATTGTATAATTGCATAGCACAGGTGTGAGTACTATGTACCTACTATAAAGCTACCATTTAATAGGTTTTTCTTTCATTGACTTGAATGTGCCCTGGCGGCTGAGAGTTTGTCATGCTCACTCTAATGTCTCGCTGGTGGTGGCGTGTGTGTTGGATCATTAAGTTCCCTTCAAAATGGTTGAGCTGAATGGTGCTGATCCATGCGTCATGTTCGTGAACGGGCGCCGTCAGTGGGGACTGGTCATTTCTTAGCTGCCACGGCTTATTTTAATTTAATTTAATATTTGAATTGCTTTTGTCTTTTTATTACGGACGCTTTTAACGTTCTGCATCGTTCTCACGTGTATAATTTCAACATGAACGATGTAATCAATATTTTGTAACCATTTTTTGATTTAAAAGAGTGTCCATGGAGTTTCTTGCCCGTTCTTCTCCATAGTTAACTACTACGCTTTGGAATGGGTAACTAGCTTCATCTTTCTGACTGACCGACCCCTTGACAATTCAAAAGTGCCTGTAATTGGTTTATTTGAAATAAATGCTTTGAGTTTTGAGTTTTTTGAGTTTTGAGTTTTGAGTTCAGTATAATTTAAAGTACTCTGTGGTTCACATTTTTAAAGTTTCACTTCTATCGCGTGTGAACTGTACAAATGTTTTTTTTGGTACGGCAAATATTAACACATTATTCTCACATTACAGCATTCTCTAAAGATCGATAAAATAATTAATATAAAAGTTGACTGTGTAAAACTGTAAACGAAATGTGTTGAACAATAAAATAAGTTAATTCTGCATAGAACCGAACGCATTCAATAAGTAGCTTTGGTCAGAAATCGTATTTTTCAACCGATTTTTGTAAAATCTATGTGAAAAACAAAGTGAATTGCTGCAAAACCGGTAATCATGGATTGCGGGTAAGTTATTGTGCTAAAAACAATACGTAAATCTTTTAATTTTTGTTTCGTTTTATCGATAAACATGTTAAACTTTTGTTTTGGCGCCCGCAGCCATATTGTGTCAAACAGCTGTTGCGGGTCGACTTCTGTGCGCTCCGTTGTTTTTGTCGTTTTTATTAACAAAAAAATGTGTTTAAACTCGTTACATCGTAATAAACAATGTTATTAGCAGTGTAAAAATCGTGTCTAAGAAATAAACGTTCACAAATTGGTTTGTCGGGATGTGTTTTCGGTAATCTGTAAATACCATGGCTTGTGGATTGCAAAATTACGAGGACAGTGAAATGCCCGCGGCAGAACTTGAGTTCCAAGCGAAATGGAGCAGGTTTTCTGACTGGTTACACTGCATTTGTGTAGTTACGTTCGACTTGGAGCTCGGACAGGCTATGGAAAGCGTGTATCCTCCTGCTGTGAAGCTAAGTGATCAAGAGAAATGTAATATTTGTTATTTGGCGTTCCCTGACTCTAATTCGGGGTGTATGGGAGACACCCAGTTCCATGTTCGTTTGCGTTCGCGAGCGGGGCTCACACGGCAGCAACTTGTGTACAACGATGACAGCGTGCCGACGTTGCGCGCCGACTCCACGCACTACTGGGGCTTCGTCTACTTCAGACAAGTCAAGGACCCCTCCCTGCCGAGAGGATACTTCCAGAAAAGTATAATTTTACTTACTAGATTACCTTTTACAAACTTATTCTACAAAGTAATACAATTGATAGCTCCTAAGCATTTTGAAGAAGGGGAAAGGAGCCTAGAAGCTGCCTGTCATGATATTAACAGATGGCCTTCACTCGACGCCGGCCAGAATGTGTTGTTACCTGTGCTTGGTACAGTTTTTCAATCATACATTCCTAATCTACAGACCGGAAAGATCACTCGATCTGACATTGCCAAACAAGTGCATTCTCCGAATGTACCTCACATATTAGCATCAATACAAGATGTGAATGTATTTGATGTGTTATCTAGTGTTATTTCACACCTACACTTATTATGGGAGTTAGTCTTGACTGCAGAACCTATAGTGGTTATGGCCAGTTCGCCAACTGAATGTTCCGCATTAGTTCAAGCCCTGACATACTTAATACAGCCGCTGCCATATTCGGCAGAATATAGACCATATTTCACAATACATGACAGTGAATTCAAAGAGTTTACAAGGAAACAATTCAACCCACCTTGCGTAATACTTGGTGTGACCAATCCATTCTTTACGAAAACATTGCAACATTGGCCACACACCATCAAGTTGGGTGATGCTACTTCAATAAAAACTAAACTAAGGAAAGTTGGTAACCTCAAGCTATTGGACACTGCTCCTGGTGTGTACACTCAGTATAAACCTTTTTTGGAAAAAGATAAAGCAATAATAAAGAAATTGCATAATGGGATACGAACTGATCGCCCGTCTGAAGTTCAAACTGCTATGGTGAAGCGGCACTTGCTTGAACTGACCCAAAGTTTTATGATACCCTTAGAAAGGTACATGGCATCACTAATGCCTTTGCAGAAGAATATATCTCCATTCAGAGCACCACCAATACCAAATCCCTTCAACCCTGAGGATTTCTTTGCAACATTGCAACAGTCAGGCCCACAATTGACAACTGGTATCAAAGGCGATTGGATTGGACTATACAGAAACTACTTTAGGACACCCAACTTCAGTGCATGGTTCCATGAAAGACACAACAATTTGACAAATAAATTACATGCATTGCAGCTTGAAGCTTTGGCTGAGAGTGATTTAAAGAAATGGTCAGTTGGCAAGAAGGAAGTTGAGATTGTCGATATGGTCTTGAAACTGAGAGAAGTATTGAAGAGTAACCCTCCAGTCGCCGATAATACCAGGACATTGCTCGCGCGGCGTTTGGAAGACCTCAACTGCGTCCTACCAGAGGATATGAAGTCTATACTGAATGCAGCCACGTGACAGAAGCACTGCTGCGCCTCAAACCTGCGAGGATGCAGCGACGACTGCAAGACACAATACAGGAAGTTAAGACATGGTCACCCTATTGTGTGTATGTGAAATGTTAAGGTTTTTATATCTACGTGCAATAGTACCGCATATTTTAGGGGTCGCTTGCGCAAATGAGTTGCGAGTATCAACTGTTTCATTGCGATATTTTTATTATACCAATTTGCGTTAATAATGTGGAGTAAAAAACAATAATATGCCAATGAGACATTTAACATTTTACGCTCTTTGATTTTAACATCCGTGGCCAGAAATTACTTCATTATGTAGTTGACATATGATATATGATTGTAATTAGGTAATTACATAAACAAAGACCTGATAACTTTTAAACACTATTCTGGTCAAAGACATGTTATTGTAGTTTGTTTTAATAATTGGTTTCCATGTAACCAATGAAAATTATTGTTTTGAGAATCTTTACTTCCATCCATGTACCTATTCTGATATTAAGTATGATGTTAATTAAGTAGTAATTATCGTATTGACAAAGTATCCTGTTAGTCATGACTGATTTTTGGTTAATTTCGAGTTTTATTACATACAGGAATGTATGTATAAAGATCCAAATTCAAGTTGGTGGAAGTATTCGACCTTTATTTGGTCGATTGACGATTTTATTATCGATTCTCCGTCTTTATTTGTCCTGTTATGTCTACAAAAGATGTTTTTGATGCTACTGCAAAGCATTTTCCTGTAATATATTGTTATATTTACTTTAGTAATGACTCATACAAATTCAGGATGACCAAGTAATTGTTAACGTATGTAAACAATATAGGCATTCGAAATTGTTTTTATATATATGTGAACAAAATATTCGATGTACAATTGTAACGGCCATAATTCAGCATAATAATTCAGTTTCAAACTATTGAAATTCTTGCCAAGAACCCTGGGTGAATCGGTGGTGTTTGTTCACTGATAAGGCATGATATTATTATTATGGAACTACCTACGTCGATTATAAATAGGTGTTGTAAATATTGTAGTTATAAAATTAATACTTAATCATAATTTAATCTTTCGAGTAACCGCAGAAAATGTCGGAAGGCATTTCTTAGATAATTATCGTATATTTAGAACATTGTAATCCAATTTGTGAGACATTTGTAAGTCTGCTATTTTATTAGCTGTGACCAAGGTCACATAAAAAAACGCGTAGTTTTTGTTTCTTACTAGCATATTAAGTTTCACGCTACTTATGAATACTAAAACGGATTTTTGAACGTAACTGAAAATCTTGACACCGATTCTTTGCAAGCAACGTCACATATTCCAGCTGTCAAAGGCTATTTTATACTTAGTTTGTGCATAAAATTACCTGGTATAATGTTAAATATTAAGTTAGAATACGAACACCTATTATCAGGTATCACTATACGGTACAATTACCGTTCCCAGAGTCGTCGCAATAATACCTGCGCCAGCGCTGACTCAGTAATATGAATCAAGTAGCTTAGTTACAGTTTGAAAATAAACCATTTCAATCACTGCGAGAAATATTTCAGTATGTCATGCGTTTGAATGAGCTTTGTCACAGAGGAAAATTAAAATATTATCGATCGCTAAAGTGTAGTGAGGTCCTGGCTAAGTAATAACAGCCCTACTGGTCGATCGGTCAGGTTAAGCTACCCTTGCCGAAGTCGGTCCGTGGATGGGTGACCATCTATTCACACCAAGACCCCTCTGTGTCTCGGAAAGCGCCGTTGGTCCCGGCTGTCATTCGTGGATCATTGACAGTCGTTACGGGTCGTCCGAAGCCCGAAAGTCTGAGAACCCAGAAACTGGGTTGTGGACTACAGATAGGCAGTCGCTCCATGTAAAATACTTTTATTCAGCTGCATCTCGTTAAATTTAAAGCCGACGGCAGCCGACCCCAAAAATAGTTAGGAAAAGGCTTGGCAAATGATGATATCAGTGACTGAAGTGGCTCTGGTTAGCGATAATCTATCTAATGAATCGTTTATCTGATCTTGCGGAAAAACCTATAAATGTAGTAACCTACTGAACTTATTTATTGCAGTTGAATGCCCAAAAATATAGCTCAATGTTTGAATCGTTCGTGAAAATACTGCTTTAAATTGAATGTCAGTTTATCCAGTTATTTTACATCGCGGGAATTAATACCTCCTGCGTTGGTACCCGGTTTTCATAGCAAAGGGCCTAAAGTATCACTCTCTAACTTGAAAGTAATATCTCTATACTTGCGATTTAAAACTTAAGCTAATCACACAGAAAACAGTCCAATTCCGGTCTAAACGTAACTAATTGTCCTCGTTCGTGCTAAGTCTAGTTAAGTATATGTTACTAACGGCCCATTACTCAAACGCTACTTAATTTTAAAGTTGCCGTAAAATATCATGCTGTCCCTGTCACTTTTAGGAGTATTGTATCGACAGAAACACTTTCAAACGTCTAAAAGTTGAATATCGTTTGAGTATTCGGGGGTTATTCGCATTGAAGTATATTTTCTTATACTATTTTAGTAGAATATTAGAATCTCTGTAGGTACTGTATGTGTATCTGTCATATATGTGTATATAACGGGTGTAAAAAGGCACTTAACGAAGCCGAGAGTCACTTGTTCTCCCCGTCATGATAATATTTTGTTTGTACTGGACCATACCAGGGAATTTTCCGGTTTCAGAGATATTGAAGGTCAAAATTCCAACATTTACTGACGTATTTTTACGAAAACAAGTTTTTAATGTCATAAGCATAACACAACTTTAAATACCCCCACAACCTCTATACTGTTGCATGCACCTTTATGAGCAATGTTTTGCGTGTTTTACATTGCGCACTAACGCAAACAGTAATTTTCACACCATAAATAAAAGTCGTTTCCCAGCAATTTATTTTTGTGCAAAGTTATCTAATTTGATGTATAGAATGCGTAAATAACGGCTATGTGAAGGGTCTTTTAACACTTGTGTACCGCAAACGGTGCATTGCGATTGTCAGGGGCGGTAAACAATCAAAATCATTATCAGGATCTAATCGTTCATAACTTAACCTCAACACTGCCAACATTATCGGGTTTTATTTGATCATCTGTTTGCAACAGATTACTACCGTACAGGGGGCCTAAAATGGACGCTTTGGCAGAATCATAATATGATCTGCGTGCAATTCGTATATCCCGCAATTCATCTGTTTGACAGCTGCTATTTGATATTAGACTTCATTACATAGAGCAATGCATAATTTGTGGACCATTTTACGAAACTTCATACAAAACTGTCAAACAGATGAATTGTGGGATATTAATTGTACGCAAATCATAATATGATTCTGCCAAAGCGTCCATTTTAGGCCGGCAGGTGGAATCACCTGCGAAAATTATTTATAACGCACCTTAGCTTTCAATAAGACACCCGAAGAGGGCAGTCTTAGTAATTCCGTGAAATCAAATCACACAGCAAACGGTTTCATTATCAATTGTAATTATCTTTAGGACCGTGATCCCACAAGGCCGTGTCAATAAATGTGTATATGTCGCCGTATGATTGTGAACACCGTTAGTGTATAATCTATCTCGCGAGATTGAAAACTGTCGATACATTGTGAACTATACCATACTGCTTACAATATAACGTATACATTTTCGATAGTTTATAATTTATCCATGTCAAACAGTCAAATTGCGAACGAACCTGCACTTACCGACAGGGTTCCCAATCTGGCCGAATTTATCTTCCATAAAATTCTGAACCGTCTCGGATTTGTCGGTCTTGGCGGTAGCGGAATTGGTCGCAGTAATTAAGCCAGGGCACCCCGACCAAATGGGTTAACTTAGAACTAAGACCAACCGCTACTTCCAAGTTGTTCGCAGTTACTTGGCTATTTATTATTAGTGCAAGGTGCGATCAGTCGCATGCAAGTTTGATACCAGCACCCTAATTGCGGACTAGACCATCAATCACAATCTGAATCATTTTGAAGCCTATTGCTAAACAACCGCTTCACATTTCGAAAAAAATTAACTGCTCAACAACGTAAATAACGCAATGAATGTTGTGGAACTGTCAAAATAAATACCATTCCTACTGTTGAGAGTGTAACGCAATTACCCCATTGTTCACAATTTGTCGGTTTGCCATGGACAGATTATAAACTATCGACAAATAATGCGTTAAATTGTATGGTTTGTTGTAATTGCAGTACACAATTATTTGATGGTTTATAATCTTGCGAGATAGAAAGTAACGATGTTCATAATTATGCGGTGACATATACGTATAAAGCCAATGTATCCATTTGAAACTCCGTTTTATGGTTAGAGTTACCTGATGAAGTGATGACTCAAATGCAAAAACAGACCCAGATTATGTTCATAGATATTTTGCACTGCAGATGCCTCGTAAAAGTAACTTTCAGACTTAAAATAGATTATTAGAGAAACTGACAATCGAAACACCCCGCCTACTCTCAAAGTCCGTCAATGAAGATACCGGCCCGTCCGGAAGTAGCTCGATACATCGGAAGGAACCCTACCCATGATTAATTAACTCATTCGGACGGGAAAAATCACATCGCGAGTAAGACCAACGGTCAAATCGTGTTGTCACCCATTCATAGTTCGGGCCTTGAAGTAATATTATATCCGTAGGTGATACAGAGCAGGGATGTTGCGGATGCCGATTTTTTCACATCCACGGATGTGAATGTAGATGCGGATTTTTAAAGGCTCTCATCCGTGGAGGCGGATGTTTAATATCTTATATAAATATAGTATATGAATGAAGAATTAAAATAATGATTTTACATACAATAAAACATATTACCGGTGTAACAAAATGGTATTAACCTGGTGATTTTAATTTAAGCTGAGCTAAGACTAATATAAATATTTCCCAATAAACAATTATTTACACACAATGATCACTGTATCACAATAACACTCAAAATATCTATCTATACAATAAGTAATCCACAGCGCAAACAAACACGTAATGATTTATTTACAAGAAACAAATGATGCACCACAACAAACGCGTCGGATCTTGTCCCTAATTTTTTTTCGCTCCTATCGGTCGCTGTCACGTGCGAACGGCACGCGCCAATCGCCGGCCTCGCCAAGTTTCTTTCTTGTCGCAACTTGTATTACATTCGCATCCGCATTGATTATTGCGGATGCAGATGTCCAAATCTATGCGGAAGCTCCGCATTTGCGGATGCGGATGCGAATATTCGCAACATCCCTGATACGGCCGAGACTATGGATTTCGTGCTTTGAGAGTAGACCCCCAGCCCTATCTA
The DNA here is from genome assembly GCA_916610205.1 of Griposia aprilina. NCBI lineage: Eukaryota > Metazoa > Arthropoda > Insecta > Lepidoptera > Noctuidae > Griposia > Griposia aprilina. The sequence continues at coordinate 11,024,404 of OU744304.1, read as the reverse complement.
ATATGTAACTCATCTAAAACACAAAAGTCCATCCAATCGTACTTTATTTTAAAACCGCTAATAATGAGCGGTTGTATTGTTAAACATAGATATGTAATGAATATTATGATAAATTGCATTGTTATCGCTGATAGATTTTTGTAAGATATTTTATTGAGACTACAGTTAATGTAATATGATATTAAAAGGACCGCGCTTGTTAATAAACTAAAAAGTAATTTCCTATTACAATGGTTTATGAAAATTATACAAAATTGGAAAAGATGATCGATTGTCGGCATGTTTTTGTCAAGTGACTGTAATCGAGACAAAATAATCTTTAAAATGATTCCTGAATTAATTGAGATATATGTAAGTAATCACAAGTCCGAGAACTGTCACAATATTGACTTCAGTTCGAATCACAACCAACAATTGATCATCCATTACAATACGGCCGACGAATCATGGCCGGGGTGAACATAGGCTCTCCGAACTTTCGCGCATGTTCTCTCACTCACACTCGCCTCATGGCACCATTTGGTTCCTAAAAAACTGTTATAGCGCAGTGTTCTGCGCAAAGTTCGGACCGGCCATGATTCATCGGCTGTATTGTACTTTAAATTAGCATAAGAGTTGCGTGAAACGCATCTATACTAGATAACTGAAGCGTGTGTTGGACATTATGGCAGCTAGATTGACCGTAGGCGGCAAGGATCGGGGTTTCCTATGTTCCTTCCTGGCATGGTTTATAAAAGTAGAACATTAAGGCTTGTAATAATGCCAATAACCTTGAGCATTTGCGCGGAGCTAACGACCAACTGAATCTAAGGACGAGTGCGGGGGTAACGTAGACGCAGCCATTAATCGGACGCCTTTTTAATTTATTACAATAAAAATAATACTTAGTTTAAAAAAGTAACAAAACCAAATCATTTTCCTTTGTATTGCAAAGTAGTAGATATTTTTTTTATACTCTTTTGATAAAAAACGAAGGAGTAAAATGGTTTCATCTCAATAATTTGGAGGTGATTTGGTGTATTTTTATTTTATTTTGTGATACCGATAGAAAAATTATGGCTAAACCAAATTACGTATTATATCATGAAGATTGCAAAAAAAAAAATTGAGATGTAATATCTCTGTAAATGCCGACGAAAAGTCGCTTCATCTGCATGCTTTTTTCAAGCTTTTTCGAGAGAGCAGCCTTAAAATAATAACGCCCCCGTCCTCTGCCTACTGTGTGATGCACGGTTTACTGTTAAAGTAAGCAACACGAACATGCTTCCGGGTGTTATTAAAAACCAGTACGGTATAAAACCTCATATTTACATGAGCCAAGGTTAAAAATGCATTCCAGGCATAAACACCGACCGCCCGGAAATCGATGTTCGTATTATTTTACAGCGATAGTAAGCTGTAATAATGAATCAACCTTACTTTATTTTACGCGAATATTTGTAAATAATCGGGTGCCAAATTGTTTTATTTTCAAATATTGGATGTTAATAATGGCATTGTAATTTTATTTTTATAAGTAGCTAGTTTTATGGTTATACTCCATGAAGGGTCTGTTTGCTCAATAAAATTGATTGAAAGTTTAAAAGCTTATGAAAGGGTGCAAACATATTGGCGAAATCGCTTTTGATGCGGAGGTATATCGCGTTTCCTGAGGCTAGGGACAAGTCAGAGCAGAAACATGGAGCAATATTTCGCGTTCTGAAAGTCTGGGTAAAAAAAAACGGTCTTATGAAAATTAGCACAAGCAGCGGAATTGAGCACGCGAAATTCTGTCGCCTTTTTTCGCTCCATCCCTACTCTTACTTGGTGAAGATTACCGCGGCCGCAATTCTTCAAGGTTTCCAAGCGTTCGCCAATATGTGCACACCCCATGGGAGATTAACATGTCAAGGTCGGGTCGAGCTAACGCGACGTCAGTTTACTCATGCAGACGTTCCAAATTGGATTAAACTGGGCGGGTTTACCCACTTGTTTTAATTTACATAAAGCTAATAGAGCCGTACCAAGCGGATATTTATGGTTTCCTGGGTAGGTCTGATCAGTATGCGTCAGTTCAATAGTCTATGATCACTCTTTCCATACCAATTTATGAGACTGAGCTAGGATGGCAGCTATTGGCAACCCACCTTGCGATGACTCCGTCTGATGTCCAGAAGTGACGGTGACCACTTACCATTAGATGTGCCATCGCGACGGCTTGTTTCACTAAAGAATAACGCAAGTCTTCAAACGTCATTAATGAATTTTGATAAGGCCATGCATGCGGGTCAGATCCATACACGAGGTAAACAACTTAACTGGAATATAGATTAAGGCTCTTGTCACAAACTCTTTGCTACTAATCAGCAGCACCAATTATTTTTGAGTACTACGAGTTTTTCTATGATTTCCATTGGCTCGACTGGACTAAAAAGGATGGCATATTGAAATACCCATCCCATTACATTATGTATCCTCATTTATCGCCGACTCCACTAGTATATAACATATCCCATCGTTATGTAGCCACATGTAAATACAACATTGTACAAAATGCACTGTGTAAAACAACGTAAATGAAATAAATAAACATTATTTTTCAAATAACTCATTTATTAACGCTTATGCATATTTGTGCGGTCCTGATACGACAAGGCGGGAATATGTACGTAATACAGGGGCTGAGATATCCATAAACTGTACGTAATTTTAACAAAAAAGTTTATATGCAAGGCTGCATACAGCAAATATTTTAATAAGATAGTCTTCCGAAAGATGGATATGAACATAGTCCACCTTCATTTGAGACAGAAACTTGAATTATGATTACAAATCTAGATATTTAATCAATTCTTTGCACCTTTTGACTTCCATAATAATTTACGAAGTACCCACTTTAGTTTTGGCGTAGGAAGCCCTTTGGTAGTCTAGAGGCTAACCTTCTATAACAAGTTATAGATGTACACATAAATACGCTCAAAATTGACCCAATAATATACATACAACATTGGCAACATCCAGGCAAGAGCTACACAACTTGCACAGTTTATGGATACCAGAAAGCACTATACATAAATCTAAACAGGTACGGGGGACATGGCACAAATAAGTCCCTGCGTCCCGACAGATCCTTTGGCGTTGACCTTAACAAAATACTAAACGTAACAGTCTATTAAGTATTTACATAACTATAGGCGGGTTGAATCACAATCTGTTGTATCTAGCTTTGCTCCATATGTTGTCATTATCAGTTATAAGGGTGTATACTCCTGCGAGGGTGATGCCTACTGCGGCTCCTAGGCCCATGGAGCGGAGTCCAGAGGTGCTTTTATAGATTATGCCGGTGGTGGTGGCAGCTATGAAGGTGTTTGCTGTGTCTTCCTTGTCGCGTATCCATGTGACTCCCAGCGCGATGCACGAGTAGAATGATGCGATGATCCCGAGGGTACAGCCTGTGTTTGTGCCTGGAACATTTTTTATGGAGGTTTTAATGAAGGTATTTGATTTAAAATGTGGGGTTAAGTTGCCCGAATCTGATGGCAATTAACGCTCAATTGTTCCAAATAAAATATTAATGTTTAGACACATTTGCTTATATTCGATGTAGTTAGTATTCCGTCACAATGTTGGGCATTCAATAAGCATTTAGACAGTTTTTGGAGAGATAGACCATGGAAAAAATCTGTGGCAAATGTTCATAATATTTTGTCATCAAAATCAGTGGGTTTTAAATGTCAAAATTACATAAGCCAGGCCCCCAAAACGCCCACCCTTCACCACTTCCAAGTGCTTTAGCCGTTGGAAGAAGTGGAGAAAACTCCCCACAGCACAGCTGTCTGTTAAGTTAGAAAGACTTTGACTTATTCTCTACTATCATCCCAGCACAATTTGATGAAGTAATATAATATATAGACTGGGAAAGATCACTTCTCTATATCTCCTTCTTATACAAAGGTTACTTCTATAATAATGTTATTTTTATAGTTAATATTGACACAAACTGACCTTGTTTCATAATGTAGTTGATAACTTGCGTTCGACGCACCTTGCCTGTTTGTCCTGCTAGTGTCGTAGCCCTCAGTCCTTTGTATAAGCCTGTCACACCCCCTAAGCCTGGAACAGAGTACAAACTTCTTTTAGAATACAGCTAGTAACACAGTTAGGGCATCAAGTTGGTACTTGCATCAGTTTATCATTTTTAGACTACAGTATTAAGAGCGCGTACACGGGCCCACTAGCGCCACTCCTTTAAAAAGATATTATCTCGTGACTGAGAAGGAATTTTGAAAAACGGCTCAATTAGCGACCTCGGTAAGTGTGTCTAGAATTTTCTAATACCTTTTATAAACTTTCATATTGAGACACGAAGCAACAAAAATTGATCTAAACAGAAGCGGCCATATTCATTTAGATCGTATTTTGTTGCTTCGTGTCTCAATATGAAAGTTTATAAAAGGTATTAGAAAATTCTAGGCACACTTACCAAGGTCGCTAATTGAGCCGTTTTTCAAAATTCCTTCTCAGTAACGAGATAATATTTTTTTAAAGGAGTGGTGGTAGTGGATCTGTGTAAGCATTCTTAAAGAGGCTGCAGCTTATAACACTATGCTAGTGTTGTGTCAGAAAGGACTTCCTGTATGTTGTACTCATATTTTCCATAGCTGTGTACGTGGGTATTGCTTTTGTTTTATTAATGATCACACTGTTTTTTTGGTTTCTTAAACTTCTTTGTTCATTTATGAATTAGATACTAATTCTATTGTGTTTACCAGTATATGTATGTAGTTGTTACTGCAATCTAAGTTGGCTAAGTGCCCATAATGTATATAAACAGAGATAATAAGTGACGTATTAAACACATTTGTTCATTAAGAACATCTTGATTGACTTTTCACAACTCTTTGGAACTAATATTTAGATAAAACCGTGATTTGTTGTCTATAACAAATACATGCTGTTTACATATTTTGGCCTTACGCAGTGTTATGTAAAAATTACTAATGATTTTGAGGTTATATTATAATTTCATCATCCCATTACCTGATCCGGTCATGAAGGACATTCCAATGATGGGTAGTGCTACATTAGACCTCCGAGCAGTAGATGCCATGTGACTGTCGTCAGGATACAAGAATTCTGGCTGCATTTTCGGTATGATATGGGGATCGAAGTTCAAATATGGGGATAGACTCGACCCCGCCTGCTGAGCTTTCTCCTCATTCTTATTTATGGATAGTATATCGCCGAACAAGGACATTTTGTTAGTTTTCACACCTTTTTAACTAATCTAAAACTAAATCGTGATTTGGGTATCACGCAGTGAATTTTATGAAATCGAACTGTTCTGAAATGTCAATGTCAAAAGGTCTAAACAGCATAGACAAAAAATTATGTGAATGTTATCAGTGTCGAAATTTAAATGGCAATAGACAATTTAAAAAGTTAGAAAATTATTCACTGAACAATGCTTTGATGATTTTCCTTAATTTTGGGGAACAATTTAAAATATGTTTAGTTTGTAATTGTGGTTTCCATTCAACTTATTATAAAATAAGCGGTACGATCACATTTGGCGAGGGTCTAGTCCAACTGTTGGACTAGACCCTCGCCAAATATTGAGTGATGTTGGACTCCAACATCACTTCAGGGAGTTCTGCCGTAGGTACGTTCTGTTAAAGTTTAAAAAATAATCTTCTATCCTATTATTAATTACAGTGAATTCAGAACCCCAGAGGAAGTGAGAAAAATCATAAAAATTGCAAAACTTAACGAGTCGGAGCTAACGGAAATCACACAAGTACTAAGATTCCCAGATGCCAGCAAACATAACGATAACTTGAAGCTAATGTTGCTGGATGCCACACTCCTGAAGGAAATAGAAGCAGGAAACGAGCTGCTTTTTAAAGGTAACAATTCTTTTTTACTTTTTATTCGCGTAAGTAGGTATAATTTTTTTCTGCAGAAAGTTTTCAACTCTTTAATAGAAACGGTAATGCATGTATGCTACTGAATAATTTTGAATTTGTTTGAAAACCGTAACCCCGCATCCTAAACAAAAGCGATCGTCGCGAGTTCACCGAACAAAAAGTAACATAAGAACGCGAAGATCGCTTTTAAAAAGTGACATGAACGCGAAGGTCGCTTTTGTTTAAGATGCGGCTTAAGATGAACTCTTTTCCTCTGATCTGACAGGATAAAGATGCGTTAAACACCTACTTAGGACTCTAGTCTTGGGTATACTGGATTGTAGGTATACGTAAGTAACCTCTTTTTTTTAATGAAGTTCAGTATAATTGTCTTCAACGAAAACTAATCAACTCCATTCGGAAGTCCAGTTCCACCGCTGATGGTGCTGACCAAATGAAGGCCTAAGACCAGCTGTGGTTTTTTTTTAGCTGACGTAATTATTATCATAATATTAATTTGTCCAGCCATATAATTAAAGGGATACTCAAGTTTATTTTGCTGATTATATTATGTTTGTATAACCCCTGTAATAAAAAATAGGCAGTTGTGAAGACTACCGATAGAAGTGAAAACCCTTAAATCCACCCAGGCCGCTACGCGTCGCCAGTAAATGATAAATGATAAATGATTTTATTTCTGTAAGTAGGTTTGTACAAACACTTTTACACGTCAATCATATTTTTAAACTAGATGAGGTCGGCGTTTCCTATCTGACTACTCTGAGAAGAAAGGCCGAAACAAACTCAGAGGTCACAGTCTCTTTTAAAGTCCAGGCATAATCTTGGTCAGATCATGTGAAGACCATGTAGATTGGTATCTGAAATGGTCTTTTGAGGAAAGACACACAGATTGAGTGGACCTGCCCAGTCAGTGCACGCATTTGTCAGTAATCGTGCAGCTCCACTCAGGAAGTCAGGACTTAAGGAGCTCAACGATTCGACGAACAATACCAAAGAAAGGACATTTGGGTAGGCCACATAAATTACTCAATCTGCCAGATCATGATCAAAATTAACTGCGAAAAAAAAAAGCAATGACCCACATAATCCTCACATTCACAATAATTAAAATAACATAATACTTTACAAGTAAATACTCATGTCATTGTGTATATAAAATTCAACAATGTCAATGTGTATATAAAAAATCGGACATAATGTTTGAGAACCATGTAGATTGGTGTCTGAAATGGTCTTTTGAGGAAAGAACCACACAGATTAAGTGGACCTGTCCAGTCAGTGCACGCATTTGTCAGTAACCGTGCAGTTCAACTCAGAACTTAAGGAGCTCAGTCTGGCGCAACGTCACATTACCATGTCGGTGATGCGAACCTATCAGTTTTACCCCTACCAAAAATCGCTCAACGTGGCTAAGGGCCGTCCATTAATCACGTGAGTCTCGAAAGGCGGGGGAGGGGGTTTGGTAAAAATCACGAAATATCACATGGGGGGAGGGGTGCAGTAAGACATTACGTGTATTTAATTTTTAGTCAAAATTTCTGAAACGAGACATTTTTATCATGGTCCTACTTAGATTATACTTTATACCTGTATTTTAAGATAATATACTAAAAAAAATAAGGTTTTATGTAGATACTAAAAAATACACGTGATTTTGGGTGGGGGGTTAAAAATCCTAAAGAAACATCACGTGATTAATGGACAGCCCTTATAGAAGTTTTCACTTCAAAAATGTATATACCTATATTCCAGGTGATCCTGACGAAAGTGTAGTACTTTGTACAAAAAACAAAACTTACGATGTAAAAGAAGCCGAAACTTCTAACAGCCTCCTACTAGTCCCAGAATTATTATTCGCAGCATCAACAGGACTAGACGAAACTATACAAAATGAGTCCATGGAATCAGACTCTTCATTCGATAAGTCTAACGCAAGTTTGAACAAATCTACTGAATCCGATGAAGGGGAAAAACCACCAAGAAATATTGTGCACAAGGATATTATCAATACCTTTTACACATACTATGAATTAAAACCTTGCAAGCCAAGATTATCAAAGCTAATAAAACTACTAGAACCTACTAGATATCAAGGCTTAGAGTTAGAGTATGCGATAGATAAAACGAAACTACTAAACTATGACGCTCTATGCAACCAAGTCCAGGCGTCTAAAGCAGAATTGAACGAAGAATTGGAGAAGATTCAATCAATAGAAATTGAAGGATATTACAGATTATTAGAATTTGATTACGAATTCCGTGTTCTATCCTATATGTTGGATCTTATAGATGAAAATTCTTGGCTTTTGGATAGAATATCTAAAGAAATGACTACAGAGAGTCTCAAGGAACTGGTTCCTTTACCAATATTGGAGGCAACATTCAGGTTTTATACAACAAAATCCATTGTTGAGGATGGCGTACAGTTTTATCAGTATAAGCAAGATAAAGTGTGTAGGTTTTTGGCTAGAGTGTTATTGAAGAGCGCCGGGAGATTCAATTTGGCGGAGTTTTTGCAAGCTTGGAGAGACTCTGTTCCTGAGGGAATGGTTACAGATGTAAGTGTATTTTTTTTATCTTATTACGTAGGTAACAAGCCGTTCCACCGTGCCCTGCGTCCTGATAAAAAATATCGCTGTTCGCTGAAAATTATCGCCCGAAGATCGTGTTAATTAGGAAGCGACTGGTGATAATGGGTCACCGCTGTCTATAGACATCAGCAGATCTATTCTGTAAAAAACTCACCGCGAGAACAGTGAAGTAAGCTTGAAGTGACCTGTCAATAGTGTCAATCTCTAGAATCAGGTGGATTGACAGCTCACTTTAAATTGACTTCACCTAAGTTTTCACGGTGAGATGTTTACAGAATAGACCGAGTGCTATCTTATAGGTGCGTATGCGTTAACATCCCAAAAAATAAAGCTAATCTGTCTCATTTGTCTCTAATTACACCAACACCAACAGTCTAACACCATTTCAAACTGAATACAGACGCGCTTGGCGGTAGGGATAGGAAAATATGGTGGTAATACTTCCTTGGATGAGCTCCTTCACAGAACTCTGCTGCCTATTTCTAAATATGCATTATTTCAATCGACTTAAAAAAGCCGGGGATTCTCAATTCGTCGGTTTTTTTAAAGTATACCTAGGCCCGTATTAATAAACGTTCCTCAGCCCAAGAGGTCGCACTTGATGACAACCTTGAGATCATGACCGTATTAATAAACATAATAATTTGTGTACTTAAGTTACGGCTTGGGTTTACGTTATCAGCCGAGTGATGGACTGATTAATAAACGGAACTCCACACTTAAGTATACAATAGATGTGTGTACTCGAGATGCGTAAACCTGAGTGTAGGCAGTCCGTGACTTAAGGTCCTGATTAGTAGAGCGAAACATGGAGTTTAAAAATATTTTGGGTGAAATTAATTATTACGATGAAATAGAGTACCTACTATGACGATATTTTATGACCGGTTTTATGCTACAGCATCATTTCAGGTAGGTACCTATGTAAATATTTTAAATACATTTATCATAAGTATAATTAATTAATTTTTAAATTTTTGTTATTTTGAATTTTTATTTTCATTTGACATTGAGTTGCTTATTTTTATTTGACATTGTATTTATTTTTATTTTTATATTGTGATTTGTATTTATCTCGTGTTTTGTAACTTGTGATTGTAATATGGGAGAACCTGAAATAAATGTTTTATTTTTATTTTTTTATAATAAAATTTATTTAATTACTATTTATAGGTATAACAGAAAGCCATTAAGTCCACAAATGTACTTATTTAGTTGTATAAAGATTAATAAATAAATAAACTTTAAAAGTAGTAAGTACTATATAAATCCAATTAATCTCATTTTAAAACCCAATATATTTATGTGAAAATGTAATCTAATAAATTCATATTTCAGCTTGTTTATGGTGATCTAATACATTTATCACAACCTGCAGCACCAAATATAAAAATTAAAAAAATTAAATAAAAACAAACAAAAAAAAACTTTTTTAAATTATATTTTAGTTTATTTATTGGGAAATAAAAACACTTTTTTTTAACAATTTATGGCTTTCTTGGGTAGAAAACAACTTTATAATTATTAGTTTTAACAAAATACAAGTATTTCAATAAATCTTACAACATAAAATAATGAAATGTGATGCATGTCATTCTAAACTTCGGTCAATGTGACGTAATCGTTCACGAAATCAAGCCATCAAGTACAGCGCATTGAGGAGCTGATCTTGGTAACTGAGATACTGTATTCATGTGTTTATTAATTAGCAATGATCTTGAGATGCTGATATCGAAATAATGGCGTATTTAATGATTGCGTACTTGGGCACGTCATTGAGGAACGTTTATTAATACGGGCCCTAGTCTTGCCATAAATATAGTCACGAAGAAAAAAAATTTTTTTTTTTTTGGAAATAATATTTATTACTTTTACAGTGTGTTAGTTTAATACATAAATATAAAACAATTTAAAATATAAAAAGCTTATTCGAAGTGGTCTCCATTGGCTGCAATACAGTCCTATAAACGTTGAGGCCAGTTATCAATAGAAGCACGCACTCTTTCCATTGGAAAATTCTTCACTGCCAATCGTATGGATTGTTTTAGGGACTCCAAATTATCATGGCGTTTAGAGCAAGCCGTACTCTCTAAAACTGACCATAAATCATAATCCAGCGGATTAAGATCGGGACTAGGCGACGGCCAGTCTTCAGCTCTGATGAAGTCCGAAACGTTCACTTCCAACCAAGACTGCGTGGACCGAGCTTTATGACACGGCGCCGAGTCTTGTTGGAAGGACCATACTTGGTTATTGAACATGGTGTTGTTAAGGGGCTTAACTATCTTCTCAAGAATGGTATCTTGGTACACTTGTGCCGATGTTTTGATACCTTTTTCACAAAAATATGGCTCAGTCACTCCTTCATAGCTAACACCCCACCAAACCATCACTGAAGTCGGATAATGCCCACGTTGCACTCTGTCGACTAATTGGGAAGCTTCCTTAGAGCTTTGAGCATAAATACGGTCATTTTGTTTGTTAAAATGTTGCTCAATTGTAAAGATTTTCTCATCCGTAAACAATTTTTTTCTGTGACCTCCCTTTGCGTACCGCTTCAGTAGTTGTTTCGATTTTACCACCCTATTCTTTTTTAAATTATCAGTTAAAAAATTACCAGTGTGTCTCTTATAGGCTGCAAGTCTTATAGGCTGTAAGTCATCTTTTAAAATACGCGACATGGTTCTGGGTGCTATCTTCATCTCCCGAGATAAAATCTTTTGCTTTTGGACAGGATTTCTTCGAATTCTTTCCCTTACTGCTTTGACCACCTTTTTCGTACGAACACTACATGGCCGGCCAGATCTTTTTCTGTCACAAACAGAGGAGGTCTCATTGTACCTATTAATAGCCCGGTACCCAAACATTTGACTAATACCAAGCGTATGGAGAGTTTTAAAAATTGCATTTGGCTCCATACCAACTTTGTGTAGTGCAATCACAGCGATTCGGTTCTCTTTATCACCCCACTCCATTTTAATATCGCAAAATATTGTTCAATGTATTGGCGCCAAAATTACAAAACTCAATGAACAATCGTATAAAAATGACAGATTCCAAATTCAAATGTAATATCTTTCTTATTTTTAACTGTGACAGTATTTATGGCCAGACTAAGTATTTAGCGATCTTTCTTTACCGCATCGACCAATTTCGATATTAATTTTGTATTGGAAAGGGGTTACATTAGGGGTGGTCCTAATAGTTTTTTTTTTCGTAAGTCAATTTATTTTTTTATGTCAAAATCGTTTTATGAATTGTCCATTCATTCATTTGTTTTGTTTTGTATTTCAGGAATCACTATTATCAGGAATAGCATTACTAGACAAATCGACCATGCCGCAGGTCGTATGGGGATTTGCGGAAAGCGACTTACCTGAGGAAATTAACGAACGATTTAAAATACTATTTCAAACTAAACCGAAGTGGACTGTTGATCAAATATCACCTTATATTGAGTAAGTACTATTGTTATTCCGGAGATTTTTTGCGTCTCCTAAGGCCACGTCCTAACCGAAAGCGACTCGCACGAGTACGCGATAGTCGCGCTCGTTTATATGAATATGACATACTCTCACGATCAATCAAGTCGGGTATATACGTCATTATTCAGGTACACACGTAGTATCTCTATGCAGTCTGAGGTGAAAGATCTCGTAATCGCGTATTCGCGTCACAGTCGCTTTCTTTTAGGATGCGGGGTTAACCTGCGTCTTGTTCCAACAAAACGTCTTAAGCTGCGTCGCCACTTGTAAACGTAACGCCACTTGTACAACTCTGTGACCACCATGTTATACATAATGTGGACGGGAATTTTAGCATTTCACTCGGCGAACCTCCGAACTAGTCCAAACAAACCGGCGATGTGACTTGGCCATAATCTTTGTCTAACGTAAGTTGCATCAAAAAAGGGGTAACTTAAAAATCCCCTTTCATGTTTTTCGCAGATATATCAAAAAGTAGACGTGTTAGGTCAAAAATAATGAAATTTTCATCCCTCTCTTATACCACCCCCGGTTGTTTGTCTACAGATTAATGGATGACATTTAATTAACTTTGACCGTCATTTTTGTCTAACGCATCTTGCGTCCTAAAATGGATACCTAATTTTCAAACCAATTTTTTTAATTACATTTTCATTCCCCACCATCAAGGAAAATTCCCAATCTATTGCTTCATTTGTTTGAAAGATTCGTCTGCTCCACAACGTTAATAACGCAATGAATGAAATTGACAATTCAATAACATTCAAAATGAAAGTCATTTCAGTTGTTAGTGTGTTACGCAATTTCCCCGCAGGTCAGGGTTATTCAAATTTCACTTCACGCTCTTGAGGAACATGTTCTTATTATAATATTATATTTTCCAGATGCTACGCAACAGAAAAATTAAACGTCAACGCGCTTTTGACGAAATACGCCAGAGCTTCGACACAGGACGGTGTTAGAGTGTTCTCAGCTAAACATATGAAATAGATTGTAAGTTGAATACAATACGGCCGGTCCGAACTTTGCGCAGAAGCCTGCGTAATAACATTTTTTAGGAACCAAATGGTGCCATAAGGCGAGCGTGAGTGAGAGAACATGCGCGAAAGTTCAGAGAGCCTATGTTCAGACTGGCCATGATTCATCGGCCGTATTGTACAGTTAATAAGTTGATTAAGAGATGATACTCTCTTGTAGGTTACAAATGAATAAAATTGAAACTTACTCATTGAATAATACGTTTTATTTTAAACATTGAAATTACATTTATCATATTACGAGTACACATAAATCTTAATTTACTTAAATAACACAGCCTTCTTGTTCTTCATAACAACATTCTTAAAAACCATCCTTTTTAGAATTTTCGTCAAAATTTTATCTCAATACTACGTCGAGCGTTCCATTAATATAAAAATACAATAAAATATCGGGAATGTTTGCAAAGACTATACACGAAAAAGAAATATAAGTAGTATCTTTACATTCCAAACCTTACGTTAAAGCTTATAACTAAGAATCTTTGGTTTAAAAGTTAAGATTGTTGAACATTTTTCCTGAGCTTGTTCAGTTCTTCCCACATGGCGGCTGGTAGGTCTTCTCCCACCTCTTCTTTGAAATACTTCTCGATTGCGTCAGCTTCTTGGAGCCAGAATTCTTTAGGTATGCTGAAGAGGGTCTTCATGTCGATAGGGCCTAGGTTTTGCGTGTTAAGATCGCCTTCAGTGGGGATGTTTCCGAGGGGAGTTTCGGTGAAGCATGGTTCATTGTCGCAGCGACGAAGGATCCAGTCCAGAACGCGGGAGTTCTCGCCGTAACCAGGCCAGAGGAATTTACCCTGTAGAGACGAAATAATGATTAGTATGGAGTATTCTCAGAGCTTGCTCAAGGGGTATCGTGTTATCCAGTAACTGGGTTGTGGAGGTCTGATAGGCAGTCGCTCCATGTAAATAACTGGTGTTCAGCTGCATCCGGTTAGACTGGAAGCTGACCACAACATAGTTGGGAAAAGACAGGCAGATGATGATTCTTAGAGCTTGCTCAAGGAAATTAAATTTTAGGAAAATGTACCAAATTATACTCCATTTGAAATAAGATTAGAAATTTAAATAAGCCTTTTTTACAGTCCGTTCAACCGATTTTGACTTATATTGCGTTGGTGGCATGACAAATGGCAGCTGCAGTAAACAGTTGGTATTGTAACCACGTTTTTGCTTTTAATGCCATCCTTATGACTACGGAACAGAAGTCAAAATCGGTTGAACGAACTGTAAAAAAGGTTTATTTAAATTTCTAATCTTATTTCAAATGGAATCTAGTTTAGGCTCTAATAGGTTCTCAACGTGGGTAATAACGTCCCCTCGTGGGCGTTTGATACTTTCAGGGGCACAGTATAGGACCCAGAGAAAATTCTGTTGTCTCAGATTCGCGACAGACGGTAAGTTAAAAAATAAGGGGGTCTGGAAAAAAAAATACTCAAAATGGGCGGTGGGAAAAATAAAGTTGGGAGCCTATGAACTTAACAGTAGAACTATTACTCTCAAAAAAAAAACCGGGACAATCCACGCAAGGGTCACGCAGGTACCGGGACAATTCAGTGGCTATAAGACAGTGAAAGTAGCAATGATCGACTTGTTCAAAAAAAAAAAACGTAATGGCACATTAGATTTAGTTCTGAAAACTGATAATTACTATTTTGTTGTGCCCGATATGGTCCGCAATGATTTCATACAATTTTAATTTAAGTAGGTAAACATTCTGTCTTTGACCGTACATTCAAGTAACGCCATTCGTGGGTAAAGGCTATTGTAACCAGTAATTTCTAATCAAATACTTAGTAAATAGTACATACCTCATCGTTCTTACGGAACCAGTTGACGTGGAAGATCTTTGGCATCTGGCGCCCAGCCTGAGGTAGACTCAGCCAGTGCTTGATGTACTCGCCGAAGTTGTACCCGAAGAACGGACGCATGGCGAAGGGATCGTGCATCACTACTTTGCCCTGTAATAGAAAAATTAGGGGTTAAAATTATGTTGAAGGAATTATTTGGTCAAAATTAATAGGGTTCAGGGGGCCTATTTAATATAACTTAAGCAACATATTTGTCAATAAATTACAAAAATGACACACACAACAAGTACTGTTTAATAAAATGACGTTGATATCAATTACATTTTGAAACTGAGACCATATATTGCGGTGAGTTAAAGCCATCAGTTTTCGTGCATAGGAGAGATGAAGATAGACTGATACTAACGCGAAATTGTAAAATATATTTGACAGTAACTTACAGCATGTTCAGCCGCAGCAGTGGATTCTGATCTCATGCTAGCGCCCATGAACACTCCATGTTGCCAGTCCCTTGATTCAACCACTAAAGGTACCCCAGCTGGACGACGACCTCCAAGCAAGATAGCGGATATCGGCACTCCTTCAGCGCTCTCCCACTCATCATCTATGATTGGGCATTGTGCAGCTGGAGTGCAGAATCTGTGCAAAAAAATTTGGTTAAAATCACTGCAATAATCGAATAATTTTTCTCCCTTAAAATTGGGTACAATAACTTAACCGGGCAACATTTCCAACTATAGAAAGTTCCCCTAACTTAATCTGGGTGTATAAATATTTCGACGACACTAGAATTTTTCCTCA
The DNA here is from genome assembly GCA_916610205.1 of Griposia aprilina. Classification (NCBI taxonomy): domain Eukaryota; kingdom Metazoa; phylum Arthropoda; class Insecta; order Lepidoptera; family Noctuidae; genus Griposia; species Griposia aprilina. The sequence goes on along the minus strand of OU744304.1, from coordinate 11,008,770 downwards.
AAATCGGGTAAAATTTCTTAACCTGGCAACACTGACAACCAAAAACAATTTCCCAAACTTTTTATCTGACCAAGATAACATTTCCTTCAGCCTACCTAGAGTTAGGATGAGCAGCAGGGGTCTTCTTGCTAGAGTCCCATTGCTGACCCTTCCAGTCAGTAAGTTTCTCAGGATTGGTACCCATGCCTTCCCACCATACGCCACCATCTTGGGTCTCTGCTACGTTCGTGAATACCGAGTTTTGGAATACTGTTGACATTGCTATTGGGTTCGTTGCTTCTGAGGTTCCTGTGAAAAGAGTAGAATATTAGTATTTGGATAACGGAACTAGTAGACAAATAAATGTATTTTTTTAAAATTAATATTCTTTGTCAATCTCTTTCATAATCATAATCATAATCATAATAATAATCTTTATAATTTTTTTTTCGAGTTGTGAACTCCCCTACTCATTTCTAAGCAGACGCTTAGTTTACTAAGTGACTGTAGAGCGTGGGTTTCAGAGTTCCATTCCAGAGTTGCCCAAAGTATTATTTAACCTTTACGAAATTCTCAGTAACAGCCCGAAGTCTGGATTTGTGCCTAATACCATTGGGCTGGCTCTCTTTAACACGGGTGATAATCCAGGGTTTTTTTTAATGTAGACTGTTTTTCTTTTTAATTGAAGCAGGTACAGTTCGCACGAAACTTTATGAGCTCTCGGAAGTTGCACGCGAGTGGTTGCGCAGTATGCATAATATAGGTGGCCGAGGGAACTCTCTCACTCTCACTCAACTGTACCATGCGCGGTTTCGTTATCGGGCCTAGGTTCAGAGGGCTCATAAAGTTTTGCGCGGACTGTAATCAATTATAATCTGTTCCTTACCTGGAGCAACTCCAAAGAATCCATTCTCCGGATTAATAGCCCTTAGTACGCCATTTTTGTCGAACTTCATCCAGGCTATATCATCGCCCACACATTCCACCTTGTATCCTGGCAGGGACGGCGTCATCATAGCGAGATTCGTCTTCCCACAAGCTGAGGGGAATGCTGCTGCAATATAGCGCTTACGACCTTTGGGGTCGGTAACGCCTACGATCTAGAAAGAAGGACATATTTTTATTAGTATTGGTTTTTACCGGCGTGCGTGTATGTCCAGCCCCCTAATGGCGTAACACACTGTCAATGACAATCTGAATCATTTTGAAAGATATTTTGCCAATCCATTGCTTCATAATTATGTTCGAACAAATTCTCTTCTCAATAACTTAAATAACCCAATGAATGTTGTTGAACTGTCAAAATTAAAGCCATTCCATTACGCAGCTAACCCGAAGATGGTATGAACGTAAACGAAGCAAAGGAGTGTGTAAGGATCGCAGCAGGTGGCGTTCTGTAAATTCTGCCTACCTCCATGGAAATAAGGCGTGAGTTTATGTATCTATTGGTTTTGTGGAACTATATTTTATTTTACTGAAGTCTGATCTCTTACGTGGTTTTTATTTAATGTAATATCAAAGTACTCTGGTATATTTATCAGCACATCAGTGGTTACAATTTCTTATTGACTTGACAGTATGTCGTTGCGGTAAGATTACTTTGTATGTGACTGATATGTAGTTGAATGTACAGACAATTATCTTAAAATCGTATTTTAAAATTGATTAAGAAATAATCACAAATGTATTTCGAAAACGAAAACCTCATAACAATCTTTCATTATTATAACTCATTGCTATTGTTGTATTGCAGGCACAAAGTTTTCAATATCATCAATAAGTCAAAGTGGGAAAAGACGGAGCTATTCAGGACCGATAGCTTTGTAATAATAACAAACTTTATTAACAATTACAAAGGTTTAAAAGCTATTTTAAACTCACCAGCATATGTTCAGCGAGCCATCCTTCTCTGCGTGCGATAACTGATCCAAGACGGAGGGCGAAACACTTTTTGCCCAATAAACTGTTACCACCATAACCACTACCTGTGAACAAACGAAAAATAAAGTTAGATATGTCTGGAATAATAATTTAAAGCTAAAGCTACAATAAGATTTTAAGTTTCTGTTTGCCGCCGCTAGATGGCGTTAGTAGTCGAGAATTTTCTTGAATAGTTACTTTTAGTTTACTTTTGAGACTAAATAACCTTATTCGGTTTCAGAATTTTCCTAGATAATGTATTGCGTCACTTTTTTATAGTTTTATATACTTTTCTAGCAATTAACTACAAGTGCCTAATGAATAATTTATGAAGGTTTCATTCAAGATAAGTGTTGTTCTTGGATAATTCTGTGGTTCTACCGCTGTTAAGGCCAGTTTCGCATAGTCGCCAGCAACTTATAGGATGAAATACAAGTTACAAAAATACCCACCATAGCTAACAATCTCATTATCAGCAGGTTTATGCAGGATGATGGTACGGGGCGGGTCGCAGGGCCACCCAGCAATGCCGCCGGTACCAACTGCATGCAGGCATCGTACAAACTGCTCATCTTGCCGCAAAACCTCCAGGACTTTAGCACCTGTTGACAATGAAAAGATCCTTTTAGATTTTTTCTCTCTTTCTGGGTTAAAAAGTATCCTGGGAAATATTATGTTGTCTCTTTCACTCGTGGGATACTGAAAACAGCTGTTCCAAGTGGGCGTTTGTAGCGTTATGCTGATTGTCAAGTAGTTAATATATGGACAGTTTTGCTTGGTTAAAATTTTTAATGGAGTTTCAATGACTTTGCTCTGTTGAAATCTGTGTGTATTATACGTTTTACGAGAAGTATTTACAAGAACGGGCTATATCGTACAAATTATCTCGGCAGTAACCCGCCAAATTCAATATTTATTTTGTTTTTTGCAAATTACAGCTCGGTTTTACGTCGTACGTTGATCAAAATGCGATTCGCGACTGTAAGAATGATTTATGTTTACTGAATAATAATCATCAATTTCATATCAATCGTCAAACTTTGGACATTTGTTCCACCTAAGACTTCAGAATAATTCATATCAAAATTGTTAGGCGGAACAAATTTACAAAGTTTTACTATTTGAGTTAGCCTAACCTAAAAGTTCGCGCCCTTTTCTTTCTGCCCTCTGATTGGCGTTCCGTACTACGTGACAACCCCCACACCTGCGTACTAAGGCCGCGACCTACGCAACACGTGAACGGTGAGAACCCCGCCATTGTCCACAACCGTATCACAACAATATTTTTGAGACTACACAACAACGAAACAGGACAATTTTGCGATCAAAACAGGTGAATTTTCTTATAAAAAAAGAAGAAAAATTTTGAAATAGGAACTACGGTGTGTTTATTTATGTGCGACGTCGTTAAAATAGTGATGTGAAAATTCAGTTTAAAAAACGCGCCATTTTCGAGTGCATACCTAGATGTCGTTGCATTTGTGTAGGGATGCGGCGACTTGTGTTACCGCGCGTCATTCTGTCGAAAAAATGACGGAACGTGGAAGTGAGATGTCAGAGGTAGCTTCGTCAGCCCCGGCAGCTCCAGCAATCAGCAGCCCTGAAGTCGGCGATCCTACCGCCGTAATTGATGACGAGTTGCTCATTGCGGAGGTGAAAAAACACCCCACTCTTTATGATAAGGCGTACGCAGAATATAATGAGAAGGAGGCAAGGATAAAAAACTGGAATAAAGTCTGTCAATCTCTGTTCAAGCAGTGGAATGAGTTCAGCCCAAAAAAGAAGAGAGAAAAAAGTAAGTTTAATTTTTTTTGACTTTTGGTTCGCTCAACTTTTTATCTAAATAAACGCCAATTATTTTCATTTTGTAACGTAATTTATATGGTTACGTGATTCCTAGACTTATTGTGATATATTAAAAATCTAATAGCACGTTTCGAATGTTAGGGTGCAAAGCTGGGGCGTTTGAAGACGATTCAGTGCCCGGGTTCGATTCCTAGGTAAAGCTAGGCAGGGAAAATTTTATATGAAAAGTCTTTGTTTAAATTTTAGTTAATTTGGTCCGTTATGTGGCGATTATGGAGGTATTATTAACATCTTTTTGGACTAATTTGAGCACCAATCTTTTGGTCTAAGTTTTACAAGGACATAATCGGAACCTACGTTCCATGTTTCTGGCAAATAATGTACTTTGATTTTTTGTCTTTGAAGTACGTCCCTCAAATTATCCAGGATGGCACATGAATAGTCGCCTAAATATAATTTTAGAAGCCCCTCTCTAAGGGCTTCTCGGTACACCCACATGTATATTTAGCGATTAGGTATTTATAGTATAGGAGCTAGACGTCCTTTTATAAATTTCTGGGAAAAGCTCACCTTTTTTTTTGGATGGGAAGTCGTCAAATAACCTCTCCCGCTCTGGGCGGAGCGGAAGGGCGTGTCAGACTCTTACTGACTAAAACCCACCCGTGTTCCTTCAGTTGCCTGTGCGCCAGGGCCACGGTAACTCTTTCGAACAATCCGCGACCCCGGCAGGCATGACTTGACATTTTGGTTGCTCTTTGTGTGATAAAAATACAAATACTCTCTATCTGAATGTAACTAAAAGGGAAAATTTTTGCACGATGAAATTTCTTCCGGTTTTTTCAGACTATTTTTATTGCCATCGAAAGGCTTAGGAGAGCTTAGTTTTAAAAAGTACCACGGATCCTCAGTTTTTCAAAAGAATAAAAATAACAGACACTTAGACACTTTCTTGGACATGTATTCTTGGGCCTTCCTGTACCTACGTCTACTTCTGTTCTTCACCATGTAATTCTACTTAAAAATAAGAAATTCTAAAGGAAGAGACTTCTAAGGAATTCAAATTATTTATTTCCAGTTAAGATAGTACAGAATAAATGGCAAAAGCAGACGGATAACTTTTTTAAGAGTTACAAAGGAATTCAAAAACACCCTACATCTAAAAGAAGCAAAAAACCTGTAGATAGTATGACATTCCTGGTCCCATCAACTGTTGCCAGCGACGTGGACGTGGGTGCTTGTGCATCCAATACCAACAGCGATGCCAACCATGCTCATATGGCTGACGTTACGCCTATGGAGATCCCCCAGCGGCCAGAGACACCCCAAGTCATCATCTTCAATAAGCCACCGCCACTGCCTTCAACATCGGAACAGGTCGGCGAATCCGCAAGGTCTTACGAAACCCAAAAGCAGCCCTTCTACATCCCCATGCCGGAAGTAGGACTACCACCACCGATCGACCCGAACCCGAACATGCATTTCGCGTTCATGTTGGTGCCATTGTTGAATAGACTATCACAAAAAGAATTATATTCGGCATGGCCCCAAATTTTAAATGTAATTAAAGACGCTGAGGGGGGGAGAAGGCTTGGTATTCTACAGCAGGAGTTAATTTATTCTAATGCAGTGGAAACACAAGAAAAGGTTGTTGAAACCGTACAAGAAGAAGCGGTAGAGGAGGAACCCATATACCCATCTCATTACGGGAGGCCAACCAACTCTGAAGGAGAAATAATGTATCCGGAGACAGACCATGAGGATCATGACGAAGCCTAGACGATGCGACCGCCTAAAAATAACTCTAATTCTTGGTATTAAGAGATGAGCGTAAACCCAGCGTAATTTACACTGCTACAATATTGCACTTTTCACTACGCTTGGCGCAGAATTATTATTATTATTTATTTATTCAAACTCAAAGCGTTTATTTCAAAAAATCTTTTTTACAAAAAAACAACCGACTTCCAAAAAAAACACTAAAAGACGTGAAAAATAACTTTAATTTCGGAAGTCGGTGTCTTTGGTTTTGTATTTTCGTTTTCGGCCACCGACTTCCGAAAATAAAGTTATTTTTCACGTCTTTTAGTGTTTTTTTTGGAAGTCTGTTGTTTTTTTGTAAAAAAGTTTTTATTTTTCACTTTTTAGTTGCGGTATATACCCCACACAAATTCGTATAACACTACTTGGGGTGTAAATAACAGTGACAGGAAATTATTAACACATCATCCATATAAACTAAGTGGAAAAAATATGCAGTATTAAGGATAACTAAAAAACTATTGATCAGACCTTGACCAAATTTAAATGGGACCATATGTGAAGCACCACCTATCAAATAAAAAAATAATCATCCAAATCGGTTCACCCAGAAAAAAGTACTGAGCTAACACACGTCGAATTGAAAACCTCCTCCTTTTTGTGAAGTCGGTTAATAAACCAATTACAGGCACATTTGAATTGTCAAGGGGTCGGTCAGTCAGCAAAATGAAGCTGGTTGCTATTTCCAAAACACTTAGCCTATTTTTTTTTACAATTTGGTTTGAACCACAAAACGAAAACCTCTGTCTTAGTTGATGCGTCAGGGTAGCCCGCGGAATTCAAAATTTTCCTACGTGTTTCTCAATTTGCAGGCCAGTATCAGGTTGTATGTTGCTCTAAATATGATTCGCGGCCGTAACAAATATTTATTTAAAGAATTATAATCATAAAAATCATCAATAGGTACAGTCACCAAAAGTAATAAGTAATCAGGGTCGTCTATATAGTTGAAGTTTAGTATGAAACCGATGAATGTTTTCGAATAAAATAAATAGAAAACAAACAGGACATTTATCAAATTAAATTTCATTTGAAAACATCCATTGGTTTCTTGCTAAACTTCAACTATATCCGACGACCCTGGATACTTATCTCTTTTGCTAACTGTACATCTCTCAGTTCATAACCCTATTGAATGACTATTACATGAAATCATGACATTTGAGGGCAATTCTAACTTAAGGAGTTGTATTGCTGATTCTAATTCTAATGATTATAATTCTGTAAAGCCATATTTGTTACGGTCGCGAATCATATTTTAATCAACTTACAACCTGACACTAACCTTCAAATCGCAAGAAAAAATAAGTATTTTTAAATTTCGCGGGCTACCTTAGCACAATCCTCTTAGAAATTACGCTCAGTTTACGCTTCTCTAAAAAGTGTACAGGTTAGTTTATTATGAAATGTTTACGAATTTAACCTATTATATTCTAAATATCTAAGTGTAGATATTACTTAGATATTTAGAATATATTGTCTAGTAATTTGTCTTTTTTCGGATGAAAATGCGATTGTTTAGAATGATGTGCAAATTAATAATATAAGTGTTGTGTTTTTATGTGGTAAGTAGTGTGTAGCCTCCGGTATATTTGTGTAGGTTGCTGATTGCTATGCGTTTAAATGCATTTGTGTGTTTAGAATTAAAAATAAATGTTATAAAACCCATTTTAAGTATTATTTCCTAAAAAAAAAAACTAATATATTTTGCAACTTTTTCTGTTCACTGCACTTGCATACGCTGGCGACACCCTGCGCAGTCTTATTCTGAAACACGCTCGCACTCGCACGCTAATCTCCTCCCAAACTCAATGAAGATGCTATTGCGAACGCATTCCGGAATAAGGCTGCAAGTTCCCTATGCCCTAAGCGAGTTGCGCCAACAAAGCCATTGAAAACCGCGAATCATGAATACACACATATTTATTTATAGACAACTGGAGGGCTGGCCGCTAGAGGGAGATCAAAAATCGCCCTCTCTATCAACCGACCAGACGTAAAGCCCTTTGCAGACTACAAATCAACCAGTATAAAATGGCCTTCGAGTTTTTAATAACAGACCGAGATTTGACGAACTATACGTGTTGCTCTTTGATATTTAGCCGTCGCCAGCTCTGCACGGTCAAGGTATACTGGTGACATCGGTCTGTCTGACTGTTTTTGTTCGTATTGTAATAATTTATTGATATTTTGAAGTACTACGTACCCATCCTTGTCATGACGCGCATAGAGTAGACAACGTAGGGAGAGTCGGTGATCTCAACGCCGATCTTGGATAGCGGAGAGCCTACCGGACCCATGGAGAATGGAATCACATACATCGTGCGACCTGTGAACAAATTATTATTATTATATTAATTAGTTAGTTTACTAGTCAGAACTTAGTGATCCTGATCAGTCTAATGAAAAAGTGGGTAAGTAAGTTTTTCTTGGTCGAATACTTGTAAACAGGAAAGACGAAATCTCTACATAGTATTAAACAAAGTCGCTTTTCGTGTCTGTACGCTTAGATTTTTTAAACTCCGCAACTGATTTTAATGCGGTTTTCATCAATAGACAGAATGATTCAAGAGGAAGAGCCCAAAAGAAAAGAAAAAGAAAGCCGAGAATTTCAAGGACTTGTAATGGATGTCGTAAAAAATCATATTGTTGTTCGCTTACATTGCAAACGCTGGCTAAACCTTACGAGATAGATCAAAATAATGTGCTTCGGAATTGTATATCTTAAAAAGATCTACAAAAAAGTCTGCGATGGTATATGACTATCTTCTAAGGATAACCCGCAGTAACCATTTTAATCTTTTACATATTTAAAAAAAAATAGGTTGTTTACAAAGTTATTTTAAACAATACAGTATTAATCCGTATCCAATTAATTACGTTAGATACGTTGTTCACTTGATGCAGATCAAAATTGCCGTTTACAGCATATCATAAAAAGGAATATCTTAGTTAGAAGAACATCTAACAATGGGGGTCGTTATAGATCACTGTGGGTATCATTGAGTAGTCATATTATAGGTCCAGATAGCACAGCAGCAGCAGGTAAAACAGCTGTAAACATTGTATCTAAAGATATATACAATAGTATAATATAGTAATCATAATAATAATATTATTAATGACTCCACACTGACACCACATCTACATTGCACACGTGCGAAACCAGGGCGGGTCGTTAGTAAAAATAATTTTTTGAGGTTATAACTTGTACTGGACTTTTTTTAAATATGAAATAGATAAGTTGGCCAAAAAGTTTCATGTATTTTTTTTCTGAGCAGTATGAAAAAAATAACATGAAAACAACAATACAATATTTCTGAACATTTTAATCTATGTCCAGATTCCATCGACAATTAATTTGCTTAGCATACTGCATAGGTACCTGTCCTAGTAGTTGCACAGCAATAAGCGGATTTCCCGGGCCTCCGGTAACTGTATTGATTTTGAGGGCAGTCTGAGAGCCAGACATACGCACATATGCAACTACATAAGTAGGCATTATATTTTAATTAATGTATGCATGACATGACGGCAATGTAGTGAACCCCTTTGAATAGCTACTCGATTACTCGGTAGGTACTCAATCAATATCCGTTGGGCACAGATTTTGGGAAATTCATTCGAACTCCTCATTGTTTGAAAATGGAACAGTCTTTTGATTGTTTGAAAATAGAATTAACACTTTTGTTTTTTCAACGTATTGCAAAATAGTTTACTTTTTTTTGTTGTTGTTTGGAAACATTATTCATGTCTTTCAAGGAAATTTGATGTTGCTGTGAGTTTGTGGTTTCGTGAAGTCTCACGATTTTCTTCCGTGTTTGATTATGAAGTCTCTACGTCATGTTGGCTGGCCCATTGTTCGAAATTGGCATAAACAGGTTTTTCTTTTTTCGACGTATTGCAAAGAAGATTACTTTTTTTTTTGTTGTATTTCTGAGCAGTTTGGTTTTGCTTTGATAATTATTGTGGTTAAGTTTCACGCTGCCGCTGCTTTAAAATGACTTGTTTCTAAACTTCCGTGTTTGATTAAGAAGTCTCTATTATGTCTTGCATATTATGAACATTCATGAAGGTCATGTTTGCTTAAGTGGAAATTAAGTATTCAGTTTTCTTACTTATTTTTTATGCATAACGCTATTCTGGGCACATTTTTTAATCATATCAGTTTAGACACGACCTTGGTAGTGGTGGAACAGGCCGTATTTTCTAGACGACAGCTGAATATATTAATAAACACTGCTCTTGGGAGACCAAGTGATTAGTGATGATTAAAATATATTATCATAAGCACACAAGAGAATACTGGTTTTCATCCAATTAACAAAAATCTAGATTGCGTTACATTCAGTACCGTCTTTACCTTAGGGGCACACGGGGCCCGTGCCCAGTGCCCCCATCGTAAAGGGGGCCCCGAAAGGCCGATATATTAGGACATGATGTAAAACAAAAACTAGATACTTGACTAAAAATATTTTCACCCGTAAATTGACGAATGGTGAATTGGTTTCTTTTGAAAGAAAATGGCACCTTTCACCGTCGAAGAAATCTGTGTAGGTACTTAATCTATAAATATCGCCGTCTATCTCTACTAATGGTATTGGACATAATTTGAGTTCTCCAAATGGATATAATGATTGTCAGCATGTAATAACTTATTAATTGAGCATGATAACAGTTCACAGTATAGGCAATTAATGATGAATTATGTCGCAAGAAGCAAAACTACTGTACTGGACGAGTTGACACTGAGTTGCTGTCCCAATATTATAACAGAAGTCAATTATTGGAAGAATGTACTTAGAAGAATTGTTGCAGTAGGTAGTGAAATTTTTGGCTTCTAGAGGTCTTGCTTTTCGTGGTGATAATGAGATATTGGGGTCTCAAAATAACGGGAATTATGTGGGATGCTTAGAACTGATAAATGATTTTATTTCTGTAAGTAGGTTATTACTGATTAGTGAATTTGATCCTTTTCTTGCTGATCATATACGAAACTGCGGAAATCGTGGAAAAGGAAGTACATCATATTTGTAATGAGTTTATTAATAATGGGACAGAAAGTTTTAAAAACAATTGTTAACGAAATAAAATCAGCAAAGTTGATGCTCTTTATGCCGTGGATTCTACGTCACATCTCTCTCATGTTGACCACCCGACCTTCATCGTTAGATACGTAGAAGACGGAGAGCCTATTGAGAGATTTTTCCAATTTTTGCTTATGGATAAACATAATGCAGAATACATAGCAGATACCCTATTAAACTTTTTTGAAAGCCTTGACATTCCTTTAAAAGATTGTCGTGGTCAGGGTTATGTTAGTGCATCAAATATGAATGGAAAGTATTCTGGTGTTGAGTCAAGAATAATAATAATATAATTTGTTATTTTTGTCCCATATGTGGCACGTTCGCTAAGTTTAGTAGGTAGGTGTTCAGGCTGTTGAATGTGTCTCCGAAGCAGTAGCAAAGTTTCAAGTTTATCCAATAATTGATCATTTTTTTCTCGGCTCCGACCAAACGATCGAAAATTATGACAGAGTACTTGGGTTCAAATAAAGTCCTGAAGTCTCCCGAATACTAGATGGTCTGCACGGGCTAGTGCTATTAATGCTTTGCAAAATGGTTATTTAAATATTTCTGAAGCTTCGTCATCAACTGCAAGTCCAAAGTCTAGCAAAAATAATGGGAATATTGAATATGAATATGAATGATCTTTTGGGAATTATGAATAAAACAAGCTTTAGTTTACAGAACAGCACGACAACCATGGACGTTGCAACAAAACTTTACGCATCTCTGATCGATTATGTCAATAACGCACGCAATAATTTTAATCAGTACGAATACGCAGCTAACAAAAATTATACAAATACTGACTATAAAGTTAAGTCTGAAAAACAACGAATTCGGAGCACACTCGTTACTTTTTTTGAAGGATTATCAGAGACTGTACCTACAGTTGAATAGCAATGAAAAAATTCGTCTATATACGTTTATTCCTCTAATCGACACATTATGATAATTATGTACATTTAAAAGTCGTTCGGCAGTCTACCAAGAAATTGATAATCGTTTAGTTTTCTTTGTCAATTAACAACAATCGATTCTAACGAGTTCACTAAAAATATTTAATGAATTTGAAGAAGTCTATCACGAAGACATTAATTGATTTGAGTATCTCAACATTAGGTACATAAATTAATAAGGTCTGATAAATTAGAAGAAACTTTTCCAAATGTTGAAATTGCTACAAGAATCTTCCTCTGTTTATTGGTTAACAATTTTAGTGGAGAGCTCTCATTTTCACAGTTAAAACGAATAAAAAATTAATTGCGAACAACTATGTTGCAAAGACGCCTAATTTGTCAATAATGTGCACAGAAAGAGATATCCATTCTTCAAAAAAATTACTTTGAAGAAGTAATAGAATAATTTGCACAACATAACTCCCGAAAGAAACCACTATGATATCGTAACCAATTCAAACCAGCAGCATACAGTTTATCAACTTAATTAATAACGTGCGCCAAAAACCTTTTAATTGTACCTATATAATATTTTATTTTTATTTTTAAGGTTTGTTTAATTTGAGTAATTGAAAATATTAAATAAATATCTGTAAAATAACTTGAACAATTATTATTAGCCTAAGTATATTTGATTTGTACCAATTAAGCATAATAAATATAAGATCATAGCAGAAAAACGTTTTCGTCATTCGCTTTTTTTACTTTTCAACAGGGCCCCAAATTCTCGTGTGCCCAAGAGCCCCGGCATCATGGCCTACGACGACGGCGTTGGTTACATTGCAACAAAAAAAATCAAAACTACGACCAAAAAGTTTCTAATCTCCATATTTTTTTTTCTAATGAGCTAAAACTCACCTCGCATACATCCCGGGAACCTCTCAGTGATGGCCTTGTCATAGTCATTAGGAGCGATGTAGTTGCCAAGCGCAGACTTCTGTCCCGCACGTGCTATGGGCACCACATCCCTCTCCTTGTCGGAACAGATGAAAGTGCGGGATTCTACTCGGGCGACATCGGCGGGGTCTGTGCGGGCTAACCAGCTGGTGAGAAAAGGGATTGGTTAGTTTTCCAAAATATATCACAAACGAGTTTTTTTTTTCTGATTTGGCTGCCCTAAAACACGTATGGGAGTTTTTTGTTCGTCATTTCTTTTCGGACGGCCGATTGATTACAGTCATTACTAGTATGAGCACATTTTTATTTATTTAATGATTGACCTTTTTTCAGGGCTGTGATGTTTTGGATAGAATTTAATAAGTTTACTTTTTACTGCATTCTCACTTTGATTGATTCAAGAACTATGGTTCAGAAAGCATATTTGAGTATTTACAAGGGCTTGTATCCGCCATTTTATAGCATATTACCTTATTAGGTATTTTGTAATGAAATAAACATAGCTTCTACCAACACAATAACAAGAGAAGGTTAAAAGCAGTTCCAGCTGTACTTACCAGTTATCATACTTATGCAGACGCTTCAAAGTTCCTTGCTGCTGCATGATATGCAGCAAGGCCGCAGCTTCAGCCTCGGAACCATCACAGACGTGGACATGTTCCGGCTGGCAGAGAGCTGCACTGCGTTCTACGAAGGCACGGACCTGAGGGGTTGAAAGGAATTTTAGGATTAGGGAATGCAATCTCGAGTCAAGATTGGCAATTCAAGACTCCGCGTGCTAAGGCTGGGGTCGAGATTGGTCTTTCGAGGTGATATCAAGATTTAGGAATTTTCGAGATCGAGATTTCCCCTACTTTTTGATGTATCCCTCAAGGGTGTGTCCTAGGTCCTGGTATGTTTGTAATAGGAACTCTATAGCTCACGTAGTCGTGAAGAAATAGGTCAAGTAGTAAGATTATAACAGAGGCACTTGCTGCCCCGGTACGGGTACCTACCTATGTAATATCATTCACCGGAGTCTTTATAATGCACTCCAAGATTTTGATGTGACTTGTCAACTTGTTGGTTATTGATAGAAAAGTTACTTTGGTAAATGGAATTATTTAAGACTACAAAAGGGATAGGTTGATGCATTTACATCGATCCAAAAGGCCTTTGTTTGAATAAATAGTTTAAAGTTATCGAACCATAGTCCATAAAGTCACGTGCTGGCTTGGCCTATAAACGTTCGAAACTCTCACGCCGCGGTTCGCCCGGGCAATAAAGATAGTTGTGCTAAGTATTACAAAGGACCTTGATGTAATATAGTAGGTACTTAAGGAACAAACATATATTAAGGCAATTTTCTTCTTCGCAGTTGCACGATTTAGATAATGTTTAAGACATGCAATGAAAAGAAACCATTGTGTTTTCTCCTGCGTTTATACTAATCATTTCAGTAATTAGGTAGGTACAACTTCGGAAGAGAGAATGCTAATATTTCCTTTACAGAATCGACATTTGTCTAGAAACAAGCCATGTGCCCGATGGGATTTTTCTTCGGCAAAAGTGTCGATTTTCCATATAAACTTTCATCTCCTTTTTAAACCATTTAAGGGATAAATTTTCAAAAATCCTTCCTTAATGCTCACTTTTGTTATTTATGGACCGCTTGTGCAAGTGTTCATGCTTAACGCTTGTGCAAAATGTAATGCTTCAAGACCCTGCGGTTTCGGATGTGCGTTGTCTGTCAGTGAATGAGTTATTGAGATATATTTACCTTTGGCGTCAATGCAGCCAGTTGAGGGTTGGGGCTGGTGGCCCCACGGAGAGCGGTCTGGTGGGCCGCACGCCCGCATGCCAGCGCCACTTGGGCATACCTGGGGACAAAGGAAAACAAACATTAGACAATGAAACACGATTAATTATGGAAAATGCTGGTGTGCTGAAATGTGGAACATAGTGGCGCCAATCGTCGCCATATTGGATTTTCTATACCTATTTGCCAATTAAGGAAAATGTTCCAAAATTAATCATAATACTTTTTCCGTCAAACACTGCTATTTTTAAGTCCCGACGGAAACGGAGGGGAGTCGAATTGAATTTCCTAGGACGTCAAACGAAATATTGGATTCGGAAAAAGCAAAAAAGGATATTTAATTTGTTGATATCGGTCGAGAGTACCTATATTTTGAGGCATGTTTGACACCTAAACACAGAAAAAAATACCTAGTTAGGTAGGTACTCGTTTTCGGATAAAAAAAACCTTAGTTACAAAGATTTTATCTGACTCCTTGACTCCTACAATTAATTGCTATGTTGAATTTTGATATGAAATAATTAACAATAAAATCGTTATCTATCGCGCACAAATGCGCGCCGTCCATTTCTCAGGGTGACGTTTGAAACTTTGAACCGGGCACAAAATGTCGGTTGCTTAAATAAAAGGTTAGATATTATTTATCTTATTGCACTTTGTTCCCACTTCTAAAATTTAATTAGGTGTTTAGAGAAACGGATTAGATAGTTAATAAGTACAAGTATTATTGAACAACTGATAATAAATGGGCGGATAAAGTAGAATGCCCGGGATATCAATGATAAACGAACTAATTCATCAAATTAAAGTCCTCTTCCTCTTTCCTACTTTGCTGTGTCCGATAGTGTCCACAATGATGGTCTCTGTTAAATATACCATTGTGGAATGTAGTCGACTTTGTCTCTGTCATCTCTGACCTAGACTAGAGTCAAGAGCAAACACACCTCGAATAAAAAAAAATGCGGGGCAGTCTTTGGGGACTGCCGATAGAAGTGAAAACTAAGTAACTTGTGAATTGTATCGTCGAAGCGTGCGGTGACGATGACGCGAGTTCCATGATTTTTGTTCACCCAAAAAGTGCTCAACGCGCCTAAAGAAATTTTCAAAAGAAATGTAAATTAATACTTATTGAATATGGTATTGAGTATCTTATGAATGGTTCTGTGGTAAAATAGTTGCTCTTTCTAAAACTATAAAAAATAATTTGAAGTTGTTATTAAAATTATTCAGACGTTTTTCATTTTTTTAACCGACGAAAAAAAAAGGAGGAGGTTCTCAAGTCGACCCGTATATTTTTTTTTTTTTTTTTTTATGTATGACCACGCATAACTTTTTACCGAGTAGTCCGATTTTGATGATTCTTTTTTTTTACGTATTTATTTAGGCTCCTTCAAGCAGGCGCGATACACGACGCGAATCACACGCGACACAAAGGCATCGGTCGTCGCGTCACAGGCGGTGGGTGCCTTTCCCGTCCGTCCGTCCGTGCTCCGTCGCGTGTCGAGCCTGTTCGAAGGAGCCTTTACAATTATATACGTAAATACTTCAGATTTTCCCGTCAGAACCAAGAATAAGAGTAGGTAGGTATAATTTGGCATTTCATAATTTTAAATATCCTGATATTATAGCTATAATAGGTCTACAGCTTATTCCTTAACTTTTGGAACGAAGTTTCATATCGCACGTTATATTCTGCAAAAAGTGCACTATTTTCACCGTCACGACACTATTGCTATATAATCAGCCTATAATGATCCCACGGCTGGGACACAGGCCTCCTCTCTTTGAGAGGGAATGGGCTGTAATCTACCACGCGGGCCCAGTGCGGGTTGGTATTAAAAAAAAAAAACATAAAAACAGTTACTAAAAACCTGCTGCTGCTGCTGGGCTGTTAATAAAAATTAACAGTATAGGTACCTATGTACTCGTAGTAGCTGGCTTGGTAATTTGAAACAATGATGTTGTGACGAAATACGAAACGCTAAAATGTTTGGTAGTAACGTAGAAGCTGACGGTAATATTTAAAAAAAAACATGGTTTTTCTGTGCCTATAGAATACTTAGTCAACATTTACAGGCACTTTTGAATTGCCAATTAGTCGCTCAGTTAGTCAGAAAGTTGAAGCTAGTTGCCAAAACGTAGATCTTAATAGAGAAGAACGGGCAAGAAACTCCAAGAACACTCTTTTAAATCAAGATAATTATTACAAAATCCTGGGTACATTATTCTTGTTGCTTCTTTCAACTTTAGCAACGGTAATAAATAGGTGGGTACTGTTGGTACTTGGTAACCAAGGGGATTTTCCTTTTCTTAGATATTAATAGGTTGAATATTTCCGAGAAACGTGCCACATAAAATCGTGGAGGTTTTTCTTGAGGGAGGAGGAAAGTACCTACGTTTGATTAATGATTATATTTCTCTCTGAACTTTGATACAGAACCTGTAGGAGGTTACTAATCGATTTGAGGGAATATTTATAGAAGTAGGTACTTCAACTACTAAGTATTTTAAGTAGGGATAAATAAATTATTGTAACTCTGGTATAATAATTTTAAATGTAATGTAATAATAAATTACTTACACCAACCCAGAGAAACTAGTTGTTGATAAAATATTCTGATTAATTAATTATCAGAAGCTGAATGCTTTGAATTAATTATTTTCAACTATTAAGTTCAAGATTTTAAAGGAGAATTGAAGTTACAGAAGAAAACAAAGAATGTTGAAATTAGAAATAAAAAGAAAGCAAATACTTTTAATTGCGGTAAACAAAAAAAAGAAACGGCGGTTAAATGCGGCTAAATTGAAACAGTTGTATAACAAACATACTTCTTTGTAAGGATTGAAATCAAGACAAAGTACCTAAAGTAAAAGAAGAAAAAATAATAAAATACTCACTGGTTGGTCTTCCTCACGTAGTCTTCAGGGATAGAGTTGAAGTGCAACATTTTTAATTTAAATTAAATAGAACTAAACAACAATACAATTACGTAATACTTTTAAAAAAAATATAAAATTAAATCGTGAGCTAAATTTTATCAAAATTACTGAAACTGAACAGAAATATCAGCCACCTATAATATGCTATAGTGTTTAATTTATCACCCATTTAATACTATGCGTGATGAAGCTTCAGAAACGTAGTGATTAGAAAATGTTGCGCGCACGCTTTAATACCGGAGGAGTGTTCACACGGCGCGCTCTGATTGGTCGAGAGCGCGGGTGTGTCGTGACGTGTGCACACGTAACGTTTGGAACAACTTGTTTTTCTACGTTGATCGATTTGTTTTTGTAATTCTGATAATGTTTATGTGCTTTTGAAAATAATATTGTGATTTCGATGATTAGACATTGGTAGGTATAATCGTGATTTGACGGTTTTTACATGCAATGCTAATTGACATAAAAGTAAGAAAATATGCTACAAAAAAAAACGTATCTTGAATATTCATTCTATAGCACACCATACTTGCTCAATGGTAAATTCCGTGGTAAATTTCTGTAGGTAGAATAAATTACTTTCCTTCTATATGTCTGCAATGGGTAAGTACACTTTATTTAGGTCAGACCAGAAACAATCTCCATGTGCTATGTAGGCAAGATGGAAGCCTTGTTGCATTGCATCAGCTAATCATACGCTATAACGGGCACTCATTGTTGCGAGCAGTCTGATAATAAAATTAACAGGAAGGCTGAAAAATACTTTCCCGCCAATTTTAATGTCAAAATCTTTCGTATTTCGTTTTTGTTATCCATAGATAACCTTCTTGTCATCTCTAGATGATAATCAAAATAAACGGCCAGTATTGAAAAAGTACCTATGTTTCATTTGTATTTCATTGAGTCTTAGGAAAGGAAGGTTTTTGACTTGTAGAGCCAAGTTGTATAGATATTGTAACCGAAGGCGTTTATTTCGTCAGCAAGTAGTAAAACTCAAGGTGAATTTCGTCATCGGAGGCGTGTACCGTATGCACATATTATAGGTATACTTCTACATTTTGTTGAGTTTGTCGATTATTCAAATTATTCTAGACCCAGTAGGTAAGCCTACTCGGTATACCTACCTAAGTTTTCTTTTTCTGCTTATGGCTACTGCAAAAAAGTATTACAAACATGATCTAAGTAGGTACCTAATTACTTGTATAAGAAACAAGAGATGTTTTGGAAATTAAAGTACCTACCAGGATTTTTTTGTTTACTTAGGTACCTACTCAGCCCCAATCTAGACTATCATACATTCATACCATAAATATTAAATATAAGTAATTGAACCGTACTCAAATGCTCTTGGCATAAACATTTTGCGGTTCACTAATGTTTCACCAAAAAACCATTGACAAATTAGTTTACAACCAACGTTTCGTACGGTTAGTCCCGCTATGGTATGGTCCCGGTATGGCACCCTCTTAAAATACCTATCAAAAAGTCCCGCTATGGTACCCTTCAGTTTTTGGTACTGTTGTAAAGAAAAGTTATACAATGCGTTAAGAAAAAAATAGTATTAATAAAAAATATCTTTTCTTAACTAGTAAGCTATCACCAATTTAATTAGTTTTGTGTTTCTTAAATAATAGGGTTTGTCCTCAAAATAGTAGATCTGTCACCAAAATGTAGTCACCAAACAATGCAAAATCAGTTCCACAATAGCCGACGGAGTCCCGCCTCGCGGGACTCCTACTTCTGGGCGGTTTAAAAAAAAATAACCACGAAGGGGACGGCGGGGTCTTTCAGACCCCGCCGTCCCCTTCTAACCTAACCTGTCCGAGTCGGGGTGCCCCAAGTTGTACCAAATACCTGGGAACAATTTTTGTTTATCTGAGAACGAAAATATTTCGTGGCGATAGATGTATTGATACCCTAAATCAAGGTGGGATCATCCCAACGAGTAACAGTGTAACAGTAACTGTGACTCGTTGGGAATTATTATCCAAAACATTCCCAACGAGTCACACTGTTACCCGTTGAGGTGTGACTCGTTGGGAACAAGCTATTATTTTTTGTAGTTTATGTTTACAATTTGCGCCTTTTTCTCCATGTTGATTATTTGTAATTAATATTGTTGATTATTTTAAAAATTACATTGCAATTAATATTTCGTTTTACTGTTTGATATTTTTTTATAAATATTTTGAATTAATAAAAGTATTTATTTATAGATACACTTTTCTTTTCAGTTGTACCTTCTATTGTCTAACGTAGATCTAAAAGATGGGTACCATAGCGGGACTTTTTGATAGGTATTTTAAGAGGGTGCCATACCGGGACCATACCATAGCGGGACTAACCCGTTTCGTATACTAACTATTTATGTCACAAAACACTTATTACGCAAATGATATTTTTATAAACACTCGCTTTACACACATTTATTTGGCAAATGCATCTCTTTACAAATGTTTCGGATGATATTTAATAATTTATACATTTTTCATTTAATATTTATGTAGATTCTTTTGGAAAAATCACGTTTATACTGAATATAATTTTATAATACATTTTCTAAACCTGTAACACAATATTTGAAATGATTATGGAATAGGTATGAAGCAAAAAATAACATAGATATTAATCCAAGAGTTTGCATATTTTAGATTTTGGAAAAAGCGGCTATCTTAAGCTTGCGATCAAATTTTGAAAACGTAATCCTACATGGTTGCAATATCCATTTGGTTCAAATAATATAAGGCAAGTACTAAAGTTCTTTAACCTACTAAAGTATTTTTTTTCTATATAACCTAGTCGTTTCTGGCACTCGCCGGCCGCTCCCGCGGCACGGCTCGCTTCGCTCGCTCGGCTCGTGCGTAGGGGGTCACAGTTTTAACCTAAACCAAGCATTTTTTTTAAATTATTTAGCTTATTTATCTAGTTCGGTTCCAAGTAGCCTACAAAAAATAATCGTTTATTTTTTATTAAGTAGCGCAAGTCGTTTTTGGTAAATAAATTTGTGCATAAAGAAAACATACCCGGGCCTATATGTTTTAATTACAGAAACTATAAGCAATGCCCACTGGCAGTGCTTATAGTTTCTATAGTTTCAATATAATTAGATTGAACAAAAAATGTCAGGTGCTGCACCTGTTTTTTTTTTTAAGAAATATACTTATCTCGAAAGATGAACGCACCGCGAGAATATTGATGTAAAAAGAAAAATATTCGGAAATTAAGTTATTGAAATCTTTAGCAAGCCAATTTCAATTAAGATAATTATTAATATTCATACAATTCATTATTACTTAATACAAAAAAAAACAATGAATTACTTAATAAAAAAATTGAATATACACAACTAACTATTACACTAGGTACTAAATTAAATGACTAATTAACTTAATGCCTAATTTATGAGTTTAATTTTTAGGATATTGCATAGTAATAAGTCAATATGTTAAACGTTTTTATTACAAACGTTGTTTTATGAGACAATGATTAGATTGTTTGTCATATAATACGTTATTAAAAAAAAGTTGATCGGATAATTATTTTCTGTGAATTATTTGTCAAACTTGTTGTTGTTGATGAAATGACAAATCATTTTTTAGGCAATTGTAGCTTGTCAATTATAATTTTGTAAATGATTTTTTGGTGAACTGACATTTGACAACCACATTTTGCACTGTCAACAATATCTTTAATTCGCTCAATAGATCTTATTTGTATGACGTAAATGGAAATTGTCGTCAATGAACGAAAGACGCAAGTAGGTATCTACCGACTTGTGGGAAGTGGACCACATTCGAACTGACGCACTTGTTTGAAACCAGACATTTATTGACGATCTATTCTGTAAAAATCTCACCGTGAAAACTTAGGTGTGAAGTAAGCTGTCAATAGTGTCATAGCATCAGCAGGCTTAGAGCGAGCACCGTTTTGTCAACGGAAGAGTAGACAAAAATGACGTTCCGTGTAGACAGTACGACGACGGCAGCAAAGTAGAAAGAGTCAACTGCACTTTTTACGAAATCCAGTAGTTTATACACATTTTTCTTTTATTTTGCTTAGGTATATCTCGAAAATGGTGTGTCCTATCGCAAAAAGAATGAAAATTTCGAGCCTCTCTTTCTCTTTCTTTCGAAAACTCTTAGGCCCCTAAAACTCAACATGTAGGCTAATCATTTTTCACATTTTCCATACAAAAAGTGAAAAATTCTATTTTTTTATTCCATTTTTATACTTTGTGGCCGTCGTGTAAAAAGTTTTCTACTGTTTTTAGCATGGCAATTACAAGAAAATTTGTGTGTGTGAATTTGTTATCAACTCTCAGTTGTCAGTGTGATTTTGACAGTTTGGGATAGAAAACTCTCTTCTGAAAAAGTCTACATAAAAAAGAACCTAGACAACGATCGGTAGAAACGAAAGGCAAAATGACAAATTGTAGAAGGATTTTTACGGTGCGATGTCAAAAATGGAGAAACGAAATGTCACTTTGTATAGAAATAAGTATGTCTATTCTTCGAAGAAATAAAAAGCGTCATAGCTAAGCTTGCTGATGGAATGACAGCTCACTATAAGCTCACTTCACTTAAGTTTTCACGGTAAGATTTTTACGGAACAAATCGGCTTTTCTGTCCGTGGGCGGTTGACCTTGGCCTTCAGAGCATCCAAAATGAAAGAGTCGCGTATATGTTGGCGGGAGACAATTTGGCCCAGGTAAGGAGAAAATGTCACTATAACTTTACCGTATCGTTTTGAAGGACATCATCCTTATTAGTAAGATCGATATTCCTCCTTGGCCGTCTTCTTTATTGCGTCTCCACATATAGGAACTTACATTCTTTTTAATTGCTTAAGGAACTCGATATTGCGTTCCAAAATTAAAATTGTTGATTTAGGTCACATGGCTGCCAAACTTAAATGGAACTGGGCTAGCCTCATCTGTCGCATGCTGGAGGAGCTAGTTAAAATAACCACACAGTGGATCCTAAACAGCAGCAAACGGTAATGCGGCAGGCCCAGGAAGAGATGGCGGGATAACGTCGACTCTTTTCTTTAAGATTTGTGTTTGTGGCCAACAAACTGCAGTAGATAGGGATAAGTAGAAAGAGGGAAGGGAGGCCTTGGCCCAACAATGGGTCAGAAAAAGTTAACTAAAGAATACGACCTTCATTCGACAAAACCATTGATGACCGATTTCATACTCTTCCCGTTAACATTTGACGTCAGTTGACGTAACAAATTCAATGTTTAAGATTTTCATCGCAATAAAACTGATTTGTTTACCAAAGTCATTGATGGAACGATTGCAATATATTTGTTTACGTCATCATAATATTATGGTCATTAGTGTTTGGCCCTAATGATATGTTAGTAAAGTGATGTCCGTTTGTAAAGTACCAACTTAGATACTTAAGTTAGGTACGTTTATTGACGTTGAAGGCTTGAAGCTAACGAATCTATTATCCCGTATAAAGCAATGATATTTTAAATAAAAAGAGTAGACACGCTCCGCAAGCGTAATGTATAACGTATTCAAAACCTGTTTCAAAACGGGGGCGGGGGGGGTGTTTATGTATGGGCCCTCAGCTGCCTGAAATAAAATGATTGATTGATTGATTGATTGATTGATTGATTGAAAACAAGTTTTCTTCGTTTTGTCTCTTTTTGCCGATAATAGTTTACGACATGTCGTCCTACTTCCACGTTTCATCTAATCGTATGACATTGTGCCGTTTTTAAAGATCAAATGTTGGGTAGGTAACCTATCTACTATTTTTTACTTATAATATCACTAGTTTCTGCCCGCGGCTTCACCCACATGGATGTCGGAAATTATCCCACGGAAACCTCCTACTAGGACATAAACTATCCTATGTCCTGCCCCAGGATACCATCTATCTCCTTGCTAAATTTTATCGAAATCCGTTCAGTGGTTTAGGCGTGAAAACGAAACAATACAGATAGAATTACTTAAGAAATTTTTAATATTACTTAGGATTGGTTTGAAGTTATTTTTTTCCATTATATTAACTTTGTCCATATTTAAAAAAACAACTCTTTTGTTGTATTTTGACGTATCATAATTATTATGATCTCTGTAAAAAAACATTCAACTTGTGGAATTCTGCTTTTATGAAAACAATAATTAATTTGTAGGTATTATTATTCTACTTTAAACAAAGGCTTGTTGAAATATTCTAACTATATTCCTGCAATAATTTTCCGATAACTAAATGCCAAGTGAACTTTCCAACAGGCAATTGCAGCGTTCATATTTCCACGATTTCCACGAACCGTCCCTTTTAACAAGCATAGAGTTTTGAGCTCCATTTTCCAGTTTCCAGGAATCTGCGTCTAGCCTCTACCTCTGATAAATTAAACTCGTTAGTATAAGGTGAAAAACAGCGCTACGCTGTAACGATACTTTTCATGAAGAGCCTAGGTAATATCTCTCGTGATATTACGTCAAAATAATCATTAATTGTAAGCGATTTTGATGTAGCCAAGCCAAATTTTACGGAATTTTAAATATTACCTAGTGGAATTGGTACGAAAAATCCATTTATCCAAATAAGGCTGAGAGTGAGCACATTTTGAAGGTCAAAAGCATCACTCAGCTCTCAAAACGTCAACTCTTCCCTAAGACTTCTTAGAATACTCAGAGCATTTCCTCCTAAACATGGACCCAAGACTCGAAATGTAGAAAAACCCCACACATTACAATTATCGTTATGACTGATCATCAGTGATCGGAGTAGGTAGATTGATTTTTAGTACTTGTATCATAAATGCACACAGAAAGAATAACATGGATAAGCCATTTTTCCGGAAAGTAATTCAGGTATTTCCGGATTTAGTATTTCCGGCGGGCGTACGCATTGTTCTGATAACCGGTTATTGTACCACCCATGATCCTTTGTTCTGATTGGTCGTTGGGTTTTGTCAAATCGTGACAAAAAAAAAATAGGAAGAATAATAAAGAATAAAATTGCTCATTTTATTACAATTCCTACCTTTTTTTTGAGGATGGCAAATCATCAAATGACTCCTTCCACTCTGGCAGAATACAATTCCTACATAAGTTCCGGTTTTTTTTTAATAATCCACCAATTCCGGAGGAATGTCCATAGTAATATATTAGGTCTTTACCTATGAAATTGCCGTTCTGCAGTACTGGCCATTTCAAATCAAAATAATTTTTGTTTGGCTAAGAATTCTAATTTCAAATTAATTTTATTTTAAAAACATGGATTTTTTTTTCTAAAAGTAGTCATTTCTTTATTGATTAGTGTTACATTTTCATCGCATTTCAATCTTTTTCGTCATCATGGATACGTTAAAAATTCGAGTAATTATGGAATATGAGTACCGTCGTGGCAGCAACGCGGCACAAGCGGCACGCAACATCAACGACGTTTACGGAGCTAACACTACAAACCAACGCACCACCTGTTATTGGTTTGCTCGCTTCCGTTCTGGAAATTTCGACCTGAAAAATGAACCTCGCGGTCGTCCGAAGACTTTGGTCGACAATGACGAATTAAAGGCGATTGTGGAAGCTGATGATACACAATCTACGGCTGAATTAGCAGCAGCTTTCGACGTTAGCGTCAAAACAATATTGGTCCATTTGCGTCAAATTGGCAAGGTAAAAAAGCTTGACAAATGGGTGCCCCACGAACTCAATGATCGCCAGCGCGAAGTACGCGTCGAGACGTGCCTTGCACTGCTCAACAGACACACAAATGAAGGAATTTTGAACCGCATTGTTACCTGCGATGAAAAATGGATTCTGTTTGATAACCGTAAGCGCTCAGCAAGTTGGTTGGATCCTGGTTCAGCACCTAAACAATGCCCTAAACGAAAACTTACCCCTAGAAAAGTGATGGTCACTGTTTGGTGGTCTAGCGCCGGTGTGATTCATCACAGCTTCTTACCAAACGGGGTGAGCATTACTGCAGATGTGTACTGTGAAGAACTGAACACAATGATGGAGAAGCTGGCGCATCTCCAACCAGCATTGGTCAATCGCTCGTCTCCGCTGCTCCTGCACGACAACGCGCGACCTCATACTGCACAGCAGACGGTCTCCAAGTTGCAAGAACTGGGGTTGGAAGCTCTCCGTCATCCGCCCTACTCACCAGACCTTGCGCCTACAGACTACTACTTTTTCCAGAATTTGGATAACTTCTTGGCGGGAAAAAAATTTAATACCCGAGAGGCAGTACAAAATGCCTTTGAAGAATTTGTTGCCTCCCGTCCAGCTGATTTCTTTAAGAAGGGCATCAATAAACTGCCACTGCGATGGCAAAGATGCATTGATTGCATGGGTGATTACTTCGATTAATACAAATAAAAAATTCATGAAAAAAATTCGTTTAAATTTTTTCATACAAAACGGCAATTTCATAGGTAAAGACCTATTATACGTTTCGGATCAATGACCCCAGTTCAATCTACCTACTCCGATCACTGCTGATCATCTACCTAGCCTTTCTCCCATTTATGTTGGGGTTGGCTTCCAGTCTAACCTGGTGCAGCAAAATACCAGTATTTTACATGTACCTCCAAAACCCAGTTACTTAGTAATACGAAGACTGGTTGACAGACACTCGGCCTTTGACAGCCGTAACGACTGTCACAGATCTACGAATGACAGCCGGGACCAACGGCATAACGTGCTTTCCGAGGCACGGCGGGTCTTGAACTCTCGATCTAAGTAATAATAATATACGGTCACACATCCACAGACCGACCTCGGCAAGCCTAGCTTAATCTTCGATCGACCCGTTCGGCTGTTATTGTTTAGCCGTTATTATAACGTAAAATATAAAACTATGGCCATCAATTAAAAATACCAGTTTAAGCCTGTAAATTCGGTTCAAAGTTGTTGAATCTAACGTTAAAAGTCTGATGCAACTCTCCACCCATAGCCAACAAGTAAAGTACCAACATAAAAATATACACTAAGTACTACATTACGTGACTCGAGTAGGTCATAAGTTCAGAGAGATAAGCTGCAAATATAGTACCTATACTTAGTATTTTAGTTAATAGTTTACATCAGTTTTTTTGTTTACAAAAAGTACTGGTCATATGACAAGCCATGTGAATTTGAGCTAATAAAAAGATATTGGTGCAAAGTTGGACGATGTTATTTTTTGACGTTATCTTTAAGTATGTATACATTAGGTCATGACCATAGATAAGCTAGATATCTACGTTTTTCTTTGTAGTTTTATCTCTGAGTTTAAAGGACACACCCATCGCAGCACATTGAAAATTTCCTCGGAAACGCCCGTGAAATTCCACGTTTTTCGGCTCATTTATTTTCCAGTACCTATTGGCTAGTGTAGGTATTCTACTGATGTGTTTGTCAGCCTAAATACTTAGGAGGGATGCGTGGCAGTATGACCAAATTGAGCAATACCAACCAAGGCTAGAGATGAATAGAACAATGAATTGTGAACTTATTGCCGGTGCCATAGAATATTTTTATAATTTTTGTAACGAATGTGAAATTAAGTGTTTGTTGGGTCACGTCTTTTTCCCATCAAAAACACTCGGCATTAAGGCTCCTTCAAACAGACACGACACGCGACGCGACACAAAGGCACCGCCTGCCGCGCGACGAGCGGTGCCTTTGTGTCGCGTCGCGTGTCGCGCTTGTTCGAAGGAGCCTTTAGTAAAGGGTGTTCATCTTGGGGTGTGTCTTCAAATATTACTGATTCTTAGTCTAATTTGAATGCTTGTATGAATTTTCAATTTGTCTTTTACATAAAGTAGGTAAGTAGTAACATCGTAAAATTTGCATATTATTTTGTCTTTATGTATCATTTATTATTAAGTATCTTGACCTTTCTCGGGACCCTGGGGTCCCGGACCTTTGGAAGGCGTACGAGGGGACGAAGCCAACTCGCAGAGGCCCGTTAAACGTTTCTAATTAAATGGGGCACCAACCAATGGTTATCCCTGTTTGGACTATCCAAGTGCACCCAAGGACAACCCCCAGTTGGTGTAGGACTATTGCAGGATATGGAAACAAAGATATTGGACTATGGATTTGGGTAGCTTTAGTGGACTGGTTATCTAGGACTATGGAAAGACTATGCCCCTTGCCTGACTAATGTTTTAAGTATATAAAATACAGAGATAATGGTGCCGATTCTCTTGTACACCGAACTAAACTAACTAAACTATCACTAAAATTCCTTACTTTTGGGTATGAGAATCTTAGAGCTATTCTGCAATA
Organism: Griposia aprilina; assembly: GCA_916610205.1. Classification (NCBI taxonomy): domain Eukaryota; kingdom Metazoa; phylum Arthropoda; class Insecta; order Lepidoptera; family Noctuidae; genus Griposia; species Griposia aprilina. The sequence continues at coordinate 10,981,338 of OU744304.1, read as the reverse complement.
AAATATCTCTAAATTTAAAAATCATTTTGACGCAACTAAAATTTAATTTAACAATCGCGACTCCACATGGTACCTACTTGTTTGCCCTACCACGTGAATTTTTTTTAGAGCCGGAGGCGCGCATTTGTGGCAGCCTCGGCGTGTTTTATATGGAATTTTTCACTTTTTGTACGGAAAATATAAAAAAAAATACCTACATGTAGAGTTATATAGGTTTAAGGGTTCCATAAAGGGGGTCGAAATTTTCATTATTTTTGAGATAGGACACACCGTTTTCGAGATATAAGCAAATAAAATAAATAAAAAACAGTACTGTTTTTGCCCCTGAAGTCGAGGTGTTGTGTTCATGACAACTAATTTTATTCCACACCTTTTTAATCGCGATTAAAAGTAACCAGATTTAGTTAAGACAACCAAAATTTTAGGTTAAAAACGTCAAATTCAGAATAGCAAAATTGCCATTTTCACTAAACTAACTAATCAGTACCATCTTAGTGCTGTCAAACCAAAATATAGTTAAGTTGTGTCACTTTAGTCGTATTTCAGAATGAGAAATCGTCTTTTGACAGGACTAAACAAAATTTTAGTGATTTTTAGTCTAGTTTAGAGAATTTTGTGACAAGAGAATCGGCACCAATGTAAGTTTATATTGATTTTAAATATTGATTGCCTTTGTCCAAAACTGTGGGTGAGTCAGAGGCGCAAAGTCTGTCATAGCATTATATATGTACCTACCTAAACAAAAAGCTTACATAAATCTTTTAACAGTTTTTAAATCTCATATTATTCTGAGCTGTTAATTCCTGAGCTGTATCGAGATGTTTTTTTTATCACAATAATAATGAATTATGTATAAGTACTACACATTAGCCAAAAATGTCACTTATTTTTCTACAAATCCTTGGAATCGACCCGAATGCCTAAAATATCACTTACTAGACTTGTTATTATTATGGTGATCAAGTTTTTAATTAATTCACACAGTCGTGTCATGCGTCCATGACTAGCAGATTTTTATTCAAACATGTCTTGAAGAAATACCAAGTTAATTTTTAATTTTTGCGAGATTTTTTTAACTGTCACGTCATTGTTTGTTTTCAATAAGCAGCGTCGCATCTTTTTCGCCAGTTTTGGCGCGACCAGCGGTAGTTTGTGTAAGCGCACTTTGGCACATATTAATATTTAAGTCGGTACCCCGACCAAAACCTTGTCATAGTGCGTTATTCAGAGGCTATTAACTCATTCACTATGGGTAATAAACTACATCTAAAAGTACATTATTAATGTTCGATATCCTATCATCATATTGCACGTTTTTATTTGTTTTATGTGTTATATATACATCTAAAATCTCCTTGTAAAAAAGTGACTAAAATTATTGATTGCATGCATCTTTTGCTAAACGTGACGTTCTATGCATTTGAGGATTACACTTGTACGGGTTGTAGTAGTTAACTCCGTACACTGATTTATCGTGAAGATTTGTAAGTTCAGTTAGTATAGAGAAACACGTTCCACTAAGATGCACTAAGTAGTTAAGTTTATTTAAGTTAAGAGTAAGTGACAATACTAGAGTGGAAGGCGATTATTTCTCTCAGTTGTTGATAGCTACACAGTTATAAGTTCACTATATTTTAATTCGTTAGTCAAGGTATTTTATTATGCTAAATTATGACGCGCATTGTCGGTCTAAAGTAGGTTACAGAGTAAGCAGAAAAATGTACGGCGATGAGACCGTACATATTGACAACCCCGAAAGAAGCTAAGAGAAGTAGAGAGAGAGAAGGAAACGCCTGTACAAAGTTAATCATTAAAGTTAAAGTAAACAGGTATGCAATTAATCAAAAGTAAAGGCAATGTTGTCTCGGTGTCCTTGAGGTTGAACGTGGCAGTCGTCCATGGGCTCCTGGTGGTTTTTTTCTCTGGCAGTCTGCTGTCGAGATCCCATTGGTTGCAGTTCGATGTCTTCATGGGTTTGCTTTCTATTTGTATGCCTCGGAAATCGCTTCCTGAGCAGTGTGCAGTATTTCCTTGTTATGATCCACAGGAAAGTGATGACAGCAATTGTTAGTAAAAGGTAACAAATCGCATATTGGTGGACGTCATGATCCGTGATAGTGGATGGTAGCGTCGGCTCGGTCTCTTGTTGAAACCGCAGCTTTTTGTCAATTTCCTCAAAGTCGTTGTTCTTGAGAGTAAAGAGTTCGCGTGGCGCGTTATGAAGTGTGACGTTGATAATGTTGTTTATCGGCGAATTCAAGTTAGGTACATGCATGTCATAGTTTACGTTGAGGTTGCTGTTGTACTGATTGTGCGAAGTGATGGTGAGTTCTTTTGACCGCAGTACGCATCCTTGACTCAAAGTAACTATAGCCGCCGATGTGATAGTTTGCGATATTACATCGTTTTCACAAACAGTACGTAATTCGCACCTTCCGCAACAAACAACCAGCCAGCTGTTTGATTCTTGCAACTTGATCCATGCCTCCTCGCATGACACGTTGTGTACGTCACACGGTGACGTAGCTGTACGATGACCCAGTAGTTTTGCTTCGCAAGGTGCATTCTTATTTTGTAAGTTGAACACTGGTATGTTTGCGTTACAAATGAAGTTATCTTTTTTTCTTTTGATGCATTGCCTGAAATCTTTATCCCGTAGTGAGATGTAAGAATTCTTCTCGAAGTTCACGGCAATGTATTCCGAAGATATCTGCATCAATTTGTACTTGGACTGCGCCTTGAATGGTATAGCGATAGCCCGATAGTAGGTGAAGTCCTCATTCGAAATTAATGGAATGTGAACTTCGAACATAAAGTAGTTCTTTGTTATTCGTGCTTTCACGTACAGCAACTTGTACAGTTCCTTGATATCTTCTCTGATATTTTCTGTTGGCAATGATAGAGTTCTCGGCAGTCTGCCGGATATGTCTTCCAGTTGCTTTACTAGACTGACTGGTGATATCAAGTGCACGTCCATATGTCCACTGTAGACATTAGTAAGAGTGTTCAGGAGCATAGTTTGAATTTCCTTAAGATTTCGTAGTAGTAGCGAGGCTGTAAGCGAAGCGGAGTTGAAGTAACTTGTGGCCATCATTATTTGGATTTCTGTTTCAATGCTACCCAGATTTGTCTTAGTTTCTTCCATAAATTGTTCTATCATCTTGCATTGAAGTTTGATGTTTTCATCGTTTTTCTTCAAAACGTCATTTTGTAGTTGCATGATCGTTGTTTGGTTTTTTGCGAGTTCACGCAAGTAGCTTTCGTTATGTTGTATGGCATCAATGTCCTTGTGATATTTGTCAGCAAACTTCTGGTCTAAGACGCCGAATAAGCTGTTTGCGACCATGCCTACTCCGTCAATCAAGCCGCGCTTCTTGCGCGTAGATAAATGCTTGTGGGGAGCCAGCAGGATTGTGTTGTAGAATTTGAGCAGTTCCATCTCGTGGGAAAGTTGGTCCATCGTAGCTTGGCAATAACTTTGATGGATCTTCTGGCAAAGGTCATTTACACCGTTTACGTATTTCTCAATATGTTGAATGCTCTGCCAGTAGTTTGTTAAGTTGTAGTACGTAAGCAAAGTCCATTCATCGTGAATGAGTTCAATTTTTCCTATGGTGTCATAATAAATCGGTCGCTCGGGTTCTAGGTTGGTAATTTGAGTGCCTGACCTTAGTTGCGAACCATATGATCCATTCACAAGTATCATCATTGTGAAAAGAAACATTAAAATGTTTGTAAGACATTTTCTTCCAGATTGTTTTGTTGTGGTAGTTTTTTCTGTTTTCTCAGCCATTAGTAAATCCGTTTTACATTCTTCATAAGTTTTGTTGCAGGTAGTATCGATGGGTAGAACTGATAGTTTTACTATAGGTCGTTTAATGACACCAGTTTGAGTTTTCAGGGTTGTCACTCGAACGTATCCGTCCGTTCCAGGATGAAGTTCTAGCACCCGTCCCATAGCCCATTTTCCTGGCGGCAAATTGTTGTCCCGGACTAGTACGATGTCCCCCTCGCTGAGGTTTTTCTTGGGATTGTTCCATTTGCTGCGCATTTGTAGTTGAGTAAGATAGTCGCTTGACCAATTCTTCCGAAATTGTTGGTACATATGTTCTGTTAACTGCCATCGTCGGCGTAGGTCAATGTACTTTTCATCTGTGTAGTCAGCTCGTGGTAAAGACATTATTGGTCCCCCCGTTAGAAAGTGACCCGGTGTCAGGTAGTTATAAAATTCTTCGGGTTCTTCAGTGAGCTGGCAAAGCGGCCTGGAGTTCATGCACGCTTCTATCTTCACAAGCAAGGTAGTAAATTCCTCGTACGTCAGTTTTTGGTCTCCTAGCACCCGACGAAGGTGATACTTCATCGACTTGACCGCTGCTTCCCATAGTCCACCAGCGGTCGGCCAAGCGGGCGCATTAAATTGCCATTCTACTCCCATGTCTGCGATGTTATTGAAGAAGTTTGGCGACAAGATTTGTTTGAAGTCTTCAAACTCTTTCTGAAGCAACCTTGATGCGCCTATGAAATTCGTACCACAGTCCGAGTAGACGTGACCTGGTGTACCGCGCCTTGAGCACATTCTCTGGAAAGCTGCTATGAACGTTTCAGTACTTAAGTCCGATGCAAGTTCGATGTGCACAGCCTTTGTCACCATGCATATGAATATGCATATGTAACCCTTTGAAGTTCGAACCCCTCTTCCCTTGTTGAGTCTGACTTCGACGTGTCCTGTGAAGTCAACTCCCGTGTGGGTAAACGGACGCGAAGGTGTTACTCGTTGTGGTGGCAGTTCTCCCATGAGTTGGTTCAACTTCGACGGGTTGTAGCGATGGCAGCGCACACAGCGCCGTAGTTCAGCTTTCACCGCTCTGTTACCGCCAACGATCCAGTACCGTTGTCGGATGTACGCTAAAGTTAGTCTGGCTCCTCCGTGTAAAGTCGTTAGGTGAGCTTGATTGATCACCAACTCAGTAAGTCGTCCACTCTTAGGTAGAATGGTTGGATTCTTCATCTCAAAAGGTAAACTGGAATGGTTCAGTCGACCCCCGACTCGGATTAAGCCGTTTTTGTCCAAGTATGGTTTAAGTTTAAAGATTTTACTTTTTGTTGAAATAGTTTCTTTCTTAATAAGTTGTTTATATTCTTGCGTAATTTCCGTTTGTTGCACATATTTTATTATTTGTTCATTTGCATTGTTTAATTCGCATAAATTGAGGCATCCGGTATCACGTTTCGTGTTATTACGTGCGTTTCCGATAAATCGTTGTATCCATGCTAAAATTCTGATCGCTTTGGTCAATGAACTGCAATTAGTTAATAAGTTATAAATACAATTATTGGACTCTTTGTTCATAGAGTTCGATTTCGCTTGGTAAACGCTGCCTATGTTAGTTGTAAATGTGCAAGTTATGTTTTCCTCACGACTTTGTTCTTGGAAGGTATTCAGAAATGTAGGACCTTCCCACCACAGACTGAATGTGGTTAGCTTGGTTGGTAGCAATCCTCTTGATGCACAGTCTGCAGGGTTATCTTGTGACTTCACATAACGCCATTGCCCGGCTGGTATGATTTGTCTTATTTTTGCAACTCGATTGGCGACGTATTTTTCTCTTTTAGATGTATCCCCCTGAATCCATGCCAGGGCCACTTGAGAATCACACCAAACGCTCGTAGGTATGTCGAAACCATTTAGAGCTTCTCTGATTTTTTCGATGAGTTGCGATAGTAAGAGTGCGCCGCAAAGTTCAAGTTTCGGTAATGTGATCGTTTGTGATAACGGTGCTACTCTTGTTTTAGCGGCAAGTAATGTTATTGTTGGCTTGTTATGTTCATCTCTGACGCAGCTGTAAACGACGCAGGAGTAAGCCTTTTCACTGGCGTCACAGAATCCAAATAGTTCGATCTTTTGGTTCGTTGAACCGATCCAGCGCTTCATTTTAATGTGTTTTACATTGGGTATGTCAGCTCTTAGTTTTAGCCATTTATGTGCTATATGTGACGGTAACTGATCATCCCATTCAAGTTTGTTGACCCATACTTCTTGGAATATAATTTTTGCCGCAATAGTTATGGGTGATAGCCACCCCAGCGGATCATAAAGTTGTGAAATTTCCGAAAGCAGCCGCCTTTTAGTTATTTCCGGTCGACATTTTTCTTCATATTTCCAGTTAAACACAAATGTGTCAGTAGGCGGATTCCAACCTAGTCCTAGGGTTTTCATGGATTCCTCCTGCTTGAAGTCAAAAGTGATTCTGCATGAAATCTGATCATCACTTAAGTTCTCTAACAATGCTGGATCATTGCTGGACCACTTGCGTAAGTTCATCCCAGCTCCCTTTAATATATCGATAAGCGATGTCTGAAGTTCCTGGGCCGCTTCCAGTGAGTTGTGGCCGCTTATGACGTCATCGACATATGCTTCGTTCAGTAGTACTTTGGCTGCCGTGGGGTATTTATAGCCATCATCGTATGCAAGTTGTTTGATGGTTCTCATGGCTAGCCACGGTGCGCACTTAGTGCCATAAGTGACGGTGCAAAGTTGGTACTCTTGCAGCTTATTTGACGGCGTAGTTCGCCAAATAATTTTCTGCAAATGTTGTTGTTCCTCAGACAGCCAGATACATCGGTACATTTTCTCGATGTCAGCTGTAAAGGCGTATTTATAAGTTCTCCATTTTATAATAAGTTCTTGGATATCTTTTTGTAGGTTGGGGCCCTTTTCTTGAAGGCTGTTCAGGCTGTATCCCGTTTTAGTTTTCTGAGATGCATTGAAGACAACCCTGAGTTTTGTGGTAATAGATTCTTCACGAAGTACTCCGTGATGTGGTAAGAAACATTCAGTAGTTGAAGATGTCATAGGTTTTGCTGGTTTCATATGGCCCAACTCCAGGTATTCCCTAAGAAATTCTTTGTATAACATTTCAAGTCGGCTATTTCTTTGAAACCTTTTTTCTAGTTGCAGCAATTGTGATACTGCAATCGTTTTCGATGTTCCGATCTTATTTTCATAACCCAGACATAAAGGCATCTTCACAATGTATCTTCCATCTGAACCACGGCGAGTAGTTTCCTTGTAGTGAGTTTCACATTGATCTTCTTGAGATCGGTCAGTGTTTGTTTTGGTGACGTCTTCACACTCCCAAAATTTAGTTATTTCAGCCAAGTCTAGCAGTGTGACGTGACATTTAAAAGTTTCGAGTTTTCCACACAATATCCATCCCAGCTGTGTTTGTTGCGCAACGGGTGACTTTGGTGGGCCTTTTAGTATTCCGTCTTGTATTATTTCAGCGTATACGTCAGCTCCAAGCAGTATGTCAACAGACCTTGATATGTTAAAATCAGGGTCCGCTAGTTTTAGGTTTTGCAAATGCGACCAGTCTGGTCGTTCAAATGTGTTGTTCGGTAGTTTATTGATCATTTTCTTCATAATCAATGCTTCAGTGTTGAAAGTATATTCGGAATGGATTGATTTGCATGTTAGTTTAAGGCGTCCTTTACAGTCGCCTGATACAGTTCCAACTCCAGATATCTTCGCAGTTAGTTTATTTCTTGGCAGCCTTAGGAGTTGTGCTGCATTTTCAGTTATTAAGTTAACTTGTGAGCCCTGATCTACGAGCGCACGAAGAGTAACGTAAGTCCCATCTATCGATTTGACCTTAACTTGGACGGTTGTCAGTAAAACTTCCATCTCGCTGGCTGATAGATGATTTGAACTCCGCGTTTCAGTTTCCCTCGAAGGTCGTTGACCTGAGCGTTGGTTGTCATTGCTCGTCGAAGGTGTATTTTTGTTGGAATTGTTGTAATGTAAGAGCGTATGATGCTTCATATTACATTCCTTACAAGTTTTCGTAGAGTTGCAAGTTTGGTTTTCGTGACTAAACAAACAGTTTTTGCATAGACGCAATTTTGCAACTGTGCTGTTTCGTTGCTTTGTATCCAAGTCAACAAACTGCTGACATCGCATTAAAACATGATTGTTTTTGCAAAGAGGGCACTGCCCGTATGAAGTGTGGTAAGTTTTTGGAAGCCACTTCTTATGATCGATGTTTTTCCGAGGTACATGTTTTTCAGTTCCAGCTGACTTCTCTGAACTCTGTAGGTCCTTCTTTGAAGTCTTCATGGTTTCAAACGCCATAAACTGGTTTTCTAAGTACATCAGAAATTCCTGCAATGTTGGCACCTCTCTGTTATCGTGCAAGTTCTTTATGTATTCATTGTAGCTCCCACAGTCTAGTTTTTGTGACATCAGATGGACAATCATAGGGTCCCAACTGGCTATATCAAAACCAATGTTTGTTAAACCGTTTAGACATTCGGTTGTTACGTCATGCAGCTTCTTTAGGTTGAAGGCGTCTGGTGTCTGTATGACAGGCAACTGTAGCATAGTGTTCATGTATGATGAGAGTTGTAATCGACGGTTGTTGTACCGTTGATTTAGTATATCCCAACACGAAGTGTAGTTGTCAGCGCTGATACTCAAGTGTTGCACCAGTCTTTCTGCTTCACCTTTCAGCCTGGTCTTCAGATGCTGCATTTTTTGAGCTTTATTCAATGTCGGGTTTTTGTGTATGGTTTCCAGGTACAGATCTTTGAAAGATATCCATTTGCTGTAGTGTCCTGAAAATTCTGGAATTTCGATTCTCGGTGCTGAATGTTGGTGATGAGCGGTGGTCCACATCTTGCTTTTCAATCGTTTCCTTGTTTCGTCATATTTCACTTCGATGCTGTTGAACTTATCATAATACGTATGTTTCGAACCTTTCAGTAAGGCTTCCAGTTCCCAGTGAGTATTATCAACAGCTTCCCACTTCGACTTCAAGATTGACAAGTGATCGTCAAGTTCCCATTTTTCAGCTAAGACTTCAAAATCAATTTTTTCCATAGCCCGATTGATGGCTTTGAAGTTGCATTCTTGTTTAGTCAGCAAAGCCTTTGTCTTCTCATCAGGTTCTCCTCTTGATAAGTCTGTTAGGTCGAATTTGATATTTTCATCAGTAGTTTGCAACATTTTTAAAATGTCTGCTTTAGTTGTTTCGTACATGGTCTTTGTCTTACCGTAGACATCTTCCACAAAATAGTTTATGTCCCTGTTTGCGATTTCTTGCAACAGCAATGTATGCCGTTCATTGAAATCCATCCATTGATCTTCTAACGAGGACAGCCGCTTGGTCAAGTATTCCTTTGTTTTTCTGGTTTTGCTATCCTTGTTATAGTTGACGCATAATGTTTTGATGTTATCAAAACATGTTGATTGTAGCGATAGCATATTCATCTTGTTTATATACGATAGTTTCCTTGTAGTTCACAAAATACCTTTTCGATAAGTTCCGAAGATTATCCTTGTAGTTGATGACTCTTCTAGTTATCGTCGATGGCTTTACTTGTAGGCGAAGGCTCTTCCAGTAGTCGAAGGCTCTTCTAGTAGTTGTAGTTAGTTTCAGTAGTTGAAGGCTCTTCCAGTAGTTAAAGGCTCTTCTAGTAGTTGTAGTTAGTTTCAGTAGTTGAAGGCTCTTCCAGTAGTTGAAGGCTCTTCTAGTAGTTGTAGTTAGTTTCAGTAGTTGAAGGCACTTCCAGTAGTCGAAGACTCTTCCAGTAGTTGTAGTTAGTTTCAGTAGTTGAAGACTCTTCCAGTAGTCGAAGACTCTTCCAGTAGTTGTAGTTAGTTTCAGTAGTTGAAGACTCTTCCAGTAGTCGAAGACTCTTCCAGTAGTTGTAGTTAGTTCCGGTACCTACTCAATGTGCCTGCACCCTGACTAGGTATTTGCGCCTTCTCAATTCAACTGGGGCGACCCTCTTCCGGGAGACCAGCTGAACCGATTCGCTACCGTAACAAGAGACACAAACACACTAAGATACACGAAGGCTCGAAGGACCATAAATGTACGGGTTGTAGTAGTTAACTCCGTACACTGATTTATCGTGAAGATTTGTAAGTTCAGTTAGTATAGAGAAACACGTTCCACTAAGATGCACTAAGTAGTTAAGTTTATTTAAGTTAAGAGTAAGTGACAATACTAGAGTGGAAGGCGATTATTTCTCTCAGTTGTTGATAGCTACACAGTTATAAGTTCACTATATTTTAATTCGTTAGTCAAGGTATTTTATTATGCTAAATTATGACGCGCATTGTCGGTCTAAAGTAGGTTACAGAGTAAGCAGAAAAATGTACGGCGATGAGACCGTACAACACTAATGGATAGATAATTTAAAAATCTAAATAATGCACGTTTTATTTTATTTTTAAACTTCACTTGTCTTTTTTTATTCAAATAATTTCATTATTTTTGTGATTTTTATGATAAATGAGCGTGCGGAGGGAGCGAGACAGAGCGAGACTCAGCGACGCGGGACAGAGAAGGACCGAACGCTCAAGGTCGTTTGGTCAGGGAAGCGCCTTAACATGACTGACTCTTATGGTAGGTTTCGACTTTTAACGTGCGGCAACAGGTCGCACGCGGTGGGTGATTAAAATCGACCGTGAAAATGCTCAGTTGCAGACGGCAGCCTATTAGGCTACCGCGAGTCTTCCATCCTGACTCAAGGCTTCCAGAAACAGGCGCGACACGACTGCAATAGAGCATTTTCTATGAAAACTCCATGGATATTGTTCTACAAGAGTCGCGTCGCGCTGTCGTGTCGCGCCTGTCTCTTGGAGCCTTTAATCTATCTCTTGCAAGGGACTTACCTCATTTTTAACCGACTTCACAAAAAGGAGGAGGTTCTCAATTCGTCTGTATGTTTTTTTTTTTTTTTTTTTTTTTATGTGTGTTAGCTCATAACTTTTTTCTGGGTGAACCGATTTGGATGATTCTTTTTTTATTTGATAGGTGGTGCTTCACATGTGGTCCCATTTAAATTTGATCAAGGTCTGACCAGTAGTTTTTGAGTTATCCTTAATACTGCAGATTTTTTCCACTTAGTTTATATGGATGATGTGTTAATAATTTCCTGTCACTGTTATTTACACACCAAGTAGTGGTATACGAATTTGTGTGGGGTAGGTACCGCAACTAAAAAGTGAAAAATAAAAACTTTTTTACAATAAAACAACCGACTTCCAAAAACAAACACTAAAAGACGTGAAAAATAACTTTAATTTCGGAAGTCGGTGGCCAAACACGAAAATACAAAACCAAAGGCACCGACTTCCGAAATTAAAGTTATTTTTCACGTCTTTTAGTGTTTTTTTTTGGAAGTCGGTTGTTTTTTTGTAAAAAAGTTTTTATGTTAATTATTATTTCTGGCGTTACATAGAAATGTTTTGTCCGTATAGGCTGGTGTATGCATTACTTATCTCAGGTGGATCAAATTGGTCTGATACACTACGTTATCTATTTTATCCAGTAGGGGCGTAGCTGGTGTAGAGGTTTTAGCTTGTATGGTTTCCCCGTGCAACCTCCACGGGCACATGTATGATGAGATACCTAATGGGGGATTTGCACTAGGTCGATTTCCGTCGTGCGGCTGGTCGCTTACTAAATCGCCTCACAAGCGGAATCATGTGGCGGGCGATCGCCTGCGACCGAGCATTCACGGGCGATTTTAGTCACCCGGCCGCGTACGTTCTGTCGCCGCACGACGAATGTCGAAACCTACTTACTCTTCTTTGGAACTTGCGATTTTAGTCACCTGCGGACTAGCTGAATCTATAGTCACCTGTGTAAAGCCTGCATATCCAATATTTTACAAAATTATAGAGGATCAGCTTGGTGAGCTTTCGGCGCGCGTCATGATATAGAATGAGTAGCATTAGCGTCGGTTTTAGAAATAATTATCATCCATACCTAACGTGACCATACGTCCCGCTTTCAGGCTGTCTGTCCCGCTGCGCTGTCCCCAACGAGGACATAAAACCCCCCTTTCACAAACAGACCAAACGATAATTTAATTTACAATTATTTCGTACAGTGTCAATTCAACACAGAACTTGAAGTAGGTATTTGAATGGGCAGAAATCAAATTATTTTATTTCACATAAACCAACATGGGCACTTATGAAACGTCAGAAGCTAGGTGCACGGTTCCAATTGGTTGTTTCCTATGGATAAGAGCCGGCAAGAAACTCCACGGTTACTCTTTTAAAAATAAGGGGCTTTTACAATGTTTCCAATTACAGTGTTGATAGATATGGTACTCAACAAAATATAAAATTGTCCACAAATCTACAGTCTACAAGTTAGGCCTATTTGACGCAACTTTGACGAAAGCATGGTAAGAGGTACAGAATGTGATGGATTTGCTGATCACGCAAGGGTTTATTAGCAGCAGCCAAAATACAAAAGTGTTCGACGAGTTCTCCCTTATTTCAAGCTTTACGACAAACGAAAAAAATCAATGGCTGGATTGTTATTGCTGAAAACCGTTTGGTGGAATTATTCAAGCACGTCCTTGCCTACAATATCCACTAAACGAACTTCTTTTTCTCAAGTGAACAAAATATGGACAAGTGACAAAATATAAGATTTTTTATAAAATAACATGTAAAACACCAACATGTTTTTTTTTACAAAACAAATCACGTTACGTCACGATAGCCATACCTACTAAATTCGAAAGTAACTCTTGTCTGTATCTTACCTTTTCACGCCTAAACCACTCAACGGATTTCGATAAAATTTGGCAAGGAGATAGATGGCATCCCGGGGAAGGATATAGGCTTTTTGACTTTTATCCCGTTAGCTCGTTCCCGTGGGATAATTTCTAACATCAACAACTTTGATATTACAGTTCCTTGTTATTGTTTGCTTAAATGGCCACTCCTACCAATTAACGATAGGATGAAAACAGTGTTATCATATCACAATTCTAGTAATTCTAAGTAAACACAGATAATTGGTCTATTTAGTACATTATTATTGCTCATAGTTCTAAGTCCAAGTGTCTGCCCAGTTTATTGGTCTAGAAATAACTAGATCTTCTTGTTGATTAGCTATCGAAGGTCAGTCCTAAGTCCAACGGGTACATACCTATCTACTCGAACGGTCTTTACATTTCGTTACAAAGTCATAATATGTTCCTAGTAGTCATTTAACACATACTTAGTGTTAATTGACTAATGATGATGATTGGTGTGTTGATTGGGGGATGACAATTATGACATCGAAATATTTTTGTTTGTTTGAACGCGCTAATCTCTGAACCTATTAGTCGAAAAAAGTCAGTAAGAATAAGAACGGGCGATTCGATGCGACGGGGAGAGGGGGGGGGGGGGGCATTACCCAAATTTTTGTATACGGCTTTTATTTGTATTGTGTTTGATAAATCAAGGTGGGTTGTTTTTGCGAATAAACTTGATGCGCGTTGAAGCGGGGGCTCTTGCGGGCCACGGGCGGCAGTACATCGCTGACCAATGTCCGGGTAGACGCTAACGCTCTGTGCAATTTTATTCGCTCAAAAGTTTCGCATGCTTCTCCCACTCGCTCAAGGTCGCTGGCACTTATTGTCGCCTTAATACCATAAAGTTGGAAGGATGTGTAAGTAAACAATAATAAATTCATTATCACAATCAAAATACCTAACAAAACATTGTATGACTTGCCAAAAATTAACATCATCACCCCTGTATTCGCCGAAGGGGTGGGCAAAGTGTATAGTATAGGTACAGTCACGGACTTTAATTGATGAGCCACTTGCCACTGTTCGTATTTTAGCCGTGTATAGCAAATCGGGTTTAGTCGGTTATACTCGTACATAGTACAGAGTGACTACCCAAAACCAACCAATTGCAGGTCTAGCAACTGTAACCTAGCGACAATTGTTTTAGCATAGCGATAGTAACGTTAGCGTACGGAAAATTTATGATTGGTCATTTCGACATCGGAAAAATTCGGACCCACGATTTTATCCGAACGCGTAGCGTCCAAGATGACGTTCATGACAATTATGATAACTGTTGCACATAAACCAAAATAACACCTAACTGCCGCCTTCTTGGAAGAATTAATTTCTCTTTTAGCTATTATAAATGTCATATTTGCTAAGCTAAAAAATAGTCAACCTTTGAAAAATAGTTTTATTTCGTTTATCAAGCAATCAGTCACTGTCTTCGGATAGGTTTTCAGAAATAATGAGTATTTAATGACCTCTAATTCAAAGAAAGTCAGTATCAAATAGATTGGATAAACGTATGCAACATTTTATTGATTTATCTTGGACAACTTAGTAGTCAAACTTCTACCTCTATGGATAAGACCATTTCCGATTATTAGTAATTTGTCATCTTGTCCACGAGCATGCGGTTTGAGTTCGTGTTTAATCGTATAATCTCGTGAATGAATAAAACTGCAAAATTTAAAATTTTGAAAGTGGCTCATCAATTAAAGTCCATCAGACTGTACATCCTAACTTCGCTATATTCGTGTTTGTCTCATGTATTTAATCAAAGAAGGGACGAGATATAAAATATATGCAATCAATTATAAGACAACAAATCTTTCAAATAACACAAACCCAAACATCTTTGTAACCAGCGGGGTAATTGCGTAACAGTAGGAATGGCTTTCATTTTGACAGTTCAACAACATTCATTACGTTATTTAAGTTATTGAGCCGACAAATTTTTCGAACATATGAAGCAATGGTTTAGCAATAGGCTTCAAAATGATTCAGATTGTGATAAACAAGTGTGTTACGTAGTTAGGGTGCAGGAAGCGGATCTCTATAATAAAGATATTATAAATAAGTAAGTATTAATAGCTCTAATAATTGGCGTAACATGACTCCCGGAACCTCCCATCTTCCTTATCAAACGTTGTGGAGGCCACGTTTGATAAAATACTCGTTTTTATACGCATCATACCTACTTAGCGTATGGTACAGTCAAACGCACATTAGTGGTAAAAAATTGACATTGACAGAGCCTTTATGCCGCGGCATAAAGGCTCTGTCAATGTCAAATGTCAAATGTCGAAATGTCAAAAAAAAAAACCTTTCGATATTAGAACTTTGTTGCCTATGTCCACTGATTTTCAGTATGGGCCCACTGTGCGCCGTAGCAATAAGAGCTATACTCGTAGTGCAAGTGTCACCAATGTCGTGGGGTCGACTGTATGTCATAATAAACTATATAATTATTTGTTTTGCTGATCAATACAAAATTTAACTAGCACGCTGTCAATTTAATGCTGTGATTACTTAAATAACTTGCCATGATCAAACTACAGATTAAATTCTAAAGGCAATGTTTAATTGAAATAAATGCTTTGAGTTTGAGTTTGAAAATGGAACATAAAAGTAGGCTATGAACATGTAAATTGCCATGTCTTTGAATGGCCAAAAAACGATAACATGAATTTGTTGAGCCAAATATTCACAGCAAAAATACACCTACCAATGGCCATGTACTTAATTACAAACTTAGTTGTAGTGAAAATAAAAAACGCTGTAAAATAACAATGCAAGTAACAGTAACACCGACCTTATCTAACTTTCAACGCTGGTCCATCAGCGTTGACAATTTTCTAGAGTTACGAGTAGGTATTATGCCCACTGAATTCATGGCAACAGTTTGGGTGTCGATGTTTCTTCAATCCCTTACATCCCGTATAAAAGCAGGTTTATATGAGCCCAGTAATATATGACAGTACAGTAAGTCAGTCCAGCACTGACTTGTAGGCGCGGGCTTGCGGATGGCGAGCAATGGGCAGCTCTCCGTCCGGTAAGGACCAGGCCCGGGTCGACGGTGCGTTGTGTTCCACACGCGCCTCAAAGAGATGTCAGCATAATGGTCGGGGTCCGCTAGGGCCGATGCCTGCCAGGGTCGCGGATTGTTCGTTAGAGTTACCGTGGCCCTGGCGCACAGGCAACTGAAGGAACACGGGTGGGTTTAGGTCAGTAAGAGTCTGACACGCCCTTCCGCCCCGCCCAGAGCGGGAGAAGTCATTTGATGATATCCCATCCAAAAAAAATAAAGTCCAGCACTGACTTGCAATTGGGCTCTTGTATACACTAGTTTCAAGCCAGTCAGCGCTGACCACGCACTTGCAAGTCAGTCCAACAAATAGGCGATCGCTCTATTGTTTCGACCAAGTAGTAGCAGCTTCTCCCAACCAAATAGCTTGCAAGTCAGTCTAGTGCGACTGACTTCGTTTTTAAGCATTGGGCACTGGGCAGTCGCTGCCGGATTTTTGTTGTATTCACGTTTGAATGTTTTAGTTTACAGGTGTAAGATTTTTTTTCCAAAATCGACAGCGCGCTGGCTCTCGTTACTAACCCAGTGACTGGGCTCGTATAAACCATGCTTAACGCAATAGAGAGATGCTACAACATTTCCGCCAAATAAAATACAAATACGTTTTCCCTTGCATCCTTATCTTCTTACCTATTTACCAAGAACATTTTCCTAGAATTTCCCTCCATAGAATGTGAAGCAACCCGTCCAAGTATTTTATTACAACTTTGTAGTGTCCAATAAACACTTTCTTTCTTCATTCTTAATGTTTTGAGAACTAACATAACCCGTTATGACTGTAACAACTTTATAAAATAACTGTTTATTTTGTAAATTATACATATTTTAGTATTGTTAAACCGCTACCTATTTCTTATTGTTCGTTGACTAAGACTATAGTCAAAACAATTTTGTTGGCGAGCAGCATGCAAACTATCATTGTTTTCATTCACAGCACAATAAATTCCGACCTTGATTAGGTCATTAGGTGTGCGCACAGTGACAGTGCCGTGGTTAGGGTAGAGCGCGGCTGGGCGACCGGACAGGGTACCAGAGGTGAAGGGGCGCTAAAGGGGCTGTGACTACGCGCTCCTTCACCTCTGACGCCTGCAGAGTACTTTTGTTTTAGTTCGTAGAAAATAAAAAAAATGGTTGAGATCTCTTCGCTTGCTCTTGCAATTCTCAAACTTTTTTCAATAAGCCGACATAGTAACTCCTATTTGTATAAGAATGGATTTAAGAAAACCTAAGCTGAAATTTTTCGCCCCTCTACTTTCCAAGAGGGCAGATTAAATTATGACGCGTATTTGTTCGAAATCCGAAGTAATTTTTTTTTGTTTATATCTGCCCAGTCTTCATTGTAGCGGTTAGTCTATCCATAATAAAAAAGTAAGTTGTAGGTAGTCTCATTTCCTACGAAATGTATGGGAAAAGTTTTGTTGCGATTTCTGACTTTTCTATTACTGAAACCTCAGTTGGTCCGATAGAGGTTTTTGATCCTTATGTGAAACAAGAACGATTTTATAAAAAAAAGTTTTGTGAAAATTGCCCATTTTCCTACTGACTGTAAATATTTTTCAAAATCTGTGAATGCAAATCAAAATTTCTCAAAATGTTAAGAAAAGTCTCAGTTATTAAGGGTAAGGTAGTAAGGTGCCCTTGCTGCCCCATCTCAAAAATAAACACTGTATTTTTTTTTTTTTGTTGATCATATACCTACCTTGAAACACCGTACGATCGAGAAGAACATTGTCTGTCCAATCGTCACCTCAAGTAAATAAAACTTAAGCAGACCAAAGGGAACATTTTTGTTCGACAAAATACGTTACAGATTTTGCAGTCAAACCAAAAATAAAGAGTTTTCCTTTGGACGTCATTACATGGGCCACCTAGTTTAAGTACTACACGAAGTAAGCTGAAAGCCTGGATAGATTTCACTTCTCTGCACAAGCTGGGTTCACCTCCTATTGTCAATACGTAGGTAGAGATCGTGCATTTTAAGGCGACAATAAGTGCCAGCGACCTTGAGCGAGTGGGAGGAGCATGCGAAACTTTTAAGCGAATAAAATTGCACAGAGCGTTAGCGTATACCCGGACCAATATTGGTCAGCGATGCACTGCCGCCCGTCGCCCGCAAGAGCCCCCGCTTCAACGCGCGTTTATTCGCAAAAACATCCGTCCTTGATTTATCAAACCCAATACAAATAAAAGCCGTATACAAAAATTTGGGTAATTAAATTGCCTTTTAGATGGTGCAGATTTCATGAAAATACACCCGATAGTTTTTGCGTGATTATCGTTTTTGTGTTAGCGTTAGACATTACTGTACAAATTAATTACACTATGTTATGAAATATAATTTCAAATATTCACATATCAAATTACGAAGAAAATAGTCTAGTTTATCATATATATTTTTCAAACAAATAAGACTATTCGTTTAGACGTGATGTTCAATTTGAAATCATTAAAAGTCTTATATCTGCGCCTTAAAATTGCACGCCCCTCCGCTGCTTGTTGCATACACATTTCAAATGTTGTATAGAAATTTTAGTGGAGGGTCGTGCAGCTTTAAATTAGAAGATCGCGTGATCGCTCTACCTATACACGTGACAGATTCTACCTATTTTACATTGTGTGTGGCAATGAATCAATCTTCTTCTATCTTCTCTATCTATCTTTACGCTAATGATATTCTCACGATGATCGTATTGTTTTTTTTGAAAGAAAATAAAACCTCTGTCATGGATAACCAAGGTCGGAATCACATCAAGAGCAGTGGTAGAAGGATCTGTTAGCCTACAAGATGTCATGCTCATCACAATCACATCACTAATTTGCACCCTAATTGCTAATCCATCGCTTCAAATGTTCGAAAAATTTGTCTGCTCAACAACGTAAATAACGCAATGAATGTTGTTGAACTGTCAAAATGAAAGCTATTATTAAGGCAGATTTTAATAAACAAATAAATAAGATATTTACGACCAGATAATGATGTCATCGCCTAATCATCCTCGATCCGCCTGGAAACAACTTTCAAAACCACTATAATAAACCGAACTTGGCCTGAATCGTAACATTTAAAGAGAATGAGGTGGAAAATAATATAATCAAGACCGGTATGGACACACCCACTTGAGTCGTATGTATTTTAACGTTGTGATATTTAGCGAGCGACGACACGGTTGGGTGTGTCTGTGACGTCACTTAACGCGTTTTGGAATGGAATGTAAGTATTTAGTACCTACCTATGTATCATACGAAGTACTTAGGATTTCTTTATATGTACCTATAGGATGTAGGAGGTATTTTGAATAACTAGTTATTAAGATAAAGGACTATTCATAGAGGGAAATGCAGAAAAATAGGCAAATGACGTATTGAAAAATAATATTCTATTCTGTTCTAATGTTGTGAATTTTTATATACTTAATAATAATATAACATCACGCCTGCTTTCCGAGAAGGATTAAGCAGAGGTGTAAACAATCCTAATTACAAGTTATAGTAGGTCCACTTGGAAATCCCTGAACCGTCTCCGGACACAAGTGGGAAGATGTAACTCCAACCTGGTAAAGTGGGGCTACCTCGACGGAACGGCAGCTGGGTGTGGGTGTGGAGCTATGTCGCAAACTATGCTCCACCTTCCATCTTGTCCTCTGTGTCCCAAAACTTGCTGTCAAAGTGACCTCTGTGTTGCCACCGACGACGCCGTGGAAGTGGCGAAGTTTTGAGCCTACAAGATTTGAGAAAAGTCGTGCCAGCGACACGAAGAAGAAGAAGAATTAGGTATCTCTATCTAAAATTATCACCATACCATACCAAAAAACGTTTAAAGCTTTTCCTCAAACGTTTTATTTGAATCCCTCTGAAATGTTTGCATGGTTTATTTAATGAGTATATTGGCGAGTGCATGGGGTATACTGTCTAACTCCATAAACGAAAATACGGGCCCGTCCGAAAGTAGATTGAAACTTTGGAGTGAACCCTGCACCCGATTAATTAACATTTTCGGACAGGTAAAAACACATTGGAAGCAGGGACAACTGTCACATCGTCGTGTCAGTCATTCTTAGGTCGGGCCACAAACTAATCTTATGTCCGTAGGTGATACGGAGAAGCAACACATGTAACGTCGGCCGAAACTATGGATTTCGTGCTTAGAGAGTAATACCCCCAGCCACGTACTCCGTGGATTTATTCACAAACGAACTCCATTTAATGTTATGGAACAAAGATTGCGAAACTGTTTTTTTTTTATCGTCGTCGGGTTATTCCAGCCTGTTGGTGTTGCTATGGTTTGATAAAAATAAATATAAACTTCATTAGCGTTGCTTAGCATGTATTGCAAAATACTGGCTCGTTTACAATGTAATCTTGGTTTGCGCGTTTTGAAAAAGGAATAAACAAATCGGTTCTCAACTTGTCATGGTATAGATGTAACGGTAAGTACTATACAGGATGAAATTGAATTCATGGGCATCCTTTTAAGTGGTCATTGTACTCATCATTATGAACAACTTTTATTAGGGAACCAAACCTGAAATCGCAAATTACACAAAAAACAGCTGTTTCCTACATTTGACGAGTTAAGACTGCAGACAAGAGACGCGACTCTTGTAGAACAATTTCCATGAAATTTTCATAGAAAATGTTGTACTACATTCGCGTCGTGCTGTCGCGACGCGCCTGTTTATGGGAGCCTTTAAGCGAACATAAATGTATGGTAGGTACGTACGTTTTTTTGGTGAAAAAATTACCATATTTTTTAAGGATTCATTTGTTAATTTTGGGTTAAATGAAATCAGTCAGAAGTCGCATAAATGTTGTTGATAATCAGAAAAAAAAACCCTTTAGAATTTCAATAGTTATTCAAAGTCAAAGTCAAATCATTTATTTCAAATAGGCACATAAAAGGCACTTTTGAACGTCATTTTTACAAAAAAATTGAATTGATTCTAGTTGCCCCTTCCAAAAGGTAGTTTCGTATGGAGAAGAATGGGAAAGAAACTCCACCGTTACTCTTTTAAAAATGTTTTATAATATTATGTATACATTAATTATATGTGAAGACGATGCACCTAGAATAAAATTACTATACCACAATAGGTAAAAATAATTAAATATAACACATGACAGGTAAATTAATTATGAGATAGATACACGGTGCTCACATATTTACAAATATTGAAAAGTAAATGATTTTTCCAAAATTTCACAAGTAAGTAATAATTTAGTGTGTGAGTTAAAGTAGTTACATAATGTAAAAAACAATTTCATAAAAAATATAAATTATACAATTAAATTAGCAACCGGTTTGATTTTCTCTTGACTATAGATTTTCCTATTGAGCAGGAGCAGCATATTTCCAAGCATTCTTATCTATACTCGAAAGGTTGAGGTAGTTAAATAAAGGTAAACAAAAAAAACCACGTGACTCATAGATGTGAAACCTTTTATTGTAAACGTTAAAGTCATATTATTTTGAGTCGTATAATAATAGGCTCTATTCTGAATCTGAATTTGAGGAACTATCTGTCACATTAATAATAAAGCGTTGAGTGATATCATCAATTATTTTGTCTAATTTAAACACTTTCTGTTCTTCTTTTATTACATGACCCTCGCAACTTTTCCAATTCTCAGCAGTCACATTAGCTAAAGCCTCTGGCAAAAGAATGTTTAGGTCAGACATTTTAAAAGTTTTATTTTTCACGGCTACAAACCCTTTAACTTGAGCCCATATTAACTCAATTGAATTGCGCTCACAGTGTGGTATGGTGGCAGCCGCAATACAGTGACACCATATAACAGTTTTTTCTAATTCATCCACAGCTTGTACGGCATCTGGTTAACCAACTAAACGTAATACCTGCTACTTTAGTTGCCATACTAAGTCACAGGTGTACTCTTCAATTTAGCAACGTTATCTAATTCGTTGTATTTTTCAGAAGGTTTACGGACCCTGTCTTTTTGGGCTCTTTACAATAGACAGATTACAAAATATTTTACTATTTTATAAATCTAACAAAAAAATAATGCTCAAGCAATTACATGTACGAAGAGTATAGTTTACGAATAAATGATAAAGTTTAACATACATTAATAAAAGAGAAAACTATCGTATAAATCGCAAATAACTTTAATTTTGTTGTAACATATTTTTAAACAAGAAAGTGTCAACTATAAAAAACCCTTTTTACGATTTGTTTACCTTTATTTAACTACCTAAACCTTCCGACTATAGGATATAATCCTCTAATTTGTATTAATACATAAGTGTTGTGGCAGTGATAAAAAAATCAAGGTAATGTTGATAACGGCAGGATTTTTATAAACAATTGACACACCTTTGCACTGATAACACTTATCAGCTGCGGGGTAAACTGCGTAACACACTAACAGTAGGAACGACTTTCATTTTGACAGTTCAACAACATTCATTGCGATATTTACGTTGTTAGCAGTCACATTTTTTTCGAACATATGAAGCAATGGTTTAACAATAGGCTTCAAAATGATTCAGATTGTGGTTTATAGTGTGTTTCGCATTTAGGGTGCACCGACAGGTTCCTTGGAGAGTCATACGCCATATTTACAATTACTAGACATGTCTTAGAATTCTTAGCTCTTATTATTGAGGCTCCCGCAAACAGGCGCGACACGATGATGTGATTCTGGTAGAACAATTTCCATGAAGTTTTCATAGATTATTCTATGAAAACTTCATCTCATTCATCATTCATTAATAAAAAATTTTTCATTCTTTTTCATTAATTGTGTATACCATAACACTCTTCGTAGTTAAAACTTTAATATTACAAAACAATCCAAGTAAAATGTGAACGCAGCATCATATTGCGATAAATTTTACTTGGATTATTAACTACAAAGAGTGTTTTGGTATACAGAATAAATTTTTGCCTATTTGTGGGTTGGGTCCTTTTCGTTTAACTACGTCCTTGTTCTACTAGAGTCGCGTCGCGCTTTATAATCTTATTTTTTTCTGCCAGCCTGCATGATGTTAGGTTCCCTCCTGCAGACAATCTTTATAGTGAGCAGGTATCTAATATTACTTGGCAGCAAAAATCTATGGCGGTATTGGCGGTAGTAGGTACTTATACTATCGAATATGCTCCTTCACAAAGAGCTCTGGTGCTCTGCTCTAGTTTTACAAGACAACCTTCTAATTTGATTGATTATCTTATAACTGTCGCCTTGGCTCTGTAAGATTTAGATGCAGTTGAATATAAACTAACACCAACTTCGGCCCGCGACATCGCGACATCGTCCACGTGGAAGCTTACTCTTACTATACCATAAAATAACGGGTGTAAAAAGACACTTAACGAAGCCGAGAGTCACTTGTACTTCACGTCATTGTAATCATTTTTATGTACTGGATCATAACTGGGAACCTTCTAGTTACGGAGATATTGCATGTTAAAACTACCGAGGTTTTTCTTATGAAAACAAGTTTTTAATTTTATAACACAACTTTTAATACTCCCACGACCCCTGTACCGTTGCATGCACCCTTAAAAACAATGTTTTGCGTGCGTTACGTTACGCACTACCGTAAATAGCCATTTTTCACACCAAAAATAAAATTCGTTTCCCAGCAATAATATTTGTGCAATGTTACTTAGTTTTATGTACAGAATGCGTAGTTGACGGCTATGTGATGGGTCTTTTTACACCCTGTATAATGTTATGGCACTCGGCAATAGTGAAAAAAAAAATCGGAATCGGATTAGTAGTTCCGAAGATTATCCCCTAGATACAAACTCACAATTTTTCTTTATATATAGAAGATAACAACCATGAATCGATCAAGCGATTGTTCTGTCAAAATCAAAAGTCATTTATTCAAATTGAGCTGAGAATCACCACTTTTCGAACGCAAAATTACAATACACTTAATACAGTTAATTATGGCAACTCCGATGACGTTATAAGGCCAAAAATATTACAATTCAATAGGCTCACCCCTACAGAACATAACTAAAGTTCTACGTTCTGTGCTACCCCCTTAGGTACATAGGGCTAATATATATAAGTAGGTAGAGATGTGGTTATACGATATACCCATAGATATCCGTGGATATACCTCTGTATATTTCTTCGAGGTACACATGTATGATTTTGTCACTGAAAATATTTAACTGATCCTCTAAAAAACCTTTTTTTTTAAGTTTTTATTTTTCACTTTTTAGTGAGTCAGTTATTAATAAATCTATGTTACTGCTCATCACCTTTTACAACATATTCCTTTTCCCGACGCAGGGACGTTAATTGTTGAGGAGTTCTCCTGTTAAGAACCAAAGCCACTGGAGCTGATGGTGAAGCCACCAACAGCTCCATTTCACCATATGCATTGTGACGAGCATAAATTGCTTAGCAACCATATTAAAATCCAAACGCAACCCGTAAAATACTTATTATTGAGAAGTTCCGGTGGCCACCTCTGGTCTTCATCATCAGTTCCACTTCACCAAATGGTGCTTTCCAAGAGCAAAAGCACGAGTTACTATAAAAAATACTCAAGTCGCTATACGTGTGCCTATAAATTTTGAGGATTTCCCTCGATTTCCATGGGATCCCCTCATCAGATTCTAACTTGGTGACAATGGGACCACCTCGAGAGACCACACAAAAACAACACAAAAAACAAAAAAAGAATTTTCAAAATCGGTCCAGAATTGACGGAGAAATCGGTGAACATACATAAAAAAAAAACATACATACAATCGAACATTTAACCTCCTCCTTTTTGGAAGTCGGTTAAAAATTATTGACCTTCTAGTGATGGACACTTTTTGAAATAAATAAACCTTTAAAACTTTACGCGCTTTTAGAAGAGCCTAAAGTTTTTAAAGGTTAAATAAGTGAATCATTAGCAGTGATCGGAGTAGGTAGATTGATTTTTAGTACTTGTATCATAAATGCACACAGAAAGAATAACATGGATAAGCCATTTTTCCGGAAAGTAATTCCGGTATTTCCGGATTCAATTAAATATTGTTAATGTTGGTAGTGATATTATTACTACTCAATTCAAAATTTAAAGGAAGGTATCAAAACTAAATTAATTCATTATTTATCTGTTGTCAAATCGTGACAAAAAAAAAATAGGAAGAATAATAAAGAATAAAATTGCTCATTTTATTACAATTCCTACCTTTTTTTTGAGGATGGCAAATCATCAAATGACTCCTTCCACTCTGGCAGAATACAATTCCTACATAAGTTCCGGTTTTTTTTTAATAATCCACCAATTCCGGAGGAATGTCCATAGTAATATATACGTTTCGGATCAATGACCCCAGTTCAATCTACCTACTCCGATCACTGATCATTAGTGATTCTCACTTTTTTTTTAAATTATTGAGCTTCTTTTTAACTTTCTTGCCTGCTCTCCAGTTGGTCGCAGTAATAAAGTTAGGTTAGTTAGGACAAAAGAGGCGCAATCATTATATTACACGTCCAATAATATTTTTAGGAAAGCAATATAGGAATTATTTGATTCATGCAAACACAAAACTAGTCACCATACCAATCATTTCCTAGTCAACCACAGACAACAACTTTTTTATTATGAATTATTTATAAATATCTCCCTCTTTGTTTACCAGAATATCTAATATCGACTCGTAGATAATGTATTCCCTCGTTTCTTTGTCTGCTAACCACCTGTTAGACTGGTCGTGAAGGTCGCGGGGCTAGTCGCCTAAAGAGAATGGGGTTCCTTTGTCAATCAACTACACTAGGAAGTTTAACTCGGTTAGTTTGCCAGATGCAAATAAAAAATACGCGGCAAAAAGTGTTTTTTTTTAATATTTGATTTCAGTTGTTAAAGAGGCTTTATTGTTTTTTTTATTATCAGTAAACTAAAAAATGTAAATTGAAAAAGGAATTACTAGTTGATTATTCAATAATGATTTAAATAATAGAAATATATTTCTATCGTTTAATAGTATTGTACACACGGTTACATATTAAACTATACATTTCCAGTAGGTTTAAGCTGATTGTATGACTTCCGTACAATGAGAGGTCAGCGTATACTGGAAATGTATAGTTTGATATGTCATGTAGCCGTGTGTACCTAAAACAGAAAACCACTTCTGTTATTTTGTATTGGCGCGGAAACCTTGTTGAGAGCGCCTACATTTTATAGTGAATCTTGTTTGCGAACTGCATCTCATTAGGCGTTTGGTTTAAATAATTCCGTTTTCAATCAATGAGGCACCGGTTTAGTTTTAGATAACTTACTAGTTTTAAGGGAAAAAATATTTTTAACCTAGAAAACCAAAAGAAATGGTCTAAAATATTTAATTAATTATAATGACTTAGGGTAGAGGTTCGTGAATCGTGTTACCCAGTAACTGGGTTGTAGAGGTCCGATAAGCAGTCGCTCCATGTAAAAAACTAGTTATTTAGACTGGAAGCCGACCCCAAAAAATTTGGTGTATTTTATTTATTTATTTATTTTGCACAATGTACACTCAGTTACAGGCTAGGCTAAAACTTAAGAGTACATGACCCCGTTGGGGCGCAGCAAGTATTATTACATTTAAAACTTATTACTAGGTTCTAACTTAAAAGTTAACATTATATTGCAATGCCTACTACAATGTGAAATGTGAACATATATTTTGATATTCTGAAACATTATAAATTGATGCAGTTAATTGTAGGAATTTAAAATGATTCAGAATCAAATCAAATTAAATATTTTTGTATTTTTTTGTTCTTTTATGTATGCAACACTGTGGTGCCTTGAAAATGTTTTGTAAGTGTGGCAACACACACCTTTTCTTAGTCCCTTGTATAAACTGTTTTGAGTGACCCGCCATTTTTTTTTCGTTTAATTAAAATAAAAGTAAATTCTTATTTTACTTTCTCTCTCTGTATTATTTCATACATTTTGGGAAAAAGCTAGGAAGAAAGTTTTGTGCGTTGAATAGCTAATTAAGAAAAGCAGTATTTAATTAAATGGCCATCATAATGATCAACAGTCTAGATGCTGTACAGATCTTAACCTGTGGGGTATGCCTAACACACTAACAGTAGGAATGGCTGTCATTTCGACAGTTCAACAACATTCATTGCGTTATTTACGTTGGTAAGCAGACAATTTTTTTCGAACATATAAAGCTATGGATTAGCAATAGGCTTCAAAACGATTCAGATTGTGACTGATAGTGTTACGTAATTTAGGGTGCTGTATGGTTTTACTATGCAACCTTTTCGAGTAATTATAAAAAGAATATGAGATAATAAACGCCGTTACGAATTGAGAAGGCAGAAAACAATTAGGGGTCAGCTACGAGCTGACAATGAATGTCATGTTATAAAATGCTTGTAATCATTGAAATATCTCTTCCACCACAGTACAATAGGAAATTGTAACTCATAAAAAAAAACAAGTTTCACTGATGCAACAGGCCGACCTTTTGCAGCAGACACCAAGATACGGGCTACAAAGTATTAATTAAAATACTGTCCAACATAATTATCTTTACAATTAATAAACTCAAACTCAAAGCATTTATTTCAAATAAACCAATTACAGGCACTTTTGAATTGTCAAGGGGTCGGTCAGTCAGAAAGATGAAGCTAGCTGTCCATTCCAAAGCGTAATAGGTATGTAACTATGGAGAAGAATGGGCAAGAAACTCCACGGACACTCTTTTACATTAAAATATTCTTACGATAAATTGGTTACATCATTCATGTTGAAATTATACATGTGAGAACGGTGTAGAAATACGTGCATGTTAAAAGCGTCCGTAATAAAAAAGATAGGAACAAAAAAAAAAAAAAAAAAAATAAGCCGTGGCAGCTAAGTTAACTAAGACCAGTGCCTACTGACGGCGCCCGTTCACGAACATGACGTATGGATCAGCACCATTCAGCTCAACCATTTTGAAGGGAACTTAATGATCCAACACACACGCCGCCACCAGCGAGACATTTGAGTGAGCATGACATACTCTCAACGATGAATGAAAGACGAACCCTGTAAATGGTAGCTTTATAGTAGATACATAGTACTCACACATGTGCTTTAGTTAGAATATCTTCTGTAGTTAATAATAACATACTTGTAATTTTAGATGATGTATTTTGCGTTGCTTAACTTTCTTGTTTTTTTTTGCCACTTTGTCTCTTAAAAGTTCACGCTTGACCGAAAAAAAATGTTAATTATTTGTGCTAATATTAGATTAAAAATAATATTCTTCCTAATGCCCAAACATTCTACTTTGAGTACCTATGTAATTAATTATGCAGGGTGGCATTCCGAAATCGACGCGCAAACTGAAACCATAAATTCAGTTCAGCACACGTTAGGGGTAACGTAGAAATATATAGACGGTTATCAAAAAAAAAAAACTGCTGTTACATAGAAAAATGTAATACCTACCTACGCGCTCAAAATGTATGGTCTTATAGCAATTTTATTTTTAAAACCGACGAAAAATTTCTATGCAGGGTTCAATATCATATGTACTGAATCCATGGTTACAGTTTGCACGTCGATGTCTCTGCCAACCTGTATAGTAAAAACATATGTACATCACACTAATTGCTTAACACACTATCAATCTGAATCTGAATCATTTTGAAGGATATTGCTAATCCATTGCTTCATATGTTCGAAAAATTTGTCTGCTCAACAACGTATATAACGCAATGAATGTTGTTGAACTGTCAAAATGAATGCCATTCCTACTATTGTTAGTGTGTGATAATAATGATATCAATTACCTATTATTGTGATTTATCAACATTATAATAGTCTCATGTCTGACTCTACATCTGTTAATTATAAATTATTAGAGTACAATAATTTATTATTCACTTGTGTTATCATATGAGGGGGATTTTCCGCGATAATGAGCAAATAACAAAACAAAATAATAAACAACATTATTGTAACAAAAACACTTCAAAAGTAGGCATAAGGAAAATTGTGCTTGATTTTATGAGTAATTTCAAGATAATGGTAACATTATTGACTGTAACCGTTGAAATCTGAGAAACGAACCAGCTGGAGTGTTGCAAATTTTATGAAACGGGGATTTACCATAATAGGTATCTTTTGATAGCGTTTGGTGTAATAAATAACCCATATTCTTGCAATATACTGCAAAAGCGAACTGATTTTTTTAGGAATAGATTTTCTGCAAGATTTTCTAGGAAATTACTTCCGTACCTACAGATTATATAGGTTTAGGTATTTATTTATTAAAACTTTATGCACAAGTAAAAAAAAATACTGTACAAAGGCGGACTTAATGCCTGAGGCATTTTCTACCAGTCAACCTTAGGGTGATGCAGAGATTAAACATGGCAGGTGCAATATGCAGGTTAGATAGCTTGGAAATAACTATAAAATACAAGAATAAATATTAATACATAAATACGAATACATACATACATATAAACAAAATAAACTTTGTCAGGAGAAATAGCGATCCGTAGAGGAGAAAACAAATCCAGCAAATAAACGCTGAAATGATTCGGCCAACTTCTGACGGATATGCTCACGTGCCTTCACTTTAAAAGATAACCGACTGGTTGCCATCTTGATGCTCAGAGGGAGCGCATTCCAAAGAAAAACCGCCTGGACAAAGAAAGAAGAATGAATGAAGCCAGAACGGTGAGAAGGACATCGTAGAAGACGATTGTTGGTGGAACGAAGATTTTTACTATGAGCAGAGCATAAATATTGAATTTGGGAAGTCAGGTAAGACGGAGAAGTGGGTTTATCGAGAATGGAGGTATGTAGTTATTGGCCCCAGGATTGACCCTTCAGCCAATTTGTGCGTTTTTTTTCTTATTATTTTTGTTCAATGTTACTTTTGTAACATTGAACAAAACAACATTGGCTAAAGCGCGGCCCAGTTAAGGCGGAACCTTCAGGGTAGCCCGCGAAATTCAAATTTTCTTACTTTTTGTCCCGGTAGCACGTTTCAGTGGGATAATTTCCGAAATTCACGCGGGAGAAGCCGCGGGCAGCAACTAGTGGAAGTATATATTTATTTATCACATAGTAGGTATATGTTAGGTTAGGGCTGTAGGGCTTAGAGTCATAGGGACTGTTAGGCTTGTAGGTCTTACTAGGTTCTTTTAACTTATCATAGATTTTCATGTACTCTCCCACCCTTAACAGTATTGCGGCCTCACGTGGTACAATTATTACTTAGTTTCACAATAATATAAATCTGCCTTACCCAACTATGTTGTGGTCGGCTTCCAGTCCAATCAGATGCTGCTGGATACCAGTATTTTACATGGAACGACTGTCTATCTCACCTCTACAACCCAGTTCCTGGGTTATACGATACCCCTTGGTAAGACTGGTTGTCAGACTTTCGGGCGGTAACGACTGCCAAAGATCCGAGAATGACATATCCGGAACCAACGTCTTAACGTGCTTTCCGAGGCACGGAGGAGTCTTGATATGTAAAGGTGGTCACCCATCCACGGACCAACCGCGGCTAGCGTAGCTTAACCTGACCGATCGACCCGTGCGGCTGTTAATACTGAGCCACAAGCCCCTCTTAAAACTGACAAATATAAGAATAATTAAAGGAAATCATGAAGTTTATCGATACTGATACCGGTAAGTCTGGTAAGCAGGAAATCATTCTAGCTATAACTGGTTAACACTTTTAAACACAAACAATTATGGGTGTTCAGATAACACATTAGTAACAATAATAAATATGTATACGAATTACGACTAAATGTTTTTAAATAACGTATCTACACCTTGCACACCGAAACGCTACATCTAAAAACTGTATTACAAAAGACAACCGACTTCTACAAAAAACACCACAAAGTGAAAAATAACTTTAATTTCGGAAGTCGGATGTCTTTGGATCTGTATTTTAGGTTTTAGCCACCGACTTCCGAAATCAAAGTTATTTTTCACTTTGTGGTGTTTTTTTTTTATTAGAAGTAGGTTGTCTTTTGTAATATAGTTTTTAGAAAAAAAAGCTTTTTATTTTTCACTTTTTAGTGGGTCAGTTATTAATTTATCTAAGTTTTCAACTACTCATCACCTTTTACAAAATATTGCTTTTCCCGATGCAGGGACGTTAATTGTTGAGGAGTTCTCCTGATAAAAAGGAGAAGAACTGGAGCTGATGGTGAAGCCACCATTAGCTCCATTTCACCATATGTATTGTGATGAGCTTAACTTGCTTAGCAACCATATTAAAGTAATCGAATCGCAACCACAATGAGTAGTTCCGGTGGCTACCTCTGATCTTCATAATCAGTTCCACTTCACCAAATGGTGCTTTCCGAGAGCAAATGCACGAGTTACTATAAAAAATACCCAAATCGCTATAAGTGTGCCTACAAAATTTGAGGAGTTCCCTCGTTTTCCATAAGATCCCCTCATCAGATTCTGACTTGGTGACAATAGGACCACCTAGAGAGCATACCCTTTCAAACAAGAAAATAATTTTCAAAATCGGTTCACAATTGACGGAGAAATCGGTCAACATACATAAAAAAAAAAAAAACAGTCGATCATATTCGTATAACCTCCTCATTTTTGGAAGTCGGTTAAAAACAAAGTCGCTTTTCGCGACTATCAATGTGAGAATGTAGCTTTTTCCATTCGTAAGTACATACTTTCTGAGTTTAACCGGGTCATTATTACTGACAGCAGTGAGGGATAAACATCGTAAGGAAACAAGGTCCTTTTACCTAAGTCTGTCAACGAAGATATGGGCCCGTCCGATCATAGTTCGATACTTAAGAGCAACCTACTCCCATTAAATAAATTTTTCGGGCGGGAAAAACACATCGGAAGTAAGGACAACTGTGAAATACATGGAACGGAGTAGAAAACGCCCGTAACTTCAGCCGAAACTACGAAATTCGTGCTTAAGGGGTAGACCGCTGGGCACGCCACAATTGCGGCGGTAAGTCCCCTCTTTAAGGAGTGGCTTGAGTGGCGCCACGGCTTCCTCACCTTCCACCTGACGCAGGTCCTTACCGGACATGGCTGTTTCGAGAGGTTCTTCTTTCGGATAAGGCGGGAGGAAACGCCGGGGTGTTGGCATTGTGTGGATCGACCGGAGGACACGGTGGAGCATACGGTGGAGGTCTGCCCGGCTTGGGCGTAGCACCGCCGTGTCCTCGTGGCGGCGATCGGCGGCGGCGATCTCTCGCGTCCGGCCCTGGTTCAGGCCATGGTATGGAGCGAGAGGGCATGGGAAGCTGTCACCTTCTTCTGCGAAGCAGTAATGCTCGCGAAGGAGGAGGCGGAGCGCTTAAGGGAGAGGCAATCGTTGCGCCCTCACGCCCCTAGTCGCCGCAGGAGGAGACACCCTGGGCGTCGGGAGTCGATAGCCGACTCCCGGCCACCGTAGACAGCTCGCCATCCGGTAAGAACCAGGCCCGAGTCGACGGCGCGTTGTGTTCCACGCGCGCCTCAAAGAGATGTCAGCATAACTGACGGAGTCCGATAGGGCCGATGCCTGCCGGGGTCGCGGATTGTTCGAAAGAGTTACCGTGGCCCTGGCGCACAGGCAACTGAAGGAACACGGGTGGGTTTTAGTCAGTAAGAGTCTGACACGCCCTTCCGCTCCGCCCAGAGCGGGAGAGGTCATTTGATGATTTCACACCAAAAAAAAAAAAAAAAAACTTTGGCAATCCGGCCGTGCGGCGGATAATAAAAAAAATGGCCGGATAGGCCGGATACCGGATAGTGGCCGGATATCCGTTGCAACTCTAGTACAAACACGCTGTGAATGTGTGTTAGGAGTTCAGGACCTATACCTGCCTGCTCGTTATTGTTGATTTTTTTATGAAGAAATGGTACAAGATTAGTGTGGAAGATTGATTTCCAGGCTCAGTAGAGCAAGTTTACCTTTATAGCGCTTCGATGAAGGAAAGAAAACAATTGTCATCCGATATTACAAAGACGGTGGTTACCATGGTTGCAAATAACAACTATCCATATCATTTTTAAACGGAGTTCCAATCTCTAGAAATTAGCTGTAGCACAAATTAAGTTAGATTGATCTAACTCGGTTAAAGACCGATACTTTGATAACATTGTTATTAAAACAATAGGAAATGTTAAAATAACAGCAAATCCTAACGAACGTTGAGATCAAAGCTAAGCTATACCTACGAATAATCGTTGTATATAGTATTTTTGTAGTACCAAGTGTACAAACACGCTGTGAATATGTGTGTAAGCGCAGGTGCTCTCGGTGCCGTCCGAGACAATGGCGAAGTCGGAAGTATGTGTGTATGAGAGGTGTCTGTGCGCATGCGTGTTATGTGCTGATGCTACTTGCCTTCCCGCACACATTCATAGCGTGTTAGTACACTTGGTTACCACAAGTAAAGCGCGCGTCGCTTCATGAGATAAAAATACTGTACCTATGTGCTGCTCATATGCTTTTGATATTGCAGTAGGGACTGGTCGTCTCTTGGCTGCCACGGCTTATTTTAATTTTAATTTTAAAATTGTTTTTTTATGTTTTTATCTTTTTTATTACGGACGCTTTTAACGTGCACGTCTTTCACAACAAGAATCATGTAACCAATATTTTTTTTTGTAACTATAATTATGTTGATTTAAAAGAGTGTCCATGGAGTTTCTTGCCCGTTCTTCTCCATAGGTACCTACTACGCTTTGGAATGGGCAACTAGCTTCATTTTTCTGACTGACTGACCTCTTGACAATTCAAAAGTGCCTGTAATTGGTTTATTTGAAATAAATGCTTTGAGTTTTAGTTTTTGAGCTAAGACAGTAAGACTACTGAATTTGACATCAAGATGGAAACGCATGTCGTAACAATGTCCCTACCGCCATAATTCGGGTTAGCTAACTTCAGATAAAGACGTTAATAAAACTGCGATAGCAGTGCGGTCTGGTTGGAAACGAGATTGTTTTAGTATGAACCCGGCCGTAAAGGTCACACCGATTGATAGATAATATAAAAAATAAACAATGGAATATACCGCGATTCAGTAGCACAGTCGAGCCCATTTAGCGGGTAGTAGGTACCTAAGCTCTTTTGCAAGAGATAGGTACCTAGTTATAAACAAAACCTACACTCGAAATAAGCCAAATATCAAGGAGGTTTATATTTAGTTTTTCTGTAAATTTCTGTTTATTAGTCTAAGTTTCTGAATGACAATAGTTTACTGAAAACACTAAAAATACTTATTAAACCATCTAAAAGATCGCTTTTAGCGATTAGAACGTCCATTGTGTCACCCTATGTAAAAACTTAACATATTTTATATCCGTAATCCACATGGTGTACATAATGAAGAGTATTCTATTATATTGTATTGTACTACTACGGTCTAACTTAACAATATTTATTAAAAATGTTCTCTCCTATCTTCATAAATATCACAAAAATGTTGGGTTCACCGCAGTGTCTGAACGCCAATTTCCCGTAACTCTACGTTCAAAATCTATTCGTAATCTCATCTCAGATAGATAGAAGATAGAGTACTCTATAGATAAGTACCTACATACACCATAATATCAGCGATGTCCAAATGTCAATCAAAAAACAAAAACTTATGAACTTTAGAGGTATTTTTGACAGAATCAGACTGAGATTTGAATGCGACGTTCTTAATAAATTTTAAATAAAATAAAAAACCCCGAAACAAACAAATACCTCTAAAAGCATTGTTTTTTTAGCTAAGAACAATAATTGCTCAAGTCATCTTTCAAATCATACAAAATCGGTTCAGTCGTTTGAGAGCTTCGATGCCGCAGACACACACGTTAAACTTATAATACCCCTCTTTTCCCGTCGAGGGTTTTAAATATACAGAAATAGCCCCTCTGGTTATAAAACAAACTAGCATTTAATCGTACCTAATAAACAATAGCAGGCGTTGAAAAACGTGTAGAAAAACCCAGACGTTTTACCACGTCTTTCCTCCACAGAGATAACCTAAAGGGATATAATTAAATTTCTTTCCGTTCCAACTCCAAGTTACGAAGCATTACAAAAAAACAACTTATTTCCGAGTTTACTGTCTGACGCCATAGAATTAATATTACTCGTAAGTCCGACGCTTTATTTCTAACGTTAAGACAAACTCAAAAGGTCAAATGGGTACCTACTTTAGAAGAAAATAAATCTTGTATCAGCGGGGTAATTGCGTAACACACTAACAGTAGGAATAGCTTCCATTTTGACAGTTCAATAACATTCATTGCGTTATTTACCTTGTTGAGCAGACAAAGTTTTCAAACATTATGTATGAAGCAAATGGATTAGCAATAGGCTTCAAAATGATTCAGATTGTGATAGATAGTGTGTTACGTAATTAGGGTGCAGAGTTTTACAAACAGCCGCACGGTTCGATCACAGGATAAGCTACGCTTGCCGCGGTCGGTTCGTGGATGGGTGACCATCCATTACATATCGAGACCCCTCCGTGCCTCGGAAAGCTCGTTAAGCCGTTAGTCCCGGCTGTCATTCGTAGATCTTTGACAGTCGTTACTGGTAATCAGAAAGAAGCTCCAAGTCTGAGAACCAGTCATAACAAGGGATATCATGTTACCCAGTAACTGGGTGTGGAGGTCAGATAGGCAGTCGCTTCATTTAAAATACTGGTATTCAGCTGCATCCGGTTAGACTGGAAGGAAGTCGACCCCAACATAGTTGAGTTTTAGAAAAAGTTTGGCATATTATCTGTCACTAATCACATCATCATTTTCAAATACCTACTTAAAATAATACGTGAATGCATGGAATTAGTATGTACCATGGTCTAAAAAAACAAGGTCTGGCCAGTGACACATGCTAACGTCATTATCCAGTTGCCACTTTATTCCAACAAAACACGAATTATGGAAACATTTTCAGTCACCATTCTGTTAAAAAATATATATAAACCATTGAAATTGTTGTTTAATTTTTCTAAACAAACGAAACAATTCAATTTAAACATATATACCAACGTAATTGTTAGTTAAAACCTCTTTGTTTTATCGGATTCGCACAGGTAATAAAGGCGATTGGGGAGTTATTATTACACACTACTGGTAACATAGCGGTAATGACGTAGGCTTGTGTCACCCCTGAGACCGGAATGCTATACCTGGCGAAGTATATCATTATACCATGGTATGTACCTATTATATTAAGCTCCTTGTGTGACACGAGTGTGTGACAAAAGAGGGCTTGACAACGAATATTCCTAAAAGTTGTTACTACTCCGATAATTTCGCAATTAATAATTGGCTATTATAAATATTATTATAACTAAGATTACGTTGGAGGGTGTGAGGCCAGGCCTCCGAGATGAGGGTCATCTCGCGACCTCTTTATCGCTGTTATCACTCCGGAGTTCTCCGTATGTTGTACAATAATATTTGTGTGTGATATTGACTGGCGTGTGCAGAGATAAGTTAGAGAAGGTTAAGTTCGTTGAATGTTTGAATATGAAGATATAAGAGAACAGCGAGTTATCCGGTAACTTATCATTGTAAGCCGCCATTATTGTTGTTTGTGACCCCATGATCCCATGACTAAAACTGCCTCTATGTTGTCGTATATAATAAGTCTGAGTTAATTCTAGTTTAACATTGGGTTTTTCCAACAGGAATTTCTCGGTAGCTGCCCGGAGTCTAAATTTGTGCCCGGTTGATGGCAATAGGCTTGCCCTCTGTTACATGGGACTTAAAAATAACTGGTGAACTTTGGGTGATCCCTGCCGAACCCTTCGGAGAAAACAGGCCTGATGATATGATGTTTGAAATGGTGCCATTTGAAAACTATAAAATAAGAAGAAAATAATTTGTGCAAAAAAAATAGTTTATTTGAAGCAATTCAATTTTCATCGCAATGAAATTAAGAAAAAACTTAGGACGAAAAGAAAACTGGACATTTTGTCGATTTATTGAATCTACCTTAATGTATATAGATATCAAAGCGTATGTTTCGGGTTAGGTTATATTGGTTGGGAAACAAGCAGCTGTGGCCTTACCTAATGGTAAGTGGCTATCGACGCATAATGAACGTCTAAGTTGCGTTGCTATTAAAAAGGCAAAAGAGTATTTGACAAATATCAAAAATATACATGAATTATATACTTCATTTAAAGATTTTATAAAAAATACGATTTTCAAAATAAAATATACATATCATCTGTGGAAAAATGGAGAAGTTTTGAAAGTAACTTTTGTTTTTTTTTTATATCCTGTCACGCAAAACGATCATTGTACTGTCACAACACAGGACGTCAGATGCTAATGCTAATAATGCTGTCTCTGTCTAGCATCGACATTAAAACGCATAGAACTTCGCCATTTTTTGAGATATTTTAACATACTTTTTTTTACTGTGGCTTTTATTTTTTCTAGGTTTCGAAAAATCTAATAAAAAATATACAGTCAAATAGGCTGTGCTGAAAAGGCTATGTCTGACATTATACCGACGCTCTTTATCCTAAACACAGCGAAGCTAGGTACTTGGCTCAGAACAGTACTCGGTGACAGAATGTAGATGGCAGTACTTCCAAGGACGAACTCCTTTGTTACATAGACCTTTACTAATTCAGAAAGCCTTGCGAATTTCTGCCGTTTTTTTTTATCAGTTCTATTGTTGAGTTTTTTCTTAATCGTTATTATAAACAATGTTAATTGAGTGTTATAGCATTGGCAATAAAGAAATGTCCGTTGTATTGTTAAGTCACCGATATGACTTTAAATAAACATATTTTACTACGTTTTTGTACAAATAATTACCTACAGCATTTATCAGTAAACCTGTGTATCGTGCTAAAAAACGTGTACACAGCTGCGCGTCTTATGAAGTTATGCCCACAGAGCAAGTAACCTTAGTTATGCCTGTTTAGAATCTAGCTAGAATAACTAATTATAAAGATCATTTTCAATAATGATACTCTCTTCTGTCAGACTAGAGGGACTTTTTAAAGTCTTAACTTTTCTTCGGTATCATGAAAATGAACTCAATAAGTAGGTACTGTACTTAATATTTAGGTCGGGGAAAAAGTTCTTTCGTTTTTTATATACAAATTCTAAACTAAGAGCTCGTGTGGCACTCAAATATCGAGATTTTTCGTATACCCGTATTTTTTCAAATGGGTCAAAACTGTGTTGTGGTCAACCCCTAACTCTTCAGCTATGTCGGAATTACTAACACTCGTATCTTACTACACTTTTTCAAAATTGGCATCGACTTTAGCCGTAACAGGGTTGCCAGCACCCACTGAATAATATTGCATTTATATATTTTTCTTAAAGAAAAAAAGCTGTCAAGTTGACAGCTGTCTGCGGTCGGCTTCAGCCACTTTTATTTCACGCACGATCGGAAAGGCATGTGAATGACATTTACGAAATAATGTCAACCCGAGTGTCAACCAAATGTAACGAAATTACATGCATAAAAAATAATTAGCAGTTTTAAATTATTTAAGGGTAAAAGTACAATTATTTTCGAATTCCTCTATTTTGTCTCTACGATTTGGTGCACGTGTACCTCGAGGTACGACCGTACGAGTACATGTTTGGCATAAGTTGTATGGGTTTTTGTTGACCTCCTCTATGTGTTTCTCAATTCCAGGGTTAATGTTGAAATGTCTTGTCTTAATTAATAAGAAGTTAGCCTTGGCCCAACGCTTTACATTACCTACTGTACCTAAACAGGTTTTCTTCCTTCCCAATTTCACCAGAACTTCTGTCATCTCCCTGCCCAATACCTATAACGCAACCGCGACTTGGCACTCGCAGCGTCACGACTGATCGATCGCGATGTGAAAATAGACTTATATGAAATAGAAGAGTTGCGCCCACGCTGACAGTTGCATACATCACAAACTATGCACATACCTATTACAGTTTGTTATGTACCTATGCAACTGTTGGCAAGTGGTGCAACGGTTACATACGAGGGTGAACGGGGGCAGGCGCGGGCGGCGGTGGCGCGGCATTGATTAGACAGGTACAAAGGTAGATTAGAAGTGTGTCTTTCAATCTTGTAAGTACATCACATCAAACAGACACCATCCTCGTACATACTTATGCAGATAAAATAATATATAAATAATAGATAAGCGAAATGTTAGTATCTTATTCGCGATCTCCTGACTTTGATTCTAAGTAAGTTATTAAGTTAATACTTGTTCCCACGATATGAACTAAATGATCTCCTAAAACAGGGCTTCTTCTCCCCTACCCTGTTGCTGTGCCCCCTATAGGGTCCATAATGATCTCAATTATACAGGCTGTTTGGCAGAACGTTGAACATACGAAAATGGTGGATAGGTGGGGTCATCTGCTACTTACTCAGCCCTAATTTATTTGGCCCTGGACCCCTGGATATTTAAAAAAAAAAGTTTTCTTTTTTCTAGTTTCACCACTTTCTAAACTTTAAAGTGTAATTTTTACACATACATACACATACATAAACTCACGTCTTCTTCCCATGGGGGTAGGCAGAAACTACAGAACGCCACCTGCTACGATCCATACATACTCCTTTTGCCTCGTTTACGTTCATACATCTAGTCATACACGCACGCCGGTTGTGAGTACTACGCACATGACCTTTCTGAAGAACATCACCAATAAGGTCACTATATGTCTTCCTAGGGCGTCCCCTCCCGGCGTTTCCACTCACATCTGCCTTGTAAATACCTTTTGTTAATCGCCCTTCATTCATCCTCTCAACATGGCCAAACCATCTTAGCATACTCTTTTCAATTTTTGTCACTACATCTTCCTTTAAAC
The DNA here is from genome assembly GCA_916610205.1 of Griposia aprilina. Classification (NCBI taxonomy): domain Eukaryota; kingdom Metazoa; phylum Arthropoda; class Insecta; order Lepidoptera; family Noctuidae; genus Griposia; species Griposia aprilina. The sequence continues at coordinate 10,941,895 of OU744304.1, read as the reverse complement.
CTCACCGTTGCCTTATCACATCATTCTTCAGTCTATCATTCATAGTCACACCACACATGCTTCGCAAGGAACGCATTTCCACAGCATTTATTCTACTTTCATGCTTCTTTTGCCACACCCAACACTCACTTCCATACATAAGCGTAGGCACCAGCACACCATTGTGAACAGCCAGTCGTGCTTTTTTGGACCTCAACTGGTTGTTTACAATTGCATGTGTAGCAGCTCACCATTCACTTTATTTCCCGCATTTACCCTTCTTTCCACGTCTCCATCTATCTTTCCATTCCTTGTAAATAGACTCCCCAAATATACGAACTCACTTGCTCCACACACTTATCATTTAATTTCACATCACATACCGATACATCCTCTTCTCTTTCAAACACCATGACCTTCGTCTTATTCACATTTATATTCATCCATCACAGTCAGCATGTCTTGCAACCCTTCCGCTGACGATGCAAGTAGAACTTGATCATCTGCGTAGAGAAGGCATTTGACAGGCAACTCATTCATCGTCAATCCATACTCACCCTCTTTCAAATCTGTCAGACAACTATACATGTACAAGTTGAACAGCCATGGTGACGCTACACAACCCTGTCTAACACCCCTCGAGATGCAGAACCAGTTCGTGTATGCCTCATTTATCCTAACACAAGCACTGGAATCCTTGTATAAAGATTTCAGTGCCCGTACTAAGCACCAGTCCACACCGTACAAGGATAGTGTTGACCACAGTTCTTCCCTCCACACACTGTCATAGGCCTTCTCCAAGTCCACGAAAGCACAGTAGACTTTCTTGTGCTTTGCCAGATGTTTTTCGGCTATGCACCTTAGGGAGAAGATCTGATCCATACATCCCAATCCCTCTCTAAATCGTGCCTGCACATCCCATATTTTCTCATCTGTCATTCTTATCACTCTATTTATTATAATCTTCGCATATAGTTTGCCGACAACACTCAAAAGACTAATGCCGCGGTAGTTTTTACATTCCTGCTGAGAGCCTTTTCCCTTATATAGTGGTACGATTTATTGGTGCATTTTTTTTGTTTTATTTATCCACCATTTACGTATGTTCAATGTTCTGCCAAACACCATGTATAGTTACCGCCTAACTAGACTATACCCTAAGTCATCAATTCAGATAATTTATGTAAACAAATGTGATAACAGATCAAAAAAATATCGTCTTAATGGTAATTCACATAAAATGGTGGAAAACAAGGTTAGATTTGCTTTTAAGTTCTGATTTTTAAAATAATAATTAAAAAATTATTATACCGTGTTAATTTTTATAAGTTTTCGGTTTTAAACAAAGTTATTAAAAAAAGAAAATTTTGTGGTATAAAATATTTTATGATACTGGTAACACTACCGGAGTTCCCAACATTCTCAAATTTCGTTTGACATAATTACAAAGTCGCGTCTTTTCACAACATTCGTTTTCTTTTCCCGGATAATACTATTCGCTGCGTCTTTGTTAATTGTGCTTTATTATCATCGTGTTAACTGTTTCATCTTGTTGTTAGTTGTTATATTTCCTTGTTTTAACTTGGACTTAAAAGGGCTGATTATGATGATAATAAGCCGCGACTCCGACACAGAACAAACACTGTTCGGCTACGATATTTTGTTTGCATAGCTCGTATAAATAGTTAACTGTAATGAAAAGATAGAAAAATTTAATATTAAATTGTTTTGTACCACTGTCCTGTCATTTTGACAATGACATTTCTTTGTTTACCTAAATTATCTGAATTGATGACTTAGGTTATAGGTATATAGTAAAGCAATAAAGATATTGAGTATTGAGAAACCATTTTAGCAGAATACCTAGTTTCTTGTGACAGAGCTGTCTAAGTTGTATTGTTTATTCTAATAATGATAAATAAATGATAAATGATAAATGATAAATGATTTTATTTCTGTAAATAGCTTTGTACAAACACTTTTACACGTCAATGATATTTTAAAACTAGATGAGGTCGGCGTTTCCTATCTGACTACTCTGAGAAGAAAGGCCGAAACAAACTCAGAGGTCACAGTCTCTTTTAAAGTCCAGACATAATCTTGGTCAGATCATGTGAAGACCATGTAGATTTGTCTGAAATGGTATTTTGAAGAAAAACCACACAGATTGAGTGGACCTGTCCAGTCAGTGCACGCATTTGTCAGTAATCGTGCAGCTCAACTCAGAACTTAAGGAGCTCAACGATTCAACGAACAATACCAAAGAAAGGACATTTGGGTAGGCCACAAAAATTACTCAAACTGCCAGACTAAGATAAAACTACCTGAAAGGAAAAAAAAAAGCAACAATGACCCACATAGTCTTCACATTCCCAATATTAAAATGAATATCATGTATTTATCTAGCCTGCATGCTACTCACATTCACAGACAGGTTTCTCTTTAAATGTCATCAAAAAATCTTTATATGTTATGTCAAATAATTCAATAAAAATGACATTATTAATTCCAAAACACATAATCACAGTATAAAATTTATTGTTGCTTGGGGGTACATTGAAGTAGCTTAATTAATCCCAAGCCTTTTTGTCATCCAAGTAATCTTTAACTTTATAGAAACCTTTTTGACAGAGTTTCTGTTTAATAAATGATTTAAATTTATTGAGGCTACTATACTATGAACTATGCCCGCGAAATCGTCCGCGTGAAATTTCTTGTTCCCCGACCCATCCCGTCGCATCCGCTTGTTCCCAACGAGTCACACCTCAACGGGTAACAGTGTGACTCGTTGGGAATGTTTTGGATAATAATTCCCAACGAGTCACAGTTACTGTTCACTGTTACTCGTTGGGATGATCCCACCTTGATTTAGGGTATCATTTAAGCTAAATAATGAAGCGAATAATAAGTGAAGTGAATAATGAGGCGTAGCCGACGGAGTCCCGCTTCGCGGGACTCCTACTTCTGGGCGGTTTAAAAAAAAATAACCACGAAGGGGACGGCGGGGTCTTTCAGACCCCGCCGTCCCCTTCTAACCTAACCTGTCCGAGTCGGGGTGCCCCAAGTTGTACCAAATACCTGGGAACAATTTTTGTTTATCTGAGAACGAAAATATTTCGTGGCGATAGATGATATAGTAACAGTGTAACAGTAACTGTGACTCGTTGGGAATTATTATCCAAAACATTCCCAACGAGTCACACTGTTACCCGTTGAGGTGTGACTCGTTGGGAACAAGCTGTCGCATCGCATCGCCTGCCCGCGCTATCACTTTGTTTTCGCTTAGCGCTATTTCTGACTTTTTTTTTTCATGATGTTTTAAAGCCTTATATCATTCCGAAAGAATTGGGCTATGAAATGCAAAAACAAAACCCGGCCTTTAATTCCAGAGATTACCCCCTACATGCAAACAAACAAACAAATTTTACTTCTTTGTAATAATTATTAAGTATAGATTATAATAATACGGGCGAATTTCACAAAACTTTTATTCCTAGAATCAGTCTTAACCTGAGAATACATTTTGAATTTTTGACAGATTTTCCTTACTAGAACTGTCAGACGTGAATTTTATTCCCGTACAAAAATTATCTGACTTTGGTAAAATTAGCCCTAAGTATAGATACATATTCTAGTATAAATTCGATTTTATGTTCATATTTACGTACCTATGTGTAGTGTAAATTGTAAAGATTCGTATGTCTCTTTTAGCGGCCTTTGTGTCCCGAACATACCGGTAGGTACCTACCAACCTTGTACCATATCCTAGGAATAAATATCTTTGTCTAAGAGCGAATTTCACCAAACTTTTATACATGCAGTAAGTCTTAAACTGAGAATAAATTTTGAATTTTTGTCAGTTTTTCCTAAAACTGACAGACGTCAATTTTATTCCACGGATAAAACCCCTCGACGGGCGGGACGACTCATTGAGTCGGCTGTCAAAAACTGCGGATATGTCGAGCTTGAGTCTGCGTTCCGGGACGAAAAAAACGCGTCAAATTGCCTACGTAAATTATACGTTTACTGCTGTGTAACTCATGGTCTAAAAAATCAAGGTCTGGCATTCCGGGAGTGACACATGCTTACGTCACTATCCAGTTGCCACTTTATTGCAACAAAACACGAATTATGGAAACATTTTCAGTCACCATTTTGTTAAAAAAGATATACCTATAAACCAATTAAATTGTCGTTTCATTTTGCTAATCAAACGAAACAATTCAATTTAAACAATACCACCGTAATTTTTAGTTAAAATCTCTTTGTTTTATCGGATTCGCACAGGTAATAAAGGCGATTGGGGAATTATTATTACACACTACTGGTAACACAGCGGTGATGACGTAGGCTTGTGTCACCCCCGTGACCGGAATGCTATACCTGGCGAAGTATATTATTATACCATGCTCTAACTTACACAGAGTGTAGGGAAAAGATTAAGTATATTCACTGCTCGCTTCCTGCTTCTAGCAGTTTGAAAAAAGGTTGTAAATCTGCTCCCATGTGTAAATCAGGTAAGTTTTCATTCAGAGCAAGACCGAGAAGATCTTCAAAACGTACTGGCTGACGAGATTTTAGTATAAGTAAGTATCTTACATAGAACAAGTAAATAAAACCCACTTACTTTTTAGTTATTCGAGAAAAGAAGAACACCATTTTGATTTTCCTTGCAGTTTACTGCTCCAACAGTTTGATTTCCTGGAACAAAAGAAATGTTATTTATTAAAGTGTTATGAACAAACATCCGGTAAAGGAAAACCGGAAACATGCGGACGCCTCTTCAAACCCCGTCATAGGCTAAAGATTTATTATGGTGTAAAATTGTGTGACGAAAATAAAATCTTGGTCACTGTAAGTAGGGGGGTAGGTTAGGTAACCTAAATCGTGACTTAAACAGGTGCCCTCTTAAGGCGACAATAAGTGCCAGCGACCTTGAGCGAGTGGGAGGAGCATGCGAAACTTTTAAGCGAATAAAATTGCACAGAGCGTTAGCGTCTACCCGGACATTGGTCAACGATGCACTGTCGCCCGTCGCCCGCAAGAGCCCCCGCTTCAACGCGCATCAAGTTTATTCGCCAAAACAACCCACCTTGATTTATCAAACACAATACAAATAAAAGCCGTATACAAAAATTTGGGTATTTAAATTGTCTTTTAGATGGTGCTGATTTCATGAAAATACGCTCGATAGATTTTGCGTGATTATCGTTGCTGTGTTCGCGTTGGACATTACTTTACAAATTATTTCACTATGTTATAAAAATATACTTCCAAATATTCACATATCAAATTACGAAGAAAATAGTCTAGTTTATCATATATTTTTTTCAAACAAATAAGTCTATTCGTTTAGACGTCATGTTCAATTTGAAATCATTAAAAGTCGTATATCTGCGCCTTAATTAATAAAGTTATGCCAAACTTAACCTAACTTTTGTAAAAGTTTCAGTAATTTATGTGGCCTACCCAAATGTCCTTTCTTTGGTATTGTTCGTCGAATTGTTGAGCTCCTTAAGTTCTGAGTAGAGCTGCACGATTATTGACAAATGCGTGCACTGACTGGACAAGTCCAATTAATGTGTGTAGTTCTTTCCTCCAAAGACCATTTCAGACACCAATCTACATGGTCTTCACATGATCTGACCAAGATTATGTCTGGACTTGATAAGAGACTGGGACCTCTGAATTTGTTTCGGCCTTTCTTCTAAGAGTACCTAGTCAGATAGGAAACGCCGACCTCATTTAGTTTAAAAAATATGATTGGGGTGTAAAAGTGTTTGTACAAACCTACTTACAGAAATAAAATTATTTATCATTTGAACCTCGAAAAATGTAGATATGGTTATGTAGTTGTGGTTGTTGGTTTATGGTGGTGGTTGGTAGTATGGCAGGACATAATACTGGATGAACTCTGTGCTTATTAATAAGAGAGTAAGGTACCAACCGAAAAAAAAACACATAAATAACCTGTTTTTCACGCAAAGGTAAACGCTGTCGGTCTGGAAACCTTCTTCTGATTTTTCAATGTTTAGGCGTCGTCGGCGTTCGAAATGCAAAAAATAACTTATCACGGTATCAAATCTGTAGTAAATACTAATTCCATCCAAATCTCATATTAAATTAGCATGTTGTGAGTGAAGAACCAATGTAACAAAAGCCAATAAAATAATTCCTGCCATAAACAAAACAACAGATTCAATGAATAGGCTGTCAGACATCCATGTTTAAACCTGAGGTTTAATCTCAGTTACACAGTTGTTCACACTTAGCCTGCCAAATTACCTTATCTGTCACCACATGAAATGTCAAAGCCTAACGCAATTTCACGGAGCTTAATTCCGGACTCCGGGATAACCGGAAATCCGACCAACTAGTGAAAATTTTCGGAATACCAGTAACAAGCACTGACGGGATTGATGTTACATCGGGTTGCAAATCGAGTTATTTGATATACAGGCTGTTAAAGAAATTGCATGCCATAGCTTAGGGGTAGGTTCAGTATCGATAAAGTAACCCAGGAAAAAAGAATTCAACAAAATAATTAAAAATAAAAACATTAAAAAAAATGCAAGATCAACCTAATTTTTAACCGACTTCAAAAAAAGGAGGAGGTTCTCAATTCGACTGTATGTTTTTTATTTTTTATTTCTTTATGTGTGTTAGTTCAGAACCTTTTCTGTGTGAACCGATTTGGATGATTCCTTTTTTATTTGATAACTGGTGCTTCACATGTGGTCCCATTTAAATTTGATCAAGGTCTGACCAGTAGTTTTTGAGTTATGCTTAATACTGCATATTTTTTCCACTTAGTTTATATTGATGATGTGTTGATAATTTCCTGTCACTGTTATTTACATACCAAGTAGTGGAATACGAATTTGTGTGTGGTAGGCCTACCACAACTAAAAAGTGAAAAATAAAAACGTTTTTTACAAAAAACAACGGACTTCCGAAAAAAAAACACTAAAACACGTGAAAAATAACTTTTATTTCGGAAGTCGGTGGCCAAAAACGAAAATACAAAACCAAAGGCACCGACTTCCGAAATAAAAGTTATTTTTCACGTCTTTTAGTGCTTTTTCGAAGGTCGGTTGTTTTTTGTAAAAAAAAGTTTTTTGTACCTACTAACTTTATATAGCAATCGTTTAGAATTAAAATTATTTTATTTGTTTATATGCTTTAATTACTTACCTACTATCGAACGCGTTGTCATTTTGTCCTTCACTTCTCGCGTCCGAATACCTACTAAGGGCCGTCGCGTTATTTGCTACTGAAAACGGTTCGTGACAAATAAACTAAAGGATTGTTATATAATTAGTAGGGACTACATTAGGTTCATCTAATGATAATTTTCGTTTTTTTTTAACGTATTTTATTTTTCATTTTTACGGGTTCCTTTATCGATAGTGAACTCACCCTGAAGCTCTGGCACGCAATTTCTTTAACATCCTGTATACAGGGTGGCAGGGACATCGATACGCAACCCGTTACCATGGATTCAGTAGGTACATGATTCTGGATCCCCCTGCGTTGAAAATTTTCGTTCCATACATTTTTACCGCGTAGGTATTGCACTTTTATATAAAGCTGTTTTTTTTTTATACCCGGCATAAAATTTCTACGCTAGGGGGTCTAGAATCATCTGCTGGACATTCGGACATACGATAACATTTTTTTTCAAGCTGAAGCGGAGACGCTTCGCGCTCGCTCGGGCAATTATTGGCAACAGCAGAGCCGTTATGACCTGATGAACCCAGTTTATTTGAAATTCTCAAATGGAAATGTAACAAATTGCCATACGGCAGGCAAGGTCAAGGTCAAGGTCTACTTCCTCGCGATCCGAGGGGCTCCGCGCTTCCAAAGTTTATAGTTTTTCAACTCATGAAAAATATTTACCTAACTAAGGCCATTAAAAAAAATCGTTATAACCTAACCGAGGCGAGGTCCGCTTTGTCTTGCAGATTACGTTCTCTTTATTCGAAAACGTTTCTGCAAAAATCGACAAAGTAACTCCGAAAATGTCGAAAGAAAACTTAACCTATCCGAGGTGCTAAAATGTTCGAGCTCACATCGCTCGCTGTAACGCTGTTGCATCTTGGGTACCCGGGGTTCCCACAACTTTTAGTCTTGCACTTTAATCCTTGGGTATTGATTGTCCCATTATACCTAAGTCCACAACTACCTATTAGTTATTGGCCGTCAATGTTTTCCCGTGTTTGTATTTTCCCTTTTTTACAATGCCAACGTGACTCGAGATTTTACATAAAGTCCGTGAAATCAACAGACTTCGTAAAAAGGAAAACAACCCTCCGTTTAATATAATTATAGACGGCCGGCATGGCCGTCCTACGCCCTAACTAATTGATGGATGCATGTACGTATTTACAAACTATATTATTGTAATGTTAAACTCCCTTTTAAAGTTTCGTCTCGATTCACCCCTGCATCCCTATTCACCCCGTTTGACGGTATGAAGTTTGGTAATATGGTACCTAAGGGGCTAAATGGAATGAGGAAAATGTCGTAAGGAAAATTTTGAGTATGATTGTGGCCGGCTATAAGAGTAGTGGAAGACCAGAGAAACCATGGATGGACTGTGTGAAAGATGATATGGCTAGAAAGATGACAACTAACAGGGAAACATGTTACGCTGACCTCAAATAAATTGGAATAAGGAGAAGAGAATGATGATGAAGTTTGGAAATATGGTGGTTTGGAGTATACAGGGTGGATTTTTGAGATGGGGCAGGAAGGGCAGGTACCTTAATCGTTGTAGCTACAGGAAAACGGTTTTAGGAGACTTTCCTTAACTTTTTGAGAATTTTTGAAAAATGCAGTCATCAGGAAAATGGGCAATTTTCACAAAAACTTTTTTTTATGCCCGTCGATCATGTTTCATATAAGGATCAAAAACCTCTATTGGACCAACTGAGGTTTCGAAATCGCAAAAAGCTGTTCCCATACATTTCGTAGGAAATGAGTTTACAACGTACTTTTTTATTATGGATAGACTAACCGCTACAATGAAGACTGGCCAAAAATAAACAAAAAAAAATAACTTCGAATTTCGTACGAATACGCGTCATCATTTAATTTGCTTTGAAAACAGAATCGAGATAGTTTGTTGCCTGGTTGCTTATGATTTCCGAAATTCTGTGAAAATGACCTCTGAAGATGAAGATGGCGCTCCGCCATACCGTGGTCCTATAACGTGGCCACCTCGCAATCCTGATCTCGCGCTTCTTGATTTTTTTATGTGGGGCTATTAAAAAAGTTTACTACTAAAAAGAAATACGACCGTGTTCAGGAACTCAAAGATTCACTTACTACGATTCTCTATGGCGTTCATCCTTTCACATTATGAGGTGCTACTCGCTCTGTAGTAAAGAGAGTAAACATATGCCTACGTCAAAACGGCTACCATTTTGAGCACCTCATAATATCTTAGACCACAAAAGTAAAAATTCTAGGTGAGTCCAAATGTAAAGCTTCAAGTTTATAATTTTACGGTGAAATAATACCCAAAGTAGAAGTTACTATATTTAATTTGTTTTTCGATTAGTCTTTTTGTAGCTGTCAGTTTATCGTTGGTAAAATAGTAAGTTGTAGTCTCATTTCCTACGATATGTATGGGAAAAGTTTTTTTTGCGATTTCTGACTTTTCTAGAACTCAAACCTCAGTTGGTCCGATAGAAGTTTTTGATCTTTATATGAAACGTGATCGACGGGCATAAAAAAAAGTTTTTGTGAAAATTGCCCATTTTCCAGGTGACCGTATTTTTTTTTCAAAATCTATGAATGCTAATCAAAATTTCTCAAAAAGTTAAGGAATGTCTCCTAAGACCGTTTTCCTGTAGCTACAACGGTTAAGGTGGCTGCCCTTGCTGCCCCATCTCAAAAATCCACCCTGTATAGTTTGGTATGTTGGTTTGATATTGGTGTTTTTTTTGGTGTTTGGTATCAAGTAGTTACATTACACTGCATTTAATTTCCTCCAACATGCAGCAGCACCCTAATTACGTAACACTATCTATCACAATCAGAATTATTTTGAAGCCTATTGCTAATCCATTGCTTCATATGTTGGAAACATTTGTCTGCTCTACAACGTAAATAACGCAATGAATATTGTTGAACTGTCAAAATGAAAGCTATTCCTACTGTTAGTGTGTTACGCAATTATCCCGCAAGTAGAAAGTAGGTAGGTACCTAATACGTTTAATGTGTTCTTAGTGTCATTTCGTAGTTCTGGGCTGGCACAATTTAAATTGCCATCTCAGAAGAACTTAAAATGATTTAGCAATAAACAAAAAAACATTAAATAATAGATACATACCTACTCTGAAATATCGATTTCGCGAGAATAGGTTGAAGCCATGAAAGGTTCCTCATTGAGAAGCGAGGATCCTCCGACAGGACGGGTGTTGTGTCTGGCGGGCTGCTGCCCAAAGGTTAAGGGTTTCTGTATACCTACATATACTGTATTCTATTTTAAAGAAGGCAGTGCTCGATGGTTTTCCCATTAGAAAAAATTATAAACTACCATTAAACCCAATTAAGGTATGATTTTTTTTTAATCCCTCCTGAGTGCTCACCTCAGGGTAGCCCGCGAAATTCAAATTATGACACGTTTTTTTGTAATTTTCAGGTAACTGTCAGGTTGTATTTTGATTATAATATGATTCGCGACCGTAAAAAATATAGCTTTACAGAATTATAATCATTAGAATCAGCAATACATCTGTCTATGTTCATACGAGTATTACCATAGTGAATGTCTATTTCATGAAATCATGACATTTGAGGGCAATTCTAACTTAAGGAGTTGTATTGCTGATTCTAATGATTATAATTTTGTAAAGCCATATTTGATACGGTCGCCAATCATATTTAGATCACCATACAACCTGATACTGACCTGCAAATTGCAAAAAAGTAAGAAAATTTGAATTTTGCGGGCTACCTCGGCGCATGCCCCTTAGGGAACTCTTTTGCAAAATTTCATGCTTCTAGCTAGACCCAGCGATATAGGCCGTGGGTTGTCTGTCAGTGTTTTTTTTTTTGTAAAGTGTATAACGAAGGTCATTCCCTTTAATAGGTAATAGTATTACGTCCATACATAAAAACGTAATTACAAAAAAAAACAACACTTTTTTTGAGTGGATTTAATATAATCTTTGGTAGGTGTATGTGAACGCTATACTATTTGAACTATACTACTACTACTAGAATGGTTAAAGGGAACGCTCTTCGGTACTGAACATACTGTATAGTGAGACAGATTGCACGGTAAACTCCGGTAGCGCGATGCAGGATTCCGTGACGTCAGTGACGCCATCTGTCCCGCCACAAAGGAATTAAGCACTTGTTTTTATAAATATAGATGTCGCCACACGACTACCTCGTTTGTCTTGTGGGCGCTAGAGGACTTCTGAGCATGTGGTTCTGGCTTGGATCTCCAGGTCGCGCAGTGGTACGATTATAAGGTATAAGGAATTTAAAGTATGAGACCGTTCAGTAGCTATGTAAATCCTATTCATTTTTGTCTTGTCCATCATCGTCATTGCTGATAGAAAATAACTTTGTCTACGCCCTCTGGTTGATCTTATTATATTTTCCCAGAGAAACAATATTAATCCGCCGAAGATGAATAAAAAACTAGTCTGGGAGGGGCTTACAATGCAGGATATATCAAAAACCTGATATATACTAAAATAATTTAATAGCATGAACACGGAAATCATTAATAATTAAAAATGTCACGAACTCGCGTATGGTCACCAACTTTCGAAAGGTTACGTTAATTTTTAACATGCTTATTAAATAATTTAATGTCAAATAATATTGTGTTCATTTGAATAGATATTTGGTTGGGGATGCGCTAAGCCCGCGAAATTCAAATTTACTTACGTTTTTTACAATTTGCAGGTCAGTATCAGGTTGTATGTTGATTAAAATATTATTCGCGACCGTAACAAATATGGCTTTACAGAATTATTGTAATCATTAGAATCAAGGGGTTGGGGGAATCGGGTGTCAAGAACGCATTCTCTCGTCGTCGCGGGCCGGACTGTAACTATAAACATTTGTTTACCTAAAAACAGTTGGTAACAAATATTTTAAGCTGTTCGCTCCAAGTTTAACAAAATATATTATCTTATCAAAATATTACGTTTTATAAATATTTCTTCCGCCTATTATTTGAGTAAGGAGAAAAATATCATTCTGTGACGTCAGAGAATAGTCAGCTGTTTACACCTTCAGCCAAACCTTACCTACGCAGTTGCGAAAAGTTATCAAAAACAAATAGGAATTGTTAGGCCTTGATGCTTCAAGTCTTTGATGATAAAAATTATATTATTTTTGGCTATGATTTTCTAGGTCAGACTCGAAGGAAATATATATTGTGTATTTTTGAGTTGGATTCATAGGTATCTACTTAATCTGTTTTGATAGTTTTAGGGAAGTTCCTATTGTATTGTAGGTAGGTATTGAATATAGTTTTGTCTGCATCTTCGCCTACGAGGAGTCTCGAAGCTTATAGAGGTATTTTACCTATCCATAATATCCATATTATTATTTTAATATTATAAATACGACAGTAACTCTGTCTGTCTGTTACTTTTTCACGCCTAAACCTAAACGTGTCAATGGCAATCGGAATACTGGGTATTAAGCACTGAATCGATCGTTATGAAATTGGACAGAGGGCCTAGACAAAGTAACATTCGATTAGCGATGACTCTAGTTGAAAAGTTAACATGTTGACATAAGCTATCGAAATGTCACGTGATCATAGGTCAACGAATAAAAATTAGCTAGACAATGTAAACAACATTCGATTATGAAATGAATCGACAGCGTCGAAAGATTAGGTACTTCCACAGAGATGCATAGCCAAGGGACACTTTTTGACGAGCGTTATCGCTAGTTTTTGGAATCATTAGCGAAAGCGATAGCGATTGTAGAAATAGAATCGCTCCGAAGCGAATGCGATTTGTCTAGGCCCTCAGATACGTTACCGGACTTAGAGAAGGACATAGGCTACTTGTCCTCCTGAATATTTGTATTTAAGGGGACTACATGACCTAAACGAAAATTTATAATGCCTATAAATATATGATCCACTGCAGTAACCAAAATAAAAAAATATGTGATATTCTGCAGGATATATGCTAGTTAGATAGTGTGTTGAAAACATAATACAATTAATTTGATATGATAGAAAAAAATCACGAAGACACCTCTAAAAAAGATTTTTAACGATTAAAAACCATACTAATATACCGGGTGCGGCGATTGAACTGTCCGTCTCTATCCAACTGTTTTAAAATCCGAACCACTGAATCGAATGCCGCCAAAACTTCAAATGTTGGTCTTTGACATGTTCTCTATCATCATTTGAAGTGATTCTGTTGAGAGAGAAACACATTCGAATTTAAAAAAATTGATTTAAAACGAAATTCAGTGATTGCTATTTATTTGGAGGGAAAATCGAATATCGAAATACGTCGAGCGCTGCCAAATCTTCAATTGAACGAGAAACTTATGCATCGCACTATTCAACGTTATAATGAGACTGGTAGCGTTAAGAAACGCTACGGTGGCGGACGATGCTGCACTGCAACAGCGCCAGCAGTTGTCGAAAAGGTGCGTCATCGATTAGATAGAAATCCAGCGCACTCAGCAAACCAGCTCGCGCAGGATCTCAAGGTGAGCGATCGCAGCGTTCGTCGCATATTGAAGGAAAAGCTTAAAGTCAAACCATTAAAAAAAAACCTTTCTCAGGAACTCACTGCTTTACAACGTAGCAAACGGTTGGATCAATCGAAAGAGCTGATTCGCTTGCTCGACTCTGGCGAGCTTCCCAATTTGGTGTTTTCAGATGAGAAAACTTTTTGCGTTGAACAGTTTTTAAACAAACAAAATGACCGTGTTTGGTTGAAGGGACGTGTCAGCGACCATTCAGACGAATTGCAAGTCACTCAGCGCCAACGAGCCGACCAAATCATGGTCTGGGCGGCGGTGTCTGAAAAAGGCCGTTCTCTGCTCGTTTTTCTTCCAATGGGTCGCAACCAAGTCAAAATAAACCAACAAATCTATCGAGACAAAGTTTTGCGACCAGGGTTGATACCGTGGGCGCGCAACACATTCGGTTCTGAGCGTTGGACTTTTCAGCAAGACTCGGCACCATCGCACAGAGCAATTGGAACGCAAAATTGGTTGAAAGCAAACGTTCCAGTGCTGATCGACCGAGATATGTGGCCGTCGTCATCGCCCGACTTGAATCCGCTGGACTTTTGTATTTGGGGTGTTTTACAGGCCAGGGCCTGTGCTAAAAAAGACACTTCGGTGGAAGCGCTCAAAGTTACTCTTACGCGAGAAAGGAATTGTTTGAGTGACGACGTCGTTCGAGCAGCCTGCGCTTCTTTTAGGAAGAGACTTCAGCTTGTAGTAAAGGCTAAAGGCGGTTTTATCCCTTCGGAATAAGTCATAGTAAAACTTTGAACTTTCTATTTCCACATGGCAAAAATGTATAAATAAATATTGAAAATTAACAGAAATATTTCATTTTCACATACGGACAGTTCAAGCGCCGCACCCGGTACATGCAAACATTCAGATTTTTTGTCAGATTATTCTACAAGCAACATACTAACGTAATAGTGTTTTAATTTTTTAGTCCAATGAATAGATTTTTTGGAAATCCATAATTGCTTCATATTTTGCAATAAATTACCAGCGTTGTGTCATCGGGCGTCTCTTTCTTTTCTATGCAAGTCGACAATGACCGCGCTTTAGCTCTTGTAAGCCCCTTAAAACAAAACACGCTGATCACAGAGGAAGTCGCGGGCAATAGCTAGTGTGCTTTCAGTAATGAATGCTATAATAGGTAAAATAACAAAGCCCTCTACACAAAAAAGAGCTGATGACCTTGAAACAGCTGAACCGATTTTAATAAAACATGTCTAAGAACCACAGCTAGAAAACCTGCTTTCAAATAAAAGAAACCGCACCCAAATCGGTTCACCCGCTTAAGAGCTACGGTGCCATAGACAGACACACACACATAGCGGTCAATAATTAAAACACCCCTATTTTTTGGATCGGGTGTTAAAAAAACCCAAATCTATTGTTACTTAGTTAGGCGTGATTTCAAAACAAATGAACAACTAAATGGAAATCTAAAATTCTGCATATTAATTGTCTGATGCTGACAAAAACAACACATATCATGTCATTCTAGATCATTTCTTATAGTAATTATCAATTAAAATAATAATAGCCATCAAATTAGTAGTACTTAAACCTTTTCACCCGGATTTAAACTAACAGATAACTGTATAACAAGTAGCAGTAGATAATATAATAAGTTTTTCTCACATTTTGTTATCAGCGCTCATGGAATATTTGCGTTTTATTTCTATTTTAAACTCGCCGGAGGCACGATTATAAATAACAATTTATTTACTGATAACTAACTGTTGCCCGCGATTTTGTCTGCGATCCTGGAGGAAATATAGCCTGCGGGGTAATTGCGTAACACACTAACAGTAGGAATAGCTTTCATTTTGACAGTTCAACAACATTCATTGCGTCATTTACGTTGTTGAGCTGACAATTTTTTCGAACATATGAAGCAATGGATTAGCAATATGCTTCAAAGTTATTGAGATTGTGATAGTGTGTTATGAAATTAGGGTGCAGGTCATGGTCTATCTGTGTGCGAAAATTCATCCAAATTCGTTCAGTCGTTTTCGCGTGAAAGTGTAACAAACAAACTCACTTTCGCATTTATAATATTAGTTAGAAGTTCTAACTTAGAACTAGCTGCGCTCCGCGGTTTCACCTGCAAAAGTCTCGATCCTATGGGAATATCAGGATAAAAAGTATCCTATGTCTTATTAGTGTACCTATGTGTAATTACGAGCAAGCCTAAAGCATTTTGTTCAAAACAAATAACTACGTCATAAATTGTATTTCAGCCGATCTGTTCTGTACAAATCTCACCGTGAAAACATAGGTGAAGTGGGTTTGAAGAGATCTGTTGATAGTTTCAATCTCTAGCACTAAATGGAATGACAGCTTACTTCAAGCTCATTTCACCTAAGTTTTAGTTCACCGTGAAAACTTAGGTGAAGTGAGCTTGGTGAACTGTCAAGTGTCAATCCCTAGTGTCAGGTGGAATGACAGCTCACTTCACCTAAGTTTTCACGTTAGTTTTTTACAGAATAGATTAGCTAAAGTAACTACTGTCTGCGGTCTTTCCCAATTTAATATAAAAAAACTAAGAAATATGTGTTTTTAAAACAAATGTGGTCCGAAAATAAATAAGCAAACAAACATGTTAAGGTACGTACGTTTTTTATTGTCATTTTTATAGAATTTCTACTCGAAAAATGGGTGAAAAATCTACGAATTTTCTAGACTTTTCACTTCATCATCTAATATTGGAAAATATGAGAGTCCTATGAGAACTATTTACCTAAAAAGCACTCAACTATCACTAGGCTGGTACTTCTCTGGTACTTTAGTGATAATATGGTACCCTAGAGAGTTCCAACACACGGGTTTTGCATCGGTAGATAATGTACTTTGAATGTTTTTAAAAAGTAAGTATCATAGACAAAATGATAAAGAGTGGTTTGTCTATGGTATAAAAATAAAGTGAAAAATATGACGTAGAGACGTTGACGTCGACGTTGTTTTAAATAAAATAAATAATAACACAATGGTTAATGTTACCATATGTTTACATGTACTTACGTAGGGTTCTATATAACATGTTTTGCAAAACCATACAGTTGCTTCATTGTACTGTTACTTACTATTATTGCTATTATTTTATTAAAACGGTGAAGGTGTAGGTGAGGTGTATTGAAAATGAAAATATTGTATCTATGATTTCTCATAGAATTTGCGTTTTTCCCGGTTATTTATCAGGACCAGAAACAAAAAACACCGGCCACTTTTTTTTCTGGGATTTTAATAATAAAACATT
Organism: Griposia aprilina; assembly: GCA_916610205.1. NCBI lineage: Eukaryota > Metazoa > Arthropoda > Insecta > Lepidoptera > Noctuidae > Griposia > Griposia aprilina. The sequence goes on along the minus strand of OU744304.1, from coordinate 10,924,911 downwards.
ACAATTGATATCAATTGTGTCTAGTCATTACCGATGCTTGACTAGTTAAAGTAAAGTTTGGTTATTTTTGGTCTGGAAAACCTTTGGCTCATTCTTGTCTAGGTCAATTTAGAGCATAGACAAAATAATTTAAAAGGACCAGTTGAAAACGAGCGTCAGGCAGTCGACCATGTAAAATACTGGTATCAAGCTGCATCTGTTTAGAAAGGCTAGGCACCCAGATTTCTATCTTTTCCTAACTTTGAAATAATCTGACGCAACATCAGCACACTTCTACAAATCCCAGAGACAATAAGAACGCCCTCCATTATTGAAGCTGCACCGTTGTCAACAAGTAGCTACGTCACAACGGCCAGTGATATCAATGTGCAGCTTCTCGGCTCAATTACATCATGCTGTTGTTCTAATAACGCGTTTTGATCGCGCTCGGGGCGGTGGGAGGCTCGCCCTATTGGCTATTGAAGATAGTGATAAATATATGGATGTGAGTTGGTTGTTTTTGTGGAAAAATTGGAGAGTTGTGTGCAAACATAAGTTTCTTTGTTTTTCAAAAGTGCGTAGGATCAGACGAGGTTATGGCGAAAGGAAGTTGTTTATTAAATTGGCTGTGTCCTCGTTAACCAGTTGGTTGGCAATCGGGCTATGTTTGATCTTTTAATATTCTTGTGAGATCTAACGGTGGGACAACAAGGCAGTGGGCAACTGGGCACAATCATACATACATAACATCACGCCTGTATTCCCCGAAGGGTTAGGCAGAGGTGTACCTAGAGTACACCCGCATTTCGCCAGTTATGTTTAAGTCCCATGTAATAGGGGGCGAGCCTATTGCCATCAACAGGACACAAATCCACACTCCGGGCTGCTACCGAGAAATTCCAGATGGAAAAACCCGATAACACTTTGCCCGACCCGGGAATCGAACCCAGGACCTCATGCTCAGCAGTAGCGCTCGCGACCACTACACCAACGAGACAGTCACAATTCTTAATTATTTTTAAACAACACACATACCTAATATCACGCCTATAGGTATTCCCCGAAGGTGTTAAAAAGCGTAAAGCGATTTAAAAAAACAAACGGCAAAAAAAAACAACTTCATAAAATCATAGTAGGCACTAATCAAATCGGTATGACAGTTTTTTTTGACATGTACATACCTAGCTACTCGCCTATTTTTAGGGTTCCGTAGTCAACAAGGAACCCTTATAGTTTCGCCATGTCCGTCGGTCTGTCCGTCCGTCCTCAGAGACTCTTAGTACTAAAATACTGTAATTTGTCATAGATATACACATTAGCCACGCCGACAAAGTCATAAAATAAAATATACAAAAAACTATTTTTTTATAGGTTACTTTCTCTACCTACACGTAAATTGGGGATGTTCTTTTCTCTCGTCTATTTCATTGTGTGGGGTGTCGTTACATAGATCTTTCAAAATTATTGTGGGTTTGTAAAAAAAAAAAAACGATAATGGGATCCGTTTGTGAAATATTAAACTTTAAAGTGTTAATTTTTGGTAGAGTCAAGTGTCCCCGCGTGCCAGCTAAATTGTGTTTTTTGGGTATGTGAAAAATAACAAAGTTAAAACGAAAACTATCAAAGCTAAGTACCCTTTACAAGTTAACGAATAATAGTCGACCAACTTACTTTTTGGAACGTATGAACGCAGTTGGAACGTATGAACGTATACGAACATGTTTTTCAACTACAACGTTAAGTTTGTTTTTGGAATAAATTCATCCCAACGACGGACCCCTTCATTGGCCGTGGTCCGACACGCACTTGGCCGGTTTTTTAAGCTTTCCATCAAAGAACAGGAACATCTTATAAGGAACTATCTGAAACCAGTTCCATAATGTATCCTCGTTACGAGTTTGATGTCTTTACGTTACCAACCGACGCGACGAGTCGACGACTGAGCAGTTCATCATACGACCTATTGGAAAACCTGATTGTCACCTTAGGGCACCTGTCCCAACGCCGGCGATCAATGAGAAGAGTGATTGAGTCGAGCTAGCAACTAAAAACGAGTTGGCGAGCTATAAGCAGCGAGTACGCGACTGCGACGAGCGATTACTCGCTGGTATGCGTTATGTAAACAATAATAATTGACTTACGGCACCCACAAACAGGCGCGACGCGTCTCTAGTAGAACAATTTATAAGAACAATTCATGGAATTTTTTCTACAAGAGTCACGTCGCGCTGTCGCGTCCTGCCTGTCTGCAGGAGCCTTTAAGGTGAAACAAAGGAGAATAAGAATAATAATCAGTTGACGAGGAAAACCGGGGACTTAAAGATAATTAGAAAAATAGTTTTTTCGCGAGAATCCTTGGGCTTTTGCAAGGAACCGGCTTATTGGAAACTAGGAGAAACTATTAAGTCGGGGAAAAGTTCTTTCGTATGTTATATGCAAATTCAAGACTAAGGCCCGTATTACAGAACGTCACTCAATACTCAAGTATTACTTAAAACTAGATTCAAGCCATTTGATTGGTTGTAACTAGTTTTAAGTAATGCTTGATGTTTTCAACACACTATCTAACTAGCATGTATCTAGATGAATATCATATATTTTTCTGATTTTGGTTACTGCAGTGGATCTTAAATTTTTAGGCATTATAAATTTGCGTTTAGGTCACGTAGTCCCCTTAAAAGTGTGTTACGCAACTAGTGAAAAGGATAGCTAGTAAGTAATAATATATTAATTACCAACATTCCAAGATACCAACATTCAACATACCAACATTCCAACACACAACACTTTATCAACTAACAAATAACACGGAACACGCACGGCTTCTTCCAGTAAACCTAATAGATACCAGCGGTCTTATTTTATCTTCGTTTTATATGATACTAGCTTTTTCTCGCGCCTTCGCTCGCGTTAATTTAGACTTTGACAATCAATTCGGGTTATAATTCAATCATGATCCGAAAGACACGTAGCGCCATCTATTATTATAAGTACGTTATTGTTGTTTTCCTCGGGAACAGTGTTTTTTTTCGGGATGAAGGGTACCCTATGTCCGTTTCTGTACACCTGACAACGTATATGCAAAATTTTAGGATGTCCGGCTCAGTGGTTTAGGCGTGAAAAGGTAACAAACAAACAAACAAACTTACTTTCGTATTTATAGTATATACAATGTGTAACTTCAAAAACGCACAACCTCTTAGGGGGTCATTGTACTCATCATTATGAACAACTTTTACTATGGGACCAAACCTGAACTCGCGAAAAAAATATCAGCTGTTCCCTACATTTTGACGAGTTATGCGAACATAAATGTAGGGAACTGCTGTTTTTATTTTTCTGTACTATAATATTATAAAGTGGCAAATGTTTAAAACAAATCTTTTTGCATTTGATAGCCCAATTCTTGAGGAAGGATATAGGCTTTCTAATATCACGCTACGACCTATAAGGGCCGAGCAAAAAGAAAAAGAGTCCGAAATAACGTTATGTGAAAACGAAGTAATAGCGCGGGTAGGCGACCGACCGGAGGACACGGTGGAGCATACGGTGGAGATCTGCCCGGCTTGGGCGGAGCACCGCCGTGTCCTCGTAGCGGCGATCGGCGGCGGCGACCTCTCGCGTCCGGCCCTGATTCAGGCCATAGTACGGAGCGAGAGGGAATGGGAAGCAGTCACCTCCTTCTGCGAAGCAGTAATGCTCGCGAAGGAGGAGGCAGAGCGCGTGAGGGAGAGGCAATCATTGCGCCCTCACGCCCCTAGTCGCCGCAGGAGGAGACACCCTGGGCGTCGGGAGTCGATAGCCGACTCCCGGCCACCGTAGGCGCGGGCCTGCGGACGGCGATCTGCCCATTGCTCGCGGTAAGGACCAGGCCCGGGTCGACGACGCGCTGTGTTCCACGCGCGCCTTAAAGTGATGTCAGCATACTTGACGGGGTCCGATAGGGCCGATGCCTGCCGGGGTCGCGGATTGTTCGAACGAGTTACCGTGGCCCTGGCGCACAGGTAACGGAAGGAACACGGGTGGGTTTTAGTCAGTAAGAGTCTGAAACGCCCTTCCGCTCCGCCCAGAGTGGGAGAGATCATAAAAAAAGCGCGGGTTGGCGATGCGATGCGACGGGGTGGGTCAGGGGAACAAGAAAATTCACGCGGACGAAGTCGCTGGCATAAGTTAGTATCATCAAACGGTGTGAATAGGGATGCAGGGGTGAATCGTGCCAAAAAGGACTAATGTGTTTACTGTAGGTACTATAATTAACGATTTAGTGCCCTTGTTGGCAACAAACTAAATTATTTCAATGTTAAAATCCTTTTTAAAGTTTCTTTCCGATTCACCCTTCCATCCCTATTCTCCCCGTTTGACGGTACATAATAGCTATAGCCAAAAAAATTACAGTAGGTAGGTATATAATATAACACTTCCTTCGAAAAGTCATTTTGAAATTGTAAATCCGCATTTTTAAAGTTAAGAAGAATTTGACGTAAAATTTCTATTTACAAAGCCAGAAAATTCTATTTTCAGAATCGAAAATTTTATAATATTTTACAATTTTGCCATTTCCTCGATTCTCGACGAGCAAAAATAAATATCGAGCTCGTATAAATAAATGATTAGTTATAATTATGAGTAACGGTTTTGTATTTGTTGCAACCAGGAAATATACCCAGGCTTAATAATAATATTATTATTGTTTACATTCGCTTATAAATAGCAAATACAAAATATTATTGTAGGGTAGTTGACTATAGGTTTGACATCTAGTCTGACAGTTGAGCAAGACAAGTGACACTGACATTAATGCGCAAATAAACACATTACGCGAATCTGACAAGTATTTTTTCGGTGAGCAAAAAGTATTTGTAGTTACATAATTATAAATAACATTATAAAATTAAATTTATGTTTGTAGGGAACGGAAAACAGTAATAAACGCGCAATCAATCTCATTTTCTAATAACACAATAGAAATCAGTTCTATCAGCCTAGTAAAAGTGATAACGTTGTTTATTTTGAAACTATCAATTTCAAGATTGTTAATATTTCTATCATTTCGATCACAGTGCGACGTCAAACGATAACCTAACGTCATTTTCTCTGCACGTTCTATAATTAAACTCGAAGAAAGTCTTCCTTATCCAAAAGTCAACAAACGACAAAAAAAAAAAAAAACCTCAACCCATAACTTACTTTTTTCTCAGTTAACGGTGCACGAATGAAAACCGGATTTCTCCTTCACGATGCAGTTTCACGTTATTAACGATTTAATTAAAAAAAAAAAATGCGCAAGACGTGTAGTATGCGGTCGACGCACTAGTGTACTGTTGTAAACAACATCGAGATGTTACAATTACTTGCCCGGCATCGCTATCAGTGATGCCACGTCTTGTGATTGTGGCTGCCAAAACTCAAAGCGTGCGTCGATAGGTCAAGGATACAGGTGGTGACATTATTGTCGATGCTTGATTTGCATGATGATACACAGACACGCTTTCGTAAAATACTTATTAAACAATATTATAAATTCGAAAGTAACTCTGTCTTTATGTTACCTTTTCACGCCTAAACCACGCAACAGATTTCGATAAAATTTAGCAAGGAGATAGGTAGCATCTTGGGGAAGGACATAGGCTACTTTTTGTTCCGGTAGCACGTTCCCGTGGGATAATTTTCGACACCCACGCGGGCGAAGCCGTGGGCTAGCTGCTAGGTAATAAAAGTATTGGTGATTAGGATTACTGAGATGACGGCTAATAGAGAAGTACTTATGGAAGAAAAAATAATTCATGTTGTGCCGACGCTATATAAATTGCAGTAAGGGCGAAGAATGATGACGAGCTAAAATAATAAGTGTATTTATTTTGGTAGACTCGAGAAACTGCAATAAAACTGAATTCGGTGAAAAATCGGTGAAAATCATTAATAAATCTATGTAAAAAAAGAGTGACTAAGAATTTAGGTACTTGTATGAAAATAATTTTAAACCTACACTACCTACCTAATTCGGTCAAGACTGATCCAGTGTCTGACCTCTGAAAGAATGAATAAGTACTTATATTAGGTAATAAATAACACTTTGTAATAACAAAACTTTCTTTGATGTCAAATAAAAAGCATAACCAATAATTATAACGATAAATTTTAAGTACAGGTGTTTATACTTATTTCTTTTCAATATGTAATTTAAACATTTTAACATTTGTTATGTAACTGGGTATGTAAGTATATTAATAATCTGGGTTTATGTATAAATGTGTGTGTGGATCTATCTTGTCTTAATTATTATTTAATAAAAAATAATGGACCTTCATGGACACACCACATACTTTGACGATCAGCTAGTGGCAAAATCTCTATGAATTAACAGAAGATCACAAACTAATCAAAAGGACTAACTCACACCCACTTTTGACAGGCTAACGATAATTTAATCTAAACAAAAAAAAAATGACAATAATTAGACGGTCGAAGTCAATGTTAACTGCGATTGGCTGACTGAAAGAACACCACCCTATAAAATAACTTGGCGTAAAGTTTGACACTCTGTCAGCTAATTTTTGAGTTGATAACCGTTAAAACCGTTTTTTTTTTGGTTTCTCAAGTCTTGTGTATTTAGCCAATGGCACGTTTAATTTATTTAGTTCTAAGAAAATAAAGGTAGGGAAACGAAAGTACATTTATTATTTAAAAAAAACGGGTTTTCTGTGCATGTTTTCATAAACATCAATTGCTTTTTCTTTCTTTAATTTCTGTTTGGAGGGCTCATACGCAACTCCTACTCCTGCCACTTCCGCCTTATTTTTTTTTTTAATTATTTATATGTTCCTTTGTCGCGAGAACTGCCTGGCGCGGGCAGCATAAGACCTGTCGTTGTGGCGATCCTTAAATTAGGACAGGCAATATTGCATTTTCCATGAAAGTTTTCTCATTCATCAACAACTGCAGTATTAGGTATATGTAGGTACTAAGACTTAGTTTTCACAAGCATTTTTAGACAATAATCCAAACAAAATAAGTATATAATTTTAGATCCGTCTTTTCTATGCAGAGAAATACTAAGAAAACTGATAATATTCTATAAGATGTTTGTAGTTTTCAATAGTTTCCAATACCAAAGGCATCCATTGAAATTCATAAATAACTGGTGACAATAGCGGACATTTTGTAAAGCGCCACCTGGTGGATCACACGAGCATTGTCAGTCCACGTACGGAGTAACAATGGATCAAAGAGAATATATGAATGTATTTCATATTCTACAATGTTCTTAAATATGTTTACGGGAACCTTTGTGAGTGTGGAGATATGTCTTAAGCGGTTTAAGCTGTGCAGGACTGTAGGGCTACTACTGTAGGGTAAAGAAATAATTTAAAATGGTATCAAACTCTTTATCCATAGGGATAGTCATGGTGTTAATTGAGCCCATACTACACTTGTTCAATGTCTGCATTACTACAGCAACATTTCCTGATCGTTGGAAGCTTAGCTGAGTGATGCCGGTGCCGAAAGATCGCGGAGGTACGGAAGCAAGTGACTAGATGCCTGTGGTGGTCATAGGACCACAGCGCACAGGCGCTCCTGCTAGAGTTATCGAGGCAATCATTAGCAGCTGTTTATACACACAGGTGAGCGCACACTTGTCTGATGCGCAACACGGGTACCATCCTGAGTTGGGTACAACAGGAACTTCACCTAATTACGCAACTGGTGCCAGTTGTTGACGCAGCACTACAGGTGGATGTAGCCTACCTAGATTTCCGGAAGGCGTTTGACACAGTCGATAATGAGGTGCTGCTGTTGAAATTAGCCAACATTGGTTTCACAGCGCATGCTAGTCAATTCTTCGCCGATTATCTGCGCGGCAGACGTCAATACGTTGACTGTAGCGGACGCTTTTGTGAGATTTATTACACGAGATCGGGCGTCAGCCAAGGTAGTAATCTTAGGCCGTTCTTTTTTATCCTCGTGGTGGACGACTTACCGAAAGTAGTCCATGAGTGAATTGGCCTACTCTTTGCTGATGATCTTAAGCTGATTCATGTAGTGCAGCAGGATTTAGATCTAGTCATTAAGTGGAGCCAGGAAACTAAACTATATTTCAACGTGGAGAAATGGTCTGTGTCACCCGCGCCCGCGTCCCGCGTCGCCATGAATACCTCATAGAAGGTAAAATGCTGCAGCGAGTCATGGAGGTCAAAGATCTGGGCATTCGATTCGCCGCTGATTTGTACTTCCGTAGGGATTTGCAAAAGGGCATACCGTAACCTAGGTTTTGTTTTGCGACAGGCAAATTAATTTTCAAATATGAGTGCTTTAAGAGCCTTGCACGAAGCATTGGTCAAGAGCCACTTGGTTGGTGCAACGTGGCTATTTGGAGTCCCAGTGAATCCAAATACAGTACGATGCTAGAGCGGCTACAAATGAAGTATATTAGGTTTAAGTATTTGAGGGTACATGGAGTATAACCTGGATACCAATTGCTGTGTCCTATTTATTTATTTAACCATTTATGTACACACTTATATAAACAGACACGAAGAAAATAATAGAAAAAATGGTACAAATCTGATGCTTATTTGTAATTTTGCACGACTCATGATGCGAAGCATCAGAGAGTGCTTTACGACCGAAAACATTTTTTCGCCTGATTTTGGCGGCTATTTTTATTATTATAGCCTTGTTAGTTCACGGAATCAAGATATTTTGCATACTATTGTCCAGATAATTTAATGGAGATTAATTTCATACTTTTTAAAAATTGATTTACTGCAATAGAATTGGAAAAAACACCAAAATAGGTCAAAAAAAAATCCTGTCCGTCATGTGTGAAACCCGGAAACACTGTAACTTGTGAAAAAATCCATTATTTGAGTAATTTTTTTTTTTAAATTCTAATCGACGATTGTAGGTCACTGAATGCGAATGATTAATTAATTCAGTATCGTTTAATTGCAATTAATAAAAAACGAAAACTACAAGACTGTATATCTATATATATCCATAGAAAATTAACATATGGATGGTGATATATCTATAGATATTATGTACATTTATTCCACCAGGGGCGCTTGTGCAGTACCTTCTTCCTACTACAGCTGTTTTTTCGGCAATTAATTTTGAACGATTTAAGTTTTTTTTCATTTTTATATTTCATAATTAAATGAGCATTATGAGTCGTGCACTTTTGGATTTTCCAATTTTTTAATAATATTATTTTATTTTTAATAATATAAATTTTCAAAAAAAAAAATTGTACGTCCCCTGCGGAATTCCGTAAAATAAATATTTTGGTGTTTTACAAGTTTTTTTAATTACCTAAAGTTATTGTATTTTGTCACTTGTCCACATTTTGTTAATTTGAGAAAAAAACTCTTTCGCCAGGTGCGTTACTACCAGACAGACACTTATCGTAGGTACTAAATAATTATAGAAAACTTCCTTTAGTGGATATTGCTGGCAAGGAAGTGCTGGGAAATTCGACCCAACGGTTTTCAGCAGTAACATTCTCAGCATTCCAACCATTTATTTTTTCGTCCGTCGTAAAGCTTGAAATAAGGCAAAACTCGTCGAACACTTTTGTAACCTGGCAGCTGCTAATAAATCCTTGCGTGATCAGCAAATCCATCACATTCTGTACCTCTTATCAAGTACTGTACTTTCGTCAAAGGAGGTCAACAAAAGCCCATACAAGTTTGCCCAAACATGTACCCCGAGGTACACATGCACCAAATCTTAGATGAAAAATAGAGTATTTTTATTCTTAAATAATTTAAAACTACATGATCAATTATTTTATAAGCATGTACAATTGCGTTACATTTGGTTGACACTCGGGTTGATATTATTTCGTAAATGTCATCCACCATGTCATTCAGTTCGTTCGTGAAACAACAGTGGCAGAACCCGACCGCAGACAGCTGTCAACTTGACAATTTTTTTATTATTAAGTGGGTTAGTTGCGCTTGTGCCGATGATAAAGTGCCAAAATGGCGTTGGTTTTATTATGTTAAAAGTTATTTTATTCTAGTCCCCAGATAACCATAAGAAAATTATATAAATGCAATGTTATTCAGTATAATCTTGTGTATTTTATGCCACTAAGTGTACCTCGGTACTTCATTTGGGCAGATTTTGGTGACATCCTTTGCCCATTCAAACACTGCAAGTTCTGTGTTGAATTGACACAGTACGAAATAATTGTAAATTAAATTATCGTTTGGTTTGTTTGCGAAAGCGGGACTTTTATGCCCTCGCTGGGGACAGCTGGACGGACAGTCTGAAAGCGGGACCATTATGGTCACGTTAAGCATACCTGCAAGAGGAAAGTAGATAGAGAGATGTAGACAGCGTGTGTTAGAGTATAAGAGAAAATAAAATACCTAAAATCAAAAACCTTAACTTTTTCATTAACTAACAAACTATTAAAATAAATATATAATAACCTAACCTAGCTAAAACTATTAAAAAACTAAAATATGGCGTTTGGTTGGTTAGTATAAATTAGAAATGAAGCGACAACTACCTACCTAGCACTAGCCACATACTTGTTGCCGGGCGTTTCCACGGAGCTCTTAATTTTCTCTAGAGAGAAAAATCTTATGATAAATACCATGCTTAGCAGCCCGACAAAAAATAATATTTTTAAGGTTTTCTTTAAAAATTGCCACTTTTGCGGCTCGAAATCCTAAGACGGACCGAGATATTTTAAAGTGAGGCTGTCTTGTCCTATAAATTTCTTAATGCTGTCTCCTAAGAAAATTATAACACTGAACTTATGGGGGATGCGCTCAGGTAGCCCGCGAAATTAAAAAATACTTACGTTTTTTTGCAATTTGCAGGTCACTGTCAGGTTATATGTTGATTAAAATATGAGTCGCGGCCGTAACAAATATGCCTTTACAGAATTATAATCATTAGAATCAGCAATACAACTCCTTAAGTTAGAATTGGCCTCAAATGTCATGATTTCATGAAATAGTCATTCAATAGGGTAATATGAACTTAAAGAGATGTATTAATGATTTTTATGATTATAATTCTATAAATAAATATTGGATACGGCCGCGAATCATATTTAGATCAACATACAACCTAATACTGACCTGCAAATTGCAAAAAACGTAAGAAAATTTGAATTTCGCGGGCTATCTTGGCGCATCCACCTTAAGCATGCCAAGTCGAAAGAAGGAAGAAGAAATACCCAAATAGGAAAGAAGGAACACAAAATTCAAATTCCAGACAGAATATTCTACTGAAAAAAAATCCGAATGCTTTCCCCGACCCGAGGATCGAACCCAGGAACCCTCGCTCAGCAATCGCTCTTGTGATCACTTGACCAACGCGGTGACGTGGCAGTTACATGTGTTTCTAACCGGCCTTTGGCAGATGTAGTGCTCCAAAACCAAGACTTTTGGCTACATCTAGATTATGTTAGCCCCATATTCCGAAAGTACACTCGTCCCTCAGGTGCTTTTTACCTCCTTCACTGCAGTTAACAAGAACATTCCGGGAGCATTAAACAAATGAAAATATGGCACCCAAATGACGAATTTATATAATTTCGCTCGATTTTTTTATGAATATGTTAGGGGGGTTTCGTGTGTTGGATTCGTAAGCGCCTGCTAAACAGGGTTGCTCGGTTTCTACATAGTTATATTTATGGCACCTAAGTAATAGTAGGTACATTTACCTATGTCATATTCGTTGTTCCCTAGTTTATAATGTAATTCGTATACCGTGATATGTCAGGTAGATAATTAAAGTGATTGTAGATAAAAAAAGTACAGTCACTTATTTATTTGTTTATTGTTATAAAACCTAAAATCTATCTTTACATGTTGCTCTAATGCGATAATCTATATAAATATAAATATAAATTAATCGCCGCAATGTATGTAGGCGCATAACTTCCGAACGACTGCACTAAATTGGATAATTCTTTTTCTTTTATGTTCGTTATTGTCAGGTCAAGGTTTTTAAAAAAGAAAATTTAAAAAAAGTGAGTGAATGAGACAGAAGAGATAGGTAGGTAGGGTAGGTAGGGTAGGTACGTAGGGTAGGGTAGGTAGGTAGGTAGGGACGTTAGGTAAGGTAGGTGATAGATACTTAGTGCTCCCAGTGCGAAGCCAGGCCGGGTAAAGGTTCGTGCACACTGGCGCGATGCGACAGCCCGACACAAAGGCGCCGCGCCGCTCGTCGCGCTGCACGCGGTGCCTTTGTGTACGCTGTCGCGTTGCGCCAGTGTGTACGATACTTAAAGCTAGTACTATTATAAACTAAATTCACAATAAAATAAACAAACTTATAGGCAAAGAGAGATCAGTTTATACTGGAAATGTATAGCTTGATACGTAGCAGTGTGTACATAGATACGGACGAGGAATAATTGCTGCTTGCTTGTTGCAGCTTGAAGTAGAGGCGCGACACGCGACGCGACACAAAGGCACCGCCAGCCGCGCGACGAGTGTACCAACTTTCAACTAAATCGGTCCATTAGATTCGGAGCAAATTAGCTGTGACAGACGGACAGACAGACGGACAGACTCACGAGTGATCCTAGACGTACGGAACCCTAAAAATATTAAAATGACGCGGAGTACAAGTGACTCTGCTTCGTTAAGAGCGGGTAGTAACCAAAATTGCCTATCTTCAATTTGATTTTTCATGATATTGATAAGACTTAGGTATAAAATGAAAATATATGAGTAACTACATGATATTTTCAAACTTTTTGTGGAACAGAAACACAAAATGTTAAAATTTTCTCGATAAAACAACATCACGAAGTTACCTCTAATTTTCACGTTTTGATTTGTACATAAGTAATATGCTAATAAGTAATAGGATAAAAATTTGATGATTATTTGTATTAGTACAAGGCGAAAAAAATTGTGGAGGCATTTTTTGAAATTCCTTTTATTTTTCGTTTTATTACGACTACAAGCTTTATGCACTTACGACGTTTTTAGTTCGTGGAAGAAGTCATCTTCCGTCGCACGTTGCGGGAACTTCAAGCATATTTTTGTTTCACAAATCAGTCGTCGTCGCTCTGTTGAGACAAGAGGACTGCGCTTGAATTTTCGGCTGCTCTGGGATATTTTTTTTTTGCGTAAATAATATTTTCGTAATTTATCACATTGTAGGAAAGAGACAAAATTCCACTTCCAAAACGATTATTAAAATCATTAAGAATTGATAAACTAAATAAATACCGCGGCTAAACTATAAAATTAAAATATTAAAATAATTCAATGTTGATATTTGAAAACTCAAGATGACATACATTTATTTGACAGATTTTTGACTGGTATAGTACAACTAGCGCCATTGCTCTTCATTTCGGCCAATTTTCTTGCGGAGAAAATTTACAACATAGAGTTCGTGCTGGAGATTTTAGATCTTATTGCTATTACCTCAAGATCCAAATTTGTTTACTCCCACTTTCGTTAACAAACACCGTGTAAGGGGTTACCCTTACACGGTGTTTGTTAACGAAAGTTAGACGAACCATTTCGACCGACTTTCGACCAACCCCTGAATCAAGTTGAAACAAGAAATTTAACATATAGGTAGGTTATTGGTGTAATAATATTAGTGGAGTTAACAAAATAAATAAACCAGAAAACTAAAATAGGTAATGGGTTTATTGCTGGAAAAAGTACGAAACGGTGTGCACGAGACATGACATTTTTCATACGGATAGTGATCTCATGACTGGATCCCTTTTTATGGTGGGGATGAGTAACGGTTGTGACGGATCACAATGTTTGGGATTATCGGCTTGCTTTTCAAAGCTAAAGTTGCAACAGTTACAAAAAAGGAACCTAATAAACTATCGACTTTCTTGGGCACGCATTTATATAATATATGCCAATTATTTTGTCGGTAAAGCCGACTAATGTACTGTTTATAGAAATTGAATAATATACCTAATTGTAGGTACACAGCAATCATACATCATGGTACATTGAATATAGCGGTTTCATCTGATTATTTTGCGTATACATACTACACACAAGATTCAAATTCAAATTCCTAGATATACGCCGGGCGAAAAGTTTCTGTTGGCGGGAAGGGATTGTGTTTTGTTTTCGTCGTGTTTGATGAGAGGGGTAGGCAAAGCGGCGAAAATTGTGTGAAAATTGTTTTTTTTTCTGTCTTGCTGCGCCCTCTTAAGCGTCATTTTACATCCGTTATCATAACGACCACATCTATGATTCTATGCAAAATCTGTAAACAGCAGATTGGACTATCTCTGATTAATTAGGTAGTGTTACAAGAAGTTTGATTGTAATATTGTTAACGACCCATATTTTCGAGCTGGAGTTAATTAATGCCTTGATTACTCTTGTTGAGAAGTACAGTAGCGAGACAATGCACTAGGCAGGGCCGGATTCAGAGGGGGGCATCCGGGGCTATAGCCCCGGAGCGTTCACAAAAGGTCACTTCGGGAAAAAAAAACTTTCAAATTCTGACGAGCAATAACTAGTAAACAATTTTGCCTTTAATTATTTTTTCGCTGTTTTACCTTTACCTTTACAATATAATCATGTTAGTACTTTGTACAAACATGATTATATTGTTCTTAAATATGAAAAAAAAACGAATCGAAATGTTTTTTCATTTCAGATAATTCTCGTTTTAGATTATATTTAAATATGTTTGTTAAATGCTAAAAGAATCTACTTGGTTTCACAGTAAATTATTTACTGAAAAAATCGAGTGAAAAAAATTGTTTATTTTATTTGTAAAATAATTTGGGAGGGGTGGTGGCCTCCACTGCTTTCTTGCCCCAAGGCCTCCAGACCTCTAAATCCGGCCCTGGCACTAGGCCACCTTTATTCGGTACGTGTTATTAAGACGAGAAACGGTGACTTTGTAGTTTCGGACATTTTAGTGGATAAAACAATGACATGGCAAGACATAATCTTACTTAAGAGCGCATACACGGGTCCACTAGCGCCACTCCTTTGAAAAAATATTATCTCGTGATTGAGAAGTAATTTTGAAAAACGGCTCAATAAGCGACCTCGGTAATTGTGTCAAGATTTTTCTAATACCTTTTATAAGCTTTCATATTGAGACACGAAGCAACAAAATACGATCTAAATTAATGTGGCCGCTTTTGTTTAGATCGAATTTTGTTGCTTCGTGTCTCAATATGAAAGTTTATAAAAGGATTTCTTTTAACGATTAAATTCCATACATAAATTATACTTACATGCAATCATTCTGATTTTTTGTCAGATTATTCTGCAAGCAAATTATTAAGGGGGCTACATGACCTAACGCAAATTTATAATGCCTAAAAATATATGATCCACTGCAGTAACTAAAATCAGAAAAATATATGTAATTCTTCTGGATATATGCTAGTTAGATAGTGTGTTGAAAACATAATACAATTAACTTGATATGATAGAAAAAAAAACACGAAGATATCTCTAAAACAATATTTTAACGATTAAAAACCATACTAATATACATGCAAACATTCAGATTTTTGTCAGATTATTCTACAAGTAACATACTAACGTCATAGTGTTTTAGTTTTTTAGTCCAATTAATAGATTTTTTGTAAATCCATAATTACTTCATATTTAGCAATAAATTACCAGCGTTGTGTCATCGCGCGTCTCTTTCTTTTCTATGCAATCCGACAGTGACCGCGCTTTAGCTCTTGTAAGTCTCTTAACGAAATGGTGTTTTAATTTTTTAGTCCAATCAATATATTTTTTGTAAATAGATAATTGCTACGTACTTTGCAATAAATTACCAGCGTTGTGTCATCGCGCTTCTCTTTATGTTCTATGCAGTCCGTGTTGAGATGTGTGATTAGGCAGGAAAAATGAAAATTAGAGACTGGAGCTGTAAAATGGGTATGTATTCCGAGGAACAAAGAAAAGACACACACAATGTATGTAGGTAGACTTAAAACTAATTCACCGTCACAAAAAAACGCCTGATGAAGTCTTCAATGCAATAAGTTGCACGAAGTTGAAGTAGTTCTATTTAAATGTCTCATTGATTGTTGTGGCAATCGTATTGGTTTCAAAATCTAAACATGCCCTCGGGCGTTGACAGCCAATCTTTCAACCAGAATCTTCATTTAATGGCAGTGGGCATATCTTGCTGCATGCACGCCGGAGGGTTCCGCTTGCAGTTATAATTTCGGCCACACGACTGATTCTATCACGTCCTGGGTAGACTGCTGAAATCCGGCCTAATCGCCATTTCAATGGTGGTAGATTGTCTTCCTTTATCATAACAAGGCGATCAGTTTCTAAGACCGCCTTTGAAGACCTCCATTTTGACCGCTGCTGTAGTTCAGAGATATATTCTTTATTCCATCTCGACCAGAAGTGTTGACTGTTGTGAGTGTTTTTTTTTTTTTTGGGTGGGAAATCATCAAATGACCTCTCCCGCTCTGGGCGGAGCGGAAGGGCGTGTCAGACTCTTACTGACTAAAACCCACCCGTGTTCCTTCAGTTGCCTGTGCGCCAGGGCCACGGTAACTCTTTCGAACAATCCGCGACCCCGGCAGGCATCGGCCCTATCGGACCCCGTCAATTATGCTGACATCTCTTTGAGGCGCGCGTGGAACACAACGCGCCGTCGACCCGGGCCTGGTCCTTACCGGACGGCGAGCTGCCCATTGCTCGCCGTCCGCAGGCCCATGCCTACGGTGGCCGGGAGTCGGCTATCGACTCCCGACGCCCAGGGTGTCTCCTCCTGCGGCGATTAGGGGCGTGAGGGCGCAACGATTGCCGCACCCTCACGCGCTCCGCCTTCGCGAGCTTTACTGCTTCACAGAAGGAGGTGACGGCTTCCCATTCCCTCTCGCTCCGTACCATGGCCTGTACCAGGGCCGGACGCGAGAGATCGCCGCCGCCGATCGCCGCCACGAGGACACGGCGGTGCTCCACCCAAGCTGGGCAGACCTCCACCGTATGCTCCACCGTGTCCTCCGGTCGATCCACACAATGCCAACACCCGGGCGTTTCCTCCCGCCTTATCCGAAACAGGAACCTCCCGAAACAGCCATGTCCGGTGAGGACCTGCGTCAGGCGGAAGGTGAGGACGCCGTGGCGCTTCTCAAGCCACTCCTCAAAGAGGGGACTTACCGCCGCAATTGTGGCGTGCCCAGAAGTGTTGACCTAGTGCCTCTATTCTCTCATATCGCTTCAAGTGAGTAACTGAAGCGATTTCATACGACGGCACGGGCAACGATGTGAGTGTGCGTCCTATCAGGAAGTGTCCAGGTGTCAGCGGCAGAAGGTCATTAGGGTCTGATGACAACGGCGTGAGCGGGCGCGAGTTCAGATTTAAACCAGTGCTGTATATAGTTCCTCATAAGTTAAATGACAATTTCCCATTACTCTTTTTAAATGAAACTTCACTGATTTGATACCTGCCTCCCAAAGACCACCGAAATGTGGAGCGTAAGGAGGAATAAAAATGAAGTTAATCCCTTCAGCGGCCATGTCACCAGACAACGAACTGCTGTTAGCTTTTAAGGCTGCTCTCTTGCTTGAAAAAAGCATGCAGATGAAGCAACTTTTCGTCGGCATTTACAGAGAAATTGCATCTGAAAAAAAATGTTAGTAATCTACATGATATAATACGTAATTTGGTTTAGCCATAATTTTTCTATCGGCATCACAAAATAAAATAAAAATACACAAAATCACCTCCAAATCATTGAGATGAAACCATTTTACTCCTTCGTTTTTTATCAAAAGAATATAAAAAAATATCTACTGCTTTGCAATACGAAGGAAAATGATTTGGTTTTGTTAATTTTTTTAAATATGTATTTTTTTTATTGTAATAAATTAAAAAGGCGTCCGAATAATGACTGCGTCTACGTCACCCCCGCACTCGTCCTTAGATTCAGTTGGTCGTTAGCTCCGCCCAAATGCTCAAGGTTATTGGCATTATTACAAGCCTTAAAAATTTGCCGATTTCATTATAAGCGTCTACATACGAGGTTCCGTTGTCGGAATATATATGTGTAGGCTTTACATCTGCGAGACATAAAACGACGAAGTGCTGACAAATAATTTTGACTGGTTAAGTCACCCACCAACTCAATGTGACCTGCCTTTGTCGTAAAACAAACAAATAGTACAATGTAAACTTTTATAAGTCTACAACCACGACCTTGTCGAGACGCTGACAGTATAGGTCCAGTGTAATCAACCCCAACACATTCGAATGGATGACCACCAGACGCCACCCGTCGTTCAGGTAAGTTTCCCATGATGGGATTAATTGGTTTAGCTGTAATGCGTCTGCAAAGAACACAACGATGATAACACCATTTAGCCAGGTTGCGACCACCTATTGGCCAGTAAGTATCTCCTATACAAGCCAATAGTAGTTGTGGTCCTGCATGCATTAAACTTTTATGTTTAAATTCAAATAGTAGTTTAGAAAATCGATGAGTGGACTGTATTAATAACGGATGTTTCTTCTCTTATAAAAATAAAGAATTTTGTAAGCGACCACCTACACGAATTAATTTATTTTTATCTAAAAATACGTTAAGTTTAGTCAGTGGACTTCCTTTTGGTGAGCACTGATTTTTTATTAATATTTCATATTCGGGAAATGATTCTATTTGAGAGAGTTTCACAATTAAGTTCAACGCATTTTGTAATTCATCTTCACTAAGATGTAACGTGGTCGGTGGTTGCTTTTTACAAACATTAATAAATCGTAACATATATGCTACAGTGCGTTTAAGTCGAGAAAGGTTTGAAAATCGATTAAAATCACCTAAACTTATCGGAGTCTTACAAGTGGTTAATAAAGAAATTTTAGTTTTAGTTTCTGGTAGCGATTCTAGTGCAGTGGTTGGAGATGAAGGCCACTCGCTTGTATCCTGGTCTAAAAAATTTGGTCCCGACCACCATAAATTATGACTCTGAATTTGACTTACATCAATTCCTAGAGATACAAGATCAGCGGGGTTAAATGTGTGGGAACATGTCTCCAGGTACAATTATTAGCAATGGTTTTTTCAACTATTTCTGCTACACGATTGCGCACGAATGGTTGCAGCTTACTTGGCAACATTTTCAACCACCCCAGCACTATTGTAGAATCACTCCATAATGTACTACTTGGAATGGGCGCGCCAAATGACTCCATCACCTTTTCAAATAGCCTCACTCCAACCAAGGCAGCGCAGAGCTCGAGCCGAGGAATTGTAGTTGGCTTGATCGGAGCCACTCTACTCTTTGCTGTAAGCAAACGCACAATAACTTTATTTTTATTATTAATACTCCTTACATAGATGCATGCACCATAAGCGGTTTGTGATGCATCACAAAATATATGTAGTTCTATAACCTTCCAAGAATCACAAAAAACTAAACGTGGGATGCGTAAACTATTCAAAATAAATAACCTATCAACAATATCTTTCTATGTCTTAGCGACATCTGGTGGTAAACAGTCATCCCATGACAATTTGTGAAACCAAAGTTTTTGCATTATTACTTTCATTGGTAGGATACAAGGAGCTAATAGACCTAGAGGGTCGAATATTTGGGATGTTACTGACAGAACTGCACGCTTTGTTACATTATTCGATATTGACGTATTACTTAATGAAAATCAGAGCTCATCGGAGCCTGTTAGCCAGTTAAGACCTAATGTTTTACTTGGTTCATTTGAACCAATGTTTAAATTTAATGATGAACCTGTGACTTGATCTGATATAACCAGGATATTGTTGGACTTCCACTTCCTAAGTGGCATACCAGCAGCAGCCAACTCGGCAGTGACTTTCTGGCGGATATTTGTGACGTCAGATATTGTATCCCCACCAGTGAGCAAATCATCGACATAAAAATCATGGATTATAATACCAGCAATCTTCTTATCCTTACAATCTAAACCAACTTGTTTTAAACACCGAGTTGCTAAAAACGGTGCACTTGCTGTGCCGTATGTCACAGTGTTTAGTTCATAGGCTTTGGTTTTTTTTTTTAATAGACTCTAAAGGGTTCTCACGCCACATTATTCTTTGTAAGTGTTTTTCATCAGGGTGGACGATCACTTGCCGATACATTTTTCTACATCAGCAGAAATAACGTATTTATGTTTTCTGAATCTAAGAAGTAAAGACATTAAGTCATCTTGGACAACTGGACCTACCATTTGTAAATTGTTAGATGAAACACCTGAAGTAGTAAGACTACTGGCATTAAACACTACTCTTAATTTTGTGGTTATGCTATGCCAGTGTTGTTGAATTTATGGAACACTCAGACATGTGCCCTAACGAAATGTACTCTTTCATGAAATCGCAATAAAGAGTTTTTAAAGATGGCTGACTTTTAAATCTACGTTCAATAGAAAAGAGACAATGTTTTGCTCTAGCCAGTGAGTCACCTAGAATATGCGGTGATTGATTGATTGGTATCCTAACACAAAACCGACCATCTGCCATCCGAGTGGTGTTTTTTACAAAATGTTCTTCACACTTAGCTTCTTCATCAGAATATGAAGATGACTGAATGGGGACTTCTTCCAGTTCCCAGAAACGCGATAAAAGGTTTTGAATATCATCTTCTGAAATGGGGTTGTGAGAAGAACTGACACTGAATTGTGCAATGTTAATTTTATGAACTGATGACTGTGATACTTGGACACTATTAAGTAACGGACCTGAAACTAGCAAACCTAGCCTAGATTCAAATAATATTGGTTTGCCTTTACCTAAGTTGTTTTTTTGCCGCCCCAGTAGGTCCCAGAAAACATCTGCCCCTATTATTAGATCCACTGCCGATGGCGTGTGGAAATGAGGATCAGCTAAACAAATATCGCTTGATAAATTTAACTTATTTATGGATAATTTATGACATGGTACTTTATCAGTTATGTTTGGTAAAATAAAACAATAAAGATTAGTAGTGAAGTTTTCACTTAATGATTTTACAGAAACACTGCACATTTTACTAATATTTGTTTTAGAATTGTTAACGCCTTGTACAGATTCATTAACCTGTACGGTAGGTAAATTCAATAAACTACATAACTTATCTGTCATTATACAAGAAGTACTGCCAGTGTCCAATATAGCCCGAGCGAGATGTTCGCGGCCGTTCTTATCATAAACCTTTACTAATGCAGTAGCCAGTAGAACTTGACTTTTACTTTTATTGTTAAGATAAGAAGTAGCGCGTGCAGATAGTGTCACGTTTGTATTGGGTTTCTTTTCAGCTGAGTTAACGTCGACAATAACAGTGCTCTCGGTTTGCGAAGTAGAAGCATTAGGCATAGATTTCTGTGATGCACCTGCTACATGGGCCAGTGTATTGGATAGAATAGAATACTCTTTATTATGTACACCATAAAAATTACAGATATAAAAGTAGAAATTTTACATAGGGTGACACAATGGGCGGTCTTATCGCTAAAAGCGATCTTTTACAGACAACCTTTGGATGGATTCAAGGTAGAAGGAGAGACAATAATGCAGGTAGTCAGTGGTGTACCATTTACATATACAACAAATACATACATACATAAAACATATACCTATCTACATAATATAATATATACAATAATAAACATGAAACAAGAGTAAGGAAACTAAATGTAATGACAATGTTTAAGGAGAGAGGAAGTGTTAGTGTGCTTACGCTTACATATCTTGCAACCAAAAGATTTGCAATGATTTGCGTAATGACCAGACCGAAAACAATTGAAACATACCTTGTATTGAGGAAGAAGCTCAAGCGAAGCGTTTTTCGTTGCTGAGACCAAGAAACTGTAAATGAACGTTGTTGTTTGTTGTGTTTGTAAATTATGTTTATCACTACAATGCGGGCATGACACCGTTGAGGAACTGGTATTATTTTTATTTTTCTGTGGTGGTGCATCACTGCTCATCGATATCATTGTTTTATGCTTGTTAGATTTAGGAGTGCTATTATTATTAGCCTGATTGCGAGACAAATCTAGTGTTTCAAGCAAAACTGCACGATTTCTCAAGAATTCCAGAAAGATTTCTAATGTGATTGTTTTATCTTTATCTATATGACCCTTTTCTTCCTCCCACTGTCGATAAGTCCTTGAATCTAATTTGTGGGTAACTATATAAATTATCAACGTATCCCAAAACTTAACTGGCTCACCTAAGGATTCCAACGCATGGAGGTTTTAGTTTAAAGTATCAATGATGTTTTTTATAATATCTGAGGATTCTTTATTAACCACTTCAATGTTAAATAAGGCTGCCACATGATTTTGAATGAGAAGCCGCTTGTTATTAAACCATTCCATAAACCATTCAACAAATCACTTATCTGCTCACTAGACTAAGGACACTAACATTAATGTGATTGTCGGTTTTACTATTCACCTTTTAAACTATGAACTTTACTAAAATTAAGTTAAACTACTGTAACGGAATACAAGACAATGTAGCTACCAGTTTACAAAGTAAGATTTCTTATGATATGTATTGCAAGATAACAAAGGAAACTGCTTAGATGAATGGTTAACAATTATCGAAAACCTAGTTTGCTGCTTAATTACCTTTAATACAATAGATTGACTGCAAATTATAACGATAACTTGGTAACTTGAAAAGAAATCATACATGTGCAAATGAACAAAGAAGTTATATAATAATGTTGAACTAACCTTTACAATTCCTTATATAACGTTTAATACTACCTGAATATGAGTAATGGGTTCTGAAATAAACGTAAACAGGAATATAGCACTGTACTGCACTATGTTGGGCTGTGATCCTTTTGACCTTAGCCAGCTACTCACAAAACTCCAAACGGCAATATTATCCGATGCATTTTATATTTCCTGGATTTCTCCTTATTCCTGGATCACTCATCCGGCTCGATATGGACCAAATTATGTTAAGATGTGTGATTAGGCAGGAAAAATGAAAATTAGAGACTGGAGCTGTAAAATGCGTATGTATTCCGAGGAACAAAGAAAAGACACACACAATGTATGTAGGTAGACTTAAAACTAATTCACCATCACAAAAAAACGCCTGATGAAGACTTCAATGCAATAAGTTGCACGAAGTTGAAGTTGTTCTATTTAAATGTCTCATTGATTGTTGTGGCAATCGTATTGGTTTCAAAATCTAAACAGTCCGACAGTTACCGCCCTTTAGCTATTGTCAGCCTCTTAACGAAAAACAAGTAACCAGCGGGGTAATTACGTAACACACTAACAGTAGGAATAGGTTTTATTTTGACAGTTCAACAACATTCATTGCGTTATTTACGTTGTTGAGCAGACAAATTTTTCGAACATATTAAGCAATGGATTAGCAATAGACTTCAAAATGATTCAGATTGTGATAGTGTGTTACTTAATTAGGGTGCAGATTCGAAGAGTCGTGTCATGCGTGTCGCTTATTTACCTATTTATTAACAACATGGAGGTATATCAGTTAGTCTAAATAATCAAATAAAGTAATTAATTACTTGTTATTATTGTAACTAAGATTTTTATCTAGTTTGTATCATCAGGTTTCACAAAAATATGCTGAATATGTAAAAAAAGAATCTGCGCTGTAGTGGTACCTACGCTGGTATTACGGTTTTACCCGCAGCCGTATGAACTTACTTTACGACATTCTCATACCTACTAAATATACATAAACAATTTCATAAAAATCGGTTGAGCCGTTTCGGAGGAGAGCGACCACAAACACCGTGACACGAGATTAAATGCAATGCAGTAGGTATTTAGTGGAGGATGGCGATCATGGTTTAACTACGGTATTGTCCTCCAGACCGAATTTCGGCCATCCATGGCAGCCAATCTCAGCGGAGACTAGCCATGTACATGGGAGATATTATAGTGTACAAGTGTGTGCGCAGACGCAGGTGCACTCACTCCTTCATAGTCCGATGGGACGGCAATCCGACACGACAGAAGAGAGATCAGACGCGGGGCCAGCGGCTGAACGTGCTTTCCGAGGTAGGTACGGGGGGGTATCACACCGCTAACTGCCAAACTCCGGGTTGTTACTAAGAAATACCTTGTGGAAAAACCCAAAAACACTTTGCCGTACCTGGGAATCGAACCCAGGACCCCACGACCACGAGACCAATGGGGCCCTTTGGTTGAGTATAGAAGAAATTGAGAATATATTAGGCACATTGGCAAACAGGAATGGTGGTCTCCCAGTTCCACTTTCCTAAAGATGGGCTTTATATTGCCATAAAGCACCTGCTACTTTTAACTTTGGGGGATATTATGAAAGATGATAAGTTCTACTTTGTCTTTCAGTTAATATATTCTTAACTTTACCCATTCTACACAATTCCACAAGGACAAAACATTATAAATTACTTCCCTGAAAAAGAAATATTTAAATAATCTCACAAGGTAGGTTCTATTTGTACCTTCCATTACCATAATGAGGTATAATATTACAAGTTATGAATCAGAAAATTAGGCACCACAATAGAATGTAATTACGACATTTTCTGAGTGTAAAATCTGGGTACACCAGAACTGTTTGTCTGTATTGCTCATATTTTGAAAAAAATGGTAGCTTATAATTGGTCCAGCAAACTATTTGCGTAACACACTATCAATAACAATCTAAATCATTTTGAAGCCTATTGCTAATCCATTGCTTCATATACGTTCGAAAAAATTGTCTGCTCAACAACGTAAATAACGCAATGAATGGTAATGAACTGTCAAAATTAAAGCCATTCCTACTGTTAGTGTGTTACGCAAGTACCCCGCTGTAGTAAGTTAGTGAGAACTTGAGAAGAACTGGAATCCGTGACTTAACGCGGTGGTAGACACTTCGGCACTGGAGTTTTTTTTATTTTTTATTGGAACACTCACCCGTGTTCCTTCAGCTGCCTGTGCGCCAGAGCCACGGTAACTCTTTCGAACAATCCGCGATCCCAGCAGGCATCGGCCCTATCGGACCCCGTCAATGATGCTGACATCTCTTTGAGGCGCGCGAGGAACACAACGCGCCGTCGACCTGGGACGTACTACTGGGGCCTGGGGGACCGAATACCAAACCATTGTGCGCTTTTATCACTTCTTACGTCACGATATTATCGTGGATGTCCCCGTCCACGTCACGGCATCGGCATCACGATAACACAGGTAAATAAAATGTATGAAATTAATATATTATTGGTATTCGCAACCCAGTAGTACAGTGCCGAAGTGTCTGCCACCGCGTTAGGTCGCGGATTCGAGTTCTTCTCAAGTTCTCATTAACTCACTAAAATAAGCTGAAATGATAAAAGCGCACATTGGATACATAATTACATAACATAATATCACGCCCGTATTCTCCGAAGGTTTGGGCAGAGCTGTACCTTACCTATAGTACACCCACATTTCGCCAGTTATGTTTAAGTCCCCTGTAATAGGGGGCGAGCCTATTGGCAAACCCAATTACATAAATACATAATTATCAGTAGTTATCCGAAAAAGGTGTTAAGTGCAGAACACCAGTCATGCTACAATTTGCTATTAAAAATCCAAGATGTCGATTGCAAATTGCAATAATCTTAACCATATTCTTAAGCTGCAGAACCCTAAAAGAAATTCCCTACCTTTAAACTAGAAGGAAATTGAAAAATATGAAAATGTTCTTTTTGTAACTCGTATTATCCACAAGAGATTTCCTTAATCTTATCCCACGTCGTGTGCGTGAAAGGATGCGCGGGAAAAGACATGGTATATAAAGATGGCCGCCGGGTCTGCAGGCCACTATTGTGACTCGTGACCAAGCAGTAACATGACGCCAGTGCGCTGTAGGTGAGTTTGATAAAAACTTTTAAAATTATGTGAACATTTTTAAAGAAGTTGTTGAAAATTATTGGTGGAAGAAAAGTTTGGAAAGTATTTGTGTGGAAATTGTTTTAGAAAGTTTTAAGTTTATTGGATTTTTTTGAAGGCATGCTTTTAATACGATGTCTTTTACGGCGATGAAAGTTGACTTTGGCATAATTTTAGGAGTGCAGAGTGCAAGTTATAACTTTTAAGGCAGTGCAATATTTGCCCAAGAAAGATGGATAAGTAGAACTAGGTACGTTAGCACGCTAAGCAGTTTGCCCCGACTGTCATTCGTATATATTTGACATTCGTTACGGGTAGTCAGAAGCCCGAAAGTCTGGCAACCTGTCTTGCCTTGGGGTATCGTGTGTGGAGGTCAGATAGGCAGTCGCTCTATGTAAAATACTGGTTTCTAGATGCATCCGGTTACACTGGAAGCCGACCATAGATAAAAAGGCGGAAGCGTATTGTTTTTTTTTTTACTGATTAATGATTTGACACATTGACTGTCCAGGCAAAATTTACTACGTACACGAGACGTCCCGTAAGCAAATATCTGTTTTCATCTATGGTTTTCATTGCCTGTCCTTATAAAAAATATTAAAAAAAAAAACGCGGGATATTGGTGTTTTAATTTCCTTGTATCCTTGTCATACGCCTGGCAAAATTTGTTTTTCTAGTTCAAACGCCCAACTCACAAAAGCCAATGTCATTTGTGTTACCTAATACATTACATATAATGCACGGACAGTCAACGTGTTAATGTGGTAGTCCTTGGGGGAGGCCTATGTTCAGCAGTGGATGTTTTCTTCATTAAGCCCTGCTGTACGGGACAATTTAGGCACATTTCTCGATTCATGAATGATATCTTTTCGTCACCTAGCTGTAAGATATATTAGGTGTGTCAGTCATTCCTGCCAGTTCTCTTGACAGTGAGTGTAGCCGTGCTAGTAACTTGGCAGCTGAAGATTTTTTACCCATATTCGTCGACAAGTGAGCTAAGTCCCTTAAGGGGACTACATGACCTAAAGGCAAGTTTATAATGCCTAAAAATATATGATCCACTGCAGTAACCAAAATCAGAAAAATATATGATATTCTTCTGGATATATTGTAGTTAGATAGTGTGTTGAAAACATAATACAATTAACTTTATATGATAGAAAAAAATCACGAAGATACCTCTAAAAATTTTTTTTAACGATTGAAAACCATACTAATATACATGCAAACATTCAGATATTTTGTCAGATTATTCTACAAGTAACATACTAACGTAATAGTGTTTTAATTTTTTAGTCCAGTGAATAGTTTTTTTGTAAATCCATAATTGCTTCATATTTTGCAATAAATTACCAGCGTTCTGTCATCGCGCGTCTCTTTCTTTCTATGCAATCCGACAGTGACCGCGCTTTAGCTCTTGTAAGCCTCTTAATATTCTTTTACGGCACTGTGCTCCCCCTATTAATATATTTCCAAAACTAGTCTCAGAATGTTTTTTGATCTGCTGACTGCTTTGACTGTTGGTCTGTTTATCTTAGGCCCAGTATCGGCCACCATTGTGCCTTAGATAATCATCTTTTTTAATCAAATCAGTGCAAAGGTACCTATCGATTATTTACCTACTAATCTTTGCCCAGAACTTTA
Source organism: Griposia aprilina (assembly GCA_916610205.1). NCBI lineage: Eukaryota > Metazoa > Arthropoda > Insecta > Lepidoptera > Noctuidae > Griposia > Griposia aprilina. Next base: position 10,897,473 of record OU744304.1, on the reverse strand, counting down.
GGATATTTTTTTTATACTTTTATGTAGGACGAAAATGTTTTTTTTTAGTAGGAAAATTAAATATTTAGTAGAATACGCCTGTCCAATTGTCGATCTACTATGACTCTCTTCTTCTGACCAAAACATGAATTGGTCTAAAATTTACTTGGACACTTCCATAGATCAGTCTCTAACAACAATACTTATTTAATAGTTGTTTCTACCATCCACAGTGTCTTGAAAACGTTAAAATATCGGATCTGTGATATAGATTGATTCGACACTTTAACGGTACTATTTTCAGCTACAAAAATTATGATAAGCACAGCCTCCAGCTGTCGCGACCTTCACCGAGTCATTCGGTCCACCTCGTGGGGGGGAGGCGGGGCCAACTATAAGAATATCGAAAATTAAGCCTTTATCTTATAAAACTGAACCACGAAAAAGATTTGCAATCCAATTTTACATCGTAATGGTGATTGGTAGATAGTGCGAAGTGTGGAACAGTAAATAAAAAAAACAATATGAGTAGGTATGCTAAGAGGCTCTGCGAAAGCGTCAGGATAACCCGCGAAATTTAAAACTTCTTACGTGTTTTGCAATTTGCAGCTCAGCATCAGGTTACGATTTGCGACGAGAACAAATATGTATTTGCAGAATCATACAACTCTCTTAGTTCAAATTACCCCATAGAATGACCATTTCGTGAAATCATCACATTTGGGGTCAATTCTAACTTAGGGTGTTTAGAGAGTTGTATTGATGATTTTAATGATTATAATTCTGGAAATTCACATTAGTCACCTTGGCGAATCATAATTTTGATCAACATACAACCTGACACTGACCTGCAAATCGCAAAAAACGTGAGAAAAATTGAACTTCGCGGGCTACCTTAGCGTTATCCAGGCATGTTAAAGAAGGACTAAATAATATTCAGGCTGTTTTTGAAATAGTGACAGTCGGAAGATTCCAATACCAGCTGTGATGTATATTTGTACGCCAAATGGCAAAACATAGAGGAACTTTAATATAACAATTGTAACCTGTGTTTACAAATAAAGACTTGACTGATTGATTCATTATTTTAAAGACAAGTAGCGATTTTATTGTTTTAAAAAGTCTCCTGAACAGTATCCTAAGCTTGATTTCAAGTTGCCTAGACTGTGCTTTCGTGGGTCGCTGTTGTGCCTTCTCACATGGGTTGCCACAAAGTCAAAGTCAAAGATATATTTGCAGTTATATATGGTTACAAAAGTTCTTACACAGCGGTGATCCGCTACCATTGGTTTGTTTTTGTGAAGTCAAGTTCTTACTTATATACTTGTAAGTCTTACTAATCATTTTTGAGTCATATATTATGATCCCTGAATAAAGATAATTCTATTATATTCTATTCTTAGTAAGAAGAGTAAGTGATAAGGGTTTTTCAATTGTTCGAGTAGGTACCTACGCTAGACGGGGATACCAAAAATGACTGGAAGGTGTTGCTCAACTTAAGAGAGGCTTAGGTCGAGATTTGGCTACGATAGGTAGGCTCAGGTTTCTGATTTTTGATTAAATTATTTAAAGACTTTTGTTAAACATTTCTTTGGCGCCCACGTGGGACTTCAAATAATTGGCAGGATGTGACAGGGTTTGAAATACCGGTATTTTTGGTAACCAGTACCATTCATTGGTTTTGGTGTGATACCGGTATCAGAGTAGTCCTTGTACTATTGGTAAGTATTTCTGATACCAAAACCGGTACCAAACAAATATTTCCGTAAGTTAGAGTGAGAAAACTGGTAAAATAAGTAAAAAGGATAGTTAATATGAGACATTAGAAAAATAACATCAAGGTTGCCAACCGTGCGATCGAGGTTTCTCGTACAAATATGAGATTTGTGGTACGCGCCGGGTACCTCCATTTGGTACCGGTACTTATTAGGTTGAGTACCGGTACCCGTCTGTAACAGGTACCCAGGTATCGAAATGGCAAGAACCGCTAAGTACCGATACAGAACTTGTACTTTTGGTACCGGTTCCAAGCCCTGGGTGTGGGTGGACTATAGGTACCTGCACCTCTGCCTAACCTATCGCTCCCTTCGGGGATTACCTACTGGCGTAATTTTATGTCTTCCTAGCTTCTGGCCGCGCACGGCTTCTCCCGCGTGGATGTCAGAAATTATCCCACGGAAATGTGCTACCGGGACAAAAAGTAGCCTATGTCCTTCCCCAGGATGCCATCTATCTCATTGCCAAATTTTATCGAAATCCTTTCAGTGGTTTAGGCGTGAAAAGGTAACATACAGACAGAGCTACTTTCGAATTTATAATATCAATATGGTTTATAAAATTTGACAAGCAATTTGGAAGATCGGCAGAAAAATTCCATGCCGTTCTTAAAAGCCATAATTCCAATATTTAGATGTCTTAAATAAAAGTAGTTCTTTGCTCATATTTCAAAGAAATAAGAAAGCAACAAGTTGTCGTAACTTAAGAAGATATAAGAGAACAGCGAGTTATCCGGTAACTTATCATTATAAGCCGCCATTATTGTTGTTTGTGAGCAAATGTCACAAGCTCTGCTGATCCCATGACTAAAACTGCCTACGTGTTGTGGCACATAATAAGAAATCATTACTGAGTTAATTCTAGTTTAATATTAGTTAGAATGGTTTGTGTTATTCGGTTTTTCCATCTGGAATTTCTCAGTAGCAGCCCGGAGTCTGGATTTGTGCCCGGTTGATGGCAATAGGCTGGCCCCCTAGTGCATGCGACGGCAAAATGTGGGTGTACACTATCTATGGGTACTCCTTTGCTTAACCCGTCGGGGAAACGAGGCGTGATGTTATGTTATGTTTATTGGTAGGGGAAGGTCGTGTGGTAAAGCCCTTTTGGCTTTAAAAAGTTTTATTTTATTTTTTATTTTATTGCGAAATTTGCCTGCTCTTAACCTCGATCTCGACTGATGGAAAGCGATGGATGAGGTCTATGATGGAACGAGCTTATATATAGGTACTTACTTTTATCACTTGGATATATTTCGTTGGCTGATGGCTAATTTCGTTAAAAAAAAAACTCCTTTCAACACACTTCCTCCAAAATTGGAGCTTATGCAACGCTTTTAAGTTCACAATGCAGTGTATTCAACATGTGAGCTTTTTACTTTGTATTCCCGGATTATTGCGGGAAAGTGCAGCGCCGCCACAGGTTAGGAGTACCTAGTTAGGATACGCATTTTTTTTTTAAATCTCAGTATAGAGCTTTCATACTTTATAATATAAAGTCCCTCCTAAGTAGGTTACCTACCTATAGGAACTGATAAAACATGATACATAAATATTATTATTTTAACAGGTTATTTATTATGTCAACCAATGTTCTTTCTATAAATAAAAATACTTAGATTTTATATTTTTAATATGAGGCTGTTTGTCGGCTTCGACTTAGTGCCTCTATTTCAGAAGGCAGTCGGCGCCGTCGCACTAAAATAAAATCCGCCAGTTTTCAGAAATATTATTCATTATAACCTCGCAAGTGTGTTGAAAAAAGGTCGTTTGGAACCTACGCGTGAAATTTTGCAAAGGTACTTGCAGGCAGTCGCTACATGTAAATTACTGGTATTCAGCTACATCCGGTTAGACTGGATACCGGTCTACTGGATAGTGGTCTGGTCTGGTCTACTGGTTAGGCTAGGCAGATTGCTTGATTAACTGCCATCTAACCTTAAGTTCTGCGTTGAGCTGCACCATTACTGACAAATGCGTGCACTGGCTGGACAGGTCCACTCAATCTGTGTGGTTTTTCCTCATAAGACCATTTCACTCACAAATCTACATGGTTTTCACATGATCTGACCAAGATTATGTTGGACTTTAAAACAGACTGTGATTTCTGAGTTTGTTTCGGCCTTTCTTCTCAGAGTAGTCAGATAGGAAACGCCGACCTCATCTAGTTTTTAAAATAAAATCCACTTACAGAAATAAAATCGTTATCATTAACATTAATTGTTATTCCAAAGGTGTTAGAAGAAATAAATAGCTGAATAAGTACTTACATGTGAAAAGGTGAGGCCGCAATAATTTCACAACGGGGAAATGTGGTCAGGGGTTAAAACGTACGTCTGTCGTCCTGGTAATCACTGTTTATTACGCTGGGACAGTCGTCCTCTTCCTTGATAATTAATATTATTAGGTACGCACTTAATCAGTTATTTGCACAAAACGCTTCGTAATTCTAAGCACTACTAAGATTCACTTTCTATGGAGACACATTTATAAAAAAAGTGTATGACGGTACTTCTATTGTGATAGTACATACCTATAGTTATTAATTAGTAGTATCAATAGATCAAGATGTGGGAATTACAAACATTTGAAGTAGTAATTTTTGCGAGCAACCTGGCGCTTCCCCCTTAAGACGTTAAGGGGGAAGCACCAGGGTCGCCCGCGAAATTCAAATTTCCTTACGTTTTTTTGCAATTTGAAGGTCAGTGTCAGGTTGTATGTTGAACAAAATATGGTTCGCGACCGTAACAAGTATTTATTTACAGAATTATAATCTGTAAAATCATCAGTACAACCCTCTAAGTTCATATTTAAAGGGACTACATGACCTAAACGCGAATTTATAATTCCTAAAAATATATGATCCACTGCGGTAACCAAAATAAAAAAAAAAATGATATTCTTCTGGATATATGCTAGTTAGATAGTGTGTTGAAAACATAATACAATTAACTTGATATGATAGAAAAAAATCACGATGATATCACAAAAAAAAAATTTTTGCCTTTAAAACCCATACTAATATACATGCAAACATACAGATTTTTTCTCAGATTATTCTACAAGTAACATACTAACGTCATAGTGTTTTAATTTTTTAGTCCAATGAATAGATTTTTTGTAAATCCATAATTGCTTCATATTTTGCAATAAATTACCAGCGTTGTGTCATCGCGCGTCTCTTTCTTTTCTATGCAATCCGACAGTGACCACGCTTTAGCTCTTGCACATAAGCCTCTTAATCCCATTAAACTTTTTGTCAAAAACGTATGAAAAATTGAATTTCGTGGGCCACCCTGGCGCTTCCCCCTTTAATAATGGCTGACTTCAAATATTTTACATACATCTATAACACAAACATAAAATCACCCCTTTATTCCCAGAAGGGGTCCGTCCCACAAAAATTGAGCGTCGTTAATGCCTTCAATCGGGCATCGGGACTGCCTCGTTGGTACTAAACCAAATCGCCAGTGTGACTGGTGACCATAGAGGCCTGGGGTTTTCCATTAGGATTTTTTTGAATGCATTCTGTAATTTTAACAAATCCGATGACCTGTTGAAGGACGCGGAAATCCGCTGGATGCGAGAAGCACAAGCCAGCCGGGGTAATTGCGTAACACACTAACAGTAGGAATGGCTTTCATTTTGACAGTTAAACAACATTCATTGCGTTATTTACGTTGTTTGACAGACAAATGTTTCGCACATGTGAAGCAATGGATTAGTAATATCCTTAAAAAGTATTCAAATTGTGATTGATAGTATCCTTGTTACGCGATTAGGGTGCTGGTCGGTGTGGCGACGCTTTGGGGAAGATGTTATAGTCCATAAATCTACTAGACAATCCTATAGCGTGTGCAGTACCTATCTGATATGCCCTAAAATGTAAAGTCATCTTCTCCAGTAGGTGTGTAGCGGTGGTGGCGGCCTGCGTGCTGGCGGCGGCGCTGGTCTCAGCGCAGATCACCTTCAGCCGCGACTGGACCGGCGGCAAGCGAGCGGCCCCGCAGCTTGCCCTGGACTGCGGCCAGTTCACCCGGCTATGTCGCCACTTCGTAGTTAGTATATAATTCTGGTTTCTTTGGAGATAGCTGGTATAAACGTGTTAGTGACTGGACCGGTGGCAAGTGAGCAGCCCCACAGCTAACTCTGGAATGCGGACAGTTTGCCAGGATATGTCGCCACTTCGTAGTTAGTATATCATTCTGGTTTCTTTGAAAGCTGGTACAAACGTCATAGTGGCCTGGTCGGTGACTGGACCGGTGGCAAGCGAGCAGCCCCGCAGCTACCTTTCTTTATTAGTCAGGTGGTTCTGATTAACGCTGATGAAAGGGCTACACACTGCGCTTTTAAAATTAATACCTACTTGATTCCGATAGAAGTGTAAGTTGTATCTTTTGAGCTTCATACTTCAACGCTTAGTTCAGCGTATAGAGTTAGACTGACCTTTAAAACGCTCACATACTAGCGTTACCCTGAAAGTTACTGACATAAAGTGGCTAGAGATGTCACCACAATTCATCAAAGCTATTATTTAAATGTAAATCTTAAATGTGGCCGCTTCTCAATAGCGAAAATAATATCGTGTGAGCACTAATCCTTATGCAAATGTCAATCGAACACTGACCCTGTGACGGAAGCACTTTTATTAAGAGTCCGTCAAACAAGCGCGACTCACGACGCGAATCGCACGCGACACAAAGGCACCGCTCGTCGCGGGACTGGCGATGGCGGTGCCGCCCGTTTGAAGGAGTCTTTATTATGATCTGTCTAATAGTCAACGTTCGGCTGTAAATGTAAACTTCTTATTATTGGATAGAAGCATTTATTATCTAGTCGTTTCCAAAATGGAGCTAAGCTAGGAAGGATGATTAGGTTGCCATTCTACCAGAGATGTCCTAAGCTGTGTAGCGATGAATGTTTAAGATATCAACCCAATAAGATCGTTTGTTTTACTTAGTGTGGCTTGGCTCAGCTGTCGTGAAAAAGGGTGCAACGAAGCTAAGTATTTTACAGACGCACAAAGCTCTTCATCAAAGCACATCTTACCGGTTCCGCTACATTAACGATAAAAGATTTCCACACACACACACACACGACATAGTTACTTTACTACCTTGCAGATCTCTGAGGTGGAAAAGGCATCCATACGGGGGTCCGGATGGTGATTACGTCAGCAATATTTATTTAGTTTTTCTGATTATTCTGCAAGTATATAGTAAATCTGATTTGAACAGATGTGGCAACCCTACTTGTCTATGCTCGAAAGCGTAAAGCATGTTCAGGGATTCCCCAAAATACTTGATATTGCTTACTGACTCTCATTATTTCTATTATTTCATTATTCTCTTATTTCCAGACTCATGAAAAACAATAAAGAAATCAGAACAGATTTAAAAAAAAAAACAATGTTTTCGTAAGCTTATGAGGGGGGTACGAGCTTTGCTTACTTTTGCTGGCAAGGGGGAAGGGGGGCGGCTGAAAAATAATTATCTTCTGCTTACGTAATAATTGAATGGCTCATAATATTAACTAGACCAACAGAAAAAAAAAATGCAGAAGTGACGTACTAATCTAAAATATCTTCTCCCATGTTGGCAGCACGAATTGAAGCAAGCCATGACGTCAGAGCTGGCCAGCAAGCACCACAGCGAGCTGGACAAGCCGCCGCTCTACGACGAAGAGTAGCTGCAACCGCCCTACGCCTTATAGGCAGATAAAACTCCTGATATGACGGCCAGATCATGCTAATGATGGATAGATTCTGTAACGGTTGGATAGAGTTTAAGTAGCGTCTATAAGCTGTGCTATTTCTTGATCTATGCCTTCCGTTTTGGGACAATGACATTAGGATTTTTAAAGCAGAATTTTCATTTTCAGTTGCCAGTTTTTCTATAATATTGTCAGTTGAAAGTTTGGAGGATTTTATCGTCTTCCTTTCCATTTTAGCTCAAATATTTTGCCAAATTCCGAGTTCTTGAGTTTACCTAAGACCTTCCTTGTTTAAGCAGGTAGGTTTATTACTTATATTAGCATTATTTTGTTGAGACCGTAACGTACGTTACCCTCTAGCTTCAAATTGAGTTCCGTAATCTAAAAGTTGCCAGCAATCATTGGATTATGCTTATTTTAAATTTAATGTATCGTGGAGTATATTTTAATTTTATGAAGGACAATATTATTATGTGAAAAGTAGAAAACCATAAAACTTGTACCGTGACTCATAAATTGCTAAGTTGATTACTAGTTGGCGTTCGTTTTATTGCATTATAATTGTTATTTCTTTTTAAGTAATGGATTATTTCTGTATGTTAAGAGTGGAAATCTGTTAACTATAAATATGTAGTACTTAATGAGTTTTAAACAATTGTACGCCCACACGCAAGACAGTTTTCTCTTAGGAAAAGAACAATCTTTTTTATCTAAATTCGTCATAGTTATTTTATAATCCGTTCCAGATTTAAGTGTGACTGTATTGTTCCTAAAACCTACTATATTATAACATGTAAGCTAACCTCTATTTTCGACTCTAGTCAATATGCTTTACTATGTAATACATAAGTAGTTAGGTATGTTTAGGTATCAAATTACGCGAATTAAACTTAATGCACGACGAGATAATTGGCGATGATCGATATTTTGACTGTATAGCAACTGAAAAACTCTGTATATTGTATTGTATATTATAAATAAAGGAGATTGAACTCTCTTCTGTTTTTTTATTATTGAATACTCACTTACTAGCGGCTTATTGAAAAGAGTACCTATGCTTAGATGGTTTGGTCATGTTGAGAAAATGAATGAAAGGCGACTAACAAAATGTATTTACAAAGCAGATGTGAGTGGAAACGCCGGGAGGGGACGCCCTAGGAGGACATAAGTGACCTTATTGGTGATGTTCTTCAGAAAGGTCAGTTACGTAGTACTCGCATCCGGTGTGCGTGTGACCAGATGTATGATCGTAAACGAGGCAAAAGGAGTATGTAAGGATCGTAGCAGGTGGCGTTCTGTAGTTTCTGTCTACCCCCATGGGAAGAAGGCGTGAGGTATGTATGTACTACTGGGATAAAAAGTACCCTATGTAATAATCCAGGTTATAAACTATCTGTGTGTCAAAACTCATCCAAATCCGTTCAGACCTCTTCTGCGCAAATCCGCAACATACATAAAATTCTTCGTCAATATTTGTATGTACATAGACTAGCTTCTGCCCGCGACTGCGCCCGCGTGGTAGTCAACTATACTATAAAACATACCCCTAAGCACGCGGCAATAGTGTTACTTTTTGCTTGGTAAAGAATTTTCAAAATCGGATCAGTACTTCCAGAGATTACCTCCTACATCCAAACTTGACCTCTATTAGTAGTGTAGAAACAAATTCAAACTCATTAATTTAACTCCCCTTGGTTCCTGCTGCTTTTCAAGGCATATTATATCAAGTAGAGACAGCAGTAGGTAGACACCAATGGTTTGCGCCAATGAACAGCGATGCGCTGGCAATCATGATTATGTGAACAGTAACAGCCGGCCTATTCTGTAAAAATCTCACCGTGAAAACTTAAGTGAAGTAACCTGTCATTCCACCTGATGCTAGGGTTTGACACTATTGACAGCTAACTTCACTTAATGCCCAGAGGGCATAGACAAATGGCATTCGCTTCGGAGCGATTCTATTTCTACAATCGCTATCGCTTTCGCTAATGATTCCAAAAACTAGCAATAACGCTTGTCAAAAAGTGTCCCTTGGCCATGCATCTCTGTGGAAGTACCTAATCTATCGACGCTGTCGATTCATTTCATAATCGAATGTTGTTTAGATTGTCTAGCTAATTTTTATTCGTTGACTTATGATCGCGTGACATTCCGATAGCTTATGTCAACCCCATACATTTTAGCTTTTCTACTAGCGTTATCGTTAATCGAATGTTACTTTGTCTAGGCCCTCTGTACAGATTGATGAAACGTAACATAAAATGTAACACAAATGAGCCGTCCAAACTTGTGCAATGCAACATGAAATGTAAGGCTCAATTTACACGGCCGCGGAATGCAATGGAAGCGACTTTTTGCAACGAAATTGTATGCGGAAATTTCTGAGAATGCGCGACAATTATCCAGAAGACGCGCGCCCTGTTTTTTGGCTCGTATCTAGTTTGTCTAAAACATAAAGTTGTCTATTGACGTAAAGTACATTATGCTTTGTAAAAAAAGTCGCTTTCATTGCATTCCGCGGCGGTGCAAATTGAGCCTTACGTTTCATGTTGCATTGCACAAGTTTGGACGGCTCATTTGTGTTACATTTCATGTAACGTTTCACCAATCGATACTAGGCATTACATTTCATGATACGTTTTAGAGATACGAACTTCATTACGGAAAAATCAAAAATGGCCACAAAGATTTTTGAATGCACCTATTTTGATAAAATATTATCTTGCTGATAACTTTTCAGTGACGTTATAATTTTATCATCAATGATAAAGATCTGGGCAGGAAGTAAAAAAACAACAAAATATACTTAAAATAGTTATATTACTGTAATAAATTGATTTTATTTACACATAAAATATCATTACAAATTACACACGCATAATTATTGCCAATTACAATCAATTCCAATGCATGGTGCACACTATTAACTAATTTAGCGAAACTGCGAAGTTCCTGAATTATGTTTCTATCCAAATTATATTAGAATTTAGAATTTATGAAAAAAAAAAATGATTTTTTGAACAGAGGCTGTATTTAGATGATAATTCTTACATCAACGTACGGGAATAAATGTTAAAATTAATGTCTAAACGGAAATCTTAGATAAAATAGAAGATGTTACATCCACGAACCCGCTCTGGGCCCGCGTGATAGATAACAGTCCACTCCCTCTTACTGAGAGGAGGCCTGTGTCCCAGCAGTGGGAACATTATAGGCTGATTATGCTAGACATCCCTTTGTATTGTATTAGGAAATGTTTAAACAATTTTATTAAAAACAGCTATTGAGTTCAGGTGAAGTTTTAATGAATGAAAATTAGACCATTCTGAGTCTGCCTTAGACCTGAACTTAGAACCATTGAGTATGAAACATTATTTTTAAAATAATGAATACATATTCATGATTAAAAGCAGTGGAGACCGATATTTTAATGGTGTTTAAATCTCTATTACCTAAAATAACATGTATACAGGTGGATTACAAATTTATAAATGACTCACATAATAAATCTATTGCATTTTTATAATGCAATATTCTATTTATCATGTCGCGAGTATATATTTTGTGATACGGTGAAAGAAGAAGAAGTGAAGAAAATAGAGAGACAGAGTGGAAGAGGTGTGGGAAGATGAAAATGATGATTATTAAAACTAAAGATGGTAAGTAAGTTAGTTTAGAAATATTTAATTGTGATAATAACGAATTATTCTTTTTAGTACAAGTACCTATGTTAATGTATGTGATGTTCTGCATTATTACTTATCAAGAAAAAGAGATGAGGACAGTTTTTAGTTAATTTCATTATGTGATTAATTTACGATGCCTATAAAATTACTTTATTAAACTTTGTTGACCATTGAAGTACTTTCGATATCGAAAAGTTATTGCAACTTGGTGTCTAATGGATCCATAATAATTTCAGAACTTATAGATTAAATTATTGTCATTGTTATACAGGGTCAAATTAAATTAGCTAGCGAAACTCCGCAGACGTGATGGTTATCGATATCATAAACACAATAAAATTCAAATAAAAAATATTTGATATTTTTTTTAGGGGTGAACGACCGCTGGTAGTTTTGTTAAATGAAGTATGAGTGGAAAATTATGTTTTATCGTGGTTAGATGTCGATAAGTAGCAATCACGTCTGTTTACACAAAAAAAAACTGTTTTTGTAACTGTTCTTTCAAGTGCTAAATAACTGAGGTCGACGACCCCACAAAAAAAAACGACAAATTCATTTTCTATTTTGTTTTATCATGATTAGATATTACCCATCACGTCTGCGGAGATTCGCTAGCTAATTTTAATTTGAACCCGTATATAACCTAGTGGTACATTGTTAGTAATTAAAGCTAGATTCAGTCAAACTAAAATTAAGCACACTACAAAATTATAAAAAAAAAACTTCTATTTTACTAACTATAAATAACGTTATTACAGTAGTACCCAACTGACTGAGAAGATCAATTTTCAAAGCGCGGGAAATACTATTGACCAATCGGCACGCTCCACGCACCGCGCTTCTTTTTCTTTACCGCTATTGGTCGGCAGCTGCCGCCATGTTTGCGCGCGCCGCGTGCCATGTTAGTCGTTCTAATCGGAGGGGCGCGACTTGCGAGTGAGACGGAACTAACAGCTGCAGTGTATTATGAACCTTATAGTAGTGATCTAAGGTTGATTGTAAGATTGTAAGCATTCTTTCGTTAATCTTCGGGGCCATACTTTCTTTTCTGTGCGAACGAAGATTCACGACGCGCCTTATCAGTTGGGTACTACTGTACGTTATATTGTCATGGCAAACGTTAGTGGCATTACTAGCAAAATGCTATATTGCCAAAGGGTAAAAAGGCCTCAAGATTCGACTTGTGATAATTTCGGTAAATTTTTTAAATCATTTTTATCGTCATCAGCCATGTCCATTGCCTGTTATGGACAAGCTGGCATCGTCTTGAGCACGCGTTATGTGGCTCTTTTGTCATTGGACACAAGGTTTAAATTGCAATAATAATTATTGACAGGTTGTCCTGCTGCCTTACTATGACGTGCTATTACCATCATGGCTCCATTGAGAAAAAGGGACAGTGCTATCGGTCATATATAGCTCCGTCTCTCTTTCACGCTGGAACAATGACGGCTTTAACACGTCATAGTACGGCCTCTGATATGCAAAAACTATTACTATTCATTTGACATGATACGTCTATTTCATTAAAATAATTACACAAATACACATTATAGTATTAAAATTGGTATGTGGCTCTTTTGTCATTGGACACAAGGTTTAAATTGCAATTGCAATTATTGACAGGTTGTCCTGATATGCAAACACTATTACTATTCATTTGACATGATACATCTATTTCATAAAAATAATTACACAAATACACATTAAAGTATTAAAATTGGTCCCATACAAATACATATGACATAATACATAGATGTATTACTTGGCCCTGCCAATGAAATACTGGATTATAAGGCGGATAGACATGTAGTGATTTCAAAAGGATGGAGATAAGCCAGTATATAAAAAATTATATAAAATTTAAATTCTGAAAAACTATGCTAAGACCCGGTTTCCATTTATGATATCATATTGCACACCTAGATAAAGGATGGCACAAGTCAAAATAATCCAATATGGAGTTAATGCGACCATCGGAATCTGTATGATGTTGTATATTATTTTACTAGATATTAATTGAGCAAATTACTATCTAAGTAAAATAATAAAAAACATCATAATTATAACAATAATTTTAAATCGGTCAAGTAGAAAACGAGGAAAACGTTTTTTGCTGTTCCAAAAAAAAGAGGTAAGTATTTTGAGTTGTGCTACTCTTTATCTACGTGTGCGAATTATATTTGTTCTGCTTAAAGTGTCGTGAACTCGTGGCCTAAGTACAGTAAAGCAGACATCAGTAGAAACACTTGCACTACGAAAATCTCACTTGGTATTACGACATAAAGCCGCTGTCAATGTCAAATTTTTACTACTGATGTGCAGTTGACTGCACGATTAACTTTTCGTGATAATTTTAAAAAGCAGTGTTTTTTTTCATGGCTGACCAATAATCAATGGGAACCGGCTATTAGTTTATTGCTTATCTCCAATCCAATTAAAAACACTTTTACCACAATTGAATAACCAAAGAACGTCGTAATCACAGCATTATGTCTTTCACATGATTTCACATTTATCACATACCTACATCATCAAGATTTAACTCACAAACCGCCACTCTAATCATCTTCAGTACCACAGCACCTGACATACTCCAAGGCCTTATTCAGACTCTCGAGCCAAATATCTCTGTCTTTCGGTGTATCGGCGGCTAGTAAGTGCCGCCGGACGATGGAGCCGTCCGGTCGCCGGACGTAGACGAGAGAGCCGGTCTCCGGCACGATGAGGCCGGCGGGGATGGAAGATTCGAGGAGGATTGTGTTCGGGCGCGCGCAGAGGTCGCGCGGTGCTTTAATGACGCGGTCGGAAATGACGGTTGATAGATCGATGTCGCCAATGGGCATCTGAAAAAGAGGATTTTGTTAAGGCATAGAGCTGTAACACATCTTATTCTAACCTACTTCTGAAGGTCCTTACATAAATGCACAATACAACTTAATTCCTGTCCTTGCATCACATGATAGTTTGAAGTGGTTCCTTAAAACGGAGCACCTTTGGGCAAATAGACATAGGCCTTTAAACATTATTTAACCTTGAAGTCACCACGCTGAATACAATTGGATACTGCTGTGGCGGCATCTATGACGCCACATGCGAACTACGCATCACACTGACGTCACGCAAAATCCTGCATCGCGCAAGCAGAGTTTGCCGCGCGACTAGCATATATACAACGCTCCAACATCAATCGTCGGGCAGTTGCCCACCAGACACGACACCCGTCTGGTCGGAGGATCCTCCCTTTTGTAAGGAGGATGAGTGAACTTTACACCCTGTTCTCCAGTCTTCTAGTCATAAAATTGCAGCGCTAAATTCAGGTATGCAAGCTGGTGGGTTATCCTACCATCTATCGGACGTAAGAACTGCATCAGTTATTAAGCATTAAGTTGCTTGAAGTAGAACATAGGTATTATTCCAAAAAATTGGTCTGCGCTTGGTCTCTATCTCGCCTAATGGAAGGCGATGGATGAGGTCTTCGATGGTACGAGCGCGCCCAGATAATGCCTGTTCACTCTTGCTTTCAAGATAAGGGTTATATGCCCTTGAGTAGAGCTGATGAAGACCGATGTTCTTACCTTCCTCTGCACATCATCAGGGTACTTCCAGTAGGCCAGGCGGGGAGGTTGCAGTCTGAACCAGCGTCTATGCCACGCGCCTAAACCTGACACGTCGTCGAAGGCAGTGAGGAAAGCCGCATGAGGGGATGGTGGAGTGACTTGTACTCGGGCTTTGATCTCGAGGTTCACTGTGCCTTCGAGGGGACTGCTGCAAGGGACCTGCAAATAAGAAAGAAAATACGTTTATTTGCGGTAAACATGACGCAGAGAAAAATACACAAACATTAAAAGAACAAGTTGGGCGAAAATATGCGTCACATTCACGAAAAACGGAAATCGCTCAGCATAATGCTACGACCCTATGTGAGACAGAGCCCCAGCGCTGGTTTTCAGCGACAGCCGGCGTTGACGTGATATATGTAAGACTTTTATATGCGTAGTACCGGTGTGCGTGTATGACCTACCAACATAATAGTAACGTATATCCAACCGATTTTATAATCGAAAATACAACTATGCACAGCATTTTACTTTAAATTTCTTTAAGAGGCTTACAAGAGCTAAAGCGCGGTCACTGTCGGATTGCATAGAAAAGAAAGAGACGCGCGATGACACAACGCTGGTAATTTTTTGCAAAATATGAAGCAATTATGGATTTACAAAAAATCTATTTATTGGAATAAAAAATTAAAGCACTATTACGATAGTATGTTACTTGTAGAATAATCTGACAAAAAATCTGAATGTTTGCAAGTATATTAGTATGGTTTTTAATCGTTAAAATATTTTTTTAGAGGTGTTTTCGTGATATTTTTCTATCATATCAAGTTAATTGTATTATGTTTTCAACACACTATCTAACTAGCATATATCCAGAAGAATATCATATATTTTTCTGATTTTGGTTACTGCAGTGGATCATATATTTTTAGGCATTATAAATTTGCGTTTAGGTCATGTAGTCCCCTTAAACAAGCACTCTTAGGCGCCCACTTGCAGCACCAATCAATCACTAAACACGTTTGAAGCATAATTCTGTTTCTGTCAAATGTTTGAAGATGATAGTGACAGAACGATGTTTAAAGCAGTCTATATACCAAACCAGCCGACACAGGCTTTATTTCAAAAGAATCATGTCTACGACTTGTACCCGCGCGTGTCGACGACTCATATCGGTGGGTCCGGCGGGTTTGGTGTGTAGACTGCTTTAAACTCGGTTAGCGCTAAACGTGTTTAGTGATTGGCGGTGCCAATGGGCCTTTGTATTACTCATATATATTAATTAATAAGGCTTCAAACTAAGTTAATATTATGTACGAAACGAGTATTTTCAATTTTTAAATCGTTATTATTCCTAATATTTATTCTAGGCAAACTATGTACAAGGTATTGAATATGCATATTCAAAACCTTGTTTCCAAAATTTTATTTTCAAACAAATCAATTTCATATTTTATTAGTGAGCATTATGTTGATCAGAAAGACTAGTATTATTGAAAAACTCACAAAAGTTGTTGAAGTTGATACGCAAACTGAACTTTATGTGCGTGTGGGTGTGTATTCAAGTAATTTCTCCACAAACATATAGATAGGTATTTGTTTCCATTTCTGGAATCTAAACTTTGAACACAGTAAAGAAATTTTTCCTCTTTTTTCCATGGGTTATGTTACTGGACACGCTTGTAGCTCAGTCATACCAGCCGCATGGGTCGACCGATTAGGTTAAGCTACGCTTGGCACGTTTAGTCCGTGGATGGGTGACCATCTTTACATACCAAGACCTCTCTGTGCCTCAGAGAGCACGTTAAGCCGTTGGTCCCGGCTGTCATTCGTAGATCTTTGACAGTCGTTACGGGTCGACAGAAGCCCTTAAGTCTGACAACCAGTCTTACTAAGGGGTATCGTACTACCCAGTAACTGGGTTGTGGAGGTCAGATAGGCAGTCACTCCATGTAAAGCACTGGTATTCAGCTGCATCCGGTTAGACTGAAAGCTGACCTCAATATAGTTGGGAAGAGGCGGTAGATGAGATGATGGGTTAAGTTACTTACTTTGTTGAGGGTAAAGTTGTTCCTGGTGGATTGCTGCAGTGCGAAGATGCAGTATCCGTGCAATGAGAACTGCGGAGAGCGTACTGCCAGCGGTCCTGCAGGGCTCTGTATTCGCGGCGCTTTTAGTTCTGATATCTTTGATTTTGGTGTCAGGAGTTTGGAGCTTGACTGTGGAAAGAAAAGCATAAAAATTAATGTGAAAACAGGGGATATTTCAGTCACTAATCGGCAGAATTTAATAAGGATGCGATGCGATTTTTGAAATGTCAAAAGTTGCCAACAGTGTTGATTACTGATCAGCCAATAAGAACAGGGTATTAGTAAATAATAGAATAGAATAGAATAGAATACTCTTTATTATGTACACCATAAAAATTACAGATATAAAAGTAGAAATTTTACATAGGGTGACACAATGGGCGGTCTTATCGCTAAAAGCGATCTTTTACAGACAACCTTTGGATGGATTCAAGGTAGAAGGAGAGACAATAATGCAGGTAGTCAGTGGTGTACCATTTACATATACAACAAATACATACATACATAAAACATATACCTATCTACATAATATAATATATACAATAATAAATATGAAACAAGAATAAGGAAACTAAATGTAATGACAATGTTTAAGGAGAGAGGAAGTGTTTTTTAACCAGAATTTTAAAAGTGGACAAAGATTGAGCACGCCTGATCGACATGGGTAAGGCATTCCATAACCGTACTGCTTGAACTGTAAAAGATTTGTCATAAAAACTGGTGGAATGCCTCGGCATCTCTAGTCTTAAGTTTTCCGATGACCTCAGGTATCTATTATGTGTGTCATGAAGGAACTTGAAACGTTCTTTAAGATAAGAGGGGGTTTTAATAATTTAAGTATGTGCTAAAATGTGTGTTACCTTTTTGCTAGAGATGTGATATTTCATCTCGTGTGATAGTACTTGTTTAGATGCTTGTAGCAGGTACACCTCTACAGTAACCTGGAAATAGAAAAAAAAAAGTGCAAACTGTTATCAAACTCTACAGAATGTTCACGGCTATTTGCATTAACACTGATCCAGACACCTCTTGTAGTTGTTCTTCAAACTTTAAGCATTTATTTCAAATAAACCAATTACAGGCACTTTTTAAATTGTCAAGGAGTCGGTCAGTCAGAAAGATGAAGCTAGTTGCCCATTTCAAAGAGGTTGGAGAAGAATGGGCAAGAAACTCTATGGACACTTCGAAATATGGTAACAAAATATTCGTTAAAAATATTCTTGTTGAAATCATATATGTGAGAACGATGCAGAACTTTAAAAGCGACCGTAATAAAAACAATTAAAATATTAAATTAAAATAAGCATTTTCCTCTTAAAGTAGTGATTACGTCACGTTTGTCTACGTAGAATGAAGTTCAGGAACTCCATTACAGGTGTGACTTTGTTACTAGCTATAATTCACGTTACATTGTAGGGAAACTGGTGCTTGTGTTCATTTGAAGTTCACGATTTTAGTTCAGAATACCCGTTAAAAACAATATTAAGTTATTATTTTGCATTGTTTTAGAAATTCTCCTAAGGGCCTTAGGCTTTTGAGTCTTAAAAACTTTATCTAGGGTATGAGAAGTGTGCCTTTCTTAAGTAAACTTATGCGTTTTTAGTAGCTGCCAAATCGAAGCCACATTGGTCAAGCCATTCTAAAGTTATGCACTTACCAACGAACCGCATTTCATGATTATTGTTTAGATTTAGGGTATAAGGCTATTAAATTACTTGTAGAAAAATTGTATTGTCATAGATAGAATAATGAATAGAGTATTCTATTCTATTCTATAATGCTCAGAAAATTGCAACAAACCTTGAAGTCGCTAGCAAGTCCCAGCATACGTATATCATCAGGGAAGTGCAGTATATTGCTGGTCGGCTTTGTTTGTTGCATGCTTGTCGCCAGGACGCGGTCGCGACACTTGACCAAGCAAACAGCATGGTGACCTACGGCGCCATCTGTAATAGGAGTTAGATAAAAAATCGATTTACAAATATATTTTTCGTGAGTAAGAGCAATTGGAAATCGAGAAAGCCTAGACAGGTACGAGGGCTGCACTAAAAGTATCGGGAATGGAATATTTCCACTGTTCCTGTCATATTAAAATCTCCTTGGTTTTAAAAATCGAATACCATTTATTTATTTAAAAAAATGTTCTCGGTCTTGTCACAAGGTTTTGTCAAACTTGTTTAGTCGTTGAGAAAATGGAATTGACTCGAGAAAATTCAAGAGCGATGATTTATTATGACTTTCGAAGTGGTTTAACACAAAAACAGTGTGTTGACCGGATGATTTCTGCATTTGGTGATGAAGCCCCATCCAAAACCACAATTTGTCGCTGGTTTGCTGAATTTCAACATGGATGTGTCAAGCTCAGTGATGATCCCCGTCAAGGTCGTCCAAAAACTGCAGTCACCCAAGAAAACGTTGATGCTGTGCGTAAGCTGATTGAGGAAGATCGACATGTGACATACCGCGAAATTCAGGCAACTTTAGACATTGGCATGAGTCAAATACAAATAATCTTGCATGAACAATTAGGTGTAAAAAAGTTGTTTTCCCGATGGATACCGCATTCGCTCTTAGAAGAGCAAAAAGCGGCTCGCGTTACTTGGTGCGTCAGAACTCTCGAAAGATTCCACGCAGGATCCTCAAATGCTGTATACAACATCGTATCAGGTGACGAATCCTGGATATACGCGTACGAACCCGAAACAAAGAACCAGTCACGAGTTTGGGTGTTCGAAAATGAGTTAAAGCCAACAAAAATTGTTCGTTCACGGTGTTGCAAAAAAAATGGCGGCCACGTTTGTTTCCAAAACCGGCCATGTTAGGACTATTCCTCTTGAGGGACAAAGAACGGTTAATGCAGAATGGTATGCTAGCATTTGTTTGCCACAGGTCGTTTCTGAACTCCGTAAAGAGAACTGCAACCGCCGCATCATCCTCCATCACGACAATGCGAGTTCTCACACCGCGCACAGAACAAAAGAGTTTTTAGAGCAAGAAAACATAGAATTATTAGACCATCCGCCGTACAGCCCCGACCTAAGCCCTAATGATTTGTATACTTTCCCTAAAATAAAGAATAAATTGCGTGGACAGAGATTTTCATCACCTGAAGAAGCTGTGGACGCCTACAAAACGGCCATTTTGGAGCCCCAACTTCCGAATGGAATGGTTGCTTCAATGATTGGTTCCATCGTATGGAAAAATGTGTCAAATTTCGCGGAGAATACTTCGAAAAGCAATAAATACATTTTTAAATAGTAATGTTGTGTCACTTCCTTGATTCCCGAAATTTTCAGTGCCGCCCTCGTATAATGAGCTCTTCATATTTAACATATTAGCACCGGCTAATATGTTAAATATAACAAGGTTAATTTAAATCTTGAAAATAGTCGAAATTATTTTGTGTTTCTCTCCCTCAATACGAGGGCGGCACTGAAAATTTCGGGAATCAAGGAAGTGACACAACATTACTATTTAAAAATGTATTTATTGCTTTTCTAAGTATTCTCCGCGAAATTTGACACATTTTTCCATACGATGGAACCAATCATTGAAGCAACCATTCCATTCGGAAGTTGGGGCTCCAAAATGGCCGTTTTGTAGGCGTCCACAGCTTCTTCAGGTGATGAAAATCTCTGTCCACGCAATTTATTCTTTATTTTAGGGAAAGTATACAAATCATTAGGGCTTAGGTCGGGGCTGTACGGCGGATGGTCTAATAATTCTATGTTTTCTTGCTCTAAAAACTCTTTTGTTCTGTGCGCGGTGTGAGAACTCGCATTGTCGTGATGGAGGATGATGCGGCGGTTGCAGTTCTCTTTACGGAGTTCAGAAACGACCTGTGGCAAACAAATGCTAGCATACCATTCTGCATTAACCGTTCTTTGTCCCTCAAGAGGAATAGTCGTAACATGGCCGGTTTTGGAAACAAACGTGGCCGCCATTTTTTTTGCAACACTCCGTGAACGAACAATTTTTGTTGGCTTTAACTCATTTTCGAACACCCAAACTCGTGACTGGTTCTTTGTTTCGGGTTCGTACGCGTATATCCAGGATTCGTCACCTGATACGATGTTGTATACAGCATTTGAGGATCCTGCGTGGAATCTTTCGAGAGTTCTGACGCACCAAGTAACGCGAGCCGCTTTTTGCTCTTCAAAGAGCGAATGCGGTATCCATCGGGAAAACAACTTTTTTACACCTAATTGTTCATGCAAGATTATTTGTATTTGACTCATGCCAATGTCTAAAGTTGCCTGAATTTCGCGGTATGTCACATGTCGATCTTCCTCAATCAGCTTACGCACAGCATCAACGTTTTCTTGGGTGACTGCAGTTTTTGGACGACCTTGACGGGGATCATCACTGAGCTTGACACGTCCACGTTGAAATTCAGCAAACCAGCGATAAATTGTGGTTTTGGATGGGGCTTCATCACCAAATGCAGAAATCATCCGGTCAACACACTGTTTTTGTGTTAAACCACTTCGAAAGTCATAATAAATCATCGCTCTTGAATTTTCTCGAGTCAATTCCATTTTCTCAACGACTAAACAAGTTTGACAAAACCTTGTGACAAGACCGAGAATCTTTTTTTAAATAAATAAATGGTATTCGATTTTTAAAACCAAGGAGATTTTAATATGACAGGAACAGTGGAAATATCCCATTCCCGATACTTTTAGTGCAGCCCTCGTAAAACCAAAAGTACATTGATGCACGGTTGCGTCAATGTACTTTTGGTTTTATAATGAGCTCTTCTTAACGAAGAGTAAAGTTTAAATGCCACAAAACCTTTTTAACACTTTTACTAGCAAAGCTATTAATTTTAGCATGAGACAAGCAGCAATACGATAGCTGAACCGACAGTCTTGTACATTTAGACTCAAAAAGATGAACACAACAACAGGAATTCATTAATTTGTTTGTTTACAATTTGTGTTCCATAATACTGTATTGATGTGAAGCTACAATTAAATATCCAATGTGTAATATGTTTCGTGGCTACCAGGGATTAAAAACTGGTACGAATTTGGGTTCCGGTTCTTAAAAAAGTCCTTCATTTCGGTACGTTTCTGGTTCCAAATAAAGGTTCTAACATACCGGTTCCGTACCATCCGATTTAAAGGTTCTCCACTCTAAGAAAGAACTACCACATGCTCTACCAAAGCAAATGTGCCCCTCTCTCCCTCACAAAAACTCGCACCTCTTCACCCGCCGGCGGCCGGCCGTACCTCGCTGCTATCGTACAAAGTTTCGTCTTGCGCTGAGTGGCATCGTATATGAACTCGTTCGGACTCGCTTTGAAGAAGAACCGGTAAATTAAAGGTTTCTGGTCTTGTTCGGATTCTAGTAAAGGAACCACTGAATACCGGTATTTTAGGAACCTTTTCCATCCCTGGTGCTTCACATTGATACAATATTATGGAACAAAGATTGTCTGTGATATTTTTGAGGCTGACTGTAGCTTTTGCCTGTGCTATGCTATGGCCCTAATTTTAAAATTGCCATTTTAGTCTGGACAATCATGTATAAGATGATTGCGCAGACTAAAATGGCAACTTGTGATGTAAATGATGTAATACATAGTTACATACCAGCATTCAGTTGGCGCACGTACTCTCTCTTGAGCGGCACGTTAAGAGAGTTGAGGTGCAGTGTGGCCATGCCGGCCGTGGCGGCCGGGCCCGCGCCCTCCACCTGGAGCCGCTGCAGTTCGTGCACGCATGCTTGACGACGATGTGCTGGGAATAGGTAACATCAGTGTTAGGTCATCATCATTATCTGCTTAGCCTTTTGTTTATTTATTTTCTAGAGGCCCGCCCCTGGGGGTCTTCCGTAGTTTCCTACTCCGTATCACCTAAGGATATATGATTAGTTTGTGGCCCGACCTAAGAATGAATGACACCACGATGTGACAGTTATCCCTACTCCTGATGTGTTTTTACCTATCCGAAAAAAATAATTAATCGGGTGTAGGGGTCACCCCAAAGTTACAATATACTTTGGGACGGGCCCGTATCTTCGTTGACGGACTAAAGTGATTAGGCCCCCTGCTTCGCACAGTTATTTAGACTTGACAAAACATCAAGATTTCTCCGAAGTTTAATGTTAATTTATTATACACATGAACCTTCCGGAATAAAATAATTCGCTAGATGATGGCGAAGACCACATCACAATCGGTTGCGTAGTTGAGAAGAACGCCGCGGTCACACAGACAGATGTATTTAAAGTTGCTTTTTATATATATACAGCATAAAAGAATTTACTGACGGGAAACATTTTGTAATGTAACCTATAATATTTGCATGCTATGACATAAGCAAAACATGACATGCTCTATAATGTATTTTTAAAACAACTTTACATATCATGTTTGATGCAAAAAAATATTATTTCTATTTCAATAGATTTGTTGGTTTATCTGGCGATCTTTAATACAGGTGACCATGTAACCTAGCTAGGACGCCAGATTTAATTCTGTTAATTGTTACTCTATTTAGGATTTATCCCTAATTTGTAAAATTTTAATTTTTGTAATAGACTGTACCACACTTTATTAAAAATAAATAAATAATAATACATCATTTAAAATTGTAAAAGGGGCGAGTTGGCTTCGGCCCCTCGAACGCCTTCCAAAAGTCCGGGACCCAAGACTCCCGAAATGTCAAAGACATTTTAAAAATAATAATAATTATTATTAAATATCTAAAATTGTTACACTACCGTTTCATTCACTACATACGTTTCGTTTTCCCAACTATATCGGGGTCGGCTTCCAATCTAACCTAATGTGGCTGAATACCAGTATTTTACACGAAGCGATTGCCTATCTGACATCTGCAACCCAGTTAATGGGTAACACGATATTCCTTGGTAACGGAAAGGTTTCGATAATTTTGTTTATGTCCTTATTATTCTTCTTGTAGCATCGGTCACTACACATAGGAGTAGTTCAAGCAATGGTTTAAAAATATAAGTTATCAGACAGGAGACAGCAGGATTGAATGCTCAATAAACAAGCTATTTGGTATAAAGGTAGCTTACTTGCAACTACTTTTAAACAATGTTGCAAGTGTGCTGAGTAGTCAATTAATCTAAATCAATTTCTGTATAATTTAGGCTTAAGGCGAAACCTTCAGGGTAGCCCGCGAAATTCAAATTTTCTTACGTTTTTTGCAAGTTGCAGGTCAGTGTCAGGTTGTATGTCGATCTAAATATGATTCGCGGCCGTAGCGAACATTTATTTATAGAATTATAATCACAAAAATCATCAATACATCTCTTTAAGTTCCCTTTTGAATGACTATTTCATGAAATAATGACATTTGAGGCCAATTCTAACTTAAGGAGTTGTATTGCTGATTCCAATGATTATAATTCTGTAAAGCCACATTTGTTACGGTCGCGAATCATATTTTAATCAACATACAACCTGACACTGACCTGCAAATTACAAAAACCGTAAGTAAATTTGAATTTCGCGGACTATCTTATTGCATCCTCCATAACAAGTTATTACAAAGAGGGTAGTAACATTATTTTTAATCTCTACAATCAAGTGGGTGACGTGCTGCTCTCCTTGCTAGGCTATGAAATAGCCTGTATTAAGGAATAAAAACATGTTATTACAAACACAAAAACCGGCCAAGTGCGATGTGACGTTGCAAAATCAATAAATAACGCAACAAGTAGCGACGTCTTGTGTCAGGACAGACAGGCTCGAAATAACGTAGTCTCGGTAACACTTGAGAAACCTGGAGAAATTATGTCGTGTAAATTATATACAAGATTATTAGTTAATTTAAATAAATAAACATACAGACATAATTTCCCACATGTTATTTAAAACAATGCGTAATAAATGCGAAATAACCAATAGACAAGAACTCTAATTGGTCTATAGTGGTCGGAAGCTTCTAGAAGGATTGTGACATTGATCAGGAGAGGTCAAGACACGATGCGAATAGGATTTGGAATAGGGACTCAGTTCTGGAGGACCAGACTGTACCCAAATAACCCGATGGGTTTCCTATAAGTCCCATTCGAAGCTGAATCCGGTCTGGCTGTTTGTGCTAGCATTTTCTTTTATCGATTAGCCTGATGCATAATTGAGACGTGATGCTTTGGAGTAGCAACCGTGTCTACCTATTACGGTTCATGAGATACAGCGCGCTGACAGACAGACGGACGGACAACGGAGGCTTAGTAATAGGGTTCCGTTGGCACCCTTTGGGTACGGAACCCTAATAAAAATGAAAATTAGCATTGTAGTGGAAAGATAAATATCTTTGTGTGTATACAAAACAGCTTGTGCGACTGTACGTTTAAGTACATGCCCTAATCTTTGTCCTTCAGAAATAGTATTCAGGTAAGTAATTGAGAAACTGTTAGACGACAATACATTGTTAATTTAACAGTGCACATATTTCCCACGGGTAAGCGGAAATATAACAGACAACTAAAGCCGACATCTATAAACGTTACTAAGCACGTACTTAGGCTGAGCGTTATTCTTGTCACTGTCGCACAATTATCACTCAAAAAGCGTAAGATAGAGACGGTAACATGTCTAAATCGAAGCATCAGGTAAATAACGTTTATAGATCCCGACCTTAGTTTCTCTTCGAGGCAAAACAATTGATTGTTTATCTATTTAAGGCTGAATTTCAACAAACTTTTATACCTAGTATAACTCTTATCCTGAGAATAAATTATGAATTTTTGACAGTTTTTCCATATTAGAACTGTCAGACGTCAATTTTATTCCACAGATAACATATCTGACTGGTAAAATCAGCCCCTAATAATGTAATGTTGTACACTTACTTGCTAACAACAGTAGTCTTTCGCCTTCCGCCTGCTCGGTGGAGCCACTGAATTCAATGGTAGCTGCGCACAGGTTCAAAGCTTGACTAGCCTGAAATCAAATAAATGATATTTAGTCGGAATGTTTTTTATTAGAAAGGAAATAATTGGGTCGGGGAAAAAGTTTTTTTTTCGCATTATATATGTACAGTTTTAGTAAAAGCTCTTTGGCTGTACTGTTTGTATCTGGCTGGTTTAGGTCAGCTCTTGGTTGGAATATATCATTTCCGACAAAAAAAGAATCATCAAAATCGGTTCATAAACGACGAAGTTATCTGCGAACACACTTAAAAAAAACAAAAAAAAATACGGTCGAATTGAGAAACCTCCTCCTTTTTTGAAGTCGGTTAAAAATGGGAAAGTAAGACACAAGCTGCGAAAAAAATATGTGACGTTTATTGCCTGAAACCATCTAAGCATACTCTTTTCAAATTTAGTTAGTCTTGAAAAAAAAAGATAATAATAAAAACGAGTCTAATAATAGTCATTATTAATAACTAGCTAATGCGTTTTTTTTTTCAAACCACCGCTCTATTAGAGCGAACATAACAAAACAAAAATGATTCAAATTGGTTAAACCGTTTTTGTGTTTTAGCGAGACTAACGAACAGTAATTGATTTTTATATATAATGATGAAGAAGAATATTGGCGAATAGCCATTTTGTTTTTCAGTAAAATAAATAATAAATTATATAATCCTGTTTTTCCATCTGGATTTTTTCAGTAGTAGCACGGAGTCTGGATTTATGCCCGGTTGATGGCAAAAGGCTCACCCCGTAATACATGCTCAAACATAACTGGCGAAATGTGGGTGTACTATAGGTACACCTCTGCACATCCCTTCGGGGAATGCAGGCGTGATATTATGTTGTATATAATCCTGTTTACCTGTGATATAACAGTCTGCTGCTTGGCTATTTCGTTCTGTAGCTCCTTGATTCTCTCGCGCACGGTCGTGACGGAGGAGGCCGGCTCGTCTGGCGTGGCGGGCGGCTCGCGGTCCGGCGATACGTGCCGTATCACACGCATAGGGGTTGTGGGGGTAGAAGACTGTGGGAGAAACAATATCATTATAGAACTAGCTGTACCCCGCGGTTTCACCCTAAGTCTCGATCCCGTAGGAGTATCGGGATAAAAAGTATCCTATGTCCTAATCCAGGACATAGGATACCCATGGTCTACCCATGTGTCAAATTTCATCCAAGTCCAGTTAGCCGTTTTAGCGTGAAAGCGTAACAAATAAACATACAATTAATCAAATCTTTTCTCTTTATTATATTAGTCTAGGCAAAGATGAGCCTAGGGTATAGAATCTTTATAATAGACGAGGATATTTTTGAGTTTATGTTATATCCTACCCCATCCTGTTCACATTTAAATAACGCATACAACGCAAATCTCTTCAAAGTGAGAGTGAACAGGCTTCTTCTAGGTAAGCTCACTCCATCGTCGACTTTGTCTGTCACTTCTGAGTTAGACTAGAGTCAAGAGCAAACACATCTCAAACAAAAATTAAAAAAAAAACTACTTTTTTTTGCAATTTCTGACCATGTCTGCTTAGCAAATCAATCTAGATACTCAAGCTATTGATTGGTTAAAATTAATTCAAGTAAATCTCGTAAATAAGTTGATAATCAATATCTTACGGGTGTTACAAAGTATTCACTTACTCGTATTAATGATTGCAGAGCTTAACGCGTCGGTTAACAAATATTTTAATTTTTTTATCACATCACCTTAGAAATAGATGTCTGCTCGATAGTTTTACTTTTGATAGTATGATTTGTTGGGAGTTATTTTTACACTTATGTAGTATGTATATCTCTTTTTCAATTTTTATTTGCGAGATCTTCTGTTTAATTTTAGTTTTTTTTTCTATATAAAATAGCGTATAAATATTACTCACCGCGTTCTGCATGCGCCTGTAGAAGCTGACACTGTGCACCAGCTCGCTGCCCTTATCGACCCTGGGAGTGTGGGGCTGCACCTTCAGCGGAGACTTGAAGGCCGAGCGCTCCTGGTACACGAAACTTGATGAGGACTCGACGGAATGCTGCAACCAACCCCCAGTAGCGGTTGGTCAAGCGAAAAGTACAAGCTAGGGTTCTACAAGGCCCGCGTCAACTACAAATCACTATCTGATTGCGCTAAACTAATTTCAAAATGTTCCTGCTGTGTCCGGCAAGCGGCATAATCAGCTTATAAAGTTCCCACTGCTGGGACACGGTATAGGCCTCTGTGAGAGGGAATGAGTCGTAATCCACGGACGTACCAAGCGGGCCCAGTGCGGCTTGGTATTTATGTTATAATTATGTCTTTGATTTTTTGGTTCTAGGACATGGCTTCCTCACGATTGTTTCTTTCACGTTTTGAGAGCACTAATATAGTTTTAACGATAGTTATACCCTGTACATTTGTACAAGTGTGATTAACTGGACTTCGTACACTTCAATAGTTGTAAAGTTTCTGTCTGAAATACTTCACATTTTATATTTTCACCTGTTTATTAAATGGTAGCATTTTGCAACAAACCCGACATTATTTAAAAGTCCACTAGAGGAATTATTTTTGCCAACAAATAATTATTCACACAATGTTGCGTACTGTGGCAGTAACTCGCCAATACTAAAGAAAACACAATAGGTATTTGTACAACAATGTCTAGCGTAATGTGTTGTTTAATGTTTCATTGGAATACGTTAGATATTTGTCATGTTTTACTGAGAAAATTAATATAAAAGTCGACGCATAAGATGATTTAATTTTGTAACTGTTAAGAACACGGCAGTTTCGTTTGCGGTTTCTGTTTTTGATTCATCATTTGCCTAGCCTTTTCCCACCTAATTGAGATCGGCTTCCAATATAACCGGATGCAGCTGAATACAGGGGTATTTAGCAGATGTCTGATATACAGTCATCCATGTAATATAGTGATAGTAGCGAGATAGGAGCGATTGTATATAAGATCACCACAATCCAGTTACTGGCATATTGTCTTTGATAATTTAACTAAATGTTTGATTATAGCCTGCCACAATTTAAGGATACCATTTGTCAGTCCAATTGCTTCTACAGACCTACATAACATTCAGGTTTTTCTATGAAGTTCCTCGGAAAACATATTACAAATCTATTTTTGGTAATTTCCTAAGTGATATAAACACAAAATCTTGGTGTACTGTCCCTGTGTGCACCCCATTCACAG
The DNA here is from genome assembly GCA_916610205.1 of Griposia aprilina. Classification (NCBI taxonomy): domain Eukaryota; kingdom Metazoa; phylum Arthropoda; class Insecta; order Lepidoptera; family Noctuidae; genus Griposia; species Griposia aprilina. Next base: position 10,868,597 of record OU744304.1, on the reverse strand, counting down.
CAGCAGCAATTTGGTCAAAAGTTACTGTATGCGATTTACACATAATACAGGTCGCGAAAAACTTTATTAGCTCTCGGAAGTTGCACGCGAGTGGCTGCGCAGTATGCATAATATATGTGTCCGAGGGAAGTCTCTCACTCACACTCAACTGTACCATGCGCGATTTCGTTCTCGGGCCTACATTCAGACGGCTCATAAAGTTTTGCGCGAACTGTATCCGGCACTCCGGGAGTTAATGTGACAGTTTCTTTCGACCGTCCGATGTGCCATCAACGCCCGTGTACCGTACAACCCGTGCGAGTTAACCATACTCCATTTGAAATTTAAATGAACTTTTTTAAGTCCGTTCAACTGATTTTGACTTCTATTGCGGTGGTGGCATGACAAATGGCAGCTGCAGTAAACAGTTGGTATTGTAACCACGTTGTTCTTTGAATGTCATCCTTATGCCTACGGAATAGAAGTCAAAATCGATTGAACGGACTGTAAAAAAGGTAATTTATTTGAATTTCGAATCTTATTTCTAATGGAGTATAGGCACCTGGCGTTGTGACGTCACTCATACAGTACTGTTCAGTGCGCGAATTAATTAGACACCTCGCTGGAATGCGGCTCGCATTCCAGCGAGGTGTCTAATTAATTCGCACAGGTTGTAACTTTACAAAGTTACAACCTGTGCGAATTAATTAGACAGCTCTAAGATACATCTTAGAGCTCGTATAAAATTGTTCATATTCCTTTATAATTTACTGCATGGAGAATTATTATGAACATTATAGTGTTTTATTTGTGTACCTTGTTAACTTTAGGCGGCGTCGGTCCCTCGCTCTGCTCGTTAATTGCTTCGTCTAGAATGTCGTCCAGTTCACTGTCCAATCCGCTGCTATCAGAGTCACTCTCGCGCACTGCTTTCTTGTAACTTGTGTTGTTTTTCTTTACCACCTGGTGAAATACACATAATTAAATTTAAATAGCACTTAAATGTAAATGAAATAATTACGGTTGTCAGGGGAGAAAGGAAGAAGAAAACGTGTTGCGTCCTCCCCAAGTAACATGGGACTAGGGGAGTTGTAGCTCGTCAAATTCAAATTTTCTTTGGTTTTTTGCAAATTGCAGCTCTGTTCAAATCTCAAATCTTTTATTGCAATCCATAATGTACAGTTACAGGTGGTAAATAGAATATAATAGAAACAATTATGGACCCTGTCGGGCACAGCAATTTTTTTAAATAAGTTGAGAGAGGAAGAGCGCCTTATTAATTTTCCTTGATATTATGTTTGAATTATTTAATATCCTATTAAGTATTTTATCTTTCTATTCATTTACTTATTCTTTTAATTTTATATATGCAAATCTATCTATTCATTTATTATTTATTTTATTATACAATTTAAATAATGCTTAATTGTTTACTCCCTTTAAATTTGTTCATTGATTTTAGTATAGTATTTATTATGGTTTTATTTTGTTATTTTACTTATTATATATCTGTTATTAATAATTATGTATTATTATTGTATTTATCCGTTAAATACTTTTGTACCGTGTAATAGATTTTTTTAATTAAGTATTGCTTTAATTTATTTAAAAATTTACTGGTTTTGTTTTGTCTTCTGGTAATTTATTATATATTTTTATTGACATTGAATATGGACTACTGTTTTACGTCGTATGTTGATCAAAAAGCGATTCGCGACTGTAGGAATGATATATTTACTGAATAATAATCATCAATTTCATATCAATCGTCAAACTTTGGAAATTCGTTCCACCTAAGAATTTTTCAGAATATTTCATATGAAAATCCTATTGAATGGCAATTTCATAAAATATCAATCAATAGGATTATATGAACTTAGCGGGTTGTATTAATTCTGTAAATACATACTTATTACGGTCGCGAATCATATTTTGTTCAACATACAACCTGACACTGACCTGCAAATTGCAAAAAACGTAAGCAAATTTGAATTTTGCGGGCTACCTGGCGCTTCCCCTTTCAAGAAAAGTACTCACATTCACAATGATGTTTTGTAATTAACACTGTAAGGTTAAGGCCGAGTAATAAATAAATGTTTGACTGTTTTATCTACGTAGGATTTGTTTTAATAAAGGCGACATTGTGGGAAGATTATTTACTGTGTCATTGTGTGGTTTTCCTTACATTTTTCCTTCATTGTTTCCTTATAATTACTACCTCCTACATACATACTATAAAAAGTTTAAGGCGCATGGATTAATGATATCTAAAAGCCTATTCCTTTAATTAAATTGTCAAATCACAGTGTTACTTTGTTCACATAGTATGCAGTGTTTAATATAGCATAGTGTAAGATAGTCGTCGAAGCGATCCCATCGCGTTCGCGGACCCCAAGTGAAGATCTTTCTAACATTAGATTTGACAGCAGACTTACCGATAACCGAATCGATCATAATTTCAGAAACCAACGCGGGTTAATTGCGTAACACACTAACAGTAGGAATGGCTTTCATTTTGACAGTCAACAACATTCATTCCATTATAATTATTTACGTTGCTGAGCAGTTTTTTTTTTCTCGAACATATCGCACTTTCGGTAGGAGAAGGGCATAACTGCACTTTTAGTGATTTTACAGGAGTCATTTTAAGATTTTTTTGTGCCAAGATAGTCAAAAAAATGCACCAAAATGACATAGACACTATTGCCCTCTGGCGGCATTTAGCTGATATTGATACGGGTCTTTGTTCCTCTGGACAAAAGGGACTTTTAAAAGCACTTTGGCATACTTAATTCATTTTTCGATTTTTGTCAGTTATGCCCTTGTCCTACCGAAGGTACGATATGAAGCAATGGATTAGCGATAGGCTTCAAAATGATTGAAAAGTGCTGGTGCTGGACCAAACTTAAGTACCTACGTATTATAAATTTATCAACACCTGTGCCTTTTGCAGTACGTATTTAGCTACTTTTTAAGTAGTAATAATGATTCAACATTAGACTTACATTCATGACTTCTCGTCCAAACGATGTCTCGGCCCAGTTGTCAGATTTGTTCATTTTCTCCTGAGCACTCCTTGGGCCGTAGTCTTCAGAACTGGAATTGTTGGAGAAATTGATGTCAGAAATGGGAACAACTTTTACTAAATAGTAACATACAATATTGATTATTTAATTCCTTTATTTTGCTGTGACGTTAACATGAAAAATCTCAGTATATTTGGTTTATATCCTCAACTAGCTGCGCCCCGCGGTTTTACCCGTATAAGTCTCGATCCCGTGGGAATATCAGGATAAAAGTATCGTATGTCCTAACCCAAGTCATGGTCTAACCATAGGCCAAATTTCATCTAAATCCGTTCAGCCGTTTTAGCGTGAAAGCGAAACAAACAGCTTACTTTCGCATTTATTATTATTAGTTAGGATAATGTTCTCTTTTAATTTCCAGGCTTTGACTAGCTCAGTTGATTAATTGGTATTAATTTTAATAATCGCCCCCACGTTAAGTCATTTTGTACACTCCTTGTCAGGTCGGCTATACAACCTTAGTTATTGTTTGACCTTTTTTTTTTTTTTTTTTTTGGGTGGGAAATCATCAAATGACCTCTCCCGCTCTGGGCGGAGCGGAAGGGCGTGTCAGACTCTTACTGACTAAAACCCACCCGTGTTCCTTCAGTTGCCTGTGCGCCAGGGCCACGGTAACTCTTTCGAACAATCCGCGACCCCGGCAGGCATCGGCCCTATTGGACCCCTTCAATGATGCTGACATCTCTTTGAGGCGCGCGTGGAACACGACGCGCCGTCGACCCGGGCCTGGTCCTTACCGGACGGTGAGCTGCCCATTGCTCGCCGTCCGCAAGCCCGCGCCTACGGTGGCCGGGAGTCGGCAATTGACTCCCGACGCCCAGGGTGTCTCCTCCTGCGGCGACTAGGGGCGTGAGGGCGCAACGATTGCCGCACCCTCACGCGCTCCGCCTCCTCCTTCGCGAGCATTACTGCTTCACAGAAGGAGGTGACGGCTTCCCATTCCCTCTCGCTCCGTACCATGGCCTGTACCAGGGCCGGACGCGAGAGATCGCCGCCGCCGATCGCCGCCACGAGGACACGGCGGTGCTCCACCCAAGCTGGGCAGACCTCCACCGTATGCTCCACCGTGTCCTCCGGTCGATCCACACAATGCCAACACCCGGGCGTTTCCTCCCGCCTTATCCGAAACAGGAACCTCCCGAAACAGCCATGTCCGGTGAGGACCTGCGTCAGGCGGAAGGTGAGGACGCCGTGGCGCCTCTCAAGCCACTCCTCAAAGAGGGGACTTACCGCCGCAATTGTGGCGTGCCCAGTTGTTGTTGTTGTTGTTGTTTGACCTAAACCTGAAAAGAGGTCACTGTACTCATCATTATAAACAACTTTTACAATGGAACCAAACCACAAATCGCAAAAAAAAACAAATTCAGCTTTTTCATACATTTGTGTTCACACAAATCGACAAAATATAGGTAGGGAACAACGAATTTCTTTGTTCGCGATTTTAATGTTGGTCCCATTGTAAAATTTGTTCATAATGATGAGTACAGTAACCCGTTTTCAGGTTCAAGGTCAATAAAACTAAGGTTATATAAAACGGTACTCACAATATTTTATTTTTTGGTCATGGCCGCCCAACCAATTTTATGTTGGGTATATGAGTTGACCGTAACTTATCATTACCTACACTTATTTCATTTTTAACCGACTTCACAAAAAGGAGGAGGTTCTCAATTCGTCTGTAGGTTTTTTTTTTTTGTGTGTTAGCTCAGAACTTTTTTCTGGGTGAACCGATTTGGATGATTCTTTTTTTATTTGATAGGTGATGCTTCACATGTGGTCCCATTTAAATTTGATCAAGGTCTGACCAGTAGTTTATGAGTTATCCTTAATAATGCATATTTTTTCCACTTAGTTTATATGGATGATGTGTCAATAATTTCCTGTCACTGTTATTTACACACCAAGTAGTGGTATACGAATTTATGTGGGGTAGGTACCGCAACTAAAAAGTGAAAAATAAAAACTTTTTTACAAAAAAACAACCGACTTCCAAAAAAAACACTAAAGGACGTGAAAAATAACTTTAATTTCGGAAGTCGGTGGCCAAAAACGAAAATACAAAACCAAAGACACCGACTTCTGAAATTAAAGTTATTTTTCACGTCTTTTAGTGTTTTTTTTGGAAGTCGGTTGTTTTTGAATTTCAGGTGCCTTTTCATATCTGAATTTTATTTTAGGTGTGCCTTCAGATATGTCAAGCTGAATCTATCTGTATATCCTACAAGTAAATTATGAAGGCTAGGTTACAATAAAGCTGTGCCGGAAGGCGTGGAACAATCTCCGGCCGCCTTAGATTGAGGCCCTTTTTTTTTTTTTTTTGGTTGTGTATTCATCAAATGACTTACACTTACTGTAATTATCATAAGCACAGCAGTATTATATTGGTGTTTATTTCATAAACCTTTGCGACCCTTATGGATTCATCACGCCTGTCTGTCGGTCCGTCCGTATGTCACAGCCACTTTTTTCCGAAACTATTAGAACTATACTGTTGAAACTTGGTAAGTAGATGTATTCTGTGAACCGCATTAAGATTTTCACACAAAAATGGAAAAAAAATATAAATTTTGGGGGTTCCCCATACTTAGAACTGAAACTCAACTTTTTGTTTTTCATCAAACCCATTCGTGTGGGGTATCTATGGATAGGTCTTCAAAAATTATGTTGAGAATTCTATTTTTTTTTTTTTTTATATATCTGAAAAGACTACTCTCACATATAGGAGGTCCATTCTGGCCAGTTAGCTTTAGATACACCTTGTTTTTGGCTCGTGTGTGTGTGTGTATGTCCAAAACGCCTTTGTGCATAAGCTTTGTGTACAGAACAAAACAAGTGATTTTTTTTCTAAACTGTATAGTTTGCGCAAGAGACACTTCCAAAGTGGTAAAATGTGTCCCCCCCTTGTAGCTTCTAAAATAAAAGAATGACAAAACTAAAAAAAAAAATATGATGTACGAAAATTAGTTCGAACGAGATCTAGTAAGTAGTTTTTTTTTAATACGTCATAAATCGTAAACCGCATATTATGTTACTTGCTGCTACGGAACCCTTCATGGGCGAGTCCGACTCGCACTTGGCCGCTTTTTATATAAGTACTTCAAGTTCATTGATACTACTTCGACAGGCCAAGGTCTCGATTTACTTGAGTTAAACACATTTAACCTAACATGCTTATGTACTTAATATTTTTTTATGCCTAACAAGTGGCCGTGGTTTTTATGGACCTCAGTGTACTATGTTAAGAATATTCGGCCTTGTGTTATACTATGAATGACAATGAGGATCAATAGACAACATCTGATATATGGCTCAGATTTCTATGTTATAATAAATTGCTTGTGACTGTGGATAACAACGACGGGATGCTCAAAAAAGTAACGTAAGTATTATAAGTGTACCTATACCCACATTTCGCCTGTTATGTTTAAATCTCATGTAACAGGGAGCGAGCCTATTACCATCAACCGGGTACAAATCCAGACTCCGGGCTGCTACTAAGAAATTCCAGATGGAAAAATCCAATAACATGTCCGACCCGGGAATCGACCCCAGGACCTCATGCTCAGCAGTAGTGCTTGCGGCCACTAGACCAATGGGGCAGTCAAACTTAGTCGTGTTTTTTACTCGAATAAGCCAAATACCGTCAAGTTCCGCCTTGAAGTTTGCCAAAGAGCGATGAAACGCAGCATTCTGGGTGTAAAAAGACAGGACTGCATTCGGAACAAAACGCTGCGTTCCCAGACGAGCATACTGGATGTAGGAAAGAAGGCTGCCTGGCTTAAATGGGATTCGGTGGATCACATTAGCCGCATGAACGATGACCGCTGGGCAAGTCACCAAACAATAGGTGCTTGAAGTTGGACGGCACCGCCGAGGTCGGCCCAGAAAGAGATGGCGAGATGACCTGGATGCGTACAGCGAGGGCTAGTTCGAGGTGGCGCGGGAAGAGTTCTTGGCAGGATTTGGGGGAGGCCTTTACCTAGTAGTGAAACGGTATAGGCAAACGAAAACAAAAGGCCGAAGACGTTAGTGGTTAGGTACTGCTGCTTATAGAAATCTATAATTCTATATGTCTTTGCGTAGCCAACTTGTAGCATGTGCCTGTAATTTAACCGGAGCATAAATATGCCAACACAAAAGCTACTCGGCGGAAGGCATACAGGGCGGGTATACATCGACACGCAACCCGTTACCATGGATTCAGAACCTCCCAGCACTGAAATTTTTCGCCGATACTAATAAAAAAAATAACTGTTCCTTATATTTTGACCGCGTTGTGGTATTGCACTTTTCTATAAAACAGCAGTTCCTTTTTAAGCTATTGCATAGCTTCTATCGCGGGCCTTGACCGCGGGGACCGGAGCCAGAAATTCCGTAACGAAAAAAAACCTCACGCTCCCCACTCCGACGGGCACGGAGGTGTGGCTTGAAGGCCCTGCATTGTCTAACGTCGTTTCTTTTCGGCAGTCTTCGACACGGTGTTTGTGTGCGTGCAACTAGACGTATTGTACGACTCTACGAAGCTCGCACGAATCGAGACGAGCTGCTCCGAAATCGGACGAATACATAAGCAGCTGTTTATGAGAAAGTATATAGGTGTATAGGTATTTATCAAAAAGTGTAACTTGAATTAATATTTATTTCCATTTACTTTCGTACCATTTATCATTTACCAGTCGGACACCATACATTTATTATAATCACCACTATCTTAAAACTCAATATCCCAATATCTGGGAAACGGCTGGGAATATCAAAATTCTGACCAAATTCCCCCCCCCCCCCCCCTATAACCGCCCTCTCAAATAGTACATACATACAGACAAGCCCCTTTGACCCCCTCTTTTTCGACCCCAATATTAAGTTGTATTATATTTATTTATATTTAAATCAATCCCACTTATATATGATCCCGGGACCCCCCCGCGTCACCCCTTTTGACCAACCCCTCCACCCGTCCAGGGCTACTTCACCCCCCCGGGTCTTAACTTTTGAACCGGAGGTCGTAGAGGTATCGAGTTTGGGGTCTTTGGAATCGGCAGTAAAGGGCCTATCTTTTGGCCCCGATAAGGTTAGGGTAAAGCGCCCCATTTTAAATTTATTTTAGATTTAAAAAAATTAAATTCTTATTTCTTATTCTTATACAAAATGCTACGCAATAGCTTTACCGCGGCAGTCCCCGAGTGCCACACGTCTTTTTTTTTGTTTGATAACCGACGAAGAATTTTACGCTAGGGGGTCTAGAATCTTGAGCTGAACTCATGGTTACAGTTTGCGCGTCCATGTCCCTGGCACCCTGTATATGAGGTATTACTTCTCCGGAAAGAGCCTCTTTACGAATAGCTTTAGAAACTACTTAAGGGGACTACATGACCTTAACGCAAATTTATAATGCCTAAAAATATATGATCCACTGCAGTAACCAAAATCAGAAAAATATATGATATTCTTCTGGATATATGCTAGTTAGATAGTGTGTTGAAAACATAATACAATTAACTTGATATGATAGAAAAAAATCACGAAGACCCCTCTAAAAATGTCTTTTAACGATTAAAAACCACACTAATATACATGCAAACATTCAGTTTTTTTGTCAGATTATTCTACAAGTAACATACTAACGTAATAGTGTTTTAATTTTTTAGTCCAATGAATAGATTTTTTTGTAAATCCATAATTGCTTCATATTTTGTAATAAATTACCAGCGTTGTGTCATCGCGCGTCTCTTTCTTTTCTATACAATCCGACAGTGACCGCGCTTTAGCTCTTGTATGCCTCTTAAATGCCTTGCAGGCTTTGTAATAAACGCGCAATCCAACGTAATAATCAGATGTAGGATGTAAAGGGCATTCAACCATCTGTCGTGCGTGTCTGTTGAACGATTGCTATTCCATGACAAGCAGGAAAACATCTGTTTGCCTCCCGGCAACGGTAGAAGCAGATGTGGATTTGTTTGTAAATACCTACAAGTTCGGCCGCTGAGAGAATGCGTTCCTGACACCCGTCAGTTTCATACAAACGGACACGTGTTTTGCGAGTTTGATCATTATTAGGTCTTTACCTATGAAATTGCCGTTCTGCAGTACTGGCCATTTCAAATCAAAATAATTTTTGTTTGGCTAAGAATTCTAATTTCAAATTAATTTTATTTTAAAAACATGGATTTTTTTTTCTAAAAGTAGTCATTTCTTTATTGATTAGTGTTACATTTTCATCGCATTTCAATCTTTTTCGTCATCATGGATACGTTAAAAATTCGAGTAATTATGGAATATGAGTACCGTCGTGGCAGCAACGCGGCACAAGCGGCACGCAACATCAACGACGTTTACGGAGCTAACACTACAAACCAACGCACCACCTGTTATTGGTTTGCTCGCTTCCGTTCTGGAAATTTCGACCTGAAAAATGAACCTCGCGGTCGTCCGAAGACTTTGGTCGACAATGACGAATTAAAGGCGATTGTGGAAGCTGATGATACACAATCTACGGCTGAATTAGCAGCAGCTTTCGACGTTAGCGTCAAAACAATATTGGTCCATTTGCGTCAAATTGGCAAGGTAAAAAAGCTTGACAAATGGGTGCCCCACGAACTCAATGATCGCCAGCGCGAAGTACGCGTCGAGACGTGCCTTGCACTGCTCAACAGACACACAAATGAAGGAATTTTGAACCGCATTGTTACCTGCGATGAAAAATGGATTCTGTTTGATAACCGTAAGCGCTCAGCAAGTTGGTTGGATCCTGGTTCAGCACCTAAACAATGCCCTAAACGAAAACTTACCCCTAGAAAAGTGATGGTCACTGTTTGGTGGTCTAGCGCCGGTGTGATTCATCACAGCTTCTTACCAAACGGGGTGAGCATTACTGCAGATGTGTACTGTGAAGAACTGAACACAATGATGGAGAAGCTGGCGCATCTCCAACCAGCATTGGTCAATCGCTCGTCTCCGCTGCTCCTGCACGACAACGCGCGACCTCATACTGCACAGCAGACGGTCTCCAAGTTGCAAGAACTGGGGTTGGAAGCTCTCCGTCATCCGCCCTACTCACCAGACCTTGCGCCTACAGACTACTACTTTTTCCAGAATTTGGATAACTTCTTAGCGGGAAAAAAATTTAATACCCGAGAGGCAGTACAAAATGCCTTTGAAGAATTTATTGCCTCCCGTCCAGCTGATTTCTTTAAGAAGGGCATCAATAAACTGCCACTGCGATGGCAAAGATGCATTGATTGCATGGGTGATTACTTCGATTAATACAAATAAAAAATTCATGAAAAAAATTCGTTTAAATTTTTTCATACAAAACGGCAATTTCATAGGTAAAGACCTATTATTAAGAGCGCTTACGCGAGTCCAGTAGCGCTACTCCTTTAAAAAAATATTATCTCGTGACTGAGAAGGAATTTTGAAAAACGGCTCAATAAGCGACCTCGGTAAGTGTGTCAAGATTTTTCTAATACCTTTTATGAACTTTCATATTGAGACACGAAGCAACAAAATTCGATCTAAACAAAAGCGGCCACATTCATTTAGATCGTATTTTGTTGCTTCGTGTCTCAATATGAAAGTTTATAAAAGGTATTAGAAAATTCTAGACACACTTACCGAGTCGTTATTCAAAATTCCTTCTGAGTCACGAGATAATACTTTTTTAAAGGAGTGGCGCTAGTGGGCCCGTGTGCGCCCTCTTAAAGTGTGCGCAAAATAAGTCTGCGCGAGTGTTTGACTTTCGAGACTGATATCCCTGCCAGCACTTTGAATGACTTTCGGCATAATGATGGCGATGAACGATTATTTCCGATTTCAGCCGCGCGCACACTTATTTTGCGTGAACTTTAGTTACTAGAATTGTTGCACACGGACTGACAGGTGTCAGGAACGCATTCTCTCGACGTCCGGACTTATAATTTGACATCTGTTTTGTTGTACAGTTTCTGTTGGAAAGATTCTTAATATGTGCTTACTTTGTTTTACAAGATGAGGATTAAGAGGTATTAGTCTCAACCTCCTCATGCATGAAATTAGCATAATAGTAACATTATAATCACGGTATTGTATAAGTTTGCATGAAAGACAGGTTTTTTTTACTAGTCTCAACTTTGTAAGACATTATTGGCGTTGTTACGGTCCAAAGTGAAAAAGTTAAAGTCCCTTTATTTGCTTTATAAGCGGTAATACAAAACGTGGTAAATAATTATTCTTGTGCGATGACACTGCGCCTTATTTTGGCATGCAAATAGTAATACTGTACTTTACTAGTATAGGTATACACGACGACTTAAGAAGCTATACATTGCCAGTTTTAGCGGACCTCGCATTGTATAGCCTTTTCGTACAATGAGAAGTCAGTACTGGAAATGTATAGCTTGATATGTCAACGTGCGTACGTATTTAAATTCTACAAGCAGTTTTTTGTTTAAGGCGGACCCTTCAGGGTAGCCCGCGAAATTCAAATTTTGTTACAATTTTTGCAATTTGCAGGTCACTGTCAGGTTGTATTTTGATTAAAATATGATTCGCGACCGTAACAAATATGGCTTTACAGAATTATAATCATTAGAATCAATAATACATCCCTATAAGTTCATATTACCCTATTGAATGACTATTTCATGAAATTGAGGGCAGAGAGCAAACATTTGAGGGCAATTCTAACTTAAATAGTGGTATTGCTGATTCTAATGATTATAATTCTGTAAAGCCATATCTGATACGGTCGCGAATCATATTTAGATCACCATACAACCTGATACTGACCTGCAAATTGCAAAAAACGTAAGAAAATTTAAATTTCGCGGGCTACCTTGGCGCATCCCCCTTAAGGCTCGCGACGCGACTCTATTATAACAATTTCTATGAAAAATTCATGGAAATGGTTCTACAAGAGACGCGTCGCGCCTGTCTGCAGGACCTTTTACCCTTAATCTGAAAAGGGGTCAGTGTACTACTCATTCATCATGAACAAGTTTTACTATGGAACCAAACTTGAAATCGCGAAAACGAAAATCTGCTGTGCCCATACATTTTGTCGATATATGTGAACACAAAAATGTATGGGACCGTTGATATTTTCTTGCGATTACAGGTTTCATCCTAAAGTTGTTCATAATGATACGTACCTACCACAAATTCTCAGATTTCCTCATTCGATTTTGAACTTCACCATTAGCATTTTAAGGTTTAAAATCGTTTGAAGAAATTTGACAGTTTCGTGTAGTTTGACCTGCTGGCGACTGTACAATGAGCACTTTTTTGGTAAAAGGTAAATAAAAACTAAGGTTGTATAACTAAGCTTCCATATTATATTGTGCTTGGCTCGTGGAGTACCTAAGACTTACGAGTCACTCCAGTTAATGTATTTTTAACCGACGATTCCCCCTATGTTCGCATTTAATTTTTCGCCTTTCAAAAGTCTATAGCAACAGTGCATTGTGTGCAAAAGATAGGTTGTTTCCAGAATGTAGGGGGTAATAAAGTGAAGGTTTTGTTTGTATGAACTTAGTACCTAGAAGCATTCAGCTAACATGATAAACATGGCTGTTGCGCACGGTTAATTGAGAAGATAAAATCAAATTCATACGATAGGTTGCGAGTACTACGCACCTGACTTTTCTAAAGAACCTCACCAATAAGTCACTACATGTCCTCCGAGGGCGTCCTCTCACGGCGTTTCCACTCACATGTGAGCAGATTTATGAACGTATACGAAGCAAAAGGAGTATGTAAAGGGTTGTCCATTAATCACGCGATTTTTTTTAAATATTTTTAACCCCCCCCCCCCCTTCCCTCTTGGTGAGGTTTAAGACTACCCCACCCAAAATCACGTTTATTTTTTAGTACCTACTTACAAAGAATCTTAATTTTTTTAGAATATTATCCTTAAATACAGGTATAAAGTATAATCTAATTTTATTCTGAAATTAAGGACCATGATAAAAATGTCTAGACAGAAAGTTTGCAGGTTGTTTTTGACTAACATAAACTGGCTTTTCGGTTTAGAAATCGCGCGTTTGACAAAAAAATAAATACATGTGATGTCTTACTACACCTACCCCCCCCCCCCCATGTGACATTTCGTGATTTTTGCCAAACCCCCTCCCCACCCTTTTCGGGCCTCACGTAATTAATGGGCGGCCCCTAAGGATCTTAGCAGGTGATGTTTTGTAGTTTCTGCCTACCCCCATGGGAAGAAGGCGTTAGTTTACGTATGTATAAAATCAAGCATTTATTACCATTCAAACTACCACATTTTAGGCGGCGACTCACACACGGGTAGAAGCAGCTACATTTTTTTTATAACAGCACAGGACTTATGGACTCTATGTCAAGAATTAACAAAGAGTCGCCTATATTGATAAGAAATAATAATTGGGACGCACACGAAATACAAACAACAGTTTTGATCAGTATCAATCACGCCTAAACCACTGAACGGATTTCGATAAAATTTTGCAAGGAGACTGATGGCATCCTGGGAAATAGGCTACTTTTTATCCCGGTAGCACGTTCCCGTGGGATAATTTCCGACACCCACGCGGGCGAAGCCGAAGGCAGAAACTAGTAAGGAATAAATAAACTAAACAACACACTGAGATTCTTCATTATAGGTTTCAAAATAATAAAAGGTTTGGGTATCACAGCAAAATAAGAGGAATAAAATGACCAAAAATATTGTTCAATAGCTTTATTTTACAAAAAAAAAAAAAAACATTAATAATTAAGTTTAATATTATCACAGACAACATAATTTATAAAATACCTGAAAAGGAGTCTTATAATTTATAATATTAGGGTCCTATTCTCACTAGGACACCAGCGGCGGCGCAACCATGGAGCACTGCCCAAAAATGTATGGTTGGTTGCGCAACCGATCGGACGCCTGCACGCGTAGCATGACTACCATAGAAACGGGTTTTGTAGACGGAGGAATAGGCAAAATGACAGATTGTTGACAGAATTCTAAATATATTTTCAACAATCTGTCACTTTGTCTATTTTTCCGTCGACAAAACCTGTTTTGTATTGTGGTCACGCGTGATGGTGAGATATACCCACCATAAAGCTGTGTATAATTTGCTGGCACTGTGACCATGGTTGCACCACCATGGTATCCTAGTGACTTATAAGCCTAAGACGAAATTAAATTACATTAACTTAAACCTTCATCGCAAAAGAAAATGGCTCGTTATGAAAATGCTTGATGTTGAAATATGGCATTTTGTTCAGTTTTATGAATGCAGACATACGATTCGGGGCATTATCGGAAAATAACGACATTTTATAATCACGCCTGTGTTCCCCGAAGTGTTAGGCAGAGGTGTACCTACAGTACACCTACATTTCGCCAGTTATATTTAAGTCTCATGTAATAGGGGGCGAGCCTATTGCCATCAACCTGGCACAAACCAGACTCCGGGCTGCTACTGAGAAATTTCTGATGGATCTTTTTGTCTGACCTGGGAATCAAACCCAGGACCTCATGCTTAACATTAGCTCTGGCGACCACTAGACCAACGAGGCAGTTTATTATATTTAACGTGAAATAAAGTATGTATTACACATTGTATTTGTGACTAGTCGATTAAGCAGCTCAGTGCAACGAATCGCATGATCGCATTCATAGAATTCCCACCTTCGACTGTTAAACTATTGCAAACATTCAACTAATTAAGTATTGATAATTTCAACTTTATGAACACAGAGTGATAAAGTCTATTTTACATTGCTCGGTACAACTTGATTATGCATGTATCTTTTAGCCCAAATAATTTAACCTAGTAATTCTAAAGTATCCTGCTATAGATAAGCCTTCGTCACTAGATTTTTAAATTGTAGTTTTTTAGACCAAACTGTTGTCAATATTTATTTTGTTGTACACACGGCTACATATCAAGCTATAAATTTCCAGTATAAGCTTACCTCTCATTGTACGGAAATCCTATACAATGCGAGATCAGCTTATATCGGAAATGTTTAGCTTGATATTTAGCCGTGTGTACTAATATTATTGTACTTAGTAGATAATTAAGTAGTTTTAGATATTATAGAATGAAAACGGGGAAACACACTTATGCACATCAATCCACAGTTCCCTTAGATGTTTGATTTTGCATAAAATTGATTTTATAATGCATCGATCTAGCACTTATTTGACTAACCCTGCAATGTGCATATCGCCGACGAGCTACCAATATCTTCTAACTATTTTTTGATAATTTCAACACAATAACATAGTAGATATTTCTATATACAGTTAGGAGGTAACGTCAAACGGGGTGAATAGGAATGCACGGGTGAATCGATAAAAGGGATAAACTTTAAAAGGGATTTTAACATTGAAATAATATAATTTGTTGCCAAAAAGTTCTCGAATGTGTTTACTGTATTATAATTAAAGATTAAGTGCGATTGTTGGCAACAAACTATTTTATTTCAATGTTAAAATCCCTTTTAAAGTTTCGTTTCGATTCACCCCGTTTGACGGTAATAGCAGCGTAAATACAGTCTCAAAATTAAGAAGTTATTTCTGTTAGTGTTTAATGGGATAAATAGATATAGATATCGTGTTAGATTTTGCCAGTACACGCGAAATATTATTTAGCGTCGATTGGCATTAAAACAAAAAATCGAAAAAAGGTAGTTAGGCTTAGTAGGTATTGGTCGTCGACGATATACGATAGCAATGCTAAAATCTGAAATATATTTTTTGTACACGATGTGCATCGATGCAAATAAGTGTCTCCACCATTGAAAAGATCTGATTTATTTTCCATACGCAAATGGTCCGCTGTGGTAGTTACGATACTCATTTGTTTTTTTTTTATGCGAAGGACGCAATGATATACTTCAGTTGACAGTTTTGCTTCGATTTTGAAATAAATATATCCTCCTAAGTTTTTACTTAAGGGGCATGCGCCTAGGTAGCCCGCGAAATTCAAATTTTCTTACGTTTTTTGCAATTTGCAGGTCAGTATCAGGTTGTATGGTGATCTAAATAGGATTCGCGACCGTATCGAATATGGCTTTACAAAATTATAATCATTAGAATCAGCAATACAACTCCTTAAGTTAAAATTGCCCTCAAATGTCATGATTTCATGAAATAGCCATTCAATAGGGTAATATGAACTTATAGAGATGTGTTGCTGATTCTAATGATTATAATTCTGTAAAGCCATATTTGTTACTTTCGCGAATCATATTTTAATCTAAATACAACCTGACAGTGACCGGCAAATTGCAAAAAACGTAACAACATTTGAATTTCGCGGGCTACCCTGAAGGTTCCGCCTTAAGATTATTTCCGGCCTGTTTACTACGTTAAAGATTTAAACATGGAATTGTAGTGGAGTATTATTATGCTTGAATAATAAGTAGCAAGTCTGGGAAGTACTCGTAATAATTGTGCATAGTACGATAGTTAAGTAGATCCGTGTTTATCTAACCTAAGCTATAATAAAACAGAATGTAGTAAAACCACTACATGCTAATAGGCAACATACAGTCTTAGAATTAACTTTTTATTGATTCTTTTATAATTTAGCATACTTATTGGTTAACTATGAGAGTAGGGGAACACCAAAACAGCGGATAGTTTGTTTGTGTGAAAGATGATATAGCTAGAAAGAGGGAGGATACTAATAAAACGGCTGATAGACATGTATGGAAAAAGACAAGCTGCGCCGACTATAAATTAATTGGGATAAATAATAAATATAGAACGATGATATTTGATTAGGCATTATTTATGTTATGAGGCGTTAAAAATGCGAATTATCTTATACGTGGTTATTGGTTGTATGTCGGCAATCCATGAAAGGGATGTATGGAAAAATATAAAATGTCTAATTACTTGAAAAAGGTTGACATTTGCATAACTAAACAAAACAAACTGGTTGCTAATTTAATTTTATAATTTTTATGACATTGATTTTTACATTATGTAACTACTTTAACTCACACACTAAATTATTACCTGTGAAATTTTGGAAAAATCATTTTACTTTTCAATATTTGTAAATATGTGAGCACCATGTATCTATCTCATAATTAATTTACCTGTCATTGCGTTATATTTAATTATTTTTACCTATTGTAGTATAGTAATTTTATTCTAGGTGCATCGTCTTCACATATAACTATATAATTAATGTATACATAATATTGTAAAACATTTTTAAAAGAGTAACGGTGGAGTTTCTTGCCCACTCTTCTCCATAAGAAACTACCTTTTGGAAGGGGCAACTAGAATCAATTAATTTTTTTTTGTAAATTTTGACGTTCAATAATGCCTTTTATGTGCCTATTTGAAATAAATGATTTGACCTTTTTTTTGGCAAATGACCTTTCCTACATCCCCTTAACGGATTACCGGCATGTAACCATGGATACGGAAGGCGGAGGACAGGGTGTTGTGGCGCAGCATGGGAGAGGCCTATGTCCAGCAGTGGACTGCGATAGGCTGAGTTGATTGATTGATTGAACCAATAACCCTGTATATCTGCCTGTTCACTAGTGGGAAATAAATCGAGAATCGTTTATACAACTAACGATTTTTATAGTGAAACTTTTATTACATCGTCTCAAACTTTTTCGTCTGTGTGTTGCATGTCGCGTGACGGTCGGCCGCGGAGTAGGGAAAAAGTTTCACTTTTACCGTGGTTTCATAAAACCACACAATCCTTTTTTGTTTTAAGTCATACATAGATATGTTCACGTCTACGCGAGCAAAATAAAAGGTAAAGCTAATGTTAAGGAGAAAAAATAACTGTCATTGCGTATTTTTTCTGATATTTCATTCTTAATAAATTAGTATAAATAAGTACACTATAAGACAATACGAAGAAATATAAAGGGAAAAATTGCATAAATAAAAAGGTCCACGTTTTCATTAAAAGGGTATCGCAGACTGTTTAGATATGTACGCTAGATAATCAACGTTTTTTTCGCCGCCATGACCGGCCACCATGCAAATCGACTTGACCCAATAACGTCGAACGTTTGCTGAATACCTAATGAAGTATAGTAGTTCGTTTTGCACACTGTAATTAATTTTGCACAGTTTAAAAAAAGGTGGACGTTTTAAGCTGTCGCTTATATTTTTTATTTTATTTAGCAGGAGTGAAGGATTTAATTAAGACTTGTAATTTTAGGAAAAAGATCTATTGAGACTTTAAAATTTGAGTTTTTAAGTTATGGAGGCATAAAATGCAACTTACTTAAGATGTTTTTTTTGGAAAGATAAAAAAGAAAATAAGTTTGATACTCGAAGGGAGAGAAATATTTATAATATTATGAACATGACATTGATTCATTACATATCAGCTAAGAAAGCAAACGCTGTATTTTTAATTTGATATTGTTATCATGCATCATGCACTTCACTCAGTCAGTCTCAGCTATTAATTAGTTCACGAAACACGACTCCTTTATTCCCCGCAGGGTAGGCAGAGGAGTATATCATTGTACATATAACCACATTTCACCAGTTACTTTTTATGTCTCTTAATAGTACTTAGTTCACAAAGTTCTTCAAATACTACCCCGATACTTATCAAAATGTGCATAACCCATATCATCAAGTTCAGGCGGTGGTTTGTCCGTGGTAATACGAGAGGTTATAGCGAACGTGACGATTTCGCAACCGGGCCGTGTAAAGTACCGGATTATTGTGAAATAGGTACGGCCTGGCCAATGTATCGAATTACTTGACACTCGGAAATTGTCTCTGTGACTGAACTAGAGGACAAAGGACTGTGACTGAGCTAATGTTATAACAGAAACAATACAAGTATTTTACAAGCCCAAATATGTGGTAAAAAAAGAAATTAAAAAAATATATTTCTCAATAGAAAACAAGGTGGTGTAGTACCTAAAATTATTTTCTATAAGTAGAGTAAAATATTTTTGAGCGAGCATTCTAAAAGTTGGCGTTTCAATTCATGGCTTTTGTATATATATTTTTACTGCGAATGTCGTAAAGGGTCATTCATTATACTAGCAAAAAGATAAGCTGCAAAGATCAGCCTTGAAAGTTACCAGGTTATGAATTTAAGATGTAAAAGAGAAGAGAAGAGTGGTATTATGTAGGAATAACAATGTTTCAGTTAACTCCTAGATTAAAGTAAATTTCCTACTAGCTTAACACGATGTGACGTATGGACTTTAATTCAGGCGCGGATCTATGTTTTCGCTCAAGGGGGGCCAATGTTTCTTTCTGGGAGGATGGGGGGGGGGGGGGTGGATGAATGTCTCAAACCATAAAAGCCTTATTAAAAAAAACATCGGCACCTATTTTCTCTAAACTCAACAATGTGCCCCCCTTTTCGAGGATGACTACGACTTATATATCTAGTAATACCTATACAAAGTAAAAATTCAGGTTATAAAACTATGTTTATGTCCAATTTAGAGTTTTGGACTCAGTTAATAATTTTGGCTCAAGGGGGGGGGGCAACTAAACCCGTTGCCCCCCCTCCCCTGTATCCGCGCCTGCTTTAATTACCGCGTGATGCGGCCAAGCATTCTCGTTTTATTACCGGAAACATTTAATTTCAAATATTACTAATGACAATTAATAACCTACGTATCAAAAAAGTTTCGTAAAACAGTCCATTACAATTTAGGCACGAGTTTAAATTCAGTTCAATTATAAATTAATTGAAAATTTTATTGCTTTTTTATTATTATTAAAATAGTTGCGATGGAAAAATGCATTATCAGCAAAGGGGCATTAATTTCTAAATTACCTATTTCAAAAAGGCTGTCAACCTCGTTAAAGTGTTTACCATTATTTTGTAAAAACCTAACGGTTTATACGCATCGTTAGAAAATTGCAGTATATATTTATATTGTCATTTGAAAAAATCATACCGATAGGCGCACGACATACTAATTTACTATATTTACCACAGTTTTCATACATCTAATTGCATTTTAATGATTGCAATCCTATTTATGAATTAAAGGCTCACACTGACAGGCGCGACGCGACTCTAGTATAACAACATGGAAATTGTTCTACCAGAATCGCGTCGCACCGTCGCGTCGCGCCTGCCTGCGGGAGCGTTAAAGAATCGGATCAATGTCACCCAGTCATGTGTTCAAGTCTGAGTTATAAAGAACGAGCCTATAAAACCGGCTAGGCAACCTGTCTACACCTATAAGAGTGTATAATAAATAGCGAATTAATAGGAATATTAATAAATATCTATCGATACGTTATCGAAGTCGTAGTTTTTTGTCACAGCAACTGTGAAACTGGTATTCTATGTTTCAAGTTTGTATTTAAAAATGTCTGGCGTTATTTGTCCCTGAGAACTAAACACTAACATAAATTAAACAATTAAGTCCTAAATTAATAGGAACATCATTTAAAAACTAAATAGCAACCGTTCCCACAACAGTTGCTGTAACACCGCCATCTTGAACACCAAAATTGAGTACAACGCCATCTAGTTTTAATCCCAAACAACTTTCATCCTGAAACTTAAATACATAGAAAGAAGAAGACGCATTCGAGAGTGTAATGCCCACACCTTGATCCGCCACAGTCTGAATATTCCTCCTGAGTATGCGAGGTGTCTGTCTCAATGTCTGATAGATGAGGGTATAGACTCGCTGGTTGTTGTAAGATCGCTCCGTTAGTCTGTGGCTCCTTTTTGTTATTGTTTACTTTTATTCTTTTTACGTCTTCTAATACAGATAGGACTACGGGCGAGTCTTGGGAACCTGGAACAAGAAAATTACAATTATAATATTTGACTACGATGATAAGACAGAAAGATTTGCTCCATGGCGCTAACAATTGGATTTTTCCATGAATTACCGTCAGTTCTTTAGAATGACGTTAATGATTTGATGAGTGATTGATTTTATAAGGTAAATTACTGGCATAACCACTCTCTGATATTTAATGATAACATCTTATTGCAATTCAATCTACTACCTAGCACGATGTCGAGGATGATTGGATACGTTTGCATGGAACAAAACCTAGTGTCATCATCTGCTTAGCCTTTTTGTTTTGTTTCTAATCTAATCCGATGCAGTTGAGAACATTTTTTTTTTTGGCTTGGAAGTCATCGAATAACTGCTCCCGCTCTGGGCGGAGCGGGAGGGCGTGTCAGACTTCTACTGGCTAAAACCCACCCATGTTCCTTCAGTTGCCTGTGCGCCAGGGCCACGGTAACTCTTTCGAACAATCCGCGACCCCGGCAGGCATCGGCCCTATCGGACCCCGCCAATTGTTGCTGACATCTCTTTGAGGCGCGGGTGGAACACAACACGCCGTCGACCCGGGCCTGATCCTTACCGAACGGCGAGCTACTTACTCATTGCTTGCCGTCCGCAGCGACTGCCTATCTGATTTCCACAACCCAGTAGCTGCGTAACAGGATAATCCTTGGTAAGACTTTCGGGCCGGATTTTTTTTAGTTTAATTAATGTAAAATTAGCTGCAAAAGACCATACTAACTTCGTCTCTTAACAGGCTGTGATCCAATCACTCTATCTTCTTTCTCCACTTCCTTTTCCTTATCATTAGGCTGTTCTTTCTTCTCATCAAAGGTGACCTTGGGTATATTGGCAATGATCTCCGGCTTCTTGGTGGTTTGTGCGAGACTGGTGGTACTGCCCATGAGGGGAGCCTTTTCTGAAGGGTCCTGTTCGCTTGCGTCGTCGTCCGAGTCATTTGGACTTTCGGCTTTTTGTGGTTTGGGCTGGAATTGAGAAAATATTGGGTTATTGAGGTGTTAGAAGATAGTTTTAGTAAGAACGATACAGTACGCGGCCATTAAAAAGGCCAATGGAGTTTTATACAGTAAAGTGTCAGAGCTCAACAAAGCAGAACTTTACTAAAAATGAAGCTGCCTATTTTACGGTCGCGAAATGTAGATTTTGCTGTGATTTTGCGCCTACAGTAGAGCAAAGCACGTAGGTTTCTTATACATAAATTAACAATAGGTAACTTGTTTGCAACCCACATAATAGGTTTTTCTTGGTAACTTTTATTTAATGAGGAAAACTTAACGATTTCGAAGTTGATGGCGATATTATTATGATTGAAATATTATTGCTGTCATAAGGCATTTATCAAATTAGTTACGTGGAGTCGCAAATGATGTCATTATGGTCTAGCACCAGTAATAAGGCCATAATGGATAAGACCAGAAACTACGTATAAACATACAGATTACTATACCCCATATTGCACAAGGCAATCGCAAGAACCCAAGGCATAAGGCAGTTCCCACATTAAAAAAAATGTGATCATAGATTATTTCAAAATATAGAACTTCGTGTATAAGTATATACGTGCGTCTTATTTGCGCACAATAAACAAGTTTTCTTTCTTTTCTTTCTATCTTTAAAAGAAACGTAAACATTTAATGTTAACAACATTGTGTAATGAAGGTTTTACCATGAGGCTCGGAGGTGCGGAAATGTCGAAATCTGTTGAAACTGTTTCGCTATTTACCTACCGATATGATTCATTGTAGCGTTTTGTGAACTCCAAACAACCTGTTTTAATATTTGCATAAGACGACACACTATAGAAACACGTAATTTGGAAGATTATGTTCAACTAGCTTCTGCCCGCGACTTCGCCCGCGTATATTCTTACATACATACATAACATCACGCCTGTATTCCCCGAAGGGTTAGGCACAGGTGAACCTATAGCACACCAACATATTCCCGTATATTCTTGTTTTAATATATTCATAACATCCTCTAGCACTCGGAAATAATGTAGCTTTATATCAGTGAAATAATTATTGTAATTGGAGCAGGACTTCAGGAGTTCCAAAGATACAAACTCACAAATTTTACGTTTTTTATAATATTAAAGTATAGATAGAAGAACAAAGAGATTGACTAAGAAATAATTTTACATGAGTCAAAGGGTTGAAGTTTGTATGCAAACAAAGTCGCGGGCAATAATTATTAGCATAATCATTTAACATTGGCTGGTTTTGAAGACCACACAAATTCTGTGTTTTACTACGGCAGATTTGCATATTGTTTTTGTAAACAAAAAATACTAAATTTAAATTCAACACAAGATTTAAACATGGTTGTCAGATTTTTTATCACGAAGACCGCGGATCCCCTTACCCGGTGGGCTTCGTTGCCCCTATATTTACGAATCCAAGATTCCACCAAAGCGGAAACGAGACGAGTGGAGAGATGTTTTTTAAACAACCAATAGAATTTCGTTATTCACACATAAAAACATCTCTTCTCGTCTCCGGTTTGGACTTCTCCGCACATCTCCGCTTTGGTGGAGTCCGGGCCTTACGGACCCAGCCAATTTTTTTTATTGTTGCAGCAAAAACTGTCAAGATACTTATAAATTAAAAGCTTCAGTCCGAAAAGCGACCCAATATGGTCATTGCCAACTGGCATAAGTCCAAAAAGCTTACAAAGGTTTGGATAAGTATGACCGATATTTTAAACCAAGAAAAAAAAATAGGCCCCAAAAAAAAAAAAAAGAGCTGGAAGTCGAGAGCCCTTTGCCCAGCAGTGGGATGATGGAGGCTGAAAGTAACCAGTAACTCAAATGGTGATTGAAATGAAGGTCTCGAGCGACCATATGGGGTAATTGCGTAACACACTTATCAAATGACTGAAACTAAACGCGATTAAATCGCGTTAAAGAGCTGTCAATGTCAATATTTCATAACAATAATGACACTGACAGCTCTCGAACGCAGTTAATATATGCTGATCGCGTTCACTTTCATTTCATTGGTGAAATTCACCCTTAGTTGTCGATTTTTTCAAACATGATGCAATGGATTAGTAATTTCCTTCACAATCTTTCGGATTGTGACAGAAAGTGAAAAAAAAAAGCAGTTCCCCAAAGATTCGTTCCGATACGAGAAAATACTACAAAGTTCATAGCTTTATTTACAGTAACCTTTCAAGCGCAAGATAGAAACTTCAAGTTGTAAGGTAAGCAAGTTTCCTAAGCGGGCTTTGCCACCTGTGAAAATTTGTAGTTCAATACCTTTTTGAGATTTTAATTAAGGTGTTCGAAATATCTTATTTTCTGTAATGGACAGATGATGGCTTAAGACTTAATTAAGAGTCGTAAATTAATAAAAGTGGTGATGTGGCATAATTATGCGAATTATTTGGAAGTTAAGTTCAAATAGTTAATTTTGAAAAGGATGTTACCAAGCGAGCATAGACTAGAGAAAGGACATGAATTATGTTTCTAGGAGAATATGAAGAGAAACCAACATGAAACTCAATGCATTGCTTACTTTAGACAAAATTGAGTGAAATGAGGTCATTCTAGTCTAGTCGACTCATAACCTAAATTGACATCGACGATCTCACTGCTGCTTCTGCTAATTTAATTATTATGCACCAGTTTGCAAAATACATCAGCTTTTCACAGTTCGAAGATCATTAAACAGTCTCATAACATCTTAATTTGCTTAAAGCCTACAACAGTACCACTTCATTCATTTTCGCTTCTTTTTCTCAGCCTTCGGCCATCGTTAAAGCTTCACTTAGTACATGCAACTCATTAGTACATACATGTTACGCCACGTATCGCAATAGACCTCTTTTAGGGGTAAGGGCGTGTACGCACCGCATGTACGGCAGTGTCAATTATCATGTATTGTGTATTTACTGTACACTTTCGTTACTTTGTGGTGGTTACGTAATAAGTTTTCGGTGTTCGAAGTGGAGGAAAAGACATGAGGATCGAAGTTTTGGTCTCTGATATATAGAAGTGTACCTACTAGTGCAGCTGCAAATATAAAGGGCCTACCTTATATGGGGATAACTATGAGATGTTTTTTTGGTTTCAAGTTTAAAGCTAGCTAGTGGCCCAATATTTTTAAGAAATGGTGAGATGTCATATACAAGTCATTACATATAATCAGCCTATAATGTTCCCACTGCTGGGACACAGACCTCCTCACTGTGAGATGGAGTGGGCCATAATCCACCATGCGGGCCCAGTTGCGGGTTGGCGGATGGATGACACATGTCTACGAATTTTTGCGTTTCCTCACGATGTTTTCCTTCGCCGTTTTGAGAGCAGTGGTGATGAAATTAAATACAAAAAGTAAAGTGCCTGCCTAGGTTCGAATTCACGAGCTACAACTCGTAAGTCGGGGCCGATACCACTGCTATGTGTGTACATAAATGGTTATATAAATAAATAAATATTTTGACGGAATTGACGAGTATCCACTATTTTTTCGCAGGGATCCCCAAGTAATAACTCGTATCTCAAGCGGAAAAGATAAAATTACAACAATCTATCCTTCACATTTCTCATTCAATCTACCTACATTACTCTGAAATAAATGACGAGTACAGTTCTTAATTTCCTTTCTAGGGAGAGAAGCAACAGGAAATAAATAGCTCTGGTTTGTTGCTCCCGACGGGAATAGCTCGGGAAGTAATAAGTAAGGAGTTGGAGCGAGGTGACGTCGCGTTTTGTAAGGAATTTATGGTATTGTTGGGGAAAGCTTGTTTTTTGTGAAAATGTTTGTTATACTGAGAGAAATAATTGGAAAATTTTGTCACTAGTAATATTGGCTAAGAATCATTTATGGTAGTTCGGATGTAGGGATAATTGAAATAGCTGAGGCTATCCAATCGGCTCGCTTTAACGTACTGACAGTCGTTAATTTTCGAAATAAGAAATATCAGTGTACGACCCTCATGGCAAGTTGTATTTTAGACAAGTTTAGCACCAGGAATGTTACGGTACAAGTTTTTTTTTTTAAAACCTCTATACAGTAAAGAAATAATACGTGTTGGCCCTTTAAGTTTAATATAATTTGTAGATAATATTTTGCGTCGGGGAATGCTAATGAAAATAGAAAGTTAACAGCAACTATTATTTCTACAATAGCATACATTAATTATTGCTGAGTATAAGCCTCGTTTGTTTGGCGTTTTAAATAGCCGTTGAATCATAGCTAAGAACTCTCGATCAAGTCACCTTTCAAACAAAAAAAAAAAACCGTTGAGCCGTTTGAGAGCTACAATGCCGCAAGCAGAAATGTACATACGTTAAACTTATACAACCGTTTCCGTCGGGGGTAAAAAGATTGTTGTTACCGCTAACCTTGTAACCTGTAAATGTCTTTACAGATGCTTTCGCATGATTGTAATGAACGTTGTCCTAATAATACAGAGCACTTTCAGTTAGACTGACCAAAAAAAAATGTTAGTTTAATCAGCCTATAACATTCCCAGTGCTGGGACACAGGGCTCGTCTCCGCAAGAGGGACTGGGCCATTATCCACCACACGGGCCACATGTCTTCGGACTTTTGGTTCTAGGACATCCCGGTTTCCCAACGATGTTATCCTCCACCGTTTAAAAAAAAACTCTAGAATTTACAAAAAAAAAATAACAAAAGATCCTCTCACCTTATAATGAAATCTGTTCTGCAGCATCTCCATTTCCTTTTCTCTCTCCAGCTTAAACTTATTCGCGATAGTAGACTCACTAATCGTCTGTTCCTTACTGAACAGCGCCGCTAACTTCCCTTTAATTCCACCTCCCAAAGAACTCTGGCTTATATTATCATCAGGGATATTGTCTTTAGAGTTCGTTCTGGAATTAGCCAAAGAGCTAGGCTTGGTTGGTGTCGTTTTTTGAGCCAATGGTTTCTTGTTAGCTGAAAAAAAAAAACTAGTGTGAATTCAAGGTCGTAGGTACTCACAGAGTTCGGTGTACTAAGTGCCAACAATGAAGATTTTTTGCTTGTGTGTGTGTGTTGAGTACAATGTATGTATCGTAAGCAGCAGCAAAAAGGTAGATAAATCACGTTTCGTTCAATGATTCGTGATCGATAAGTTGAGAATTTGTTAACAAGAATATTCTTAATTCTCTTGACGCAGCAGTTTTGTAGAAAAAGATAAGGTTATGTTGTACTAGCTTTTGCCCGTGGCTTAGCTTCGGTCGGAAATTATCCTACGGGAACGTACAACCGGTTAAAGTATCATGTCGGACATGCTAATTACGTCACACACTAACAGTAGGAATAGCTTTCATTTTGACAGTTCAACAACATTCATTGCGTTATTTACGTTATTGAACAGACAAATGTTTCGAACACATGATCCTTCAAAATTATTCAGATTGTGAGTGATAGTTTGTTACGCAATTAGGGTACAGGTATATCTATGTATCCGTGTGCCAAACATCCAAATCCATTAAGACGTGAACAGATAACAGACCTACAGAGTCACTTTCGTATTTACAATATGTATTAGTAGTAATTTGGTAGGTTAAATGTAACTTGGATGTTGCCATAGTTCAAGCTGTAGAAGCTCAATCAATGACACCGTGGCTAGATGGCTATTTAAAAAAAAAAACTTTTTGATATTTTGCATACAAATTATACTGGTAACTCATACTGCTATTGTTAGCCTGCATCATCCCACAGCTGGAGAAAGGCCTATCCCCAGGTAACTTATAAATAAAACATTATCTTCGGACTACTACCGCCAAACGGGTTGAATAGGGGTGCAAGGGTGAATCGGAACGAAACTTAAAAGGGATTTTAACATTGAAATAATAGTTTGTTGCCAACCAAGGCACTTAGAATAGAATAGAATAGAAGAAAATTCTCTTTGTTATGTATGTTGTGTATGACAGTGTATGTATGTTTAATCGTTAAAATCCCTTTTAAAGTTTCGTTTCGATTCACCCCTGCGTCCCTATTCACCATGTTTGACGGTACAGACTATTATTACCCAAGATACTCAATTTTTTAAATTAACAAAAAATCTTTTAATTCGACCGTTTTTACTGCCCAGTCCAATTACAATTTACAAATGGATTAAAAATTGTGAAAATAAACCTGCAAGTTTATCGCCAACTGTCACAGAGGTGGTTTAATTGTTCCGATTAACGAGGCGAACCTTGGCGAAACATCTGTCTTCGATACG
Organism: Griposia aprilina; assembly: GCA_916610205.1. Classification (NCBI taxonomy): domain Eukaryota; kingdom Metazoa; phylum Arthropoda; class Insecta; order Lepidoptera; family Noctuidae; genus Griposia; species Griposia aprilina. The sequence goes on along the minus strand of OU744304.1, from coordinate 10,840,585 downwards.
GGTCAAGTAAACTGATCGAGTCAACGAGAGAAGTGATGGTAAACTCAATTGATTGAATAGCTTTTGTTTTTAAATGTTGGTTCGTTCGGTTACACAGGTGGTTGAAAGTAGGAACGAATTAGATTAAGTTACAGAAGAGTTTAATGATGATTTAGTTATTTTGAAAGGCTGATATGATGGACTATAGAGAAATGTGAATTATATCATATTTTTTTAACCCCCGACGCAAAAAGAGGGGTGTTATAAATTTGACCGCTGTGTGTGTGTCTGTCTGTGGCACCGTAACTCGTTAAACGGGTGAACTAATTTGGATGCAGTTTTTTTTTGACATAATTTATCAAAATCGGTTAAGCCGTTTTTGTGTCGGCGGTTTTTAATTTTTTTATTATTTTGATTTTTACTACGTATATCAGAGTATGAAATGAAAACGTAGAAATTGGAAGACTTCTTGCATTGCGTTGCAATTATATTCGTACTGACTGAAGAGAACCTATAAGGCAATTTTCTTCACGAACGAGGATGTATTTTATAGAAATGCAAATCGAAGGGCTGAGTGAAGATATTATAAAACTTATTATGATAGGTATCAATAGAATATCAGGTATCTCAGGTATGAATAGTATGAAAAGCTCTTCATAAGTTAAACTGCAATAATTTTCTCATTTAACAATGAAAGGAAAAAAAAAGGAAGGGAAAAAAGTGAAAACACTTTTAATCTCGAAATTAAAACTTGTTATAAATTAATTAAGTTTACTGATATTATAAATTCGAAGGTAACTTTGTCTGTATGTTACCTTTTCACGCCTAAACCACTGAACGGATTTCGATAAAATTTGGCAAGGAGATAGATGGCATCCTGGGGAAGGACATAGGCTACTTTTTGTCCCCTTCCCGTGGGATAATTCCCGCCTTCCACGAGGGCGAAACCGCGGGCATTTGCTAGTGCTTCATAACTTTCTATGAACAACTTGGGGTTAAGAAGAAATACTTATTCCATTATAATTTCTTGTTTTTCTTGCCAATATATAAAAGTTCTTACGTGGGGGCTCGTGGCTAAATAATAACAGCTGCACGGGTCGATCGAAGGTTAAGCTAGTGGATGGGTGACCATCCATTACATATCGAAACCACTTCGTGCCTCTGAAAGCACGTTAAACCGTTGGTCCCAGCTGTCATTTCTAGATCCTTGACAGTCGGTACGGGTAGTCAGAAGCCCGAAAGTCTGACAACCAGTATTATATTACCGTTACTGGGTTGTGGAGGTCAGATAGGCAGTCGCTCCATGTAAAATACTAATATTCAGCTCCTTCCGGTAAGACTGGAAGCCGACCTCAACATAGTTGGGAAGAGCAGCAAGGCAGATGATGAACCATAGGTACCTACCGATAGTAATTTAATGATGTATGTATGTAGTTTACATTGAAATCTTTAAAACTTTTTTCTTTATGAGTTAGCTGAGTTGATAAGGTTGTTTAATCTACTAATGCCCGGTTTCTGAGGTCCTCCGATAAACTCTCAACTGATAAAAAATCAACAAATTAAGTTATCTTCTACCTAAACTGAGTGTTTTGAAACGCTATGTGTCAAGATATGGAACCAATAACACTTAGTACTTAAATAGGCATTACATCAGGGGGCCAAGTCTACTAATTTATATTGGATTTGAATTGTTAGTTTTTGACAGATTTTGTATGGCAAATCTGTCAAAACTCACAATGCAGAGACCATTGTGACGTTTGTAAATTTGAAGACTTGGCCCCCAGTACGAAATACTTCGGAAACCATCATTGCGTCAGCCTAGTAAAAATTTCTACATTTATATCTGTTAATTTATTTGTGGTGTAACATACAGGGTGGATTTTTGAGATGGGCCAGTAACCATACCTTCAACTATTGAAGCTACAGGAAAACGGTCTTAAGAGAGTCATACATTTTTTGAGAAATTTCGATCTGCATTTACAGTTTTTTTTTTAAATTTGTACAGTTAGCAAGAAAAAAATCACAATAACTTTGTCAGTACAGGTGAATTGGAAAAACTTTTAGGGGGTGAACGACTTGTTTTGTTCAACGACACTTTGATGGCACTTTTGTTGTAGAAAATATTGGGGTCAAGAAAATCAGGTAGATGTTACGGAACAATCACTACAGTGTAGTTATCTCAGGATTATTATAATGACGGAAACCACGTAATGACTGCCACATTGTTCGACGTTAAGCTTTAAACATTGTTCAGAAACATTGGCACCTTGTGAAGCAATAACTTAGGTATTTTTCGAAACCAATTTTTATCCCAATTTCCGGGAAAAATTAATATTTTGGATTTAAATAATTAAATCTTTTGCAAGATTTCTTTTGAGATTGGAGAAATCTATATAATATGATATTTTTTTTACAGTGCGAAAAATTTACGTAATTGCATATTTATCCTAAAAAAATAAATAAAATTGTATCTTTACCTCTATTCAATTTTCAACAAAAAATCGATCAACACACTATCGATTGGCAATTTTTGTCACAAAAATCCAATGAAGCTGTGATCACAAAAAATCGACAATCACGATCACTAAACACGAATCACGATTTAAATAGAAAAAAAAAACGACGGTAATATTTTTCTAAGTTGGATCGGTTGCGCGTGCGCTCAGCAGAATGGGCGACGCGGATCACCAACTGTTGGTCCACCACTACTTCGAACTAGTGAGGTGCGCTTCCGAATCCCACGCTCAAAACAGTGGCACTAAACCTTTTGTAACTTACTCAGATCTTTTGTCGCATTTTTACGCGTCACTGGTTCGTATCTGCTGTTCGCTTCCGATAGCCGATTGTCGTGTTAACAAGCTATTAATTTCACTAGAAAATTGTCTGATAGCGTGTCGTTTTCATTATCAATGCAATTAATGTTGTAACTGTTTGAATCTGCGATTAGAAACAGCTGCTGGGGGTTTTATAACTGTTTCTGCAATGGCTATTTTTATTTCTAGATTGAACAACATTTTCATCTTCAGCCTCTTAATCATTATTCTTTTCCATCCCAATTTATTTGGGGTCCCCACAACATGTCTGTTTCTTCCACACTTCTCTATTAGTCGTCGTCTAGGTAGTCACCCCCTTTCAATCCATAATATCATCTTTCACACAGTCCATCCATCGTTTCTTAATTATGTTCAGCCATTTAATGCACCCAATATTTTAAAATTTGATATGAAGCACTAAAAAACTTTGAAAAAGTCACTATAGAGATCGCTTATAAAATAAAAATACAAAGTTAACTGCGGTCAAACAGGGCCTCTTTCCCTGTAAACCATCTGCGGAGTCAAGGTTGACGGCGCCTGCTAGCCTCGTCCACCTGCTATTAAGTGACGTCGCATCACTTAATTTCGGCAATACAGTAGCACTTTCGACAGCCCTATTTGGGTGTTTATACTAACAGCGATTTTTGCATATTTCTTTTTATTGGAAATATTTTTATTGAAAAAAGATAATATTATCATACAACTTATTCAAAGATTGATGATAATAGCTGATATGAATGCAAAAGAATTCAGTGACTACTGATCTAGAATTGCATGTAGCCTTTTGCGTAACCAGGTTTTACTTGTTGGCCCTAACCAGAAAACCTAAATAAAAAAATAGAGCCCGCATGAGTAATATCTTCAAGAGTCATCTTGTCGCCTTGAAAATTCTCGGAAAACACACGACATAAGTGTATTATGGCACATGTCTTTAAGTGTCCCACAAGCATGTAACATTAGGATGTATACGGCCTTCTTAGTAATAATAAGAACCGGTCTTGAACCTGCTTTAATCGCGAGCAAAAACTGTAAGGAGTTCTTTTACCCTGAGTGCTTTAAGCTCAGCTTTATAGATTTATCAAACGCCTTCTGTTTATCCGTTTAGCTTTTTGCAGCTTTTTACTCGACAGTTTGAGAAAATATGCATTGTCATTCTGCTGAGCGTTCGTGGTGAAAGATTCAATGTTTTTGCGTTTATAAAGTTACTAGCCAGCCATGTCGTATGTGTTTGAATCTAGATATACAATGCAGATTATATTATATTCGACTTATATTTAATTTTAGGACTTGGGAAACTTATTAAAATTTAAACTTTCTTTGTTTAAAAGAACCTCCAGGAACACAATTCGTAAGTCTTCGTGTTGTGTTGTAAATTCGTATTCGTATATTAATTCTGAAATACGTCCCGCATCAGCACATTCTGAGCAGCTTTGGTACTGAAGAAATATGAACGCAACCTTCTGTCATGTTGCCGAACGCGACGTTATACCTAAGTGTCCAAATTAATTTTGTACTTAGTCTGTCTCGATGTCTGCTTTGGACTACACGCTTTGCTATGACAGCTCCGCTTTATTATTTTAATATTTTCCTTACTTAATCTAGTCAATACATAACAGAATTAAATAAATACTCTTTAATACGCACACCATAAAAAATACAGATATAAATGTAGATATTTTACATAGGGTGACACAATGGGCGGTCTTATCGCTAAAAGCGATCTTTTACAGACAACCTTTGGATGGATTAAAGGGATCAGGCGAGACAATACTAAGTAGTAGAAGAAGTATAAGTTTTCATCAGCTACCAACTTAGCTTTTCTTTCCAGGGGGCCTAGACAAAATCCCTTTTCTGTAAGCGTTAACGCCAACGGAAAATCAAATCGTATGGAGTTGACATTTGCTTAACACGTTACATTACGTGTCCTTTCCACACGTAATGTCATTGCCATACATTTTGACGTTAGCGTCTGGCGTTAACGGTATCAGAAAAGTTTTTGTCTAGGCCCCCAGTACGTCAAGATTTTTTTTCAAACGGGTCGTGCCAATTCTAAAAGACAAAGCAAATGGACCTCACTATAGTAAACGAGTTATTTCGTTACCAACATTCACATTTTCAGAATAACACCGCAACTAATGATTACGGGCGGAACGGTAGCATTTTCGGTAATAACACAACATTTTGCGGGCTATGCTCTGCCTCTAATGATCCGAACTGATTGTATGGTACATGTCCGCAAACATATCATTGACATATATCTCGTGTAAGAAACCGAATGACAATACCGTAAGTGAATTAGGGAAAGTTTTTGAAAAGCTTATCTAGGAAATTACTAACATCAATGACGAAAATATTGTGAGGGAACCTGGACTTATAATTAATGCAAGTCTGAAATCGCCAATCCGTCTTGAGCAAGCGTTGTGATCAATGCTCGTGCCTTTTCTGTAGAAGAGTCCTTTGCCCTATTGTAGGACAATAATAGGCTGGTATAATTGGATAATGGAGTAGAAACGGAATACTTTGTTATTCGGGATTGGTATTTTAAGCGTCGCTACAAGAAATCATTCTGCAAAGTTGTCCAAATAATTAGTATCATTCACAGGGTATAATGTAACAGATTCATATGAACGTTATCATCGCCTGTGGTTGTGTAATTTGACGTATGCGTTCCAGCAAAGATTCCGAAGACCACCTTTAAACTGAGAACGCCCGCGCCCCGAAGAAGACAGACATACCTGCATTTGTACAAATCCCTATCTATATCCATTGAGTTAATGTCTATATCCTTCAGCCTGTCAGAAACGAGAAGAGGCGTTCCATTTGTAAAAATCTACATAGTCCTATACTTAACTGGAGAAAGTGTCCGTGAGTCCGCGTGAAATTTCTTGTTTTAACAAAAAGTATCCTTTCCCATGACACTGGACAATACTGAAGCGTGTCATTTGTGAACGAATTTTCGGAATTGTATTATCACTATATCCGAAGATTACCTCCTACATTATGTAAAAAATTACAAATTTTACCTCTTCATAATCTGATTCATCATGATTCATAAAAGAGTAGTGTGATTTTGCACATTGCTTATTGACAACCACCCGTATAGATTACCTAAAGATTAACAAAAATGTTGGGCAACTTAGGACGAATCTCTGTATATGTAACAGCAATTCATCTCCGAAAAGTTTGCGTCTAGTCAGGCAGTCACCTACGTTGCCGAATCGGATAATATCTTTAAAGTCAGCTGTAATGGCTGCTTGTGTGTACGTGCTTGCAGGCGTCGATTACATCCGTAATGATGACATAATAATAAGCAAGGTTAATTCTACTGTATTAGTTTTAACACTGCGTAATTTTAAGACCAGTAGACAAACGGATGATTTGACCTTAAATTTTTGGCTTGGATAAGCAATTAACACTTACGCGCCGGCGCGCGGCGTTTTTGATATTTGTTTTACATACTGTTTTTAAAATTACCTTTGTCCTAAATGTGCTTGTTATCGTGGTTAGTTTAGATATCGGTAGTTAAATATGGTTGGCTGGTCACAGACCAGACCTGGGTGTGATAGTTTCGCCTCCTGTTACATGGGTCTTACTCATCATAACTGGCGAAATGTGAGTGTACTCTATACTACACCCACATTTCGCCAGTTGCCGTTGCAGATTTTCGATGGTGTTCCTTTGTACAGCACTGCCTGACCGCCCGGGGATTACAGGCGCGATGTAACTTCTTACGTGACCGCTCAAATAGACATGTTAAGCAGAGCGTTTATAAATCCTGGATCCGAACATGATTAAGCTGAAAAATTTAGCTTTTACGAGAACTCTTTCTAAACGTTTGTTCCAAAAAGCTTCCGAGCGATTAAGTATAGGTATGTCCTACTTCTGTGACATACAAGAAACACCGAACATCTTACTAATAAACAGTAAGAACAGTTTTTCGCGTCATCTCGACTTTCTCTCAGTTGTCGCCACCAGAATAGACGGATCGGTACAGACTGGGGTCATCCAAGTGTTACAGGCAGGGCTGTCAAGATGTATCACCGTTACATTTTTTTTAAATTCTAGTTCGTATAGCATGTTCACTTTTACGATACCTACTCTAGATAGATGAACAGGTTTTCTCGTTTTAGTAAGATTTTAAATTAAAGTTTAAAATAAATAAAAGCCAGAAAAAGGCACTTCAAGAATATCTATCTGTGGTAGATAGAATATTCTTGAAGTGCCTTTTTCTGGATATTATTTATTTTAACTTTAATTTAAAATCTTGTCAAAGGTTTATCAAGTCAAATCTTGGCAAGGGTTGTCAAAACGTTGTTCAGTGACTGGATCACTAAGATACAGGCCTCCTTTGAAATTTCGGGACCCACTGCTCAACGATGGAATTCTGGAGGCCAATTCTCGTATTTTAAAATGTTTAAAATCTAGCCGCAATCAATGTCAAAAATTGACAGATTAAGGGCCAGTTTCACCATACTGTGTTTATTCTAAATGTCCCGTTATGCTATAATGACGGATTTTCTCACTACGAAAATAGTCGCGTCAAAATGCTTAACATGGTATTTAGTAACAGCAGAGATTGGTGAAATTGGTGCTGAGATTCAGATTAGAATGCGAACATTTTTGAAGTGAAAATTTCTTTAGGCGCGTTTAGCACTTTTTGGGTGAACAAAAATCATGGAACTCGCGTCATCTTCACCGAACGCTTTCCATGTGCTATATGCGTACGTTTTGGGTGAACATAAAGCGTGAAACTCGCGTCATTATCACCGCACGCTTCGACGATACAATTCACAAGTTACTCAGTTTTCACTTCTATCGGCAGTGCCCAAACACTGCCCCGCATTTTTTTTAAATACGGTTTTTGCCCCTCTGTTATTTATTATGTCAACGAATGTTACTTTTAGTGCTTAGCAGCCCTACAGATAACGTTTCGTTCCATTACACCGCAAGCTCGACCTCTAATAGATCATTGTTGTTGACAGGGTTAAACAACAGTCGGAACCAGGATACTCTTGCTGGTAGTTTGCATTATAAGGACCAAGATAGTTCATATATATTTTCTCAAGATATTTTGCTGGAAAATTTACGAAACTGAAGTTCGCCTGCTGGTGATTACAGTAATATCCTAAGACATTTAGTCCTCTAAGCACCCAAAACTGGAATACACGGTAGAGTAGTAGACAAATTATTGGTGACAACTTTTTTTTAACAAGTTATTGCTGGTCCTGTCGTAAGCTAAAAAGATAATGGTGATCATAAAACTGGATAGCTAAGAAGTCAATTTGATACGTGAATTCAATTCGATAGGTTTTCAATAGGCTGTAGGTTAGTGTCAACATTTTAATCAGGAGTTATCTTTGGGTAAGACTTCAGGGTTGGCAGCCCTACGATCCGATTTGTTCCGTTAGTTCGCCAACCCGAGCTCGATACTCAATAGACTATTGTTGATAAAGCATTATGCAACTGTCGGAACAGGCAGCAACCAGGACGTTATGGGTAGTAAAAGTTTGAATGGCTGCGTGGAATGCTTTTTTTTCATTTAACTTTTCCTGTTGTAGCTGTTGAGTTTTAGCTAGAGGATGGCAAAGCAGTGCTTTCCTGGAAAAATATCACCATAGATATTTACGTGATATTTTTGCAAAATAAATCGGTTGTTCTTCTTCTACATAGGTAATAAATGTCGATCTAAATAATGTTATATATTCCTTTGAAAAGGACCTGTTTAACTGCTAATAGGACTCTATTCAAAGTTTGTTCCGAGAAGAGAAACTTTTTCATATAATTTACAGCACAAGTCTTTTTTTTATACTGCAGTAGGTACTTATTTGTAAATATTACAAATCCTACTATTATTATAAATGTGAAAGTTTGTGAGAATGGATGGATGGATGGATGGATGGATGGATGGATGGATGGATGGATGGATGGATGGATGGATGGATGGATGGATGGATGGATGTTTGTTACTCTTTCACGCAAAAATACTGAAGGGATTTGGATGGAATTTGGAACACAAATAGTTTATAACCTGGATTAACATGTAGGGTAGTTTTTATCCCGGTCGTATGTTCCCGTGGGATAATTTCCGACCTCCACGCGGGCGAAGCCGCGGGCAAAAGCTAGTCTTTACTAATAGTAAAACCCTGACTGAGGCAATTTTAACGCAGGTGTCTAAAATGATTTATTTACTAATTTAAAATGCCTAAAAAGGTTATTTGCGGAAACTCCTACGCTTTACTTGAGAACATGGAATAGTAGCGACATCTGTTTGGGTCGATATGAACTTTTTTTTTTTGTTACTTTTGTAGGAAACACTATACTTGCACACATCCCAACTTTTCCCAAGACAGGCCAGCTTGCACCACAAATTACTAAATGCATAGCGGTAAACCAATTTAAAATGTCATTCTGTTTCTTTCAATCCTTTGAAAATGACATAGACAATGAGGATTTAAATACGTTCAGCGTTAAATACATTTAGTGATTGAAATGATTATTCAGTTCCTATCATCTTGAAACGATTGACGGTAACATTAAGATGTTTTAAATTCATGTAGCGCTGAACCCGTTTAGTGATTCGTGGTGCAATTTCGCCTAACAATTCTACAAGCTGTTCGTCTGGCACAAGACTAAAAGGAAAGCCAGACGAAAGTCATAGCCAATATGTCTTTACGAGCCGATGTGAAACGGCTTAGCGGTAACAGTAATTAGACGTTATTGTCTTTCAAATAGCTCGGGGCGACCGAGCCGATGGATTTGTCCGTTTGTCGAAACTCAATTACTGGTTTCTCTTGAGGATTTTGAAATGGTGGTTTTTCTATGCCTATTATGGAAAGAACTAAGCAGAAAAATTAGTTACCTACTGTCTATTTTCAACCATATTTGAAGTAGACTGATAAAGAGGCCAAAATAATTTTATAATAGGTAATAGACTAAAACAGAAGTAGATATAGAAGAACGACATGTTGCACTGACTTCAACTATACACAAAGGCACCGCTAATAGCGCGACGAGCGGAGGTTTTGTGTCGCGTGCGATTCGCGTCGCGTGTCGCGCCAGTTTGAAGGAGTCTTAAAGGCTTCTACAAACAGGCGCGACACTTAGGCTCCGCCTGTCGCGCGGCGAGCGGTGCCTTTAAGTCGCGTGCGATTCGCATCGCGTGTCGCGCCTGTTTGGAGGAGCCTTAAATTGGGATTTTTCGAAAATATAGACCTAATACCTCTTTCATATCAACATGGTGGTTGAGCCAACCTTCTTATGAATAAATGACACTGCAGCTAATGCTGATTGTAATGTCTAGCATATTCGAGTTTGTCATGCTTTAATGTTTTGTTTCTTGAAAACACGTAGTAAGAGTAAATGAGACAGAAATATATCATCTCCATCCCCTTCGCGTATGAAAACTTTTTGTCTGACCCTAGACTGGACTGGATATGGACTCATTACGTACAGCGCATTTATGGTGAGTCTTGGCTAATGTTTACAAGGTCTCTTTTCGATCAGAAAAATGACAAATATTGTCTTCTATTATGTAGCTATATTTGTCTGTTGTGAGCTAACCTAGACTGTGGTTACCATCAGGCAACATTGCGGTCAAAGGCAAGCTTCTTGCAAATCATAGAAATTACGACTTTTAACTGTTCTTACCACAGCCTATTTTACAGTAAGTATTTGCGCCTTTTAGGTTCCCAGTGCTGGGACAATGGCTCTCTCTCTGAGAGAGGGAGAGGGCTGTTATCCACCAGGCGGGCCAAGTGCGGGGTTAGTGGATGTCAAATGTTTGGTTATAGGATATGATGTTACATAAGTGCGGGTTGGTGATGTCATATGGCTTCGATGTTTTGTTTGACCCAATGTTGGGTAAATGCTTCTTTCCATTGCGTGTTTGCTGATCATCTTATTACAATTTTTCAGCTATAATTTTTACACTTGAGCTCAAATTACAAGCGACTATTACATTATATAATCTCGCGATTGAGCATAGCAACTAATTGCCCATCATTATATGTTGACTAGGCTTAAAGTACCACATGTTATTTAAAGAGAGCAAACCAATCTCAACTCTGCCTTACTGAAATGAAGTCCAAATTAGAGTAAGTTAAAGATTTCTTGGATAGAGTTATCGATTATTCCCACAATCTGTGGCCACGTGTGATTTGTATTATGGAAAATATGGTCAAGTTTATGAAGATGAAGTATTTATGGGACGTTTAGTAATACCAGCCTCCTGTTGTCCCACTGCAGAGCAAAGGCCTCTTCTAAAGGATCTTTCAAATCTTCGATCTTTTTCACCGCTCCTTGCGCGACAGGCGGTACCTTTGTGTCACGTGTCGAGCCTGTTTGAGGGTGCCCTAATATAGAGAAGGCACGTGATCACCACGCTTGCTCAAGATGGGTTGGCGATTTCAGACTTGATATTTACGGGACATATATTGCGTAGAATTTATAGGCTCAGGTAAGCAATGAACAGCCCAACTAACCAATTTAGCATGATTTACTGAACATGGCAGATTAAGGATGAAAGCTAGGCATTCATTACTCTCATAAGACCTTTAGATGTATTTCTTTTTGCCATATTTACTTCGCTGACGTTACTCAAAAAGCAGTCAAGCGTAAGAGGGACTGGGCCGGACACGTTTGCCGCATATCGAATGAGTCATGGTCAAATCTACCACACTATAGGGTCCCAGAAAACGCCCGGTGACATCCGAGCCAGACCCAGTAGATGGCGAGACGAGCTTGACGCCTACAAACAGGATTTGTCCCCACTAGCTCAAGACAGAGAGGAGTAGAAGAACATAGACTAAAAATCCATACTAATATTATAAAATCGAAAGCAACTCTCGTCTGTATGTTACCTTTTCACGCCTAGACTACTGAACGGATTTCAATAAAATTTGGACATAGGCTACTTTTGTCCCGGTAGCACGATCCCGTGGGATCATTTCCGACATCCACGCGGGCGAAACTGCGGGCAGAAGCTAGTTCTTAATAAATAAAAAATTATATCTACATGATCATAGACAGGTCCTTATTGTTCCTCAATGGGCCTTTTTACATTACCTTTTTCTACATAGACTTGTTAATTAATCGACCTGCGGGGTAAATCCGTAACACACTAACAGTAGGAATAGGTTTCATTTTGACAGTTCAACAACATTCATTGCGTTATTGACGATGTTGAGCAGACAAATTTTTCGAACATACGAAGCAATGGATTAACAATAGACTTCAAAATGATTCAGATTGTGATAGATAGTGTGTTACGTAATTTGGTTTTTAAAATAAATATTTGTTGCGAAACCTTGTAACACAATTATTGTTCAAATATTGTAAGTAGGCTAGTCTGAAACAGTATCGCTTATTACCGTTGAATGTTGCGACGCAGTTAGGACGTGCGAAATGTTTTCAAAGACTTTCGGATGAGTCCATATTTGGGTGGTCCTAATTTGTCTCTGAGTTTTCTATTGGGAATGCCAGAAAAACGAAAGTGTGTCAGTTTTTGAATAATGTCAATAGTCAAATAGCTGTAGTTATTGAAGTTAACATAACATATCATCACGCCAGTTTTCCTTAAAAGGCAGAGGAGGCAGAGGCAAAGGCAGAGGCAGAGGTGGAGTTCTGGTAGGTGGTGATGAAATTAACAGTTGCATTTTGGAAATGCTTGACTTTCACTGGATAAAATTGGGTTCCTGTTGTGAGAATATCTTCATCCAATAAATACTAATGAGAACCAATCTAGGAACTATGCCTGAAATATGTAACAAATTGAAAGATTTTAAAGGCCCGCAAACAGACGCAACGCGACTCTAATAGAACAATTTCTATAAAAACAATAATTTGTTCTACAAGAGTCGCGTCGCGCCCAGGGTTCGAAAGGATAATTATCATGATAATAACAGATAAACTTGCGCTCGGTTTGGTCAATCTAATTTTCTCAATCTACCTTTAATTAAAAAGGTAGAAGGAAGAAAAAAAATATATTTAATATCCAAGTGGATATTAAATTAAAATTATATATGTATTTTTTTGTTAGAATTGCCCAAATTATAATGCATTTGTTATGAAACAATATAACAAATGAATTTCTTACACTGGTGATCAGATAATTATCGGATAATTATCAAGAAGCATAATTATCTTGATAATTTCGAACCCTGGTCGCGCCTGTTTGCGGGACCTTTAAGTGGTCACCGTTGCTTGTAGAAATTGGAAAAATAGCGTTTAAGTTAAGTATCACAAGGTGCATTACCGTGCACCATAGCTGATAGGTATGTATCATGTGCCTGGATTTTCACCGGCATCCGTACCCTTCATGCCTTTATGCCAGTTATCAAGGAAGTATACAATTTGGGTATTTAGGTCCCCGTCTCCACGTTAATTACCAGTCTAATATGATTTAGAATTCAAGGTCTTTTCATACAGAATGAAGGGCGACACTTTTCCCTATTAAAACTTTTTGTTTTATGAATAAGATCCGGTTCGAAACGCGTATTAATTCATACACTAATTAGTTAAAAGCATTTTTATGTTCGGGTTTGTTTCTCCATGTTATTTTTAGTGGGAAACCACATGATAAGTGTATATTCTTTTCCTGTTATAACGCCATGTTTTGTTAGCCAGATAGGTACCTTTTTTACTGTACTGAATGAATGAAACGAATGAGGATATTTTGCGAATTACGCATTATTTTAGCAATGCACATTTGCACAATATTGTTCGTGGAAAATTGCATGACACATTCTCTTCTACTTAAAGTCACGTAGTTCTCTCAAGTTAAGAAGCCTTTTCAGAATATTGTGGTTACAAAAGATACAGATATTTCAATGGAAAAATATTACCATTGCTACTTTGTTATGAGAGTATTATCTACGGCACAATCAAGCTACTGATTAATTTACTGTCTGTTGGGATTGGTTTCTATTTAACTGCCCAGTATGGGACTCGAGATCAACCAACTTTTTCAAATACAAGTAAACCCAATTTATTACCAATTATAATAAATGGGAATTCTACTACCTCTTCTATACCGTTTATACCAGCAAAAAACAAAACACGTTTTTTTGTGACATAACCTATTAAAGCATATAGATTTACAGTAACTAATAAAAAATTCGACATCATTTCAGTAATCGCCACAGTATATTATAATCACAAATGGCGATTGAACTTAAATGGCAACACTGCAGGTGGTGAGCACACTGTGCAATTTGTGTTAGGTCCCTGGTTTTAATGATACGCTGTGCCCACTTCCACGGGAAGTAAGTATGAATTAGGTTCCTATACTTAGTATGATTTTTGAAATGTATTTTATTTTCTACGAATGGCCTCTATGGAGTCAATCAATCTGCTTAGCCTTTTCTCAAATACGTTGGGGTCAGCTTCTAGTCTAACCGGATGCAGCTGAATACCAGTAGTTTACATGGAGCGACTGTCTATCTGACCTCCACAATCCAGGTAACACGATACCCCTTGGTAAGACTTTTGGACTCATGACTTGACTACCCGAAAATACTGATGGACGGACATTATTGAGTCAAACGTGCATTTCTATGCACATTTGACTCAATACTGTCCAATACTGTACTACCTGTAATTTTTAACAGACAGTGTTCACACTCTTTATACATTTTATGGCACACCCACATTTCGCCCGTAATGTTTTGTTATGATGTAAATTATATAAGAAATGCTTATAGTAGATCAGGAATCTTTGCGGGAGCTGCTAACCCCATATTAAGTATTAAAAAAAACTGACATGGACAAAGCAACTTTTTATTACTATTTCAAGTAAATACCATATAATACCGAATGGAGAATAAATTATTATTTAGATTTTATAAAAAGAAATCAAGACCGGTTAGCCATTCGCAACAACTACATATTCACACATTCATTATGTGTTTATGCAAAACTAAGTTCTACAATAAAAAATACATAGATACTGCAGAATTTATTAGCAACAAAAGTTTATAGATAGGGTGAATGTACTTTAAAGTATTCGGAACAAAAAACTCATACCTAACTTGTATCGATTCGCTCCTATTACTTAGTCAATTATGTACCTAAGTATCGAGTCAAATCAATTTAAAAATGGCAACAAAAACTTCCAGACATCGTTTTGCATCGAGATCGGTCGATGCCGTTATGACCTCATACATAATTCATATTTAAAACAGATTAGAGTGTGTATGTAAAAAAAAGCCTCCAAGTGCGAGTCGGACTCGCACACGATGGGTTCCGTACCACCGTACAATATTGAAAACAACATATATTTTTTTTAATAAATTTTCGTTTAAAAACTCGTTTCTTGTATGGGGGCCTTTAGTTAGTAACTTTATTTAATTTTTATTATTTGTTCTTACAGCGGCCATAGTAGTAAACAGTCGGTGATATTTTTTAATTATTTGTTTTAGATGGGTTTGGTCTTGACTCTAGTCTAGGTCAGAGATGACAGAGACAAATTCAAGTGTCTACCGTCTACCTAGTATGGTTCAAAAGATACAGCCTTGTGACAGACGGACGTGGGACTTAGTAATAGGCCCCTTTATTTATAAACGTTGCTTAAAATTAAGTAGTGATTAGCGACTGCATAACCATACACACACACATACATTTTTGATGTTTATACGCCTCTTAACTTTAAACAATGTTTATAAATAAACTCCAGGGTCCCCGTTGGCAACCTTTGGTTACGGAACCCTAAATCATAGTGATAAGTTGTATATCTAGATTTAGATTTGTCTAGATATTTTCTAGTCGAATGTGACTGACCTTTACAGTCGAAGATGTAACAAGTAACCTTTGTCTAGCCGGGATTAATTTTATACGAAAGGAGACGAGATATAGGTATAATAAATTACCCTATAATATAAAGGGAGCAACGAATTTTATTAAAAATAGGTTAAAGATTTATGTGATGAATAAAGCCTATTATAAAGTTATTTATTATGTTATTTTAATCATTGTGAATGTGAGGACTATGTGGGTCATTGTTTTTTTTTCTGTTATATTTAATCATGATCTGGTAGTTTGACTAATTTAAGCGGCCTACCCAAATGTCCTTTCTTTGGTATTGTTCGTCGAATCGTTGAGCTCCTTAAGTCCTGACTTCCTGAGTTCAGCTGCACGATTACTGACAAATGCGTGTACTGACTGGACAGGTCCACTCAACCTATGTGGTTCTTTCCTCAATAGACCATTTCAGATACCAATCTACATGGTCTTCACATGATCTGACCAAGATTATGTCTGGACTTTAAAAGAGACTGTGACCTGTCGAATTTGTTTCGGCCTTTCTTCTCAGAGTAGTCAGATAGGAAACGCCGACCTCATCTAGTTAAAAAAATATGATTGACGTGCAAAAGTGTTTGTACAAACCTACTTACAGAAATAAAATCATTTATCATTTATTGATTATTAAAATGACAAACCTTTTTTTTTTTTTTTAAATAGCTCTTCCTCTCTTCATAAACATCATCATTACATTTAATTTCCTTGCTCTTGTTTCATGTTTATTATTGTATATATTATATGTAGATAAGTATATGTTTTATGTATTAATTGTATATGTCAAAGTCAAAGTCAAATCGTTTATTTCAAATAGGCACATAAAAGGCACTTTTGAACGTCAAAATTTACAAAAAATAGAATTGAGTCTAGTTGCCCCTTCCAAAAGGTAGTTTCGTATGGAGAAGAATGGGCAAGAAACTCCACCGTTACTCTTTTAAAAATGTTTTACAATATTATGTATACATAATAATTAAATGTGAAGACGATGCACCTAGAATAAAATTACTATACCACAATAGGTAAAAATAATTAAATATAACGCATGACAGGTAAATTAATTATGAGATAGATACATGGTCCTCACATATTTACAAATATTGAAAAGTAAATGATATTTCCAAAATTTCACAAGTAATAATTTAGTGTGTGAGTTAAAGTAGTTACATAATGTAAAAAACAATGTCATAAAAATTATAAATTATACAATTAAATTAGCAACCAGTTTGATTTTGTCTAGACTCTAGATTGTCCTATGGAGCAGGACCAGCATGTTTCCAAGCATTCTTATCTAGGATATAATCCTCTAATTTGTAATATGCTTGTTTACAAAGTGTACTTTTAATATGAGTTTTAAAATTTCTTTCATTTAATTGCAATATATCACAAGGTATTTTGTTGTAACATTTAACACAGTACCCCATAAAAGATGTATGTACTTTAGATAATCTAAAAAATGGTTGATCTATTTTATCTTTATTTCTAGTATTAAAATTATGTCTATCACTTATTTTATTAAAAAGATGTAGGTTTTTTCTTACATACATTATATGTAAACGGTACACCTCTGACTACCTGCATTATTGTCTCTCCTTCTCCCTTTAATCCATCCAAAGGTTGTCTGTAAAAGATCGCTTTTAACGATATGGCCGCCCATTGTATCACCCGATGTAAAATTTCTACATTTATATTCCTATCTATCATTTTTATGGTGTACTTATTAAAGAGTATTCTATTCTATTCTAATATCCCTGGTTCAATCAAGTCTTAAGAAAAGGTGTTATACCTACAGGGTTTTGTTGCGATGAATTTGTTTTGAGGAACCAAAAACTATGTAAATTAATTTGTTTGTAAGCTTACTGAAAAAGATCTTAATCTAATAAGTTTTAATAAAAAAAAAATACCAGGACAAACAAAACTTACGGTTTCAGAATGGAGTCAAAACATTTTCTTTTTTTTGTAAAGTATACATATTTATTCGCTAGGATTCCCCATATATTTGCCCCACATTAAATGATAAATGATTTTATTTCTGTAAGTTGGTTTGTACAAACACTTTTATACGTCAATCATATTTTTTAAACTAGATGAGGTCGGCGTTTCCTATCTGACTACTCTGAGAAGAAAGGCCGAAACAAACTCAGAGGTCACAGTCTCTTTTAAAGTCCAGACATAATCTTGGTTATATCATGTGAAGACCATATAGATTGGTATCTGAACTGGTCTTTTGAGGAAAGAACCACACAGATTGAGTGGACCTGTTCAGTCAGTGCACGCATTTGTCAGTAATCGTGCAGCTCAATTCAGGAAGTCAAGACTTAAGGAGCTCAACGATTTGACGAACTATACTAAAGAAAGGACATTTGGGTAGGCCGCTTAAATTACTCAAACTGCCAGATCATGATTAAAATTAACTGAGACAAAAAAGCAATTACAAAAAAGCTATTACACAAAGTAAATAAATTTGTTTGCTCTATATAAATAACCATAGATATTCAAATATTTGTCCCGATCGCGATACGGGAATCGGCCTAGTGACCCTGAGCGCAGTAGGCTACGCTAGTCATTTGGGTCGTGGAAAATAGACAAATTGTAACAAATACATTGTTAAATTTGTATCATGATTAGGCGCTTCCGACTATAAAAGTAACTAATTAAGTACAAATACATTGTTATTTTAAAGAAGTCTGCAGCTACAAAAAACGGAAAATGTTCTTATAGGAATGCCTATTAGAAAAATAAAGATTAAGTTTGCTTATTAAGGCGGTACCCCGACCAAAACCTTGCCATAGTGCGTTATTCAGAGGCTATTAGCTCATTCACTATGGGTAATAAACTACATCTAAAAGCACATTATTAATGTTCGATATCCAATCATCACATTGCACGTTCTTATTTGTTTTTGTGTTATAAATACTTTTAAAATCTCCTTGTAAAATAGTGACTAAAATTATTGATTGCATGCATCTTTTGCTAAAGGTTACGTTCTATTAATTTCAGGATTACACTAATGGATAGATAATTTAAAAATCTTAATAATTCACTTTTTTTTTCAAAACTTCGCTTGTTTTTTTAATTAAAATAATTTCAATGTTTTTTGTGAATTTTATAATAAATGAGCGTGCGCAGGGAGCGAAGCAGAGCGAGACTCAGCGACGGAACAGAGAAGGACCGAACGCTCAAGGTCGTTTGGTTGGGGAAGCGCCTTAAATAATAAGGTCAGTTAATTACCATAGTTATGACGTGAAACCAATTAAGAGATTAAGAACTTTACTAATATCATAACTTTTTGTCGTCGGAAATGTCAAATAAATAAGACTACTTTAATAAATTAAATTCCATTTACCCTCGGGCAGTTAATTAACCCAAGTATTAAGTTACGGCAAATACTGATAACATCTTACTGCCAATACAGACGAACAACCAATAAAAAACTTTTATCTCAGATCTTTAGTCGAAACATACGTTGAAAAAATCCGGATTCTGAATATTGCACAAAAAACGAAGGTAGCTTCAGAATCTGCACGACTTTGACATTTAAATTTACTTTTATTGTTTAATTTCAATTATTGCGTTTTCTTTATTCAACTCGCGAAAGATTGCAGCAAAAAGCTTTGCATGCGACATGGTGATGTGATGATGACACCATTGTTAATTATTATGTAATTATCATGAATAAGCAAAGAAGTAGGTTATCAATTAATAAGGAACAATCCACTGTTGGTTTTGCTTGAATCAAGGAGTGCAAACATTCAGACTTAGATTTGGGACAAGTATTTCTAGACTCATTAATATTCATTCCAGTACGTTCGTTATCTACGAATTAGCTGCAGAATACATAATCATTGCCTACTTAGCTACGTGTAACCGTCAGAATGCAATTAAATCAATTAACAGCAACAGAAAAATCTCGGTAACTGCGTAACACCTAAGCGATGAAAAACATACAGTTTATTGGTTACAGTACAGACGCTAAATTCGAAATAATTGTGTGTCAAGGAGTTAGGGTGTTCTTCATTGTTGGCTTGGCAGTAAATATTAAAAGTTGAACTTACCTTTGTTTTCCCCTAGCAGGGTCTTGGCGGAGGGTGCAAGGCCGAAGGGGGCCTTCGGCACGATCGCTGCGCCCTTGTTTTTTTCAAAGAGCGCTTTGCGTTCCCTGAGAGACATTTCGGCCGGGTCCTTCGCCTTCGGGCTGCCCGTCTCGAACATCGCCGCCTTAGACAACACAGAACTCCTGTCAACACTCCCGTTTATTTTTGGACCCAACTTTTTCACTAACGGCGATCCCTTGTCCGGCGCCGGCTTGTCGTCCGCCGGTTCCGGTTTTGTTTGTTTACAATCATCACTTGCGTCATTTTCGTTGTCGAGTTGCACTGCATTCTCTTTGTCTTTTTCACTTTCACATTCGTCTTCCGTTATAATATTCCGCGGCGGCGTGGGTGCTTTGTATTTCTTGATAGAGGGCTTTTTTGTGACGGCCGGGTTGGCGGGCGAGGGCGCCACCATTGTCGCCATGCTGGGGGCTGAAGCGGCACTGGGGGTGGTCGATGCGCACTTCGGCTCCTGTCGGTCGGGATCGGCGGTTTTCGTGGTGAATTCGTAGACGAGCCGCGATTGGCTGGCCGAAACTCGCCGGTAGCCCTCGCCCTCCTACGATTGGACAACGGCCGCGTAACGCGAGGGGTGAGCACGTGCTTGCATTTCGTTTATTGATACGTTTTAAAGCGGTGGCTGAGTTCGCGCGGTTAGTTTAACTGGGTTAGGTTAGCGTTAAGGGGCTCGCGGCGAAGTTGCATCACATCTAGCGGTACGTTGCGTAACTGAAGTGTATTATAATAGTTATGACAGTAAATAAATAGTTTGTGGAGTTGAATGAACGTGTGTGTCGTGTCCGTTAGGCCGCCGGGTCGTGTGTGCGCGCGTGACTCCCGTGAGGCGAGCTCCAACTGACTGGCTGTCTGCGGAGGGCCGCACACGTTAGCCCAGCTGATAATTATATTTTGACGTATCGCGTTGTTTGATGCAACAATAGCTTTGTGTTATTATAATTATTGAGGAAATATGTATCATTATTTCGGGTAAATAACACGCTGTGTTATGAAATGATTTATATTATTACCTTTGTACGCATTGATAATCGCATCTGGTCTGTGAACTGTGCTCATCAGAGCGACAATTTGGCATTCAATGACAGAGGATTTCAGCATTTAAAGGATTTTGTTAGTTATTACTTGCGACTCTAAATTCAGTGAGTAATAATATAAAAATATTTCATCATAATTATGTGGAAAAACATCTGGTCCTCAAAAAAACCCTATCAGGCCAATACTTTGTTTAAAATAAACTGTACCTACACAAAAAAGAATTCGTTCATCCTTACTATGACATTTTTCCCAAAGACGAGTCCGGGCCGGAAGCCCTAATGACAAGACAATTACCTATACAGAAATATCGGCACGACTGGAAAAAAACACGAATTTTTGAGAAAAGATGTCCTAACGGCCTGCTCTCAAACTTTGGCGTGATTGTTGTCATTACAGTCTCCAAACAACTATGTTAAAGGCCGGAAAAATACCTAGTTTTGTCAAACGTAATAACTAATAAGATAACAAATCTGAGCAAGAATGTGTCTTTTTCAATTCATATGTACTTTGTAACTTTATCTTTGACATCACTGACATCGTTGAAGGAAAACATCGTGAGCTAACCTGGGGGTCTAGAAAAAGTAACATTCGATTAGCGATGACACTAGTAGAAAAGCCAAAAAAATTATGGGGTTGACATAAGCTATCGAAATGTCACGTGATCATAGGTCAACGAATAGAAATTAGATAGACAATGTTAGCATCATTCGATTCTATGAAACGAATCGACATCGTCGAACGATTACTTCCATAGAAATGCGTAGCCAAGTGGCACTTTTTGACAAGCGTTATTGCTAGTTTCCGATTCGTATGATGGAAACATTAGCGAAAGCGATTGTAAAAATAGAGTCGCTCCGAAGCGAATGCCACTTGTCTAGGCCCTCAGGGCTTCTTATAAATATAAGCTTGTAATCGCCAATTCGTCACGAGCAAACGTGGTGATCAATGCTCGTGTCTTCTCAGTATGAAAACGCCTTTGTCCTGCACTGGGATGCAATGAGACAGTTACAGGCTCTTATTATATTAGACTAGCAAGGTTCTATTAACTTTACAGGATACTGATTGACAGGCCGGCAAGTTGGGGCATTCGATCGTGTTTCGCGCTACGAAACGGTAACAAGGCAAATCAACTCTCAAAGCTAATGTGAAGAAATGAAGGACATTATATGGTCGGGAAGACCAAAATCGAAAGTCAAACAAACAAAATCAAAAGTCAAGTGTGTACAATTCACCGCCGTATCCTCGTGGCGGCGAACTCTCGCGTCCGGTCCTGGTTCAGGCCGTGGTACGAAGCGAGAGGGAATGGGAAGCAGTCACCTCCTTCTGCTAAGCAGTAATGCTCGCGAAGGAGGAGGCGGAGCGCGTGAGGGAGAGGCAATCATTGCGCCCTCACGCCCCTAGTCGCCGCAGGAGGAGACACCCTGGGCGTCGGGAGTCGACAGCCGACTCCCGACCACCGTAGGCGCGGGCTTGCGGACGGCGAGCAATGGGCAGCTCGCCGTCCGGTAAGGACCCCGGGTCCGACGGCACGTTGTGTTCCACGCGCGCCTCAAAGAGATGTCAGCATAATTGACGGGGTCCGATAGGGCCGATGCCTGCCGGGGTCGCGGATTGTTCGAAAGAGTACCGTGGCCCTGGCACACGGGCAACTGAAGGAACACCGGTGGGTTTTAGTCAGTAAGAGTCTGACACGCCCTTCCGCTCCGCCCAGAGCGGGAGAGGTCATTAGATGATTTCCCATCCAAAAAAATAAAAAAAGTGTACAATTATTCCAAATCTGTGTGACTCTAGAATTAAGGAATGTATAAAGAAATTGAATGCCCATTTAAGTAATTTACCTACTTGAGTTCTTTCTAACTTTACCATAAAACACCGCTTGAGAGCGAGTAAGCAATAACAATTATTTTGGGGAATCCCTGAACATGAACTGCAAAAGTAAATAAATATTGCTGACGTAATCACCATCCAGACCCCCGTTCCCGATGTCATCAAAAATAAGCAAAGCAAAGACCCCGCCCCCCTCTTTGGTGCTAACGTAATACTTGAATGGTCCTGGTTCAGCAGCCTAAATAACATTCTAGAAGGGTTTTAAGTGTTCTTGAAAATAGTCAAGTGAAAAATAATTGTTTTTAATCTTATTTAGGGTGCATTTTATGTATGACTAATGGTGATAAATAATATATTTTAAGAAAGTACTCTTTAAGACCTTTCAATAGATACCAAACACGACATAATTAATAAAATAAATAAGAATTCGGTAACACTACATTCGCTATAAGACGCTATCAAGTTGGATTTAATTGTTAACATAGGAGTAGTTTACAAGTAATGAGGGAATAGATGAACACAAATACATAGCCTACAGGCTTTGTCGTAATCGGGTAAAAATTTGGTCATAAAGAAACCATTTAAAAGAAAACAAACCTCCCCAGCCATCAACAAAAGCTATCCAAAACTATCAAATTCCTCGCTCCTAAATTGATAGATGCTTATTAACCAATTCTCTTACTTAAGTTCGGGTGCCTGCCGAATATTGTGATAGACATTCCCCTGACGCCTTTCGGTCAATGGCTTCAGCTAGCTAATACTGCTTAGTTGAATTGACGAGGGTCGTGTTACTCTAATTTAGGACTATTTAACTGTTTAAGTAAACCAGGGAGTGCTTTTGGGGATCCTTTTCGGTTTTTCGACGTTTGAGGGAAACCACTGAGATTTTTTTGCAGAAATACGCTCAATGCATGCGGGGAAATATGGCATCTTATTAGCTAATTTAAAACGATAGTTTTGTTTTTTTTTTTTTTTTATTGTCCCTGAAACAACCATAAAAAGTACTTACTTAAATATAAAAAGGATAAGTTCATTCGAATTGAGCCGGTCATGTGTATTAGTGGACTGTAATAGGCTGATTTGATACGTAATTTCATTACTTAGCACAAATTTTAAACCTACTCATTGGAACTCTTAATCACTGTAAAAACAATGGTAGAAACTTAAGCATGAATTAGCATATTTTTTTTTGGCACCTACAACAATTTTACTTATAAGGTACTAGGATTTTACGTCACTTTAACACACACTTTCGTGCGTAGCGCAAAGGTTTTTTACAAAAAAAAGCAACCGACTTCAAAAAAATCACTACAAAGTGAAAAATAACTTTAATTTCGGAAGTCGGTGTCTTTGGATCTGTATTTTGTTTTTTGCCACCGACTTCCGAAATTAAAGTTATTTTTCACTTTGTAGTGTTTTTTTTGAAGTCGGTTGTTTTTTATGTAAAAAAGTTTAAATTTTTCACTTTTTAGTGACTCAGTTATTAATAAATCTAAGTTAGAATAGCCTAATGTCAATGCTCATCACCTTTTACAAAATATTCCTTTTCCCGACGCAGGGACGTTTATTGTTGAGAAGTTTTCATATTAAGAACCAAAACCACTGGAGCTGATGGTGAGGCCACCATCAGCTCCATTTCACCATATGCATTATGACGAGCATAATTTGCTTAGCAACCATATTAACATCTAATCGCAGCCCGTGAAATACTTATTATTGAGAAGTTCCGGTGGCCACCTCTGGTCTTCATCATCAGTTCCACTTCACCGAATGGTGCTTTCCAAGAGCAAATACATGAGTTACTATAAAAAATACCCAAATCGCTATACGTGTTCCTATAAAATTTGAGGATTTCCCTCGATTTCCATAGGATCCCCTCATCAGATTCTGACTTGGTGACAATGGGACCACCTCGAGAGCATACCCTTTCAAACAAAAAAAACATTTTCAAAATCAGTCCACAATTGACGGAGAAATCGGTGAACATACATACAGTCGAACATATAACCTCCTCCTTTTTGGAAGTCGATTAAAAATGACTAATGCTCCATCACTTCCTCTGATATTTTGATATATTGTGATAATCGCTTCTAGTCAAATTCACGATGTCTAGACCTTCAAATAGAGCCAGCATTTTATAATCCAGACTGTCTGTCCGAGGTTCGATGCACCCTAGCAATCAATCTTATAAAAGCATTTACAGAAAAACTGCCCGATCCAAACAGACCGGTAAATGATCCGCAAAAACTTGGTTCAACAAACTTCTACCATGACCATTTTAAAAGACCTTCATTTCTATGGAGTTTTTACCAAAGAATGGGTCTTTAATCGGGCCAGGTTTGCAGGGAAGTGATGGTGTCGTAACAATGATGCAATTTGTATAAAAAAGGCGTTACGCCATAAAAGCTATGGCGATTAATCTGTATCGGGGTGTTAAAAGACAGTAAATTCATACCAAGTACATCCAAGATTTATTGTGTGTGGGCCTTTTAATGTTTACGATAACACATGGCTGTTTCTGGAAATTTTATAATTCCTTCCCTGTTGGGATATAAAGGCAGTCTTTGTTTTGATGGCCAGCGCCAGTCCTCGATGCATTATGCAATGTCTGTTGTGAAACCGAACTTTCTGGTTATGATTTCAATGAATACCACATTCCAGTGCCTCGTTTTTCAATGGCGAATTCAATCCTAATTATTATGGCAATAATTTCACAGGCTAGACTTCTCTGTATGAGAGAGGACTTTGCCCTGCAGTTGGACAATAATAGGCTGGTGTTATTTTGAATGTCACAGGGCCAAGTTTGCACTGCACTTGCTAAGCTTTAGTTTTGCTGTTCGTGACTACGATTCAACAACATCCCTAAAAATATGCTCTCTCTAAGAATAGATGGAATGTATTTCCATATAAATTAGCACCGTAAGCTCCACCAGCGGGGTAATTGCGTAACACACTAACAGTAGGAATGGGTTTCATTTTGACATTTCAACAACATTCATCGCGCGTTGTTGAGCGGACACATTTTTCGAACATATGAAGCAATGGATTAGCAATATCATTAAAAATGATTCAGATTGTGTGTTACGTAATTAGGGCGCAGGCTTACAATGCGTAATACTAACAGCCAGTTCATATTTTCCCCAGAATTATGAGTATCGAATTACGTTTGAGTTTTGACTGATATGAAAGCTCGTGCTGGCTTTTGGTTTGTATAATTAACACGTGCAGCAGGATTGGATGTAGTAACTTTAATAGCTTCAGCCCGTGATTTCGTCCGCGTGAAATTTCTGGGTCCCCGACCCACCACGTCGCATCGCATCGCCTGTCCGCGCGGTTAGGTACTTTGTTTTCGCTTAGAGTTCTTTCCGACTTTTTTTCTTTTTGCTCGGTTGCTATGGGTCCTAGCATGATGTTAAATAGCCTATAGCCTTCCTCAAGAATTGGGCTATCAGATGCATAAAATAATTTTAAAATCCGACTGGTAGTTCTAGATATTAACCCCTACAATACAAACTTACCTGTTTATAATATTATTATTAGTATAGATTTAAAACAAGAAGAAACGTCCATAACACTGTCTAGTACGCTTCTTTATTTTTGCCTTTTGTAGGGCGGCTCCTGAAGTTCTGAAGAAATTTGAAAAAATCCATTTTTTTTTAATAAAGCCTATTACCTAAAGCCATTACCTATGTCAAGAGAATCTACAGAAAAGCACTCTCACACACTAGCTTGCCAAACGTGTTAAAATAGTATATTTAGAAGCTATGAGTTTTCTGATTTTCTCGAACTTAGAAGGTAAGGGCAGAAATTTGACGAAGATGGTAGAAGTAGTTTTAGAAAAAATAAATGTTTGAAACCGAAGTATGGTCCCACACGAACAGATTAATTCACCAGAATGCTACATATACGATCAATTCTATCTTTCACAACGTCCGTGTTCACAACCCACCATTTTTTTATAACCCAACCCATATATACAAAGAACGATAGCGACCCATATAACAGTAATACGGAAACTCGAACCGATGAACATGATGACATTTTAAGCGGCCACACCATGCGAGATGCGTATTTAGATTGCACGCGGAACTCCTGCGCATAGCACAGATACACAGGTAGAAATAGAAATGTTTCCGCGGATTGAGAAACTGATTTCGGTGTAAGTATGTTGTAATATAGTTTGTATGGAAACAAAACTTAACTTTCTTGGAAGAGGTCTAACATAAACTCAAACTTTTGAGTTGTCAAGGAGTCAGTAAGCAATCAGAAAGAAAGTTATACATTAACAAACGTAATAGGTTCCTATGGAGAAGATAACCGGCAACACACTCCATGGACACTCTTAAATTAAAATATTGGTAGCAAAGTATAAAAGTAGCGTTTAGGTATGAGGCAACAATTCAGAGACAAGACAGAACCCTCGATTACTAGGAAACAAATTGAGAAGGCTATAAGGAAAATGGTCTGACGTAAGGTTCTTGGAAAGTGCTGACTTATTGCAGCGCGCGCTGCAGTCACGATTGGACGAAGAGGTTGCAAATCGATACGGAAGTGATAGAAATTTACAGCCCCAAGCAGAATTATGCAGAGACGATACAAAATCGATATCTTCGACGGCTTCGACCGCGTGGAGGTCGGAAATAATCCCACGGGAACGTACTACCGGGATAAAAGTATCCTACGTGTTAATCCGTGTTATAAACTATCTGTGTTCCAAATTTCATCCAAATCCGTACAGTAGTTTTTGCATGAAAGAGTAACAAACATTCATCCATCCTCACAAACTTTCACATTTATAATATTAGTAGGATATTAAGCTTCAGTGACTCCTGAATTTCTGTAAAGTCCGTAAACTAGTTTAATAACACGTTAGTAAGTCACGTCACCTTGCAGAGCAAAATGTATTGTCTTTGGTCCCTGGCCATGGACAAAATTTTAAACCTCTTAATTTTTGGGTACGAGGCTTTTGGCTACATTCTATGTTTGTATTTTTATTAATGTATTTTTTTTTTGTAATGTGCGTTTTGTTTGTGCAGAATAAACTATTTTTCTTTTTTTATTTTTTTATTCTAGTTATTCATTGCCGATTTGAGTTTGCAACTGGTTACTTTTAAGTACCCTCGTGGACGATGGGCCTAGCATGTTTCGATTGCGCAAATATGATCATGCTTTTGAATTTAAAGTATCGGAATTCAATACTCATTTACTGTCGCCCCTTGCAGGTAGGTACTTACTTAGCTTGTCTTACTTCACTGTTGAAATGACCTACCCTATGGTCGTTAAACTAAAACTATTATTTTTTCAATGTCTACCTTCGTTTTCTAAACACCTTATCTTAAATGGACCCCTATGCTCTGAGATTTCCACCTGTACAATAGCAATTTATCACCATTCAAGGCCCAGAGTATTACAAAGTAAATGATCTATTATATTGCGTCGGTCCATTCGCTTGCTACCATGAAAATAAAATCATCATACAATGGAAACGAATGTCATGTTTTAATGTTATGAGTTTTATGATGCATGATGAATGTTTGGACAGTGTGTTACTTAAATAGATTGATTCCCAGGGTTCGTAAGCATGTACACTTATGGTTGGTAAAAGTTATTTTTAACGGACATCAAAAAAGGAGGAGGTTTCTCAATTCGACCGTATTTTCAAGCAATGATTATTACTTGCAACTTTGGATAACAGATTTACTTATGAAAGACTTAGAAATGAACGTAAAACGAGTTTCTATAATTACAATCGCAGTCCACAACTGCTGTCGTGATGATCAACCAATCCACCTGGACAGCACTGTCGTTTGTCTCATTTCAGTCCTGATGGGGGGGGGGGGGTATTTTTATTCCTAAAGTGGAAATTCGTAGTTGTGACCCTTGAGAGGTCGTGGCTACTTAACCGGACTGTCCTGTGAGTGCCTTAAGCTAACTCAAAACCTCCAGCCAGGGGCCAATTTCTTAAATTACTAGGTGACCGCACGCTAAGGACACCCCCTGTGGGGTACGAACCTCGGCTTAGGGCGACACTGAGGGGAGGGCAGCAAGGTAGGACAGGCTGGATCGAATTTATGCACTGTACCTACTGGTGGCCCTACTGCTCTCCTGGAGGAGGGTTATGGGGTCATCGGGGTCGGTTAGGGCATGCCTTGGACGGCGCGTACGACTGATACGGGAGGGGGTATAACTGGCAGCCTGGACAACCAGAGGGTTGTGATGTGAGGCCGCGGAATCAAAGAAACGCTTGGAAATGCATTTCATGAATTGACGGATAGTGGGGATTTTAAGATCTCGTTCCGAACGAACCAAGGGGAACCGGTTGCCCTACGGAGGAAACGGTTTTGGAGGGCCTGCATCCTATGGATGTGGTGGGGTTTTGTGTGTGCGAAAACCACACTCGCATAGGTCATGATTGGGCGTATGCACGCTGTGTAAATGCGCAATTTGCACTTGAGTGACAATTAGCTGCGTGCATTCAATAGGGAGTGCAGTCTACCGAAAGCGAAAGCGGCGCGCGAACGCGCCTGCTTTATGTGCTCAGCGAAAGAGAGGTGCTTGTCCAGTATCACACCCAAGTATTTGGCTCGCTTCTCCCAAGGGATAGGCTTGCCGAACATGGTGATCGGACGGAATCGGGAGAGGGGAGGAGGGCAGGTACTTGAACTATCCTATCATGGAGGCTCTGACAAGCGAAGCACAGCCAAAACTTTTTCAAAATGCTAAATTTGACCCAATTTATCTCACAAATAGATAAAACATTATTATCGTCTAATGCCCCAATTAATGCTATTTTGAAAATAATCTATTTATGTTACCTTTATCAGTCAGAACACAGCTGTTAAATCCCTATCTTCCCTGTTCCGAATACAAAACAGTTGAACCACTCAGTTTATCTTGGCATGCGGCAAAATATAGAACTAAAATTTAAAAAGTACTGAATTTGACAGTTGACTGACAACCTTCTTAAGCGTTGGTTTCCTAAGAACGCGGTGAACGGTCACACAATAACAGCTGTCCAAATGCAGTATCTTTTGACATATTTTAATGTCAAATTACTGATTCTCATGACGGCCGTTTAAATATGACAGAACCGCTATTCCAGGAAATCAAAGCTTTAACAAGCAGCTCCACCCTGATGTGTCCAACTTTATTGGTCAAGTATTGTGGAATTTCAGGAACGCGCGTCAATCATTCCAATGTACACTTTATTACAATGTCATAAGAGTCACATGACGCGCTCTTGAGATGCATTTTCACACCCAAATATTTTGTTTATCTAGTCTAGAGGGTTGAATGAGTGTGATGGTGACAAATGACATCGTAAGGACCACACGTGGTGTGTATCAGTGTATAGGGTAAAAAAATTAATGCTTGAATGGGAGTTGGTTTTTAATAATGCTATCCTATGTTTTTGAGACGAAACACAAATAATGGTATGGTAAAACATAATGTTCTTGCAGTGAAAGAAAAAATCCGATTGAGGATCGAATAAAGACATTAATTTTTTCTTGGTTTTGTGAGATATTCAACCGTTTACCTAAAGTACTTTTTTTACTTATTTTGCTTTTTACCGTAAAAACAAGAATCGTTAAAACTTATGCAAAATCCCCAGAACATAATTAGGTACACAATATTTTTACTAGGCACTTAAAAAAAACATAAGTATTCAAAAGCTTTTGTAGTCAACAGATTCAGGGCTGTTTCGAAAAACAACATAAAAACATAAGGAAACAAAAGAAGACCAGAAAAACAATTCGTCGAAAGGTCTTTTGAAACAATAATAATATGATTTGTGAAAAGCGAGACAATAGTGATCACTCCAGTGCATAATATTACGACGACCATTATGCGCACTGAAATGCGAACGAGTGGTGAAAGAATGCGCAGGCGCTGATTTTATGCGCTGGCCTTGGGTTTAGGGTTGCCACGGTTTGGAAGATATTAAAAGCTTTCATCTTGTTATTGTACCAATAGCTATATCTACAAAGAATACATTACAATTAAATCTATAATTGTGATACCTAGGATGAGAAAAGAAAGAACAATTATTTATTCTGCACAAACAATACGCACATTAAAAAAACTAGACAAAATGCATACACTAATAAAAAAAATAACCAAAAGCCTCACACAATATCTTTAAAAGACCATGGTCCTCATAGTCTGACAAAGATTATGTCTGGACTTTAAAAGAGACAGTGACCTCGGAGATCGTTTCGGTTTTGTTCGGTCAAACACCGAACTCATCTACTTTTCAAACATAAATTATTGTTGACGTGTAAAAGTATTCTTTTGAACCAACTAACAGAAATAATTATAATTTATCATTTTAAAATCCATTCTAAGTTTCGGTTGAAACAAAATCCTAACCTGCCATAGATTGAGGTAGCCAATTTTTTTATTACAAACGAATCTGTCTGTTTGTTTACATCTCTTCCATTTATTTCTAAGGGTCTGTCACACAGCCCTAAAACCACAAATTTGGCACGAACCCAGAAACCCTTTGTCGTAGGCCCACCCATGTCCGTAGTCGTAAAATAAGGAAAGCTTTAAATATAGCCGTAAAAGATCAAAATAAGTCGTAAACTCGCCGGGGCTTCGGAACGGGACAAAGGGTAGCTCGGCTTAGATATGGGGGGGTTTATTAATAGATATGTCTGGGCCGTTGGAACTGTGTTTTGATAAAGCTAATAGTGGTTCCAGTTACAACCTGTTATTGTAGTGGAGGAAAGGGGTTTTCGTAAGTATGGGGAGTAGACGCAGGTCTGGACACGACATCTTCACATAAGGACTTAAATCGAAGGTGAAATGGCCTGGGAGAAGGTCTATAGCTCATTTGAATATAGAACAGATGAGATAAAGGTTAGTAATTATAGGTAGGTAGATGGTAGTTATGTTTTAAAGTGAAGGCTCGTAAGCATATATCCGTCAGAAGTTGGCCGAAACATTCCAGCGCTGGTTTGCTGGATTCGTTTCCTCCTCTACCGATCGATATTTCTCCTGACAAAGTTTATTTTGTTTATATGTATGTATGTATTAGTATTTATTCTTGTATTTTATAGTTATTTTCGAGCTATCTATCCCTTATATTGCAGCTGCCATGTTTTGTCTCTGCATCACCCTAAGGTTGACTGGTAGGCTATTGCTTCAATGGGTTAAGCCGTTTTTTGAGTTTTAACGAAACCAACGAACAGCAAATGATTTTTATTTAAGTATAAGATTGGGACGATATAAATTTAAATTATTAGGTAGGTATGTAAGTATTTGGCCACATTAAATATTTTGATTAAAAAATAAACGTAAACATAAGTGGGTCACAAAAAGAGCACACGGTCTTCCAGACAATTAAATATTAAAAGCTTTCAAAAGGACACCAAGTAGACCTTTTCAAGGTTTCACTAACACTATAATTTTATCACCACAGATAATAAAACTTAAATATAATTTTAATAAAACTAACAAAGATTAAGTAGGTAAGTGCATCGTTGCTCTAGTGGTCGCAAATACTGAACATGAGGTCCTGGGTTCGATTTCCAAGTCGGGCAAAGTGTTATTGGGTTTTTCTATCTGGCATTTCTCAGTAGCAGCCCAGTCTTGATTTGTGTCCGGTTGATGGCAATAGGCTTGCCCTTATTACATGGGACTTGAATATAACTAGCGAAATATGGTTGTAATATAGGTACACCTCTGGCCAACCCTTCTGGGAAACTAGGCTTGATGTTATCTTATGTAAAGATTAAGTAAATAACCTGGGAAGCATGGGACAAAGGGTTGGAGGCCGATACTCAGCAGAGGGTGAAACAAGGCTGCCAATAATGATGAAATGACGAAGTATTCATTACATGTTTTGCATACTACAATGTTGCATGATTCAGAAGTGTTTTAGGGAAAACCATCCGGCAAGAGACACGGAAATGTTTTTTTTTTTTTTTTTAATATGTTTCCGATGAGGACGAGGTTATAATTATGTTCGGCTGTATGTTTTTTCCTTAATGTAAGTATATTCATCGATTTCTCAGTCAATTGTGGACTGATTTTGAAAATTCTTTTTTTGTTTGAAAGGGTATGCTCTCGAGGTGGTCCCATTGTCACCAAGTCAGAATCTGGTGAGGTGATCCCATGAAAATCGAGGGAAATCCTCAAATTTTATAGGCACACCTATAGCGATTTGGGCATTTTTGATAATAACTCGTGCATTTGCTCTCGGAAAGCACCATTCTGTGAAGTGGAACTGATGCTATAGACCAGAGGTAGCCATCGGAACTACTCAATAATAAGTATTTCACGGGTTGCAGTTCGATTACTTTAATGTGGTTGCTAAGCAATTTATGCTCGTCAAAATGCATATGGTGACATGGTAAGAACCAGAAGAACTGGAGCTGATGTTCTGGTTCTTACCAGGAAAACTCTTCATCAATTAACGTCTCTGCATCGGGAAAAGCAATATTTTGTAAAAAGGTGATGAGCAGTTGACATTAGGCTATTGTAACTTAGATAAATTAATAACTAAAAAAGAGAAAAAAAAAACAAATTTAAAAAAAGTCTACCTCAGTACTCACAAACTGAAAAATAACTGAAACTTCGGAAGTCGTGGCATAGAACTCAAATACAGATCCAAAGACACCGACTTCCGAAATTAAAGTACTTAAGTAATTTTGCAGTTTGTAGTGTTTTTTTGGGAAGTCGGTTTTATTATTTTGCAATTTATAAATGACATCTGGCAGATCAACCTAGGAGGTTGTTGGCAGCTCAACCGGACCTGCCTGTGGGTGCCTCAATAAATTAAGGCCTCCAGCAAGGGTTTAAAAAACTTAAAAACTAAGCGACTACACCCTAAGGGCACCCCCTGTGGGGTACGGACCTCGGCTTAGGGCGTCGCTGGTGGAGGGCAGCAGAGGAAAGGCTGAATCGGAATTATTATTTAGGGAAGAATTTAAAGCTACAGGCTCAGTGGCGCGGGATGACTCGAGCAAGAGTCGGGGCGGAGACACGGCTATAGCTGAAATGGAGCTTTATAGGTTTATTCATTTGGACAGTGGCCCCGATTTGGTACTTTCATATCTTAAAATGTTGAACCGCACAAGGAATTTCACATCTTTTGAGGGTGTGTTTTCAGATATATAGATAAGCAGACACAGACAACTAGCTTATTTAAGACATGACATGGTAGATGCAAAAATGCATATTATGCATGAACTTAACCTATACTTAATATGTACAGCCACCTCAGCGGTAACAATTTGACATTGACAGCGCCTCTATGTCGTAACAGTAAGGGCGATTTTCGTAGTGCGAGAGTTACAGTCTGTGAGATCTAAGCTGAGCTTTGCATTTGTGTGTTGGCATTTGCATCAGGCCGATTGCCAAAAAGCAGTATAAACCGGTTCAAACCAAGCAAAGGACGCGTCGCGCTCTAGGCCGACGTCACACATACACTATCTCTATGTGCACTCACACAACTGCAAAGCTCAGCTTAGACCTCGCGGTCTGTACTACGGTTGACAGTACTAATACAAACAAATATCACTTTCCTTCTTAAAATAATGAAGTATTAAAATGGAAGTAATGCATAAAAGGCTTCTCTAAAACAAAGGTTCGAAGAGAATAATCATATTGATATGACATTTAAATGGACTTATCAGATATACCTGTACCTTTGTACTCAATACTAATATGCCGTATCTGTATTTATTTTACTGTGTGTACATAAATAATAAAATAAATAAAGATAAGTGTAATTATAGAAATGATGTCATTGCCTAATCGATCCACTAGTTCCAACCAACCAGACAAACCGAGGACAATCTTGGGCAGACTGGAATCAGAAAGCTGAGGACACGGACCTTTGGCAGAAATTGTGAGATTCTTATAGCTCAGTGGCGAAGGATGGATGTTTTAATGACGTTAATAATAGGCATTGCCTTGTTTAGAATTTTAGAAAGGGAAGCCTTAAGGAAAGGGGCCTACGAGTGGATGACATAAAGAAAGAAAGAAAGATTTCTTTCTTTTCTTTCTTTCTTCTGGCACCCACTGCATGAACACTCTGAGCCATCTTAATTTATACAGGCTAGCAGGGAAATCGTCGCGCAAACTGTAACCATGGATTCAGTACATCAGTCTGAACCGTTCTGCCTTGAAATTTTTCATCGGTTATATAAACAATAATTTGCTGTTTCATAGAAAAGCAATACCCATGCGGTTTTTTTTTTTAATAACCGACTGAAGAATTTCTACTCTCTATTTCTACCTCTAGGTCTAGAATAGAGACGGGCCGACTATGACTTTGGCCGACTAGTCGGCTGCAAAATGGCCGACTAGTCGGCCAAACCAATCATTGCTTTCGGTTGAGTTAGGGTGACATCGGCAATGTTCGGCCAGATCTAAGTCTAATTCATTATTATTAGGTCAAAGGAAGAGTTCCTATTTCTAAGTTGTAAACCTACTTATTGCCAATTGTTTGCTAAAAAGTTTCTTCTTTTTTGTTAGAAGTATTAGTTAATTTTATTAGTCCAATTAATTATCCTATTCTTCCTTTCCTATCCTATTCTAAATTGAACTGTAAGTAAACTGTAAAACTCATGTTTATATAATAAAAAATAATAACAGTAAAGATTTCAATTTCATTTCAATCACCCTCTTTTAATTTTTTAAGCGTATTAATACGAGTAAAAAATGGACCGTCTAGTCGCCGACTACAAATAAGGCCGACTAGTCGGCCTTATATGTAGTCGGCGAATAGTCGGTACATCACTAGTCTAGAATAATGTGCTGAATTCATGGTTACAGTTTGCACGTCGATGTCCCTCTCACACTGTATAATAAATTGATGTATGAAAAAATCACATATATGCTTATGACAACGCTATTTACTCGACACTATGATGATACACTACTTATAAGCATAAAACGATATTAAAAACTCAAATATTAGATCCCAACAATTTAACAGTAGAAGAACCTATGGCTAGACATGCAAATAAGAATAGATGGGCGGTAGATAACAAAATCGTTTCTATTAGTATTCTATGCGGGCGCCGCGTTAAATTGACGATACATGGCGTGACTCTAATCCTTGATTAGGTACGAACCGAGAAAACTGTGGAGCTGTATTAAAATATACGCAGATAAAAATAAATTGCAACACTTTCTTATTCTGCTTTCTTGTCTTGTAGTATTTGTTTCTTTGTTGTGTGTTTGTTCTTTATAAATATTTTGAACTCTACTTTAACTAACCAGAAAACCATCCAAATGATGGCAGAAAAAAAAATGCATCTCAAATGATAGTGATAGTGGTAATATCTAGGTTCTTTAATCAACGAGGATCAGACAGTAGAATTATATATTTGGAAAATTATATACTTTTTTAGTCAGACCTTCCACGCGTTCTTATTTTAACTCAATTCGATCAGTATACTAAGCTTGGAAGCTGCGTCAATGTTATATTTGTTAGGTCGGCATAATATTTAACAAATACATACGACTCTTAGAAACAGGCGCGACAAGCGACGCGAATCGTGCGCGACACAAAGGCATCGCTCATCGTCGCACGACGAGCGGCGCCTTTTTGTCGGGCTGTCATGTCGCGCATGTCTGCGGGAGCCTTAAACATGTTTAGTCAGAACAGCTACTCCATTCCTTGTTCAGAATAAAGGTCGTACGGACTAAGGACACAACTAGGCAAATCTGTTGCCCATTGACGGTGCGGCGTCACATTACTTTTGTATCGTTATCAAATGGATTACGGTATTCATTGTAAACATTTGACATCATAATTTATTCTTGGGTATGTTTGTTGTCGTTTTTATGTGAAGTTCAGTTGTTGCTGCAAGTTAATCATTGCAATTTAAATCTTCTGCCAATTACATAAAAGTCAAATTAGGTGCGCTCGTGATGTGCAACACCCATATGACTGGCCCGAAGGGTCTTGCCGATATTAAGATGCCATCTAGGTATGGTTAAGCTATAATAGTGTGTGTGATATTGAAGTGAATGGAATAATATCGTCCTGTTCGACGACAGTTGTATTAAATCATATCTATAAATTATTATTACAGCGCCTGTAATAAACGTCAGAGCAAAACCACGTTGCGCCGTAAACCCGATACTAAATGCGCAGGCGGACTTTACCATTCCTTTAGAAAGTCTTCAAGATACGTAATTTTTTAATTATATTACGTGAAAATTTTAGTGTTGTGTCTACGCGACGATGATGCAACTTCGCCGTTTAAACTACGAATTCACCACAAACCGAACCGATTTTTTTAAACGAAATTAAACCCCAAAACCGTTGTTAACACGAGCAAACGTTTACCACTGTACCAATCATAAGAAACTGAGGGTAGGTTAGTTACTAAAACTACGTTACTGACGCCTAGAATTGTCTATAATTTACACAAAAAAAGAATGTATGTAATATAGACAATTCCTGGGGGAGATACGACACAAAATGGGAAATCTCATTAAGGCGGAACCTTCAGGGAAGCCCGCGAAATTCAGATTTTGTTACGTTTTTTCCAATTTGCATGCAGGTCACTGTCAGGTTGTATTTTGATTAAAATATGATTCGCGACCGTAACAAATATGGCTTTACAAAATTATAATCATTAGAATCAGCAATACATCTCTATAAGTTCATATTACCCTATTGAATGACTATTTCATGAAATCATGACATTTGAGGGCAATTCTAACTTAAGGAGTTGTATTGCTGATTCTAATGATTATAATTCTGTAAAGCCATATTTGATACGGTCGCGAATCATATTTAGATCACCATACAACCTGATACTGACCTGCAAATTGCAAAAAACGTAAGAAAATTTGAATTTCGCGGGCGACCTTGGCGTATCCCCCTTAACTTGAAATGGGGAATTTGGCAATACACGGACTGCTTCGGCTGACTCATTCTGGATGAGATATTGGTATACAGCATAAATCAGAAAAGTGTAGTCATATTTAAGGCCTGTGGTCTAGACCATCAAACTGAAAAACAGAGTTTGATGATCAGTACCATAACCAAAACCAAAAACGCATCGCGAATCGCTGAAAACCAGCACTGGGGCTCTGTCTCGCATGGGGTCGTAGCATTATGCTGAGCGATTGCCGTTTTGCGTGGATGTGACGCATATTTTCCCCCAACTCGTTTTTTTTTTTGTGTCAAGTTTATTGCAACTGTATTTTCTTTATTTTTCTTTCAACCTTAATTATGACAACACCTTCCTGATTAATGCTGTAGGGTTAAAAAAAAACGCTAAAATAATGAATTTCAAACAACAAAACTGGCGAAATGTGGGTGTACTACGGATACAGCTCTGCTTAACCCTGCGGGAAACAAGCGTTATGTGTATGTATATTTTAGCTGCAGTTATTTCGTAGATGTATACGACTGCTCAAAGAGTCGTCTGAATTTTATTTTATGAATGTAGCTCTTCAAACTTCAGGATCAGAAATACCTATCCAAATATTATGTTCTTAATTTATTGACTTAAATGCAACTGACTAAGCAGTCCGTGTATAGCCGGTTTTAATATTGATTAATTCAAGGAATAAAATAAACAAAACTAGCTTACCTTTAATCATTTAACAATACCATAGGTAAATTCTATTACCAATCAATTATTTTAGAATTTTTTAATAATCACATCTTCAATTTCATAAAATAATAAAACCTATATGGAAAGTCACAAACACGTCCAAATATAGTTCAAATCAAATCAATCACCTAAAAAGTAAACAAGTATAATTTACAGTAAAGTCCTACATGCTAAGTACTTACCAATTCGGCTACTATCTGCCTGCCCAACCTCTGGCACTCGTTCGCTGAAGGTTTCGTAAAAGTATGCGAGTCGAATTGCTTGGTAGTCTGTGAACAATAGTTGGAAATCGTGTAACTGCTAAAATAAAATATAGTATAGCATTCGTACATACCTACTAAAGATTATATTACCACATAAAAAGTGTTTTATTTATTTGGTAATTAAGTAATTATGTATGGACGTTATACTACTGTCGATTAAATGGAATGCCTTTCGTTATCTACTTTAAAATCTTAAATTCACTGATAGACAAAGCACAGCCTTAATTGTTGGGTCTAGACTCTAGAAGCATGGAATTTTGAGCAAGAGTTCCTTTTAATATGACGAAGGTGAGCACTATGGAATGATTTTTGAAAATTCATACCCTAAAGGGTTTAATAGGGGATGAAACTTCGTATTGAAGTTCGTCATTTCGACAAACACAACGTAGGACAAACAAATTGATTACCAATTGGTTTGTCCTACATTGTGTTTGGCAATTTTAGTTTGCTGTTTTTATCAGATATAATGTTTCTATGTTTTAGGTACAGCTATAAGGCACATTTTTAAAGAGTTTCTAGCCTCGAAGGTGCCATTTACAAAGGCATATAAATACTAGAATGTGGTTAAACGACAATTCGTCTGTAAAAGCTCTCGTGTAAATGGGCTTTTACTACAACTTTTTTTTTTTTTTTTTGGGACGTTATCAAATGACCTCTCCCGCTCTAGGCGGAGCGGAAGGGCGTGTCAGACTCTTACTGTCTAAAACCCACCCATGTTCCTTCATTTGCTGTGCGCCAGGGCCAAGGTAACTCTTTCGAACAATCCGCGACCCCGGCAGGCTTTTATTACACCTGTTACAAACATTGTGTATGGCGAAGAGATGTACAGCGTGTATCAGAAAGATGTAGTACAGACCATCAAACTGAAAACAACAATATAATCATAGTAATCGCGTCCCATGGAGAAAGTTCTTCAGTATGATGGTCAGGCGAAATCATCAAAGTAGCCCGCGAAGTTAAAAATTTCATACGTTTTTTGCAATTTGCATGTCAATATCAGGTTGTATGTCGATCTAAATATGATTCGCGGCCGTAGCAAATATTTATTTAAGTATAGAACTATAATCACAAAAATCATCAGCACATCTCTATAGGTTCATATTATCCTATTGAACGACTATTTCATGAAATCTTGAAATTTGAGGCCAATTCTAACTTAAGGAGTTGTATTGCTGATTCTAATGATTATAATTCTGTAAAGCCATATTTGTTACGGCCGCGACTCATATTTTAGAATAGACGTACGTTTTGACGTTCAAAAGTGCCTTTTATGTGCCTATTTGAAATAAATGATTTGACTTTTGACTTTCTGAATAGAATACTCTTTATTAGTACACCATAAAAATTACTGACATAAATGTAGAAATTCTACATAGGGTGACACAATGGGCGGTGTTATCGCTAAAAGCGATCTTTTTCAGACAACCTTTGGATGGATTCAAGGTAGAAGGAGAGACAATAATGCAGGTAGTCAGTGGTGTACCATTTACATATACAACAAATACATAAAACATATACTTATCTACATATAATATATACAATAATAAACATGAAACAAGAGCAAGGAAACTAAATGTAATGACAATGTTTAAGGAGAGAGGAAGTGTTTTTTAACCAGAATGTTAAAAAGTGGACAAAGATTGAGCACGCCTTATGATTTTAATCGACATGCAACCTGACACTGACCTGCAAATTGCACAAAACGTAAGTAAATTTTAATTTCGCGGCCTACCTTAGCGCACCCCCCTTAAATTAGACCACACCTATCTGATATATGCTGTATTCTTTCGCGAAAACCTTCCAAATTCCCCACAACTATTTACCTTTTTTACTTCACAAGAACCAGCACCAAAAACTCTAGAAAAACACGTTTCTAAATGTCATTCAATGTCTGCATACCACCTGCATAATCTTTAATTTAAAAGCTTGCAACAAACCTGTTTTGCTTTGGTAGTACTATCTAATACTTTGTCGATGTCCTTGATGGAATGTATCGACACATCCAGTGTGGATGCGTCTAGTTTCTCCTGCTTGTTTTTGAGCTCTGCTGTTCTCAATCTGTTGTCCAGCTTGATGTTTCTTGGTTCTGCTGTAGTCTGTTTATTGTCTTGCTTGAAGTTTCTCGGTTCTCCTGTTGTCTGTTTTTTGTTCTTCGGCTCTGCTGATACCCGCCTATTGTTTTTGGGCTCGGGTTTACCCGACGTCTTCTTTGTTGTGTTTTCGGGTTGCTGGAATGAATGGAAAATTGTTGATTGAGATCTAATTGTGTTTTTCCAAATGCCATGACATAACATCTTATGAGTTATGAGCTAGTAGGGATCTGTTGACAACAAACACAATAAAATTTCTATTCAGGACCCAGTTGGCCCGCTAGAGGGCTATAACAATAGAAAATCAATTGTGTCTCATTAGCGAAGCTTAATGAGTTAATAAATAACATAAAATCACTACAGTGGCTGATAAAGTGATAAGCTGCTGCACTGCGTGTCGTGAGTTTAATTTCCTCGCGAAACAAATATTTTTTGACGGTTGTTACTGAGTGTTTTTGTATGTTGGTGGTTAGTAAGCATCCACAATACAATTTGGGCAAGTGTGTTATCAGTTTCAAAAAAATGGATTAGTGTTTGACTGATTGTATTACTAATTACATAATAATCTCGACGCACTTTATGACAACGATCGACAGAAATGGTGACCTGCTGCCTCAGAAAAAGTTCCACATTCAAAAGCATTATTACGATATCAAACCGAAGACACTATTATCTTTGGTCCACCAAGTATGCAATAATCAATCCTACACAGTTGGTCTAAGGTTCAGATTACCCTAAATAAACTAAAATAGTACTCACATAAGTATGATGCGTCAAATCATCTTCCCAATTGTTGATCTGGTCTGCTAATGCTGCCAGTCTACCGAACTTCTTTTTGCCGTCTTGTTGGGGACGCTGCTTCGGCTGCTTTGGCTCCAGCTCTGATGGTGGCGTTGCTGAGGAGAACTCGAGCTCCGTGCGGTGGATGGGCGATGAAAGGGTTGGTTTATCTGGAAAAAGAAGGGTGTAGTTGTTACATGGCGGTGGGTTAAGACATTTGAAGACTGGATGAAGAAAAGGCTTGATAGAGAAGCACTCGTAAGTTGGTGTTTAGCTGGGTATAGGCAGGCAGAAAAGGATCAAATTATCGGCATTTATGAGCCCTTACATAAA
This sequence comes from Griposia aprilina, assembly GCA_916610205.1. Lineage (NCBI taxonomy): Eukaryota > Metazoa > Arthropoda > Insecta > Lepidoptera > Noctuidae > Griposia > Griposia aprilina. The sequence continues at coordinate 10,798,971 of OU744304.1, read as the reverse complement.
ATACAGTACTTACAACTATTTTCTTAATGTCCCTCGAGAATCATCGCATTTCCGAATACAAACGAATGCTAATTTCCATGTCCATCAATTATTAGATTTATCGTGTATAATAATTTGAATTCAGAACTTAATACTTAATTGTTGTTTTGTTTTTTTACGTAACAATAATACGTACTTACGAACGAACGTACTTAGTTCTGAATTCAAATTATTATACACGATAAATCTAATAATTGATGGACATAGAAATTAGCATTCGTTTGAATTCGGAAATGCGACGATTCCCGAGAGACATTACAAAATAGTTGTACTGTACGTGCGTCCGGTAAAATACGATTCTGATTGACAGATCTGAACACAACTTTTGATGGCATAAAAAAAGTTAAAAAGCTTGGTCCGTGACATGTTTGAATACAAAAGATATAATAATTTTATGACTCAGTCTAAAGTCAGTAGTATTTAATTTAATCACAATACAGTAAAAGATAAAAAAGGGAAATATTTAACTGATCCTCCAAAAACTTATTGACCTAATGATATCCGCTTTTTTTTTAAATTAAAAGAGCGGTGCCGCAGCTTCTACTGCGCTACATTCATTTTGGTGGTAGTTATTTGGCTATTAAATATTTTTAGGAGATTAAAATAGGAATTAGTAGAGGTTCAAAAAAAAAAGTCGCGAAATCATTTTATCAAACAAAATCATAAGAACAATGTAATGTTCAATAATATTTTTAGGAAAGCTAAATGGGAATTATTTGATGGTTGATTAAATACTTACATGCCCTAAAAATTTACCAGATAAGGAGAAAGTATTGTCCAATAATGTTGACACAAAGAACTATCAATGGATACACTCAATGTTAACTTCTGTCACAGCCTGAAACTTGAATGAACAGTTTTCTAAATTCTATCTTAAAACAATAATTTACTATCAGATCTGTGATGTTATCACATCCTGCTGTGTAGGAAGTAATTTAATAAGTTATCAATGCAGGACATTGTTTTCGTGTGAGTCAAACTATGAATCAAGTTAAATGAGTAACACCAAAATATTATTATTGGTGTTTAACACGGAAATGGCAGGAGTATCATGATTGCCTTATGGCATGTTAGTGTATTGTGGTTGGAAGCACGACTTCAGAGTGTTGGATTTTTGGTTTTATACCCAGGTTAGGCAAAATTTTAATCTATTACCTACCTATTGGTGTTTTTACCATAATATAAGGCGAGAGAACTTGTGGGGCATTGATGTCTTTGTTAGTAAGCAAATAATACGAAGTAAAAGACACCTGTACTGTAATAAAATCAAAAAGCTATTAGAAAATCATAAGGACAATACCTGAATACAGATTGCCAAGTCGGTCAAGTCGAGATTTAACATTATGCCGGAGTCCTGCACGCTTGGTCTCCGACGTATCATCTGTTGCCTGCTCCAAGTTACTGGATGTGTCATCTGTAATTGTAATAAAAGGAATAAGTATGATTTGAAAAGCAAATGATAATTATGAGAAAACCTACATTGCTAGATACAAGTTTTCAAATAATCAATCTGCCTAGCCCTTTCACAACTATGTTGAGATCGGCTTCCAGTCTAACCAGATGCAGCTGAATAACGGTATTTTACATGGAACATTTGCCTATCTGACCTCCACACCCCAGTAAAGAGTAATACAGTACCCGTTGCTAAGACTAGTTGTCAGAATTTTAGGCTTCCGACTATCCGTAACTTTTGTCAAAGATCTACAAATGGTGGCCAGGACCAACGGCTTAATATGCTTTCCAAGGCACGGAGTGGTCTGGATATGCAATGGATGGCCACCCATCCACGGATCAGCCACAGCAATTGTTGCTTAATCTTGAAGATCGACCCACGAGGCTGTTATTATTTAGCTACCAGACTATCAAGTATTCAAAAACTCTCATATCAATAATATTTCACACAGTTGAAAGGAGTGAAAAGGAATGTATAAGAGGCAAACCTAATATTTTTATATTATGTAATATTTAATTAATCTTGACTGTTTTCCTGTCCTGGTTTAGATATCAAATAGGTACAATGAAACAATTACATATTTTTTACAAAAACTTGCCACATTGATAACAAAAACAGATTAAAAAACTGTGAACATTACCTGCCATCCTATTCCAAATATTTTAAAAAGATTGCAAACACCACACTGGCCACAAGCCAAACACAATTTAAAACAACAAAAATTCAAAACTAGTTTACAACCATTAAGCTAATGTTTTGTTAAACTTTTGAGAAACATTTACTAATTAGAGGAACCTTTATCTCCTTGAGGTGAGTAATAACTTACAAGCAAGAAGCTTTGTACAGTTGTGAGGAAATAAATATTAGAAAAATAATAAGTGTCATTGGCATTTGGTTAGTCAGCCTTGTCCTTCCATATTTAAATAAATACCTTCATATTAGGACCTTATTTAGCAAAGGTATGTGCAGAGAAGGGACAATAATGTGGTTTTGTACTGCATGATGCATCATGTTGTTAGTATTTCTGCTGATATTAAGATGTATAATGATTAAAGTGTCAGTGTATAAATTGTTGAGGGTTGGTGGGTCACCTAAGCGTTTATTTTATTAGGTAAGTTTTGCCAACCTAGGGTTTAGAATATTCTTTTACTCCTTACCTGTAATCTCCTTTATAATAACATTGCCATTAGGCCGCGCCTGTGAGTCATACACCACACTAATAGGAGCGTCCCTTTCCTCAACCTGAACCTCAATCTGTATGTCATTTCTATGGGATATGTTTATCTCAACAGACACATCAGAGTTCCTTCTGTTGATACTCCCTCTCTTTGGACTTTTAAACTCCTTTTTAGTTACTACAACATCATTGCGACCCCGCTGTGGCGACGCAACATCAGGCTTCAAACTCGACCTCTTATTAACAGCTTTCATAGGAGTTTCAGACTTTGTTAAGTCCTTAGACTGTCTCCGAGGCGACGTGATAGATTCCCGAGCCATTTTACTTGGAGACTTCGCAGGTGAACCCTCAGATTTCACAATGGCGATGTTTTCTGATAGTGGCTTTCTTTTCGGAACAGCCTGTCCGGAATTTGCAAGTTTTTGATCGATCTTCTCCTGTCTTGCCCGCGCTCTCTCTAACATGCGCTGAAAATAAGTTTTTGGATGTTAAAACATGCAATTCTTGATGACCTTCTAAAGATTGCGACCGTTAATACATAAATTATCGCCCAATCGTACCTGAGTGAAGGGATCCATAATTGAAACGTTCTAAAAGGTACTTGAATATCACAAATCACACACTTGTCATAGTTAGTGTAAAGTTTGCACGATAATAATGATTTCACGTTATTTATAACAATTCAAAAGAAAACAATTTCCACAAACATTCACCCGTTCGTTAGAAGTTTGACGTTTGAACCGAATTATTTGAATTTAGTTCGTTTTGTATCCGGTAGGCGCCGCGCAGCGTCAAAAAACTTTTTCGTTCGGAAATGGTGTACTCAAATGCTTGAACCTATGAATGAATGAATATTTAACAAATTTTATTGTTTTCGCAGAACCAAGCATTTTTTTTCTTGTGCTATGTAGCCTAAACTTTTTTTTTCTCCTATAAGGAAAGACTTTGCAGCATTGAGTTAGATTAATTTATGTAGTGTGTTTTGTTTAGGTAGCGCCATACAAAAAGTTTGCGCGATCTATTAGCGGGGAGAAGAATCAAACAACCATGCAAAATCCTAATCACTCTCCACACTCTTTTCAATGTAATAGAATGGTTTCAATGTTCTTTAAACAACAACATAACAACATACTTATGAGAGCTCAATTAAGTTTCTCAGTTCTTGAGCCGCATAGCAAATGGCGTTGAACACCCTTTTCAAGAAAATATGATTTCAGAAGTTGAAGTAGAACAGAACCCCATGGAAAGAATAAAGGACAATGGATAAACAGTGCACGATGCTACCTTATATACCTACTATAAGTCTCCAAAACTGATATAGATATACCCATAAATCCACATAATTTGAGACCAACAGACTGCCGACACTTGGCCGACACCAAGAAACTTTCCTACTAACATTTACAAAACAGAAATAGGTAGAATTTAAATGAAAAATTGGTAGATCTACCACCCTAATTTCAGTACAATTTCAGAATTAATAATGCGAGTAAATTAAAAAGGTTTTCTGTTCCGAAGGGGTTTTATTCTTTTATTGGTGATGTTTGTACATAAATATTCTCCTCGTCCTTTCCTTTTTCCCACGTTTTCAAATATTTTTGGTAGTAGTGCCGTTTTCTAATTTTATGAGGTGGAGTTTCGGATCTTTGACTCCCGAGTTCCTTCTCGTCTGCTATCATTTTCATCGTTGCTGTTAGAATCCATTGTGATGTGATGATAACGAGACAAGAATAGGTAAAAAGACACGTTAATAGTTACATACAAAATTCTATTCTATTCGTCACAATCACTTTTAGGAGTTCCGTTTCATGTGTCAAAATTTATTTGTTACTTTTATCGCGATCCGACGATACGGTAACGTCCCATTACAAGTTTATGACGCATGCATGGCTTAAATTGTTTTCAATCGTAATATTTTGACAAATAGGTAGATTTGAGGCCGAAGTTGGTAGATAGGTAGATGGGAGGTGAAATAGGTAGATCTACCACAAAGTTGGTAGATGTGACAACGCTGTTCGTGTAGGTAGTTAATATTATAAAAAACCGGGAATGTACCGGTTCACACTTGTCAGTGCAATCTGTGTTTGCAAACCCGTTGCTCATAGTTAGGTATAGGTAGGTAGATAGGTACTCTACGGGTATTTCCACAGTAGAACAAGTAGGTAGGCTAATTATCTAGGTAGGTTTATTAATATCGAAACAAGGTCAGTATGTAGAACCGGTCATTAGGTCAATTGTTATAATTAAGTATTTATCGTGTCAGTGCAATAATAAATATTCAGCGTTTGTTGTGGAAGGTTACCAATTCTCATCAAGCATCGCTTATGAGTACTAATGAGACACAATTGACTATCTATTGTTATGGCCCTCTAGCGGGCCACCTCAGGCCTGACTTGCAGAGGATCTAAAATTCACTCGAAATTTCCCGTAACTCCTCAGTAACCAACAATTTAAAATAAGAAAACAAAAAAATAAGAGTAGGTGTAACCCAAAAGAACGGTCTGCCCCAAGGTAGTGTACTGGCTCCTCTGCTGTTTAACATTTACACCAATTATCAACTGCTGATCGAGCCCAAAGAAAAACCGCTTTCTGTACGCAGACGACCTTGCTAAGCTCTGACTTTGAGGAGATTGAGATCAATCTTTCCACCTCCAATCTTAGCCATTATTATGCTGACAACGCCCTGAATCCAAATAACTTCCAAAAAAAACACTACAAAGTGAAAAATAACGTTAATTTCGGAAGTCTTTGGTTTATAGCCGACTTGAAAAAAAGGAGGAGGTTCTCGATTCGACGATTTTGAGAATTGGACATTTTGACATCGTTGGACATTTTGAGAATTGGATATTTTGACACCGTTGGACATTTTGAGAATTGGATATTTTGACCCTGAACGTTTTCAGCGTCTGTAATTCCATTATTGTACCTTACCTGTACCTTTGTACTTAATACTAATATGCCGTATATGTATTTATTTTACTGTGTGTACATAAATAATAAAATAATAAAAATAAAAAAATATTGTCAGGTTCAAAGGCACCTCACAAACTCACAAACTTAGTCAAGTCATAATAATGATAAATGATTTTATTTCTGTAAGTAGTTTTGTACAAACACTTTTATACGTCAACCATACGCCAGGCATATTATAAGTTGGGGGATTACATCGCTGATAAAAATGCTTGGCTCAACGCTGGTCCTGCTCCACAAGGGCGCATAAAATAATTGATTAGCATTTGAAACTACTGTTGGAGCTGCTGAAGATTTTAAAAACTTATCTTTGCATTGTATAAATTCAATGTTTTAGTATTGTATAATTGCATAGCACAGGTGTGAGTACTATGCACCTACTATAAAGCTACCATTTAATAGGTTTTTCTTTCATTGACTTGAATGTGCCCTGGCGGTTGAGAGTTTGTCATGCTCACTCTAATGTCTCGCTGGTGGTGGCGTGTGTGTTGGATCATTAAGTTCCCTTCAAAATAGTTGAGCTGAATGGTGCTGATCTATGCGTCATGTTCGTGAACGGGCGCCGTCAGTGGGGACTGGTCATTTCTTGGCTGCCACGGCTTATTTTAATTTAATTTAATATTTGAATTGCTTTTGTCTTTTTATTACGGACGCTTTTAACGTTCTGCATCGTTCTCACATGCATAATTTCAACATGAACGATGTAATCAATATTTTGTAACCATTTTTTGATTTAAAAGAGTGTCCATGGAGTTTCTTGCCCGTTCTTCTCCATAGGTACCTACTACGCTTTGGAATGGGTAACTAGCTTCATCTTTCTGACTGACCGACCCCTTGACAATTCAAAAGTGCCTGTAATTGGTTTATTTGAAATAAATGCTTTGAGTTTGAGTTTGAGTTTGCATATTTTTTAAACTAGATGAGGTCGGCGTTTCCTATGTGACTACTCTGAGAAGAAAGGCCGAAACAAACTCAGAGGTCACAGTCTATTTTATAGTCCAGACATAATCTTGGTCAGATCATGTGAAGACCATGTAGATTGGTATCTGATATGGTCTTTTGAGGAAAGAACCACACAGATTTAGTGGATCTGTCCAGTCAGTGCACGCATTTGTCAGTAATCGTGCAGCTCAACTCAGGAAGTCAGGACTTAAGGAGCTCAACGATTCGTCGAATAATACCAAAGAAAGGACATTTGGGTAGGCCACATAAATTACTCAATCTGCCAGATCATGATTAAAATTAACTGCGAAAAAAAGCAATGACCCACATAATCCTCACATTCACAATAATTAAAATAACACAATACTTAACAAGTAAATACTCATGTCATTGTGTATATAAAATTTAACAATGTCAATGTGTATATAAAAAATCGGACATAATGTTTGAGAACCATGTAGATTGGTGTCTGAAATGGTCTTTATAAGGTTTGTTTATAAACACAACGAATGAAGGGCAACCAATGAACCAAGATTGTTCGAGGCGTCTACTTATTTATAGATTCGATTAAAATAACTTGTTTATAAATGCATCGAGAGATGGGAAGATATATTGTTTTTTAATGACCGTACAATCTGTGATGTCTACCACTACGGCCTACAGTCAAGCAAAAACAGGTAGGTCTAGGTAGGCACGACGTCATATCAAGCTATACATTTCTAGTATAAGCTGGCTCTTCATTGTACGAAAAGCCTATACAATGCGAGGTCAGTTATAACTGGAAATGTATAGCTTGATATGTAGGTATACCTGGACTTTTAATTGTATTCTACTTGACAGTTCGAAGAAAAATAATGTCGCAATAAAACATGTTTTAAAGTACCTGTATATCATTAAATTTAATGAAAACTGTGCATACACCTACAGGGTGACTTGTAATTTGACGTATTACTTCCAGGACTTGATAGTGTGACCCATTTGCAATAATTAAGCACCCCTTAAAGCCTAGGCAAAAATTCATGGAATTCGAGAAAACCCAATGTTCATGAAACTTTCAAAAAATTCCCAGACTTCGTAACTAAATATCACTTTTCTCTACACTCTCAAATTAACTGGCCTTCATTGCTATTCCATTGAGTACCTGATACTTTAACTCACCTGTCGATGTACCTAACCAGATTTTCTAAAACATCAAACAGTTATAATAAGTTATAGAAAGCAGTTTATTAACTATTTTCAAAAATCATCTACGTATTGTACGTGAACTTTGACACCAGTTATCTCAAAATTTTACGAAGGCATTAAACGTATAAATTATGGGGAAGACATTTTAATTTTATCAGCTATCTAATGAGCAGTGATCGGAGTAGGTAGATTGAACTGGGGTCATTGATCCGAAACGTATATATTACTACATTCCTCCGGAATTGGTGGATTATTAAAAAAAAACCGGAACTTATGTAGGAATTGTATTCTGCCAGAGTGGAAGGAGTCATTTGATGATTTGCCATCCTCAAAAAAAAGGTAGGAATTGTAATAAAATGAGCAATTTTATTCTTTATTATTCTTCCTATTTTTTTTTTGTCACGATTTGACAAAACCCAACGACCAATCAGAACAAAGGATCATGGGTGGTACAATAACCGGTTATCAGAACAATGCGTACGCCCGCCGGAAATACTAAATCCGGAGATACCGGAATTACTTTCCGGAAAAATGGCTTATCCATGTTATTCTTTCTGTGTGCATTTATGATACAAGTACTAAAAATCAATCTACCTACTCCGATCACTGCTAATGAGGTACAAACATTAAAAAATATTTAGGGTTGTCCATGAAACAGTTGATAATGCTGGCAAAGGTCGAGTTTGTAAATTGTTGAATTGTTGTTTTCCCATTTTTTTTCCCTCTAATTATAGACCTATACCTGTGCTACCAGCATTGAGTAAAATCTAAAAAAAAAGAACATGCTAGACCAGATGTTGTCACATTTTAACTCAAATCGGATTTTACATAGTCGCCAGTTTGGTTTCATGAAAGGTAGGTCGACGACTGACGCGGAAGTAAAACTCATCAGTCACATTTTGGAATCCTGGGGACAGTCCCAGGATGCGATTGGCATTTTCTGTGACCTCTTAAAACCGTAGACCACAATACACTGATCTGGAAATTACACTATTACGGAATTCGTGGACAAGTTGCTGATCTTGTTCTTTCCTATCTATCAAACAGGCAGCAAAAAGTAAACGTTAACGGGGCGACTTCCTCGGGGTCCTTAGTTAAGATGGGCGTACCCCAAGGCTCAATTCTTGGCCCTTTCCTATTTCTAGTTTATATTAATGACCTTCCTTACAGGATGGTTAACTTATCGGATATCATTTTATTCGCTGATATGACACTTCTCTTATTTTTAAAATAGATAGGAAAGATACGGATGTTTTACATGTCAACGATAGTCTGGCGGTTCTTTCGAAACGGTTCGCAGCTAATAATATTTTATTTAATGCGAACAAAACTAAATGTCTTAAGTTTACATTACCAAATGTACCCCAAGTGGGTCTCAATTTAAAACAAGATTATGGAAACTGTATTTCTAGGAATTACTTTAGATTCAAAATTGCAATGGGGTGCCTACATTAGAGCTCTTTCAGGTAGATTAAGTTTAGCTGCATATGCAGTAAGAAAAATAAGACAGATGACTGATATTGCCACTGCTAGGTTAGTATACTTTGCTTATATCCACAGTATTATGTATTGGCGTTCTGCTGTGCGGAACTTCAGCTGACGTAGATTCAATTTTAATTTTACAAAAGAGGGCTATCCGCGCGATCTATAAAATGGGTCCTCACGAATCTCAAACAAATTCAAATAAATTGATATACTAAGCCTTCTCTCTATATCTTAGAAAGTAAGTTTATGTTCGCAAAAATATAGGACTTTCCAAAATAAGAAACGATTTCCTTAATATAAATACCTACACGTAGTAAAAATGAAATTGTGATTCCCAAATTTAGATTAACTAAAACAAGCAAGTCATTTCTTATAAACAGTAGGTAGGTATCCGCGTTTATAACAAGTTGCCAAAGTCAGTTACAGAAATTAGCGATGGGAAGTTCAAAATCCACATCAAACGTATCCTTATCAAAAAATGCATAGTTATTATAAGATTAAAGACTACGTTGAAGACAAGGAAGTTTGGCAATAATTTCTTCTGCAGGTGTGGCTTCCCTGGTAGCTCATTAACGCCATCACTATGTAAATGTCTAATAACTGCTCCCAAATTACGAACTTTATTTAAAAAAAATATGTCTTTTTTTTACTTTTTTCTTTGACATAATCTTTTCATTATTTGGCATTATATACCTCCAATTCTTATTTCAACTCCTTACATAAGGCTTTTGTAGACAGGATTTTAATTCTGATTTGTTACAGTTGTAATGGCCAATCATGTCATTTGGTTTAATATTCTGTGAATGTGAGAACGTGGTCGGCCTAACTTTTAGACTGTAGATTTGTAGACTTTTTATATTTTGTTGAGTACCTGTTACTTTTTGACAGGCCTGCACTGTCCTCACATACCTATCAACACTGTAATTTGAAACATTGTAGAAGCCCCTTATTTTTAAAAGAGTAACCGTGGAGTTTCTTGCCGGCTCTTCTCCATAGGAAACAACCAATTGGAACCATGTACCTAGTTTCTGACGTTTTATAAGTGCCCATGTAGGTTTATGTGAAATAAAATATTTTGCCTTGCCTTAGTGAATTTTTGAGATAACTGGTGTCAAAGTTCATGTAGGTACGTAGATATTTTTTGAAATTGGTTAGTAAATTTCTTCCTATAACTTTTAACTGTTTAGAAAATTTAGTTACAACAAACGGTGGGTTTAAGTATTAGGCACCCAATGGAATAGTAATGAAGGCCAGTCAATTTGAGAGTTTAGAGAAAAGTGATATTTAGTGAAGAATTCTGGGAAATTTTCAAAAATACTTACCTACATAAAAATTGTATTTTACTCGAATTCCATGAATTTTCGCCTATGCTTTATGAGGTACTTAATTGTTGCAAATGGGTCACACTATCATGTCCAGGCCCTGCAGGCTCGACAAATATAACGACAAAAATCGGTCGTTTAGTCTAATCGATGTCAAATTTCTTTAATAGATTTTCAACCTTATACTTTCGAAATAAAGTTGAAAATCTATTAAAGGAATTTGACAACGATACGACTTAGCGACCGATTTTTGTCGCTGTCTAATGTCAAGACTGCAGGGGGTGGAAGGAATACGCCAAATTACAAGTCACCCTGTATAGTACCTACATTAAATTACTATATATTACTACAGAATAAGTAACAGAATAGAAGACAAAAACGATGGTAACAACGAAATGAACGTGAAATTAGATGTTTGGAAAAAATTAAGACTGTACTGACCCTAATAAGTAGGTAAGATAGAGTAAATAATAGCAAGAGAATGATGAAAGATCGCATCAGCGCGAGCGCAACGTAGCAACATTTTAATCTATCTAAGAAATAAATTAAAAAAAGAAGGATCGTAAATTAATATTATTCCTCTCAAACAACTTGACCTAAGACCTTGACACGAAGCGATTGGCAAATTACATTATCGTAACTCGTCATGTTGGTTACAAATATTCGTCACACGTCCAACATTCGACGCCGCATCCATTGCTCCACATATTGGAAGTCCTCTATCAAAATACAAAGTAGTGCAGCACTGGAATGGGTTTATTGGCGTGGCCGGCCAATGCAAATCAAGGTACCTACATACATAATTGAATTAAGAACATTGAGTCTTGAGAGGTTTCCCACTACACAACGGACTACGGAACCAGTTACCAGTCTCTTATTAGCATTTGTTGCGAGTGCACGCAAAGTGAATTTATTACTTCAAGGCGGAAATATGGGTGAATAATTTTTCTTAAATTATACATGTAGACTAAGATGGGATAGGAAAATATTGAGATTAAAATAACTTACACGTATGGAAGGTGCATGTGCTACATTTCTTTGTCAAGTCGTTTCTAGCTCTTTTTCTGGGGCCTGTGGTAGATTTTGCCTGGGGTGCTCGCATTGTACCTCGCTCATGTCCATTCTATACGAATTATTTTATCGAAGCACAATTTTTGTAACTATATAAGTAATGGCTCCAAAGGAAATTATTTCACTATGGACCAAGTTGCAATTATATTTCAGTTAAACAGAACAGGAAAATCCGAAATACTTTTCATTAAAAAAATAAATTTTCAAAATAAATCTACAAATATTCCGATTCGTATCTACGTAACGTCTTAAAATCAGTATCATCTGAGCGATTATAATAAAATGAGAGTTTTTCTTGTATGGGCTATTGTTTTCGCACAATAGCTAGCCAAATAGGCATATTTATATCAGTATTTTTACTGAACCAAGAATCAATAAATCATTAAGCACAGAATCGTAAAATTCCCACGGTTCACAGTAGATAGGTTCTTCAGTAGGTATTTCTTATATAAAAAGGTCGAATAGAATTATAATACACTTACCTACTTAATCTAGGTACATAATTTACCAAATACAAGAACTAGCATTTTTTTTTTTTTTTGGTGGGAAATTATCAAATGATTCCAAGTTCTTGATTCATTTCCATGTTGGGCAGGGACGAACTGGATTTTCTTTTAGGAAATTCTCAATTCTTGAAAATCTATTGTACCTATACCTACCTACTACGTCTTATTAAATATTCTAGCGACACTCCGCAGACATCATGGGTTTCGAACTATCGATACTTCGATACGTTTAACTGTGGGCATCTTTACTTTCCATGAACAACTTTATCCATTAGTAGGTACTCTACGTAAATATCTCTCGATTATAAAAATCTGTTACAAATAGTAGATGTTTCTACTTTTGTATCGGTTTGATATTAAATGGTGGCAACATATTTTTAGTACCTATCGAGAGATATACAGGATGGTCCAAATAGAGAGGTCATTAAAAAAAACAATTATTCCGCATGCCCAGGAGTAGTTATCCGATAATACCCCATGTATGTTCAATTCTTGATAGTTTTCGAGTTAAAATATATTTTTTAAATTTCCTGAAAATTTTATGGGAACTGATTAAAAAAAAACAGTCTTTGTTTTTACATGGCATTTTTTTTAAATTTTCAGTGTAGTGGAATATTCTTATAGACATAAAATATTCATCTTCCGATCATTTATCAAGAGAAATCATCATTAAAAAGGATAATTTTAGATACATCAAATTATCATAATAAACTTAACGTTCTCATGGTATTTTCAAGAAATTAAAAACATAATTCGGCACGGTTGGCGCAGTGGTTAAGCGATTGACTGCTGCGCTGCGTGTCGCGGGTTCGATTCCCGCACGGAACAAATTAATATTTGTATGACCTACAAACAGTTGTTCCGGGTCTGGCTGTTTGTGTATGTGAGTTTAAATGTTTGTAAACGCACCCACAATACAGGAGAAATTCCTAGTGTGGGGCAACGTTTTAAAAAAGAACAACTCGATAAGTAGCAAGAATCTCGGAACAGATATGGGATATTTTCCGATACCCCTGGACGTGAGGAATCTCATTTTTTTTTATGGCTATCCTGTATAAGTTCAGTTCTCATGGGTAAAGTTGCTCATGGAAAGTAAAGATGCCTCAGTTGCCTCTAAACCAGACAAAACCAACAAAAAAAAGTTATGATGTTTTTTTGGCGGCAGGAACTCAGATTAGAACATCTGTAGGTTTAATTTTTAACTACCGACGCAAAAAGTGGGGTGTTTTAAGTTTGACTGCTATGTCTGTGGCACCGTAGCTCTTAAACGGGTGAATCGATTCGGATGCTGTTTTTTTTATCTGAAAGCAGATTTTCTAGCAGTGGTTCTTAGACATGTTTTAACAAAATCGGTTTAACCGTTTCAAGGTTATCAGCTCTTTTTTGTCTCGACGTTTTTATAATTTTACCTTATTAAGTTTTACTGTGTTTACTTATCTATTGAAACCCATCACGTCTGTTAAGTTGTTTGAACAGGCGTAGGTATCTACATTGTAGTTTCGAGTGAAGTAGTGCCATCTAAAACAGAAGATCAGTAGCCGTACAATGACGTGTTAATACCATCATGGTTCCATTGCGAAAAAGGGATAGTGCTATCGGTCATATATAGCTCCGTCTCTCTTCCACGCTGGAACAATAATGGCTTTAACACGTCATAGTACGGCCGAAGGTAGAGAGATAACCTAATTAAATGTGTCTACTTTTAACTTAATCATCCCAAAAGTCCCCTGATGAAACCTTGAAAACTTTGTAATTCTTCTGTTGCTAAAATAACTGTATAGGCCAAGCGCTTTTTTTTTTTTGCAACGTACGGGACCTGGTATGTTTTTCTTGGAATATGTTCAGGTGTGTCCCCTGAATGTCAATCCAACTGGGCGCGGCGGTGGGGGGGTTCACTTCAGCCGCCATCTTGGAAAACACGTTTTTTCGAATATCTCGCGAACCGCGCATCATACGACAAAAATTGTAGAGATCATTATTGTAGATAATAATATTTGCCATCTTTTTTATTTGAAACTTTTTTTTGTATAACGCATAGGTTTTTAATTATAGCGCTCTCAACTTTTGACAATATGGTTTTTACTAAATATTTAGTTAATGGTCAATGATAAATTAAAAATAATGAATAAAAAATTATCTACAATAATTATCTCTCTTTAGTCCAATGATTAGATTTTTTGTAAATCCATAATTGCTTCATTTTTTGCATTAAATTACCAGCGTTGTGTCATCGCGCGTCTCTATCTTTTCTATGGAATCCGACAGTGACCGCGCTTTAGCTCTTGTAAGCCCCTTAAGACGCTTAGGAACCGGAAAAAAAAAAAACACTAAGCGGAAACGAAATAATAGCGCGGGCAGGCGATGCGTTGCGACGGGATGGGTCGGGGGACCAGACATTTAACGCGGACGGAGTTGCGGGCCGAAGCTAGTACAAAATATAGCCTCATTGTATCACCCCTTGTAAAATTTCTACATTTATATCAGTTACGTAATTGCGTAAAACACTAACACTAGGAATAACTTTCATTTTGACAGTTCAACAACATTCATTGCGTTATTTACGTTGTTGGGCAGACAATTGCTTCCAACATATGAAGCAATGGATTAGCAATCGGCTTCAAAATGATTCAGATTGTGATACGCAATTAGGGTACCTACTGTAATTTTTATGGTGTACTCATCGATCACTAGTTCTTTATTAGTGATCGATGGGTGTACTTAATAAAGACGCATACATACATACATAAAGTCACGCTTTCTTCCCATGGGGGTAGGCTTCAGTTGCCTTATCGCATCATAAAAAAAAAAAAAAATAGAGTATTATATCTATCTATATATCTAAACCAGACGAAACCAAGATGTTCTTAACTATTTTGTTTACTTCCTCTGACCCTGCTGCCCTGGGGACATTCCGACAGCAACGAGAGGCCATTGTCCTATTAAGCCAGATATGCGCAACGAGACGGTACGACGCGTTTCTGGTAGAACGATTTCCATGAAGTTTTCAAAGAAATTGTTCTACTAGAGCCGCGTCGCGCCTGTCTGTTGGAGTCCTAAATCAATTGAAATCAAAGAGCTATTTGCAAGTATAGTCCCCAAAAGAGATAAGTAACCAGGGCCTAGACAAATGTCATTCGCTTCGGAGCGATTCTATTTCTACAATCGCTACCGCTTACGCTAGTATTTGGCATCATACGAATCGAAAACTAGCGATAACACTTAAAAATGTCACTTGGCTACGCATCTCTATGGAAATAATTGTTAGACGCTGTCGATTCGTTTCATAGAATCGAATGATGTTAACATTGTCTATCTAATTTCTATTCGTTGACCTATGATCACGTGACATTTCGATAGCTTATGTCAATTCCATAATTTTTTTGGTTTTTCTACTAGCGTCATCGCTAATCGAATGTTAGTTTGTCTAGGCCCTCAGGATCGTCAATATAGTTGAAGTTTAGTAAGAAACCGATGGATGGCTCAGAATAAAATTTTATTATATTAATAGAAAACAAACAGGTAATTTTGCAAGATCAGCCTATAATATTCTCACTGCTGGGACACAGACCTCTCTGTGAGAGAGACTGGGCCCAGTGCGGGTTGGTAGATGTCAAATGTCTTTGAACTTTTGGTTCTAGGACATGCCGGTTTCCTCACGATGTTTTCCTTCTCCGTTTTTGAGAGCAGTGGTGATGAAATTAAATACTTAAAGTAAAGCGCCTGCCTGGGTTCGAACTCACGACCTACCTACCTACCTACCCTCGTAAGTCGGGGCCGATACCACTGGGTCACCACTGCTCACAGGTCGTTTAGTTTAGTTAGTTTATAATGCTCCTTTTTGTTTTTACTCTTTATATTTCCTGTGTATGTGTTTTTGTGTTATTGGGTTTTTCCATCTGGAATTTCGCGGTAGCAGCCCGGAGTCTAGAGTTGTGCCCGGTTGATGGCGATAGGCTCGCCCCCTATTACATGGGACTTAAAAATAACTGGCGAAATGTGGGTGTACTATAGATACACATCTGCCTAACCCTTCGGGGAATACAGGCGTGATGTTATGTGTGTGATATTTCCTGTGCGTGTCTCAAATAAAATATTTTTCTTTCCTTATTTATTAATCAAATTAAATTTCATTCGAAAACATCCATCGGTTTCTTACTAGGCAAACTTCAACCATATCCGACGAACCTGAGGGCCTAGACAAATGGCATTCGTTTCGGAGCGATTCTATTTCTACAATCGCTATCGCTTTCGCTAATGATTCCAAAAACTAGCAATAACGCTCGTCAAAAAGTGTCCCTTGGCTATGCATCTCTGTGGAAGTACCTAATCTTTCGACGCTGTCGATTCATTTCATAATCGAATGTTGTTTACATTGTCTAGCTAATTTTTATTCGTTGACCTATGATCACGTGACATTTCGATAGCTTACGTCAACCCCATACATTTTAGCTTTTCTACTAGCGTTATCGTTAATCGAATATTACTTTGTCTAGGCCCTCTGGTTACTTAACACTTTTGGTGATTGTACAATAAGTACAATGTTTACTTGACTTTTGATTTCGGCTGCCATTTTGAATGTTGACTCTCTTTAAGTACTTAAGCAGTTTATTGACAAGCATATAAGGAGTACCTAACCAAACTTGTTTAACAGGTTTTGGCAAAGTTGTACATAACACATATCATCACGCTTGTATAACCCGAAGGGTTAAGCAGAGATTAGTACACTACATTTCACCAGTTATGTTTAAGTCCCATGTAACAGGGGGCGAGCTTATTGCCATCAACCGGGCAAAAATCTAGACTCCGGGGTGCTACTGAGAAATTCCGAACGGTAATAGGTAGACAGTTGAAAGAACATTGCTCTGCACCCATACATTGGTCGCCCGGGAACAAAGAGCATCGGAACATTTTGTGTTGTATTGTCTATCATCAGTAAATTCCTATATGATGTTATATTATAGCGGACTAGCTAAAGAATAGATAAATTTCAAAAAAAGTATCACATTTTGAGGTTATAATCGAACCACGAATATTATGGTTTTTCATAACTCCGTGATTCCGAGTGATTTTTAAGAAACTGAAAAACAATATCCTAATACATTTAGCTATTTTTAATACCTACCTAGATAATTAGGTATATACCTAAGTAATAAATAATAATAATTATTATTATAATAATTAGTAATACTAACGAACTCTGATTTGATAATATTTCATATTCACATAATCTATAGAGTGACCAATCAAAGCAGGACGAATAATATAATTACGGATTCATTTCACTCGGCACGGATCGGATCGCTTGGAGTAGGTATTATGTTTTCTGGTTTTCTGTGGATCTGGATCGGATTCACTCTGCTGTTCGTGAAGTATACGAATGAATGGCAACAAACGAACAAGTACGGCAGTGATACGTATTAGGTCTTAGTTAAATATCACTGATACCCAAATATTAGTTAAGATATTGTAATATTACTCGTCATGGATTACTAGATATTCACATTAGCTAATACTGATAAATATCTGTATTAACCCATCTTTATTGACAAGTGACCATCTAGTGACGTCAAAAATAGGGTGGTAAATACGATACGTTAAAAACGATACTTCCTAAGATTTACTATGGACATACATTACAAACAGTATTACATAAACTTTCGTCATCCGATAATATTAATACCATTACAAGTATGACAATGGTGCCGATTCTCTTGTACACCGTACTAAACTAACTAAAGTATCACTAAAGAATATTTAACGGATAAATACAATAATAATACATAATTATTAATAACAGATATATAATAAGTAAAATAACAAAAATAAACCATATTAAATACATAATAAATACTACACTAAAATCAATGAACAAATTTAAAGGGAGTAAACAAATAAGCATTATTTAAATTGTATAATAAATAAATAATAAATGAATAGATAGATTTGCATATATAAAATTAAAAGAATAAGTAAATGAATAGAAAGATAAAATACTTAATAGGATATTAAATAATTCAAACATAATATCAAGGAAAATTAATAAGGCGCTATTCCTCTCTCAACTTATTTAAAAATTTGCTGTGCCCGACAGGGTCCATAATTGTTTCTATTATATTCTATTTACCACCTGTAAGTGTACATTATGGATTGCAATAAACGATTTGAGATTTGAGATTAAAATTCCTTACTTTTGGCTATGAGAATCTTAGAGCTATTCTGCAATAAAATATCTCTAAATTTAAAAATCATTTTGACGCAACTAAAATTTAATTTGACAATCGCGACTCCACATGGTACCTACTTGTTTGCCCTACCACGTGATTTTTTTTTAGAGCCGGTGGCGCGTATGGGTAGCAGCCTCGGCGTGTTTTATATGCATTTTTGCAATTTTTGCACGGAAATTATTTAAAAAAAAATACCTACATGTAGAGTTATATGGGTTTAAGGGTTACTTAAAGGGGGTCGAAATTGTCATTATTTTTGCGATAGGACACACCGTTTTCGAGATATAAGGAAAATAAAATAAAAAATACAGTACTGTTTTTGCCCCTGAAGTCGAGGTGTTGTGGTGAATCTTAGTTCATGACAACTAATTTTATTCCACTCCTTTTTAATCGCGACTAAAAATAGCCAGATTTAGTTAAGACAACCAAAATTTTAGATTAAAAACGTCAAATTCAGAATAGCAAAATTGCCATTTTCACTTAACTAATTAATCAGTACCATCTTAGTGCTGTCAAACTAAAATATAGTTAAGTAGTCTATTTCAGAATGAGAAATCGTCTTTTGACAGGACTAAACAAAATTTTAGTGATTTTTAGTCTAGTTTAGAGAATTTTGTGACAAGAGAATCGGCACCAATGTCCTATTTATAATAAAACCATATCTCTACTTCTTATATACTTGTAACAATATTAATAATAACAGCCTGCTGTACCTACCTAGTCTGCAATAACGCTTTTTTTTAAGAAAAAAAAATAATTCATCCAGTAACGATAAGTATCTTTTTTATATTAATCGTCGTAAACTCGTAAGTAATCGTTAAGTTAGAAGTTAACCACACACTTTTCTAAACGATCTAAGAAAACCCTGATTAATTATGATGATGAAATAATTATGTAGGTTTTGTTCACTTCAGCATTATTCTTACTACCTACCTATTTAAAACTATAACCTACCCACCTTCGTATTTATTATACTTTTAGTGAATAATAATAATGAAATGGTGCTCTAATAGTTTTATTGTTGCTTCTATTTGCACTATAATCGAATTAAATTCAAAACCAATGTGATTCCGATTAAAAAACATGCAACCGTTAAAAAAAAAACAAAACATCGATTACAACTGATTGGGCATCCCTAATTTTATTCGACGCGACATGGCATAACGTTTGGCGAAGGGGGCATTCCGAATTACGCCATAATCAGTCACAGCGCTCACATCAATAATTTGCATTCTGATATATATATATCACGATTATGACAGCTGCTAGCTGTCAACAATTCGGAACGCTCGTGAACGCGCTCACAGTGCTTGCTAAACGTCAACCCCAAACCTTGCACAAGAATGAAAGACCGACTAGATATTTTCTGGAAAATGGAAGTTCGACGCTTTGGCACTTCTGTAATTTTTGACAGCGCTCACTATGATATTATTAAAAGGCACGGTCGGCGTTAACGCAAGGTGGCGCATTTCATTACGTTGTCTATAACGATTAATGATATTAGTCGCGTAAAATAGCTACTTATAATGTTCATTTTGGCATGCAGCTAGTCCGTGTTATAAAAGTATTTGCAACTTATTTAATAAAATAGACTTTTATTGCACAGGGCGATTTGGGACATTGTCGTTTTCACAGAGTTTGTAATTCTGTTGCTGCTGTAACAACAAAAAATAAAATAAAGTTAAACATTAACAGCCTTATTCATAAAGAATCGTTAATCAACGTCTTAAACATTACTTAACTAACTACCTAATTAAACCTTAAATATTAATTAAATATTTCTTATTCATAAACGATATTTAAGCATTGCTTAACTAACCACTACTTAACTTTTTTTGAACTGGCAACTAGGTAGCTTTTCGGTAGAAAACTGTGAAATCGGTCTATGGTGCTCGTGCCAAACACCCAAATTAATAAACAAAAATCAGTCAGTACCTTGCGGAAAAAGTTTCGTTCGCGGTATTTTCTTTGGAAAACCTGTACTTTGATCGAAACTCCACATCATCGTACTCTACCATAGGATCCAACTTGGGCTTATACAATTTTGTACGAGGTCGCCCAAATTCATTTAAATCTTGTACATTTTGCTCAAACAGACTTAAATCGTCATCGAAGTCAAAATATTCCATTATTACCGTACGTAAGACATATAAAATTTCACTAGAAAAGTTTTATCAATTCACTGCAACAAGTTAAAATAGAAATGACAGACTCAATCAGCTGCACAGACGACATAGAGATACTACTTAAATCAGCTGTTAGAAGCAAGGATTTCGTTCAAAATTTGTTGTTCAAATCGCTAAACAAGGTCCGAAGGCTGTTTAGTTTGACAGCTACTTAAATAACTGTTTAAACAGTTAGTTAACTCTAAACAGCGTTTATGAATGCAAAATCTATTTAACCACTGCTTAAAGTGCTGCTTAAAAGTTAAACAACGTTTATGAATAAGCCTGTTAATAAACAACAAACACATGACAAGGAACGTGTTTTTTTTATATGTAGTTATAGTACGATTCCAACTTAATGGCGGCTGTGAAGTGCGCTATTCGCTGCGCAGTAGGTACCTCACCCGTCACCCCCGCTGACACATGAATTGAGGCCTATACAATTAAAGTCAGTTAAATCCAAGTCTGTGAAATGTTCAGGAAGCTACAAAAACTAATATTTTCAAGGTAGCAGCTCTATATTTTATTTTTGAACTGAATTTGCTAGGGACTTAGCTGCATAACTAATTAGATGGCACCATAATTAACTAATTTTACGACTTTATGGCGTTTAGCTGCCTTTAATTTTATAGGCCTCAATTGGTTACTGCATAGCGATTCGTCTCCTGTTCCGAGCCGCCATTAAGGGGACTACATGACCTAAACGCAAATTTATAATGCCTAAAAATATATGATCCACTGCAGTAACTAAAATCAGAAAAATATATGATATTCTTCTGGAAATATGCTACGAGTAGTTAGATAGTGTGTTGAAAACATAATACAATTAACTTTTAATGATAGAAAAAAATCACGAAGATACCTCTAAAAATATATTTTAACGATTAAAAACGATACTACTCGTAATATACATGCAAACATTCTGATTTTTTGACAGATTATTCTATAAGTAACATACTAACGTAATAGTGTTTTAATTTTTTAGTCCAATTAATAGATTTTTTGTAAATACATAATTGCTTCATATTTTGCAATAAATTACCAGCGATGTGTCATCGCGCGTCTCTTTCTTTTCCATGCAATCCGACAGTGACCGCGCTTTAGCTCTTGTAAGCCTCTTAAGTTTAAACCGTACTATAGTGTTAAATATTGTACGGTGTTACGGAATCCTTCGTGTACGAGTCCGATTCGCACTTGGCCGGTTTTTATTTTCTACCTTCATCAAAATTCTAGAATATTATAGATAGTGAAGAGACATTCAAATTCAACAAAACCGTGACCCGGTCAGACCACTTGTGACGCCGTACAGACCTGTGTAAATAAGATAAAAACCTGTCCTGATCTCATGTTATTGGTTGGCAAAAAAACGGGCGGCTACACTGATGGAGTTGTCAAAGCCTCCTAGGGACATCTGCATTGTCAGGGGATTCGCAGATGCGTTGCCATAAGTCAAAGCTGAAATATCTATTGCGCTTGTAATTCAACAGTAAGCCACGGTTTCTACACGGTACGGCGTATAAACCGCGCCGTAGAAAAAACGTGTCCGTGTACACACGGCTACACATTAAGCTGTGCATTTCCAGTATAAGCTAATCTCGCATTCGATCGCTGCCGATCGCCGCCACGAGGACACGGCGGTGCTCCACCCAAGCTGGGCAGACCTCCACCGTATGCTCCACCGTGTCCTCCGGTCGATCCACACAATGCCAACACCCGGGCGTTTCCTGCCGCCTTATCCGAACCAGGAACCTCCCGAAACAACCATGTCCGGTGAGGACCTGCGTCAGGCGGAAGGTGAGGACGCCGTGGCGCCTCTCAAGCCACTCCTCAAAGAGGGGACTTACCGCCGCAATTGTGGCGTGCCCAGCGCTGGGTTGCGACTGTCGCACTCTCCATGCCGCCATGAGATCCCACCGGAGCTCTGTCCACTGTGCCGCGATCTGTCACGGCAGCGGCGTTACGCTCCGGGGTTTCGCCTCCTCGCGCCACTCCCAAATGTACGCGAGGACTTTTGCCTCCAGATCCCATGGCGGCAATCCGGCAAGGAGGCTCGCCGCCTCGCAGGAGACCGTGCCGTATCCCCGGACCAGCCGGATGGCCATGACCCTCTGGGACGCGTTCAACCGGCGGGCTGGCCGGAGCCTCAATGAACGCACCCACACCGGTGCCCCGTAAAGGGCCATGGACCGCATGACCCCCACGTAGAGCCTCCGGCAGGAAGCGTTTGGACCCCCTAGACTGTCGCAACCCCGCGTATCATTAAGTCGGCCGCCACCTGGTGCGACCTCCCCTGCGCCAGGACCAGCGTGTCGTCAGCGTAACGAACGACGCTGACGCCGCTAGGGAGGTCGGCGCGCAGCACCCAGTCGTACCCGATGTCCCTCAGATGCGGTCCCAGGACCGATCCCTGTGGGACACCGCACGAGATCTCTCGCCGGTTCCATTCTCCCTGGTGACCGGCGTAGATGACGGCCCTGTCCGTCAGATAGGCCTCGACTATGCGACACCATAATTTTGAAAAAAAAATCGGAACGTTTATGTGTATCATCATCTGCCTGCCTTTTCCCAACTATGTTGCGGTCAGCTTCTAGTCTAACCCGATACAGCTGAATACCAGTAATTTATTTACATGGAGCGACTGCCTGTCTAACCTCCTCAACCCAGTAACTGGGTAAACACAGACACCAAGACCTTGCCTTGCCGTGCCTTGGTAAGACAGCATCCTAATTGCGTAACACACTATCAATCACAACCTGAATCATTTTGAAGCGTATTGCTAATCCATTTAATCATAATGTTCGAAAATTTTGTCTGCCCAACAACGTAAATAACGCAATGATTGTTGTTGAATTGTCAAAATGAAAGCCATTCCTACTGTTAGTGTGTTACGTAATTACCCCGCTGATCGATCGACCCGTGCCGCTGTAATTACTTAGCCACAAGGTTTATATGCATAATAAATAAATATTAAACTTACTTTAAAGAAATCTCAATGTTTTGTCAAGTCGTAAAACCGAGCATAGCAGGGGCGGGTCGCTAGTAACATTACTTAATTTACGCTGACACTGTGTCCGTTACCTTCTCAATATATAGCACACCAAGACCCAGCAGGGTAATTGCGTAACACACTAACAGTAGCAATGGCTTTCATTTTGACAGTTCAACAACATTCATTGCGCTATTTACGTTGTTGAGCAGACAAATTTTTCGAACATATGAAGCAATGGATTAGCAATATCCTTCAAAATGATTTAGATTCGGATTGATAGTGACGCAATTAGAGTGCTGGGTTAGGATAGGAAATAGTATATTTTTTATCCCGGTAGTACGTTCCGGTAGAATAATTGCCCGACCTCCTCGCGGGCGAAGCTGCGGGCAAAAGCTAGCGTAATAATAATGTTCTTATTCACCACAGTTATCCACTAGAACTGTGGCTAATCAAAGACATTAGTCACACTCAATAATGCAAACAGTGTGTATTGCAGCTCGCTGCCATACCACACATATCGGTATGTATGTACAAGTACACACTTGGCAAATCAATTTACCACATGAAAGAAAGAAAGAAAAATAGGTTTGTTTGTCACAGAAACACGTGCATACAAAAAAGATAATTTGCTACAATAATAAAAAAATAGATCTATAATCACGAGCACAAAACAGAAATAGTCGACAGCTGCACGTCATGACTGTGAAAAGGCTTCCATTCAGCATGATGCTGTGCTATGGGGAACCCACAGCACTGCGCTGATTTTTAGTGGTTACTCGGGGTTACTAGCTTCATTTTTCTGACTGACCGACCCCTTGACAATTCAAAAGTGCCTGTAATTGGTTTATTTGAAATAAATGCTTTGAGTTTCGAGTTTTGTTTTTGGGTTACCCAAAAAGGACGTACCTATTGGTTAGTAAAGGACTCATAGTACGGTATTGTCCCTTGACAATACAAAGTGTCTGTAATTGTCTGTCAGTCAGAAAGATGACGCTAGTTGCCCATTCCAAAGCGTAGTAGGTACCTATGGAGAAGAACGGGACTGAAACTCCACGGACACTCTTTTAAATCAAAATATTGTTACAAAAAATTGGTTACATCATTCATGTGGAAATTATACATGTAA
The DNA here is from genome assembly GCA_916610205.1 of Griposia aprilina. Lineage (NCBI taxonomy): Eukaryota > Metazoa > Arthropoda > Insecta > Lepidoptera > Noctuidae > Griposia > Griposia aprilina. Next base: position 10,774,317 of record OU744304.1, on the reverse strand, counting down.
GAACGATGTAGAAAGACGTGCACGTTAAAAGCGACCGTAATTAAAAAGTTAAAAACAAAAACAAACAATTCAGTTCCAACTGACAGCGCCCGTTCATGAACATGACGTATGGATCAGCACCATTCATCTCAACCATTATGAAAGGAACTTAATGATCCAACACACACGCCACCACCAGCGAGATATTTGAGTGAGCATGACATATACTCTGAGCCGCCAGGGCACATTCAAGACCGTACTTATGTACGGTACGCAAATCATCAAATCACGTGTCTTGGAATGTATTGAGCCATGAGAAGACTACATAAGCAAAGGAGGTCATGACCCTCATCAGGGGACGAGATACTAGCTTATGCCCTCGGCCCTGCCCGCGTATAGATCAGAAATTATCCCACGGGAACATGCTACCGGGATAAAAACTATACTATGTCGCAATCCAGGTCGTGGTCTACTCGTGTGTCAAATTTTATCCAAATCTGTTCCGCAGTTCGTCTTTATTTAGTATTTATATTTGTTTTATATTAGGATTACCTATTAATAGATAAAGCATTTGCTTCATTTGTTTCTGACATAGTTCATTATCCCATTCCACCTTACTGTGTGTATTTAATGTCATCACCACTGCTCTCAAAACGGTGAAGGAAAACATCGTGAGGAAACCGGCCGCATGTCTTAGAACACAAAAAGTTCGAAGACATGTGACATTCACCAACCCGCCCTGGGCGCGCGTGGTGGATTAAGGCCCACACCCTCTTACAGAGAGGAGGCCTGTGTCCCAGCAGTGGGAACAATATAGGCTGATAATATATGTTTAAAAGAAGATGTAGTGACAAAAATTGAGAAGAGTATGCTAAGATGGTTTGGTCATGTTGAGAGGATGAATGAAGGGCCACTAGCAAAAGGTTTAAGGTAAATTGACAAGGCAGATGTGGGTGGAAACAACGGGAGGGGACGCCCTAGGAAGACATATAGTGACCTTATTGGTGATGTTCTTCAGAAAGGTCAGGTGCGTAGTACCCACAACCCGCGTGCGTGTATGACCAGATGTATGAACGTAAACGAAGCAAAGGAGTATGTAAGGATCGTAGCAGGTGGCGTTCTGTAGTTTCTGCCTACCCCCATGGGAAGAAGGCGTGAGTTTATGTATGTATATATGTGTTATGTAATCCAATAAGTGTGTGACAGTTTTTAACTTAACACGCAAGAAAATCAGTAAAAGCTATATGTGAGGAGTCCTCAATGCATGTTGCAAATCAGGAAAATGCATTTGTGTAAACAACGCATACGTTGCAAATAAATCTCTTAGTTATTCACATCCCCGCGAGCGTGATTCTCATACCAATTTAATAAATAAATTAAATGAGATGGTCGTGCAAACTGGGCAGTTTGCCCTTGACTCACTAACATTTTACCACCTGAGGCTGTGGTGCTCATCACTACAACTTTATTTACATTACTAATTTTGCTGAAGGTTTGCCGTAAACATAAATCTAGTTTATGGTAGGAGCAAAAGGAACAAGTAATATGAAGGTCTTTCCACACATATCAGGGCCGTGACCGGGAAGTGGACGGACCGTGCTCCGTCAGGGGCTGAAAAAAACATCAGTGTGTTACATTTTAAATGAACTATTTCACATACGTCCGCGTCCGGGCCGGCGCATTGGGGACAGAATGTTCAAAACCACCTAGAAACCTCAAATATTAACCAAATTAAACCATTTTTGCACAGAAATGTTTGAAATTAAATTCCAAAGACACTCACGAGGCCCGAGGTAATTTTTTAATAAAAAATGCATATGAATTGAATATAAAAAAAGTTTTTTTTTATATTATAACTGATTTTATATTACTCTAGTGATCATGAGATTTTATCCTGATACGAAATAAACAATGAATATATTAGAAGGTTAATCGTGTTGCAAGTTGTTTATTTGTAGAATGTTTGTTGTTGTTGTGTGTGTTTTTTTATGCACAAAAATTAAATATGCTACTAATGTTTAGAAACAATTTTAATTATTAAGTTGTTTGAATAATTTGTTTAAAAGAAGCTAGTTGAAATGGTTAAAGAACAGGGTAAAACTCGCTTTACCATGGCTTTAGTGGGTAAGTTTTATATATATGACAAACCAGAAATGAAAATTAAATGTAAAATACTGATAAACTCACGCAGTGATTTGTAGAATAATTTGGAATCTGATATTTAATTGACATTTAATTTAACATACAATGTGACATGTAATCTGACATAATATACTACCTAATGAATAATTTGTAAATATCAAGAACAAACCACAATTCCTCAAATAATTGTATATTTAAAAAAATGTCAATGTACCCGATTATTATTGTTGTATTTTATATTACTTAGTGTTTAATTTGTTCTTCTTTAACGATTTATGAATTTCGTATGCCTCAATGGCGAGACATAGCAGACCTATATGTATAACTATATTGTAATAGTAACATCTTATCTTACCTATGTTCTACAATAAATTGATTTGAATAAGAATAAAAGTTACTCGATGGTATAATAACAAGTTTTGCAATTAATTTTTGTTGTGTAGAGCATAGACAAATTGAACTTGAGGATAAGTAATAATGTTTTTCCTTTTAAGTATAGTCGCTAGCAAGTCAAGCTACACGAAACTGTCAAATTTCTCCATGCGATATTAAACCTTAAAATGTCAAATGGTTAAGTTCAAAATCGAATGAGAAAATCTGACAGTTTGTGGTAACTTGATGTGCTGGCGACTGTACAATAATTGCAAATGTCGCGTATTTCTGCCTATAACTATGTTGCATTCCCTACAGAAGGTGCGCCCTATGTGAGCCGTGGTGGCCCATTGGTAACGGCCCCGACTTACGAACTGTAGGTCGTGGATTCGAAGTTCGAACCCACGCCTTACTATTCCTAAGTCAAAGTGCTTCATGCTTGGGTTCGAACTTTGAATCCAAGCAAGCACTCTACATTGCGTTAATTATTGCATCTGCACTAAAAATGGTGAAGGAAAACATCGTGCGGAAACTGGCATGTCCTAGAACCAAAAATTCGAAGACATGTGACATCCACCAACCCGCACTGGGCCCGCGTGGTGGATTATGGCCCACTCCCTCTCACAGCGAGGAGGCCTGTGTCCGAGCAGTGGAAACATATAGGCTGATTATGCCTAGAGAGGGCACATAATATGCGACGACCCTATGAGTAGGTAGGTAGGTACTGATTTCTTTGTTAAAAACAAAATATTGGTTTCATTTTTAGACCATATATAAGTGCGTTTGAATAATTGCACGACTCATGATGCGAAGCATCAGAGAGTGCTTTACGATCGAAAAAATTTTTTCGCCTCATTTTGGCGGCTATTTTTATTATTATAGCCTTGTTAGTTCACGGAATCAAGATATTTTGCATACTATTGTCGAGATAATTTAATGGAGATTAATTTCATACTTTTTAAAAATTGATTTACTGCAATAGAATTGGAAAAAAAACACCAAAATAGGTCAAAAAAAAATCCTGTCCGTCATGTGTGAAACCCGGAAACACTGTAACTTGTGAAAAAATCCATTATTTGAGTTAATTTTTTTTTTTTTATTCTAATCGACAACTGTAGGTCACTGAATGCAAATGGCTAATTAATTCAGTGTCGTTTAATTACAATTAATAAAAAACGAAAACTACAAGACTGTACATCTATTTATATTTTTATTTTTTATAGAATTGAATGAGATTATGAGGCGTGCACTTTTGGATTTTCCAAATTTTGTATTATACAGAGTCAAATTAAATTAGCTAGCGAAACTCTGCAGACGTGATGGTATCAACATTTTAACACGATAAAATAATAAAAAACACAAAAACGTTTTGATGTTTTTTTTTTGGGTTCAACGATTTGTTGTTACTTGAAATATGAGTTGAGAAAATCTGTTTTCTTTTGTTTTATTTGAAGCCTATTGCTAATCCATTGTTTTATATGTTCGAAATATTGGTCTGCTCAACAACGTAAATAACGCAATGAATGTTGTTGAACTGTCAAAATGAAACTCATTCCTACCGTTAGTGACCCCGCAAGTTAAATTGTTTTCGTGAAAAATATTACTTAAGATAAGTCTCAGTATAAGAACATTGATGTGAGGCCAAGTGAATGGTCATAGATTGTTCACATTACCAATCAACATTAGGTGTAGGTACAGAAAAATAAGCAATAAGCAGAGTCTTTCCACATTTTATGCTCAAACAGAAAGGGAACCCCTCACTATGGTGACTTCGACCACCAACGTCAAAAAAATACCATTTAATTGTAGCATTTATTCGTTTTTGTTCATATTAATTAAGTAGCTATATTTTTAAATATTTCTTGAAAACAAAAACAAAACTATGAAAACATTTAAAAAATTGTGGTCTGTCGGTGTCGGGAGCAGGGTCCAAGCTACCGGTGGTTACGGCTCCAGAAACAGGAACCTAACAATGCGAGTCGTATCGAGGAGTGCTGGCTTGATTCTGCCGCCTAACGAGAGCTTCAAGAGATTTTGCTTGAGGCTTTCGGCATCATTACGACAATCGGTACAACAATAGCCGAGCTAAAATTCCACAAGACAAGAACCTCGTGTGCCAAGTCAAGATATCTAGTTTTATTTCTCTATCTCAGCTTTCACAAGGGTCTCGTCACGCGGAATGGTAACATTTGCAATCATTGCGTGGTGCGCCAATCGATATATCAATAGCCTCGCTATCGCTGGTGACGTTAACATTGATATCAAAACAAACAATACAGACAGAAATAGTAGGTCTTATCTAAATATGACTGCTGAACTAGGACTGTTACCAGCACATATCTATCCAACGAGGCTACAACTGTTTGGATCCTGTCATGTTAAATACATGTCTTCCTGTTTCAGTTTTTGTGTTACATTCTACAGTAACTGACCACGACTTTGTGTATACTACATACTCTGTTTCCACTGCTCTGTTCAGTAAAATAACACTAAGAACACTAGCACAGACTACATACTACAAGGCTGCCATTACGCACCTAGAAACAGTTGATTTCTCATTTATTAATAAAGACACGGATGCGAAAAAAGCTGCTACGCTCTTTACTGAGATAATCTCTGAAGCGGTGACACAGCATTCATTAGTACTCACTAGACCTTGTCGAAAAAGACTTCTTAAGCCTTGGCTTACCCCTGGGATGTTGCTGTATCCGCCACAGAGAAAACACAGTTTTTTTTCTAAACAGTCACAAAATCAAATTCTGGAAACGACATATAACAGATACCGTAGTTTCTGCAACTCTTTAATCAAAAAATGAATCCACGAAAAGTCTTTACTACAAAACGCTAAAAGCAACAAAGACAAATGGAATGCTATCAAATCTATAACTGATACAGAAAAACAAAAATCATGTGCTGATAAACTAATACCCATAACTGAAAGTGAATCACAGGTAGTAGATGAGGTAAATCACTACTTTGCAAATATAGGTAAACAGTTTGCAGGTGAAATTATAATGCAAACTACGACACCATATAATTTTAGTATGCCCTTCACTCTCAACTCTATCGTTCTACTTCCCCCTGATGAGGCCGAAGTCGAATCACCAATAATGAACTTAAAGAATGATTGTGCCGTTGGATGGAAGCTAACCAGCTAAGTACCTCAAATTAGCTAAGCACGCTTTAATCCCCCAATTAACAAAGCTTATCGAGATATGTTTCAAACAAGGTGTATTCCCTAAAGTTTTTAAAAAGTCCATTATTACTCCTGTCCACAAGAGTGGAGCGAAAGACAATGTTCGAAACTATCGGCCCATTTCTGTTTTAACATGTCGAAAATTCTGGAAAAGGCGCTCAACAGTAGACTCATTAATTTCCTAGAATGCAACAAAATACTATCAGACGTGGGCGTCTGATAGTATTTTATATGGCTTTAGGTCGGGAAAAAGCACTGAAGACGCCATTAGTCAACTGATAGACCATGTCACGCGTAAACTTGATTCAAAACAAAAATGTGTAGGCGTTTTTCTCGACTAAGCCAAGACTTTCGATACCGTTTCAATTCCCGCTCTTGTGGATAAATTGGATAGGGTTGGTATTCTTGGAAATGCCTTAAAAAATATATTCAAAGACTTTCTCTATGACCGCATACAGAAAGTTAAAATAAAATAATACACTAGCTCTGATGCCAGGGTAACCTACGGCGTCCCACAAGGTAGTATACTCGGGCCCAGTCTTTTCCTCGTTTATACAAATGATGACTTGTGCCAGTTATCTGTTGAGAATGGTAAAGTCTTCACCTATGCTGATGACACAGCATTGATATTTCATGGGGACACTTGGGACGAGGTTCGATAGCTCGCCGAATCAGACTTACACAAAGTCGGACACTGACTTAGAGCAAAAATTTTAACTATAAACATCTCAAAAACGACATATGTACAATTCTACTTTTCTAAAATCCAACCACCAGACACAAACATTAAGTTACATACATGCAACTTACCTCACATAAACAAAGACTGCTCATGTCTGCCTTTACACAGAGTTACACAGGTCAAACGGTGGATGAAAAACTTAGCTGGCGTCAACATATTGATCTCACTTCTACTCGAATCCGGAAACTAATTTGGGCTTTCAAAAAGCTGAGACATGTGGCAGACTTTGAATTATTACGCAGGGTATACTATGCACTGCATACTCTCACCCTCACACACCCCTTTACACCACTCTCACACGCAAACTCTCACCCTTACACAACCCTTCACACCACTCTCACACCCACAGTAAAGTTATAGTCTCATTTTCATTGTTTTCTAATTCATACTCTGACACAGCATAATTTTTACTCTATTTTTATTTTATTTTGTCAAATGTAATTTTAATTATTATTATTGTTTTGTTTTTATCAAATTTATTTCAATCATAAATTAATTTGAACATGTAAATAATTATCAATTTTAATTTTAATCATTGATAACTTAAATTAATGTGTCAATTTGTTATTAATGTTGTAAAAGTCTGGCTGTTCCTATTAATTAATTAATGAATACTGTATTTTAAATTTTATTTAAATGTCAAATGTAATTTTAAACTATTTTTATTTTTGATTAAATTTATTTCAATCATAATATAATTTGAATATGTAAATAACTGTCAATTTTAATATTAATCATTCAAAGCTTAAATTACATACATACACACACATACATAACATCACGCCTGTATTCCCCGAAGGGTTAGGCAGAGGTGTACCTATAGCACACCCACATTTCGCCAGTTATGTTTAAGTCCCATGTAATAGGGGGCGAGCCTATTGCCATCAACTGGGCACCAACTTAAAATAATGTGTCAATTTATTTATTAATGTTGTAAAAGTCTAATTGTTTCTATTAATTATTGCATACAATAAGAATTATGTATTAGGGAAGCAGAAACTGACTCCTGAAATGCAGGTATTATATAACTAGCTCTGGAGTCGAGCTTCAAAACAATTGTAATTTTGTTATGCAATTTTGCAATTTGGTATGCCTTAATATTAATCGTCGTTTTTAATTACTTTCCAGGTTCCACAACTATCCTGCTGTCCATCGTGGCTGTGGTGCTGATGGTTTCTTACTCTGAAGCTTGTGAGTATCTTTCACATTTAGATCGACCGCATTTCGCACATTTTAATGCAATATGGGCCCACAAAAGTGAACACTCATTTGTATATTTATTTATTTATTGTTATTGCTTTTTTTCGCAGTTAATTTTGATCATGATCTGGCAGATTGAGTAATTTATGTGGCCTACCCAAATGTCCTTTCTTTGGTATTGTTCGTCGAATCGTTGAGCTCCTTAAGTCCTGACTTCCTGAGTTGAGCTGCACGATTACTGACAAATGCGTGCACTGACTGGACAGGTCCACTCAATCTGTGTGGTTCTTTCCTCAAAAGACCATTTCAGATACCAATCTACATGGTCTTCACATGATCTGACCAAGATTATGTCTGGACTTTAAAAGAGACTGTGACCTCTGAGTTTGTTTCGGCCTTTCTTCTCAGAGTAGTCAGATAGGAAACGTCGACCTCATCTAGTTTAAAAATATGATTGACGTGTAAAAGTGTTTGTACAAACCTACTTACAGAAATAAAATCATTTATCATTTATCATTTATAAATTATAGTGAGAATCAAGAACAAGAGGGTCTAGACAAGTGGCAATCGCTTTCGAAGCGTTTCGTATACAGAACATAATTATAATTTATAATCTGGGTTTCGTATCTCTATAACTACTTTCAACAGGATTGACGTAAGCTTTACGTTTTGTTTTTTTTCCAACATCGTTATTTCTGTTAGATTCATTATATCACTTTGTCTATGCCTTGTCTATGCCCTAAGGCGGATTTACACACTACAACGCGCCACTACAATTTTGTACATATAAATTCAATAAAAACGCACTTCCGCGCGGTGAATTAGGCTCCGTTTCCCGCGCCTCGTCGCGTGGCGCGTTGTAGTGTGAGATTCGCCTAAAGACTACCTACGTAATTCGTATTCATCGTTTGACATAACATTATGTCCATACGCACCTCCTACATAGGAGGTGCGTTCTAGCCATTTAAATTAATTATTCAATCAGAGCACCGTGTAAGGAGACCGGGGATTAAGTGATTAGATTAGATAAACGGCATATTTTTATCCTTATAACAGTGCTAATCACGTAATCATTGCACAAGTAATAAAATCATTGGCAGGAAATCCTGTAATTTATAACGCGATGGGCCTCGATCCTCCGCAGAATGCGTGCCAGTTCACAGCACATCCTGAGCACGTTGTGCAATCGGTGGAATTGTCCAATGCTGCGTCACTGGGTCGGACTTCATACGTAGATACGACATACCGTACCAAGTGGATAGTGTGAAGTTCGGCTCCAGACTTTACCTAGCATAAGATTATTATTTGGATACTAACATCAGTTTTAAGTTTTATTTACTAACACTACTGTATGAATTCATTGTGGTCTGATATAAAAAAAAAACTGGCCAAGTGCGTGTCGGACCACGCACAATGAAGAGTTTCGTAGTTGAGATGAATTTATCTCAAGGACAAACTTAACATTGTAGTTGAAAAACATGTTCTCCCACACGTTCCAGCTGCAAATGTAACTTGGTCGACTATTACTCGTTAACTTGTAAAGCCTACTTAGCTGTGACAGTTTTCCTTTTAATTTCGTTATATATGTAGTATACATAAATGCTGTGAATGGTTTCACATGTCCAAAAGCAAACATTTAGCTGGCAGGGGGGGGGGACACTTGACTCTAACAATTTTTTTAAATTCAGAACTTAATTGCTATTAAGCGAAAAATGGCTTTCACAGACCTGTAATATTTTTGAATGGCCTATCCAACGATACCCCACACCATGGGATAGACGAGAAAATAAAAACAGCCCCACTTCAAGTGCCAAAAAAAAAACACTGTCGGCGTTATTAATATGTATATCCATGCCAAATTATAGCTTTCTAGTACTGAGAGTCTCTGAGCTAAGCTGCGGACGGACATGGCGAAACTATAAGGGTTCCTTGTTGACTACGGAACACTTTATAGGTTTATTATTATTATAAAACAGGTAGATCCAACAAAAACGAGTTATAATTATTCTAAACAAAAAGTTTCACATACAGTCACACACAGTCAGTCAGTTTCAGTCACAGTAATCATGAGTATAATTATTTTGTCTTACTTCAGGGCTAGGATATTTGTACTCCAGAGTAGTCCAATCAGCATTTCAGCCCGATTTCGTGAGAGTTTTTTTTATGTAATCAATAATTCATCTTAATTAGCCTTTACTACTTTTAATTAGAGGATTATATACTAGATAAGAATGCTTGGAAACATGCTGGTCTTGCTCCATAGGACAATCTAGAGTCTAGACAAAATCAAACTGGTTGCTAATTTAATTGTATATTTTTATGACATTGTTTTTTACACTATGTAACTACTTTAACTCACACACTAAATTATTACTTGTGAAATTTTGGAAAAATCATTTACTTTCAATATTTGTAAATATTTGAGCACCATGTATCTATCTCATAATTAATTTACCTGTCATGCGTTATATTTAATTATTTTTACCTATTGTGGTATAGTAATTTTATTCTAAGTGCATCGTCTTCACATATATTTAATGTATACATAATATTGTCAAAAAAAATTAAAAGAGTAACGATGGAGTTTCTTGCCCATTCTTCTCCATACGAAACTACCTTTTGGAAGAGGCATCAAGAATCAATTCTATTTTTTTGTAAATTTTGACGTTCAAAAGTGCCTTTTATGTGCCTATTTGAAATAAATGATTTGACTTTGACTTTACCTTGATTTACCGATACAGGTTTTCAAGTGTTAATGGACGATACAAAAAAACGTGAACACTTGAAATTAGACCACACACTGACTTCACAGATTGGCTTCTGTACTTCGTAAATCTTTGACAGCTGTTACGAAAAATTAGAAGCCCAAAAGTAGTAGCAGTAGTAGTAGTAGTAGTATATAGTATATATAAAATTGGAAACCTAAAAGTAGTCTTACCAAGGAATATCGTGCAAAGTACTTGTGTAGCCTAAAATTGGAAGCCTAAAAGTAGTCTTACCAAGAAATATTGTGCAAAGTTGTGGAAGCTAGATAGGCAGCCGCTCCATGTAAAAAATACAGATATTCAGCTGCATCCGCCGTCTGGAAGTAGACCCCAACATAATTCAGAAAAGGCTAGGCAGATGATATTATGAGCTAAACTAATCACTGTCTCATTCTCTATTCCAGCTGGGAACTGCCCCTTACCCTCGAAGGTCTACGGCTGCAGCCCCAAGTGCGTCCAGGACTACGAGTGCGGCAACGGCAAGGTGTGCTGCAACAACGCCTGCAACGCCAAGTCTTGCACCATACCGGCTGCTAACGGTTCTGGGTCCAGTAGCTCCAGCAAAAACCAGTGTAAGTTAAAGCAAGCCTGTATTCTCCAAAGGAGTAGGTGGTGTAGGGGGTGAAGGTATAGTATACCTACACCCGCATATCGCCAGTATTGACAAAATTCTCATGTAATAGGAGGTGAGCCTATAGTTCTTCAACATAATACAGACTTCTGGCTGCAACTAAGAATTTTCTTATACAAAAACTCGATAATATCCGAACCGAGGACCTCTGGTTCTAGGGACTCCCCTACATTCAGAAGTTGCGCCTGCTGTGACAGTGACAGACCAACGAAGCTGTCGTATAAGTCTACAAAGATTGAACTGGATGGATTGTTTTTGTTTTTGGAACGTTTTTTTTTTAATTTGAATTTCTTTCGTGCTCTAAGATTTGCAAACGTTCTGCAGCGAGCCAGCGTAGCATGACCATCAGTGAGTGAGTGAGTGAGATAAAACAAAGAAAACAAATTAATGTCGCTCTGTCCACGAGGACAGCCTCGTCCACAGAGCGACATTAATTTGTTTTCTTCGTTTTTGACTTCGCAGAATCGCGCTGTAGAAATCTTCCTACATTCTGTCATTTTGTCTTTCGTTTCTTCCGTTTCTACGGTGGTCATGCTATGCATAATAGTGCTCCAGATGCTCCAGGTGCTCATAATACCTATAGAAATAAATGTTTTTCTAGGAAGCTAATCCCTATCTTTGTATCTTCCAGCGGGTGCGGGAATATACTGTGACAACGTGAAGTGCAACTCCTTCGAAGTGTGCAAGATGGACCCTAAGACCAAGCGCAATAAGTGCAGCCGACCCTGAACAATATAGTTATAGCTGCTAAGATGTATCTTTTTTTTGTATCCGATTAAACTATTTTTTACATATCAGGTTGCTATTTTTAACCGACTTCACAAAAAGGAGGAGGTTCTCAATTCGTCTATGTCCTTTTTTTAAGCTATTGCATAGCTTCTATCGCGGGCCTTGAGCGCGGTGACCGGAGCCAGAAATTCCGTAACGAAAAAAAACCTCACGCTCCCCACTCCGACGGGCACGGAGGTGTGGCTTGAAGGCCGTGCATTGTCTAACGTCGTTTCTTTTCGGCAGTCTTCGACACGGTGTTTGTGTGCGTGCAACTAGACGTATTGTACGACTCTACGAAGCTCGCACGAATCGAGACGAGCTGCTCCGAAATCGGACGAATACATAAGCAGCTGTTTACGAGAAAGTATATAGGTGTATAGGTATTTATCAAAAAGTGTAACTTGAATTAATATTTATTTCCATTTACTTTCCTACCATTTATTATTTACCAGTCGGACACCATACATTTATTATAATCACCACTATCTTAAAACTCAATATCCCAATATCTCGGAAACGGCTGGGAATATCAAAATTCTGACCAAATTTCCCCCCCCCCCCCCCCTATAACCCATCTCTCAAATAGTACATACATACAGACAAGCCCCTTTGACCCCCTCTTTTTCGACCCCAATATTAAGTTGTATTATATTTATTTATATTTAAATCAATCCCACTTATATATGATACCGGGACCCCCCCGCGTCACCCCTTTTGACCAACCCCTCCACCCGTCCAGGGCTATTTCACCCCCCCGGGTCTTAACTTTTGAACCGGAGGTCGTAGAGGTATCGAGTTTGGGGTCTTTGGAATCGGCAGTAAAGGGCCTATCTTTTGGCCCCGATAAGGGTAGGGTAAAGCGCCCCATTTTAAATTTATTTTAGTTTTGTTTTTTTTTTTTTATGTGTTAGGTCTGACGAAGAGTTTTTGAGTTAACCCTAATACTGCATATTTTTTCCACTTAGTTTATATGGACGATGTGTTAATAATTTCCTGTCACTGTTATTTACACACCAAGTAGTGGTATACGAATTTGTGTGGGGTAGGTACCGCAACTAAAAAGTGTTGGCCAATTTCGGAAGTCGTTGGCCAAAAACGAAAATACAAAACCAAAGACACCGACTTCCGAAATTAAAGTTATTTTTCACGTCTTTTAGTGTTTTTTTTTGGAAGTCGGTTGTTTTTTTTGTAAAAAAGTTTTTTCAACTCAAAAAATGCTCGGACCTGTACGTAACTTTGTTCCTGCTCAGATAGAAATAACGTGAATCAGTTTAACATAGTTATTATTAATCATCTAACAAATTGGGTGATGCAAATTGAAACTGGGACCCTGCATTTTAATAAAAACTGTTGAATTGTCACAATTGGCCCAATGAAAGCCAATAAGCCATTTTAATAATTGAGCAATGAGGCCTCGTATTCAATGTGCAATGGAATCGCGATATTATACACAACATGTTGTCGATCATGTTGAACGGCAATGAGAAACTTTTGTTTAGTAAAGCCTCGTATCCACTAGGCAATATTTGACGCGCAACACGTGACGCTCACTATGTTTAGGAACGTTGCACAACAACGCGCAACGTTGATAGCTGGCGCGCAACATGACAACGTTCAAAAACTCAAACTCAAAACATATATTTCAAATAAATCAATTACAGGTACTTTTGAATTGTCAAGGGGTCGGTCAGTCAGAAAGATGAAGCTAGTTGCCCATTCCAAAGGGTTCCTGGGTTACTAAACAAAAGTTCCTCGTTGCCGTTCAACTATGAAGAGCAACATGTAGTGCATGTCACGCGTCAAATATTGCCTAGTGGATACGAGGCTTTACGTTTTCATGTTTAGCGCCAGCTGACAACGTCGCGCTTTGTTGATTAACGTTGCCGAACATGTTGAGAGTCACGTGTTGTGCGTCAAATTTAGCCTAGTGGATACGAGGTTCGAGACGAGCTTCAGTCTCAATTCTTGAAACTTCTACTACAATGGTGCTGTTCGGACCGTTGGGGAAGAGGCCGTGAAAAGGGGTGATTCGAGAGAAAGAACTTATGACCTTAATTTAACATTTTATTGGCAAAAACAAAAAGCAATTTACTAAGTACTACTTATAGGATAGCAGAAAGCAAAAGGTAATACTTCTGTACCACACTATCAGTCACAATTAGAATAATTTTGAAGCATATTGCTAATCCATTGCTTCAAATGTTCGAAAAATTTGTCTGGCAACAACGTGAACATCGCAACGAATGTTGTTGAACTGTCAAAATTAAAGCCATTCCTACTGTTAGTGTGTTACGCAATTACCCCGCTGGTCTAAATCTAAACTTAATATTCCAATGTATTAGTGTTATATACCGTAAAAATCCTCATTAATCAAGGTTTTAGAATATCTATATGTGTCATAGGTTTTGAATCAGTTTTATTGTGTTAAACTCGTTATGAAAAATTGAGGCCGTAGCGACACGCTACGCGCCGGCATTTTCGTATTAAATTACGTATTTTTTACTAAATAATCTATAATGTAATGCTTGTAATATGGACATAAGTTAATTATTAGTATTTAAAAACGCTAAGAAAGTTTTAATACTATGAAGATAGTTCAAGATCACCAGTAATCTAATTTCGTTCCGCAAGACATTTTGATAGGCAACAATAGTGGCCGTGGGCAGTTTTCATAGACGGCGAATAGGCATCGGCCAAATGTTAAATGCACACACGCTTCGTTTTATTTCCAAATCTTTCGGTATTCTGGTATTGAATTGTTGTTAAATATATATAATTATTACATACAAATGAATACCTATCATTCCAAATATAATCACACAATAATCATCTAAAATAAATTAAATCTTATTCGTAAATCACAGGTGAGAGGACCCTTATGTCGGCCCTCTGGACCTCGCAGGGGGCATCAAAATTGTTGCGGGAATGGGGTGTTTGTTTTGGTGTATTGTGCTACTCTGAGCAAACCAATTATGGACATATGGGTATCAAAAAAAAGCTTAGATAGTCTAGTTTAATAATAAATAGGTTTTATTGACGCAAACTACAAATTAATGTACAAAAATTCAGTAAGAACAAATATTTTACGGAAATTCAACACATATTCTTATTTTAACATTTTTTTACAGTTCTTTCGACTATGAAGTTGTAATGTAGTTTTAACACCTGTTGATTCTGTATGGTTTCAGCTACACACACGATTTTTTATTTAGGTATAAGTTTGGTAGTTTTCAAGTTATTACACTTTATGTTAGAAATGACCGGTGCGCACGCGCGATTTTCAGCATTTTTTGTTGCTTGGACGTTGGACACGCCCGCACGCGAAAATGCTGGACCTGGGAGCGGATAAGGAGTTAAAGAAGCTTGTTCGTAATAGGTAATTACTAGAAAAAAATATCTTGATTACAAAAAATATTTTACTGATAGAAAGTTATAATATTCCCGAGTGATAGATATAGGCTACTTTTTGTTCCAAGAAATGGTGATGAGAGAGATCAAAGTCGCGGATAAGAGCAATTAGTTATTTAGTTAATTATACCAGTACTCCAAATGCGTAAAACACTATCTATGATAATCTGAAACATTTTGAAGCCTGTTGCTAAACCATTGCTTCATAAGTTCGAAAAAATTATCTGCTCTACAACGTAAATACCGCAATGAATGTTGGTGAACTGTCAAAATGAAAGCCATACTAGTGTGTTACTCAATTGCTCCGCAGGTCGTCTGTTGCTAACCTAGTAATATTTGTTAAGTCGCAAATATGTTTCATACGCCTTGTCTTAATTTTTTTTTTTCTATAACCTGGGTTTTAAGGAATTTTCAAGCTTTAATGTGCCTTAAACAGTGCTCAAACATCTGAAAATGAAACACAAAATCATTGTCATATTATTTTATTATTTCTACTTAAAACATAAGCTGTGTTAGTTACACTTTTACAGAACTAAGTACAGTCGCCAGCACATCAAGTTACCACAAACTGTCAGATTTCCTCATTCGATTTTGAACATAAACATCAACATGTTAAGGTTTAAAATCATTTGGAGAAATTTGACAGTTTCGTGTAACTTGACCTGCTGGCGACTGTACATAGGTATATTCTCCAGGATATTTGCAAGTCCTGGCGCAAAGAAGTAAGTAGTAATTTCTTAAGCCCGTTGACATTTCAGCCGCTTGGTGATCGGGTCAGGTTTGCAGACCTCATAGGGCCTGCACTTGACTCCTTCGCAGTACACACCACCACCACCTCCTCCTAAAAAGATGATGACATAATTTATCACTGGTCAAAATACACATAAATCCGACAGTCTCAACGTAAAGTTTCAACATCTGCAGCTGCTGCAATGTATCAGCGACGAATCGCATGTGCGTTACTACTCAGAATGAAAGCTGAATATGACGTGTGCCTATAATTACAATTTTAAACCAGAACAGAGCAACGCTGCTGGGTGACAGAAACAGGCATGGTGGGACTTGGACTACTCCAAGTCCCACCATACCTGCATCAGTCATCTACCGTAAAGTACCTACGTACTTCCTCGGACAAGCTCTACAAGTCTCTATCCTGCTATCCTGCATTTGCCGCCCTGCCAAACCTTAATCAAGTCATAGCTGTTTGTTAGTTTTTTCGTTAACCTGAATTTGTCTATCTGTAATCGTATGTTCATCTAGTTTAGCCTTTACTACCTTAACTTACCGGTATACTTCTGTTTGTCCTTATGGTCTTCAGCACTGTTCAGCCAGGGCGTTCGGTCTACACAGGACTTGGTGTTGAACTGGTTGGGGCAGCACACCTTGCCCCATTTCATGCAGTCAGCATCAGAGAAACAGGTGGGCTTGTTGTTGTATACCTTGTTTTTCGGCGGGCAGTTTCCGTGACCGATTCCTGCTGCAGAAGTTAAATGAAATATTGTGTTAAAAATAGGAGCAATGTTATTTTATGGGGTGACAAATGGCGAAGTATAACCTCTTCTACATCTACACGAGGAAGAATAGATATTGCTCGTTCTATAGTAAGTGACAAATAGAACATAGGTAAGTAAACGAAAATTATCGATGTTAATATAAATAAAATGAACGCTATGTCTTATCGTCAAGGGCGTACAAATATTCTATTTATAATTTCTAACATTTATTTTCTACTTCAATCGAGGAATCTCTCTTCAATTTGTCACTTTATATTTGCCTGAGGCCTGAGGAGGCCTGATTCCCAGCAGTGGGAACAGGATAAGCTGACTATGTTATGATGTAAGTGGCAGTGACCACATACTATTAGTACACGTAATGTGACCAGACCGTCGCGCGCCGTAGAAATGGAAGAAACTTTCTTCCGTCTCTAGGGAGTGGGATAATTTACCCACCACGCCTACCCATTGCGGGTTGGTTACCGCTACTTGTGGACATCGGCAATAGCAAAGGTTTCACGTGGTGTTGCTATTATGTTAAAGACAAAGCTGAAATGTCTCACGTAGGGACATGGACAACCGGCTTGAAGGTGTAAATACAGGGGTATATACACCTTCAAAACGAAATACAGCAAAGCTGTATTACATATTTATTAGAATACTAGAATCAAAATTATAGACTCAAAGTGGATTGTGGCATATTTCCCGTTAGGTAGGTGACTCCCCCGTCCTGATGATAACATAGCACTAAGCTTGAAGTTAGTTTTTCCTGTTATGAGTAAACTTCGCACAGATCTTACATTTTCTTCTGAAATATTCCACTTATAATATGAATAGCCCCATAAATCTCGATCCCGTGGAAATATCGGGATAAAAAGTATTCTATGTCCTAATCCAAGTCATGGTTTACCCATGTATCAAATTTAATCCACATCTATCCAGCCGTTTTAGCGTGAAAATGTAAAAATATACCAACATACAAAAAATCAAATCTTTTCTCTTTATAGTTTAGAGATGATAGAGTAAAGTAGAAATGATAAGGAAATTCAGAAAAAACAACCTGATACGTAGTTGATGACCAGCAAGGCTGCCATGACGAAAACGTAGCCTCTCAAAGAACCTGGAAAACATACATTAGGTACATTAGAAAGATAATTTATAGAAATAATTATTCAGTTCCTATGGAGAAGAACGGGCAAGAAAGTCCATGGACACTCTTTTAAATCAAAATATTGTAACAAAATATTGGTTACAAATAAGACAGCACTTCAATATTTAAATTAGTGTTAGATAGATTTCCTAGATGTCGCTGTTAGTTTAGAATGTCGTGAACATGATAACCAGCCTAAAATGATTCCTATCTGACCTCCACAACCCAGTTCCTGGGTAATACGATACCCTTGGTAAGACTGGTTGTCAGACTTTCGGGCTTCTGACGACCCGTAACAACTGTCAAAGTTCCACGAATGACAACCGGGACCAACGGTTTAACGTGCTTTCCGAGGCACGGAGGGGTCTTGATATGTAACGATGATCACCCATCCACGGACCAACCACGGCAAGTCGATCGACCCATGCGGCTGTTATTGCTAACCATGGGCGGATCCAGGATTTCATTTTGGGGGGAGGGCCATTCTGACAAGGTTCGGAGTTAGGGTTAAAGTCACAAGTAAACAAAAAAAAATAGTTTTTATTAGCTTGAATTTTTACAAAATAAAGTTAATGCGCCTTGTGCCGCTTTACGCAAACCTATTTAAAATTTTATCGACATCAACTGGGATATCTCTGTGGATGTGTAGGAGTGGAAGTCGGCAAAGCAACTCCTCCCCTGTCCGCGTACTCGGCCATGTTTTTAACTGGCGTAGAGTGGTGACTGAACTTTCGGCTGAATTGAATCCAAAAGTTGAGCGACAGTATGGAATTCCTGGCTCTTTTGGGGGGGCCATGGCTCCCATAGCCCCCCCTGTATCTGCCAATGTTGCTAAGCCACAAGCCCCCTTGATTAAAATGTATTGCATTAAATTCCAGCCTGTCGTTGAAGTGTACCGCTTTTACATTTTAGGCAAATAAGAGAATACGTAACAGTGTCGATAGTTTGCACTGAGTCTGCGTGGCAACGTCGCTTTTCAATGTTCAATGATTCAAGTTCATTGAATCATTGACCGAGTGATCCAACTATACAGTGTTCAAGAATTTGGTCGAAATAAAATCTCTGTTTTTTTATCTAATTACAGGACCGATTCCGTTCATTTTTTGATATCGGCAGCATAGGCGGTAACATGTACGAGTATGTGGGTCATTTATTGCATATAATATGTGATATATAGACTGTACTAGCTTTTGCACGCGGCTTCGCTCGCGTTAATTTAGAATTTGATAATCAATTCGGGTTGTGCTCAACTTGTTGTTTGGCCGTTGCAATCATGGGCTCAGAACGGAACATTATTCTAGGACGCTCCTATACATAATGTTGTATGTCCTTCTATTTGGCGCTAACACGTATAAATTCTGGGCATTGGACACATGCGAACATGCTACATATAGCTGGCCATGGGAAAAGCATGGCTTTTCCAAAATGCACCCCTGCTACTCTAGCCTCACAAAATGTATTAGGCATTTAAATGAAAATAAAAAAAACTCATAACACACTACCAAGGTTTCTATAAAACTATCCTAACCTAACCTAACTAATATAATAAATGCGAAAGTAAGTTTGTTTCTTTGTTTGCTTGCTACCTTTTCACGCTTAAACTACTGAATCGATGATCCTGAAATTTTGCATATACGTTTTCAGGTGTACAGAAACGGACATAGGGTACCTTTCATCCCGAAAAAAAATACTGTTCCGGAGGAAAACAACAACAACGTTCTTATGATAATAGATGGCGCCACGTGTCTTTTGAATCATGATTAAATTATATTATTACTAGCTTTTGCCCTCGGCTTCGTTCGCGTTACTACCTCATACTTCAAGTAACAATACCACCAGCGGACGTTGACCCCGAAAGAAAAACATAAATTAAAACAATATTAATTCGTGTTTAGCTATCGATACCCATGACGTCTGCGGAGTTTCGCTAGCTAATTTAATATGACCCTCTATATAGTTACATAGGTATTGGTACATGAAACATAGGTACATGAGTCAGGCTGATAATCGACCAGCAGCCTGTGAGTAAGCTAATTACATGACATTTGTCATGTGTTATGAAACGTTGTATTCCTCAGCTAATCATTTTTAACTTCTTGGTTATTTACCTAACTGAAGTAAAAAACTAACACAAGTAGCTTAAATAGACGTCACGAAAATACCTAGGTACCTACACTAAAATATATACAAATCTAATCTATACTAGCTCCTGCCCGCGACTTTGTTCACGTGGAAGTCGTAAGACACTATACAATTAACTAAAATAACAGCCACATTTTTACAAAACTTTCCTTTAAACTACGTTTGTATTTTGGTCTCAGCAGCCAAAATATGAAGAGTGTCAGGACTGGTGACGCGGGAGCAAGCGACGTACAGTTGTCCATGTGAGAAGCAGCTCGTCCTGAGGTCGACACCTGCCTTCAGTAGTAATTTCCCATTGCTTGCGAAGTTTTTAGTGAATTAATGAACGCCTGCGTTCTTTTACATTAACGGATCGTACCCAGTAATTTGCAGATTACCTACTTAATAAGCATATTAAGTCTCGTGCACACAGGCGCGACGCGACAGCGTACACAAAGGCACCGCGTGCCGCGCGACGAGCGGCGCCTTTGTGTCGTGCTGTCGCGTTGCGCCTGTTTGCCGTACTAGCTTTTGCCCGCGGGTTCGCTCGCGTTAATTTAGACTTTGACAATCAATTCGGGTTACAATTCAATCATGATTCGAAAGACACGTGGCGCCATCTATTATCATAAGAACGTTATTATTGATTTCCTCAGGAACAGAACTTTTTTTCGGGATGTAAGGTACCCTATGTCCGTTTCTGTACACCTGACAACGTATATGCAAATTTTCAGTATGATCGGTTCAGTGGTTTAGGCGTGAAAAGGTAACAAACAAACTTACTTTCGCATTTATAATATTAGTTAGGATTCTAACGGTAACATAGGTATACCTACTACCTACCTAATGGCACAACACTGTTACACTGACTGATGCTTTCTTATCTTACAGATTATTCCTGACGAACGGCTATCAGTAAAATAATACAGTAGGTTGTAAACACGGGATTTCTCATTAACAGTCGCCCAACCATATTTTTTATTTTTTTATATGACCAAGGATGACAGAAGAGGTCTAAATGTTTTTCTGTGTACGTTTTACGTACCGTCGCCAGCACATCAAGTTACCACAAACTGTCAGATTTTCTCATTCGATCTTGAAACCTTCAACATTTTAAGTTTTAAAATCGATTGGAGAAAGAACAATGGCGAATTCTTATTTCGAATAAACTTGAACGTCTAAAAGTGACACTTATACGAAAGAAATTTAATTATTTATCTACGTTTTTTTAAACTATCATAATTATCTAGTTATGGCCGAGTAAAAAAAGAATGTTTAATGAAAAGTTATTTAA
Source organism: Griposia aprilina (assembly GCA_916610205.1). Lineage (NCBI taxonomy): Eukaryota > Metazoa > Arthropoda > Insecta > Lepidoptera > Noctuidae > Griposia > Griposia aprilina. The sequence goes on along the minus strand of OU744304.1, from coordinate 10,753,053 downwards.
CTACTTCGTTCTAAAATATTATGAAATTATTGGTTGGATTGGTTTAGTATTGCCATTTTATATTTATTTTCCTAAATAGTAGGTATAGAGTAATTGTCGGGTCGCTGTTATCATTCTTAGTTTGTTATTATATTAACATGCAGTAAATGAATAAGTAACACATTTATTTTGTTGACCTATGTCTAATTTTATTCTGTGTCCTTACTTAGATAAGCATATTGCAGAAAGTGGGATAAAAAACAAATGTTATGGCAATTCTGAACTAAAAAGACTAGTACCTATTTAAAGTCAAAAGGAAAAAATATAGCTTGGTTGTTGACATTGACAACCGTTGACAGTTTACAACTCTTGACCACAAGCTTGCGCTCTGTTGTTCAAAAGTTCAACACTGAATATCTATTAATTTCCGCCTTCTGTAACGAGAAATCTTACACAATCTAGCTCAGAAAATGACGCTGAGTTTTATAATATATTTTTCATTTAAAGACGTAATAATTTAATTTCTAATAAAACAAAGTATGGGAAGCTGCCATTGTTTGACAGTTTCATGTAGCTGGACCTGCTGGCGACAATACTATTACAATACAGGGTGGCAACGGCATCGACGTGCAAACTGTAACCATGAATTCAGCACGTGATTCTAGACCGCAGCGTAGAAATTTTTCGTTGGTTATTAAAAAATAATCAAACACACGGTCAAAATGTTTGGAAACAGCAGATAAAAAAAAAAATAACCAACGAATAATTTTAACGCAGGGGGTTCATACACCGACGCGGTCCAAATGTATGAAACAGCAGTTTTTTTTAAAACAACCGACGAAAATTTTCTACGCTAGAGGTCTAGACTGTAACCATGAATTTAGCACATGATTCCAGTCTAGACTCTAGACTAAAATAATGTGCTGAATACATGGTTACAGTTTCTTTTGAATTTTTTATTGGGTTTTTTTATGAGATCAGCGGGGTAATTACGTAACACACTAGCAATAGGAATGGGTTTCATTTTGACAGTTCAACAACATTCATTGCGTTATTTACGTTGTTGAACAGACAGAATTTTTCGAACATATGAAGCAATGGATTAGCAATAGGCTTCAAAATGATTGAGATTGTGTTGATTGATTTTTGATTGATTGTTGATTGATTGATAGTGTGTTACTTAATTATGATGCTGGTGCCAAATAGCTTCTCTAGTTAGTTTATTATGTGAATAATTTCAGTTAAGGCGGAACCTTCAGGGTAGCCCGAGAAATTCAAATTTTCTTACGTTTTTTGCAATTTGCAGGTCACTGTCAGGTTGTATTTTGATAAAAATATGATTCGTGACCGTAACAAATATGGCTTTACAGAATTATAATCATTAGAATCTGCAATACATCTCTATAAGTTCATATTACCCTATTGAATGACTATTTCATGAAATCATGACGTTTGAGGGCAATTCTAACTTAAGGAGTTGTATTGCTGATTCTAATGATTATAATTCTGTAAAGCCATATTTGATACGGTCGCGAATCATATTTAGATCACCATACAACCTGATACTGACCTGCGAATTGCAAAAACCGTAAGAAAATTTGAATTTCGCGGGCTACTTTGGCGCATGCCCCTTACATAATCAGCCTATAATGTTCCCACTGCTGGGACTCAGGCCTCCTCTCTTTGAGAGGGAGTGGGCTGTAATCTACCACGCGGGCCCAGTGCGGATTGGTGGATGTACATGTCTTCGAATTTTTTGTTCTAGGACATGCCGGTTTCCTCACGATGTTTTCCTTCACCGTTTTGAGAGCAGTGCTGATGAAATTATTTACACAAAGTAAAACGCCTGCCTGGGTTCGAACCCACGACCTACATCTTGTAAGTCGGGGCCGATTCCACTGGGCCACCACTGCTCTACTGGGCCACCACTGCTCCTGAATGCATGCCCCTTAATAAGTTAGTTTTAAATTGATTAGTGTAAAAAAATAAGCCAGAGCAGTTTTGTAGGGAAAACTTTGTAGAGGAAAGTACGAAAATCGCGCGGATGAAGTCGCGGGCGAAGTGCCAGATTACTTAAATATGACCTAGACATCTATGCTAATATCTATCTATATAAATAAAAATGAATCCCTATTTCCCTTGGTCACGCCATCACGCGTGAACGGCTGGACCGATTTCACAATTTTTTTTTTGTTGTTTTCGTTATTGTCAGGAGAAAGATCTTATGAAATAAAAAAATAATGAAGTTGATCGGAACGTTACAAAATTTAAGAAAACTTAACGCCAATATTAATTTTACATAACTGTCAGTTGTTTGAAATAACTGTCAGCGATTGAGAGCATGTGCGCTGCAAATATCGTTTAACACAGATGGATCGGTTGATAAATGAGTCGATAGTTTTAGTTTTAGTCAATAGTCAAAACTAAAACTAAACTACATATGACATTCATAGTTAAGACAGGACAACGTCTGTCGGGTCAGCTTGTTATAAAATAAAAAACAATTGAGAGTTTGTATATAGGGGATAATCTCCGGAACTGCTGATCCGATTCCGAAAATTCTTTCACTAATGGGAAGCTACCGTATTGCCGACTATCATAGGATATTATAAGTATGTTAAAACAAGAAATTTCACGAGGACGAAGTCGCCGGTAGAAGCTAGTTTTCTATATGGCTTCATACAGAAAGCGACTCTGGGATTCAGCGAGCTTTTCAGTTCGTGATCCGCTTGGGACCCTATTCTTAAAATTGTACTGATTATATTTTGGCGACTTTCTTTTTTGAGGTGCATTTTAAAACTAGTCGTAATTTGCGTTACAAAAGTTATTATGTTACTAATAATTTATGGATTGCGAGTGTGTGTCCGAAATAAATAAATAATATATACTTATATATATATATCAATATAAAAGAGTACATAACTCACCCATTTTGAAAACAGTTTACACCACGAAGTAAATTTACACACGGTACACTTTTCGTCTAATGCCGTTGGAGGTTAATTAAAGAATGCCTGTCCAGTTTCCTGTTAGTACATTAAGTACGAGCTCACTCTAATGTAGGGACAGATGATTCACAAATTGTAATAAAAAGACACAACTCAGCTTGACAGTTGGGAAACACTTAAGCAAGCAGAGGGCCTAGACAAATGTCATTCGCTTCGGAGCGATTTTATTTCTACAATCGCTACCGCTTATGCTAATATTTGGCATCATACGAATCGAAAACTAGCGATAACACTTGTTAAAAAGTGTCACTTGGCTACGCATCTCTATGGAAGTAATCGTTCGACGCTGTCGATTCGTTTCATAGAATAGAATGATATTAACATTGTCTAGCTAATTTCTATTCGTTGACCTATGATCACGTGACATTTCGATAGCTTATGTCAATTCCATACATTTTTGGCTTTCTACTAGCGTCATCGCTAATCGAATGTTACTTTGTCTAGGCCCTCTGGTAGTTTTATCGCCTTCTTCCAACGGTATTTTATCATCGATGTTGCATTTTCCTCAAAAGGCGTGGAGGCAAGTTCTGAATGAAACTGTAGTAACGAAAGAGATCAGTAGATTGTTTGCGTGTTGTGTGAAAGAATAAACTGTAGAATAATATTAATCTGTTGAAGTGAATTACACCAACGAGACACAATAGAATTTTTATAGTAAAAGTAAGGATCGAAAGAAGACGATACAGGTATAACATTGTATCAAAAAATTAACAATGGTTAAAAATTTAAATTAAAGTACAAAAAGTCTTTAAAAATCAAAGCCAAAAAAATAAAGACGGTTTCCCTAATAGTCCCCTCCGTTTCCTAGATCGCGTATAGTCGATACCGTCTTGCCTCTAACCTCTTGGCTGTTGGCTGTATGCTAGTAGCTCCTTTGCCTCCCTTGCAATACCACGCTGGCATTTGACGCAAGAAATGGCGCGAACACGCGATGAAAACATTTTCGATGATTTAAAAATAAATTTGCAGTTCTTGAATTGAAAAATTTGAATTAAATCACGCGAATGTGATATTAAATGGGTGTTTAAGTGATTGTAGGTAAAAATATTATAATTGTGAGAATGAACGTCGAAAGTTGTTTTGAAGAAAGTGGAATTAAAGTAAAAGTAAATAATGAAAATAAAATACTTGCTCAGTGGTCGATGTAAAATATCGTAAATGACCGTAAACCATGGACGAACAGTTCGTCCATGCTGTAAACGAATTAATACAGAAACAATTTTTATATGTTGCCTATCAATCTCCTAAAATCACAACAACTCATTAAAATGGCTACTTCGTCATTGCACCTGTAAATCAAGAGTGTTTGTTTATATTTAGGCTTTGAAGACGTTTCCTTAATCTATTTCATAACTGAATGCAATGTGGTATTCTGCCGTGGTTGCTATAGATCTGAAATCTTTAGTGGTTTTCCCTGTATAGAGGTAAATCTTAAAAGAAAACTATTGTTGGGCAAACCTAATAAATGCTGCAACATTTCACAATATTTTCCCAGGCATTACGCCGAGTCCTTTTCAGTCCAGTAGGGTCGTCACTGCCAGGAAAAGGACTGTTCTCAGAAAATTGAAACTCACCTTTATTCAAAAACTTACTATTCTTAATAATAAATTATTGGATTGGCATTTCGCGTGAGCAAGACCTGCGCAATATTTATCCCACACGGTGCAGTTAAAATACGGTGCAATGAAAATTAAACTCTTTAAACTTTTGTTCAATCATAGCGCATTCTTCAATATTAACCCTAAACGGTTAAAAAAATTGCACAATCACACAATTCGCATAATTTTTACACAATATTGTGCAATATAATTATAGTATATTTAGTCATCTGCCTGAATTTTTTTTTCACTTTGATTAACATGTTTTGACACTTAACTACTTTAGGTACACACGGCGACATATCAAGCTCTTTATTTCCAGTATAAGCAGACTTGTCATTGTACGAAAAGCGTATACAATGCGAGGTCAGCTAAAATTGGATATGTATAGCTTGTAATGTCGTCTTGCGTACCTACCTGTTTAGGGCGGATTTTTCAATCGCCAGATGACTTTAATCTATCTAAAGAATAAGAAATATCGGCCAAGTGCGAGTCGGACTCGCGCACGAAGGGTTCCGTACCATTATCTATAAAAACGGCAAAAAAATCACGTTTGTTATAAGGGAGCCCCCTTAAATATTTATTTTATACTGATTTTTAGTGTTTGTTGTTACTTATAGCGGCAACAGAAATACATCATCTGTGAAAATTTCAACTGTCTAACTATCACGGTTCATGAGATACAGCCTGGTGACAGACGGACAGACAGACGGATGGACGGACAGCAGAGTCTTAGTAATAGGGTCCCGTTTTACCCTTTGGGTACTGAACCCTGAAAGAGGTTTGACTTAATGTATAAATTACTATACAAAACTTATCTGAGACTGAAAAATCAGCCCTTAGTAGAAAAAAATATATCTACAGTCTAATTACAAGATACATCGCCTGCCAATCAATATTCCAACTAATAATTCACATCAACTGCCTATCCGCCGTATAAGTCATATAAATATCGATGCATCGGATCCAGGGTTACCACTGCAGTTGAATGTCATCGAGTTGGAAGGCTGCTTTAATAAATTATAGGCTGTGACTTCAAAATACCGGTAGCGGGTTATTTTATGAGGTTTTGTTAGGAAACTTTTGACAGTTGGTAATGTAAGACCGAGAAGATAAAATGAGATGATGAAGATGGAGATGTAGGAAGGTCTTCTTCTTTTGCGTGAAGGGGAATCGGGCGATACACACATTAAGAAATGAAACTCGAAAATAATTATGCAGAAGCTTACAGACAAAACATTTCAGCACTACTCTTACAAGCAATTCAGGCCAGCTCTAGGACCTAATGTCACATAAAAAATAGAATTAAATTAGAAATAAGTAGGTTGATACATAAGAGCCTTTAATAAAAATATATAAGTTTATTTATTTATGTATTAAGGATAAAAGAAATGACGTTAGTTTTATAACTTTATGACTACGAACGAAAGTCTCGTAAATCTTCGAGTATCTATTTAAAGTTTGGTTTGGGAGTTAAAATAAGCCTAGCCGTAGGTATTTCTACTTTCACATCAAACCTAGTCTAGTAAGCTTTCGTGACCCAGTGTAATTTCGTAGTAGACACCATTAAAAACCTACAATATCATAAAGTTTCAAGGCATGGGCCACGCCTGTCAAACTTAAAAGACAGACACAAATTTAGATTATTGTTCATGCGTTATATTCTAAATTAATATATATGTATGGTGTTAAAATGTCTGACAAGATCTACATACAGAAATATAAATCATTTCATTTCATTTCAATATTATATTTCCAGGGATTCCCATTGGATTTTCCAGTTTTCTCCTGAATACTGTATTAATTACATGGTAACTTAATTACTTTCTGAAGAAACTAACTTTGCGTCTTGGTGTTCGGATTTGCCAAGATTGTGGTAAGAACCTTTATTGATTCTTAGATTCAGCCTTCAATATCGAGGATGTCTGACTCTCTGAATGCAAATATTGATACTACTTATCTACTAACCTAGCTTTTGTTTTAACATAAAATATTATCCTATGACAGTCGGCAATACTTAAGCTTCCCATTAGTGAAAGAATTTTAGGAATTGTATTACTGGTTTTACAAAAATTACACCCTATATACAATAGTGCCGATTCTCTTGTACACCGAACTAAACTAACTAAACTATCGCTAAAATTCCTTACTTTTGGCTATGAGAATCTTATAGATATTCTGCAATAAAATATCTCTAAATTTAAAAATCATTTTCACACAACTAAAATTTAATTCGACAATCGCGACTCCACATGGTACTTGTTTGCCTTACCCCGTGATTTTTTTTTAGAGCCGGAGGCGCGCATTTGTGGCAGCCTCGGCGTGTTTTATATGGAATTTTTCACTTTTTGTATGGAAAATACTTAAAAAAAATACCTACATGTAGAGTTATATGAGTTAAAGGGGGTCGAAATTTTCATTATTTTTGCGATAGGACACACCGTTTTCGAGATATAAGAAAAATAAAAAAATAAACATTACTGTTTTTGCCCCTGAAGTCGAGGTGATGTGGTGAAGCTTAGTTCATGACAACTAATTTTATTCCACACCTTTTTAATCGCGATTAAAAATAGCCAGATTTAGTTAAGACAACCAAAATTTTTGGTGAAAAACGTCAAATTCAGAATAGCAAAATTGCCATGTTCACTAAACTAATAAATCAGTACCATCTTAGTGCTGTCAAACTAAAATATAGTTCAGTTGTGTCACTTTAGTCTTTTTCAGAATGAGACATCGTCTTTTGACAGGAATAAACTAAATTTTTGTGATTTTTAGTCTAGTTTAGAGAATTTTGTGACAAGTGAATCGGCACCAGTACCTCTTTATAATATTAGTATAGATAGTACAGATAAAAAGTTTTCAGGCCATGAATACGTAGAGTTATCTACCTAAATATTCGCACTTGTAGGCTTCATTAATATTTATTCAAACTGTAATTAGCATTACAGCCACACGCTAACGACTTTAAACAACAAACTGGTAATTACGGCTCTCCTTTGCCAGAATGCAATTTATAACGTGGTAGCATATTTTTAACCGACTTCACAAAAAGGAGGAGGTTCTCAATTCGTCTGTTTATGTCTGTTAGCTCATACCTTTTTTGTGGTTGAACCAATTTGGATGATTCTTTTTGTATTTGGCAGGTGGTGCTTCACATGTGGTCCCATTTAAATTTGATCAAGGTCTAACCAGTACTTTTTGAGTTATCCTTAATACTGCATATTTTTTCCACTTAGTTTATTATGGATGATGTGTTAATAATTTCCTGTCACTGTTATTTACACACCAAGTAGTGGTATACGAATTTGTGTGGGGTAGGTACCGCAACAAAAAAGTGAAAAATAAAAACTTTTTTACAAAAAAACTACCGACTTCCAAAACAACACTAAAAGACGTGAAAAATAACTTTAATTGCGGAAGTCGGTGGCCTAAAACGAAAATACAAAACCAAAGACACCGACTTCTGAAATTAAAGTTATTTTTCACGTCTTTTAGTGTTTTTTTTGGAAGTCGGTTGTTTTTTTGTAAAAAAGTTTTTGTAAAATATTTTCATCCCACATAGCAAAACAATTCGTCCTTATCTTTCCATGTTGTTTACGTGTGTCTATTTCATAATCTTCCTTCCAATCTATGGTTAGGTACTTTAAAAAATAAAGTATATTTTTTTCTCACAAGCACACTAAAATTATCTGCCACAGTATACCAGTACACAGTTCTAAAAAAATATGTATATTTAAAATGTGATATACCAAACAAAATCATACAGTATCCTTTTTTCCACAGCCAAAACCGTATACCAACATACAGTAATTCATAAAAATTATAATTAAAATGAGATAAACCAAAGACAATAACAAAAAATGAATGGTGACGTGGTATCAGAGTCTCCTCGACGTGCTTTGTGGGACAGGCTGGGCTGCGCACGCGGTGTATGCGCGAGGTTGTGCAGGCGCCGAGGAAGGACAAGAGTCGCACCTATGCATAATGGAAATAACAGTACCAGGTCAGTTATATCACATAGTATCTTTTGAAAACCTAAAATGCTAAGGGTGTCAATCGTCAGACCAAACATAGTCAGTCATCAGTAGACAAACTACAATAACAACCAGCTCCCTAATTGTATAACACTCTATCAGTCACAATCTGAATCATTTTGAAGCCTATTGCTAATCCATTGCTACATTATGTTCGAAGAATTTGTCTGCTCAACAACGTAAATACGGCAATGAATGTTGGTGAACTGTCAAAATGAAAGCCATTCTTACTGTTAGTGTGTTACGCAATTACCCCGCTGGTTCTCAGCCATCCGCATTCCGTCTTCTCGAGCTGCCTTTAAAAGCCATCGAGCCATCAGACTGAATGATGTTCAAACTATTCAATCCCCGGCTCATAAGTTTACTTTCTACCTATCTCCATTGGCTGACCCTGAAACAATGTGATTCTACTTCTACGTGGGAACTTGACAGAGATAATGCTGAATCTATTTATAGATCACCTATTGGCTCTTGCCTTGGTCTAGCTGCAATACCAAAGTGGTATACCTGCAATCTTTTGACAAAGAAAACACTATATGTATACTGATAGATCAACAACTTCTCAATCCACTTGGTTGAATCGCTCAAGCGTGTAGCTCTGGAAAATCCTTACTTGACGGAATACAATATTCGATCGATCTAATATCCCACTGCTGGCCGACCTTTCCCTTTTCCACTTACAACATTAAGAGGGCGCACACAGGTCCACTAGCGCCACTCCTTTAAAAAAGTATTATCTCGTGACTTAGAAGGAATTTTGAAAAACGGCTCAATAAGCGACCTCGGTAAGTGTGTCTAGAATTTTCTAATGCCTTTTAGAAACTTTCATATTTAGACACGAAGCAACAAAATACGATTTTATATTTTGTTAATTAATTTATATGGTGTAGGTACATAATAAAGAGTACCTATATATTTTATTCTTGAACTATCTTCAGCGGTTTATTACCTGTACGTTGTCTGTTTGTCAGTCCATCAGAGAATCATGGAACTAATTAACAGAAACACATTAACAGAAAATTGGTTTCATTAAGCCCACTACCTTTCATCCTCTTTCCTTTCCTTTTTGTTTTAGTTTTATTATGTATTAGTTTTTTATTTTGTAATTTGTGTATTTTATATAAGGGCCTCAGTTGCCTGACAATAAAGGAATTAATATTATTATTTTTTAAATGTGTTTGACATATCTCGGGACCCTCGGGTTACGGACCTTTGGAAGGCGGACGAGGGGCCGAAGCCAACTCGCAGAATCCCCTTTGACAATATTTTAAATGATAAGGGGGTTATTATTATTATCGCCTTCCCCGATCTAAAATACCAAAATAAATAATAAACATGTCTACACTAGCTACCATTAAGTCACCATTAATTAGAATTTCTGATCGTTTTTACGATTTATTACGATTGCCCGTATTGCCCTAATGGTCACAATTACATTTTAATACTTCTAAAAAGCTTAAATTATACACGCATTTGACATTAATTATACCTGTACCCCTTGCTTTACTTGCATTTCAGAAGTTTAAGGGTTTATTAAAGTTTATGGGATTCGTATGGAAAATTGAGTTTGTTATTTTCATTCATGTTATGGGTAACCTGGGAGGTTACGTAAAAAGACTTATATCGATTATTTGATCTTTATCGTAATCTGGGTATAAAAAGCGGGCTAATTGCATAATAGGTACACTAACAATTACAACGCCATTAATTTTGACATTTCGACAGCAGTCATTGAGTTATTTACGTTGCCGAACAGGCGGATTTTTCAAACTTAATATAAATCAATGGAATATGAATTTTCTTAAAAACCCTTGGCATTGTAAAAGAATTGTTACGCCATTAAGGTGCTGATCTCCATGAAAAGCAAATAAAGAGAGCAAGGGTTTATTTCTTGAGAACTATCTTGAAAATATTAACAACTGAAAAGGCGTGAATTTATTGTACTTATTTTAACTGCGCCTATCTGGAATTTATTACGAAAATTTACAATTAAAATGTTATTTACTTCATTAGAAAATAATATTAATTCTTCGATCCACAACAGGAAAATAATATACCGTTGCTAGAAGTGGCATATTTTGAAAATATGTTTATATTTCATATTAAACCTTCCCATTTTCCTCATTTGTAAATCAAAATATGGCGTGTTTAACATTCAATACTGGAATTATTGATTATTATGTCGTAAATTATTAAGGCTCACAATTTCTCATTACTACTAAGATCCAGGAACATGCAATATTGACCATAATAATCATAAAACACTACCACATGAGGCACCTTTGCCCAATGTACTAATGTAGGTACAGACACACGGGACTTTTACATTCTTATTAAATGTAAAGACAACCACTTTCCCAGCGTCTTCGTCTGCAATCTGTGTGAATATCGAAAAATCCGGCCTTGTTCCTTGTGATCATAAGGGACTCTGTGCAAAACAGCTTTCTAGGTCCTAGCGTTTGGGCTGGATCTTGAATGAGTCAGTCATTGAGTGAGTGGAAAGGGGTTTTATTTTCATATGTTAGGATTTAAAAAAGAAAATGAAATATCCATGCATCAGCACATTAACTATCACTATCTGAATAATTTGATTGCTTCATATGTTCGACAAATGTGTCCGCTCAACAACGTAAATAACGCAATGATTGTTGTTGAACTGTCAAAATGAAAGCTATTCCTACTGTTAGTGTGTTACGTAATTACCTCGCCGGAAGATGGAAAATCCAAAGGTGTTCTAACCAACTTTCAATACTGTTCTCATAGTAATGAATAGTCAGAAAGCAACGTCTAATAATAAAGTTTATTTTCAGATAAGGTACAGTCACCAGCAGGTCTAAGCTATACGAAACTATAAAATTTCTCCAAACCATTTCAAACCTTAAAATGTTGGTGGCTAAGTTCAAAATCCAATGAGAAAATCTGACAGTTTGTGGTAACTTGATGTGCTGGCGACTGTACAGTCTGAAAATTATGGTTCGCTGTGGCCAATCTTGATCTAATTAGGTTTTCTCTGAGCATTATTTTTCGTCTTACCGTATCTCTTCAAGGAGTGCTCCTTTCTTTCAATATCCTCAAGCCTTTATTTCTGTCCACCTTTCCAAAAGAAACGTGTCTAAACACCCAAAACGTAGACAGTAGAACTGCACAGTGTTCCGTGCAAAGGTGTCGTGACCAAATTGTTTTAATTCCGGATATTACAGGCTTTGACCCGGATGTGAGCCTGCCCACTGTGCGCACTGGGGCACGAAGCGTTGCATATTACGTAATTGTTACAGTTTCTGAGAATAAAACAAACTTTTAAGTGCAATATGAGTTCGCATGAAACGATGATGTTGAGAAAACCTAGGCGTAGTTTATGTTGATAAGTTATGAAAACACCAACTCGCTGTGAGTAAGTATGGTGCATGATCAAAGCTCGTTCCTTCTCTGTATGAGAGCTTTTGACCTGCGGGGTAATTGCGGTACACACTAGCAGTAGGAAATTCAGGGGCGTATTTACCCTAGGGCCAAAAGGGCCATGGCCCGGGGCGGCAGGCTGCGAGGGGCGGCGCAGCCCGCATCTCACGCTCAACTTTGTGCGCCATTTTTTTGACATCATGTGCCTGAAAAAAATTAAAAGAAGCCTACCTAATTAACAAAAAGTAAAACTCGTTTAGTTGTAAGTTTGATAGACATCAAAACGTGGGGCTATCGTATTACTGACCAGCGGCGACGGCGTGTCCGTCGGACTCCGGTCGCGACTCAGGACTAGTCGACGTTGCTCGATGTTTCGACATTGCTCGTGTGTATATTTTATGTGTAAATAATATCCAGGTTTGTAATTAAGAGAAAAATTTAGATAAGTCTGACTAACATGAAAGGTCAAGTTGAGTGACAACCCTAACACTATGTTTTGAAATTCAATAACTCTTAAACGCCGCAATAGTGCATGGTGAATTTTTTATCAATGATAGACCTAATTAGGAGCATTCTTTCAGTGCCGGTCACAAGTCGCACTTTTGAGTTTTTTGAAGAAAAAAAATAAAAACAAAAACTGAATAAAAATTAATAACACGGTAACCAGAGGTGTACTCCAAAACTAAAAACTGGTAAATATGCGCCTAAAGATCCTTTATCAATGTATTAATCAATAAAAAATATCTTGATCAGATATGCTTGCAGAATTTATTTAATCTTTTTTCTAGGCGAAGATGAGATAAAAAAAAGTATTTGAAATACACACGTGGGTGTTCTACTCTTACGTTTAAGATGCATTTCTTGATCAATTTATGCGAAAAACAGCATAGAGATTTTTTTTGAGTGAAATCCTGCCGACAAACTGTCACGCAGTTTGGCAGGTTTATAAAATGTGTACCTACTTACAAGTGCTGGTCAAAATAATTTTTATTATTTATAACGGAACCGTTTTCCTAGGATTAGGATTCCGTAGCTATACAAGTAGTACGAAACGTCTACAGCTACCATATTAGCGTGCGCTGCAATTTCGACGTACGTCCAGCTACCATGCTGGCTTTAGTCGATTGTTGCGTTTTAAATCGGTTTTGTACCGTGGGCACACTGTACAGCTGCCAAAAAATTACACCAGGTAAAGTTCTATATTTTCTAATTTAGCCACAGGTATCATACCGTTTTGAAGACATAGGTGGAAGGTAGTCTACCTGTCTCCTCTTACGCGTACTGGAGGTGAAGTTGTGGTCGAGGAGCGGAAGTGAAACTCCAACTTGCAGTTAATAATATTATAATTGCATACACGTATTAAAGTTCAAAGGTAGTTACACTATTTAACATAGTCATATAATTAATTAAACTAGTAAGGACAAAATAAACTAATGACCTAGTCAGTGTCCCATGACGTTAGACAAGCATAATAGACGCCACTTGAGGAACGCTATGGGTCGCGTTCCGGATTGTGGCTTAATGTTGCCACTTAACAAGGGTGCGTTCTTGACTAACTTAGAACTACCTAGGTAAACATAATACAGGCGACGCCACGTATTCTAAGGTGCTTTCACAAATGCAAAATACGTGACGCCACACCGTTAAGTTTGACAAAAACCGGCCGAAATCTCTACTACTAATTGGATGTGCCAGGATGATGGTTTTTAGAATCAAGTGGGGGTTAAATGTTCGCTTATAAGCACATTGTGCTTGCGCGGGCTGTGTCGATGGTGGTTAGGCAGTGTTTCTCTGTGATAAAAATGGTCTGACAGTTTTAGTTTAATGAGTTCCATTTTGCCTTTTTGTGTGATCCGTTGTGCCTCGCTTACGAAGGTAAAACGGACCAATTTAAGCTTTTAGAAATCAACTCATACAACATAATGGATATTTTTAAGTCAAATTTATATGTAGCTTAGAGTAAATGCCGTTGATTAGTTTTACTCTCGATTTTTTGTTCTACATTAGTTCTTGCTTAAATAGTTTGTTTCGCCTTTCCTTCCCCTAATTACAACACACATTGACTATCAATCAGAAACAATCAAATCTGTAACAATGTTGTCACTTTTTAGGGTTCCGTACCAAAAGGGTGCCAACGGAACCCTATTACTAAACCTCCGCTGCCATCCGTCTGTCTGTCTGTCAGCGGGCTGTATTTCATGAACCGTAATAGGTAGACATTTGAAATGTTCACAGAGTGTGTATTTCTATTGCCGCTATAACAACACATAATAAAAATAAAATAAAGTAAAAAAATTGTACGGTGTTACGTTGCGGAACCCTTCGTGTGCGAGTCCGACTCGCACTGGACCGTTTTTTTTTTTTTAATAAAGACTTCTTTTATTTCTGTTTTTATTTAATTGGAAACGTATTAAATACAAGTTCTACATAATTTTTGAAGGAGTCAGCTACTGTGCTCAGATGCCGCGGCGTTATGTCGTCTAGAAAATGTATTGTGTTATTACAAAGGCCAAAGCTCATCATAAAATTATTATAGTATTTATCATACTGAAAATCAATGCCAACAGCTGATGACTCCGTTTTTAAAAAATCCAAAAATAGCACGTATCCCGTCAAGTATTCGTTATACTTGAGGGGCAAGTATTGGTCTTTTCCGTGGCGCATTCCATTCAAATAACTTTGCATAAACTCTACAAAATCATCTATTTCCAGGATTCCTTTGGAATGAAGATTCTTAAATTGTATCTTGAACTTCCATAATGTGTTTAAGTATATGTTCTGTTCAAGTCGAGAAAAGTTTTCTAGTTGATACGATGGTCCGAACTTTTGTTCTAAATCAGATTTAAAGCGATGGAATGGTCTACTTGTGATCCAGATTTTATGCTTACGAGGATACCTCCCGACGGACTTCAGTAATGATAACACTTTTGATATAGACGGCAAAAACATTTCAAAGCCATCGAAGAGGAATATCAGTTTTCCTCTGTTATAAAAATGTAGGAACATTTTCAACTGAAATTCTGTTGATTTACCACTTGAACATTGCTTTAGGGAAACAGTTCCATTCGGCGATTCTTTCAACTCTATTGAGAGATAGGCTTGCTTTCGTTCATCCTTTTTCGATTCCTCACCGAGTGCAGCTTGGCACATGAATTTTAAACTTTCCAATGTGTTGTTGAAAGTACGTCGCTCCCATTCGAATTTTCTGAGCATTTTCGCGTACTTCGGTAAGTTTAGTCTTACAATCCAAACTTTCGGATCGAGTTCCTTTGTTTTAAGTGACAAGTGACTAAGTAGAGTTGCCTTACCCATTCCCGATTCTCCTGTTATAAGTACAACGTCGTCATCCAAATCATAAAACGTTTCTAAAACTTTATCTTTGACATCGTCAAACTTATTGTCCTGCTGTTTGGTGCGACTGACCCGTCTGTCAATGTAAAACTGCTTGTCGTAATTATTATAAATAGCCGTATCACCGATTTCGATAGTTTCGTTATTGATAAGTTTATTAAAAACATCTTCGTCAATAAGTTGCACAGACTCATCATCTCCGATTATATCTAAACTTACGTCTTCACCTTGAAGTTTTATTTTAGAAGTTGCTAAGAACTTCTTCTGGGATTCAGCAGTCAAGTCGGTGAAAACACTTTCATCGTTCAATACATTACTTGCTTGTGAGAAATATTCAGTCATAATGTCAACTGAAATCTTTTTTGTAATGATTATTATTTGCTTGCCATCAAGAGCTTTCGCGATATTCTCAAGCCTTTTACCAGAATTTTTAGGATCTTCAAAATTATGGCAAACAATAATAAGTATCTTCTCCTTAGTTGTGTTTTTCAATTCTTTACATAAAGTGTTGTGGTTCTTCAAAGGCAGTTTGAAAATATTCTCCAAATCTAACACAACATGGTCTTTATTTCCTAGAAATTGTTCCACCTTCGCAACTGTTAATTCACAACTTCTTGTAGCTATTACATTTCCTACAATCGGGCCATGCAACTCGAATGATTTTAAAGCATTCTCAGTAAATGTATAGTCTTTGTTCTTAATCTTATGCATTGTGCTTAAAACACCTATTAATGGCTCACTCATGGCATTAGTTATTGCTTCCTCATAAATTTTGCTTTTCTTTGTAAGATATAATGCCACTTTAGGCTTCAACCACAGTTTTTGTATTTCATGATGATATGTTAGAAATATAACGTCAGATCGAACTCTAAAATTGTTTACGTCACTGCACGGGTGATCTTCTATTTCGCCTCTCAAAATTTTCTCTACGCCACTCTGATCAGCTTGGTTAGTGTAAAACAGTAACTTGTCATAGAAATCTCTCACCAAACTCACGTCGTATTCTCCTCGTTCGAATGAAAGTTTTGGAAAGTTTTTAACTTTCACATCCAATTTATATTTGTGCAAATTTTCAATTTTACTGTTCAATGTTTCATACCATGTTTTGGCAAGATGGCCTAGTGATTCACAGTTGTTTGTAAACTTCAACAGTTTTGAACTTTCATCAAAAACGAGTATATTACCGACAGCAGACGCTATGCCTCCATTTAACTGAAGAAATCCATTTCCCTCTCTCTCATCTATAGTGACAATGTTATTGGGTGTCGGTTTTTCTAATATTTCTTTGATTTTTAATGTTAAGTGGTTTAATCTCTTTTCAATTTTCTCGTGTTTGCCTCTTATTGCCAAGTCTTTGTTGCCAAAGAAAGCTGGGACTTTAAGCTTCAGAGGTAGTAAATACTCTTTAGCAGCCAGTGCTGCTGCTTTATAGACAGTCGATTTAGAGACATTTACTGAGTCAAGCTGTTGCTTTAGATCGTGTGTCATAGATTTGCTAACAAACTCAAGCTTGCTGTTTTTATAAGTAAGAACACTTCCTATCAGTTTACTTAGTGTCGTTACTTCAGTGGGTTTGCTAAGGAATTTCAACAATAAACTCTGTACGCCTTCGGTTTCGGTTTCTTCCGACTTTCGCTCTTTGAGGTACTCTAAGCACAATATGTTTTTGAACAGCACAATAAATTCTTCGTTGGTTGTAAAGAAGTCTTGTCTGAAGCTGGCAATCCGATGTCCTTCAGGTTGGATTTCAGAAACGTGTAAAACGTTAAGCGCTAGAATAACATGATAGCGCAAGATGAGACCATTGTTCATCGACATTTCGCTATGAGATTCATCACGTATTCGTGATGTGAATTTTGCTAACTGTTCAGCTAGTGTTGTAATTTGTTCTTTCATTACTATTTTACATAAAAAGTCCAAGGCTTCATCTGTGTATGATGGTTGTGTGCATGAACCTCCCGTTCCTATCAGCTCGTTCAAATAGTCAGCAAAACTACCTTCACATATTTTGTTATTGGGATCGGCCTTCGCTGTACTATACATAACGAAAAAGCATTCAGCTTCATCAAACTTTTCTCCAAAAATCATGTCTTTACTGCTGAGTTCAAAAGCGCGTCTAATTTCCAAGTAACTATTAAAATACTTGGTCAAATCAGTTTTACTTGTAAACGTTAGGAGTTTATCGTTCTCTCTGTGCTTGGCCTGAATGAACACAGTTACTGGTTTCTTAAACCCCTTTATTTTTGCTTTAAAACAAATATCATCGAAGGCACCTATGTCATCTCTATTGGTGGCCAAACTAAACTGATCAACACGGTCGTCATGTATCATTCTAAAATATATTAGACTAAGTAATTTAGTCTCATACAGATGTCCCTGGCTGCCACACGTGCCTGCACGCTTTTTATACGTTTCACTGTCCATGGTTCGATGGTAATTATTTCAGTTTTGTCACTAGAACGCAACACACGATATAAAAGTAATTCAAGGAGTTAAGTCACAATTTTTTTTCTCCTATCGGTTGTTTAACAAGTGCATCCCATCGCGCGTCACAACTCGCCTTCGAGCCTCCTTGTGTGAATGAACTGGTTCAAGTTGAGTGTCTTCTGCTGATGATTAGTGATCTGCAAATATATATTAATATATAATATGTATTTTTCGTTACGTGCCTTAATTAGTTAAGGGAGATGAAATTAGCTTGCGGAATTCAACTTAAGTTTTTTCGTTACTTACGGGTCAGTATCAGATTATCTAAAATACATATTATAAAGAGAAAAGATTTGATTTTTTGTATGTTTGTTTGTTACGCTTTCACGCTAAAACGGCTGAACACATTTGGATGAAATTTGGCATATGGGTAGAGCATGACCTGGAGAAGGACATTGGTTACTTTTCATCCTGGATCGCAGATGAAGTTGCGGGCAACAGCTAGTATATTGATAAATGATAAATGATTTTATTTCTGTAAGTAGGTTTGTACAAACACTTTTACACGTCAATAATATTTTTAAACTAGATTAGGTCGGCGTTTCCTATCTGACTACTCTGAAAAGAAAGGCCGAAACAAACACAGTCTCATAAAAATATAATTCGCGACCATAACCTTCCACATCGCTGAGCTGTAGCTGCATTCCTTCTTTTAAAGTTATTTTATTTCATGCACTTTAAATCGAGTGGCTTTCGTCCAAAACAAAACTGTATTTAACTTTTGAAGTTGGCCGTACTCCAAGCTATTTCCAACTTATCTTCTAATGTAACTCTTACAGAAGTGACACAATGTTAAAGTTTTTTGAATCAAGTTTACTCTAGAGAAGTTAAACAACAAACTTAATTTAATTTATACTTGTATTTACTGAATTGTAGTCATTAAAACCATCAATACAACTCTCGAAGTTTAAGTTATTTTATTGAATAACTATTAGAGAGTGTTGAGGGCTATCCTGGCGCAAATTAAATACTTACAGCGTGCTAAGATTTCGAATTAGAGAAAAGTAGGTAGACGTTCAGGAGTGCTCTCCCTATGCTAAAGCCACCGAATCAGATAAGTTTGTGGCACTATACCTTTTATTCCGTACATTATTTCAAACTCTGGATAGCAACGGTCTGACTGCGTAATTGAAAATAGGTCCGTCGAGTAGTGCATATGGACATTGGTATCACGAAATTGAGACCCAGCATGAAAATGTGCTCGATTCTAACGTCTTTTTCGCGATGTTTTGTACTGGTAGCATGCAGATTCATGTCGCACTGTACTTTATCTTGTTTATTCAGAAGCTTATTAATAGAACAGTGACGTAACGCTTCGAGGAGTACCTGTGTGATGTTATAATAATATGTATATGTTTTATAATGATAATGTGAAATTATTGCTTATTAGTATTTTGTTGATGAAACTTATTACTTACCTATTTTCTATTAACTACAGTCCAAATAATATCCTCTCAATAGTAGAATAAACCACTCAATAATTCACAAAATTGTTGTTAAACCATACAGAATCCTTTGTGTATGTCACAAGTTTTATTATCGTACTAAAACTCCGTTAGGAGTAATAGTGTTATGGTATTGTGTACTAAATCAATGTGTATTTTGTACCGGTACTGATTATGATTCATTGATCAACCAACAGAGTATGCCCATAGAGTACATTATGAGTACGCCACGTGTTGTGGTATTGCCATTTAAATAATTCCAATCAGAATGACTTGTACATAAATTATCATGAAAAATAAAATAAAAAACCATTAAATTATATTTAAATATTATATACTTAATACATAAATTATAAAAACATTCCAATATTAAAAAAAAAAACTGTCGGAGTAATAGGTGGATGGAGATAGAACGATGGATTTGAGAATTAGAAAATAGTTTAAAATTCGTTCGCCAGATGGCAGGCCCCGTCACCGTGGCCAGAGAGGGTGACTGATAATTCTGCGATTTATTAGAGAATCCCGAATCCGTGGGAAGCGGGAAGCACAAAACTGGTTGAAGTGGCGGTGCTTGGGGGAGGACTATGTCCAGAAGTGGACGTCTTTCGACTGAAATAATGATGATTGTGTCTTGCACAATTCGCGCAACGCGTAGTACAGGAACTTAGGTTACTTAGGAATAATCCTAGTAAAACACTGAAGATGAACAATTTACCGCAACGACAATCTAGAATACTTTTCCACTATCGACCAACCCCTTCCTTAATTATTAACAACCTCACTATTAACATTCCGTCCCCCTCCGTCCCCCTCCCTACCTCTCGACACATATAATGAAGGAACTCGCGTGACATTTCTCATGCCGTGATATTTCAAATACCCTCCATATTTCATGGGGCACGCACCCCCGAATATGGGTTAGTTTTGTTTTTATGGGCACTTCCGACCAGTTTCGAGGTCGGGACAGTAGTATAAAATAGGTTATAATGTACTAGTATTTAATAGGGTGATGAGAAGTTATCTGCTGGAGTAATTTCTGGTTACCAACCAGTACTAACTAGAATGACCTCAGCTTTGTCCTATTATTATTATTATTCTTTATTTGTCGGACAACAATGATCCATCGTGTTAGTAAACAATAATAAAACTTATTACTAGTGTTAGTATTACAATACAATAGAGAAGATATAATAGTTAAAATTGTGAAAACGACACTCCCAGTTAATGTTTTGTGATTGTCCTTCTCACAAAACTTTTAATAATCGGAGAGTCGATACTCTCTGCTATAGTTTTTACAATACTGTTGCCACTCGCCCGTAACCTTGACAACAGCGACGCAGTTTTCTTGCGAATGACGGCGTGGAAGCCGTCAGTTCTGTTTTGCACAAACATAGTAGACGCGCTGCACCACCGTGGCAGTCCCAATAGCATCCTAAAAATATTATTATATTGAACGCGTAGGTCATCTAGCGTTCTTTTGGTATAGTTGACCCAAAGATTCCCCGTGTAAAAGCACTGGCAATATGCCTTAAAAAGTGCTACTTTCACTAGTATACTGCACCGAGCAAATCTTCGGGCCAACATGTTACCTCGGACCGCCAAAGCCCTACGCTCCCTTTCAATATCAACATTGTCCTTAAGGTCGTCAGCGAGAAAATGCCCTAGATATTTGACTTTTGTCACTCTTTTGATGTTCAAGCCATTTAGGGTAATGTCAGGTACAGTATCTGGGCATTCACCGCCGGCCCCAAAGACAATGTATTCACACATCTGACCAAGATTATGTCTGGACTTTAAAAGAGACTGTGACCTCTGAGTTTGTTTCGGCCTTTCTTCTCAGAGTAGTCAGATAGGAAACGCCGACCTCATCTAGTTTAAAAATATGATTGACGTGTAAAAGTGTTTGTACAAACCTACTTACAGAAATAAAATCATTTATCATTTATCACTTTTTAATATTATAAATCAGTCCGTGCGAGGCAGCCTATATGAATGACCTAGGTAATAAAAGCCTGGATGCCGACTGAAAAATCTCTATGGATGTTCACTGCGAATATTTTGTTGAATCGTTATGGCGTCCCACAAGGCAGTATTCTAGGTCCACCATTGTTCTTGCTCTACATAAACGATTTTCCAACTATTTTGAACCATAAATGTGTACTGTTTGCGGACGATACTACTATTATATTGAAGGGCAACGACAAAAATACTTACGAGCAGGAAATAAACACGGCCCTCCAAACTTCTATAGAATGGCTTGAAACGAACAATTTAAAGGTAAATATTTGTAAAACAAAATTTATGCAATTTCATACATACCGAACAAAACCTTTGAACCTAAATGTAGCATATAAAGGGGTCTCCTTAACAGAAACTGACTCAGTAAAATTTCTTGGGATAACTTTGGATAAATTTTGTTCTTGGAAAAACCATGTAAATGACATTTGCGGTAGAATAAATAGTTTTGTCTACCCTCTGAGACGTATTAGCTGCGAAATCTCTCGAAACGCCGCAATCACTGCATACCACGGCTATATTTCCTCCATTTTGCGATATGGTATCGTTCTTTGGGGTCGCTGTGTGGAAATTGATCAAGCATTCGTGATGCAAAAAAAATGTTTAAGGGCTATATTTGGGCTGAAACAAATAGATTCTTGTCGCCCTTTCTTTAGAAAATATAAGATACTTACATTACCGTGCATCTATATCTTGGAATCATGTCTATTTGTTTTCAAGCATAAGAATCTTTTTCAGCAGGCGACAAGCTACTATGCCCCTCGATCTCATAATACTAATAAGTTGTATCAGCCCAAGACGAATCTCACACTTACGTCCAACAACAGCTATATTATGTGCATCAAATTGTATAATAGAATTCCAAATACATTAAAGACACTTCCATTTTTAAAATTTAAGCGTATTTTAACAAAAATACTCATTGATAAATGCTTCTATAGTGTACTTGAGTTTTTGGATTATAAGTTATGAATTTTGTAGCTTGTAGTATAATGTCATTTAATTAATTTAATATAATTTACTAATCGCATGCATTATTCAAGTAATTTAATTTATTTATTAAAATAATTAATGTAATAAGTATCTAAATATATTATGTAAAATTTGCACGCCGAAATTAAAGGCATAATAAGAGATCGTTAATTTATCATAAGAACTTTCTGTACCTTATTTATGCAAATAAATGATTTTTGTTTTTTTTTTTTTGAATAAAATATGAGCATTATGTGGCTATTATTGCTATTCAAAACAGGGTGTAAAATCAACGCCCAAACTGTTACCATGAATTCAGCAGGGTAATTACGTAACACACTAACAGTAGGAATGGC
Organism: Griposia aprilina; assembly: GCA_916610205.1. Classification (NCBI taxonomy): domain Eukaryota; kingdom Metazoa; phylum Arthropoda; class Insecta; order Lepidoptera; family Noctuidae; genus Griposia; species Griposia aprilina. The sequence goes on along the minus strand of OU744304.1, from coordinate 10,730,411 downwards.
TTTCATTTTGACAGTTCAACAACATTCATTGCGTTATATGCGTTGTTGAGCAGACAATTTTTTCGAACATATGAAGCAATGGATTAGCAATAGGCTTCAAAATTATTCAGATTGTGGTAGATAATTTTTTAAGCAATAAGCGTGCAGTATATAATTTTAGACACGCCAGCATTAAAATTTACCATCGGTAAAATAAAACTGCTGTTCCATAAATTTTGATCGTGAAGATATTGCAGTTTTGTATGAAAGAGCTGATTGATTTTAATAACAGTCTTAACATTTCTGCGCTGTGGGATCTAAGATCATGTGCTAAATTCATGGTAACAGTTTGCGTGTATACCTACATAGTTTATATTCCGAGTTCGACCATCATCCCGGGGTGGTTGGTAGTACTTCGGAGAGTAGCTATAGAGAGGCCTTATGTCTTGAAATGAACTTCTATAGGCAAATTCTTCTTCCCCGCCGAAGCAATAGGAAGATGTGAAGAGCGGGCATTTTGGGGGACTGTCTTAAGTAATTTTGACGTTCAAAAATTGCTGATTCTCAGCTTATTTTGAATAAATTACGTTTGATTTTTAATTATTATGAAAATACCTGTAGTTCTATTTAAAATTACTTTGTATTCCAACAATGGGCTCTTCATGTTCACATGGAATAAATCGTAAAGTGACTGAACTCTCGTAGGTAATCTACTGTATGACAATCTGATCAAACAACTAATCAATGGCTTATCAAACAAAGCCATCAAGGTGATTACCTTCAGAATTGTATATTGTACACACGACTACGTATCAAGCAATACATTTCCAGTATAAGCTGATCTGTCATTGTACGCAAATCCTATACAATGCGAGATGAGCTTCTACTGAAAATCTATAGCTTGATAAGTAGTCGTGTTGTGTTCTTTGACCTATTTGACAAAAACTATGGTCTACATTGAAGAATACTTTTCATAGCTTTATTAATTAATTAATCACTAATTTATCTGCCTCGTTGCTCTAGTGGTCGTATAGAGGTATGAGGAACAGCTATACAGGTAGGTAATAGGAACAGGTATGTGTAAAGCTCACTCATACACTATGGAAAAGGGAGGATCCTCCAACCAGACGGGTGTTGTGTCTGGTGGGCAACTGCCCGACGATTGATGTCGGGACGTTGTATATATGCTATTCGCGCGGTAAACACTGCTTGCGCGATGCAGGATTTGCGTGACGTCAGTATGACGTGTACCTCGCATGTGGCGATTTTGATACCGCTACAGGCTTATCAAATATACGAATTGGTAACTTCAAACATTCGTTGAGGAATGTAGGAACGGAGCGTCTGTGTCGTTAGAATTTCATAGCCCATACCAGTGGTTGTCCAATTACGAAGTACGGTCAGAATATTAAATAACAATATCTTTCTATTTTCGGCAACATATTCATAGGATACTCAACTGATTTAGTAACGAGGTACCTATGCGTGTCTGACTTTTCTGAATGTCCCGGCTGCAGACTGCACGCACGGGCAGAAATGAGTTTTAAAAGTATTGATCGATGGCTGAGTTACCATCGTTTCAGACAACCGGTCGGTTCGGTGTGTATGACAACCGTACAACTTAGGTCTCCCAAAAGAAAATAATATGTGCAGGATGTAAAAAGATTCATCATGAAAACGTCGCTGGTCGGGGGGCCCGGTGTCGCGGGTTCGATTCCCGCATGGAACAAATATTTGTATGACCTACAAGTAGTTGTTCCGGGTCTGGCTGTTTGTGTATGTGAGTTTGAATGTTTGTAAACGCACCCACAATACAGGAGAAATGCCTAGTGTGAGACAAAGTTCTTAAAAAAAGAAAAAAGAAAGAAAGAAAGAACGTCATCCACGCATACCTACTGTACATCAAACTAAGTAACTTGGTGCATCAATAATTGCTGGAAAACTAATTTATTTTTGGTGTGATTTTTTTTCGTATGGTCCAGTGCAAAAAATTATAATATTACAAGCTGACCCGACAGACGTTGTCCTGTCTTAACTATGAATGTCGTTTAGTTTTAGTTTTGACTATTGACTAAATCTAAAACTATCGACTCATTTATCAACCGATCCATCTGTGTTTAACGAAATTTGCAGCGCGCATTCTGTCAATCGCTGACAGTTATTTCAAACAACTGACAGTTATGTAAAATTAATTAATTAAATTAATATACGCGTTAAGTTTTCTTAAATTTTGTAACGTTCCGATCAATTTTTTTATTTCATAAGATACTTCTCCTGACAATAACGAACACGACAAAAAAAAAATTGTGTAATCGGTCCAGCCGTTCACGCGTGATGGCGTGACCAAAGGAAATAGGGATTCATTTTTATATATATACGTATATAGAATATAGATAATGAAGAACAAGTGATTATCGGCTTCGTTAAGGGTATTTTTACACCCGTTATACAATAGGTACTACTTTACTGGATTCTTCCCATAACTTACTTCTATTTGACAAGCATCCATTTATACGTTGCTGTCAAGAAAAGTTAAAATTGTAACGTGGTAGCGTTAATCGTGTTAGATACTTCTGAAGTATTTTCATTTCTGAGTAGGAGCCTGATAATTATCAGAATTTGATCACGGTCTATGCTTCAACAATTCATAGTGCAATGCAATACATTATAGTTATCTTTGAGAGCACGCAAATAATATTTTCATTTAGGTAATATACTATAATTAATATTATATACATACACTTGAGAGCAATAAAATCGCACACCTTGACTTTTTTTTGTTAAGGCAGTTTTTTTTCATGAATCTGAATAAATATTTTAAAAAACACACACACTAATAAAAGTCTACCTTATTACCTTTCTAATGATATCAAATACAGTGTAAAAAATACCCATAAGAGGTTTTACAGCACAAAACCCAACAAACGGGTAAAATTACCCAATTTCGCTTAAGAAATAATGAAAATCAAACTCAAAATTCTTGATCAAATTGTTTATTAATAAGGTGTATTCCCTCCCCTAGCCTTAATTACAGCTCTTAATCGGTTTTTTATGGGCCGTATTAATTTTACCATCAAATCTTGTGGTATAGCGTTCCACTCCTCTTCAATGGTAAGTTCAAGCTCTCGGAGGCGCGTAGGAGCAGGGCTTCTTGCTCGAACTCTTCTTTTTAGCTCATCCCAGACGTGCTCAATCGGATTGAGATCAGGACTACGAGCCGGCCACTCCATCAAGGTGATTCCAACGTCTTCCATGTAGTCGCAAACTGTTCTAGCGACATGCGGTCTGGCATTGTCGTGCATTAGGAGAAAATCTTCTCCCATAAGCCACGCAAGCGGCCTCACATGTCCTTCGAGCACTTCTTCGACGTATCGTGCAGCCGTCAAACCTCTCGGTCTCGGGCCGGTATTCGCCCCAGTGATGAATACAATGTCAGTTTTAGTGTCCAACATTATGCCACCCCAAAATATACAGGATCCACCGCCAAAAGCCACACGTTCGCTTATGCAGCATTGTGAAAATCGCTCTGATGATCTTTTGTAGACCCTAGAGCGTCCATCGTGACCATGTAATATCATTCTGCACTCATCAGAGAACATAACAGACCGCCATTGGTCATACGTCCAATTTAAATGTTCCCTGGCAAATTGTAGTCGGGCTTGTCGGTGAGCTGTGGTCAATTTGGGACCATTTGCTGGGCGATGTGAAGTCAGTCCTGCTTCACCAAGTCTTTTTCTGACTGTCCACCGACTTATACTGACATTGCGTACTTCTCGAAGCTCTTGTCCCAGTTGAACCGCATTCAGTTGCCGATTTCTTAAAGACCTCGACACAAGAAAGTGGTCATCACGCTCTGATGTTCTGCGTCGCCGGCCAGATCCTGGTCTCCGAATGTAGCGACCGGGCTCTTGAAATCTCTGGTACACACGATGAACAGAGTAGCGGCTCAAATTTAGTCGTCGAGCAACTTCACTTTGGTTATGGCCTGCTTCGAGCAAGGCAATAACTTGAGCGGCTTCTGCGGGCGTGGTATCCATATTTTTCCGTATGCTTTCAGTAGAGATGTTATCACGTTGACCTTCGGTATGCAACTGATTAAAAATCCAAAAAAACCGACCATTTTATACCTGCGGGTAAAGGGTGCAAGTAGTGAGAATGCTAACGGGTGAATTTGGCTAATTTGGTGTACGGCTGGTTTCTGTAAGTTACGTGAAGGTCAACGATTTTAATTTTGTTTTTTTTTAAAGCTAAGCTTGTATTCTTTAATTTTGCCTAATGATCTGTACTCAATATCTTTAGATTTAAGAAAAAAATCAGTAAGAAACCAAATTACAAGGGGTGTGCGATTTTATGGCTCTCAAGTGTAGATATATACAATTAAGCATGTTACCTACTTAAATTAAGTAGTAAGTATCTGCACTACTAAATTTTATTTAAAAAACTAGGCCAAGTGCGTGTCGGACCACGCACAATGGAGGGATCCGTAGTTGCGATGAATTTATCCCAAGAACAAACTTAACGTTGTAGTTGAAATGAAATGAAATGAATGAAAATGAAATGAAAATGCTTTCGTTTTTACCGATCGTTGTCTTGGTCCTTTTTAATGTAGACTATTTCAGAAGACAGTTGTCTAAGGTAGTGAAGACAATTTGACTTTTTAATCGCCATGCTAAAGACGGTAGAAAACTTTTTACTCGACGGCCACAAAGTATAAAAATGGAATGGAAAAATGGAATTTTTCACTTTTTGTATGGAAAATATGAAAAATTATAACCTACATGTTGAGTTATAGGGGTTTAAGGGTTCCATAGAGGGGGTCGAAATTTTCATTATTTTTGCGATAGGACACACCATTTTCGAGATATAAGCAAAATAAAAGATAAACGTGAATAAATGACTGAATTTCGTAAAAAATGCAGTTGACTCTTTCTACTTTGCTGCCGTCGTACTGTCTTCACAAAAACGTAATTTTTGTCTATTCTTCCGTCGACAAGACGGTGCTTGTGCTAAGCCTGCAGGTGGCGCTGGACAGAGTCTAGAACGCTAACGCTTGACCAGAGTAAAGCCAGAATTGGTTGTTGACGGGTAAGCAGTGAAGACGTTTAGAAACTGTCTCGCGTTCCGTATAGTTGTGTCGTGTACCTACAGTGTGTGATTCGCTAGTGTGATTAATTTGATCGTACATTATAATTTGATTTGAACTGCAAACTGTTTTTCTATTGCGCAATAACCAACATTACCCATAGTACGCCCACAGTAAATAAAATATGGCTGATGATAACGAGAGAGACATACCTTCTCCGTCATATATTACTACCGTGATTTGTTTCACATATCCAAAAACAGCCATTTAGCGGGCAGGGGTGGAGACACTTGAATCTAACAAAAATTAGCACTTTAAAGATTAATATTTCACAAACGGATCGCTTAATCGAAAAAAATGTTTTCACAAACCCGAAAAAAAATTGAAAGACCTAACCGACGACTCCCTTTAGAATGAAATAGACGAGAGAGAAAAATCCCCACTTTACGAGTAGAGGAGGAAATCTTATTTTTTTTTCAAGTATTTATTTTACCATTTTGTAGACATGACTAATATCTATATCCATGCAAAATTACAGCGTTCTAGTACTAAGAGACTCTGACCTAAGCTGTGGACAGACGGAATGACGGACGGACGGACATGGCGAAACTATGTATAAGGGCTCCCTGTTGATTACGGAACCCTAAAAATTGTATGATCCATTCCCTCAGACAAATCGTGAAAAGATTTACGGGGGTTCAAGACTTTTGTAATGCATTGGTTAAAGTTGATTGAAATAAAATGACGTTTAAAAATTATAAAAATATATCATAATATCACGCCTGTAATACTCGAAGGGTTAGGCAGAGGATAATAATATAAAAAATATATTAATATAAAATATACAGGTCATTTCTCCTTTTTATACCAACCCTCCTTTTGTAGGCCGTTTGTTTATTTTACAATAATATGGGTGGCTCCATGGTTACACTAACTGCGATAGTGTTCAGTGGACAGCTTGCCAAGTAACAACGTTATAATATAACCAACATGTCCACCAAAATATTAGAAAAGGAACGAAGGAAATCAAGCATAAATTTTGTCAATTTCCGGAGGTTCCACTTTTTGGATAGGTAAACCTGTTGTTCAAGAGGATTGGAGTTTTACATGTTGTTAAGCTGAAATAGTGTATTATATATATGTCAGTGTAAAGTGTTTTAGTTAGTTTTTAATTTTTTATGCGTTATCAAGTGGGTACATAGTTTTACCAAAAATCTGTGATAGTCGTCGTGCAATTACAAGTTCAAGAACTAGGCATCTGACATTTTCCTAAGCAATTAATCTGCTATTATGTATACTCGCACCTTAATCGCGTAACGCATTATGTATCACAATCTGAATCATTTTGAAGCCATTTGCTTCATATGTTCGAAAAATTTGTCTGCTCAGCAATGTAAATAACGCAAAGAATTTTGTTGAACTGTCAAAATGATAGCCATTCCTACTGTTAGTGTGTTACGCATTTACCCCGCTCGTTGTGGTTTGAGCTTTCGAAAATGCATGCAACCTGGTTAAGTGGGCCTTGGATATGTGAGAAACCTATACTACTGATAATCATAATGAGGTCCCGAATTTTTTTCACTGAAATTCCTCTTTTACTGGGAATATTAAACCTAAATTATAACTGAGAAAGCATTTGTTACATTTTTTCGATTTTTCGCTTTATAATTGGGACTTTGTAATTGAATAGCCTGTATAAGTTAGACAAATAATAATAATTCATTTTGAATAATTGTCTGGACAGGTCTCAACACGTTAGACCGCCGGGCTCTATAAATGCTCTACAAATGAAAAACGGTACATTTCGACCTGTCTGTCCGGCCTCTGTAAATAAGACAACTGTCATTCGAAACCTGACTATTTTGGGAAACTGGGTAAATGAAAAGCCTCTGTAATTAATAAATAATACTGCGTCCTTTGAGATCTCACTTATCCAAGTTACACTGTATTTAGAAAAAATAAATAAAAAAAGAAACAAAAAACAACAACAACAAAAACAACAATAATTCTGAAATACTATGTCGTGCTAAACGCTACACGGGCTACGCTCGTAGCTTTTCCGTAGCAAACTCGTAGCCATCTCGTAGCCAGTTACAAAATTACCTTTTCATGTCAATATGTTACGTCTCGAATATTTAACTTATGCCTAACGTTTTCACTGCAAATTAATGATATGGTTTCAAAATAATTTATATTGTACAATGTACATACTTTCAACTAGCTTCTGCTTCTAAATCTCTTGTTTTAAAATCTAATTTAAATATCATATGACACTCAATATTACTACGCAAAAATACCGACCAACTTTTAAGGAAATCGTTTTTACCTCACAATACTTTGTATGCAAATGGAGTGCGATAGATGTAGCTTCCCACTAGTGAAAGAATTTTCGGAAACGTACCGGTAAAACGGGGTGAATAGGAACGCAGGGGTGAATCGTAACGAAACTTTAAAAGGGATTTTAACATTGAAATATTATAGTCTGTCGCCAAAAAGGACTCTAACGTGTATACTGTATTATAATTAACCGTTTACGTGTCCCTGTTGGCAACAAATTATATTATTTAAATGTTAAAATTCCTTTTAAAGTTTCGTTACGATTCACCCCTGCGTTCCTATTCACCCCGTTTTACGGTATCAGTAGTTCCGAAGATTATACCCAACATACAAACTCACAATTTATACCTCTTGATAATATTTGTAAAGATGCATGATGCATTTCTACCTTTCAGTTATTTCACATACTAAAGCAATGGTTTCCGTATTTCCAGGAGTCGTGAATCCCGTCGCCGCATCAACCACCCGCCGTCAGCGCTTTACAGCGTTGTGGGCGAGAAGTTGCGCGTGAATACACCTCGCGGCTTGCAATGTGCGTTGTTCTGTGGCGGGCAGCGCTGTAGATATGAGCTGCCACAGCCAGGAACTGCAATACAGGGGCTGTACTCCGACTGGTGAGTCATCTGCCTAGCCTTTACATAGCTATGTTGGGGACAGCATTGATTCTACCCGGTTGCAGTTAAATACCAGGTATTTTCCATGGTCTGACCGCCTATTTGACCCTCATAACCAACCTGATTTAACCCTTGGTAAAACTATAAGTTGCTCTGACTGGCCTAGTCTATGGAGAGGAATAACATACATAGGTAAATCACCATACCTATGATGGGTGTCTTGTGTCTTCAGCTCATGGATTTAGCTGGAAAGTTTGTTATCTTCTCTTTGGCATAAACCAATAGGGATCGATACAGTGCAGGTGATTATGAGAATTACTGTATTTTTCCAATGGATTTTAAGTCACAAAAGGTATTTACAAAGCAGATTTGAGTGGAAACTCCGGGAGGGGACCCTCTTGAAGGACATAATAGTGAACTTATTGGTGATGTTCTTCAGAAAGCTCAGGTGCGTAGTACTCACAACCGGCGTGCGTATATGACCAGATGTACGGACGTAAACGAGGCAAAAGAAGTATGTAAGGATTGTAGCATGTGGCGTTCTGTAGTGTCTGCCTACCCCCATGGGAAGAAGGCGTGAGTGTATGTATGTATTTTAAGTAACTTTTTCAGTTTAAATCGCAAAAATATTCAGAATTTATTGTATTTGTCTTTAAACGGCTAGTCTTTACCTTCATTAGTACAACGTCTCACAAAACATTTAAATATTCATTATGGTGAACTTATTAAAAGCCTTTGTATAATACATTGTTATACGAGTAACACCATGTAATCATAAATAACGCTAACCTTTACAAAAACAGCCCACACTCGAGCTACTGCGAGCATATTATATTAGTCGTAATGAACTACCCAGCACGTTCATAATTTAGTTGTACTCTACGACGACAACTGCTGATAGTACCACTATTTGAATAGCCGTATTTACTATGTCACCAGTTATATTTGTGGGCTTAGATGTTGAGTTATAAAAACTGTGGTCCTTGAAGGTCAGCGCACACCGGCGGACGGGGGAGCAGTGTTTAAAGTTTACCGATGTAAATTCGTACGTATCTAATGGTAACAATATATGTATACATTCCAAAGCTCAGAGACTGACCATGGAGCACCAAAGGGTATTTCTCTCTACGGTATTGAAGCGCTGGAGGATACCGCGAAGGGATGCGACGACATACTGCGGGATGCGAAGGCATGCGACAGTATGCGCCGGAGTCCGGTAGCAATTTTTCGCCTGCGTTTTTCGAATCAGCACTGTTTGAACGTCAAAAATACTTAAGACAGTCCCCTAACGACCAATAATGATACCCGAACGGCTAAACGAGTCGGAGACATGACGGAGGATGACGTGTAGCCGTTCGATGGAGAGTTAGAACTGTCTGCTATCAGGAACATAATTACCTATTTAGTTAAGGCTTACAGGCAGAAGCCTTCCCTCACGAGTTCCAGTTATTTCGGACCAGACTCATGTGGACCATTGCCATTGCTCCAGTTTTACGATATACTTTTTGAACCAACCAGTATTGATTCGAGGACAGTCTTGAATGGTGGAATGCTTCGTTCGTTTCCAGCAATTCCTTTAAATTCATTATACTTTTAACTATAGTTTAATTTCTCATCAAAGTCAAATTATTTTTTCATTCCTCTTGCTCAAAAAGTCCGTCATTATTGCTTACCAGAGCGGGGATAAAATAGCATATTTTCCTCTAGGGGAAAAAGTTATATTAATTTTTGTTTGTTACTAACGAGACTACAAAAACGAAAAAGTCCTTATTCCTATGTAGAATAATCATGATTAACCTATTACTGTTTCATAAAAAAAGAAGAACATTTTATTTTTGAAAATGGACCTAAATGCGGCGATCTCTTCGATAGAATGCATTGCGTTGCGGCTACAGAAGAAATTAAAAAAATGGCATTGGCGTGAAATGTTTTTTTTTTTCTAAAATTACAAATTGAATTGGTGACCGTTATTTATTTTTAATATTGTATTGGATTATGTTATTTTCTCGCAATCTTAGTGAAAACTAGAGTATAACACACGGCGTTAAAACCCATTAAAACACGGTTTATATTTAATCCCTCGCTAAATGTCGGGAGTAAAACTACCTCGTAAATAATAGGTAATTTTAGCCCTTTGTATAACAATAAAAAGCACTTTTGAACGTCAAAATTTACAAAAATGTAGAATTAATTCTAGTTGCCCTTTCCCAAAGGTAGTTTCGTATGGAGAAGAATGGGCAAGAAACTCCACCGTTCTACTACACCGTTTCTATTCTATAATTAAACATACATAACATAACATCTCGCCTGCATTCCCCGAAGGGTTAGGCAGAGGTATACCTATAATACACCCACATTTCGCCAGTTATGTTTAAGTCCCATGTAATAGAGGGCGAGCCTATTGCCATCAACCGGGCACAGATTCAAACTCCGGGCTGCTACTGAGAAATTCCAGATGGAAAAAACCAATAACACTTTGCCCGACCCGGGAATCGAACCCAGGACCTCATGCTCAACCGAAAAATTATCATGTGGACTGTAGACTTATCCTTGGCTTTAAAAATAAAAGTAAGTACTAACAATAAAATGTGTGGGTCGTGGTCGCGTGACTTCCGCCTGGCCACTTTATTCTATGTTAATTATTGTACAATAATAATATACTTTTTACTCGACTTACTGCTGTGAACTTAAGAAATAAGGGCAGGGGTACACGATTTTGACTACCAAAGCAGCGACTGTTGATTCTGTTAAATTTGTTAAACTACTAATGACGTCATTCGAAAATCAGCAATATCTTATCTTATATTTTCTTGTTCCAATCTCCCCTGTCAACCATCACGCTATCATTCACTCCCTATTCTTTTAGTTTACTATTCACACAATCCTTCCATCTTTTCTTTAGCCTTCCTCTCCCTCTTCATCCATCAACATTTATATTCACTTTCCTTTCTCCTCATCACATGACAATACCAAGCCAAACGATTTCCTTTCAACTTTCTGTAACTGGCGCCACTTTCGTCATTCGAAAAATATGCTTCGTTTTCTCAGACATCAGGAATTCTAGAGCAAAAGCCCAATTGATTTAATTGGTAAATATAATTTGTCTGCCCGAAAGGTTCTGTAGCATAACCCCGTACAAGTGTTGGCATGAAGAAGCTTTTTGTAAACACGCGCTAAATAGAATAAATAGATAAATGTCGAAAACCCTCTCTAAGTTGATGTAGGTATATACGGACGCATTCATTGACTTGAATGTGCCCTGGCGGCTGAGAGTATGTCATGCTCACTCTAATGTCTCGCTGGTGGTGGCGTGTGTGTTGGATCATTAAGTTCCCTTCAAAATGGTTGAGCTGAATGGTGCTGATCCATGCGTCATGTTTGTGAACGGGCGCCGTCAGTGGGGACTGGTCATTTCTTAGCTGCCACGGCTTATTTTAATTTAATTTAATATTTGAATTGCTTTTGTCTTTTTATTACGCACGCTTTTATCGTTCTGCATCGTTCTCACATGCATAATTTCAACACGAACGATGTAATCAATATTTTGTAACCATATTTTGATTTAAAAGAGTGTCCATGGAGTTTCTTGCCCGTTCTTCTCCATAGGTACCTACTACGCTTTGGAATGGGTGACTAGCTTCATCTTTCTGACTGACCGACCCCTTGACAATTCAAAAGTGCCTGTATTTGGTTTATTTGAAATAAATGCTTTGAGTTTTTTATTTTGACGGTTTATACGGTACCTACTACCTTTAGGTCTATAAATCTCTAAAATTTTTGTACCTATCTAATCTGAAAACCTCCAAATTGAATGATGCATGTCATTTCTAGCAATCGACTAGCCACTAACAGACAGTACAGTAAGTAGCATAGCTTCATTGAACGAACCATTATTTTATAACAACTCACCTGGGTACCTAAACACTTAAGCATAATTAGCTTATAACGTTCCACTGCTGGACACGACCCACAGGCCTCATCTCTGTGTAAAAGAGTGGGGTGTAGCCTGTAATCCACCACACGGGCCAAGTGCGGATTGGTAGATGTTTTAAGATATGCCGGTTTCCTCACGATGTTGTCCTTCACCGTTTTCCATTTTGTTCCTGTATACCTACATCCTATGCAAATAAACATTTTCTATTCTATTCTATTGATCTTATAGCTTAAAATCGACCATGCAGCCATAGCCCAACAACGGCACTGCAGTCGCCATTTAACACATTACACATGACATTTCTTAATACAATTATAGCTACTTTAATAAAGTAGGCGCATGCAATTTTAAATGCTTTGTGATTTTATTGTTTTCAATGGCACTCGTTAGGGCAAGGTGAAAGCACTGTGTTTAATTAGGTTGAAATGTTAATTATGTTTTTGCTACCATTTGTTACTTTTTGTTATAATATTATTTTGTTCGTAGAAGGTTTGGCAATATGAAACGATTTGGTGAGCTTATTTTTAGTATTTAGACGGATAAACTGTTTGTTTAGCATAATCAGCCTATAATGTTCCCACTGCTTGGATACAAGCATCTAGACTATTATCTATTTACACATCTCTTCGAGAGAGACTGGGCTGTAATCTACCACGCGGGCCCAGTGGGGGTTGGTTTGTTTACAGGCATATTATTTTTAACCGTAGAGGACTTAGGTACCACTAACTATACTAGCGATGCTAGCCTTGTAGGGATCAATATATGAGGGTCATCTATTTCTTAGATATTTCAAAATTACATTACATTACAATCTCAGACCAATAAAATACTTTTTTATTAGTTTGAGATTACGATACCGTAAAACGGGGTGAATAGTAACGCAGGGGTGAATCGTAACGAAACTTTAAAAGGAATTTTAACATTTCATTACGATTCACCCCTGCGTTCCTATTCACCCCGTTTTACCGGTACCATAATTATGCATGATTTTTAAATATTTTTAGTTGATTTCAAATGATAATGATAAATGATAACATAGCGCTCTGGCCCCCTAGACAAAATCCCTTTTCTGTAAGCGTTAACGCCAACGGAAAATCAAATTGTATGGAGTTGACATTTGCTTAACACGTGACATTACGTGTCCTTTCTACACGTAATGTCATTGCCATACATTTTGACGTTAGCGTCTGGCGTTAACGCTATCAGAAAAGTTTTTGTCTTGGCCCCTTGTTCATCAAACATAAGATCTGTATTAATTTACCGTGTTAACAAATAAATAAATCAATTAAAAGAAACCAAAATCTTATAATAACTTGGAAGTCCGAGTTCCGAAAAAAGTAATTCAGCTGTAGGCACCTTACCTTATTTACCACGCACTATATCATGGTTAGGGTATATTACAAAAACTGTGTCAAGAACACCTTTAAGCAATTAAACATAAATAAAATTATGAATATTCCTTAGATTGTACACTTTAACGAACATGATGGCAACCAAATTCATATATACTTCATCATTTTCCTGCCCAGAACCCTAATTACGTAACACACTATCTATCACAATCTGAATCATTCTGAAGCCTATTGCTAATCCATTGCTTCATATGTTCGAAAAATTTGTCTGCTCAATAAAATAAATAGCGCAATGAATGTTGTTGAACTGTCAAAATGAAACCCATTCCTACTGTTAGTGTGTTACGCAACTACCCCGCTGATCCCAATTTATTCGGGTTCATCGCAACATGTCTTTTTCTGCCATACCATTTTAGTTTCGTCGTCTCGAGATTCACCCCCTTTCTATCTTTCATACACTCCATCCATCGTTTCATTGGTCTTCCCCTACTCTTATAGTCATCCGTATTTATACATAAAAAAAATTGAGCTGTCACGGGACGCCTGGCAGATGTGAAAAATACCACCGTTTAGCGTGGCGACGCGTCGCCGCGGCATGCGTCGCCACGCCAACAATCGGTGTTACCCGCGGCTATAGATGTTGCACATCAAAAATGGTCACCCATCCAAAGACAGACCTTGGCAAGCGCTGCTTAACCTGGCGGCTTCACTGTTACGAGCTAATCAATGTAAAACACAATATAATCAAAATGGTCACCCATCCAAAGACTGACCTTGGCAAGCGCTGCTTAACCTGGTGGCTTCACTATTGCGAGCTAATCAAGAATCAAAATGATCACCCATCCAAAGACTGACCTTGGCAAGCGCTGCTTAACCTGGTGGCTTCACTATTGCGAACTAATCAAGAATCAAAATGATCACCCATCCAAAGACTGACTTTGGCAAGCGCTGCTAAACCTGGCGGTTTCCCTATTGCGAATGAATCAAGTTAAGACTCAATATAATCAAAATAGTCACTCATCCAAAGACTGCCCTTGGCAAGCGAAGCTTATCATTGCAAATTCGTTCTTATTTACTCTATGTTCAAGGTCCACATCCAAAACTATTTTGTAAAGAAAATATAGCGTGGCGACGCGTCGTCGCGCTAACAATTCACATCAATAATTTCCTGACGACATTTTGCTCATTCTTCCGCATCACATGCCCGTTGACAATCGGTTTCCACACAACTTGTCACTCACCACTGTGCCACTTTCAGAATTCGCGCGGTCTCTGTTAGACTGCATAGAAAAGAAAGAGAAGCGCGATGACTAAACGCTCTGGCAATTTATAGAAAAAATGAAGCAATTATCTATTTACAAACAATCTATTGATTGGACTAAACAATTAAAACACTATTACGTTAATATGTTGTTTGTAGAATAATCAGACAAAAACTTCTTTACAAAAAAAAAACAACCGACTTCAAAAAAAAAACACTACAATGTGAAAAATAACTTTAATTTCGGAAGTCGGTGTCTTTGGATCTGTATTTTAGTTTTTTGCCACCGGCTTCACTTTTCACTTTTTAGTGAGTAACTTATAAATTTATCTGTTACAATAGTTACAATAGCCTAAAAATGTCAACTGTTCATCACCTTTTACAAAATATTCATTTTCCCGATGCAGGGACGTTAATTGTTGAGGAGCTCTCCTGGTAAGAACCAAAAGAACTGCACCCTATGCATTGTGACGAGCATAAATTGCTTAGCAACCATAATAAAGTAACTGAATCGCATCCCGTTAAATACTTATTATAGAGTAATTCCGGTGGCCACCTCTGGTCTTCATCACCACTTCACCGAATGGTGCTTTCCGAGAGCAAATGCACGAGTTACTATAAAAAATACCCAAATCGCTATAGGTATGCCTATAAAATTTGAGGATTTCCTTCGATTTCCATGAGATCCCTTCATGAGATTCTGACTTTGTGACAATGGGACCACCTCGAGAGTATACCCTTTTAAACAAAAAAAGAATTTTGCAAATCCGTCTATATATGACGGAGTTATGCCCGAACATACATAAAAATATACAAACACCCGAATTGATAACCTCCTTGAAGTCGGTTAAAAATCAGTATGATTGCATTGCATGTATAAATTAGTATGGTTTTTAATCGTTTTTTTTTTTTTTTTTGTATATTCGTGATTTGTGACGTGATAACGTATTATAAATCGATGAACGCCGGCTGCACGCACGAAAAAGTATGACTCATTGACACGTTCCGCCATGACATTATCACGTAAAATTATCGTCCGTAAACCGACATTACAGACAACCACTATTTTTTCTACCGTTTCAAATTAGTTGTACCTATTATTATTTCAACACACTATCTAACTAGCATATACTTATATATCCTGAACAATATCATATATTTTTCTGATTTTGTTTACTGCAGTGCAAGTACTTTTAGGCATTATAAAATGGATGCTAATTAAGGCAGCTTCTTTAAAATGTCATTCTCGTCTGCAAATATATTTAGTTGTCTAATGAATTAATAGGTCAGCGACGAACTTTTAGCTTCTAATAAATGGTTTTCAAGCGACCATATATTGTAAAACGAGCTACTGTTAATATGACGCAGCATGGTGATAATTCTTAAGCAACGTTATGGACCAAGTAATAAATAGGGGCATTATTCATAATGCCCGCGCATTATGAATAATGACAAGCGTAGTCGACGGAGCCCCGCTAAGCGGGGCTCCGTCGACTACGCTTGTCCTACTTCTGGGTGGTTTAAAAACAAATAACCACGAAGGGGATGGCGGGGTCTAAAAGACCCCGCCATTCCCTTCTAACCTAACCTGTCCGAGTCGGGGTGCCCTAAGTACTGAGCTCGCTTAGTAGCTCACTTACAACATTAGTCACGGAGTTATCAATTCAGAAGTAAATATATTTATCGGTAGCTCTGACTCATACTAATTTACCTTCGTAAAATGACGCTGGTTTTATGGGTTCACCCTTGTTTGATAGAACAACGTTTGATATAATATTACTAAATCGAACAACGTTTAAGAAAATCATCACTTTGTATAATATCGTTTGACAGAATTTTCAGTTCATCGAATATTTATTTGCTATAACAACATTTGCGCTAATGATCAAAAGGTATAATGTTCATTTGATGTAATGTTCAGATGGTATAACCATGTATTTTATCGAATATTCAATTGGTGTAATGTAATGCAGAAAAGAAAACATTGTAAATGTTTTTCATTGTAAACATTGTAAAAATAAATGGTTAGGTTAGGTTAAAACTGTGACCTCCTTCCTACGCACGAGCCGAGCGAGCGAAGCGAGCGGTGCCGCGGCAGCGGCCGGCGAATGCCAGAAACGACTAGATTATATAGATTTTTTTTTCTGCAGAAAAAAAAACATTGTAAATATTTGAAACCTATACTAAACAATTTAGCACAAAAAATAAATAATGTTTACTTAGTAATGACATAAGATGAGACACAAATCATTATAGTGCATGACAATGACAACCTGCATGATGCATTTTTCTTGGTACTACCTTCATATTTACGATTATAGTAAATCTCAATATTGTTCCACTTACATCTACTAGATGGCGTTAGAAGTACGGCGCGCGGCGTGGCATTAATTCGATAGGTGAAGAACAATGTTAGTTTATAGACGATGAAAGAAACGAATTATTAATGAACTAAATATTCGATACGATCTTTCGACTAAATCATTATTAGTGTAGTGAAACATTAGTTTAAATAAAATTAGTGCATTTGAAAATTCGGCGAAATGAAATTAGTTCAAATAAATAATTACGCTAAATAAAAATTTACCAATGAATTATTCGGTCAAATGAATAATTCTTCGAAATGACTTTATTGCAACTAAAATTCGATTTAGTAATATTATATCAAACGTTGTTCTATCAAACAAGGGTGAACCGGTTTTATGATATTCTGTTGGAATAGTAAAGATGATGAATTAATATAATTGAAGCTGTTCTATTAACTCGTCGCCTACATATAAAAAAAGACGATAGGTTGCAGGTGCTAAAGAAAACTTTTGTTGCCGCACATATAATTTCCCTTATAAAATAAAAAGGTCCTATAGTTCCCGTAAAGCCACACATGCGTGTTTATATATAATAAACCATGCGGAAACTAATCGTAATATAATAATGTACATATCTACATATTCGATCGTCAATGTATGTAATAACTTTAATTGCTTTCATGTTTACCAGCTAGTTAATGGAATTTTATGATTTATTTTCATAGGCTATTGGTAAGTGCCTGCAGTGGTTTTTATAGCATTTGTTTGAATTAACAACTTATTGTGTATTGACTCGTCCAGTGGTCCCAAATGCTACAGCCAAACCTTAAAGTCCTGGGTTCGATTCCCCGGTCAGCAAAGTGTTATTGGGTTTCCCATATGGAATTTCTCGGTAGAAAAAAGAAAAAGAAAGAAATTATGTTTATTTGCGGTAAACATGACGCAGAAAAAAACACACAAATACAAAAAAGAACGAGTTGCGGGAAGACATGCGTCACATCCAAGCAAAACGGCAATCGCTCAGCATAATGCTACGATCCTATGCGAGACGGAGACCCAGCGCTGGTTTTCATCGACAGCCGGCGTTGACGTGATGACGTGAACCAGTGCAGCGTAAGAAAATATAGAACTAACAAAAAAATAAGAAATAAAATAAATATACTATACCTAGTTCTAACAGCCCGGAGTCTGGATTTGTGCCGGTTGATGGCAATAGGCTAACCCCCTATTAAATGGGACTTAAGGCCCTACCTTGAAAATAAATAATTGTTTGATGGGCGTGGCTTATTTCCTCCGCACGCGGGGAGTGGCGGTTCTATCTTCCGTGGCCGGTAGCCACGTCGCCAAACGCCAACGCTACAAACTTATCTGAACCTGAATCAGTGGCCAAAAGTGGAATTAACAAAAGTACTGACCGGAATTTAAAAAGGTTCCTTACATAGCATGGGCTTTGGCTAAGCATTATTCTTGTTACTGTCGCACAACTGTCAATCTAAAAGTGCAAGATAAAGATGGAAACATATCTAAGAAAAATGTGCGTGCTAAGTAACGTTAATTTATCTCGGTCTATGAAATTTTTGCACTATGCATCTATGAAGTAGACAAATAATACAAAATATTTGATCAATATCCAAAATATTTATTGTATTACGTATATTATACAACATGAAATTAAAAATAGTTAATTAATTTTCTATATTTATTTAAGATGGATGTTGATATGTATAAGATTGATAAACTCCAACACCGTTTCACCGATCACCGTACACTGGCTTGGTAAACATTTTTTTTTTTTTTTCACTTACCTATTATTACATACATTCCGTCAATAACGTAATACTCTTAACTTTTCTATCGTGTCCTACTTTTCAAGTAAATGTATGTTCACCTTACTAAAAAAGGACACACTACTTGCTCAGTTTTCTCTTTCAAGATTAACTTTTCGGTGCTTGTAAGCATTCCATTTGAACTATAAAGTGCATAGTACGAGGGCTGCACTAAAAGTATCGGCAATGGAATGTTTCAACTGTTCCTGTCATATTAAAATCTTTTTAATTGAAAACTCCTTGGTTTTAAAAATCGAATACCATTTATTTATTTTAAAAAAGATTCTCGGTCTTGTCACAAGGTTTTGTCAAACTTGTTTAGTCGTTGAGAAAATGGAATTGACTCGAGAAAATTCAAGAGCGATGATTTATTATGACTTTCGAAGTGGTTTAACACAAAAACAGTGTGTTGACCGGATGATTTCTGCATTTGGTGATGAAGCCCCATCCAAAACCACAATTTATCGCTGGTTTGCTGAATTTCAACGTGGACGTGTCAAGCTCCGTGATGATCCCCGTCAAGGTCGTCCAAAAACTGCAGTCACCCAAGAAAACGTTGACGCTGTGCGTAAGCTGATTGAGGAAGATCGACAGGCAACTTTAGACATTGGCATGAGTCAAATACAAATAATCTTGCATGAACAATTAGGTGTAAAAAAGTTGTTTTCCCGATGGATACCGCATTCGCTCTGTGAAGAGCAAAAAGCGGCTCGCGTTACTTGGTGCGTCAGAACTCTCGAAAGATTCCACGCAGGATCCTCAAATGCTGTATACAACATCGTATCAGGTGACGAATCCTGGATATACGCGTACGAACCCGAAACAAAAAACCAGTCACGAGTTTGGGTGTTCAAAAATGAGTTAAAGCCAACAAAAATTGTTCGCTCACGGAGTGTTGCAAAAAAAATGGTGGCCACGTTTGTCTCCAAAACCGGCCATGTTACGACTATTCCTCTTGAGGGACAAAGAACGGTTAATGCAGAATGGTATGCTAGCATTTGTTTGCCACAGGTCGTTTCTGAACTCCGTAAAGAGAACTGCAACCGCCGCATCATCCTCCATCACGGCAATGCGAGTTCTCACACCGCGCACAGAACAAAAGAGCTTTTTAGAGCAAGAAAACATAGAATTATTAGACCATCCGCCGTACAGCCCCGACCTAAGCCCTAATGATTTCTATACTTTCCCTAAAATAAAGAATAAATTGCGTTGACAGAGATTTTCATCACCTGAAGAAGCTGTGGACGCCTACAAAACGGCCATTTTGGAGAACCCAACTTCCGAATGGAATGGTTGCTTCAATGATTGGTTCCATCGTATGGAAAAATGTGTCAAATTTCGCGGAGAATACTTCGAAAAGCAATAAATACATTTTTAAATACACTCGAGAGCAATGAATCCGGGTCACTTAAAGAATCCTAAAAATCTCGGAAACTAAAAATGCTAAGTTAATGCAATAAATTGTATTTAATAGACAATGTAATACTCCTTAAATGAAGGTATTAAAACTTCTTAGTTATTGTAAAGTTATATCATAAAAAAATCAAATTTGAAAAAGGGCCACTTTCGAAGATGGAACTACGAAATTACAGCATTTGGTTTTGCTTTTGTTTGTAATCTGTCATTTATGTGGGTACATAAACCATGTTGATAGTGCTCTATATTCATTATTCAAGCTGAAATTATGTCGCTTACGCCTGAAGAATGCACCAGAATACTTACAATGCTGGAAACCGGCCGGAGTCAGCGCGATACAGCCAGGACTGTCGGTGTGTCGCTGTCAACAGTACAAAGAGTTCTCCGACGTTACGAAGAAACTGGTTCTAACCTACGCAGACCAGGAACGGGCAGAACCAGGTGTACCACAGCACGAGAAGACCAATACTTGGTGAACACCATGCTTCGAAATCGCTTTCTCACAGGAACTGAACTCACAAATCAGTTTCGACGCCTCGGAGGAAGTAACCCAAGTGCATGGACAGTAAGACGTCGGCTTGCTGAATCTAACATAAAACCCCTTAGACCTGCAAACGGCCCTAAACTGGAGCGTGGGCATCGTATTTCAAGACTAAGATATGCCCAGAGCCACGTAAATTGGAGTATTGAAGATTGGTCAAAAGTTATGTTCTCCGACGAATCAAAATTTATGCTCTACAAGCACGATGGAAGACACAGAGTGTATCGAAGACCAGGGGAAAGATTCAAGCAAGCATGCATCGAAGAAAAAGTAGCCTACGGTGGTGGGTCTGTACTTGTGTGGGCCGGAATTTCTTCTGAAAGTCGCACAGAGCTGGTGATCATAGAAAACAGCTCTTTAACTAGCGTAAGATATGTGGAAGAAATCCTCAATGATCACGTTGGTCCATTTATGGTCAATTTAGGTGAGGATGCTATATTTATGCATGACAATGCCCGACCTCATACAGGTAGGATTGTGAATGACTACCTTCAAGAGATGAACATTACTCGTATGGAGTGGCCAGCGCGCAGCCCGGATATCAACCCGATCGAGCATGCTTGGGACGAGCTAGGCAGATGCGTAAAACAACGAAACCCTCCCCCAATCACGCTTCGTGAGCTAAAAATTGCTCTCACAGAGGAATGGGAGAATATTCCCCAAAATCGTATAAGGAACTTGGTGTACAGCATGCCAAACCGCGTAAACGCAGTAATGGAAGCACGAGGAGGCAATACGAAGTATTAAAATTCAAGAAAATCGTAATAAAGTTCAAAAATTTCATGTTTCCTATTTTTGTTTTAAGGAGAGATCAGCAGTTTTTTTCTTTATGTAATTTTGTGTTAATAAAATGTATGGTGACTCATATTTTTTTTACTTTCATTTAAGGAGTATTACATTGTCTATTAAATACAATTTATTGCATTAACCTATCATTTTTAGTTTCCGAGATTTTTAACATTCTTTAAGTGACCCGGATTCATTGCTCTCGAGTGTAGTAATGTTGTGTCACTTCCTTGATTCCCGAAATTTTCAGTGCCGCCCTTAATTCCATGCAGTGTAATAAATAGATAAAAAAGATTTTCCGGCATAAGGTAGGTAACTCCAGAAAGTTTTGTACAATTTTCTTCAAGATCGATTTCATATGGCAGTGGTAATCTGTATGAATTATGCTCTAGTTACATGACATATATTTTAGAAATTACGTTTTGTTACTCCGGTTTTATACGAAAACCGAAACCGATGTTATTTTGTTACTAGGTATGTCTTGCTTATAACTTTTAGCTCAGATTTTTGTCGTAGTTGGGTTTTAGTTTTTAACTTTGTTTTTTATTTCAATTATTGTGGGTTTCGGGATCTTTGAGGGTAGGTAGCGAATGGAATTTGATAACGATAATTTGCTAAGCAGCCTTCATAACATTTTAGAAGGATGTTAAGTGTAATTGAAAACTGTCTGAGTGAAACATAATTGTTTTGATCTTATTTCGGGTTTAGTTATACCTAGATATCCAATATATTTTTAGAAAGTACTCTTTAAGACCTTTTATTAAATACCAAACACGATATATATTTTTACCCGGTAACACTTCACATCCGCTACTAGCTGCCATGTTGAATTTTATGTGACGTCATGTAGCTTATAACCCGCGGGAAAATATGACGCTTCCAAAGTTATCTGGTTTCTCCAAATACGGCGAGTAGTTAAGGCGCTACCCCGAGCAAAACCTTGCGATAGTGCGTTATTAAGCGGCTATTAACGCATTAATTAAGAGTAATAAACTACTTCTAAAAGCACATTATTAATGTTCGATATCCTATCATCACATTGCTCGTTCTTATTTGTTTTTATGTGTTGTAAATACATTTAAAATCTCCTTATAAAAAAGTGACTAAAATTATTGTATCATCTTTTCTTATAGGTGACGTTCTAATAATTTAAGGATTACACTAATCGATAGATAATTTAAAAATCGAAATAATTGTCGTTTTATTTTATTTTCATAAGTTCACTTGTCTTTTTTTATTAAAATAATTCCACAATTTTTGAGAACTCTATGATAAATGGGCGTACGCGGGGAGCGGGACAGAGCGAGACTCAGCGACGAAACCGAGAAGGACCGAACGCTCAAGGTCGTTTGGTCAGGGAAGCGCCTTAAGAAGAAACAGATAAACATACCTATATACATACATAGCCTGTTAAAATCAATACCGTCCTTTGGCTTTGCCGTATTTGACATATTGAAGTATGTTTGACGTATTTCAATCCTAAAAACGAATAATTTATATTAGCCTATTTCTATAGGTAAACGATTAATATAAGTTGTAGGTATAAAAACAGACGTTCTTCTCTAGAAAATAGAATGCTTGGTACCCAATAATACTTTGCAAGGCAAGAATAGATTGTTGCTGGTAATGCCTTGGTAAAGGTAGTGAATTCGACTCACTATTATCATCATCTTATTGCTATTGAATGAGTTCATTGATTGCCCAGTGCGGACAGCAGTTACTCCTTACGTTGAAGGTACTGTTCAGTTTTGGTTTTTTATTTCATTCCATTTTCATAAATAAGTTGAATGTCGTCACGAAATAATAATAGAAAAATAATGTTATATTGTTCACAGTCACAAGAATACACACACACAGAGCCTAAATACCTATTCAACACTAATTATATTAAATAATTACCTTGACTTGATAGGCTACTATTTTTTTCTGTAAACACAATTATTTAAATCACGTAAATTAGATCGCACCGATTTGCAAAA
Source organism: Griposia aprilina (assembly GCA_916610205.1). Lineage (NCBI taxonomy): Eukaryota > Metazoa > Arthropoda > Insecta > Lepidoptera > Noctuidae > Griposia > Griposia aprilina. The sequence goes on along the minus strand of OU744304.1, from coordinate 10,706,997 downwards.
AAATTGTATATATTCATCCTCAATCAGCCCCACCGGGCGACTGTATAAAATGTACTCTGTGGGCGACTGATTTATGAACGAACGAGAGTGATGACATTACTTTTCATAGGCAAAAGAAGAGATGGTGATAATGTGTGTGTGCTCGGAATAAAACAACGTATGTGCCAAAACGAAATGCCGTCTTTTTTAAATAAAAAGTATTATTAAAACAAAATGCTTTACTTAAACTTTTATACGATTATTCTCTATGTTTTATAGTAAACTCCAATGAATAACTCATATACGTTGCGCCTTAATACTCAAAAAAACATAAACATAGATAGAACTTTGCATTTTTTTTGTATCGAGAAAATTTCATTGTATCGTGTATTCCTTTTACAGGTTGCTAGGAAATATAGTCATAAAACATACACCAAATTGTTAAATACCTATTCCATATACTTAAAACGGTACACTAAAATGAAAAAGCACACTTTTTTTTCAATATATCACCTTAAATATAACTGGCGAAATGTGGCTGTATTATAGGTGCACCTCTGCCTAATCCTTCGGGGAATACAGGCGTGATGTTATTTTATTGTTTATACTTATAACTCCGGTCAATTATCTTTACGTTAAAGGTATTTTCCTCCGGTTTTGATATACACTTTAGGAGTAGCAGCCAAAAGTTTACGTGAAGTCAGGGGAGCCCCGATTCGGTTTTGGAACAGATTTACACACACATAACATCACGCCTGTATTCCCCGAAGGGTTAGGCAGAGGTGTACCTATAGCACACCCACATTTCGCCAGTTATGTTTAAGTCCCACACACCACATGTTGCCACATGTTGTGGAACAGATTTGACCTACTCAAACCATGAAGTGTCCCCCAGTGGTGGACAACGAGACTATTTTTTTAACGACTTCCAAAAAGGAGGAGGTTATATGTTCGACTGTATGTATGTTTTTTTTTTTATGTATGTTCTTCGATTTCTCCGTCAATTGTGGACCGATTTCAAAAAATATTTTTGAAAGGGTATGCTCTCGAGGTGGTCCCATTGTTACCAAGTCAGAATCAGATGAGGGAATCCCATGGAAATCGAGCGAAATCGTCAAATTTTACAAACATACGTATAGCGATTTGGGTATTTTTTTATAGTAACTCGTGCATTTGCTCTTGGAAAGCACCATTCAGTGAAGTGGAACTGATGATGAAGACCAGAGGTGGCTACCGGAACTTCTCAATAATAAGTATTTCACTGGTTGCGATTCGATTTTAATGTGGTTGCGAAGCAATTTATGCTCGTCACAATGCATACGGTGAAATGGAGCTGATGGTGGCTAAATCATCAGCTCCAGTGGTTTTGGTTCTTAACAGGAGAACTCCTCAACAATTAACGTCCCCGCGTCGGGAAAAGGAATATTTTGTAAAAGGTGATGAGCAGTTGACATTAGGCTATTGTAACTTAGATTTATTAATAACTGACTGACTAAAAAGTGAAAAATAAAAACTTTTTTACAAAAAAAAACAACAGGCTTCAAAAAAAAAAACACTACAAAGTGAAAAATAACTTTAATTTCGGAAGTCAGTGGCAAAAAGCAAAATACGGATACAAAGACACCAACTTCCGAAATTAAAGTTATCTTAAATTTGTTTTGCTATCCTCCAATGGTGGCCAAACAAGTGGCGGACATCAGGAATAATCGGCAATATAGCCTATTCTTAAAAAAATATACTAATACGCAACTTCTTCTTTCGGATTAAGGCGCGTCCCCGACCAAACGACCTTGAGCGTTCGGTCCTTCTCTGTCCCGTCGTTGACTCTCGCTCTTTCTCGCTCCCTGCGCACGCTCATTTATTATAAAATTCACAAAAAACATTGAAATTATTTTAATTAAAAAAACAAGCGATGTTTTGAAACAAAATAAAACGTGAATTATTTATATTTTTAATTTATCTATCCATTACTGTAATCCTCAAATTAATAGAACGTCACCTTTAGCAAAAGATGCATGTAATCAAAAAATTTAGTCACTTTTTTACAAGGAGATTTTAAATGTATTTATAACACATAAAAACAAATAAGAACGTGCAATGTGATGATAGGATATCGAACATTAATAATGTGCTTTTAGATGTAGTTAATTACCCATAATGAATGAGTTAATAGCTTCTGAATAACGCACTATGGCAAGGTTTTGGTCGGGGTACCGCCTTAATGGTCAGACTTGTCGAATTACTTGGGCGCAGTAGGTGCAGGCCACAGTAATCGCGGCATTAATGGCGTTTTTTATGACCTCTCTAAAGTGCAAGTGTAGGGACAATAAGGTCACTCCAGCAAGCGGGCTATGGTCTTATCGGGGGCACCGCGTTCACACTGACTGTCCTAAAGGTCTTTGATCCCCCATTTTACCAAATTGTGTTTAGGTAACGTTAACGTAACTTAAAAAAGATATCTTCTAATTCACCCAGAATCCATAAACCTTTAAACCCTTGGTACAACATCAATAAGTCTGTCTGTAAACTGAATATCTTACCTAATTTAACGTAACGTTGTCACAGGGTTACCGACGACATTCTGGCGATGGCACGCCCCAGCACCGCCAATATTGCCGCCAGGAACATTATACAACAGTTTCATAGGTAAGTGGTTTTGTATAACTTTAATATAGCTAGAAAACTATACGCTAGTCCAACAGCATCTAATGTAAATGTAAATAAATCGAATCTGGATCTGTATCAGAAAACGTACCTGTGGATACCAATTTGTAGTGCCACTTACAAATTGAGTGCTTTGGTTTGATTATTTGAATACATGAAGTAAAAAGTTCTTATTTAAAATTACCTACCTTAATTTCATTTGACAACTGAGGTTTTTTTTATAACCTCAAAATTTAATGGATGATTTTTCAATTACAATTTAATATTGTTATTCAAGTAATAATTACTGTGAAGTGGTGAGATATAAAGTTGGAACCTTCTAAATACAGATGAATAGTTACTAATTCTCTTTAGTGAGTGATTGCGTAAGAGTTTAACCTGAACAGGGTTTGTTTACACTTTCATCAGATACTTTTGGACATACTTAAATATACATATAACAAAATATAACATTATGATTTAATGTGCAAAACAAAAGTTTTATACCTACTAGTGGCTCTGTGAGCTATAGACCTCGCCAGTCTGTCTTTGCATAGCTTATAACTGAATAAATGTTCACCGCGCACCTTAAAACAAAAAACGCGAGCAAAGAGCACGAAATGTATGAAATATGTTTCATTTTACGTTTTGAAAAATTTCGAAAATCGAATCGCCATAAACTGACTCTGTGACAATACCGTCTCGTATCGAGAAAGTCTTGTGTGAAGAAGAATTGTGATTTGCAAAAATGTGTTCTAAATCATGACTAATAAAGTCTTATTTCAGATGTTGCTTGTTGACAATTGAATACATGTGGTGTGTGTGATTAATGTTGGTTTTACATGTAACGCCTTTTATTTTAAATGTGAAAATTCATATTAATATCGAACCTGCTCACAAGATTTCACAAGAATCGGTTAAGAAATACGACCTGTAGAGAAGAAAAGCCGGACATCCGGACATACGAAAGCATTTTTGCCCAAGCTGAAACAGAGTCGTTTCGCTCGCGTTTCGCGATCGCTCGGTCAATGAATGGTTTATTTTATGTCACAGTTCCGCCGATTGCGATTCTGTGAACTTGCGCTTGCAGCAATCACCGTCCATCAATTGATGATAACACTTTGAAAATCTTTCGTTTCGCGGTCGTCATACAATTTATTAACAGCAATATTAGTAGCAATATTTTGATTTAAAAGAGTTTCCATGGAGTTACTTTCCCGTTCTTCTCCATAAAAACCTAACACACTTTGGAATTGGCAACTACACTGACGATCAATATAAAAAAAACCACTTGAAATAAAGTGCATAAAGAAATCTAAATATCTCCAAAACCACACAAGTTAGTTTCATGAAGTGAAAAAAATCTTATTATATTTCACATTAAAACCTTATCTTCTTATCTTACCGAACAGGCCAGTATGTAACTGGCCTGTTCGATGTCATGGATAGAAAAAAGTAAAAAAAAAAAATTCACGTTTCATAATTTTGGATTACATTTGAATACTTTTATTTTCAACACATTAAATGATTACTTTTTTGTTTTAATTTGCTGTTTTTTTAATACGTTATTAAATACATTTGAATGTTATTTTTCACTTCAAGATGCTTTCTTGCGTGGCTTCGGAAATATTTCATGATAAGTTAGTGGCTTTTTTATATTGCTTGTCAGTCAAAAACATTAAATTATTTACTCAACAATAGACGGGACATAGCGAACAAAATCGTAATCCGATACATTTGTCCTAGTGGGCAAAAGTCGCTCAGTCTAGCGTGGTACGCCTACATGCCGCTCTAATTTTGCTATATTATGCTAGATGGCGTCACTGAGACATGGGATCACAGTTTTTCTATGACATTTCTTCGCATAGCCTCTATAAAGTAACTTAAATCTCTCTGTAGTCAGTGTAGCTTCATCTTTCTGACTGGCCGGCTTCTTGACAATTCAAAAGTGTCTCTAAATGGTTTTATTTAAATAGATGCTTTGAGTTTGTACACTTATAATCTATGATAGTCGTAATTGCAAAAGCTCAGAAGTTAAAGATTACTTAGCCGCACTTGCTACGCCGTAGCACGTCGTAGACTCGTAGCGTACTTGCTCACCTCCCAACCCCGAAATGCAGTAATATTTTGCCGGGAATCAAAGCCTTGTTACCACTATATCCTGTTTTTTTTTATATTTCTATGACTATATCATACTATTCATCATATTATCTCAATAGCCAAAATTTTATAAAAAACAAAGTATTCTGGAACTTATTTCAAATTAATAAAGTGTATTCTGTTCTGCAATTTTTCAGCTGGGGTATTCGCACTGTGATCAACTTACAGACACCGGGGGAGCATGCCAGCTGCGGACCCCCCCTTACCAAGTCAGGATTCACTTACGACCCCACCATTTTCATGGCTAATGATAGTAAGTCACAATACTTTAAGTTGGCCCGATTTCAGTGATAAGCGCTAATAAAACATCCCAACTAATTAATTTAGAAAAAATCTCTTTTTGAATTGTTTTAAACATTATATTGTATTGTATCCCGTACCCTTCTTTAACCGATATTGAAATAACAAACATAATATTTAAAATACTTAATTGTAACGTAAGTAATAGCGTTCACCCTTGTTTTGGTATAACAATTATTTGATAATTCGAACAACGTTTAAGAAAATAATCAATTTGTATAATATCGATTAACATAATTTTCATTTCATCGAATATTTATTTGCGATAACAACATTTGCGCTATTGATCAAAAGGTATAATGTTCATTTGATGTAATGTTCAGGTGGTATAACATGTATTTTTTTCGAATATTTAATTGGAAACATTGTAAATATTTGCAATTTTTTGATTTAGGAATGACAAAGCCATGAGACACTTAATTTCCAAGCTGAACCGGTAGTCCGTTCCGTACAGTTTTGCATGGCGACTTGATTGAATCTTCCTATAAATAATTTGTCCAAAATGGAATGAACAGCATTTAACCATAATATTACGTAAACACTGAGCGCGGCAGTCGTCGCAACCACAAAGAAGTTACGGTGATTGATAACGGGAACCAAGTGCTTGATGAACAACAGGAGTTTCGCTTAGAGATTAGAACTCGCCTGGATGAGCAAAAGAAGGAATTCATACTACTGCAGAATAACTTAGTTAACACAGAAACCGAATTAAGAGATCTAAAAGGCATACTGAAGGTAGTTCAAGAAAAAGCAAATAAAGTGGATATTTTAGAAACTAGGATTAAAGAATTATTAGAAAAAAATTAACACTTAGAAGCCAGTGTTAGTGCCAGAAATATCAAGGAGAAAATTGAGACTGAACGAGGATCTAAAATACCGGCAGTGTCATTTGCAAACGTAGTTAAGGAAAGTCAAATGGAGGTTATTAGTAAATTTGTACCAACAACATAGTAATTACCGGAAAAAAACAGGAAACATTTAATGAGAGTATAAATAAGTCAATCATTGATATAGAAAAAGAAAATAAAGATCTGGAAAAAGAAGAAAAATGGACATTAGTAAACAAAAAAAAATACAGGTATCCAAATAGCGATGTGAGAAAACGAGGAAGCACGGGTTTAACTGAAATTCAGGGAACTGAGAAAAAGAAATATTTAAAGAAACGACTGAGGAAAATTTTGAAAAGCACGCGAAGAAGCTATATGGGAGGCAATACCGGTTAAAATAGAGAAAATAAAACATAAGACGGAAAGAGACTATGCTTCCTTCATTATAGGAGTCCCAGAGAGCAAATATGAGCTATTGTGTCAACCAGAAAGTTCGGCAATAAATATTGAGTTTTGCGAATGGGTGTTGTTTCGGAGACAAATCAACAAACCAAAACCCCCGGAGTAAATTGGTGGAGATAGTGTACCAAAATGTAAGGGGTCTCCGCACTAAATTAGGGGAATTTTATATAGGAGTTTTGTCTTCAAACGCAAACTTATTTGCCATAACGGAAACAGGTTGCAATGAATCTATTCATGACGCAGAATTAATTCCACCTGGATACTCCATTATAAGATGCGACCGAGCAGATGGGCGTTAACACGGGGGCGCGAGTCTCGTGGCCACACCGCGTTTTGAGCTGCGACGAGTGTCTATACCAGAGGGCCTAGACAAATGGCATTCGCTTCGGACCGATTCTATTTCTACAATCGCTATCGCTTTCGCTAATGATTCCAAAAACTAGCGATAACGCTCGTTAAAAAGTGTCCCTTGGCTATGCATCTCTGTGGAAGTACCTAATCTTTCGACGCTGTCGATTCATTTCATAATCGAATATTTTTAACATTGTCTAGCTAATTTTTATTCGTTGACCTGTGATCACGTGACATTTCGATAGCTTATGTCAACCCCATACATTTTAACTTTTCTACTAGCGTCATCGCTAATCGAATGTTACTTTGTCTAGGCCCTCTGGTGACGTCAACATCGATAATCAGGTGTTTGAACTGGTTTGTGCGTCAGTGTACCAACGTAATAGATTATTGTTTTTGTTATGTGTTGTCTATATCCCGCCTAGCAGTAGCGAAAATGAATACATGGTATTATTTAGGATTATTGAACAGTTGTGTAAGTGTTATAATGACACGATAGTAATGGTAAAAATAACTTCAACTTGCATTCTTGTCCTGTAAACATTCTCAATTATTTTCAATGTTTTCAAACTTATTGTGGATTTACTCAGAGTAACAACGTAGATAATTGCAATGGTCGACAATTAGATCTAGTGTTGAGTACATTCGCGGAGGAAGAGAGTGTGAGCGTGCGCGCGGCGGAGCTGCCACTCGTGCCGGTGGACGCGTATCACCCGCCGCTCGATGTGTCGGTGAGTCTGTACGTGCGCCAGCGCCTGCTCAGCAGCACCGACGGCGGATACATATGAACCTGTAAGCTGGAATTTTAATAAAGCAAATTTCTTCGAATTATACTCATTAATTGCGGCCGTAGATTGGGCTCCAATGTATGAGTTAGTTTTGCAAATGAGTTTAGATTATTTATACAATATTATTAATTCGATTTTTCATGACTGTGTTCCAAAGAAAAAGCGAAGTCGTATAAGCTCCAGCTATATTTACCCTGAGTGGTACAATGTTGAAATAATTCGCAACATAAAATTAAAGGCTTTTCTACATAAACAACATAAAACAAGTGGGTTGAGGACTGATTACGAAGCGTTTGCTCAGTGTAGAACCGTAGTTAAAAAAATGATTTTATGCGCTCGGGAATAAATAGTATGAACACCGTGTTGAAGATCAAATGCTGGTAGATCCAAAGTCGTTTTGGAATTATGCAAACTCTAGACGAGGTAGTAGAAGTCGGAAAAAGATTTTAAAGAATGGCGAGGCGTTGACGGACGAACAGTGTGTTCAGGAGTTTGCTGAGTACTTTTATTCGGTGTATAGTACAGAAAAGGCTGAGTTGGACGTAAGTGCGGCTATGGCGGAAGCGGGCGGGGAGAACGGAGCGGCGCGGGTACATCTTGATCACTTACAACTGTCAGACGTATGTTGCGCGCTTCAACAGCTTAAACCGAAAAAGTCTTCTGGGCCGGATGGCATTCCGCCTTACATCTTTAAGGATTGTCGGTCAGTGCTTGCCAAACCACTGCAATACATTTATAATAAATGTCTGGATGGAGCTGTGTTTCCGGAGAAGTGGAGGATTACCCGCGCCGTTCCGGTGCCAAAGGGAGGGTCAGGGATGACTGTGGATAATTATAGGCCTGTCGCAGTGCTGCCGACTCCGGCGAAGGTTTTTGAAGCGGCTATTCATAAGAGCATATTTCAACAGGTCAGCGGCCAGGTTTCAGACGTCCAGCACGGGTTTCGACCAGCAAGAAGCACTACTAGCAATCTCCTTAGCTACATGGCTAATCTTGTGCCAAAAGTTGACAGTGGGGGGCAAACTGATGCCACTTACTTCGATTTTTAAAAAGCATTTGATCTAGTAAATCATGATGTTTTGCTCAAAAAGTTAGCGGGCATTGGTTTCGCTCGACATCTGCTAAGGTTTTTTGCAAGTTATTTGAGCGGCAGAAACAGTACGTAGAATATGCGGGACATAAGTCAGAGCCATATTTTACCAGGTCGGGGGTGAGTCAGGGCAGTAACCTTGGGCCTTTGCAGTTCATTATTATGATTAATGATTTGCCAGAAGTTGTTAAAGACTCCAAATGTTTGCTGTTTGCTGATGACCTCAAGCTCTCGCTTGCGATAAGTGAATTGGAGGACTGTGACAGGCTTCAAAAAGATATTGACAGAGTGGTGACCTGGAGCAAAAACAACCTCTTACAGTTTAACATCTCAAAGTGCGTAACAATCACTTTCTCTTGCGCGTGTACTCCTATTGTGAATAATTACAATATAGACGGGTTGCGAATGACTAGGGCCCCGGAAGTTAGGGACTTTGGGGTGAAATTCAACACTGGGCTAACGTTTCGTGATCACGTCACAAGCTGCTGCAGAAAAGCCTATCGTAATTTAGGTTTTATGCTTCGTATGGTGCGTGGTTTTACTAACATTAAAAGCGATTATCGTCATATATAATGCTTTAGTTAGAAGTCAATTAGAATGTAACGCAGGCATTTGGTCTCCACATGAATCTAAATATAGGCTCATGCTGGAGAGAGTACAAAACAAGTTTGTGAGGTACTTGTACTTGCGCATGTATGGTGTATACCCATTCTACCCTTATGTACCCAACTTTATTTATTTGGGTATGGTTGGATATAACGAACTGGGCGTCAGAAGGGATCTCGCACTCATCTCGTACATATTCAAAGTACTTAGAGGGAAGGTACATAATGCGGACATTTTAGTGCACATAGGTTTGTGTGTTCTCGACGGATACGTGTGGCGACGACGACAGCCACGGCTGCTGGCGGAGCCGCGCGCCCGGACCAATCTTTTAAGTGAGGCGCCACTGACGCGCGCACTCCGCACTCTTAACCTCTTAGCTAGTGACACGGACCTATTCTGTTGTTCTCTGAGTGAATTCACAAAGAATGCATTATTTGTAATAAGTTACAAAAAATAATTATAATAACAAGTTAATATAAGACTTTAGATAATTACACTATCGCATTAGGTTACCCCTGTAATGATAGATGTAAGTTGGAAAAATAAATAAATAAATAAATAAAATAAAATAAAATTTTGTTGTACACATTGAATTGCAGTAATTTCGAAGGCCATCATACAATATTTCACCTTTATAACAATATCGTTTTCATAAAACAACTTTTTTACAAAAAAGCAACCGACTTCCGAAATAAAAGTTATTTTTCACGTCTTTTAGTGTTTTTTTTGGAAGTCGGTTGTTTTTTTGTAAAAAAGTTTTTATTTTTCACTTTTTAGTTGCGGTACCCACGCCACACAAATCGTATTCCACTAATTGGTATGTAAATAACAGCGACAGGAAATTATCAACACATCATCAATATAAACTAAGTGGAAAAAATATGCAGTATTAAGGATAACTCAAAAACTACTGGTCAGACCTTGATCAAATTTAAGTGGGACCACATGTGAAGCACCAGCTATCAAATAAAAAAAGAATCATCTAAATCGGTTCACCCAGAAAAAGTTATGAGCTAACACACATAAAAAAAAACATACAGACGAATTGAGAACCTCCTCCTTTTTGTGAAGTCGGTTAAAAATAACCATTTATTAGGTCGAATATTTTGTTATATGTTGTTTTGTTCTTATTACAAATACTAACGACACGGTGGACCTATGTTCGTTCAAAATCCTAGAATGAATTGTATACAATTGTAAAAATAATTCTGGTACAGACTTAAAGGTACCATCCATATACCACATCATGCTTTGTCCTAGTTGAGTCATCAATTTCTTTGTTGATAAAAGAATAACTCTCTTATTATCATTAAATATTTCATCTTTAATTACCAAGTTTCCTTTTTCTAATTTAAGATAATCATTGTTAATATGAAATTAAATATCTTTTGGTTCAACAAACACAGGCTTATTTTTACGCCTTTCTCTGTAAATTATTTGATTTAAGGGGCCTACATGGCCTACACGCAAATTTATAATGCCTAAAAATATATGATCCACTGCAGTAACCAAAATATGAAAAATATATGATATTCTTCTGGATATATGCTAGTTAGATAGTGTGTTGAAAACATAATATAATTAACTTGATATGATAGAAAAAAATCACGAAGCCACATCTAAAAAATAAAAATTACGATTAAAAACCATATTATTATACATGCAATCATTCTGATTTTTTGCCAGATTATTCTACAAGTTACATACTAACGTAATAGTGTTTTAATTTTTTAATCCAATGAATAGATTTTTTGTAAATCCAAAATTGCTTCATATTTTGCAATAAATTACCAGCGTTGTGTCATCGCGCGTCTCTTTCTTTTCTATGCAATCCGACAGTGACCGCGCTTTAGCTCTTGTAAGCCTCGTAACGCACTGGTCGTTGTTAACTGTGACGCAATATCAGAATCTGTACTTTATAGGACTGTTTGCAAAATCTGACATGGTTTTAAACGGTTGTTCTTAAGTGCTTCTTTTAATTCACTTATTACGCTTGAAGTTGGTAATTTACATGCACTGGGTTTGTGATTATGTTCGCCGTGGCTTAATACTGTATGTTGATCATTGTCTGTGTCGCCTATATCTAGTTATAGCACGCGAAGAACACTTATCCTTGTTTCGTTGTTCACAGGACCAATAGTATTTATTCACTACTTCCTTAATTTTGTTGAAAGAAAACCCATCTATATTTAGCTTCATTCCTCTCTTGCTTGCTGCAGATTTCGAAACAGTTTTATTTACCTCGACTATACAATTTAACACAAAAAATATACAATGTTTACTTAGTTGTGAGACACAAATCATTTGAGTGCACGACAATGACAACCTGTATGATGCATTTTTCTTAGTAATACCTTCATATTTACGATATAGTAAATCTCTATAATGTTCCACTTACATCTACTAGATGGCGTTAGAAATACGGCGCGCGGCGTGGCGTTAATAATAAATAATTATTAATGAATTCAGTAGGTGAAGGAACAATGTTAGTTTATAGACAATGAAAGGAAACGAATTATTAATGAACTGAATATTCGATACGATCTTTCGACTAAATCATTATTAGTCTAGTGAAACATTAGTTTAAATAAAATTTGTGCATTTGAAAATTCGGTCAAATGACATTATTTCAAATAAATAAATATGCTAAATAAAAATCTACCAATTAATTATTCGGTCAAATGAATAATTATACGAAATGACTTTATTGTAACTACAATTAGCCGGAGCGATTTTCGACAAAACGTTGTTATACCAAACAAGGGTGAACCAAGTAATAGAGAATATGCATGTGATTCAAATAAGGGTATTTTTTTAAAATAAAATGTATTACTTTAGAATTATGCCTCCATTAATATGTTTTGATTATAATTTATTTTTGAGCAAGATTTTTTTAACGCATAAAAGCTGTGGGATATTCAAATATTTGAAAAGCGATGCCATTGGTCAGAGCGAACATGACGTAAAAGTCTATGACAATAATAAATGTCAATGTCTTTTTGCGATTCACTCCGTTGTCAATGTCATAGACTATGACGTCACACTAAGCGCGCCAAAATGGGCGTTTATGGTGCCTGTGTCGGTTGTCTATTTTAAACTTTATTTTTTTAAGTACTTTTATTGCAGTTTTGGCCCTGAATATTTTTTTACTAGTATACGGCGATGTAAGCTTTCGAATAAAAATATTTAAATAATACCTACATGCATATTGTCTAGTAGGAAATTAAGGGAATATGCATGTGAGTATTTTTCCAACTTTGCTATTATCTCGACACGTAGAGTGAATCTTGAGACTATTTTATTTATTTATTTACTTTTTTTTTCAACTGACTCCCTCGTTTGTGTAGTGGTTGGATTCGTTACTTCTGAGAATGAGGTCTTGGGTTCGATTCCTGATTCGGGCGAAGTGTTATTGGGTTTTTCCATCTGGAATTTCTTAGTAGCATCCCGGACTCTTGATTTGTGCCCGGTTGATGGCAATAGGCTCGCCCCTATTACATGGGACTTAATAGTAGGGGAGCCCACGATGCTAAATGGGGATTTACTCGAGCGTGATAGAGACCTGTTGCGTTGCAAAGTTTAGATGGTAAGAAGAAAAAAATGTTATATAATGTATACCTTTCATCGGTAGGGAGAGCGGCTATAGATTTTCAAATATGTAAAAAAATACTGTTGCATGGGCATACTCGAGCGCGTCAGATATTGATAGCAACAATGTCCTACGTATTTTTAATATTGTACGTATGTTAATCTGATCGTTTGCATGATGCGGGTGGTCGTAGTTAAGGGTTGAAAATGACAAAAAAAAAATATCGAGCGCGTCAGATTTTCTGAGCCTAAAAAAAAGCTCTCATTCAATAATCTGACGATTTCGATGTGACGCAAACTCGCGGCCATTATTATAATGTGCAAAAAAAAAACACCATTTTGAAATACTCAAGCGCGTCAGATTAAGATATGTATGGTTCATCTTTATGTCCTAGACGTGCTCTCATAATCTGACGATTATCATGAGGGATTCACCTAATCTGAAAAAAAACACAAAAAAAAAAAAACATTAAAATTTTTAACATCAAGTTTTCTATTATAAAATCAAATTACGTTTAAAAAACACTCGCTATGTCCATCATCTATATATTTCAAATAACAAAAAATACCAAAATGGTAGGTAAGTATTCAGTCAGGTATGTAAAGAACAATTGCAGCTTCCCACACATTGTTTTATTTGAAATTAAATTAATACGTCTTTAAATGAAAAATACATTATAAAACTCAGCATCATTTTCTGAGCTAGTTTGTGTAAGATTTTTCGTGAGAGAAGGCGGAGATTAATAGATATTCAGTGTTGAACTTTTGAACATCCTAGGACAGAGCGCAAGCTTCTGGTCAAGAGTTGTAAACTGTCAATGGTTGTTTATGTTAACAACCAAGCAATTGTTTTTTTCTTTTGACTTTAAATAGGTACTAGACTTTTTAGTCAGAATTGCCATAACATTTGATATTTTTCCCACTGTACTGCAATATGCTTATCTAAGTAAGAACACAGAATAAACTTAGATATAGGTACAACAAAATAATTGTGTTACTAATTCATTTACTCCATGTTAATATAATAACAAACTAAGAATGGTAACAGCACCACGACAAGGTATACCTACTATTTAGGAAAATAAATATAAAATGGCAATACTAACCCAATCCAACCAACAATTTCTTAATATTTTAGAACAACTAGTTAAACATAAATTTTTTACTCGTCCTTATCTAGATAATGTGATAGTTGAAAAAAACGTATATAAATAATTAAATTTCATTCGTATGGCGTCACTTTTAGACGTTCAATTTTATTTCAAATATGAATTCGCCATTGATCTTTATGAATCAAACTATCTCATTCTTTCGTACAGCGCTATTCTTGTTTTGCAAATCCTGCCATTGTTGGCATTGGCCGCTTAGAAAGCTGACCACCCATGGTCATGGCAACAGAAACCAGAGTGGGGACGGAGTGAGAGAGTAATAGATAGAGAAAGAATGAGAGAGGAATAGAAACGCGGACAGGGAAATATAGGCATCACGCAGCTGCACGCATTAAACTTTATCGACGATTTTTTGTTACTTCGGCTGGTGGAAATCGTCATCCTTGAATTAGTTCTTTTAAAATAAAAAAAATAAATTAGCCACGCTCGAGAATGTCGAGATGACGTTTTTTTTTTACAACTTTGTAGCCCACCCCTTTCTTTACGTCACTCTCAAATTGTCAGATTAGTGGAATATACACTTTTTAGCATGTAATTAACTGACCCTACCTTAATCTGACGCGCTCGAGAATTTCTGATGATCATTTTTTTTTTACTAATCTGATCCTTTATCTTTGACGGGCGGCCTTATATATGGGGCTCATATTTGGTTGAGGTACTTAACCGGGTACAAGGTATCCCCCTGTATGTTAATCTGCCGCGCTTTAGTAAATCCCGAAATCCCTTCATGGGCTCCCCTACTATAAACATAACTGGTGAAATGTGGTTGGACTATAGATATAGCTCTGCCTAAACCTTCGGGAATTAGAAGCGTGATATTATGTTATGTTGTCTTTTTACAACAAGGCATGTGACTCACGATCCGTACTGGTTTTATGATGATCGTATAATTAAGGGAAGTATTATATTGTTTTCAGTGTACTACTACAACTTTGCGTGGCCTGACTACGCCGAGGCGAGCCTGAGCGGACTCCTCAACATGGCGAAAGTCCTCTCCTTTGCTCTGCAGGAGGGCAGGGTGGCCATACACTGCCATGCAGGTAATTTGTTATAAGCTCTTTGTTTATGTCATTGAGTAGAATGCGGCGCACCTGAAGGCCATGTCTTTGTTTTTTTTTGGTTGGGGAGTCATCAAATGACCTCTCCCGCTCTGGGCGGAGCGGAAGGACGTGACAGACTCTTACTGACTAAAACCCACCCGTGTTCCTTCAGTTGCCTGTGCGCCAGGGCCACGGTAACTCTTTCGAACAATCCGCGACCCCGGCAGGCATCGGCCCTATCGGACCCCGTCAATTATGCTGACATCTCGATGAGGCGCGCGTGGAACACAACGTGCCGTCGACCCGGCCTGGTCCTTACAGGACGGTGAGCTGCCCATTGCTCGCTGTCCGCAGGCCCGCGCCTGCGGTGGCCGGGAGTCGGCTAACGGCTCCCGACGCTCAGGGTGTCTCCTACTGCGGCGACTAGGGGCGTGAGGCCGCAATGATTGCCTCTCCCTCACGTGCTCCGCCTCCTCCTTCGCGAGCATTACTGCTTCGCAGAAGGAGGTGACTGCTTCCCAATACCTCTCGCTTCGTGCCATGGCCTGAATCAGGGCCGGACGCGAGAGATCGCCGCCGCCGATCGCCGCCACGAGGACACGGCGGTGCTCCGCCCAAGCCGAACAGACCTCCACCGTATGCTCCACCGTGTCCTCCGGTTGATCCACACAATGACAACACCCGGGCGTGAAGGCCATGTCTGCTATTAATGATTGTTACCAAGAAAACAATAATAAAACAACGCCATTTCATTATGCCAGAACCCTGTAAATTCCTAAATTCTGTTCCTAAATTCATAATGTCGTGTCAGTAATGAAAAGAAATGTTTAAATTCATATTATTTATTGCGAACAGAATTTTGGTAGGTACAGAATTTTAAGGATGTTTACAATAGGTATTCATATATTTTATATTATGTCATTTATTATTATAATTTATATCAATAAGTAAGTATCACAATTATTTTAATATTATTTATTATTTTTCTTCGAGGAATTCTTTTACCGAGTAATATAATATTCCTTTTTAATCAGCAAGTCTTATACCTTCCTTTTAAAAATACCAATCGGACATGTAGGTTCTTAATGTCAATGGGTAAGTTATTATATATTTTTATGCCCATACAAAAAATACTATTTCTATGTACTGCAGTGTGGGATGTTTTATTTCGAGTATATTTTTAAGTCTACTACTTGTTAATATGTGTCATAGCTACTTATGTTTAATTTAATTAAAATCGAGGCCTCGTAGATTATAATGTCAAATTATAAAAAGATAGCAAATGCCCGCGACTTCGTCCGCGTGAAAATTCTTGGTCCCTCGACCCATCGCATCGCATCGCATCGCCTATCTGCGCTTTAACTTCGTTTTCGCTTAGGGTTCATTTAAAAAAAAAAAACTTTTTGCTCATCTTCTAAGGGTTCTAGCGTGATGTTAAATAAACCAAGAAACCTCAAGAATCGGTCTACCAAATACATTTTTTTTTAAATCCGTTAGGTAATTCCAGAGATTAGCGCGTTCAAACAAAGAAACAAACTCTTCAGCTTTATTATTAGTATATAGATATATGTATATGTAGATTACGACTTATCATTAAGAGGACCAGAGGACCTACAGCGCTCTTTGTGTCCAGTACAACAACGCCTTCCGGGTGTTGTTGGGGCTACCGCGATTCTGTAGCGCGTCTGTCATGTTTGCTGAATCTACTACCGATGGTTTTGCAGCAATCATGAGGAAAAGAACGGCATCATTGTTACGCAGGATTCGTGGGAGTGCCAATGGTATCCTGAAGGTGATTGGGGATAGGCTGCACGGCGTTTTCCTGGAGTATTGGACCCGTATGCATAGCTACGGGTCTGATACTGCAGGAAGATACATGAATTAATGTAATTGTAGGTTTTATTTTGATTTGGTTTCTGTTTTTAATTTAATGTAATTACTAACATAGTAACGTAAGTTGTATCACTAACAAAGATCTATGGAGCAAGTTTCCGAAATAAACGTATTATTATTATTATGTACAAGATTACCAAATACCAAATATTTTACGAACAATTTTTTCAATATAGTGTCAGGGTCATGCTGTCGGGAAACCATAGTGATACTTGATGACTTTTAAACTAGGAGATTACCAAAACAGTCAGAATCAACAATTACGTTGTCAGTGGTCGACCAACTCGACACAGTATAGTGTTTGACTTCTATCAAAAATATACAGTAAAGTATACTTATTTTAAAGAAACACATACATAAACTCACGCCTTCTTCCCATGGGGGTAGGCTGAAACTACAGAACACCAGCTGCTACGATCCTTACATACTCCTTTTGCCTCATTTACGTTCATACATCTGGTCATACACGCACGCCGATACTAGGCACCTGACCTGTCTGAAGAACATGACCAATAAGATCACTATATGTCTTCCTAGGGCGCCCCTCCCGGCGTTTCCGCTCACATCTGTCTCGTAAATACCGTTTGTTAGTCGCCCTTCATACATCCTCTCAACATGACCAAACCATCTAAGCATACTCTTTTAAATTTTTGTCACTACCTACATCTTTTATTTAAACCGCACCGTTGCCATGAAGATGTTACTAAAAAAAGACGATTTGCAAAAAAAAAAAAACTGTGGAAGAATGGAGAAGCTACCAACTTTTGAAATTCTTCTACTTCCTTGTTCCTTAATGTGTTTGTGTATGTGTTCTTTCGTTGCGTCATAGTTACCGCAAATAAAACGTATTTTCTTTCTTTATTTCAATTCTGAATACTCAGCAGCGCTACTTGACGGAAGAAATAGATTTTGTGGCGTACTTTCTTGGATACGTTCCTTCTTCTTTACAAAGAGCTACACTTCTTGAGCACAGTTACTACTTACTAGATACAACTTACAAACTTTTAGTTGTTGAAACCTTTGGTATAGCATAAAGAGCCTTTTATGAATATTTAAATTCTTTCTTTAGTTGTTATCGTTCTATAAGACCAAGTTTTAAGTATGTATATTACCCAAAATAGCTAACAGAAGCTATTAAACAACTTTTTCACTCCTCTTGCTCAAAAAGTCCGTCATTATCGTCGTACCAGAGTGAGGAAATATTTTTTTTACAAAAAAAACAACCGTCTTCCAAAAAAAAACACTACAATGTGAAAAATAACTTTAATTTCTGAAGTCGGTGCCATTGGATCTGTATTTTTAGTTTTTTGCCACCGACTTCCGAAATTAAAGTTATTTTTCACTTTGTAGGTAGTTTTTTTTTTTTTTGTAAAAAAGTTTTTATTTTTCTCTTTTTAGTGGATAATAATTTATCTAAGTTACAATAGCGTAATGTCAACTGCAAACCTTTTACAAAATATTTCTTTTCCCGATGCAAGGAATTGAGGATTTTAATGCTGAGGAGTTCTTTTGGTAAAACCAGAAGAACTGGAGCTGATGGTGAAGCCACCATCAGCTCCATTTCACCATATGCATTGTGACAAGCATAAATTGCTTAGCAACCAACGAAAGAGCATTGCTAGAGATGACGCGATTATGCAACTTAAATTCAGTCTCAAATTGACGCATCAGCATGACTAGTAGGTAGTGGTTGTCCAATGTAAAACTTCAATCTTAATTAGGTATTTTTTTTGTATGAACTGAATATTTTGGCATATTGAACCGTATGAAGTAAGCCCAACAAAAGGTAACTGTTGTAAACCGTTGAGGAATTTCCTCGACTGTCTATGGTCTCCATCATTAGATCTGTAATGGCACTTATAACCCATAAATGAGTGCAAAGTTCTCATAACATAAATGAATTAAGTCCAAACACAAGGTAGTTACTGTAAACCGTTGAGGAGTTCCCTTCTTTATCATCAGACCCCTAATGACAGTCACAACGCATCTAGAGATCTCATCAATACAAATTAATCAAGCCCAAACACAAGGTAACTGCTGTAAATCGTTGACGAATTCCCTCGACTGTCTTTCGGCTCCATCATCAGATCGAGTCCAGACCTTCATTAAATCGCAGTGCTTTAAAATACTTAATGAAAAAATTAACAAACGCACTAGTCGCCCCTACGATTTTCGAAGGTTCCCCTCGATTTCTCTGGTATGCCATCATCAGAGCCTGGTTTCCTTATCTTGGGCTATCTATTTTTCTTGCGATACCCTTGGGCTATCTATTTTTCTTCTTTTATCAACGAGCCAACAAAAACGAAAAACTTTATTGTAAGACTCGACCATTTCAGACACCAATCTACATGGTTCTCAAACATTATGTCCGATTTTTTATATACACATTGACATTGTTGAATTTTATATACACAATGACATGAGTATTTACTTGTAAAGTATTATGTTATTTTAATTATTGTGAATGTGAGGATTATGTGGGTCATTGCTGTTTTTCGCAGTTAATTTTGATCATGATCTGGCAGATTGAGTAATTTATGTGGCCTACCCAAATGTCCTTTCTTTGGTATTGTTCGTCGAATCGTTGAGCTCCTTAAGTCCTGACTTCCTGAGTTAAGCTGCACGATTACTGACAAATGCGTGCACTGACTGGACAGGTCCACTCAATCTGTGTGGTTCTTTCCTCAAAAGACCATTTCAGATACCAATCTACATGGTCTTCACATGATCTGACCAAGATTATGTCTGGACTTTAAAAGAGACTGTGACCTCTGAGTTTGTTTCGGCCTTTCTTCTCAGAGTAGTCAGATAGGAAACGCCGACCTCATCTAGTTTAAAAATATGATTGACGTGTAAAAGTGTTTGTACAAACCTACTTACAGAAATAAAATCATTTATCATTTATCATTAGTATTTCATAAAACAAGAAGAACACTTTATTTTCGAAAATGCAATTAAAAGCGGCGATCTCTTCGGTAGAATGCGTGCATTGCGTTGTGGCTACAGAATAAATAAATAAAGTAAACTATTTAATATTGTATTTTTATTTTATTGTCTCGCAATCGTTGTGAAAAAAGTAGTGTAACACACGGCGCTAAAAACCCATTATAACTCGGTTTCTATTAATTACTCCCATCCGAGTTGTTATAAAAGGTTATACCAAGCCCAACTAATGAATTATGAACCATATGAAGCCGGTGAAAGGGGGCACTTATTACTTCCTTAAGCAAATATTCGAATCAAGTTTCGAGTTTATATTAACCAATGGAATAATATTTTTCATACAAACAAAATCCCCCCTTTTACCCCCTTAAAGGGTGAATTTCCAAAACACCCTTCTTAACGCTCGTCTATAACATTATAAAAAGAAGCCTTGTGCAAAATTTCACGTTCCTAGTACCAGTAACATATTTTAAGAAGTTCACTTTTAAAACAAGTTTCGTTTTTGCTTCGCTATTTTTATATGAAGGTCGAAGCTTATACCAAACCAACTAGGTGATGCATCTTAATGAAGGCAATATACCTACGTAAACACATCAATCTGTTCCGCGACTGACTAAATGATTACTGACTGTAAATGTGTGCACTGACTGGACAGGTTCACTCAAATCTGTGTGGTTCTTTCCTCCGTCTCAGGCACCAATGGTCTGACCAAGATTAGGTCTGGACTTTAAAAGAGACAGTGACAGGCAGTGCTGGCCTAGTGGTATTGGCTGCGACTTACGAGTTGTAAGTCGTAGGTTCGAACCCAGACAGGCCCGCGTTGTGGATTACGGCCCATCCCCTCTCACAGAAAGGAGGCCAGTATCCCAGCAGTGGGTACATTATAGCCTGAATATGCTTTAAAAGAGACTTTTCTTAGGCTGTGCCAATCAATACAATTTGCGTACAGGCTCAAACTCCTGTTAAGTCCGGAATAAGATCAGGCGCAGGACTAACGGCTTTACGAGCTTTACGAAGCACGAAGGTGTCTCAACGCCAACTTCCTAAGTCTGGGCTACAGAGGATTACTTGACAGGCAAAAGATCATTTTCTGAGCCGACTTTTTGAGCCCAGAACCTAACAATGCACAGTACCATATTATTACTAAATCAACAAGGGAGTTAGCCATATTATAATTGTATGGAGCAGTGATGGCTCAAGTGGCAACGGCCGCGACTTACGAGTTGTAGGTCGTAGGTTTGAACCCAGACAGGCGCTTTACTTTGTGTAAATGATTTTATCACGGCTACCCTCAAACCGGTGAAGGAAAACATCGCGAGGAAACTGGCATGTCCTAGAACCAAAACATCGAAGACATGTGACATCTACCAATCCACACTGGGCCCTCGTGGTGTATTACGCCCCACTCTCTCTCACCTAGAAGAGGCCTGTGTCCCAGCAGTGGTAACATTATGGGCTAATTATGCTAATTTAATGAAAGAAAAAACGGAAATTCAGGAATTCACAAATCGAATCGAATTCTGGGATTTTTCAGTAGTAGCCCGGAGTCTGGATTTGTGCCCGGTTGATGGCAATAGGCTCGCCCCCTATTACATGGGACTTAAACATAACTGGCGAAATGTGGGTGTGCTATAGGTACACCTCTGCCTAACCCTTCGGGGAATACAGGCGTGATGTTATTTTATGTAATGAAATAAACACATTTAATTGCAGGTTGTCATACATTTACTATTGCCACGTGTCCATCGCACGTCCATCACCCGAGCGCCGTCATCTCGGCCGCCGAAGTTTCGAAAAGTTCGGCGCGACCGCTAGAACTCGGTCCGAGATAGTGACGGGCCAATGTGCCATGCCGACGCAGTATCTTGTCCACACACTGCCGATCGCCTGGCTTTTGTTTTGTCTATCGTAAATTTATAACATACTAAACCTCCCTTATTATTATTATACTCTTTGCACTGAACCGCCTGTTCGGTCACGGTGGGAAAACGATCGCCGCAACCGGGACGTCACGTTCGGTTCGAATAATCTTGTTTCTCGGTGACGTCCCGGTGACGGCATAGGTAGACAAACACCATTACTTACCTAGGTATATTAATTATTATAAGTACTTCAGTCCAGGTTACCGCACGATGATTTTCCTCCACCGATGTCCAAGATAAACTTAGAAATTAATTGTATATGAATTTTAAGTAACCTAATTGCGTAACTGGATCTGATCTGGAACCCGCAACAAAAAAAAAACTTTGCGAACATGTTGTTCCGACGATCTAAAACGAATGTCCAAGGTCGTGATAATGTACTAGAACTAGAAATCAAATCCACAGACTAGAAAAAAAGCACTCCGCGCCACGCATAGGTGTCGAAAGTGAAGCGCCGCCGTACCGATCTATGTGTGTGTGTGTGTAAATAAGTGTCTTACTTGTGGTATTTTGTTCCTTGACACTTTTTCTGGGTTGTCGAATTATTTTTACACCATTTCACAACACAAGAAGGCATACGTGCATGAAGACATGTGTATGTGAGTTTGAATGTTTGTAAACGAACCCACAATACATGAGAAATTCCTAGTGTGGGGCAATGTTTTTTTTTTTTTAAAGAAAAAAAAGACTGTGCCCCTTACACACTGTTCTTTTGGTTGCCGCACCAATTTTCAAAAACTGATTTGATCTTAGGAAGCAGGTCCTTTTCAGAATTTAATTTCTGCCATAGAAAATCGTAAGACACAAGATCCTTCGACAGGTCCAACAAACAGGCCTAGATTGGTGTTTTCCTCGCTGTGTATTACAGGACAGTCTGCTTGCCGCATAAAATTGCAGATTCAGTCGACAAACCTGGCCACAAGCCAAACTGAGCGTCATGCAAATTCAGATGTCTACTCAGATGTTGGTCTAGCAGCCCGTCCAGCACCTTAGCTACACTAGTGGCCAGCGATATAGGCCGATAATTGGACATATCACAGGCATAGCCCGTTTTATTGTTTCATAATTGGCACAACAACCGTATACATCAGTTCATCCGGTAATTATGAATGACTTACACAAAATTCAAATAACATGGCAAGAGGCGTAATTCCACTTTGCCCCACCAAGCCCGCCACCCTGGTGTGGCAAAGTGGACTGCCTAAAATTTTGCAGTGGAATATGCCCCACTATTCTGATTTGATGGGGCGGATAACACTAGCATAAACACTTTGTGGATTCTGCCCCACTAGGGTTGGCACCTCAGGATTTGTGTATGAAGGTTAACATGTATTTTTACATTTGTTTGTAAAAAAAATATCGTTCTCAGATAAACAAAAATTGTTCCCAGGTATTTGGTACAACTTGGGGCACCCCGACTCGGACAGGTTAGGTTAGAAGGGGACGGCGGGGTCTGAAAGACCCCGCCGTCCCCTTCGTGGTTATTTTTTTTTAAACCGCCCAGAAGTAGGAGTCCCGCGAAGCGGGACTCCGTCGGCTACGCCTCATTAACCTTCATACACAAATCCTGAGGTGCCAACCCTAGTGGGGCAGAATCCACAAAGTGTTTATGCTAGTGTTATCCGCCCCATCAAATCAGAATAGTGGGGCATATTCCACTGCAAAATTTTAGGCAGTCCACTTTGCCACACCAGGGTGGCGGGCTTGGTGGGGCAAAGTGGAATTACTCGGCAAGAGCCCTAGGCAAGACAGTGTATTCCCGCAATTATATACAGAAATTTGTAGGACCATAACCAGCCGCACTGAGAGGCCAAAGCTACTCTAATGGCAACGCCTCTACAGTAAGACGTGATCTGTGGCGGGAGCTGCTTAAACCTCCTGACAGCTTTATCGAGTGTTGAAGCTCACTTTTAACCAACTTCAAAAAAAGGAGGAGGTTCTCAATTCGACTGTATTTAAAAGAAAAAGTGTGTTGGCTCAGAACTTTTTTCCTGGTGAACCGATTTGGATGTTTTTTTTTGTATTTGAATGCTGGTGCTTATCACGTGATTCCATATGACATTGATCAAGTTCTGACCAGTAGTTTTTGAGTTATCCTTAATACTGCGTATTTTTTCCACTTAGTTTATATTGATGATGTTTTAATAATTTCCTGTCACTGTTATTAACATATCAAGTAGTGGTATACGAATTTGTGTGGGGTAGGTACCGCAACTAAAAAGTGGAAAATAAAAACGTTTTTACAAAAAAAAACAACCGACTTGCAACAATAAAGGCTCGTCCACACTGGCGTGATGCGACAGCCCGACACAAAGGCGCCGCCCGTCGCACTGCACGCGGTGCCTTTGTGTACGATGTCGCGTCGCGCCAGTATGCACGAGCCTTAACACTAAATAGTGAAAAATAACTTTAATTTCGGAAGTCGGTGGCAAAAAACGAAAATACAAAATGAAAGACACCGACTTCCGAAATTAAAGTTATTTTTCAATATTTAGTGTTTATATGGAAGTCGGTAGTTTTTTTTGTAAAATGATTTCTTAATAGGTCAAAAAGAGATATAAACACACATAGAGTCCACGTTTCTTTATAGTAATATAAGTAATTAAGCATTATTGAAATTCAGGTATTTCGTCAATTAATAGAATAGAATACTCTTTATTATGTACACCATAAAAATTACAGATATACATGTAATTTTTTTACATAGGGTGACACAATGGGCGGTCTTATCGGTAAAAGCGATCTTTTACAGACAACCTTTGGATGGATTCAAGGAAGAAGGAGAGACAATAATGCAGGTAGTCAGTGGTGTACCATTTACATATATATTACAACAAATACATACATACTTAAAACATAAACTTATCTACATATAATATGTATATATGTAGATAAGTATATGTTTTATGTATACAATAATAAACATGAAACAATAGCAAGGAAACTAAATGTAATGAAGATGTTTAAGGAGAGTGGAAGTGTTTTTTAACCAGAATTTTAAAAGTGGACAAAGATTGAGCACAATCAACACGGACAAGATATTCCATAACCGTACTGCTAGAACTGTAAAAGACTTGACATAAAAACTGGTGGAATGCATCGGCATCTCTAGTCTTAAGTTTTCCTATTATGTGTGTCATGAAGAAACTTGAACCGTTCTTTAAGATAAGAGGGGGTTTTCGGGTTGAACAGAATACTTTAGAGGTGAAATAAGATATGAGAATTCCGGCAAAGGCATATGGGAAGCCACTTGAGCTTTGTACGAAATTAAGAAATGTGATCATATTTGCGCAGGCCAAATATAAATCTTATGCAAAAGTTTTGAAGTCACTCAAGTTTATCTAGTTGTGCCTCAGTGAGATCGAGATAACACACATCAGCGTAGTCAAGGAAGTAAAAGGGATTGTGCATGCGCAGTTTTAGTGGTAGTTGAAAGAAAGTTCCGCAATCGTCTCAGGGACTTACCAGATGCAAAAATTTTGCGACTTACGTCCTGTAACTAAGGACCCCAAGAAAGATGTTTGTCGATCCAAACCCCAAGGTTCTTAACCTTTTCGCTGCCTGGAATAGCAGTTCCATTAAATTGTACTTGGTGAAACTGCGACCAGTTTATCTTGAGGGTCACCTTTGAGCAGCCAACAACAATGACCTGCGTCTTCGATGGATTAACCTGCAACCCATGTGCCTCACTCCACTCGCAAATTGAACCTAAATCTTTGTTTACTATATTAATTGCATCAGCCAAATCCGAAAGGGCAGCTTGTTTATATATTTGTAAATCATCTGCATAAAGGTGGTAGGAAGAAAGATGTTTTATGGAAATAGAGTTTATAAATATTGCGAAGAGTAAAGGAAATAAAACGCCACCCTGAGGTACACCGACAAAAGTACAACATCAAGAAGAGCAAGACTTTTCTTGACAAATAAGTTTTCCATGCATATACGTTACCAGCGGCCATACAGGTAACTATGAAACCAGTCAATCACCGTTGGAGATATGGTGAGCGAGCGAAGCATGCCAAGCAGGATATCGAAATCGACAGTATTAAACGCGTTACTAAAATCCAGTAAGCAAAGAACCGTCAGATTTCCTGCTTCCATGCCTAACCGTATGTCATCAGTGACGTTAACTAAGGCTGTAGCGGTGCTGTGACCAGGACGAAAACCGGATTGGAAAGGATTAAGCAGACTATTCTTACAAAGAAAAACACTAAGCTGATTGTGGACAAGGCATTCAAGGAGTTTTGAGAGGAAAGACAAGATGGAGATAGGACGGTATTCTGAAAATGAAGTAGGATTAGATTTGTTGGGTCAAGGAGTGATTTTTGCCTCAATGCAGTTAACTTTCATTATTTCTGTGTCTTGCCAACATCATCTTTTAAGCCTATCACCGTCCACTAAAAAACATGGCCTCCTTTACTCGTATGCCGTTTTAGGAATAATGTGTCTAAGAGTCGGTCGCACCTAATGCTAATCCTGCTGAAACTCCAAATACGAAAATGTTTAAACATTTCACTTTTTTAATTTACGGTTTTCCATTTAATATTTAATCTTGCTATACTTCTGTGGACTAGTATTACTTGTGGTTTCAATTATTGCATACTAGCTTTTGCCCGCGGCTTCGCCCGCTTGGTGGTCGGAAATTATCCTACTACGTTAAATAGCTGTTTTTAAGAGGAATACTTCCGTAATACATTGTTTTTTTATAACTCTATTGGTTTACGAGGCGCACGCCAGTGAAGCTCCCAGTCGGACATGGTTTTTTTCCGACATATTCAACAGTAATCGATATATTTCAGCCAATTTACAAAACCGTAATGAATTACACACTTAAACCTTCCTCATGAATCACTCCATCCATTGTTGAAAACCATATGAAAATCCGGTCTATAGTTTTTGAGACAGACAGACGCGGCGGTTAGACTTTGTTTTATGATATATAGCGCTATATTATTAAATTATGTT
The DNA here is from genome assembly GCA_916610205.1 of Griposia aprilina. Lineage (NCBI taxonomy): Eukaryota > Metazoa > Arthropoda > Insecta > Lepidoptera > Noctuidae > Griposia > Griposia aprilina. Next base: position 10,680,271 of record OU744304.1, on the reverse strand, counting down.
TCTATACTGTATATTATGATAGAAAGTGTTCCTTCCTTATAAGAAAACTCCTGTACATCACGATATACCTGCATGCGACATTCGCCATTATTTATAAAATGTTTTGTTGTTAATAAATGTCGGGATATAATAAACAGCCGCACTCTTTATTATATCCCGACGTTTACGGGGTGGTGCATATGGGGTATATTTTTCCCATATAGCATTGAATTGAAACGAAATTATGTTGATGCGCTACGAGCTTTCCGTATTGTTTTTTTCAGGGATTTGGTTAGAGTAAAAATTAATAACAAAAATATATGTATCCCTTTCCCACTCGTAGGAGAACATAGAAAACTGCTCTGCGCACAGCGAAACAGACCACGATTTCGGGCAATGAACTGAGATGAAAGCTAATACATGTCGTATACTAACGACCTACTATGCGTTGAACGTGTTAACAAATTGAAAATCTTCGAATATTTGGTTCTATGGCAGGGCGGTTTCGACAAAATCTTTTCGTTCTAGATTTTGCGAGCGGTGAACCGGTAATATTGTGGTAAAAAATCTCAACACTATTATGTAAATGACCTACACAACGTGAATCAAGAAAGATACACATTAGATAATAATATTATTTACGCGCGTGTCTCTGCCCTCATCTCAGTCACCCGGACGTGTCCACCGCGGCAACATGATACTCGTCATAGTTTACTACTTGATTATACTACAACTCATAATTTTTCTCACTTTATTTCTTATCTCGCTGACGGTTGCGATATACGTGAAACTAAAGGTTGAACCCGTTCGAGGAGTGTGTACATCTAATGTGAGACTTGATGGAAAGATCGCGCTCGTGACAGGCGGAAACCAAGGCATCGGCCTGGAGACCGCCCGGGACCTCGCGTCCAGAGGAGCGCAAGTGATCATCGCCTGCCGGGACGCCACAAAAGCTGCAGAAGCTATCAATGATATAGCAGCTACGACTGAAAACAAACACGTTGAATTTAAACCTTTAGATCTATCAAAATTCAGCAGTGTGCGGAAATTCGCTGAACATTTTAACAAATCTTATGATCGTCTCGATATTTTGGTGAACAACGCTGGCTGCAGTGGCAGCTACCCGAAGCCTACTGAAGATGGAAATGAAGTAGTGATGCAAGTGAACTACCTCGGGCCCTTCCTCCTCACAAACCTGCTGCTAGACAAACTGATCGCTTCCAAACCCAGCAGGATCATCATAGTATCGTCTTGGTTCCACAATTTCGCTTTCACATTACGTGTTGACAACTTACATCAACCTGGATTTACTGGAGCGATGGGGCAGTTCGTGGCTTACGCAAATAGCAAATTATGTAATGTTCTCTGGATGAAGGCATTAGCTAAGAGATTACCTCAAGGGGTAACTGTGAATACTTTACACCCTGGAGTCATTAAAACTGATATATTTAACAAGGTGCATTTTGTCATGAAGACAATGATTCACATGATGTGCGATGCTATGATATACAGAACAGCAAAAGCGGGAGCTCAGACGACGATACATTTGTGTGTTGCTGAAGAAGTGGAGAATGTGCGGGGGAGGTACTTCATGGAGTGTAAGGAAGCAGAATATAGCAGGAGGGCGGACGACGATGAGTTAGTGGAGCAAGTGTGGAACAAGAGTTTAGAGGTGACGAGCTCAAGTTATAGTGGACTATCCTAATCTTTGAGTTCATAAACGTTGCAAATAACAGTGTTGACTTATGTATTATGTGCATTCTTGAGCGGTAAACGTAATAAGTGATAAACTTTGTACTTGTCAAGGCGATAAATCGTGTGGTGCAGTGGTGATAGCATATCACAATCACAGATGACAATGTTAATGGTCGAATTATAGTCTTAGAGTCAGTTAATAATTAATGTCATTTATCAAATTTTTTTAGCTAGGAGGATATCGTCGTGTGAATGTCATAATAAGTAAAGGGCCGATTTGTCAAACGTCACACATAAATTACCTGAATATAAATAAAGGTTTTACACAGTTTCTAGACAAGTACAACGTCTGTCAAATTATCATCACGTCTCAAAATAAAATAAATACAGGCTGCACTTATTTTATTTGATCCCACAATTTCCACACATAAAGTTATGAAAAATTTGCTGTTTGAAAAATTACTGCAAAAAAAAAAGAAAAAAATATCTAAAACGTAACTTGCTTTAAATAATTTGAACGATCAGCGATTACTTTTTTTATGCGTGTATAACACAAATATAAAAACAAAGTCGTGTAGAATTAATTATAGATATTTGTTTGCAATAAAATTAATAATTAAAACTGTAGTGGCTGAGGAACAGCCACATTGAAAAATTAAAAATTAAAATGACAAGCCAAAAGGTCATCAGCTCTGACCTCGTCATTAAATGCGATCAGCAGTCAGTAAATTGGAATTAAAAGTTTTGGAAAATCATTTTGTTTTTATTATGATCCGGTCACGTCTCCGCCACAAAGTGTAATTGAAAGGGCTTTTGTAATACGTATAGTAAAATAGAAAAATCCACGGGGATAAAGTGGCGTGGAGTAAGTAGTAACATTACCTAGAATCTTTTTTGTTTTGTTTGAGTTTAACTTTAAAATACCGGATCGAATCTATTTTTGTGGCCAATATCTTACCAAATATGCACATGATTTTAGCAAAAAGTGACCAAGTGGAAGTCGGACTCGCACACGAAGGGTCCGTACGACCGTACAATATTTAATACTACATTTATTTTTTACTTTGGTAACATAAAAAACTCCGAAAAATACAGGTTTTAAGTCCCTTTAATTATTAACTGTTTTTTTTAACCCCCGACGCAAAAAGAGGGGTGTTATAAGTTTGACCGCTATGTGTGCGTGTGTGTGTCTGTGGTTTTTTTTATTTGAAAGTAGGTTTTCTAGCGAAGGTTCTTAGACATGTTTTATCAAAATCGGTTCAGCCGTTTCAAGGTAATCAGCTCTTTTGTTAGTTGCGGTAAGGATCTTAGACGCATAATAAGTATTTACTTTACTTTCAAACATATGTGTGACCTAAAATTTGGAACACCATGGGTGTTTCAAAATTTGAAACACCCATGTACGCTATATAAATATGCAAGATTATGGAATTCTTGGTCCGAAGCTGCAGCCACGATATCCAGCACACCAGTACACTCTTGAAAAAATAAGAGCAGATATATCGTGTTTGGTTTCGTTTTGATCAGTATTTAATTCTACAACAATACAATGGTGGCAATATGATGAGCTGATGCTGCAGCCAGGATTTTCTTATTTGCGTTGGGAGTTTTTTAAATTTTAAATTTATTTTTTTACTCTTTGTACACACTCTGTGAAATTTTCAAGTGTTTAGCCATTAGGGTTCAAAAGATTCAGCCCTGTGACAGACGGACGAATGGACGGATGGACGGACAGACGGACAGCCTTAGTAATAGGGTCCCGGTAAAGAGGTGGCAAGCAGTATTAGGTATAAGTGCGTCTTAATGGGAGGACGTGCGGTCGGGGTTTCGGCCGCACTTGGAGATGGGGCCCGCTAGGCATAGCGGGCTGATACCAGTCGAGGGTGCGAGGAATGTGAAACTATCTCCCGGGCCCCTGACTCATCAGACGAATTGTATCCATGAGGAATTCCCGGAAGAGAAAAAAATGGGTCCCGTTGGCACCCTTTGGGTACGGAATCCTAAAAAATTACCTTTTTTAGCATTTATGGGTATAAAACTAAATGTACTCATACACGAGTCAATGAAAGGCCAGTGACTGAAATATCAACTGAGTTGACTCCCGGAATAGGTTCCTTGATGTCACGCTTAAGTTCTAGTGACTTATCACGAATCAAAATGCAGTGGTTAATAAAATCAATGAATTTATTGTTAAGGTCTACTCGCACCATCCGTGCCGTGACGAGGCGTGGACCCAAAAAAGTGCGATTTTGGATCTCTCTGGTCCTGTGCCTATCGCAGTCCACTGCTGGACATAGGCCTCTCCCAGAATATGCCACCACACCCTGCCCTCTACCTTCCGCATCCAGTCTGTCCCAGACAAAAAGGTTTTTTCATACCATGTGCTGGCTAATCTGAAATGATATGTCATGCAAATCTAACCTAAAGCAATTCATTTCAAACTAGACTTTAGCCGGGCATTAATATTGTCCTGAATTTAATTATGACCCGCTGGTCAATAATGTGATTTGAATTTAGAAGCTCAACTGAGAAAATCGTATGGAAACTGTTAAAAAAAAAAACTTCATATAATTTAATTTCGCAACTTAATACAGATATCATAGTAAGAATAATTTATACCTATTAAATAAATAGATAAAACAAAAATAAATACAACAATAAAAAAAAATGTTTTCTGTATATGGCCAATTCCAAAATGATTGAATAGTGCATAATTAGACTCGCCTAACCGCTATATCTACATTATCTGTGTGGGTGATCGCGGTATATCATCGCAACATTCGCAACAGATCCGTTGATGTGGCGCGCACCCCTGCGTGACGCCCGGGCGTCATATTTATATAACAATAATTATATTAGATTATATTATAACATAATAATAATAATTATTTTTTGTGTTTTTAATGAAATTGTATGAGTCGACATAAAATACCCAGTTATTTAAATGGTTTTTAATACCTTGCAGTAGGTGCGAAACGTAGAGTAGGTATTCTCCTCGGGGATAAAGGAGTCTTCATCTTGGGCGAGCTTGAATCCCTAGCTGCACTCAGGATTCTTGTCTTAACTTCCATGCTTCGCTCAGGAGTTATCTCCGAGCTCCCACGCTGCGTTCGGGGACCCTAGAACCCTTCTTTGCATTCGGGGTTTTAAATAGCGCCCTGCTTCATCCCCTTAGTGCATAATCTACTATTAAAAGGGGCACCAGGGACTGAAAATGTAAAACGACCCTAATGTGTGAAGTGGGCTATGAATATTTAAATATACAAGTATTCAAATACTTGTATATTTGGACCCAGACGCATGTATAAATAATTATAACACTGATATTGACTGACTGAATTATAAATAATTCAGTCAGTCAGTATCAGGAACATTTACCAGTCAACCGTATCAACATGTTACTCGCTATCGTTTACTACCTACTGATAATACCTCTCATTTTATTTTTAACATTATTTTTGTTGATTTTTTCGATATCGCTATATTTTAAACTAAAACTAGAACTCGTTACAAGAGTGTGTAAATCTAATGTGAGACTTGATGGAAAGATCGCGCTCGTGACAGGCGGAAACCAAGGCATCGGCCTGGAGACTGCCCGGGACCTCGCGTCCAGAGGAGCGCAAGTGATCATTGCCTGCCGCGACTCCACAAAATCTGCAGAAGCTATTAACGATATAGCAGCTACGACAGGAAATAAATCAGTTGTATTCAAATCTTTAGATCTATCAAAATTCAGCAGTGTGCGAAAATTCGCTGAAGAATTCAACAAATCGTATGATCGTCTCGATATTTTGGTGAACAACGCTGGCTGCGGCGGTCTCAATCCGAAGCTTACTGAAGATAGAATAGATGTAGTGATGCAAGTCAACTACTTCGGGCCCTTTCTCCTCACAAACCTACTGCTAGACAAACTGATCGCCTCCAAACCCAGCAGGATCGTCATAGTGTCATCCGAGGCCCACAGTTTCGCGAGATTACGCGTCGACGACTTACATCAATCGGGCGAAAAGGGAGCGTGGGGAATGTTTATAAATTATGCAAATAGTAAATTATGTGATCTTCTTTGGACAAAGGCTTTAGCAAAAAGATTACCTGAAGGAGTGACCGTCAATTGTTTACATCCAGGAGTTGTTAAGACTGATATATTTCGAAGGATGCCTTCTGTTGTAAAGAAGATGATGAATTTTGTTTTCGATATATTTTTTAGAGGACCTAAAGGGGGAGCTCAGACGACGATACATCTGTGTGTTTCTGAGGAAGTGGCAAATGTACGGGGGAGGTATTACATGGAGTGTAAGGAAGGAGAATATAGCAGGAAGGCGGATGACGATGAGCTGGTGGAGCAAGTGTGGAACAAGAGTTTAAAGGTGACGAGTACGAGTTACTAATGTTAATATACTCTAGTAGTGGTCTACATCATAACGTTTCGATCGCGTACTTTAACTTATGTGAGTCGATGGTCGTCCAATTTGTGTCAGTCCGGTGTTATGAATAACAAAAAACTTTTAGCAGTTGTGCGTTGTCAGTAGTGTCCTTAAGTTCCTCCAACGTGCAGTTATTAGGGTATTGGGTACATTTGCAGTTCAGAGCTTCTAGACAAGTGGCAATCGCTTTCAAAGCGTTTCGTATTTCTACAACGACTTTCAACAGGACTTACACATAAGCTTTGCGGTAGCTTATGTCAGTCCCATACATTTTTGACTTTTCCATCATCGTTATCGCTAATAGAATTTCACTTTGTCTGGGCTCTCAGGTTGGAATTGTCCATTCGTTGTCAACGTGAGCCTAATAAGGATCCTTACCTTAGGATGATCAATGCATCAAGACATGTATAGTGTGGGTTTTAAAACTCCCTTGAAGGACACTGAACGAGACACAATAGTATTTTTATTGTTATTAGGTACGCTTTTGGTTTAATGCGGTAATATTGTAAATATATACCAGAAGATGTCAAATCTATATGTACATTTTTGATCAACCTATTGTATGTAAATTAAATTGAAAGTGTTGTAAGTTTGTTGTGTTAATGCGTAGATCCCAGCATTATGTATACTCATGCCATTACAAACTTAAAGTTAGAGTAATAAATCGTTTTGTCGGAGCTCTCGCTCGCACTTAATACCCTTATTTTTAACCGACTTCACAAAGAGGAGGAGGTTCTCAATTCGTCTGTATGTTTTTTTTTTATCTTTTTATGTTAGCTCATAACTTTTTTCTGGGTGAACCGATTTGGATGATTCTTTTTTTATTTGATAGGTGGTGCTTCACATGTGGTCCCATTTAAATTTGATCAAGGTCTGACCAGTAGTTTTTGAGTTATCCTTAATACTGCATATTTTTTCCACTTAGTTTATATGGATGATGTGTTAATAATTTCCTTTCACTGTTATTTACACACAAAGTAGTGGTATAAGAATTTGTTTGGGGTAGGTTCCGCCACTAAAAAGTGAAAAATAAAAACTTTTTTACAAAAAAACAACCGACTTCCAAAAAAAACACTAAAAGACGTGAAAAATAACTTTAATTTCGGAAGTCGGTGTCTTTGGTTTTGTATTTTCGATTTTGGCCAACGACTTCCGAAATTAAAGTTATTTTTCACGTCTTTTAGTGTTTTTTTTGGAAGTCGGTTGTTTTTTTGTAAAAAAGTTTTTTATGTCCTAAACACACAGTCATTTTTTTGATTTAAATTATTTAATTTTTCACCTTATTTTGATTTAATAGCCAAAAGGCACCCTAATTTTGAATCGAAAATTCTCGTGTCAATATATCTGCTTTTTTTTAAAAAGTCGGTGGGCTTTTTGTTAGGTTGAAATCTCTACTTTCTGATGGTGTAGAAAAATATACATTACTATGGTAACTATTCTCAGAAAATGTTGTGTGAAATTGCAAATCGAAATATACTACTATAATTAACAACCAAATAAGTTAATAAACATACTTATATAAACTCACGCCTTCTTCCCATGGGGGTAGGCAGAAACTACAGAACGCCACCTGCTACGATCCATACATACTCCTTTTGCCTCGTTTACGTTCATACATCTGGTCATACACCCACGCCGGTTGTGAGTACTACGCACCTGACCTTTCTGAAGAACATCACCAATAAGGTCACTATATGTCTTCCTAGGGCTTCCCCTCCCGGCGTTTCCACCCACATCTGCCTTGTAAATACCTTTTGTTAATCGCCCTTCATTCATCCTCTCAACATGACCAAACCATCTTAGCATACTCTTTTCAATTTTTGTCACTACATCTTCCTTTAAACCGCACCGTTGCCTTATCACATCATTCTTCAGTCTATCATTCATAGTCACACCACACATGCTTCGCAAGGAACGCATTTCCACAGCATTTATTCTACTTTCATGCTTCCTTTGCCACACCCAACACTCACTTCCATACATAAGCGTAGGCACCAGCACACCATTGTGAACAGCCAGTCGTGCTTTTTTGGACATCAACTAAAAAGTAAAGTAAGACATCTACAATATTTTGAGAAAGTTGTAGAATCTTCTTTAAATTATATGCATAGATGCCTATTTATTGTTAAGATAACTTATATAGGGTGCTTGGAAATTCGACCTATTCCTTGAAAGGGGTTATACTAGAGGTAATTTCCAACAAATTAAGCCCGCCAACTAGGGGTCGAAAATTAATGGTTTCCGAGTTAGGGAGGTTTTTAGATAATTGTTCAAATTTTCACGGCATCACACGCGGACATCAAATTTTGAAACACCATGGGTGTTTCAAAATTTGAAGCACCCATGTACGCTATATAAATATGCAAGATTATGGAATTGTTGGTCCGATGCTGCAGCCAAGATATCCAGCACACCAGTACACTCTTGAAAATATAATAGCAGATTTATATCGTGTTTGGTTTCGTTTTGATCAGTATTTAATTCTACATACAATACAATGGTGGCAACATGGTGAGTTGATGCTGCAGCCAGGATATCCAACACACTAGTACACTCTTGAAAAAATTATAGCCGATATGTCGTGTTTCGATTTGTTTTGATCAGTATTTAATTCTACATACAATGCAATGGTAGCAACACGATGAGCTGATGCTGCAACCAGGATATTCAGCACAATAGTACACTCTTGAAAAAATTATAGCAGATGTGTCGTGTTTCGATTTGTTTTGATCAGTATTTACTTCTACATACAATGCAATGGTAGCAACACGATGAGCTGATGCTGCAACCAGGATATCCAGCACACTAGTACACTCTTCATATAATAATAACAGATATGTCGTGTTTGGATTCGTTTTGTGATCAGTATTTAATTCTACATACAATGCAATGGTGGCAACACGATAAGCTGATTCTGCAAAGCTATTTGATGTAGTGTCTAAATATACCCTGAAAAACGCTCACAACTGTTAACTCATATACAAAACAAAACTAAACTAAGTTCAAAAAATTTAAAATAAAAATTAAATTTAAAATTTAAAAAACCCCCAACGCAAAAAAGAAAAGCGGGCATTTAAAAAGTCAACAATAATGCTTATCGTTGAGCCATCAAATTCGATTGAGTAACACCATATATTTTAATTAGGTATAGAAATTGATGGATGGCACGATAAGGTTTGCTGATAAGGACATTATAGCGCCATTTCAACGAGCAAACCTTATCGTGCTATCCATCAATTATAATATATATAACATCCATCAATTATAATTATATAACAATAATAAAACACGTCTAAACTTCTTACATTATAAAATAAAGGTTTCCTTTGCACTCAATGCCTTTTATTTCTGAAATTATGGGAATTAAGGGCATTTTTTATTATTAATGAGCACCCATTTATCATCAGTCAGAAAAATAACAAATAAGTGTCGAGAGAGAAGTAGTTATTTTTAAATTATTTGTTTTTGGTGACCAGTCTGAAAATTTGAACAATTATCTAAAAACCTCTGTAACACGGAAATCATTAATTTTCGACCCCTAGTTGGCAGGGCTTAATTCGTTAAAAATGACCTCTAGTATAACCCCTTTCAAGGAACAGGTCGAATTTCCAAGCATCCTGTATACCTGAGTGACCTACGGAAAATTTTCGGAGTTTTTTTCGTTTCTTTGCAATTGCTGAGAGCATTTACCATAGTAATGTATATTTTGTTTACACCATCCGAACAAAAACGAACAAAAATCATCAACGAACAAAAAGCCGACCGACTTTTTTAAAAAAGCAGATATTTTGACGTGAGAATTTTCGATTGAAAATTAAGGTGCTTTTTCACTATTAAATCAAAATAAGGTGAAAAAGTAAATATTTTAAATCAAAAAAATGACAGTGTGTTTAGTACATAAATAAGTAAGTTTTCACCACATTTCGTGTTTTTTTTTTTTGTAGAACAAAAACTATAATCTTTGTTATTTGAATTTTCACATACATTTTGAGGTTATGTGATAAAAGTGTAAGTACAAAAGTTGTAGATCTTTTTATTACCTTTTCTAAACCAGTGAAACAATATTTGAAATTACTATGGAATATGGCAGAAAATAACTTAACCGCTTGAATATTAGATTTTGAAAAAAAACGGATATCTTATGGTTGCGATCAAATTTTGAAAACGTAATCCTAACATGATTGCAATTTCCATTTGGGTTAAATAATTAACAGGCAAGTACTGAAGTTCTTTAAATGATAAATGATTTTATTTCTGTAAGTAGGTTTGTACAAACACTTTTACACGTCAATCATATTTTTTAAACTAGATGAGGTCGGCGTTTCCTATCTGACTACTCTGAGAAGAAAGGCCGAAATAAACTCAGAGGTCACAGTCTCTTTTAAAGTCCAGACATAATCTTGGTCAGATCATGTGAAGACCATGTAGATTGGTATCTGAAATGGTCTTTTGAGGAAAGAACCACACAGATTAAGTGGACCTGTCCAGTCAGTGCACGCATTTGTCAGTAACCGTGCAGCTCAACTCAGAACTTAAGGAGCTCCACGATTCGACGAACAATACTAAAAAAAGGACATTTGGGTAGGCCGCATAAACTACTTAAACTGCCAGATCAAGAATAAAACTGAAACAATAACCCACATAGTCCTCATATTCACAATAATGAAAATAATATAATACTTTTTACAGTATATATTCATGTCTAAAATAGTTAGCAAATTAAAATCAACATTTACCGTGTAAATTTATGAACAAGAAAACGACCGAGGACCGACCGACGACTCGAAAACGTTCAGCTCAATCTCAAGCCTTTTTGTCCTCAATATAGTCTTTCACAGTATAATAGGCTTTCTGGCATAGTTTCCGTTTTACAAAAGATTTGAATTTATTAAAGCTTAGATCTTTAATATGGCTAGGAAGTTTATTATAAAAATGTATACATTGGCATCTAAACGGGCCACCTATTTTCTTGAGCCTGGTTGTAGGAACAATAAATTTGTGTTTGTTTCTAGTATTTATATTGTGGATATCACTGTATTTTTTAAACAGATTAATATTTTCATGTGCATACAAACGATTTTCATAAATATACTGAGAAGGCACAGTAATTATATTAATCACTTTAAATTTATCTCTGAGGGAGTGTCTGGGAGTTAATTTATAAATTGAACGAACTGCCCTTTTTTGTAAAATAAAAATTGTCTGGATATCGGCGGCATTTCCCCACAACAGAATACCGTACGACATCACACTATGAAAATAGCTAAAGTATACTAAACGGGCTGTCTCTAAATCAGTTAAACCACGAATTTTTCTAACGGCGTATGCTGCAGAGCTAAGCTTTTTTGACAATTTATCTATGTGGGGGCCCCATTGAAGAATGGTATCTAAAGTTATGCCTAAGAATACTGTGGTATTTTCGGGTTTCAGTACTTCACCCTTTATGAGAACACTAGTTTCTACTTGTCTAACATGAGGTATCGTAAACTTAATACATTTAGTTTTTTTCTCGTTAAGAAGTAGGTTATTAACATTAAACCAGTTAACTATTACTGCGAGGGCGCTATTTACATTGTCAGTGACCAGTTCCTGACGTTTGAGTTTAAAAAAAAGTGAAGTGTCGTCTGCAAACAACACTATATCATGTTTATCCTTAATTAGGTAAGGCAAGTCATTTATATAAATAAGAAATAAAGGCATCAGTAGTCGAACGACCCCTTGTAAAACCGAACTGTTTGTTATGCAGTAATTTGTGTTTAGTAAAAAATCTTTGCATTTCATTCAAAATAAGTTTTTCGAATAATTTACTAAAGTACTGAAATAGGACTATAATAAGTAGGGTCTGATATACTACGGTATTATTTTACTGTTCTTCATAAGATCAGGAAACTCACCACGGTCAATACAATTATTAAAAATAATAGATAAAGTACTAAAATAATTACTAAACCTACTAAAGTATTTTTTTTCTATATAATCTAGTCGTTTCTGGCACTCGCCGGCCACTGCTGCGGCACCGCTCGCTTCGCTCGCTCGGCGCGTTCGTAGGGGTTCACAGTTTTAACCTAACCTAACCATTTAAAAAAAAAAAAAACCTAATCTAACTAGTTCTGTTCCGGGTAGCCTACTCAAAATAATTTTTTTTTTCTATTTGCGCAAATCGTTTCTGACACATAAATTTGTGCTTATAGAAAACATACCCTGGCCTATATTTTTTAATTAAAGAAACTATAAGCAATGCCAATGAGATTGAACAAAAAATGTCAGGTGCTCCTCCTGAAAAAAAAGAAAGAAATATATCTCGAAAAATGAACGCATGGCGAGAATATGGATGCAAAAAGAAAATTATTCGGAAATTTAGTTACTGAAATCCGCTTGCAATTAAGATAATTATTAATACTAATACAATTAATTATTAATACAATTACGATTAATACAATTACAATTAATACAATTAATTAATTATTAACACAAAAAAATACAAAACCAATTCATTAATTAAAAAATAGAAACTTGTACAATATTTAACACAACTAAATATTTACAATAGCTACTAAATTAAATGACTAATTAACTAACTTATTGCCTATTTCTTGCCTATTTAATGAGTTTCATTTTTAGGAAATTGCGTATAATAAGTCAATACTTTAAGTAAAACGTTTTTATTCCAAACGTTGCTTTATGAGACAAAATGGAAAAAAAAAAAGTATACGATAAATATTTTCTTAAGTGAATTATTTGGCAAACTTGTTGTTGTATAATGTTGAAATGACAAATCATGTTTTTGCCAATCGTTGCTTGTCAAGTAAAAAATTATAAGTAAATTAATTTTTGGTGAACTGACAGGACACCCTTCTCGGTATTGTGATATTTCGTTAAATCGAAACCACATCTTTATTTTATTTACATATTGAAACGGGCCGTTCGTGTTCAAATCGTTGAGCAAAGTCCTGACTTCCTGAGTAGAGCTGCACGGTTACTGACAAACACGTGCACTGACTGGAAAGGTCCACTCAATCTGTGTGGTTCTTTCCTCAAAAGACCATTTCAGATACCAATCTACATGGTCTTCACATGATCTGACCAAGATTATGTCTGGACTTTAAAAGGTTTGGATTTGTTTCGGCTCTGGGTTTGTTTCGGCCTTTCCTAGAGTAGTCAGATTGGAAACGCCGACCTCATCTAGTTTAAAAAATATGATTGACGTGTAAAAGTGTTTGTACAAACCTACTTACAGAAATGAAACCATTTATCATTTATGATCAAATAATTCTTGTACCTGAACCTATTACAGGACACTCACTCGAGTGTGCTGAAAAAAAAACCTATAATTACCTTTCACTGTTTTTACGGACGGACGGAAATGCTTCCACCGTGAACGAGTAAGCGAAGCGGACAGAGCGAGGTAAAATGGATCCGCTGTGTTAGTGTTTAAAAGTGTCGCGCACTAGTTTTGAACGGACGCTGCAAACATTCCGCACCCTGCGCCGTCCCTGCCCCTGTTCCTGCCTGCTTTCGTACTTTGTCAGTCAGTTCAGGACACCTGCGGTTGCGAAACATGTCGACATGGAGCTGTTCTTTGAAGCAGTGCGGCAGTAGCCGTTGTTGTGGGCAAGGGCCATTTTGGTTACCCATTGAAAGGGTTTTCGATATGGTTTTTCTAAGCAGTTAATCAAAAACCCATACGATGTGGGTAACCCTTTTGAACGGCTTAATTTAAGCAATTCAAAAGGGTCAGACTTTCAACTCTCTTAAAAACGATAAGAGCATAACATTCCAACTCGGAGCAATGTAACATGATCTCTCGATAATAGGCATAGGTTTCTCACCGTCATGGGGATAAAAATATATCACATAGAAAAATATTGTGGATGTCGGGCGACCCGGAATAACAGACATTAAGTAGATAATCATATTATTTATTAAATGGACATCAATATCGTAAAATTTACCGCGCGACTTGCTTCCTCTGCGGACCGCCTGGCACTGAGATATTTTTTCTGCGCCTCCTCGCTCATGGCTGCTGACAATGCAAGACAAACAACTCGCTCATCTGACTCCTCTCATTTCCCGGCTAGCTCACTCCTCGAAACTCGCCGGCGGCGATAGAAGGCAAAACCCATTTTTAACTGAAACTCTTTCGTAATGGATGGTGAGGGCTATTTACTCCTTTCCGCTCAGCTATTTCCCACTCATTAACCTTTCGCAGTGGAAGGCGGGCATTATGCTCTGTGATAGTGAGTTACTGCCGCCAAACGATATACCGACAGTAGGCAAACTGGCTTGCTTATGGGGTATATTTTTCCCGTATAGCATGGAATTGAAACAAAATTATCGTGATGCGATACAACCATAGATATTAGAAAGAAGTAAGACCTAAATGCTTTCCGTACTTATTGCTTTTTTCAGGGATTTGGTTAGAGTAAAAATATATTTGTCCCTTTCCTCGTCGTAGGAGAACATAGAAATCTGTTCTGCGCACAGCAGAATAGACCACGATTTCGGGCACCGCACTGAGATGAAAGTTAATACGTGTCGTATATTACCTGTAATGCGATCAACGTGTTAACAAATTGACAATCACCGAATATTTGGTTCTAGTGCATGGCGATTTCGACAACATCTTTTTCTTCAAGGTTTTATGAGCGGTGAACGGGTAATATTGCGGAAAAAACACAATAGTGTTTTTACTTATTAATGTTAATGACTTACACGACGTGAATCAAGAAATATACACATGAGATTATAATATTATTTACGTGCGTGTCTCTGCCCTCATCTCAGTCACCCGGACGTGTCCACCGCGGCAACATGATACTCGTCATAGTTTACTACTTGATTATACTACCACTCATAATGTTTCTCACTTTATTTCTTATCTCGCTGACGATCGCGATATACGTGAAACTAAAGGTTGAACCCGTTCGAGGAGTGTGTACATCTAATGTGAGACTTGATGGAAAGATCACGCTCGTGACAGGTGGGAGCCAAGGCATCGGCCTGGAGACTGCCCGGGACCTCGCGTCCAGAGGAGCGCAAGTGATCATCGCCTGCCGGGACGCCACAAAAGCTGCAGAAGCTATCAAAGACATCACAGCTACGACAGGAAACAAACATGTTGAATTTAAACATTTAGATCTATCAAAATTCAGCAGTGTGCGGAAATTCGCTGCAGACTTCAACAAATCCTATGAACGTCTCGATATTTTGGTGAACAACGCTGGCTGCCTCGGCAGCTACCCGAAGCCCACTGAAGATGGAAATGAAGTAGTGATGCAAGTGAACTACTTCGGGCCCTTCCTCCTCACAAACCTGCTGCTAGACAAACTGATCGCATCCAAACCCAGCAGGATCATCATAGTATCGTCTTGGTTCCACAATTTCGCTTTCACATTACGTGTTGACAACCTACATCAACCTGGAGTTACTGGAGCGATGGGGCAGTTCGTGGCTTACGCAAATAGCAAATTATGTAGTATTCTCTGGATGAAGGCACTAGTTAAGAGATTACCTCAAGGGGTGACTGTGAATATTTTACACCCTGGAGTCGTTAAAACTGATTTATTTAATACGTTGCCTTTTTTTATAAATACGATGTTTCACATGATGTGCGATGCTTTGTTATACAGAACAGCTAAAGCAGGAGCTCAGACGACGATACATCTGTGTGTTGCTGAAGAAGTGGAGAATGTGCGGGGGAAGTATTTCATGGAGTGTAAGGAAGCAGAATATAGCAGGAGGGCGGACGACGATGAGTTAGTGGAGCAAGTGTGGAACAAGAGTTTAGAGGTGACGAGCTCAAGTTAGTTTGGACTATCCTAATCTTTGAGTTCATAAACGTTGCAAATAAAGGTGTTGACTTATTATGTACATTCTTGAGCTGTCTATGTGTAAGTGATAAACTTTGTACTTGTCAAGGCGATAAATCGTGTGGTGCAGTGGTGATAGCATATCACAATCACGGATAGTATAGTGCACACTGGCGCGACGCGACAGCGTACACAAAGGCACCGCGTGCAGCGCGATGAGCGGCGCGTTTGTGTCGGGCTGTCGCGTCGCGCCAGTGTGCACGAGCCTTTATAGTTTTAGAGTCGGTTAATAATTAATGTTATTCATCTAATTTTTTTGGCTAGAAGGATATCGTCGTGTGAATGTCATAATAAGTAAAGGGCCTATTTGTCAAACGTCACACATAAATTACCTGAATATAAATAAAGGTTTTACACAGTTTCTAGACAAGTACAACGTCTGTCAAATTATCATCACGTCTCAAAATAAAATAAATACAGGCTGCACTTATTTTATTTGATCCCACAATTTCCACACATAAAGCTAGCTAAAATTTCCTGTTTGGAAAATTAATACTCTACCAACTTGTGCAAAGAAAAAAAAAATCTAAAACGTAACTTGCTTTTCAATAGATTGAACGATCAGCGATAATCGTTTTACTTTTTTATGTTTGTACAATAATAATATAAAAACAAACTCATGTAGAATTAATTATATTTGTTTGCAATAAATATTAATAATTAAAACTGTAGTGGCTGTTATGGGAACAGCTACTTTGAAAATAAAAATAGCAAGCCAAAAGCTCACCAGCTCTGACCTCGTGATCAAATGCGATCAGCAGTTATAGGAACTTGGAATTAAAAGTTTTGTAAATCATTTTGTTTTTATTATGATCCGATTACGTCTCCGTCACAAAATCTATATTGAAAGGGTTTTCGTAACACGCATGGTAAAATAAAAATAAAAACGCGAGCAAATTGGTGTGCAAAAACTAGTACCTAAGTAAGTAGTAACATTACCTGGAATCATTTCTGTTTTGTTTTAAAAAAATACACCAGTTTCACTTTGAAATACCGGATCGAATGTCATCTATTTTTGTGGTTAATTCGTTACCAAATGTGCCCATCATTTTAGCAAAAAGTGACCAAGTGCGAGTCGGACTCGCACACGAAGGGTCCGTACGACCGTACAATAATTAACACTAAATTTTATAAAATAAAATACTCCGCAAAATACAGGTTTTTTGTCCCTTTATTTTAACTGTTTTTTTTTCTTATTATATTTTGTTGTTATAGCAGTATTGGGCATAGTAGTAGACACTCTGTGAAATTTTCAAGTGTCTACCCATTACGGTTCAAAAGATACAGCCCTGTGACAGATGGATGGACGGACAGACGGACAGCGAAGCCTTAGTAATAGGGTCCGGGTAAAGAGGTGGCAAGCAGTATTAGGTATAATATGCGCGTCTTAAGGGGACGACGTGCGGTCGCCGGGCCCCTGACTTATGGTACTGGAAGGAACAATGGGGTTTTACTCAATAGGCGTCCGACATAACCCCGTTCTTCCCAGACGGAGAGTATCCATGAGGATTTCCCGGAAGAGAAAAAAATGGGCCCTGTCGACACCTTTTGGGTACGGAACCCTTAAAATTTACCTTTTTCTGCATTCATGGGTATAAAACTAAATGTATTCATACATGAGCCAATGAAAGGCCAGTGACTGAACTATCAACTGAATTGACTCACGGAATAGCCTCGTTGATGGCACGCTTATAAAAGTTCTAGTGACTTATCACGAATCTAAATGCGGTGGTTAATAAAATCAATGACTTTATTGTTAAGGTCTACCCGCACTCATCCGTGCCATGACGAGGCGTGGGCCCAAAAAAAGTTCGATTTTGGATCTCTTCGATCCTGTGCCTGTCGCAGTCCACAGCTGAACAAAGGCCTCTCCCAGACTATGCCACCACATCCTGTCCTCTTCCTTCCGCATCCAGTCTGCCCAGATAAAAAAGGTTTTTTCACACCACCTGCTCGCTAATTTAATATTAGGTATATATAATGAAAATCGTTAAATACTTGCTAAGCAAATTTATGCGAATTCTGTAGGTTTCTCTCAGCAGTCATACTTGTGACCTCCAGACCAACGAAGCGGTCGCATGTACCATCTTTATAAATAAACTTCTGTTTTTTACACGACTGCACAAATAAATTGAGCTTTATATTTTACCTTATTTAGACATAAACAAAAAATCTGAGACCAAATACTAATTCCATGACATTGACACACAGTTGCTACGATAATGACGATATCTATTTGGTGATCTGCTGTCATCAAAAAATGTAAGGTTCACTAAATCCAATTTGGACCACCAAAAAAATGTTGCGGGGCAGCGTACAATTTTATTAATTTAATTTTAGTTTTTTATTTCATTAAACATCATTAAAATTAGTTCATATTTTGAAATGAAATGAAATGAAATTTATTTATTTGCGAGAAGGATGTTCTTACTGAGTAGTCAGAATTTAGGAATTGAATGGCCTGCCTCTAACACTAGGCGACATCTTAATGAATTTCTAAATAAAACCGCGCTGCAAGTGCTCGTGTATATTTTATAAGCACTTAGATTTTCGACCGTCGATGCGCTCGGCTAAGCACTGAAATATGAATGTGAAAAAAACTTTTTAACAAAAAATATAGCCAACGTAAATAGAAACTGAAAATAAAAATAAACTTTTAGTCTAACTAAGCTCCTAGTTCCCTAGCTCCGCTCTAGTGGTAGTATCATCAGAACTTCATAACATGTGTGCAAAAATTTTACAAAAAAAAAAAAGTTGGTGAAAAATCAGTCAAACCCTATTTTTCTACCTTTAGGAGTGGATAATATTTTTCAATTTTTAATGGGCCTAACTTTGACATATTCCTTAAAAAAGAATCATCAAAATCGAACTACTCTTTAAAAAGTTAGACGTGGAATTGCCACGTCTAACTTTTTTACAACAAATTAAATAAATAAACGCGTCGACTTGAGAAACTCCTCTTTTTTTGGACGGTTAAAGTGCAACAGCGCTGTTATTTAGGCTTGACAGAAAAAATATAAATCAAGAATATCGACATGACAAAGATTGAGGGAAAATGTGTGCATTTGGGCCAACCAAACAACCATGTTCAAATTGAAGAAAGCCCTAATTGTAATTTTCTTATATCCTATTCCCAGGTTTAGGTCGGACTGGTGTCCTGATAGCCTGTTACCTGGTCTACTCGCTTCGCATCAGAGCCAACGATGCCATCCGGCTGGTCCGCAAGAAGAGGCCCAAGTCTGTGCAGACGTCGGGACAGATCCTCTGCGTTCAGCAGTTCGAGCATTACATGCTGCCACAGACTATTGTGTTTAGTTCTAAGTAAGTGGAATACAAACATAACATAACATCATGCTTGTATTTCCCGAAGGTTTAGGTAGACATGTGTCTATATATACACCCATATTTCGCATGTTTCCTACTACTCGTAATACACTCGAGAGCAATGAATCCGGGTCACTTAAAGAATCCTAAAAATCTCGGAAACTAAAAATGCTAGGTTAATGCAATAAATTGTATTTAATAGACAATGTAATACTCCTTAAATGAAGGTATTAAAACTTCTTAGTTATTGTAAAGTTATATCATAAAAAAATCAAATTTGAAAAAGGGCCACTTTCGAAGACGGAACTACGAAATTACAGCATTTGGTTTTGCTTTTGTTTGAAATCTGTCATTTATGTGGGTACATAAACCATGTTGATAGTGCTCTATATTCATTATTCAAGCTGAAATTATGTCGCTTACGCCTGAAGAATGCACCAGAATACTTACAATGCTGGAAACCGGCCGGAGTCAGCGCGATACAGCCAGGACTGTCGGTGTGTCGCTGTCAACAGTACAAAGAGTTCTCCGACGTTACGAAGAAACTGGTTCTAACCTACGCAGACCAGGAACGGGCAGAACCAGGTGTACCACAGCACGAGAAGACCGATACTTGGTGAACACCATGCTTCGAAATCGCTTTCTCACAGGAACTGAACTCACAAATCAGTTTCGACGCCTCGGAGGAAGTAACCCAAGTGCATGGACAGTAAGACGTCGGCTTGCTGAATCTAACTTAAAACCCCTTAGACCTGCAAACGGCCCTAAACTGGAGCGTGAGCATCGTATTTCAAGACTAAGATATGCCCAGAGCCACGTAAATTGGAGTATTGAAGATTGGTCAAAAGTTATGTTCTCCGACGAATCAAAATTTATGCTCTACAAGCACGATTGAAGACACAGAGTGTATCGAAGACCAGGGGAAAGATTCAAGCAAGCATGCATCGAAGAAAAAGTAGCCTACGGTGGTGGGTCTGTACTTGTGTGGGCCGGAATTTCTTCTGAAAGTCGCACAGAGCTGGTGATCATAGAAAACGGCTCTTTAACTAGCGTAAGATATGTGGAAGAAATCCTCAATGATCACGTTGGTCCATTTATGGTCAATTTAGGTGAGGATGCTATATTTATGCATGACAATGCCCGACCTCATACAGGTAGGATTGTGAATGACTACCTTCAAGAGATGAACATTACTCGTATGGAGTGGCCAGCGCGCAGCCCGGATATCAACCCGATCGAGCATGCTTGGGACGAGCTAGGCAGATGCGTAAAACAACGAGCCCTCCCCCAATCACGCTTCGTGAGCTCAAAATTGCTCTCACAGAGGAATGGGAGAATATTCCCCAAAATCGTATAAGGAACTTGGTGTACAGCATGCCAAACCGCGTAAACGCAGTAATGGAAGCACGAGGAGGCAATACGAAGTATTAAAATTCAAGAAAATCGTAATAAAGTTCAAAAATTTCATGTTTCCTATTTTTGTTTTAAGGAGAGATCAGCAGTTTTTTTCTTTATGTAATTTTGTGTTAATAAAATGTATGGTGACTCATATTTTTTTTACTTTCATTTAAGGAGTATTACATTGTCTATTAAATACAATTTATTGCATTAACCTATCATTTTTAGTTTCCGAGATTTTTAACATTCTTTAAGTGACCCGGATTCATTGCTCTCGAGTGTATTATAAATGTGGAAGTTTGTAAGGATGGATGGATGGATTTTTGTTTACTCTTTCACGCAAAAACTTCTAAACGGATTTGGATGGAATTTTGAACACAGATAGTTTATAACCTGGATTAACATGTAGGCTACTTTTTATCCCGGTAGTACGTTCCCGTGGGCGAAGCCGCGGGCAAAAGCTAGTATTATAATAAAAGTGGTAGGTACCATTATGTATAATGCGTGCTTATAGGGTGCGAGCCCGGTCTGGATGTGCTCCACCAAACTCCAAACTCCGGGCCACATCCACTAAACCACAGTGAAAAGCCTCGACAAGATTTGATCAGTGAACTCCCACGTGGTTCTTATGAATGTGTACACAGTGTGTACGAGCATCAAGCAGAATAATATTAATTCAAAATTAATATGGTAAGACAAACTAGTGGTTGCTTAGATGACAACAATGTTTTCTCATTCTGTTCTCCTTTCAGAGAAACCCTAAATTTGACGAAAGATAGGAAAACATCGGAGTTCACGTTAAAGCAACACCTGTACCGTCAACGAGCAACTCTGCATGGATTAGAAGAGCGAGCTTTCAGAGAATTGCCAAAGGTATGCCACCAAAGAAAGTCCTACATTTGCAACAATGCAGCTCTTTGTCATGTGGAAATTCAACTGCATTGGTACTCGGTTAATAGTAAATTATGCACCAAGGGGATAAAGATATAAGATAATTTATTTGTCAAACATGCGTTTACATACAAATCGAGCAGCATGCAAGATCTTAAATATATAGGTAAAAAGTCCGAACATGTTTTGCCTGGCGAGGCGTACAGTTTTTTTTTTTATATAACAAACAAATAATTCAATAAACCAAAAACTTAGTGTACAAACACAGTGGGAGCAGCGCTATCCGCGGAAATATATAACGGAATAACATAATATGTAGCGGAATCCGCAAGCGGGTATCGTAAACACATAAATCCTTTTTTACAAAAAAAAAACAACCGGCTTAAAAAAAACAATACATAGTGAAAAATAACTTCAATTGCGGAAGTCGGTGTCTTGGAATGTGTATCTTAGTTTTTTGCGACCGAAATTAAAGTTATTTTTCCTTTTTTTTTTTATTCTACCCTAGGTGGCCAGTTTAATTCCGAAAATTATTTTTTTAGTGCAGATCTCAATGGTAACTGCATGGGATTAGTATGTAACTATGGAAAATGTTTGTATGCGATTTTTACTGGAGGTTCCCTACGGAGGTTCCAATGTTCCAAATTTAAATCACATTAATGACCAGCGGGTCATAATAAAATTCACACAACATACAATACAATATTAATGCCCGGCTAGACCCCCCAGGGCTTTAATGACTTACAATAGGTTACGTTTGCATGACATATAATTTGACATTATCAAGCAGGTGGTGTGAAAAAGAATTTATTATCTTACGAGTATATGTAGAACACAAAAACCTCAAAAAAAAAAAGGATTTTATAAACTCATATTTCAAGTTACTGTACTACCTACAGTCTTTGACTGTGATTGAAACATTTTTGTTAAGTGTCTCCAGCTTTAATTTAACCCCGTATCTTAGTACTCTCAAAGACACAGGGCGTAAAACCGGTCATGTGTGAGTCGAACTCGCACACACAGGGTTCCGTACTACAAGGCAAAAAACGCCGAAAAAAACACGTTACTTATTGTATGGAGCCCCGATTTTTTTTTTTACTTTATTGTTATAGCAGCAATAAAAATACCTACTCATTTTGTGAAAATTTCAACTGTCTTCCTATTACGGTTCATGATATACAGCCCGCTGACATTCAGACGGACGGACGGATGGAAAGATAGCGGAGGCTTAGTAATAGGGTCCTATTGGCACCCTTTGAGTACGGAACCCTAAACTGAAAACAAGACCAGCATTTAATAAGGACCAGACTGAAATTAAGACACCTTTGAACATTTTCAGATAGTATACTGCCTCTGCGAGCGTCTCTTGAAGCTGTGTGGCTGTCATCAGAGCGTCGGTCTGGACTTCCGTGTCAAGAACAAGCCCTTCTACAAATCCTTCATGGTGTACAAGCTGAGGAAGAGCAAGCCTCCAGACCCTACCACTCCTGAGGAAGCGGCCACTGAACTTGGTATTTACGCATTTACTCGCCGTTGCCTGCGGTTTCGGTTACATCCTAGGAGAAGCGACCGCTCATGTACCTACCTGATGTATGCTCATGTGTGTTGATGCAGGACATGGTTTCTCTGTATTTTAATGTTCAAAATTATCGTCTGTATATGTATGTTCATCGATATTTTCATCAATTGTGAACCGATTATGTACATATTTTTTTAGTTTGAAGGGTACACCTGAGGTGGTTCCATATAAATTTGGTAATTTTCTGACGAATGGTTTTGGAGTTTGCTTCAATAATACGTAAATGATAAACGATACATGATATTATTTTTGTACAAATACTTTTACACGTCAATCATATTTTTTAAACTAGATGAGGTGGGCATTTCCTATCTGAATACTCAGAGAAGAAAGGCCGAAACAAACTTAGAGGTCGCTGTCTCTATTAAAGTTCAGACATAATCTTGGTCAGATCTTGTGAAGACCTTCTAGATTAGTGTCTTGAATGGTCTTTTCAGGAAAGAACCACACAGATTGAGAGGACCTGTCCAGTAATTGCACGCATTTGTCAGAAATCGGGCAGCTCAACTCAGAACTTAAGGAGCTCAACGATTCGACGAAAAATACCAAAGAAAGGACATTAGGGTAGACAGCATCAATTACTCAAACTGCCAGAACTGATTAACAAAAACTAATTGGAAAACAAAGCAATGACCCACATAGTCCTCACATTCACAATAATTAAAATAATATAACACTTTAAAAAGTAAATACTCATGTCATTGTATATATAAAATTCATCAATGTCGATGGGTATATTAAAATTCGGACATAATCTTTGAGGAATGAACCATACATTTTTTTTTTCTCTTTGGCAACTGAGCCGATGTCGACTATTCTGCCAGCGTCATGCAGTGGCAGAAGAGCAGAACCACACATATTAAGTGGACCTGACTTGTCAGTGCACGCATTTGTCAGTAACCGTACAGCTCAACTCACAACTTAAGGAGTTCAACGATTTGACGAACAATACCAAAGAAAGGACATTTGGGTAGGCCGCATAAACTACATAAACTGCCAGACCATGATTAAAACTGAAACAATGGTACATAGTCCTAATATTCACAACAATATATAATTTTTATAGTAAATAAGTATTCATGTCTAAAATAGTTAGCAAAAAAAAAAACAACATTCACTGTGTAAATTTATTGGGGCAGCTCAATTCCAGCCTTTTTGTCCTCAATATTTTATATATTGTACTTATTTTTTTCACTTAGTGTAGGATGTTATATAATAACTTCCTGTCACTGATATTTTTATAGCAAGCAGTAGTACTTATCTGAATTTGTGTGAAGTAGGTACCTACCACAACAAAAACTAAAAATAAAAACGTTTTTTCAATAAAAAACCTACAAAGTGAAAAACTACTTTACTTTCGGAAGTCGTTCGCCAAAAACGAAAATCCAGAACCAAAGTCACCGACTTCCGAAATTAAAGTAATTTGTTTTGTAAAAAAAGTTTTGGCAATATATAGGTATATGTTGTTGTGGGGAAACAGAATCTAGATAGATAAATCATTTATTCAGTGCACACAAAAGACATAGCACAACACACAAAAGCACAATAAATTATAGCAAATTAGGGACTTATATGAAAACAAAAATAAAATCTACTGACTCACCGACCAAAACGACCGACCGATCTACTGATCTAATCCACTGTTTTACATGCGTGAAAAATTGTTCTGTTGAACAATTAGATCTTCGCAATGTATAGACTTTATAACAATTCCCAGTAAATTGAATCTTCACTATGGTCAAAACTATCTAACTGTCACAAAGATACAGTCATAGACTTATCGTTTTATGACGTGCAAGTGACATTCCACCTTAGGGTGGTAGAACAATTAAAAGTATGCGTGTTCGGCAATCATCGTCTATCATCGGAAATACGAACGCGTGATGATGAGATCTATTATTGAGCTGTTACTACCATGGCAGTAATTGGTATTATCTGCCTCCTTTGCTTCAATACTTCCTTCCTTTGATTACAGACCACGTAGCACCACTACCAATGGTAGAATGGCGGGACCCAGTGGAGGAGGATATTGAGAGAAACCTGGAGTCAGTTAGCAAGATCACAGGCACTGCCAACAACGGCAGCATACCTGCGGTGCGGGTTTATGAGGTAACACCGGCACCCCAATTCCTTAAGAGGAAATGCAGGCAGCGTTTGGTCGAAACAAACGTATAGAAATACGTTTGTGTTGACTAAACGCTTTCTCCCTGAATAATATCAATAGAGCCTATATTTTCGTATACATCCTACGTAGCAGTGGATGGTCGGAATCTCACTCACAATTACAATCATTAACCGACTTCAAAAAAAGGAGGAGGTTCTCAGTTCGTCTGTATGTTTTTTTTTTATGTGTGTTAGCTCAGACCTTTTTTCTGGGTGAACCGATTTGGATGATTCTTTTTTTATTTGATAGCTGGTGCTTCACATGTGGTCCCATTATCAAGGTCTGACCAGTAGTTTTTGAGTTATCCCTAATACTGCATATTTTTTCTATTTAGTTTTTATTGAAGATGTGTTAATAATTTCCTATAATATCTGTTATTTACATATCAAGTAGTAGTATACGAATTTGTGTGTGGTAGGTACCGCAATTAAAAAGTGAAAAATAAAAACTTTTTTACAAAAAAACAACCGACTTCCAAAAAAAGCACTAAAAGACGTGAAAAATTACTTTAATTTTGGAAGTCGGTAGCCAAAAACGAAAATACAAAACCAAACACACCGACTTCCGAAATTAAAGCAATTTTTCACGTCTTTTAGTGTTTTTATTGGAAGTCTGATGTTTTTTTGTTAAAAATTTTAAAAAAAAAAAACCTTAGCATAGGACAACTCGATCTCCTGTTCAGGCATTCACAGTGGACCACTGCAGTCTTCCAGAAGAGAGGCAGAAGTACTTAAAGACACTACGCAATGAAATCAATCAGCAGAGAGAAGCGTTTGATAAAATCAATGTTGAGGTAAGCAATCACCATTATGTACCTACATTCCTAGGTTATCAGCTTATATCCTGCTGGCATTGACCTGCAAATTGATAAAAACGTAAGAAAATTTTAATTACGCGGGCTACCTTAGCGCATCTCCTTTAAATATACGTGCGACGCACCTTGCACAGTCCGCCCCACTACCACCTTCCACTGTCTACCCCACTACCACCATGCAATGTCTGCCCCACTGCCACCTTGTTCTGTCTGCCCCAGTACCTCCCTGCACTATCTGCCCCACTAGTACCTTGCACTGTCGGCCCCACTACCTCCCTGCATTGTCCGCCCCGCTACCTCCCTGCACTGTCTGCCCCAGTATCTCCCTGCATTGTCTGCCCCAGTACCTCCCCGCACTGTCTGCCCCACTAGTACCATGCACTGTCGGCCCCACTACCTCCCTGCATTGTCTGCCCCACTACCACCCTGCACTGTCTGCCCCACTACCTCTCTGCATTGACTGCCTCACTACCTCCCTGCACTGTCTGTCCCAATACGTACCTGCACTGCCTGCCCCACTACCACCTTGCACTGTCTGCCCCACTACCTCCCCGCATTGTCTGCCCCACTACCTCCCTGCACTGTCTGTCCCAATACGTACCTGCACTGTCTGCCCCACTACCTCCCTGCACTGTCTGCCCCACTACCACCTTGCACTGTCTGCCCCACTACCTCCCTGCACTGTCTGCCCCACTACCTCCCTGCACTGTCTGTCCCAATACGTACCTGCACTGTCTGCCCCACTACCTCCCTACACTGTCTTCCCCACTACCACCTTGCACTGTCTGCCCCACTACCTCTCTGCACTGTCTGTCCTACTACCTTGCTGACTGACTAATATTTTTACTAGGGCATGAGCTATTTTCAAACCCAGTTTTATGGATGAAGCATCATAGGAAGTAGCTCCATGTTGCTGCATCCGGTTAGGCTGGAAGCCGATCCCAACACAGTTGAGAAAAGATTATGCACATGATTTGTCATGACTTCATGAACTATTAATTATATATGGTTTGTTCTTATACGAGAAAAGATCATCTGTAACGTCATATAATTAATATGACAAACCAGAAATGAAAATTAAATGTAAAATACTGATAAACTCACGCAGTGATTTGTA
This sequence comes from Griposia aprilina, assembly GCA_916610205.1. Classification (NCBI taxonomy): domain Eukaryota; kingdom Metazoa; phylum Arthropoda; class Insecta; order Lepidoptera; family Noctuidae; genus Griposia; species Griposia aprilina. Next base: position 10,653,017 of record OU744304.1, on the reverse strand, counting down.
GAATAATTTGGAAACTGACATTTAATTGACATTTAATTTAACATACAATGTGACATGTAATCTGACATAATATAATACCTAATGAATAATTTGTAAATATTAAGAACAAACCACAATTCCTCAAATAAATGTATATTTAAAAAAAAATGTCAATGTACCCGATTATTATTGTTGTATTTTATATTAATTAGTGTTTAATTTGTTCTTCTTTAACGATTTATGAATTTTGTATGCCTCGATGGCGAGACATAGCAGACCTATATGTATAACTATATTGTAATTGTAACATCTTACCTTCCCTAAGTTCTACAATAAATTAATTTGAATTTGAATAATATTTATAACGTCATATATACGTGTATGTTTGCAGAACGACCCTACAATTCTGACTGGACTACTTTTCGAGTGGCTTGAAGGTCTTAAGCAGCCAGTTTTGGACCGGGAAGATCTGTCTCTTATTGTTGGGAGAGCATACAATGTGGAGTCGTGTCTGCTGGCGTTGACAATGGTAATTTTTATAAACGGTTTTTTTTTTATTTCAGTGTCAAGCGGTCTTCTTGGTTTTATAAAAGATGGCAGGACAACTCACAACAAAAAAACTCTTAAAAACATAATTATTTACCACGTTAGGTTCAGGGGGCCTACGACCACCTCTTAAAGCAGTAGGTATTATATTAAAACTTTATTTGTGGTTTTTACCAGAACGTCCTTAAAACAGGTGTTGTAACAATGTAAGGAGGGGTGGTTGACTGACGTATGCAGTCATATCATTGCGAGGAGGGCAGTATCGCAAAGCGTCTAGCTTTGGAATTTGCACTTATCTGAAGTTAGTATCGCTCCCTCAAGTCAAAAGCCCATTGTTCAAAACAGTAGTACAGCTATGAAATGATGGATGGACTGTGTGAAAGATGGTGTGGCAAAAAAGAGGGTGACTCCTGAGATGACAACTAATAGAACTATGTTAGAAGAAGACAAGTTGCACTGACCCGAAATAAATTGGGAAAAGGGCAAGGTAATGATGAGTACCCTGGTACAGCTCCTGAGCTGTTGTTATTTCATCTGCCAAGTTAAACTCTAATTTACTTTCAGGAAGACATAATGCTCCTAGAATACCTTCTCCGTTTCGTGACCCGCCTGCGTCCCCTTGCTGCCAACAAGAAAGTGGACATACTGAAGCGACTGCTCGCCTCCCTGACGCATCAGACTGTCAGCGTCAACGGACGATGTCTTCCTACACGCAAGGTCAGTTTAGAACTCCTCCTAGTAACTAAGACAGTAAGAGAACTGTGTGGAACACAGCTCACCAGCCCGTTGTAAAAAAGTGGACATACTGAAGCGTCTGATCGCCTCCCTGACGCATCAGACTGTCAGCGTCTACGGACGATGTCTTCCTACACGCAAGATTGGTTTGTAACGATTTAATGTTTATGGGAAAAAAATAACCATTCGCTTTTCATCCAGTCTGCACTTCGATCACTAATCGTTTTGACTGCCATACTTACTGACCCAGGCCTATAATTGAAACGATCAAACTTAGGTACCTTTAGGTTCAGCAATAGACTTCATGTAGTCAAATGCCTTGCGTAATCATGAGTGCAAAAACCTGACGACTTTTTTACCAAATTTATGACAGGGCAAAACTATGATTATAAAAAACCCAGACGACTAGGTAACGACTAGAATACTTAGGATTCTTGACGTTATCCAATAACCAATATTAAGTATACGTAACAATATTTTGATTTATGTAAAAGAGTGTTCATGGAGTTTCTTCCCCGTTCTTCTCCACAGGAACAAGTCCGCCAGACCGTATTTCGGCCATGGCGGCCAATCTCAACTGACACTAGCCTACGGTGCAGGGGATGTTATAGTGCAGGCGTGTGTGCGCAGACACAGGTGCACTCTCTGTTCCCTCACTCTCATAGTCCGATGGGACGGCACCTACTACGCTTTGGAATGGGCAACTACTTAGCTTCATCTTTCTGACTGACCGACTCCTTGACATTTCAAAAGTACCTGTAATTGGTATAGGTAGTTGAAATTTAAATGCTTTGAGGTTTTGAGTTTTGAGTATCTACTTTGGTAATCAGAAGAAATGATCACCCCTCTGCATCGCCGTAAGGTTGACTGGTAGAAAATGCCTCAGGCATTAAGTCCGCCTTTGTACAGTATTTTTTACTTGTGCATAATGTTTTAATAAATAATAAATAAATTATGCTTTCGCATATTTTTTATGAAAGTTTATTATTTTCATTCCAGGACTTCCAAAGATTACGCGACGGCACGAGCAGCCAGGTCGTGAATTTCATGCTGCGGATGATAGTCGAGCTGCAGAAGGACATGATGAAGCCTGGCAGGGACGACGCCGATGTAGTAGTGCCGCAAAGAAGGTTCAGAATAAAGGCCTGGAAATAAATATGTGTTTTGATTGAATTTCCTTGATCTAAAATTAATTAATGAATGACCCTTTATTTGCGAGAATATTGGTATTACATGGTGGAAGGAATTTATTTAAAGTCAGGGAAACAAAATATCACCTGCATAATGACGCCTTTTATTTACCAAAACTGTGAAAATCAATACGGTGTCATTAATGAACGACCATTCTGGCCACGGAATATTCTGACACAATGCGTGATTTTATAATTTCTAACGTCACGATATTATCATGGACGTCCCCGTCCACGCCCATAAAATGTATGGAAATACGTTCACGTTATAAAGCTATCGTGGACGGAAATTTAAAAGCGTCTGCATATATTTCCAGACATCCTACTTCCATGTATTATCGTGATGCCGTGACGTGGACGTTCCCGATAATGTCATCAAGTTGGAAATTTGAAAACCGCACAATTTCATAAGCACATTTGGACTTGAGCCCCTGGTTCTTCATCTTCTTCTTCTTTAGGGTTATGGTTTCCGCACTTAGTCCTTCATGTGGACCATTGTGCGTGGGCCATGGCGGCCGTCGGTGGTTATTCCAACCAGCCCACCTCCCTCCAGAAGTTAATGATGTCTCCTGGTCTTCTGAGAGCATCTGTGTAGGATCTGGGTGTCCCGATGGTTTGTGACCTAATTTGGAGCCCCTGGTAACATAATTGCAAAACATTAATTTAGGTACCAACATTCAGGTACCTGTGGACCTCCCTATCCATTGAACGCTTGATAAGCCTCTTGGGAATAAATCAATTTGTCTAGTCTTTTCCCAACTACGTTGGGGTCGGCTTCCAGTCTAACCAGATACAGCTGCATACCAGTATTTTACATGGAGCAACGGCCTATCTGACCTCCACAACCCAGTAACTGGATAACACGATACCCCTTGGTAAGACTGGTAGTCTAGACTTTCGGGCTTCAAACGACTGTCAAAGATCCACGAATGACAGCCACAACCAACGTCGGTATACCTATGTAAAGATGGTCACCCATCGTTAGCCACTCTAATATGTGCATCTAGACTGAGGACCATTTTATTATCCTTGTGCATCATGCCAAAAGTAACTGCGAAATATCTGAAATTGACAAATACCGAACTCTACACGGGCCATTGTTTCAGGAGAACCTCGGCTACTCTATAAAAAACAAAAACTTGCTGTCAAGGGGGGGAAATACATAGGATGAGAAAGCATTCTTGTAATCTAAGCAACCTTTCTTACCTTATTCCAATTTTGGACCATTATTATTCTGCTTGATGCTCGTACACACTGTGTACATTCATAAGAACCACGTGGGAGTTCACTGATCAAAATCTTGTCGAGGCTTTTCACCGTGGTTTAGTGGATGTGGCCCGGAGTTTGGAGTTTGGTTGAGCACATCCAGACCGGGTTCACCCCCTATAACATAAATAGTACCTACCACTTATATTATAATATAACATGCGAAATGTGGGTGTACATATGGACACATTTCTACCTAAACCTTCGGGAAATACAGGCATGATGTTATGTTATGTTTGTATTCCACTTACTTAGAACTAAACACAATAGTCTGTGGCAGCATGTAATGCTCGAACTGCTGCACGCAGAGGATCTGCCCCGACGTCTGCACAGACTTGGGCCTCTTCTTGCGGACCAGCCGGATGGCATCGTTGGCTCTGATGCGAAGCGAGTAGACCAGGTAACAGGCTATCAGGACACCTGTCCGACCTAAACCTGGGAATAGGATATAAAAAATTACAATTAAGGCTTTCTTTAATTTGAACATAATGGTTTGGTTGGCCCAAATGCACACATTTTGCCTGAATCTTTGTCGTGTCGTTATTAACCAACTTCAGGAGGAGGTTCTCAATTCGTATGTGTTTTTTTTTTTATGTGTGTTAGCTCATAACTTTTTTCTGGGTGAATCGATTTGGATGATTCTTTTTTTATTTGATAGGTGGTGCTTCACATGTGGTCCCATTTAAGTTTGATCATGGTCTGACCAGTAGTTTTTGAGTTATCTTTAATAATGCATATTTTTTCCACTTAGTTTATATGGATGATGTGTTAATAATTTCCTGTCACTGTTATTTACACACCGAGTAGTGTGGTATACGAATTTGTGTGTGGGGTAGGTACGGCAACTAAAAAGTGAAAAATAAAAACTTTTTTACAAAAAAACTACCGACTTCCAAAAAAAACACTAAAAGTCCTGAAAAATAACTTTAATTTCGGAAGTCGGTGGCCAAAGACGAAAATACAAAAACTTTTTTACAAAAAAACAACCGACTTCCAAAAGAAACACTAAAAGACGTGAAAAATAAACTTTAATTTCGGAATTCGGTGTCTTTCGTTTTGTATTTTCGCTACCACTAGAGCGAAGATAGAGAGCTAGAAGCTTAGTTAGACTATAAGTTTATTTCTTTTTTCTTTTCTGTTTCTATTTTCTCAGTGTATAATCTTAGTACTCAGATATGTACCTATCTATACACGTGCGGCACATTGCCAACGGCAGCCGCCGACGCGTCGACGGCTGCAGTTGCGTCTGTCGTCGACGCGTCTACGGCTGACGCCGACGAGTGTCGACGGCTGCAGTTGCGTCTGTCGTCGACGCGTCTACGGCTGACGCCGACGAGTGTCGACGGCTGCAGTTGCGTCTGTCGTCGACGCGTCTACGGCTGACGCCGACGAGTGTCGACGGCTGCAGTTGCGTCTGTCGTCGACGCGTCTACGGCTGACGCCGACGAGTGTCGACGGCTGCAGTTGCGTCTGTCGTCGACGCGTCTACGGCTGACGCCGACGAGTGTCGACGGCTGCAGTTGCGTCTGTCGTCGACGCGTCTACGGCTGACGCCGACGAGTGTCGACGGCTGCAGTTGCGTCTGTCGTCGACGCGTCTACGGCTGACGCCGACGAGTGTCGACGGCTGCAGTTGCGTCTGTCGTCGACGCGTCTACGGCTGACGCCGACGAGTGTCGACGGCTGCAGTTGCGTCTGTCGTCGACGCGTCTACGGCTGACGCCGACGAGTGTCGACGGCTGCAGTTGCCTCTGCCGTTGGCAACGTGCCGCTAATGTATGAATGAGCACTTGCAGCGCGCTTTTATTTAGGCATTCATTAAAGTATCGCCTACTGTTACAGGCAGGCCATTCAATTCCTAAATTTTGACTACTCTGTATTTCCCTAAAATATAAACTAATGATGTTTAATGACATTGAAATTTTAATTCATAAAACGGTACGCTGCCCCGCACCATTTTTTTGGTGTTCGAATTGGATTTGGTGAACCTTAAAAATTTTGATGACGGCAGATCACCAAACAGATATCGTCATTATCGCAGCAACTGTGTGTCAATGACATGGAATTAGTTGTCTCTCAAAATAGATAAAAAAATAAGGTAAAACATAAAGCTCAATTTATTTGCTCAATCGTGTTTATAAACAGAAGTTTATTTATAAAAATGATCATCTGACTGCATCGTTGGTCTTAAGGTCACAAGTGTGAATGCTGAGCGAAACGTACAAAATTCGCATTTTGCATTTTTTTTTTTGTTTTGTTCATTTATGGGGTTATTCCGTTTGTCCACCCTAAAGTGGACACTCGGAAACGCGTGTTCATCTGTCCACCCCAGACGGGATTGATAATCGGAATTTGTTAATTATTTTTCTTACGATTTTCTCCCTCGGCTGTGTATAATCATTTAGAGAACCATGATAGAAACTGGCCCAAGACACCTATAAAATACTTATAAAACCTACTTACTTACTTACATACCTATAAAAATATATAATAATAATAATAATAAATAATAATAAATCATTTATTTCAGGCAAAATGGCCCATAGACATATACCTTACAAACTAACATACATAAAATATAAAACAAAACTTTTGTTAAAAAAAAAAAAAAAAAAAAAAAAAAAAAAAAAAAAAAAAAAAAAAACTTAAAACTATGTTAGTATCACTTCACTAGCTTGTCCTTGAGCTGCCTTGTGGTACTTGTCCGCGGAAGCGACGGAACACTACGTCTTGCGGCCAAAAGTCTTCTGCCATGACGACGGACAGGTAACAATTCGGTACTCGCACCACGAACGCCTTGAAGTTGACGTTGCGTTGCGACTCCAGTAACTGCACCCTCGGCGAGTACCTCGTCTTCTGGCGCACGTACTCCACGATGTCCTCCGCCTTAGTGGTGTAGTGTAGGCGGGTGATGTACACCGGGGTGTTCGGCTTTGCGGCACGTAAGCTTACTCCGGGCTCCGTAGGAGCTTTGCCGCAGCGGTTCTTGTTCGTTCGTGACTGACGCTTCCTCCTTTGCACAGTCACAAAGTCCTCAACATCAGCCTTATTCGGGGCTTTGTTTGGCATCATAATTGGAGCGCCACTCGCGGCACTCGCAGTGACGACAGCGAAATCCTTTTGCAAGGGTTTCGCCAGGGCTGCGGACACTGGCAGGGGGACGGAGCGAGGGGCTCGAGCGGCGCCGCATGAAGGTGCTGCGGAGACGGGCAGTGGGCTGCGGGGCACGCGGGCGGGGCGCGCTGCAAGCTCAGCAAACGACGGATGCGCTGGCGATGAAACTGCTGACGCGGAGTTTGACGACGATACATCGAGGCCGGCTCCACGACACATGTTTACGTTAGACGCATCGACTGATGACCTAGTTACCGCCACACTGTTGCGCAACTCAGTAAATTCTTTGCGCAAATCGGCGACGGTGTTTTGGGATGCATCTAATTTCGCTAGAACATCCGCGAGGCGGGCCTTCAGATAGACAATGTCCTTCAGAAGGCTCGTTACATCGACGTGGTCGAAGGTGACGGGTGGAAGCTTGTGTAGCTCCTTCGCCACAAACGTCGGCACGTCGTCCGGGTCAGTCTCCTTAAACAGCGTGATTATGTCTTGCAGGCTTCTCTTAGTCCCGTCACGCCGGCGAGACACCATCTGGTCGCGCTTGTTAAGCACACTGAACAACAACAGCTTGGCAGCAGCTATGTCGTCCTCGCTGAAGTTCGTTGCACAGATCTGAACAGCGGACACTTCGTCCATCACATCCAGCTTCTGCTGCAGGAACGCCAGCAGCTCATTTGCCACAAGTTCACTGCTCATGGCGAGAAAATTACGAGCGACAGCTTGCGCCGCGCTAGTCAATGCACAGAATATGCTCACACGTCCGCATCGAAACGCGGCATAAGCGAGCTGAAATCGTTTTTAATACCCATCATTGAATGTGACATAATTTCAATTATAGTTTTATTGGAGTAGGTATTGAAACAAAAATCACAGTACGGTTTAAACTTAAAAAAAAATGTCTTATATTGAGCCAGAATCTAGTAACAGTAAGGATAATTTCATGACAGGTTAAAGCACTTTTAAATGAATAGCTTAAAAGAAAGATGTAACCATTCTGACTTATCATCGTATTTTTGAATTGCCTACATCCACCTTAAATACAACCTTTAATAGCCCCCTAACATTTAAGGCAAGGCAATTTAATGATAGCTCCAACTTGACAGATACTATTGCTTACTATTACTTGACCCTATTGATATTTTCTCCACGAATTTCTCTTCATACAGACGTTCCCTATTTAAACAGTGCCAACAGTGCACGTCTATTAGGTAGCTCAAATTGGTTAGTTTTGTAGTGTTCTAGTTTATGTCTTCTAGACACACTTTATTTTTGTTTTCGTTGTCTCTAATATTCAAATGTCAATGTCAAGCATACCTGTTATTTGCATGGTTACTGTAATGCCAATTTTAGATGTTATTTAATTTGAATTGTTAGTGACTGTGCTGTTGGTGTGCTTATTATAAATCAAGAAATAAAATTGATAGGTATTTTGACTTTATCAAAAAACACGTGCATTCAAAAACGGGCAGATAAACTAGGTATCAATGGTATCAATAAATACCCGAATACGAGGAGAATAGTGCTACTTACAGCAAAATTGCCACTATAACCTTCCAACTTGATTAATGAAGGCTGGCTTTTTTTTTAAATCTATTTTGAATAATAAAACTAATAAGATGGCATTTGTGATATACTTTAGAAAGACATGGCTTAGGGACGAAAATTATGTGGCTGTTTAGAATTCATTCAGAGTGCTTCACAGGACTACATATTCATTGGAATCTTGGGTAGAAGTCAAGGACAAACATCTAAAAGTAAAGTTTTTGGAATGCTTGAAGAAAAACGCCCAGTTTTTCGCTAATACGTCTTTAAAAAACAATTGCAAATGTATATTAAAAGAGACGAATTTATCCAGGATATACAATTACGTCTACTCATTAACGAAATAAGTGTTGGTCATTTCCTGGACATATTTAACATGTCCAGGTTCAATGTTCCAAATTCAATTAATATTATTCTAACATATAATATTAATATTATTCTAATTTATAAATTCTGAAAACTTTGCAGAATTTATAAATGGCTTATTAATATTATTTAAAACGAGGAAGTTTAATTTGATTTAAATGCAATACGTAATATGATTTTTGATTAGGTTTGTGGTTATTTATACCTAATTTATTAAAGTGTATGAGTATATTTTACTGTTCCATTGTTGATGAAGACTACTCGTATACTTGGGGTTAAAAGTTGAGAGAACAATCAAAAGTGAATTCCGAGTGTCCACCCTAGGGTGGCCAAACGGAATAAGCCCATTTAAGTATTAGAATTAGAAGACACATCATCATCTTCCTAGTATTTTCTGAACTATGTTGGGGTTGGCTTCCACTCCAACCGGATGCAGCTGCATACCAGTATTGTATGGAGCGACTAGGCAGTTGCTCATCTGTTGTGGAGGTCAGATAGGCATCTTACCTCCACTACCCAGTAACTGGGTAACACGGTACCCCTTGGTCAGATAGGCATCTTACCTCCACTATCCAGTAACTGGGTAACACGGTACCCCTTGGTAAGACTGGCTGTCAGACGTTCGGGCTACTGACTACCTGTAACGACTGTTAGAGATCTACATATGACAGCCGGGACCAACGGCTTAGTGTGTTTTCCGAAGCATGATATGTAATGGATGCAATGGTCACCCATCAACGGACCGATCTCGGCCAGCATTGCTTAACCTCGAACACGACCCGTGCGTCTGCTATTACTGAGCCACGAGTCCCACCACACAAAACAAACAGTTTTTTAACCATTAAATGGTCTCGTCTTCTATGGCATGTAATTTAATCATATCGTAACTGGCGAATGTTGGTTGTACTGTATACTCCTCTGCCTACTCCTTCGGGGATTACAAGCGTGGTGTTATGTCATGATTGCATTTACAGTACAAAAGTTAAATCTTTTTATATTTGCCACTTTCATTTTCGAATTACACAGCCATTGACCAAGGTAAATAAACAATGCAGTTATACTTATATCCACATACTAGGAAAAATCTAGGTGAGCAAGTCAAGTTAGCAAGGCTAGGTTAAATACGTGCTTAGCATTTCACACAGACCATAATAAATACTAAGTAGGTATCCGACAGAAAACACGGTTCGTACATAAATCTCTGCGTTTTTTACACGGACCCAATTGGGTAATACACTTTCTTCAGAAAAAAATATTGATGAAGAATCATCCGTACCTAGGTAATAGCAAAATATGTGAAAAAAACACTCGGTTGGAACGAAGTTCCTTTCGTAGCGTATTTAGAACATCCCAAATTTGATTAAAAGGGTTATATGGAGTCAACCTTAAAAGATATATGATGTCGGGGACTTTTTTTTTAGAACTTTCAAAAGGGAACAATTTCGTCATACATGATTTTTGCGTAACTTTTACCGTTTACGCAGCGCACGCAACGGAAGCTCTCAAAAGGAATATTATTTTCCCGTTTTTGCAACATTTTTCATTTATTCTCCGTTCCTATTGGTCGTAGCGTGATGTTTTATAAGGCTTAAACCTTCCTCGATAAATGGACTATCCAACACAAAAAAAAATCCAACCAGTAGTTCCTGAGATTAGTGAGTTAAACCAATAGGCCCATCCGCCAAGTCCGTACCGTGCGATAAGGAACTTCGTTTCAAAAACTATTGCAATGTTGTATGTATGTGTGTTTTGTACTTTCGTTTTTTGCCACCGACTTCCGAAGTTAAAGTGATTCATTTTGTAGTGTTTTTTTGTTGGAAGTTGGTTGTTTTTTTTTTAGTTGTAAAAAGTGATTTATGTTTAATTTTTTAGCTGTCGCACCTACCCCACACAAATTCGACGAGGTACTTGCTATGTAAACAACACTAACAGGAAGTTTTATAACATCAACATACACATTGAAGCTAACCTAAAAGAAAGTACTTAATGAATTTATTTTTCACTTTTGTTTCATTTTGTGTTCAGACGTTTCACTTTGAGTGAAAGAGAAGCCGAATAAAAGACAAAAATGAGTGAAGCGTCTGATATCTGCTGTAACTACCTAAGTTTTTAATTAATTATGCAGCTGCATCCCGTCCACCATTATTGGTCTTCATGTAAGCTATGAATCAGTGTGTTTTTAACGTTATCTCTTTATAACGTTACGTCAGTGTGCATATTTGCATACAACATTAAAAAACGAATAAAAACCAAAATAAAATAATCCTTTCATAAAACTGTGACATTTGATGACCATGACTTTTACGGAATGTATTATAATATTGCACTTTGTAATGGACATAGTAAAACAATATTGATGTTTTCGACTATTGATGAAGAGGGAGGAAACGCATGTGACTATCTAAATGTAAATGTTGATGGATGGAGAGGGACAGAAAGCCCAAAGAAAATAATTGTGTGAGGAATGATATGAATGAGATGGGAGTGAATGATAACGGTTGACAGGGGAGAATGGAAAATGATGATGTTTTTGTCTATTAAGTCTGTTACTGTGGACAGTAATGGAAGACTACGTTCACAAGGCGTTGCACCTTGCACCTTGCACTGTACGAAATTGTACAGTATGGTTTTATAATAGGGCCATTATAAACGCAAAGTTAGTCATAAGTCATTGAGCGAATAATAAAAACTTTTTTACAAAAAAACAACCGGCTTCCAAAAAAAACACTAAAAGACGTGAAAAATAACTTTATTTTGGAAGTCGGTGTCTTTGGTTTTGTATTTTCGTTTTTGGCCACCGACTTCCAAAATAAAGTTATTTTTCACGTCTTTTAGTGTTTATTTTGGGAGTCGGTTGTTTTTTTGTAAAAAAGTTTTTATTTTTCACTTTTTAGTTGCGGTACCTAACCCACACAAATTCGTATAACACTACTTGGTGTGTAAATTAACAGTGACAGGAAATTATTAACACATCATACATATAAAATACGTGGAAAAAATATGCAGTAATAAAGATAACTCAAAAAGTAGTTTTTGAGTTATCTTTATTACTGCATATTTTTCCTGTTTTTTTTTTTTTGGTCAGACCTTGATCAAATTTGAATGGGACCACATGTGAAGCACCACCTATCAAATAAAAAAAAAAAAACCAAATCGGTGCACCCTGAAAAAAGTTATGAGCTAACAAACATAAAAAAAAAAAAAAAACACAGACGATTTGAGAACCTCCTCCTTTTTGTGAAGTCGGTTAAAAATAAGACAGTTACGCACAACACCAACACTGCTCCATAAGGGTAACAGTGCGAGCAAGAGGTCCGATAAAACGATTTATTACTCTAACTTTACGTTTGTAATGGTCTGGAAGTCAATTCTCGCGTTTACACTCGGAGATGACGCATTCGTCATTGTCGCTCGTCCTTAAGTCGCTTAAAATGGTGACGTTATCCAGATTCATGTGTCTCACTACAAGTCGTTCGTATGTAAATCACGAGTCAAGGGACAAAAATGTTGCCATTAAGCGTCGAACGAAGTAATCCTTTCCACATAACGATGCTACTTTTTTGACGTCGTTCATGCACTTGACCATCTTTAAAAATATTGTTTATGTCGAAAATATGTTTTTAAAAGCATTATAGGTATACTTATTTCATTAATATTTATCAAAATCACCATCATTATTGATTTCGTAACTCCGTTTTTATTTTATTATTAACATTAAAATAAGTGCTCCTTATTGCTTACAACGGAATGCTGATTTGTTGATGTCAACGATATTTGTCACGTCAAAAGTCATAATTTTATTGTTTGTCACACATCTTCTACGTTTATGATCTTTCGGGAAAAGGTGGACTCAAATTGCGGAGTAGAGTACTTAGGTACAAAATAACGCGTCATTTTCGCAAAAATAAAATAAAACCACCTCACCACCATAATAGCGTATTATTACCTTGTGTTAGGAATTTGCTGCGACAGCGCCATTTTGACAGTTGCCTTCCCTGTTGGTGTTTTTTAAAAACAATTCAAACAAGATTCTAGGCAAAGACATTAAATTATTTAATGATTAGGACATAGCGAACAAAATCGTGATCCGGTAGATTTGACCTAGTGGGCAAAAGTTGCTCAGTCTAGAGTGGTACGCCTACATGCCGCTCTAATTTTTCTATATTATGCTAGATGGCGTCACTGAGACACAGGATCACAGCTGTTTTTCTATGACATTTATTCGCGTAGGCTCTCTATAGTAAGTATCTTAAATCTCTTGGATTCTAGGTAATATTACTACTTACTGACTAGCTTTTGCACGCCACGTGGCTCGCGTGTTTTTTTTTATTTTACCTAACGTATTACAAAAACCCTTTCAATTATACTTTGTGACGGAGACGTGACGGGATCATAATAGAAACAAAATGATTTTCAAAACTTTTAATTCCATGTTACTATAACTGCTGATCGCATTTGATCACGAGGTCAGAGCTGATGACCTTTTGGCTTACCAGTTTTATTTTTCAAAGTGGCTGCTGCCTTGTGCCACTACAGTTTTAATTATTAATGTTTATTGCAGACAAATATAATTAATTCTAAGTACACAGTTTGTTTTTATATTTTATTTGTCAAACATAAGTAAAACGATTAACGCTGATCGTTCAAACTATTGTAAAGCAAGTTACGTTTTAGATTCTTTTTTCTTTGCTCAAGTTGGTAGAGTACAAATTTTTCAAAGAGCCAATTTTAGATAACTGTATGTGTGGAAATTGTGGGTTCAAATAAAATAAGTAAGTACAACTTGTAGTTATTTTATTTTGAAAAGTCTGTCAAATTGTCATAGGTCTATGATAGTTTAACAGACTTTGTACCTGTCTAGAAACTGTGCAAAACTTTTATTTATTTAGGTTATTTAAATTATGTGACAATTGAAAAATCGGCCCTTTACTTATAATATGACATTCACACGACGATATTCTTCTAGCCTAAAAATTCAGATAAATAACATTAATTATTAACTGACTCTAAGACTATAATTCGACCTTTAACACTCATCTGTGATTGTGATATGCTATCACCACTGCACCACACGATTTATCGCCTTGACAAGTACACTCAAGTGTATCACTCATTACCAGTGATCGGAGTAGGTAGATTGATTTTTAGTACTTGTATCGTAAATGCACACAGAAAGAATAACATGGATAAGCCATTTTTCCGGAAAGTAATTCCGGTATTTCCGGATTTAGTATTTCCGGATTTAGTATTTCCGGCGGGCGTACGCATTGTTCTGATAACCGGTTATTGTACCACCCATGATCCTTTGTTCTGATTGGTCGTTGGGTTTTGTCAAATCGTGACAAAAAAAAAAATAGGAAGAATAATAAAGAATAAAATTGCTCATTTTATTACAATTCCTACCTTTTTTTTGAGGATGGCAAATCATCAAATGACTCCTTCCACTCTGGCAGAATACAATTCCTACATAAGTTCCGGTTTTTTTTTAATAATCCACCAATTCCGGAGGAATGTCCATAGTAATATATACGTTTCGGATCAATGACCCCAGTTCAATCTACCTACTCCGATCACTGCTCATTACATAGACCGGTCAAGAATGCAAATACCTAATAAGTCCACACCTTTATTTGCAACGTTTATGAACTCAAAGATTGGGATAGTCCAAACTAACCTGAACTCGTCACCTCTAAACTCTTGTTCCACACTTGCTCCACCAACTCATCATCATCCGCCCTCCTGCTATATTCTGCTTCCTTACACTCCATGAAGTACCTCCCCCGCACATTCTCCACTTCTTCAGCAACACAAAGATGTATCGTCGTCTGAGCTCCTGCTTTTGCTGTTCTATATATCATAACATCACACATTACGTGAAACATCGTCTTCATAAAAAAAGGCAACGTATTAAAAATATCAGTTTTGATAATTCCAGGGTGTAAAGTATTCACAGTCACCCCTTGAGGTAATCTCTTAACTAGTGCCTTCATCCAAAAAATATGACATAATTTGCTATTTCCGTAAGACACGAGTTGCCCCAGCGCTCCAGTAAATCCAGGTTTATGTAGGTTGTCAACACGTAATGTGGAAGGGAAATTGTGGAGCCAAGACGATACTATGATAATCCTGCTGGGTTTGGAAGCAATCAGTTTGTCTAGCAGCAGGTTTGTGAGGAGGAAGGGCCCGAGGTAGTTCACTTGCATCACTACTTCATTTCCATCTTCAGTAGGCTTCGGGTAGCTGCCGCCGCAGCCAGCGTTGTTCACCAAAATATCGAGACGGTCATAGGATTTGTTGAAGTCTTCAGCGAATTTCCGCACACTGCTGAATTTTGATAGATCTAAAGGTTTAAATTCAACGTTCTTGTTTCCTGTCGTAGCTGCGATGTCTTTGATAGCTTCCGCAGCTTTTGTGGCGTCCCGGCAGGCGATGATCACTTGCGCTCCTCTGGAAGCGAGATCCCGGGCAGTCTCCAGGCCGATGCCTTGGTTCCCGCCTGTCACGAGCGCAATCTTTCCGTCAAGTCTCACATTAGATGTACACACTCCTCGAACGGGTTCAACCTTTAGTTTCACGTATATAGCGGTCATCAGCAAGATAAGAAATAAAGTGAGAAAAAATATGAGTGGTAGTATAATCAAAGAGTAGACTATGACGAGTATCATGTTGCCGCGGTGGATACGTGCGGGTGACTGAGATGAGGGCACAGAGACGCGCGTAAATAATACTGAATGTGTATCTTTCTTGATCCAAGTCGTTATAAGGTCGTTAGGTCGTTTAAATATTAGTATTGAGAATTTTATCCGCAATAATACCGAATCACCGCTCGCAAAAACTTGAAGGAAAACATGTTGACGTTTTCCCATTAGATTCCCTGAATATATTCCCTATAAGTCTAGTCAGTATTTAGGCTTTATATGGGGGATGAGCAATATTGCAATTTATTCGTATTCCTCTATATAGTTTACCGCAAATTGTAAAAAGACGAGCCAAAAGATTTACAAATATAACCTTTTAAATGATTATCAACCTGCTGACCTCCCTGATTGCTATACCTTCAGCAGTCAATCGCGGTGGCATTAGTTTAAAAAGTAATTTAATACCGCCTGAAAACCATACCAAGAAATGCCAAGAATAGTTGTTCTTTACTGTAAAAGATATTTGAGCGACAGCTCCAGGCTTAACATGACGCTGTCTATTTCTTCGAAGAATAGACAAGGCTATTTTCATACAAAGTGACATTTCGTTTCTCCATTTTTGACATAGCACCGTAAGTAAAAATCCTTCTAAAATCTGTCATTTTGTCTTTCGTTTCTACCGATCGTTGTCTAGGTCCTTTTTAATGTAGACTATTTCAGAAGACAGTTAGTGAAGACAATTTAATTTTTAATCGCCATGCTAAAGACAGTAGAGAACTTTTTACTCAAGGGCCACAAAGTATAAAAATGGAATGGAAAAATGGAATTTTTCACTTTATGTATGGAAAATGTGAAAAATTATTACCTACATGTTGAATTTTAGGGATCAGAAGTAGACTACAGGTATGTGCCTGACCCAGTTCTCGAAAATGGAAATATCACATTGTACTAAGATCGATCCATCATCACTGACAGGACTATTGTTGCCAATAAGCCTGATATAGTGGTGGTGGATCGAAGAGAGCGGCGCGCAATGATCGTTGACATAACGATCCCGCATGACGGGAACCTCGTGAAAGCCGAGAAAGATAAACAAATCAAGTACTTGGCTCGCGACTTCGTCGACATGTGGGATGTGGACTCAGCGATCATTGTGCCAATAGTCGTGACAACCAATGCCTTAATAGCCAAGAGCCTCGACCAACACTTAAGGAGGCTCTCGTTGGGTAGCTGGATCAAGGGCTTGATTCAAAAGGCGGTACTTATGGACACGGCTCGCATTGTTATGAGGTTCCTCTCTCTGGAGCCCTGACCGCCGGTAGCTTGGACCCTGTTCCCGATACCGGTGGGCATATTTTTTTAAATATTTTTAAATGTTTTTATATTCTAATATTTAAAAATTTAAATGTATATAATAAAATAGAGGAAATAATAATAAAACGCCAATATTACACACAAATATGCTCTCAATCTACATAACTGGATGATGCTAGATGTGTCCTCACCCAGTGCCACATTATTGGGCTATCCATCCTGCCGGCTATCACGGACGCCAGGCTGTTGGAGCTACCGAGCACTCGTCGCATCGAGGATGCTATGCGTGTACGGATAAGTGTATAAAAATCAGACACACCGGCTTCCGCAAACATCCCTGACGCACTGCAAAATCGTGGTAGCCCCAACATAACCTGAGTGTATTATTATAATTTCTTTTTGAGCAAGTTTTTTTTTAAGTGCTATTTAACTGTGGGCAATTGAAATATTTGAACGTCATTGGTCAGAGTGAATGTGACGTAAAATTAAATGACAACAATAAATGTCAATGTGGTTTTGGAGTGTTTGCGATTCAGTCCGTTGTCAATGTCATAGACAATGAGGTCACTCACACCAAGCGCGCCAAAATGGAGGACGTTTAAGGTGCCCGTGTCGGTTGGCTATTTTTTTTTACTTTTTTTAAGGGGACTAGATGACCTAAACGCAAATTTATAATGCCTAAAAATATATGATCCGCTGCAGTAACCAAAATCAGAAAAATATATGATATTCTGCAGGACATATGCTAGTTAGATAGTGTGTTGAAAACAATACAATTAACTTGATATGATAGAAAAACGAAGATATCTCTAAAAAATTTTTTTAACGAATAAAAACCATACTAATATACATGCAATCATTCAGATTTTTTGTCAGATTATTCTACAAGCAACATAATAACGTAATAGTGTTTTAATTATTTAGTCCAATGAATAGATTTTTTGTAAATCCATAATTGCTTCATATTTTGCAATAAATTACCAGCGTTGTGTCATCTCGCGTCTCTTTGTTTTCTATGCAATCCGACAGTAACCGCGCTTTAGCTCTTGTAAGTTAAGTACTTTTTCAATTGCTTTTTGACATTAAATATGTTTTTACAATTATATGGATATGTAAACTATCGAATAAAAGAATAAAAAAATACATGCATATTCCCTATTATACTTATTAATTTTACATTGGTATAATTCATTTTATTTACTTAAGAAGTATTTTAATTTTGTGAGTTGTTGTGTGTAAATACTAAAATAAAAATTACTCAGACTAGTAAGTTAAATTCTAGGTAAGGGAAAAAAATAATTACTATTGTTAGCCCCGATGCCGCGTAATTTCGGTCTGTAGCTTATTCATAATGAAGAAACTATTGCACAAAGAGTAGCGGTTCTTCTATTTAGCGTAGCGATAAGATAAGTTTGTTGTGTTAAATGTTTAGCCCAAAATTCAGCCCCGTGAATTCCATGCGCTAACGCAGCCATAAGATCCTCACATGCACAGGTGACAGGGCAACCGGCGCAAGATGGAAGGTGGGCCATTTTCTGCGGAGAGACGCCGCAAATATACTTGAGGTTCGAACCGTCCATAAACCTCCATCTGTGGAGAGGAGATTCTCTTTGTTACGGCGGCCTACGGCCGAATTGGGTTCGTAGTCTATGGGATTTCCAAGTCCGCCACGGTGACGCAAGCTCAGGTGGAAGCTCAATACCCGACTCTCAGATGGCTCGATAAAGCTGTCAGGTCAGGGGGTGTTGACCTCCCTAATAGAGAGAGTTCTGTGTGTCAGGGGGTCACAGGCACAAAGTACATTTTATATTGGTCACAAGGGGTTTAAGCAGCTGCCGCCAGAGATTATGTCCTCCTGTAGAGGCGTTGCCATTAGCTGGACCCACGCACTCGAGAAAACTTAAGCACTGAGACGTTGTTGTGCATTGGATGGTTTTTGTCAGCTTATAGCTTTCGCCTCTAAATGCGATTGGCTATTATATGGTCCTACGAATTTCTGGAGGCGCAATGCCAGTCAGTGGATACAGCATTAGTACTGGCTGTGATGTGTCTCCATGGCGTACATTTTGACGAACTTGGATATACCTTTTTCCTTTTTTTTTGTTGGGGGTTCAAATCCGGTTAAAGAAAGAAAGAAAGAAAGAAAGAAAATGAATTTATTTAGCACAAACTACAAGGCACACAACACAACATATAATAAAACAAACAAATAAAAAGTGTAAAGTGTATAGTGAGAAATTAGTAGGAAAGTGTGCCTCGCGGCTGCACTAAATAGGTTACGTAATTAGGCTGCTTAAAATTCATATACATACTTTCTAAGTTTATCTTGAACATCGGTGAAGGAAAAACATCGTGCGGAAAGTCGGGCTTATGATTGATATACCTAGGTAAGTAAGGATGTTTGTCTACCCCTGCCGTCACCGGGACGTCACCGAGAAACGAAATTATTCGTACCGAACGTAACGTCTCGGTGACGGCGATCGTTTGTCCACCGCGACCGAACTAGGTGGTTTAGTGCAAAGAGTATAATAATAATATGGGGGGTTCAGGGTGTTATAAATTTATGATACACAAAACAAAAGCCGGGCGATCGGCGCAGTGAGCCCATACTGAAAATTAGTGGACTTAGGCAACAAAGTTCCAATATCGATGTGTTTTTTTTGTTTATTTATATGAGGTGTTATGATATTCCTGATAACTTTTATGCTTATAAAATTTCTTTTTAAGTTGATAGTTTGTCTGAAAAAAAAAAAAAGAAGATTTTTTTGTATGGAGCGAATCACGTAATTTTTATTTTCTTCATTGTGCTAATATGTTGGGTGTGTGGCGTGAGTTTAAGATAGTTAGGGTCATTCTCTATCCACGAACAAAAAATCAGCGCCGGCCATCCGCGGCAGCGCTAGTAACCATTCGGTAAAAAAAAAATGTGTAAGATTTTTTTTGCGTTTTATAATAAATTCAATGTATATTTTTTGCCTCATTTAGCAGTTTTGACTTTCTTTTTAGTTAAATATATAGTTTCAATAGCGCATAGGTACTTATAACTAGTAATTCTGGTAGAGATTTAGTTATTATTGCATGTTATCGGTAGCACCTGCATTGTGATTGATGACTCATTTTTTTGTGCGCTCGGCTAAGCGCATAACTAATGAGTCATCGAAAAATGCTCGTCTCTGATTGGCTGAATAATTTTCACTTTCATTAAGTCCATCTAGTTTTGCTCTTGTCGCTTATTTATGAACACAGTGAAATACTTTTATTTTTATATTTACATTAGAACTATGGCTGGATCAAAATACCAAACTAGTTTGGTACAAATACCAAACTAGATCTTTTTGTGAAATTAAGAAGTGGCGGTGATCTGAAAAATCATATGTTTCTATATGAAAGTACCATTTCTGTCTTGAGTACCGAAGTTTCTGAAGAAGACAAGAACCGAATCAAGGAGTGCTGTCGACTTTTTTGTGTAAATCTAAATAAAAAGTGGATAGAGTAAAGCAGAAATCAAAAAACTTTTATGAATCGTGTAAGTAATCGCAAATGGTTGGAAAAAAACATCAACTGGCCTGTTTGTGACAGTGTTGACCTGAGAAGTGAGATGGGCTTTTCGGACGCAGCCTTACCTGAGCCTGTGGATATAGATTCCCATGTTCCTACTCTTTCAGTATGTATTGCGGAAGCGGGAACATCTACAGAAAACGAGCACAGAAAACCGTTCGAAGAGTTAAGTAATAAGCAAAAAAAGACGTTCAACTTCCATAGTAGAAGAAAATTCCGAGAAAGAGTTGCAGCACTGGTACATAACAAAATTGAAAGACAACGGCAAAACGAATCTGGCAAAAGTGGTCCAATACCTTTCCGGTAATCCAGATGCGCTATCCGAAGTAGACGAGCGACTATTCAAAAAGCAGAGCTTAAGTACTGTCTCTGAAGATCTGTCTCTTTATACATCAGTTGCGCTCTCGAAATGGAAGTACTTAGCTCTTCGACAATTTCTGAAAGATGAAAACTGTGCTGCTTTTCCATCTTATCCAAAGCTTGTAAATAAAAGCCAAGCCAAGAAAAGATGTTACCCACCACAAGAGAGTATGGAGATTACCGAAAAAGGAGCTCACATTAAATTGCAAGCGCTATTGGACCATACTGTGGAGAGGATTTTACTAGATATGAATTCTGTGGATAGATCTCAAAATGAAGAACTCAAGTTGACCTGGAAATGGGGACTTGATAGTTCTTCGTCGCAGAGTAATTATAAACAGAAAACATCAAACACAGCTACAGAGTTCGATGATTCATCAGTAGTCATGATAAGCATCGTCCCTCTTCGGCTAGTGTCTACTAGCCCATCATCTGGGAATGAAAATATAGTTTGGGAGAACCCCACACTTTGCTTAACTCCGTACTGTCGACCAGTGACGTTCACTTTCACTTCGGAGACAGCTGATTTTATAAAGTCTGAAGAGTCTGAGATGAAAAAACAAATTGATGAACGAATATCTACACCGTGTGGAAATATTATTGTATCACATGAATTGCATATTACCATGATTGATGGAAAAGTGGCCAATATTGTTGCTGAAGTACCATCATATGCAACGTGTCCCATTTGCTTGGCAAAACCGAGCGAGATGAATAATTTAGACGCTTTGACTTCCAAACCACTTCGTGAAGAAATTTACAAACAAGGAATTTCTTCACTGCATATGAAGTTTCGGTGTATGGAATGTCTTCTCCATAATTATATGTTATAATCTGGATTTTCAACGATGGACTGCTCGAGGCGAACATAAAGCTTTTAAACAAGCTAAAAAAAATACCACGCAGCAAGAGTTTCGTGAGCAAACTGGAATGCTGATTGATATAGTCAAACAGGTATGTATTTAATTTTCGCTCTTTTTATGTTGTTTGTGTATTATATCTCTATGTATTGTATATAATAATAATAATAAAAATAATAAAATTTATTCAAGTATAAAATAAAATTATGATTCACTTTAATTACAATCGAGGAAAATATTTAATTCTACCTGTAATGTAGACCTGCCTGATCTATGTTTATAAAACCTGTGTTTCAGGCCATCAATTCACATCAAATATTTAAAAAGAAGACAACTATACATTTATTAGAAGCTTATTTAAAAGAAGATATAATATTTTCAATGACTTAAAGAGTAACTAATTAATTATATTATTATAAAACCAGATTATGTATTTACATAGTCTGGTTTTATAATACTATATTTATAGTATGTTTAAATAAATTAACGAATAATATTAAAGTAGATAAAGTGAAGAGTATTATTAATAAGGTAAAAGAAGGGACTTATTGGTAGATAGAAAATTTATTTTAAAAATTTTTCTAGTAGCTTTTCCGTGTCTGCATAATTGAGTTTTGCCAAGTATTCCTGTACTAGTAAATTACACCTATCATAAGTTAAACTATAAATCTTTAACACTCTGTAAAACTGGTTATACAAGTAGGGTCCTAAAAATAAATAAAATCGACTAGCAAAAGCATGTTTAGTCTGAGAGTTAGCACAAACCAAATCTTTTCTTCTGCTGTCTGAAGGTACTGGGTTAAAATAAAGTTCAGTGTGTTGGAATAAAACTACATTCAAATCAAATAATTGACGTACTGTTAGTACCTTACATGCCATATAAAGCTGGTGTGTAGGAAATCTAAATGGACGAAAAGTAGAAACCTTTAAAACTGCTCTTTGGGCGCGTTCAGGGTGCAGTAAATTTGATTTAGCGGCACGACCCCAGGACTTTATGCAGTAGGTAATAATAGATTGACACAAAGCCAAATAAACCTGTCTAATTAATTTAAAGTTGGCAATGATACGTACATTTTCAACACAATCTATTTTAGTTTACGCACTCTGGTAAATCGACGTGTTTGCGGAAGTTCAGGTTTGTATCAATCGTGACGCCTAGATATTTAATATGGTCGGCTTTAGCTAATGTGGGACAAATGCATGCAATGTCAGCATAATTTTGTTATGCGCTTGAATGTTTAGATTAGTAAGCGTTGGGTTAGCGTGTAAATAATAGGTACTTTGTTTTATCTGTATTTAATGTTAAGAGATTTTTATGAAGCCAATCAGACACAGTATTAAAACCATTCTTTGCTACCTCATAGACCTCCGCCTTTGATTTAGCTGCAAACAGTAGAGCTGTGTCATCCGCATATGAAATAATTTCACCCTTTTGGAGTGTCAAATTACACAGGTCATTTATGTCAATTAAAAACAAAGTAGGACCCAAAATACTGCCTTGTGGGATTCCATAACAGCTATTCTTAAGTTCAAAACTCATGGACTGACCTATTTTTACAGTCTGATGGCGGTTGCTAAGGTAATCAGATAACAGTTGCAATTTATTATACTCCCCGTATTCCCAGCATTTCCAGCTTGTGCAAAAGCAAAGTACAGGAAATTGTGTTAAAAGCCTTGGCAAGGTCTAAAAATATACCTATGGTGTGCATGGTGTGGTATTATCCAGGTCTGTGCTTATAAAATTTGTCAAATGGTGAACAGCTTGGCTTTCTGATCTTTTAGGCCTAAAACCAAATTGATGATCAGTGTTTTTTTTTTTTTTTTTACTAATCTATTCTTTATAATTTTTTCCAAAATCTTTGAGTTGCCTGTTAAAACTGAAATTGGCCTGTAATTATTTACACAATTTTTGTCTCTTTTTTTTTGCTTTTTTAAATCATTTTGGAAACATTCCTTTTGTTAAACATAACTGAAAAATGTGAGTCAAGGAAGGGGCAATTACGTATTTAAATCTTTTGAGTACGCTATTACGTATGTCGTCACATCCTACGGCACAAATTTCCTTTAATCCATCTATTATACTTTCTACCTCATTAACATCAGTATCTAATAAGACAGAAGAGTTTCATATTGCATATTTCTTAGTTTGGCTTTGAATGGAAAAACATCTATTAGATAATAAAGTTTCTTCTGCTAAGTTTTTTCCTACGTTAATGAAGGAGTTGTTAGCTTTATTTGCTGCTTCGGTAGGGCTTAGCTCAGAAGTACAAGTTATAGTTAATGTAGGTCTGCACATATCAACATATGAACCTCAACTGACTCGACCTATTCTACTTAAAACGTCGTCCATTACATTTTAACCTTAGAGCTTAAGCTGTCCTGCCAGGGTCGCGGATTGTTCGAAAGAGCTACCGTGGCCCTGGCGCACAGGCAACTGAAGGAACACGGGTGGGTTTTAGTCAGTAAGAGTCTGACACGCCCTTCCGCTTCGCCCAGAGCGGGACAGGTCACTTGATGATTTCCAACCCAAAAAAAAAAGAACTTAAGCTGTAACAAATAGTCGAATTTTAAAATAGATTTAATTTTCCCGTAAAATTTGTTGATTTATTTGAAGATTAATAATTTCCCTGTGCTCATTCATTCACCATTTTTGCTATAATTTATATATTTCAAGAAAGTTAAATATATCCCATCACAGACATTCATTTTGGCAATTAATGCATGTCATCGATAAATTTATCGACATTGAAAGTGCGTAAGTCACATCATTAGTCAGAATAAAATTAGTGACAACCTACAACATTTCGAAATGTCTTTTGTACGCGTGTCCTTCTCTAACATATCAGCAGCCTCCATAAGTCCAAGTGAACCAAATATATTGAATTCAGTTGCTATTTTAGCCTTCCTTCTATGCTTTAGTTATTATTCTGAGGTGGGTACTTCGTCCATTTCCGCTCTCAGACGATGTCACCCACAGATCATAAAAACACAGATGTCACCAATCATTCAGTTTAGAGTAAAATATCCTGTGGTTCATTGATGTATTTCCGAGACACTATAGATCATTTGGGGTGTAGTAGTACGTACAGCACTGGGAGGGTGGGATTGCTAATCTCTTCGGACTCGGCGCTCATATAATTATGATAGAACTTCACGTACAGGTAAGTTCGTTTAATCATTAACACTCGTGACTCGTCCTCGAGATTAGTAATTTACACATTTAGACTTTGAGAGTATTTTGGGAATATCATCAATTTATAATATCGTCTTAAATATCAAAATAATTTTATTATTGATTATTTTGGTACAATCAAAAAACAGGAAGAACAACTTTCTACTTCTAGGATTATCTTACTAACACTAACCCAGAGTTTAGCGACCTATCTCTCCCACATCGGTGGGTTAAATATTTTTTAAAAAAACTAGATTTTAACCCTCGGGCCACCAACATGAATTATTTGATTAACCCTAAATAGGTTTAAGATTCTTCCTCCTTTGATCAATCAATTAATTTAAACAATTTACATTGCGTTTGAATATAATCCAGCATGAAATATTAACATTAACAACAGATATAACATGTACAAATATACCTATATGAAAACATGCAATTAAAATAAAATTTGAAAATGATCGAGAAATTATTTAAATAAAATGTAAAATACCATGCAAACATAAATTATTAAACCAATAAGTCAATAAAATAATTGCAATTTAAACGAAAAAAAATTATCAAAAAATATAAATAAAAGTCATATGAACACGGTACACAATAAAACACTATAAAAAATAATTACACGTCAGTTTGAAGAGCAATTATAGGACTATTACAACTCATCTAATGAGTACCGACATTTTTCCAACAGGAATGCCTTGAGCCTTGCCTTAAATGAGCCTGTGTACATTATGCTTGTTAACTCAAGCGGTAATTCATTAAATATTTGAACTGCCTGATACTGTGGACTATGCTTAACTACTCCAAAAGTCGGTATGATTTTGTTACCAAAGTCTTTTCTACGCGAATTTTCCCTAACCAGCCTGTTCTGGTCTGTTTCGTAGTCGTATACATATTTTTTTGAAGCGTTTAACAATACTACTACGTGAAGCCCCTAGGCCTATACCAAGTTTTTCGAAATATGGCTGACATGTGTCTCGTTGAGAAATGCGGACAATGGTTCGAATCGCTCTTTTTTGGAGAATGAATGCCCTATGCCAGTTGTAATGGTAGCTGTTTCCCCAAAACTGTATGCTATACCTCAGTTTGGACTCAATCAGCGCATAGTATACCATTTTTAAATGTGTTATGCTAACTTCATCTCTAAGAGTTCTTAATGCATAGCAAGCAGATGATATAGATGAATCCAATGCTGCTAATTCTTTCTTCCAATTCAACAATTCATCAATATAAATTCCTAAAACTTGACTTCTCTGACAAGCTCAATTTTAATTTTGTCTAGTTCAATGTCCATACCGTCTTTGTTACGCGCAGTAGTTTTAAATAACATAATTTTGGTTTTGGTCGTGTTTATTATAAGCATATTCGCATTAAACCAAGAATGAAAGGCCTCTAGAGCTGCGTTCACCTTTACAGTAAGGTCTTGGATATCGTTAGCTGCAACTATAGCGTTTGTATCATCCGCAAATACTACAAGTTGTATGTCCGGTAAAAGTTTATGTGCGAAATTGATTAAGTCATTAGTGAACAATATGTATAATAAGGAGCCCAAAATTGATCCTTGAGGCACGCCGGCTGTAATGCTTAAAATAAATGACCTGTAGTTGCTCTTATATCCGTTTGGTTTTGTAGAATCAAGTTTGACAAACATTTTTCTATTTTTAAGATAAGAAGTGAAGAGTTCCAAGGCTTTACCTTTTACGCCATAGTGGTCCATTTTAGTGATGAGTAGTTTGTGGTCAATAGTGTCGAAAGCCGCACCTAAATGCAAATAAATGCCAGCTATCCTCATTTTACAATTTATTTGATTAACTACACCATTTAGTAACCTAAATAGCATCTCCCGTACCAACATTCTTCTGGTATCCAAATTGTCTTAAATTAATTACTTTATTTAAATTAAGATGTCTACTTAAGCGATCTTTTAAAACTTTTTCATTTTTTTTTTTTGCCAAATTGGGCAACAAAGAAGTTGGCCTATAGTTTGTCGGATCAGTTTTTGTGCCCTTTTTATGAATTGGGACGATCTTAACAATTTTTTGTTGTTCCGGGAAAATGGCATGGGGTACCTCATGGGTAAGTAATAAACAGTTTTTCACCCATAGATTGACTAGGTACTTCATAAAGATTTTGTACAGAAAAAGCCATTTCATCAAGCACCGTTAGACAGTTTTCGCGCCATTCCCGTACGTTGTGAGCGCCAAATCTCCAATGTCATACATAATTTTAAAAAAAATACCATTAATCTACTATTTCCTACCTTTGCTATAATTTTAGCTACCTCATCATATACATAATATTTTAACAAAATGCTTGGTCCCTCCATTATGATATCAAGATGGAGGGACCACACTGATAGACTACTCCCTGGAATGTTCTACCTACTCAGTGTTATAATACCTTAATTCTACCTTTATATTAATTTTGGCTGCCCGTCACATGTATCGTTTTAAAGGTATCGAATAATATAAGTTGGTCCCTCCAAATTGACGATTCAATTGTTTAGTGCAACAGGTAAATGGGCGGTTTATTTTCGATCTTCGAAGGTTAAATATTTAATACCTATTTACCTACTACCTTCTAATCGTGCAAATTTTCTTACGTTAAAGTTTATTTTAACGAGCCAAAAAAAATTAATAAAGGTGTTTAATATGGGTTTTAATAAAGGTGACGGAGACATTCCAATCCTAGCTCGTCTAGTTTCGCCACCGTGTGTTGTGCGGTGTGTGGTCGTTGTCCTGAAGCAGCAGTGGGCTAGAACGGTTGACCAATCTCGGCTGTTTAACGGCTAGCTTTTCCATCATGGTTTCCAATTGTCGGCAATACAGATCTGCCGTAATCGTCTGACCAGATCTTAGGAAGCTGTAGTGGATGACACCAACGCTGGTCCACCAGACACTAACCAGTACCTTTTTTTTGAGTCAACTTTCGCTTGGGGCAGGATTTAGCCGGTTCTCCTGGATTTAACCACTGTGATGAGCGTTTCCGATTATCGTATAGGATCCATTTTTCATCACAAGTAATGATACGATTCAAAATCCCCTCGTTATTGTGACGGTTGAGTAACGTGACGCAGCAGTCGACTCGTGTTTGTTGGTTTGCTTCACTTAGTTCATGCGGTACCCATTTTTCAAGGTTTTTCACTTTTCCAATTTGTTCCAAATGATTCAAAATGGTTTTATCACTCACACCGAAGCCTGCAGCTAACTCTGACGTGGTTTGAGATGGATCCGCTTCTACGATCACTTTCAATTCCTCATTGACAACTAGGGTCTCCGGCCGTCCACGAGGTTTGTTCTGGAGGTTCAGATCAAGTATTTTTTTTTACTTGTTCTGAGTCTGGGGGTAAAAATTTGCAGAAAGAAAGCGTTGGAACCAAAAAAATACTGTGTTTTCTTTTACAATGGCTTCTCCGTATACATTTTTAATCCTTCGAGCTATTTCTGCAGCGCTAGTGCCACGATGGAATTCGTATTTGAAAATAATGCGATATTTTATGTTTTCCATATTGAGCACAGAACGATGTCAAAGCAAAATTAAATGGCGCGAAAACAAATGAATTATTACATTCGAAACAAAAATAGACACGCTTTAAATTGAAATAAATTTGAATTTGGAATTCTTAACCAAACGCCGGCTTTTTGAGATCAAAGTGGCCAGTTCTAGAAAACATCAATTTCATAATTATGTAATGACCTAATATAGAACATTTCAAAATTAAATTACCCTTTTTTTCTTCTTTTTACATATAAGCTCAGACTAAATAAAAAATCAAGACAGCGCTGCGAACAATTTAATACAGTGAAGAATACAAAACTACCTATTAGACTACATCTTGTTCTGTGCATACACATTCACACGTAGGCACACATTTACAACCAAACTACACCTCACCAAGGGCACACATGTAATTACGAAACTGGCCTCATGATTAATTTGTCTTGATTTTTTATTTGGTCTGAGTTTTTATGTATTATGTCCCAAATAACAAAAATATTATTTTTTAAATTTCGGCTTTTTTATTGCAAGAAGTCCCATGGCCGTGAAGAAACCGCTATGTACAGCTTATTCGACCCAAAAAGTCATTAAGTGCTACCATTTTAGATCACAAAATCACTACGTCCGACTAATTTTGTAAAAAAAGGGCTAACGGCGTATCCAAAGCTTTTATTTATTCTTCTTCTTTTATACTTAAAAAAAAAACTTATGTCAAATTATAAGAATTCAAAGTTTATTAGTCCTGAAGTCCAATAAGAAGCTAAGTGCCTAAGCCTGTAGAATTGTGTAAAAAGAGGCTAAGGCTGGACTCACACCTCCGGAATTCTTCTCTGAATTATTCAGAGTCGGAACTCGGAAGTCATAATTTGAATTCCGGCAATCTGCCTCACACATATCTGAAAAATTCAGATTAATCAGTAGGTAGTCTTGTTCATCTCGGTTCAGGCAAACGTCTTGGATAAAGAAGTGGATTAAGTGGAATTAATACTCATTGCACTAGTTTTGGCTTTAAATAATAATAAAGAATGCAAACGAATACACTGGATTCATCCTGTAAACCGTGTAAAGAAAAGCCTGTTCTATAATACGGCGAGAAAATTAAGACAGTATCCTTGCAGATTGTTTGATTACTACAGAATGTCAGTAGTATCATTTGATGTATTACTCTGTTTGCTGGGGGATAAAATCCGAAAGAAAGACACACTTATGAGAAAAGCCACACGTCTAACCGCTACCGCTGGCAGTGTCACTGTTAACCGAAATAATTCATTAAGTATCTGATTCCGGTGTTTGTGTGCTCGCGTGTTCAAATGTACCTTTTATAAGTACATATAGCAAAACGAAAGTTATGAAATCATAATCTTAAGTATTCCGATCCGGAATTTAAAATGCTCGTCAGTACCTATCATTCATATATAGATCGATCTGAGAAAATTATAATCTTTAAAAAAACTGAATGTGTGTGGAGCATGATTATAATATTGTATGCAATTCTATAATATGAATTCAGAATGGCATTCCAGATGTGTGGGTCAGCTTAAGTCCAGTCGTTAGGACCTATGTAAATCATATAAATAGTAAATTTGAAGTAGTATTTGAAAATAAGTGAATATACTTAATGTCATTAAATTTCTTGATCTCAAAGTTGACTTACCTATTCATATTACAGTGACGTTTCATTTTTAACCCTTTTCTCCAAGGACATTAAATTATTATAACAATAGACAGGACATAACGAACAAAATCGTAATCCGATACATTTGTCCTAGTGGACAAAAGTCGCTCAGTCTAGTTTGGTACGCCTGCATGTCAAGACTACTCAAGACTGTCAAGTCGCATTTGTGTCCACCAAAATAAAAATATTTTCTAAGAAAATATGCTGATTTACGCATTGCGATATTGCAAATCTCGTTATGGTAAAACGACTAGACCTAACTTCGGTTTATTTACGTACTTATTTATTAAAATTACTCAGTAATTAGAATTAAATAATTTTCATCTAAAGATCTAGAACATTTGCTAATTTTTGAATAAACGCCCTCTATTGCGGAGTAGCTTTACTAGCCTTGTAGAGATGTGATGTTGCTTATCGATTTTATTATCGATAATATTTAATGAGGTAAATAATAAATAACTCTTAAAATATAATACGGTTTGAACATAATTATGTAATTTAATTTAGATGCAATAAAGGAACAACTATTATTCGTTCAAGTAGTTTTCTGATATTTTAGGTTTTCGAATGTAAATAAAGTAGAACGTAAAAAGTGGATACGGTTTGTTCAAATAGACCGTAGAGAAGAAAATTGGCTTCCACCTGCTTCGTCAAAATTATGCTCGAAGAAAAAACCGAAAAAAGAAGACGTCAATTTACTAATGTAGATACCGCGCGGCTAGTATATTTCAGTTACTTTCATAGTATCATGTCTTACGGTACTTTTTACTATGGGGACGGGCTGCAGAAATCGAGTCTATTTTTATTTTGCAGAAAAGAGCCATCAGAGCAATATATTGCCTCCGCAGGCTGGATTCTCTAAGAGAACTGTTTAAAGATACTAAAATCATGACGGTACCTTGTCCATATATCTATGAAAACATCATGTACGTAAGGAAAAAATAAAATATTTTCAGTAAAAGAGGTGAAAGACACAACTATTTGACTAAAAATAGGGACTAATTGGTTCAACCAGGTTTCACACTGGCTAAAGCAGACTCATCCTTCATGGGGTACTGTTTAAAATGTTACAATAAAATACCTCCCCACATACTCCAACTGAATGAAACGAAATTTAAATCTTGTTTATAACGCACACTATGCAGCCAAGCATATTATAAGTTGGGGGATTACATCGCTGACAAAGATGCTTTGCTCAACGCTGGTCCTGCTCCAGAGGGGCGCATAAATTAATTGATTAGCATTCGAAAATACTGTTGGAGCTGCTGAAGATTGTAAAAACTATCTTTGCATTATATAAATCCAATCTCTTAATAATGCACAATTGCATATATAGCACATAAAGCTACGATTTACTAATTTACTAGGTTCGTCTTTCATTTACATGAATGTGCCCTGGCGGCTGAGAGTATGTCATGCTCAATCAAATGTCTCACTGGTGGTGGCGTGTGTGTCGGATCATTAAGTTCCCTTCAAATTGGTAGAGCTGAATGGTGCTGATCGATACATCATATTCGTGAACGGATGCCGTCAGTAAGGACTGGTCATGTGTTTGCTTATTGCAGCTTGGCTTATTTTTATTTCTGTATTGTTTTTTTTTTTGTTGTAAACTCGCTAAGCAGAGTTGTACTATGGGTACTAGAAAATGGATATAATATTTATACGTTTTTTTTTTGTTGTAAATACCTAAAATACATAAGAAACACCCAGACTAACAAAAATTTATATTCATCACATAAATATTTGTGTCCTGTGGGAATCAAACCCACGACCTCGTGATCAGCAGTCTGACACTGGGTCATTAGACGATAATAATTATAATTTTGTCATTTGTATGTAAATAAATAACTTGTAAACATTGAAACTACTAATCATTTTATTGCTTTCCAATTGTTTTGGCATTTGTTTAAATATAATAAATTGTGAAAAAAAAAAATGTCTTTGTAACTTTTATCATTATTACCGATACCTTGATATCTAAATGGTAATATAGAGGTATAAGGAACAGGGTGTAAAGCTCACTCATACTCTATAGAAAAGGGAGGATCCTCCGTCCAGACGGGTGTTGTGTCTGGTGGGCAACTGCCCGACGGTTGATGTTGGGACGGTGTATATATGCTAGTCGCGCGGTAAACTCTGCTTGCGCGATGAAGGATTTGCGTGACGTCAGTATGACGTGTAGCTCGCATGTGGCGATGTTGATACCGCTACATCACTCCCCCCCGGAGACAGGAGGTCGATAGTGGGCTGAGTCTTGTATCTTGCGATGCTTGCCAGGGCCAATTGAGGTTCCAGTGAGTCGGAACCGGGTGTCGCATAGTTCGCGGTGGGTCGGAACTGTCTGCGAAGGTTTTTCTCCAGTGCGTCGGATGTGGTACAGCGCCGGGTTGAGGCTGACTGCTGGCGACGACCAGGAGAGGGTTTGAAGGCTCTGCTTGTTGACCAGCCGAGAGTGCAGTGTGCTGTGCCAAGGTTGCTGATGAGGCTGACGGTGATGACCAGGTATGCGCGGTCGCTGGTTACTGGTGGTCAGGATACCCGTTGAAGCCGTGGGTGCTGGCTGGCTGTGTGACTCGCCGCTCTAAAGCTTGCGGAAGTGATGCTGATGTGATGATGACGTCACGAACGAACGACGACGACGTGTACTTGCACGAAGGCTGCGCTGACGTTCATTTTCGGGGTCACCAGTATAGAGGTATGAGGAACAGGGTATAAAGTTCACTCATACTCTATGGAAAAGGGAGGATCCTCCGAACAGACGGGTGTTGTGTCTGGTGGGCAACTGCCCGTCTGGTCGGAGGATCCTCCCTTTTAGTATGAGTGAACTATATACCCTGTTCCTCATACCTCTATAGTAACATCACTACCACAGGATATTTTATTAAAGAAGAACGAGCACAATGGGCCCAGTGTAGTAGCACTTTCTTACCCGTCTTAAAATGAAGATCTGAATAAGCTCAACATTTTATTCTAATGCAGCATTGCTCTAATGAATCAAATAATAAAGTTACAGTGGTAAATGATAAATGATAAATGATTTTATTTCTCTAAGAAGGTTTGTACAAACACTTTTACACGTCAATCATATTTTTAAAACTAGATGAGGTCGGCGTTTCCTATCTGACTACTCCGAGAAGAAAGGCCGAAACAAACTCAGAGGTCACAGTCTCTTTTAAAGTCCAGACATAATTTTGGTCAGATCATGTGAAGACCATGTAGATTTGTGTCTGAAATGGTAATGGTATAAAAAAAACATTCAGTATGCAAAAATTGGAGCAACTCGTTTTTGCCCTCAATATAATCCTTAACGGTATAAAAGGCTTTCTGGCACAACTTACGTTTAATTAATGATTTGAATTTATTAAGGCTTAGATCTTGAACGTGGCTTGGAAGTCTAATATAAAAGCGTATACATTGACACCTGAACGAGCCACCTATTTTTTGAGCCTTGTTGTAGGTACAACAAATTTGTGTTTATTCCTACTATTTATATTATGGATATCACTGTATTTTTAAACAATTTTATATTTTTATGAGCATGTAAAAGATTTTCATAAATATATTGAGAAGGCACAGTAAATTCATTAATCTCCTTAAATTTGTCTCTGAGAGATTGTCTTGGACTTAATTTATAAATTGATCGAACAGCTGTTTTCTGCCAAATAAAAATAGTCTGAATGTCGGCGGTATTTCCCAATAACAGACTACCGTACGACATAACACTGAAAATAGCTAAAGTACACTAAACGGCCTGTCTCTGTGTCGGTTAAATTATGAATTTTTCTAACAGCGTATGCTGCGGAGCTTAAAAAATTCTAAAAGTTCAAGTTCAAAGTCCAATAATTACCGTTACAAATGCTAATATTATTTATTTATTTATTTTATTATTTATGTACACACAGTAAAACCTAACCACCTATTATGACCTAACGATGCCAATAAATAATGTTATTCACATACATTTATACATTTTCGTTGTTTAATGAATTATTAATAGCTTAAGTGAACTATTAGAAATAGACAAAAAAAGGAATACTCAGGATTGAGCAGGACAGAACACGCACTGGTATTGTTGAAACCCGGTCAGCGCGAGTGCAGGTAGCGACCTTTATCGATAGTACAGGAGCGAGCGGGACATATTCACATAAGTAGGATTCATATAAAAGAGAAAAATGCATTCCGACTGGCAACGTGTAGATCAGTGTAGATATAATAATTGTACCTACATGTTGCCAGTCGGAATACATAATTATATGCAACACAATAATATTTACAATTAAAATATAATTACCTAACCTAACTAAAACTAATAACAAATTAAAAGATGGCGTCAAAAAATTCCTCCGCATCGCTGTCGACTGGTAATGTACCCAAGAGACTGGCGGCATTGCCACGTTGTATTGCAATGCTTAGCCTCTGGCCAAGGTAAAATCCAGCCCTTGGGTCACGGGAAGTGTCAAACAGGCGTTTGGAGATTTCTTTGAACAAAACAAGGGCACTCGGACCCCACGGCCCGAGGGTTTCAACCCCAAACGGCTCGAAAATATAATTACCAATAAGGTTGTTATACTTACGCCGCTTGAGGTTTTCCGCAGCCGCAGCAGCGGCGCCAGCACAGCACGCCGAGACAGGAAGATGGGATGGCGCAAGACTATCGACACATGTTGCGTCCCACACTAAAGGCCTACCCACCTTCCATGGAAATAAAGACATGCCGTCCGGTCTCTTGCCATCGTCGCGTGCCAAGCCATTAGGTTCTAATACAGCTGGAACGCCGACGGTGACAAGAGCTCGTC
This sequence comes from Griposia aprilina, assembly GCA_916610205.1. Lineage (NCBI taxonomy): Eukaryota > Metazoa > Arthropoda > Insecta > Lepidoptera > Noctuidae > Griposia > Griposia aprilina. The sequence continues at coordinate 10,618,406 of OU744304.1, read as the reverse complement.
GGATGATGTCATTAATGTTCGCGTGCCGCGGTATGCGGCCCGCACTTCGGCTGCAAGACAGACCGTGGTGTCCGAGGCTGTTGACAACATCGCCACAGTGACAGCGATGAGGGGAACAAAAGGGAGCTCCTAGTCGCAGGGAAGCAGCGAGGCGGAAAGTAGTGTCGTCGAACAAAGTGCCTATGTTCGACGATGGTAGTGCATGAAGCCAAAGACCCGACTCCCACTTACCCACAGCCAGTAGGCGCGCACGCTCCACAGTAGTAGCAGACGTGTCAATTAAATTATTCTGTACTACTCTGCAGAGTGGCTCATCCCACCGTCTCTGGGAAGATGGATTGTCGGGTGGATCTGAATTCGGGCAAGCGAGACGCCAAGCATCCATAGCCTCGGTGAAGCACGGCACATCAAAATCAATCAGTGTGGAGTCTAGGATTTTCCTGATTAATTTCTCAGTGCCGTAAACCGAGGATATGAAAGCCGGTAAACTAATACTAGAAATTTTGCGGACGCCGAGGCCTCCCATACGAATGGGAAGAGTAGCTTGTGTCCAAGCTCGGTCGTCCAGGGCCACATTTAAAATCGAAGTTAATGTATGCCGGATAATTTGGTCCATTTTGTCTAAAAGGTGAGGGTGCTTCCATAAATGAGAAGCGCGAAGAAAATATGTTAATTTAGGGCCGAAACAGCAGTAACGGATTAAGGTTATGGCCGAATGCATGTTAATTTGGAATAATCTTTCCGAAACGTCATTGAAATTTTGTATTTTTTCCTGAATAAAAACGGGAAAGGAATTCTCAAAGATTGGAGACCCAAGGAGACGAAGAGAGCTTTTTTCAATAATTTTTATTTCCGGAGCTATCGCGTTAAATTTGGTAAGTGTCAGATGTCTGTCAGTACTGTCCGCTAAGTATAGTTCACATTTCGAAAAGTTGAGATCAAGGCCTATGGAATGAAGTTCATTTTTTAAGAATTGTAGGTCATTTAAAACAGTTTCTACATCGCCTCCCAAGGTTCCATCGTCAAGATACCAAACGTTAAATTTGGAATTTAGCTGTCGAATAATTGGGTGAATGGCTAAACTAAAAATCACTGGCCCGAGGGGATCACCTTGTTGACAGCCAACAGCAGATTCCAGAAGGTTGTCCCGATACATTAATTTAGAAGGGTGTCTGTAACATTGCCAAAGGAAACTAAAGATTTGGGGTATTTCTTTTTTAGTTTCTGCCAGCAAGGTGTCCCTATTAACAGAATTGAAAGCATTCTTTATGTCAACCTTCAAGATGACCTCTCCTTTGCCAGAATTTAGGTAGGTCGACAAGGCGTGTACGGCAGCCTCACAGCCCCCTTTGGAGCCGTAACCTAGCTGCAGGGGCTGAATTTTTTTCGAAATAATCTCACCGTAAAATTTACAGCAAATCTTGGCTGCCATACGACGGTAAGTGGTTCCCACGGCAATGGGACGAATGCCGCCATCCTTTTTACGCAGGGCGCAAAGATTCGCCCCGTACAGAACGTCGACGACGGCCTCGTTCACCTTGCCGGAGAGCATTAGGTTAATCATAGCCGTAAGCTCCTTCAAAAGCAACACACCAGCTGCCCCGGCGCCTGAACAAATAAGGTCCTTAAGGTGCTGAGGACTCAGGCCGTCGAGGCCGCCAGCAGAGCCGCTCCGGAAGGAGCTAACGGCTGTAACTAACTCCTGACCTGTAATGGTGAGAGAATGGTTATCCAGATTAGGGGGGTCGGGGAAGGAAAGGCCATCCGCTGGGGCAGGGTGTTTGCTCTCCAGAGCTGCGAGCGTTTCTGGAGAACACGGTGCCACCACATCACAACTAAAAAGAATCCTGGCTGCTCCGCTTATGTCACCTTCCCCTAACTTCGATTCTACGAGATGGGATATACCCCTTGATGAGGTATATCTCTGTGTCTGTAATTTGGAATCTAAATTATGGGCCGAAATATGACAGTTTTCTTTAATTTGTGCGGTTAATGTTAATTATATGCATCTTGAGGCCATAATATTAGCATTTATTTGTAAAGGTAATTATTGGACTTTAGGAACCGCTGTAACTTTTTTATTTGATTCATTAGAGTAATGCTGCCATAGAATAAAATGTTAAGCTTATTCGGATTTTCATTTTTCATCTACAACACTGGGCCCACGGTCCATATGAAGTTGTCCATTGTTGTTTAATTCGTATGTTTGCTATTCAACGCTAGATGGTGTTACTGACGCTCGAGATCAAAGTTTATATGAAAAGGTTCCCAGTAGCCGCTCTAATTTTGCTATATTATGCTAGATGGCATCACTGAGACGTGGGATCACAGTTTTTCTATGACATTTCTTCGCATAGCCTCTCTATTGTATCTATCATAAGTCTCTTTGCTTTTCTCGAATAGAAAATTTCCAACAAATATTTATGATATTTTCTCGCTATATTAAGTAAAACTCGATTTTTGGACTAGATTGGACTGGATTTAGGGACTTCTGCAACTGGGCCCTTCTTATTTCTTAATAATTATGTAAGGACCTATTAATAATTATTATAACCGTAAGGTATTTTTATCTTCAAAAATCAAATAAAGGCAAATTGCAAAGAGATTTATGATACTAAATAATTTAATGTCTTGTAATAATTATGTTGTGGTTTATTCCATCCGTATAAGATAACAATACCCCGGAGTCTTCATCTCGTAGCATAGATATAATTGTAGAAACAACGCCATCTATCAACGTTACCTGCAATGTACGGCGACGATAGGAACGTACGCATTTACGTTTTGAGAAATCGACTCAAAAAGGACATATTGTGCGTTAGAAGATTAAAGTAGTTTTCATCACGTATTAGCTTGTTGAATGCATTTTCACACCTTTGCAGCTTATGTATACGGCTAAATTGGATAATTTATTTATTTATGGCTTACCAAGAACTAAATACATACACAGCTTAACCCACAATCTTTGTCATTAAATACATAAATTTCGAATATCTAAATTATTCGAAAGCAAGGCACTATTAATGTGTGTACTTTAAACAAAAGAAAATATACATTACTTTTTCTATCGTGAAACAAGAAATCTGAACTTCATGTAGTTCAAATATTGACGAAGTGAAGTTTTAGTAATTTATTTTGAAATCGGCTAAGACGTTTACGAGGAAGTAGTGCGCATCACTAAAATTTGACAATTCGCCATCGGTATCGAAGCCCGCTGCCGTGTCATCGAATCGTAATTACACGTCGAATACGAAGTACAATTTACCTAAAACTGTGTGGTGCAACGTTGGCATTTTTTACTATTTACAATCAAATATTACTGTTCTAATCATGTCGTCCGCTGAAGAAACTGCTCAACTTAAGGCTGGACATCCCCCGGCAGGTATAAACTTAGTTTCCAATGCCTTTGTTTATGTATAATCAAGCGTTTTATAGAAGTTTTGTCTTTCCTACAGATATGTAGGTCCGTATGGCGGCAAAAATGTTTGTTTAAGTTTAAATATAATTCCAAAATACAAAATATTCGCAATATTTTGAGGAAATGAATGGAATTTTGATGTAAACAAGTTGATTTATTTTTAAGCCGCAATGCAATCAAGTTTAAAAGCCTTGAATTTGATGATTTAATCATGACGTCATGTTAAGTATGTTCTATGTTACGAATCATTGCGTGTTGTTAAACAAAGACTAAAGAGTTACCTTCAAGGTCGCCAGGCGGTCAGTGTAAACGCCTATTTGATTACCTACTTTTTATATCAAATCTAGTTATGAAAAATAAAAATCTTTAATTTTTACCTGTCATTTTTATGAACAAAGACTTCCAACAAGAATTTTATTACTTACTTCGTTTTTTATTGATAGGCATCTGTTCTGTAATCCCAAGTAAGCAATGATTAAAGTACAATAAATATAAAAAAAAACTTGAAAATAAACTAATCTAATAAAAACTTAAAAATCTGAGTAACAACAAATCCTCCATGTTGTACTCAATAGCATATCAAATTAATTTCTCACAGTGTGATAAAAACCCTACATTCATTCACTGAATGCTACATAATTTGAATAATTTACTATTACAGTGAAAGCAGGAGGAATGAGAATCACCCAACACAAGGCCGGGCACACAAAAGAGACAGGCAAGGAACCAGCGAATGAAGACCTGACCGGTCTATCCGGACCATCACCCGTGCCTTCAAACCCTGTTTCAATCTCCGGAGCACCAAACAGAGGTAACGCGGACTTCACTCCGGAAGCGGCCCAAGTGGCCCATAGTCCTAAGCCTCCAGTGCACATCAACTTTAAGCCCCAAACAAATATTCAGCAGCCCAGGAAGCAGTAGACCTCATCTCACTTGAAGATATTAAGGTTGTTAGGTAGATCTACAGAAGATATTTATCAGATTTAATTATGAAGTTACTATCAACTGTTATTGTAGTAAGATTTCTTAATAATTGTTATATCACATTCTCCTAAAAACATAATCACATAATGCCCTACGATGGTGAGACCTGAAATGGCTTTGCCAAGCAAAGTGCATATTGCTAGAAAGAGATAGAAGATAATGTAGCCCTTTCCTTTTCTAGCCAATGGCTGTGAAACTGGGCTCATGTTTTTTATCTTTCTCTTTTCTTAGTACTTTTTTATACAACAGCATTCTTAAGTGAAAAAGAAGCATGTATTTATAACCATTCAGCCTAATTCAGGTCTTGCCATCTGCAATAACATCATAACTGCCAATATCAAAGGTAATACCATATCTAAAAATTAGTGCTACGCAAGATTTCTGTTAGTTTATCTATCTACCTTGATAACTTGTATCATACATTTTGTTTACATTAGGCATTTTGAACACAAACATTTTGTAACAACTTATGAATATCTATTTAAGTGTTGATAAAGTAATCTGTATTTTGATAAGGTGGGTAGCTACTTCTATTGGGTGGCAAGTAATAAAATACAATAATGTTGCACTTCTTAAAAGGCCATTGGAGTCAACAAAAATAAACTTTAAATACTTTTTACGTAACAAGATATCTTTATAAATGCATTTAGCTGTTTCTAAAATAGATTCTTAATAAGTTAATACTGACATTTTCACGCATAGCATTTTTATACAATCCATATTTATGACATATTTTACGTCATTCCACTCCATTTCACGATAATAGAAGAATAGAACATGTGTGCAAATAAAAAAATTCACAATCATTTATAATCAGTAATCTAGTCCTTGTGTTCAAAAACATAATGTAAACAAAAACTAAACAAACATGGTTCCAACTTCCCAACATTCTGGTATAAAACCTTTTTACATCAAGGTTACTAGCATTTAAAAATAACACTGTTCCTTTCTAAATGTTGCCAAGTTAGAAACATGTTCTCAGCCTAGTGATTAGATTGGTATATTAAGAATATTTTGTATTATAAATAAGCACTTTATTTATTTATAACGTCTTATTATATCCGTTTCCGTCTTGTTATAACAACCTAATCAGTTTAGGGCTTCTAAACACCAGTTTGTGTAATATTCAGGCATTTATAGGAAAAACTAAAATATGACTATAACTTTCTATTTAGTCACCACAACAAAGGTATAAATAAAAAGAAATTGAGTTTATTTCAATTCCCCAGTTATTCTTACAAATGTCTGCTAATAATTGAAATGATGAGTAAAGCTACAAATACTAGGGAATTAATGATAATAACATACATACAGGGGTTTAATTGTAATGTTTAACAACACACTTCATTTATGGAATGAGTTATCTATCAATATTATCAAACTGTGAATGTAGATTAGAACTTGATGCGGTGGAAGTACCCAGTTACAGATATTGTAATATTATATTTCAACTTACTACGCCTTGCTTCGCATGGGTGCAATCTACTGATGCGGTGACATGTCAAAAGTCCAGAATTCTCTGATATATGTAATTTAACTAACAATGCATTTTATTCTTAGATCTTCCAAAATAATGTATGGTTAAAACCGCATCAAAATCCATTGTGTTATTGAATTAAACTCACACAGAAAGACTCGAAAAGCGACTTTGTTTTATACTTGGAATATGTCATGTCGAGCAAGGAACATAATATACTCACCTACGGCGAAATGTCGACATACCATCGCCCATTATCTACGCCTATCCATAAATTAATATCGTTTTTCTTTTTGTGAGAAAGGCGAAGGCAGTTTGAAACCAGGGCTGCCTGCCCATAGTACGCCGGATGTATTAAAATATCGTAATTCTATGTATTTGTAGCTGTAAACATCAGTGAAAGTTAATTATTGTTGTGTAAAAACGCATTATAAATTCATTCGTTGACTGTTTAAAGTGTTATCGTGTAAGTTATTGTACTTAGAGTTTAATGGTTGCTCACACTACTTATTATGAAGATAGAACTATTGTATACTGTTCAGAAATAAACTGTTACGGACAAGGAGCAAAAACGTTAAGGAATTTTCAAAGGAATTCCTTTCACACTTATCGGGCGCATGTCACCTTTTAAAATTTTCATTAAAAAATGTCGTCGCAGTCGGAAAAATAATTAAGTCAAAGTGAAAATTTGCCTGAAAGTGCTAGACATGTTTATTCTTTGATTGTTTATGAGACATAACAGCTTTGTCTCTAGAATGGCAATGTAGCTGCGATGCTTCTGGTATTGCAGATGTTGTAGACGAGGACGACTTACCATGGTGGGCCTGCCTGCTTGTATGCCACCAACTTTTTATGAAGGTTACGTTTTTAAGTCATTTAGGCGCTAAGCAGACTATGGACAATTTGTCCGCGACGATAGAACGTACGGATATCTATGCAATAACACACGAAGGACAAATAGACTGCTAGGATTTCCATAAGTTCTATCGTCGTGCACAAATTGTCCACCGTCTTCTTAGCGCCTTAGTTGTAGGTACTGTGTGAGCACAAAAAATTTCATTAGAATATAATACTTTGAAGTATGAAGAGCAGAATAATCTTATTATGTCTAGGTTATTCAGTACAGAGATAACCAATGTTGTATTCAATTTATAAACATTTTAAATGTTCACAAGTAGTGCTGCACAATTTTTCCTGTTTTAAAGTTTTTTTTTTTTTTAGTATATTACGGATAGTTTTTTGGGTGAATATAGTTCTCGCTAATATTTTTAATTATTTATGTTTTTGAAAACGTATATTGCGGGCCAAGGGATAAGTTTCAAATGATAAATAAAAAAAAAAATAAGAGCCCTGAAATAATTACAGGGAGTAAAATTAATTATATTCAGTTTGATTTGCGAAAAATTGCAATTAACTTATTCACGTTTTAAAATTTTATTTAAATTTTATCGAAGATGTTTTCCCAAGCAATAATTAAAGTGGATAAAAACATATAAATAAATAAAATTAGATAGTGCAGTTCATTATATTCTTATTTGGTGCTAAGCCATTCAAGTGTTACATTAATTAATAAATACAAGCATTTCTCCACATTCCTAAACATAAGTTTACGATTGCTTAACAGATGAAAAAATAACAAAAAAATATTTTAGTTATAGTTTTCTTATTTCCTATTCATTGGTCCAAAGTCCTTGCAATTTGGGCCAAGTTAAGTAATGTTTATTTTTTATTTTATTAATTTTAAAATAAATTGGTATAAAAACCATAAGTAATGGTTTTATTTCTCCAGCACTGTCGACTATAGCTTGCTCACTACCAGACTACCATACCAAGCCTTGTACAAGCACCTTTTCCCGCCATTCGGTGATTGACAGATGACATTAGTGACAGCAGCTACAGTAAAATAACTCTGACAGCAGCAACCCAATTGCAACCTTATTGTAACGGCAATAAAGATCACTGATTTTGACAGTGATGCAAACTCCAGAGGTAAAATAACTGAACGGACTGTAACTTACTTCTTGTGAGAATGAGACAGTGTTTACATCGAATGGCGGGAAAAGGTGCTTGTACGATGGTTGGTATGGTAGTCTGGTAGTGAGCAAGTGTAGTGATATAAACAACTTAAATACGGGATCAACAGGATTCCACAATTATTTTGAGGAATAAGTATGGTATGTTACGTCAGCAGCTGCAGGTGTAAATGTTAGCTACTGCCTACAATGCCTACCAACATCATGTTCTAATTACCAAAACAGATGCAGTTGGGGACGCTGTTTCTATAAACTCAAACCATTTATTTAAAATAAACCAATTACAGGCACTTTTGAGTTGTCAAGGGGTCGGTAGTGGGCACGCCACAATTGCGGCGGTAAGTCCCCTCTTTGAGGAGTGGCTTGAGAGGCGCCACGGCGTCCTCACCTTCCGCTTGACGCAGGGCCTCACCGGACATGGCTGTTTCGGATAAGGCGGGACCAAACGCCCGGGTGTTCATTGTGTGGATCGACCAGAGGACACGGTGGAGGTCTGCCCGGCTTGGGCAGAGCACCGCCGTGTCCTCGTGGCGGCGATCTTTCGTGTCCGACCCTGGTTCAGGCCATGGTACGGAGCGAGAGGGAATGGGAAGCAGTCACCTCCTTCTGCGAAGCAGTAATGCTCGCGAAGGAGGAGGCGGAGCGCGTGAGGGAGAAGCAATCATTGCGCTCTCACGCCCCTAGTCGCCGCAGGAGCAGACACCCTGGGCGTCGGGAGTCGCTAGCCGACTCCCGGCCACCGTAGGCGCGGGCCTGCGGACGGCGAGCAATGGGCAGCTTGCCATCCGGTAAGGACCAGGCCCGGGTCGCCGGCGCGTTGTGTTCCACGCGCGCCTCAAAGAGATGTCAGCATAATTGACGGGATCCGATAGGGCCGATGCCTGCCAGGGTCGCGGATTGTTCGAAAGAGTTACCGTGGCCCTGGCGCACAGGCAACTGAAGGAACACGGGTGGGTTTTAATCAGTAAGAGTCTGACACGCCCTTCCGCTCCGCCCAGAGCGGGAGAGGTCATTTGATGATTTCCCAGCCAAAAAAAAGAAATTCCGGTCTGTCAGTAACTACGAATATTTAATATTCGTAGGTCAGTAAGAAAGATAAAGCTAGTTGCCCATTTCAAAGCGTAGTAAGTAGGTCCCTATCCTATGGAGAAGAATGGGCAAGAAACTTCACGGACACTCTTTTAAATCTAAATATTGGTACATCATTTATGTTGAAATATAATAGTAAAACAAAACTCAAGTCTTTATATTTATTTACTGCAAGAAATGTAAATTACTAACAAACTTAAAGTAGGTACTATCAAAAGCAATTAAGTACAATAGATGCAAAATAAATAATTCTCAAACAAACTTTCTAAATGCATAGAAAAGTTAGTAAAAATCCTTATAATTAAAAATATGTCACTTTTCATTACTAGGTATTTTTCTTGCTTGTCGATGATCTTTTCAGTTTTGACAGCATTGTATTGTACAGCTGTAAAAGAAATAAATTGATTGTGGATAAAAAAAATTGGAAAGGAGCTGTGGTTGGCTCGAGCTAGAAACGTCAGCCAACTTAGCCATATTTTCTTAAGTTATGGACGAGCGATTTAACACCGTATTGCTTAAAATTTAAAGACCATCATGCAAGGTCTGTATGCATCTGCTGTTTCGAGGCTCGCTATTTTGATCTTTATGTTGTCAGCAATCCGTTGTTAAAGTGAAAGCGTCAGGATAGCCCGCGAAACTCAAATTTTCCTATGTTTTTTGCAATTTGCAGGTCAGTATCAGGTTGTATGTTGATCTAAGTATGATTCGCGGCCGTAACAAACATTTATATAAAGAATTTTAGTCATAAAAATTCATTTTACCCTATTCAATGACTCTTTCACGAAATAATGACATTTGAGGCCAATTCTAACTTAAGGAGTTGTATTGCTGATTCTAATTCTGTAAATCCATATTTGTTACGGTCGCAAATCATATTTTAATCAACATAGAACCTGATACTGACCTGCAAATTGCAAGAAACGTAAGAAAATTTTAATTTCGCGGGCTACCTTAGCGCATCGGCGATCGTAATGTGGCGGCCACAGCTGCTAAATGAAACCGTAGCTTCAGAGACAAAATAAGAAATTGTTAAACATGTTAAAACATCGTTGAATGGATAGTATGTAAGTTTTTACACAAACAATTAGATTAGTCATATCAGATTGGGTCTGATATGACTTATCCAATTTTTTGTGACCGATAAGGTTTGATTATGATACCTATTACAAATTACTCAAATGTTTATCAAAACATTAGGTTTATTTCATGAACCAACTGATTGGTTTGTTCTGTTGATTTGCACCTAATAAAACTAGCGACCGGCATGGGTACAATGGCGATATGTCAAAACATCGTAATTTCTGTGCTGTAACTAACTTAAATATTAATGTTATTTACACATTTATATCCTTCCATTAAAATCCATTATGTTTGAAAAATCTAAGCAATCGCACCTATGTAAAGATATAGATGACAAATCACGTGACATTATCAGGGCGACAGTTAAATTTGGCACCCGTGTTTTACCGGAAAGCACAGCATACATATACTGCATTCGCGATTTACTATCCAAACATGTAAACAAATATGTGTTTTTGGAAAAACACCTTTAAAACTCACACATAAAGTTCAGATTGCACTACCCATAACTTATTTTGTTTAAATACTTTTTCTATAGTACTTAAGTAGTAGTCATTTGGAAATCAACTCAACATTAATTGGAAACAAAGACTTGAATAGATCTTAGGACGTCTTATCATCTGCCTGGCTTTTCTCAACAATTTTTGGGGTCGGCTTCCAGTCTAACCGGATGCAGCTGAATACCAGTATTATACGTGGAGCGACTGCCTAGCTTACCTGCACAACCCAGTTACAGGGTAACACGATACCCCTTGGTAAGACTGGTTGTCAGACTTTCAGGCTTCTGACAAACCGTAACGACTGTCGAAGATCCACGAATCCAAGAGCGAAGCCAGGAGTCCAGGACCAACGGATTAGGTACCGTACTTTCAGAGGCACGGAGCGCGGAGGACTTTCTTAAGACGAATTTTGCCTTTTATGTTGACAACTTACCTCTTCCTCTGAAAGATGTACGGACGAGGTAGGCGTGCCGTGAGCTGGCGCCGTCATTTCTAAGATCGCTGGGACATTAGATGGCACTTTCTTCACTTCTGTGCGAAAAAACTAAATTATAGCACAGCGAAGGCATGAATTTATTTATGTATGTATTTCATTCTACCCCACAAATTTGCACCACTGGTAAGACCTGAATTATTATAAAAAATCTCGATTATGGTTGTAAGGCCCAATCAAATGTACCACAAGTCCACAACCACATCACAACAACATGAGGATGGGCGCTAATTTGTACAAACTTAAATAATTTATTCACACGGACCACGTTTGGCCGTCAAAATCAACCCTGTGGGCGCTACCGACCACGTCAATGCAATGTCGCAACCACCAGCGAGACCTCGCACTAGCGGTAGGCCAAATCGCAAACAACGTTACGTCGACGATTTGATTTTGTAGTTACCACAACGCAACTGCAAGAAGCGATGTGGTATGATTGTGTTACGTGAGATCGGGCCCTACATGTAATGCTTGGTCAATCCTTAGCATCAGTGGGATGACAATGACAGCTCACTTTACTTAAGTTTTCATGGTGAGATTTTTACAGAACAGATCGACTGTCTTTGCCTCGTCATTGGGACAAAGTGGACATTACAATTTAAAAAATTCCACTTTGTCCCATCACTGGTGGGACAACTTGGTGGGAAAAAGTGGAATAATCCACTTTGTCATCATGTGTGTAGGTACAGTAGTTTTATCTCACGAAGCGACGCGCGTTTTACTTGTGGTAACCAAGTGTACAAACACGCTGTGTATGCGTGCATGCAGACGAGTAGCATCAGCACATAATACAAATACACACACACACACACTTTCGACTTCGCCAATGTCTCAGACGGTACCGAGAGCTCCTGCGCTTACACACACATTCACAGCGTGTTTGTTCACTTAGTAACCACAAGTAAAACGCGCGTCGCTTCGTGAGGTAAAAATACTGAAATGTGTTAATATTTATTTAAACTTGGAAAAGAAGTACAAAATTAAAAGATTATTAACTCTTAGCCATTAAATGAAAGTAGAAGAATAATATTTTTTCTGTTAAGATGATAATTATGTTACAACTACTTATTATGTTACAGTATTTTACTCGATTAACACTGCTACCAGTGTTAATCGAGTACGGGTTGTACATATACTAGTATTCCTGCTAACCCCACCATTTAAGCCAAATATAGTTTTGCTAGGAGCAGTGGCGTAGCTTAGTGGAGGCGGCAGGGGCGGCCCGCCCCGGGCGGCTCTTTTTAAGGGGCGGCAAAATTTAACAATAAATAATAAAAATATTTTGTAAATATTTGAACCATTTTATATTTTTATCGCAACTACTAATTCGGACCGATTGAAAGGAGCACGGAATTTTTCATTACCTATTTTGTGGCGAAGGCGGGGAATCCCTTTTCTTTGAATGATATTTTGTAACGACTGGCAACAACGTCTATACTTGTGGGAATTCCCCGTTTATGAGTAATAATCAGCGAGAATGACTTCTATTTCATTTGGAGAAACATCGACCTAAATGTAATTTTTCCCAAAAATTAGTTGTTGATATTTGTGCTCGAACAAATTTTCAGAGGAGCAGACGAGTGAAATATTTAATATGTATTGGGATTTATCAACATTTCAGAAGAATTTTTGTATTAATAAACGTGATTGTAAAACTTAGATAAACTTTTTTATTTAAAATCTATCTATTTATCTTTTTTTATTTTTTTATACAAAATGATGACTTCTTGCTGAAAAGACCTCTAAATTTAATGTATGTAAAGTATAATATACATTAAATTGAAATACCTAAATAAGAGGGCGGCACAATTTTCTTCCGCCCCGGGCAGCCGACACCCACGCTACGCCACTGGCTAGGAATAGGCTTAAGTCAATAGTGAAATGCGTGCATGATAAATTATAAACGATTTTATTTCTGTAAGTAGGTTTGTACAAACACTTTTACATGTCAATCATAATTTAAACACTAGACAGGTCGGCGTTTCCTATCTGACTACTCTTAGAAGAAAGGCCGAAACAAACTCAGAGGACAGTCTCTTTTAAAGTCCAGACATAATCTTGGTCCGATCGTGTGAAGACTTGTAGATTTGTGTCTGAAATGTTCTTTTGAGGAAAAAACACACAGATTTAGTGGACTTGTCCAGTCAGTGCCCGCATTTGTCAGTAGGTGTGCGTTTAACTTGAATTTAACTACGATATTTTGGAATGTAGTAATAATGTATTATTCTAAAAAGCCGTGTGCCCGATGGGATTTACCATCTGCAATAATGACAAACTTCCATATACACTTACATTCCCTATTTAAGCCTAGGAAGATTTTTTAAATTATTTTTTACTTTTATGAAGAAAAAGAAGAACCATGTTGCATAAGATTTCCATATATTTATAATGAAAGTGAGCACTAAGGAAGAATTTTTGATTATTCATCCCCTAAAAAGGGGGGGAGGGGTGTAATTTGACCGAAATTTTATCCCATAATCAGTACAACTAATTTAATAAAGATAAAGATCAATTTATTTGTTTAACATGAGTAGATTACAATACATAGATGCATGCAATTGTATTAAATACAAGTACGTGCTACATGTTATACCATAGAAAGCGTACAAATCTTACAGGTTTTCAAATACCTAGTCATTAAAATGACAAAATATTAAATTGTACCATGAAATTGTCACAAATTTTAAATGTCAAGTTTTATCGTTTAAGAAGTCAGTTATACTATAGTAGCATTTCATGGTCAACAGCTTTTTCAACTTTGTCTTAAATAAAGGTGTACTTAATTGTTTAATGTCCTTTGGAATTTTATTATATATTTTAGGAGCCATACAGATTATACTTTTGTGCAGTATTGCAGTCCTAGAAGGGTGAATGCATAGATCATTGTTGCGTCGACTTCTAATAAACAATTTTTTATACATAACAAGCTGACCCGACAGACGTTGTCCTGTCTTAACTATGAATGTCATATGCCGTTTAGTTTTAGTTTTGACTATTGACTAAAACTAAAACTATCACGCATTTATCAACCGATCCATCTGTGTTAAACGATATTTGCAGCGCGCATTCTGTCAATCGCTGACATTTATTTCAAACAACTGACAGTTATGTAAAATTTATATTGGCGTTAAGTTTTCTTAAATCTTGTAACGTTCCGATCAACTTCCTTATTTTTTTATTTCATAAGATTCTTCTCCTGACAATAACGAACGCAACAAAAAAAAAATTGTGAAATCGGTCCAGCCGTTCACGCGTGATGGCGTGACCAAGGGAAATAGGGATTCATTTTTATATATATATATAAGATAAGATAGATAGTAAAAATTCAATGTATATATTATGAATTTATGATTATTACATAATATTCGAATAGTAAAACTCCGGGACAAGTTGTCTAAGGAAATCTTGTGCAACACGCTTCCAAACCCAGCGATTTGGGCTTTGCGTTGTCTGCCAGTGAGTGGATGAATTTAAGATTTTTATCAAGTAGTGTTGAAGATCTTACGCCCGTTAGAGTTCGTCTAAATTAAAACTGCACGCCCCTCCACAAAAAAATCTATACAAACATTTGAATTGTGTTTGCAACAGGCAGTGGAGGGGCGTGCAGTTTTAAACTGGACGACCTCTACTTTAGTTACCTTTTGGTTTTGAAGCTTCCAGTTTTTCAGGCTGTAAAAAAATAAAAATAGATTTGATTATGTCGTTTTAATGGCCGGGGCCACGTGGTTTTCTGTAATGTCTGTTCTAAAAGTTTGTGATGAAAGATTAAACAGGCCATATTCAGGTTTAATTCTTACGCTATCACTCACTAATAGACAACTAGTAACACATTCAACTGTATTTAGGTTTCAACTTAAAATCTCCCCATTTTCTACAAAAATCATTCTAGGAATAACATTATTAAAGTGTAATTGAAAAGTCACAGACGAAACATGGAAATATAAAATTAACCTCAATAGACCAATGTTTTTTTTTGATGTGATAGCGTGTTATAAATCGATAAACGCCGACTGCACGCACGAAAAGCATGACTCATTATAACGTTCCGCCTAAGCCGAGCGTGCAAGCGAGAGCGCGGAACAAGCGATAGAGAGGCACGATCGGCCTAAGCGTTCGGCTTGTGACGCATCTATCTCTCTTCCACTCCTTATGACGTTATCACGTAAAATTATCGTCCGTAAACCGGCTTTACAGACAACCATTTTAAAGATGATTTTTAACTAGAATATCGGGTTCAAGTATTTCAATAATTAAATCAAAGCACTCAATTTGAAACTGACACTACAAATTGGTATCCACAGGTACGTTTTCTGGTTCATGTTTACATTTTCATCATACACTTTCGGAACAGACCGTAGTTTCAGCCTACTCTCATTAGGACAGGCGTGATGTTATTACTCACTATATCGGTCACGCTCGGCTTGTAATACTTCGACGTCATTTCTCTCTCGCTCGCGCCGCCTATGATCTGTGACGCTGTAACATAATTGAACTAAACAATGGCGGTTGGACCGGATTACGTAAGATTAGGGCCACGGTACTACTGCATTGTTGGTCTAGTAAACGCAAGGTCTATTGCTCGGCATGAGGTCCTAGGTTCGATTCCCAGGTCGGGCAAACTGTTACATCAGAAATTTCTCAGTAGCAGCCCGGAATCTGGATTTGTGCCTGGTTGATGGCAATAGACTCATCCCACATTATATGGGACTTAAACATAAGTGGACACGCCGGGAGAGGATGCCGTAGGACATAATATAGTAACCCTATTGGTGATGTTCTTCAGGACTGGCGTGCGTGTATGACTAGATGTATGAACGTAAACAAAGCAAAAGGAGTTGTATAGGGATTGTAGCACGTGACGTTCTGTAGCTTCTCCCTACCCCCATAGGAAGGTGTGAATTTATGTATGTACTAACAGATCTGCTTCCCCCACACGGACTCCCTGTAGTTGACCCGCTTGCCCGCGCGGCGCCGCTTGTTGCGACCGCGGCGTGCCTGGGGCGCGCGGGACTGTATGTATGTATGTACTAACAGATCTGCTTCCCCCACACGGACTCCCTGTAGTTGACCCGCTTGCCCGCGCGGCGCCGCTTGTTGCGACCGCGGCGTGCCTGGGGCGCGCGGGACTGTATGTATGTACTAACAGATCTGCTTCCCCCACACCGACTCCCTGTAGTTGACCCGCTTGCCCGCGCGGCGCCGCTTGTTGCGACCGCGGCGTGCCTGGGGCGCGCGGGACTGTATGTATGTACTAACAGATCTGCTTCCCCCACACCGACTCCCTGTAGTTGACCCGCTTGCCCGCGCGGCGCCGCTTGTTGCGACCGCGGCGTGCCTGGGGCGCGCGGGACTGTATGTATGTACTAACAGATCTGCTTCCCCCACACCGACTCCCTGTAGTTGACCCGCTTGCCCGCGCGGCGCCGCTTGTTGCGACCGCGGCGTGCCTGGGGCGCGCGGGACTGTATGTATGTACTAACAGATCTGCTTCCCCCACACCGACTCCCTGTAGTTGACCCGCTTGCCCGCGCGGCGCCGCTTGTTGCGACCGCGGCGTGCCTGGGGCGCGCGGGACTGTATGTATGTACTAACAGATCTGCTTCCCCCACACCGACTCCCTGTAGTTGACCCGCTTGCCCGCGCGGCGCCGCTTGTTGCGACCGCGGCGTGCCTGGGGCGCGCGGGACTGTATGTATGTACTAACAGATCTGCTTCCCCCACACCGACTCCCTGTAGTTGACCCGCTTGCCCGCGCGGCGCCGCTTGTTGCGACCGCGGCGTGCCTGGGGCGCGCGGGACTGTATGTATGTACTAACAGATCTGCTTCCCCCACACCGACTCCCTGTAGTTGACCCGCTTGCCCGCGCGGCGCCGCTTGTTGCGACCGCGGCGTGCCTGGGGCGCGCGGGACTGTATGTATGTACTAACAGATCTGCTTCCCCCACACCGACTCCCTGTAGTTGACCCGCTTGCCCGCGCGGCGCCGCTTGTTGCGACCGCGGCGTGCCTGGGGCGCGCGGGACTGTATGTATGTACTAACAGATCTGCTTCCCCCACACCGACTCCCTGTAGTTGACCCGCTTGCCCGCGCGGCGCCGCTTGTTGCGACCGCGGCGTGCCTGGGGCGCGCGGGACTGTATGTATGTACTAACAGATCTGCTTCCCCCACACCGACTCCCTGTAGTTGACCCGCTTGCCCGCGCGGCGCCGCTTGTTGCGACCGCGGCGTGCCTGGGGCGCGCGGGACTCGGCCGACAAGCGACGCGCCACGCGGTGGTACAGGCAGCGAGATGATACGTTGGAGATCTAAGTAGAGTAAATAAAATGTTGAACTGAAATCTACTTAAGGGGCCGTAAGAAAATTCAGCTGTTCCCTAGATTTTGTGAAGTTATGCGAACAGACATAATATATGGAGCAGCAGTTTTTTTTGACTATTTCTTGGAAACTTCCCCACAAAGTTTGGGAGCTGGGGGTCTACTCTCTAAGTCCCTCAACGAAGATACGGGCCGTCCGAAAGTAGTGGATCCGTCAATACATTTTAGATGGGAAACATCTATAGCCAATTGTGGTAAGCCAATTATTAGCGTGACGACGCGTCGCCACGCTATATTTTCTTTACATAATAGTTTTTATGTGGACCTTGAACATAGGGTAAATAAGAATGAATTTGCAAGGTCAGTCTTTGGATGTGTGACCATTTTGATTGTTGATTAGCTTGCAATAGTGAAACCGCCAGGTCAAGCAGCGCTTGCTAAGGTCAGTCTTTGGATAGGTGACCATTTTGATTCTTGATTAGCTCGCAATAGTGAAGCCGCCAGGTTAAGTAGCGCTTGCCAAGGTCAGTCTTTGGATGGGTAACCATTTTGATTCTTGATTAGCACGCAACAGTGAAGCCGCCAGGTTAAGCAGCGCTTGCTAAGGTCAGTCTTTGGATGGGTGACCATTTTGATTATATTGTATTTTACATTGATTAGCTCGCAATAGTGAAGCCGCCAGGTTAAGTAGCGCTTGCCAAGGTCAGTCTTTGAATGGATGACCATTTTTATTCTTGATTAGCTCGCAACAGTGAAGCCGCCAGGTTAAGCAGCGCTTGCTAAGGTCAGTCTTTGGATGGGTGACCATTTTGATTATATTGTATTTTACATTGATTAGCTCGCAACAGTGAAGCCGCCAGGTTAAGCAACGCTTGCCAAGGTCAGTCTTTGGATTGATGACCATTTTAATTCTATTGTTTTACATCGATTAGCTCGCAAGAGTGAAGCCGCCAGGTTAAGCAGCGCTTGCCAAGATCAGTCATTTGATGGGTGACCATTTTAATTATATTGTGTTTTACATTGATTAGCTCGCAACAGTGAAGCCGCCAGGTTAAGCAGCGCTTACCAAGGTCAGTCTTTGGATGGGTGACCATTTTGATTATATCGTGTTTTACCTTTATTAACTCACAAAATTGAAGCCGCCAGGTTAAGCAACGCTTGCCAAGGTCAGTCTTTGGATGGATGACCATTTTAATTCTATTGTTTTACATCGATTAGCTCGCAAGAGTGAAGCCGCCAGGTTAAGCAGCGCTTGCCAAGGTCAGTCTTTGGATGGGTGACCATTTTTGATGTGAAACATCTATAGCCGCGGGTAAAACCGATTGTTGGCGTGGCGACGCATGCCATGGCGACGCTTCACCACGCTATTCGATGATATGTTTCACATCTGCCAGGCGTCCCGTGACGGCTTATTTTTTTTTTTTTCCTTTTTGGCAAATGTTCCGATGTCGACTATTCTGCCAGGGTCTATAGTAACGGCAGCACAGCAAGGCAAGATGACCCGTCGAAGTTTGTATTTTGCGGTAGTTTGAACTTAGTGGAATATTTTCAGATGAGTTAAATTACATCATGCGTAGGGACAACTGTCAAATCAAATCGTGTTGTCATTCATTCTTAGTTCGGTGTCCGTAAGTAGTACGTAGTAGGAAACGCACGTTACTTCGGCCGAAAATACGACTTCGTTTTCAGGGAGTAGACCCCCTGGTGATGATCTCTACTAATTAAACATACGGTAATATATTATCATCAGGACCAACGGGGTCGCTAGTTTATAAAAAGAGGTCCTAAAATAGTTTTGGGTGCAATGGAACTTGAACGTTGTCACGTATGAAATTGAGATTGATGTACAGTCGCCAGCACATCAAGTTACTCCAAACTGTCAGATTTGCTCATTCGATTTTGAACATAATCTTCAACATTTTAAGGTTTAAAATCTATCTATCTATATCTATCTAATCTATTGTTTATTATCTATTGTTTAAAATGTCATTGTTGAAATTATTTTTAAAACTCAGCGTCTGCCCTTATAGTTCCGTTATGACCGATTATGGGGAGGTTCTTAAAATTGACAACACTGCTTTCACTAAAATACGCCAGTATAAAAGGATGCAATAATATTCAATAAATAACTAATTAAATACAAAATATTAACCCCACATACGATTTTGATCAAGTGAACTAAGAAAAGTTAAAAAATATATATATAATTTGTGAGTACATTTTTATGACCATACTCTTTTACTATAAAGTGATTCTAATTTCGGTCAATCTCCTTTGATAGCTTCGTGTAGCTTGACCTGCTGGCGATTGTACCAAAACATGCTGAATTCAATTGTTACTATTTCACACTACCGAAGCCAAGACAGGCCGCTAGTCTATAGATAGTAATATAATAAAGCTGAAGTTTTTTGTTTTGTTTGAACGCGCTTATCTTTGGAAATACCAGTTGTATATGAATATTTTGTTTTGCATTTGGTAGCCCAATTCTTGAGGAAAGTTATAGGCATAACATCACACTACGACCATTAGGAGCCGAGCAAAAAGAAAAAAAGTCAGAAAGAACGCTAAGCGAAAACGAAGTAATAGGGCGGGCAGGCGAACGGTGGGTCGCAGGCCGGGGACGGCGAGTTTTAGTGGTTTAGCGGGCAGAAGATAGTTTTTTTATTATTTTAAATACCGCCTCAGTGCGTATCGGACCATGCACAATGAAGGGTTGCGTAGTTGGGATGAATTTATCCCAAGAACAAACTTAACATTGTAGTTGAAAAACATGTTCTCCGATACGTTCCAACTGCAAATTTAAGTTGGTCAACTATTACTCGTTAAATTGCAAAGCCTACTTAGCTGTGATAGTTTTCCTTTCAACTTCGTTATATATGTTATGGTCCAAGTGATAATAAGGGCATTATTCATACTGCCCGGGAAGCATATAAGCAGAGTCCACCAACTTATGTCTTAGGGATCGGTACAACATTGTGTGGATCGACCGGAGGACACGGTGGAGCATACGGTGGAGGTCTGCCCGGCTTGGGCGGAGCACCGCCGTGTCCTCGTGGCGGCGATCTCTCGCGTCCGGCCCTGGTTCAGGCCATGGTACGGAGCGAGAGGGAATGGGAAGCAGTCACCTCCTTCTGCGAAGCAGTAATGCTCGCGAAGGAGGCGGAGCGCGTGAGGGAGAGGCAATCATTGCGCCCTCACGCCCCTAGTCGCCGCAGGAGGAGACACCCTGGGCGTCGGGAGTCGATAGCCGACTCCCGGCCACCGTAGGCGCGGGCCTGCGGACGGCAAGCAATGGGCAGCTCGCCGTCCGGTAAGGACCAGGCCCGGGTCGACGGAGCGTTGTGTTCCACGCGCGCCTCAAAGAGATGTCAGCATAATTGACGGGGTCCGATAGGGCCGGTGCCTGCCGGGGTCGTGGATTGTTCGAAAGAGTTACCGTGGCCCTGGCGCACAGGCAACTGAAGGAACACGGGTGGGTTTTAGTCAGTAAGAGTCTGACAAGCCCTTCCGCTCCGCCCAGAGCGGGAGGTCATTCGATGATTTCCCACCCAAAAAAAAAAAAAAGGGATCGGTACAAAATGCAATATTAGTTACTGTACTAGGAGAATTTAGGATGCAAGAGCGAGCGAAGCGAGCTCGGGACTGGGGCACCCTGACTCGGACAGGTTAGGTTAGAAGGGGATGGCGGGGTCTGGACTGGAAGACCCCGCCATCCCCTTCGTGGTTATTTTTTAGGAGGTCTAGTAGTAAATTCAATTGGTGGATTTTGTAGACATAGAAGCCACATTCAATACTCAGTTAGTGGACTCTGCTTATAAGCTGCCCGGGCAGTATGAATAAGGTCCTTATTATCACTCGGACCATAACATTATATACTACTACCGTATTTTTTTTCACATACTTATCCAAAACCCACCATTTAGCAGGCAGGACACACATGACTTACAAAAATTAGCACTTTAAAGCATAATATTTCACAAACGGATCCCTTATTTTAGTCGAAAAATTGATTTCAAAATTCCGCAATATTTTTGAAATACCTATCCAACGACACCCCACACGATGGGAGTAGAACCCATTTTTTTTTTCTAAATTTTGTTTTACCACTTAGTCAGCGTGACTAATATGTATATCCATGCCAAGGTACAGCTTTCTAGTACTAACGAGTCTCTGAGCTAAGCTGTGAAAAGACAGTCGGACGGACATGGCGTCGAAACTATAAGGGTTCCTTGTTGACTACGGAACCCTAAAATGGTCAAAAGTTTAGGTTTCAATGGATTTTGAACTTAGTTTTGTATGTAATTGAGCTTGTGGTTCCAAAACTTCAACTTCTCATATTCTGAAATTAAATAAGGGCATATGATAATGACGATGTACCAGTTCACACTGCAGGTCATCGAGTTCATCTTCCATAATGTCCAGCTCATCTGTATCCTTAGCGGGCACGATCATCAGCTTGGTCTCGGGACAGCTGTCGGACACCATCAGCTGTGAGGATTTGGGGAAGATCAGCCTGTGGGCGGTTCTGAAAGTAAGGAGCTTATTTTATTTAGTTTTCTTCTATTCGAGCCGACGGTAAATAAATGTATATTATACGGGTGGCAGGGAGGGACATAGACCAGCATGCGTAGCACCACCACCATAGAAACAGTTTTTGTCGACGGAAGAATAGACAGAATGGCAGATTGTTGACTTTCTATAGAAACGGGTTTTGTCGACGGAAGAATACACAAATTGGCAGATTGTTGATTCTAATAGAAATTTGTATGGTGGTCATTAGGGTGGTCCTTATTTTTTGACTTTTGAATTATCCCCGGGGCATTTTTTCATTTGAATAGATACATCTAAATATGAAATTTGTATTTCTTTTCTTCTTTTTTTTTGTTAAGATTTAGAGGTCGCTACCAGCTGTCAAAGTTTTTACAAACAGCGTTGAAGGACAGCTTAAATTATGGTTTCATTGAAGTGTTTATATCAAATTGTATGTGCAAGTGAAATCGCTCCTTATCCCCTCTTCCCATCGACCCCTCTTCTGTACCGACGCGTCGAGCGAAATTAGCCCGCCCACCACTTCAGTTCTAATAAACCAGTAACGAGAGCGCACACGTTTTATTTGTAAAAGTCATAGTAACGTATGTCAACTTGCAATGGCATCTGCAAGTAGCGGGCTCAGTAAAGCTAAGAGTTTTGAGTTAAGTTTCGTTTAATTTTTTGGGTTTTATTTAAAATTCAAACCTTGGTAGCGACCCCTAAAGGTCATTTCAAAAATTCAAAAAAATACTGAAATAGTTTCTAATGGTATATAATGAAGTTAAGTGGTGCCCCGCGAAATTAAAGTTTTTTTTTTCTTAGGAATAAGGACCACCTTAGTGGTCATGCTACTCGTGCTGTTACCAAGGATTCAATACATGTTTCTGGACCCCCCTGCCCTGAAATTTACTGTAAGATATTTAACTTACTTCGGATTCTTATTTCAACTCCTTATTTATGGCTTTTGTGGATAGGATTTTGATTCCGATTTGTTACAGTAGTAATGGCAATCATGTCATTTAGTCTAAATAGGCTTTTATTTTTATATAGATTCTTTTATATTTTGTGAATGTGAGAACGTTGTAGACCTAACTTGTAGACTAGATTTGTGGACCTTTTTATATTTTGTTGAGTACATGTTACTTCTTGACAGGCCTACGCTGTCCTCCCATATCTATCAACACTGTAATTGGAAACATTGTAAAAGCCCCTTATTTTTAAAAGAGTAACCGTGGACTTTCTTGCCGGCTCTTCTCCATAGGAAACAACCAATTGGAACCGTGCACCTAGCTTCTGACGTTTCATAAGTGCCCATGTTGGTTTATGTGAAATAAAATATTTTGATTTTGATTTTGATTATGGAAGAAGCTGACAAGCTGGGCTGACCCCAAATTGATTGAGTAAAGGTGTTTATTAATACCTTCTTGACCCTGCATCTGTTCTATTGGTAATTGTAATGTATGTACATAGCTATAAGTATATGTGGCTGCGACACATTAAGCGCAAGCGTCGAATACATCAGTGTGAATCATTCCGTCTTTGCATTGACACCTCTGTAGGCTTCCTATACAACATTGGCGACGACGGTTTATGTGAAATAAAATATTTTGATTTTGATTTTGAAAAAAAAATTGCTGCCTCACACATATTGATCGCGTATGTATTACACTTTTCTATGAAAATTGCCACTCTGTATACTTCCTTCTACCCGCGACTCCGTCCACGCGGAAGTCAACTATACCATAAAATATATCCTATGGCATCGTATTGTACTGTATTTACTGGTACAATCAACCGCACATCAGTGGTAGAACTTACATCACGAAAATTACCCTTACTGCTACAAAATAATCACAGACTGCTTTTAAAATGGTTACCCATTCGTCAGCGCAGAGAGTTGAGGGCACTGTTTACGTTGTTCTCCATTCTCGACAAACCCACTTCTCCGTCTTACCTGACTTCCCAAATTCAATATTTATGCTCTGCTCATAGTAAAAATCTTCGTTCCGCTAACAATCGTCTTCTACGATGTCCTTCTCACCGTTCTGGCTTCATTCATTCTTCTTTCTTTGTCCAGGCGGTTTTTCTTTGGAATGCGCTCCCTCTGAGCATCAAGATGGCAACCAGTCGGTTATCTTTTAAAGTGAAGGCACGTGAGCATATCCGTCAGAAGTTGGCCGAATCATTTCAGCGTTGATTTGCTGGATTTGTTTTCTCCTCTACCGATCGTTATTTCTCCTGACAAAGTTTATTTTTTTTATATGTAGTTATGTATTCGTATTTATGTATTAATATTTATTCTTGTATTTTGTAGTTATTTCCGAGCTATCTATCCCGTATATTGCACCTGCCATGTTTAGTCTCTGCATCCCCCTAAGGTTGACTGGTAGAAAATGCCTCAGGCATTAAATCCGCCTTTGTACAGTATTTTTTTACTTGTGCATAAAGTTTTAATAAATAAATAAATAATATAAAGGCGCTGTCAATATCAAATTTAGCCACTGCTGTGCGGTTGACCGTACCACCATAAAGTTACCGTGACCGAAGTGATCTACCCACCTGTTTAGCACTCTATACCTTTAAAATTCAGGCATTTCCCTGGGAACATACATATAGTGACCTTATTGGAGATGTTCTTCAGAAAGGTCAGGTGCGTAGTACTCACAACCAGCGCGCGGCGTGCGTGTGAGACCAGGTAATATGAACGTAAACGAAGCGAAAGGAGTATTAAAGGATCGTAGCAGGTGATGTTCTGTGGTTTCTGCCTACCCCCATGGGAAAAAGCACGTGAGTTTATGTTGTGTATATTTACCTGGGTATATATGCTGGTGGCTGAAACACTTCTCTAGTCGCCATGTCTTGACAGATTCCATCCAACAGCACGATATCTTCCATCAACTCATTTACCACGAATACCTGCAAAAATGAATGCATCAAGGTGTTTTATTAAACGTGCATTTTTAAAATTGTGGGAAAATATTGTTTTTGTCAATAACAGACCAGCACAACCTAAAGTATTGCTTTAGTAAAGTAATTAATAAAGTCATTCGTAAGTGGGTTGACGTTAAGGATTTTGTTACGCCCAGTTTAGGTTGTATACAAAGGAAAGCTGATTCTAAAGCCGCGGTCCCACGGCCTGTTAACTGACAGTCCGCGCCAGGCGTTGCTACGTCTGTCGAGGCCTGTCGCGGCCCGTGCCGAGCATTCCCACGGCGTGTGTCGACCTGGTGCGGCCTGTTGGCCGCTATTCCAACATGTCAAGTGATACGGAACGCATGGCTGCGTGTGCAGCCACTGAAAAAACATTTGACAAACAAAGCAAAAAGAAGCACGCCAGTACAGGACGTACAGTCCGCGACAGGCGACCCCGCGTCGCTTCACGCCGCGCCTTTTAAGTTACCGACTGCCGACGGATCCGACGGGCAGCGACTGGCCGCCGCAAGCCTCATCGGATGCGACGGTTCCCACAGCCTGTCGAACTGGCCTGGCGCGATCTGGCCTGTAAGAAAGCGGGCCGTGGGACCGCAGCATTATGAAGACGCAGAAGATTAATAATTTGTAAATCTCACCTTGAAAGCCTTGAGACAAGGCACGAAGGCGTGTTCTAGCCTCATGCTGAGGCGTTCGACTGGCCAGCTGTGGTAGGCCGGCACCGTGGGTAGCACCATCATACATAGCTTGATGCCTATTTCACGCCACATGGAGGATTCGAGGCTAAAGAGAAGAAAACAATAATTATGGTTTTTCACTTTGAGTTTTAGACATATCACGCCTGTATTTTCCGAAGGCCACGTAACAGGGGCGAGCCTATTGCCATCGACCGAGTACAAATCCAGATTCCGGGCTGCTACCGAGAATTTCCTTATAGAAAACACCAATAACACTCCGCCCGACCCGAGAATCGAACCAAGGACCTCGTGCTCAGCAGTATCGCTTGCAACCACGATACCAAAGAGCCCTTCCTAATTAGTTAATTAAAAAAATATCTTACCCCATAATAGGATGCGGCGCTAGGTTGAAAGCCTCTTTGATGACCGGCATCGTTATGTAGTACGCCTGCACTGCCGAGTCGCAGCGAACCGTGTAGCTGTAGGGACGATTTGTTAATACCTACGGAAACATTACTTGGAAATAACGACATTTTAAAAAATAAACAAGAAATCATTCTATTAAGTAGAGATTTCAAAATCAACCGAAGATGGTGTTATTTGCAGATGACACATCATTGATCTTTAAAAAAGACCGCCGGTCACAAAATCTCGACGACGTGAATAACTCTATTCTTCAGGTCCAAGATTGGGTTACGGTAATTAATTTGGTACTGTAATAATTGATGGTAATTTGGAATGATAAAAAAAAACAAATACTTTAGATTTAAATTATCTAATGTTAGAAGTTGCGAATGTAACATCATATTGAATGGAGAAAAACTAGAATTTATTAATTCGAAGGTTTTCACGCTAGACGAGAAACTACAATGGGAACCCCATACTTATAACATTTCTTGCGGGGCGGCCAAGCTAGGCCGTTTATGCTGTTAGAAAGATAAGATAGTTAACAGATGTAGAAACTGCGCGTTTGGTCTATTTTAGCTACTTCCACAGCATTATGGCATATGGCATTTTACTGTGGGGTCGGGCTGCTGACATTGAATCCATTTTTATTATGCAAAAGAGAGTTGTCAGGGCCATTACAAACTAAGTCACCGCGAATCTGGGGAACTAATTAAAAATATTAATATTATGGGTACCTTGCCAATTCATTTATGAAAATATTGTTTATGTAAGAAAAATCTACGTCTTTTAAATAAGTGATAAACATAATTTTAATACTAAAAATAAAGATAAAATAGATCAACCATTTTTCAGATTATATAAAGTACATACATCTTTTATGGGGTACCTACTGTGTTAAATGTTACAAAAAAATACCTTGTAATATATTGCAATTAAATGAAAGAAAATTTTAAACTCATATTAAAAGTACACTTTGTAAACAAGCATATTACAAATTAGAGGATTATATCCTAGATAAGAATGCTTGGAAACATGCTAGTCCTGCTCCATAGGACAATCTAGTCTAGATATAAATCAAACAGGTTACTAATATAATTGAATAATTTAAAAAAAATATGACATTGATTTTACATCCTGTAACTACTTAACTCGCACACTAAATTATTAATTGTTAAACTTTTAGAAAAATAATCTACTTTTCAATATTTGCAAATATGTGAGCACCATGTATCAATAACATAATTATTTTACCTGTCATTGTTTTATACATAATTCTATTTACCTATTGTGGTATAGTTATTTTATTTAATTACTTATTTTATTCTGTCTTCATCTTCATCATGTATAATTGATATATACAAAATATTGTAAAACATTTTAAAAGAGTAACGGTGGAGTTTCTTGCCCTTTCTTCTCCATACGAAACTACCTTTTGGAAGGATCAACTAGAAACAATTCAATTTTTTGTAAATTCGTTTTTGATGTTGAAAGAATTATTTGACTTTTGAGAAATAAATGATTAAATCATACTGCACTGTCAGATGTCAAAAAGAAATAGTAACAAAATATTTTATGGATAAATTCATAACCTTTTAGTTTTGAAGTCGGATAATGAATGCGTTTAGTTTAAAGTACCTACACTTTTTATACACACTTACTTCCGATTTCCAAAACAAGCTCACAAGAGCTATAAAATATTAATTGATTAGCGGGTAATTGCGTAACAGACTATAACAGTAGCAAAGGCTTTCATTTTGACAGTTCAACAACATTCGTTGCGTTATTTACGTTGTCGAGCAGACAAATTGTTCGAACATATGTATAAGCAATATCCTTCAAAATGATTCAGATTGTGCTTGAAAGTGTGTTACGCAATTTAGTTGCTGCTGCCCGCATGAAGATTTTGGATTTTGGATCTTTGTGATTAAATTGATAATAGTACACAGCCGTAGTGAAGAAAAATAGTGTGGCGGCATCTACAACGCTACATGCGAACTACTGACGTCACGCAAAATCCTGCATCGCGCAAGCAGAGTTTACCGCGCAACTAGCATATACAGAATAACTTTAAACATAATCGACAAAATTTAGGGTTGTGTCCTACCTATCAATATGAACAACTTTTAATATTGAACCAACATAGAATTCGTATAAAAAAAAATCGAACTTCCCATCTATAGGGACATACGCGATTGGATTCATATTGATAGGTAAAATACCCCCTTAAATTTTGTCGATTGTTTGAAAAGTCATCCTGTGTACAACGTCCCGACATCGATCGTCGGGCAGTTGCCCACCAGACACAACACCCGTCTGGTCGGAGGATCCTCCCCTTTCTATGGAGAATGAGTACACTTTACACCCTGTTCCCCATACCTCTATAAGAATAGTTTTCTGTTTTCGATACAAGACGGATGATATACTCGGGTGTCTATATTTTATGATAATCAACTACAGATTATAATTACTTAAATACCTGTAGGTATTAGGTACTTAGGTAAAATTTTTGGTAGACAAAATAGAGAACTCTGTAGTTCACGCGTTTTAGCATGGTAATTGCGGTCATTGACCCGTTTACATTTTTTAGCATTTTTTTTCCTCAAAAGGTGAAATAGAAATAAAGTCCAATAACGAAAAACCATACATAGTTTATTGTTTGGGTTTCTACGAAGATATATGTTTACATGTGTGTACACACGGCTACATATAACAAGATTGTATAGGCTTTTCGTACAATGAGAAAACAGCTTATACTGGAAATGTATAGCTTGATTGAAATAAAGTCCGTTAACGTCCGTCTATCGTCATATTCAACATGTTCCAATAACGAAAAACCATACATAGTTTATTATTTGGGTTCCTACGTAGAGATATGTTTATATGTGTGTACGTAAATGGTTAAATAAATAAAATATTAGGGAAAGGGCAATGACCGCCATTGCCATGCTAAAACGCGACTAATAGACTATAGTTATCGTCTTACCCCCAACACCCCCACAGCGTTCCCCGACACGATATAGTCCTGGCTGGGCTCCCCGAACTTCAGGTCAGTCATGAACTCGTAGTTCGGTATCGCTTCATCGATGTCATCGTCAGGCGGGATGTATGTTGCTTCCAGCAGCCCTGATACCAGGATGTACATGCCTTTGGGCTCGTCGCCTGTGGGATACACAGAAATAAGTACTTGGTAAAAAAATTGTTGGCAAAATATCACAGATACGATATAATTAAAATCTTTGTAAAAAAAAAAACTAAAAATATTTAATTCATCCTCAGAAAACTTAGGTTTATGTCAGGTTGAAACTGACCAACTACGCGCGAGCCATATTGGTCGCAGTACCTAAGCCTAGGGCACCCGGACCCTATTGGTCGCAGTAACTAAGCCAGGGCACCCCGACCCTATTGGTCGCAGTAACTAAGCCAGGGCACCCCGACCCTATTGGTCGCAGTAACTAAACCAGGGCACCCTGACCCTATTGATCACAGTAACTAATCCAGGGCACCCCGAGCCTATTTATCGCAGTAACTAACCCAGGGCACCCCGACCCTATTGGTCGCAGTAACTAAGCCAGGGCACCCCGACCCTATTGGTCGCAGTAACTAACCCAGGGCACCCCGACCCTATTGGTCGCAGCAACTAAGCCAGGGCACCCCGACCCTATTGGTCGCAGTAACTAAGCCAGGGCACCCCAATCCTTTTGATCACAGTTACTAAGCCAGGGCACCCCGACCCTATTGGTCGCAGTAACTAAGCCAGGGCACCCCGACCCTATTGGTCGCAGTAACTAAGCCAGGGCACCCCGACCCTATTGGTCGCAGTAACTAAGCCAGGGCACCCCGACCCTATTGGTCGCAGTAACTAAGCCAGGGCACCCCGACCCTATTGGTCGCAGTAACTAAGCCAGGGCACCCCGACCCTATTGGTCGCAGTAACTAAGCCAGGGCACCCCGACCCTATTAGTCGCAGTAACTAACCCAGGGCACCCCGACGCTATTGGTCGCAGTAACTAAGCCAGGGCACCCCGACCCTATTGGTCGCAGTAACTAAGCCAGGGCACCCCGACCCTATTGGTCGCAGTAACTAAGCCAGAGCACCCCGATCCTTTTGATCGCAGTTACTAAGCCAGGGCACCGCGACCCTATTGGTCGCAGTAACTAAGCCAGGGCACCCCAATCCTTTTGATCACAGTTACTAAGCCAGGGCACCCCGACCCTATTGGTCGCAGTAACTAAGCCAGGGCACCCCGACCCTATTGGTCGCAGTAACTAAGCCAGGGCACCCCGACCCTATCGGTCACAGTAACTAAGCCAGGGCACCCCGACCCTATTGGTCACAGTCACTAAGTCAGGGCACCCCGCCCCTATTGTTCCCAGTAACTAAGCCAGGGCACCCCGACCCTATTGGTCACAGTAACTAAGCCAGGGCACCCCGACCCTATTGGTCACAGTAACTAAGCCAGGACACCCCGACCAAATGGGTGAGGTTGGGTTAGAACCGTGACCGACAGCGCCTGAGCCGAGCGAGCGAAGCAATAGGTGCCGCTACAGCGGCCGGCAAGCACTACATCCAAGTTGGTTGCAGAACTTACTTGGCTATTTAATTTTTGAGGACCCCAAAATAGGAATTGTTTGAGGTTCACAAAAAGAGGCGCAATCATTATATTAGTGCTATTTTTAGGAGCGCAAAATGGGAATTATTTGCAGATACGATATTTAATCTTTGTTAAAAGAGTAGAACGCGAGTGCGCCTCCCTCCCCTGCGCCTCTTCAGTCCCCGCACGATACGCGCGTGCGGTGCAACACGCGGATCGTGCTCAGCAGACAGCATAAGTTAAAATTACCCTCTTTAGAGCCTACTGCACTACATTATACACATGCAGCCCATGGACTAACTACACGCAAAGGTCATACAGCGCCTTTCGAGTCCAGTTTAATAATGCGTTCAGGATGTTGTTGGGTCTCCCCCGTTACTGCAGCACTTCGACAATGTTTGCGGAGGCGCGTGTAGATTGTTTTTATACAACGATGCGCAAGAGGCACCTCGCTGGTTCGGCGAGTCCGGGGGAGCTCCAACAGCATGTTGGCCGCGCTCGCGGAATGGGTCGATTGCGCGTACGTTAATCACTGGTGCAGGTTACGCATGGAACGCAGATAATGTGGCAACACTGCAACAAGTCTATAAGTACCTATTCGTTGTTTTGTTTGAATAATTTCATAATCTTTATATTTAAATTTGTATTTGACTATTTAATGTAACTGAGTGTGTATAAATATGGGAAGAAGGCGTGAGTTTATGTATGTATGTATGAGTGTGTATAAATATGTTAGTTAAGAGCGCATACACGGGTCCACTAGCGCCACTCCTTTAAAAAAATATTATCTCGTGACTGAGAAGGAATTTTGAAAAACGGCTCAATAAGCGACCTCGGTAAGTGTGTCAAGATTTTTCTAATACCTTTTATAAACTTTCATATTGAGACACGAAGCAACAAAATTCGATCTAAACAAAAGCGGCCACATTAATTTAGATCGTATTTTGTTGCTTCGTGTCTCACTATGAAAGTTTATAAAAGGTATTAGAAAAATCTTGACACACTTACCGAGGTCGCTTATTGAGCCGTTTTTCAAAATTCCTTCTGAGTACGAGATAATATTTTTTTAATGGAGTGGCGCTAGTGGACCCGTGTATGTGCTCTTAATGAGTCTGTGAAACTTGAAATAAAATGATTATTATTATTTTGTTTAAATACTTGTACTGCGTACGTCCTTTCATAAAACACATTACCTCTAGATATCAAAACATCGTTGATATTGAAGTTTAAAATCTCTGAATGTTCCAGAAAGTAGTCAGCTATCCTTTCGTTTCCTTGCAGCCACGAAACAGCGCGGAGTTGCGTCTAAAAATATAAACAAAAGCACTCAAAAGAGTTATTAATCTGCATTGTTGAAGGAATTAATGAAAATTGAAAAGAGTATGCTTAGATGGTTTGGTCATGTTGAGAGGATGAGTGAAAAGCGACTAACAAAAGGTTTTTTACAAGGAAGATGTGAGTGGAAACGTCGGGAGGGGACGCCCTAAAAAGGCATAATTATAGTGACCTTATTGGTGATGTTCGTTAGAAAGGTCAGGTGCGTAGTACTCGCAATCAGCGTGTATGTATAACCAGATGTATAAACAAAAATGAAGCAAAAGGAGTATGTAAGGATAGTAGCAGGTGGCGTTCTGTAGTTTCTGCTCCCATGGGAAGAACACGTGATTTTATGTATATATGTATGTTCATAAAAATTCTAACAGTGGGCCACCACGAACACGCGAAATAAACGTAACGTTAATTTACGTTAAATACTCATCTCGCACATACTATTTATTTATACTGCCTCGTGAGTCTAGTGGTCGCAAACGCTACAGCCGAGCATGAGGTCCTGGTTTCGATTCCTAGGTCGGGCAGTGTTGTTCGGTTTTCTATCTGGAATTTCTTAGTGAGGCAGTCAAAACCGCCTTCAAAGATTTTATTGATTCTCGCTCCAACAATTTTTTCAGCCAAGTAATCAATGAACTACCTACAAAATGGCGAAAGTGCACAGATAACAACTGTACAGTCGCCAGCAGGTCAAGCTACACGATACTGTCAAATTTCTACTAACGATTTTAAACCATAAAATTTTGACCGTTATGTTTAAAATCGAATGATAAAATCTGACAGTTTGTGGTAACTTGATGTGCTGGCGACTGTACATAGATACTTTGATTGATAAAATATAATATTTCATCGTTTTACTTTTTCCCAAAAAGATTTAAGATAAGTACTTACTTACTATAGAGAGGCTATGCGAAGAGAAAAACAGTGATCCAATGTCTCAGTAACGCCATCTAGCATAATATACCAAAATTAGAGCGGCATGCAGACCGGCAGATGTATCAGACCAGATGTACTAGACCCAGCGACTTTTGCCCACTGGGAAAAATATATCTGATTACGATTTTGTTCGCTATGTCCCGTCTATTATTAAGTAAATAATTTAATGTCTTTGCTTTTTCCATATAAAATGCCAATTTCATATTTATGTAAGGACAAGAGGGCGAGTTTGTATGTAGAGGCTAATCTTTGGAACTACTGATCTGATTCCGAAAATTCTTTCACTAAGTCGCACACAGAAGGTACACACATACTTACATAAACGCATGCCTTCATCACGTGGGGGTAGGCAGAAACTACAGAACGCGACCTGCTACGGTTCTTACATACTCTTACACAGCCAGAAGCTAGTATACCTTGACCGATACCGCTGTACTACGCGTTAGGTATGTACGCGGCTCACGGGGGGGCAGTGCGCCGTTCATTCGTCAACGCTCACGCCGTCCCGCCCCCCGCCTCGCCGCGCATGTGTAGGTCGCGGAACAGCGGTGTAGCGGCATCTACACAGCCACATGCGAGCTACACGTCATACTGACGTCACGCAAATCCTGCATCGCGCAAGCAGAGTTTACCGCGCTACTAGCATATACACAACGTCCCGACATCAACCGTCGGGCAGTTGCCCACCAGACACAACACCCGTTTGGTCAGAGGATCCTCCCTTTTTAATGGAGGTACGAGTGAACTTTACACCCCGTTCCTCATACCTCTATAGCGGTATCGGTCAAGCTATAGGAAATAAATTACCTCAGGCGATGACGGCGCCACTAAGCTGCCTTTATGACGACACAGTTGGATTTTCTCTTGAATCGCGTGTAGTAGTAGTCTGTACTCCATTTCGTCCAGAAAACCTGAACATGAGAGAAGAAGGCATTGGCCTCGTTGGTCTTTTAGTGGTCGCAAGAGCTACTGCTGAGCATGAGGTCTAGGGTTCGATTCCCGGGTCGGGCAGTGTTAGGGCCAAACACAAAAACACGACACGACATTGTATCGTGACACGACGTCGCAACGTGTCACGATGCGACGTCGTATCGTGTGTATGTGTTTTGGCCCTAGGTATTTGGTTTTTCCATTTGGAATTTCTCAGTAGGAGCCCGGAATCTGGATTAGTGCCCAGTTGATGGCAATAGGCTCGCCCCCTAGGCCCTATTACATGGGAATTGAACATAACTGGCGAAATGTGGTTGTACTATAATAGGTGCACCTCTGCTAACCCTTCGGGGATTACAGGCGTGATATTGTGTTATCCTAAAGTATATAGTTGATTAAGTGGCAATATATATTAATTATTTAAGATTGGGTATACAGGGTCAAATTAAATTAGCTAGCGAAACTCCGCAGACGTTATGGATATCTGTTGGGAACTTTTTATATCGTGGTTGGAGAAGGTTGTAAATAAAATTTCAGTGTACAGTATAAAGTCTATTAACTGATGGCCATGATTAATAACCAGTGACGCGTCTTACATAATCTATACAGAACACAAGTTAATGCTACGGCGCGGGGAAGACGACTGGTCGCTAAACTGTATGCGCGGGGAAATATGCAATTTGCATTGTTAGCATTAATGTTACCTGTAGTTCCTACAGTATCTTAGATACATGATAAAGCATAAAAGTTTTTTTTTTTGTGATGTCTTGGACCAAAGTTTGCGTAGTCACTTGAAATATCTGTATTTTTTTGTTTGTGTAAACTTCACAGACGTGATGAGCATCGACATCTAAACACGATAAAACAAAAGAAAACAGATTTTCTTGCAAGTAAAGCGGTCGTTGACCCCAAAAAAAAATCCTTCAAATCATTTTTATTTTTATTTCATCGTGTTTAGATATCGATATACATTACGTCTGCAGAGTTTAGCTAGCTAATTTAATTTGACCCTGTATAAGTCTTTGTATTTTTATATCTCTATATTTTGGACTTATGTGATGTCTGCGATGATTTGGGGAGAACTTCGCCCTGCAGTGGGACATTAAAGACTTGTAATCCTATCCTACTATATAATACTAGCTGCGCCCCGCGATTTCACGCGCAGCGGTATGAAACATAATTTACGACCTATTCTCAGACCTACCAAATATACACAAAATATTTCTTAAAAATCTGTCAAGCCGTTTCGGAGTACTTCGATAACAAACACTGTGACACGAGATTTTTATATACAGTCGGAAATACGTTAAATCAATCGTTTGACTTGAATAATCGGGACGCCGGTGCCACCAGGTGGCGCTGGACAGAGTCTATAATGCTAACGCTTGACCAGAGTACAGCAGAGTTTGTTGTTGGCGGTTAAGCAGTGAAGACGTTTAGAAACTGTCGCGCGTTCCGTATAGTTATGTCGTGTACCTACAGTGTGCGATTCGCTAGTGTGATTAATTTGTTCGTGAATTATAATTTGATTTGAACTGCAAACGGTTTTTGTAGTGCGCAATAACCAACATTAC
Source organism: Griposia aprilina (assembly GCA_916610205.1). Classification (NCBI taxonomy): domain Eukaryota; kingdom Metazoa; phylum Arthropoda; class Insecta; order Lepidoptera; family Noctuidae; genus Griposia; species Griposia aprilina. The sequence continues at coordinate 10,583,110 of OU744304.1, read as the reverse complement.
CCATAGTACGCCCACAGTAGTTATAATATGGCTGATAATAACGAGAGAGACATACCTTCTCCGTCATATATTAAAAGATTATAAATGTGAAAGTCTGTGTGGATGGCCGGATGTTTGTTACTCTTTCACGCAAAAGCTACTAATAAACGGATTTGAATGAAATTTGGTACACAGATAGACCATGACCTGGGTAAGAACATAGGCTACTTTTCATCCTGGATAGCAGACGAATTCGCGAACAACAGCTAGTCTATTATAAATTAAGGTCACTTTTCGTGTCTGTCTGTGTGGCCGCCCTAAACTGTACAACGGATTTTAATGCAGTTTTTACCATAACTTGGAAGGTACAATATTATCTATACTAATATTATGAAGAGGAAAGCTATAGGCTATTTAACACCGCGCTAGGACATTAAGGAACCGGGAAAAAATAAAAGTTAGAAAGAGCGCTAAGCGAAAACGAAGTAATATCGCGGGCAGGCGATGCGATGCGACGGGGTGGGTCGGTGCAAGAAGTTTCACGCGGACGAAGTCGCTTGCTGGAGCTAGTAAAATAAATAATGTGACCTTACCTTCTTCCTTTAACTGCATAGCATCCAAGATCATGATATTGAGTGTGGATGTAGTGGCTTGTCTGGTCTTCACTGTGATAGCGGTCCAGGGTCTGTCCCGTTGGAGTAACCCTAGCTGTCGAGTTACAGCTAACCTATAACGAAACCCGAGTTTTATTTTTCTAATATTTTCTCAGATACTTTTTTACTAATGAAAACAACCGACTTCCAAAAATAACACTACAAAGAGAAAAATAACTTCCGAGTAACTTCGGAAGTCGGTATCTTTGCTTTTGTATTTTTGTTATTTGCCACCGACTTCCGAAATTACTTAACGTTATTATTCACCATGTAGGGTTTTTTTCAAGTCTTTTTATTTAATTTATGTGGGACCATCCCTGAGGCATAATCTATCTATTAAAAAAATTACTTTCGAATTCGATCCACAATTGCCGGAGGTATCGCGTAACAAACATACAAAAAATAAACATAGACTAGTTGAGAACCTCCTCCTTTTAAAGACGGTTATAAATATCGACATGCCCCAAAATTTTCTTTCCCTTGTTTTTAATGGACAGGAGGATAATTTTGATTATTTGACTATTTCGTTGGTCTACTGGACGCAAAACTCACAAGCGCGACAGCTGAGTGTGAGGTTCTGAGTTTGATTTCTAGTTTGGACAAAGTGTTATTGGATTTTTTCTTTCATTAAGGAATTGTCAGTGGCAGCCTGCGCCCTAAATTGCGTAACACACTATGTATCAAAATCTGAATCATTTTGAATCCTATTACTAAACCATTGCTTCATATGTTCGAAAAATTGTCTGCTCAACAACGTAAATAACGCAATGAATGTTGTTGAACTGTCAAAACGAAAGCCATTCCTACTGTTAGTGTGTTACGCAAGTATACCGCTGGAGTAGGGATTTCAGCATAGTTAAAAGTGATAGGCTCTCTACCTATGACATGAGACATTTGTATGTAAAACTGGCGCGAACATTTTCCTCGCTTTTTTCCAACTATTAAGAGTCGGCTTCTAGTCTAACCGGATGTAGTTGAATACCAGTATTTTACAAGGAGCGACTGCCTATCTGACGTCCACAATCCAGTTACTGGGTAACACGATTGGTTGGTAAGACTGCTTCTGTGCTAGCGAAATGTGGATGTGGCAATGTTATACACTTCTGCCTACCCCTTCAGTGAAGACAGGCGTGATGTTCTTATTGCAAGAATGAGTTTAAAATCAAGACGGTACACATAACACCTCAAAGGAATAAATGCATTAGAAGATTTGTACTACCCACTTGCATGGACTAATATGGACAAAGATGTAGAAAATGCTTAGTCCCAACAAATTTTAATGACATATCACTCGATTTAGAAAGTAGATGTACCACAAAAATGTCTTTTTAACCGACTTCAAAAAAAGGAGGAGGTTCTCAATTCGCCTGTTTTTTTTTTTTTTTTTTTTTTTTTTTTTTTTTTTTTTTTTTTATGTGTGTTAGCTCATAACTCTTTCCTGGGTGAACCGATTTGGATGATTCTTTTTTTGTTAGAAAGGACATACCTCAAGGGTGGTCCCATGATAAGGAAACCAGGATCTGATGATGGAATCCCGGAGAAATCGAGGGGAACCTTCGAAAATCGTAGGAGCGCCTAGTGCGTTTGTTAATTTTTTCATTAAGTATTTTGAAGAACTACAATTTAATGAAGGTCTGGAATCGATCTGATGATGGAGCCGAAAGACAGTCGAGGGAATTCCTCAATGATTTACAGCTGGTACCTTGTGTTTGGGCTTGATTACTTTGTATTTATGAGAACTTTACACCTGAGGGGTTGTGACTGTCATAAGGGGTCTGATGATGAAGACGAAGGACAGTTAAAAGCACTCCTCAACGGTTTACAGTAGCTACTTTGTGATTCGACTTAATTCATTTATATTGATGAGAACTTTGCACCCATATGGGTTATAAATGCCATTACAGGTCTGATGATGGAGACCATAGACAGTTGAAGGAATTCCTCAACGATTTACAGCAGTTACCTTGTGTTTGGGCTTGATTAATTTGTATTGATGAGAACTTTACACCTAGATGGGTTGTGACTGTCATTAGGGGTCTGATGATGAAGACGAAGGACAGTTAAGGGAACTCCTCAACGGTTTACAGTAGCTACCTTGTGATTCGACTTAATTCATTTATATTGATGAGAACTTTGCACCCATATGGGTTATAAGTGCCATTACAGGTCTGATGATGGAGACCATAGACAGTCGAGGGAATTCCTCAACGATTTACAGCAGTTACCTTTTGTTGGGCTTACTTCATACGGTTCAATATTCCAAAATATTCAGGTCGTACAAAAATAATACCCAATTAAGATTGAAGTTTTTCATAGGGCAACCACTACCTACTAGTCATGCTGATGCGTCAATTTGAGACTGAATTTAAGTTGCGTAATCGCGTCATCTCTAGCAATGCTCTTTCGTTGGTTGCTAAGCAATTTATGCTTGTCACAATGCATATGGTGAAATGGAGCTGATGGTGGCTTCACCATCAGCTCCAGTTCTTCTGGTTTTTACCAAGGGAGTCCTCAACAATAAACTCCTTTATTCCTTGCATCGGGAAACGAAATATTTTGTAAAAGGTGATGAGCAGTTGACATTAGGCTATTGTAACTGCGATACATTATTGTCTAACCCACTAAAAAGTGAAAAATAAAAACTTTTTGACAAAAAAAAACAACCGACTTCCAAAAAATACACTACAAAGTGAAAAATAACTTTAATTTCGGAAGTCGGTGGCAAAAAACTAAAATAAAGATCCAAAGACACCGACTTCCGAAATTAAAGTTATTTTTCACTTTGTAGTGTATTTTTTGGAAGTCGGTTGTTTTTTTTTGTCAAAAAGTTTTTAATAAAAACTTTTTTCCGTCACGTCACGTCACGTCTTTTAGTGTTTTTTTGGAAGTCGGTGGTTTTTTTGTAAAAAAGTTTTTATTTTTCACTTTTTAGTTGCGGTACCTACCCCACACAAATTCGTATACCACTACTTGGTGTGTAAATAACAGTGACAGGAAATTATTAACACATCATCCATATAAACTAAGTGGAAAAAATATGCAGTATTAAGGATAACTCAATAACTACTGATCAGACCTTGATCAAATTTAAATGGGACCACATGTGAAGCACCACCTATCAAAGAAAAAAAAAATCATCCAAATCGGTTCACCCAGAAAAAAGTTCTGAGCTAACACAGATAAAAAAAATAAAAAACAACATACAGACGAACTGAGAACCTCCTCCTTTTTGTGAAGTCGGTTAAAAATTAAATGAGGAAGTTTCTTTTTAATACTTTTTGTCTAAGCCTCATAAATAGAGATACGTAGATTAAAATTATGCCGTTCTAACTCTAACTTATGTCTGCGGCTTCACCGACGTTAATTGGAATGCTAGTACGCAATTTAAAATGTTATCAGCATTAAGCAACAGTCAGCCTTTGAGCTGCTGCATATGTGGGTTTAGTTATAGGTAATGTTTAGCGATAAATGTATTCTTTTATTGATGAAAAAGTACCTACGAGATAAAATATGAAATTGTTTATGGGAGCTACATCTGCCAAAAAACTTCTTTGCAGTTTAACAGTTTTTTTTGTTTTTTTAAAGTGAACTTTTATTACATCGTCTCAAACTTTTTCGTCTGTGTGTTGCATGTCGCGTGACGGTCGGCCGCGGAGTAGGGATAAAGTGAAAGGAAGGAGGATTTTAGTTAAATGTCTATAATGTGAAAAAAGTTTCACTTTTACCGTGGTTTCATAAAACCACACAATCCTTTTTTGTTGTATATCTTCGGATGTCACCACGAATAAACGCTTTTTAATAAAATAAAAATTCAAGTTACCTGTCGCTATCCAGTTTGGTTGTCAACATGTCATATATCTGCTTGTTGTCAACCAACTGTGGCAAGAGATTGCATACTTCTTGAGCACCGGTGACGAAACCCTAGAAAAAGTAAGATAATACGGAAGTCTGGAGAACAGTAATACCAAACGTGTCACAGAAGAAACGTAAAGGCTCCCGCAAACAGGCGCAACGCGACAGCGCGACGAGACATTAGTAGAACCATTACTATGAAAGCTTCATGGAAATTGTTCTACCAGAATCGCCTCGCACCGTCGCGGCGTGCCTGTCTGCAGGAGCCTAAGGCTGAAACAAAAACATGAAATAGGTAAATGGAACTACCGGTCTATTCCGTAAACATCTCACCGGGAACACGTAGGTGACCTGAGCTGGAAGTGAGCTGTCATTCCACCCTAGGTGACCTGAGCTGGAAGTGAGCTGTCATTCCACCCTATGTGACCTGAGCTGGAAGTGAGCTGTCATTCCAGCATAGGTGACCTGAGCTGGAAGTGAGCTGTCATTCCAGCATAGGTGACCTGAGCTGGAAGTGAGCTGCCATTCCACTTTAGGTGACATGAGCTGGAAGGGACCTGTCATTCCACCTTAGGCGACCTGAGCTGGAAGTGAGCTGTCATTTCACCCTAGGTGACCTGAGCTGGAAGTGAGCTGTCATTCCACCTTAGGTGACCTGAGCTGGAAGTGAGCTGTCATTCCAGCATAGGTGACCTGAGCTGGAAGTGAGCTGCCATTCCACCTTAGGTGACATGAGCTGGAAGGGACCTGTCATTCCAGCTTAGGCGACCTGAGCTGGAAGTGAGCTGTCATTCCAGCATAGGTGACCTGAGCTGGAAGTGAGCTGCCATTCCACCTTAGGTGACATGAGCTGGAAGGGACCTGTCATTCCAGCTTAGGCGACCTGAGCTGGAAGTGAGCTGTCATTCCACCTTACGCTAGCGACTGACACTATTGACAGCTCACTATAAGCTCACTTCACGTAGGTATGTCACGGTGAGATTTTTACAGAATATATCAGTTTGACTCACACACGAAGGGTTCCGTACCAACGTGCAATATTTTTATTATTTATTGTTAAATGATAACTAAATGACAAATGATTTTATTTCTGTAAGTAGGTTTGTACAAACACTTTTACACGTCAATCATATGTTAAAAACTAGATGAGGTCGGCATTTCCTATCTGACTATTCTGATAAGCAAAGCCGAAACAAACTCAGAGCTCACAGTCTCTTTTGAAGTCCAGACATAATCCTAAGTCAAATTATGTGAAAACCACGTAGATTGGGGTCTGAAATTGTCTTTTGAGGAAAAACCTGTCCAGTCAGTGCACGCATTTGTCAGTAAGCGTGCACCTCAACTCAGAACTTACGGAGCTCAACGATTCCACGAACAATACCAAAGAAAGGACATTTGGGTAGGCCGCATTTGTTATAGTAGCTATAGTAGTACACACTATGTGAAAATCAAGTGTCTACATATTACGGTTTAAAAGATACAGCCCTGTGACAGACGGCCGGACCGACAGCGGAACCTTAGTAGTAGGGTCCCGTTGGCACACTTTGGGTACGGAACCCTAAACGCATGTAATCTGCAGCTGTTGTTTGACTGAAATATCAAGAGCCAATCAGATCACTTGACAGGAGTTTAATTTTAACACGTCGTTAATTTTCGTTCAAGAAACCGGTTGTAATTCACTTACAAAGTATGTGCCAATGTAATAATAAAATTATTTCATACTAGCTTCTTGTTGCCCGCGACACTTGTTACCCCCCCACCCACCCCGTCGCATCGCATCACCTGCACGCACTATCACTTCGTTTTCGCTGAGCGATCTTTCTGACTTTTTATTTTTTTCTCTGCTGCTAAGAGTCTTAGCGTGATGTTAAATAGTCTATAGCCTTCCTCAAGAATTAGGCTATCAAATGCAAAAAGAATTTTTCAAATCCGACTAAGTTCTATAGATGTATGAGGAACAGTGTGTAAAGTTCACTCACACCTCCATAGAAAACGGAGGATCCTCCGACCAGACGGGTATTGTGTCTGGTGGCAACTGTCCGACGGTTGATGTCGGGATGTTGTACATATGCTAGTCGCGCGGTAAACTCTGCTTGCGCGATGCAGGATTTGCGTGACGTCAGTATGACGTGTAGCTCGCATGTGGCGATGTTGATACCGCTACAGTTCCAGAGATTACCCCCTACATACTCGTACAAACAAATGTTACCTCTTTACAATACTAGTACAGATGTTTTTTTACCTTTCCGACATCGTAACCAAACGCTAGTTGTATATCGATCATGCGGTCTATGTAAGCCATTATTTTAGGCACTGATACCCTGCAACAACAAATAATCACCATCATCATCACAATATTATATCAAGCAATATTATGAACTAGCTTCCTCCCGCGACTTCGACCGCATGGTATGTCGACAAAAAGTAGCCTATTTATTTATATAACAATTGCTTACTCCGCAATTATTGTTCATTGCTTGCCTATGTTCTTTTTTAGAGTTAAAAGTATCCCCATACCGAATTTAATCAAAATCGGTCCTGCCGTTTCTGAGATTAACCGGAACTAACAGACAGACAGACATTTTTTTTTAATAGTTTTTTTTATAGGTATATATTTTCATGCATTTAATTAAAAGCTGTTATTTTGACATTACAAACAGATACTTCAGTTTTATTTATTTGTATTTATACAGGAAGAAATTTTAACCAGTGCGCAAAGTGTAACCGTGAATTCAGCATTATGATTCTAGACTAGTAGAATTTTTTCGTCGGTTATCAAATAAAAATCTCCTGTTTCATAGAAAGTGCAATACCTACGCGGTCAAATTGTATGGAATAACATTTTTTATAATGAAACTTTTATTACATCGTCTCAAACTTTTTCGTCTGTGTGTTGTATGTCGCGTGACGGTCGGCCGCGGAGTAGGGATAAAGTGAAAGGAAGGAGGTTTTTAGTTAAACGTCTATAATGTGATAAAAAGTTTCACTTTTACCGTGGTTTCATAAAACCACACAATCCTTTTTTTTATTACCGACGAATAATTTCTACTAGTCTAGAATCATATGCTGATTTCACGGTTACAGTTTGCGCACTGGTTAAATTATCTTCCTGTATAAATACAAATAAAAAAAATTGAAGTATCTGTTTGTAATGTCAAAATAACAGCTTTTAATAATTAAATGCATGAAAGTATATACCTATAAAAAAAAACTATAAAAAAAAATGTCTGTCTTTCTGTTAGTTCCGGTTAATCTCCCCCGACTGGGTCCATATTGATCTTTTACTTTTTTAGACCATCTATGTAATACATATGGAATGCAATAAAGAATTGAGTATTGAGTATTGAGTACATATATTTGTATGTTAATCTTCCATTGATAAAGCTATAAAGACATTGGATACTGTGTATCCAGAAAAATGCCCATTTCCTGTGGAAGTCTATGTATGGTATCAAAAAAATTGTTTTATAATTTAGCACATGAATAGCAGCCTAAAAAAATATTTTTGTAACTTAAATTATTGTTGTTTATAGGTTTTAGTTTAAATAGCGTTTTTATAAAAATATATTTTGTGTGCATTCCATGGAAAATGTTGTTGGTTATATATTTGTTTTATTTTATTCTGTTCGGGGAACTTACAGCTATTTTTTAAGGGTGAAACGGCTTCGCAAAATGTATCTTTCCCGCCCCCAATTTCGGTCACTCCACAAGTAATGGTCAACTATCGAAATTCCTTTTAAAACATGTGTAAAGTATAGTTTTACCGGGCCAGCTTGCATAATCGCAGAAAACGAAGCATCCTCAACAGTTTAGTAGCTGTTATAAAGCTGGAGTTGACGCTGTTCCACTTATCCCAAGGAGTTAGAGCATCTAATACGTCCAGTACTAAGTCTGAAAATAAATACATGCATAATGATGATGAGGTACAGTCACGAGCTCTAATATGTATACATAATATACTTAAACATCACGCCTGTTTGTACCAAATGATTAGGCAGAAGTGTACCTGTACCCACGTTTTGCCAGTTATGTTTAAGTCCCATGTAATAGGAGGCGAGCGTATTGCCATCAACCGGGCACTAACCTAGACTCTAGGCTGCTGCTGAGAAATTCCTCACGGAAAAACCCAATAACACTTTGCCTGACCAGGGAATTCAATCCAGGACCTCAACTTCTGTAGTAGTGCTTGCGTACCATCAGACTAACCAAGTTACCCCACCCCTATTAGGTACACACGGCTACACATCAAGCTGTACATTTCCAGTATAAGCTAATCTCGCATTGTAAGTATAGGATTTCCATACAATGCGAGGTCAGCGTAAACTGGAAATTTATAGCTTGATGTGTAGTCGTGTGTACATGCCAGGCCACCCCTATTACACACACATAACATAACATCACGCCTGTATTCCCCGAAGGGTTAGAAAGAGGTGTACCTATAGGACACCCACATTTCGCCAGCAAACAACACCAATCAATCATCAATCAATCATATTTTTTCTTTTTTAATGCAAGTTGTAATTAAGATTTAAGTATTTTTTACATCTTTCTGTAAGTTTGAGGACTCATGTTTTTTTTTCTATCTAACGTCTGAATAAAGCAATAACTTTATAAGAATCTGCCAACATTAAAGATTTAAAAAAAAAAAAAAAAATGTGGCCTGTTTTACCCATGTTTAATAAAAATTACACTTTAAAGTTTAGAAAGTGGTGAAATTAGAAGAAAGCAATTTTTTTTTTTTTAAATGTCCTTGGGGCCAGGGCCAAATAAATTAGGGCTGAGTAAGTAGCAGATGACCCCACCTATCCACCATTTTCGTATGTTCAACGTTCTGCCAAACACCCTGTATAATTATCGAAACTCCTCAAAAAAATTCGACCTGTAGAGGAGAACAGCCGGATATCCGGACATACGAAAGCATTTTTGCCCAAGCTTAAACGGAGACGCTTCGCGCTCGCTCGGTCAACAACATGACCACCTACCCTATTGGGAAATACAAGCGTGATGTCATGAACATAACATTATAGCTGTTCTTTTCTTACCACTAGTAGCCATGACAATGATGAAGAAATCAAGTTTGTTCCAGTGAGACTTGAAGTAGCCACAGAATCCGAGCGCACACATCTTTATAATCATCTCCATCACATAAATTGTGTAGAAGAAACTGAAATTAACACTGTATTACTGTACCTGTCGGTCTGTAGGACACAGGGGGATACAGAGGGGAGGGGCAGAAGGCCATCTAGGGTTATAACGTCGTAACTCTTCATGGAGTCACTATTCTTCATTATGAATTTGGAAGATACTCCAGAATTTTCTTTAGAATTATAACGGGTGTAAAAATACATTTAACGAACCGGAGAGAGTCACTTGTTGTGTCAGTTATTATGTTTTTTTTTTTTTGTACTGGACCATTCCTTATGTTTACGAAGATATTGAAGGTCAATGTTCCAACATTTTATGACGTTTGTTTTTGAGTGAACTATTTTCAAATCTTGTATGAGTAACTTAACTTTAAATACTCCCACGTAGGTACCGTTGCAAGTACAATACTTTGCGTACTTTACGTTGCTCGCTACCGTAAACAGCGAATTTTCGCACCAAAAATAAGTCGTTTAAAAATTACTTAGTTTAATGTACAGAATGCGTAGATGACGGCTTCGAGGAGGGTCTATTCACACCCTGTACAGCACTGTACTCACAAGTTGAGTGCCCTGATAGTGAGCATAACGGTTTGGGACACTGGTATCGATAATGCCACCTCGCACAGTATGACGGGCGTGTTGCATAGTATCATGAAGTAGGTAAACTGCACTGTACTCACAAGTTGAGCGCCCTGATAGTGAGCATGACGGATTAGGACACGGGTATCGGTAATGCCACCTCGCACAATGACGGGCGTGTTGCATAGTATCATGAAGTAGGTAAACTGCACTGTACTCACAAGTTGAGCGCCCTGATAGTGAGCATGGCGGTTTAGAACACGGGTATCGGTAGTGCTACCTGCCACAGTATCACGGGCGTGTTGCATAGTATCATGAAGTAGGTAAACTGCACTGTACTCACAAGTTGAGCGCCCTGATAGTGAGCATGACGGTTTTGGAAAACGGGTATCAATAATGCCACCTCGCACAGTATGACGGGCGTGTTGCATAGTATCATGAAGTAGGTAAACTGCACTGTACTCACAAGTTGAGCGCCCTGATAGTGAGCATGATGGATTAGGACACGGGTATCGGTAGTGCTACCTGCCACAGTATCACGGGCGTTTTGCATAGTATCATGAAGTAGGTAAACTGCACTGTACTCACAAGTTGAGCGCCCTGATAGTGAGCATGACGGATTGAGATACAGGTATCGGAAGTGCCACCTCGCACAGTATGACGGGCGTGTTGCACAGTATCATGAAGTAGATAAAGCAGTCGAACCAGACGTTGGTGACTATTCTGTAGCAGTGCTGCCTCCATTTTTGTCGGGGTACTTGTGCGTTGGCCGCTTCAGGTGTCATCATGTTTACTAGTTTGCGGCGTAGCCATACAGCGTGCATCTTTGGGGAGAGAGAAATCTGGTTATAGAATAGAATAGAATAGAATAGAATAGAATAGAGAATGTGTCTCTAAGGCTGGTTTAATGACACGTCACCACCAGATATCTTATCAGAATCCACAGGTCCTGGGTTTGATACTCGGGTTGGGTAGTGTTATTGGGTTTTTCTATGAGGAATATCTCAGAAGCAGCCCGGAGTCTGGATTTGTGCCCGGTTGATGGCAATAGGCTCGTCCCCTGTTATATGGGGCTTAATTAAACATATCTGGCGAAATGAAGGTCTACTATAGGTACACCTCTGCCTAACCTTTCGGGGATTACATGCGTGATGTTATGCATGTGTATAGCTACTTCTTCTAAACCTATGAAATGTTACCGCTTAGGCTTCCACAAAGCCCCCCCCTGGTCCAGATCAGACGCTACTTCTACTGCCTGTACTAGGACTCTAACGCTGTCCTTACTGATCTTGCCGTGTTCGTACTGACGCGAGTAGAGTATCTTTAGTCCTTTACTACTTCTACCCCTATGGCACGTTACCTTAGGCTTCCACAAAGACCCCACCTGGTCCAGATTGACCCTACCGTTGTCAGAATCAGCCGCTACTTCTACTGCCTGTACCAGGACTCTGACGCCGTCCTTACTGAGCTTGCCGTGTTCATACTGACGCGAGTAGAGTATCTTTAGTCCTCTACTACTTCTACCCATATGGCACGTTACCTTAGGCTTCCACAAAGCCCCCAGCTGGTCCAGATTGACCCTGCCGTCGTCAGAATCAGCCGCTACTTCTACTGCCTGTACCAGGACTCTGACGCCGTCCTTACTGATCTTGCCGTGTTCGTACTGACGCCAGTAGGAAATCTTTAGCGCTTTTAACACGCGCTGGTTGGCTTCCCTGGTTTTCAAGGGAACTTGTGTTACGGAATGGTAATTTTTTTTCAATCGAATGTGAGACCTTATCGTCCGTATTACAAAACGAGATTTTTCTTTAGATCCAGGTTATGCTGTTCATTTTTGGGGTTCCGTACCTCAAAAGATAAAATAACGGATCCCTTAAAGGATTACTTTGTTGTCCGTCTGTTTGTCTGTCAGTCTGTCAAGATCTTTTTGCTCAGGAACGCGTGGAGGTATCAAGTGGAAATTAATATCATATAAGTAAGTCTACGATCCCTTTGAGCTAGATAAAAATCAAGCTTCTAAGTCAACGCAATAAAATAGTACGGCCATTTATGCAACATATTTTGATACTCGCAAGTAAATCAAAACCAATAGGGTACTTCCCGTTGACATAGATTCATGAAATTTGGCAAGAAGCAGGGTCTCACAGCACAAGTAAAGGAAACAATCCTAAAATCGTCAATTTGCAGTTTGATCACATAAAAAAAAAATGCGGTTGCAAACTTACATTTGCAGTTGGAGAATTGACCGTGACGTATATCGATGTTTTTCAACTAGAATGTTAAGTTTGTTTTTGGGACAAATTCATCCCAACTATGGAACTTCATTGTGCGTGGTCCGACACGCTCTTGCCCAGTTTTTTTTTTTTAAATTTGATGTCATTAATTTTTATGTATTTTTATTTGAATCCTAACTATCCTAACTTAATATTATAAATGCGAAAGTAAGTTTGTCTGTTGACTTTTCATGCATAAACCACTGAACCGATCATCCTGAAATTTTTCATATACATTGTCAGGTATACAGAAACGGATATAGGGTGCCTTTTATCCCGAAAAAAAGTACTGTTCCCGAGGAAAACAACAATAACGTTCTTATGATAATAGATGGCGCCACGTGTCTTTCGAATCATGATTGAATTATAACCTGAATTGATTGTCAAAGTCTAAATTAACGCGAGCGAAACCGCGGGCAAAAGCTAGTGTTTAAGGGGGATGCGACAAGGTAGCCCGCGAAATTCAAATTTTCTTACGTTTTTTGTAATTTGCAGGATCAGGTTGTATGGTGATCTAAATATGATTCGCGACCGTATCAAATATGGAGTTGTAAGGAGTTGTATTGCTGATTCTAATGATTATAATTTTGTAAAGCCATATTTGTTACGGTCGCGAATCATATTTTAATCAAAATACAACCTGACAGTGACCTGCAATTTGCAGAAAACGTAAAAAAAATTGAATTTCGCGGGCTACCCTGAAGGTTCCGCCTTAAATAAAAATGCGCTATTGGGGTTTCAACGCTCGGCTCGGCTTAATTTTTCATCGGACATTTATTTAATTGATGGAACAGTTATGATCACAAATGCTGTTACTTGGTCATCTCCGCGAATTCCTTCTTGGTGGGTTCGTTGGGTATCTCCCTCTCGCAGTCAGGGCAGGTGGTGTAGTGGTACCCCATGTATGTGTCGTCGTCGCTGTCCTCGTCGCGCCCAGACATTTGAAGCTGGTATGGATGCTTTATTGTAGTGCCTGGTGGACAGAGGTGTTTAAAAGTTAGTTTTTTTTATTTTAAGGTTTGCCCCACACTAGGTATTTCTCCTGTATTGTGGGTGTGTTTACAAACATTCAAACTCACATACACAAACAACCAGAGCCGAAACAACTACTTGTAGATCATACGTGCCGTCAAAACTTAGTTCAAGATTAAATCTGTTATAGTTTTGAAATTTAAACTTAAATCAGAGTTTTTCTCTACATCTACATGGATGTAGGCCAATTTCCACTGCAGGTAAAAGGCCTCTTCTCATACGGAGTAGGGACAGGCATTGTTTACCAAGCTTGCTAAACGCGTCTTGTCGATTTAAGACTAGCAAATCCAACATTTCTTTTCTATATTTGAAATCTAAGACGTTAAATGAAAAGTAAAATCTTAACTAATAGGTATTATAAATGCGAAAGTGAATTTATTTGTTTGTTACGCTTTCACGCTAAAACTGCTGAACGGATTTGGATAAAATTTGGCACATGGATAGACCATGACCTGGGTTAGGACATAGGATACTTTTTATTCGGGCAGTACGGTCCCGTGGGATAATTTCCGTCCTCCACGCGGGCGAACCCCCTTGCAAAAGCTAGTAACTTATAAAAGCGAATTTAATCATAGTCATTTCTCAATTCTTTAATGCGTACCATAATGTATATAGTTTGTAGGGAAATAATTACATTAGTCACAATTATGGACCCTGTCGGACACAGCATAGATCAAGTAGGAGAGAGGAGGATAAACACTAGCCGTTTAATATGATAAATTTTATTATTAGTTAAGTAGTTAGTAAGTTATATTGTTGTATTAATACAGAATTGAATTTAATAATTAAGGTTATTAAAGTTTTTTTTTAATTCTTTGTTTAATTAGGGACTTTTATGACGATAATGCTTATGATTGTCCCATCGTACCCTAAATATACACACTGCTACGGATTGCAATCTAAGAGACAAGCTTAACCGTCTCAAGTGCCTGTAGTAACACCGGTCTATACGTACCCTTCAAACCGGGTAACCGCCTAGAACAGCTATAAAAGTAGTAGATTAAGGGTCTAACAACCTGCGGACACCAGATCCCAGTTAGCATCAGCGAGGAACTTATCCATCTTCAACACAAATATGCAGCGGTCGCGAGTCATCATGATACGTTTGACGCAGTTCGTCATGTCAGCCTTCTTGACGAGAGAAATCTCTGCCAGACCTGACCTCGGTCACTAACATGCACGCAAACGTTCGTTCAAGGTTTGCGTACTTTGATGTGCGTCAAATACCGACACGGCTTGGAAAACCGTGAATGTGGTAAAAACTGTGCATTATTCATTTGCGATGCTACACTTGCGGGTTCGCATATTCGTGCGAATGTGAGGGACCGGCATTAGGATCTGGTCTACTAAGCCTTTTGCAGTCCACTGCTGGACTTAGGCCCGAAATTGAGCCTTAAGAGGGCGCAGTAGTAAGCAGGGCGCAGAAAAAATCAAGTTTCACCCGCGCTTCTTTGCCTACCCCTCTCATCAAACACGACGAAAACAAAACACAATCCCTTCCCGCCAGCAGAAACTTTTCGCCCGGCGTATATCTAGGCATTTGAATTTAAATCTTGTGTGTAGTATGTATACGCAAAATAATCAGATGAAACCGCTCTATTCAATGTACCATGATGTATGATTGCTGTGTACCTACAAGTAGGTCTATTATTCAATATTATTGTATGTCCCTGAATCTGTTACCGATGCTGGTGGGTTGTTAGATTGGAGAGTAAACCGATTTCAATGAAATAAAGACTAAATGTTAATTCAAGATACGGCCTATAAATTTTCGATTCCGAATTGAAAGACAAAGTTAACGTTATAGTTGAGAAAATATGGTCCCCTACATTATGTAATATACCTACAAATGAACGATTTCCAGATATTTTCCTGTACCTATTTGTACTGTGAGACCTTGCTTCTTACCACATTTTGTGATTCTAGGTCAACCGGAGGTATCGTATGGGTTTTAATTTATTTGCGAGTGTCAAAATATGCGAAATGAATGGCAATTTATACCAAGATTCTAAGTAAACGTCTTTCGCCCGATTTTTTTACAGCTCCAAAGTAAGGCAGTTTAATTTCAACTTGATACACCCCGCGCATTCCTGAGAAAAGGGGTCAGACAGATGGATAACAAAGTGATCCTATAAGTGTTTCGATTTTTCCTTTTGAGGCACGGAACGCTAAAAAGCAAAGCACTTCCATCAAAGTCCTATACTACATACATGATGATGAAAACAAACTCGATAAACTTGCTTTTTTGACGATATGAAATGGAATAATTATAATCGCATCACTTACCTTCCGCTTTTTTACTTTGAGAAAATGAAATCAATTGAACAAAAACAGCAATCATCTAAGAAGTTGGACCGCTGTGATCAGCAACCCTATTCCTCGAATGGTTTTTAATTACAATATTTAAACGAAATATGATCATTGTCCAGTCCCTTTATTTTCAATGAAATTCTTCAGTAGGAAAAACATCTGTTTATTTTGCCTATACTATACGCTAAGCTTGAATTCAGAATCATAGATCATAGTCATGTTTTGGAACTAGAAACTCAATGCTGATGTGACAAAGTTCAATTTCCAATGTAACCAAATTTTACTAAGGGCCTTCTATAAGTTGGACCTCACGACGTCTTCGTGGAAAACAGAGTTAACCAAGTAAAAAAATATAATAGTATATCGTGGATATTGCTTAGCAGGATCGTGCAAAGTCAATTAGCAACCGTGTTACCAAGTAAAAAAAATATTTGTATGGTGGATTTTGCACTGTATTGTGCAAAGTCAAATGGCATGTGTCATGAAAACCGTGAAAACCTATTAAGCGAGAGTAGAACAAAGTCCTCGCCGATAACATTTGTGTAAATAGGCCAATTTCGGAACAAACAGTACATTAGTCGGCTTTACCGTCAAAATAATTGGCATATAATATATATAAATGCGTGCCAAAGAAGGTCGAAAGTTTATTACGTTCCTCTTTTGTAACTGTTGAAACTTTAGCTTTGAAAAACAAGCCGATAATCCCAAACATTGTGATCCGTCACAACCGTTACTCATACTCACCATAAAAAGGGATCTAGTCATGAGAACACTATCCGTATGAAAAATGTCATGTTTCGTGCATACCATTTCGTGCTTTAGCCCGCAATAAACCCATTACATATTTTAGTTTTCCGGTTTAATTATTTTGTTAACTCTACTAATATAATTAGACCTACCTATATGTTAAATTTTGAGTTTCAACTTGATTCGGGGGTTGGTCGAAAGTCGCTCGAAATGGTTCGTCTATGGTTACCCTTACACGGAGTTTGTCAACGAAAGTGGGAGTAAACGAATTTGGATCTTGAGTTAAAAGCAATAAGATCTAAAATCTCCAGCACGAACTATGTTGTAAATTTTCTCCGCAAGAAATTTGACCGAAATGCAGAGTAATGTCGCTAGTTGTACTATATCAATCAAAAATATGTCAAATAAATGTATGTCATCTTGAGTTTTCAAATATTAACATTGAATTATTATAATATTTTTATTTTATAGTTTAGCCGCGGTATTTATTTAGTTTATCAATTCTGAACGATTTTAATAATAGTTTCGGAAGTGGTTTTATTGCTTTTTTCATGTTTTCTATTTCACAGGCTCTTTCCTACAATGTGATAAATCACGAAAATATTATTTATGCAAATAAATTATATCCCAGAGCAGCCGAAAATTCAAGCGCAGTCCTCTCGTCTCAACAGAGCGACGGCGACTGATATGTGAAACAAAAAAAGTTTGTAAAAATGTTTTTTTATTTTTCACTTTTTTATGAGTCAGCTATTAATTTATCTAAGTTACAATAGCCTAATGTCAACTACTCATCACCTTTTACAAAATATTCCTTTTGCCGACGCAGGGACGTTAATTGTTGAGGAGTTCTCCTGGTAACAACCAAAAGAACTGGAGCTGATGGTGAAGCCACTATCAGCACCATTTCACTATATTCATTGTGACGAGCATAAATTGCTTAACAACCATATTAAAGTAATCGAATCGAAACCCGTGAAATACTTATAATTGAGTAGTTCCGGTGGCCATCTCTGGTCTTCATCGTCAGTTCCACTTCACCGAATGGTGCTTTTCGAGAGCAAATGCACGAGATACTATAAAAAATACCCAAATCGCTATAGGCGTGCCTGTAAAATTTGAGGATTTCACTCGATTTCCATGGGATCCCTTCATCAGATTCTGACTTGGTTTCAAACAAAAAAAGAATTTTGCAATTCCGTCTATATATGACGGAGTTATGCCCGAACATAAATGAAAAAATAAAAAAAATATACAAACATCTGAATTGATAATCTCCTCCTTTTTGAAGTCGGTTAAAAATATGCTTGAAGTTCCCGCAACGTGCGACGAAAGATGACTTCTTCCACGAACTTAAAACGTCGTAAGTGCATAAAGCTTGTAGTCGTAATAAAACTAAAAATAAAAGGAATTTCAAAAAATGCCTCCACATTATTTTTCGCCTTGTATTAATACAAACAGTCATCAAATTTTTATCCTATTAGTCATTAGCATATGAAGTATAAATTGAAAATACGTAAAAATTAGAGGTAACTTCGTGATGTTGTTTTATCGAGAAAATTTTAACATTTTGTGTTTCTGTTCCACAAAAAGTTTGAAAATACCATGAATTTACTCATATTATTTTTATTTTATACCTAAGTCTTATCAATTTCATGAAAAATCAAATTGAAGATGGGCAATTTTGGTTACTACCCGCTCTTAATATCAGGTTTTCTTCTGCCGGCACTTTTTATGTTATTGAATGGCTAACAATTCGGTGACCCATTTGATGGCCACCGCTGCCTATAACATCTCATTTTCATTTATTTCATAACAATTTTTACATTGTGTCGAAATCACTTAAAAATTACACACGTGCATTTAATTATAATTATTAATAGCGATCTTATGAGCTGATCACTGTCATTAACAGTAATAACATAGAGATTTGAGTCTAAATTATGATCATAAAGTCAAGAATAATGCAAAATAATAATGTAAAACAATAATGTAAAATAATAGGCAATGTAAAATAATAGGTAATGTAGAAGAATAATAATGTCAAAACTTAACACGGTCAGGATTATGTCACCATAGATACTATCATTATTATACAATTTTATTGGCCTAGGTAAACACGTCAGACAGAAACTCATCAATAGCATAATAGCATTTCTCTACCAAAAATGATTTTAATTTTTGCTTAAATTGGTTAATATTGTAAACAGACTTCAAATCTCCTGGAAGTCTATTATACAGCATGATGGATTGAAAGCTTGCAGCATGAGTAACAACTTTCATATGTGGGACTATGTAATGTTGCAAGTCCTTGCGCCTAGTAGCGTCTCTCTTATTTCTTTGTTCAGTTGTTTCTAATCTGTTAAGTTTCTTTATAAGATCCGTGAGTACACAAAAATATACAAGGATGGGACGGTTAAAATCTGTAGATCCTTAAAATACTGCTTACACGATACCCATTGCGGAATTCTCACCATGGTTCTTATGGCCCTTTTTTGTACTACGAAAGCAGTATTCACATTGTACGCATAACTTCCACCCCATAGAAAAATACTATACCTAAGCCTGGATTCGACAAGTGAATAATATACCAGTTTTAATTGTTTAATGTCGATCTCATCTCTGAGACTTCTAAGAGCATAACAGGCTGAACTAATTGAGCTTTCTATGGTTGATAGTTCCTTTTTCCAGGTTAATCGTTCGTCAATATAAATACCTAAAAATTTAACGCTGTCAACTAAAATTATATTATTACCATTCAAATTTATGTCAATTGTATCTTTATTTCTTGCCGTAGTTCTAAATAACATTGCATTCGTTTTGTTGGTGTTTAAGTTGAGACTGTTCAAGGTGAACCAAGTATTAAAGTGAGTAAGAGTCTTATTTACTTTATTAGTCAAGGCTTCTATATTTTCTGCGGTTATTATAGCATTTGTATCGTCAGCGAAAAGAACAAGTCCTATATCAGTTTGATTTGTCATGTAATTAATTAGGTCATTTATGAACAAGATAAAAAATATTGGCCCTACTATTGAACCCTGTGGGACACCTTTCTTTATTAATTTTAGACCTGATTTGTATACCTTTTCACATTTATCTTCAGCTATTTTAATTTCTACATATTGCTTCCGATTTTCTAAGTATTATTTAAATAGACTTAAAACATGTCCTCTAATTCCATAATGCTCCATTTTCGCTAATAGTAATTTGTGATCGACAGTGTCAAAAGCTGAGCATCTGTGGAACCAAAGGCATTACAGTTGCATTGGCATATCAGAGACAAACCTTTAACGTTTTATATGCCTGTAACTACACCAGCACCCTAGAAACAGGAACAAGGCAACGCTGCTTGACAGCATAGGCATACAATAGGCAGTAATTTGTCCAGGTAACCGCCTAGAACAGCTATAAAACTGGTACATTAAGGGTCTACCAACCTTCGGACACAAGATCCCAGTTAGCATCAGCGAGGAACTTGTCCATCTTCAGCATGGAGATGCAGCGGTCGCGGGTCATCATTATACGTTTGACGCAGTTCGTCATGTTCGCCTTTTTGGCGAGAGAGATCTCCGCCAGGCCTAGTATCTTCAAGACTTTCGTCATAGTTGTCGCGTTTATTAGGAGAGACAGGATTACTAGGCCTGCTGTCTGGATTATGAAGATCTGGAAGAGAAGGAAAGTGTATTGGACGAAAGGGTAGGCAGAACTGTATAGTACACCCAAATTTTGCGAGTTATGTTGTAGGGACAGTGTAACGGGTGAGCATGTTGTTAACCGGGTACAAATCAAGCTTCCGACAGCTATTGTATTTTTTTTTTTTAATGGGATGCGCATTGCTTTTCCCGAACTGGGAATCGATTCCAGGGGGCCTGGTCTCTAAGTCCATCAAAGAAGATACGGGCCCGTCCCAAAGTAGTTTTAAACTTTGGAGTGAACCCTAACACCCGACAGACAGGCCCGGCCCGACCAGACAGGTAAATACACATCGGGAGTAGGGACAACGGTTACATCGAGGTGTCATTCATTCTTAGGACGGGCCACAAACTAATCTTATGTCCGTAGGTAATACGGAGTAGGAATACCCTGTAACTTCGGCCGAAACTACGGGTTCTGCGCTTAGAGAGTAGACCCCTAGGTTCCAGGTGCGACTCGTAAGCGCTAGACCAATGAGGCAGTATGAAAGACAGTTGCACCGTGTGAAATATTATATTTAGTCGCATTAAGAGGCTTACAAGAGCTAAAGCGCGATCACTGTCGGATTGCATAGAAAAGAAAGAGACGCGCGATGACACAACGCTGGTAATTTATAGCAAAATATGAAACAATTATAGATTTACAAACAATCTATTCATTGGACTAAAAAAATAGAACACTATTACGTTAGTATGTTACTTGTAGAATAATCTGACAAAAAATCTGAATGTTTGCATGCAGAATGGTTTTTAATCGTTAAAATAGTTTTTTAGAGGTATCTTCGTGATGTTTTTCTATCATATCAAGTTAATTTTATTATGTTTTCAACACACTATCTAACTAGCATATATCCAGAAGAATATCATACATTTTTCTGATTTTGGTTACTGCAGTGGATCATATATTTTTAGGCATTATAAATTTGCCTTTAGGTCATGTAGTCCTCTTAAGATAGATTGACTAATAGTCAAGTCCAGAATTATCTGATGAAAGTGTAAAGCCTCGTATCCACTAGGCAACATTTAACACGCAACACGTACTTAATATGTTCGGCAATGTTGCACAACAACGCGCTACGTTGCCAGCTGGCGCGCAACATGACAACGGTACTAAACAAAAGTTCCTTGTTGCCGTTCAACATGATGAGCAACATGTTGTGCATGGATACGAGGCTTCAACAAACCCTGTTCAGGTTAAACTCTTACGCAATCACTCACTAAAGAGAATTAGTAACACATTCATCTGTATTTAGGAGGTTGCAACTTTATACCTGACCACTTTAAAAAAATAAATTGTTTGAACAAAATTATTAAATTGTAAGTAATTGATAAATAACCAACATAAATTTAATTTACTACAATTTTCAAATGAAAAACATATTTAAGGTGATTTAAAATTATAATTTCTGGTTTAAGTATTCAAATAACCAAATCAAAGCACTCTATTCATAAGTGGCAATACAAATTGGCATCCACAGATAGGTTTTCTGAACTATTTGTTTACATTTTCATCAGATAGTTTTGGAGCAGACCATAAAACTTCGAGGCGTAACGATATGCCCAGTTTCGCTTCTCTAATCTTTTTTCTTATATATAAAAACCAATTGCTGTTCGTTAGTCTCGCTAAAACTCAAAAACAGTTTTACCAATTTGAATATTTTTTTTTGTTTTATTTTGTTCGCTCTAATACAGGGTTGGTTTAAAAATTTATAAAAACGGCATTGCAATGCAGGCATTAGCTAGTACGGTATAAAAATTGAAGTTACTTACCTCTCCAGCATTTGAAACCGTCGGCGTTTGTAGCACGATCAACGCCAAACAAAGAGACAGCGGCCCTCTCAGCCCGCCCCACACACACGCCATACAGTGCTGCCACGTCATGCCATACCCTATGTGACGCAGCAGCGGCGTCATGGCGGCGTACACCATCAACCTTACAACATTATCATACTAGAGCAGAAGCAGTGGCCTCACAACCCTACCTACACACACGCCATACAGTGCTGCCACGTCATGCCATACCCTATGTGACGCAGCAGCGGCGTCATTGCGGCGTACACCATCAACCTTACAACACTATCTTATAAGAGATTAGATTAGAGACCTAGTGGCCTTACAACCCGCGCCACACACACGCCATACAGTGCTGCCAAGTCATGCCATACCCTATGTGACGCAGCAGCGGCGTCATTGCGGCGTACACCATCAACCTTACAACATTATAATACTAGATCAGAGGCAGTGGCCTCACAACCTTCCCTACACACACGCCATACAGTGCTGCCAAGTCATCCCATACCCTTGTGACGCAGCAGCGGCATCGTTGTGGCGTACACCATCAACCTTACAACACTATCTTATAGTTATAAGAGATTAGATTAGAGACCTAGTGGCCTTACAACCCGCGCCACACACACGCCATACAGTGCTGCCAAGTCATGCCATACCCTATGTGACGCAGCAGCGGCGTCATTGCGGCGTACACCATCAACTTTACAACATTATCTTATAAGTGACTAGTTCAAAGACATTGGTCCTCTCAGCCCGCCCCACAACGCCATACGGTGGTGCCAAGTCATGCCATACTCTACAGCGGCGTACACCATCAACCTTCAGAAGAATACATAACATCACGCCAGCTCTGCCCGAAGGGGTAAGCAAAGATGTAATAATAATTCTTTTATAGCCTATGAAATAGGCGGTGGCCCTGGGCTGCTATTGAATTTCTTCATGGAAAACGCAATAACGCTTTGCCTAACCTGGGGATCGAACCCAAGGACTACAGCACTCACGCTTGCGACTACTAGTACTAGACTAACAATTTCAAGACGCCATATATTTTAAATAAATCTAGAAACTCGGTAAACCATCGTTGAATCACGATCACATGTCCGTGATTTTTTTAACACGATGAAAAGGTAAATAAGCCTAGAACACTTATTATTATAAAAAGGGAAGAAGACTGCAACACGTTTTGAATACCTACACAAATTTAACAATCCTTAGTTCCTAATCAAATAGAAGAAAACCAAAAACTCACTCACCTCGAACAATAAACCGTCGTATAAGTCACGAAGATCAACGACACTTGCCGAACACTGATAACATCACTAACTTTCTCAAAAATCACCACCCCAATCATTGTGAACACCAGTGTATTCGCTGCATGGCCCAGTATCATCCAGACATGGGACACCACCTGCTCCACATCCCCAGCAATAGTAGACTTCTTATTACTGACCAGCACCCCAGTTATTACTGTTCCTAGCAACCCGGAGACATATAAAAACTTTTCACCTATATAATATGTTAAGTACGCCCCAGCCAGAGTGACAGTTACAGCACAAAGTAAATCGTAATATGTTATCGATAATAATGTGTCTGTGATCTTTCCCATCACTATGCCTAAGAGGATTCCCCCTCCAGCATATCGGATTAAAAATAGCGTTATTTCTGATGCTTCAGTCAACGCACTGGCTATGTAACCAAAAACTGCTGTAAACTCTATCATGACTGTCACATCGCCAAGTAATCCTTCTCCTAGTAAGAGGACGCTTATATATTTTCCTTTAGACATTGACTTCAATTGCTTCACGACTTCCAAAGGATATATTGGCGAGCACACAATCCCAAAAAGTAAGGCTGTTGAGAAATCCCATGATGTTTCAATCAAGTAAAATGCCATGAACGCTGCCATTAACGCCGTCAGCAACGCTCCTGGTACACCAACCAGCAAAATTTGAGGGAAGCTGCGCCAAAACGAATGAGCATCAACATTATACGATGTCCGAAAAATCAACAATGGTAGGAAAGTTATTAACAACACATCTACATCCATAAAACATATATGGACAATCGGCTTTATGCTTGGAAACCTGTTGGCACAAAATCCCGCGAAGCCACCAAGCGTAAACATTATAACTCGGTAAGGTATACACATTCCGATCCAGAGCATTATAGCTCTGACGATCACGCCTACTAAGAGCGTAGTGAAGATAAAGAGGAATCCTAGAGACGTTGGGTAAGCAAGTGAAGGTCTATTAGGGTCATCAAACTGCATGACTTCGTCAGTCGAGTTCAGTAACAACTTGGGGTCCCCATCTGCATCCATAGTGTTTACTGTTGATGTTACGAAAAGCTTTTTAAAAGTATTTAAACATAATATAAACGTTTACACATTGTAAAAGTCATGTTTCATGGCCTAATGGTTTTTTGTTTTTAATTTTTAAGTGAGGAAGGTTTGAGGCGTATTTTAAAACGTATTGAAAGTTTTTTTTTTTTTAATTTTATGATAAAAAATATAGTAAAGAAATTATTGGCAACAAATAATTTTTAATTTGCAAAAAGTACAAACTAGAAATATTCAGATAAAAATAATTAAAAAGATTGTTGCCAAAAAAATAATTTGTGTTTTGCAATTCTATTAAACGTTAAAATATTGTTTTACCTATATAAAAACAAAAAAAGCAGCAAAATTACTAAATCCAGTT
Organism: Griposia aprilina; assembly: GCA_916610205.1. Taxonomy (NCBI): domain Eukaryota; kingdom Metazoa; phylum Arthropoda; class Insecta; order Lepidoptera; family Noctuidae; genus Griposia; species Griposia aprilina. Next base: position 10,558,362 of record OU744304.1, on the reverse strand, counting down.
TTAATTATTAAAAAAAAATCTTACAAAAATAAATTACAACACTAAAAATGTCTGTTTAATCAATAATTAAAATAAAATTCAAAATAAATAAAAAATAACTACAATCATAAATCTATAGGAAATAAAAGTCTCACACCATTCGTCTTTGCAGGACTTTTGTAAGGTGAAAACTTCTGTGGGGTTTTTCTAGGAGATTTCCTAGGCGTCACATTTTTTCTAGCTTCGATTTTTTCTAAATCCTTGAGGTCCTTATAGGCCGCTTCTAGCATACGTTTCTTCCAGTCTTCGTAAAGCTCTTTTCGCTCTTGTTGTGGCTCTTCTTGTTTAGATAGCTCGATATCCATGTTTTCGTCATTCTCAACTGTGAAAAAAAAATTTATTAAAATATTAAAAGATTTTTTTGCTTCGTATTTGGCGAGGGGAGGTCCAGACATTAATATATTTGAATAATTTATTAAATATGAATGTAAAAAGTTTTGACAGCGGTGGGATTCGAACCCACGCCCTTTCGGACTGGTGCCTAAAACCAGCGCCTTAGACCACTCGGCCACGCTGCCTACAATGCACAAAGTCGAATTTACTAGATGTTTTAAAAGTACCTACGTAAAATAAAAAAATAATTTATAAATAAAAATAAAATACATGGATACATTGGTAGCCTGTCTCACGAAAGAAATCTTGCAGACGCGGCACGACAGGCATGCGACGCAGACATAAATCTTTATTCATTTATTTTTTATCTCAACATCATATCACAAGCACTAGTTAATAAAATGCACCATCATAAAGGTGTGTGAGGTAGAAGGGATGTTGTAGGGATGTTGCTAACTATACAGATGTTGGCATACATCGGCGCGCAAACTGAAGCCATGAATTCAGCACATAATTCTAGACCCCCCATCATAGAAATCTGCTGTTTCATAGAAACACTGACTTATAAATCATTATGGACTTGGCATACCTACAAGAAAAACGTGTATACCTACACTTTACTGAGTGGATAAAATGGCGGTTAATAGGGCAGCCCATATTGATATTTCTATATATTTTATAGAAATATCAATATGGGCTGCCCTATTAACCGCCATTTTATCCACATCGATTATATTGCAAATTGGGCATCTTGCTATTGGCGATTTCCATTAGAGAACCGATTTCTAACGCAATAATACAGAAAATGACTCCAAAATTCACAAATTATATCCCCAGCTCAAGAGCATTTGACAGTTGACGTACCAAACTTTGTTACAGTCGCCAGCAGGTCAAACTACACGAAACTGTAAAATTTCTCCAAACGATTTTAAACCTTAAAATGTTGCTCATTAAGTTCAAAATAGAATGAGAAAATCTGACAGTTTGTGGTAACTTGATGTACCGGCTGTACCAAACAGCGAGCGGAAAAAATGGCGACCCGGCCGCAAATAGGTATTTCAATGACGCTAGGAATGAAGGGTTGCCACTATAGTTACTGTCAAAAACACTGTTATCCTTTTTCACTTACGCAAATTTAACAAAGTTAAAAAGAGATAGCAGTATTTTTATGTTTTTGGCGTCGATATGCCTCATATTTGTATAACTGTTTTTTCTATAGTCAAACATTTCAAGTCCATATAATTTATATGTCAATGCATAGAAACGTGCAATACCTAGGCGGTCAAAATGTATGGTAGAGCCATTTATTCTTAAATAACCTACGTAAAATTTCAACACAGGGGTTTTCAGAATCATGTACTGAATCCATGGTAACAGGTTGTGCGTCGATCTCCCTGCTATCCTGTCTAAATATTAATTAGTTCCAATTATTGCCGCAGGACTTCTTTCGTCAGACGACCTCTAGAAGGATCTATTGGCGCCCGAATGACGTTGACAGAGGGGCGCTGTTGGTAAATATTTGTGCAATTGTTTTGTGAAATGTCACTTAAGAGCGCTTACACGGGTACACTAGCGCCACTTCTTTAAAAAACATAATCTCGTAACTGAGAAGGAATTTTGAAAAACGGCTCAATAAGCGACCTCGGTAAGTGTGTCTAGAATTTTCTAATACCTTTTATAAACTTTCATATTGAGACACGAAGCAACAAAATTCGATCTAAACAAAAGCGGCCACATTCATTTAGATCGTATTTTGTTGCTTCGTGTCTCAAAATGAAAGTTTATAAAAGGTATTAGAAAATTCTAGACACACTTACCGAGGTCGCTTATTGAGCCGTTTTTCAAAATTCCTTCTCAGTCATGGGATTATATTTTTTTAAAGGAGTGGCGCTAGGGGACCCGTGTAAGCGCTCTTAATAAGTTTTTTTTTTAAATGGCGGCTTTAGTTCCAAATTTGGAAAATAACCTTGTAGAGCTATATGTTTATTTACAGTAAACACCACAATTTTCTTTTCAGTCTCATCAATGAGAGATATAATAGAATAGAATATAGAGATAATATATAGATTTGTGTTTTAGACACAATTTATCTTACTACAATTATTTAGGCTACTGGTCACAAGAGGTACAGCTGAGCATGAGGTCCTGAGTTCGATCGGGTTGGACAAGGTGTTATTGGGTTTTTCGATCTGGAATTTCTCAGTAGCAGCCCGGAGTCTGGATTTGTGCCGGTTGAGGGCAATAGGCTCGTCCCCTATTACATGGTACTTAAACATAACTGGCGAAATGTGGGTGAACTTTAGGTGCACTTCTGCCTTGCCCTTCGCGGAATACAGACGTGATGTTATGTGCAATTAGCAATCTGGCGACCCTTATTAATCAATCTTGTCGTCACCAACCTCGTTTACTGATTAATCTTTTTCTCTTACTTAATTATAGCAGTATAGTTTTTAATGCATGGTGCATTATTATCTGTGTGCACTAAAGTTTTGGCAATATTATTTTTAATAAAACAAGATAATTTACCATTTTCCACAGCATTCTTAGAAGGATGTCCCCTTTTCTTCTTGGCAGCTGCAAAGTGTAAATCAATGAACTTGGTCCAATCAGCATCCAGTTTGGCCCATTGTGCAGACTTCAGTCTTGATTTCTCAATTATTTTACTCTTTGGCACTTTCACTTTGTTGACTCTGTAAATGATTGAATGATTAATTAAAATGGGTTCTAATGCATTGGAATAAATAATAAGTTTCATGGGGTGTTTCATTGGGTGATACAGTCACACCTCTGTCCAGCCCTTCATGAGATACTGGCATAATGTTATGTTCTGTTAATCAGGAGTTATAATTATGTGCAGAATGTTGTAGCTGCAAAATGTTAGAGTCTGCACGCGTAGCATGAACACCATAGAAACAGGTTTTGTCGACGGAAGAATAGACAAAATGACAGATTGTTGACAGATTTCTAAAGAAATGATTCTACAATCTGTCATTTTGTCCATTCCTCCGTCGACAAAACCCGTTTCTACGGTGGTCACGCTACGCGTGCTGGAATGCACATTGCTAGCATGGAAGAAATCTTTCCGTCTGGTAGGAAATAAGAGATCCTGGTGGATCTTACTGCTATGTTTCAATACTGGAGAATCACCCCTACAGGAAAAATGGTATTTAATTACTTATATTAAGCGACGAAATGTGCATCTCTGCCTAACGCTTCAAGGAGAACAGAAAGCTTTTTATACCCTTAAGGATTATATTGAGGACAAAAAGGCTTGAGATTGAGTTACTCCAATTTTTGCATACTGAATGTTGTTTTTTTTTTTTTTGATAATTTTTTGTTTTTTCTATATTTTTTAGTTTTTTATTTTACATAAATTTTGACATTTTGATAATTATTATATATACAATTTCATGACAATTTACTTTGTGAAGTATAGTATTATTATTTATTTATTGTGAATGTGAGGACTATGTAGGTAACTTTTATTTTTTATTTTATTTTTTTCACTTTCTCATGTAGTTTCAATGATAATCTGGCAGTTTGAGTGCTTTATGCGGCCTACCCAAATGTCCTTTCTTTGGTATTGTTCGTCGAGTGGTTGAGCTCCTTAAGTTCTGAGTTGAGCTCCACGATTAGTGACAAATGCGTGCCCTGACTGGACAGGTCCACTCATTCTGTGTGGTTTTTCCTCAAAAGACCATTTCAGACATAAATCTACATGGTCTTCACATGATCTGACCAAGATTATGTCTGGACTTTAAAAGAGACTGCGACCTCTGAGTTTGTTTCGGCCTTTCTTCTCAGAGTAGTCAGATAGGAAACGCTGACCTCATCTAGTTTTAAAAATATGATTGACGTGTAAAAGTGTTTGTATAAACCTACTTACAGAAATAAATCATTTATCATTTAACAGGCGTGATATTATGTGTTATGTTATTATAATAAGAAAGTAATATTAAAGCTACAAAAGCCGGTTTGGATATAGACGCACGCAAAGCACGTTGCACCGACACTGACTCCAGCTAGCACCCTAAAATATTGCGTAACAAACTATCAGTCACAATCTGTATCATTTTGAAGCCTATTGCTAATCCATTGCTTCATATGTTCGAAAAATTTGCCCAATCAACAACGTAAATAACGCAATGAATGCTGTTGAACTGTCAAAATGAAAGCTATGACAGTTAGTGTGTTAGGCAATTACCCGGTTTATAACAAAAGACTTGAGAAGAGACATTCATCTTAAAAATAATGTGATTGATAACTCACCTGCAAGCTTGGTACACAGCCATACACACATACTGAGGAAGATTTAAATCAACTTCCTGGAAAACAAGACTAGTATATTAATAAAAGTAACATTTAAAAAAATTAATCCTTTATAACACTCCTCTTTCTCCGTCAGGGGTTTGAGATAGGACTATGTTCAATAGCAGTTGGATATAAAGGAATTTGATTCACTTGTGGTGTCAAGATGAACCTAATGATACCTAATTTATTAAAAATCAATCAAGAATAGAATAGATTAGAATACTCAAGCAACAACAAGCAAGGTTAACCAAGCTGGCTGGCTGGTTTATCAAGCTGTTTATATTAAAATGATTAAATAATTAATCATTTTCGTTTAGCTAGGTATAAATTTTTACCAACACATTTTTTGTTATAGGTGTCAAAATAAAAATTACTCCTTTTATTTGAAGACTATTTAGTAACATAGGTCACAATAGTGGTGTATATTTGAACTTAGTACTTTTCGCCCATCGTCTTTTCACTCATATGCATCACCCTAATTACGTCACACACTATCTATCACAATCTGAATAATTTTGAAGCCTATTGCTAATCCATTGCTTCATACGTTCGAAAAATTTGTCGGTTCAACAACGTAAATAACGCTATGAATGTTGTTGAACTGTCAAAATGAAACCCATTCCTACAGTTAGTGTGTTAAATTACCCCGCAGGTCTCGAAATACCGGTATTTTTGATAACCGGTATCATTGCCCTTGACGTGATACCGGTAGCAGACGTAGTACCGGTACTATTGGTACCGTAGTACCTGTACTAATGGTAATTCCAATCAGTATTGGTACCACACGAATATTTCCGAAAGCCAGAATGAGAAAACAGATATAGTAAGTAAAAAGGATAGTCATTAGAAAAATAACTTCAAGGACAACGAGATACGAGATTTGTGGTACACGGCGAGTACCTGATTCTGGTACCGGTACTTGGTAGGTGGAGTACTGGTACCCATCTGGGATCGGTAGCCAGGTACCGAAACGGCAAGAACCGTTAAGTACCAGTACAGAACCTGTACTTTCGGTACCGGTTCCAAGCTCTGCTCATAAGCGGTCAACTTTTCTGTTTATGCATATTAAGTAAGCCTTAGGCAGCTTATAAGTAAGCCATAGAATTTTTATTTCATCACTGCCAGTTTTCTTTTACTAGAATTTTTATTTCATTGTATCACTAACCAAACTGCTGGGGCCCTTCCAATCATTTCTACAATGAAAGTAAAAAGACAATGTTTAGCAGCCAAATTGGTGATTGCAGTGCATTTATGATGTCTTTTACAATGAATAAACAATATTACAATGCTTTATTCTTTCTTTTCTATGTTAAAAATATTCTCACCATTTTAGCCAGCCTTTGGTACTCCTCAAGCATCCTATCAGCAAGTTCCTGTACTCCTGGGCACTGCAGCGTCAGACACAGCATGGTGGTGGTCAGCTTGTTACTGTCCAGTTCTAGAAGGTTCTGCACCACCTTCTTAGTGTTTGTGTATACTGAGGGCTTGAGTCCGGCGTATTTTATTGCTGTTTTCTGTAATTTTGAGGTAAATATTTGAGGGGTTGGTTTGTAAAATGTAAAGGAGAACTTTTTAATATACTTTATTTATTCAGACTACAATGAGGTCTACAATCTTAGTAACAAAATAGCATAGCCTATGGTTAGTACTGAATAACTAATACAGATCAGGTCCAGTTTGTATAACTGTTTTCTGTAATTTATAAGATATTATTTATAATTTATAAGTATTTGAGGGGTTGGTTTGTAATATAAAGGAGTATTTTATAGCTGTTTTCTGTAATTTAGTGTAGGGGACCCTATGAAGACCCACTGACCAAGATATTGCTGAAAATAAACTTTGGTTGCACAGACTAAGCTGTTAATATGCTACTTACTATGTCCAAATCTGCCCCCAACATAGATGCAGCCAAGTCCAAGCATATGACAACTTTGCTGGTGTCAGTCATATTGCTGCCTGCCATACTCTTTGTCTGCAGCAGACGCTCCAACTCTGCTGCTTTACTTAAATTACATACAACAGGGGTTATCATTACATAAATAGATAGAATATGTGCTATAATGGACACGAATTAGAATAACATAATGATACAGCGTTATCAGAGTGGAAGTCAGGCTTCAAAGATGTGTGAATTTCATGCACAAGATTGGTACTTCCGCAACTACATAAAAATAACAATGTATAGTATCTGCAAACTGTAAAGATCTTGTTTTATTAGAATAGTAATGGGCTAGAGTAGAGCCCAATAAATACTTTAACTTTATCTTTCTTAAACGTGTTCTTAATTTACTTACTTCAGAACTTTGCCTTCCTCGCCAAGCCCAAGTTTGGACGCTATCAGATGCAAAGTTTTGTTATTCGTTGCCATTTTATTGAATTGTTTGGTTTTACACTTACAAATAGTAATTTTAATACAAAAAACTGGCCTGGATTAACAAATTCATCCACAAATAAATCGCGCCATTTGAACGATTTTTTGACATTTGATTGATTTTCATTCAGTCAGCTGTCACGACTTGTCATGAAAAAAGTAACTCATTCATTCCTGGAATAGACAAAAGAGGAGGGAGAGGGATTCATAGTGATGTAGGTGACGAGAAAATGCAATATTTTTAGGAAAGGTTTGTACTATTTACCAGAAAACACTGAATGCCGGTGTAACAGAACATTTTGAAAATAATTTATTTTAATGGATTTAACACGATTACAGATTATTTACCATCAGCATTCTGTAGAAGATAAACTCTTTCAATTTAATACTAATGAGGAAATTACAAAAAAGTACTGCTTTATTTTTAGTCGAATAAAATAAATTTTAATGACCGTACTTATTTTGCCAGTATTTTGCTTCAAAATTATTAATTTCTACATAGAATCAACATTTAAAACATATACAAGTGATAAACTAAAAGATTGGCTATCTTTTTTGCAAAATGCACAACTTGACATTGTTTATCTCTGTCGTTCATGGATGGAAAATCTTTTCGATTCTCGATGACCACGCCCCTTTATCTCGATTTTGACTGAAGTTTCAATGTTAAAAAACCTTGCAATATCACAGGAGGCGACTTCAGGCGACATGTTGATTTTTTTCTATAGGTTCTGTGAAGCCGATACGGATCGCTGTCATTCCTACAAAATGTCTTTGTAGTTATCAGGGTGTAGGTCATTTATTTGTAGTAATATTAACTAATCCGTGCTAATTTTCATATGTTAAAAGTATCGTAAAGAGAAAGAAGAGGATCCAGTCCGCCCGAATCAGGGGTGTGTATTGAGTGATACACCGATATAGATTTGTATCAAAATAATCCGAAGCTATTTATAAATATTATTTTCTCAGCTTTTACTTATGTTCAAACGTTAATAGTAACGTCTGATCTATAATTAACTTGTGAAAGTTTATAAATATTACAGTATTCCATGGTGAAGTAGTGAGTCGACTGAAAGGTTGCCATTTTTTTGTGGGATAAATCGTGTGTGGTGATATCAGGGCGTGATCTCAGTGCTCGGAGTTGGTTTGAGTCCGAATCCGGGGCAGTGTGAGTGCACATCTGTGGAGTTCTGGTGGCCGCGGATGCTAGGAACTTGCTACGAGACTGTGATACGAGTTTGTGGTGTGGTGATTTTCAGGTTGAGATGCAACTAGTGTCAGTGAGGTCGAGATAATAGCAGTGCGTGTTGTGGACGTGGTGACGTGATGATGCGGTCGCAGTGAGGGGGCAGAGCGACACCACGGCTTCTTCTGTGGCGGGCGGCGCGCGGGGAGCCGAGTCTCCTTCGCAGCCCAATCAAGACACGGTGGACAACGCCACACCCACCTGCTGGTAAGTCCTCCTTGTCTATTAAACCACCAAAAAGGTCCTACACCTAAAAGTCATGGTCCTCCAACTCCTTGTCAGTCAAGTGATCTAATGTCATTCATTCATTTTGTAACACTTCAGATAGATATTTGAATTATTATCAAGGAAGAAAGATAAACAATAGCATAGTTTAGTACCAATTCTCAATGCACAAGTAGTTACTGTCACAATTTTCTCTAATTTCAACACTCAGTTTCCTCAAAAAGTCCCTGTTACAATGCCAGTTTTAGTCATAGTAACATTTTAAACAAATTCCCAGCCTACTACAATTTTTCCCCAATTTCAATGCATATTTTTCCTCCGAATCTCACCATCTTTAAGCTAGTGGAAAAACCAATTACAATACTTTAAATATCAAGTGTACCATATAATAAATTATAACCTTTACATTGACAATGAATAATAACTATGAGCCGGTACTTAAATCAAAGTCGGTACGGTACTATGAATGTCAAATGATTCGAGTGTCATTTCATAGCTGACAACTTATTAGGCAGAACATTAACCTATTCTAAATAGTGGTGTCAGCTTGTCAAAAAGTAAATGCAACTGTAATAGAACTTCTAAGGCATACACACTAATATTATTGTTTGTAACAATGATCAATAGGGTTTACGTTATATACTGATGCCACAAAATAGAATTTTACAGTAAAATTTTAGTGGTGTCAGCTTGTCAAAAATGTTAAGTAAATGCAACAGTAATAGAAATTTTAAGGCATACACACTAAGATTACTGTATGTATAAGAAATTAAGACAATGATCAATAGGATTTACTGTTACATACACTGATGCCACAAAATAGAATTTTGCAGTAAACATTTTTAGGGTTAACAAAAAAAAGAAGGGATAATGCAATCCCTACTTTAAATAAAACTTTTTGTTAAATTTTGTTTGTTAAACTGAATTCAATTGCATTGCATATGTTTAACTTAACTGGAAAGTGGCCCCAATGAGTGGGTGAAGGGAATTATAATGCTTGAAACTAATGAGTAACACAAATTCAATGGTCATAAATATTATAATAATTTAGGATAGTGTAATACATTTTGTTTTGGCTAATAAATATTGATAATGAACAAAAATTACTTAATTTAAATTAATAATAATAAATGACTGCTTATTAATATGGAAATGTTGCTAATTATTTATTTGATAATGAACAATTAATTAAGTAACTCCCAGTTAATAAATCATATCAATTTATGTAAATAAATCACAGTTCAGTTGGCAGAATAGGGATGTCTAACATATTCTATTTTGAAAGTCTGTTTAATAATTTCTCCAAGCAATAAAAACCAAGGTTCCCAATGTAATGTAAACATTACATACAATCACTATATTTAATGTCAACTAAATTGACATTGCCGTGTTTAAAGCCAAAATATTTCAGTGACATACCATTGTGCATTTTTATTTTTAAATTCTATTATTTGAAATTTAAATGTAGAACAGGTGTTGTTTGTTTTTTTTATTTTTGGTTGCAATGTTGATCACCACTATGCCCTTCTGTTGGATATACCTTTTTAGATTGAATATGTTTTGTTCTGGCCAGTCAACTCCGCTGCCCATTTGCTCACTGCCCTTTTATTTTTAACGTGGCACAAGCTATTTTAAAGCCAAAATGCCAAATATTACTAGGAGAATAGGAGATTTATTCAAAATTGTATGGCCGTCAGAGTATTGGCACAATCATCTTGCCAGTACTCAATTTTTTCAAGTTCATAATAATACTATTTTTTGCATCATTCAAACCAGCCCTAGCAGTATGCAGATGCCTATAAGGAGGAATATTCCGTCAATTAAATTGTAGGCCTGTAATGTCAACCTAATGCATAAATAAAAACATTATAACACAAACATTCTAGGCGGTTGTTTATTTTAGTAAGTAAACATTTTCCTAAGATAATATTATGTAATATAAGTTTTTATAAAAAATGATTATTTTTAACGAACAAATAGTTTATATTTAACAAAATAAATAGAAAACAAAATGAGTAGATGAAACTAAATTAAAAAAAAAAAAAAAAGTTTAATTTTCTCAATCCATACTAGAAAAATTATGTTCTTAGAAAATTAAACATAATTATTTTCTTATCAGTATGATGGTTCTGCTCCCATTTCTATAGATGTGTCAGGACTTGACACAGATAAGTAAACAATGGAAGGCTAACATACGCAAAACGATCTACCACGGGAAATATAGTATGACGCGCGATGACGCGCCAATGGCAATAGTCTAATGACTAACAACTATAATTTTTTAAGTAGGTACCTACCTTACAACTGATATGGTGCATAAATATACCTTATATGAATCTAGTTCATAATTAAAGTTTATTTAGGTACCTACCTACAGCTATAGTAAAATAAAAATGCAAGTCATCTCAGTTCACTAAATTGAAGCTAAAAAACATAACATAACTTCATGTCTGTATTCCCCGATAGGGGGTTAGGTTACCCCTATAGTACACCCACATTTTCCCATGTAATAGGGAGCGCGCCTATTGCCATTCCATTGTGAAATTCCAGAAGGAAAAACCCAATAACCCTTCCCGACCCGGAAATCGAACCCAGTACGTCAGCGCAGCAGCAGCGCTTGCGATCACTAGACCAACGTAAATCAAAAAATGTCTGCCAAATTATGACCAAATACCAATGGTTTCTTAAAGTTCTATTGAGTTTTTCTGGTGTCAAATCAATGTCAAGTTTTGTGATTAGTGGTTATTATTTATTTACAGCAACTAAACACAATAGTTACATAAGTATTGGCAATGGAAATTATGTCAAACATTTGACACAAGGCTAAAAAGAAGGGCACCCCAAGACTTACTAAATACAACCAGCATGAATGAGCTGTAGTATCGATCACATGGGATAGTGGCATCATACCCTGCAAGATCTGTAACCATTACCTACCTTCTAGCTTTTGCCCACGGCATCGCCCGCGTGTGTCGGGAAATTTCCCACGAGAACGTACTAGCGAGATTAAAAGCACCCTATACACATATAGGGTGCTTTTAATCTCGCTAGTACGTTAAAATCCGGGTTAAAAACTATCTGTATGCCAAATTTGATCCAAATCCGTTCAGCCGTGTTTGCGCAAATCCGGAAGATACATCCAGGCAACCGGACGAAAATTCTGTAACTACTGTACTATATTTTCGGCATCAGACTCATTCGCACACCTCGTATCAATTACTTACTAGTGTTTTTCAAAAATATTCATTATAAGTACAGTTTAGACTTTGTATTTTATTATATTATGTAGTAGATTGCTGAATGTCCCAGGACAGATTGCATTAAATAAGAGATAAAAAAAAATTGACAGCAGGTTTACCAATAAACAACAAAAATAACTAAAAGATAGTACTCCATTTACTACATCATAGTGGTGTTTAGCTATAAATAACCGAGTAGGAGTATCAATATCAGCTGTTTGTCCTCCCACACATTCATGGTCATCATTTATAAAATATATAACTTAATATTGTGACAGTCATTATTATAGGGCTATGGGGTAAGCAATTTATTTAACTTAAGTGAAAATAGGCTCACAGCTTGAAATGATTGGAACGAAGTTTTGGATCTTCGCTAGGTGAAAAAAAGTGTAAGAATTTTCCGTCACAAATCTTTCTGTATTTGTTTGTTTGGATGAACGCGCTAATGTCAGGAACTACTGGTTAGAATTGAAAAAATCTTGTAGAGTTGGATAGTCCATTTATCGAGGAAGGCTTTAGGCTATATAACCTCACGCTACGACCAATAGGAGCGGAGCATAAATGCAAAAAGTTGCAAAAACGGGTAAAAAAAATCCTTTTGAGAGCTTCCGTTGCGTGCGCTGTGTAAACGGATAAAGTTACGCTAAAACCATGTATGACGGAATTGTTCCCCTATAAAAGTTCTAGAAAAAAAGTCCGCAACAGCATATCGCTCATCCAATAGAACAACGACGTAATTACGAAAATGCCGAAAATGAGTTTTGAATATCATAAGTTCACGTTTCGAAAGTTCTATCCTATATGACAAAAACGACAGAATTATAGTTACGGTTGTTTTTTTTTTAATATAAAAACTACAATTTTGAAAATCATTTTCAAAAAAGAAATGTATACTTCTTATTATACATATATAAATGTAAACAGATTTAAAAAAATAAAACTAAATTGAATAATTTGTTGTTTAAATTCATGATTTGTTCCCATTTCAAAACCTAGTTTATGTCGTAATTGTTATATTTCATTTATAAAATGAGTGTATGTCAGATTTGTTTTATTTGGAATTTTTTAACAGTTTTCTCATGAAGTTATTACAAATTATTATTGATAGTAAAATAACATACATAATTATATTAAAAGATTTTATCATAATATCGTAATAACGTCATTGTTCCATTGGATGAGCGATATGTCTATCTTTTAAGGTTGACTCATTATAACCCTTTTAATGGTTATCAAATTTGTTCTATGGATGTTCTAAATATACGACGAAAGAAACTTCGTTCCAACCGAGTGTTCCACGACACTCACGCATTATTTTAATTTTTTATTCCAAGAGTGAGGCTGAGGAAATGCTGGTGTGATGACCTTGATGTGGTTACGGGAGATTAGCTGGAGAAGGCAACAACACAAAAGGAAGTTATGGGGGAGCCTTTTGCCCAGTAGTGGGACAATATATGTATAAAAGAAGTTAATTATTTATTTAAATACCAAACTTAAAATAATATTTGGGAATTTGCATCTTTATAAGGCTATGGTCACAGGAAAAAGGTGATTGAAAAAGATACAAAAAAAAAATGAAAACTTTACTTTCTCATTAAATATAATTATACTTAAGAAAACCACCCACAATAGTTATAACCAACCAATGATTTTTACCTTTGAACAGTTTCACATTACCTATGTGTATCATGTTACCCAAGAACTGGATTGTGGAGGTCAGATAGTCAGTCGCTCCATGTAAAATACTGCTGCATCCAGTTAGACTAGAAGCTGACCCCAACAAAGTACAGTAACGCCTAGGCAGATAATGATAAACAGTTGCACATTATTTTTATATTTTACCAAACTTTTTTCCATTTCTAATTTGGGGCTGGCCCGCCAAAACAAGACATTTCACTCAGATAATATCAAATGTACAATACACTATCAGATAACTTTTAGGCTGGTATCAATACAACATCATACAAATTATACAATCATTCTATTCACTCAAGCTAATCTCGAAACTTGCTAAGTAGGTTAAAGTAACTTTCGTAACTAAAATTCATATTTACCTGACTGCGCCAGAAGGAGGAATATTTTTAAATACAAGAAAAATTTTAGCAGTCGGGACCCACTCTAGAAAGTCAGCCGTCTAAATCTGCAATGTATTATAGGTATGCGCTCTGAATTCACTAAGCCTCTATTTCTAGACTGGGTCCCGACTGCTACAATTTTTCTTGTATTTAAAAATATTGTTAAATGTATAAATAGATTTGACGCGTAAAAGCATTGCCTTAGCAACTTTGGCGATTTTTAAGTTAAGTGCAATCGGCTATGACGACTTTCTTGTTTTAGGGTTTTTACATTTCCAAATTACACAGAAACGCAGTCGGGTTTTTAGTTTTTTAAATTACTGTTTATTTTTTAATGGTATTTATGGCCCGTATCACAGAAAACTCAGTCAAGAATCAAGCATTAAGTTCTTTAAACTACTTTCAACCAATCAAGGGGCTTTAAACAAGTTTTAAGTCATGAGTCTTGAGTCAATCAATCAACTCTGCCTATCGGGGTCTACTCTCAAGGCACGGAATCCGTAGTTTCGGCTTTATTACGGGCGTTTCCTACTCCGTATCACCTACGGACATAAGATTACTTCGGGGCCCGGCCTAAGAATGTATAGCAACACGATTTGGCAGTTGTCCTTACTCCCGATGTGTCTTAGCCCATCAGAAAAAAATAATTAATCGGGAGTACGGTTCATTCCGAAGTACCGAACTACTTTTGGACAGGCCCGTATCTTCGTTGACGGACTTTGAGAGTAGGCCTACTGGACAAAGGCCTCTCCCTGCGCCACAACACCCTGTCCTCCGCCTTCCGCATCCAGTCTGTCCCAGCCACCTTTTTAAAGTCGTCGGTTCGACCCCCAAATCGGGCTAAGATTCATTGGACGTTTTCACTAAGAATTTTTCAGTAGCATCCCAGACTCTGCATTTGTAACCGGTTAATAGAAAGAAAGAAAGAAAATACGTTTATTTGCGGTAAATATGACGCAGAGAAAAACACACAAATACAAAAAAGAACGAGTCGGGAGAAAATATGCATCACATCCACGCAAAACGGCAATCGCTCAGCATAATGCTACGACCCTTTGCGAGACAGAGCCCCTGCGCTGGTTTTCAGTGACAGCCGGCCGTAGGCTCGCCCTGTATACACGAAAGTTACACGTAACTGGTCAAATGCGGTACACACCCCTGCCTAAGGTACCCTTCGAAGAATACAGGCGCAATGTTTTCCGAGCATTTTATCGTGATTTTCCGACTACTTTTGCCCTCTTCTGAAGCCGGGTCATACGGCGAGGTCGCATACGGAACAGATGCACAAGTAAATGCCATAAACAAAAATACAATTCCTTAAAATCGTGCCCGATTAATAACAATAGGCTCAACCCGCGGGGTAATTACGTAACACACTAACAGTATGAATGGGCTTCATTTTGACAGTTCAACAACATTCATTGCGTTATTTACGTTGTTGAGCAGACAAATTTTTCGAACATATGAAGCAATGGATTAGCAATAGGCTTCAAAATGATTCAGATTGTGATAGTGTGTTACGTAATTAGGGTGAAGGATGCCATCAAACTCAATATAACTGGCGAAATCGAAATGTACCTGTATAACTACATTAACGATACTACAAACATTTGGTCCCGCGTATCCAGGACAGGTAGCCGCGTTACTAACCTGCTGGCTGGCTAATTAATTTTGCCACTGCATAAGAAGGAGCACACCAAACAACTACGCCTATTTGAAGGAAAGGTCCCAAACGGGGCCGTGATAATAATATCACGGCCCCGTTTGGGACTATCTGCGGGCTGCGGGCTGGCCTCACTCACAAAGATGAGGCCTGAGTCCCAACAGTGATAACATTATAGGCTGGTTATGGTAAGGTGAATTGATGATTCAATCTTAGAAAATGGAACTCTTCAATTGGTGACAGCAATTCTGTCTATGTATTGTAGTTTTATTGCTGTGGCATTACGCGGTGGTAGGACGTCACAACTAATGCGAGCCAGCGAGAGGGAATGGGTTCCGTCACCTCCTTCTGCGAAGCAGTAATGCGAGCGAAGGAGGAGGCGGAGCGCGTGAGGGTGAGGCAATCGTTGCGCCCTCACGCCCCTATTCACCGCTGGAGGAGACACCCTGGGCGTCGGGAGTCGATTGCCGACTCCCGGCCACCATAGGCGCGGGCTTGCGGACGGCGAGGAATGGGCAGCTCGCCGTCCGGTAAGGACCAGGACGGGTCGACGGCGCGTCGTGTTCCACGCGCGCCTCAAAGAGATGTCAGCATCATTGACGGGGTCCGATAGGGCCGATGCCTGTCGGGGTCGCGGATTGTTATAAAGAGTTACCGTGGCCCTGGCTTCTTCTCTTAGGAGACGAGCAAAAAGAAAAAAGTAAAAAAGAACGCTAAGCAAAAAACGAAGTCGCGGGCTTCTGCACTTGTTTATTAAATGTAATAATAAGTAAAAATAAAAAAACCTCCGACACAAAAAAGAGCTGATGACTCTGAAACGACTGAACCGATTTTGATAAAACATGTCTAAGAACCACTACTAAAAAGCCTGTTTTCAAAAAAAAAACGGGCCAAGTGCGAGTCGGACTCGCGCATGAAGGGTTTCGTACCATTATCTTTAAACACGTCAAAAAAATCACGTTTGTTGTATGGGAGCCCCCTTAAATATTAATTTTATTCTATTGTATAGTATTTGTTGTTATAGCAGCAATAGAAATACATCATCTGTGAAAATTTCAACTGTCTAACTATCACGGTTCATGAGATTCAGCCTGGTGACAGACGGACAGACGGACGGACAGCAGAGTCGTAGAAATAGGGTCCCGTTTTACCTTTTGGGTACGGAACCCTAAAAAACCACATCCAAATCGGTTCACCCGTTTAAGAACTAAGGTGCCACAGACAGATACACACACATAGCGGTCAGACTTATAACATATTTTTGCGTCGGGGTTAAAAACCACAATTAGCAGAAGGAAACAGTGTGCGGTTTGTTGGTGGTCGATAGGTAGACATTGCTGCCTGATTCCATGGGGCTTTACTGTTTTTTTATATTTCTATGGGCTATAGGGTTCCTTAGCTGCAGGGAATTACAGAAAAATTTAGCTTGCAGCTAAGAACTAAGTACGAAAGTTTTCATTGAAAAAAAAAAAAAATCACCGAAGTCACTGTCGTCAAGTCAAGTCACCGTAGTCACCGAACGGTTAGAAAGAAAAAAAAAAGGTGAGGTTGTCGGGGTTGAGTTGATAGTATGATTTACTGTATTTATATTCCGACTACATTGCACGATGTGCAAAAGTTAGTGACATCCTTCATCTTTTTCTACCCATGTCCATGTTACTTGGGGTTCGGCGCAAACCGTTTTCTTCTTCCTTTTCCCCTGAAACCTGTCACGTTATCATTCACTCCCTTCTTTTTCATATCGTACCTCACACAATCCTTTCATCTTTTCTCTGGCCTTCCTCTCCCTCTCCATCCATCAACATTTATATTCAGCACTCTTTTAGTCACATGAAAGAGAAGAAATAAAATAAATTTATTTGACCCAGGCATGCATTTATTTGACATGCGTTTCATCCCTCCTCGTCACAGGCCCATGCCAAGCCAAATGATTTCCTTTCAACTTTTCTGTCACTGGCGCCACTTTCAAACTTCCCCTTGTTTCTTACTTTATTCATTCTCGTCACTCCACATATTCAAAAGTTAGTGACATTACTAGAGACAAAAGTTTCCCACAAAAAAAAAACAAAAACACTACTATGTGAAAAATAACCTAAAAGTAATATCGGTAGTCGATTTCTTTGGTTTTGTGTATTTTCGTTTTTTGCTGTCGACTTCCGAAATTACTTAGTTATTTTTCACTTTGTAATGTTATTTTGGAAGTCGGTTTTTTTTTTGTACAAAAAAAATATTTTTACTTTTTAGTTGTGGTACCTACCCCACACAAATTCGTATACAACTAGTCGTGTACAGTGACAGAAAGTTATTATAACATCATCAATTATACACTAAGTGGAAAAAATACGTATTATTAAAGCTAACTGAAAAACTACCGAAGCGACGTTAATAAAATTTATATGGGACCACCCCTAAGGCATATCCTATCACTTAAAAAAAACATTTTCGAAATAGATCCACAATTGCCGGAAATACCCTGTAACAAACATACAAAAAAAACACACGAATTGAGAACCTCTTCCTTTTTGAAGTCGGTAAAAGTATTTTTTAGGGTTCCATACCTAAAGGGTAAAACGGGACCCTATTACTAAGACTGCGCTGTCCGTCCGTCTGTCACCAGGCTGTATCTCATGAACCGTAACAGTTAGACAGTTGAAATGTTCACAGATGATGTATTTATGTTGTCGCTATAACGAAAAATACTAAAAAATAAAATTAATATTTAAAGGAGCTCCCATACAACAAACGTGATTTTTTTCCCATTTTTATAGATAATGGTACGGAACCCTTCGTCCGCGAGACCGACTCGCACTTGGCCGGTTTTTTCTTTTTAGAATTATATTGTGTGACGTAATCGATTAGATTTCGGTTACAAAAATAAAGTACGCGGCTGGCAAGATACCATAGGTTAGATGAGATGCGCTTGAGCAGCAAGCAGTCACATTATAATAACTATTATGACCATCGATAAAAATGCACAAAACAACAATAAATTCTTGTTATAAACTTTACAATTTTTCTCATTGAAAATTACAACGTCGTAAACAACATTCCTTAATAACCATGTTAATTACTTTGGTTTGCAATTAGCTATTCTTCCACAAATTGACTTGCAATGTTCCTACTGCTGGGACACAGGCCCCCTCTCTTCGAGAAGGAGTGGGCTGTAATCTACCACGCGGGCCCAGTGCGGGTTGGTAGATGTCACATGTCTTCGAATTTTTGGTTCTAGGACATGCCGGTTCCCTCACGATATTTTCCTTCACCGTTTTGAGAGCAGTGGTAATGAAATTATTTACACAAAGTATTATTTGTTGTAAAATGCAAGTTTAATATTATTATCACGGCCCCGTTTGGGACCTTTCCAATAACTTTCCTTTCCGTGCCTTTCTTTTATTTATAATAAAAATAATAATAGCCTTTTATTGTCCCAATGTAGAGGAGCAAAGGCTTCTCATACAGAGAAGGCACGAGCATTGATCACCACGCTTGCTCAAGACGGGTTGGCGATTTCAGACTTATAACAACTACAAGTCCAGGTTTCCTCAAGATGCTTTTCCGTCCCCGATGTCAGTAATGAACTCAGAAACTCAGAAAATACATAATAAAAACGAAAAATCGGACGAAGTCGAGGGTCATCGCTAAACTTGCATTTTACAACAAATAATACTTTGTGTAAATAATTTCATTACCACTGCTCTCAAAACGGTGAAGGAAAATATCGTGAGGAAACCGGCATGTCCTAGAACCAAAAATTCGAAGACATGTGACATCTACCAACCCGCACTGGGCCCGCGTGGTAGATTACAGCCCACTCCTTCTCGAAGAGAGGGGGCCTGTGTCCCAGCAGTAGGAACATTGCAAGTCAATTTGTGGAAGAATAGCTAATTGCAAACCAAAGTAATTAACATGGTTATTAAGGAATGTTGTTTACGACGTTGTAATTTTCAATGAGAAAAATTGTAAAGTTTATAACAAGAATTTATTGTTGTTTTGTGCATTTTTATCGATGGTCATAATAGTTATTATAATGTGACTGCTTGCTGCTCAAGCGCATCTCATCTAACCTATGGTATCTTGCCAGCCGCGTACTTTATTTTTGTAACCGAAATCTAATCGATTACGTCACACAATATAATTCTAAAAAGAAAAAACCGGCCAAGTGCGAGTCGGTCTCGCG
Source organism: Griposia aprilina (assembly GCA_916610205.1). Classification (NCBI taxonomy): domain Eukaryota; kingdom Metazoa; phylum Arthropoda; class Insecta; order Lepidoptera; family Noctuidae; genus Griposia; species Griposia aprilina. The sequence continues at coordinate 10,538,683 of OU744304.1, read as the reverse complement.
GACGAAGGGTTCCGTACCATTATCTATAAAAATGGGAAAAAAATCACGTTTGTTGTATGGGAGCTCCTTTAAATATTAATTTTATTTTTTAGTATTTTTCGTTATAGCGACAACATAAATACATCATCTGTGAACATTTCAACTGTCTAACTGTTACGGTTCATGAGATACAGCCTGGTGACAGACGGACGGACAGCGCAGTCTTAGTAATAGGGTCCCGTTTTACCCTTTAGGTATGGAACCCTAAAAAATACTTTTACCGACTTCAAAAAGGAAGAGGTTCTCAATTCGTGTGTTTTTTTTGTATGTTTGTTACAGGGTATTTCCGGCAATTGTGGATCTATTTCGAAAATGTTTTTTTTAAGTGATAGGATATGCCTTAGGGGTGGTCCCATATAAATTTTATTAACGTCGCTTCAATAGTTTTTCAGTTAGCTTTAATAATACGTATTTTTTCCACTTAGTGTATAATTGATGATGTTATAATTACTTTCTGTCACTGTACACGACTAGTTGTATACGAATTTGTGTGGGGTAGGTACCACAACTAAAAAGTAAAAATATTTTTTTTGTACAAAAAAAAAACCGACTTCCAAAATAACATTACAAAGTGAAAAATAACTAAGTAATTTCGGAAGTCGACAGCAAAAAACGAAAATACACAAAACCAAAGAAATCGACTACCGATATTACTTTTAGGTTATTTTTCACATAGTAGTGTTTTTGTTTTTTTTTGTGGGAAACTTTTGTCTCTAGTAATGTCACTAACTTTTGAATATGTGGAGTGACGAGAATGAATAAAGTAAGAAACAAGGGGAAGTTTGAAAGTGGCGCCAGTGACAGAAAAGTTGAAAGGAAATCATTTGGCTTGGCATGGGCCTGTGACGAGGAGGGATGAAACGCATGTCAAATAAATGCATGCCTGGGTCAAATAAATTTATTTTATTTCTTCTCTTTCATGTGACTAAAAGAGTGCTGAATATAAATGTTGATGGATGGAGAGGGAGAGGAAGGCCAGAGAAAAGATGAAAGGATTGTGTGAGGTACGATATGAAAAAGAAGGGAGTGAATGATAACGTGACAGGTTTCAGGGGAAAAGGAAGAAGAAAACGGTTTGCGCCGAACCCCAAGTAACATGGACATGGGTAGAAAAAGATGAAGGATGTCACTAACTTTTGCACATCGTGCAATGTAGTCGGAATATAAATACAGTAAATCATACTATCAACTTAACCCCGCCAACCTCACCTTTTTTTTTTCTTTCTAACCTTTCGGTGACTACGGTGACTTGACTTGACGACAGTGACTTCGGTTTTTTTTTTTTTTTCAATGAAAACTTTCGTACTTAGTTCTTAGCTGCAAGCTAAATTTTTCTGTAATTCCCTGCAGCTAAGGAACCCTATAGCCCATAGAAATATAAAAAAACAGTAAAGCCCCATGGAATCAGGCAGCAATGTCTACCTATCGACCACCAACAAACCGCACACTGTTTCCTTCTGCTAATTGTGGTTTTTAACCCCGACGCAAAAATATGTTATAAGTCTGACCGCTATGTGTGTGTATCTGTCTGTGGCACCTTAGTTCTTAAACGGGTGAACCGATTTGGATGTGGTTTTTTAGGGTTCCGTACCCAAAAGGTAAAACGGGACCCTATTTCTACGACTCTGCTGTCCGTCCGTCTGTCCGTCTGTCACCAGGCTGAATCTCATGAACCGTGATAGTTAGACAGTTGAAATTTTCACAGATGATGTATTTCTATTGCTGCTATAACAACAAATACTAAAAAACAGAATAAAATTAATATTTAAGGGGGCTCCCATACAACAAACGTGATTTTTTTGACGTGTTTAAAGATAATGGTACGAAACCCTTCATGCGCGAGTCCGACTCGCACTTGGCCCGTTTTTTTTTTTGAAAACAGGCTTTTTAGTAGTGGTTCTTAGACATGTTTTATCAAAATCGGTTCAGTCGTTTCAGAGTCATCAGCTCTTTTTTGTGTCGGAGGTTTTTTTATTTTTACCTATTATTACATTTAATAAACAAGTGCAGAAGCCCGCGACTTCGTTTTTTGCTTAGCGTTCTTTTTTACTTTTTTCTTTTTGCTCGTCTCCTAAGAGAAGAAGCCAGGGCCACGGTAACTCTTTATAACAATCCGCGACCCCGACAGGCATCGGCCCTATCGGACCCCGTCAATGATGCTGACATCTCTTTGAGGCGCGCGTGGAACACGACGCGCCGTCGACCCGTCCTGGTCCTTACCGGACGGCGAGCTGCCCATTCCTCGCCGTCCGCAAGCCCGCGCCTATGGTGGCCGGGAGTCGGCAATCGACTCCCGACGCCCAGGGTGTCTCCTCCAGCGGTGAATAGGGGCGTGAGGGCGCAACGATTGCCTCACCCTCACGCGCTCCGCCTCCTCCTTCGCTCGCATTACTGCTTCGCAGAAGGAGGTGACGGAACCAATTCCCTCTCGCTGGCTCGCATTAGCTGTGACGTCCTACCACCGCGTAATGCCACAGCAATAAAACTACAATACATAGACAGAATTGCTGTCACCAATTGAAGAGTTCCATTTTCTAAGATTGAATCATCAATTCACCTTACCATAACCAGCCTATAATGTTATCACTGTTGGGACTCAGGCCTCATCTTTGTGAGTGAGGCCAGCCCGCAGCCCGCAGATAATCCACCACTTGGGTCCAGTGCAGATTGGTAAATTTTCGGTTAGTTAGGGCATGCCGATTTCCTAACGAAATTTTCTTTCACCGATATATTGCTTAACATAATATTAAAGGAAAACCGTCAAATAAAAAATCTCCTCCATTACAAAACCAGAAAAAAAATGACAAGGCAAAGATAGACTGTTATCAACGCCACAATTCCAGTTAACAGGCTTATTAAGAACTAATTACCGTGTAAAATTAACCCATCTATATTTAGCATTGTTGGACATCCTCTCACGGCAACCATTATAGTTTTTTTTCCTAGCTAATCGGTTTAATTCAATGGGATAATACTATAATGCTACTGATTACCTCGACGCGAGCAGACTAGATCCTTGATTGGATTAAAAGAGCTAAGAGGTCCCATGGTAGCGGAGATTTGTTTCAAAGGGATTCGTGTCTCCCCATGCCATGGATAGTCACGAATACCTTAAGCTTAGTTTATGGGAAGATGTTGCATTTTAGAGTTGTAGTTAACAGTAATTTTATGTGGTAATGATTTAAGGGTGATAGAACTTGAAATGAATGAACAACCGTTGTCTGACGAATATTTTGGGGTGGGCTGCATCAGTCAGACTCGACGAGTAGCGAAACTTAAATCAAATTCTAGACAGTCTCGGTATTATTTAGATGATAGGCAAAATATTTTTACCACTACACGAGCTATTCTGTCGTGCCGATTCGACAGAACTACGTCTTTGAAAAAGCTTACCTTAATATCAAAGGAGGTTGCTTCCTAACCAGTACAATCCCCTATTAGGTAACGTTTTCCTCTAAATGTGCTCGGTTAAATGTTTGAGGAAATCTATTTTGGATTTATATATCACAGCCGGTCAATCAATATGAATCATATATAAATTAGATGTTAATCGGATTGCCTGATTATACATTGTTCTCTTTAGAACAGTTTTTATCAGCCACGATGCATGATGATGGCGATAGACGATATCAAGAGTCAAGACTGGACCGTCAGTGATTTTATTATTTTAAATAAGTCAAAAGGTGTCGTGGGACAACCGGTTGGAACGAAGTTCCTTTTGCTGTACATATATTAGGTCTTTACCTATGAAATTGCCGTTCTGCAGTACTGGCCATTTCAAATCAAAATAATTTTTGTTTGGCTAAGAATTCTAATTTCAAATTAATTTTATTTTAAAAACATGGATTTATTTTTCTAAAAGTAGTCATTTCTTTATTGATTAGTGTTACATTTTCATCGCATTTCAATCTTTTTCGTCATCATGGATACGTTAAAAATTCGAGTAATTATGGAATATGAGTACCGTCGTGGCAGCAACGCGGCACAAGCGGCACGCAACATCAACGACGTTTACGGAGCTAACACTACAAACCAACGCACCACCTGTTATTGGTTTGCTCGCTTCCGTTCTGGAAATTTCGACCTGAAAAATGAACCTCGCGGTCGTCCGAAGACTTTGGTCGACAATGACGAATTAAAGGCGATTGTGGAAGCTGATGATACACAATCTACGGCTGAATTAGCAGCAGCTTTCGACGTTAGCGTCAAAACAATATTGGTCCATTTGCGTCAAATTGGCAAGGTAAAAAAGCTTGACAAATGGGTGCCCCACGAACTCAATGATCGCCAGCGCGAAGTACGCGTCGAGACGTGCCTTGCACTGCTCAACAGACACACAAATGAAGGAATTTTGAACCGCATTGTTACCTGCGATGAAAAATGGATTCTGTTTGATAACCGTAAGCGCTCAGCAAGTTGGTTGGATCCTGGTTCAGCACCTAAACAATGCCCTAAACGAAAACTTACCCCTAGAAAAGTGATGGTCACTGTTTGGTGGTCTAGCGCCGGTGTGATTCATCACAGCTTCTTACCAAACGGGGTGAGCATTACTGCAGATGTGTACTGTGAAGAACTGAACACAATGATGGAGAAGCTGGCGCATCTCCAACCAGCATTGGTCAATCGCTCGTCTCCGCTGCTCCTGCACGACAACGCGCGACCTCATACTGCACAGCAGACGGTCTCCAAGTTGCAAGAACTGGGGTTGGAAGCTCTCCGTCATCCGCCCTACTCACCAGACCTTGCGCCTACAGACTACTACTTTTTCCAGAATTTGGATAACTTCTTGGCGGGAAAAAAATTTAATACCCGAGAGGCAGTACAAAATGCCTTTGAAGAATTTGTTGCCTCCCGTCCAGCTGATTTCTTTAAGAAGGGCATCAATAAACTGCCACTGCGATGGCAAAGATGCATTGATTGCATGGGTGATTACTTCGATTAATACAAATAAAAAATTCATGAAAAAAATTCGTTTAAATTTTTTCATACAAAACGGCAATTTCATAGGTAAAGACCTATTATTATGTGTACATTTGCCAAGTGTGCAGAGTATTATAACGTGCGATAAGGTACTTCGTTCCAAAAAGTGAATTGAACTATATTGAAAAAAAAAAAATACAGATAATAAATAAGTTGCGTAAGCAGAAAAAAATAACCATGCCATGCCGCGCTGACCTTATGGCGAAAGCGTCAGGGTTGCCCGCGAAATTCAAATTTTCTTACGTTTTTTGCAATTTGTAGGTCAGTATCAGGTTGTATATTGATCTAAAAATGATGCGGGGACGTAAGAAATGATTGATTGATTAAATTTATAGAATTATTATCATAAAAATCATCAATACAACTATCTAAGTTCATATGAACCATATACCCTATTAAATGAAAATTTCATGAAATCATGATATTTCAGGCCAATTCTAACTTAAAGAGTTGTATTGCTGATTTTAATTATTATAATTGTGAAAAGACATATTCGTTACGGTCGCGAATCAAATTTTTATCAACATACAACCTGATACTAACCTGCAAATTGCAAAAAACTAAAAAAAATAGAATTTCGCGGGCTACCTTAGTGCATCCCCCTTAAAAGACCTTACTGACATAAAGACGACATGTATTAAATCTGATAGATGGCCAAGATGGCCTGTTTGGACTGAAAGCCTATACCAACATCCTTTGCATTATTTGGAAAATGCTTGGCCAATAATGAAACACAATAATACTATATTACAGAAATGAAAAAGATAAGTACTAATTTTATTCATCACCCAACTAAATTGAAAACTATAATGAAACGCAGTTCGTTGGTAAGCGCATCCCTTGAGAACGACTGGACCGACTTGTTTTTTTTATTTTAAATATTCGTAATAGTACGAATTAGGTTTTTACGTAAAGAAAATTTAAAAAAAAAACCCGGAATCACTAAACATCCTTTTTTCTATAGGTTTTTTTAAATTTATAAATTGAAGACAATTGGACAGAATATCATCGATCGGGTTAGCTAGTTTTGTATAATTTAAAGTTAAATCTTATATTTTGAATAAGTATTCTTGTGGTTAATTTGAGATCCCAATATCCGTAATTCAGGAACATATATCTATACTAGCTGAGCCTGTGTGATTTTTATAATAAATGTGTTGAGGAATCTATCTTCCCGGACCAGCTTAAAGTAGCCAAAGTAATACCTGTCTACAAAAAAGGAAGTAGAACTGATCCTAAAAACTACAGGGCTATCTCATTGCTACCAGTCCTGTCAAAAATATTTCAAAATATCTTAAAAACAACGACTTAGCTCACTTGCGTGTAAATAGTGTTAAACCAAAGACAGTTCGGTTATCAAAAAGGTGTTGGCATTTCCGACTTCATATATACTTCACCTGGTGACGTAATAGGAAAAATAAATAATAAGAGATGAGAGTAGCCGGATTTTTTCTTGATTTAAGTTCCGCTTTTGACACTATAGCCAATAAATTACTTCTTACAAAAATGACGCATTATGGTATAAGAGTTAAGGCCTTAAAATTAATCTCTTCATATCTCATAAACAGTAAAATGTTCGTAGAAATTGACAAAATACAAAATGGCTACAAAAAGGTTTACAAAACAGCAACAGTAACGCGGACTACGGGCGCCCGCAAGGATCTGTATTAGGACCTGTTTTATTTATCTTATTTATTAATGACTTAATTAATTACATGAATACTATTTTACCTGACATTGATATAGTAATTTTCGCAGATGACTCAATGCCATAGTAGCAGGAAATGTCATAGATAAATTAACAGATACTGTAAAAGCAGCATTACAATTATTTCACGTGTGGCTTACTATGAACAAATAGTTAATCAACACTGCAAAGACCAAAATACTATTATTAAAACGACTGCCCGTAATAAGGACGATTTAGGGGTTGTTTTGAATGACGACAAAATTGTCCTCGTCAAGGAAGTTACATATTTAGGAATGCATATAGACAAACAGCTAAATTGGAAAAAATAATTAAATGCTATAAATGCATCGGTATGTTCCACATGTTATGCTTTAAGAGCACTTAGAACAGAAATTAGCATTGAGCAATTGAAAATGGTATATTTCGCGTTTGTAGAATCAAAAATGAGATATATAGCATAATGTTCTGGGGAAAAAGATATGACTATATCAAAAGAGCTTTTGTCTTACAAAAACGCGCACTTCGCACATTAGTCCGTATCCCACAAAGAGTGAGTTGCCGTGAACATTTTATAAATCTGAATATACTTACAGTGTCGAGCATTTATGTATTTGTACTTCTAAGTAACATGGCCTAATATATATAGCAGAAGAACGACCGATTAGAGAAGGCACACGTAGACAAGACATTAAACATTACAAGGTACAGCCTAATTTGAATATTGTGAAGCACAGTCCCAGATATCAATCAGTTATATTATATAAAAGTTGCCTCTAGATATAAAAAACGCTATCTACTGATTCTACTCGAGCTCTTTTAAAAATCAACTTAAAAGTTTGCTGTTGAATAAGTGTCTTTATATGTATGCTGTTGAAAATCTATAACGAAATTCCTATATTTGTTGTATTTATGCATTGTATATTTAACGTGTTTTTTCCTTATGTAATTTAATTTTCTTTTTATACCGTGTACTTATTTTGCAAGAATAAACAAACAAACAACCATGCCTTTTCTGTATGAGAAGAGGCCTTTGCTTTGCAGTGGGACAGTAATAGTCTGGTATATTATTATGATAGGAATAGCACTCCTAGATTGCCATGGCAACTAGCATAAATCACAAATATCTTGAATAGGCTGAATTAATGTAAATATCTTATAATTTCCTTAGTGGAAACCCGAGAGAGGACGCCTTAGAATGTATGACGACACTAACCTTGTTGCTGATGCCCTTCAAAAATTTAAGGGGGTTACTTTTAACCAGCGCGCGTGACGACGTACAATACTCTTATTCCTAAAGTTATATAATGTTATGTAGCATGGACACAAGTTACCGGGAAATAATTACAAGCGCAAGTTGGGAAACTGAAAATCAACCCCTGATTCCGGAACTAGGTGAACCTGTACCATCGCAATCAGTGATTGCTCCAATTTGCAGCGAAATATTATGCTGTTCTAAGATTTTAACAATGCGGAATAATTAAAAAACGAACAACAAACGTAATATTAAAATATTAAGAGAACATCAAAAAAACTAAAAACAAATGGACAGATGTAGATGATGACGTGAGGGCGAGGGGGTGTGTGTGAGTGTGTGTGGTGTGTGTGATTATGTTACATAAGGAAATGTAGCATGGAGAAGATAGATTGGTTGATTGATTTTTGTCGCAAGCACGACTGCTGAGCCCCATGTCTTGGATTGGATCCCCAGGCAGTTCAGGCAAGTGCTATTAGGCATTATCATTAATAGATTATTAGTAGCAGTAAGAAGTCTGAATTTATACCAGGTTAATGGCAAATATGGTAATACACTCGGTTCCTCGCCACCAGTGGCACTTATAATTTGCGAGGGTGTAATAAACACTTTATCAACTATGGTGGGGTAGGCTTCCAGTCTAACTGCATGAAGCTGAATACTAGTATTTCACATGACTTCTTAGCTGACCTCCACAGCCCAATTACTGGGTAACACTCTTTGAGCTTCTGACTACCCGTGACGACTGTCAAAGATCGACGAATGACAGCCGAGACTAACAGCTTAACGTGCTTTCCGAGACACGGAGGGGTCTCGATATGTAATGGATGGTCACCCACCCACGAACCGACTGCGTCAAGCGCAGCTTAACATTCGATCGACCCATGCGGCTGTTATTATTTCGCCACGACTCTCCTCTGCCTGTCCCTTCCGAGAAGAAAGGTGTGATATTATGTTAGTACCAAAGACAAATCAATACCATTAGACTAGCCACCTGCAATTGGCCGTAGTTTACCCCTAGTTGCAATCCTACCCCGCCATGGTTCTATTTATAGGGTGGTTCCAGTAAAAATACCCCCTGTGGCAACACGTGACTAGGGAAAAACCTCCATGTTATGTATAACTTGACGTAGAATGCGTGTTATGATGATTTTATTATAATAACCGCGAATATGAAGTGTTTTTGGAATGATGGTATTTAGGAGTCGACGATAGCAACACACCGGTCAACCGGTCGATGTCGCGATGGCGATCTTTGGGGGAGAACTACGTCAAGCATTGGATGTCCTTCAGCTGATATGATGATGATGATGACAGTGACAGCTGTCAAACTAGGAAGCTACGGCTTGGACAATATCTCACCAAAGTTGCCACGATTCACTAAAATGAGACCTAAGAAGTATATCCCTAGAACCAGGCGTTTTGGAAAGTTGAACGTTCACATCTGTAAACTGTCAAATTGCTCGTTAGCCCTTGTGGTGCTATATCACATAAGATTTAAGGGGACTACATGACCTAAACGCAAATTTATAATGCCTAAAAATATATGATCCACTGCAGTAATCAAAATCAGAAAAATATATGATATTCTGCAGGATATATACTAGTTAGATAGTGTGTTGAAAACATAATACAATTAACTTGATATGATAGAAAAAAATCACGAAGATACCTCTAAAAAAAATTTTTTACGATTAAAAACTATACTAATATACATGCAAACATTCAGATTTTTCTACAAGCAACATACTAACGTAATAGTGTTTTAATTTTTTAGTCCAATGAATAGATTTTTTGTAAATCCATAATTGCTTCATATTTTGCAATAAATTAGCAGCGTTGTGTCATCGCGCGTCTCAGCAGCAGAATAAACTATTTTTCTTTCTTTCTTTCTTTCTTCTTTTCTTTTCTATGCAATCCGACAGTGACCGCGCTTTAGCTCTTGTAAGGCCCTTAAGGGCAGATTAAAATTAAAATAATATCTTCTGGACATCGCGAGTTAGTTAAAGAAATATAACGTCCGAAAAAGTGTTTACGCACACTCTTTTTCTGGAACATGGTTACAAGGGGTGAAAAGGAGATAAAGTTATACAGGACGCTATCCCTTTTTCACTCAAGAACCATGACGACTTTGCCGGGTCCCCAGGTTTTATAAAAACCGTTCTCAGTTGTTATTTCAATAGAACAGTATTCCGAATCGTTCCGAAGCCGTTCGGAATGGTTCGGCTGTCAGAAACAGGAGCCGATCATAATATCGGTCAGTTAGAAAGGTAAGCATGTAAATAACCGAACGTAACTTTCTCTGTAAGTTCGTGTGACACATTACGAGCAAAGCTGAGCTATGTGCTAATGACTCTGACAATGGAATGTGTTAACAGTCGCTTTTTGAAGAGACTGCATTTAAAACAAAATAAACTTTAATTTAGCTTATAGTTTCTGAGAAGCTGTTTAATTTAATTTGTAGTTGAAATTAATTGATTTATTTTACTTTATTTAACATAAAACAGCTGTCCGCTAATTTGACAAGAAAATTTGACAAAATCATACACTCATCTCATAGAACTCCAAACATAGGTACTGATATGATCGTCTTCCATTCGTCCTCAAACACGTCACAGGCAGGTTTAACATCCAAGAGAGCGTTGAGGGCGGCGACAAGTATTTCCCTGTTCATGATGACACGGTATATGATGAGTAACGGTGACATAAAGGTTGACTACAAGGTTGAATGAAAAACTGTATCCATTAACTGGCAGCTCTGTAAAAGCCTCCCAAAATAAGATACAGTTTTTCATTCCACCCCCAGTAAACAATAATCGCGAAGACTGAAGGTTATCCTTGGTCCTTCGAGCCAGATTATACAATCCTCACTAAGCCATGATTGTTTTTTGTTCACCAATCTTAACAGTTAACATAAGATCTGATAAAACATTTACAGATAAAAAAAAAATACTAAAAGACGTGAAAAATAACTTTTTTGGAAGTCGGTTGTTTTTTTGTAAAAAACGTTTTTATTTTTCACTTTTTAGTTGCGGTACCTACCCTACACACATTCGTATACCACTACTTGGTGTGTAAATAACAGTGACAGGAAATTATTAACACATCATCCATATAAACTAAGTGGAAAAAATATGCAGTATTAAGGATAACTCAAAAAGTACTGGTCAGACCTTGATCAAATTTAAATGGGACCACATGTGAAGCACCACTTATCAAATAAAAAAAGAATCATCCAAATCGGTTCACCCAGAAAAAAGTTCTGAGCTAATTGGTTGTCGTTGTATAACCTGTGATGTGGAGGAATAATGAAAGTCGTGAGGAAATTTTGAGTATGACTGTGGATGGCTAATAGAGTAGGGGAACACCAAAGAAACAATGGATGGACTGTGGGAAAGATGATATGGCTAGAAACGGGGTGACTATTGAGATGACGACTAACAGAGAAGTGTGAAAGAAGACATGTAGCTCCGACCCCAAAGAAATTAAATAAAGTTAAGAGAATTATGATTTACAAATCAGAGACTTCTGCCATTCTGTCATAGTCCTTGGACATAATAAAGACCCCGTAAGAAAATAGATACCTACATGCGTAGCATGACCACTTCTATCCGGAGGAGAAGACAAATCACTGTCTTAGCAAAAAGTCATTATTTTCTTGAATTTTGACATCGCGCTGTACGAATTTTTCTACAATCTGTGTTTCTATAGAGACCATGCTACTCGGTATATTTGGTAACAAATTCGCGGCAGACCAATATTTGTTTATATTGTGGGTTTAGTGACAAAACAATATTAATTTAAAATGATTACGTCTAGGATGGCAGACCTGACTCATCTTGGTGATTTACTCTTCTACTCTTTGAAACATCTCGGATCCCTAGGGTCCCGGACCTTTGGAAGGCGTACGAGAGGCCGAATATCAACTCTTACTGGCTTTTATGAAATGAGGTACCGCCCGACGATTATCCCTGTATGCACTTTGCAAGTGTACCCAAGGATAGTCCTCGGTTGGTGTAGGACTGTTGCAGGATATGACTATGGGTTTGGGTGACATGTAGACTACGTTGACGAATCAATAAAACCTTCAATTTCTAAAGGCCTAATCACTTTCAACGACCCATGGACATAGGATTGGCTGTAGACATACTTGAGGCAGTTTTTAAAATTCTACAGTTAAACTCTCATAGACGAAACTACGGTTTTACACATACACATAACATCACGGCTGTAATTCCCGATGGGTTAGGCAGAGGTTAGGAAGAGAACCTACCAATAGTAACACCCACATTTCGCCAGTTATGTTTAAAGTCACATATAATCGGGGGCGCGTCTATTGCCATCAACCGGGCACAAATCCAGATTGTGGGTTGCTACTGAGAAATTCCTGATGGAAAAACCCAATAACACTTTGCCCGATCCGGGAATCGAACCCAGGACCTCATGCTTAGCAGTAGCGCTTGGGAACACTAAACCAACGCCTACGGTTTTTATGAAAATTCATATTTTGAAAATCAATCAGCAGGTAGCATAGGATCTTTCTTTACCTTTCTCTACACAAAAACCAATTCATAGGAACGTGGTTTCGATAGCGTGAACCAATGTATAAAGGCTCGCGCGTCACAAAGGCACCGCTCGTCGCGCGACACGCGGTGCTTTGTGTCGCTTTGTCGCTTCGCACCAGTGTGTACGAGCCTTAAGGAACCTGATTTCAATCGAACCATCCTACTACAGTACGTTTACACAATAAAAAAGACTGTTTGTTTGTATTCTACTTTTAGTAAAGCTTCATCTCAGAAACTTACGGGTTCAATTTCAGTGCAAATTTCGTCTTTGTTAAGGCTATAAAAGCTAAAGGCGCTGCCTCACCGGGAGCATTCGCCTGTAATGAAGTTCAGATTCGAGCATTACATCCTTGACTAAGGACAACCGAGCATTAAGCTGGAGACTGGTACCGTTTCTTTGTAATGTACCATTCGAGGCGATCTTGTTACAATACGACACAAACGAACTTGTAGCGTGTTTGTAATGTATAATTCGATCTCTTGGCTCAAGTGGGCTCCATTTTTACTCAAAATGGCAGACGTAGAGCTACACTGACCTAGACCTGCACTGACTTGTAATGTAACACTCAAACGGATTCACGAAAAAACCAACAGTCCAGTGGAGCACGCGGCGCTCGCCGCGAATGATACATTACAAACTAACGTTACAAGCCAGTCTTTGGTTTGAGTTACAAAAACTCGATACATTACACCAAAATGTTACAAGTCGGACTGCAGCTTTACACGAATGCGAATCTTATCGAATCTTGGATTGTTATATTACAGGTGAATGCCAATGAGGGAGCGCTTTAAGAGGCTTACAAGAGCTAAAGCGTGGTCACTGTCGGATTGCATAGAAAAAAAGAGACGCGCGATGACACAACGCTGGTAATTTATTGCAAAATATGAAGCAATTATGGATTTACAAACAATCTATTCATTGGACTAAAAAATTAAAACACTATTACGCTAATATGTTACTTGTAGAATAATCTGACAAAAAATCTGAATGTTTGCATGTATAGTAATTAGTATGGTTTTTAATCGTTACAATATTTTTTTAGAGGTATCTTCGTGATTTTTTTCTATCATATCAAGTTAATTGTATTATGTTTTCAACACACTATCTAACTAGCATATATCCAGAACAATATCATATATTTTTCTGATTTTGGTTACTGCGGTGGATCATATATTTTTAGGCATTACAAAATTGCGTTTAGGTCATGTAGTCCCCTTAATCTACAAAATTCCTTTTTTCTTTTCTACACGTACGTCACACGACGACATATCAAGCGATACATTACCAATATTAGCTGACCTCACAATGTATAGGCTTTTCGAACAATGAGAAGCCAGCTTATACTGGAAATTTATAGTTTGATATGTCGCCGTGCGTACTTTAACGTAATTAAAAGAGTATACTTAGATATAGTTTGGTCATGTTGAGACTTAAGAGGATAAATGAAAGGCGACTAAAAAAAGGTATTTACAAGGCAGATGTGATGTGAGTGGACGCTCTAGATAAGGACATTATATAGTGACCTTATTGGTGATGTTCTTCAGAATGATCAGGTACGTAGTAATCGCGACCAGCGTGCGTGTATGACCAGCACTCTAATTGCATAACACATAATTAATCAGAATCTGAATCATTATAAGGATGATCATAAGGATATTGCTAATCCATTGCTTCATATGTTCGAAAAATTCGTCTGCTCAACAGCGTAAATAACGCAGTGAATGTTGTTGAACTGTCAAAATGAAAGCCATTCCTATTGGGGGCCAAGTCTACTAATTTACGCAATTACCCCGCAGATTTATTAACGTAAAAGAAGCAAAAGGAGGACGTACGTTTTTTTTTTTTTTTTTTGGGTGGGATATTGTCAAATGACCTCTCCCGCTCTGGGCGGAGCGGAAGGGCGTGTCAGACTCTTACTGACTAAAAGCCACCCGTGTTCCTGCAGTTGCCTGTGCGCCAGGGCCATGGTAACTCTTTCGAGCAATCCGCGACCCCGGCAGGCATCGGCCCTATCGGACCCCGTCAAGTATGCTGACATCTCTTTGAGGCGCGCGTGGAACACAACGCGCCATCGACCCGGGCCTGGTCCTTACCGGACGGCGAGCTACCCAAGGAGTACGTACGTAAGGATCGTATAAGGTGGCGTTCTGTTGTTTCTGCCTACCCCAATGGGAAGTTAATAATTATTTAAAAGTTTGCCAACATAATAATGCCAAGCAACATTACGGCAGGACCAGACGGAGATTGCGGGATGAGCAGCTGGGTAATTGCGAAACACACTGATAATCCCAATGCCATTTATTCATTTTGACAATTCATCAATATTCATTGCGTTATTTACGGTGCCGGCAGACGAAATGTTTTAACACATGATGCAATGGATTATGAATTTCCTTCAAAATCCATTGGAATGTGATGGAAAGTGTTACGAAATTGTGGTGCCTTCTATCTTGCCCTCTATGTCCTAAAACTTGCAGTCAAAATGACGTCTGCGCTGTCACCGATTACGCCGTGGAAGTGGCGAAGTTTTGGGCCGACAAAATTTGAAAATAGTCGTGCTAGCGACACGACGAAGAATATTGGGGTACTGGACTCCTTTGATAAAGACTGGTCCTCAATAGCCCTAGACAGAAAGAAGTGAACGGAGAGTTGGGAGGACTTCGCCCTGGCCTTTGGAAAATACTGGCTTGTAATACTTAATAATAACTGCCTCGTTGCTCGCTACTGCTGAACATGAGGACCTGGGATCGATTCTAAGATCGGTTAAAGTGTTATTGGGTTTTTCCATTAGGAATTTCTCAGTAGCAGCCCGGAGTCTGGATTTGTGACCGGTTGAAGGCAATATTGGCAATGAGCTCGCGTCCTATTATCTGGGACTTAAACATACCTTGTGAAATGTGGGTGTACCTACTATTGATACACCTCTGCCTAACCCTTCCCGGTTTACAGGCGTGATGTTATGTATGTAATAATAATTTATGTTCAATATCCAATTCGCAAATGATTAGCATAATACAGATGCTTTGCACGCTACTGCCTAAAACTTGAACTGTCTTTCAAGATGGATAAAGGCGTCGAAAGCTTCACAGCATACCCTTCAGGATGTCAATCATCAGTTTGCTTTTCTCTGTAGTTCGGGGTCTGAACCGAAGTATGGAAAGAGGTGAAACGATGCTCGCCCGGCTCGCTCGCTCGCTCGCTACCTTTCCGTGTGGCCTGCGCTTAATCGTGTGAGCTTGTATGTGATACCTCCGGTTGTATGGTAAACGGCGCGGTGCCGTGCCGTAGTGCCGCCGTGTCTGTCAACAAACTTCAATAGAGATCCATAGAACACTGAAAACCGTGCCCACACACAGCGAATCAACCGTAGTTTTTAACGGCAAAAAAAGGTGTGACAACGGGTCTTTAGTTACTGATTCGGTACGCAGAATTGTCATTGATATAAAAATATTTTTACCAGTTAAAGTATTTATAGCCACAAGATAACAATCAATTGAAGATTTTCTCGCTTATCAATTTAATACATAATTGTCAGTATCATACATTTCTATTTGTGAGACGCGGGTGTTATTTTTGGAATTATTATTTCCCCTTGTATTATGTATTTATCTGATAACGTTATATTCTATACGTACGTCATTGTATTGTGCAGGCGAGATCAGTTTGTGAATTTCTCTTTATGACAACCGTTGCAAGAATACAAGAAGTTGTGCTGTTTTTAGAGCCTCTACCAAATTTGCATCACGCATAATATCTCGTATATAATACCTACATGAGAATTACCGCACTATAAAAAAAAACAACTTGGGGCTGCAGCTGCACACACTGAATAAAAAATATGAGAAAACATGGAATTATAAAAAAGTGGGTGTGTGCCAACATGATAGAAGTGAAAACTTACGACTTCAGCGTTCAGTATACCCGATTCAGCGTTCTTCGATTCGTTCACTGTTCAGAAAGAGCACAAGGTGCGCCTAAAGAAGTTTTTAATTCTAAAATGTAAAGATAAGAGTTCGTAGCCGACTGCAGACAGCAGCAGCAGGCGACGTGTCGCCGCGACACTACTGGTTTCTATGTATTTCTATGAAAACGACGTGTGGCTAGCTACGAAAGGTATTTCTCTTCTTTAGTCTAAAATCGCAAATCGCATTGAGCAAGCGTGGTGAGCAAGGCTTGTGACTTCTCTTTTTAAGAAGAGGCCTAGTTGGAAATAATGCCTAGCCGCTACACGTGCACACTTCACGACAACCCCTGGCCACATTTCTCTAAAGGGAACATAATATCTCGCCTGTTCTCCGAAGGGTTAGGCAGAGGTGCACCTATAGTACACCTACATTTCGCCTGATAAATTTAAGTCCCATGTAAGTTAAGTAACATGGGGCGAGCCTATTGGCATCAACCGGGCGCAAATCCAGACTACGGGCTGCTACTGAGAAATTCCTGATGGAAAAAAAATGCGCGACCCTCCCATCGAAAGCAAAATCTCTTTTTAGGAGTAGCGTTTGCGACCACTAGGCCGACGAGGCAGGCTCTAAACCATAAAGTGCTGAGCAGAGTACCAACTGAAACAAAACATCTTACAACTACATTTGGCATAAATCCACCTCGATAAACAGTGTTTAAATTGCAGTATTACAGTGCTTGACAGGCTGCCAACCTATCGGTCGACTATTAGTACAATTATTACGCACAAAAACTACTTCCCACGTAAGACTTATGCATGGTGTTGTAATTTGCGCAATTACTTTGGCAAAAGCTGAAAAAATATGTCCAAATATAAGACTCTGGCACAGCCTGAACCGATGAAGCCAGGCACTTGAAAAGAAATTGCACTTGCAGATGAAAGGATACACTGAGGAAGCGGTTCTTTTAAATGAACCCCTTGGACAGACTGGATGCGGAAGGCGGGGTACAGGTTGAGGCCGATGTTCAGCGGTGGACTGGGGTAAGCTGAGTTGATTGCCATAATGAACTTCCAAAGGGCAAGGCAGGATACACAGCCTAGCTTGCTTGGGTTGGGACGGCAATCTTACCAAGTATTATCAAGCGCGTGATGTGGAGGTATGCAATTCAGCATTATGTTGTTTATTTACAATTCACTTCTCACTAAACGATAGTATAGTAAAGCCAACGAGAGGACATAAAGAATGTAAACAACCTGACCTTTACTGAGTTACATTACGATAGCCAGCCATTATTATCTATATCCTTATCTCTCGCACGCAATATTGACGTCAGTTGGTCCGTTGTGTGATTCGTGGTACAGGAAAGCGGCCGGTACAGCAGCTGTCAACATTTGGTCCGTCCGGTTCATTCCTCTTTAGATTGCGTTAGAAGTGATACGAATTTTTTCGTTTCCGTATTTGTTTAGTTTTTTGGTGTTATTAATCTGTTATTGCTAGTTTTTATTGTGAGTGGTTGTTGATTTTAATTATGGAATCACAGCCTGGGAGCTCTAGCCAACCTTTGAAGGATATCAATTCACCACGAAAAATACTTTCTTTAAATAAAAATGTTATGAACCCCTGAAAGTTTGTTAAAATTATTTATCTCCTCTCAATGGCTCTACTCTGCTATGTATTAGTACTGTATAAAGTAAGGACTTTATACAGTACTAATACATAGCAGAGTAACAAAAAATACACGATAAAAAACGAATAATGTACAAAACAAACACTAATTAATTTTCCGACAGTTTTATTTTAGTCGCACTCTTTCTCAATTGCGCAATAACAATATTAAGTTTTGGACATGTCTATTCGAGATTCATGAATCGAATAATCGATTATTTAAGGAAGGAACTCGATTCAGGAACTGTATCGATGCCGAAATCTAAAAACTGCTACTTTGGAACGCACCCTTGTTACTTTTAAATTAAAATGAACGCGTCTGTGTCTTATTCATTACGGTAATGGTCATATTAAATACTTGATAGGTGGGCTGGCATGCATTTCATCATCAACATCATCAGCCTATATTCGTCCACTGCTGGACGTACGTAGGCATCTCCTAGTAAACGCCACTGAGCCCCATCTTCGGCTCTCCTTATCCAGTTTCTGCCAGCCGCCTTTCGCAAGTCATCACTCCACCTGGCCGGCGGGCGTCCCACACTAAGTTTGCCTAAACGCGATCTCCACTCTAGAACTCGTTTTCCCCAACGATTGTCGGTTCTGCGGGAGATGTGACCAGCCCATTACCATTTCAGCTTGTGCAAGTTATTTCATCAGCACTGCTCTTTGTAAGGTGAAAGAAAATATCATGAAGAAACCAGCATTATACTAGAACCAAAAGTTAGACGTGTGACATCCATCAACCCTCACTGGGCTAGCGCGGTAGATTACGGCCCACTCCCTCTTACAGAGAGGAGGCTTGAGTCTCAGCAGTGGGAATACTAGGCTTTTGGCTTATTTGTATTAGTGTGTGTATTACAAAAAAAAGGGGGAGGTTATGCATTCCGCGAGTTTCTTTTTCCCATTCATATTTAAACCGATTTATCCGTGATTACGAGCATTCTTGTATCATTTGGTAGAGGAAGCTCGCGAAGTGGTCCGATTTTTTTTTTAATATTAATATAGCTTCAATAATACGTATTTTTTCCACTTTATGTATGTTGATGATGTTATAATAACTTCCCGTCACTGTTATTTGCATAGCAAGTGGTATACGAATTTGGGTGAGGTAGGTAAGTACTAGGTACCACCACTAGGTAAAGATGAAGAATAAATATTTTTTTTTACAAAAAAAAACTCTATTTAGTAGGTACCTAAAAGTAACTATTTATGAATTCAGTTATTTAAAAAAAAAAAAAATTTTTTTCTTATGGACCAACAAAACGCTGTGCCTTATTAATAAAAACTATTTCTGTTTTAATTACCTATTAGAATTCCTACTGACACCAGGATATTGGACAGGTTAATAGTATAGGGAAAAATTAAGGATAAATGTCCTGTTTGCAAAACGCACTAAGTAGCTATTACGATTATTTAGGGAAACCATCAAGGCAATAGCGTCATTCATAGAGATCTGTGAGGTCACTAACCCGTCCAATTGCGTCTATGGAAGAAAATGACGACAACCATGGACGTTTGAAGGTGAGATTGACGTAATAACTCCTGACTGAATAGTTTTATCTAGGTCATCATAGTTTTATCTATCCACGGTGGTAGGTGTCATGTGTCAGCTAAGTATGGAAAAAACGAGTGGAACGTTAGATTTTTTATTTTTTTGTTTGAGATGGGTTTGCAAAATATCTTGCCTTGGCAGATCCTGCCTTTAACAAACCGGCACCAGGCGAAATGCTGATTGGTAGTGATCTTTTCCCATATATTTACGGCGGTGTTAAGATCTTACCTTCTCAACCTGGGATGCCTGTCGCTATCGAATCCATCTTCGGATACGTAATTACTGGTCAAGTTATTCTCGACCACCGGAATCCGCGGCAAACGATGACGTCAGCTACCACTGCCAGCTTGGACAATTCTTTCTGCGGTCTCACTAGTTCAACTAACCTCGATCAGATCATGAACGCGTTTTGGGATACTGAGAACATACCGTCAGAAAAACCCATGAAACCGAAAGACGCCTTAGCGGAAGAGCTGTTCGCCAAAGATTGTCGTCGCGACGAGATGGGTAATACCCGCTCCGACCCGACCATGATCTTGGCGAATCCAGACAAGCTGCAATGCGTCGGCTGGTCAAAGTGGCTTGCATACGTGCGGGAACTGCCTCTCCTTTCAGAATTTAAACATGATAGACATGCCATGGCCAGGCAAAATACTTTCTGTCGGATGCTAGAATTTTGCGATGCGTCGACCCTTGGTTATTCCGCTGTAATATACTTACAAACCACAAACAAAGAAAATGAACAGAAGGCCAGCCTTCTCATAGCTAAATCTAAGGTCGCGCCCTTAAAAACCCTATCGATACCCCGCCTAGAGTTGATGGCGGCACATTTATTATCTAAATTAGTTAAAGTCTAAATACGTAAAAAACATTTTAACAAAACGCAAGTTAACAATTGACGAGATTCTGTTATTCACAGACTCGTCAGTTGTTCTAGCATGGCTGAACACTCCTGCCTATAAATGGTTTTTTTTTGTTGTGACCCGCGTAACCAAGATACTGGACACAGTTCCCAGTACCTGTTGGTTCCACGTCAGTGGAGTGAGTAATCCAGCCGATGTGTGTTCTCGAGGCGCATTACCTTCGACGCTTCTCACAATGCCAGAGTGACTCAATGGTCCACAGTGGTTATCTGAAGATAACTGGCCAATTCGTTCCATCGAAGAGTTTAGGGACGATCATCCACTGGAGCTTAAGCATTCTATCGAGTCAAAGAGCATGGTTTCCACTGAAGCTCAAACAGATGTAATATACGGATTAACCGAGCGTTATTCTAGTTTCAACAAACTGTTGCACGTGGTCGCACGTATCCACCAGTTCATCCGTAACTGTCGACTACCTAGAGACAAACGTACTGGGCTCATGATAGTCGATCTGCGCAACAGGCACACGACAGTTTGATAAAATCGGTACAGCAACATCACTTTGCTGAGGATATCATAGCGCTGTCAAAAGGCGTGAAACCTCATCAGAGTTTGCGAATGCTCAGCCCCTTCTTAGACGCGAAAAAATTCCTCAGGGTGGGGGGCAGACTTTCACAATCTAGGATAACGTATGATAAGAAGCATCCAGTGCTTCTTCCTAAAAAAACTAAATTCACGTATAGTCTTATCGATTATTACCTTATTCTATACTTACATTCAGGACCGCGATCTCTACAAGGTATATTAAGTCAACAATACTGGATAGTATCAGCCAGGAGTGTAATAAGATCGCGAACTAGTAAATGTATTGCGTACTTTAAAGTCAGGCCTAAGTCCTGGCAACCCATTATGGGCCAACTTCCCAGATTTAGAACTCAAGATATACATACCTTTCACACGGTCGGTGTTGATATCGGTGGCCCTTTCTATACAAAGGAGTCAACTCGTAGGAATACTCGTACTGTTAAATCATATCTATGCGTATTTGTTTGTTGCGCAACGCGTGCAATGCACTTGGAGACACTTTCGTCTTTGAGCACAGAAAGTTTCTTCGCGTCATTTGATCTATTCACGGCCAGGCGTGGATTGTGTAGTGTTGTAATATCTGATAACGGCACAATCTTCGTCGCAGCTGGTAAACAACTAGCAGATATCTCTCAGTTCTTCGATGCTAATACTGATGAGATTTCTTGCAGCTTTACGACACGCAAAGTGACGTGGAAGCATAATCCACCCACAGGCAGCCATTTTGGAGGCATATACGAGGCAGCAATCAAATCCGCGAAGACTCACCTGAAAAGAACTGTTGGAGAAAGAGCCCTTACATTCGAAGAGCTTACCACCCTTTTTGCACGCGTCGAAGCAGTGTTAAACTCACGACCGCTGTGTGCATTATCTTCGGATCCCAGTGAGTTTGAAGTGCTCACACAGGTGCACTTCCTGGTCGGTAGAGACCTTCTAGAAGCTCCCAAGTACGACTTGACGAATTCTCCTCTATGGAAGCTAAATCGTTGGCAAGCCGTACAGCAGATGACGCAGCAATTCTGGCGACTCTGGCGAAAAGACTACCTCCACACGCTTCAACAACGCCAGAAGTGGTTGGATGGTTGTCGCAATCTAAAAGAAGGAGATTTGGTACTCATCAACTCTGAGGCCCCTCCTCTTCAATGGGCATTAGGACGAGTTATTAAACTATACCCGGGGCCTGATAGCATCGTACGCGTGGTCGGCCTTCGTACCAAGAGCAATGTCATTACTCGACCCGTGGTCAAGCTTTGTCCGGTCCCTTTGGAGCAGGAATCATCATAATTTTTTATTTGTTTTTTCAGTATGCACTCATTCGGAACAGTGAATGAGTCAACTATTTAGTTAACTAAACCATAGTTTAACTTAGTTATTTAAGTTTATACAGTCCACTGCTCACACAATTATCTATCACACACTATCACATGTTTTCAACACTCACCTAGTTATCTTCAACAATATGACAACCCTGTCAAATGACCTTATAACCGGGAATTCCTAGCGGATGTCGGTTGGGGGAATGTTCGGTTTTATTTTGGCTTCCACTATAAAATCCCGCCTCATCGCCTCAACGGCTCATCTCGGCGCCAATCAACGCGCGAGTTGAACAGTTTCCCGCCGTGCCCACGCCCGCAAGCGTGGCCGATCGAGACGGAGCCTACACGTCGCCGTTGCATGCATTCAAAAACGAATAAATCCTGAGTGTGTGAACCATATTCTCATTTATACGGCCTAAACCTTGTGAAACCCGTAAAACTATCAGCCCGTCGCGGGACAAATCGGAGCAGTCCAACATCTTGGTCGCAGAGCTGGTCGGCGGTGGGTAAGTGAGGCCACCTTTCAAATATATTCAAAATTCAATACACCCTGTATTAAAAACAATGAAGTAGTTTACGTCGAAATACTTTTTTTAGGCCTATAAACTATCAGGATGCTCGAGCAGGACCAAGCTTAATTCATCCAATATTAATGGCACTTGTAGCCAGGCCCAAAAATTGAAAAGCCGGACATAGATTCATATTTAGCCGGACATTTTGCCTTGAAAGCCTGACAAACTAGTTAATAAAAGAAAATAAAAATGTATACTTTTATAACGCCGCCTGTGACTCCTGCGAGATCGTGAGTCATGCATGTCCACGTGAGTCACTCATGCGCTTTCTTTCGGATCTTTTGGCGGGGCGGGGTTGACCAAAGCCGGACAGGCCGGAATTGTATATATTTGTCCGAACACGATTGTAAAAAGCCGGACCCCTAGCAACTCTACTTGTAGCAAAATTTGCCAAGTGCCTTCCATGCTTTTCACAGAACAACTTCTAATATATCCTTGTAATCAGAATTTCTGAAACATGATTCAGAGAAGAGTCATCAAAGTGTGCGGGGCGCTTTTGCGTAATTTATACGGCCTAGCGAAATTGCCCTTTCTTTAGTATTGTTCGTCAAATCGTTGAGCTCCTTAAGTACTGATTTGAGCTGCACGATCAATGACAAATGCGTGCACTGACTGGACAGGTCCACTCAATCTGTGTGGTTCTTTCCTCAAAAGACCATTTCAGACACCAATCTACATGGTCTTCACATAATCTGACCAAGATTATGTCTGGACTTTAAAAGAGATTTTGAGCTCTGAGTTTGTTTCGGCCGTTCTTCTCAGAGTATTCAGATATGAAACGCCGACTTCATCTAGTTTTAGAAATATGATTGACATGTAAAAGTGTTTGTACAAACCTGCTTACAGAAATAAAATCAATTAGTTATTATAAAAAAGGCTCCACTCCATTTTACCACTGCAGCTACTTGGAACCAATAAAAAAAGTATTATGAATTTATAATCATCCTTCACATACTTACCTTCCTGTCTACCCACAGGATGACTCATATAATTGTTACTAGACTAGCGATCCGCCCCTGTTTCCCACGGTTTATATGACTTGAGAAAACATTGAGTTTTATTTATTTATTTATTTAACCATTTATGTACACACATATATAAACAGACAAGAAGAAAGGATCAGAAAAATAGGTACAAAGGTGATGCTTATTTCTAAATAAATCTCTTCCAGCATACCTGCGATAGGAGAGTATATTAAAGAGATGAAGACAAAGTGTGTAAGAGTAGAAGGGAAAACAAAATACATAAAATCTAAAATAATTTTCTAATTTAAATAAAAACATACAATAATATATACTAACATTCATACATACTTCTAAATAATCCGGAATAAATTCTCTAAATGCTGGTGAATAACAAAAACCTTCCGGAATAAATTGTCTAAATGCTGGTGAATAACAAAAACCTTCCGGAATAAATTGTCTAATTGCTGGTGAAAACCGTATCAAAATCCGTTGCGGAGTTTAAAAGAGCAACGCGCTAACACAGACAGACATAAAGATGTTTGATGCTCAAAATATTGGTATCTTAATACCAACATTTTGAGCATCGAACATCGACACACTGGCTGGGTCTTAACTCGTACACACTGGCGCGACGCGACAGCGTGACACAAAGGCACCGCGTGCCGCGCGACGGGCGGCGCCTTTAAGTCGGGCTGTCGCGTCGCGCCTGTGTGCACGAGACTTTACCAGTTTTCATTCATACGAATTCTCGTAAATAAAATTGAGTGGGACAGGGAAACCCAGAGCTATTGTAAACATGCTCGTTGTTCGTACACGCTTGTTTTATTGTATTATTTACAATGTTGTCGTATCAAATTTTTTCGTCATTTATTATTAGATAGCTTCTGCCTGCATGTTACCTTTTCAC
The DNA here is from genome assembly GCA_916610205.1 of Griposia aprilina. Lineage (NCBI taxonomy): Eukaryota > Metazoa > Arthropoda > Insecta > Lepidoptera > Noctuidae > Griposia > Griposia aprilina. The sequence goes on along the minus strand of OU744304.1, from coordinate 10,513,826 downwards.
GCCTAAATCACTGAACGGATTTCGATGAAACTTGACAAGGAGATATAATTATGTTCACTCAAAACTCCATTACAGATATGAATTATGTAAGAATTTTAAACAACGCTTTGCCGAGTTAAAAGTAGTTTCTGAATGACAGAGTGAGATAAATGACAGTTAAAAGACGACAAACAGTCAGTCCACCTCCTTACACGAATGATAGCTCCTGTGCACGAATGATACCACATCATAAAAGCTCCTTCAAACAGGCGCGACACAAAGGCCTGTCGCCCGACGAGCGGTGCGTTTGTGCCGCGTGCGAAAATGGGAGCCTTAAGGAAACATCAAGCTCTTAAGCTGATGAATTTGCTACATTTTTTTGTTCATTTTTGTCTTTCATTTAGCCTACTTTCCTCGAAAATGAATTAATTAGTGAACCGATCCAACGATGTTGAATTTCTGCACTCGACTTCTTTCACTCGACTACAGAATGATCGAAAAATGAAATAAAAGAAGCAGATGAACGTTCATTCCTATGACATTTTTGCGGTGACTTGTGTACGTGGTCTGAAACAAATATGAACATTCACTTGAGTGAAACGTCTGATATATCAGCGTTATATTTATATTATATTGTATGATAAATTCACAACTTCAAACAGCGATTTGGTAACTTTATTATCAGCTTATCCTGTTTATAAACCTTGATTAAGGTGACAATAAGTGCCAGCGACTTTGAGCGAGTGGGAGGAGCATGCGAAACTTTTAAGCGAATCAAATTGCACAGAGCGTTAGCGTCTACCCGGATATTGGCCAGCGATGCACTGCCGCCCGTCGCCCGCAAGAGCCCCCGCTTCAACGCGCGTCAGGTTTTTTCGCAAAAACAACCCACCTTGGTTTATCAAACACAGTACAAATAAAAGCCGTATACAAAAATTTGGGTACTTAAATTGTCTTTTAGATGGTGCAGATTTCATGAAAATACGCCCGATAGTTTTTGCGTGATTATCGTTTTTGTGTTCCCGTTACATATTACTTTACAAATTAATTACACTATGTTATAAAAATATAATTTCAAATAATCACATATCAAATTACGAAGAAAATGGTCTAGTTTATCATATATTTTTTTCAAACAAATAAGACTATTCGTTTAGACGTGATGTTCAATTTGAAATCATTAAAAGTCGTATATCTGCGCCTTAAGTAAGCGAAAGCATAACTTGTTAAAAAACATTGTCTGGCAATGACACTTACGTCATCAACGGCCATCATGGGAAACCCCGTAAGCTTCTTCATGTTGTTTTTATGTAATGGTTTATTTCGGTATTAACCACGTAAGCATACTACAAGAAGACTAAGCAGCATTCTAATTTCGTAACACAATATCAATCACAATCTGATTCTAAATCATTTCGAAGCATATTGCTTCATATGTTCGAAAAATTTGTCTGCTCAACAACGTAAATAACGCAATGAATATTGTTCAACTGTCAAAATGAAAGCCTACTGTTAGTGTGTTACGCAACTACCCCGCAGGACATGGTACGGGCACGTGATACGGAGCAATGAAGTATTTGTCGTGAGGAAAGTTTTGCGTATTAAAATAAACGATGAATGGATTGTATAAAAGATATGTCTAGAAAGGGGTTAAATGCTGAAATGAAGACTTATAGAGATGTAAGGAAGAAGACGTGGCACCGACCCTCAATAAATTTATTTTTGACTCAATAGACCAACACCATTTTTTCTCACCAATATGCAGCACCGTCCTGGATAGCCCTGTGGTTTGAAAACTTACCACTTCAAATGAGGCAACTTCGGCTGCCTAAATTATCTGTAAAATATGTAAAGAAATTCCTTATGTAACATAAACAAACGAACAAAGTCTTCATCTATCTATATATATAAAAATGAATCCCTATTTCCCTTGGTCACGCCATCACGCGTGAACGGCTGGATTTTATTGTGTTCGTTATTGTCAGGAGAAGGATCTTATGAAATAAAAAAATAAGGACGTTGATAGGAACGTTACAAAATTTAAGAAAACTTAACGCCGATATTAATTTTACATAACTGTCAGTTGTTTGAAATAACTGTCAGCGAATGACAGAATGCGCGCTGCAAAAAAGGAGTCGATAGTTTTAGTTTTAGTCAATAGTCAAAACTAAACGACATATGACATTCATAGTTAATACAGGACAACGTCTGTCGGGTCAGCTAGTTAACAATAAATATAGACTTTAGCGTCCATAATAAAAACAAAAATACATTATACCTAAGTACAATCTATTAATAGATTGATTCACAGTTTTTCCATCTGATCGGTTCACTGACTCAGTATTGAGTTTGTAGAGCAAAAACTTCATGTTTTTTAATGTCCAATCAGGCATTTGACATGCTGTTGATCACTGTAATACCTGCTTGACCCTGCAACTTGTACTATGAAGTAATTTTATTAAGAAATTGATTTTCTATGTGTATGTGCGGTGCTTTCGAAATGGTTCGCAGCAAATAATCTTTTACTTAATGCGAACAAAACTAAATGTCTTAAGTTTGCATTACCAAATGTACCCCAAGTGGGTCTAAATTTACAACTTGATGGCAAGGAACTAGATGTTATTACGGAAACAGTATTTCTAGGAATTACTTTAGATTCAAAATTGCAATGGGGGCCCACATTAGAGCTCTTTCAGGTAGATTAAGTTCAGCTGCATATGCAGTAAGATAAATAAGGCAGTTGACTGATATAGCCACTGCTAGGTTAGTATACTTTGCTTATTTCCACAGTATTATGTCTTATGGTGTTCTGCTGTGGGGATCGGCAGCTGACGTAGATTCAATTTTCATTTTACAAAAGAGGGCAATCCGCGCAATCTATAAAACGAGTCTTCGCGAGTCTCTTAGAAAAAAAATCAAAGAAATTGATATACTAACTCTGCCTTCTCTTTATATCTTAGATAGTATTTTGTATGTTCGCAAAAACTTGGGACTTTTCAAAATAAGAAGCGATTTCCATAATATAAATACACGTAGCAAAAATGAAATTGTAATACCCAAATTTAGATTTACTAAAACAAGCAAGTCATTTCTCATAAACAGTATCCGCTTTTATAACAAGTTGCCAAAGTCAGTTACAGAACTTAGCGATGGAAAGTTCAAAACCCACATCAAACGTATACTTATCAAAAATGCATATTATAACATTAAAAACTACATTGAAGACAAGGAAGTTTTGCAATAATTCCTTCTGCACATGTGGCTTCCCTGGTACCACATTAACGGCATCACTAAGTAAATGTATATTAACTGTTCCCAAATTACGAAGTTTTTTGTTTCTTTTTACTTACTTCTTTGACATAATCTCATTATTTGACATTATATACTACGGATTCTTTTTCAACTCCTTATTTATGGCTTTTTTGGATAGGATTTTGATTACGATTCGTTACAGTAGTAATGGCAATCATGTCATTTAGTCTAAATAGGCTTTTATTTTTATATAGATTCTTTTATATTTTGTGAATGTGAGAACGTTGTAGACCTAACATGTAGACTAGATTTGTGGACCTTTTTATATTTTGTTGAGTACATGTTAGTTGTTGACAGGCCTACACTGTCCTCCCATACCTATCAACACTGTAATTGGAAACATTGTAAAAGCCCCTTATTTTTAAAAGAGTAACCGTGGAGTTTCTTGCCGGCTCTTCTCCATAGGAAACAACCAATTGGAACCGTGCACCTAGCTTCTGACGTTTCATAAGTGCCCATGTTGGTTTATGTGAAATAAAATATTTTGATTTTGATTTTGATTATGGAAGAAGCTGACAAGCTGGGCTGACCCCAAATTGATTGAGTAAAGGTGTTTATTAATACCTTCTTGACCATGCATCTGTTCTATTGGTAATTGTAATGTATGTAAATAGCTATAAGTATATGTGGCTGCGACACATTAAGCGCAAGCGTCGAATACATCAATGTGAATCATTCCGTCTTTGCATTGATACCTCTGTAGGCTTCCTATACAACATTGGCGACGAGGATAGGATGTTCAATAACAGCCAATGTTGTAAAGGAAGCCTACAGAGGTGTCAATGCAATGACGGAATGATTCACACTGATGTTTTCGACGCTTGCGCTTAAGAAGCTTACAAGAGCTAAAGCGCGGTCACTGTCGGATTGCATAGAAAAGAAAGAGACGCGCGATGACACAACGCTGATAATTTATTGCAAAGTATGAAGCAATTATGGATTTACAAAAAATCTATTCATTGGACTAAAAAATTCAAACACTATTACGTTAGTATGTTACTTGTAGAATAATCTGACAAAAAATTTGAATGTTTGCATGTTTATTAGTATGGTTTTTAATCGTTAAAAAAAAAAATTGAGGTATATTCGTGTTTTTTTTTCTATCATATCAAGTTAATTGTATTATGTTTTCAACACACTATCTAACTAGCATATATCCAGAAGAATATCATATATTTTTCTGATTTTGGTTACTGCAGTGGTTCATATATTTTTAGGCATTATAAATTTGCGTTTAGGTCATGTAGTCCCCTTAAAGCGCAGCCAACACCGCCAGCTAGCGAGCGAACTGCTGGCGGTGTGGCCTGCGCTTATTATGTGTCGCAGCCACATCTTCTATGTACATACATAACAGAAATTTGATAAGTAAATTGATTTCCTAGTTTTCTGAACATCTTAGCGATTCAATGGCGGTTGACATACTTGATGGTTGAATATGGAAGACCAAACAATCGATGGGTAGATTGTGTGAAAGATGGTACGGTAGGAAAGAGGGTGAATACTGAGATGAAGATGGATTGAGGTGTATGCAAGAAGAATCCGTACTGTCGAATCAAAGATGATAATGATGATTTAATTAATGTAATTTGTTCTTACGGTTTTGTTGCTGATCCTCATGATGTGTTGTAAAAGCTTGTTCAGAAGCCAGCGTTTCCCTTTATCAACCCAATAAGCGCGAAAAAACCTATTGAGGCTGTAGAATGAAATACACGGGCATTAAATCCCAGTAAACAGGGTGTAAAGTTCACTCATTCTCCATATGAAAGGGAGGATGCTCCGACCAGACGGGTGTTGTGTCTGGTGGGCAACTACCCGACGATTGGTGTCGGGACGTTGTATACGGGGTGGATTTTTGAGATGGGGCAGCAAGGGCAGCTACCTTAACCGTTGTAGCTACAGGAAAACGGTCTTAGGAGACTTTCCTTAACTTTTTGAGAAAATTTGATTTGCATTCACAGATTTTGTTAAAAAATGCTCAGTCAGCAGGAAAATGGGCAATTTTCACAAAAATCTTTTTATGCCAGTCGATCATGTTTCATATAAGGATAAAAAACCTCTATTGGACCAACTGAGTTTTGAGTACTAGAAAAGTCAGAAATCGCAAATAAACTTTTCCCATACATTTCGTAAGAAATGAGACTACAACTTACTATTTTACCATCAATAAACTGACAGCTACAAAAAAGACTAATCGCAAAACAAATTAAAAAGTTGCCCCTACCGCTGGCAAAGTTATGGCCTCAGTGTTCTGGGATAGTGAAGGAATCCTTTTTATTGATTACATGCCAAAACGCCAGACGATTACTGGACCCTATTATGCAAATTTAATCCCGAAAGTGCGTGAAGCGATTAAAGAAAAACGTCGTGGAAAACTATCGTTGGGCGTGTTGTTTCTTCAAGATAACGCTCCTGCTCATCGATCGGAAGTTGCGCTCAACGCAATCCGCTGTGCTGGCTTCAATCTCCTTGACCACCCACCATATTCTCCGGACTTAGCCCCAAGTGATTTTCACTTATTCCCAAAATTAAAAGAGGACGTTCGTGGAACAAAATTTTACGATAATGACGCGGTTAAGGCTGCCGTAAAGGTTTTTGAGAGTCAAAAAAACATTTTTTTTCACAAGGAATAAGGAAGTTAGAAACGCGTTATTCTAAATGCATTGCATTGGAGGGAGATTATGTAGAAAAATAAAATATTTTTGTTTAAATCTTTGCATTTTTTAATATTGATTCCAAGATTTTTTTTATTCACCCTCGTATGTTCGAAAAAATTGTCTGTACAACAACGTAAATAACGCAATTAATGTTGTTGAACTGTCAAAATGAAAGCCAGGTTGGTGTGTTACGCAATTACCCCGCTAGTCGAGTAAAGTGTTATGGGTTTTTCATCTGGAATTTCTCAGTAGCAGCCTGGAGTCTGGATTTGTGCCCGATTGATGGCAATGGGCTCGACCCCTGTTACATGGGACTTAAACATAACTGGAGAACTCTTCCTCTCTCCTAATTTTGGTGTGCCCGACTGGGTCCATATTGATCTTTTACTTTTTAGACCATCTATGTAATACATATGGAATGCAATAAAGAATTGAGTATTGAGAAATGTGAGTGAACTAAGGTGCACCTCTGCCTAACGCATTTCGCTGGCACCATTTCACTTATTAACCGCTTCGTCTGGACTAACTCTCAATCGCTTTTAACGACACCCCTGGGAATCAACTCGGTTGCCATATTCGTCATATTCCGTTTAATATTTACCCACACACTTTTTTGTGTCCTTTAAAATCAATACGAGGGGCTCGTGGCTAAACCGTTGGTCCCGGCTATCAGTTATCCCCTTGTCCTACCGAAGGTGCGATTTGTAGATCTTTGACTGTCGTAATTGGGAATCAGAAGCTCGAAAGTCTCACAACCAGTCTTACTAAGGGGTATCGTATTGTTAGCGGTGTTGTGGAGGTCAGATAGGAAGTGGCTCCATGTAAAATACTGTTATTCAGCTACATCCGGTTAGACTGGAAGCCGACCCCAACATGGTTGGGGAAAGGCTAGGCAGGTGATGAAAATCAATACGAGTAAAGACGCAGATATACGACTTTTAATGATTTCAAATTGAACATCACGTCTAAACGAATAGTCTTATTTGTTTGAGAAAAATATATGATAAACTAGACAATTTTCTTCGTAATTTGATATGTGAATATTTGAAATTATATTTTTATAACATAGTGTAATTAATTTGTAAAGTAATGTCTAACGCGAACACAAAAACGATAATCACGCAAAAACAATCAGGCGTATTTTCATGAAATCTGCACCATCTAAAAGACAATTTAATTACCCAAATTTTTGTGTTTGATAAATCAAGGTGGTTGTCGGTTTTTGCGAATAAACTTGATGCGCGTTGAAGCGGGGGCTCTTGCTGGCAACGGGCGGCAGTGCATTTCTGACCAATGTCCGGGTAGACGCTAACGCTCTGTTCAATTTTATTCGCTTAATAGTTTCGCATGCTCCTCCCACTCGCTCAAGGTCGCTGGCACTTATTGTCGCCATAAGAGACAGGTCCATGTGTAAAATGTCAACGTTTAAAAATAAGTGTAGGCTTTGCTATTTTTGGGTTGTGTGGTCAAATTCCTAACTACCTATCTTCTATTTATAGGAATGAACTTGAGCCCTAATATTAGTAAGCCCTTTTTTTCAGAGTTAGGGATTTGCAGAAGGTTTATAAGAAGAACCTTGTCTTAGGAAAGCGTGTAAGCTTCGAGTATTGAAAGTATTTTTTGTTCTATTTTGGGCATGAAAAGTCTTATTCGAAGCATTGATCAACACTGTTTTCACTTTTTAAAATAAGGCTTTATGGACTAAGTATTATAGTGCTTCTTATAACGTACCGTCAACTGTGGCATCTTTACTTTCCATAAACAACTTTACCCATAATACCCATTATAGTACTGGTACTTAAATATTTCTCGATTATTAAAAATCTGTTACAAATAGTAGATTTTTCTACTTTTGTATCGCTTTGATATTGAATGGTAGCAACAGATTTTTAGTAATCGAAATATATGTATATTTATAATTTATGTATAAGTACAGTACTCATGAGTAAAGTTGCCTATGGAAAGTATAAATGCCACAGTTGACTGTAGCAATGTCTAGCTTAGTTAGCATTGTTTACATGTAAGTGAAATTAATGTCCGTTTGGGGCATCCATGTTTTCTTGTCTCTGCATCACACACCGGGCGAGTGTCAGGAAACGCCTATTGCTAAAGGGCATAATTATGTGATCTGTCAAACTATGATTACAATTTGACAGATCACCAACTTACGTCCTCACCCGACACGAGACGTCGAGATACAACTGCACTCTGTTACGTCCGCCTCTGTGCAACAAGTGCAAATCTGTATCGATAATTAAAAGAGCATAATTACTGCCTAATTATAAACTAATTACCAAACTAAGTCACTCAGACATTCCTATTCTTCCCTTCTCCCATACCATCACATTTCAATTCCATCTACGAGGGTGAATCAAAAAGTTCTTAGAATTGCATATATATAAAACCTTTTTGGGAGAAGTTCGATATTCAAATTAATGAGTGTCAATCACACAATATTTTATGCAAACTGTCACTTGTTTTTGTCAGTTCGTTCGCACATAATAAATTGTTTTGTGCAACGAGTTGCTAAAAACCCCAAAATTATGGATAAAAGTGAGTTACGTGCGGTGATAAAATATCTCAGTTTGAAAAAAATGTCTATGAAGTATTTTTTTTCGGACATTCAGCAGACATTAGGGGATGATGCTGTACCCTATTCTACGGTTGCGTACTGGGCTGGCTGAATTTAAAAGAGGTAGATCAAGTTGTAAAGATGACCCGCGTTCTGGGCGGCCTTCAACCTCCGTTACGAAAGAAAATGTCCAAAAGGTTGAGAATCTGGTTTTGGAAGGCAGAAGAATAACTATAAAACATATAGCTGAGATCCTAAAGATATCATTTGGTAGCATTCAATCCATTTTATTTGATTCATTGAGGTTCAAAAAAGTGTCGGCAAGATGGGTGCCATGAATGTTAACGGACGAAAACAAAAAGCGACGTTTGGAAATTTCTAAGCGTAATCTCGAAATGTTCCAGCGTGATTCAGATAATTTTTTGCCGTCGCCTTGTCACCATGGATGAAACGTGGGTCCACCATTTCGATCCTGAAACTAAGAGACAAAGCATGTCTTGGAAACGACCATGCTCTCCATCCATTAAGAAATTTCGAGTTGCTCCTACCGCTGGCAAAGTTATGGCCTCAGTGTTCTGGGATAGTGAAGGAATCCTATTTATTGATTACATGCCAAAAGGCCAGACGATTACTGGACCCTATTATGCAAATTTAATCCCGAAAGTGCGTGAAGCGATTAAAGAAAAACGTCGTGGAAAACTATCGTTGGGCGTGTTGTTTTTTCAAGATAACGCTCCTGCTCATCGATCGGAAGTTGCGCTCAACGCAATCAACTGTGCTGGCTTCAATCTCCTTGACCACCCACCATATTCTCCGGACTTAGCCCCAAGTGATTTTCATTCATTCCCAAAATTAAAAGAAGACATTCGTGGAACAAAATTTTACGGTAATGAAGCGGTTATGGCTGCCGTAGAGGAGTTTTTCGAAAGTCAATTTTTTTTTTTTCACAAGGAATACGGAAGTTTGAAACGCGTTATTCTAAATGCATTGCATTGGAGGGAGATTATGTAGAAAAATAAAATATTTTTGTTTAAATCTTTGCATTTTTTTATATTGATTCCAAGCATTTTTTGATTCACCCTCGTACATCCCAAGTAAAAACTGAACGTATCCGGATACGTTGTAACGACTTTCCCGTATAAAGAATGCTGTTCTCATATCTCTCGAAACGGTTTCGTCATAGTCACCATTGTCGGCCGTCAGCAACAAGGAATTTAAATCAGTTACTATACATTTGTTATGTTGAGTTGGTCTTATGTAAATGTTGAGTTGACGCCTTTGGGTTATGTTTTTGGGTTGGTTTTTGGAGTTGATTTCGAAGGTACAGTATAGTTGAAGTTTGCTGGAGCAAGGATGTGTGAATGAGACCTAAAAAGGTTGCCAAGTGAAGAGTTTTAAGGAATATATCTGCTTCTACACATATTTTAGTGATTGTTTTACTTAGTGGATGAATTTGTAAATGTTAATAAAGTTATGTCAATTAATAACGTCAAATATAACATCCCCTGAAAAAGTGCTTTGCAATTGTGTGAAAGTGCAAATTGAAACTATTCTTAGTGATAAAATGTTAAGTTATAACATAATCACAAAGTGTTTCTTTATTTTATAACATTTTAAAATAATTTGTTCATGTTTATTTATTTATTTATTTATTTAATCTTCTCGCATACAAAGGCGGACTTAATGCCTTAAGGCTCGTGCGCACTGGCGCGACGCGACAGCGTGACACAAAGGCACCGCGTGCCGCGCGACGAGCGGCGCCTTTGTGTCGTGCTGTCGCGTCGCGCCTTTTTGCGGGAGTCTTTAGGCATCCTTCTTCGTCTTCGTTTCTATTTAATTTGTAATTAGTAAGTTTTAATGTATATTGTAAAAGTTATGTAAGAAAACAAATAAATCTCGCTTCATACAAAGATTGTCTAGAACTAATTATAAATTAAATAAAGAGTTAAATTGCTTATTAGTCTATTAGGCTAGATTGTATCAGTTACTAAGAGCTTTAATTATTTTTTAATACAGGGGAAAAAATATAACATCGGCGACGTTTGAGTATGAATTTATTAAAAAAAATTAAGAATTACATTACCATACGTATAAAACATTTTTCCACGTGGAAATTTCAGCAAAAAGAAAGAATAGCCCTCTTATCCTATTTTGGTTTCATTAGTCTACAAAATAGTTAAACAATTTTTTTTTTTTATATATTGTATAGTTTTATGGTTAATTATGGTAAACTATGGAATCAAAAATATGCGAAAATGCTAATTAGGTGGTCGACTGGTCCATCAGTCGGACGGTTTTAGATTAAAACTCAATTCAAACAATTTTTTTTTCGAATCTTACCAAGCCGTTAATGAGAAGTAGGCTCTATAAAGTGACCGGTAGTGTTACGGTACTAAACGGGAGTAAGGGCCTTAATACAAATATTTATAATATTTTGTCTTGATTTTTATCACTACCAAACTTGAATATTTACCTACCATCGGCAAATAATTATACTGCTGTGGCATCCAATTCAATTCTTGATTGCATATCACATGAGTTTTACAAGCAAAATCCCAAATACCCAATCTCTTAAAACCCTAGTTCCAAGAAAGTGGAGACTGGAGGCGGTTACCTATATCATGATGGGTCCCGATTTCATCCGAAACTGCAAATAAACAAAGAAAGTAAAAAATGCGCCGGACCTCGTTCAAAGGTTTCTTATTAAAGATGATATCACTGTAAAAATGTCTTGCTCACCCATCAAAATGTACCCTTTGTCGTCTTCAGGCAACAAGTGATCTCATCATTTGTCTAGCGTAACCGGATGTAGCTGAATACCAGTATTTTACATGCAGCGACTGCCTCTGACCTCCACCACCCAGTTACTGGGTAACACGATACTCCTTGATAAGACTGGTTGTCAGACTTTCGGGCTTCGGACTACCCGTAACAAATGTCAAACATCTCTGAATGACAGCCGGGTCCGACGGGGTAACGTGCTTTCCGATGCACGGAGAGGTGTCGATATGTAACCCATCAACGACCCGACCTCGGCAAGCGCACCTTAACCTTCGATCGATCCATATGGCTGTAGGCAACTTGAGTTCTAATAACTTTAAATAATTAAGCCCCTTGTTGCCAGAACTATCGAAAATAATGCCCAGACTCCGGAAATTCATCTGGCCAAAACCGCAAAGGAAATATGTCAAGGGGGATGCTTAGTTGTAGCCCGCCAAATTCAAATTTTCTTTGGTCTTTTGCAAATTGCAGCACTGTTTTACGTCGTTTTATGCGATACGAGACTAGGAATGATATATTTATTGAATAATTATCATCAATTTCATATCAATCGTCAAACTTTGGAAATTTGTTCCACCTAAAATTTTCTTAGGTGGAATACATTTCCAAAATTTGACGATTGATCAACATACGACGTAAAAAAAGAGCTGCAATTTGCAAGAAACCAAAGAAAATTTGAATTTGGCTGGCTCCAACTGAGGATTCGCCTTAAGGTAATCGTTCATCTCCAAATATCCTTTGTCATGGCTGTATCGTTGTATTATCCTGTACTGAAATAGAACCGCCATTGATACGCCTTCGGTGGGCGTTTTTAAACGCTCCTATTGTTTATTGTTTTACTAGCTCTGCCCGCGACTTCGTCCGCGTGGGTTTAGAGTCTTTGGGTAGCATTTTTAATTATTTAGGCTAATTATTTTACAAATAAGACACAAACGTATAAATGCTTCAAACAAACAAACTCAAACTTCATACTTTCATCCCCCCTATTCCCTATTGTTATTTTACACCCCTAAGGGTAAAACTTTTACAAACTTTGAATGTCATATTTATTTATATCGAATCAACAGCCTAAAAAATAAGTTTCAAGCCTCTAGCTAAAACTTAAACTAGCTTAAACTTTTCATCCTCCCCTTTCAACCCCTTACAACCCTTTGTAAGGGGTTGAAAGGGGAGGATGAAAAGTTGTATCGAAGTATCTTAATTTTTAGATATAGGACATAGGCTACTTCTTAATGCAAAAAGGGGTTTTTGCATTAAGAAGTAGCCTATGTCCTTTATCAGGCTCTAGACTATCAGTGTACCAAATTTCATTTAAATCGATTCAGTAGTTTTGGCGTGAAAGCGCGACAGACAGACAGACAGATTTACTTTTGCATTTATAATATTAGTAAGGATTGTGGATATGTTGCAATGGTCTTGGCCTTATCTAGTGATTTTATCTGCGGTTATGTAAGGAGGTAAATGCAGATGGCGTTTTTGGGGTGTAAGCATTGAAAAGGGACGCACATGAGTCGAGTGATCGCAGTTTGTTCTTATTGCGATCTACATACAAGCTTGGCTCTTCCATAATTTATTAGGTAACAACAGCAAGACCGATTTCTTGCGGAAACTATATAGATTATTCGTTGTCTTAGTTGCCTGAAACCATATCGTAAACACTGTCTTCATTACTCAGCTGTGTGGTCAGTTTCTAATGATGTTTGTGCTTAAATACCTAGTTCGGTTGAAATGGCGTGTAGCCCAGCGGTAAAGGCTTCGCCTCTCATGCACAAGATTGTCGGCTTAAATCCGAGCTAGTTTCAATGTAACTTTTTCAATTCATATGTACCTTCCTACAGTTTGTCTTGGACTCGAAACTCAAAGCAATTATTTCAAATAAACCAATTACAGGCACTTTTGAATTGTCAAGGGGTCGGCCAGTCAGAAAGATGAAGCTAGTTGCCCATTCCAAAGCGTAGTAGGTATCTACATAAGAAGAAGAACGGGCAAGAAACTTCACAGACATTCTTTAAAATCAAAATATTGGTTATATCATTCATGTTGAAATTATAAAGAAGATAGACGTGCACGTTAAAAGCGTCCGTAGTTTAAAAGATAAAATAAAAATAAAAACAATTCAGAAATTAAAATAAGCCGTGGCAGCTAAAAGATGACCAGTCCCTACTGACGGCGCCCGTTCACTAACATGACGTATCGATTAGCACCATTCAGCTCAACCATTTTGAAGGGAACTTAATGATCCAACACACGGAAAACATTGTGAGGAAACCTGAACTTAAATAATCAAATATAAGTCCTGAAATAGCCAACTCGCCTTGAGCAAGCATGGTGATCAATGCTCATGCCTTCTCTGTATGAGAAGAGGTCTATGCGTTGCAGTGGAACTTGTTGGTATGATTTGATTTTTCATGACAGACATTATGCGTTCAGTTGGTAGAGCAGTTACTCAATACTCAATATATTTATTGCTTCCACATGTGAACTTGGTGGTAGGTTACAAAAATATGACCATTGTGGACCCTGTCGGGCATAGCAAAAGTAGGAGTAGGGTAGGAGTTATTTTATGTTTTACCTGTGTTTCTAATGATTGCCACGTGCAAGCTAAGTTTTTTCAATAATTAAGAACGTATTTGGCTCCGTAGTTCAATCTAAATTAATCTCATTCAAATTCTAAAGGCTTAATTTTTTTTATCACCAGGGATATCCTTTTAAAGCATATAATGGCATGCCCTACATAAAATAAATCGCGCGCGCTCACCTTGTATTTGGTTTGCAAATGCTACCAAATTTGAGCCTTGTTGCAATTAGTACAGTGATAGTCAGGATTGGAAACTTAATTAAGGGGGCTGTGGTTGACGCTGACTTTTAATTAGAACTGAAAAGCTAGAGTGGACTTTTTGAACTGTATGTGCGTAAATCTATTGTGGAGTTCGGCATTGCTAATGATTTAGGAGGACTAGAGGCATTATTTACTGGTCTACCGGTAGCTTTTTGATTTCAACGCTTTTGACGTTTGACCTATGCACAAAATTCTTGAAACCGCTTTTTGACAGTTTTAATGCATTGCTTTTACTTTGGTTTTACCAACTTTGTCATTTTTAGATAGTTAAAAATATATTGGAATGATTTTTTGTAACCCCATCAAAAAATCTGCCAATGATAATATGCTGTTCAACATAGAACTTTCCCAATTTGCGTAGTACCCCGCGCATACCAGCAATATTTGTTCTACTCTTTCAAAGTCATTTCCAGTGCATTTATACTCGACCGTCCGTGAACAATGTTTGATGATAACTTGAATAATTGATCACATTGCCCTGTAACTGTTATTTCAAGGTCTACATTCGTACATTAAGCTCTACCGTATGGTACCTTCAACTCTTCAAGAAACAAGCTTCCTAACACCACCACATCAATGACGTCACCCAACGAATCAATCTGCCTAGCCATTTCGCAACTATCTTGGCTTCCGGTCTAACCGGATGCAGTTGAATATCAGTATTTTACATGGAGCGACTGCCTATCTGACCTCCACCACCCAGTTACTGGGTAACACGATACCCCTTGGTAAGAGTGATTATCAGACTTTTATGCTTGTGTAACCCTTAACGATTCTCAAAGATCTACGGATGACAGCTGACACCAACAGCTTAACGTGTTTTCTGAGGCACGGAGGTGTCTCGATATGTACCTACCCATAACTTGACCTTCGATTGACCCATGGGGCTGTTATTATTTAGCCACGAGCGCCTCCACCTCTAATGACGTGACCGAACCACAGTGTAATAAAACATCCAGTACGTGCGGACATAAGTCCACCTAATATTGAGAGATCAAATCGGTTACCAAAATCGTTTAGCATACTCACACACACGACGACAAAGGCGTTGGAAACATAATGAGCTATTAGCATATTTGCAGCATTACAACCGGACAATTGGTCGCATGAATGATCCATCCAAGCGATGGACATGTAAGGCCGAATGTTCCGAACGATTTTTCCATGACTGGTTAGTACTAGGCTATGGCGAATTGTTGTTGGTTTTAAAATTAATCGTTGCTATATAAGTTAGTGTTTTCTCAAGTGTTTTGTGGAAAGTTTCAAATCCAATCCGGAAGCAATCTGTAAAAAACTTAGCGCATCAGCATACGCACTTTATAATCTCAAAAAAAAAGTTGATACCAAAACAGTATTACTAGCATAACATAGTCTTGTCGTTTCCATTTTAAGGTTTGGTATTATATATTGGGGCAATTGTACCGACAGAGAAAGTATTTTTAAGGCCCAAAAACGCTGCCTACGAGCTATATTTGATTTGAAAATTACTGACAGCTGTGTTCCAATTATTAAGAGTCAGAATTTATTGACATTTCCATGCCTTTACATTTTAGAAATTTCTCTTTTTGTAAAATTTAATCGACATCTATTTTTAACTTTATCGGAAAGCAGATACCGAGATGTAACTTTACGATCTCAATACCAAAACTTGTTACGCACAGGTGGATATAGCACTGCTTTGTTGAGGAGAAGTGTTTTTGGTATGGCACCGGCTATTTTTAACCACATTCCTAATTCCTTAAAAGAGGAATCAGTAACAACTTTCAAAAAGAAACTAACTTTACTTCTATTGAATAAATGTTATTACTCTGTATCGGATTTTCTAGCTGATAAGTTTTAGTTGTGTATCAATGTTTGTATGTTTGATGATGAACTGCATCAATGTATGCATGCCAAATTGGTAGAATGTACAAGGGTTCTTTAATATTATTATGACCACCTTATTGTAAATACCTACATTCTGAGCAAATAAATATTCTATTCTATTCTATTCCATTTCCGTACTAATATTATCAATGCGAAAGTAACTCGATCTGTCTGACGGTTTGTTAAACATTTAACACCTAAATGGTTGAACGGATTTGAATGAAATTGGGGCTTACGGATAGACCATGTTCGCGTTAGGTCATAGGAAAAAAATTCTTATTCCGTTAGTACGTTCCCGTGGGATAATTTCCGACCTCCATTCGCAATCGATAGTCATTTTATCATCACTGTGACTGTCCGAGTTCCTAGGTTTTCTTTGTACTTAAAGAAAATACCTCTTTCGTTCTTCAGGGCCCGTACCATAATCTTTAGCAAGGTGCTGAGCTGATCAATATGATCGTATTAGTTGCACTGCACATGGTTCATAATTGCTTGGCACTTCACGTGACACCCGACTTTTCAACACTACTTGTCAAATATTAGCCTGCTGCCTGCTATGATAGTGGATGTAACCCCCAGGTTTCTTAAAAGGCGACTAAGCGGTGATATTAGGACAAGCCACGTTCATACAGCGATGATCAGTATGATATTTTACTGTGTAAATTCGGATCTAATGGCAGTTTCAAGGGGTACCGTGTTACCTAGTAACTGGGTTGTGGAGGTCAGATAGGCAGTCACTCCATTTAAAATAGTGGTATTCAGCTGTAACCGGCTAGACTGGAGGCTGACCCCAACATAGTTGGGGAGCGATAGGCAGATTGATTGACGGTAGTTTCGTACTGCATTATTTTTTTTGCTATATGAACAGTGGGATGTTGACGTGTGATCCCAACTTTTAACGTAAAATATCTTACTGATCATCGCCATGTGAACGGGACCAGAGGGTACCTACATTAGTACCCTTTCTCTTATTATAGCAAAGTGATAATAAATCCCTTTGCTGGGAACTATGCACTATCATCACTGTTAATTTTACCTATGACACAGATACCTAATATTTTTACGGTGAATAAAACTTACCTCCGGTTTTTGAAACCCTTATAATAAATCTTCTCAAATCTCATCTTATTTTTTTATCTTTCGTTATTTCAGCAGAATTAGTGATCAGGGAATCGATCAGACTTCCAGAAACCAGGGGTAAGAAACATTTGAATTATTATATTAAACAACTGCTTTAACACGTAACATTCTATTACATTACATTATCATCATACTTTCCTCTGCTGCCAATCAGCATTGCCGGTTTGAAGGGTAGGTACCTGAGTCATATCGGCTTTTACTCAGGGATGGCAACGCATCTGCGACGCCTCTGTTATTGCAATGTCCATGGGCAGCGGTGACCATTTACCACCAGCACGCGTAGCATGACCACCATAGAAACAGGTTTTGTCGACAGAAGAATAGACAAAATGACAGATTGTGGAAAAAGTTGTTTAGAAATCTGTCAACAATCTGTCATTTTGTCTATTCTTCCGTCGACAAAACCTGTTTCTATGGTGGTCACGCTCGCTAGGCGTGCTGCTGTTCCGTTGGCTTCTTTGTCATTCAATAACATTAAATATATTACCCTCCTTCTGGGGCAGTTGGGTAAAAAACAACATCACGCCTGTCTTCCCCGAAGAGGTTGGCAGAGGTGTCAAAATCAGTCATTTATTCGCCCACCCTTTACCATGGCCATGGCCTCAGCTGTGAAGAAGTGGCGCAACAAACTCCCTAGCAATACAGCTGTCTGTTATGTTAATAGAACTTGATTCTATACAATAGTATGTGTATGTAGTACACCTGAATTACGCCAGTTTTGCTCTTTTAATAACCCTTAAAATATTGAACAGTGTAACCTCAATAAGGCGCTTAGCCTTAAACGCATACACAAATAGTTTTCCTGTAACCTTGACCCAGCTTACAGAAGTTATTTTTAGATTTAGGCTCAGACTATGAATTAGAAGTCTGCTACGCCTAATCGCGTTATTTTTATTGATGGCAACACGAACGGAAAATGAGGTCTGTAGGAAGTATGGGCTTTTCTTATTGGTTAATAATTTTATTGTTGTGATGTTTGCTTAATTTATTTTAACGGAGTTGTGAGTCTTAACATTGCTTAACAAGATCTTTTTTGTGGTTTTGTGGAGTTTTTGGGATATCCCTAATATGTTTGTGGTATTAATTATGATATTACTATCTGACCCGACAGACGTTGTCCTTTTTTTTTTTTTTTTTTTTTTTTCGCTGATAAATGCTTTATGCATTCCCGCTCGTGGGGGGACGAGACGGGATATGTGGGACTCCTGTCGGAATGACAGTATACCCACTAAAACTCAGCGGTGTTCCCACATCGCCGTGATGGGAAGGCCATGGGAATCCGGCTCAGCCTTTGCATCCACAACCCTCCCGGCGCGTGCCCGCCTAGCTGGCGGGCCCCGCATTCCCCCCAGCTTGGGGGGCTACGGGAATGGCCGGGAACACCTGGCCATTCCCGTCCGACACTGGTGGAGGCCTGTGCAATACAGGCAAGGGCGCCCCCGCACCCGCTGCCTGCTGGCCTCCACCTGGGAGGAGTCGGAGATGACTATCAAACTGACGTCTTCTTCGACCCCTACTCCGCCTTCGGAGCGACGCCGCGTGAGGATCGTCCTCCCGCGCGCGCTCAGCCGCCTCCTTCTGGGACATGACGTGTTCGCAGAAGGAGGCGACTGCCGCCCAGGACCTCTCATCCTGCAGCATGGCATTAACCAAGCCGGGAAGTGAGAGGTCCGGTCCGATCACCGCGATGAGACTGCGGCGCGTCTCGGACCACGACGGGCACACCTCGAGGGTGTGCTGCGCCGTGTCGTCCACCGCGCCACAGTCGTGGCACGACGGCGTCTCCTCCCGTCCTATCCGGTGCAGGTACGATCCGAAGCAACCGTGTCCGGACAGCACCTGCACCAGACGGAACGAGAGGAACCCATGCGACCGCTCGAGCCAGTTTCGCAACACTGGCCCAATCGCGTCTAGGGTTCGGCGGCCAAAAGCTGCGGTGGCGAGCTCCCCCGTCCAATGGAGGACGATGGCATCCCTCGCCTCCCGCCGGACGGCCTCCCGCTCTTCCAGGGCTGGGCGTTCTCCTCCCGCTCTCCGCCCCGCCGTCCATTCATATACTCTGGCGAGCACCCACGCCTCGAGTTCCCAAGGAGGGGTGCCGGCCAGAGCACATGCTGCCGCGAAGCCCACTGTGCGGTAGGCCCGCGCCGCCCGCTGGGCTATGGCCCTTTGGGGCGCCCGCAAGGCGGCGGCGTTCTCCCTCCTTTGGAAGGAGTCCTCCCAGATAGGAGCCCCGTAAAGGGCCATACTTCTCAAGATGCCGGCGTAAAGTTGCCGGCATCGCGCGCTGGGCCTCCCCAAGTTGGGTAGCAGCCCCGAGAGCGCGCCTGCGGCCTTCAGCAGGCGCGACGACAGCCCGCTAAAATGCGGACCGAAGCGCCACCTGCTGTCGAGTACAAGGCCCAGATATTTCATCTGGGCCTTCACCTCAATTCTGACGCCCTCCACGAAGATGTGGGCATCAGGTGGGGGGCGCCGCCGAGGCCCGTGGAAGAACACGGCCTCGGTCTTGTGCAGCGCCACCGTTAAACCTAGGCGGCGGATCCTCCCCGCGACCAAGGATCCACCCGCCGAGGCCAGATTGGCCGCCTCCCTAAAACTCTCCCCCCGGGCGGTGAGGAGAGTGTCATCCGCATAGCAGATGACACTCGTGCCCCGAAGGAGAGTTCCCCGCAAGAGCCAATCATAGGCGATGTTCCAGAGGACAGGTCCTATGACTGACCCCTGCGGGACAGACGTTGTCCTGGCTTAACTATGAAGTCGTTAAGTATTCATAAATTTTCTAATTTTCTGCGCACCTTTCTTTTTTTTCGTAAATACGTACAAAGTATCGGAGAACTTAAAAAAAAAAAATTGATGAAATCGGTAAAGTCGTTCTCAAGTTGTGGCGTGAGCAAGGAATTCATTTTTATATAGGTATATAGATAGATTGCTAACGGATCTCACTGTAGAAAATTTATGCTTTTATTACCAGAGAAACACCTAAATGGCATATCGACAAAATTATATGTACAGTCGCCTGCACATAAGTTACCACAAACTGTCAGATTTTCTCATTCGATTTTGAACTAAACCATCAACATTTTAAGGTTTAGTCATTTGGAGAAATTTGACAGTTTCGTGTAGCTTGTCCTGTTGGCGACTGTACTTATTACAATAATTTGGAAATTAATAAAAGGAGGGAAGATATAGAATTTTAATAGATTAAGGAGGGTTAGGGGGGGAGGTACTGTGATGCTGCACCGACCACTTATAATGTATTTACTAATAAATAAGGGCAGGAGGTTGAATTTTGAGTTAGTACACACATACATACATAACATCACGCCTGTATTCTCCGAAGGGTTAGGCAGAGGTGTACCTATAGCACACCCACATTACGCCAGTTATGTTTAAGTCCCATGTAATAGGGGGCGAGCCTATTGCCGTCAACCGGGCACAAAACCAGACTCCGGGCTGCTACCGAGAAATTCCAGATGGAAAATCCCGATAACACTTTGCCCGACCCGGGATTCGAACCCAGGACCTCATGCTCAGCAGGAGCGCTTGCGACCACTAGACCAACGAGACAGTAATACCTAATCTCTAATAGTTCTGTCTTGAAATTACCTTTTGATAATTTGGAGGGTTTTCGTAACTACTTCCCGGTTAGCCACTCCACACAACGCAACAGTACGACAAAAACTCTACAAAATATTGGCGAACTTGACCTGAACAGTTTAACATAGCAACATAAAAATATTTATTTGCAACTAAAAAAGGAACAACACATCTGGGGAGGGTCGCCCACGCCTCGGACAGGGACGCTTCGTGGGCTCAATCGAGAAGCTTTAAGCCTCGTTTACATGAGGAGAGCTACTCGATCGTCGAGAGTCGAGAATGTCCATGCGAGACTCGCCAGGCGATTAGGCCAATAGGGAGTATTACTGCAATGTTCTGCCGCCAGAGTGCAGCAATAGCACAAACCGTAATCAGTTTTTTTGACAAGCAGTTTTTTTTAAATCATCTTTATTAAATATCCGTAGGATGCCATAATATCACAGTACAGGTTTTTTAATACATGAATAATAATAAAACTATTATAATTTAACACGTTTTCATAATTATTTGTTGCTAATAAATATGACATGGTGCATCATGGCGGTTTGTTTACGGTTTGTGCTAGTGTCGCCCCCTACGCATCGTTTTGAGTAATGTTCCCTATTGGAAGTATGATTTTTTGAGCACGGGCGCTGATAATCTTGCAAGATTTTCGCGATTCTTGCCTTTGTTACGGCGAGGATCGTACGAACTGCTTACACAAGTAAACTTTTTATAGCACAACATCCATGCTTGTAGCTATTTCCCGAAGGGTAATGCAGAGTTGAACGGTAGGTACCTACACCAACATTTCGCCAGTTATGTTGAAGCCCCACGTAAGAGGGGGCCTATTGCCGTCAACCGGACATTAATCCAGACGCTAGGGAGTATTTTAAAACTTTTTTATGTCTTCTCCATGATCGCCTATTCGAGTCAAGAAACACTCTTCATGTTAACGAGGCTTTATAGCGAAGGGAAACGACACGACCTGTTACCGTTAGCTAGAAGTTTATTTTATACGACTTCTCTCGTATTGGCGTCAAAATAACTTGCTTAATTGTGGTTTTTTAAAGAAGTTGTTTTATGCAAGAACCAAATTTGAGACTAATGAACGGCACCAGTGGCTTTGAGATATTCAATTATGTGGACTTTTACGAATTGACGAGAACTTGTCATTGGTTTATTAGAACACAAATATTTTATTGTAACAAAACTGTGGTCAAGTGTGTTTTATCGCGTGCGAGATGAACTAGTGTCGCAGCTTTCTTTACTATTTATACAAATTATGATGGAAACCCCAAATGAGCGATTGGGTGAAAGTTCCATAGAAAATAATGGTATATTTTCTAGACTCTAAACGCGTCGGTATAGGTCACAATTAGGTGCTCAAAGCGTTCCAAAATGGAACACGACAAATATTTTAGACGCTACGTCGGTACGCGGCGAAATTATTTAGTACCTCATTTAGCTTAGCGATACTTTAAGTATTGCTTATTAATGATACCGTATAGAGACCATGCGTTCTAGATTATTCTAGAAGTTAGTTCAAATGTAGTTAGGATCTTGCGAAATTTGCCTGATTAGAAAAATGGAAAGGGAGTGACTACCAACTTACCGAGATGACGACTAATAAAGAAGAAAAAAAGACATGTTAAACTCAAACTCATGCACGCATTTATTTAAATAAAACCATTTACAGGCACGATTGTCAAGAAGTCCGTCAGTTAGTCAGAATGTTGAAGCTAGTTGCCCATTCCAAAACGTAGATCTCTATGGAGAAGAACGGGCAAGATGTTCCAAAGACACGCTTTTTAAATCAAGATATTACAAAATCCTGGGTACTTTATTCATGTTGCTTCTAAATGTGAGAACAATGTAACAAAAATATTAAGAAACAATTCAAAATATAAATTAAAAATATGTCGTGGCAGTTAAGGGGACTACATGACCTAAACCCAAATTTATAATGCCTAAAAATATATGATCCACTGCAGTAACCAAAATGAGAAAAATATATGATATTCTGCAGGATATATGCTAGTTAGATAGTGTGTTGAAAACATAATACAATTAACTTGATATGATAGAAAAAAATCACGAAGACACCTCTAAAAAAAATTTTTAACAATTATAAACCGTACTAATAAACATGCAAACAATCAAATTTTTTGTCAGATTATTCTACAAGTAACATACTAACGTAATAGTGTTTGAATTTTTTAGTTCAATGAATAGATTTTTTGTAAATCCATAATTGCTTCATATTTTGCAATAAATTACCAGCGTTGTCTCAACGCGCGTCTCTTTCTTTTTTATGCAATCCGACAGTGACCGTGCTTTAGCTCTTATAAGCCCCTTCAGAGATGACCAGCCCCAAGCGGCGGCGCTCGTTCACAAACATGACGCGTAGATCAGTACCATCCAGCTCAACGTTAAGTACGCCAACCCCAAATAAATTTAGATAAAGGCAGGAGAATGATGAGACGATGAAAAACTAATGGCTCTGTAAGCTGTAGATCTAGACCTCGCGAGTCTGTCTTTGCATAGCTTAAAACTGAATAAATGTCACCCTATGACAAAAAGCGCGAAATGGCTGAAATATGTTCTTTTTACGTTTTCAACCCCCATATCACCGCCATTAAGATTAACTGAATCAAAAAAAAAAAACATATAATTCGAACCTACTCACAAAACTTCACAAGAATCGGTTGAGGAATGCGACCTGTAGAGGAGAACAGACATTCGGACATATGAAAGCATTTTTTCCCAAGCTGACAAACTCATAACAACACCAGTAACTTTTAACTGTTTAAGCGTTTGAAAGCGTTGAAACAATTCTAACTGCAGAATCAATTCCCGTCTGCCAAATGAGTGTTCAATATGGTGGGCCAAGAAGTTGTACAAAGCTAGCTTGATATAAGATTTGACCTCAACATTAAAAAAAACAAAACCCATTTATTCAAACTAGGCTGAGAATCAGCACTTTTGGAACGTCACAATAACATAAGACAGTCCCCTAAAACGCCCGCCCTTCACCACTTCCTCGTGCTTATATGGGAAGAAGAAGTAGCGCAAACAAACTCTACACTAAAAAAATGCTACAAAGTGGAAAATAAGTTCATTTCGGAAGTCGGTGTCTTTGGTGCTATATTTTCGATTTTGGCCACCGACTTCCGAAATTAAAGTTATTTTTCACGTCTTTTAGTGTTTTTTTTTGGAAGTCGGTTGTTTTTTTGTAAAAAAGTTTTTATTTTTCACTTTTTAGTTGCGGTACCTACCCCACACAAATTCGTATACCACTTCTTGGTGTGTAAATAACAATGACAGGAAATTATTAACACATCATCCATATAAACTACGTGGAACAATATGCAGTATTAAGGATAACTCAAAAACTACTGGTCAGACCCGTATCAAATTTAAATGGGACCACATGTAAAGCACCACCTATCAAATAAAAAAAGAATCATCCAAATCGGTTCACCCAGAAAAAAGTTATGAGCTAACACACACGAATTGAGAACCTCCTCCTTTTTGTGAAGTCGGTTAAAAATACTACAAAGTGGAAAATAAGTTCATTTCGGAAGTCGGTGTCTTTGTATCTGTATTTTGTTTCTTGCCACCGACTTCCGAAATGAAAATTATTTTTTTCACTTTGTAGTGCTTTTTTTGAAGTAGGTTTTTTTTTTTTTTGTAAAAAAGTTTTTATTTTTCACTTTTTAGTGAGTCAGTTATTAATAAATCTAAGTTACAATAGCCTAATGTCAACTGCTCATCACCTTTTACAAAATATTCCTTTTCCCGACGCAGTTACGTTAATTGTTGAGGAGTTCTCCTGTTAAGAATCAAAACCACTGGAGCCAATGGTGAAGCCACCATCAGCTCCATTTCACCATATGCATTGTGACGACCATAAATTGCTTAGCAACCATGTTAAAATCGAATCGCAACCCCTGAAATACTTATTACCGAGAAGTTCCAATGGCCACCTCTGGTCTTCATCATCAGTTCCACTTCACCGAATAGTGCTTTCCAAGAGCAAATGCACGAGTTACTATAAAAAAAAAATACCCAAATCGCTATACGTGTGCCTATAAAATCGAGGATTTCCCTTGATTTTCATGGGACCCCCCACATCAGATTCTGACTTGGTGACAATGGGACCATCTCGAGAGCATATCCTTTCAAACAAAAAAATAAATTTCAAAATCGGTCTACAATTGACGGAGAAATCGGTGAACATACATTATAAATTGTACATACAGTCGAACCCTAGTCTCCTCCTTTTTGGAAGTCGGTTAAAAAAGAAGATAGTACTGTGAACACGTAGGGTATCAAAATAAAGAGCTTGGGAGACGATTCCAAATACATATAAAGGGTTTTAACAAAAGCCGACTGGAACAGTAAGTAAACTGTTCAAAACAAAATCACGTTTCAAAAAGTTTGAAGGAGTTGGTGACATCGAATTTGGGATTGAACTGAATTAACTGGTACTATACCCTTAGGTATCCTCACTCGTGATTCTTTTATTTCGGGGTGCATTCAGTCATTGTAACACGGTATCCGATTGAAAATGCTTGAAAGAGCTTAATCTGAGTATAGTGCCAGCCAATGTCGATACGATTCAGTCTCGATGAAATCGAGGCTTTCAATCTGTAGTATAGTTTCGGTGAACGTATTGGAAGGTGCAATACTGGTATGAGTTTTGTGATTGAATACTATGAATTGAACAAATAAACGTTCCGTACTGGCTAAGCACATTGATAAGGCTCTGCATGGCTGTCTGTCTTAATGATTCTGGTTCTTCCCTTTCCTAAACCGGTTATTTCGTTTATCAACCCTAAAATAGCCACCCTAGGGTTGATAATCGGAAACGTGTGTTCATCTATCCACCCCGGGCGGGTGGATATTCGGAATTCGTATATTATTTTTCTTCGGATTTTTTCCCATTGCTGTGTGTGTACAGTCAGTTATAGAAACATGATAGAAACTGGCCCAAGATACTTAGTAGACATTGGCATACCATACGTTTTTCGCTAATAGACGTCTGTTGTAGCAAAGCAATTTAGAAAACGATTGCAAATGTACCTACATTAAAAGAGACGAATTTATCAGGATACACAATTACATCGTCATTTCCTGGGCATATTGCAGAATTTATAAATTACATATTAATGTTGTTTAAACCGAGGAAGTTTAATTTGATTTAAATGAAATAAATAATAATATGATTTCTGTTTAAAGTTTGTGGTTATTAAAAATTTATTAATAATATATTAAAGTGTATGAGTATATTTTACTGTTGTATTGTTGATGATTACTGTACTTGGGTTGAAAAGTCGGAAGAACAATCAGAAGTGAATTCCGATTATCCACCGGTCTGGGGTCGATAGTTGAACATGCGTTTCCGAATCTAGGGTGGCTGTTTCAATGTGGATAAACGGAAAAACCGTCCTAAATATGATAATATTTAAGAATCAGGATCTAAGAATTTTACACAGATTTTGAACCGGATTGTCTTCATAGCAGGTGGCAGTGGTGACCACAATTTTGTCACAAATAACAAATGCCTAAATATTCTTGCTTATTAATTTGAGTTTTGAAGTGAACTAAAAAAGTTTTCGTTGTGTTTCGCCTTCTGTAAAAATCATGGTTTAGGGATCTATGTACTGTGTTCTGTTTATTATTATTTTTATATTAAATGGTGGATGAATAAATATTGACATACATAATATGCAGGGTCAAATTAAATCAGCTAGCGAAACTCGGCAGACCTGATGGTTACCGATATCTATCCATAAACAAAAAATTAATTAATTTGTATTTTTTTGTGGGTCAATGACCGCAGTTTGTGTATTCACTTGAATTAGTATCAGTTTAAAGAATCTGTTTTTTTTTTTAATTGTAAGCTTCACAGACGTGGTATCGATAGATTAACATGATTATAAGATATTTTTTCAACTCATACTTCATGTAACAACACAGCAACACTACCAGCGGTCGTTGACCCCTAAATAAACAACAAATATTTATTTTAATATTTTTTTTATCGTGTTTAGATATCGATATCCATCACGTCTGCAGAGTTCCGCTAGCTAATTTAATTTGACCCTGTATACGTTTTTTTTTAGCAAAACGGGTGTTAGTGTGCCATATTTTTATGTTAGCAACTCCACAACGTTTAGACATTTCATTAACGTTGTATTTCCTTTGCTTCAGGTGGGCGGCGTGGTCGGCAATGGGATGCTTCGGCTCGCCAGGCGGCAAGAGCAGCGAAGACGACGCCAAGAAACAGAAACGGCGCAGCGATGCCATCACCAAGCAGCTGCAGAAGGATAAACAGGTGAACACTTGGTCTATAATCCATATTAGCACTTATCATCATCAAAGTCTACGTCGTTTGAATAGTGCTCCCAAGCGCAACTGCTAAGCGCGGAGTCTTGGGGTTTTCCACCAGAAAATTTATAGAAGCAGTCCGGTGTCTTGTCCGTAGTTAATTGTAATAGGCTTAAAGATCAAATTTTAATTTGAACGTTTAATTGAACGTTGTATATATTCTAGTCGCGCGGTAAACTCTGCTTGCGCGATGCAGGATTTGCGTGACGTCAGTATGACGTGTAGCTCGCATGTGGCGATGTTGATATTACTCTATTGAACGACTATTCCATGAAATCTTAACATTCGAGGCCAGTTCTAACTTAAGGAGTTGTATTCCTGATTCTAATGCTTATAATTCTGTAAAGCCAAATTGCAAAAAACGTAAGTAAATTTGAATTTCGCGGGCTACTTTAGCGCACCCCCTAAGAGTTTTCTATACCTATATCTAGGCGCGCCCTTATTATATGAGTGGGTGAGACTATAACCGGCAAAATGTATAGCCACTTCTGCATTCCCTTTGGGGGGTTACAGGCGAGATGATATGTTCTACCTCGTGTCATCGTGTATTGACGTAGCACATCAGAAGCTTTGGGGAAAGGGCTTTCCAGGTCGTGTCAAAATTGGTCACCAAAGGCACTGATTACACCAGCCATGTCTGCCTTCCTTGATAGCTTTTGTGTGGTAATCGCTAGGAATTAGACGTAATTCTTGGCCCTCCCAGGAAATCCTCTGTTTCTATCTTCACAGAGATGTAGAAAGTGATGAGGAGGTTTTCGCCAAGCAGTGGGACAGTACCGATTAATACTAGTGGCTCTGTGAGCTGTGACCTCGCGAGTCTGTCTTTGCATAGCTTATAATTGAATAAATGTTCACCGCGCACCTTAAAACAAAAAGCGCGAAATGGCTGAAATAGTATTTGTTTACGTTTTTAACCCCCATATCTCCACCATTTTGAAAAATTTCGAAAAATTAAGTCTGGATAAAAAAAATCCATATAATTATAGAACCTGCTCACAAATTTTCACGAGAATGGGTTGAGAAATGCGACCTGTAGTAGTGTGTGAAGTGTGTGAAGAACAGTCATCCGCCGGACATCCGGACATAGGAAAGCATTTTTGTCCAAGCTGAAACGGACACGCCTCGCATTCGCTCATGACCTTGAACTTCAACTTTATGTCCAATGAAGGATAATACCTGCATGAGTTTTTACCGCTGTTATATTTGAATACTAACATGCTCCATTTTCTTATTCCAGCTATACCGTGCGACGCACCGGCTCCTCCTACTGGGCGCGGGCGAGTCCGGCAAGTCGACCATAGTGAAACAGATGCGCATCCTGCACGTGAACGGCTTCTCCGACAAAGAACGCCGCGAGAAGATCGAGGACATCAAGAAGAACATACGAGATGCGATACTTGTGAGTCAGCCACGGGATGTAAAATATTTGTAGTCCCTATTACATGAAAACTAAACATAACTGGCGAAGTGTGGATGTACTGCACAGGGTGGCAGGGAAATCGACGCGAAAACCCCCACGAAAAATTTCAGCGCAGGGGGGTACAGAATCTTCTTCTGCGAAGCAGTAATGCTCGCGAAGGAGTAGGCGGAGCGCGTGAGGGAGAAGCAATCGTTGCGCCCTCACGCCCCTAGTCGCCGCAGGACGAGACACCCTCAGGAGTCGATAGCCGACTCCCGGCCACCGTAGGCGCGGGCTTGCGGACGGGGAGCTGCCCATTGCTCGCCGTAAGGACCAGGCCCGGGTCGACGGCGCGTTGTCTTCCACGCGCGCCTCAAAGAGATGTTAGCATAACTGACGGGGTCCGATAGGGCCGATGCCTGCCGGGGTCGCGGATTGTTCGAAGAGTTACCGTGGCCCTGGCGCACAGGCAACTGAAGGAACACGGGTGGGTTTTAGTCAGTAAAAGTCTGACACGCACTCTCGCTCCGCCCAGAGCGGGAGCAGTCATTTGATGATTTCCCACCCAAAAAAAAAAAGGGGGTTCTGAATCCTGTAGGTACTGAATCCATAGTAACAGGTTGCGTGTCGTTGACCCTGCCACCTCCATAAGTACAGTAGGATTGCAGGCGTGATGTTTTTTTGTTTAGATACTTCTTTTAAGCTACGATTTTTGCTTGAAAGGGTTCGAAAGGATTATTATCATGATAATAACAAAAACTTGCGCTCGGTGTGGTCAATCCGATTTACTCAATCTACCTTTAATTAATGTTAATTTGTAAAATTAACATTAATTAAAGGCAAAAGGGACAACAAAAACAAAAATAAATAAATAATATCAAACTGAATATTAAATTTTAAAAAATTGGTTAGAATTACTCAAATTATAATGCATTAGTTATGAAACAATATAACAAATGCATTTCTTACACTGGTGATAATTATCTAATAATTATCGGATATATATAATTTCGAACCCTGCGAAATTGGAGCATGGATTTTGCTAAAGTAACGGTTTGTAAAACCACTTAAATACAAGCATATAACCACAGAATACATAATAGTATAAGTACAGAAGATTCACTCCGTAAAATCATTTAAATAAATAGCTACTCTTGCTACGACACAATAAAGTGCAATTCTGGTCGCACAGCGGTAATATTTATTGTATATGTAACTGGTACACCACAGATTACCTGCAGTATTATCTCTCCTCCCTTTAATCCATCCAACGGTTGTCTGTAAAAGATCGCTTTTAACGATAAGACCGCCCATTGTGTCACCCTATGTAAAATGTCTACATTTATATATATAGATATTTTACACATTTTTTAGTACATTATAAACAGTAGTCTATTCTATTCCCTCCCATTTATAAGGCCCATAATTAATGTTAAATGTGTCATGTTTCAGACAATCACGGGCGCTATGAGCACCCTAACGCCGCCCATACCGCTTGAAAAGCCTGAGAACAAGGCGCGCGTCGATTATATACAGGTACTTATAATAAGCTTGTATTAGCTGATTAATTCGAGAAATAAGGACTTCTTTCATAGTTAGGTAATTATTTTCTTTACACGGCCGTTTTGACAGTCCGCTAGAATGCTAGAAAGAAGATCGCAGATATCCACCTGCATAAAAATAGTCGCTTTCGCACATTTCGTCAAAAGTTCCTTAATATAGGACCTCATAATAGAATGTTTGACTACTATCAATAATATACATAAAGAGCGCCTTCAAACTAGCGTTTGTCCAGCGTAGGCGTTCGATAAACGTATGCGCAGCGCAGATACCGCGACTACGCGGCGCAGGTGTCGCGTTTTCGCGGCGTCAGTATAAGGGTAAATGAATACGCTGCGTTTGCGACGCATGCGCCGCGTTACTGCGGAGTCATGTACAATCCTGTTCACATTCGACCTCTCCCCGCCACTCGCAGCCGCGCGCCTCTGCGCCCCGAAACGACAACGCAGTTGTGTGACGTCTGCGCCGCGTTAGCGCAGCGTTCAATTGACTTCAGAGGAAACGCCGCAACAACGCGACGCCTGCGCCACGTTGTTGCGGCGTCTGCGCTGCGCATACGTTTATCGAACGCCTATGCTGGACAAACGCTAGTGTGAAGGCGCTCTAACTAATACCTAATATAAATATGTTACTAAAAAAAGAAAATATGCAGGAAATAAAAACATCTGTGGATAAATTGAGAATTTACCCACTTTTGAAATTATTCTTCTTTCCTTGTCACGCAAAACGATCATTGTACTGAACAGCGCGAAGTTACTAAGGCGTTCATGCGTTGTGACGTCAAATGCTAATAATACTGTCTCTGTCTAGCATCGATAAAATTCCATAGAACTTTGCCATTTTTTGAGAAATTTTAACTTTTTTTTTTACTGTGTTTTAATATTTTTCTAGGTTTGAAAAATCAAATAAAAAAATACAATCAAATAGTCTATGGTAAAACTTTTTAATCGCGTGTAAATCTTACGAGTATAACATTCTTCTCATAATTGAAATTCTTGTTACTAGTCACGTTTCTAATGCGCTTTGGCTACAGGAAAATCAAATGAGTGATCCTATTTAGTCGAATTGGCCACGATTTTTCTTGTATAGTTCTTAAATTAAAGCCGTATTCCTTATTTTTTAGGACGTAGCGTCTCAACCAGACTTCGACTACCCAATGGAATTCTACGAGCACACAGAAGCGCTCTGGAAGGACCTGGGCGTGCAACGCACTTACGAGCGCAGCAACGAGTACCAGCTCATCGACTGTGCCAAGTAGTAAGTACCTACACTGTCCTTCTGCAAGGCAAAGGCCTCTTCATGAGAAGAAGTGTTTCATCAGAGTAGGAACAGAGATGAAACGAGCATTCAAATGTTATGCGGTACCCATTAACGTGTATATTGTTCAGCTCTGCGTCAAGTATGAACTATAGAGACTAAAGACCAAACTGAAAAAAGTTATTTTTTTAAGGGGGAAGTGTTTTTTTTTTCCTTTTTTGGTGGTATGCAGGTCAGTGTCAGATTGTGTGTTTAACAAAAGATGATTCGCGTCCGTATCTATTTACAGAATTATAATAATTAAAATCATCAATTCAACCCTCTAAGTTCATATAATGCTATTAGTGTGACTGATCCTATTGGAGGTGATTTGCATACTCAATAATGGATCCCCGGAAACTGTCGCTAGCACTTAATGATGTAGCGACAACGGGCAACATGTCCTGAGGTGCTTGAGGAGTGGAGAGGTATTCCATCCACGGCTATCAGGACAATCCTAGAGCCCGGAAGATGGTCAAGATAACTACCATCACCGTACTAGTATACTTCCTTGCTCCAAGCTCGTTTGTCCTTGCGAATCTCCACTCAAGCCGGCCAGTAAAGGCAAGAAAGAGGTGGGAGCTCTGTTCCTCGTCTGTGTTCACTTCAGCCGGCCAATCAAGGTAAACCAGAGGTGAGGAACAAGACTTCTCCCGAGAGATAGGGTCCGTGGGGTCGCTCCTGCCTAACAGCTCGCCACATGCTGCCCTGCGGGTTTATGTACCTCTCTTGGGCTGGCTCCTCACCCTAGACCCGTTTTGGTAAAGTAAACCCTACCGGCACAGACCTAGAGTTCACGAGCGCGCACGATACGACGGTGAAGATATTATTATTTTTACGTCTCTTGACATTTCTCGAGACCCTGGGGTCCCGGACCTGAAGAAGGCGCACGAGTGGCCGAAGCCAACTCGCAGAAGCCGTTAGACGCTTTTAATTAAATGTAGCACCAACCAACGATCATCCCTGTACGCACTATGCAAGTGCACCCAAGGACAATCCCCGGTTGGTGTAGGACTATTGCAGGAAACAAATATATTGGATGATGGGTTTGGGTGGCTACAGTGAACTGGTTATCTAGGACTATGGAAAGACTATAGCCCCTGCCTGACTACTGTTTTACATAAAATACGCAGATAAAATGGCAGGGGTGACTTTATATTAAAGGTCTGTGATGGCCCACTGCAGGGCAAAGACCTCCCTACTACTCTTTCAACTTCTAACTGATGTCACTTGGTCAGTTCTTGTTGAAGGAGTCCAAGCTCATCCCGCCATCTGGAACTCTCTCGGGAACTGGTCCTTAGCAGCTTAAGTCCAGTTCTTGTTGAAGGAGTCCAAGCTCACCCCGCCATCTGGAACTCTCGCGAGAACTGGTCCTTAGCAGCTACGGACCAATTCTTGTTGAAGGAGTCCAAGCTCATCCCGCCATCTCCGTCTGGGCCTGCCGCGATTTCGCTCGCCATTAAGAGGGACCCATTGGGTCGTGAGTTTGGTCCATTGGTCGTCTGAGCATGCGGCAGGTATGTCCGGGCCAATTTTCGGTGGGTATTTTTACCGTGGTAGCATTCCAAGTGACATCAGTTATTTTTGTGATGGAAAGGATGGCCGTACTCCTAACTCGGTCTGTTAGTATATTGTCTATTGTGTTGTAGTATATTGTGTCTCGGTCTGTTAGTAGTTATTTGACAAATCAGCAGTATTCTGGGTATCAACCCAGAATACTGCTGATTTGTCAAATACCATGTTTAAGAACCAAGGGAAGTATGCACAAGTCAATCAGTCCAATCTTAAGGGACAAAGGAAAATCACCCTTTATTAGATCTTTAATGGCCCACTAACTCTTCCAGGTATTTTCGGAGCGTCTTGCAACTAAAAGAGATAACTACATTTATTATTAGTTGTGTAGCGGTATCTACATCGCCACATGCGAGATACACGTCACACTGACGTCACGCACAATCCTGCATCGCGCAAGCAAAGTTTACCGGGCAACTAGCATATATACAACGTACCGACATCAATCGTCGGGCAGTTGCCCACCAGACACAACACCCGCCTAGTCGGAGGATTCTCCCTTTTCCATAGAGTATGAGTGAACTTTACACCCTGTTCGTCATACCTCTATAGTTGATCGCTGACTGATCACACCGCCGCGCCGGCGAGAACTCAAACAAACAACTCGTTTTTGGTTTCTAGCTCTACTTGCTTCTCGGTAATCGCCAGCGGTGGGATTGGTGCCTGTGGTAGCATCTCACACATGAAAAATTACTGGATTGCCCCCTTAAGACCACCATGATAATGTTGTTGGACCGATTTACATTACAGTAAACGTTAAAAAAGGAATATTTATTATTATTTAAATAATTATTTGCGCCACACAGAGTACTCATCCGACTGTCTGAGTTGGCATCGAAACGTAGACAACCATTATGAGACATTTCATCATCAACCAACTCAGCCTATCGCAGTCCACTGCTGGACATAGGCCTCTCCCAGGCCTCGTCACGACACCCTGTCCTCCGCCTTCCGCGTCCAATCTGCCCCCCACCGTTTTAAGGTCGACGGTCCATCTAGCTGGGGCGTCCCACACTCCGCTTGTCGATACGCGGTCTCAACTCCAGGACTCGTCTGCTCCACCAGCCATTGGTCCTCCGACAAACATGGCCAGCCCACTGCCACTTCTTCTTACACTGCAAGCTATGTCGTTAACTCCGGTTCTTTTCCGGATAACTTCGTTTCTCATTGTATCCTTTAAGGATTTCCGAGCATAGACCGCTCCATAGCGCGCTGAGCGACCTTAAATTTGTGAACCAGCTCAACTGTCAGTGGCCACGTTTCGGCACCGTGTGTTATAACGGGCAGGACGCACTGGTTGAAGACCTTAGTCTTCAAACATTGCGGTGTTGGCGAAGAAAAGACTTGCCGAAGTTTTCCATGTTTATGTTATTGTGTGTGTTGTTTTCTTGTTTATGAGACTTTTAGAGACAGGAAACATTTATTTTAAGGGTTCCATGTGCAGTATTGAGTATTTATTTATTTATTAACAATTAATTTTATTTTCGTTTTCCAGTTTCCTGGACCAGGTGCACATAATAAAGCAGCCGAACTACACGCCGACGGAGCAGGACATCCTGCGCTGCCGAGTGCTCACCTCCGGCATCTTCGAGACGCAGTTCGTCGTCGATAAAGTCAATTTCCAGTGAGTTACTCAACATTTATATA
Organism: Griposia aprilina; assembly: GCA_916610205.1. Classification (NCBI taxonomy): domain Eukaryota; kingdom Metazoa; phylum Arthropoda; class Insecta; order Lepidoptera; family Noctuidae; genus Griposia; species Griposia aprilina. Next base: position 10,479,234 of record OU744304.1, on the reverse strand, counting down.
TACTAGCATCCGCCCTTGGCTTCGCCCGCGTGGATGTCGGAAATTATCTCATGGGAACGTGCTACCGGGTCAAAAACGTAGCCTATGTCGTTCGCCAGGATGCCATCTATTTCGTCGCCAAATTTTATCGAAATCCGTTCAGTGGTTTAGGTGTGAAAAGGTGATATACAGATAGAGTTCTATCGAATTTATAATATTAAGTATGGATATATTTCCAACTAGCCTACCCGACGTATGTTATCCTGTCAAATTTACAATCAAAAGAAAAAAGCACTTTCAGTTTTTCCCGAGTTATCTAAGTTTTCGGTCAACTTTTCCAATTTTTATTACCCTAAAAACCGTATTCTAACCGTTCCGAACATTTTAAAACAAAAAATTACTAAGTCGGTCCACCCGTTCTCAAGTGATGCGCTTACAGACGAACAACATTAAACTTTCAAACTCAAAGCATTTATTTCAAGTAAACCAATTACAGGCACTTTTGAATTATCAAGGGATCAGTCAGATAGTCAGTCAGTTGGCCATGCCAAAAAGTAGATTTCTATGGAGAAGAATGGACAAGAAACTACAAGTACACTCTTTTAAATCAAGATATTACAAAATCCTGGACACATTATTCTTGTTGCTTCTATATGATTTGTGAACAATGTCAAAACAAATAATAATTTAAAATATATGCGTGGAGGGTACCGGTCCCTCATCGTATGCATAGTGTTTCCCAAACTATATTGCAGCTGAATACCAGTATCTGGTGTACTGTGGGCCTAAAATGGACGCTTTGGCAGAATCATATTATGATCTGCGTACAATTAATATCCCGCAATTCATCTGTTTGACAGTTTTGTATGAAGTTTCGTAAAATGGTCCACAAATTATGCATTGTTTTAATGAAGTCTAATGTCAAATAGCAGCTGTCATACAGAAGAATTGCGGGATATACGAATTGTACGCAGATCATATTATGATTCTGCCAAAGCGTCCATTTTAGGCCCCCTGGTATCTAACACCGATGAAAATAAAAAGATTATAATTTCATGTAATTACAGCTGATCTCGGGGTCAACGCCCTCATGTAGCGTTAACTGCGGTGACTGCCCGTCGGTTAACGGTGGGTGGTATGTTAAATTTTGCGAACTAATGTGCGGTGAACAGCGACTATTATCGTAACTTCCTAGAACATAACCTAGGATTCTTCCAACTTTATAGCTGTAAAAATACAAATCTAATCACTATGTTCCCCTTCCAGCATGTTCGACGTAGGCGGCCAACGCGACGAGCGACGCAAGTGGATCCAGTGCTTCAACGACGTCACAGCCATCATCTTCGTGACGGCCTGCTCCTCCTACAACATGGTGCTGCGCGAGGATCCCACGCAGAACCGGCTGCGGGAGTCGCTCGACCTCTTCAAGAGCATATGGAACAACAGGTATCATCACCTGCCTAACCTTTTCCTCTAAGGTCGGCTTCCAGTCTTACCGGACGCAGTTGAATACCAGTATTTTACGTGGATCGACTGCATATTTCGGACCTCCACAACCCTTGATAGGATTGGCTGTCAGTACCAACTTCAACTTTTAATTACTGGTTTTTGTTGAAGAAACACCATAATTTTGCCTACATCGCGTAGGCATAGATCATCAAACGTTAGAGAGAGGTATTGACAGTCACAGTGACAGATTTTCTGGCTTCTGACAGCGATATATACATGCATCGGTGTCTAACTATCTAACGCGTCATGTTCGTGAACGAGCGCCGTCAGTTGAGACTGGTCATCTCTTAACTGCCACGGCTTATTTTTTATTATTTTTATATTTTGATTTCTTTTTTAATATACATTTTATTTTTATTTTATTTACATTGTTCTCACATATAGAAGCAACAAGAATAATGTACCAACGATTTTGTAATATCTTGATTTAAAAAGAGTGTCCTTGGAGTTTCTTGCCCGTTCTTCTCCATAGAGATCTACGTTTTGGAATGGGCAACTAGCTTCAACTTTCTGACTAACTGACCGACTCTTTGACAATTCAAAAGTGCCTGTAAATGGTTTAATTGAAATAAATGCTTTAAGTTTGAGTTTAACAAAAAAAAATACAAAAATGATTTCCCAAAATTATAATTTTAGAAAACTGCTGGTGTCTTGCGCATACACCTAAAGCTCATAAAAAAATCCAAAAAAAAACAAAAACTTTAACAAAGTTATTAAAAAAAACTGCTTGTGGTATCACTGAGTATAGAAGGAATAAATCATTTTGATACTTGGCATAAAATAATTACTACAGGACTATTTTTGAATTGTCTGTTTTTTTTTTCTGTATAATAAATAAGGCCATATAAAAATTTGCTTATATATTCCAGTCATGTCCCAAACTCCAGTTAGTATTATAAAATATGATTTATTGTTAATGTTTTAACCCTCATAATTCCATATTACAGATGGCTGCGCACGATATCCGTGATCCTCTTCCTCAACAAACAGGACCTGCTCGCCGAGAAGGTGTTGGCCGGCAAGTCGCGCCTCGAGGAGTACTTCGGCGAGTTCGCGCGCTACAGCACTCCGCCCGACGCCGCGCCCGACACGCGCGACCATCCCGACGTCGCCAGAGCCAAGTACTTCATCCGAGACGAGTTTCTTGTAAGTACTTTATCGTAATACTTACTATGGTCTGTTTCAAAAGTATCTGATGTAAATGTAAACAAATGGATTACAAAACGTACCAGCACGCGTAGCATCGCCACCATAGAAACTGGTTTTGTCGACGGAATAATAGACAAAATGACATATTGTAGAAAAAAATCTTTCGAAATCTGTCAACAATCTGTCATTTTGTTTATTCTTCCGTCGACAAAACCCGTTTCTATGTGGTGGTCATGCTACGCGGGCTGTGGATACCAATTTGTAATACGACTTACAAATTGAGTGCTTTGATTTGATTATTTGATTACCTTAAACCCGAATTAGTAATTTGAAATTACTTTACAAGTGTTTTTCTTTGACAATTGAGGTTAGTTTTATTACTTCAATTTTTGTCGATGATTTTTCAATACAATTTAATAATGTTATTCAAATAATGATTGTTGGAAATAGTAGTGAGGAATATACTTGTAACTTGTATACTTGTAGAACGTTTCAACTTTAAACAGATGAATTTGTTACTAATTCTCTTTAGTGTGTGATTGCATAAGAATTTAACCTGAACATGGTTTGTTTACACTTTCATCAGATTCTTTTGGAATAGACTATACACGTTCCTATACGTGTTGTGAAATTGACACAGAATAATGCAAAAAGTCGTCTCCATACAATGAGCGAAAATAGGCGCACACACATATACATAATCACAAACATTTCTTGCCAAAGATGTAAACAACAATGGCCGCTTGAAAGTTAGTTTTTTTTTTTTAAATTTAATATGGAATAAATTTTAAAAAAATAAAAACGAACGGCAATAATCAAAATTCTAATCATTTAGATTAGAATTTTGATTATTGCCGTTCGTTTTTATTTTTTTAAAATTTATTCCTATTTAGTAGTTTTATTGATCAATCACTTTATATGTAAATAAATATTTTATGATGAAAAAGGCTTTCTTTTGTACTCTTTTATTTCCAGACGCTAATATAGTCCTCCGTTATATTATGCACCTACGACATTATATTTTTTCTTTAAATGTGTATAAAATACGCAGTGTATAGAGTGTATTGTCGATTGTCACAGCACTTATATCACTGACAAAAATTACATTTCGAGAAGATAAAACGGATGACAGTCATTTGATGTTTTGTATGAATTAAAAAACCGTCTCAGATTTTCGCTATTATTATTGAATATACAGGTTGATGGGACATCGATGTTGTGCTGAATTCATGGTTACAGTTTGCGCGTTGATGTCCATGCCACCATCAACATCCTGAACCCGTTATTGTACTGATTAAAAATGAATTTTAATTTAATGTGAATTGTAAATACGTTCGACACGAGGGCGTTGACCCAACCATGGTTAGCTGATAAGTTACTCACCAATTATGTGAAAAAAAAAAACCTGCAAGGAGCCTTATACTTTTACTCGACTGCCCCGAAAGGTGGCAATTAATCAAATATTTTTCTCCTTAATCTAATTTATTTCTCCATTTGTTCCAGCGCATAAGTACAGCAAGCGGTGACGGCAAGCACTACTGCTACCCACACTTCACGTGCGCCGTCGACACTGAGAACATCAAGCGCGTGTTCAACGACTGTCGCGACATCATACAACGCATGCACCTCCGGCAGTACGAGCTACTGTAACCGACGCTCGAGCGAATAGGTAACCTCTTCAGCTACTTATTTACTACCTGACCCACAGACGTCGTCTTGTTCCATACAAAAATCCTATAGAAAATAGCAGGTTTTCCAATTTTCTGGGAATATTTTCCGATTTTTTCTATCCCCAAAGACCTTAATCAGACAATTAAAAAAAAAAACTTCAAACTTTTATCTCCTTTTTAACCCCTCAAGGGGGTGAATTTTTACTATGGCCCTGGCGCACAGGCAACTGAAGGACCACAGGTGGGTTTTTATAGTCAGTAAGAGTCTGACACACCCTTCCACTCCGCCCAGAGCGGGAGAGGTCATTTGATGATTTCCAATCCAAAAAAAAAAAAAAATGGGTATGATGTTTCAAAAATCCTAACCTTCGTCATATAATGAACTCTTGCGCAAAATTTCCCAGCAACTTAGGTTGTGCGTTGTCTGTCCGTGAATGAATTTCAGATTTTTATTAAGTATATATAAGTACACGCAAAACACTTAATAAAGAAAAATAAATATAGAAGGGCACAAAGGCTTCTTCTATCGAACCTTTTCTCAACTATGTCGAGATCGCCCCCAGTTAAGGTAAACGCAGCTGAATTAGAGTATTTCACAAGGAGTGATTGCCTGTCTGACCTCCACAACTGACTTGGTAACACGATACCCCTTGGTAAGACTGATTGTCAGACTTTCGGACTTGACTGAGGACCCGTAACGATTGTCAAAGATCTAGGGTTGACAGTCAGGACCAACGGCTTAGCGTGCTACGAGACAACGAGGGTTCTCCGTATGAAATGGACAGTTACCCATTGGAAGAGATTGGTTCACAAATCCAAGATAGCAACCATATACAGTCAAAAACGCTTATAACGACATTGAAGGGGCCGTCAAATTGCTAACGTTATAGTAGATATTCCCTAAAAAAATACATATTTGTACATATTTGTCGTTTTAAGCGAAGACGTTATAAACGGTTTTGGCTGTATTATTCGTGCATTTAAATAAATACGTACGTAGAATAATTTTGCATGAATATAGACCTCCAGACCGTATGTCGGCCATGGCGGTCAGTCTTAACGGAGACAAGCCTCCGGCGCGGGAGATGTTATAGTGCAGGTGTGTGTGCGCACACACAGGAGCACTCTCTGTTCCCTTACTTTCATAGTCCGATGGGACGGCAGTCCGACACGACCGGAGAGAGACCAGGCGCGGGACCAACGGCTTAACGCGGAACCTTCAGGGTAGCCAGCGAAATTGAAATTTTCTTACGTTTTTTGCAATTTGCAGGTCACTGTCAGGTTGTATTTTGAATAAAATTTGATTCGCGACCGTAACAAATATGGCTTTACAGAATTATAATCATTAGAATCAGCAATACATCTCTGTTCATATTACCCTATTGAATGACTATTTCATGAAATCATGACATTTGAGGGCAATTCTAACTTAAGGAGTTGTATTGCTGATTCTAATGATTATAATTCTGTAAAGCCATATTTGATACGGTCGCGAATTATATTGAGATCACCATACAACCTGATACTGACCTGCAAATTGCAAAAAACCTAAGAAAATTTGAATTTCGCGGGCTACCTTGGCGCATGCCCCTTAACGTGATTTCCGAGGCACGCGGGTATCACACCGCCAACGTCCAAACTCCGGGCGGTGGTTACTAAGGAAATTCCTAATGAAAAAACCCTATAACACTGCCAGACCTGGGAATTGAACCCAAGACCCCACGCTCACCAGTCGCGCTTGCAACCATGAGAGCAACGGGGCAGTTGCATGAATAATACAGTAACAAAGTAACGATTTTCAGGGGCGCTGATGCCCAAAATCAAGGCCAACAGCGAATGTTACGTATCAAAATGAATCAGTAACGTTTCTTTTCCAGATAAAGTTCGTGCGAGGGCTCGGTAGGCCCGCAACGCAAATGTCCCGATCAGCAATACATACAACGTACAGCCGTGAGTCCCCTCGTTATTTACCGCCGTAACGATAGCGCTTCGTGACGATTGTAAAGTTATTTCACGATGAAATCAAAATGTTTCCGTGATTCGATGTATGAAGTTGCTAGAAATAATTGTCTTTTATTGTGAAGTAGTGAGATGCAACTAACTTTTGCAAAGTAAATCAGGTACTGGCAATATTTTCTTGTTTTTTTTTTGTGTCTAGTGCAAAATAACTTAAAAAAATTCTTGAGTGAATTTTTTTAAGTTATTTTGCACTAGACATTTGAATATTTTCGAGTAAAAAGGTTTTAGCGACTTATTCCTCGAAATTCAGTAATTTTAAAACGAAATGTAAGATTCTTCTCAGTGGCGATTATGTTCTAAGCGATTATGAATCGATTACGAAGCGTTTATCGATTTATCGCGGCTAGCGATGCTCCCATGGTGTTTCCGAACGTCAGAGTTCCCAAAAAGCTGGCAACTTTAGTCGATTTTATGTGAGAATTTACTAAATATGTATAAAAAACACAACATTATTGTGAATTTCTTCATGAATTATCTGTAGACTGTAGAATAATGCCATTTGTTTCCATAAGTACGTGTGAGAAGCCATATGCAATGAAGTATCTAATTCTATTCTAAAAACCATTTTCTTGTTACATTATAGTGTGACAAATAATCACTAAAGTACAATGGATCTAGTGGCATTATTATAAAGTAAATTATTTAGTTCATCTTTAGTAAGTTATCACCTTAGTCGATTTTTTGAACGCACATCACTACGTTCTAAATTCGAACACGTAGTGCTGTGACGTTGTCGGGTCTATTGGGTTGTGACGCGATTCGACTAAATTCGACTGCTCGATTAGAAGCGTGGAGTTTTCGAATAATCGCCAGTTATGTTTATATTGAATCGATTAATCGATCGGTCTATTTACGTATATTTAATTCAGTTGACACAAAACATGGTACTTATAAGTTGTTCTTAATTCTTATTATTATAATTATTTGCTTCAAGATTCTATTATAAATTGATAGTTGTTGATTTTAAAAACGTTTATTTTTAATTGTAACTTATACATTAAAATCATTGCGATATTCACAGTAAGTGCTGGGTTAGTACAGAATGAGTCGAGAACATTTTATTAAATGTTTTAATCGACTAAAATTGTTTGGGAACGGAGAATCGACTAACCTCCCATGAGCGTTATTTGTAATGATGCGTAAAATCGCCAAAACAGACTATTTAGTGATGTGAAAGGTACTTTGGGTGTATTTTTAGTCGATTTGAAGTTGGTATGAAAGTCTAGATTTTGGTCTATCTAGATTAGACTGGTTCGTGTGAAGGTGCGAGCGTCGCGGGTGGGAGGCGGTGGCGATACGACGGCAGTACGATTCCGACACGATAAATATAATCAAACGGGAAACCGCTATACGCATTTTTCTGACAAAAATCAAGAAAATATTACAATTAATTATTTCTAGATTTTTTTTTTTAATTTTGCTGTCATTACAAAAAAAGTATTAATTTATAATTCACATAAAAAAAATATCGTCGGCACACTGAATGTTACCAAAAAAAAAACCTGTTAAAGACTCCACACACGTTACCGTCGTCGTACGCGCCGCTCCGCAGCTGATCTAAACGGTTTTATATTAAGGATCATCGATGTTTAGCAACCCCTTGAGGCTAGTTCAATAGTATTCACTTCACTTTCGAGTACACAAGCTTTGTAGGTTTTAAGCTTAACTGGGCAAGGTGTGGACTATGCACAGCAAAATGGGCCGTATTGTGTAGTGTCAAAGACGTTATTCCGTTGAGAGGGAATAGTGTTATTCGTTCTGTATAGCTCTGTTTTTCTATCGCAATGGAATAGCGAAGGCTTTGATGTCGTAATTTTAGACAGGCTTAAGATATTTTTGGCCAAAAGTAAAATAGAGTGATAATGAATTTTATGTGGCAATAAGAGAATAAATGTAAACTGGCCTTAACAAAACTCATTTCTGTTGTCTATGACAATTTGCTTCCACGCACAAGTATTTTTTTTACATTTTGAATTGAGTTTTTATAATGTGTAGTCCACTTACCTTTACCAAAAATTACCGAGCGCAATCATTTTATGCTCAAATTAGGCCAAATTTTTATTTTATTTATTTAAAAAATAAACCTGAATCAAAATAATAATTTTGTAGTGAAATTATACAATGAAAGTATAGCCATGTTTTTTTCTAGATCAAATTAATGAATAATATTTAAATGTCTGTATATTTTTGATTACAGAAGTTTTTAATTTTTTTTTTTTCCTTTGGAGTAATTTTTTGGTGTGGTCACTGATGTGTTAGTTTCTTTATCCGAGTTGCTTATGAAAAAATATACTAATTATAGTATATTTTGTACTATCAAAGTTTAATGCATGTATTTTATACCTGAAATAATTTGGATGTAAAATCGATAAAGAAGGTAAAGGGATTTAGTTTATTTAAAAATCTGTTTAGTTATGGAAGCTAAAACCATGGTATAAAATGTGCTATCAAACCACAATAAAAACAGTCGAGAGGTGTGGAATACCCGGTTGGAACGTAGTTCCTTTCGCTTCTACACACTTGGCGAATAAGAGCTAACACCGAAAATAGTGTAACGTTTTGACCGCCAAGTGTAAAACGTGCGATAAGGAGATTCGTTCCAAAAAATCGCGACCGAATCTAACACATGGGTGCCCCTTTATTTAGTTTATACAAAATAGTTTAAAATTGTTTTATTTTTAATTGTTTATCAAATGTACGTCTTCCAATATTGTCACTAGGTTTTTTTAATTTTAATTTTGTTTCGTCTAACTCGTTCATAGCACAATTTTTGACTAAAATGTAACAAATAAAAAGTGCTTTCGTAGATTTTAACTTAGTTTTTAATGTTTCTTTGTAATGTTGAGCTTGTAGGAACGTAAGGTCCAAAGATCCGACGTATTTAATGCGTCCGGCTGAATATCATTATAGCAGTATTTGAGTTAAAAAAATATTTTCAAAGATTATTACATACTATTTTTTTTTTTTCGTTATAAGATGGACACAATTTTAGCCTTTAAGTACAAAGATTACTAACCTATCCTAACATTAATTTACTAAATATAATTATCATTATTATTTATATAAAAAAAATTAAAATTGGTTTATGTACTTACACATTGTGCTATTTTAAGAAATATTTTTAAAATACAAAATGATCTATTCTATCGTTATGAATCTTAATATATTTTTGATTTAGTGAACTTTTATTTACCGTTTAAGGTATTGTTGCCCAACTGTTGGGCAACTTATAAGTGGTACGCTTTAATGGCTAAAAGCTTGACGGCAACTATCGTACTGCATTCATTCCACTGAAACATTGTAAAATATCAACGCGATTTTCATAGTAGTTGCGATGGATTGTTGCGCCACTGTCGCCCAACTGTTTGATATAACATATTAACCAAGTTTTCACTATTTTGTTTTAAGTGGCTGTAGTTCAGTCATTGGTTACTTTTTAAAGCAATTTCTTTCATGGTTGTAATGTGGAATATCTTAAAATACCTTAAGCGGCAAACAATAAAATTGTTAATATATAATTTGTTAGAAAATGGTCCTTAATATAAGAAAGTTAAGCTGGAGTTTGTGTTATGTGCCATAATGTAGTGTTGCCAGCGGAAACACCATATCCTATGTTACCATACTAAAAAACTGAATAATTCCTTCCTTCGTATCGTATGTAAAGTAACAAAAAATCGCTATTTTTTGCTTTCTAATCGTAACACTACCGTTTTTTTTTTTTAAATATAACTATGTATATTGAATTTGTATTTTTTTTTCTTTTTTTGTTATATAAGTTTCACTTTAAATGTAAGTAGAAGAGAATATAACGTACATTTAAAATACTAAATGAAAGTATATGTTAATTCATAATGTTGTATGGGGGTTACCACAGGTTTTGACTGCCTGTCAATTATATACGACTTTGATTATGTCGGACGAGCGCGGCTGCATTGGAGTGCATATAAATCTATAATTTTTACTATAAACTAGGTTATACAACGTCCTGGACTTAATATTATAGGCATTTTTCTCAAAAAACAGCAATTTTGAATGTCTGGTTACAAAAAAAAAGGGGTTTTCCCACCGATGTCACCCGCGTTCGTACATTCGTGCAATAAGGCGACCTCCGTACTAACGGCATCACTATAGAATCATTGTGTAATTAAAAATTAACATGGCATTCTTTATTATATATGTAATTTAAAAATAATACTATTTGGTAGCTATTTAAGTAAGTACTAGCGTAACGCAAAATAAAGTGGAATGCAAAAGTAACAAAAAGTAACAAAAAAAGGTATAATATAATATGTAGACTGCTAAGTTTGGGATACTTTCTGTCTTGCAGTGCTACGTGGTAGTCGGATCTGTTCGGACTGAGTCGCGACTTTTATAACTTTTCGACCGAAATTCCGCCTCCCCCTTTTTATTTGAGACTTTTCGAATTAAACTTTCAAACTATCTTAGATCGCCGAATGACGTTTACAAAGAGTTTTTGGCTTGAAATTTGTCGGACTATACCAAATCCAGTATATTCAATACATTCATGCAATGCAGAATTCATAAAATAATTAGGAATAGGTACTACTAAAATTCAAATAATATTTACCAAAATTGGTGTTACAGAGTCTCACACAACTAGGTAATTTACAATAAATATTTTGTTATATTTTTCATAAATACTATATCACGCCTTCTTCCCAGGGGGGGGTAGGCAGAAACTATAGAACGCCACCTGCTACGATCCTTATATAACTCCTTTTGCTTCGTTTACGTTCATAAATGTTACCATACACGCACGCCGGTTGTGAGTACTACGCACCTGACCTTTCTGAAGAACATCATCAATAAGGTCACTATAAGTCCTTCTCGGGTGTCCCCTCCCGCCGTTTCCACTCACATCTGCCTATATTTGACATATTTTATTTGACCATTAACTTTTTAACTACAGTTAAAGTTGTAAAAGTCGTCACTCCGTAAAAGGAACATACTGTCATTTCGAGATCTTAATGCACACGTTTAGTTTGAACTGACTTCAATGGTAGGCCGGGCGCTAAGTGCTAGTTTACATAACTAGTTAGGTATAAATTATAAATGATTTCATTTCTGTAAGTAGGTTTGTACAAGCAATTTTACAAGTCAATCATATTTTAAAAACTAGATGATATTTAACCTATCTACCTTCAAAGAGAGTGAACACGCATCTTCTGAGCACGCTCGTACCATCGAAGACCTCATCCATCGCTTTCCATCAGGCGTTATCCAGGTCAAGAGCAGGCCCATTCAGCAATAAAAACATAAAAATGAGGTTTGTGTTAACTATCTGACTACTCTGAGAAGAAAAGCCGAAACAAACTCAGAGGTCACAGTCTCTTAAAGTCCAGACATAATCTTGGTCAGATCATGTGAATACTATGTAGATTTGTGTCTGAAATGGTCATTTGAGGAAAGAGCAGTTTTGAGTGGACCTGTCCTGTACAGTATGAGTAAAGGAGAATTAGTTACACATACTTTCCAACTATTAAATAAACTTGTGATTGAAAAATTTAAAAGGAATGATTCGAAATCTGTGAAGAAACTGATTAGAGGGGCATTTGAATCGCAGTGTAAATAAATACATACAGGATAACGTTTCTAAACAAAGGGCTTGTTTTTATTTTTGTAAAATGATGAAACTTAACAAACATCACGCCTTGTTTACCCTGTGGCGCGTCTATATCGACACATGCGAACTACGCGTCACACACGTCACGCAAAATGCTGCATCGCGCAAGCAGAGTTTACCGCGCAACTAGCATAAATATACAACGTCCCGACATCAATCGTCGGGCAGTTGCCCACCAGACACAACACCCATCTGGTCGGAGGATCCTCCTTTTACTATTGAGGATAGGTGTACTTTACCTCTTATCCCTATACCCGAAAGGGTTGCGGAGAGGTATACTATAGTACACCCACATTTCGTATTTTAATTTTCCTTATTTATTATCTAGTTATGTAAACTCTAGCACTCGTAAAAGCAGCGCTCGGCTAAGCTTTTGATATAAAAGTACACGACTTAGAGAAATCACGATTTCATAGAGAAGCACATTGAATTCTAAAACAATTTTCATTATTATTCTAGTAGCGCTTCAGTTATTTACTATAGCTATTTAGTTGACTTATATAAAACATATTCATTTATAATAAATGCCAGTTTTGAGCTCACAATGTTTTCGGTTGTTTAAACTTCAAAGACTTGAAAATTATACGTAAACAATTTAGTTTCAATTTTTTAAATGAATGCAGTGCAGTTCTATAGTCGGGTCATCTAATGCTAATCTTTTCTCACAAATTGTATATATGGCGTTAGTGCATTTTTAGGGGTATTTCGTCCATTTAAATGAGTTTTTGAACTAGGTGTTTTTAAACTAAAGACTAGGTGGTAATGCGACAAGTTGTTTTTTTAAACTTGCGAATAGTGGTGGAGTAACATCAGTCTTAGATTGAGTGTCAGTCGTGTGTCTGACACAAGACAGTACGGAAGTGATCCCCTAAGAAATGTCAACGACATACAAGTATGTAACATTGTATATTGCTGTCCTACCCTCATCCCTTTACGATTTAAGCGAATGCAATAACAAGTGAGTCATTGTAATGTGTATAAAGGTAGCTTAGACCATAATTTTCTATGTTTTTCAATATTTAGATGAAATACTGCCAGTCTCATGTTATGTCGGAGTGAGGCTTTCGGTTCGGTCCTTGCTCTCGGGCATATTTCATTTACTTAAATATTTTTCATATAATCGTGTTGGGCGCCAACAACGTCGGGTTTACAACTTTGTTTCGCGTGCTCGGATTCTTCATTAGTAGTATCGTAACGTCCGTTGCCAATAACCAAATAGTATTGAAAGATTCCTCCTTTTTTAATATATCTTCATAGTAGTGATAAGTGAATGTACTTGCGCACAATGTATGTGAGGACGTGTCGAGTACCGTTTTGTTTACACAAAGTGCAGCGATCGGCTGCAAATATTTTTGGTAATGTTGTACCTTTACGTCTTCGCAAAACTCACTGATGAATGAAGGCATTTAATTAGTGCTCATAGATTTCTTTCCATTGTAGCACAAAAATAAAATAATAAAAAACGTATTTTTCTCTCAATTTTGGGTAGTTAATTTTTTTAATAGATATTTTATAGCATAGCTCAAACTCACACCTTGTTTAGAATCGGTATTTGAGATCAGCACTTTACATTGTGTTCGTTCACACGGACTGCGGATCATGGTGTATTTAATCTTAATACCTACGTTTAATGATATACTGAAAATCTATATTTTTAACAAATTTAATTTAAAAAATATACCTAATTAATGAAATTCCTAAACATAAAAATGAATTTTTTAATATTTATGTGTATAGTAGTGTGTACTGCGAGGTGATTATTAAATAACAAACGCTTATAAGTTTTATGTCTCCACAGATTCGTGCAAAGAGAAATATATAATTTACTGTCCATGAAATTAATAATCTATAACTGATGTGTACAAAAATCAGTATGTTTCAGGCATTTTGAATCCGACTTAATGTATGTAAAAATAAATGTTGTTTTAAAATGATCGTATTTCATTTTTCATCACCCGGTGTATCCTATAAATAACGTGTCTGTGTATAATGAATTACATACATAAACAAATGAACAACACTTTCATGAATCCCTGTCGTCTGTCGCCTACTTTTATGACAAGCCAATAAAATCTTCGACCATTCATCCGCAAAAATGACTCTAAACATAGTTTAAAAGTGCGCGCAAGATAAGTCTGCGCGCGTGTTTGACCTTCAAGACTATATTCCCGCTAGCACTTTTAATCACTTTCGGCATAATCATGGCGATTATTTACTTCGGAAAACACGGAACACAGCACAATCTCTTGGCTCCTGATAAAAACGTCGAGATGGCGACAAACGATTATTTCCGATTTCGGCCGCACGCAGGCTTATTTTTCGCGCATTCTACAATACGACCGATGAATTATGGCCGGTCTGAATATAGGCTCTCCGAATTTTCGCTCTTCTTCTGTCACTCACACTCGCCTCATGTCACCGTTTGGTTTCCTAAAAAATGATATTGCGCAGCCTTCTGCACAAAGTTCGGACCGGCCATAACTAGCGTCAGAAGCCCAACGGACGGCACATACTTGCGACTAGATAGATAGGTCGTGAGTTCCATCACCCGTTTTATTTCGTGATCCAATTGACGAACTGGACAAGTACTGGCCCGTGGCCCACAACGTTGGATGCAATCACCGCAGGAGCAGTAGTAACGACAAAAATGTAAGCATAATTATCACTACGTCCTTCGACAGTTATTTGACCTCTGATTTTGCATCATTGTCAAAATCAAGTGATCTCTATGCTGTCAGAGGTAAAATAACTGTGAATAGACAATAGACAATCAAATGCCACTATAAGCTATGGCATCGATGGGCTACATTTATATCTGTAATTAATATGGTCTATATACTCAGCCTATAATGTTAATCCCACTACTGGGACACAGGTCTCCTCTCGGTGAGAGGGAGTGGGCATGTCCGTGACTACCGCAGGACCACCAACGCCAATCGCTTCCATATTTGGTAAATAATTAGTACTCAATTGGTACTAATTAGTACTCGAATAACAAAATTGGTACCTTAGAAGTTTTCGAGAAAATCGTCTTTGAAGGTGGTCCTGCAGTAGTCACGCTCCCTTCAGCAGGACCACCATGAGCGCCGAAACAGGGGGCATGCTACAGCTATTCTAAGTATACACATAATTAGTACCCATAAATGTGATTCATTTCGTAAAAAAAACAGAACTGAAACATTTGTATTTACCGAGAAATCAACGATGATAACTTTCGCGCGCTCGTTCAGCAGGACCACGACTTTGAATGTTGATTCCAGGTTTCAGGAGCTTTTCGCTTTCCTCAAACCTAAATAGAAAATTAGTACCCAAAATTCAAAGTTAGTACTCCAGTAGTTTACGAGATATTCCATGCCATTGGGGGGGTGGCGCTAGTCACGGTGTTAAATTTTCATTTCAAGATTTCCGTATTAAAAACTCTGTGATTTCTTCCCAAATTTATACAAAAATTAGTAAGTACTCCTAAAGAAGTTATAGTGACCAAAAATTCAGAATCATAAGTGGTGTATTTTAAGAGAAATTAGCTTTCGTTCCTTTTCCATACTAAATCTCCGCGATAACCCGACCAAATTAAGTTGTCAATGGTATTGAGCTGTTTAGGAGATGTACTTACAGTCTTGCAAGTAAATTTATGGATGTCGGAATAGTATTAACAACAGTTCAATATCTATATTTTTTATACCGCGTACCTTTAAAGGTACATATTAAGAAAAAAAAACCTATCGTTACCCATAGCCTGTGATATCTTTGTTAATGACGTGGGTAGGTAGGGTAATCAAATAATTATTTTTCTGTATTGTAAGTACCTACCTTCTGTGCTGTTATATGAATATCATTAAAGAGCGATAGGTATTTCTTATTTATTTATTTCCTATTAATTTACCGTTGCTGCAAGCAGTACCCAAGTATTAAAAAAACCTAATTTACTGCAGTAACAATATGTTTCTAATAACGTAAGTATAAAAGGATTTCACAAGTAATAGGTATGTATTTTTGCAATACCTGAAGTCGATTTTATCAAATTTCCACCGACATTGGTGCCGATTCTCTTGTCATAAATTTCTCTAAACTAGCCTAAAAATCACTAAAATTTAGTTTATTCCTGTCATACGACGATTTCGCATTCTGAAATAGACGAAAGTGACACAACTTAACTATTTTTTAGTTTGACGGCACTAATATGGCACTGAGTTATTAGTTTAGTGAAAATGCCAATTTTGCTATTCTGAATTTGACGATTTTTACCTAAAATTGTGGTTGTCTAACTCTATCTAAAAATTCTGTCTAAATCTGGCTATTATTAATCGCGATTAAAATGGTGTGGAATAAAATTAGGTGTCATGAAATAAAATTCACCACAACACCTCGACTTCAAGTGCCAAAACAGTACTAAACCTTTTTATTTTTTCATTTTGCTTATATCGCAAAAATAATGAACATTTCGACCCCCTTTATGGAACCCTTAAATCCCTAAACCCCTTCATGTAGGTAATATATTTTTAATGTTTTCCATATAAAAAGTGAAAAATTCCATATAAAATACGTCGAGGCTGCCACCCATGAGTGCCGCCGGCTCTAAAAAAAATTCACGGGGTAGGGCAAACAAGTACCACGTGGAGTCGCGACTGTCAAATTAAATTTTAATTGCTCCAATTTTTTTTTTAATTTTTGAGATATATTTTTGCAGAATAACTTATTAATAGAGCAGATTCTCATAGCCAAAAGTAAGGAATTTTAGTGATAGTTTAGTTAGTTTAGTTCGCTGTACAAGAGAATCGGCACCAATATCTGTGAACCTTAGGTGTATCTTTAGTTACCTATTTTGTTAAAGCTAGGTTATGAAGCAGTAGGTGTATTTTTAATCCAAAACACATCTACAAATCGAATAAGCTTTATTATAGATCACAGTTCGATAAACCTAGGGATTGAGAAATTCAAAACTCGTTCAGTACAAGATTGGTGCTGTGTGATAACCGGACACCGAAATCGATTAAACATGAATGTAGGTGTTATGCAGGGTAACTTTTAATTAGTTATTGTCTTCTAAATAACAAAAGATGCAATTAGAGTTTGAAAAACTATGTCAAAAACAACTTTTTAAAGTGCCCACTAAATTAATATTATCTACGCTGATCTATGTCTATCGTAAATCTATCGTACGTTGCTGCTACGTTGTCACCGCTCTGCCGCCGTCACCCCGCTCTCACCCTACTCTTCCCGGCGGTGCGGCGCGCATATTCAAATATCTACACCTATAGCTACCTAAATTCTTAAAGACAATGAACCAAAAAAGGTTGCTAGAATGAAACGGATGAAATGGGATAGTTGGTTGTTATCTTGAGCACATACATACCTACTTCGCGCGTTCCCGAAGCGTGTCGTGGAACATCGAGTTCACTTTTTATTTATTTATTTATTTATTTATTAAAACTTTATGCACAAGTAAAAAAAAAAAAAAATACTGTACAAAGGCGGACTTAATGCCTGAGGCATTTTCTACCAGTCAACCTTAGGGTGATGCAGAGACAAAACATGGCAGGTGCAACATAAGGGATAGATAACTTGAAAAATAATAAATACTAATACATAGATACATACATACATATAACGAAAATAAACTTAGTCAAGAGAAATAACGATAGGAAGAGGAGAAAACGAATCCAGCAAATCAGCGCTGGAATGATTCTGCCAACTTCTTACGAATATGTTCACGTGCCTTCCACTTAAAAGATAACCGACTGGTTGCCGTCCTGATGCTCAGAGGGAGCGAATTCCAAAGAAAGACCGCCTGGACAAAGAAAGAAGAGTGAATGAAACCAGAGCGGTGAGAAGGACATCGTAGAAGACGATTGTTGGTGGAACGAAGATTTTTACTATGCGCGGCGCATAAGTATTGAACATTT
Organism: Griposia aprilina; assembly: GCA_916610205.1. Taxonomy (NCBI): domain Eukaryota; kingdom Metazoa; phylum Arthropoda; class Insecta; order Lepidoptera; family Noctuidae; genus Griposia; species Griposia aprilina. The sequence continues at coordinate 10,461,361 of OU744304.1, read as the reverse complement.
GTAGTGAGGTAAGAAGGAGAAGTAGGTTTGTCGAGAATAGAAAACAACATACACAGAGCCCTCAACTCTCTGCGCTGACGAATGGGTAACCACCCGGGTAAGCAACCGGTGCGCGGACACATGATCGTACTTACGAAGATTGAAAACGAATCGAATGCAGTTATTTAGAAGGCGGTCAAGTTTATTGAGGAGATCAGCATTCAGGTCATAGTAGCACACATCACCATAGTCAATTATGGGAAAGATTAGGCACTGTACAAGCATTGCCTTTATGTATGATGGGAGAAGGTTTTTCAACCGATAGAGCGACCGCAACGTTCCGGTGACTTTTTTACTAACAGTCGTGACCTGCTTTCGCCAGTCAAGACAAGTGTCGACATGTAGACCAAGATCCTTAACAGCGGAGCTAAACGGGATGACTGCGTTGTCGAACATTACAGGTGGCACTGTTAAGCCATTCAGCTTCCTCATACTGTGGAGGCTCCCTACAATGATAGCTTGACACTTGGTAGGGTTAACCGCCACCCCAAATCGATCAGACCAGTTTTTTATCACGTCTAAATCCCGATTTAGCCCCTCAACCGCGTCGGATATATTATCAACACTTGCCTGGCAGTAAAGCTGCAAATCGTCAGCATAAAGATGATACGCAGTCCGAAGCTCGATAGTAATGAAATTAATAAAAACGGAGAACAAAATAGGAGATAAGATACCGCCTTGAGGGACGCCAGCTGCAAGATCACACAAACTCGACGAAGAGTCTCCAGCATGAACAGACTGCTGACGTCCCTGAAGATAAGAGGCAAACCATTCCAATACCTCCCGAGAGACCATAAGATAGGAAAGGATGGATAAAAGGATTTCGTGACTGACGGTATTAAAAGCATTGGAGAAGTCAATTAACACTAAGACTGTAACTTTAGTGTCTTCCATTCCCCGCCTTATATCGTCAGTCACTTTAAGGAGCGCTGAAACGGTACTGTGCCCGGGCCTGAAACCGGATTGAAATGGACTGATGAGGGAGTTGCGGTGAATAAAGTGGGAGAATTGTTTATGAACACTGGCCTCGAGCACTTTAGATAGAAAGGGAAGGATGGAAATTGGGCGAAAGTGACTAGGAAGAGAAGGATTGGGTATCTTAGGTAAGGGCCGAACAAGGGCTTTACGCCATAGGGAAGGGAAAACACCGATGTAAAGGGAGAAGTTTATGATGTGGGAGATTCCAGGAAGGAGTTGATCAAGAGCCGCTACGATCATATGGCGGCTGATATCATCACAGCCCACGGCTTTTGATTTAATGGAAAGGATAATCTTTTTGATCTCCCCTGGGTCGACTGGGGTGAAGACAAAGGGGTTAACATTGGGACGCGTCAGACCGGCAAGGTAATCAAGGGTTTGACATTTGGTTAGACTATCCAGAGCGGGAACAGTGGAGAAATGGCGATTTAGATCGTCCAAACCAATTGTGTGAGGAAGGTCCGAATGTCGCGATTTGCCGATGCCTAGAGTTCCAAGGAACTTCCAAATATCGGCAGGAGAAGAAGAAGTGATATTATGTAGGACATGGCGGCGTTTAGCGTTGCGTATCATCTGATTACACCGATTCCTAGCAGCCTTAAAGAAGGCCCAATTATCCTCCGAGCGATCCTTTTTAAATTTCCGAAACGCGCGGTCCCTCCGTCGCATTGCCATCCGAACTCCCCTGTTCATCCAAGGTGCAGGCGGACGCTTCAGCTTGATCTTCTTGATAGGAGCATGGGTGTCATATAGCTTGACCACAACGTCGTTGAAGAAACTAACTTTTTCATCAACTGAAACAGCTGCTTCCAGGGGTGACCAGTCAATATTGGACGCATCTTGTTGAAGCTTCTCGCTATTCATACGTGCAAAGGCACGCCTGTACTGGAACGTTGGTTTAGGTTTAGGGGGTTTAAGGACATAGGATAGGAAAACAAGGTCGTGATGGGAAAAGCCAGGAGCATCGTGTTGACCATGTGAAGAAACTAGGGAAGGATTGGAAGTGAGGATCAGGTCAAGCCAAGTATCATCACCGACTATGTTATGATGAGTGGGTTGGAGAGGCAAAACATGTAGACTGGCTGACTCGATTAGGTGCAGGAGTTTACGGGACCGAAGGGAGCTATGGGCAAGGAGGTTGGTATTAAAATCCCCCATAACAATGTGATGTGCATACTCCGAACCCAAAGATTCAAGAACCGATTCGAATTCAGTGAAATAATCGATGGAAGGGGGGCAATAGACGACACCAAGGACAGTTTTAGCTCCTTTGACACAAACCTCGAGGAAAAGAAACTCCGCGGATTCATTGGAAGAAGACGCTAGAATTTTAAATGGGAAATTATCACGAAGGTAGATGGCTACACCACCCCCCCTCTTACCGATACGATCATTCCGAAGAAGAACGAAACCGGGGAGCGGGAAAGTGGTTGAAAGCAGGTTAGGTTTGAGCCAAGACTCTGAAATCAGGACGGCGTGAACGTTGTTGTCGGAAAACGTGTCGTACAGTTCGTTATAGTGGCTAGGAATGCTCTGAGCATTGATGTGGCATACGTTAAATAGCCGGCCAGAATTTTGGCTGAAATTTTGCCGTAAAAGAACACCTAAGGTGTCTGTAAGAGAATTGAAACTTTCATCGCTGGAAGAGGCACTAGATTCCTTAGCAGAATAAAATGATTCGTTATCAGATGTCATAGTTATATGAAAATAAAATAAATATCTATAAATATATAATTATAAATAACGCTAAAAACACTACACGAATGACTGGTACGGCGTTTCCATCTCTGCACCACCCGCCAGCTCACAACATCATCTAAATCTAAACACTGGTTAAACTAATTAAATAAAAGAAAGAAGCACATAGCAAAAACTTATAAAACAGTGTAACTATCTCGCGAAATATAAAAGTAAAAATATCAAGAAAATATGAACTAGTCAAGAACGTATCCGATAAGAATACGTCAAACTTCGACCCGACCTTAGCATACATAATCTGTGGATTTTCCAGTCTTTGCTTTTGTTTGACATTTGACGTTTACGTACAAGAAATAAAAATGAAAAGGAATTTAGATAAAAACTTTTGTGGGTAAATTATTCTAATAAGTGTCCTAACTTAAAATCAGAGGATGATTTGAGTAAATAACAAAGCTATTAATAGAAGGACTAAAAGGCCAGACTAAACTATTTAAATTATGAAATAACAGCGGTAAGTAATAATAACAATTATTGGTTGCAAAAAAATTATACAGTAATTATAAACAACATTACCTATACCATTATTAACCCGTTCTGTTTTGCAGGCTATTTCCAGCGCCTTGGACCTTTGGATCTTGAACCTTTGGAAACTTAGCAAGCAGAGGATTGAGTTCGTCCATTGAGGAAACTTTGTGCCTACTTCCGTCAAAGGCCTTCAGAACGATAACACCGTCCTGCGTCCAACACGACCGCATTCCGAAGTGAAGACGCGCCCTTCCAAAGATGGATTGCCGGACCCTTGTCAAGAACTCCTTAACTGAGATGGCTGTTCCCTTCAAGCGTGTCTTAGCTTTCCAGACTGCTGACCTGTCACTGTAGCAAGAAAATCTCACCAGTATTGGTCGGTCATGTTCTTTATTGGCAGCACCAAGCCTATGACAGACCTTTATGGACGACGCAGAGAAGCTCTTGAGGGCCAGCTTATTGGTGAAAATATCCAGGATGACGGCGGTGCTGTCTTCACCATCGACTTCGGCAACACCTTGGAAAATCAAGGCTTTCCTCCTGTGTCTTGTCTCCAATCCGTCAACCTGCTTACTACACTCACTAATCTGAGTCCGGAGCAAGCCAAGCATACTGAAAATAAGCTCCCTGAAGGTCCGGAACTCCTCAGCCACCCTTGCCACAGTATCCTTGGCGGGTCCAGCGGACTGAATTTGAGCTTCCAGTGCTTCCATCTTCCTTGCGAAGTTCTCTTCGAGGCTCTTCTGTGCAGACAATATCTCAGCAAGTTGGGACATAGTGATCCAGTAGTGTCAAGGTGAAAGTGATGTGACTATTCTGATGATGAGTTGGCAGGTGGTGTAATTTTAATATTTGGGTCACATAAATGTGCCACAAACGTGAGTACCCGTGTAATGGGAGTTACACACTTATAATTGATAAAAAAATTGGCAAATAACTGTGTATTTTTATTTTAAATATAAATTTGAACTCAGAGATACGTCTATCTTTATTACACCTCAACTTATTCGTATAAGTTTTCAAGATTTTTTTTTTGGCAAAGAAATTAATGAATATACAATTTAAAAAAAGGGCACATGTCTCAATTTTTAATGGTTTCAAAAAACGATAAAACTAATAATTATTTCCCGAGGAAGTATAATAGGTACTGATAAAAAAGAAATACATTTGTTTCTTTTTAGGGCTAATTAGCAATCGAAAGTTACAGAAATATTTCGATGGTAACGTTATTGTAACTTGATTTAGGTATTTTAAATATATGTGCTTGACGAACATTAGGTAGTACACATTGATATGAAAACACATATTTCCTAAAATATGCGTGAAGTGCCCTTTGCAATGCATATTATTTAAATATAAAGTTACCTATTACTTATGTAATCCTTTTATACTTACGTTATTAGCAACACATTGTTACTGCAGTAATTTTTTTTTTTTTAATACTTAGGTACTGCTTGCAGCAATTTTAAATTAGTAGGAAAGAAATAAATAAGAAATACCTATCACTCTTTAATGATATTCATATAACAACACAGAAAGTAGGTACTTACAATACAGATATACAGAAAAACAATTATTTGATTATCCTACCTACCCACGTCATTAACAAAGGTATCACAGGCCATGGGTAACGAATGGTTTTTTTTTTTTTCTTAATATGTACCTACATATACAGGTACACAGTTGGTATAAAAATTATAGATATTGAACTGTTGTTAATACTATTCCGACATCCATTAATTAATGTGCACCACTGTACATCTCCTAAACAGCTCAATACCTTTGAATTTGGTCGGGTTATACGCGGAGATATAATATGGCTTGGCTGGTTTGGTATGGGTATGGTTTGGTTTGGTATGGGTTTAGTATGGTTGTCTTAAAATACACCACATAGGATTCTGATTTTTTGGTCACTATAACTTCTTTAGGAGTACTTACTATTTTTTGTATAAATTTGGGAAGAAATCATAGAGTTTTTAATACGGAAATCTTGAAATGAAAATTTAACACCGTGATTAGCGCCACCCCCCCAATGGCATGGAATGTCTCGTAAACTACTGGAGTACTAATTTTGAATTTTGGGTACTAATTTTCTATTTAGGTTTGAGGAAAGCGACAAGCTCCTGAAACCTGGAATCAACATTCAAAGTCGTGGTCCTTCTGAACGAGCGCGCGAAAGTTATCATCGTTAATTTCTCGGTAAATACAAATGTTTCAGTTGTTTTTTTTACGAAATGAATCACATTTATGGGTACTAATTATTTGTATACTTAGAATAGCTGTAGCATGCCCCCTGTTCCGGCGCTCGTGGTGGTCCTGCTGAAGGGAGCGTGACTACCGCAGGACCACCTTCAAACACGATTTTCTCGAAAACTACTAAGGTACCAATTTTGTTGTTTGAGTACTAATTAGTACCAATTGAGTACTAATTATTTACCAAATATGGAAGCGATTGGCGTTGGTGGTACTGCGGTAGTCACGGACATGCTTTTGTGCCCTGAATGTGGTAGGTAAACGAACTTCATACTCAACACTATAATATTGGAGAAAAATACTATCTTATCATCTGCCTGCCTTTTCCCAACTGTGTTGAGGTCGGCTTCCAGACTAACCAGATTCAGCTGAATACTAGTATTTTACATGGAGCGATTGCCTATCTGACCTCCACAACCCAGTTACTGGGTAACACGATACCCTTTGCTAGGACTGGTTGTCAGACTTTCGGCTTTCTGACTAACCGTAACGACGGTCAACAATATAATGAAATAAAACACAATTTTAATAAAAATCAATTTTATTATTAAAACCAAATTCACACTTTCTGTGTAATTTAAAATGAGCACTTCGAAAAGTTACGAGAATTTTGTCAAAACTAGAGCTGAAACAGTGAAACCAAATTATAAATAAATATTATTTACAAGTCTATGGCAATACATAAGGTACGAGACATCTTTGGGCTTGCCCCTTAGCAAATAAAATGTCGGAAAAGATGAAGAAATATTATAAAAGCATTTTAATACTGCCGATGAATCGTGACTGATCTGAACTTCGCACAGAAGGCTGCGCAATAACATTTTTTAGGAACTAAATGGTCCCATGAGGCGAGTGTGAGTGAGAAAACATGCGCGAAAGTTCATAGTGCCTATGTTCAAACCGGCCATGATTCATCAACCGTACTGTAGTTAAAAAAAAAAACTGCGAACATTTCAACAATAATAAAGAAGGCTGACATATTAAGACCATAACATAAATTAATAGAGAGACTAGTATTCAATGACACTTTAAAAATACTTATAAAATTTTAAATTATTTAGCTTAGTGCAGTTTGGAGGGAGGAAATAGGCATATTTCACTTTTGTATGATATTAGATGGTAAGCAAACTGGCGACCTACTAGATAGTAAGTGGTCGCCGCCTATGGACATCTACCCTTTTACAGAATGTGAAACAGACGAAAGATGAAATGTATCATGTGCCCATAATTACACTGTGTTTGCACATCAATTTTTCACCAAAATAATTATTGTCTACTAATTTAATGCAACTAACATACACAAATATTACAAGGCATCTGCGCTAAGCTGAAAAACGGGCAAAGTTCCTTGACACAATTACACATAAAAATAAAGAGTATTAAGTCCTTTTGAAAGTCTGCCCAATCGGGGCGCTAACAACTTTATTATTCTAACTAATTTTAACTTTAAATACGTTTAAGCGTACTGACCTGAAATATTACGACAACAGTTAAAAAGCGTAAAATACCGTGTTTTTAACAAAATTATCTTGAGGTATGTAAGTTTTAGGATACTGTAGATTATTTTTAAATAAGCGTTGTTTGTTTTGGATATGTTCTATAGCTTAAAATTGATAAAAGATGTAGTAACTATATGCCGCATAAGCTGATCACCATTAAACATACTGTTAAATCTCATGTTAACTGATGTAATTGGCTGACCGAAATAACAACAGACAATCATATCACTTGACATGGGTTGTTCAGTCTGTTAGTTAATTTTAATTTACTTTACAGTGACAGTGTTAGCCATTTCGTCTCGATCTCAAAAACATGAAAATCAGACATTTTATAATCTTTCATATGCAATAAAATGTAGCGACAAATCATAGTATTTGTTTTTTGTCTCATCATAATCAGCCTATAATGTTTCCACTGCTGGGACACAGGCCTCCTCTCGGTGAGAGGGAGCGGGCCGTAATCCACCACGCGGGCCCAGTGCGGGTTGGTAGATGTCAAATGTATAGAATTTAGAATTTTCTGATGTCTAAATCAACTCTATTCTGGCAAAAAAAAACTATCAGGAAATTAGATTTCTTCTTGTATTTAATTAAATTTAGAAGATGACTACTGTTTGTTAAACAAATACTGATAATATCAGATGCTCAAAAAAACTATAAAAATGGCCAAACATAAGCATGAACAGTCTTAATAAGACGCACCATTCACACTTACCCACATCAAAACATAAACAAAAAAAAAAACCGAAAATAATGAGCTTTCAAATAGCCACAATTTTAAAACGGAATCAATCAAGACAAATTATCATCAAAAAAATACTTAAAAAGACTTAAAAAAGTTTAAATTCACTTAAACATAAACTTATCCTATTTTGAGGCACATTACACTACAGTTGAAGAATTTAAAAACGACATTGGCGCTGTCCTATAAATAAAAAATTAATATTTTTTAAACTCATTCCTATTTTTCTGCTGCTATCAATGAACTAAGTATTTAAGAGATACTCATAATAAATTAAATTGATATTTCATAGTACTCATCATAGACATTGTACAATGTTACACCTCAGGAAAATTACTTTTGCTTCAGCATTTAAAATTGGCTTTTGGGATATGACGTATCTAAAATTATGGCTCTATAGTGCTAAATCACTTCCATCTCTTTCTATTTATAGTTCTCTTTCTACATTCTGTTGTTTGGTAAGTGGCATTTTTTTTATTAATTCAGTCCCAGAACTAAGAAGGTACAAATATCCATTTCTAAAATCATGCGTAATAATTACTAGGAACAGCTAAGCCCTTTTACCTAACTAGTCAGTTTTAATGAAAACTGTCTATATAGTTAAAAATACAGATACCTAATATTGGTCCAAAACTAATCACTTTGAATAAATTTTCATGCATTTTTTTCCATGAAGAAAATATGTAGTATCAAAAATAATATGGTACAACAATAAAATATTTTCAAAATTTTAAACTAGACATCATTATTTTCACATGCAATACGTAAAATATTTTTCAAAAAGGCATTTGTGTAACAAATAAAAGTTTTACAAAATAGCTAATACAGTATCATTCCTGCATGCAGTGGTACCTAAATTAAACATTATTTTATGAAGACAATATATTACAACTTTCATAATAATTGTGTCCTCATCTTAAATTCAAGTTTCCATCAACTCTAGCAGTCATAGATAAACTCAAGTTTATAAAAAACACCATGTTTAAGGTCTAGGTAGAATGCATCTAATGCGTACTGGCAGTAGCAACACCAACAATGTTTTTTAAGGCTCATCAGCAACTTTGAGCCAGGAATTGAGCCTTTAAAAACAGGGTGTCAATAATGTATAAGTAAAAGTTTAAAACACACAAACTAATATTAACTGAAAGAGTCACAAATGCATTGCAGTTTCACATTTCACACTGAGGTAGATTATTGTTTTTTCGCACTTAATTCCTGAGTTACACACACTTTATGGGTTTTTTTTTTGTATAGGACGACTATTTGCAGCGAAATGGCGTAGTTTTTTTTGGCAAAACCATTAAGTATTTGCCTTTACCAACGTTAAAGCAGTAGGAATCGACAGACGCACGATATATTCGAAACAAAAGCGAATCAAACGCAAAACATTAATCCTATTTAATGAGCAACATTTTTTTAAACATTTCTTTTTATATTTACATGTACGGGTCCGCAAACACTAATTGAACACAGAAAAAACACTTTCTCCTAGTTTAGGGCACTAAAGTGTCTTTTTATTCATAGAATCCCCCCTTTTTTCATACTTAATTTGTATTTTCGAGTGCTAAAGTATGTTTCTCAGTCCAAATACACATAGAAGTTGGGTGTGCCGCAGTATTTGGTGGCGAAGGCCTTGCCAGCGGCCGTCGGAGCGCTGAAGGCAATGTCGGAGACGCGTAGGGCGTCACCGTAGAGGAAGGAGGCTCGAGCGCACGCTAGCAAACGAGCCGCGATGCCGCGTCGGCGGTGGTTTATGTGCGTCCATATTCGGGATACGCCGCATCTGGAAGTGGAAAAGAGGTATTTTTATGACCAAGCTAAGGATGTACAGTCTGCAGGTTAAGTTTACATTTAACAAAGTTCTAGCCGTCTGCCAATTCATTTGTAAACACAAACAATATCAGCGAACCTAGGGTCTAGGATGCAGAACTGTGTAACTGACCAAAAAACTTTAAATTTGTTGGAATATGCTTCATTCTACATAATAACAGTGTATATTGAAGACCACGATGCTTGTTTTCATACTGAACTTACCAAAATTAGTGACAATGAAATTACGTCTTCTAGTGCTAAGGGGCCATTCGATTATTACGTAAGCAGAATTTAAGTAATTTTTAACCCCCCCCCCTCCCCTTGTCAGCAAAAGTAAGCAAAGCTCTTACTCCCCCCTGCTATGCTTACGTAAACATATTTTTTTTTAACTAGTTAAGGTTTATTTATTGTTATTCATGAGTCTACAAATAAGGAATTTATAGACTATTTTAATTGCCATTTATGTAATTTCCCTACTTGAGTTCTTTCTAACTTAACCATAACTGCTTAAGAGCGAGTAAGAAATATCAATTATTTTGGGGAATCCCAGAAGAACATTCAAATCAGAATTACAAAATTTTGCAGAAAAATCAGAAAATGTAAATAAATATTGCTGACGTAATCACCATCCATTCCCCCCGTTCCCCGTGTCATCAAAAATAAGCAAAGCAAAGGCCCCCCCACCCCCCTTTGATGCTTATGTAATACTTGAATGGTCCCTAGCCACCATTGAACCAGAATGGATGGTATAAGAAGCCTCATGAGTTCAGTAGTATCTATAAGGTGGTGAAGTGCTGTTCTAGTGAGGGTCACAGAAGTTTGCTGGCTGCGGGAATCACAAGACCGCTCCTTTTGGCGATGCTTGGGGGAGGCCTATGCCCAGAAGTGTATGTCTTTTGAGATGATAATGATCAATGTTAACCATGAAACATGTCCTTTAACTGACTCTATTCTGGATTCAGAATATTTAACAGCAATATTCTAGCTTTCTAAATTATATTATTTATTTGGAACTCACTTGACAGGGTAATCTTCCACACTGCAGCAGTCAGGGTCGCCAGGTATCAGCTTGTAAGCTCGCACTTTGGGCTCCACGATCAGACATCCCATTATCTGCTTCTTTTCGATGTATAAGTACGCCTGAAATATTATTGAATGTTGTATTAGTATTATGTGTGTGTGTGTGTATTAGTGATTTTTGTTTTCAACTTGCTTAGCAAAAAAATAACACTAGATTTATAATCAAATATCCCTTTTTCACCTATCTGGACTGAAAGCGCGAACATATAAACATATGTAATCCTACTGTAACACAGTATTAACTAGAATGGAGGATATTGTGACTGTTACTGGCGGCCTTATAAATATTGTAATGTCAACAGTATGCTTATGGTAATAAATTGTGCATAAATAAATAAATATTTCTTTCAAAATTTATCACTTATTTAATATCAACAAAAGTAAGTGAATTTGTAACTTTTATTTGCAACATTTCTCTATTAGAAAATAATATGAATGTTTTTACGAGTTTAGTCTAATAATGTTAAACAAATAAATTGAACAATGATTCTTAAGTACGATCAATGATGTACCCTATTTTATTTATTTAGGATCTCCAACAAAAGAGCTAACAGTTATCTTGGCATGTCTATTACAGACACGAGGTATATTTTCGATCTTAGTGATGAATTCTCCATAATATTTCACAATAATTACCGTATAAGTATGTATCAGTTCCTTGGGCAGATCGTTGCCGTACCCGAGGTGTGGGTGCACGACCCTGGTGAGAAGTTGTTCCACCTTCTTCCAGCCAGTATCCCCGCCACGCACGCGGATACAGCGTGAGGCTGCAGACCGGTCGACTATGCACTCGTCTTTGAAACCCTGGAACATTTATTAGGATGTTTTTTATTTAAAAAAGAAAAGGTTTTTATGTATTTTAGGCTCTATGGACATGCGCAAGAAGTTGTTTTTCCGATTTTAGTGATGGTTTTCACCTTTTTTCTTAACATTTGGAGAGACCCACCTCTGCATCACACGGTTTTGCGTACTTGACATAACATTGAGATTTCTTCCTTATATGAAAGTTATATATTAATGTATTAAACACAAACCTTCCAGAATAGATTCTCTAAATGATGGAGAAACAGCATCAAAATCCGTTGCGTAATTTAGAAGAAGAACGCAATCAGACAGACACGAAAAGCGCCTTGAATTTATATTTAATGTATCTTTAGATTAATCTTCCGAGTAGTTTTTGTTACTGGTTACAAAAAGTACAGTAAAAGTGTGTGTAAAGTTACAGGAGGGGGTCAAAAGTGCCGTGGGTCGCTTCGAGAAAACGATGGTAACGGCTCTGCTCGACTCGGCGGGGGTACTACAAGTGCCCCCAGGTGTACTATTAATGGTGAACATTATTAGTACATTACGATACGTGTGACTTAAGCAGTCCATTATTGCACGGCGTGAAATTAGCGCCCGAGCGTAGCGAGACTACTTAAGTCTAAAAAAAGTGCGACATAAGTGTGGGTCACACCGTGTTATAAAGATTATTCTATCCATGTTTAATTAAAAGCAGCCAGCCCGACCCATCTCAGTAGCAGCCCGGAGACTGGATTTGTGCCCGGTTGATAGCAATAGGCTCGCCCCTATTATATGGGACGTAAACATAAGTGGCGAAATGTGGGTGTACTGTAGGTACACCTCTGACTAACCCTTCGGTGATTACAGGCGTGATGTTATGATGATGATGTTTAATCATAACCCTCCTTTTTGCTTCGTCGTAGTCGGGTAAAGAGAAGACTAAGGCCTGTTTAAAGTAAAACCGGATGAATGACTGGAAGAGAATGCCCCTAAGGCATCATATAAGCAGTGCCGGTTTAAACATTACAGGCGCCCCTGAGCGAAATTTCTGCGGCGCCCTTCTCCCCTCTTGGAGAGTAGAGAGGAGCGAAAATTTTCAGCACTCCCCCTAGGTTTTCTTTTGTCTATTCATAAAGGAATAGGAGTAACTTTGCCGGCTTATGCAGAAAAGTTTGAGAATTCAGAGAATGTCGGATGCAAATGCTCTACTATACAATAGACGAGTTTTTAAACGATAAACAGTTAAAATTATTAATGCTACATTTAAAATCTTCTCATCGGTATTTTATTTTTATTTTTTATTAATGACATTTTTTATTTTAGTATAATTATTTAATTTGCATGTTACCATATTTGTATGTCTTAAGACAAAACATAGCATGCTTTTTTATATGTATGACCTATTGTATACCTATGTTTCACAAATAAACTTTATGATTTAAGAGCTAGCGAAGAGATCTCAATATTTTTTTTTTGACTTCTAACTCCGAACGAACTAAAACAAAAGTAGTCTGCAGGCGCCAGAGGTGACGCGGCGCCTAGTCACAGCCCCTTCACGTCTGGCACGCTGGACGGTCGCCCAGCCGCGCCCTAGCCTAACGCCGCGGCGGTAAGGATATTACGGTTAAACATGCCGTTTAGGAGATAATTCGATTTTTCATAGTAGCTCCATACATTTTTTTCTTATAAAAATTATAACTCTTCCATTTGTGCACACATTTACTTCATATGACATTTTATAGAACAGTAATGATCAGCAGAAGTCATTTCCAGCAAAAAAAATAACATTTAAGAAATCGAGATCCTATGTCTTCTACAGCCGATTTTCGATCCACCGTGCGCCGGCACTGCATCTGTGTTCTTTGTCAGTAACATTAAGTTTGCAGTACTTACGTTGAATTTGAGTACATCTGTTGCATTGTGGTGCACCAAGTGATCGTGCTCGTCTTGCATATCGCCGATCTGCGAAAGAAAGGAACTTGTGTTAAAAATAAAATATAGGTATCTGCAATTGTTTTTATTTTCTTCTAAACCGTATGTATGCTCAAGCCCACTTGCACCGCCATTCACTAAACACGTTCAGCGCTAAACGAATTTTAAACATCATTCGGTCTCGGTCATCTTCAAACATTTGACAGAAACAGAATTTTGTTTTAAACTCGTTTAAAGCTAAACGTGTTTAGTGATTGGCGGTGCAAGTAGGCCTCAAGGACGAGTTAAAACCAGTCTACAGTAGTTTGATATTTACAGGTACAAGTTTTAAGTAATGCTTGAATTTTAATTGAGGTTCCGTAATGTGAGCCTAAGTCTAACCTCTCATCAAATCGATCCTTGTTCGCTCTATCCCGCGGTACAGTTCGCGCAAAACTTTATGAGCTCTCGGAAGTTGCACGCGAGTGGCTGCACAGTATGCATAATATAGGTGTCCGAGGGAACTCTATCACTCTCACTCAACTGTACCATGCGTGGTTTCGTTCTCGGGCCTACGTTCAAAGAGCTCATAAAGTATTGCGCGAACTGTACCAATGAAAACGATATTAAAATTTAATTTAAATCTTAGTTGAAATTGATAGAAGTATGTACCTGGTAAATAGCGCCGCACTCGGCGCACTGCGTGGCTCCGAACTTCTTCTGTCCCGCGTCTATCACGTACTGGTCCTCGGAAGTCTTCATCAACGAGCGTTTGCTACTCTTCTCTGTAACCCCTGCAAGTAATAGATAAGATAAATTAATGACATACCATTACGCCTGTTTTCCCCCCATGACTTCCCTCAAATCTTGTCGGCCCAAAACTTCGCCACTTCCACAGCGTCGTCGGTGGCAACACAGAGGTCACTTTGACTGCAAGTTTTGGGACACAGAGGACAAGATAGAAGGTGGAGCATAGTTTGCGAAATAGCTCCACATCCACACCCAGCTGCAGTTCCGTCGAGGTAGCCCCTCTACCAGGTTGGAGTTACATCTGCCCATTTTTGTCCGGAGATGGTTCAGGGACATCTAAGTTGACGACGAAAGGTTACAAGCTGCAGGAAGATGCTCTTTTGGCGGTAGATAGTTAGTGGGAGGGGGAATAGTATCTTGCCTCAGTTAGCAACGGGCGTCGGCCGGGTTTCCTGGTAGAGCCGTTAAGAAGATGTGCCTAATTTTTTGCCGTTTAATGTCGCTAAAAATAATGATTGAATAACAATTACCTTTAGTGTTACCAGGGACAGCTATACCAGGGTTAGGTTGTTCGAAGATGGGGAACATTTTAGTTTTTTCATCCTTTACTTCATTTTCAGTCGACGATTTGGTGGGAACATCTGAAATTACAAAACATAATTAAGTTAATTAGGTGTAAAGAACAGCCATTAATTTAACATAAAACTGGAATTATAAAAATATGAATAATTCAACTGAACGTTATTTATTTAAAATTGTCTAGAACATAGGTTTTCAACCTTATTTTTCCCACCAACCGCTTTGAGAAGCATATTTTTTTTCTGGGAGACCTCAATTTTTTTTTTTACCATCTGTCGCGAATCTGAAATAGCTATTACCACGATGATATTTAAACGTGTAATATTATATAGTCGTAATCTCTCTACGCCGCCTAATTTTCTCTGGGTTTTCTACTGCCCTCTTGATAGTCTCAGACGCCCACGAGTGGTCGTTATCACCCACGTTGAGAACCCTATGGTCTAGCTAGAACATAGACATCGGCGCAAATCATCAACTATCTAGCCTTTTCTCAACTTTGTTGGTTAGACTGAAAGTCTTACCAAAAGCAGCTGGATACCAGTATTTTACACTAGCTTTTGCCCGCGTGGAGGTTGGAAATTATCCCATGGGAACGTTCTACCGGGATAAAAAGTATCCTACATGTTAATCCAAGTTATAATCTATCTGTGTTCCAAATTTCATCCAAACCCGGTCAGTAGTTTTTGCTTGAAAGAGTAACAAACAAACATCCATCCATCCTTACAAACTTTCACATTTATAATATTAGTAGGATGGAGTGATTTCCTATCTGATCTACACAACCCAGTTACTGGGTAACACGATACCCCTTGGTGAGAAATCATCGTTAGTTTCAAGCTACCGGCTAAGCGCGCACTACGAATTTTAATCGTTGCGGATAATAATCGCAAATCTGTGAAGAATACCAATATACTAGAGTCCGGGCACTGTGGTAAAAAAACGCTTGAAAATTTTCGTTTGCGATTTTATTTCGCAGTTTGAAAATCGTAGTGCGCGCAAAGCCATAGCAGGCCAGGTGCACTTCGCATGCGAAAGGTAAAGAAATGCGCGTCTACCTATATGTAATTAGTAATTAGATAGGTACCAAATATTTACTTATTTTCAAACCTTGTAAAAGTATACGATAATTTAGTTATTTTTATTTATGTCACCCTTATTTACGTAGTTAAAATATTAATTTTAATTATATGTTTTTATATGAATTTTTGGTATGTGATTTTTCTAATCTTTGACGTGGTTAAATTAAGTTACCGATCGATTTACATATACTATCGTTAGTTTATAGCCTGCTAATGACTTTTATGATGAGAATAATTAAAACGATATTGAGTAATACTTATTTTTTTTTTAGAAAATTGCATTACTAGAGCTAACGAACTCATTTGTTAATCACCGTGGTTATATGGTTGAGTTATAATTAGATACTAATGACATGAGCATTAACCAGTTAAGCCTAGCGAGGCCAAATCGGCCCTATTCATAATAAAATTCTATTGTCTGTATTATAGGTACCTAATTAGGGAATAGCGAACGATAATAAGGGTAGTTGTATAAAAATAGGACGTTCAAAATATCTAAAATTTGTTACGCGCAATGCGGCACCCGAAGGTGCATGAATTGTTTGCCATCTTGATTGCCATGTATGGTACAATAGCTCGTGTGATCACCAGCCCTTCAGTGCCACTCGATAAAAAAATAAAAAAAACCTGAATTTATTTTTCTATGAGTATGAAGCTCGATTTTCAGACCACTGCGCACAGTGTGTAATTTTGGCTTAGTTGTGGCCAGGTATATTTTATGTATTAATTCGAAAGATCTTGTGATACTTATTAATTGGTGAAAATTCCTACAGTAAAATTGTCTATACTTTCAGAGAAATATTTTTTTTAGTGAAAGGTCAGCAACCTCAAAAAAACATTAATATATTTTTTTCTCCTAAAGTGTTACTGGTATCGTTTTTTTTTAATAACACCAAATAACGTTACATCTGAATATGTATTCATATCAAAAATTACGGAGCTAGCTTTGATAGTTTATGAAATATGTGAAAATTTCTTAATTTCACTTTTTATCGATTTTTTCCTTACCCCTATCATTACCGCATTTTATTCTTTGCTATAAATATGGACACAACTGTTGTTTATCATGTCCTAAAAAATTACACACGTAACCCAAAGGACTAGTGAGAAAAAGCGTTTCTAAATATTTCAGAAATTACTATGGAAATTGGGTTGTCCAAATGTTAAACCAAGAAAAATTCAAAAGTTATATTTTGTCGATGTCGTCATTATCGCAATCTATGTATACTTCGTCTGACGATGACACGATGTTGATATCGTCATTATCGTCAGAATCACATTCGAATTCATCAACCGATTTTTGCAACAACGGGTCACCGTGGATGAGTACGTTATCCATTGTCGGTTTTAAAAGTTTTAGAACTTTTTCCGGAATCTTAGCATGTTTCTTGTTTTTTTGTCTCTTGTCAATTGACAAACTCGACAAAAGCGGGTCAGAAGACTCTAAAGCTCGGTGAATCAAGTCAAAGACTGTTGTTTCGCGATTGAGTTTACGAGTGTGATGCTCACGATCGTAGCGCCAAAATTTGTTGCGTGATTCACCGGCTTGTTCTGAGAGCATTCCTATTGGTATAGATATAGAATCTATAATTTGTGCACCATGCATTAAAATTTTGTGAATGGTGACAGACATATTGTACCAACTGTATTTTTGTACATATTTTGTTGCAACACCATTGCAAAAGTCCTGAAACTTCTAAGAATCTATTTCTAAGCCGCATGATAAAGCCACCAGAATTGTATGTAGGTCATTGACGAGCCATTCTTCAATACCTAAAATATTGGCAAAAGTCAATCGATTTGAATCAGACAAAGCCGTACGGGCAGTGTTCCCGTCGTTGGTTGTACCCGAATTTGGACGAACTACGTCAACCAATAAGCCCATTTTTTGTCTGATTTCATCTTGTATTTGTTTCTTTTTCTCTTCTACAATTTTATATTCTGGGATTTTTTTTGCAACTCGCCACTTTTGCACGGCAGGGTCATTTTTATAACCCAAATGTAAAAGAAACTCAAAAATTCTTATCCATGCGTGCAATGGGCTCAGTCCATGACTTAAAGCTTCCTGATTTACAGGTTTTTTAGATATCAGATCTAAATTTTTGAATTCGCTACAAGTAGCTCCACAACAGGCACACCGTAATTGTGATGTTGTGTTTGTAATGGCATTAAACACCTTTCCATCTATGATGGTTAAATATAGTTTTGGGTCTCCAATAACTGTTTTTCCTAAAGAGTTTTCAGCAAAAATCGGCGAAAGATTCTTTATTTCTTCTTCAACTCGGGTTTTTTCGTTTAAGATAAGTTGTGTCGTTTCTGGCTTATATTGGATTCGTATTGGGCGACAAAATCTGAAAGATTGGGGATTCGGATTGATCCATAATACATAACCGTCGTCAGTTTTTATACGTAAAGGTATGTATGTGGTTGCAAACAGGCAATGTTCATCATCGTCTCCATCACTGAAGCTTTGTTTGTAGACAGATTGCCCAGTAGTTCCGTCAAAACCCCATGAAGCCTCGAATATACAATGGAGTGTACCTATTTTTTTTTGTTTGCAGTACTCCGAAACTTTTTGGTCGCACACGTCAATAATTCTACGAAAAGTGTGCATAACTAAATCTAATAACGGTACTGTTGCTTCCCGTTCTGATATTTGTATATCCACATCGGGATAACATAACTTTTTGACCATTTGAATTTTGTAGTAGGGAGGGTAAATATTAGATCCACGAGATTTGGCTCCTTCACGAATACTAATATAGTCTTCAACAGATAGGTTTCTATCTATAATTAAGCATAGAGCTTCATTGGGTGAATAAGGTTCATCAGTTTTTTGACTTGACCTTATTAGTTTGGCAATTTTGGTAGACTCGGTTGGAGATTTTAGACACTCTTGAATAACAAATTCAAAGTCACTAGCAGCAGCTTTTCCTAATTTATTACCTGTTTCATCAACTACAATTTTTGAAAACACCTTGATCAGAGAGTCCGAAGGGTAGTTCTCTAATTCTTGTTCCAGAGATTTTCTTATGCGTCGCTGACTACGATCGCTAATATTATCATACTGATTGGATCTAGAAGTAGAAGGAACATCAAATGACTGTCTAACTTCTTCTGAGGCTGAAGGTATTATTTTTATGAAACTTGTTGTAGGTTCCTCCTCAATGATTTGGTTTTCGCGACTTTTGTAGTTAATTTGATGTAATGTTTCGTGAAGTTGAAGATTAGATGTAGAAGAAAGCCATTTTTTATTTTTAGCTAAAAAGGTTTTGCGATTCCTACTAGAGGCTTTGTAAAGCTGTTCGCATTTGGAAATAAACTTTGTAGTTTTTTTTTTAAAGATGTCGAATTCTATTTGTGTGTGATTAGGAATACCCTTAGGGTAAATCGCACTCAAAACTATTTTTTTCTTTCGTTTTCGGGAATATCCAGAGGTCGCGATTTGGGTCCTTGCAAATGAGCACTATTTTCTAATATCTTGAATAAGTCAAGATGCGTATGTTTGTGAGGCGTTATTGATGATTTAGGCACATGTCGCTGATCATCTTGAGGGTCAATATTCTCTTTCCTTAAGTCACTCGGTTGAGACCCGAAATGACAAGCCCCAGGAGAACGGGTCAATTCCTCCTCAGGAAAAATATCTGACTGGTCCGATTCCATCGTTTCTAAATTCCGTTTAGATAACAGTAAAATAATTAGTGGCTGCTCCCCTGCGTTACCGGGTAGGCTACCGTGCCACTAATAGATTCACGGGTACGAAAAGACAACTCAAACATAAGCCCGAACGCATCTATAAGTATGAAGCTACGGAAGTTTCATATTGATGGGAGTTTTAGCCAGTAAAAACTGTTACCGCCTTCACCACGTGGAGGTACTCCCAGCTTATGTTGTTAAAGTTTTGTCTTTTGTATTTTAGGAAAGTATAACTTTATGGCATATATATGAATATAATATCAATATCAATAAAAATAGTAGCAAAAAATATTCAATCGAATTGAGAACCTCCTCCTTTTCCGAAATAGGTTAAAAATGTTACGGATGATTTTGCGAGTGTGATAAATAATCATAGTATACTTCAATTGACGATTTTATTAATGCCCAGAATAAATAAATCAAATGGTTAAGAAGGTTAGTGACAACCCTAGACAAAAATTTGAAAAATTATATCTCATCAGTCCTTTATTATTTTTAGTTGATATTTTTTATTCAAATGTATTATTATGTCGTACATATTTTGCATCAAAAAGAAAATGCGGTAATTTAAAAAGAGACCGACAAAAAATTATTAATGTTTTCTGCTAAAAACATTTATTACGTCTTAACTAACCGTATAACGTATCTAGTTTTTAGCAACATTATAGTTTTTCATTCTCTTAATGAGAAGATACTTAATTTATTAGTAACTGATGTATCTGAAAGAAAATATTGCATTTCTATGGTTTTTATGGGTTTTTCTCGATAATTGAAATATAACCAAAACTACTTTAAAAAAAATTGTCGGTGTCTTTGTCAAGCCTCCAAATAGTAAAAGCAATCAAATAAACACATAAACTGTACTTGGCCACAACTAAGCCAAAATTACACACTGTGCTGTGTCACGTCGCCGTCGCGCCTGTCTGACTTTATACAAAAAATATGCAGGGTGGGTGGATTCAGGGGGTCTACTCCCTAAACACGAAGTCGATAGCTACGGCCGAAGTTACGGGTATATCTTACCCAATATCACTTACGTGCATTAGATTAGTTCGGTATCCGAACTAAAAATTAATGAGAACACGATTTGTACAGTTGTCCCTACGCACGACGTGTTCTTACCCGTCCGTAAATTTGAATTGGTCACATATTTTGACGGATCAACTACTTTCGGACCGGCCCGTATCTTCGTTGACGGACTTAGAGAGCAGGTGTCCGGAAGTGAATTATGATGTCAATGTGGTTCTCAAAAACATAAACAATAATATTATATATTTTTACGGACGGAAGCTATACAGCTACATTGAGCTTCATTAAAACCCCCTAATGTGTTTTTAACTAATTATTCCTGTATTTATCATTTCAAATTTACAAAGACCTAATTAAGCTAAGAATCAAGTTACAAAATTATAATATTATTTAAATCTTTTGTGATAATGTTCAAATTAATGTACCATTGTTTCATGCAAGGTCGGAAATATTACATGGACACAATGATATTCTAAAGTAGGAGATAATTTGAGCTACTGACACGATTCATATCATATTTTTATTTGTTGAAATAATGCTTATTGTGTATGAAGTTTTTTTGAAATATTATTATGTGATAAAGTGTCAAGTCTTTTGGCAAAATAATTTGCATAAAGATAACATCCAGCATATATAACCGAAAAGGGGAGGCAAAAGTATTTATCGGCAATTATATTAAGCAACTAGCTTCTACCCGCGACTTCGTCCGCGTGAAAGTTATTGTTTTAACATAAAATATATCCTATGACACTCGACAATATTGTAGCTTCCCATTAGTGAAAGAATTTTCGGAATCGGATTAGAAGTTCCGAAAATTTACCCCTACACACAAACTCACAACTTGTACCTCTTTTTAATATTACTATAATACATAAACCGGCTAAAAACTACGACTACAGCTGATACTGAGTGCAGTGTTACTGGGATTTTTCCTATGGAAAATCCAGTAACAGTTCTCCTACGCCCGTCCTTTTGATGCGCCCTGCAGGTCGCATCTTAGAAATCTCCTCAAATCCCCTCCCCACTCAACCGACTTCTACTCCTACTCTTTCACTGTGCACGCGGTACGGTTGTGGAATTCACTTCCACCTGGCATTAGGAACTGCCAAACTGTTGGAGTATTTAAAAGTAGAGTAACAGAACACTATCTTTCCACTTTGTCATAGTTGCTCATGTATTTATTATTTAAATTACATTATATTTTTATTTTAGAAGTATGTAAGTATATTCTCATATTGTATTTTTATTGTCTATATTTAAATTGGAAAATTATTTTAGATTTTATGTATTTTTAACCGACTTCACAAAAAGGAGGAGGTTCTCAATTCGTCTGTATGCAGAACTTTTTTCTGGGTGAACCGATTTGGATGATTCTTTTTATTTGATAGGTGGTGCTTCACATGTGGTCCCATTTAAGTTTGATCATGGTCTGACCAGTAGTTTTTGAGTTATCTTTAATAATGCATATTTTTTCCACTTAGTTTATATGGATGATGTGTTAATAATTTCCTGTCACTGTTATTTACACACCAAGTAGTTGTATACGAATTTGTGTGGGGTAGGTACGGCAACTAAAAAGTGAAAAATAAACACTTTTTTACAAAAAAACAACCGACTTCCAAAAAAAACACTAAAAGACCTGAAAAATAACTTTAAATTTCTGAAGTCGGTGGCCAAAAACGGAAATACAAAACCAAAGACACCGACTTCCGAAATTAAAGTTATTTTTCAGGTCTTTTAGTGTTTTTTTTGGAAGTCGGTTGTTTTTTTGTAAAAAAGTTTTGTTTTCCCTTCTACTCCTACGCACGTTGTCTTCATCTCTTTAATATACCTACTCTCCTATCGCAGGTATGCTGGAAGAGATTTCTTTAGAAATAAGCATCACCTTTGTACCTATTTTTATGTTCCTTTCTTCTTGTCTGTTTATATATGTGTGTGTACATAAATAATTAAATAACACTTTGCATAACCAAGCGATCGCACCCATGATCTGAAGCTGCGAGATAATTGCTTAACATACTAGCAGTTGGAATGGCTTTCATTTTGACAGTTCAACAACATTCATTGCGTTATTTACGTTATTGAGCTGGCCAATTTTTCGAACATATCAAGCAATGTATCAGCAATATCCTTCAAAATGTTTCATATTGTGATTAACAGTGCGATCCGCAATTAGAATGCTGATCTAACGAGCCTTCAATCACTAGATAAACAAGGCTATCATATTTCGCTTGTCTGATGTATTAGGGGAAGCCAATCCATACATTAATTGAGGAACTACGACTATCACCCTAAGGTTCTAGAGCCTAGAACATTCTTATCCGATAAAATGATAATTGTGATTGTGTGAATTGACTGCCTCGTTGGTCTAGTGGTCGCAAACGCTACTGCTGAGCATGAGGTCCTGGGTTCGATTCCAGGGTCGAACAAAGTGTTATCGGGTTTTTCCATCTGGAATTTCTCGGTAGCAGCCCGGAGTCTGAATTTGTGGCCGGTTGATGGCAATAGGCTCGCCCCCTATTACATGGGACTTAAACATAACTGGCGAAATGTGGGTGTGCTATAGGTACACCTCTGCCTAACCCTTCAGGGAATACAGACGTGATGTTATGTTATGTTATGTGATAATTGTGACTGTTCATAGAGAACCCAAGGCTGATTAAAATTTTCGTAAAAGTAGAACCGAGCACGGTTTAGGCGTATGTTGTTGGACTCCGCCATCTTGAGTATTTGCTCGTCTAGCATCTTCAGCTCACGCTCGACCTCATGCAGGTCTTAACGGGGATGCGATAAGGTAGCCAGGGTAATTCAAAATTACTTACGTTTTTGCCAATTTGCAGGTCAGTGTTAGGTTTTATGTTGCGCAAAATATGATTCGCGACCGTAACAAATATGTATTTACATAATTATAATTATAAATTCATCAATACAACTCTCTAAGTTAAAATTGGCCTCTAATGTCATTCTTTCATGAAATAGTCATTCAATAGGATAATTTCTACTTACCATTAGCATCCGAAGGCATGGTTTCAGTAGAAGCGAGCACAGCTTCAGCGTTAATGTTGTTGGATTCCGCCATCTTGAGGATCTGCTCGTCTAACATCTTCAGTTCACGATCAATCTCGTCCAGGTCAGGCAGCTCTTCTTGACCTTGAAACAACAAACGATTTGTAATTAATGACGCGAACATGCTGGTCCTACTCCATAGGAGAATCTAGTCTAGACAAAATCAAACTGATTGCTAATATAATTGCATAATTTATTATTTTTATGAAATTGATTTATATTCTGTGATTACTTCAGCTCACAGACTAACTTATTATTTGTTAATAGTTTAGGAAAATCGTATACTTTTAAAAGGTTTGTAAATATGTGAGCACCATGTATCAATCACATAATTTATTTATTTGTCATTGCTTCATTTTTAATTCTTTTTACCTATTGTGGTATCGTAATTTTATTCTAAGTGCATCGTCTTCACATGTAATTATATAATTAATGTATACAAAATGTATAGTTGCATAGCACATGTGTGAGCACTATGTACCTACTATAAAGCCACCATTTACTAGGCTCGTCTTTCATTGACTTGAATGTGCCCTGGCGGCTGAGACTATGTCATGCTCACTCAAATGCTTCGCTGGTGGTGGCGTGTGTGTTGGATCATTAAGTTCCCTTCAAAATGGTTGAGCTGAATGGTGCTGATCCATACGTCATGTTCGTGAACGGGCGCCGTCAGTAGGGATTGGTCAACTCATGGCTGCCACGGCTTATTTAAATTTAAATTTTTGAATTGTTTTTTTATCTTTTTTATTATAGATACTTTAAACGTGCACGTCTTTCTACATCGTTCTCACATTTTTAATTTCAACAGGAATGATGTAAACAATTTGTTTTTTGTAACTATATGTTGATTTAAAACAGTGTCCATGGAGTTTCTTGCCCATTCTTCTCCATAGGTACCTACTACGCTTTGGAATGGGCAACTAGCTTAATTTTTTTGACTGACTGAACCTTTGACAATTCAAAAGTGCCTGTAATTGGTTTATTTGAAATAAATGCTTTGAGTTTGAGTTGAATGTTGTAAAACATTTCAAAAGAGTAACGGTGGAGTTTCTCGCCCATACTTCTCCATATGAAACTACCTTTTGGAAGGGGCAACTAGAATCAATTCTATTTTCTTGTAAATGTTGATGTTCAAATGCCTTGTATGTGCCTAATTGAAATAAATGCTTTGACTATGACTCAAAGATGAGTCTGAAATATGACGAGACTTGCCAAGCAGCAGGAAAGTAAAGAAAAAATGAGTATAAATCTATTATGATACATCATTGACCGCTAATAGTGCCTACCCACAGTACAGATGAGAGTCTAGAGGGCAGTTGTTTTATTGGGTATGAAATTAAGTTACAAGTTCACCCTAATGTTTTTTTTTTCAACCTATGGGGTCCAACTGTTGGACGAAGGTCTCCCCCGTACTTCGCCGTTCATCTTTGCCTGCTGCCTCTCCGGCCAATCAGATCAGTCAAGAGCCAAAGTCGTCGCGCCAGCGCTTCTTAGGTCTACCTCGGTGAGGACGCCCGTCTTCAGGCCCCCACTGCGTGTCGGCCTTGGCCCATCTGTCCTGATGCATCCTGTACGTATGGCCCGCCCAGTCTCATTTTAGCCTCGCGGTCTTATCGCCAACATCGACGATGCCTGTCTTCAAGCGTGCTGTGTACGTATTACATTCAAAATGCTACGCTCCATCGCTCTTTGGCAAACCATGAATTTGGACTTCTAAATCTCGGTCAGAGATCAAATCTGAGCGCCATAGGTTAGGATAGACAGGATACACATGTCGACAAGCTTACGGTTTAGAGATATTGGTAGGTTCGACGCCAGTCAGTTACAAAAATATTTTTAATTATTTGCCACAACAAATATGGAGACACGCAAGTAAAGAACCGGGGAATAACAAATGAGCTTTAGTTAGTTCGCAAGAGAAATGGCAAGCATTGGCGAGCTGATTTGATAAATTGCTTCCATTAAGAAATCTCCCTTACTTGACTATACTCGTTCGACTTCCTTACTAAAAGACGTTATTATGGTATTGGACATTTAAACGTCCAGTCAGCCCCATTTGTTTAGGTTTAAAAGGGAAATAACACAAATCCAGGGCGCGTATGATCAGGCCCCTTGTTGTGAAGAAACTGGTTTCTTTGAACTTAATAGAATAATAATGTAACAGCTGCTTATATTACTTGAACCCTAACTAATAATAATACGCGATTAGGGGTCTGTTGGCCAGTGACTGTAATTTAGTAACCACTTGTATATTGAAATTGTTATGATAATGATGATAAATTTCATTCATGTACTGAGTCTATGGTAACAGGTTGCACGTTGATGTCCCTGCCACCGTGTATAATCCTTTATACCTTCAGGGTTTTATTAAATAAATCGCGCGATTCATGAACATGAGAAAGTTGGTTCACGTTCATGTATAATGAGCCCAGATCAAAGCAGGTCATGAGTTCAAAGGACTTTATAGGGTTCCGTAGCCAAATGGCAAAAAACGGAACCCTTATGGATTCGTCATGTCTGTCTGTCCGTCCGTATGTCACAGCCACTTTTTTCCGAAACTATAAAACCTATACTGTTTAAACTTGGTAAATAGATGTATTCTGTGAACCGCATTAAGATTTTCACACAAAAATAGAAAAATAACAATAAATTTTAGGGGTTCCTCATACTTAGAGAAACTCAAATATATTTTTTTTCATCAAACCCGTACGTGTGGGGTATCTATGGATAGGTCTTCAATAATGATATTGAGGTTTCTAATATCATTTTTTTCTAAACTGAATAGTTTGCGCGAGAGACACTTCCAAAGTGGTAAAATGTGTGCCCCCCCCCCCCCTCTTGTAACTTCTAAAATAAGAGAATGATAAAACTAAAAAATAAAATATGATATATACATTACCATGTAAACTTTCACCGAAAATTGGTTTGAATGAGATCTAGTAAGTAGTTGTTTTTTAATACGTCATAAATCGTAAACCGCAATTTACCTTTCATTCAATCAACTCAAATATAAAAAAAACAGTTAATTTCATATACATAAACCTTATGCATAAACCGTGAACCATTATTTTTAACCGACGAAACAAAAAGGAGGAGGTTCTCAAGTCGACCCGTATATATTTTTTTATGTATGACCATGCATAACTTTTTACAGAGTAGTCGGATTTTGATGATTCTTTTTCTAATAATAAATCTGTAATACCTAAGTAAATAATAATTATAATTCGCGCGGGTGCGGAGCGCTTGCTGCTACGGAACTCTTCATGGGCGAGTCCGACTCGCACTTGGCCGCTTTTTTTTTTTGTATATAAGTATCAGTATTCAGCCTAACTTAATCGCACGCAAGTTAAGTTTAAGTCTAATGTAAAAAACGTATTGCTATTAACCACAGATAAATCCCAACTCAGAGTTGCTAATGAGATTTAATTGAAAAACATATAAAAAAAGAAACATCTTTGCCTGACTTTGCATCGAGCTTAAAAACTCCGCTCAGCGCTTGATATTATGATTAAATTATGGAAAGAGTATTACCTGGAGCTGCATTCTCTTCAACAAGTATATATCCGCCTTCTACGGGCAGAAACTGTCCACTCTTCGGCAAATCGCCATGATTTTCTACATGCCCATCAATGTCTGCCATGACCACGTCATTCGTTACCGGTGGCAATATTGTGAGAGCCTGTGGTGACGCTGCCACTACTGGTGGCAACGTCGTCAAGGGTGATGCTACCGTTGGTGGTAAAGTTGCTACAGTTGGTGGCAAACTTGCCAAATTCTCTGGCACCGTCATATCTAGCTTCTGGCAACCCAACTCCACTATAAAAGCTTCGGAATCCTGTGGAAGTGTTGCCATTTTAACTGGCACAGCGGTCGCTGGCTGGAATATTTGGTTGGTTTCTTCTATGATTGTGCTGTTGAAACATGCTAGTTCTTGCATTGGTTTTGAGAAAGATAGCTCGGATTCGGGAATTTCTTCTTCTTCCCATTGGCTGAGTAACGCTTCTATTGTTTGTTTTTCTTTGTCGAAGGGGTCGGCTTTGTCTGTGAAAAATGTATTATGTACAAAATCAAAAGTCATTTTTCAAACTAAGCTGAGAATCAGCAATTTTTGAACGTCAGAATTACATAAGACAGTCCCCCAAAACGCCCGCTCGTCACCACTTCCTCGAGCTTTAGGTGGGACGAAGTGGCGCAAGAAACTCCCCAGCAACACAGCTGACTGTTCAGTTAGCATGAGCACTTAGACGAACTTGATTCTTTATGCAAAGTAATTAACATTACGAAAATAAAACATTAAATTATTTACCATTTATGTCAGATAGCACACGCCAATATACCAACTAAATATGTTACGATATAACATCAAACCTGGATAGTCCTGAAGGTTTGGGCATAGGTGCATAGTAGACAAACATTTATTTTATTTCATTATGTCCATGGTCTATGAAATAGGGAGGGGATAAACCTTTTTGGTAACTCCTACCAAATCTTGGCCAGGACATGGGCTATGGCCATAGGGGTAGGCAGAAACTACCGAACGCCACCTGCTACGATCCTTACATACTCCTTTTGCTGTTCATACATATGGTCACACACGCACGCCGGTTGCGAGTACTACGCACCTGACCTGTTTGAAGAACATCACCAATAAGGCCACTATATGACCTCTTACTGAGAATTTCGGGTCTCCCTTGTTTTACCGAAAAGAAATTGCCAAATTATCACTTCCCAAACAAATTTTCGCATAATTTCATTTGCCAAATTATTACTTACCAAAAAATCTCTTTACAAATAATTGTTACGAAAACCTATGTTTGGCAAGTGAACGTTTGAACAATAACTTGTTCACCAACTAGTACTTTTACCATTTTTTATCTAGTCAATTATTTCAGTTGGTATAACATATTTTACGCAAAATTAAATAAGCCAAATATTTGGTGTTGTCAATTTCAAACTTACCATTTCTATTATAAGACTTAGACGACGGAGCCCCGCCAAGCGGGGCTCCTACTTCTGGGTGGTTTAAAAAAAAAAATAACCACGTACGGGATGGCGGGGTCTTTCAGACCCCGCCATCCCCTTCTAACCTAACCTGTCCGAGTCGGGGTGCCCTAAGTCCCGAGCTCGCTTCGCTCGCTCTTGCATCCTATCCCACCCTTGGTTTTTTACCCTTGAATAAATGAATATATTAAAATAAAATTGCATTTTTTTTATAATTCCCAAAACAACTTATTTTTGCCTTTATATTTTTTGTCATACAAAGAACATTAGACCAAACGTTTATTGTCTAAAGATTGTTTGCTGTAATAAATCATTTGATTAAAGACCAAATGCCTTAATGACATTATCCTTGGTAATAATCTACCAAGTAAAAAATTGACCAAATGAAAATGTGCGTACTAAAATCATTCCAAACATTGCATTGGTATAAAAAAAAGGTTGCTAAAATTTGTTTGGGTAGTGAAATTTTGGCAAAATCTTTTCGGCAAAACGGCAGGATCCCGAGAATTTCCTATTGAAAAACATAATACTATAACTCAGGGTCTGATTGAAGACATGCTCAGAAGCCGCGCTAGCGACAAACAAGTCAATCTAAAAATTTAATGATTCTATTAATTTTACGGCAATGGTACAGTCACGAGATAAATACTTTACACTTACGCAAGATTCAAAGTCGATATTTTCGTAAAGTATTGATAGATATATCGTGGTGTTACGAATATAGTATTAAGAAACCTTACTATTGTGAAATAGGACTTTTCCTCAAAGTTGCAATATTTTTTTCACGAGAATACCGCTTTTTTGTTTGCATAACTGTTAAGTGCTCATTTACACGAGCAGCACGTGGCTAACAGCAGAGACAACTGCACGTCAGCACTAGTCGGCGTCAGCCGTAGACGCGTCTTTTTTTTTTTTTTTCCTATTGGGCAGCTCGTAGTTATGACCACTAAGGTCCTGGCTACTTAACCGGGCAAGCCTGTGAGTGCCTTAAGCTACTAACTTAAATCCAGCCAGGGGCGAAAAATACTTAAAAATTAGGTGACCGCACGCTAAGGGGTACGAACCTCGGCTTAGGGCGTCACTGAGGGGAGGGCAGCAAGATGGGACAGGCTGGATCGAGATAATATTATTATTAACAGGAGAATTTAAAACTACAGGCTCAGCTACGGCGCGGGCTGGCGCGTCGTCGAGCAAGGGTCGGGGGGGGGGGGGACAATTATGTCGGGGGCGTCGCGTAGGACCTCGGCGGCGAGGTCGGAACGATGGCGGTCTGTTCTTGTGTACTGTACTGGTGGCCCTACTGCTTTCCTGGAGGAGGGTTATGGGGTCATCGGGGTCGGACAGGGCATGCCTTGGACGGCGGGTACGACTAATGCGGGAGGGGGTATATCTGGCAGCCTCGACAACCAGAGGGTTGCGATGTGAGGCCGCGGAGTCGAAGAAGCGCTTGGAAATGCGCTTCATGAACTGACGGATAGTGGGGATTTTAAGGTCGAGATGGAGGATCTCGTTCCGAACGAACCAAGGGGAGCCGGTTGCCCTACGGAGGAACCGGTTTTGGAGGGTCTGCATCCTATGGATGTGGTGGGGTTTCGAGTGTGCGAAAACCACGCTCGCGTAGGTCATGATTGGCCGAATGCACGCTGTGTAAATGCGCAATTTGCACTTGAGTGACAATTTGCTGCGTGCATTCAATAGGGAGTGGAGTCTACCGAGAGCGAAAGCGGCGCGCGAACGCGCCTGCTTTATGTGCTCACCGAAAGAGAGTCTATGGTCCAGAGTAACACCCAAGTATTTGGCTCGCTTCTCCCAAGGGATAGGCTTGCCGAACATGGTGATCAGACGGGCGTAGACGCGTCGACGGCACTACGGTATTTATGCTCATGACGGTACATTACGTATTTATGAAATTAATACATTCCCGAATTCGAAAGTAAACGATGATTTATTGCAATTTACTAATGCTTGACATTACTTCAATAGATTAGTTCCCAAAAGTACAAAATTAATAGGCTTGTAAAAAATCAGGATATATGATTCAAGAAAAAATATTACTTAGTCTACTCTAATAAGCATTAATGATCAATCAATCAAGCATTGAATAAAAAGTTCCTAAAGACAGCATATTTTTAGATTTAGCATGACCAGCAAATTTTAAAATAGTTAATGCTGTAATATTTTTTTGTAGAATTTAGTCTTTGAAATTGGATTCCTATTCATTTATTAACTAAACTTTAGTTTGAGAAGGTTTTCTAATTTAATTAATCTCGTACAAAATTCTTATATCCATATCTTTACTAATATAATAAAGCTAATGAGTCTGTTTGTTATTTTGTTTGAACGCGCTAATCTCTGGGACCAGACGGATTTAATAAAATATTTCTTCATTTGATCGCCCAATCCTTGAGGAAAGTAAAACATCACGCTAAAACCCATTGGAGCTGAGCAAAGTCAGAAAGAACGCTAAGGGAAAACAAAGTTATAGGGCGGGCGGGCGATGCGATGCGACGCGGTGGGTCGGGGGACGAGAGAGTTTTATAAAAATACTAGCTTCTGCCCGCGGCTTCGCCCGCGTGGATGTCGAAAATTATCCCACGGGAACGTGCTGCCGGGACAAAACGTAGAATATGTCGTTTTCCAGGATGCTATCTATCTCCTTGCCAAATTTTGTCGAAATCCGTTCAAAGGTTTAGGCGTGAAAAGGTAACATACAGACAGAGTTACTTTCGAATTTATAATATTAGTATGGGTGGCTGTTATTTTAGAAATTGTGTATCTTACGACTTCTACGCGAATGAAGTCGCTGGCGCTAGTTAATATTTTAATAAATGCGAAAGTAACCGTCTGTCTGGTACCCTTTCACGCCTAAACCTCTGACCCGATCGTTATTAGACTGGTAGGTAGCTTGGGACCTGGTGAAGAACATAGGCTATTTTTCATTTAATATGATGAAATACAAAATACACGCAGAGGAAGTCACGGGCAACAGCTACCATAAAAAATAATTGTTGTGTAGTTAATTTTTGTAGAAACTCTGTTGGGGTCGGTGCGATTGCCTATCTGACGTCCACAACCCAGTTACTGGGTAATACAATACCTGGGTTCATATTGGTAACACTGGTTGTCAAACTTTTCGGTTTCTGACTACCCATAACGACTGTGAAAGATCTACAAATGACAGCCGAGACCAAAGGCTTAAAGTGCTTCCGAATAATTATAATCGCCCTTTCACCGAAAAATTGTTACCTGAGCTAATTTTTTTTTTTTGTATGCACGTGTTTCTGTGACAAATAAACCTATTTTTCTTTCTTTCTTTTTTTCTTTCACCGATTAAATTAATTTATTCATAAAATCACTTACCATTTCCAAGTTCCTGCGAAGAATTCTGACTTAGCATCGACGCGTCATTCATAGTAACAGTAGACACGACTGTGCTATCCAAAACCGAACTATTAGCTGACGAATTATTCTGTTTCACAGCAATGACAGCTTTATTCTTAAGATGTTTAGGCTTCTTAATCCTATGCCTCACTCCTAGATTGATCTGACCAGGCTTCCGCTTGCGTCTGTGAGAATGGGAATGCCTCATACGTCTGTTTGTAGTAGTTGCTTCAATAGCGTTGGAAATTCTCGATGTGACGGTATTATTCAAGTCAGGGTTAGGTTTTCCATAGAAAGACTTAGCAGACAGTATTTCCTTAAGTCTATCACTGTTGAATAATGAAAGGCGAGCTTTGGGAGCGTTTTCCAACCTCGGGTACTTATTACTTGGGCCGTAATCAGTCAGACTGTCGTTTCGAAGTCTCTTGTGACTTTTCTCACTGTCACAAGCCGATTCTGGACTTTCGCCAATTTCGACGATCGAACGTCGGTTGTGTCCCAACTTGGGGGGCGAAGCACCTGCGTCTGTTGTTTGAGGAGTCTTTAGCATCTGTGTAGGAGATATAATACTACTCATATCCATCTTCGTCATACTAGCATTTTTTGGAGGTGAAACATTTTTCTTCTGTTCTAATAACACTCCTTTGAAACTGTGGAATTTAGGAGTCAATTTATGCCTCCTAGTTGACCGTCTCAAGTATTTAGTTGGGGTATTCTCTTTGGAGTCCGTACCAGAATCAGTGTCAAAGTTCAGGTCTTTTAAGGAGCTGCTGCAGCTTTCCGTGTCTGCGATGAGACTGGCCAGACTTTTGCGGGCACGGCTTGAGGTAGACGACGTTGTATGAACACTTGTACAGGAGTGAGTGGACGATGGGGTCCCAGGATGGTTGTTGAGGTGCGGAGTGGCTGGCGTAGACAGTGAACCAGTACATTTTGAGTCTGGACAGTATCGAGTCTGATACTTTTTCAACGTAAACGGGGACTTGATAAAATTCTTCAAATCATTGCACTCTTTTAGAAGTTTCCGGGTTGGACTTCTGGTAATATCTGTGAAATAGATGTTTCAGATTATAGTTGAATTGTGCAAATTAAATTTTATGCTAAGTATGTAGTAGTATTATTAATATAATGATTAATATGCTGAAATTAACACACAATGATTGTTTGTACTTTGTGGTAGTGTAACATGTGAAATACAGTAGTAATATTAATAATGAATGCTGTAAACTTGGAAACTGAGTGAGTAGTTGTTTTTGTTAACTGACATATAACATTAACTCAAGTTATGAAG
This sequence comes from Griposia aprilina, assembly GCA_916610205.1. Taxonomy (NCBI): domain Eukaryota; kingdom Metazoa; phylum Arthropoda; class Insecta; order Lepidoptera; family Noctuidae; genus Griposia; species Griposia aprilina. Next base: position 10,428,169 of record OU744304.1, on the reverse strand, counting down.
TTGTGTATTGTTTTCCTTCTAATATATTGTTTTAATTTACTTGCATTTTCAAAGTTTTTGCAATAAACAACTTGACTCTTAGTCAATCTGAATAGTGTTTTCCCAACTAGGTTAAAGTCGGCTTCCAGTCTAACCGGATGCAGTAAATACTAGTATTTTACATGGAGTAACTACCTATCTGACCTCCACATCCCAGTTACTGGGTAACGCGATACCCCCTAGTAAGACTGGTTGTCAGACTTTTGGGCTTCTGACTATCTGATATTTCTGTCAAAGATCTACCCATGACAGTCGGAACTTTGGTTCCGGCTATCATTTGTAGATCTTAACGAGGCTTAACTAGCATTCCGAGGCACGGAGGGGCCTCGATAAGTAATGAATCGTCACTCATCCTCGGACCGACCGCGACAAGCGTAGCTTGACGTTCGATCGACCCGTGTGGCTATTATTAATTAGCCACGAGCCCCACCACTCCTCGATCTTGATAGTTAGTATTAGAATAATTAATAAAAAAATATAAAACTTCAATGAATATTTAACCTAGCTATAACAAATGTAGGCTTAAATAGGTTGTGAAGTCACAATATGAGTGTATAATATAATTTTGAAACCAGACAAAATTGTATATTACAGTAATTAAAACTACATAAACAACGATTTTAAAGTGTGTAATTATAAGCTGTTTTTTTTTTTACCAAATCAGCATGATTGAAACTGAACATTCGTCATTTATTTTTTGAAATTTTTCGAAAGCCATTGAGTGCTTTAGGCGTGAAAAGGTAACAAAGACAGAGTTACTTTGGAATTTATAATATTAATATGGATTTAAATATGTTAACACATAGTTGGTGGTATACTTTAAACATCAGTGTATTAATGTCTCAAAGTTTTATAGTAAACTTCCATACTTATAAACTGAACTTCTGGCTTCCTTTGCAGTCTCAATTTAGTTTATCCTAATACAAAAACAAAATACAAAGGTTGTCTTTAAAAGGTTGCTCTCAGCAATAAGACCACTTATTGTGTCTCCCTATGTAAAATCTCTACATTTTATCTGTGATTACCATGGTGTACTTAATAAAGAGTATTCTATTCTAGAATGTTGAAATAATAATACAGTTGGCTTTATTTAAAACAGAAGGAAATATACAACAAACTTTTATAAATTAATAAACTAAGAGATCAATGGCCAATCAACCATGTCCCAAACAATGCAGTGTCCAGTGTCCATACACCTGCAACTCTGAGGACCTAAAAAACGCCACTAATGCCGATATTGGCGTGGCCACATACTGGGCCCAACTCATAATATAATATTTTTACTTTTGCCATTGCCTCGAAAATAAGAATAGATCAAAGTCTGACTGAGCTTAAGATGACTTATCAGCTTGACATTATGATAAGCTAATCAGAAATGGATAGAATCCGAAATGAGTTCTCAGTTTAGTTTATTTAGAGGGCACATCTGCTGTGATAGCATATCAGTATTGCCCTGAGATAAGAGGGCAAAATGGAAAGAAATTTAGACTAGCTGCTGCCCGCAGCTTCGCCCACGTGGACGTCTGAAATTATCGTACAGGAACATGCTACCGGGATAAAAAAAGTAGTCTATGTTACTCCTTATGACATCAGGTATCTGCTAGTGAAAGTCCCGTGATAATCGGTCCAGCCGTTTCGGAGATTAGCCGGAACAAACAGACTAACAGACAAAATTGTAAAAAAAAAAAAATTGGAATTATGTACCGTAAAATGGGGCGAATAGGAACGCAGGGGTGAATCGTAACAAAACTTTAAAAGGAATTTTAACATTTAAATAATATAATTTGTTGCCAACAGGGACACGTAATCGGTTAATTATGATACATTATACACGTTACAGTCCTTTTTGGCGACAGACTATAATATTTCAATGTTAAAATCCCTTTTAAAGTTTTGTTACAATTCACCCCTGCGTTCCTATTCACCCTGTTTTACCGGTACCGTGTATACATCCATATGCATTAAGTAAAAAGCGGTTATTTTAATATTACAAACAGACACTCCAATTTTATTTATCTGTTCAGATGATTTAATAGTATTCATGAGCTTGCTAGTTTCTGACCAAGAACAGGCCATTTGTTCTCTTGTTTTTCATGCTGTAAAAGATTGATTTAGAGGAGCAAAGCAAGACAGGATGATCAGCAGGGTACTAATATACTGCAATACTACACAAGATTACCATTCTACCTGCTACTATAATAGGTTTAATGATATACATGAGCTGGATAGATTCTCCCTAGTAATAAAATATATTTATTTTTGTCATTGTCTCAAAAAGAGATCAATGCCTGACTGAGCATAGGATGACTTATCAGTGTGACACAATTATAAGCTAATGAGTAGATAGTGTCCTAAATTAGGTCTTGGTCTAGTTTATTTAGAGGGCACATCTGCTGTGATAGCATATCACCCCTGAGATAAGGGGGCAAGATGGAGTGAATTTATTAAAAGTTTAGAAGGAATTATAATATGTAAATGCGACTAGTTTCTGGCTAGAAATAGGCTATTCTTTCTCTTCCCTTGCATGCTGTGAAAGACTAATAGCATTAGGAGTCAGCAGGGTAGGCATAACTATGCTGCAAAAGTCAATAAGATTACCATTCCATTTGGCATAGATTATGTTGTGATCTTTCTTTGGGAGTATCCATTGGAGTACTCATTGGAGGTTTTTATTTTATACTTGTATATTTTGGCAGATATTTACAGGCTCAACAAATAGTTATTGAACATTTCAAGATGAAGACAAAGGTACTTAAACTATACTAAGTAAAGTCCGCAAGCTCTTTTAAAAATGTATGATGCAATAAACATGATTCTTTCAAACTTCAATAAATACATTCCAATACTACATGGTATTCAGTCTGTGTTTTGAATGGTAGGTACATGTTTTTACAAGAATTAAAAGACTGTCAAAACAGTATTTTTATTCTTGTACCAAAGTACAAAGACGCTAGTTTAGTTATAAATAAGCGCTTAATATACAAAATCAGTAATATACATGACTAGAAATGTTTTTAAAGAAATTACAGCTTGCATACAAAACAAAGATGACAGGAACAGGTAAAATAACTGCAAGGTTATCTTGTATGTGCTATAAAGTAAAACTCAAGGCCCTTTGAGCTCTCACACCCAGTGGAAAGGTACTACATGTTTCTACGTGAATATCTGACATGAAACTGTTTTCATATGTCGTTGTTTACATACAAAACATGGATTTAAACCTAGTAATAGAAGGATAAGTAAAAAGACTCACGCCAAAGGCTTCTTTCTGGCGTCTTTGGAACATTCTGGTCATTTTCGTCTCCAGAGCTCGAGTCCAACGTGCTGATGATGCCCAGGTCACAGTCCTCGCTGTCACTCTCACTATCAACCACCGGCAGCTTCCGATGCGTCGTCAAGGACTCCCGCGAAGGCATCTCCTCACATTGAAATAACCCTTTCTTTCTCTCTGACATCTTTGGCGTATGAGTATGAGGAAGCCGCGAGGAACGTCTAGGAGTCATCGCGGCCATGTCTACAGCCGAAATACTGACCTTAATTAACAATAAAACATGAAATCGGACACTGCACTCTCAGCGTTTCGATGACCCAGCCTCACTACTCAATTAACTTTTTGCCTACTTTGCGACAGTGATACTACATATTGTAATGCAATTTAGGTGAATGGACGTAAGATAAATAGTTACGGCGGTTTTTAGATCAGAAAACACGTAAATTGTAACAAAAAACGTGCGTCAAAAAACTTATAGCAAACGTTAGCAAGCAACCATTGTTGTTTGGCGCGTAAACACCTGTCATGTGGCGGTGTTGCCTGATTCAAATATTTACTATTATTATTTTTCACGAAAGATTTTCGTTTAAGTTAGTTTAGAATATTTTTAAATTATAATAAATGTTTAATGATTATTTCTAATTCATGCATGCATAATCCTCTCAAAAATACAATAAATAAAGTCGTTCATGACATGATGCTTAGTTTTACCTCAACTAAAATAATTTAAACATGGGTTGGATTTTGTTCCTTATTCCGAAAAAAAAAAACATGTTAGATATAATAAAATTTTTTTCACTCCTCTTGCTCATAAAGTCCGTCATTATAGCGTATCAGAGCGGGGGTATAATATTTTTTTGTCTGTTACCAAAGAGCCTACAAAAACAAAAAGTATTTATTCATAGGTAGATTAATCATGAATAGAGTCGACGACTGTTTCTTATAAAAGAAGAACATTTTATTTTTGAAAATGGAATTAAAAGCGGCGATCTCTTCGGTAGAATTCATGCATTGCGTTGCGGCTACAGAAGTTAATAAAAAAAAGTAAACTATTATTTACTGCTAATAAACGTTTATTTTCTCGCAATTGTGGTGAAAAGTAGAGTGGGTGGGGAGTGGGGGTTTTAGTTATAACTCGGTTTCTATTTAATGAGTAATTTTAGCCTCTTGTATAACAATCTACTAATATAAGCTTTTAAAACCTTATGTATTAGGTACCTATTAAAACTTGATCGATGATTTGAACTTCAGTTTGACATTCACGTAACATTGAATAAACATGTATTGGCAACATTGAATTGACAAAATTCGCGCCTTGCCAAAATATTTAGATTGGTATTTAGAGTTACTTGCCTGTGACTTCGTCTGCGATGTAGGACGAAAAGTAGCCAATGTCCTTAGCGAGGTCGTGGTCTTTCTGTGTGCCAAATTTCATCCAAATCCGTTTAGACGTTTTGGAGTGAAAGCGTAACAAACAAACAAAAAAGCTTACTTTCGCATTTATAATATTACTAGTTTCTGCCCGCGACTTCGCCGGCGTGGATGTCGGAAATTATACCTCGGGAACGTGCTACCGAGATACCTAAATAGTATCCTATCATCCAAATATACAATCAGGAAAAGGTAACAGATAGCCAAATAATAAATGCATTTTTTTTAATTAAACAGGTTTTTATGATTCGAAATATCTAACTTAAAAATAATAATTCATTTTAATATCTATGTACACACTATCATCATTAATTTGAAATACTCTAGCGCCGCCATTGACCAAGTAAGTATTATCTACATTATGTTATTTTATAAGTTCAAATTGTAATAAGTTTTAAGCGAGTGGACCGATTTAAAAGAAATAAGTAGATACTAAAATAATACCTACCTCAAGATATGGGTTCTGATTAATGATAAATAATTTTATTTCTGTTAGCAGGTAAGTTTGTACAAACAATTTTAAACGCCAATCATATTTTAAAAATAAAAACTACTTAGATGAGGTCGGCGTTTTCTATCTGACTACTCTGGGAAGAAAGGCCGAAACAAACTCAGAGGTCACAGTCTCTTTTGAAGTCCAGAAATAATCTTGGTCATAACTTGTGAAGACCATGTAGATTGGTGTCTGAAATGGTATGTTGAGGCAAAACCACACAGAATGAGTGGACCTGTCCAGTCAGTGCACGCATTTGTCAGTAAACGTGCAGCTCTACTCAGAACGATTCGACGAACAATACCAAAGAAAGGACATTTCGGTAGGCCGCATAACTCAAACTGCCAGACCATGATTAAAACTAACTGAGAAGAACAAAAAAAAAACAACGATTACCCAAGTAATCTTCACATTCACAATATTAAAATAATCGGTATAATATTTTACAAATTACAAGAAACCACTATATTTCCAATTCCTTAGATCTCATAAATAGTAGGTACGTACACATTTTTTTTAAGAATCATGTGAATTTTAAAATCAGCCCCTATTTTACCCCTTGGGAGACGATTTTACAAAAAAAAATGTTTTTTTATTATTTCTTATCAAAAGCATAGGTAGTTTTACATTTAAATTTTCATATCTCTAACTTAAGAAATGCTAAGTTATACTAACATAGATCCACCATAATCAGAACCTATTAGGATTATTTAGATAGAAAGTAGCCAATGTTCTTCCTCCGGATGCCTTGCAAAATTTTATCGAAATCCGTTTAGTAGTTTAGGCGTGAAAAGATAACATACATACAGACACTCAGACAGACAGAAAAAGTTACTTTCGAATTTATAATATTATCAGTATGGATTTCTTGTAGTGTACGGGAGCGTTTCAATTTACGTAGATAAAGAAAATACATTAAAATTCTAATACCTTAGAAGTGGGTACCTACCTATCTACTACACACATTATAAGAAAAAACACTGTTATTTGGGATTAGGTATAAATCATGGGTTCTTTCTCTCTCTTGATTCAATTCAATTCAATTTATTTAATTCGGAAAAACATCCGTATTGTATTAATATTAAAACTTAGAAAAATATGTTAGTTGGTAGCATTAAAATCAAAAACAAATTATTACCTATTCTAATCAAACCAAAAATTTAATTAAATTTAATATCAAAATCAAAATCAAATTTCAAAACAAAAATTAAATTAGAATAATAAACAAAATCAAAATTATAATCAAAATTCGATTCGTTTCTCCAGTTTACTATTTTATATAGGTACTCAACCATTCAAATATTATTAAAATTCATTCAATGCTATCCTTGCCCCTTCTTACCTATTACGGGTGGGTAAGCAACTGATTAACCCTACACTTACCTTTTCCTACATTTTTGAGTCTTTTTTTTTTTTTGCGTGGCATGTCATGAAATGACCTCTCCCGCTCTGGGTGGAGCGGAAGGGCGTGTCAGACTCTTACTGACTAAAACCCACCCGTGATCCTTCACTTGTCTGTGCGCCAGGGCCACGGTAACTCTTTCGAACAATCCGCGACCCCATTTGTGAATAAAACTCCACCTCTTTCGCAGAATACAAGCGTTATTTTATGGTACTTACTCCAATCTACCTTACTATATTACTGTGTTTTACCAACACCTTCGCCATCTCAATGCCTGTCAATGTGGTGAGATGCGTAACACACTTGTCACTATCTATCGCAATCTGCATCATTTTGATGCCTAATGCTAATCCATTGCTTCATATGTTCGAAAAATTTGTCTGCTCAACAACGTAAATAACGCAATGAATGTTGTTGAACTGTCAAAATGAAAGCTATTCCTACTGTCAGTGTGTTACGCAATTACCCCGCTGTTCGGCACTAGACAGAAAAACTGAGGTCTAAAGACAACCATTTCAATCAATCAAACACCTAACAAGTTGGCTTAGTTACCTACCTACTTAATAGTAGTTCTCTGCTGGACATTATAGGCCTGTCCCAAGTAGGCGCGGACCCAGGTAATGTTTAACTTAATTTCTAATATTGTAATTTATCAATGCATGCCCTTTAGGGTAGATGTTTCAGCTCTTTATAATATTTTTAAGATCCTGTTGTATCACCAAAAATCGCATTAATAAAAAACTTTGACTTCGGCTTTGACAGGGGGGCAACGGGTGCAGTTGCCCCCCAGCCAGGGCTTAGACCACACAGAGTCTAAAACTCAAAATTAGACATAAACATTAAGTAGTTTTATATCCTGTATTTTTACTTTGTAGGTACCTATAGGACCAGAATATTACTTAGTTATAGAATGGTTTTAAATAAGTCGTCGTCATCCTCGAAAAGGGGGGCACATTGTTGAGTTTACGGAAAAACGATGAAGTAGTTTTTTTTTTTAAATGGGTTTCCTTGCCTGAAAATCCCCCCTTACGATCCCCCAGAGGGAAATATTTGTCTCCTTTTGAGCGAAAACCAGATCCGCGCCTATAGCCGCGATTCTAATTAAAAAAAAAAAAAAAAAAAAATTATGACAACACATCATCAATTAGGTCAGTAGGGACTATTTAAATTAAAAATATTAATCATTATAGTATTCAAATAGAGAACTAGCGATATGAATAATTATCAAATTGCTAAATCATTTAAATATTGATCAGTCATGCAAAAAATATCCCCTTGAAGAACAATTTGGTGTAATCACGATGATAGCCCAAAAATTCGTTTAAAAATAAATAATAATTTATCGTTAGGTGCCTAGGTAATTAAGGAAGGTTGTTATGGTTACTTACATACTCATTGCATTTTTTTTTCTATAGTTGCATTTAGCGTGAACGGCGAAAATGAGCAATAGGTACCTAGTGCTATTCTATAGAAAACTCACCGAGAAAACTTAAGTGAAGTTAACTGTCAATCTTTATATAGATATCCAGCGCACCCTAGTGTCAGGTATGGTGACTGTTCACTTCAAGCTCACTTCACCTACATTTTCACGGTAATATTTTTACAGAATAGACCCGAGGTTCTCTTTGGTTCTATAATAGCGACATTTTTCATAGCATTAGCTTACACATTAGAATCTAAGTTATTTTATATTTTGTGTAATTTATAATGTACCTACTTAGTGTTGACACTTAGTTTGAAAAATACAGTTTTTACTTACCTATTTATTCATTTTATGGTGGTAGATAATGTTAATGCTGCTTGAATATTCTCAGGTTTTAAAAGGTTGCAAAATGCAAATTCTTCGTCAGAGGTACCTATTTAAAATGGCCAGTCGCCTGAAACCGTTAGCTAGATAGCATAACATATTAATAACATATCAACAACAATAACCAGGGGACCTATGTTTAAGATATTTCTCTAGGTTCTAAATGTAATGTCTGTAACAATATTGTTACTTTTTTATGTGAAAACTTCTTTGGTCGCGTTGAGCGATTTTTGGTAGGGTCACAACTTATGGGTTCACGTCACCGATATGCTAATGTGACGTGATGCGCCAGATTGGCGACGCGCAGCGGCCTGTGTACCTATTTTCACATCTGTTGGCAGTCCCCATGACTAGCAATTTTTTTTTTGGCAGATTTATGCTTACCTACCTAAAGGTAGTGCCTATATCCACATTTCGTCAGTTATGTCTAAGTATTAAGTCCCATATACGGGGGCGACGCTATTTCCATCAACCAGTCATGAATCCAGACTCCGGGCTGCTACTGAGAAATTCCAGATAGAAAACCCCAATCACACTTTGGTCCGACCTGGGAATCGAACCCAAGACCTCATGCTCAAGCTAAATAAACTAGATACATAATCTTAGTTATTTAAAAGTCTAATGTTTTCATCATCTGAAACTATCCATCGTGGGTACGTTCCCCAAAATCGTCCATCGTGCATTGCTTAGAAATCATCATCATTTCAGCCGAACGACATCCACTGCTGAACATAGGCCTCCCCCAAACACCGCCACTTCGACCATTTGAGAAGCTTGTCACCTTATTAAAACACATATTTACGGCGTGGGAAGAGGCCCAAGACGCTGTAGGAATCTTTTGTGACCTCTCCAAGGCATTTGATTGCGTCGACCACGAAACCTTAATATTGAAACTTGATCATTACGGGCTTGGAAAACTTGCGCTCAGTTTTGTAAAATCTTATTTAAATGATAGACAACAGCAAGTTCAAATAAATGGTATCAATTCACACGGTTTAAAAGTAAAAATGGGTGTACAACAAGGCTCGAAATTAGGTCCTTTCCTCTTTTTAGTGTATATTAATGATCTGCCCCATTTGTTAAAAACCCAACCACAAATGGTGATACTTGCAGACGATACTTCCTTAACTTTTAAAATTAATAGACGTGCATTCAATCTTGACGACGTAAATAACGCCCTACTGCAGATCCAAAATTGGTTCACTGCTAATAATTTAGTATTAAATGGGAAAAAAAACCAAGTGTATTAGATTTTCTTTAATAAATGTCAAAAGTAGTAATTGTGAGATAGTATTAATTAAAGAGAAACTAGAAATCATCGACAAAACTGTTTTCCTGGGGATCACGCTCGACTCAAGGCTTCAATGGGATCCTCATTTAACATCCCTTGCAGGACGGCTAAGTTCAGCAGTATTATACCGTGAGAAAAATCCGTCAATTTACTGATGTAGGTACCGCGAGGCTACTCTATTTTTTTTGTTACTTTCATAGTATTATGTCGTACGGCTTTTTACTATGGGGACGGGCTGCAGACTTCGAGTCTATTTTTATTCTGCAGAAAAGAGCCATCAGAGCTGTATCTGGCCTCCGCAGGTGCGACTCTAAGGGGACGGTTTAAAGATATTAACATCATGATGGTATGCACGGCTACTTAACAAGCTATAAATTTCTAGTATAAGCTGATCTCGCATGGTATAGGATTTCCGTACAATGAGAGGTCAGCTTATACTGGAAATGTATAGCTTGATATGTACCCGTGTGTACCTTGTCAATATATCTATGAAAACAAGTAAGGAAAAATCTACATATTTTTGGTAAAAGAGGTGAAAGACATAATTATATCACTATAAATAGGGAGCAATTAGTTCAACCAGGTTTCAGCCTGGCTAAAGTAGACTCATTTTTCATGGGGTACTGTATAAAATGTTAACATAAAATACCTCCCCATATACCTACTTCAACTCAATGAAACGAAATTCAGTTCTTGTATAAAATGCACGCTATGCAGCCAAGCATATTATAAGTTGGGGGATAACATCGCTTATAAAAATGCTTGGCTCAACGCTGGTCCTGCTCCACAAGGGCGCATAAACTAATTGATTAGCATTTGAAACTACTGTTGGAGCTGTTGAAGATTGTAAAAACTATCTTTGCATTGTATAAATTCAATCTTTTAGTATTGTATAATTGCATAGCACATTACTATGTACCTACCTACTATAAAGCTGCCATTTACTAGGTTTGTCTTTCATTGTCTTGAATGTGCCCTGGTGGCTGAGAGTGTCATGCTCATTCAAATGTCTCGCTGGTGGTGGCGTGTGTGTTGGATCATTAAGTGCCCTTCAAAATCGTTGAGCTGAACGGTGCTAATCCATGCGTCATGTTCGTGAACGGGCGCCGTCATTAGGGACTGGTCATTTGTTGGCAGCCCACGGCTTATTTTAATTGTTTTTGTCTTTTTATTACGGACGCTTTTAACTTTCTGCATCGTTCTCACATGCATAATTTCAACATGAATTATGTAACCAATATTTTGTAACCATATTTTGATTTAAAAGAGTGTCCATGGAGTTTCTTGCCCGTTCTTTTCCCCGATTCAGCGAAATATAGGTACTAATAGGTATCTACCTACCAGTATTTTAAATTAAGTGACTGTCTATGTGACCTGTACAATCCAGGGGGCCTACTCTTTATGCACGAAATGCGCAGTTTTATAATTAAAATGTTAATTAATCGGGAGTAGGTTTCATTTTGAAATATCGAACTACTTTCGGATGGCAGTTTCTTCTTTGACGGATTTATGGCCGAATCCTATAATTTACGATTTTACGGACCATTATTGGTTAGAATTAAGACTCTTGCATCTTTACCAATAATGAAGTAATGCCCTAATAGTTTTGCATAGTAGCTACCTAGATCCTCCCATAATATGGAAATAGAGCACTATTACAGGTAAAAGCTTGCGAATCTATTTATATCTATGCCCTTGCACAGTTTGTTAGTAAAAAATGCTACCACAGTGGTAAGCAAAACGATTCGTTTGTGACCGAGCGAGCGCAAAGCGCGAGCGAAGCGTCTCTGTTTCAGCTTGGGCAAAAATGCTTTCATATGTCCGGATGTCCAGCGGATGGCTATTCTCCTCTACAGGCCGGATTTCGCAACTGATTCTCGTGAAATTTTTCGAGCAGCTGCTCACAAAAAAAAACCATAAACTTAAATGGTTTATTTTTCGAAAGTTTTTCAAAATGGCGGAGATATGGGGGTTGAAAACGTAAAAAAAACATATATCAGCCATTTCGGGCTTTTTGTTGAAAAGACAAACCCGCGAGGTCTACAGCTCGCAGAGCCACTAATTGTTTATAGGAACTGAGCATCAGAGAGTAGGCCCGCAGTTACGAGTAACACGATACTCCTTGATATGGCTTGTTATCAGACTTATGGGCTTGTGACTGTCAAAGATCAGAGAAGATCAAAAATTAAAAAAAGAAATTGGCATCTCATACAGGCCTATAAAACCAAAACCAAACCGTATAAACACGCGTGTACTGAGAAATGGTCAATTTTACGATTATATCTCACATAAACAACTTTCTCCACCAATTAGGTAAGTACAGTTAACATGTTTACACTACCATGTTTATTGATTTGTTTGTTGCTTTTCATACACAAGCCATTCAATTTATTACTATCATATTATTAAGCTTCGTTATAAGAGTTTTAACTTTTTTATATCTAATGGGAAAGGTCGGGCAAAGCTAATTGTAGATGGCGTGATCATAGCTAGGTCCCTACGGCCTACAATAAATTTGATATTTCGTTCCATTTCGTGTTCATTCATGAGTTTGGTTTCATTACAATATTTCGTTATTTTCGGTGATTTCAATATTTTAAATTAAGTGTTTGACATAGAAGTGTCAGAGTTTTAAATCTTATATTTCCTCGTAACCAGTTTCTTCAAAATGATTCCGATAGAGCCTCGAACTTTGTTTAAGTTAAAAGTGTCTCTACGAATAGCTTTAAACCACAATTTGGTAATTTTAGGATCTTTCGGGAAAAGGTGGTACTTAGGAACACAACAACGCGTCATTTTCGCAAAAATATAATGTTACTACTTCAGCCTTAGGTATATTATTATCTTGTGTTGGAAACTAGCTACGACAGCGCCATTTTGACAATTGCCTTCCCCATTTTTACCTGAAAAAGGTAGCTGGGACAGACTGGATGCGGAAGACGGAGGACACCCTGCGGCGTTGTGGCGCGGCCTGGGAGAGGGCTATGTCCAGCAGAGGACTGCGATTGGCTGAGTTGATTGATTGATTGATACCTAATGATCGGAGTTTACCTACCCCATGAAAAATGCTCAACTCACTGATTATTTGATATTTTGCTGGGCCTATTTGGCGCAGTCGTGAGGCAGACTATACCTATACATATATTTTTTGTTTTTATAATAGGTATTAAGTATTTTTCTTATTTTGTGTTTAGATTGTGTGTTGGTACTTATGACACGTTTCAAATAACATTTTTCTTTTCTTTTTAACGGGAAATAAATCAATTCGGACTGGTCCCTATTCTTACATATGTATTTGTTATTTTCAAGATACATCGTGAAAATAAGAGGGGGCCAAGTATGAACCCTTGCGGAACGCCCACGCTATGGGCGCACTCAATCAATCAACTCAGCTGATCGCAGTTCACTGTCGGACATAGGCCTCTCGCAGGCTGCACTACAACACCCTGTCCTCCGCTTTCCGCATCCAGCTTGTCACAGTCACCTTACTACAGACTTAGGCGTACTGCTACAGACAGACTATTTATGCAGAAAAAGTTTCTAAAGAATGTTTCTTTCTTAAGGTATGTAGAGGTTGTTTCCAATTTACTGGTTGCTTCTTCTGTGTTCAAGTACCGTATGTTAAATCAGTCCTATCAAGTTGATTTTACCTTTAACAAAACTTAGGTACGTTATCGTTATAAATTGCATGTCAATATTGATTCATCTGTGAATCAATCATACAAAAACAAAGCATTAGCTAAACCGTGCAGTCCATTGCACTATACTTTTTAGGGTTCCGTACACAAAGTGCCAATGGGACCCTATTACTAAAGGCTCCGCTGTCCATCCGGCCGGCCGTCTATCACAGGGCTGTATCTTTTGAACCGTAATAGGTAGATTCTTGAAATTTTCACAGTGTGTAATAAGTAAAGAAAGAAAGAAAAAGTATTTATTGGGACTCGCACAGGGTTATCACTAACTAACCAGCGCTGGGGCTCTGTCTCGCATAGGGTCGTAGCATTATGCTGAGCGATTGCCGTTTTGCGTGGATGTGACGCATATTTTCCCCCAACTCGTTTTATTTTTTTGTATTTGTGTCTTTTTTTTTGGCGTCATGTTTACCGCAAATAAACGTATTTTCTTCTTTTTTTTTTTCTTTTACACCCGGTAGGTAATATGACCGCTATAACAACAAATAAAAATAATAATATAAAGTTAAAAATTAAAGGGGAACCCCCTTTAATTTTCAACTTTATATTATTATTTTTAATAAGATATTTACTAAAGTTTACTAAATATTTACCAAGAAACGAGATATTTACTAAAGTATTAAAGAAAATGTAATGTTAAATATTGTATGGTGATATGGAACCCTTCGCGTGCTAGTCCGAATCGCACTTCGCAGATTTTTTTTCTATTAAACAGAGCACATCCCGCCACAGGACCGCGCATTTGGCGGGAAATGCTTCTAATAGCAAAATGGCGGCTAACTACCCAGCAATGTGCTGTGGAACGCGACTTACAATACTGCAATACTTTATTACCGCAAAAACTCTACCATTTATGGTAACACCAGCAAACACGATACAACAAAACTCCGTTGTAATTTTCCATTGCAGTTTTCCTATAAATCCTTGAGGAAATACCTTAGATAGCAACGTAATGGATTCAAAAAAGTTAGGTTATTTTTTGTGTGCTGTTGTTTCGTGGGAAATTTCCCGAGGCGTATCAACTATCAAGCTAGGAAGGGCGGCCGACCGGTTAGGTCATGCATCACCGAAATTTGTAGTTTTTATTAAATGCAGCTCACGTACTAATGTGATACGGAAGTAAAGGGTAAAAGAGGATGGTGGAAAAAGTTAATCGTGATTTGAGGTAGGTTTATCAGCTTTTTGAAGTGAAAACTTGTTTCTCTCTCGCAAAGTGCGCCTAGGCAGGCGCACTTTGCGCTCTTTCTGAACAGAGAACAAAACTGGACTGTCACGCTCGGGTCGGTGACGCTGAATCGGGTATTATTATTATCATTTATTTATTTCAGAGAATCTCCTTATTATAATAACACAAAAAACAAAACATACAAACATAAAATTTTAGTGTTAGTACCTAACAAAAAATGTACCTAAAATTATTTTAGTATTTTTAGTAAGTACGTAAAACTAAGATGCCTATGGCTGTCTTTATCCACCGATTCTGGAAAGGACAGTCAAAACGGGCAGCAATCACATTCAGAATGCTGTTGCTGCTGCTTTGTAGACGGTGCCGCAAGGAGTTTGCTTTCTTGCGCATGATAGCTTGAAAGCCATCCGTACGCGCTTCAGCAAATATACCAGACGCGCTGCAGCGCCACGGCACCCCAACAGCATCCTAAAAGCATTATTATACTGGGTGCGCAGGGCTGTGTAGGTTCGCTGCGTATGTTTCACCCACAGGCCACTCGAGTAAAACGACTGGCAGAACGCCTTAAACAATCTTATCTTCACCTCGTTGGTGCAACGTGCGAACCTGTGAGCGAGCATATTGCCTCTCACCGCCAAAGCCCTGCGCTCCCTCTCTACGTCCTCGTCATCCTTAAGGTCACCAGTTAGTATGTGACCCAGATACTTAAACCTGTCCACTACTTTTAAGGCTTCACCATTATGGACGACAGGGGGGACATATGCGGGATAGTAAGTACCGGCTCTGAATACTAGTAATTCACTCTTTTTGGTGTTGTATTGAAGCCCGTGCGACATTGTAAATGCCTCACACTGAGCCACCAGATTCCTTAATCCGCTGATTGTGGGGCTCCGCAGCACCATGATGGTGCACAATTGCACAATCATCAAATTTTAGTGATCGTTTAGTTAGTTTAGTTCGGTGTACAAGAGAATCGGCACCAATGTGCGCCAGCGATGGTGCGAGGTGCTCGCTCCACACCACCACCTACTAAGCACAAGTTTATTGTATAACCATAAGGTAACCCGAACAAAACCCTTATAATATTATATAGGTTATCATAATGAAGGGGTAACCCTTTCACTGAGTTTTAAGTATTGAACCCATTCAATGGGTTATCCATATAGAAGCGATAACCCTTTTACTGGGTTTCTTGATAGAACCTATTCAAGGAGTTACACCATGGTAAAGGTAACCTCATGAACGGCTTACCCTTTCGAAAGGCTTAACCCTTAACCGGGGTTGTACGGTCCCTGGCACCATGTCGTCTGCATAGCTAGTATTGTTAACACATATTTTGTCATCAATGAAGCAACCGACATGAGTGCTACTGAGCCGCTCAATCAGCTTATTTACATAAAAATTAAACAATAGTGGTGAGCTTAACCCCCATTTGTCTCACACCACATTCAAAGGGAAATGCCCACCATCCATAGACACTTCGGGCTCAAGTGCACACATTTTAAAGTATATGGATAGGCTAATATGCAATAAAAAAAAATGAACTGGTCAAGGAATTAGTTTAAAAAAAAGATCGGGTTTTTAAGATAAAATAGTTTTTAATTTTCACAAACAACTATTTTACAATCATCTTAATTTAATATTTTATGATCTTATACATCATTTGTATCATATACAATTAGTACATAACAGATTCTACAATCCGATGGTAATAATAATTGTAGTTCACAAAATAGATGT
Source organism: Griposia aprilina (assembly GCA_916610205.1). NCBI lineage: Eukaryota > Metazoa > Arthropoda > Insecta > Lepidoptera > Noctuidae > Griposia > Griposia aprilina. The sequence continues at coordinate 10,411,817 of OU744304.1, read as the reverse complement.
GCCCGCCGAAACTTATTGAGGCATTTAATACAATAAAAGTAGATTAGTTGTGATTTGACAATTGACAGCCGGCCGGCATAACTCCAATGTTGCCATACTATACACAAAAAATTGATAAATCAATATCGACTTTTTATTCGAATCATAATTTAATTCAAAATTATAAACATCACTCAAACTCTTAAGACTTTATGTACTTACGTCTTTGTGAATATATTTTTATTTAACATATTCTGTTTTTATTGTGCTGAACAAATTAAGAATGATTATTAAAATGTGTGGTATTGTTTTTGCCATTATCTTATGCATCCGATATTATGTTATCAACTATCAATTCGCTTGTTCATTGAATTTAATATTAATAGTAACAGCAGAACACTGTATATAATATATCAGATCGAATAATAAGCATTACGGATGTGATATTATAAATATAAAAAATCCATGAAAACATAATCGATTATTTCGTGCACGAAATTAATATCTAATTATTGGCAACACTGCTGATTTTAGACACAAACGTGAGTTTTAATTCATTTGTCTTTTCGGTACTTTTTATTTGTGCAAAAACGTTGCAATCTTGTTCAGAGAAACGAATATCATGTTAATTAAATAGAAATTACGATGTTTTTTTTACAAAAACGTAAATTGTTGTGCCTTTATGGCCAAATATGGGCATCTCCCTTTATAGTCGTCCGACAAAGTACCGGCCTACCTCACCTGATTTCTCTGATTTGAGTACCAGTACCTACTTCAGAAGAGAGGTACATTTCACCGGTATACCCGCGCTTCCTAGCTTCTCCCATAGCACGTCATATGCTACGAGATCAAATGCTTTTGATAGGTAGAGAAACCTATACTCGGCTCCAGTCGGTTGGTGACGCTAAATCGCGTAAAGGTAGGTACTCGGCGCTGTTTTGAATCGCGTAAGTATACTCGGCTCATATACTTCTATCGTGTGGTCATAAGCAGACACCGTCTTTTTTTTTTAATACCTAGACTCACTAATGTCAACTGTCAGTTCATGAGTTCACCACGAATGGCGGGAAACGGTGGAAAGTGAAGCGTGGCTGCACTGCCTGCACGAGAAGCTTGGTATGGTGATGAGCCAGGGTAGTGATATAATCAGCATAAATAGGTACATACGAGATCAACACAATTCTACAATCATTAAAATATGTTTTTAACAAAAGCTGTACCTACCTTTCAAGCACACTTGTTGCACATGTTCGTGTTGTGTCTTGTTTCTTTCTTTCAGACCAGTAAGTATAAATTTATTGAGATAATAAACAGTGGACCATCTTAAATACAATATACAAGATAACACTAAAATATATATAGGTATATGTTACGTACAAGTATATAAAATAACGGGAAGAGGGCATCAAAAAATACGTACGCATCGCTGTGAATGAGAAAAGTGCTCAAAAGGCTGGCAGCATTGCCACGTTGGCTGAGATAGGAGCCTTTTGGCTTCAAATAGGATATTCTGTTTTTTTTTAATGACGTGTCTCAATAAATACTTTTCTATCTTTCAATGCTGATTCTTTGGCCTAAAAATAAGCCAGCCCTCTTCAAACTAGAAGAAAGCAAGTTTGCCTGAAGAAATCTTAAGTTTGGTGCCTAGATGGGTTTTTTCGCAAGGAATTAATTGCCAGGGAAGCCCGCGAAATCAAATTTTCTTACTTTTTTTTTTCAATTTGCAGGTCAGTGTCAGGTTGTATGTTAAACCAAATATGATACACGACCGTAACAAATATGGCTTTACAGAATTATAATCATTAGAATCAGCAATACAACTCCGTATTGCGTAGATATTAAGAAAATTTGAATTTCGCGGGGTATTGTAGTTTTGGTTTTTTAGGTTTCTATGATTGTGGTAAGTTTAGTTTGTGATCTTCCTGTGTGAGTCCCAATAAATACTTTTCTATCTTTCAAAGCTGATTCTTAGGACGCTTTCGCCTTAAGTTACATATAGGACTTTCAAGCAAACTTTATTAAAAAACATACTTCTAAGAACAACCTGTATTCGTTCGAAATCATTGAAATCATTCCTCCACCACTTTGGTTGTAAGGACGGACGGTCAGATTGGTCACCGATGTTCGCTCGTTGGTATTAGATAATATTTTGCGTAAATACCCATTTATAATGTTATTTATTGTTTCTTATTTTACTAACGCCGGGAGGGGACGCCCTAGGAAGACATATAGTGACCTTATTGGTGATGTTCTTCAGAAAGGTCAGGTGCGTAGTACTCACAACCGGCGTGCGTGTATGACCAGATGTATGAACGTAAACGAGGCAAAAGGAGTATGTATGGATCGTAGCAGGTGGCGTTCTGTAGTTTCTGCCTACCCCCATGGGAAGAAGGCGTGAGTTTATGTGTATGTATGTATGTATGTATTTTACTAAGTACCTTCTTAAATGTTATTTTTATATGCTCTAAATTATGTAGTCGATGACTTTGGTGCACGGTAAAACTCTAATGAGTTTATGTTGGCGCCAACTTAAATATATAATGTATGTGTACCTACTTCTGTTACTGAATAAATAAATAAATAAAATAAGCCTTGCTGGATTACTGGGTTTTCCTGTATAGTAGGTATTAATGAATGCTGTCAGCCCATCTTGGGTAATGCAGCGGTTGAATGACGTGGGGCGGGAATGTTCATCTATAAATAATCGCTTTATTTGTGTCTATAACTGATAAGCTGTAGTTACCTATGACGCAAGTGACTCTAGAGTCCGTCCCAGGAAAGAAGTCCCGCAGACGCGGCGCTACAGGCATGCGACGGAGACATAAATCTTTATTTATATACATATTTATCTCAACATATTACAGGCACTGGTTGATAAAATTTACAACCTTAATGAAATAGAAAAAGGTGTGTGACGTAAGAGGGTTGATAAAGGAATGTTGCTAGATAATAATAATTAGTTCCACTTATTGCCGCGGGACTTCTTTCGTGAGACGGACTATAAAAGCTACAGCGGTTTAATTTTTATTTCAACTTTGTATTCCATACATTTTTATTTCAACTTTATGTTTCATGTTTCCCACTTTGAGTTCCCAATGACGTCAATCACTTAATTTAAATCGTCTACTCAATACTTTTTATTTTATTTGAAACATAAAGAACTTAATGATAAACTATGCAGTTTCAACTTGGAATTTTTTAGCGCTGAGAACCTCCAGCGTAGAAAACTTACCATGATGGTTTTACCTTGGTTTAAGTATTTATAATGGTGGTTCTATGAAACTTAAAAAATATTATGAACATGAGGAAAGTAGAAGTTACTCCCATGTGGCTTACAGAAAACGTCCGGCGACATCGAAACAGACCGGAGAAAATGGCGGGACCAGGGTTACGATCCGTCCGGATTTGTCCGGACATGTCCGGCTTTATACCCCCCGTCCGGACTCTGCCCGGCCTTGTCATTTTTCCGGACTTTTTGATTAAGAATTATAAAAATAATAATTAGGTAATATACCTACTGAAATAGAATGATTAAAAAGTAGAATATCCGGAGTTCTTTACAAATCTCCGGCTTTTTGGCAGGACTTTTCATATTTCGAAATGGGAACCCTAGGCGGGACGAGCTTGACGCCTACGTAGGATCCAATCTTACGTAGGCGTCAAGCTCGTCCCGCCTAGGGCTAGTGTGGACCAATCCACACTAGCTCAAGACAGAGAGGAGTGAAAAGGAGAAACGGGCGCTTTTGCCTTGCAATGGGACAACTTCAATGGAGACAACATAGGGACAAAAAATATGAGTAAAGGATGTACCATTTTTAGCGATCATTGTGCCGATAGTCGTGATAGTCAATGGCTTAATAGCCAAGACCCTCGACCGACACCTGAAGAGGCTCTCGTTGGGCAGCTGGATCAAGGGCTTGATTCAGAAGGCGGTACTTCTAGACACGGCTCGCATTGTTAGGAGGTTCCTCTCTCTGGAGCCCTAACCACCTCACCGGTAGCATGGACCCTGCTCCAGATACCGGCGGAACACCATTTTTTATATTTTTAAATGTTTTGTAATATTTAAAAATATCATTTGTATGGACATTATATTATAATGAAACAAAAGAAATAATGAGTAAAATAAAGTAAAAAAGAAAACACTGCAAAGTGAAAAATATTAAATAACATTAATTTCGGAAGTCGGTGTCTTTGGATCCGTATTTTAGTTTTTTGCCACCGACTTCCGAAATTAAAGTAGGTAATTTTTTACTTTGCAGTTTTTTTTTTCAGAAGTCGGTTGTTTTTTTTTGCAATAAAAAAGTTTATTATTTTTCACTTTTTAGTGGGTCAGTTATTGATTTATCTAACCTCCCACCTCGAGAGCATACCCTTTCAAACAAAAAAAGAATTTTCAAAATCGGTCCGCAATTGACGGAGAAATCGGTGAACATACAATTAAAAAAAAAACATACATACAGCCGAACATTACAACCTCCTCCTTTTTGGAAGACGGTTAAAAACGTAATCTTTGTAAGTACCTACCTACCTAAGTACCTAGGTACTTACGTTCTATTATAACACTGCCTAGATAATGTACTTACTAACTTGAATACATAATGGTAAACCTAAGCTGACCAACGTGCAGATTGCAGGTGTAACGTAACAAAAAACCTGCCATGTCATTAAATTGCAATAACAATGTTATGCGGTCCTCTTCCTTTGTAAGGAATTAAGTGACTCTGTCCTTGTCGCTCGTTGATTACAGCATGTTCATTGTTCGCGAGAAGATGATATGTTTCAAAACAAGGTTGAAGGAAAGAGTGGACAGACAAGTGTTAATAAAATCCACGTTTCATCAGTTAGTCCCATGTAAAAGTGGGCGAGCGTTGTTGACAATTCTATGTACTTTCGCCAGATGGCAGGTCAAGCTACACGAAACTGTCAAATTTCTTCAAACGATTTTAAACCTTAAAATGTTGATCTATAAGTTCAAAATAGAATGAGAAAATCTGACAGTTTGTGGTATCTTGACTTGCTGGCGACTGTACATTTTAGCTGACCTCGCATTTCGTACGATGAGAAGTCAGCTTATACTTACTGGAAATGTATAGCTTGATACATAATATAGTAGTGCGTAGGTAGGGTAGAAGCATCATCATCATCATTCAGCCGAAAGACGTCCACTGCTGGACATAGGCCTCCCTCAAGCACCGCCACTTCAACCGGTTTTGTGCTTCCCGCAGCCAGCTGATTCTTGCGGCCTTCACAAGGTCATCGGTCCAGGGAGAAGCATCGAAACATATACAGGGTAGGGCGCGGCTGGCGGACCGCCCAGGGTGCCAGAGGTGAAAGGGTACTGAAGGGGCTGCGACTAGGCGCCGCTTCACCTCTGGCGCCTGCAGAGTACTTTTGTTATAGTTCGTTTGGAGTCAGAAACCTAAAAAAAACACGGGCAGTCTTTGGGGACTGCCGATAGAAGTGAAAACTACATAAGTAACTTGTAAACTCGCTCATGGGAAGTGTGCGGTGACGATGACGCGAGTTTCACGCTTTTTGTTCACCCAAAAAGTGCTCAACGCGCTTAAGAAGTTTTCACTTCAAAAATTGAAATCACTTCGCTTGCTCTTCCATCCGACATTCTCTGAATTCTCAAACTTGTCTTCATAAGCCGACTAAGGAACTCCTATTTCTTTTTGAATGGACATAAGAAAACCTAGGCGAAATTTTTCGCCCCTCTCTACTCTCCCAATAGGGAAAAGTAGCAACGCGCCGCGCCGCCGAAATTTCGCTCAGGGCGCAGTAATGTTAAAATCGGCACTGGAAATATTAGTCTTATAACTATGTGTAGAAGAGTTAAATCCCCACGAGACAGTACAACTAGATTGTTTGGAAGAGATTCCCATTAAAAAAAACATAAAATTATCTTGTGGTCGCAAGTGAAATTCCTGCGCATGTTGTCCTGGATTTGATCCCCAGGCCGGGCAAAGCGTGTTTCGGGAGGTTCCTGTTTCGGATAAGGCGGGAGGAAACGCCCGGGTGTTGGCATTGTGTGGATCGACCGGAGGACACGGTGGAGCATACGGTGGAGGTCTGCCCGGCTTTGGCGGAGCACCGCCGTATCCTCGTGGCGGCGATCGGCGGCGGCGATCTCTCGCGTCCGGCCCTGGTTCAAGCCATAGTACGGAGCGAGAGAGAATGGGAAGGAGTCACCTCCTTCTGCGAAGCAGTAATGCTCGCGAAGGAGGAGGCGGAGCGCGTGAGGGAGAGGCAATCATTGCGCCCTCACGCCCCTAGTCGCCGCAGGAGGAGACACCCTGGGCGTCGGGAGTCGATAGCCGACTCCTGGCCACCGTAGGCGCGGGCCTGCGGACGTCGAGCAATGGGCAGCTCGCCGTCCGGTAAGGATCAGGCCCGGGTCGACGGCGCGTTGTGTTCCACGCGCGCCTCAAAGAGTTGTCAGCATAATTGACGGGGTCCGATAGGGCCGATGCCTGCCGGAGTCGCGGATTGTTCGAAAGAGTTACCGTGGCCCTGGCGCACAGGCAACTGAAGGAACACGAGTGGGTTTTAGTCAGTAAGAGTCTGACACGCCCTTCCGCTCCGCCCAGAGCGGGAGAGGCCATTTGATGATTTCCCATACAAAAAAAAAAAAAAAAAAGGCCGGGCAAAGCGTATTGGTTTTTTCAATTAGGAATTTCTCAATAACATTATCCCTTTCCGCAAATCCAATCTTGGTCTAAACGTTCCCTTGCCCCGAATGTGCAGAAATTTCAACAGTTTTTGTAAATCATCAGAAACCGACCTAAGTACACGGTCTCTATAAGTGCAATTTCTTTTTTATGAGTATTTTTTTGTTAGATATGATGTTGTTTTGTGGTGAATACTGTGTATACCCATAATAAGCATACATACCAGTACTTTTACTAAGTACGTTATTGTCCTGTTCAAATTTTTGTATTTAGGTACTGCTGTTGGTGTACCAAATAAATAAATCCTGACTAGTGTCCGGTTGATGGCAATAGGCTCGTCCTATTACATGGGACGTAAACATAACGGGCTAGATGTGTGTACTTCACCTCTGTCTACCCCTTCGGGACTCCATCGGGGTAATTGCGTAACACACTAACAGTAGGAAAAACTTTCATTTTGACAGTTCAACAACATTCGTTGCGTTATTTACGTTGTTGAGAAGATACCTTTTTCGAACATATGAAGCAATGGATTAGCAATAGGCTTCAAAATGATTCATATTGTGATTGATAGTGTGTTACCTAGTTAGGGTGCTGGTTTGATATGTGTTTGATTTCAAACATCCGGTACAGTCAGCCGCCCATCAGTAGTAATAACTTGACACTGACAGCGCCTTTATGTCGTAGCGGTAAGGGTGACTTTCGTAGTCAAATTTTTCAAACTGACTTAGGTTGACTGTAGGTAGATACATAAATCTGGGCGTAACTCAGTAGTCCATTACATAAGGTTAATAAATAGGTCACATTCGTCGCCGGGATTCTGTTTACAAACCTCACAGGTGGCGGTAATCTGAGCGGGCCGGCATCCATCTTGTTTTTATGATGAGCCCGCCAATCGGTTGCGAGGGCGGCGCGAGCGCTGCTTCCTCGCCTAATTGTGGATGAATGATGATTAATAGCTGCATCCAAGATGGAGATGATGTAAGGAGTTTGGTGGCGGGTAATTTTTTTTTATGAAGTCTCTCACCTTTGTATGGTCTCTTGAGATTTGAGACATTACTTTCGTGTATTGCGTAATTTACGTTGTTGAGCAGACAAATTTTTCGAACCTGTGAAGCAATAGGCTTCATTAAGATTCAGATTGTGATTGAAAGTCTGTTACGTAATTAGGGTGCTGTGCTTCCTGCATCCCGGGGATTTCCGCGACCTACAGCTTGGGTAATCAAAAATATATTTAAATAGGTAGGTACCTAACAAAAACATTTAAGTACCTAACTATAAGCAAAAAATAAAAGGTGATGCTGATGACTTGATGAGTGATGTGATGAGTTGATGACAGAGAGTAAACTTACATATAACACAAATAAGTTTTTAAGTTTGTACATCACAATGTTTTGGTTTGACCGCTGACCCCGAAATTAAGCTGCTGGGCTTCTATCTTGAGGGTCCGAGTGCGATAGAGCAAAAGTAAATAAGTAGCATATGTCGGTTTACAAGGCTACGACTCCTATAATTTACGAACCGTTATTGGTTAAAATTAAGACTTTTGTATTTTTACCAATAATGAAGCAATGTCCTCATAGCTTTGCATAGTAGATCCTCTCATATAAAAGTAGCTATCACAGGTTCAATGAGCTTACGATTCTGTTTATACAGGCTGGAATTTTGTAATGCCACCTGGAGGGAAAGTACTCTTAATACTGCAGATAGAAAGTTTTACTCAAAGGAAACATTCCTTTATTTTTGAATAGAAAGCAAACTGCATTCAAAGATTTTCGAAAATTCTCTTCTCCCACACCCGGGAATCGAACCAACTAAAATCTGAAAAAATTATACCCTGTACTTTTATTGCATCGATCGTTAGGGTCAATTATAAGGATGAAATCTCTCTTACAAACATGATAAATTAAATGAAAACCAGGAAATCTTAAATTAATTTAATTATTTACAAAAAATGGTAAACTAACTAATTAGTTGCTCGAAATGGGCTCCATTCTCTTGGATACACAAATTTATTCTTTTAACGAATTCATTTATAGTAACCTTTAATAAAGTGTTGTGGTGAATATTATAAATCGTATTCTGAACTTCAACTCTCAACTCGTTGTCATTCGCATGAGATTTCATGTAAATTTGATTTTTTACATATCCCCACAAAAAAAATCTAATGGGGTGAGATCTGGCGATCTCGCAGGCCATCTGATTGTGCAGTTTGTACCAATCCAGGTATTAAAATGGTTATTAATGTAGGCAGTAGTGATTCTGCTGTTATGTGCTGGAGCACCATCTTGCTGTAGAATTATTTGGTTTCGCTCTTCCTCGGGGAAACCATTTAACTCGTTTCTTAAGAGATCCAGTATTTCAATATACTTGACAGTGTTTAAATGACCTTCGTACACGTGGACTAACACTACATTATTTCTCATAATTCCGCACCAAACGTTGAAAGAAAATCTTACTTGATTGTCAGTTTCATGAACACGAACAGGATTCACTCGAGACCAATAATGGTTATTGCGGCGATTGTACATGCCATTATTGCTGAAGTTGGTTTCGTCAGACCATACAATGTTACTCAAAAAATTAGGGTTTCGGTCAATTTCTCCAAGCATGTTTTCACAAAATTGTAATCGTCTGTCACGATCCCCAATATGCAATTTTTGCACCAACCGACCTTCACGATAGCATTTATACTTATACTTTTTCAGCACTTTAAGTACGCGAGTGTGGGTTGTTCCTAATTCATTGGCAGCATCTCTACTTGAAGCCTTTGGAAATGATTCAAAGTATATTCAAAATCGAAATAGTTTTGCTGAATAGTTTGCCGTCTCTTCTTGAAACCACCCGTATTCTTTAAATTTTCTACCATTCTTTTCAATACGAACCGAGTTGGTGCCTGTCGGTCTTGATATCTCTCTCCATACCACCGCAGAGCTACATTCACGTTTTTGTTATTTAAAAAATAACCTTCCATTAAATCAAACTGTTCTTGATAAGCCATTTTCACCGTGAGACAAAATGTGAAATGAGTTGTAAAAACAATCAAATGTGAATAACAACTATGACAATCTAATTTTCAAATTTTAATCTAACATTCCATATTTAAATTACCTCATACACGCAGCTACGAGTATGTCGCAAAGGAGTCTGCATTACAAAAGATGGATGTTAGTTAAAGAGCTTAACTTGACTCATTGAATTTGTAACTTCAGATTTCCTGGTTTTCCTTTCATTTAATTTATCATGTTTGTTAGAGAGATTTCATCCTTATAATTGACCCTAACGATCGATGCAATAAAAGTACAGGGTATAATTTTATCAGATTTTAGCCAGTTCGATTCCCGGGTGTGGGAGAAGAGAATTTTCGAAAATATTTGAATGCAGTTTGCTTTCTATTCAAAAATAAAGGAATGTTTCCTTTGAGTAAAATTTTCTATCTGCAGTATTAAGAGTACTTTCCCTCCAGGTGGCATTACAAAATTCCACCCTGTATATAAGCCCAGTTTGCCAATAAAAAATGCTACCATTGGTAAGCAAAACGATTTGTTATTGTTTATGGCAACCGAGCATAAAGCGTATGTGTTGTCTCTTCTGTAGTTGTATTAGCCTTTGCACCTGAGTTATAAACTTATAAACATTACACAGAAGAATGACCAATGAATGAATTCTGATAATGAGTAATAATTACATAGAGTTCAAATGAATTGTCAAGAATTCAAGATGGGAACCAGCGGGGTAATTTGCGTAACACACTAACAGTAGGAATGGCTTTCATTTTGACAGTTCAACAACATTCATGGCGTTATTTACGTTGTTGAGCAGACAACTTTTTCGAACATAAGAAGCAATGGATTAGCAATAGGCTTCAAAATGTTCATATTGGGATTGATAGTGTGTTACGTAATTAGGGTGCGGGCTTGGCATACATAAAAAAAATATATATAGCAAATCTTGGGTTTGCACACATACATACATAAACTCACGCCTTCTTCCCATGGGGGCAGACAGAACGCCACCTGCTATAATCCTTACACACCTACTCCTTTTGCTACATTTACGTTCATACTATGTCGATCTATCTATATATCTATATATATTATATAAAAATGAATCCCTATTTCCATTGGTCACGCCATCACGCGTGTACGGCTGGACCGATTGCACAAATTTTTTTTTTGTTGTTTTCATTATGGTCAGAAGGGTCCTATGGAATAAAAAAATAACGAAGTTGATCGGAACGTTACAAAATTTGAGAAAACTTAACGCCAATATTAATTTTACATAACTGTCAGTTGTTTGAAATAGCTGTCAGCGATTGACAGAATGCGCGCTGCAAATATCGTTTAACACAGATGGATCGGTTGATAAATGAGTTGATAGTTTTAGTTTTAGTCGATACTCAAAACTAAAACTAAACGACATATGACATTCATAGTTAAGACAGGACAACGTCTGTCGGGTCAGCTTGTTCTTTAAAAATCTCACAGTGAAAACTCAGTGAACTGAGCTTGAAGTGAACTGTCATTCCATAATTATGATGCTAGGGATTGTCACTATTGACAGCTCACTTCGAATAGGTACTATACCACCTGGCATTTCTGAAGAACATTACCAAGGTCACTATATGATGACGTCCTTCTAGGGCGTCCCATTCCGGTGGTCTTTTGTAATCGTCTTTGTAAAGACACTTGGGTAACTAACCTACCTACCTGTTTTCCTTGTTATAATGTTGTTTTTACCAACATAATTTCCTGCTTTACAAATAATATTTTACACTAACATTTTGCTTTTAGTTTTTTTAAGAGAAACTTTGTGAGCAACGACCACGGTGCATTCGTCCTTCATTTTGATTGACGGATAAAATATGTTTATAATACCTAAGCATAATGGCAACATCTTCTGGAAATAACTATGAGAAACTCGCGTAATGTAAACTTTAATAGTTTATTGTGATATTGATATGGCCTTAAAAATACTAAACATGTTCTCCAAAGTCGGTTTTTTTTTTAATTTCAAAAATAGTTGCGTGGTTTGTCGCCGTTTTATTATTTATGGTTTTTCTGAGAGGTGTCACTTTTAAATTAGGTAAGTAGGTACCTACCTACTTGGGTAGGTCAATCAATCAATCAACTCGGCCTATCGCAGTCCACTGCTGGACATAGGCGTCTCCCATGCTGCGCCACAACACCCTGTCCTCCGCCTGCCGCATCCAGTCTGTTCCAGCCAGTTTTTTGAGGGTGTCGGTCCATCTAGCTGAGGGCGTCCAACACTACGCTTGCTGATACGCGGTCGCCACTCCAGGACTCGTCAACTCCACCGGCCATCGGGTTCCTCCGACAAACATGGCCGGGGCCGGCAGTCTCGACTAGATAGCGACGCTGTCGCCAACTACCGATCGCTAAATATTAAGGGGCATGCGCCAAAGTAGCCCGCGAAATTCAAATTTTCTTACGTTTTTTGCAATTTGCAGGTCTGTTTTATGTCGTATGTTGATCAAAATGGGATTCTCGACTGTGGGAATTATTTATTTATCGAATAATAATAATCAATTTCATATCAAACGTCAAATTCAAAGAAAATATGAATTTGGCGGGCTATAACTGAGGTTTCACCTTAATATTTAGCGATCGGTAGTTTGCGACAGCGTCGCTATCTATGTCGAGACTGCCTGCCCAGCCCACTGCCACTTCAGCTTGCTTACTCTGCAACACTATCTAAAATGTACTCTGTGCTCTGCAAGCTATGTCGGTAACTCCGGTAGGTACTTTAGTTTTATTTTTGGTTTGGGGAATTTATTAGAAATAAAAGAACTAACAATACTAAACTTGGAAAATAGGTTCAATTGTCACGGAAACTCGTGCAAACAAAAAGATAATTAAGTAACTCGGACAATAAAGAAAAATAGAACAAAATAGGTAAGGTCAGGTGGGTATATCAGTACCTACTTTTATGTTAGGGACTCACTCATTTGCTACGCAAGAAAATCATGAAATTCACTGACAACTTCGTTAGTAGGTACTTTAGGTAGGTAGTTATCTACAATAGCAGATTGTAGTAAGTACCTACCTTACTTTAATTTTCACCGTCTCTAAGGAAATAATTGAAGATAGGCCAACTTTTATTTTAGGCATAGGTACTTACATAGAATCATTAATTTCAGGAATTTGAAAAACGAATTCAAACTTATTAGGAAAAGTTTAAAGTTTAGTTTAGTTTAAAGTTATCTTCATTAATACGTATTTTTCCCACTTAGTGTACCTACGAGTATATTGATGATGTTATAATAACTTCCTGTCACTGTTATTTACATAACAAGTAGTGGTAGGTATACGAATTTGTGTGGGGTAAGTACCACAACGTAAAAAGTGAAAATAAAACCATGTTTACAAAAAAAACAACCTACTTCCAAAAAAAAACACTAAGTACAAAGTGAAAAATAACTTTAATTTCGGAAGTCGGTGGCAAAAAACGAAAATACAAAAACCAAAGACACCTTCTTAAGATTTTTTTTTCCGAAAATTATTTTTCACTTTTTTGGAAGTCTGTTGTTTTTTTTTTTTGTAAAAAAGTTATCTTCATTAATACGTATTTTTCCCACTTAGTGTACCTACGAGTATATTGATGATGTTATAATAACTTCCTGTCACTGTTATTTACATAACAAGTAGTGGTAGGTATACGAATTTGTGTGGGGTAAGTACCACAACGTAAAAAGTGAAAATAAAACCATGTTTACAAAAAAAACAACCTACTTCCAAAAAAAAACACTAAGTACAAAGTGAAAAATAACTTTAATTTCGGAAGTCGGTGGCAAAAAACGAAAATACAAAAACCAAAGACACCTTCTTAAGATTTTTTTTTTTCCGAAAATTATTTTTCACTTTTTTGGAAGTCTGTTGTTTTTTTTTTTTGTAAAAAAGTTTTTATAGAACATGGAACTCCTTGTTCCATCTTCGCTGGGATGACTTTGAAAATAAAATATTCAAATAAAACTAAATTGTCGGTTCAGAACGAAAAATATGTCGTGACTTTGAACTCAGCTCAAACGGGTCGAGGGAATATTATGCATAGAAAAAAAATGCTAATTACTACTTATGTCTTGTGTTGCTAGATAACAATTTATAATTATTTAATTTTGAAGTAAGCATTTACGATGCAGCTGCATTGAAAAAAAAGAAAGAAAAATAGGTTTATTTGTCACAGAAACACGTGGATACAAAAAAGCTAATTAGCTCTAACAAAAAGAAAAATAAAAACAAAATAGATCTATAAACACGAGCACAAAACAGAAATGAGGACGTCGTCATGACTGTGACAAGAAGGCTTCCACTCAGCATGATGCTGTGCTATGGGGGACCCACAGCACAACGCTGATTTTCAGTGGTTACCCAAAAAGCACGTAAGTACGGAAACCAAGTCAGGTTGGTCATTGGTCTAGTGGTCGCAAGCGCTACTGCTGAGCATGAGGTCCTGGGTTCGATTCCCGGGTTGGGCAAAGTGTTATTGGGCTTGTGAACACTAGACCAACGAGACATATTATTATAAACTAGCTTCTCCTCGCGACTTCGTCCGCGAGAATTTTTTTGTTCCCCCGAACCAGTCGTTTCGCATCGCTTGTCCGTGCTCGTTTTCGCTTAGCATTCTTTCTGCCTTTATTTTTTGCTCGGCTCCTAAGGGTCCTAGCGTGATGAGGCAAATAGCCTCTAGCCTTCCTTGAGATTAGGGCTATCAAATGTAAAAAGTTTTTTTTTAATCCGATTGTTAGTTCCAAAGTTTAGCGCGTTCAAGCAAACAAACAAACTCTTCAGATTTATTATTAGAAAGAAGATAGATAGAAGATTATTAGAAGATTAGACTAGATTAAAGATTAATCTAACTGTACGTTAGTAAATGCCGCACTAGTCGCGCGTCGCGTCGGCCGTCACCGTCGGCGCCAAGTAAAATAGCATGATATTGCGTTAAGTTTGGAGTCAAAGGCGAAAGATCACAGCATAGTGTTGGAAGCCATGATATTGACGTCAGCGCCTCTAGCGGCTGGATGGAGAACTATTTGGCAGACAATACTATTTGATAAAAGTTTGGCCATTAGAGAAACGAAAGACAATGACCGATTGTAGAAAGATTTCTACGGCGCGAATTCAAAATTCAAAAAAAGAATGCCGTTTTATTAAGAACGTGGTTTATCTTTCTTCTCTTCGTAGAGTAGAGATTTAAGTGGTCATGCTACGCATGCAGGAAAATAAGAAAACTGTCAATCGTGAGAAAACATTAGGTTATTGTTGGAGTAGTTAGGCTCTGTACACACGACAACATATCAGGCTATACATTTCCAGTATAAGCTACCTTCTTATTGTACGAAAAGCCTATAAAATGCGAGCTCAGCTAAAACTGGAAATGTATAGCTTGATATGTAGCCGTGTGTACCTATTTATTTAGGTACTTTTATTTCTCTCGAGAGATCCTTTACGAGAATCTTCAACATTTTTTTTAATGTTGTCTGTCAGTTTGAAACTGGGAACCTACCTAGGTATTTTTGTGTATGGTGCTGCAAGGGTGCTGTGGATGTACAAGTAACTTCCGGGACCCCGACTTATGGTACAGTATTTTTATCTTACAAAGCGATGCGCGCTTTACTTGTGGTAACCAAGTGTACCTCAAACACGCTGTGAATGTGTGCGTAAGCGCAGGAGCTCTCGGTACAGTCCGAGACAATGGCAAAGTCGGTGTGTGCGTGTGTATTATGTGCTGACGCTACTCGTCTTCACGCACACATTCACAGCGAGTTTGTACACTTGGTTAACACAAGTAAAGCGCGCGTTGCTTCGTGAGATAAAAATACTATAGTAGTAGGAATAGTGGGGTTTTAGTCGGTAGCAGACCGACATAAACCTCTATTATTCCCAGACGGAGGGCATTCACGAGGATTTCCTCATGAAAAAAAAGAAGTTATTTTGTGTGTGCAAAACAGCTCCTAATTTGATATTACTCTTAAAAAAATAAGAAAGAAATGTTACGATATACCAACCTATAAAAAAAAAGACCGGCCAAGTGAGTGTGACACGCACACGAAGGGTTCCGTTAGTTCCGTACCACCGTACAATATTAAACACATTTTGTTTTTTTAAAACATTTCTTCTTTGGGGTCCCCCTTTAATATATTTTTATTATTTGTTGTTATAGCGGCAATTGATATTTTCACAAAGTGTGTATTTACACACTTTGTGAAAATATCAATTGTCTACCTATTACGGTTCATGAGATACAGCCCGCTGACAAACGGACGGACGGACAACGGAGCCTAAATAATAGGGTTCTGTAGGCACCCTTTGGATATGGAACCCTAAAAACTGATTTTAGGATGCAAATTGATTACATTGTACTTATTTTTGCTTTTGTAGACCTACCCCTACCCTACAAATTGGAGAAAAAAATATACAAGCTAGTTAGTTTATAAGCTGGCCTAACGTTGCAAGACTTTATTTTTCTTATTGTTAATTTCATATTAGTTCAATTTCTACAGGTAGACAATTTTTTAGCGTTGACACTTTTTGACAGGTGGCCGATTGCCACAAGTCTTCCCTCTCTAACGCATAGCTTTTGCTACAGCGCTATCTAGCTCTGTCCTGACCACTGCCCAATGCCAAATTATTTTAATTTGTCCTTCACATCCTCAACCAGTTCCAAAAACCTTAATTCAATTCAATTTATTTATTTCGGAAAAAACATCCATATTCTATTAGTATTAAAAACTTAGAAAAATATGTTAGTACTTAGCACAAAAATCAAAAACAAATTATTATTCCAATCAAACCCAAAAATTAAATTAAAATCAATATCGTAATCAAAATTCAAAACAAATTTTAAATAAAACAAAAGTCAATATTACATTAGAATTAAACAAAAAAATTACAAACAAAACAAAATTAAATCAAAATTAAATTCAAATCAAAGTCAAATTAAAATTATGTCAAAATTAAATTAAATTTAAACTAAACATGACCATAACTAATAATAAGACAGGCGCGACGCGAGTTTAGTAAAACAATTCCTATGAAACCTTCATGGAAATTGTTCTACAAAAGTCGCGTCGCGCTGTCGCGTCGCGCCTGTCTATGGAAGCCTTAATTAGGATGGATACTTTATGTACATTGATTGACACTTGGATTATTGATAATTAAACCTAAAGCATATCAAATATATTCAAGTTTCAATCAATTTCAATAACTTTCTACTAAAGGCAAATCATAAATGGTAGACCAGAAAAACAGGCTTGCACATGAAAGGTCCTTTGCCAATACGTTATATATAAATAAAATAAAATAAAAACTATTTAAATAAGGTCGATAGTTTAAGACTACGATCAAAAACAATGTATTTAAAACAAAGCTAAACGCATTATAATGAGTCGAATACCGATTGACCTGCACTGACTTCCAATCGTTAGGCATATTAAACGTCTATTTAATTAACATCAGCCATGTTGGATTCCAGAAATAAAATAATTGATATAATAGATTTACCTACTTACCTGTGATTTCTTGAATGATTTCATCATGCAAATACTTTAAGGCTCCCGCTAACAGGCGCGATGGGACAGCGCGACGCGACGTTACTCTAGTACCTACCTAGAATCATTTTTATGAAAACTAAATGAAAATTGTTCTACAAGAGTCGCGTCGCGCCTGTCAGTGGGAGTCTTTAAGCCAAGTGACTTATGATTATTAGATGTCAACAAATTCAAAAGATGAAAGCCCTCTTCCTTTCCTAATTTGCTGTGCCCGACAGAGATGCTAGTCCACAATGATCATTTGTCTTTATAAAACCAAAAAATTACCACCTAAGTTCACATTATGGAATGCAAATAAATATTGAGTATGATTAAATTAAGCAAAAATATGATTCAAATGTCGAGCAATTCTATTCAAAACAAAAAAGAAGCAATGCGTACAAAATAGTCAGTTTATTAATTGCCTAATCCTCGACCTTGCCGCGTACACCTTATTTAGGTAAACTCTAGTAACACGATCGCATAATACAACTTCTATTTGCACTTTCTCTAACATTACGGTAACGAGGTCGCCGTGTTGTGCACGCAATGTATCCTGCTAAACTCTCACGGCAAACTGTCTAGAAAGATTTTCAAAAAAATAATAAAGTACTGCGTTCTCATTCGACAACGACCGCACAATCTCGATACTTGCTACACGGCACATTCCATCGACGCTCTAAAATGCAACTTTTCGAAAATGTTTACAGTATAAACAGCATTTTATTACGTTGGCAACGGTGCGTGAATTTCGAAATGACGTGGTAGAAGCAGCAGCTATCTCATCATCATTGATAATGGTCGGTTTGGCAACGTCGCGTCGCTCACCTGGCGCTACCTGCGCAGTGTCAACAGGGGGGCAAGCGAGCAAGCGAGCGGCAGTCGATCCAACGATCCGACAGACACGCTCGTCTCGAGCTGTCTTTACATTTTTATATCAAATATATTTCACAAATATCAAAGTTAAAGTTATAGGTACAGTGACGCGTATTAAGTACTTTATTGTTATTAAAGCACGCAAAGTGAAAACTTTAAAATCCGTGGTCGAACACGGTATTCAAATTAGGAACGTTCAACGACACCGTTCAAAAGCTTGATCTTTCCATAGAGTTAGCGACTGGACTCTTTTGATTTGGTGTGGCTATGTGATGTGAGTTAATTCTAGATTTTCACTTACAGCGGAAACAGCTTACGTAGACGGCTAGCGGTAAAACGCCGTCCGCGCCGCACGCTAGTTCTTGTTTCATGTTGAGTAACCGCCGGTTTCTAAAAAGTGAACGAACATACAGCGGAGTATACGTGAATTTTTGGTGGTTCGCCCACTTGTCCCGTTAGAAAGTGTGTGTGACTTGGACTGTTGTTAATGAGTTGTTGGACCGGGAGTGTTGTTGGTAGTGCTCTTTGAGGAGGTTGTTGTTGTGAGGTGGTGTGGCAGTGCATGGCGCGATGATTAGCGGGGGCTGGGTGTGCGCTCTGCACGTGCGCACTGCGGGCCTTGGCGGCGCAGCGCTGGGTTCGGACGAGGAGGAGGTCGTGTATCTCGCCTATGTAGTTATTGATGTGCTCACGAATCAGGTAAGCGAACAATCTTATTCAAAAAAAGAAGGTCCTTGAACCTTCAATTATGACAAAAGAACAATCATGGATAGTCCAAACGATATTAACACAAGAGACTCCGATGAGCATATAAAGTGTTACAGATACAACTTGATATCAGTATAGGAGCGGCGTAAATTGTATAACAGATTAGGTAAACCTTTTGTTGATACAGATACTTATCAACATCAACCAATTCCACAACGTGTAGATCTATATTAAACTCCTAATGATCAAATCCGCCAAGTCATCTTCACTGTTCTACTTTCCGCGTTAATTCTTAAGAACATTTTGTATATATCAAGCTGTTTACTCATAATTAATGAGCAAAACTATTCATTTTTAAGTTAACTTTTAATTTCTCCAAATAGTGAAACAAATTATGCTAGTCTTTTGTAATGGCATTAGAACACGGAAAGCAAAAAACGCAGATTAGCGACGGCGAAAATTGAGAATTGACGAGATTTCCTAGTATTTTTTGTGTTCTTTTTCTTTTTAAGTGTCTTACCTGAGGTTTTAGTACTTGAAATTATTCAAACAATGGACTTAAGTACGTTTTAACCCAGGAGTGCCGCACGGAACTGTATTAAGCTCTGTGTTTCTTTTTGTAAACTTACTGGAATTATTAAGTTTGGCAATTTCTGGACGATGCAAAATTGCCGGTATTACCCAAGCCTAATCGTTTAATAGCCTTAAAGTTGCCCATGGGAAACGATAGGTTCGTTAGCTTGGAAATAAAGATAATGCAAAAACATTATCTATTTCTCAACATTTACAGGATTCTTAAGACATTAGAGAACTCGTTATTAAATGATTTGAAAATTTCGCTATCTAATATGGCAACAAAAACGAGTTGCCATCCAGTTTCTGTAGATCTAAGCAAATATCGATAAAAACCAAGGAGTTCCAATAACCAAGGATAAGAACATCAAAAAACCGCGTCAAACCAGAAACAAGTTTATCAGGATTCGTGCTGAGCAAATAAAATGTAAGTTGAACACATATGAGTCTACGAATGCCTACAATTATGTTATCACTATGTGAGCACTTGTTTGTTTTAAATGCAACATTTATGGAATCTTCAGTGACTTGTTAATTAACACCCGAGGTCTGAAAGTTTGATCTACTCAAAGATTACTTTTAATGTCAACTGCAGGTTGCTGGTTGGTGGACTGAAATGACAATTAATTTAAAAAGCCTTTCTGAAACCTGGGCAGACTATGTTGAATTCTTCTATTTATCTATATAAAAATGAATTAATGTTCGTTAGTCTCGCTAAAACTCAGAAACGGCATGACCGATTTGAATATATATATAATATATTTTTGTTTTATTCACCTCTTGACTGGGATTGTTTAAAAGAAAATATATAGGAAAAACCCAAAGGAAAAAAATTGATAGGACAACGTCTGACGGGTCAGCTAGGTAGGGTAGGTACGTAGGGTAGGTAGGTAAGATAGGTAGAATAGGTGTTAGATACTTAGTGCTACCTGTGCGAAGCCGGGCCGGGTAAAGCTATAATCGGTTGCTGACTCATTTGATTAAGAGTGCCTAAAGGGGCCGCTGCGAGTTGGCTTCCGGCCCTCGTACGCCTTCCAAAGTTCCGGGAACCCAGTGTACCAAAGATATCTAAAAAAAAAGAAGTTTATTACGACCAACAAAGGATCATGGTAGGCACAAAATTAATAAAAAAAACATACAATTAAAAAAGACACAAACATATTACAAACACGATTGCTCAGTACGTAAACCATACAGTAACGGTTCAGATTCTGACAATCGAACCTCTGCGCGAATGCCCTCTCAGGATGCCTAGAGCTAGCCCATACCCTGCGCGCCAGGGATGGGCCTCGTTTTCTCATAGTAGAATAGAAACAGTTTATAAATCGCTTAAATCTAAACAAGTCAATGTGCAGATTTAAACGATTGGAGTAATCAATCTTATATCAATATCTACATGAGCACGACTTCGTAAATGATTAAATCCTTAAGATTTTATTTCTTGTTTTATTTACGTTTGTTACCCATTTTTGTTAACACCTATTGTTTCTATGTCTTGAGAGTCTTTTGCAATATTATCTAGGCCAACATGTTTCTCATTTTCAATCCATATTTTACAAGGAAATTCTTCATTTTCGCTATCATCATTCGGTGTTAGATATGCCTGTAGTGTCCTAGTGCTGGGCGAAGGCTTCCCTTCCCTCCTTCCACTTATCCCCATCTATCTATGCCTTTTTGGGGCCAATCTCTAGGAAATAGTCGAGTTCGCTAAGCTTATCTCCTTCTGGGCCTGCCGTGCTATCGTCCATTGAAGATCTCATAAAATTCCATGTAACATTCGTATTTATTCCAATTCGCGTGTTCTTAGTCATAAACAGTAGACTTATCACTGCCAAAGATAAAATACAGATAAAACAATTGTCACAATCCTCACTCGTTTGATTAGATTTTTGTTTCTATCATTTGTGCTATTGATAATTTCTTGTTTTATTAAAAAAAATATGACAATCTCAATAGAGAAGGTTAGGTACTATCAATTATTTTAGCATTATTATGTAAAACTATAGGAACTCTTTTGGAAGAGATGACGCAAATGGGGTTCAAAATTATAGTTTGGGTTCTCCTTTTGATTGGGAGGTTAAATTTTCAGCTTCGAAGTCTACAGGGCCGTAGTTTGAACATTAGTAGTGTATGTTTACATATTGAAGGATGATGAAGATGCATTGCATGCTGCATTTATCGACTTTCAGTCACGGTGGAACTTAGATGCTGCCCTTTCATGTAATGAAATGAAACGCTCTCATGTGACAGTTAGCATATCCTGCAACTTTTGCTGATGAAGTGACTTGGTTCGGTTCATGAATGTGCTTTTTACGAGGGTGTAAGCAACATTTTTTTGCTATATGAGTCCTGAGACCACTGAATTAATATGCTTGTATAAGTATGTAGGTTACTTAAGTAATTGGAATTCCTTTTTAAAATGAAATGTAGGCAAGTAAACCGAATTTAATTAATTACGTAATGTGTTACAAGTAGTTAGGTGTTTTCGAAAAAAATAAACCGAATTAGCAACCACCTGTAAAAACAGATGTTAACTGGAAATGTGCCGTCCTGTTTCTGGCATGACTGACAAACATGCATTAAATAATGTCTCTTAACGAGATATATTACCTATAACCACACTTTTAGAAGGCAATCAATCGACTGCGGACCCAAATAGGCCGCTGCAAGCACAATCTAGCGAAATGGGTTATTATCGGCCCAACTGACACACAACGCGAATGCGATGCTCTTGACCCAACCGCTTCCCATATGTTGCAGTGTCCAAAGTACACCTTCACTTCTGAGGACCTAAATACCTAAGTACTAGATCCAACTCATCTAACACAAGACAATATTTTTATATTTGCAATCGACTCGTAGAACCGATGACCGTTGATGTAGACGTGTTCTTGAGTGGAGACCGCGAATCAGCAAACGTAAGGTAGGACGCCTTCAGGCTAGGTGGAGCGACGATTTTCGCAGGGTGACTGGTAGCAGCTGGATGAGAGTGACCGAGGATCGAGCTAAATAGCGTGATGATGATGAATTGACTCGAAAAGAAGAAGACCACACCTTTATCCTGTGGGACTGGCAGAAACCTCACGACGCCACGTGCGTGTACAGTTTCTTAGCCATTTGCATCTTGGAACTAGTCAGCACCGCTACCATCTTACTAAATGGCTTTTATTTTAACCACTACATCAGCTGCATAAGTGTTTTTAGTAAAAGTAATTGATTCGTCAGAAACGCAGTACCTACATGATTATGATGTTCATAAATTAGGAAAAGGTCTACATGTATCACCATTAACTGGAATAAAAATATTAGTTACAAGAATTTAAATAAATTTGTTATTAGTTATTTAGTTCACATAAAGTTCGTGCCGATGCAGGTCCCAGAGAAAAAGAATCTTGAACCCGGAAGTGTCTTTCGATTACATTCACTCGAAGGGCCCACGTCGTCGCTCGGCCACGTGTGAGGCTCGTGTTTGCGCCCACGCATATTCAAAAGTACTGAAGACTGGTTAGCAATACAAACAAAAGAAAAACATACTTAAGGCGGAACCTTCAGGGTAGCCCGCGAAATTCAAATTTTCTTACGTTTTTTGCAATTTGCAGGTCACTGTCAGGTTGTATTTTGATTAAAATATGATTCGCGACCGTAACAAATATGGCTTTACAGAATTATAATCAGTATCATCCGCAATACATCTCTATAAGTTCATATTACCCTATTGAATGACTATTTCATGACATCATGACATTTGAGGGCAATTCTAACACATGGAGTTGTATTGCTGATTCTAATGATTATAATTCTGTAAAGCCATATTTGATACGGTCGCGAATCATATTTAGATCACCATACAACCTGATACTGACCTGCAAATTGCGAAAAAACGTATGAATTTTTGAATTTCGCGGGCTACCTTGGCGCATCCCCCTTAATGAAAAGTATTTATTCTGGAGTAGCGACCCCCCTGCATCTCACGGTTTTGACGACTTGACAAAACACAGTTTTTTTTCTTATTATACGTAAGGTTAATATTAATGTATTAACAAACCAACTTTCCGGAATAGATTCTTTAAATCATGGTAAAAACCGTATCAAAATACGTTGCGTACTTAGTTTTGAAGAATAACCCGGCCACTAAGACAGACACGAAAACGACTTTAATTTATTTTACTCGTTTAAAGCATAGCATATATATATAGCCTTGCACAGGAAAATGACTGGCGTAAGAAAAAGCAAAAATAAAGAGATAATAAACAAAATTGTATGCATATATTCACTAACGCATAGGTACAATTTTTGTGCATGCGTTGAAACCTCAGCATAGAAAACTCACACGATTACTCAAGAGATACAGTCTACTGACATTCCATCGGAGCTGTCTTGAGAACGGCAATTTGTAGTTATAGGTGCATACTACGAGTAAACGGGACAACCTGTCAAGTTACGTAGGTGCAGCCTCTCGGTGCAAGTTCCAAGAATTCCTGTGTCACATTACTGACGCTTGATTGACTTCTTACTATGGCAACATTATCGTGGTTCGTACGGAAATCACGTCATCAATGAGGAAAATTAAATGATGGGAAATAACGTTTTCTAATGTCGATTTCAAATCCTATTTTCGATAAGGAACTGGGATGAGTATACTAAGCTAGGCAGAAGACAAGCAAAAACGATATAGTTATTTTTGTATCTAGGTGCCCCCCAGGTTATTTCAAAATTGAAAATAAATTCCTGAAAAGTACAATTTCCAAGTATAGTACATACTAATTCCATACCATATTCTGTTAGCCATTACAAAAAGTAAAAATAAATTTTCGGCTCGTTTGTAAAAATCAAGGAATATACATACTTGATACTTTCCCTACGTCACTTCAGTAAACAATCAGGCAATTAAAAATTATAATATTTAAATATAAAGTTCCTCCATTATAAAGGTTAAGAGAACGCTAACTCATTGTCAACAGACGGACTGTGGTAACAATAGTGATTCTGATTTATATTCGCATTGTAAACTTAGTTTCTATGTCTAGAACCAGGATGTAGTATTTCTTTACCTAGTGTTAGTTTCTTGTTTTTTATACATTTCGAGTAATAGTTATAGATATTCAAGGTTTTTTGTTTTATGTAGAAATATTACCCAATAGGCTCCATTTGTCAGGAAAAAAAAACTAGTCAATCATGCAGATACAGTAGAAATTGTACGAAATTATTTAAATTGACAGATTAATTAAACGGAAATAATTAGAAGTTGGTGAAAGAGACCAATCTTGCATGATATTAATGTTCTTTCTTATTTAAATTGCTAATTAATATAGTATGAACTGGGACAAAAAATATACGTACTGTATTGGTCGTTACGGGTAGTCAGTCAGAAGCCCAAAAGTCTGACAACCAGTCATACCACGGGTATCGTGTTACCCAGTTACTGGGTTGAGGAGGTCAGATTGGCAGTCGTTCCATGTAAAATACTGGTATGAAGCTGCATCCCGCTTGACTGGAAGCCGACCCCAACATATTGGGAAGAGGCTAGGCAGAGTGATTGGGACAAAAAATATCAGTGTTTTTTCTGGCCCATTTAGGATAGTGGTTAAAAGTGCTTTTTTATGACGTTATTGATATAATTATTATTGTATTTTTTAACTGATTGTACGAATTGAATACACAATTAGAATTAAGTATGGTAGACTGCATGACACAATAATTCAAGCGCCACGTGCAAACGTTTTTGCCTTGATTTAGATTACAATATATTACGTATAGCAATATATCAGGTTGCTGGCCTCTTTGCAAACACTATGAGAACAGATTTCTCTATAGTTAGGACATTCGCAACTTACTGAAACCTTTTTAACAGAAACAATACAATAGTTTGTACAATTCACGAGCGCAAGTATGTCAAAGTGCAAGTCCAGCGGAGTAATTGCGTAACACACTAACAATTGCAATGCCTGTCATTTTGACAATTCGACAACTTTCATTGCGTTATTTACGCTGTCGAGCAGACGAATTTTTCCAACATATGAAGCAATGGATTATGAATTTCTTTCAAAATCCTTCGGATTGTGAAAAAGGTGCGGTACACAATTGGGATGCTGATTTTTGACGCCCCCTTGTATAATTGAAGAACTCTTTAATAACTAACAGGGGGTACAATCATTTTTAATTTTAGTTTTAAGCGAGTCCAGAAGAATCTAGAGTGATGCACTTAATTTGCAATTAAAATTCAAAAGTGTTTCAATTTAAATAGTTTCGGTTACGTCATTTGCATTTCACAGCGTCGCCTTCGTAACGATGCTATTAATTAAGAAATTATTAATTTCACTTTTAAAAATTCTAACCGTAAAACTCTGGGGCTGATTTTAAACACACATGCAGGAAGACTGAATTTATGAAGCACGCCTTTAATAAAATAAGTGAATATGTAGGTTCACTAATCTGCATGGTCTTCATATGATTTGGCCAAGATTATGAAGAGACTGTGACCTCTGAATTTGTTTTGGCCTTTCTCTCCAGAGTTGTGAGATAGGAAACACTGAACTCATCTAGTTTTTAAAATATGATTGACGTGTAAAAGTGTACAAACCTACTTACAGTAATATAATCATTTATCATTTAGGTAAATAACTTTATCTAATCTAGTTTCGCTGTTGAACCTCATTATTATAAGTACAATGTAGAGGTTTAGGATGGTAAGATCCACTAGACCCCACAGCATCTTTCATAATAAAACGTACTTAATTATCAACCAGAATCTATTTCCTTGACAGTCGTTACTGGTCGTCAGAAGCCCGAAAGTCTGACAACCAGTCTTAACAATGGGTATCGTAGTACCCAGCCAAACTGGGTTGTGGAGGTCAGACAGGCACTCGGTCTATGTAAAATACTGTTATTCACCTACATCTGGTTAGACTGGAAGTCGACCCCAACATAGTTGGGGAAAGGATAGGCAGGTGAAACAGAAACTATGCATTGTATTCTATACTAGCTTCTGCCCGCGACTTCGTTCGTGTGGAAGTCGTAAGATACACAACATACTAAAATAATAGCCATATTTTTATAAAACTACCTTGGTCCTCGACCCATCGCATCGCCCCCCCGCGCTTTTAAATTGATTTTTTTTTGTTGATAAATTTCCAAATAGGAATCGGAAAATAATTGCAAACGAAAAATATTATAAAAAAATAGGGCTCTTTTTTTATTACTGACGATGGGTGATTTGTCGTTAAAATTGATCGTATCGGTGACCAGACACTCTGTATATTAGCATGGATTTTTGTCATGCACTGTACCTACGCAACCACAAACTGACTTAAATGATAATCATTCAATTGCGCCATTACTACTCACAAAGCAAGTTTCGTCAAACCTTAGTGTCTCATCGTTTGTTAATTCTAAGCCATCCCATTACCACCTTTGGCCCCTACTTTCATCACTTGCACATAAGCATACGTATTATCTTTCTCAAATGCGACCCACGTAAAGAAAATTTTAATAAAACTGCTTTAGAATTAGAAATCGAAGGATTTTTCGTAATACAACATCACGTCTTGTTTCCCCGAAAGATTGGGCAGACGTATATGTATACATATATAGTAGGTACACCACACCTACATTTCGTCAATTATGTTTAAGTTAGCCTATTGCCATCAACCGACTACACATCCAAACTCCGGGCTGCTACTGAGAAATTCAAGAGAGAAAAATGCAATAATATTTTGCCCGACCCCAGAATCGAACCCAGGATCTCATGCTCAGCAGTCGCGCTTGCGACCACTACACTAACGAGGCACTTTATCTATCTGAAGTCTTCTGAAATAACAGCGGGGTAATTGCTTAACACCCTATCAGTAGCAGTCGCTTTCATTTTGACAGTTCAACAACATTCATTGCGTTATTTATGTTGTTGAGTTGACAATTTTTTCGAACATATGAAGCAATGGTAGTCATGTGATTCATGTCAGGTGAAGCATAGGTACCTATCATCTTTCTCAAATGCGACCCACGTAAAGAATTTTTTTATAAAACTGCTATAGAATTAGAAATCGAAGGATTTTTCCTTGACTAAATTACTAATTTCACGTCTTCTGAATTCAGAAATTCTTTACGTCAATGGTCTTTACCATTGACGTAAAGAATTTCTAATAAATAGGTACTAATTTATTATTACCAACCTATTTAACACACGAAATAAATGGATAGAAGTATTGGGATCACGTTTCCCCCACATGAATATTCCCTGATCATTTAAACATCAAATACAGCGTTGAATATTTAATTAGTTTTGTCCTTTTCTAGTATTTTAAATTTGATGGTGTGCGATAAAGACAATAGTATTTTATTTGAATAATTTATGAATTTGTAATGATTTATTTTTGGGCTTACACACAGAGTTGATAGGTTAGATTAATGATGTAGGTTTATTTATTTATCGACTTACAGTCAAATAAATAGGAAACTCGAAATTTAGACAGCATTAAAAGTAACTTGATTGAGGATCGTGATAATGTTCGAGCTCGTTTAAATAAAACTAGAGGTATGAGGAACAGGGTGTAAAGCTCACTCATACCTCCATAGAAAAGGGAGGATCCTCCAACCAGACGGGTGTTTTGTCTGGTAGGCAACTGCCCGAGGTTTGATGTCGGGACGTTGTGTATATATGCTAGTCGCGTGGTAAACTCTGCTTGCGCGATGCAGGATTTGCGTGACGTCAGTATGACGTGTAGCTCGCATGTGGCGATGTAGATATCGCTACAAAACTAACAATGTAAATTAATTAAAATATGAAACTTAACAGCATAGCTATCCACAACTATTAGACATGCTTCCGTGTCGAAAATTACCTACTCATTATCGGTTACCTAATTGCATAACACATTATCAATCACAATCTGAATCATTTCGAAGAATATTACTAATCCATTGCCTCTTATGTTCGAAAAAAATGTCTGCTAAACAACGTAAATAACGAAATGAATGTTGTTGAACTGTCAAAATGAAAGCCTTTCCTACTGTTACTTTGTTTCGCAAATACCCGGCTGATTTGCCTAGTGGCCAGCAAACAGCTGTTGAAAGAATGGCGGGCGTTTATTTGGTTCAAACTGACAAATTTTTCGGATTTTGGATTTGTAAATAGCGTTTAGAATACTTCGATACGATTAATACGTGTTCGATTCGGCACGCAAGCGTATCGAATGAATGTGAATAGTTATGCTGATCTCAAATACAAATTGGTTCTCAGATACATTTAATTATTATAATAATATTCCAGGTCCATTAGCATTAATTTAATTATCTTTAAAAAGTCTGATGTTCCGTCATTTTGTTTCTTAATCAAACGCTATGTTTAAAATAACAGAGAAACATTACTTACTTAATTAAATTCAATGTACCTCACTATTATAATCAAGGGCTGGATCCAGTTCTGAATAACGACCTTTGAGGAGTACAATTTACGAAATGCTCTTGTTATGAAATTGATTAATAAGAAAAAATAAAGTTAAATTTTAATGGTTCGAAGATTTTCCGAATCCTGGCAAGGATGAGCGCACTAGGATACAAGTTGTGCCAATCCATTGCGACTTTTTAGGTTTTCGTACCCAAAGGGTGCCAACCTATTACCCTATTACTAAGGTTCCGCTGTCTGTCCATCCGTCCGTCTGTCACAGGGCTTTATATTTTTAACCGACTTCACAAAAAGGAGGAGGTTCTCAATTCGTCTGTATGTTTTTTTTTTTTTTTTTTTTTTTATGTGTGTTAGCTCATAACTTTTTTCTGGTTGAACCGATTTGGAAGATTCTTTTTGTATTTGGTAGCTGGTGCTTCACATGTGGTCCCATTTAAATTTGATCAAGGTCTGACCAGTAGTTTTTGAGTTATCCTTAATACTGCATATTTTTGCCACTTAGTTTATATGGATGATGTGCTAATAATTTCCTGTCACTGTTATTTACACACCAAGTAGTGGTATACGAATTTGTGTGGGGTAGGTACCGCAACTAAAAAGTGAAAAATAAAAACGTTTTTACAAAAACTTTTTTACAAAAAAACAACCGACTTCCAACAAAAACACTAAAAGATGTGAAAAATAACTTTAATTTCGGAATTCGGTGTCTTTAGTTTTGTATTTTCGTTTTTGGCCACCGACTTCCGAAATTAAAGTTATTTTTCACATCTTTTAGTGTTTTTGTTGGAAGTCGGTTGTTTTTTTGTAAAAAAGTTTTTATTTTTCACTTTTTAGTTGCGGTACCTACCCCACACAAATTCGTATACCACTACTTGGTGTGTAAATAACAGTGACAGGAAAATATTAGCACATCATCCATATAAACTAAGTGGCAAAAATATGCAGTATTAAGGATAACTCAAAAACTACTGGTCAGACCTTGATCAAATTTAAATGGGACCACATGTGAAGCACCAGCTACCAAATACAAAAAGAATCATCCAAATCGGTTCAACCAGAAAAAAGTTATGAGCTAACACACAAAAAAAAAAAAAAAAAAAAAAAAAAAAAAAAAAAAAAAAAAAAACATACAGACGAATTGAGAACCTCCTCCTTTTTGTGAAGTCGGTTAAAAAAAACAACCGACTTCCAACAAAAACACTAAAAGATGTGAAAAATAACTTTAATTTCGGAAGTCGGTGGCCAAAAACGAAAATACAAAAACCAAAGACACCGAATTCCGAAATTAAAGTTATTTTTCACATCTTTTAGTGTTTTTGTTGGAAGTCGGTTGTTTTTTTGTAAAAAAGTTTTTTGTACTAAACTAATTAAAAAAAAAAAAAAAATGTACGGTGGTACGGAAACCCTTTGGCCGACTCGCACTTGGCCGCTTTTTAAATTGTCATTTGATTTTTCTGTGGTTAATGTAGGATACAGTATTGTTATCTCACGAAGCGACGCGCAGTTTACTTGTGGTTACCAAGTGTACAAACACATTGTGAATGTGTGTGTAAGCGCAGGAGCTCTCGGTGCCGCCCGAGACAATGGAAATGTGTGTGTGGTGTGCGTGTGTTATATGCGCTGACGCTACTCGTGGTCACGCACACATTCACAGTGTGTTTGTACACTTGGTTACCACAAGTAAAGCGCGAGTCGCTTCGTGAGAATAAATACAAAATAGTCACCTGTCTACAAGACATTACTGACCAAGCAGGAGACGCTCGTTTTTCCTCTGAATGAGAATGGGCCTTTTCTATACAATGAGACAAGCAGGTTTTGTTATATACATAAAATTATAAGTAGTATAATAATAACCCGTATTAGTACTCAGTAGATGGCCAAAGCCAATGATTATTCGGCTATTATCCTTTAGGTAGCTTCTCAACGCCTACGGAAAATGACGTGTTGGTCTATATCGAGCACAAACTCGCGGCACTGCCAGATCTTAATTAACAAAAAACTTTACTAACCTATAATGTTTTGTTTCTATTATAATACCTAATGCCTAAATTATTTCTATGGCAAAGCCTCACATCATTTAGGTTTAAAATAATTGTCAAAACTTTAGTCAAGGATCAAGACTAATCGAGTGGTGTACAGTCACCAAAATAGATAAGTAATTTAATTATAGTCGTCGATATAGTTGATGTTTAGTAAGAAACTGATGAATATTTTCGAATAAAATTTAATTTAATTAATAGAAAACAAACAGGTCATTTATAAAAATTCAATTTCATTCGAAAACATCCATCGGTTTCTTACTAAACTTCAACTATATCCGACGACCCTGGTTACTTATCACAGTTATCACTTTTGGTGGTTGGTAAACGTGTTTAGTGATTGCGGTGCAAGTACTCGTAGGCCTTAGTTATGAGCTTACTGTTTACAAAAAAGAGACTCAAATTCATATTCCTACCAACCTGGCACTGAAGTACTTCATTCAATATCCTCTTATTTTTAATTCATGAAATAAGTACATTAATTTTAGGTAGTTAATACAAAACTTTGAGGCTCCCGCAGACAGACGCGACGCGACGCTTGTAGTACAATTGTTCTACTAGTATCGCGTCGCGTCTGTTTGCGGTAGCTTTTATTAGAATCCAGCTTTTCATTACCTGTTGTAGCCTCTGCCGCTGTTGTTGCTGTTGTACCTGTTGTGCTTGATTGTGTAACAAACTTGATTGTTCTGCATCATTTTGGCGTGAATAATAATGACAGCCTTGTCGGTCTAGTGTTCGCGAGTGCTACCTGTGCTTCCCAGGTCGGGCAAAGTGTTATTGGGTTTTTCCATCAGGAATTTCTCAGTAGCAGCCCTGAATCTGGATTTGTGCCCGGTTGATGGCAATAGGCTCACCCCCTATTACATGGGACATCAAATAACTGTCGAAATGGTGACTGTACATTGGGTGCAGTGGGTGTACATTATAGTACACCCACCATAATGTACACCCACTGCAACCAATGTACAGTAACCAAAAGAGATAAGTAACCAGGGTCGTCGGATATAGTTGAAGTTTAGTAAGAAACCGATGGATGTTTGCGAATGAAATTTAATTTGATAAATGAACTGTTTGTTTTCTGTTAATCAAATTAAATTTTATTCAGAAACATCCATCGGTTTCTTACTAAACTTCAACTATATCCGACGACCCTGGTTACTTATCACTTTTGGTGACCGTATATATCTGTCTCACTCTTCTGGGAAGAAAACAGGACTGATGTTATTTTATGTTTAATAATGGGCCTATAATTACCAGCTATTATCATCATTAATTAATATTCTAATTAATATGTTTACAAGGCTCTACGTATCACGTAAGGTTTGAAAGTTATCCACATTATTCGTAGTCCACATTACTTACCCGACTTTGGCAACCAAAAGGAGGGTAATCGGTTTTACGCGTCTGCATGTCGGTCCTGCAAGTTGTTTCTATGACCTAATATAAATGTTTGAATTAAATTCTTGTAGATTCATTGATAAGTTAACTGTAGCTGGATTAAACGGCTGATTTAAATTTGGAAGATGAAAATGGGGTAGAAATATCTTTCCGATTCAGCCTATGGTTTCCAGACTACCGCTAGTGTTTCTTTAAGGCTTACGCAAACAGGCGCGATACGACAGCGCGACGCGACTCTAGTAGAACAATTTCTACGAAAACTTCATGGAAATTGTTCTAAAAGAGGCGCCTCGCGCCTGTCTGCGGTAGCCACAACATAGCGTCCGTAATTTACCGTCGAAAGACGTAAATGAAACATTTCTTTAGCAAAGTTAGCGAGCCTTTATTGACATCGTAAAGTCAAACCCCGCTGCCTTCATTTTAATGACAGCTGTCACTGGACGTTATGTGGCGGCCACTGCTATCGTAGGAAACCTTAACTTTAGAGGAACACAGCTGAAGTTCTAGGTACGTATTTAATTTACTTCCTGAAGTAATGTGAAATACGTCATTTCTATAAGGATACAAGCCACAAGGTTCGTCATCTGTCCGCGGCCCAGAGACTACTAATTAGCATAGCAACACTAACAAAAGACCAATAGATAATGTTTTACACGAGTAGGTATTAATTTTCGATTACCATCGATGTATTATACTAGCACTACGTCTGCGTGGATTTCGTGTTTTCCTCTTAAAAACCACATAAAAACTTTTTTTACAAAAAAAACAACCGACTTCCTAAAAAAACACTAAAAGGCGTGAAAAATAACTTTAATTTCGGAAGTCGGTGTCTTTGTTTTGTATTTTCGTTTTTGGACACCGACTTCCGAAATTAAAGTTATTTTTCACGCCTTTTAGTGTTTTTTTTGGAAGTCGGTTGTTTTTTTGTAAAAAAGTTTTTATTTTCCACTTTTTAGTTCCGGTACCTACCTACCCCACACAAATTCGTATACCACTACTTGGTATGTAAATAACAGTGACAGGAAATTATTACCACATCATCATCAATATAAATTATGTGGAAAAAATATGCAGTATTAAGGATAACTCAAAAACTACTGGTCAGACCTTGATCAAATTTAAATGGGACCACATGTGAAGCACCAGCTAAAGATTCATCCAAAACGGTTCACCCAGAAAAAGTTCTGAGCTAACAAACAAAAAAAAACATTCAGACGAATTGAGAACCTCCTCCTTTTTTGAATTCGGTTAAAAATATTGAACAGCCTTGAAACACCTTTGAAAGGTAGTTTTCGAAAATTTATGTTTACGATCTTTAACATTCGTTTAAATTTTTTCTTACTAACTTTGATACCCCCTTAAACCTCTGTGAGGGTTTGTTTAAATAAACTAAAAGTCGCAATACTGAGGCAAATATATGTATTGCCATGTTTCAAGTTATTACCCAAAGGAATAATATTTTTCATATAAACTGTATTTCCCTCTTTTACCACGACAGGGGTGGAATTTTGAAAAGTCGTTTGGGATGTTTCCATAACTTGACTCAAAGATTATTCCCTTAACCCTTCTGGGAATACAGGCGTGATGTCATGTTATGTAAAATAATGAATATTGGCCTTAAATAGGCACTTTGGCAGTGCAATCGTCCATTTTCAACTGAAAATAATAATAAAAAAAAAACAGTATCATCCAAAGGTGCAGTATGCCCAACAATCTAGGTACTATAGGTTCGAAATTTGAATAAAGAACAAAGACCCAAAGACGTCAATTCGAATTTTGAACTTGTGTAAACATCCAAAAAGAGAGTCCCGTGTATCAAATATGCCTCGTTTACAGTTTATTATAACTGTACTGTCGTCTCGTCCCTCACTTTATCCGGCCTATCTGCACTGGCAATCATGATGCCCGATTGTGGCAGATACCATCGGATACCGGGAACTCATACTTTCTTAATAAGTTGGGAGTTTCTTGCGACTTTGTAAGGAAACTGTTTGCAGAAGTTGCCGGAGGTGTGTAGTAGTAAAAATCAAATAAGTAGGTATAATTTATTTTAGAAGGTTAACAAAACACTTCGTTCAATGGTTTGACAATAAAAAATAATAAGTATAAGCTAGTCAACTAACATGGACATAACTATGTTCGTTCAAAATAAATATTTATACTTAGCCGTTTTCTGTGTAAGGAAACACAGCAAGTAAGTAACCCAGTCGATGCACTCAGCACTGTATGCTTTTCATTGCGAGACCTTAGAAATAAAGCACCGAGTACAGTTAAACCCAACTATGTAGTTAGTAAACAGTGCACTCTGCTTATTTACTCGCGCTAGTCACTGGCTAGTGACGAATGCGGCTCGCTTTGTTTTCTATTTTCAAATAACTTACTAAAAATAG
Source organism: Griposia aprilina (assembly GCA_916610205.1). Taxonomy (NCBI): domain Eukaryota; kingdom Metazoa; phylum Arthropoda; class Insecta; order Lepidoptera; family Noctuidae; genus Griposia; species Griposia aprilina. The sequence goes on along the minus strand of OU744304.1, from coordinate 10,377,234 downwards.
AATTTAAAGTAAATCATCATAATTTTAAATGCGAAAGTGATTCTCGTCTCGACCCACATAGAGATATTCTGTCCGACAAACCGTCATAAAATTAAATTAACATTTAGGAAAATAGAAGAGAAAACACTGAACTGAGAAGCGATGTTGCTAGCTTGACAGAATGTTAAGTAAAACATTTCATGGCAAGGGTTTTTAGCGCTACGTTCTTAAAAAAAAACCTTTCATCTTGATATTCCAACGAAGACGTCAAAATGTTATTTTAAAAGAATTCACATGTCATACATACCAAAGACAAACCTTATTTCAGTTATAACTACGAACACAGAAAAAAAAAAACTGACTCAAAGAAATTATAATAGAGCCAAATGAAATAAACGTCAAATAATATTAAACCTCATTGTAAAGTCAGTTAATAAGACTGAGTACAATTTAATGAGATGATTTTAATTACAGCCTAGTCTTTGTGATCGTAAAGCGTGACGCTATTAGATTATAAGCAGTTTGAGTTGAAGGAGCCGCTCCTAAAGAATGGAGGTGGATTATAAATGTTAGAGGTAGGATGGTGATTTTTATGTTTGCATGACAATGACATTATAAGTAATAAGAGTGACATTACAAACCGTTAATATTTATAAATATTTGGTTAACTGCGCGTTGGTATAATTTTAATCATGCTTTTTATTGTATAGTAGGTATTACCTAATAGTACAGCTTTGCAACAATTTAAACATATTTATTTACTTAGACAATAATTATGATATATGTACATATTTGTAATGTGCTCGTCAGGGCGTATCTTTTGATACCAAGTATGTCATGATTATCTGAAGTTTATTTTTTCGAATTTAGAAATTTACGTGTTAAGTCCACCATATTAAATTTAGGGAAAAATTATGTAGCCTATGTCACCCGGACCATTATTATATGAATCTATTGATACCTCATTCATCAAAATAGGTTCAGTAGTATAGGCACGTCTGTTTGTCTGTCTGTTATATTTTCACGCCTATGCGGTGGAACAGATTTCGATAAAATTGTAGACAGATAGACCATGGTCTGTCATGACCTGGGTTAGAACGTAGGATACATTTTTATCCCGGTAGTATGCTCCTGTGGGATCATTGCCGACCGTAATGCGGGCGAAGCCGCGAGAAAAAGCTAGTCACATTATAAATTACATTGTAATTTTTGACATCAGATTGATGAATCTGCTCACCATGCCAACCACTATCAAAATGAAAGTGTCAAAACTTAAAAACGTGTTGTAAATAGCAGATATCGAGTGCATGTGTGCATAGATAGCGTTATCGTACTATCATCTGACCTGTGATAGCGTATCACTATTTCAATGTCCGCTAAATATGGTAGGTTTGTGAAATATTTTTGTTTACTGCTGATACTGGTGGTATCGTGGAATTTGGTACGTTCCTCTAACCAAATCTTCCACAGTTCCACACTTCCACAACATTAGTAGTCAAAGTTAAGACAAGCTCTTTCACAAGATGCTCAATAGTAGGTATACATATAATCCTCCAGACCGAATTTCGGCCGTGGCGGCCAATCTTAGCGGAGACTAGGCGTTAACGCGAGTGATATTATAGTACACAACTGTGTGCGCAGAAACATTGTGCACTCAGTCTTTCCTCCCCACTATTTTCTCCTCTATATGTACATATACTTAGTTACTTACTACTTAATAAAATATTTTAGGGATACGTTTCGCATTCAAGTTTTTTTGGTCTATCATTCTAATCATACTTTGATAATACTATTATTTAGCATTATCTTCATTATAATGTGGAATCCAATAAACTACCAAAGCTAAATAGCTTTCACTTTTAAACATAGATTTACTTACAGTTTTAAAGAATGAATGTGTGAATTGTATGTTTTACCAAACAGTAAGGGGCAAAGAATCGGTCCTTGCGGCACTCCTCGCAGTATCTCACTATGCAGAGTCTTAAAAGCAGTAACTAATTTTTCATCCTTTAACGAAGTATCAAGGTTTGGTTTTAAATATCCAGCTACTGCTGAAGATGCGTTACTTAAACTAGTAGAGTGTAATTTTGCGTACTAGAGGGTATCGTACGCTTCTTGTAAATTTAATTGAAGGGAAAATGGCCTTCTTAATTAGTTTGTTTATGACATAAGGCACGGTAGCTTTAAATCGACAAAAAACTATTTATTGCGGTGTAATACATGTCAAGTTTATTACATTGTATGTTTTTTTTAAATTATGTTGTTTATATTGCATGCTATAAATTATCATACATGTATAGAATAATTTTAAAGAAAAAAACATGTTTCGCTAATTAGCGATTTCATGGCAATTTAATATTTTATGTGGAGTAAATTACCACTACCTGGCTATTGCATAAATAAGTTAGCCAGAGAAGGTAACAGGGAGAGTGATATCGAAGACCATGGTGGAGATTTCTGTATGCATTTATACCCATCTGAAACAAAATGAAAGAACTATTAAAATCAGGGTACAGTGTTTACAAAAAGATTTAAATAGCTAAATAAAACAAAAAAAAATACTTCCATGGAAAGATTTCAGATTCCAGACTTAATTTGATTTAGGCAGATCTATCTGATCATAATTACAAAACGTGATACAACTCTAGTCACAAAATATTCTATTTCGTCCTATTACTGATCGCGTTTTGCGATAATGCCATTTGAAAGTTCGGATGTGCTACCAAATCATCATTTATGTTACCTTAAACTGTGAGCTATTTTCGTAACGAATGGTCGTATCAAAAAATGGGTTGTACCAGCTTGAAAATTTTATTCTAAAGGTTTTTAAAAAAACATTTTCGTCATAAATTCACTTAATATATAGATAGATTTGCAGTAATAGGACGATTTCAACACATTCTTCAGTAATAATCTATGAGATGAATACTACCAATTACGACTTAATGACCGACAAGATGCCTTAAATGGCTAAAAAAGATTAACGAGCTGTTATAACACAACTTTTATAGAATCTTTGGCCAAGCGCAATTCATTTGTCGATAGACCGATAATAATATACCTGTAAAGGAAATATTAATACAACTGCCTCGTCAGTCTAGTGGTCGCAAGCGGCATGAGGGATTCGAATCCCAGATCGGGCAAAGTGTTATTGTGTTTTTCTATCTGGAATTTCTCAGTCCGGAGTCAGGATTTGTGTCCGGTTGATGACAATAGGCTCGCCCCCTATTACATGACAATTAAACATAACTGGCGAAATGTGGGTGCTCAATAGGTCTCACTTCTGCCTAACCCTTCGGGGAATACAGGCGTTATGTTATATGTTATTTAATGTAAACATAACTGGCGAAATTTGGGTGTACCTACTAACTACTATGTACACTTCCGACCGACCTGTCGGGGAAAATAGCTTTGATGTTATGTACCGTACCTAATGTTATTTCTGAGTTTTTTTTGCGATATGTTACCTATTGGCTATTAGACATTTCATAAGTTTGATAATATAGTATCAAATTCTGTTTATAATTATGTTATTTATGGTAAGGTTTCGCAGAATTTTAGGTATTAGTTATAGTTAGGTACGATTAGATTGCGTAGTGTCCATGATCGCTATCCTTAAATAGATTCTGAATTCGCGAATTCATGATGAATCGGAATGCAAAGTTCAACTTTTCTATATACCTACCCAACAGCCTGCAGTGATTCATTTCGGCCAGTATCATACCTACTTACCTAATGCATTAACTGCAGTTACATAATTAAAAATGTAGGTACAGTGGGCTGTACGTCAGTGATAACAATTTTGACCTTGAGCTGAACTAGTGTAGTACGGAATTCCAATAGAATAAGCGGCAGGTTATGAGGAAAAGCGGTCACGTGGTCGTTGACGTTAATGTCATACGTAACGTATTCGTCAGTTTTCTCCCAGGTTAATGATACTAGTCCAAATATTTTGTTACGATCTAGTGTATCCACCACCACCACCACCACCACCACTGCCATGCCCTAAGTGTTTTTGGCGTAATACTATTAATAAAAATAAAAATGAGGGCCGGCGACCACCTGATCACGTTTCCTTTCTACCATACACAATTTAGGCCATTTTAGTAGTTTTTGATGATTGGGAGAAAAATTATTTCAATAAACAAGTGTGTTGCGTCAGACTATAAATAATAATTAAATAACTGGTTATCAGTAATTAATTAACAGATTATACTTAATCTTTTGGTCAAATTGGAAGCTCTCTAAAGTCTGAAACAGTCTTCGCTATCGGATATGTTTTTAGTCAGGTATCACAAGATAGATTAGTCCTCTTTACGTAGGTACCTAAAATAATGATAAGTATCAGATTTAAAATAATCTAATTACCTTACCTGGCAACATCCGTGTAACCAAAAACCATTCCTTTTTTGAAATGTTTGCCAAATTCCCATTGTTACCAAAATCTTGTAACGATGTTCTTTTTTCAAAAAGCATGCACAACTAAGTAATAAATTAAAATAATGATGAATGATGGTGCATTTAAATGATTTTGATATCCAACCTTACATTGTTATCAGTTAAATATCTTTTCTCTCCATGATTGCATTCGACGAGCCATTGAGGCCATGATATTATTATTGTTATTTATGTGAACTTCAAACTATTCAAATGTATTTTTTTGTAATAATTTTAAAGGAAGCCGTGTTTAAATAATATGGCTATATTATTTTTTCATTTTGGTGAATTAAAATAATTGCTTCTAGTATCAATTTTGATGCTGTTTCCGGGAATCGTAATATGTTAATTGTTAGGCAAAGAAAATACCTATTATTGCATTCAATTGTAGATCGGCTGCCTGCCCCATTGGTCTTGTGGTTGCAAGCGCTGTACTGCTGTCCTGATGAGCCTGAGGTCCTGGGATCCATTCCCAGGTTGGGCGAAGTGATATTGGGTTTTTCTGGAACAGCCCGGAGTCTTGTTGATGGCAAAAGGCTCGCCCCCTGTTACATGGGACTTAAACATAACTGGCGAAATGTGGGTGTACTATATAAGGTAGGCACACCTCTGCCAAACTCTTTGGGAATGCGAGCGTGGTGTTACGCTAAGATAAAAAAAAAACTGTGTATGAATTAATACACAGAGAGAAAGTAAAATACCTATAGAATTTACTTTTATTTTTAATAAATGAAAAAAACAATGGCGGGTTACACTCAAAGCAGTTTTTACAAGGGAAAAAGAAAAGGTGTGTGTTGCCACACTTAAAAAACATTTTTAAGGCACAACAGTGTTGTACCTATACATAAAAAAACAAAAAAATACTATACTATTTAATTTGATTTGATTCTAAATCATTATAAATTACTGAAATTAATTGCATCAATTTATAATGTTTTCGAATACCTATCAAAATATATGTTCACATTGTATTGAACAAACTGTAATTCCAACAATTTCTTTTTATTTTATATTCCAGCCACATTTACCATGTTATCTTTTGAGATATACTGACACATATTCAAGAATATATTAATATAACCTAATTATCCTAATCAGTTAAGTTCGCAAACGACAAGACGTTGATTAGCTAGAATTTATCTTTACAACTGAACAGATAGTGAATTATACAACCTCGATGGTAAGAATGAGAAGACATATAAAATTATAATGTAGAATCTGTTTTTGACGTCACAGTTGTGCGTGCCTGCTTAAGGCGCTTCCCTGACCAAACGACCTTGAGCGTTCGGTCCTTCTCTGTCCCGTCGCTGAGTCTCGCTCTGTCTCACTCCCTCCGCACGCTCATTTATCATAAAATTCACAAAAATAATGAAATTATTTGAATAAAAAAAGACAAGTAAAGTTTTAAAATAAAATAAAACGTGTATTATTTAGATTTTTAAATTATCTATCCATTAGTGTAATCCTCAAATTAATAGAACGTCACCTTTAGCAAAAGATGCATGCAATCCATAATTTTAGTCACTTTTTTACATGGAGATTTTAAATGTATTTATAACACATAAAAACAAATAAGAACGTGCAATGTGATGATAGGATATCGAACATTAATAATGAGCTTTTAGATGTAGTTTATTACCCATAGTGAATGAGTTAATAGCCTCTGAATAACGCACTATGACAAGGTTTTGGTCGGGGTACCGCCTTAAATGCATCATCATCTACGTAGACTTTTCACAACTATGTTTTACATGGAGCGACTGCCTATCTGACCTCTACAACCCAGTTTCTGGGTAACACCGTAGCCCGATACGCCTTGTCATGCTAATTCTGTACCGCCGACTTCCTCCGCTCTAAACATTCATAATCTGTTGTTTTCTCTCTTTCTCCCATAAGTTGTAAATGAAATAAGAAAAAGACGCACACAAATATACTGTAAAGAGACTGACACGTCTTCCAAAACGGCACAACGCTGGAAAAGCACGCAGATGCCAGATTATGTTCAATTTCGCGTTCATAATCACAAAAAAAAAAAATTATAAACACGAAACCGCGTAAATAGCCAACCAAATGCAATATAATAACATGACATAACAATATGACTGATGAATATATTATTAAACTACGAAGTCATGAAGCTACACTATTATGTTATCTCGATGAAACACGTGAATATCGTAGTTATTATCTAATCTGTGGCAAAAACATTGCGGTCAGGATTCGCGCCATTCGGCGGCGCCATATTGTTTTTGATTTTGTTGTTTACGATTTACCTATGGTTAGGATGTTGGTGGATTTTTGTAGTGTTGTACTATAGATCGGATGTAGGTACCTCTGCCTAATCTTTCGGGGATTGAATGCGTGATGTAGGTATGTGTGATAATGAGCACAATGTTGAAAAGAAAACCGTAAGGAATCTTGTTATATTGACCATTTGGTCCTTTGATCACTAGAATAAAGGGCATCTTAGCAAATTGCTCTTTATTTTTGAAAATGCCAACAATCAGAATGACCATGAAAGTCCACTGCTTAAATGAAGGCTTTCATGACAGCAACAAACGGTCAAAGGAAAACGCTTCATCAATCATCACAAAACTTGTTAGACTAAGAAAATTGCTTGGATACGGAAGAAACTTACAAAGTTTCGAAGTTTTGGTCATTTTTTAATAAATCACAATCGAGGGGGTGTGTACCCTCTAACTCCGTCAACGAAGATACAGGCCCGTCCGAAAGCAGATGAACCGTCAATCAAGTGTGTCAATTTTTTTTTTTGGACGGACAAACACGAAAAATAAAGAAATTTTATTATTATTATTATTATTATAACACTTCGGGCGTAGGGACAACTGTCAAATCGTGTTGTCATTCATTCTTGGTTCGGAAACCGAACTAATCATAATACGTCTGCAAGTGATAAGTAGTATAAAAAATACCCGTAACTTCGGCCGAAATTACGGTATTCGTGACTAGGGAGTAGACCCCAGGTTCAAATGTACGAAAAGAAATCCAGGCATTTTCAGAATATTATTTTCCAATCTTACTGATTAATGATTATAATAATTTAATGAATGTAGTTTTATGGCAAAAGGAAGATTATTATCAGCTTTTTGGTTGCGAGGTCTTTGCGGACGACTAGGTCAAGGCAATGACTTACTGGTTCGATCTGCGCCGGCGTATAAAACTACACCAAATTAAAATGTTACGGATGTATCACATAAATCAATGTCATTTGAGAAATCACGGGGCTTAAGTTACATAATGTTGCACGGTTCAATTAAATTGATTAATTTTGGTTGGAAGGTTCAGAAACTAAAGGTCGTTAGTAGGGCTTAATTTTGACACGATTTAGTTAGGTTACTTCTTCCAAATTGAAAGGCATATAAGAGCCGTGTAGCATAACCATCTACTTAAAGCATGCGCTGTCACCTGCACACGTGAGGAACTCATGGCTGCGTCAGCGAACGGTATTCGCGTTGTTTCAATTGGACCAAACAAATTTAAAAAACGTTAGATACCTAGATATTGTTTCGTGTTAATTTTGCCATCGACACGCTAAGAAGATCTACTTAATAAAAATCTTAAATTCACTGATTGATAACGCGCAGTCTAAACCGCTGGGTCAAGAAGCATGAAACTGCGCAAGAGTTCATTATTGTATTACGAAAGTGAGTAAAAAGGTAGGATTTTTGAAAATTCATCCCCTATTTGGGTTAAATAGGGGATGAAAATTTGTATGGAAGTACGTCATTTTCAAGGCTTTTTCAGATAGGTGCGACACGCGACGCTAATCGAACGCGACACAAAGGCACTGCTCGTCGCGCGACATGCGGTACATTTGCGTCTAGAAATCCTATCGGGCACACGGCTTGTGTTATGATAGAAATCTGTGTCGAAGGCATCCGAGGATGTTCTTTTGTTTTTTGCTTGAAAGCCTTGTTGTCACAATGATACAACTTCTGCATTAGTGTAGTGAGTATGTGTATGTTAATTAAGATATCTGATACAATATCAATGTTATCATTATTATCTTCGATAAACGCATGAAGTGAATTTGTTCAAAGCTTTGTGACACTCTTTTTGTAGGCCTTAATTAAATTGCTCTTGGATATCAAAAACCTTTCCATTCCATAATATCGAGACCTCTCCGTGCCGCCGTTGGTCCCGGCTATCATTCATAAATCTTTGACAATCGTTACGGGTAGTCAGAAGCCCAAGAGTTTGACAACCAGTCTTACCAAGGGGTATCGTGTTACCCAGTAACTGGGTTGTGGAGGTAGGCAGTCGCTCCATGTAAAATACTGGTATTCAGCTTCATCTGGTTAGACTGGAAGGCGACTCTAACATAGTTGGGGAGGGGTAGGCAGATTGATTGGATATTGATCCACAACCCTTAGTAAATTCATTAAACTTAAGGCGCAGATATACGACTTTTAATGATTTCAAACTGAACATCACGTCTAAACGAATAGTCTTATTTGTTTGAAAAAAATATATGATAAACTAGACTATTTTCTTCGTAATTTGATATGTGAATATTTGGAATTATATTTTTATTACATAGTGTAATTAATTTGTAAAGTAATGTCTAACGCGAACACAAAAACGATAATCACGAAAAACCTATCGGGTGTATTTTCATGAAATCTGCACCATCTAAAAGACAATTTAATTAGCCAAATTTTTGTATACGGCTTTTATTTGTATTGTGTTTGATAAATCAAGGTGGGTTGTTTTTGCGAATAAACTTGATGCGCGTTGAAGCTGGGGCTCTTACGGGCGACGGGCGGCAGTGCATCGCTGACCAATGTCCGGGTAGACGGTGACGCGCTCTGTGCAATTTTATTCGCTTATAAGTTTCGCATGCTCCTCCCACTCGCTCGAAGTCGCTGGCACTTATTGTCGCCTTAAATTCTTCTGCCTATTCACACTTGATCGCTGATAGCCAATTACAACATACGAAAAAGACAAGACAAGAGGCTATCAAAATCTATTCCTAGCTTAGTTAAAAAACACATCGCCTAAGTTTTTATCAAATTGGATAAACACATATTTTTTTTTTATCTTTTTCGTGCTAAAAGTTCCCAAAGCTCGTAGACGCGGATCTGTTTTTTCTATGGTTTGTTTATGTTTAATAATGTTTGAGCAAAAACACAAGTTTGTGTTATTATTCGAAGCCGTGCCGAGATTGAAATATTAGATTTAATTAGCTTATCTAGCGTTTGGCGCTAGTTTACGGTGGTCAATGTAAAGATGAGGTTCAGTGTTACCAACAAATATGTAGATTTAAGGATTTTTCGAAATGCAAGTTTAGTTATTTTTTAAATTGTAATGTATACCTAAGTGTCCTATGCTTAATCTACTTATAATAGCACAGACATTTTATAATTTGACATATTGCTAATTTAGTGTGGAATAAAATTTATATTCTTCTTCTTCCTTCTATCTTTATAAATAAAACAAAGTCAGGTTAGTTACACCATTTATAACTCAAGAACGGCTGGACCGCTAGCTAGTAGATATTTTATATTTTGCCTTGTCAACGTTAATAAAAAAACAAAAAGTCATGGAACTGTTATACTCGTATTTTGATATTATTTTAGGAAATCCAAATATCCAATTGAATCGGATCATCCATTGACTCTTTAAGTTTGTAAAAATACTGATAATCCCAAATCATATTTTTATGAATGCCTTTTTATTTCTTGTATGATGTAATACCTACCTAAGTATTTTTCCTCTAGTAGGTACTCTAGATGTGACAGCAAAATATTGACTATGAGCTCAGAAATGGCACTAAAAGTAAATACTTGCTTGCACATATTAATTTGTTTGATTATCCTCAAGAAACTTTGCTATTTATTATTTTTGTTTGAAAATAACTAACTTATCTATCACCTCATTAGTGCTAAAGTTTGTATACAATCATTATATTTTGATTTGATATTATAATAGGTCTTTACCTATGAAATTGCCGTTTTGTATGAAAAAATTTAAACGATTTTTTTTCATGAATTTTTTATTTGTATTAATCGAAGTAATCACCCATGCAATCAATGCATCTTTGCCATCGCAGTGGCAGTTTATTGATGCCCTTCTTAAAGAAATCAGCTGGACGGGAGGCAACAAATTCTTCAAAGGCATTTTGTACTGCCTCTCGGGTATTAAATTTTTTTCCCGCCAAGAAGTTATCCAAATTCTGGAAAAAGTAGTAGTCTGTAGGCGCAAGGTCTGGTGAGTAGGGCGGATGACGGAGAGCTTCCAACCCCAGTTCTTGCAACTTGGAGACCGTCTGCTGTGCAGTATGAGGTCGCGCGTTGTCGTGCAGGAGCAGCGGAGACGAGCGATTGACCAATGCTGGTTGGAGATGCGCCAGCTTCTCCATCATTGTGTTCAGTTCTTCACAGTACACATCTGCAGTAATGCTCACCCCGTTTGGTAAGAAGCTGTGATGAATCACACCGGCGCTAGACCACCAAACAGTGACCATCACTTTTCTAGGGGTAAGTTTTCGTTTAGGGCATTGTTTAGGTGCTGAACCAGGATCCAACCAACTTGCTGAGCGCTTACGGTTATCAAACAGAATCCATTTTTCATCGCAGGTAACAATGCGGTTCAAAATTCCTTCATTTGTGTGTCTGTTGAGCAGTGCAAGGCACGTCTCGACGCGTACTTCGCGCTGGCGATCATTGAGTTCGTGGGGCACCCATTTGTCAAGCTTTTTTACCTTGCCAATTTGACGCAAATGGACCAATATTGTTTTGACGCTAACGTCGAAAGCTGCTGCTAATTCAGCCGTAGATTGTGTATCATCAGCTTCCACAATCGCCTTTAATTCGTCATTGTCGACCAAAGTCTTCGGACGACCGCGAGGTTCATTTTTCAGGTCGAAATTTCCAGAACGGAAGCGAGCAAACCAATAACAGGTGGTGCGTTGGTTTGTAGTGTTAGCTCCGTAAACGTCGTTGATGTTGCGTGCCGCTTGTGCCGCGTTGCTGCCACGACGGTACTCATATTCCATAATTACTCGAATTTTTAACGTATCCATGATGAGGAAAAAGATTGAAATGCGATGAAAATGTAACACTAATCAATAAAGAAATGACTACTTTTAGAAAAAAAAATCCATGTTTTTAAAATAAAATTAATTTGAAATTAGAATTCTTAGCCAAACAAAAATTATTTTGATTTGAAATGGCCAGTACTGCAGAACGGCAATTTCATAGGTAAAGACCTAATATTATGACCTTCTCTAAAACTCGACTAAGGATAAGCGTGTAAAACGTCATACATACCTAACATGCATTTGTTCATAAGTATTTAAAAAATACACAGGTGTCTATGGTGCGGGTTTTACATTTTACGGAAAACCTTTTTGCTCTTTCATAAGTCAAAGTCAAAGTTAAATAGTTCAAGTAGTCCATTCTGAGGCACTTTTGAACACCTTTTGAACGTCAAATTATATAAGAATGTTTTATTGATTCTAGGCGCTCCCTTCGAAAAGGGAGTTTCGTACGGAGAAGAATGGGCAAAAACTATAAATGTAATTTGCCAAGAGGTTCTGTGTGTGCAACCGTGTGACATCATCAGTGTAGAATCCTGTTGATTCCGTAGAAACAGGCGCCACCCACGACGCGAATCGCGTGCGGCAAAAAGGCACCGCTCGTAGCGCGACATGCGGTGCCTTTGTGTCGCGTGCATCGATTCACTTCGCGTGTTGCGGCTGTTTGAAGGTGACGTTAGGTTGATTATATCATTCACTGGCTCACTATCGTACCAAGCCGCTCGTGCAGGACTACTTCACTTTCAACCTTTTCCCGCCATTTGTGGTGACGTGACAGATGACATTAATGACAGTAGCTATCCTCACTACTTGTGCGAATGAGGCAGTGTTTACATATCTATTAAATATATACAATACAATCAGTACCTACCTAATTAATTCTTATCCATTAAGTGATTTTACTGTTTCATATTTGTATAGTTCCACTAGCATAAAAAAACTGGTTTATTGGACGCTTCAAACGTGGTGTCTTTTTTTTAATATGTCAATTATCTTAGATCGTAATGAATTATTATTTGTAAGCTCATTTTACGTTACGATCATTTACGCTAGCTGGTTACCTAATTGTAATTGATGTAAAAAAAACATAGATAACATATTATCACGCCTGTAACCCCAGAAGGGTTAGGCAGAGGTGTTATAATAGTAAATCCACATTACGCAAGTTATGTAATAGGCGCGTAATAGAGGGCAAGCCAATTGCCATCAACCGGGCACAAATGCAGACCCCGGGCTACTACTGAGAAATTCCTAATGGAAAAATCCAATATCACTTTGCCCGACCCGGGAATCCAACCCAGGACCTCATGTTCAGCAGTAGAAATTGCGACCAGTAGACCAACGAGGTAGAGGAACTTCGTAATAATTAGGATACTTACCTACCTAAAGACCCTATTAATTTACCTACCTAAAGACCCTATTAATTTACCTACTTAAAGACCCTATTAATTTACCTACCTAAAGACCCTATTAATTTCTTCATACATCTCATGACTGATTTTAAATATCAACTCAAGGATGAGGATGTTTCACGATAACAATATGTATTATCGTATGTTTTAGTTTGAAAAGTAAATATTTACTTACAAAAGTGTACATACGCATCTACGTGTTAAATAGTAAATCGCCTGAACGGTGGCAAAAATTACATAGAAGTAAGTAGGTACATTAGTTGAGGAGGTAGGTAAGTTTCAATCCATCTCACGACCTTCATTACCATCACTCATCGTTAACTACAAGGAAATATATCTATCAAAAAAAAAGAAAAAAAAGTATTCTCCCTTTAAAAAAATGGCCTAAAAATATTTAATTATCATTAGGTAGGCCTTGGTAATTATCGAAAACTAGCTGCTGCCAGTTCTTCTTGTTTTAACATAAAATATGTCAGACACGCGTCCCTCTGACTATGGCGCCCAGGGTTGTCGCCCCCCCTTAACACGGCTCTGATGACACTAGGCAATACTATTAGTAACAGATTTTTAGGGTTCCGTAGTCAACAAGGAACCCTTATAGTTTCGCCATGTCAGTCTGTCCGTCCGTCTGCAGCTTAGCTCAGAGACTCTTAGTACTAGAAAAGTATAATTTGGCATGGATATACATATTAATCACGCCGACAAAGTGGTAAAAAAAATCATGAAAAAAAAAAACAATTGGTTACCTCCTGTACACGTAAAGTTGGGATGTTTGTTTTTTTCTCGTCTAACCCATGGTGTGGGGTATAGTTGGATAGGGAATTCAAAAATATTACGGGTTTGTGAAAATGATTTTTCGATTCAGAGATCCGTTTGCGTAAAATTAAGCTATTACCTAGTTGCTAATTTTTGTTAGAGCCAAGTGTCCCCCCGCCCCTGCTAAATGGTTGCTTTTGGTTATGTGAAAAAATTCACGGCAGTAGTATATATGGGAGAACATGTTTTTCAACTACAATGTTAAGTTTGTTCTTGGGATAAATTCATCCCATTTACGTTACACTTCATTGTGCGTGGTCCGACACGTACTTGGCCGGTTTTTGGAATCGGATCTGTAGTTCCGAAGATTACCCCTTACATACAAACTCACAAAGGAGGTCAACAAAAGCCCATACAACTTTGCCCAAACATGTACCTCGAGGTACACGTGCATCAAATCGTAGATAAAAAATAGGGGAATTCGAAAATAAGTGTATTTTTATCCTTACACAAGCTGATCCGACAGACGTTGTCCTGTCTTAACTATGAATGTCATAATTGTCGTTTAGTTTTAGTTTTGACTATTGACTAAAACTAAAACTATCGACTCATTCATCAACCGATCGATATTTGCAGCGCGCATCCTGTCAATCGCTGACAGTTATTTCAAACAACTGACAGTTATGTAAAATTAATATCGGCGTTAAGTTTTCTTAAATTTTTGTAACGTTCCGATCAACTTCCTTATTTTTTTATTTCATAAGATCCTTCTCCTGACAATAACCAACACAACAAATTTTTTTTTAGTGAAATCGGTCCAGCCGTTCACGCGTGATGGCGTGACCAAGGGAAATAGGGATTCATTTTTATATATATAGATAATTTAAAACTACATAATCAATTATTTTATAAACATGTACAATTGCGTTACATTTGGGTGACACTCGGGTTGACATTATTTCGTAAATGTCATTTACATGTCATTCCGTACGTTCGTGAAACAACAGTGGCTGAATCCTACCGCAGACAGCTGTCAACTTGACAGTTTTTTTTAAAGTAAGGTAGTTGTGCTTGTGCCGATGATATAATGCCAAAATGACGTGCTGTATAATATGATAAAAGTTATTTTATTCTCGTGCTCGGGTAACCAAAAGAAAATTATATAAATGCAATATTATTCAGTGTAATCTAGTGTATTTTATGCCACTAAGTGTACCTCGGTACTTCGTTTGGGCAGATTTTGGTGACGTCCTTTTACCTCTTTATAATATTTATCTATAGATTGAGAAATGCTGCGGAATCCAAAAAAAAATTTGTTAATATCGCAATAAAAGAGAAAGTGACACAATGTAAACCTAATCGACATGATCAGTGTTGCCACATCTAAATAATCGTAATTATGAGAAAACGTAGTTGTCATACGAATTGTTTTAGCTATCACTAGATTTAAGTAGATGTAATTTAGGTCTTAGTGATTTCCTTTATTAAAATCAAATTAGAGACAGATTTAGTACCTACTCGAAACCGGCGTGCGTGTATCACCAGGGGGCCAAGTCTTCTAATTTACAAACGTCACAATGGTCTCTGCATTGTGAGTTTTTGACTGATTTGCCATACAAAATCTGTCAAAAAAACCGCATTCAAATCAGTTCACCCGTTTAAGACCTACGGTGCCACAGACAGACACACACACATAGCGGTCAAACTTATAACACCCCTCTTTATGCGTCGTTAGAAAACTAACAATGCAGAGACCATAGTGACGTTTGTAAATTAGTAGACTTGGCCCCTTGATATAAGAACGTAAACGAGGCAAAAGGACTATGTAATGTAATGATCGTAGGAAGACGGGAATCGTAGCAGTGGGAAGACGGCGTGAGTACCTATGTATACAGAAACAGTTTTTTTAATGATGAGTTGTTTTCGTAAGAATGAGTACGGATTGAAATGAAGGAGAACGAAAATTACATCGGCCGATAGACCACAAGGTTCACCTTCGTCTTCTACCTCTTCTGCCTAGCCATCTCCCAACTATGTTGGGGTCAGCTACCAGTCTAACCGAAGGCAGCTAAATACCAATATTTATTTATTAAAACTTTATGCACAAGTAAAAAAAAATACTGTACAAAGGCGGATTTAATGCCTGAGGCATTTTCTACCAGTCAACACCAACTGCGCCCCGCGGTTTGACCCACATAAGTCTCGATCCCGTGGGAATATCGGGATAAAAAGTATCCTATGTCCTAATGCAGGTGATGGTCTACCCATCTGCCAAATTTCATACAAATCCGTTTAGCTGTTTTAACGTGAAAGCGTAATATGTTCCTTGCAGAGCAATGTGTATTGCCTTTGGTCCCCCGCCCTAACCTCAAGCAATGGACAAAATTGTAAAACTTTACATTTTTGGGTACGAGGCTTTTGGCTACTTTGTATGTCTGTATTTTTAATGTCATTTATTTGTAATGTGCGTTTTGTTTGTGCAGAATAAACTATATTTCTTTCTTTTTCTGTTTTTTATTTTATAAACTATCATGCAAAAAATCAAATCTTTTCTCTTTATAGTATTAGTTTACATGAAGCGACTATCTTGCAAGAGTTCGCTCGGTATTAGGTGGCTGCCTGCCAAGCTAAGTTGCCGAGAGTGCGCTGAACGTTCTACCTATGATTGACATCACTCGGGAAGGTCCTATAGAGGTTTCGGTACACAAAGGGTGCCAACAAAAACCCTATTATTAAGCATTTGTTCGTCCGTCCGTCAGCGGGCTGTATCTCATGAATAGTAATAGGTAGACAGTTGAAGTTTCACAAGATAGTGTACTGATTTCTATTGCCGCTGTAACAACAAAAAATAAACATAAAATAAAGTAAAGGGGGGTCACCAAACAAGAAATGTGTTTAAAAAAAAAATGTGTTAAATATTCTAAGGTAGTACGGAACCATTCGTGTGCGTTTTAATTAACCCTTACTTAACACAGTGTTTGTAAATGTATTGATACATCAACATAATGCCTTATTTGGTTAATTAAATTGTCACTCAATATAAACAAATGTTTACACATTAATTTATAATGTGTGAAGAGCACGAAGGTTGTAACAAAAGCCTCGAACTTTATGTCATTGAATAAAAATCACTTACGGAATGTTTGTATACAAAATAATGTAACTTGTATCGAGTGTTCGATTATTATCTATCTATTACATTATTAATTATTAATTTACTCTGTGGGAACCTGCATCGTAATTGCGTAACAACTATCAATCACAATCTGAATCATTTTGAAGGATATTGCTAATCCATTGCTTCATATATTCGAAAAAATTATCTGCTCAACAACGTAAATAACGCAATGAATGTTGTTGAACTGTCAAAATGAAAGCTATTCCTACTGTTAGTATGTTACGCAGCTACCCTGGTGCTTAATAAACATTAAACACTATACGTAAATAACGTATCTAATCAGTTCTTTATATTCACCTTAGTAGTAGTGGAGTGGAGTATGATCACAGTATAAAGGCTCCCGCCAACAGGCGCGACGCGAGTTGACGCGACTCTAGTAGAACAAAATCTATGAAAACTTCATGAAAATTGTTCTTTAAGAATCGCCTCGCGCCTGTCTACGGGAGCCTTTATAATATTATTAGTATAGAAATAAAGATAAAGCATAAAAACTTGAAAAATTATAGTTCCAGCGGTTCGTCATAATTGCGGCCAGTACAACAATGGACTATGGCATCTGTTTCCTCACATTATCAATGCGTGCAAACGTGTAATCGTCACAAGCTGTCTGGCTGCTAGTATAGTTCTGTTTAATTTCCAAAATGACTCGATTACCCAAATCCTCATAATACTTCGCAAAATAAAATTGTCCATTTAAAAATTGTGTCAAAAGAATGTATGACAATGTTTTGACAGTTGTGTGCAAAATGGCGGCGTTGTAACAGCTGTTTTATTATTATTAATTGTTAGTCAGATGTTTGATAATTGGTGGCATTTTAGTACGGTTGTGTTTTATAGACTTTTTATTCTAATTCGAACAATTGCTCATTACGATGAAAAGCCGGAGTAAACTCTCGTTTTGAAGGACGGTACCATGCACTGACAGTTAAATGGTACAGACAATTAGACAAGTTTAATATTGCCCTTATGTTGAAATAGGTACTTACGTCCGGTCATCATGTGCAGTATATGGGCAGACACCTAGCTGTTTGGCTACTATTTTTATTACTGCATGAGCTGTTCCCAAGGTTCCCCGGACAAAAATTTATGTATAGCCTCTCGTGGATGCTATTTTAATGTTTTACTTAATGTTATCTGTACTTATAATCCTGTTGATGCCGTATTTAAGGGGGATGCGCCAAGGTAGCCCAAAAAATTCAAAATTTTCTTAGGTTTTTTGCAATTTGCAGGTCAGTATCAGGTTGTATGGTGATATAAATTTAATTCGCGACCGTATCTAATATGGCTTTACAAAATTATAATCATTAGAATCAGCAATACAACTCCATAAGTTAGAATTGCCCTCAAATGTCATGATTTCATGAAATAGTCATTCAATAGGGTAATATGAATTTATAGAGATGTATTGCTGATTCTAATGATTATAATTCTGTAAAGCCATATTTGTTACGGTCGCGAATTATATTTTAATCAAAATACAACCTGACAGTGACCTGCAAATTGCAAAAAACGTAAGAAAATTTGAATTTCGCGGGCTACCCTGAAGGTTCCGCCTTAAGTTGATTAACTGGCTCACTATCACACCAAGTTTCATGAGCCACTTCACTGTCATGCTTTTCCCGCGATTCGTGGTAACTGACAGTTGACATTAATGACAGCTGCTAGAGTGCGCGCAAAATAAGTCTGCACGCAGCCGAAATTGGAAGTAATCGTTTTATATCAGGTGTCAATAGAGTTTGCTGTGTTCTTTGTTTTCCAAAGTAAATAATCGCCATCATTATGCCGAATGTGATTAAAAGTGTTGGCAGGGATATGGTCTTGAAAGACAAACGCACGCAGACTTATCTTGCGCTCACTTTACCTCACTACTTGTGTGCATGTGACAGGGTTTGGTACATATCACTACATTATCTATCAGACCTTTTCTTTCAATCACCAATACGATGATTAGACAACTATGTAGCGTTAAAGTAATTACAATATCCATTACAACTTCAGGAAACATCATACTTTTAAATGAGTTAGCATTTCAAGTTGTTTTCGTAAAGCAGGTTGGTTTGGTTGCGCTTGGTTTATGATTCTAAGTATTTTTACATGGCAAATAAGTAGAAGTAACAAAAGGTTCAACAATAGAAGAAAAAAAGAAATAAAGAAAAATGCGTTTATTGGCATTGCAGCAACAAAAATACACCTTAAAACAAAAAAAAAACGGAAAACAATGATTAAGTATAACGCCAAAGGGGCCTCAGCTCAGCATAATGTCAGGAGGCCTAAAATGGACGCTTTGGCAGAATCATATTATGATCTGCGTACAATTCGTATATCCCGCAATTCATCTGTTTGACAGCTGCTATTTGACATTAGACTTCATTAGAGCAATGCATAATTTGTGGACCATTTTACGAAATTTCATACAAACCTGTCAAACAGATGAATTGCAGGATATTAATTGTACGCAGATCATAATATGATTCTGCCAAAGCGTCCATTTTAGGCCCACAGATAACAACACAAAGTGTACCACCTGACGCTGATTTTCAGCTGCAACCCACGATTGCCATACGCTAGAATAAGAAAGAAATAGGGAAGTGTGTGTCCGTTCTAATAAATTAAATGTGTTGTGACATGGGACATGTGTCTAAGTGGAGTACTTTACAGGCACAACCAGCTATTTTAGCTTTGTCTCAGGCATGCCAACGGACACTGCGATGTCTGTGGTAAATAGCTCTCCATAGGTGGCGATGGTGACCATTGACCATCAGGTATTCCACCTACTTGCTTTTCTGATGTCGAGTGCAGTTTCGTAGCTTGAAGTTTTCCGATTGAGGAGAAGAGTGATCCCATTCATCATCACTATTTTAGTCGAAAGACGTCAACTGCTGGGCATAGGCTGATAGGATTAGCGCAAGTTGCACCACGTCGTGCGGTCCAGCGCTGCCCATATGTCGAGGACTCCCGCGTGCTTCGACGGTCCACACGCTGCACAATTGAATTCACGGTTGCTACTCCATCGGCCATCCGTTCTGGGTCCAATGCGCTCACACGCTGCCACTTAAGTTCAGCATTGTTTTACGTCATGTGCGTGACCCTATCGTATCATGTTACCCAGTAACTGGGTTGTGGAGGTCAGATAGGCAGTCGCTCCATGTAAAATACTGCATTCGGTTAGACTGGAAGACGACCCCAAAGTATGTAGTTGGGGAAAGTCTAGGCAGATGAAGATATGCGTGTAGGTACTTTTAATTGTTGAAGAAAATGGAACTTCTGCACGTCTTCAATTTTGCTGGACTCGCAACAGCCTTCTTAATAGTTCAAGTATGGGTAATACATAGCTTAGATTCCACGGCTCGGCAGTACTCGGCACGCGATCCGAACTCACACGAACACATAATTATGTACCTACTACTTGCTGCCCTATTTACTGTGAATGAAGTTTTCGTTTTTAATTGTGAACCTTTTGGTGATGTTGCTTGTGGAAATCCGTAACAATTCAACTAAATGAGATGAGTTTGGGCTCAAAAATAAGTGTCAATAGTGTTTCAATCAATCGATGTGCCTAGTCTTTGCCAGATGCAGCTCAATACCAGTATTTTACACAACCCAGTTTCTGGGTAACACGATACCCATTGTTAAGACTGGTGCTCTCCAAGACACGGAAGAGTCTCGCTAAGTAATGGATAGTCACCCATCCACGAACCAACGGCGGCAACCGTCGCTTAACCTTCGATCGACCACGAGCCCCTCCAATAGTGTTTCCCAGGAAATGGATGTGTTCCTTATTACACTTTAGTCATTTTAACTGACGGATAAGTACGATGTTTTTAGTCATTACGAATAATTACGATCCGGACGGATCGTAATAATTCATCTCGCACCTTCGAGCTTCGGTAGGACATGGGCATAACTGACAAAAAATGGAAAAATGCATTAAGTATGCTAATATGCTTTAAGGCGATACCCCGACCAAAACCTTGTCAAAGTGCGTTATTCAGAGGCTATTAACTCATTCACTATGGGTAATAAACTACATCTAAAAGCACATTATTAATGTTCGATATCCTATCATCACATTGCACGTTCTTATTAAATTTGTTTTTATGTGTTCTAAATTCATCTGAAATCTCCTTCTAAAAAAGTGACTAAAATTATTGATTGCATGCATCTCTTGCTAAAGGTGACGTTCTATTCATTTGAGGGTTACACTAATGGATAGATAATTTAAAAATCTAAATAATACACGTTTTATTTTATTTTAAAACTTCACATGTCTTTTTTTATTCAAGTAATTTCATTATTTTTGTGAATTTTATGATAAATGAGCGTGCGGAGGGACCGAGACAGAGCGAGACTCAGCGACGGGACAGAGAAGGACCGAACGCTCAAGGTCGTTTGGTCAGGGAAGCGCCTTAAAAAGTCTCTTTTATCCGGAAGAACAAAGACACGTATCAATATCGGCTTAATGCCGCCAGAGGGCAGCAGTGCCTGTGTCATTGTGGTGCATTTTTTTTGACTATCATCGCGCGACATGATTTTAAAATGACTCTCGTGTAAAATCACTAAAAGTGCAGTTACGCCCTTGTCCAGCCGAAGCGAAGCGCGAAAGTGCGATCTCTGAACGGTACACATTCGTAGATGTACCTACAATGACGATCCGTAGATAGGAATCGGTTAAATTGATTCTTCTAAAGTACGAAAATGTACCTACCTACTTAGTGCTACATCTGTACATAATATAAAGTTGCTTTTCGTGTCTGTCTGTGTGATCGCGTTATTCTTATAAACTAGGCTAAGAATTTTGATGCAGTTTTCACCATCATTTAGAGAATTTATTCCCGAAAGTTTATGCGTACAATACATTACTGTTAGACAGTAAACTAACATATGTATACCTAAGTAATTAAACATTCTCGATATTTTGTGAAGTCGCAAAAACTGTGCGAAGCAGGAGGGCCTATTCTGGAAGTCCATCAAAGAAGATACGGGCCCGTCCGAAGTAGTAGTTCGTTATTTCAGATTGAATTATAGAAATATAAAAAAGGAACCCTACTGCCTAATAATAATAATTAACCTTTTTCGACGAGCAAAAACACATCGGGAGTAAGGACGACACTGTCAAATGGTGTTGTCATTCATTCCTAGTTCGGGCCTCGAATTAATCTTATGTCCGTAGGTGATACGGAGTAGCAGACGCCCGTAACTTCGGCCGAAACTATGGATGTCGTGCTTAGAGAGTAGACCCCAGGAGCGGGTCGCTAGTCATATAATATTAAATGGTTTTTGTTATCATTTCGTAATTTTAGTATAATATAATCCTGCTCATTAATTTTATAGTTTCATTGTCATTAAATATATACACTGATGCAACAACGTCTTCCATAAGATCTTCATAATGCAGAGTATCAATCAACGACTTGTCATCCAATACAGAACGTGAATAAAATTTTAATTACAAGGGATAATAAATGTCTACAGGTAGATTTTTTACTGAGAAACATTTATAATGTTTCAGTAACGACAGATATATTATATATTGAAACGGAATTTCTTATAATTATAACACGTTTACTCTGCACACTTGGCGAATGACAGCTAGATCGAAAAATGTGTACTTAACATTTTGACAGTCACGACACTAATTGTGACGTAACAAAAGTGTCGGGTTAATTCGGTCCAGCTCTGAAAGTGTGCAAAAGCGAATGGAACTGTTACAACCGGCACCCTACTTGCGTAACATACTATTAATCACAATCTGAAACATTTTGAAGCCTATTGCTAAACCATTGCTTCATAGGTTCGAAAAAATTGTCTGCTCAACAACGTAAATAACGCAATGAATGTTGTTGAACTGTCAAAATGAAAGCCATTCCTACTGTTAGTGTGTTACGCAATTACCCCGTAGGTGTCCCACGACAGCTCTCGACAGATTTAAGGCTCATGCACACTGGCGCGACGCGACAGCGTACACAAAGGCACCGCGTGCAGCGCGACGGGCGGCGCCTTTGTGTCGGGCTGTCGCGTCGCGCCAGTGTGTACGTGCCTTTATTATTCTGCACCCTTATGGCGTAACGAACTCGCAAACACAATTGCTTTAATTTTGACAGTTACACAATATCTATGGCATTGAGCTAACTTACAATGATCAGATACAGATTATTTAAATACGACGTGATGTATATTTTAAACTAAGCAACTACGAGTATTGCGATTTCGTCACAAGATCAGGGTGATGTTTTTCAAATACAATGCTTTACCTGTCTTACCTGCCTACTTAATTAATATTATGTATATGCATGACCAAATCCAGTGAATTTAATTGCCTGCTGCCTTTAATTTGGATAATCTTACTCCCCCTATTACCAACATGGGACTTAAACATAACTGGCAAAATGTGGGTGTACTGTGCGAACCTAACCCTACACCTCTGCTTAACCCTTCAGGAAATCCTGGCGTGATGTTATTTAATGTTAAACTTTAAACAAAGACAGTAATTGACATAATACAGTACAAGTTACTGACGCAGTGACAGTGGGCGGGTCACTGCGCAATAAACCACTTCATCCTAGAGAACTAAATTAACAGTAACTAGTTTGTGACTAGATCTAACAATTAAGCATAAAATAAGATCTAAATCTAGTTTAATCAATAAGTGTATAATCCACAAAGACAGGTACCTTGCACTTGCCAATAAACCAGTTAGAAACACGCTATTATGTTGAAGCACATTTTAAATTGTTCAGCTATCAATTATTGTTATAATTCCTTTCTTTTCATGTCCATTGTCTTATTTGTTTATAGATCAATCATGAAAGAAACTATTACCTAATCTGTTAACATTATAACTTCATGGAAAATCTGTTTTAACTTCCGAGATGATATTTAAGTACTTAGCTACATGATTTAAAAGCTAACAGTCTTAAAGTAGTAATAATCTTCGGTTGGTGGTGCATTTAATTTAAATTGTCTAAGGGGCCCTGCGAGTTGGCTTCGGCCCCTAGGCCCAAAGGACCGGGACCCCTTGGTCCCGAGATAATTATGTAAAAATATAAAAATAATAATAACAAGTAGGTACAAGTATAAAGAATCTGTTGTAAAGTAGATTATAGATTACAAAACTGTCTATGACTGCAACAACAAATGACAGGCAGTCTTTATATCAGAGACAACAAAGCTAGGTTTCAAGATGGCGGCAATAGGAAGTGACAGGCCAGTAAGATGGATGCCAGAAAACGCCCCTTCGGTACTGCTGCTTACTCGTTAGATATGATGATTTACAATCGTGTTAGGCACTGGAATTAAATGAAGACTGATTTACAATGTCACTTAGTTAAAACGTGTCATAGAGATGTGTTACCTAGGTATTACAATTTGTAGTTTCGCGTTTCCCTGCAGCGTTGCTTGCAGTTGTAAGGCATTTCTAAATTATTATTTGGAACCAGCTACTATCCTGCAACTTCTTCCGCTTGTTTTTTTTTGTTTTAACCTTAGATAAAGTTAAAAGTGTAAGATATGGTACGCTTTAACATCGCAACCACTAAGCGGGCTCGGTGCACAACTAGGTACATGCAACGAAACTCACACATCTAAATAAATGATTTGACTTTGACTATAATTTTCACCGGTGTCAAAAAACGCTCTGTATTTGGAAAGCCGTTTTGTGTGACCGTCCACCGCTTTCTTAGGACACCAAAGCTTAAGAATAACAATGCGTTTCTTATAGGAACTCCCCATTACCGCTTGAGATAGCAAATTATCTACGTGATTCAGACCTAGGATTGTCTCGAACTGTTTTGTATGTAAATTGTCCGAACAGCCATTTGTCCACGCGATCCAACGATTAGAGAATTGAGTCATAATTCAACCGCGTAGCCTAGCTGTTTATGACCCTGTTGACACTTTACACGATATTTTGTGTTTGTTTTGCGAGGAAGTAGCGTTTAACACGATATAGGTATAAATGGAATGCGTTTTTCAGTAGCATGCTAGAAACTTCCATTGGTTCCGTCCCAATTTACTAGTGGCTCTGGGAGCTGTATACCTCGCGAGTCTGTCTTTGCATAGCTTAAAACTGAATAAATGCAAATAAAGAGCGCGAAATGGCTGAATTATTTTTGTAAAATTTCGAAAAACTAAATTGACAAAAAAAAAACCATTACGCTACGCAACGCTTTTAATGCCATCCTTATGCCTACGGAATAGAAGTCAAAATCGGTTGAACGGCCTGATAAAAAAGTTTATTTAAATTTCTAATCTTATTTCAAATGGAGTATATTTATAACATTTTAAATTGTCTCGAAAAGGTGTAGGTCGATCAGGGCATGGGCCAGTAATAGGTATAGTATTACGCCTTAATGGACTGAAGGATTGAGTTCACACACATTTCGCCAGTTAAGGCACGTACGCACTGGCGCGACGCGATAGCGTGATACAAAGGCACCGCCTGTCGCGCAACGAGCGGTGCCTTTATGTCTCGCTGACGCGTCGCGCCTGTTTGCGGGAGCCTTTATGAGTTGTGTGTTATTGTGTTACATGTATTGTTAATTTGTTATGTTAAAATCCAATGATACCCAAACTGGTCTATACATATAGACCCCCATTGTTAGATGTTACACTTTTAAATCTGTGATAACTTTAAGATATTCAATTTAATGTTATGCTGTAAAGGGAAATTTTGATCTACAAAATTTTGATGCACAACGTATCTAACGTATTTAAGTGGATAAGGATTAATATTGTATTGTTTAAAATAGCTTCGTAAATAACCCATACTTTTTAGTATTATGTAGAAGATAAAAATAGTTAAGTAAATGTTAATTAACATTAACACTTACCTACATTATATTGATATATCAGCTTGTTCCCAACGAGTCACACCTCAACGGGTAACAGTGTGACTCGTTGGGAATGTTTTGGATAATAATTCCCAACGAGTCACAGTTACTGTTACACTGTTACTATATCATCTATCGCCACGAAATATTTTCGTTCTCAGATAAACAAAAATTGTTCCCAGGTATTTGGTACAACTTGGGGCACCCCGACTCGGACAGGTTAGGTTAGAAGGGGACGGCGGGGTCTGAAAGACCCCGCCGTCCCCTTCGTGGTTATTTTTTTTTAAACCGCCCAGAAGTAGGAGTCCCGCGAAGCAGGACTCCGTCGGCTACGCCTCATTATTGTTGAAATACTTATTAGGACACACCTATTATAATACATACAAAAACATTTATTTGGTACTAGACCTTATATCTCAGGATTTTAGGTGATTTATTGTGGAACTGATTTTGCATTGTTTGGTGACTACATTTTGGTGACAGATCTACTATTTTGAGGACAAACCCTATTATTTAAGAAACACAAAACTAATTAAATTGGTGATAGCTTAAATGATACCCTAAATCAAGGTGGGATCATCCCAACGAGTAACAGTGTAACAGTAACTGTGACTCGTTGGGAATTATTATCCAAAACATTCCCAACGAGTCACACTGTTACCCGTTGAGGTGTGACTCGTTGGGAACAAGCGGATATATCTCGTAAGGTTTAGCCAGAGTTAGCAAAGTAAGCGCCCAAAAATATGTTTTTTATGACATCATTACAAATCTTTGAATTTCTCTGTGTTAAATCATTCAAACCAAGGAAGATAACACCCTTGATAATACTTCGCCTTACCTGAAATACACACAATTTACTAGCAATTATACCAGAGCTAGTTTATACGATACTTCAGCACGTTTATGGCAATGATCGTTGCTCTCGCTCTTTGCCCACAATCAGCTCATGCGTTTACTGTTTAATTATTTACAAGCACTTGTATATACACCTGAATATACACTTGGAAGGGCAACACTTATTAACGTAATGGAGGACAGAGCTTTATTACATAGTTATAAGTAATAATAATAATAATAATACCAGACTATTATTGTCCCAGTATAGATCAAAGGCTTCTTCTCATACAGAGAAGGCACGAGCATTGATCACCACGCATGCTCAAGACGGATTGGCGATTTCAGACATAGAATAGAATAGAATATTTTTTATTAAGTATGTACACCATAAAAATTACAGATATATATGTAGAAATTTTACATAGGGTGACACAATGGGCGGTCTTATCGCTAAAAGCTATCATTTACAGACAACCAGACATAAACCAGTAGTTCTGACAAGGAACTCCTATAGTTCGTCATGTCCGTCTGTCTGTCCGAGGTTTTGCTAAGAGACCGTTAGTACTAGAAAGCTGTAATTTTGTAGGAGCGTGTATATCAATTACGGCGACAAATAGGTAAAATAAAATTTTGGAAAACATATTTTTTTAAGGTAGCTCCCCTACATGTGAAGTGGGGATGAGTATTTTTTTCGTCGTCTACTCACTCGTGTGGGGTGTCGTTGAATAGGTCTTCTGAAATTACTTGGGGGTTGTTAAAATTATTTTTCGATTTAATGCTCCATTTAAACTTTAAAGTGCAAATTTTTGTTCCAGTAGGGCGTCCCTCCCCTCTAAAAGCTAAACTGCTGGCTTGAAAAATCTGGAAAAAATCACTTTGATAGTGCATTTCATGAACTTTAAAGGAAAATTATAGCAGTTAAGGTAACTTTATTAGTTTAGCAGTAATAGTCGTTGAACTTGGGTGTTGGATAATTTTCTACCAAATACAAAATCCGAAGTAGTTGCTTGTTTATAACGAGTAAAGACGCATTGAAAAACAAAATATGAAATAAAAAAACATAATAAATTATCATAAGTTTCACAATACTGCCGCTAGATGGCGCTGTACCAACGGATTACGTTTTCATTCGAGTACCTATAGAAGTCATAAACGAACTTTGTTTAATTTTCGAATTATTTTTAAATATAATTAATTAATTAATTATATTAATAAATTTCCTAGACAGCAGAAGTGGCGCAACAATCTTTCCAGCAGCACATCTGTTCAATTAAGTAGAAGAGCATCCAAGTGATATAATATCAAAGAATTATTACATATCTAATACACCAAGACTAATATCCCCTTATAAGTCTAGATCTCGGAAAATATATAACAATATGACGATTTGGTGACGTCACTACGTCCGTCAATAATCCACTACCTACCCGCTTCCTAGCTTACGACATTATTATAACATTTTCCACCATCGATAAAATCTAGAATGACTTCCAGACAAAACAATAGCATCTAAAGCAATAAATAATTAACTATTGCAACACTGACAGCCGATGCATTATTATTTCATTTTTTTCTACTGGCAATTTATTGTTTTCCTGTAGCAAAGTCTAATTTATTAATTGAATGAGTCCTTATTGGTAGTCTTTATATAACCTATTATTTATTATTATTACCTATTTTAATTACGATAAACATCATTGTTTCCTATTAATGAAGATAAAAAACTTACAGTACTTAATAATTATTTTTTGGTCATTAAGATACAATGGGACTTAAACATAATTGAGAAGAGAAAGAGAAGAAAGAAAATGAATTTATTTAGCACAAACTACAAGGCACACAACACAACATATAATAAAACAAACAAATAAAAAGTGTAAAGTGTATAGTGAGAAATTAGTAGGAAAGTGTGCCTCGCGGCTGCACTAAATAGGTCCAGTTCAGCAAAAATGTCAGACAACTAGTGCCTGACGCTGGTTTTCAACTGAACCTGTAATTGGCGATATGCGGATGTAGGTACTAGTACTAAGTACTATACATCTCTGCCCGCACCTTCGAGGAATACTTACAGGCGTGATGATATTATGTAACAGACGTCGCTGATCTGCGCGATTTCGTTAGTAAAATCATTGAGAGTGTTGCTTCTCGATTTTTTAACCGACTTCAAAAAAAGGAGGAGGTTCTCAATTCGACTGTACGTTATTTTTTTTTATGTGTGTTAACTCAGAACTTTTTTCTGTGTGAACCGATTAGGATGATTATTTTTTGATTTGATAGCTGGTGCTTCACATGTGGTCCCATTTAAATTTGATCAAGGTCTGACCAGTAGTTTTTGAGTTATCCTTAATACTGCATATTTTTTCCACTTAGTTTATATTGATGATGTGTTGATAATTTCCTGTCACTGTTATTTACATACCAAGTAGTGGAATACGAATTTGTGTGGGGTTGGTACCGCAACTAAAAAGTGAAAAATAAAAACGTTTTTTACAAAAAAACACCCGACTTCCAAAAACACCACAAAAATTGACGTGAAAAATAACTTTTATTTCGGAAGTCGGTGGCCAAAAAACGAAAATATAAAACCAAAGACACCGACTTCCGAAATAAAAGTTATTTTTCACGTCTTTTAGTGGTTTTTTTGGAAGTCGGGTGTTTTTTTGTATGAAAGCAAACAACTACAACACTTCACACTTCACTTCATGGTTACTTGAATAAATAAATTGAATTGATTATTCAACTCGGCCTTTCTCAGTCCACAGCTAGACATATCCCCCTTTACGACAGAAGACCTGGTTTTCAGTCTTCCGCAGTCAGTCTATTCCAGTCATCTTTTATGGTCGTTGGTCCACCTAGCTGGGGATGACCCAACAAGCTACGCTCCACGATTCGAAGTCTAAACTCAAGGAATCGTCTGCTCCAAAGACTATCGGTCCTTCGAAAGTCATAGGCCAGCCCTCTGCCACTTCAACTTGCTTACTATGCCGGTAACAGCAGTTCTCTTTCGGTTAATTTCATTCTGAATATTACCTTTCAAAAAAACTCCGAGTTTAGAATAGATAAAGATCAATATGAAAGATAACCTACCTAATTAAAAAGTAAAATTCAATGACTCTGTTAGAAAAACCCATTCTGTTTTGAAAGTAGTACCTACTGCCCGACATACACGAAGCTAGTATCTCAAGCCAGCACCCCGAGGAAGTTATATGCCTCCCCCAGTGTCGGTCAACGATCGGTCACAACGATCGGTCTTGCGTACTCTCGCGACTTTATCCAGCACCCTAGTTGCGTCACTATCAATCACAATTTGAATCATTTTGAAGCGTATTGGTAATCCATTGCTTCATATTATGTTCGAAAAATTTGTCTGCTCAACAACGTAAATAACGCAATGAATGTTTTTGGACTGTCATCATGAAAGCTATTCCTGCTGTTACTGTATTACGCAATTACCCTTCAGCTAGATAGTAAGATATACAAATCTAGCTTCATTTCTAGGCTAGTAAGCTAGTGAGAAAACTAGTAAGCTAGCATCTCAAACTAGGATAGTAAATAAGATGGGGTTCTATTTTAATTAGTAGCTCCCCAGCTTCATGTGGCCGGCGAAGCTAGTATTCAATTAGCTACTGTGCAGAGACTACGCGTTTCGTTTTTCTGACTGCAACCACATGTTGTACTGGCAACATGTAAACAGCACTAGCATGTGCCAAGCCAGGACAGCAAGCTAGGATAGTATACCGAGGTTTTAGCTTGCTATCCTAGCTGTGAAAAACTAGCCTCATGTATCTCGGACATTAATAATAAAAAGGGGTTTCGCTACGCTTCATGGACCATGGACTCACAATTACATAATACAACATGATTATAGTTACGAATGATGTTTAATTACAGATCTGGCTGCCGTGCTTATAATCTGTAGATAATGGCTACCTTCGAAATATTGCTCTGTTTTACAAGCAGTAATTTTATGTTCGCAACACTGTTGTTTGAAAGGTTTGCCAACTTATTGAGACGGTTTGAGCTAAATAATAACAGCCGCATGGTTCAATTGAAGGTTAAGGGGACTACATGACCTAAATGCAAATTTATAATGCATAGAAATATATGATCCACTACAGTAACCAAAATCAGAAAAATATATGACATTCTTCAGGATACATGCTAGTTAGATAGTGTGTTGAAAACATAATACAATTAACTTGATATGATAGAAAAAAATCACGTAGATACCTCTAAAAAATTATTTCAACGATTAAAAACCATACTAATATACATGCAAACATTCAGATTATTTGCCAGATTATTCTACAAGTAAAATACTAACATGATAGTGTTTTAATTATTTAGTCCAATGAATAGATTTTTTGTAAATCCATAATTACTTCATATTTTGCAATAAATTACCAGCGTTGTGTCATCGCGCGTCTCTTTCTTTTCTATGCAGTCCGACAGTGACCGCGCTTTAGGTCTTGTAAGCCTCTTAAGCAGTTGCCGCGGTCGATTGGTGGATGGGTGACCATCCACTATACATATATCGAGATCCCTCCTTGCCTCAGAAAGCGCGTTGTTGTCCCCGGTTGTCGTTCGTTCATAGATCTTTGACAGTCGTCTTTAATCAGAAGCCCAAAAGTGTGACAACCAGTATTACCAAGGGGCATCGTGTTACCCAGTAACTGGGTTGTGCGGGTCAGATAGGCTGTTGCTCTATGTAAAATACTGGTATTCAGCTGCATCCGGCTAGGCAGATTGATCTTAGTATGAAAAGGAAACACGTTAAACTAGAAAAAAAGAGTCATGAAAATTACTTTTGATTCTTACAAAGTTTTAGAATTTTAATTAAATATTTAAGATAACCTAATCTATTATGTAAGTATTGGTAAGTTTTTAAAACCTGAATTTTTGGCTAGAAGATGGGCACATAAAATATATCTAAACGCATTATTTTGGATGGCCTGAAACTTGAATTAAGTACTGGCCTTTAAATGGAAATACGTTCGCACTGGTGAGGCTAGTACAATAGCCACTAATCCTATGAGAATTAAAATCATAACTCGCCTTCTATGACACAAAACTAGCCATTCTAGCGTTCAAAATTATTACCGTCAATAAAGTATTAGGTATTACAACAATGACAAGCTGTTAATATTTCCATTATTTTTATGGGATAATCAGTCTATTAAACGATTACGTTGTGAAACGACTGCTTAGCAAGATATTATGATGGCGCAATTGTTAGGTAATGTTGGCAGTACTGAATTGAAATGTCATTATGACAGATCCGGGTGAAAAAAGATGGTGGCGGAGAGACATATCTGTCCCACGTATAATGACGATTGACGAATGTTCATTAGTGTAGTGTGCAGACCACACTTTGTCCAAGATAGACCTACAGTTTCATTTCCTCCTGTGATTTCCGAAAAGCTGATTGATCTAGAATATGGTACCTAGTAAAAAGGTAGATTTTTAACTATACCCTGAGACAAATCTGAAGGTACCTAACTCCTAGTTCAATAGAAAACAGACAAGCGGGAATTTTCCACTTGTCTATTACTTACCTCTTTACCTTTTAGGTACTTATGCTACCTGGAAACATTTTTTTCAGACGCTATTTTCGTCTATGAAATCATTAGAATATTGACAATACATCATTCGTTGCATCTGTTTGTAATAACAATATTATGTGTAGGTTAGGTTACCTTTTCTACAAGATTTGAAAACGATTGCAAATAGAAGATTGGTTTCAGTTATTATACCTATTGACAGTTTCCACATTCAAGATGGCTGACATTTGACACTGAAATACACGTTGCATTTGCGATAATGTTTTTCTTTAGAAATACATAATTATTCAGGATTTTAAAGTACGCAAGATTTAAGGTTAAGGGGAGGTAAAATATATGAATACTTAAGAAGGGGAATTACTTTCATCTTAAGAAAGTAATTCCCCTTCAAGATTGAATACAAGAAGATTGATACATAATTTGTCTGTGTGACTTCCGTATTTTTTAAGCAGGCAAGTGATAATTTTCGATGATTTTAGAGTTTTGTGTCTTTGGGTTAGTGAAACTCTTGCGAAAATATTTTAGTGTCAATTTTTTTGATAACTTTTTCTTAGGTAATTATATAAGTAGTGTGGATGAAAAAAGGTAAGAAAGATGATATTGCAGAAAGTAAACACTGAAATAACGATTGAATAAATAAGGTACGATGGAAAAAAAATTACTCGTATGCACTTTGACCATAAATAAATTTTAAAAGACGGGTGGATGAAGACTGGATGAATGAGCTAGTAACGGTATTTATATGTAGTTAATATATTTAATATATTTGTAAATACACAAGTAGTGAGGTAGCTGTCACTAAGATCAGCTGTCAGTCACTAATAATGGCGGGAAAGGCTGAAGGCGAAGCGTAGCCTGCAAAAGTGACTTGGTGTGGTAGGCCAGTGAATTTTGCAATTCTTAACCTTAAATTATGGTGGGCTACCAGTAGATATCTCGCAGAGATTCCATGAATAAATTCAGCTGCATAAAATAATGAGCTTCCTATCCGTTACAAATCAAGCTGAAGCTACTACATCAACAACTACAGCACCACTTGCAAGGGATTAAAGATCAGAATCATTATTATTTAATGAACGTGTACTTAATATTTAGTGGCTGATTGCTTTAACCCATCGTGTGCGTTGTAAATAATAGGTCGGGAAAAAGTTATTTCATATTTTATAGGTATAAAGTTGTAGTAAAATCTCTTTGGCTGTACTGTTTGTACGAGGCCGGTTTTGATACCATTAAAAAATAGACAACATTTAAAAAAAAAAAAGTAAAAACGATCCTACAGCTATTTTTCCATTATTTTTCTGTTCGCCAAAATGAGTGAATCTAGCAAAGAAATTCTATACATTTTGAAGTTTTATTACAAAAAAGGGAAAAATGCAACACAAGCCGTGAAAAACATAATTATGACGTTTATGGACTTAAAATAAAGTGTCAGTAAGAGTAGCACAAAGTTGGTTCTTGCGTTTTCAGTCCGAGAATTTTGTGCAGCTCGCTCTGGTTCGCCCTAGTACGGATAAAGTTACTGTCATTTTTGAAAAAGTGGAACGAGGTATATTAGTAGAACACGACAGCTAGCTAGCTGAAGAGTTAAGGGTTGACCTCTAAACAGTAATGACCCGTTTAAAAAAGTCTGGATATACGGTACATAAAAGCTCGAAATTTGGGTGCCACACGAGCTCTTAATCTTGTATTTGTCTAATACGAAAGAACTTTTTCCCTGACCAATCTTTAGTCGGTAAGGGAGTATCATAGTGCACAACTGAGATGCCTCATGTCATAGTGTGTATATCAAAATTCGTTTTCTTTAAGTTCTTGGACTAATTGGATCTTAAATGGATGAAACGTTAAGTCCTTCTTCAAAATTTCACGGACAGTACTCTTTAGGAGTGCCCTTAGTGTTGTATCAAAATCTTTGAGCTCCGTTTCTTTCTTCATCCCCGGATCAGTACCCTAATTGTGTAACAATCACAATTTGAATTATTTTGTAGCTTATTGCTAATCCATCGAAAAAAAAAAACGATTTTTTTTTCTACTCAGCAACGTACCTAAATAACGCAATGAATGTTGTTAAACTGTCAAAATTAAAGCCATTGCTACTGTTAGTGTGTTACGCAATTAACCCGAGGTTTTCTTGTGCGATAGAGATTTATCATTTAAGAACCTTTTGACAGGGTTGGAAAAGTAACGCTATCGTGCTTTCCAAGGCTCTGAGCGGTCACGATAGGTAATTGATGGTCGCCCATCCACGAACCGGCCGCGGCAAGCGTAGCTTAACCTTCGATCGACCCGTGCGGCTATTATAATTTAGTCAGATAAAATAAATAAAGACAAAATCAAATATAAATAATATTCATAATGCAGGTGGTGTGGATTGTGTCAATTTAATATGTGACAAGTGACCGTGTATGTCAAACATTATTCTTGAGGAAAACGAGCCCGTCACAATGACTTGCAGTTAATAAAATAATATTATATCGAATCGAAACTACATGCTTAACTTCTTTTTTTGGAGTTGTATATTTTTTTATTGAAGCAGGCATAATTTATTTATTCTTTTCCAAGACAATTTAAAAGCTAACAGTCTTAAAAGAATAAAAAATTGTACTTACAAGCAAATAAAAAGGCGGGGAAAGAATCATAGGACATCAAAAAAATTGTCCGCATCGCTGTCAACAGGAAATGTGCCATACGGCATTGTCACGTTGTATGGCAATGCTGATTCTTTGGTCAAGAAAATATCCCAACCCTCTGGTCACGTGAAGAGTCGAACAACCGCTAAAAACCTCTTTTTTTGTAATAAATAAGTACTACAAAAAACGAAGTTTAAAAAAAAAAGTGGCATTTGTTTTATAGGTTTTTAGGTTATGTCTTTTTTTTTTTTACCGAAAATAGTGAAAGATTTTTTGGATTCCCATCTAAAGTTCCTACTAGGTCTGTAAAAATTAAAATGTAGGGTAATTATTTATCAATGCAGAATTTACTTGGGTAAAAAAGGCTTATACTTAGATTTAGGTAGGAACCTGAATTTACAGGGATTTAGATCTCGTATTTTGGGGTCCTAAAATACTAAATAACCGAGTAACTGCAACCAATTTGGATGTTGCTCGGCTCGCGCGCGGTTGGTCACAATAACCTAACCCATTTGGTCGCGGTAGGTACCTCGCTTAGTTACTGCGACCAACTGTGAAAAGAGGACATAAAAGTTAAAAAAAGGCTCAATTATTAAAAAAATTGTCTATCATTAGAAATTCAATAAATTCTTATAGGATCAGTTAAACCCCCTACATACAAACCAACAAACAAATGTTGCCTCTTTAAAATATTAGTATAGATGCATTTTAATGTTTAATAAGTACCTAATTAAATAACTAGTTCTACACAGGATGCATTAAAACATAGACATTAAAAAAGGTGGTATGTGAATTGTGTTGCCAATTAAATTATAATTTAATTTATATGTCCTGGCAATATTGACATATAACATGATTACAGCAAATATAACCAAGGTTTTTACGTACAGGTCACGCTAATAATATCCGGTCATCAATAAATAATAACTAATAGAAAATAGCCAAAAGTATTTTATAGTAATTGGGACATAAGGTCATCTATTCTATAGATGGTAATAGTACCCCTTTGTTAATTCGGTAAACTGATTCAGAACTTTTCAATCCACCTGCATAAGGCGGAACCTTCAGGGTAGCCCGCGAAATTCAAATTTTCTTTTTATTTTGCAATTTGCAGGTCACTGTCAGGTTGTATTTTGATTAAAATATGATTCGCGACCGTAACAAATATGGCTTTACAGAATTATAATCATTAGAATCAGCAATACATCTCTATAAGTTCATATTACCCTGTTGAATGACTATTTCTTGAAATCATGACATTTGAGGGCAATTCTAACTTATGGAGTTGTATTGCTGATTGTAATGATTATAATTCTATAAAGCCATATTTGATACGGTCGCGAATCATATTTAGATCACCATACAACCTGATACTGACCTGCAAATTGCAAAAAACCTAAGAAAATTTGAATTTCGCGGGCTACCTTGGCGCATCCCCCTTAACCTCTCCCCAACTATGTTAGGGTCGGCTTCCATTACTGGACGCTGCTGAATACCAGTATTTTACATGGAGCGACTGCCTATCTGACCTCCACAACCCAGTAAGATACTGGCTAACACAATACCCCTTGGTAAGTACTGGTTGTCAAACTTTTAGACTTCTGACTACCCGTAACGACTGTAAGAGATCTACGAATGACAGCCGGGACTTTCCGAAACACGGAGGGATCTCGATATCTAATGGATGGTCACGTCGATCGACCATGCGCATGCGCGGATACAGGGGGGGCAACGGGTGCAGTTGCCCCTCTCTAGGCTTCGACCAAGCTGAGTCTAAAACTCTAAATTAGAGATAAACATAGTTTTATAACCTGTATTTTTACCTAATATACAGTAGGTATACTAAGTTATGCCTAAATACATAAGTAGAAGTCATCTTCGAAAAGGGGGGGCACATTGTTGTGTTTAGGGAAAATAGATGCCGAAGGATTTTTAAAACGCATTGTTTTTTAAAAGTAAAATTTGGAAAGGAGACAGATGGCATCCTGGAGAAGGACATAGGCTACTTTTTGTCCCGGTAGCACGTTCCCGTGAGATAGTTTCCGACATCCACGCCGGCGAATCCGCGGGCTGAAGCTAGTCTCATATAAATCTACGTTTGCTCTGGATATAGAAGGGGAATTGGATTATATTCGGGTTTCTTACATCAAATTATAGATAACTCAGAAAAAAAAAAACCAAAACAATTTCCAAAATTTTAAAATCGTTTTTGAAAGTTTATTTTTTCTCTCATGAAAAGTTGGTTCAGATTACTTCAGCTGGTCTATTCAGTAAAAAGCTTACCGTCAAAACATATGCGAAGTGAGCTTCAAGCTTGGGCTGTCAAAAATGTCAATCCCTAGCATTCAGGTGCAATGACGGATCACTTGTAGCTCACTTCACATTATTATTCACGGTGAGATTTTTACAGAATAGATCGTTAGATGTCGAGTATTACACTTAGGTTTGTATTTTATTGGCTGCTTACATCCGTGTTAATAATAAATATTACAAGACAAAGTGAAACAAAAACTAGTCAACAACTATGACGTCATTTCATGTTTTTCCCTCACAATTACTGCAATAACTACTTTTTTAACCGACCAAAACAACCTGTCTCTTGCGTACCTAAATACTCCCAATTGCGTATTCTTTTACATTGACATTTTAACTTCGATAAAAGAACAATCAATTCCAACAAGCTCATGTTTTTATCAAAAACTCGTTTAAAAAAACAGTTTTCGACAGGATTTAATTTATTGTCTTTTTCTACATCACTGGCTGGCCGCATGATATTCGATTTTCAAATGAAACCGTGGACATTGTTTTTTTTTTACGGGTGGCGTAATATGGAACTATAGTCAAAAGTAATAAAATTGACATAATTTTGACAGTTGTCTTTGCTACTAGCACCACAATGAAGTGCAGTGTAGTAATTGACGTTAACAGGGTTGTATAAATTTTGTAGTTTTATTCCCTTTGCCTTTGTTTTTCCTTTTGCTGTTTAAGTCTGAAATCGCAAACCCGTCTTGAGCAAGCGAAGTAGACAATGCTCGTGCCTTCTCTTTTTGAGAAGAGGCCCTGATATCATTGTTATTGTACTTATCCTTTGCGTGACAAATACTTTGTATTTTGTATTGTAACTGTCATTAAAGCTAAGTAGTTTCAATTAAATTACAGGCCACAGGGGTAAAGGGTGATAGGTCAAATAGGAAATAGAAAATGAAGGCTTTATTTTATAGCCTACCATTATCTTTAAGTTATTAAATTATTATTTTGTTATTGCATGTGGTGTCTCATCATAGTCCCCTGTAACTGGATAACTTCAGCAATTATACGGCTCATTGGAAGTTTCTGGTTACTTCAACTTGATTCTCTTCTGTTTTTGTTTGTAATAATTAAACTAGCTGTACCCCGCGGTTTCTCCCGCCTCGCTCACAGCTATAATAGAATGCACTAATCCCAATAATTATGAAAACGAGATTAATGACTCACTGGCAAATATAATACGTTGGCTTAACTGTAACAATTTAGTAATAAACTTAGATAAAACAAAAATCATGCAATTCCATCAACGTCGGGCAAATCCCACTATTAATTTGACTCATAAAAATAAAAAAATGAATTAGTTAATACTGCTAAGTTCTTGGGTATAATGGTAGACAATAAATTGACATGGAAACCACATATAGAACACCTATGTAACAGACTGAGTAAATCTGCGTACGCACTCTATCAATTGTCTAAAAAGGTAAATATCAGCACGTTACTGACAGCTTATCATGGACTAGTCGCTTCAGTGCTTCGGTACGGAATTGTATTTTGGGGGCAGTCAACTGACAGGGAACTTATATTTAAGATGCAAAAACGCTGTATAAGATCAATGTGTGGATTAAAGACTACTGATAGCTGTGTACCATCCTTCAAATCACTGAAAATACTAACACTACCAGCATTGTATATTTTAGAATCTGCAATATTTATATAAAGCAACCCCCACTTATTCGAAAAAATGTCTGATAATAAAAGAAAGCCAATACGTGGTCAATATTTGTCACAGTTATGTAATATAAAATGCAAGACATCTCTAATGCAAAAGAGTTTTTTTGGCATTGCGCCAAAGATCTATAATAAAATACCAGACAATATTAAAAATATGCCTCAAGCTAAGTTTAAAAAAGTTCTCACATTATTGCTAATTGATAAATGTTATTATAAAATTGAAGACTTTTTAAATGATAATGTTAATTAATATTGAAATTTTGTGTAAACCAACTATTTAATTCATTATGTTAATTTATCTTTTTTTTTTCTTTTATAGTTGATAATTGACTACGCATGTTTCCTCTGAAAATATTTGTGTGTCAAAATTGACAAGACATAGCGCACTATTTAGTTCTTAAGATCCATCTATCATAAAACCTATGTTTCACAAATAAATTGATTTGATTTGATTTGATTTCGCTCGGCTCATAGCGTGATTTTAAACAGCCTTTAACCTTCTGCAAGAATTGGGCTGACAAATGCGTAAATATTTTTTCAAATCTGACTGGCAGTTCCAGAGATAAGCGCGTTAAAACACACTCTTCAGCTTTATTATATAATTATTATTACTAGCTTTTGCCCGCGGCTTCGCCCGTGTGGATGTCAGAAAATATCCCAAGGGAACGTAGATACTACTGGGATTTAAATTACCGTAAGGTTTTATCCAAGTTAGGTATGTACTAAATATCTGTGTGCCGAATTTCATCCAATGTTTACGCGGCGCACGCCAGTAATATCCGGCGCCCACTGGCGGCACGGCACGCCACTGCATTTTTATGCGACGAATAAAAATATAACTTAATGGTAGGTATGACAAAAGAATCAAATTACAACGGCAACGATGCCGCGGTATCTTTAGGCATGCCGCGACGTCCTTAGAAATCATCATTGAAATTTAAATTTTATTGTTATACTTAAAAGATATATTTTTATTCGTCGCATAGAAATGCCATGCCGTGCCGTGCAGCCAGTGCCCTAAAGCTCCAGTCGGCATGATTTTTTCCGACATCTTCGACAATCATCGTTATACTCGTATTTGAGCCAATTTACACAAAACTTTAATGAATTATAGGTACATCTAAGCATTCCTCATGAATCACTCCGACCTTTGGTGAAAACCGTATGAAAATCCGTTCGGTACTTAGGTATAGTTTTTGAGTTTATCGCGATCAGACGGACATACAGACAGACGTGGTGGGGGTTTTATTTTATAATAAGTAGTGATTAGTACCTAAATCTCTAACGGGGTAAACCTATCTAGTCGGGGTAATTGCGTAACACACTAGCAGTAGGAATGGCTTTCATTTTGACAGTTCAACAACATTCATTGCGTTATTTACTTTGTTGAGCAGACAAATTTTTCGAACATATGAAGCAATGGACAACATTATTCAGATTGTGATTGATAGTGTGTTACGCAAGTAGGCTGCTGAGTCTAAAGATTAAAATTCCGGCTGATTTATGATATCACTGTTTAACGAATCCATTTCCGCATCAACTCCTATAAATAATCTAGCACCTACTTAAATACAAACGTAAGAAAACCTTACAAATAGCCAGTAAAAACAATAAACATACAATGACGACTCCACTTAGCGACAACAGTCAACACGGACCTCCATGATGTCGTATGTAACAACACTATCGATTGAACAAATACTTGGATCCCTACGACCCTAAGTGGTTACAGAGATGATGGAGAATCAATAGTTCTAGTGCTTGCAATTGTATGTTTTTGTAGCTAAATAAAACCTTCAATGTTGATCCTTTTTGTTGCGTAGTACCTACTTGTATTATTACGTTTGTATTTCCCGAAGGTAGGCAGATGTTTAAAAAGGGTAGGTATGTTAATGTGACATGTATAATAAATATGTTATATTTAATATGCCATATTTTAACTACCGTGGGCGTACTGTGGGTAGTGTTGGTTATTGCACAATAGAAAAACCGTTTGCAGTTCAAAACAAATTATAATTTACGATCAAATTAATCACACTTGCGAATCACACACTGTAGGTACACGACACAACTTTACGGAACGTGCGACAGTTTCTAAACGTCTTCACTGCTTAAGCGCCAACAACCATTTCTGCTTTGCTCAGGTCAAGCCTGAGCGTTATAGACTCTGTCCAGCGCCACCTGGTGGCACCGGCGTCCCGATTAGTCAAGTCAAACGATTGATTTAACGTATTTCCGACATATATGTATATAATAATATATTTATCCGGTTAGACTGGAAGCCAGACCCAACATAAGTAGATTAAAAAAAAAAAAAAATTTAATTACAAAGTGCATTTACTTATGAGATTTGGAGATCACATTTTAAGCAAAAAATTGTTTGTGTTAAGAGACGGGAGTCTCTTAACACAAGAAATTTTTTGCTTAAAATGTGATCACCATTTTTGCAATTGAGAGTAAAAGTACAAAAATAAAATTTAAAACAAAAATAAGTATGTTAGATTTAAAGAGAAAATGGAAAAAATGCATGCATTTGTGTGATGTGTGCGAGTATGGGTGAGTGTGCTAGTGTGAGGGAGTGTAGTGTGTAAGAGTTAAAATTAGTATAGGGTATAAGTTTAAGTTTCAAATGTAAGTTAGTGTAAGTAGGAGATGATGATGTTAAACTTAAAGCCAAGTTCTTTAATAATCTTGTCAGGCTTGACAAGATTATTAAATAACTTGGCTGAGGCTTCATGTCAATCAAGACTTAAATCTACATTGATAATAATAATTAAAACATTTCTTTCTTTCTACAGGTACTGTTATCATCACCAAAGGCAGTGTTGTTGAGTAAGGCACCAATGATCTATCATCTTGCTTTATCTACATACTAGCTTGTTCTCGCGACATCGTCCGCGTGAAATTTCTTGTTCCCCCGACCCACCCCCTCGCATCGCGTCACCTGCCCGCGCTATTACTTCTTTATCGCTTAGCGTTCTTTTTGACTTTTTTTATTTTTCCTCGGCTCCTAAGGATCCTAGCGTGATGTTAAATAGCCTATAGCCCTTCCTTATGAATTGGGCTACCAAATGCAAAAAAAAAAAAAACAAATCCGACCGGTAGTTCTAGGGATTACTACCTACTTTAATAAACTTACAAACAATATTAGATTTTTATACAAGGGGCGAAAATGACCCATTATATACGAGGTAGTTATAGAAACCGAGTTGTAGGCTCGTTGATAACAGACAAAAATAAAAATAAATTATTCACCTAGGGGAAAATATGCTATTTTATCCCCGCTCTGGTACGCTACAATAACGGACTTTTTGGGCAAGAGGAGTGAAAACAATTTTTAACTCTTTATAATATTAGTATAGATTATTATATTATAGTACAGCTTTAGATAATGTCCCCGCTACTTTATAGAATGCCTATATTCCTCCTATATCACCACCCATATAATACGTGAAGTATTTCTAGCTATTAACATCCATAACAATAAACATTATATGAAATCATAGACAACTTAACTAATCCTATTCTTAGCCCGTTTATCATGTGAAAGACGTCATTATTAAGCAATGGTTATCCCAAACCTTAATGAAAACGACCTACCAAATAATTACCACCTTCAGTTAACGCCATCAACAAGTATACTTACATTTAACGTTACCAATATTTGACTATAACATTATATTGGGTTTTTACTAAGACTATGATAAAAAGTGACATGATAGGTAGGTATGGTCAAGATTTTTAACCGACGAGGTTCTCAATTCGTCTGTATACATATATAATTATGAGGGAGAAGAAGGTATGTCTCTTTCGTTGTCATCGGCCATATTTTAACTACTGTGGGCGTACTATGGGTAGTGTTGTTTTATTGAGCAATAGAAAAACCGTTTGCAGTTCAAATCAAATTATAATTTACGATCAAAATAATCACACTAGCGAATCACACATTGTAGGTACACGAACACGACTATACGGAACGCGCGACAGTTTCCTGTTTAAGGGGACTACATGACCTAAACGCAAATTTATAATGCCTAAAAATATATGATCCACTGCAGTAACCGAAATCAGAAAAATATATGACATTCTTCTGGATATATGCTAGTTAGATAGTGTGTTGAAAACATAATACAATTAACTTGATATGATAGAAAAAAATCACGAAGACACCTCTAAAAAATTCTTTCAACGATAAAAAACCATACTAATATACATGCAAATATTCAGATTTTTTGTCAGATTATTCTAAAAGTAAAATACTAACGTGATAGTGTTTTAATTTTTTAGTCCAATGAATAGATTTTTTGTAAATCCATAATTGCTTCATATTTTGCAATAAATTACCAGCGTTGTGTCATCGCGCGTCTCTTTCTTTTCTATGCAATCCGACAGTGACCGCGCTTTAGCTCTTGTAAGCCTCTTAACCGCCACCAACAAACTGCTTTAAATCTGCAAGCGTTATGTAGACTCTGTCGAGCGCCACCTGGTGGCGCTGGCGTCCCGATTAGTCAAAGTCAAACGATTGATGTAACATATTTCCGACATATATATATATATTTTTAAATGTATATTTGTTACGCGTTGGCTCCGGCAATTGTGGATTGATTTCGAAAAATCTTTTCTTAGTAGATAGGATATACCTCAGGGGTGGTCCCATATAAATTTTATTAACTTTGCTTCGGTGGTTTTTCAGTTAGCTTCAATAATACCTACGTATTTTTTCCACTTTGTGTATATTGATGATGTTATAACAACGTTCTGTCACTTTTATTTACATAGCAAGTAGTGGTCACTCTAAAAAGTAAAAAGTGAAAAATAACTTTAGGTAAGTATTTTCGGAAGTCGATGGCAAAAAAAGAAAATACAAAACCAAAGACACCGACTTCCGAAATTACTTCAACTTATTTTTCACTTTGTACTGTTATTTTTTTGGAAGTCTCTTGTTTTTTTTGTAATAAAGTTTTTTATTCAAAATTACGATGTTTCTTAAGTACGGACGGCACATACTGATTGGCTTTGAGAATCAAGGCAAATCTTTCTAGTCGGCATTGGTCGCTAACCAAAACACCCTAACCGAGTCCGAGCCAAAATGTAGTAAAGTATCTAATGCTGAAATTTTTGCAATAGGTACGGTCAGCGACAAAAGACAAATAACACTGCTACTTTTAAAATTCGATACATTGTAAGAGTTCATATTCCTTTAATTTTACTTCCGTTCCGATGTTAATTAAATATTTAGCTCATTAATAATAATACCAGCCTATTATTATCCGACTGCAGGACAATGGCCACTTCTTGTACAGGGAACACACGAGCATTGATCACCACGCTTGCTCAAGACGGGTTGGCGATTTTAGACTTATATTAGACTAGCTTTTGTCCGTGGCTTCGCCAACGTGGAGTTAGGAAATGGTTCCACAGGAACGTATTACCTGGACAAAAACTAGCCTATGTCCTTCCCCAGGAGGCCATCTATCTCCTTGCCAAATTTTATCGAAATCCGTTCAGTGGTTTAGGCGTGAAAAGGTAGTATACAGACAGAGTTACTGTTGATAACAACACAAGAAAACTTAAAAATATAAGATTGATTGCCTATGGTAATTTGACATTAGTTGTATCTATTGTCTGTGCTCTCACAATAAAAAATTAAGAAGAAAAAAAAAACTCCATTGTTTCGATAAAAGTTTAATATTAAAATATTGTTCTCCTGTTGTTTGGGTTAAAATAAATACATTCAACAACTGTATCTCACGGTCTTTCCATTTATGATCATCAGTTA
This sequence comes from Griposia aprilina, assembly GCA_916610205.1. Lineage (NCBI taxonomy): Eukaryota > Metazoa > Arthropoda > Insecta > Lepidoptera > Noctuidae > Griposia > Griposia aprilina. The sequence goes on along the minus strand of OU744304.1, from coordinate 10,332,799 downwards.
ATTTCTAATTTATAATATTAGTCCAGGTTTCCTCAACATGTTTTTCCTTCGCCAAACATGTTGAGGAAAACTGGATGATGTCAGTAATGTGCAACATAAACTCAGAAAGTACATATTGGTAATTGCCCGGATGCTAACCCACAACCTTAGCTCAATACCGGCCAAGTGCGAATCGGACTTGCACACTAAGGGTTCCGTACCATTATCTATAAAAACGACAAAAAAATCATGTTTGCTGTATGGGACGCCCCTTAAATATTTATTTTATTCTTTTTTTGTATTTGTTGTTATAGCGGCAACAGAAATACATCATCCGTGAAAATTTCAACTGTCTAACTATCACGGTTCATGAGATACAGCCTGGTGACAGACGGACGGACGGACAGCGGAGTAGGTCTAGTAATAGTGTCCCGTTTTGCGCTTTGGGTACGGAACCCTAAAAACTGAAGTATTCATCGACTTTTGTCGCTGACTGTTAGTAGGTACATAGACAATTTCATGCTGATAATGTAGCAACATTTTGTAAGTTTTCAAAATTCGCAAAATCCCTATAAGTAATGTGGCCAAACGAAGTACCATAACAAATATAATAACCTGTTGTAGAAGGTCAAAACATGACAGTGTGGTTTTAAATATGTCAAGAGACGAAATGTAGTATCAAGGCGGAACGGTCGATTTTGAGAAAGTAAAGTCAGGTACTGGCCGAAATACTGTCATCTGTAATTGACCGTTATATTTTTTATATCAATTCATTATGTTGGCAGTTCTGTTTTTTTTAAATGATGTTCTTAATTTGAATAGGAAGTTAAAGGGTTTACTGGACAATGATTTACAAATTAACGTTACCTACTTCCAATCAACGAGGTACGATTAATTCGTCTAAATAATATTATTCTAAATTGCTGTTTTCACTCGTCTTTACCTATATTTACTTAGTGTAGGTAGTCCTTATAGTTTGTGTTGGGACTATCTTGGGGTATCTTTTCAACCTTTTTTAAAATTTTCACATTTATAGGATCAGTTTGATATATCAAGAAAAAATTGAAATGCTGATAAAAGTAAGGTCAGACATGAGGTCGACTTTTTTTTTGTAAATAGTTATTAGCCTTAGTTGTAATTAATCTATAGTATATATTAATCTATCTATTAGTAATCATACACCTACACACCACACCCTCCACCCCACATACATACCACCTCCACGTCCACATACCTGTATTATCTATAATATTTCAAAGATTAATAATTATTAATATAATGATGCCGGAAATGCCCCTTAAACCTGTAAGCTAAAATTATCGTCCTTTTTATAGACGGATTAATTAGCAAAAAATATGATGACCTACACGAGCAAGTACACTTAAATTGGTTCTATGACTTAGAAAAAGCACTTAAGTGACCAGCTATTAAAATTATTAGCTGTCTACGTTTTTAATTGCGATTTTATTGATAAGTTTTAAGACAATTTTCAGGATGGAGGCAATACTTACTCAATACTCGTTACGAGTAGTCAGAATCACAAAAGTCTGCTAACCAGTCCTATCAATCAGCCAAGGGGAATCGTGTTACTCAGTAACTGGGTTGTGGAGGTCAGATAGGCAGTCGCTCTATGTAAGATACTGGTATTTCTGCTCCATCCGGATAGACCGGAAGCCGACCCCAACATAATTGGAAACAGGCTAGACAGATTGAGTTTGATCTATGTAGAAAGTGGGACATCATTTAGGATTTTCCTGATTTGATTATTAATTCCAATACAAATAATTATTCTCTCTTCGAAATCGGGCCCTCAATTTTGAAGATCGTGACTTATTCCTTTGTACTTAATGAATCGTGGATCTTTATTGAAAATTAAAAATGGTTTATTATTTTAACACGATGTTTTCCTTCACCGTTTTTTGAGAGCAGTGGTGATGAAATAATTTACACAAAGTAAAGCGCCTGTCTGGGTTCGAACCTACGACCTGCAACTCATAAGTCGCTGTCGTTACCAATGAGAAACTACTGTGAGGAAACCGGCATCTTCTTCTTTAAGGGTCTTGGTTTCCGCACTTAGTTCTTCAAGTGGACCATTGTGCGTCATAAGAGGAGGAAACCGGCATGTCCCAGAACCAAAAATTCGAAGACATGTGACATCTACCAACCCGCACTGAGCCCACTCCTCTCACCAAGAGGAGGCCTGTGTCCCAGCCGTGGGGACACAGGCTCAACTCCCTCCATTATAGGCTGATTATTATTTGAACAAGTAAATACCTTAAAAACTAGTGATTGGAACCTCCTTTTCAGCAAATAAGCCTGTGTTAAATTAAAAAAAGATTCCTTCATTGCTACGGTCTATGGCCTGATGCTCCGACACTCGCCTTGAGTTACGTCCTCTGTCCTGTGAGTGTTATTGCTTCTATTTCCATTTTATTGAATTTATGTCTGCTAGAAATCAGTTGCTACATCTGTACTAATATTATCATATTAAGCTTTTGGTTATTAAGATTTTGGATTTTTGAAAATTGCAACCCTGTTTTACGTCGTAACTATGTTGATGAAAATACGATTCGCGACTGTAGCAATGATATATTTTCTGAACAATAACCATCAATTCCATATCAATCGTCAAACTTTGGAAATGTGTTCCAACGAAAAATTTACATACTCAATTATAAAATATTCTGAATAATTCTTAGGTGGAAAAAAATTCCAAAGTTCGACGATTGATATGAAATTTATAATTATTATTCAGTAAATACATATATATCATTCCTACAGTCGCGAATCGCATTTTAATCAACATACCTACTACATAAAAACTTTTTTCGCAAAAAAAGTTTTTATTTTTCACTTTTTAGTGAGTCAGTTATTAATACTTAAATCTAAGTTACAATAGCCTAATGTCAACTGCTCATCACCTTTTACAAAATATTCCTTTTTCCGACGCAGGGACGTTAATTGTTGAGGAGTTTTCCTGTTAAGAACTAAAACCACTGAAGCTGATGATGTCTTAAGAACCAAAACCACTGGAGCTGATGGCGAAGACACCATCACCTCCATTTCACGATATGCATTGTGACGAGCATTAATTGCTTAGCAACCATATTAAAATCGAATCGCAACTCGTGAAATACTTTTTATTGAGAAGTTCCGGTGGCAACCTCTGGTCTTCATCATCAGTTCCACTTCACTGAATGGTGCTTTCCAAGAGCAAATGCACGAGTTAATATAAAAAATACCCAAATCGCTATACGTATGCCTATAAAATTTGAGGATTTCCCTCGATTTGCATGGGTTCCCCTCATCAGATTTTGACTTGGTGACAATAGGACCACTTCAAGAGCATACCCTTACAAACAAAAAAAGAATTTTCAAAATTGGTCCAAAATTGACAGAGAAATCGGTGAACGTACCTACATAAAAAAAATTAAAAAAAACATACATACAGTCGAACATATAACCTCCTCCTTTTTGGAAGTCGGTTAAAAACAGAGCTGCAATTTGCAAAAAACAAAAGAAAATTTGAATTTCGCGGGGTACAGCTGAGGATTCAACTTGAAGAGGTAAAATGTGTGTGTTTGTATGTAGGAGGTAATTTTCGGTACTAGGTACTCATCTGATATTAAAGATTCTTTCACTGTTAGAAATTTATGGTATAGTTGGCTTCCACGCGGACGGAGTCGCAGGCCGAAGCTAGTATAAAATTAAAAGCAAACTCAACGCAAAGTCAGCAACTAACCGACATAATTTAATGAATAAAAAATTAATTGATTATGCCTAAGTCCCATTAGTTTAAAGATTTCATTCTGACACTTAATTTAAATAAGATTTATTATAACAATTTAACAGCCTAATATCATGGCAATGAAAATAATTTAAAAATGACTTAGGTAGGAGGTATATTTACGTAGGTATGTAACTATTCCAATATGGTGTATAACTTTCGTTTAGCGATAGCGCAATATTTATGCTAAGTTATTTTAATTGGCAACATTTTTTTAATGACGGCAAATGTGCTAGAGTAGCCCGCGTTTTTTTTAAATTATTTCTTATTAAAAATAGGTACTAACCTGTCTTCGATATCGGTTTCATTATGATTGGTATGAAGCAAACTTTTATGTAAAATGGAGGAATATGCGCGATTTGATGGATTAATTGTTAATTAATTAATAATTTAGTAGGTACATTAAATGGTGGTGAACACGCGGCTCCATCGTCATCATCATTTCAACCGATAGACCATTGCTGTACATATACATATAGGCCTCCCCCAAGCATCGCCACAACACGGAGCTTCGCTTCATTAATATCTCGGAACAAAAGAAAAATCTTAACAAATAGATAATTTGAAATAATTACAGTCACTTTTATAATAACCAGAAGGGCAAACAAAGTCACGGACGAAGCCAGTTCATTGTAATACCACACTTAATACTAATGCTGTATAATTATAAGTACCAGGGTGACATGACTAGAGGACGGGTGCAAGCCTTGACACTCAGTAATGATAGTGGAACGATACAATCTAATTCTAGTGTGCTATGGTGTCCTGGTACCTGGGTTAGACGTAATGATCTTTCTTGGTGTAGATAATTGAATATTATTTTGCTACGTGGGGTACCACGGCTACATATCAAGCTATACATTTCCACTTTCACCTGACCTCACATTGTACTACATCTTTTCGAAGTCAGCTTATATTGGAAATGTATCTAGCTTGATAATATGTAAGTTTTGCCCCCAAAAAGAAGCGAAGAAGCGAGATTTTCTTGTCTAATTAGGGAAAGCTGGTGTCAAGAAAATGTTTTGGACTGCTTAAAGACAGACCCAGTGTTGCTTGTGAAATTACAGTCACTAAAACCCAATTTATGTCTGTCACTAAAATAAAAAAAATGCGAAAGGACTGTAAAAAACAATCATGTAGACTGCTGTAATTAATTGAGTGATGAAAATAAGAGCAGCCAATCAAATACCTCAAATTGAGTTTAATTTTGACACGTTGATATAAAGCAAAAAAAAAACTGGGGACTTTAATGGGTGATTTTGTGGGGCGATGGGTGCAATACGATGGACCTTAGAGCTCACCCACTTTCAAGATTAGGTACACTCATTAAGTAGAAGTAGATCTATGTTATACACTGCCAGTTTAATCACATCGGAAAAAAACAATAAAAGATCAGGATAAACAAATATATAGATACTACAATTAGTAGGTAGGTACATGTTGCAAATTTAGTATTTATTCGAGAACTCAACAAACAATGACACCTAAGTACCTAATTTTTTATGCTTGTAACATTTGGATCATGTGATAGTAATTTGCATAGGACTGCATCATAATTGACACCTCTATGTTAAAACTTCGATCAGCACTTGTTTGCGAATTATTAGAAGATTGATAATTATACATTTTAACATATTATGTGCATTCATAATTAATTCACATTAAAATGCAAAACAAAACTGTTTTCAAGGTTATTGTCAAGTATTTTTGCAATTTTCAAAAAAAAAAAAATACGGATTTACGTAGGTGTACTAAGAAATAAAATAAAAGATCGAAAATAATATATTTAAGTACAAGACCTAGGTAAGTAGGTACCTGCCTGCATTGGCAATATACACGGTGTAAAAAGACCCATCACATAGCCGTCAACTACGCATTCTGTACATGAAACTAAGTAACATAGCACAAAAATTATTGCTGGGAAACGAATTTTAGTTTTGGTGTGATAAATTGCTGTTTACAGTGCGTAACGCGCACGCAAAACAGTGTGCTTATGCAGGGTGCATGCAATGATACAAGGGTCGTGGGGGAATTTAAAAGTGTGTTATAGAATTAAAAACTTCTTTTCGTAACAAACGCGTTAGTTAAAGTTGGAATTTTGACCTTGAATATCTCCGTAACCAGAAGGTTCTCAGATATGGTGTTGTACTAAAAAAAAAGTACAATGATGGGGACTACAAGTGACTCTCGCATCTGTTATATTAAAATTACTTTTCGTTTTGGTAACTTTTATAAAGCGTGCTGGTAAATTGGTAAAATTGACGTTTCCATAACCAGTGCAACAATACTAACTTATTTTATGTTTTAACTAGCTTTTGCCAGTGGCTCCGCCCGCGTGTTTGTCGGTAATTATCCCACGGAAACGCACCACTACGTTTAATAGATATTTTTAAGTGGAATAATTCCGTAAATATTTTTTCATATAAATACGCGACGCACGCCAGTAAAGCTCCCAGTCGGCATGATTTTCGAGACATCTTCAACAACCATCGTTGTATTTCAGCCTATTTGCCCAATATACATCTAAACTTTCCTCATGAATCACACCGTCCATTGGTGAAAACCTTATGAAAATCCGTTCGGTAGTTTTTGAGTTTATCGCGTTCAGACAGACAGACGCCGCGGGGGGACTTTGTTTTGTAATATGTAGATATATATTATAGGTACAATTTGTTACTAACACAGAAACTTTTTGCTATTTTATGTTGTTATGGTGTGATTATGTAAATTGTAGAGTTTTTCTCTGAAATAAATATATAATAACAAAATTGTACTAAGTACCTACATATTTACAATTATTTACAATCGTCAAAAGTTAAGGATAATTAAAACATTCAATTCTAATAGCCTACCCTAAGTAGTTGTTTATAACCACTTTAGTTAGATAATAGAAACCAAAAGTTTCCATTGACTGACTGTTTGTTTGTTAACATACGTAATTGTTTCTAACTTAAACATAGGGTTGTCCCCATAAAATTATAAAATCTTATATTTATGGTTGTCCCTTTAAAAATATAATCGAACGATGTATAGGTAGACTTGTGAGGACTTAAAACGATTTCATAACTAAGAATGGGGTTTAAACATAATTAGAACTAAGAATGGGGTAAAATTAGCTAGGTGTGTTCTTGACTTTAATTTACAAATAATTTTGTGAATAATGTGGCATAAAATTAAAACTTCATATCTTTCAAATTCTGGTTAAAAATATCCCAATATTTATTTTAAAATAATATGATCTTCTTGTTAATACCACTCTGAAATTAATTCCCATCACGCTATCATTATTTAAATTGCCATTCAAAAATGAGCATGCATTCAGACATCCGTTCGTATACTATTTTATCGACTGGCAACCCCGGTTCCCGCCATTGTAGCTGTGACATTTGACCCACGCATGCGCAATGCGAGTCGTGACCTACGTTTACATACAATGTAGAAAAAATTGCTCACAAACATACCAGCTAGGATTTTTACACAATGAAATTCAAGAGAATCATTGAGTTGCTTAATTTTTGCGATAATTAGCGGAGATGGATGATACAAAATTTTACAAAATATTAATCAAAGTCAAAGTCAAATCATTTATTTCAAATAGGAACATAAAAGGCACTTTTGAAGTTTTGAACGTCAAAATTTACAAAAAAACAGAATTGATTCTAGTTGCCCCTTCCAAAAGGTGCATAAAAATTATAAATTATACAATTAAATTAGCAACCAGTCTGATTTTGTCTAGAGTAAACTAGTACTAATGTAAACTTTGTAGATTCTAAATAAATTATTACCTAAAAATCTAAAATCCATTGTAATAGTTAATTATTACCTATTATCTACTATTTAGTCGAAATTTCAAAAAGTATAAAAATATTGCCTACGCTTTGAATTAGAAATAAAAAAAAACAGTACTTACCTACCTAACATTAGATCCGTTTCAAGTCTACCAAAAAACGTAAAAATAGACTACTTAATTTAAATAAATAAAAGGTACGAGAAGGTAATCGATTCGCATAAAACATCATTGTCCTGATTTAAATTGTATCAAAGAGTACGTAACCGATCCAGTGTTTAGCACCTCGTAGAGAATCCAAAACGGCCATATTGACGTTCACAATAACAGCAATCTGATTGGTTAATCGTATGCATGCCTAATCATATCGCGCTCTGATTGGCCGAGCGTCCCGACACAGTTTGAAATTAGAACTAGTGGGTTGGATTTGGCGGGAATTGCGTCATTGCTGAAACAATGAACTACAAATACTGGATATGGCATTTTTATTTGATATGGTTAGATACCTATCTTTGGCTCGTGGCTAAATTATAAGAGCAGCACGGGTCGATCGAAGATTAGGCTACGCTTGCCGTGATTAGTTCGTGGGTGGGTGACCATCCATTACATATCTAGACCCCTCCGTGAATCGGAAAGTACGTTAAGCCTTTGGACCCGGCTGTCATTCGTAGATCTTTTACACTCGTTACTGGTAGTCAGTAACTGGACTGTGGAGGTCATATAGGCAGTCGCTCCATATAAAATACTGGTATTCAGCTGCATCCGGCTACACTGCAGCCGACCCCTACATAATTGGAAAAAGGCTGGGGATTGATTAGTTAGATAGGTACCTATTACCGCTCCTTGGCGCCTCATTCATACATAATCTAGACAATAATTATGTAAACGATACCTAAGTATATCTGCCGTAAAACCATAATTGTAATGTACCTACGGGTTGGGCAGAAGTGTACCCACAGATCACAGAAACAAGGTCCTGTGGATGTGTCTATAGTACCTACACCCACATTTCGCCAGCTATGCATAAATCCCATGTAATAGGGGGCGAGCCTATTCCACGGGAACCAACCAGGCACAGATCTAGACTCCGGGCTGCTACTGAGAAATTCCATATAGAAAAAATCCAATTACACTTGCCCGACCTTGGAGTCGAACACAAGGCTGCATGCTCTGCAGGAGCGCTTGTGGCCACTAGACCTACGAGACAGTCTTTATACATAAATATATATTTATATATCTACAGGGTGTAAAAAGACCCATCACATAGCCGTCAACTACGCATTCTGTACCTACATCAAACTAATTAACACAAGTAGCAAAAAAATATTGCTGGGAAACGAGTTTTATTTTTAGTGTGAAAATTTGCTGGTGTATGCAACGCTACAGGGGTCGTGGGGTATTTAAAGTTGTGTTATAATTATAATATTAAAAACTTGTTTTAAAAAAAAGTCAGTAAAAGTTGGAATTTTGACCTTAAATATCTCGCTAACCAGAAGGTTCCCAGGTACGATCCAGTACAAAATAAATTATTACAATGACGGGGAGTACAAGTTACTCTCGGCTTCGTTAAATTACTTTATACACCCGTTATTTTATTCGAGAAAGGCACGTACACATTGGCGCGACGCGACAGCGAGACACAAAGGCACCGCCTGTCGCGCGACGAGCGGTGCCTTTGTGTTTCCCTGTCGCTTCGCGCCTGTGTGTACGTGCCTTTCTCGAATAAAATAACGGGTGGCCAGAACTGGATAAAATATAAAGACAGTAGGTATCACTTTAAATTGCTGGTTCATTTCTAAAGTAGCTGCATTTATAAATTATAGTTTGCTCAAAACACGATTAAAAATATAATAACTTTTGTAATTTTTTTTTTGCGAAACAATCCTCGTATTACAAAGCTTGGGAACTGGTTGTCATTTACCAAAATTTCGCATGACATTCATTGCAGGTGATTGAAGGTTGTCGCAATTTGGTCGGTCGCGTCATTATCTGTATTTTTCTTTCTACCCACACTGACTAATAATGACAAAATATTGTATTTTGTGTACGTGCGTGCGTACTAGTAGGTACGTAATCTAAAAGTTAGGCAAACATGAAGAATTCTTATTTTTGATCGTCTTTCAGAGCTTTGATAGGCTTAGTCTCATAATAATATAGGGTGTCTGTTATGTCTTGGCAGTCCACAACAGCTGTCTAAAATAAGTGTAAATTCACCAATAATTAGCAAACCTGAAAACTAAAAAAAAAAAAACAAGTAAGTAGGTAGGAAGTTTGAGAGAAAAGTAAGCGCCGTAAACATAATCACAGCAAAATTACTCTTAGGTACCTTCCTAATTAATTTTGAGGTCTTTCTGTTATAAAGTATATAAAAACATATCAATCATCAAGTTTAAATCATCAGCTAAAACTTTACTACCAACCTCATAACCTAAAATAACTTGCCGATTATCAAAACATTATGGTTGTTCTCATATTGTTTATGTACAAACAGGTTACGAGTACGACTGTGCTTTCATAACAAACCCAAACCGCCGTTCATCAGACAGTAGGTACCTACGTGTAAATTGAACAATTTTGTGCCAACGACGCAACACAACTTAAAACATGGCCGACATCAGGGTTACCAAACGTCAAAATTTATGACATGTCAATTATTTAAGGTGCCTACCTAACTGCCTACTTTGATGTTCTCGGCATCGATCGTTTGCGACCGGAAGAAGATAAAAATCATTTATTGCTGATAAATTAGACCAAACTGTAGGAGACCCAATTAAAATTAATTGAATGAATTTCAGGGAACGGATCTCAAGGTACCTATCTGAGTAGGTAATCGAAAAGGTTGATATGATATAATTATGTCTTATTTAAGCAATAAGAAGTTTATTTACAAAAATCAACATTAGATGTTCAGAAAAGACCTTTAAAAAGATATCTAATACTCATCTTTAAAATAGTTCATTGCTGCTTCAATAACACAATCTCTTCAATGCTTTATCTATTTTCAGAAATTATAATATAGATTACAAGAGACGGTTAATTATAATTATAAGTACCTATATGATGGAAGGCGATAGGTTCCAACCATTTCTTGGACATATTTTAATTACAGTCTTTACTTGCATTTGCCACTGTAGGTACTTTTGTGTGAATAACATCGTTGAAGCGTCAATAAATAATTAATAAAGTAACTCTTTTTTTGTAATTTATGCTTGGCTTGTCGAATACGAGTATCGAGTATCTAGGCTCTCTGGTATAACCAATAACCATCCATACTTAATATTAAAACAAATGCGAAAGAAAATCTGTCTGTCTATCTTTTACCTTTTCATTCTTAAGAAGCTGACAACAGCTAAATCGCGGTCACCGTCGGACTGCATAGAAAAGAAAGAGAAGCGCGATGACACAATGCTGGTAGGTAATTTATTGCAAAATATGGAGCAATTATCTATTTACAATAAATGTATTTTTTGGACAAAAAGATTAAAACACTTTTACGTTAATATGTTGCTTGTAGAATAATCTGACAAACGATTCCTTTTTACTGCCTGTTACATCTATGATAGTAGTTTTATTATATTTCATATGCTGGTAACCCTTAAAATGCGCGTGTGGGTGAAGCTATGACAATTAGAAGATGACTCTTGCACAATACACGGATTTGAGAAAAAAAAAACAAGCAATGCGTTTGCGGTATAATGTGGGACACAACAATCTGTTGGAGGCTTTAGGTTAACACATCGTAGGTCGTTGGGAAAGATAGGCTTCTTAAAGCTTGCGGTCTCTTTTAGCTTCACCGCAAAACGGGGCAGTTACTAGGTCATAATCGACGCACTTGCACGATTCCTTCGCTTTAACGATGATATTACTGGGATATAGCAACTATGAGACGGCAATGAGAGAAATATTGTCATTTCAGTCTATCATCACCACATTTTCAGTGATATTATCATCATTATTGGCAGCCATTTTCCATTTACTGCTGAGTATTAAGGCCTCCTACTTTTTGTGCCATTCTTCCCTGGTCTGTATGGAACTCATCCCGGTCTTCCCCACAATCATCTGGACCACTTTTCAGTGACATTGCTACGCAATTTACTCTCTTCTATTTGCCCACCTAAATAAATGGTCAGGAAAGGAAATAAGGGATCATAAAAATTGTTTAAATCTAATAATAGGTCTTTACCTATGAAATTGCCGTTTTGTATGAAAAAATTTAAACGATTTTTTTTCATGAATTTTTTATTTGTATTAATCGAAGTAATCACCCATGCAATCAATGCATCTTTGCCATCGCAGTGGCAGTTTATTGATGCCCTTCTTAAAGAAATCAGCTGGACGGGAGGCAACAAATTCTTCAAAGGCATTTTGTACTGCCTCTCGGGTATTAAATTTTTTTCCCGCCAAGAAGTTATCCAAATTCTGGAAAAAGTAGTAGTCTGTAGGCGCAAGGTCTGGTGAGTAGGGCGGATGACGGAGAGCTTCCAACCCCAGTTCTTGCAACTTGGAGACCGTCTGCTGTGCAGTATGAGGTCGCGCGTTGTCGTGCAGGAGCAGCGGAGACGAGCGATTGACCAATGCTGGTTGGAGATGCGCCAGCTTCTCCATCATTGTGTTCAGTTCTTCACAGTACACATCTGCAGTAATGCTCACCCCGTTTGGTAAGAAGCTGTGATGAATCACACCGGCGCTAGACCACCAAACAGTGACCATCACTTTTCTAGGGGTAAGTTTTCGTTTAGGGCATTGTTTAGGTGCTGAACCAGGATCCAACCAACTTGCTGAGCGCTTACGGTTATCAAACAGAATCCATTTTTCATCGCAGGTAACAATGCGGTTCAAAATTCCTTCATTTGTGTGTCTGTTGAGCAGTGCAAGGCACGTCTCGACGCGTACTTCGCGCTGGCGATCATTGAGTTCGTGAGGCACCCATTTGTCAAGCTTTTTTACCTTGCCAATTTGACGCAAATGGACCAATATTGTTTTGACGCTAACGTCGAAAGCTGCTGCTAATTCAGCCGTAGATTGTGTATCATCAGCTTCCACAATCGCCTTTAATTCGTCATTGTCGACCAAAGTCTTCGGACGACCGCGAGGTTCATTTTTCAGGTCGAAATTTCCAGAACGGAAGCGAGCAAACCAATAACAGGTGGTGCGTTGGTTTGTAGTGTTAGCTCCGTAAACGTCGTTGATGTTGCGTGCCGCTTGTGCCGCGTTGCTGCCACGACGGTACTCATATTCCATAATTACTCGAATTTTTAACGTATCCATGATGACGAAAAAGATTGAAATGCGATGAAAATGTAACACTAATCAATAAAGAAATGACTACTTTTAGAAAAAAAAATCCATGTTTTTAAAATAAAATTAATTTGAAATTAGAATTCTTAGCCAAACAAAAATTATTTTGATTTGAAATGGCCAGTACTGCAGAACGGCAATTTCATAGGTAAAGACCTAATATTAGTTAACTTCAGGACTTCAGCGTAATGCCCTGCAAATTCCACCCGTCAAATCATGTCTTTAATTGGCATGACCAGACGAATCGAATTCTGCTGTACTCTTTTAAGGCTACCTCTACCAATAGAAAAACAGTTATCTTCTTAATTGTGACCTGTATTACCTGTATATACGTCATATTGACGTCACGTTTCTGGTTGTAACCACTGGTTGAACGGATGACCATGTGTTTTCGACACAGATAGTTAACTGTTGATCAGCATAATTTGTTAAGGCACAAATTAATTGTTTTTTTGTGCTGTTGTTTCAGATAATTGGAGAAAGGGAATATGCTGTGAGGCCTACGAGGAGGCCTTCAGAAGAGTTACAGACTGGACAACCCTTAGAAGTGATAGTACAACAGGTGATTATTTTATTCCTATTTGGTACTCAACTTGATTTTGACCTTTTTTGGCAACACGACCCATGCCATCAAATTGACCGAGCGAGCGCAAAGCGTCCCCGTTTCAGCTTGGGCAAAAATGCGTTCGTATGTCCGGATTTCGGGCGGAGCGCTGTTCTCCTCTACAGGTCACATTTCTCAACCGACTCTGGTGAAATTTTGTGAGCAGGTTCGATAATTATATGGATCTTTTTTTGGTCGAAATTATTCAAAATGGCGGAGATATATCGCGCTTTTTGTTTTAAGGATTTTGTTTTAAGGTGCGTGGTGAACATTTATTCAGTTTTAAGCTATGCAAAGACAGACTCGCGAGGTCTAAGTACAGCTCACAGAGCTACTAGTTATATTGGTTTGAAAGTTGGAATTCAAAAACCTACGCTTTATTATAGCTTAAGCTACGGTTTTCGAGAAGAGCGGTGGCCGCCATTTAACGGCCGCAGTGACGGCTGTCATGGAAATTATAGCAGCGGAGTTTGACATTACGATGTCTAAAAACACCCTCTAGGAAAACACACCAACTTACTATAATAAATAACGATTCATTGACGTCATTTGCCGGTAAATTGCAGACGATATGTGGACGCACTGTTCTTCTAGGAAACCGTAAAGGTCTCGTCTTACAAACAAGCGCGACAGCCGATGCGAATCGTGCGCGACGCAAAGGCAACGTTGTGTCCCGCTGTCGCGTTGCGCCTTTCTGCCTTAGCTTTCGCATAATCAAACGTGCTGGGACACAGGCTTCCTTTCTGTGGGAGGGAGTGAGCCATAACCCATCAAGAGAGCCCAGTGCGGGTTGGTATTAACGAAATGAATGTTTTAAATAATGCAAATTTAAATGGTAGTTAGTAATATAGTGCTCGTGCCTTCTCTGTACGAGAAGAGGCCTTTACCCTGTAGTGAAACAAATAAGCTGGTGTTATTAATAATAAAAGTGTGCTTTAAATTCTGTAGTCAGTCTAAAACGGACGCCTATGTCCCATCAGCTCCCGTCCCTGTAACCTATCTAAGCGCCGCAAATCGGAGGACGAGCGGCGCCTTTGTGTCGCGCTGTCGCGTAGCGCCTTTCTGCGGGAGCCTCTATTACATCTAATAAAATAGAGCCCCATGAACACAAACTCGAAAGCATTTATTTTCAATTAAATCAAAATACATTCACTTGTGAACTGAGAGTCTGTCAGTCGGAAAGATGAAGCTGGTTGCCCATTCCAAAGCGTAGTAGGTTCCTTTGGAGAAGAACGGGCATGAATTCCTTGAAGAAATAACTATAAGACATAACGACCATGTTTACCTAGTGCCTGGATAAAATAAATGAGGCAATCAATATGATAATATTTCCTACCTTTTGTCCTTCCAAAGTAATAAAACCAACGACAGAACAATATGAGCACGGAAGTTTATGTTAAATGCACAATTGCACAAATAAATCCTTTATAGGTTGCAAAACAAAATATGTACATATTTAAATAGTCAGAAGCTTATTTTAAGAATATTATTTCATAAATTATAATATTTATATAAGCCGTAAAAAATGGCTAGGTACGAGTACTTTAATTCAAAAGTGTCGTTGTTCAACGATGTGTGAATTTATTCATGTTTTGTATGGAAGTGAGTTTCTTTCATTTGTTTTTGTGTTCACAAAAAGGAATACAATCACCTCTTTGGACACCATCTTTTTTAAGAGCAGTGTTGGCCCAGTGGTACCGGCCGCGACTTACGAGTTGTAAGTCGTAGGTTCAAACCCAGACAGGCGCATTACTTTGCTAAACTATTTCATCACCACTGCTATCGAAACGGTGAAGGAAAACCTCGTGAGGAAACCGGCATGTCCTAGAACCAAAAATTCGGAAACGTGATCATCTACCAACACGGACTGGGCCCGCGTGGTGGATTACAGCCCACTCCCTCTCACAGAGAGGAGGCCTGTGTCCCAGCACTGGCAACATCACAAACTGTTTATGTATAATGTTGTTTTTTGCTGCGGAAGAATGAGGGACATGTTTTGAGTAAGGGTTTTTATTAGCCCTGGTTCTGGATTTTCAACTCCCTGCTTAGCGCCGAGAGATGAAAATCCAACAGTGGGTTTTTTTGGTGCGCTGGGATGCGCTTTGTTGGATTTTTTATGCTCGGCTTAATACCGTGAGTTGAATAACTGTCGCGTTATGAAATCCTCCGTGCTCCCAGGGCTTAGGATGGAGGAAGGAAGACCAAAAACGAGGATGATGGTGTGAAAGATGATACAGCTAGAAAGAGGGTGAATACTGAGATGAAGACTGACAGAGATGTATGAAAAGACAAAATCAATACCATTAACAGCAGCAATTTTGAAAACATGGTTAATCTTGTCGGCGGCGAGGTTGTTGTATGTCAAAAAAGAAGATTTTTCGAAGCTGCATCTAAGGCATCTCCAGATTTAATACCAATGGGGTAGCGCTTTGATTCAGGAACAGTAATAAGAATAAGAAGGATAGAAATAAGAAAAAGATAATTACTTGTTTATTTTTTGTATGAATATGGATGGCTATAAGAGTAGGCGAAGACCTAAGAAACGATGGATGGACTGTGTGAAAGATATATGCCTAGAAAGGGGGGGACTACCAAGATGACGACTGTTACAGAAGTATGGAAGAAAAGACATATTACGATGACCCCAAATAAATTTGTATAGGAAAAAGAGATCGATGATTATTTAATAGCAAGCTATGTTGAAATCGTGGATGAACTTACAACTGGCAAAGGGCAATCTGTAGATGAACTTACCACAAATGAAACCAGTCATAACCTCGATCCAAAATTGAAAAGTTCTCGGACAAAAAAGTAGGCTACCTACACTTTCGTCGACAAATCTTGGATATGAGCGGTCAAAGTTCGAAGGCTCATAAGGCGGATACCTCATTACTTCAACCTTTTCTACCCAAACGTATTAATCTTATACAAAACTTGAAATTCGTCCTTCATTATTGCCTGCTTCATCGCATGCGTCATAGGCCTAACCAGGATACAATTTGGAAGAACAAAACAGGCTGTAGTCAACTCAAACGAAATACCAACCAGTCTATAACTTTGGATTTTTCATATGAATTTTTCTGAAAAAATTCTTAGGTGGAAAAAAAATGCAAAGTTTGACGATTGATATGAAATTGATGATTATTATCCAATAAATAAATCATTCCTATAGTCGCAAATCGAATTTTGATCAACATACGCCGTAAAATAGTGCTGCCAATAAACCAAAGAAATTTTGAATTTGGCGGGCTACAACTGGGGATTCCCCTTAAATTAAATATTACATTTGTTATTGAAGAAACAGGGTTGTCATTTTCCAATTGACTACGAGTACAAATGTACATAATGTAACTTTAGGCACTCAGGCTAGGTGGAATGACTATCTTCGCAGGAAGGCTCGTAACAGACAGGTCGAGTAGTCGAGGATAAATCTCACAGTCCTTAGTTAGTGTAGTCAGTTATTGGAGAGGCCTACGTCCAACAGTGGACAGCTAAATGATAATGATGATTATCATGAAAGTAGAAATCGACCTCAAAAAGTATACACGTCAACTTTAGACATCTCTAGGCCATTCGAAAATTTGTTTTGCACGCAACCAAATCTTACGTACATGAGACGTCGACAAACAACAAAAGCAAGCTTAATGTAATAATAAATCACGTTAATGTAAAAACGTTTTTACATGAGCTTAACGCCGCCGGGAGAGAAAAAAGGCTTACGTCAGAAGCTGATTACTTCCATGTTACAGCTTCCCTTGAATAAAGTTGTGTGATGTAAGAAACTTATGCATCTGAAAGGCGAAGGACGTTGGAATAAACTGGTGAAGAAGATGTGTTGTAATATAATCCCCTTGCTCAGTGGGACAGATTAGCGTACATAAATTATTTTAATGACCATACGTGAGTTGTGTTTCGCATAATACGATTTGATTGAATAGAGCCAAACCATGATTTTGAAATCTATGAACAGTAATTACTTTATAAGGAAACTTCTACTTATTTATATGATGTAGCAGCTTGTAGTTTTTGGAGCTACGTATAAAGTAGTTGGCCGGTCGTCAGAAACCTGGTTCTCGGGCAGTCTAATCTAATCTTTTGGTCTAGTCCAATTTTGACCCAATCAATCAGAAAGAATCCGAACTCATACAATTCAAATTGGCATATATCTATTCCACAATTAAGTAAGCAGGAAGAGGTTTAAAATGCTTTTGGACCTGCTAAAATCTTACAGATTTCTCAGTGACGAAAGAGGTTTTTGCGTACCAAAGGCGCAAGTCATCTGGTCTTTATTGTGTACTAGAATAACTATTAATAATAATCTTTGATCTTCCGAAAAGTGAAAGTTGAGACCCGATTCACTAGTTTTTGTACGAAGTGCGTTGATGGGGTGGTCTTGTAAAATGATGTGATTCTTCATAAAAAGTGGTTCGCGGTTGTAACAACCACAACGAAAGTCGCTTACTGGCTGAAAAAATGATGCCAGCCGCAACATTATCATTGCGAAATTTTTTCTTTTAAATTTATGTGTGTTAAAACTTACTTCATTAGCATCACTTGATCTTTGTGCTAAAGTGCTACATAAAGTGAAACGTTCAGTTTGGTTTGTAGTTTTCTTCTACTAAACTTGATAGAGTTTCATTCACATGGAATATTCCGTCACCGGTGCTTGGTGATTGTCATCTTTGGCCCGAAGAAGTAGTGTCACTAACACTTTTGTATTAGAAAGTTCCTAATGGCACTCCGGGGATTGAATTATATGACAAATATTAGGTTAACTATCTTGGCTTGGTCTCTTTCCCATTAATATACTCGTAGTCTTCCTCATTAGTATAGTCTAAAAACTAAGGACATCTAGGGGTTTTTGTTTCTGCCATAGTAATTATATTCATTTAATTATTGTAACTATACCATCATCTTCATGTCACTTCACAGTGACATTCGAAAATTCAAAAAATATCTTATGTCCTATATCAGAGACTGCAAAACACCTTCCAAGCAAGCATGATATAGCACCATTCACTGCTATACAGGACAAAAATAGTCTCAGACCAAAGGTCACAATTATACGTAGGTACGTAGAGTAATGACAGGTTGTAGCGTTGTCCCTGAAGGTTGTAGGGGTCAGATAAACGCCAGTGACTGTCTAGATGTTAAGATAAAAAGCTGCTGTGTCACGGTTGAGGGAATTGTTGTGATACGTGTCCATCGTAGACTTTGGAATGGGATACTGGCAGTTTCTATAGAGAAAAAAGTGGCTTAGGACCTGAATTTTTTTTGGGTAAGCGTGGATGTCAAATGTTTTACGCTCTTTGCTTCCCACACTAATCTAAGATATGTTTTTAAAAAGTAACAAGAAAAATGTTAAAGCAATGACGCTAGGAATGCTACAGGGAACTATCTTGAGCCCTGCACCAATAAATCCTTCAAGGATGGGTCTAACTCATCGATCATTCACAGTTTCGTACAGATTTTAAAACATCCAATGAAGATAGGTGAAAGTACCTACGCAATCTATTTAAAAAATAATCTATGTTATACAAATCTCACTGAGAACATTATTGAACTTTTTGAGATCTCATTGAAACGGTTATTTTCAGTAGGTTGTCAAAAAAATCGACCGCTGTAATAACAACAACAACGCGTGATAACAACCCACGAAGGGTAAGGCAGACGTGCATCTGTAGCAAACCCACATTTCTCCAGTTATGTTTAAGTCCATGTAACAGGGGGCGAGCCTATTGCCATCAACCGGGCATAAATCCAGACTCCGGCTGCTACCGAGAAATTCCAGATGGAAAGCCCAATAACGCTTTCAAATATTTTATTTCAGATAAACATCCATATAATGTTAGTAGTGGTATAACTTAGCCTAATGTTAGTATTAAATTAAATTAATAATAATATACAACCAATGAACCATCGATCTGTTCGTCAAATGGTACAATGGATCCTTTGGATAAGTGTTTCTGAACACTTACCCACCTTTGCAAGAGGCGAGAGTCCCACCGGTCTGAAAACACATTCAGGATGCCATTGGTGGAGGAGCACAAGGGTGTTTTACCCGACCCGGCGATCCCCATAACCTCATGCTCAGCAATAGCACTTGCGACCACGGAGACCAAGGAGGCAGTCAAATAGAGTGTATCTCAAAAAAACTAACTTTTGTTAATGCATAAAATATTAAAAAAAATAAAAATTATATAAGTACACGTTAAATTACAAAATCAGAAACTGAAGACATGGGAAAATTATTTTTTGAAAATAAAATTATTTAAATGTCGTCCTTCGCGGCTCTGCCACTCTTCAAAGCAATCATGAAATTTTGTGAGCAGCTTCGATTGTTTTTCGAAATTTTTCAAAATGGCGGATATATGCGGGTTGAAAACGTGAAAAAAAACATATTTCAGCCATTTTGCCCTTTTTGTTTTAAAGTGAACATTTATTCAGTGTTAAGCTATGCAAAGACAGACTCGCACGAGTCGCACGGTCTACAACTCACAGAGCCACTTGTATTTATTTAAGGCGCAGATATACGACTTTTAATGATTTCAAATTGAACATCACGTCTAAACGAATAGTCTTATTTGTTTGAAAAAAATATATGATAAACTAAACTATTTTCTTCATAATTTGATATGTGAATATTTGAAATTACATTTTTATAACATAGTGTAATTAATTTGTAAAGTAATGTCTAACGCGAACATAAAAACGATAATCACGCAAAAACTATCGGGGGTATTTTCATGAAATCTGCACCATCTAAAAGACAATTTAATTACCCAAAATTTTGTATACGGCTTTTATTTGTATTGTGTTTGATAAATCAAGGTGGGTTGTTTTTGCGAATAAACTTGATGCGCGTTGAAGCGGGGGCTCTTGCGGGCGACGGGCGACAGTGCATCGCTGACCAATGTCCGGGTAGACGCTAACGCTCTGTGCAATTTTATTCGCTTAAAAGTTTCGCATGCTCCTCCCACTCGATCAAGGTCGCTGGCACTTATTGTCGCCTTAAAAACTATTAAATTTTGAAAGTCAGCTCCATGTCCTCCAGTATTAATGTTTTACCTTCGACTCTGATTAAAGACAACTTTTTAACCGAAGTAGTTACAAAATAAACATAATGTAGGTACTTATGTACGTTCAAACTGTGCTAATAAAAATAATAGGCACTACAAAGTGTCTTAAACATGTTGTTTAACCCTGACTTGATGACCGCATGGACTCTGATCTCAGGACACTTAAATTGATTTACTACGAGAGTGCGCGCAAAATAAGTGTGCGCGCGGCGAACATCGAAAATAATCGTTTGCCGCCATCTGGACGTTTATATCAGGTGTCAAAAGAGGGTGCTGTGTTCCGTGTTTTCCAAACTAAATAATCGCGATCATTATGCCGAAAGTGAATAAGTGCTGGCAGGGATATAGTTTTGAAGGTCAAACACGCGCACAGACTTATCTTGCGCGCACTCTACTACTGAATTACTAAATATAGGAAGAGGTAGAAAGAGATGTGTGTATATGAACACACACATTTCACTAGTTAAGTTTATGTAAGTCACAGATGATTTATTTAATATCACCACTTTTTACATAAGATAGTCCCCCAAAAAGCCTGCTTATCTCTACTTCCTAGTGTTTTAGCTGGGAAGTAGAAGTGGCGCAACAAACTCACCAGCAACAATATTGACAGAGGTGTTGCTGGGGAGTTCGACCCGACCGACCGTTCGGTGGGGGGTTCGGCGTAGGAATAAGGAACATGTCGCGAGGAAAGTTTTAAATATGAAAGTGGAGTTGGATTGTGTGAATGATAATATGGCTAGATAGGGGGTGATTTCACAGATGTTGAGTAATAGAGATGATTGGAAGACGTACTGCTAGACCTTAAATAAATTCGGATAAAGGCAGGAAGATGATGAAATGCCCGACCTGGGAATTGGGCTAGGACCACGGTTGCGACAACAAGGTAATCTCGGAGATTCAACGAATCGGTTTCTAAAGCAAGTTTTAGAGATAACCCAAACTTATAACCAGAGATCGGATACTCGGATGCATATTCACCTAAAGTTGAGGTGTTGGCTAATATGGAATGCACTTTTGTATCGAAAAAAACTTAATTTTAGCTAACACTCACCACCCCTCCTCCTACACCCTACATACACATACATATTTACATCGGAGGTTAAACATTAATTTTAAATAAATATGCAACTGAATAGGTATGCAATATCTTTTAATAAATATATTTTTTTTTTCTGTTGCTTTTCTTTTTTTTCACAGCAAAATTAACTTTGCATATTTACAAGTAAATTTTGCTGTGAAAGTATGGAAGCAGCAATTTCACATTTATAGTAGTAGGCTAGGTGTCTGCCTTCCCATTTTTGATGAGGTTTTTGAACTCATTCAGGATCTTCAGATTTTTTATTATTTGGGAAAACGATTAGGATGGGATCTTTTGAATTTGTCCCACGTAAGTGGGGACTTAATACGTCTTTAATTTCACCCCTTTCACTTACATAAAAGAATTGCGTCATACGTAGATGGCAAAACAACTATATTAAACTTCACATGACTTCAAGCCATACAAATTACTTCAAGGCCACTACTGCTTAAACCAAACAACAAACTTTTTCACACCTTACACTAAAACCAACTAATTAATAGACATGATGTCAACTACACTTAATCACAAAGTGTACAATCAACAGTTTTTTTTTATCAATAAAGTGTTTTTTCGTACACATTGCCGGTTTTAACATTACAGGCGCCCCTGAGTGAAATTTCGGCGGCGCTTCTCCCCTGTTTGAGAGTAGAGAGGGGCGAAATTATTCAGCATTCAGTTGCTTTGACGGCTTTCGCAGAAAACTATTAGAATTTAGACAATGTCGGATGCAAGAGCAAGCGAAGAGAACTCCATACGAACTAAAACAAAACTGCTCTGCAGGTGCTAGAGGTAAAGGGGCGCCTAGTAACAGCCCCTTCACCTCTAGCACCCTGGGCGGTCGCCCCGCCGCGCCCTACCCTGACGCCGGCACTGTACTTACGTACAAGATCCGTCCGTAAATATGGTATCTGTCTCTGTCTCTCTCTAAGCCCAGATTGGCACGGGCGACTTTAACGCGACGATTTTTATCGCACACTACAGAGTGCATACCAGCGCGTCGAAAAAATACACTGTTGGATTTTCAACTGTCGGCGCTAAGCAGTGCGTTGAAAATCCAGGGCGCGATAAATACTGTGAATGTGTGCGTGAAGACGAGTAGCATCAGCATATAATATACACACACGCACACACATCCTCACACTTCCGACTTCGCCATTGTCTCGGACGGTACCGAGAGCACCTGCGCGTACACATACATTCTCAGCGTGTTTGTACACTTGGTAACCAGAAGTAAAGCACGCGTCGCTTCGTGAGATAAAAATACTGTACCTACTGTACCTATTTGTCACCTGTTCGTCGGGTTGGTGAAACGTGTTCAGAAACTGGTATTTTCATTAAAGTACACATACTTAATACATTCTCCTTTAAATAATGTCCGTCCAAGGCCCTTGGTGACGTATTATGAATGTTATTTTCGTGTTAATAGAGTATACCAAAAAGTAGCTGTGCTCTTCACATACTGAGACCCCTCCGTGCCACGAAAACCACGTTAAGACGTTGGTCCCGGCTGTCATTCGTGAATCTTTGACAGTCGTTACGGATCGTCAGAAGCCTGAAAGTGTTAACCAATCTTACCAAGGGGTATCGTGTTACCCAGTAACTGGGCTGTGCAGGTCAGATAGGCAGTTGCTCCATGTAAAATCCTGGTATTTTGATGCGGTTAGACTGGAAGCCACACCCAAGATAGTTTGGAAAAGACCTAGTTAAGAACTGAATATCAAACTCAGTCAATTCGAAACAAAGCTAGAATAAGAGTAGCTTTAGCGATAGAAAGAGAGAAAAAGTATTTATTGGGACTCGCACAGGATTATCCCAAATTAAACAAAACACATTCATAAAAAAAAACAAATGTAAAATGTAAATAACAACACCAAGTCCTGTAGGAGACTAAAAGGCCCCCATCTCAGCATGATACTGCGACATTTAAAAAATAAGTGTCGCAGCGCTGATATTCTGATAGGACCCGCTGCCCGATAGGTAACTAAGGTTATTGTTATATTTTACAGTTCAGTCCAACAACGTCCCACGAATAAAATAAATCAAGTCCCATTCAGAATTCCATAAAAACGAGGTTAATTCCCAGCCAAATACCGTAACATTTCGTTAAAAAAAGGCAATT
The DNA here is from genome assembly GCA_916610205.1 of Griposia aprilina. Taxonomy (NCBI): domain Eukaryota; kingdom Metazoa; phylum Arthropoda; class Insecta; order Lepidoptera; family Noctuidae; genus Griposia; species Griposia aprilina. The sequence continues at coordinate 10,309,062 of OU744304.1, read as the reverse complement.
TACTTTTCTTTCAAAAAACAGGCACACACAACGCTTTAATATCTTCAAGAACAGGCGTCATTCATGTCAAAACCCCATTGATTATTCGATCAGAAATGTTCACTTCGCCGAAACCGAGGACGTCCGAACGAAGTGAACGAACACAAAAAGAAGGTCGGCTCCATACACTCGCACACAGACACGCTACACGTAGTTTCAGCGAATGCAAGTACACTCGCGACTGGCTGAGATTTGAGACTGGCTGGTTGACATTTGTATGAGATCACCATAAGTACTGTCTGTTCCAAAACCCTTTTCAGGTTAAATTCTTACACAGTCACGCACTAAAGGGAATAAGTAACACATACTTCTGTATTTAGAAGGGTTCAACTTTAAAATTTAATTTGTGGGTTAAATAACAATAATAATAATTCATTTATTTCAGGCGACGCAGGCCCATAGATAAATACCTTAACCTAAATATACATATTTTTATTATAATAAAACTTGTGTTATTAAATATCGCTTAAAACTATGTTAGTAGCACTTCACTTCAGTAGCTAATTGTCCTTGTGCTGTCCTGTGGTATTTGCCCGCGGAAGCGACGGAACACCACGTCCTGCGGCCAAAAGTCTTTTTCCAAGACGACGGACAAGTAACAGTTTGGTACTCGCACCACGAACGCTTTGAAGTTAACATTGTTGTGCGACTCCAGTAACTGCACCCTCGGCTTGTACCTCTTCTTCTGGCGCACGTACTCCACGATGTCCTCCGCCTTAGTGCTGTAGTATAGGCGGGAGATGTACACCGGTGTGTTCGGCTTTGCGGCACGCAGGCTCACTCCGGAATCCGCAGTAGCTTTACCGCAGCGGTTCTTGTTCGCTTGCGATCGGTGCTTCCTCCCTTGCACTGTCAGGAAACCCTCATCATCAGCCCTATTCGGCGCCTTTTCTGGCATTGGCTTCATAGTTGGTTACATGGTACATATGTACGTTTTCTGATTCATTTATTTACATTTGAATCATATACTTTTCAAACAGATCATACACATCTACATATTATTAAGTGAGCGTGCGCCTGTTTTTACTCGTTGTATTGAACCAACCTTCTGTACTATTCTGTGGTGTGTGTGTATGAATCCGTGGCGATCCACATTTTCAAGTACATACCTCCCTTCATTTTATACAACCTGTTTTGCAACTGTACTAAAAACAAAAAGGTAACGCGGAAACTGACGATTTTGAGGTTATTCGCAGCCGGGAGTTGTCTTTTTTTTAGGGTTTCGGTGGAAAAAGGAATGTTGTTACGTAGGTATTTTGCTTGTAGAGTTGTCGCTAATGACGTCGGCAATATTAGACCTCTGGAGAAGATACACTGACAAAGAATTTTGGTAAGATGAAGAAGAAGATGAGAACAGTGAGATCGAACTTACAAATAAAATAAACTCTCCTTCATCTTTATAATAAATCTACATAGAACATTGTTCAGATTCGAGTTCTTCTACAAAGTTATGTGATACATGTACATTTTTGGTGACATTGATAGAACCATAACCGATTGATTTACCTATTGTTTGCGTTCTTCGCGACTTTTAATAACTCGTGTTGTGCCTACTGTAATTATACCACAATTGCTATACCTACTTAGTGCAAACTCTTGCACTATGCAACTCAATCGTCATGTTCTTCTTTTGGCTTCATTATCTTTATTTACTAAGCTAAGCTGTCCACTAGCACTTCCTAACATAACGCGTCGAGACGTGGACACCACAGCGGGCACTAATTCATATTAATTATAATCATTGGGCTTGTACCTGACTTAATACTAAACCGGTACAAACCGCTTGAAACCGGTCCTATGAATCTAGCTATGGCAGCAAACTTGATTTATTTATTTATGGTATTGACGAAAAGTAAATAATATGGGCGCTCAGTAGCGGGGTCGGACAAAAGGCAGACAGACGCGACGCGACTCCTGTAGAACAATTTCCATGAAGTTTTTATAGAACTGCCTCGTTGGTCTAGTGGTCGCAAGCGCTATTGCCGAGCATGAGGTCCTGAGTTCGATTCCAGGGTCGGGCAAAGTGTTATCGGGTTTTTCCATCTGGAATTTCTCGGTAGCAGCCCGGAGTCTGGATTTGTGCCCGGTTGATGGCAATAGGCTCGCCCCCTATTACATGGGACTTAAACATAACTGGCGAAATGTGGGTGTGCTATAGGTACACCTCTGCCTAACCCTTCGGGGAATACAGGCGTGATGATGTGTTATGTTTTTATAGAAATTGTTCTACTAGAGTCGCGTCACGCTGTTGCGTCGCGCCTGTTTGCGAGATCCTTAAATTGTTAAGTGTTTACTAAACTCAATTCTATAAGACTGTGTTAGAAACATTGAAAGTACTTGCCTAGATACATCAATATTAATTTCAGAATTATTTTTGTCACCTTTAACCTTTTTTTTAAGGCACCTCTTCGGTTCACCATATGCCTAGCCATTTCCAACTACTTTTAGCAAAAACCAATATTTTACATGGAGCCTATCTGACTTCCACTACCCAGTTGGTGGGTAACACCATACCCCTTGCAACTGGCTGTTAAACTTTCGGGCTTCTGACTAACCGTAACGGCTGTCAAATATCAGTCCCCAAGGTCACCTCGAGTGATGATACTTAATTTTCTACGACTAAAACTGAACCAACCTGCATTGCGTAACACACATAAAATGGCAATTGATCTCAATGGCTTTCATGTTGATAGTTCTGCGGACTTCTTCAAACCTATGAAGCAATGGATTAGGAATTTCCTTCAAAACCCTCTGTTGATTGTTATGGAGTGTTACGGAATTAGGATGTTGGGCATACATCCCTTAGTTGCTCACTGGCTGATGTTTTAGCCATAGTTCAAGTTAATCATAATAATATAATCGTAATTAATCATAATACTATAATCGTAATTAATCGTAATAATATAATCGTAATTAATCATAATAATATAATCGTAATTAATCATTATAATATAATCGTAATAGCCCGTGGCGATACGAGAGAAAAATCATTTCTCAATATCCTACCAATTTAACTTTTTTCCATCACCTCAAGAGATCATTGTATCTTTAACGACATTCTGCATGTTAATCAAGATGTCAATGAATCCTTAACTTTATTTAATATCTAATTTATATTAAACGTGACATAATTCTTGCCAGTTTGAATTGCAAATGTCCAATAACGTGGTCGATTGCCATTTTAAGTTGTAGAAAGTGAACTGGAATATTGAGGGTTCCGTCAATGTATTCAGTCTTCATCTGCCTTTTCCCAACTGCGCTGGGGTCAGCTTCACGTCTAACCGGATGCAGCTGAGTAGGTACCAGTTCCAATAATTTACATGCAGTGACTATCAATTCATTAATTCTTTCAAAAACTTAAATTTGTACTGGGTAGTTGGGTACTCGTGTGTACATGAATGTCTATCCTACTATATCAAATGATACTTCTATTTGTTTTGCTTTGCTATTACCAGTCTTACCGAAGGGTATTTAGTTCACCCAACGTAGGTCAAACGGAAATAAAAAGTAATTGAACCAGGATCAAAATAATTATGTCAATCAGAATAACAGTATGTCAATCACTTAGTGAATCATCATTAAGAAAATCGTCAATCGTGTACTAAGTTTTTATAATTAAAAATTCGTTCAGCGCCCTTTTAAATTTTAATGTGAATTTTTTTGTGTTTTTTTTTTGTGTGTTTTTATGTATTTGTGTATTTTTTACACGGAGCGACTGCCTATCTTACCTACACAACCCAGTTACAGGGTTACTTAATACCATTCGGTCTCTATTCCTTTCTTCCGTGGTAGTATAAGTTGTCTCATTCACCAATTAACTATGTTTCCTCTTCTTTTTCCTAAGCCTGTCGGCCCCATATTATTTTAGGATTCCAAATAATTTATTCAGTGATGCCTTTGCCTATTTTCACTTCTTCTACTTCGCTTACTTCAAACCGGCCATTAATTTTTGCATTGGCAAGAACTGTACTCACCATTCCATTTAAGACTGGCTTGAAATCAGCTAAGGTGAGAACAATCTCTTCAATGGCACACATATCAAAACAATGTCTTTATATCTTTCTTACACACAAAAAGCTGTCCCATTTAGGGCTGATTTTACCAAATTCAGATATCTTTTATCTGTGGAATAAAATTGACGTCTGTCAGTTTTAATATGGAAAAACTGTCAAAAATTCCAAATTTATTCTCAGTATATGACTTATTCTAAGTAAACAAGTTTGGTGAAATTCGCTTTTAGTAGTATAGGTATCTTTAATTCCGCACCGAAATTGTTTCAAGTTCAGTCTCTCTTTTATGTCCTACTCCTTACCTATAATTCGTATGTCAAAAACAGTAAACTTACCTAAACATGTGTTGAACTAGGTAATAGCTAAAGATTTACGAGTATTTGCATAAGTCCTATCAAGTCCGTAGTGTATTTAAAGTGAAAATTCAAGTAAAGTAGAGAAATCTGGCTTTCCTACGTAATTTATGGCGTTTTCGTTCGGAGTCTTGACAGTTAAAATTGTCATGGCTTCCGCACAAATAATGAACATGACTAGCAGAAATGTCACTTTATTCATAAGATAGATGTATTATTTAATTTCTTTTGATTTTGAACTTTATTACAGCAAGCATACAATCAAAAATATTTAAGATTGAAATGGAATTGGTCCAAGGTCTAAACAAAAATGGGCTTTGTTGCAAAATATATTTTTACCCGATTACGGCGAAGCCAAAAGGAAGTAATCTGTATGATTTATGCATTAATTACATGACTTAGTAATGACGTGTGACTACGGCAATACGATAACCAAAAAAATCGATTTAATAATATGTCTTGTATACCTTTATAATTGGCTTTTCTGTCGTACCTAGTTGGGTTTCAGTATTTTCCTTAATATTCATATACTAAAGACACCTTTAAAGCCTTCAGAATATTTGGTCCTTTTATTATAAACTTCCCACTTTCATTTCAAAGTCTCAGACTCAAAAGACCAAAACGAAAAATTACAAGACAGAAAAAAAAACCAAACTTGCAACACGCACACGGAAATGCATCGGTGTTTACTTCTCAGACACGACAGGTAGGTACCGGGAACCTGTTCCTAACAGTACTATCCTGGGTTCGATGCCCGGCCATGCTTGTCACTTTGCACCGCCAAAAACACTAAGCCAATTAGTGGCTACTGGGTTTTTAATGTTGTTGCTATGCGGTTGTTGGGTTGTTTTGTGGGTTATATTGATTTTATTTCTGTAGTTATAGTATAATTAGTTTGTGAATAACTTAAATTATAAATTGACTGCAAAGCTCTCACATAAACGACAACGTGCTTTCTTTCGCACCAATTCACACTTTTTATTTTATTTATTTATTTAACCATTTATGTACACACATATATAAACAGACAAGAAGAAAGGAACAGAAAAATAGGTACAAAGGTGATGCTTATTTCTAAAGAAATCTGTTGCAGCATACCTGCGATAGGAGAGTATATTAAAGAGATGAAGACAACGTGTGTAAGAGTAGAAGGGAAAACAAAATACATAAAATCTAAAATAATTTTCTAATTTAAATATAAACATACAAAAATAACATACATACATACTTAATAACATACATAAATACTAACATACATACATACTTCTTCTTATTTTTAATGTAAACTGAAGCATGGAACACGTCCTTTCTTGAGGATCATGAATGTCGATTTTAATGATCGATAGATATTTGATGTAACTGAGGAACGGGAACGAGGAGGAGATTTCTATGAACGGTCGAGTCAAAAACTAGCCAATGGATATTTATGGAGTGGTTGGACATTCTCTCAATTTGTGACACTTGATGGAATTTTAAGTATAGAAAGGAGGAGGTTCTCAATTCGTCTGTATGTTTTTTTTTTTTTTGTGTGTTAGCTCATAACTTTTTTCTGGTTGAACCGATTTGGATGATTCTTTTTGTATTTGGTAGCTGGTGCTTCACATGTGGTCCCATTTAAATTTGATCAAGGTCTGACCAGTAGTTTTTGAGTTAACCTTAATACTGCATATTTTTTCCACTTAGTTTATATGGATGATGTGTTAATAATTTCCGGCCACTGTTATATTTACACACCAAGGAGTGGTATACGAATTTGTGTGGGGTAGGTACCGCAACTAAAAAGTGAAAAATAAAAACTTTTTTACAAAAAAACAACCGACTTCCAAAAAAAACACTAAAAGACGTGAAAAATAACTTTTATTTCGGAAGTCGGTGCCTTTGGTTTTGTATTTTCGTTTTTGGCCACCGACTTCCGAAATAAAAGTTATTTTTCACGTCTTTTAGTGTTTTTTTTGGAAGTCGGTTGTTTTTTTGTAAAAAAGTTTTTATTTTTCACTTTTTAGTTGCGGTACCTACCCCACACAAATTCGTATTCCACTAATTGGTATGTAAATAACAGTGACAGCAAATTATCAACACATCATCAATATAAACTAAGTGGAAAAAATATGCATTATTAAGGATAACTCAAAAACTACTAGTCAGACCCTGATCAAATTTAAATGGGACCACATGTGAACCACCAGCTATCAAATAAAAAAAGAATCATCCAAATCGGTTCACCCAGAAAAAAGTTATGAGCTAACACACATAAAAAAAAAAAAAAAAAAAAACATACAGACGAATTGAGAACCTCCTCCTTTTTGTGAAGTCGGTTAAAAAAACACTAAAAGACGTGAAAAGTAACTTTAATTTCGGAAGTCGGTGGCCAAAAACGAAAATAGGAGACCAAAGACACCGACTTCCGAAATTAAAGTTATTTTTCACGTCTTTTAGTGTTTTTTTTGGAAGTCGGTTGTTTTTTTGTAAAAAAGTTTTTAAGCCTACTATCCTACTAATATTATAAATGTGAAAGTTTGTATGTTTAGATGTTTGGATGTTTGTTACTCAATCACGCAAAAACGGTAGAACGGATTTGGGTGAAAGGGAGATGCCCATATTTAGCCATAAAGGCACAACAATTTACATTTTTGTAAAAAATACATCGTAATTTCTATTTAATTAACATGATATTCGTTTCTCTGAACAAGATTGCAACATTTTTGCACAAATAAAAAGTACCGAAAAGATAAATGAATTAAAACTCACGTTTGTGTCTAAAATCAGCAGTGTTGCCAATAATTATTAATTTCGTGCACGAAATAATCGATTATGTTTTTCATGGATTTTTTATATTTATAATATCACATCCGTAATGCTTATTATTCGTTCTGTTATATTATATACAGTGTTCTGCTGTTACTATTCAAATCAAATCAAATCAAATTATTTATTTGCTTAATACAGGTAGGTATAAACCGATATTACAAATAAATATAAAGTACTGTTGATATTAAATTCAATGAACAAGCGAATTGATAGTTGATAATAAAATATCGAATGCATAAGATAATGGCAAAAACAATACCACACATTTTAATAATCATTCTTAATTTGTTCAGCACAATAAAAACAGAATATGTTAAATAAAAATCAATCCGGCCGGCTGTCAATTGTCAAATCACAACTAATCTACTTTTAGATTGTTGTTATTTGCCTCAATAAGTTTCGGCGGGCACATCTATTTTGTGAACTACAATTATTATGTACCATCGGATTGTAGAATCTGTTAAGTACTAATTGTATATGATACAAATGATGTATAAGATCATAAAATATTAAATTAAGATGATTGTAAAATAGTTGTGTTTGTGAAAATTAAAAACTATTTTATCTTAAAAACCCGATCTTTTTTTTAAACTAATTCCTTGACCAGTTCATTATTTAAATTGCATATTAGCCTATCCATATACTTTAAAATGTGTGCACTCGAGGCCGAAGTGTCTATGGATGGTGGGCATTTCCCTTTCGCACACAGATAGCTTATAACCAGAGGGCCTAGAAAAAGTAACATTCGATTAGCGATGACGCTAGTAGAAAAGCCTAAAAATGTATGGGGTTGACATAAGCTATCGAAATGTCACGTGATCATAGGTCAACGAATAGAAATTAGCTAGACAATGATAACATCATTCGATTCCATGAAACGAATCGACAGCGTCGAACGATAACTTTCATAGGGATGCGTAGCCGTGGCACTTTTTGACAAGCGGTATCGCTACTTTTCGACTCGTATAATGGAAACATTAGCGAAAGCGATAGCGATTGTAGAAATAGAATCGCTCCGAAGCAAATTCCATTTGTGTAGGCCCTTTGGATTAACACATAGTATACTTTTTATCCCGGTAAAACGACTACCACGCGGGCGAAGCTGCGGGCAAAAACTAGTAAAATATGAAATCATCAGGCTCGTCTTTTTACCACAGCATTCAGAACTTTTCGCGTTATCGGACAGCAGGTACAAATCAATTAAGTAAATACAAGGCAATTCCTGTACAAAACCTCATGCTGGTTATTAAATCATTATCTATGATTAAACATAAAACCTTTGTCCGCGGGAAAAAATATTATAATTGATGAAAATAAGTTAGTTAATAATATATCCACGAATAGGCCTTAAGTCATGTTCACACCGTACGTGAAGAGGCGATAGAATTACTGTCATTCTAATTGTTCGATTGAAAAGGGCTAGTTTGTCGAAAGAAAATTATCGCAAAATGGATATGACAAATTATCAAGCGCGTATACTCTGCTGTGATTGGTAGAATGATTTATTATCAGCCAACAGCAGCAGTTTACGCGCGCTTGACAATTTTTCATATTATTTTCGTTCGAGAAACTGGTCCTTAGGCAACCAAACGTTTTCGCAATCTATGAGCATCCAATAAAGACATCTGGACTGACAGCCACGTTCGTTTATTGAAAAACCTGTTGTAATGGCCCAAAAAGCTTATAGTATTTTTATCTCACGAAGCGAGGAACGCAGGAGGTCTCGGTAATGTCCGACACAATGGCGAAGTCGGCAGTGTGTGTATGCGTGTGTGTTATGTGCTGACGCTACTCGTCTTCACGCACACATTCACAGCGTGTTTGTACACTTGGTTACCTCAAGTAAAGCGCGCTTCGCTTGGTGAGATAAAACTACTGTACAAGTTGACTTGGTGTTGACACCACAGAAGCAGAAACTTAACTTTTAGACTTCAGCATCACTTTATTTGGCAATAGCAGTGGCCTGGTCATGTTTATCGAAGGACCGATGGCCGGTGGAGCAGACGAGTCCTGGAGTGGAGTCCACGTATCAGCAAGCGTAGTATGAGACGCCCCCTAGTTAGACAGACCGACGACCTTACAAAGGTGGCTGGGACAGACTGAATGCGGAAGGCCGAGGACAGGGTGTTGTGGTGCAGCCTGGGAGAGGCCTATATCCAGCAGTGGACTGCGGTAGGCTGAGTTGATTGATCGTTGTATTATAATAATCAGCAATGCAGTCGCATGCCAATGTACACGCTCCCAGCCACCCCGTGAAGATCGCAGTTCCATCTAGACTTTAGCTTACCTATACTACATTAACCGATTCCGATTCAATCTCCACTCAAGAACACGTCTACCCCTTCGGTCATCGGTTCTACAGCTATATGGCCGGAACATTGCCTCTTTAGTCTGCTTATTCTTTGGACTATGTTGAATAATCTGGTTCTCTTGCCTGTATGCGTTGTATGACCACTTCTATCTCTACTCTACGAAGAGAAGACAAATCACTTTCATAACAAAAGTCATTCATTTTTTGAATTTTGACATCGCGCCGTAGAAATCTTTCTACAATCTGTCATTTTGTCTTCCGTTTCTTCTGTTTCTATAGTGGCTATGCTTTCTATTTCTTTCTACGCATGCTGGGTTTGACTTGATTATTGTAAACATACTTAAGGGGACTACATGACCTAAACGCAAATTTATAATGCCTAAAAATATATGATCCACTGAAGTAACGAAAATCAGAAAAATATATGATATTCTTCTGGATATATCCTAGTCAGATAGTGTGTTGAAAACATAATACAATTAACTTGATATGATAGAAAAAAAACACGGAGATACCTCTAAAAAAATATTTTAACTATTAAAAACCATACTAATATACATGCAAACATTCAGATTTCTTGTCAGATTATTCTAGAAGTAACATACTAACGAAATAGTGTTTTAATTTTTCAGTCCAATGAATAGATTTTTTGTAAATCCATAATTGCTTCATATTTTGCAATAAATTACCAGCGTTGTGTCATCGCGCGTCTCTTTCTTTTCTATGCAATCCGACAGTGACCGCGCTTTAGCTCTTGTAAGCCTCATAACGAATTATTTGCTGCCGAATCTGTAGTCTCTTTAAAACTTGCACCGTGAGGCCGTCAACATTTTTTTTAGGACAAATCTATTCATATATATAATAACAAATTAAACATTGATTCGACCGATACTGTCGATATTATGTCCGCCATCACAACGAAGGTTATATTTTAAGCCTATGGATAGTTGGTAGGCTATTTCGGGTTTTGAGAGGTTAAACGAATTGGAATGTTTGTTTTTAAATGGTCTTTTAGGATTTATTTTAAGACTAGCTTCTGCCCGCGACTTCGCCCGCGTTTTTGTCGGAAATTATCCCACGGGAATGTGCTACCGGGACAAAGAGTAGCCTATGTCCTTTCCCAGGATGTCATCTATCTCCTTGCCAAATTTAATCGAAATCCGTTCAGTGGTTTAGGCGTGAAAAGGTAACATACAGCTAGAGTTACTTTCGAATTTATAATATTAGTATGGATAATGTGTTTGGTCGGTATCATCATTTTGGTCTTATTGAAAACTTGCTTTGTTAATAACTTTATTGTTCACTAGGTATACCTAGAGGTGCGACGAAGGAAATACCTAAAAAACAAAAGAGTAACTCATGATCTTGTTTTTAATTAGATTCTTTTCAAATTGTTATTCTAGCAAGAGAAACTATGTTGATATTTATAAATATTTTATTTCTGCGTTAATTCATGATAATTGTGTTAAAGTTGAATATTGCATTTGAAGCTGATGGGAATTTTCAATTTCCATAGACTTTTATTTTCTTTTTATTTATTTCAGACTAAGTTGTCCATAGAGTGTTAGTAATACGCTGAAACTTAAGAACTATGTTAGTGATACACACATACAAAAACAAACTATAATAATTTTCCTATATGTAGGCGAATCCAGTGCCTCCAGATAGGACTCTCAATATGTTCAGGAAGGACCCTCAGGTAGCCGTTAGGACTGTCTCTCACTCTCCGCATCAATGATGCTGCTCTTTTTATAATTATGGCATAATAGCCATCCAGATCCACTTGTGATTCTGCAAACATCGCTGATGCACTGCACACACACAAACACACATACATAAACACACGTCTTTTTACCATGGAGGTAGGCAGAAACTAAAGAACCCCACCTGCTACGATCCTTACCGAATTATTTTTCCTTATATGTTAAACTTATATATATACTTTATTAACAATATTCTCTGTACTTTTCAGTTCGATGAGTTCGTGAGATCGCTGCAAGTGGACCCTCACTCACCACTCTTCAGGCTTGTGACAGACGGACAACCTCCTTTACGGTATGTTGGCTTTGTTTCTACTACCGTGCAGGTAATATAGTGTTGTGATTATAACAGTGATGAATATAAATGTTGATGGATGGAGAGGGAGAGGAAGGCCAAACAAAGGATGGATGGATTGTGTAAGGAATGATATGAAATAAAACATAAAAAAATGCAAAGAAAAAGGTTTAAATAACTTTTTTTTAAAAAGAACCCGATTTCTAAAAAAACCCAAAAAAGTGAAAAACTACTTTAATTTCGGAAATCGGTGTCTTTGGTTTTGTATTTTCGTTTTTTCACTGACTATCCGAAATTAAAGTTATTTTTCTCTTTTTAGTGTTATTTTGGAAGTCGGTTGTTTTGTTTGTAAAAAAGATTTTTTTTCTAACTTTTTTAAACCCGCACCAAATAAAAATAGTACCCGTACTACATTAACATTCACTTACATTCAGAACAATAAATATCTGGGCCAGGTTACGAGTTACGACAAAAATTGTTTGAAAGCGTCAAAACTCGATACCAATCTGTCCACATCCGGTAAACTTAGCAAGAACAGTTGAATACGCTGTTTCCGTTATACACTTTCATACGTCACGATTTTAGGATGATACTTGATTTTCAAGGTTGTGGAACCGAGTTGAGGGTTTCTCGCTTGACCTAAGTAACAACTGTTTATCAGAGACAAAGGCATTTTCCACATTGAGGGCTCGTTGTTTGATACATAGTTAAAAAGACCAATTGTCAATTTAACAATTAATCACTTGACAATAATTAAACTTTAATTACTCTGTCTACGCATGGTTAACTTTCATAGCAAATTGTATTTTATTAACTATAGTTAGCTTAACCATTTGTCAAACAACATACTACCTACCTACACCTATACCTCTTCTTTTAGCCAATAAAACTTTTTGTATTTTGTTTTTTGTATACTTATGTCATTTTCAACAAATTGTTAGTTTAACTAACGCATTTTAACTATCAGTATGTTTGACTACTGATCAAACAACGGGTCCTTAGTCATCAGAAAAAGAGAGTTATTAAAAAGAGCTTCCAGAAGTACGTTAGTTGACATTTGCTTCTGCAACGGACAGCGAGAGAGGACCAATAATAATTGTTAACTTATTTATTGGTCCTTCGAGCCATTATTTGGCCAATTTATTTGGAGTCGGCAAAACATGTATTTTTCTTCTTCTTCCTCTATTAGTCGTCATCTCAGTAGTTACCCCATTTCTAACCATATCATCTTTCACACAGTCCATCCAGGCAAATTTTATAAAAACAGGATATTTTCAATGGTTCTATTATACCCATGACTTCTATGAGGTTTTCAATTTTTCTGCCCTAGTGTCGTCACCATAATAATTTGCACCCAAGTTGCGCCATTCTTGAACGCTGTTTTCATGCAATTCATACCAGATGTAAATAATTTAAATCTTATCTTAACTTTTGGTGCAGCCGTGAGGCATACAATACTGTTTTTAAGTTTATTACAATTTTTTTGTTTTTGTGTGAATATTATGTGCTTTAACCGGGGTCAAATAAATTTATTTTCTTCCTTTGAATATCTTAAGTTTCTTTCTTCTTGTATGTTTAATGGTTAAATAAATAAACTAGAATTCAATTTTTTGCCGGAACGTACACAACAACGTACCTACACACACCAAAAGTACTCATACATTATTTAGTTTCCCCAAACCGACCAGTACGGTTTCCGTGCACCGTTCAGAGGTCAGGAGTGATGGCTTCAGCATAATTATACGAAATAATCTATGGTAATAATCACTATCAGTAACATCAGTATGGAAAAAATAGTACCTATTGATGGTAATTATGGTGATATGAAGAGAAAAGAATGTGCTTTTGAATTTTTTCAATTCGATTTTGTCGAGTTTTGTTTGCTGTGACGTATTTTTTTTATGGTGTACATAAGAGTATTCTATTCTATTCTATTCTTGCATTGTCGTTATGACGTGTGGACCAATAACTGGGTTGTGGAGGTCATATAGGCAGTCGCTCCATGTAAAACACTGCTACTCAGCTACAACCTGCGGGCTTAGCATGACGCTGTCTATCTCTTCGAAGAATAGACAAGGCTATTCCCATACAAAGTGACATTTCGTTTCTCCATTTTTGACATCGCACCATAAAAATCCTCCTAATATCTGTCATTTTGTCTTTCGTTTTACCGATCGTTGTATAAGTCCTTTTTAATGTAGACTATTTCAGAAAACAGTTGTCTAAGGTAGTGAAGACAAATTGATATTTTAATCGCCATGCTAAAGACAGTAGAAAACTTTTGCTCGACGGCCACAAAGTATAAAAATGGAATGGAAAAATGGTTTTTTTCACTTTTTGTATGGAAAATGTGAAAAATTATTACCTACGTGTTGAGTTTTAGGCTTGAAGGGTTTTATAAAAGGGGGTCGAAATTTTAATTATTTTTGCGCTAGGACACCATTTTCGAGATACAAGCAAAATAAAAGATAAACGTGAATAAATTACCGAATTTCGTTAAAAGTGCAGTTGACTCTTTCTACTTTGCTGCCGTCGTACTGTCTTCAAGAAACGTCATTTTTGTCTATTCTTCCGTCGACAAGACAGTGCTTGTGCTAAGCCTGCTGTTAGACTGGGAGCTGACCCTAAGACAGTTGGGGAAAGGCAGATGACGAACCTGTATTGTCCCACTGCTGGGCAAAAGGCTCCTCCATAGCGTTTCACTGTGTGACGTCTTGTGACTTTATCCTATCTACACCGTTGGTCTAGCTGATGGTAGCAAAGTGTTATTGGGTTTTTCCACCAGAAAAGAATAGTTCTTTATTTGCACAGAAAGTAGGTACAAGTTACAAATGTTAAGAACCATCACCACCAGACCAGGAATTTCTTAGTAGCAGCCCCGTTGTCTACATTTGTGCCCGGTTGATGGCAATAGGCTGTCCCTATTTTATGGGAGTGGGAACTAAACATAAAAGAAAGAAAGAAAAATATTTTATTTGGGCCACGCACAGGAAATTACAAACAGTAAAAATAAAGAAAAATAAAAAAGGAGCATTTAAAACTAACAAAATTAACATTAAGAGGCTTACAAGAGCTAAAGCGCGGTCACTGTCAGATTGCATAGAAAAGAAAGAGACGCGACACAACGCTGGTAGGTAATCTAATGCAAAATATGAAGCAATTATGGATTTACAAAAAATCTGTTCATTGGACTAAAAAATTAAAACACTATTACGTTAGTATGTTACTTGTAGAATAATCTGACACAAAATCTGAATTTTGGCATGTATGGTTTTTAATCGTTAAAATATTTTTTAGAGGTATCTTCATGATTTTTTTATATCATATCAAGTTAATTGTATTATGTTTTCAACACACTAGTATTTATCCAGAAGAATATCATATATTTTTCTGATTTTGATTACTGCAGTGGATCATATATTTTTAGGCATTATAAATTTGCGTTTAGGTCATGTAGTCCCCTTAAAAACAACAATAAATAAGTAAAAAATAAAAGACATGTGCGAGGCCCAAAGGCTCTTATCTCAGCATAATGCTGCGATATAAATAATACAAACAGGCGCGACACGTGACTCATCGCGCGACAAGCGACGCCTTTGTGTCGCGCTGTCGCGTCGCGCCTGTCTGTTGGAGCCTTTTAAAACTGTTCTCGATACCGTACACCGTATATTGCACACTACACTCTTTTCTAATAAGACTTTTATTCAAAAGTCGTGAACGGTTTAATATCTTTGAACCTCCTTCTGCGTGATGAGAGTTTTATATTAGGTAGGTACCTACCTTACATCTAAAATTTCATTCGTTTTATAGGGGCCTTAGCAGAGGATTATCGATGCAGGAGCGTCATTGTTGCCAGTAGATAAGCCTCCAACACCTCCAATAAATGTAGAATAATAAATCTCATATAAAGAAAGACAGAATAACATAACAGCGTCTGTATTCACCGAGAGATTAGGTAGAGGTGTACCTAGTACACCCGCATGTCGCCAGTTATGTCCGTAGGTGTGTCCGCGGCATCACAGCGGGCCCTATCAGAATACCAGCGCTGCAGTATTAATTTTTTTAAATATCGCAGCATTATGCTGAGATAGAAGCCTTTGGACCTCACACAGGTCTTGGGTCCCACTCCCATATAATAGGGGCCGCCTATTGCCATCAACCGGGCACAAATGTAGACAACGGGCTGCTTCTAAGAAATTTCTAGTCGTTTTGGCAACGAAACCATAGCGCGATTCAATTCCATCCCAACGCCATCTATCGAGGTGGAGGTTCAACTTTTATTTTTACCACATTGTCACCACCCTTGACTCGTGGCGCCAACTGGCGGCACAGCACGGAAACGGATTATACGGTGATCGAGAAAATGAACGTTAATTGGGCGCAGTTCTGCCATAGTGTTCCAATCCACATCACCATGTTTTCAAGAAAACGACGATTTTATAGTCTCGGCAAAGGCCTCCCTATCCTTCTAATCATCAAAAGATCATCATGTAATTTCTCTTTCTTTTTTCACAGACAATGCCTGCACCCCGAAGCCTGCAGCAAGGACCTCTCACTACCGACCTACTATGCGCGCTTCCACGACATTCGCAAGGAGTATGTACGTGCGTACACGCTGCGTGCCGTCGCGGGCGCTCGCACGGTGCCTCCACCGCCACCGCCCCCTGACCATCCTGGATCGCTGCTGGATATGCTCAACTGTATCCTTTTTTAATATATGGAAAATGTCGAAAATGTTAAAAATATGTCGAAAATATAATATGTGGAAAATGTCGTGGGTTAAACATTTACTCACTCTATTGCAATAGCAATAGCACACATTTTGTGTAATACTGTAATATGTAACGGTTTATTTTACCAAATAAATAAAAATAAAATAAAATAATAGAAGTGCAGAATACAATCAGCCTATAATGTTCCCATTGCTGGGAATCTGGTCCAGAGACCCAGCAGTGGGAGCATTATACACCCAGAGTCCATTTCTAGAGTCTCTGGAAGTGGGCCAAATTCACCACGCGGGCCAGTACCGATTGGTGGATATCACATAGCTTTTCTAACTAATACAGTAATTCTATGAAATGCCGGTTTTTACACGGTCTTAGTCTTCAGCATTTCTAGAGCAGTGTTGATTGCATGCCTGTCTGGGTTCCAACTTCTAATAAAGTGCCGTTTTCACCACGCCCGCATTACCTCATCACTGGGCCTCCACTACTCTACGCTTGTAGGCTAATTCTAGACCCAATAGAAACATATTTAATCAACCATCGATAGCGAATGACGGTCGCTCAAATGTTGACAATAAGCGCCTTTATGTAAAATAATTGCAACTCATCGGTCGAGATATTGCTATTACAAACCCACCTCTTTGGCGGGCACTTAACCAGCAGAACTGCTGTAAAATATTTCAAAGCTGTAATTATCATAAACACCACATAAACTGCTACAGTTTTAATACTTAGAAAAAATACTGAGGAAGAAATACTGTAATAATTATAGAGTAACACTGTTTACTTCAATCTATTTTTTTTCTAATTGTCAAGGAAATAGGTTGTTAGAGATGCACTTAGCTTATGGGTTAACCCTCACTTAACCATCCGTTATTATCAGGCTGACGTAACTTTGACAGGTCTCAATAATTATTAATTAGTATCTGTGGTGTTGAATTGTTGATGTCAAACCACTGAAAGTTCCGTACTGCCTCTTCGGTCTAGTGGTCGTAAGTGGTCCTGCTGAGCAATGAGGTCCTGGGTTCGATTCCCAGGTCGGGCAAAGTGTGATTGTGTTTTTCCATCTGGAATCTCTCGTTAGCAGCCCGGAGTTTGGATTTGTGCCCGGTTGATGGCAATAGGCTCGCCCCCTATTACATGGGACTTAACCATAACTGGCGAAATGTGGGTGTACTATAGGTACACGTCTGCCTGACCCTTTGGAGAATATAGGCGTGATGTTGTGTTAACTATTTCTAAAGGCTGTTTCACTCCAGTCACCAAGTAGCAAACGCTTCCTTCTTGATCAAGCAAGCTCCATATTTTAGTGATTTACTTTACAGTTTCTGTCAAAATATTCAGTTACCTAGGTCATAGTTGAGTGCCGAAGAGGGCACTAATACTCCCGTCATTGTAATTATTTTTTTGCACTGGACCATTTCTGGGAACCTTCTTGATACGGAGATATCGAAGGCCAAAATTCCAAATTTTACTGACGTTTTTTTATGAAAACGAGTTTATTATTGTTATAATATAACACCAAACTCTATATACCCCCACGACCCCTGTACCGTTGCATGCACCCATAGGCACAATGTTTTGCGTGTGTAACATTACGCACTACCGCAAACAGCAAATTTTCACCCAAAAAATAAAATCGTTTCTCAGAAATTATTTTTGTACCATGTCGCTTAGTTTGATGAACGAATGTGTAGTTAAAGGCTATGTGATGGGTCTTTTTACACCCCATATGCATCACCCCATTTTATTCTAAACTTTCAGGAACTACTCACCAGCTAATCATAACTGAATTGTCAACAATGAAACCTTAACCATATCGTGTACAGATTTAGGCATAAGTCCATACAGCGGTGATAACTTCTACGCAGCTGAGGTGAAGGACATGGCCAGCATCATACAGAGGATAATTACTGACGGTAAGAGAAATCCTTCATCTGTTCATGCTTTCTTATACCAAATAGGTAAATATCATCCATGTTAAATTATTCAGTCACAAGGCGCCCTCTGCTGGGCTGGTTATATGCCTACCCCAGCGTCACCACAACGATCCGTCTTGCGTACTCTTGCGACTTTATCCAACACACTATCTATCACAATCTGAATCATTTTGAAGTCTATTACTAATCCATTGCTTCATATTTACGAAAAAAAATCTGCTCAACAACGTAAATAATGCAATGAATGATGTTGAACTGTCAAAATTAATGCCATTTCTACTGTTAGTGTGTTACGCAAGTACCCCGCAGGTCATGGGTCCACTTAGTGTGGGGGGCCTGCATTATAGAATTATTTTACTTAGTACTTGTTAATGTCTATAAAAGTTTTTAATGATTAGATAACTTGCAGAGAGTTTCTTAAGACCTAATTTAGACTTTATTCTTTTGGTAACATGCATTAAAACTGCATAAACTTCTTGTAGCTTTTTGCCACCATTACCGATACAACTTTTTTATTCTGTGGCGATACCTAAGAATTGCACGACGGGCGCAGGGCACCCAATACTACTACCACTATGAGGCTAATCTCATTGTGTCCCGTTTGTATAATGGCCCTTAAAGTAGGTAAATAACTAACTATTTTCGTTTTATTTTCCAGGTTTCCGGTTAGAGTTACCTGAGACCGTGGACTTAGTTTTAGAGACTGGTATTTGGTAAGTGTCACATTATACTTATTTGAAATAATTTTAAGTACGGTATTTCCTAAAACTTGACTTACGTAGATACACTTCCGTAGGCTTATAACAGGCCAAAGGAAAAACACCGCTTCTGGGCCTCAATTCGCAAACCACGTCAATATCGTGTCTTGTAAAAACGGTTTCGTTTATTGTATCATAGAGAATACGTTACTAGCAGATGTCGTGG
The DNA here is from genome assembly GCA_916610205.1 of Griposia aprilina. NCBI lineage: Eukaryota > Metazoa > Arthropoda > Insecta > Lepidoptera > Noctuidae > Griposia > Griposia aprilina. Next base: position 10,289,898 of record OU744304.1, on the reverse strand, counting down.
TTAAATAACGAATTGGCTTGGTTTCGAAGTAAGGAAACGTTAAGTGGTCATAGTGAATTAGGGCCCTGGTTGTTTTTGCAACTCCACAAAATTGGAACTGTATTTCCTACAGACAATGAGTTTATCTCGATTCTCTCATTTAAGTCGACTACGCGCAAGAGCCTGATTCGGGCGCCTTATAAACGTGCGCTGCAATGTTTTGCTCCTTTAATCTCATGATATTAGTTTCAGGCGTTTAAAAAAATCATAAATAGATTTTATTACTAGGTACTAATAATGCTTTTCAGACATTAGTGAACTATTTTGTAATTTATTAAATGAAAGATGAAATTGTTATATCTTTGGGGATATACTAGTGTAAATTAAGCCCAGGAATTGCAGTATTAGAATTTTTATTTTACAAGGACAGATTATACAAAGCTTTTTTTAGGGTATTGGCGGGAAAGCTCACCCACACCACAGATCAACCATAAACTAGTCATAGCATCTCTATGACGTTGACAGCGAACACAATGTTGCCAAAATAATAATTATAAAAACACATATGAAGTGTTGCCACTTTTGAAGGCTTTAGAAAGCCTGAACAAAAATTGCTATTTTGATGAATTGAGAATATTATGCAGCCTTTAAAATACCTACCCTGTAAACATAAAATACTTGCATGTAAAACTCTGTATATGGATGATATTACCACCATTAGTTATTGTAGCGTAATTACATATGATTACCAATTAGGCAAGTTTGCATAGAAAATCCTAAAATTTATTGTCAACATCTCAACAGACGATGTAGGTACTTGGGTAGGTAGTACTTAATAAGGAAAAATACAACTGGTACTTAACCTGCAACCTAATTGCGTACCTAACACACTATCAATCACAATCTGAATCATTTTGAGGCCTATTACTAATCCATTGCTTCATATGTTCGAAAAATTTGTCCGCTCAACAACGTAAATAACGCAATGAATGTTGTGGAACCGTCAAAATGAAATTTATTCCTACTGTTAGTGTGTTAGGTACGCAATTACCCCTCAGATCGTAAAACTAATTAGTTTACACTTTATTTAGAAAGACTTGTGTTGTTTACATTCTCAATTTAAATTTCTATAATCTGTGACCAAATCAATTACCTACTTACCCACTCATAAACTTTATCTAAGTATTTAATAAATTTTATTAAGTAAGTTAATTTTAATTTCTTAAAATGAGATTCTCTACGTCGATTCCCGCTAGATATGTGAACTTTTGAGTTTTCTCAGTTTCATTCCCTCTAAAGGCTCCTCCAAACAGGCACGACACGCGACGCGACAAAAAGGCACGGCCTATCGCGCGACGAGCGGTGCCTTTGATCGCGTGCGATTCGCGTCGCGTGGCGTGCCTCTTTGGTTCATCGCTTTGTACGCACGACTACATACCAAAGCTATAAATTTCCAGTATAAGCTGACTACTCATTGTACGAAAAGGAGGTCAGCTAAAACTGGAAATATTTAGCTTGATATGTCGTCGTGTGTACCTAAGTACAGTCAGAAAAAAAAAATGAGATACCTACGATAAGTGATTTTAATTAGTAACTTGGATAATTCCCCGGCTCACTACCAAACGACACTTAAGTAAGACTTATGTAAAACAAAAACACTATGTAGGCAACAATATCTGATGAAATAGAAACAAATGGATCAGAAAATGTACGAGTAGGTATGTTGAAAACATAAACGTATGCCAATTGGTAGTGTCACTTACAAATTGAGTGCTTTCATTTGATTATTTGAAAACCGAGAAACTATTTTTAAATGGCATGTATTTAACGCGGTGACCAATTAATCTCAATTTGGGATTAAAAAATAATTAAAGCCGGTAGCAAAAATAGTAGTTTGGCACAGTGAAGGATAATTTTAAGTAAAAAGTAGCGGACTAATAATCAGTTGTTAGCTTTGTTTTAATTTAAACTGGCATCGAGTTTTTGTTTTGGCGAGGTCTCTTATTTCTGAATGGCAGCAATAACAAGGCGTAGTTTCGCGGGGCTCCTACTTCTGGGTGGTTTAAAAAATAACCACGAATGGGATGGCGGGGTCGTCCAGGCCCCGCCATCCCCTTCTAACCTAACCTGTCCGAGTCGGGGTGCCCCAAGTCCAGAGCTTGCTTCGCTCGCCCTTGCATCCTACCCCACTGTTAATATTAGTCGCCATGTCATTATAGTACCTCGCCTATGATTTCTAGTAGGAAGTAATTAGTCACCCTTTAAGAAAAAAAAAAACCGCCTGCGCCTGCAAAAAGCGCGTGAAAAATAATTAGCCTTTTTTAATTACCTTACAAATCTGTTTAATTTGACAATTTAATAATTTTGTTGAACTGTCAAAATGAAAGCTATTTCTACACTCAATTACCCTGCTGGCTGTCATTCGTGGATCTTTGCAACAACAACGGGGTATCGTGTTACCCAGTTGTTGTACCCCTGGGTTGTAGAGGTCAGATAAGCAGTCGCTTCATGTAAAATACTGGTATTCTGCATTCGGTTAGACTGGAAGCCGACTCCAACATAGTTGGCAAAAGTGAAACCTGGACCCATGAACCGCTCGTAAGCTAGTCACATTGGACTTGTGTTCACCGCATGAAAGCCGACACTTCGATTAAATCGACCTTAAGCATTGGACTACGACCCATCCCACATTATCTTTCTGGAGAGAAACTACAGGCGTGTTCAGCTGTTTAATATTATAAAGGCGATAATAGACGGTTCAACCAAATTGATTCACTTTGGTTGAAAGGCGTAGGAATGAAAGATATGGTCGACTGATATTGAATAAGTAATTCACTTTAATGTTCAAGTACACAGTTCAATTTATTTTCTTTATCGAAATTTATAGGCATAAATGAGCAGCGGTGGCCCGGTTTGATATAGACTGCAGCCTTGACTCCTCGTGATCGTACGACAAGTACCTACAAGTCGTTTTACTTCACTTTCGCACATTATTTTATCACCCACACTACTTCTCTAAAACATAACATAAACATAACATCACGCCTATAATTCCCGAAGGCTTAGGCAGAGGTGTGCCTAAAGTAGACCCACATTTCGCCAGCTCTAGAACAGCGAAGGAAAATAACAAGAGGAAACGGCATGTCGCATCATTGATTGGCATATACCTACCAATCCGCACTGGGCCCACGAGGTGGTTGGTTTACAGCCCACTCTCAAAGTGAGCAGGCCTGAGTCCCAGCAGAAACATTATACTTAGGCTTATTATATTATAAGCGAACCGTGTATTATCACCTTTACTGTATTACCTAGATGCCACCGATCAACAAGGTTGCTAGAGGACGAACGGTCAACTGATAAGACATGAACTTTAAGCTATGTTGCATTATGATAGCACGGCTGAGATAGACGGACGGACGGTTTATAGTTAGTCTCTGTACTGAAGTCTAGATTTTTGTTCAAACTTTTGATTGGAAATCGTCCTCAACCCAAGCAGGCTGCAAGTTTATTAATGTGACTCGTGTAGGTATGACTTATTTCTTTGGTTCACAAGACATCAAAATTGCCGAAACAATTAGCTCATTTAATTTAACAGTTTTAGCTCTCCAGTTTTCCAGATGACATGGCATGTGAAGACCGACAAACATGATATACTAGGGATTAGTTCCTATCTATCAGAAAGACATACTGACCTACTTATAAGGAGAATTAGTTTGTAGATAGGTAAGCGACCTAATTAAGGTCAGAGGTCGGTTTATCTCCACTAGATCCAAAAGTATAAACACATGAGCGGAAAGCCACGGGCACATTACTGTGTCAGGTTGTGTCGTGACGCGGAATACACCAATCAACTAATCAGTTCAGGACTACGTCAAATCACCAACGAGTTTTGATTGGCTAACACTGCGTCAGAAGGTGTCACGAAACGACACGACACAATAATGTGAATCCGGCGCGGCTGGGCGACCGCCCAGGGTGCCAGAGGTGACGGGTCTGTGACTAGGTGCCCCTTCACCTTTGGCGCTTGCAGAGTATTTTTGTTTTAGATCTTTTGGAGTTCGACAACCAAAAAAAATGTTGAATTCTCTTCGCTTGCTCTTGCATCCGAAATTCTCTGAATTCTCAAAACTTTTCTGCATAAGCCGACAAAGTAACTCCTATTTCTTTATGAATGGACAAATAAAACCTAGACGGAGTGCTGAAAATTTTCACCCCTCTCTGCTCTCCAAGAGGGGAGAGCGGCGCCGCCGCCGAAAATTTCGCTCACTACATGAGCGATTGGCGGTCGATCAGTTCCTAAACGGATCTAGGCAGAGAATGAATGAACAACTTAGAAATGAATAAATCAATCCAGTTACATATAACTAAACCATTAATAAATAACAAATGTAAGTGCTAGTAGGTTATCAATTACAGATAAAATGGATCAGCTACTGATCATCTCGTATAGCACTTCAGGAAATAACTTGCATAATATTCTATGACATAAAAAACAATACCTGTCCTTGCCATTTCCATATACATAGAGAGAGACACCTCATACTGTTATAACCTCATCTAACCCAAATGATTCACCAACAATAGAGGGGATCTGGCGCTCGGCGGCCGCTTTCGCGGCGCGCTCGCTTCGCTCGTTCGCCTTCGCGCATTAATGGTCTCTGTTCTAACCTAACCCAAATGATTTCAAATCTAATCAGTTTTTGCAAATATATACAAAACATAGTTTTAAGACGTTACTATATTATATTAAACGTTACATATAGATTTAGAATATAATAGTAACTGAATATTATGCTAAATAAAATATGAATTACATATAGAAAATGTTACCATATAAAACTAGATAAAATGAAATTACATTATATCAATAATTCATTATATCATTTCATCGTTATATTTAAAAAAAAGTATTTTTTATGAAATTAGGTCATATGATCAATAAAACTTTTGTTATTATTTCAAACGTTACACACCCGAATCAAAGTCATGAATCAATGTGTATTAAGTGCAGTCACAGTAACCATCGAGCCGTGTCATTGTTGCCTGTCACATTACTGCCTAACACAAGTCCATTCAGTGTTTGTTTTCATTTCACGTTTGTTTCGTTTGTCTGTAGTTCTCGGGTCCATAACTTCAGATTACTCATTCTCAGCTTTTGTGTGCGTGCAAGACTTGGATGAACATTAAAACACCCCCCATTTTCAAAAATGGTGTTAAATCATAATAAATGCGGTGCGGTTTAAAAGAAGATGTAGTGACAAAAATTTAAAAGAGTATGATGATGGTTTGGTCATGTTGAGAGGATGAATGAAGGGCGACTAACAAAAGGTATTTACAAGGCAGATGTGAGTGGAAACGCCGGGAGAGGACGTCCTAGGAAGACATATAGTGACCTTATTGGTGATGTTCTACAGAAAGGTCAGGTGCGTAGTACTTACAACCGGCGTGCGGGTATGACCAGATGTATGAACGTAAACGAGGCAAAAGGAGTATGTAAGGATCGTAGCAGGTGGCGTTCTGTAGTTTCAGCCTACCCCCATGGGAAGAAGGCGTCATAATAAATATCGTTACAGTTTAAGGGTACTACATGACATAAACGCAAATTTATAATGCCTAAAAATATATGATCCACTGCAGTAACAGTAATCAGAAAAATATATGATATTCTTCTGGATATATGCTAGTTAGATAGTGTGTTGAAAACATAATACAATTAACTTGATATGACAGAAAAAAAAAAAAAATTTTTTTGACGATTAAAAACCATACTAATATACATGCAAACATTCAGATTTTTTGTCAGATTATCCTACAAGTAACATACTAACGTAATTGTGTTTTGTGTTTTTTAGTCCAATTAATAGATTTTTTTAAATCCATAATTGCTTCATACTTTGCAATAAATTACCAGCGTTGTGTCATCGCGCGTCTCTTTCTTTTCTATGCAATCCGACAGTGACCGCGCTTTAGCTCTTGTAAGCCTCTTAAATCCTATTTCATTGGTAAGTTTAGGTACTTATCCTTTGTTCCTCTTTATCTTTTTTCTTCACCATTTTTCGTTTGTTTCTTCCTTAACTAACTTTACTTCTTTATCCATTCTTTATTAGACCTGACTCTAAATTAATAATAATATTACATTATTTTAATTATTGTGAATGTAAAGACTATGTGGGTCATTGTTTTCTTTTCTTCTCTATTAATTTTAATCATGGTCGGCAGTTTGAGTAATTTATGCGGCCTACCCAAATGTCCTTTCTTTGGTATTGTTCGTCGAATCGTTGAGCTCCTTAAGTTCTGAGTTGAGCTGCACGACTACTGACAAATGCGTGCACTGACTGGCCAAGTCAACTCAATCTGTGTAGTTTTTCCTCAAAATACCATTTCGGACACAAATCTACATGGTCTTCACATGATCTGACCAAGATTATGTCTCAACTTTAAAAGAGACAGATGTGACCTCTGAGTTTGTTTTTCTTCTCAGAGTAGTCATATAGGAAACGCCGACCCCATCTAATTTTTAAAATATGATTGACGTGTAAAAGTGTTTGTACACGCCTACTTACAGAGATAAAATCATTTATCATTTACCAGCCTAATATTGTCCCACTGAAATGATTAGGTTTCCTTACGATGTTTTCCTCTTTTCGATGTCAGTAATGTCCGTCCAAGATAAACTCAGATAATACATATGAATTGAAAGAGCCACATTGTTACTCTCCCGGATTTGAACCCACAACCTCGTACATGATAGGCGCAGTGGGACATTACTTATATTTTAATTTTACCCAAACTTTATCAAAAAAATTGACCCGCGCCTCTCTATCAAAACATAAATATTTAATCGTAAGGAGTTCGAAACAAGATAAAACTCTTTCCTCTTCACCTGTTGTTCAATCAATAGTAGCTATTTACCTATCAGTGCCTATATCACTAATCACTTATTTATCAGCTAATACTACCTGACTAGTAATTACGACATAAAATGTTTTGATTTAATCGCTTTTCTTATTGATAAGAAAGTATGTGGGTAAAGAAAGACTAGTAGAAAAACAACACTCCCTCCCTCCTTAATCGTCATCATTATTTATACAGGGTGGCTTGGACATTGACGTGCAAACTGTAACCATAAATTCAGTACAACATATTGTTTCTTGACGCCCTAAATGTTTTTCGTTTTTTTTTTAAATAACTGCTGTTTCATAGAAAAGTGTAATACGGTCTAAATGTATGAAACAGCACATTTTTTTTTATAACCGACGAGAAATTTCAACGCTCGGGGATTCAGAATTATGCACTGAAACCATGATTACAGTTTGCGCTTCGATGTTCCTGTAGGTATTTATAACTTCACCGTGTACCGAAAAGGGCATACATCCACAAGGGGTGATGATTACATCAGCGGGGTAATTGCGTAACGGACTAACAGTAGGAATGACTTTCATTTTGACAGTTCAACAACATTCATCGCGTTATTTACGTTGGTGAGCAGACAATTTTTTCGAACATATGGAGCAATGGATTAGCAATAGGGTTCAAAATGATTCAGATTGTGATTGCTAGCATGTTACGCAATAAGGATGCTGGTATAGACTTCTAAGCACAGTTTCAGCTCAAAAAATACATACATTTTCATATTATAGAAATACGTCGAAATTAAAAACCACATAAAATCAAATAACGCACATATTTTTTTGGAATTATTTGTCGCTTGTTCTAGAGAAATGTATGTAGACATACGTATAAGTGAATATCGAGATAAAAAGTATCCCTTGTCCTAATCCAGGTCATGGTCTACCCATGTGCCAAATTTCATCCAAATCTATTCAGCTATTTTAGCGTGACAGCGGAACAAACAAACATACAGAAAATCTAATCTTTTCTCATTATTAGTTTAGATTCCCATAGTGTACATAATTATAGAGTATTATATTTATATTATATTATATTCCAGTAGATTCCAGGGGTCCATTGTGTCAGTGAATGTTCCTGAACAATGACATATCTAAAGATGATGTGATATAGTTTCCGACAAGTAATGGAAAGACTTCCATGAATATTTTTTGTTATGATACTTAAATTGATAGTCTCTGACATCTTCAGAAAAATCATGAATAAGCCATGCGTATACAACAGTCACGAGCATAAATTTACTAAAGACAGTTCGGCAATAATATCTGATTTCATGATTCAGTCACAAGAAGACAGCAAATATATTTGATTATCTGTGGAAGGCATACATGTAGCGGCACAAATATGTAACATCGAGGGAACACCAAAACGATCTGACGAGACATGCAACGCCAACAACAAGCACACACACAAGAACACATTCGAACAAGCTAATTGATATACAGGTAGCAAACTATTTATGAACAATGTTGTGAGTGTGCTGAGCAGTCAATTCAATTATCTTACATCAGTCTCTTATGTATTCAATAAGCTTAATAAGTTAATAGGTGCGTTAATATAATATTGGCAGTTTAGTGGAAAGATGAATATTTTTGTCTGTATACGTAATATCGTTTGGCAATCAGGCGCGGATACAGGGGGCGCAACGGGTGCAATTGCCCCCCACCCGGGCTTCGACCAAAGTGAGTCTTTAACTCTAAATTAGACTTATACCTAGTTTTATAACCTGTATTTTTACTTACGTATCTATACATTATACTAAGTTAGAAATATGTCGTAGTCATCCTCGAAAAGGGGGGCACATTGTTGAATTAAGGAAAATGTTGCCGAAGGTTTTTTTTAAAACACTTTCACGGCTTGGGAAACCCCCCCCCCCCCCTTCAGCGAAAAGCGAGATCCGCGCCTGTTGACAATAGGTATACTATGGAAAGATCAATCTGACTGAACAGACAAACCAGCGCCAAATCTTAGCGGATACTTGCAAACGCGAAACAACCTCATCAGTGTTTCAACCATTCGCTTCAGGAAACGGTTGTTTCAACCTTCGTAATTCCGCAGGTTTTGAGTCCTTAACAGCTGAGTACCTACATAGGGCAGCGGTGCTATTCTCTAACTAAGGATACAGCCTTGCGCGCTGAGCTGCCGCAGCGACGAAACAACTTGTTTCGTCGCTCGTCGTCGTGCTGCGCGAAAGGCTGTATCCTTATAGAATAGCACCACAGGTAGGTCATCATTATCACCATCTTCCTATCCTTCCTTCCATTACTTGGGGTCGGAGCAACACGTTTTCTTCTTGCATACTTCTCTTTTAATCGTCATCTCAGTAGCCACCGTCTTCCTAGCAATACCATCTTTCTTCCTGTATCTTCTTCACCATCATCTGCCACTTTTCCCAACTTTGTTTGGGTTGGATTCCAGTCTAACCGGATGGCAGCTGAATACCAGTATTTTATATTGTGAAACTGCGTATCTCACCTCCACAATCCAGTTACTGGGTAATACCCCTTGTTATGAATTTCTATATCTACATACCTACTCATAAAATTACAAATAACAATACGAGTAGGAATTTTGAAACAAAAATTGACAAACCTAGCTGTAAAGAAAAGCCTCATTCAAACCAGGTGCATAATAAAAATAGAAATAATTCGGTCAAATCTGGTGCAACACCAGCAGCGTATAAAATCTGCGTATCAACAAAATCGGGTACACGTGCACTACAGCCTGTACTTGCTAGTCGACACTACACTGTCCTGACTGAAAGCGCTGTGTTAACTAAACACAACTGTACCAATGTACTGGCTACGTTTTTGATCGATCGATTGGATATATTTCTTTCTTTGATTTCTTTATTACCAATGTTGGTCCTTTAATTTTCCTCGCGAATGATATATTCTTCGTTAGTGTTGCGTTAAGTGCGTGATTCAAGATCTAATGGATTGTTTCCATTTGTTTTTTTATTTTGATAATGTTTATTCTATCGTTAAGTCTTTTCGTGACGAGTAATGTGTTCTTCAGCTACAGAAACGAGTTTATTTTTACCCGACTACGGCAAAGCTAAAAGGAAGTAATCTATACGATTTATGCCTTATTTGCATGACTTAGTAATGATGTGTGACTCCGGCTATACGAAAACCGAAGTAAAAACGATATTGATATCTTGTTTATTATACTTTTTTAGTTGGCGTTTTTATCGTAGCTGAGTTTAAGTTTTATTTTTTTGCATAATTCAACAGACTGTTTCGTTTCGTCTCATATTAGAATTTTATTTCAGGCATTCTGTTATTATATCGTAGGCAGAACCCTTTAACTTTGTCATTCTGTTGAAATTATAATTTTTTATTTATTTCTTTAGCTTCTGCTTTTTCTACACTGCTTGGTTTTATCTAGGTTTTAACAGTATTTTTATTTTATTTATAAGTTCTTTACTGTCTACGTCTACACGATTTATAAGACCCTCATGTTCAACAAGAGCAGTATTTAAAGCCATAGATTAATTATCATCCTGTCAAATGTTACTACAATTTATATGCGTATTCTTATCAACCTCCGATTAACAATTATTTAGTCGTTCACACCTGTTTTTCCTAACCAGCCATATAAAAACAACAAAAAAACTCTCATTAATGAATGCTTTCATTACTCCTGCCATTTTAGTGTCGATGTCAATTTAGAATTTATAGTACACCTGCTGCCCTGTTGCATTTAGTTATTACTTTTTTCCTTTATTTAATTTGACAGTTACATTGGCTTTAGATAATAAGCTTTTAACGCTATGAAATGCTTTTAGCAAGAAATTGTTATTAATCTGATAAATGGGATGTAAATGTGAATTTGAAATTGTGATTAATGGGATGTATGGATCAGATCTTCTCCCTAAGGTGCATAGCCGAAAAACATCTGGCAAAGCACAAGAAAGTCTACTGTGCTTTCGTGGACTTGGAGAAGGCCTATGACAGTGTGTGGAGGGAAGAACTGTGGTCGACACTATCCTTGTACGGTGTGGACTGGCGCTTAGTACGGGCACTGAAATCTTTATACAAGGATTCCAGTGCTTGTGTTAGGATAAATGGGGCATACACGAACTGGTTCTGCATCTCGAGGGGTGTAAGACAGTGTTGTGTAGCGTCACCATGGCTGTTCAACTTGTACATGGATAGTTGTCTGACAGATTTGAAAGAGGGTGAGTATGGATTGACGATGAATGAGTTGCCTGTCAAATGCCTTGTCTACGCAGATGATCAAGTTCTACTTGCATCGTCAGCGGAAGGGTTGCAAAACATGGTGACTGTGATGGATGAATCATTTAAAATGAAAGGGATGAATATAAATGTGAATAAGACGAAGGTCATGGTGTTTGAAAGAGAAGAGGATGTATCGGTATGTGATGTGAAATTAAATGATAAGTGTGTGGAGCAAGTAAGTGAGTTCGTATATTTGGGGAGTCTATTTACAAGGGATGGAAAGATTGATGGAGATGTGGAAAGAAGTGTAAATGCGGGAAATAAAGTGAATGGTGCTACACATGCAGTTGTAACCAACCAGTTGATGTCCAAAAAAGCACGACTGGCTGTTCACAATGGTGTGCTGGTGCCTACGCTTATGTATGGAAATGAGTGTTGGGTGTGGCAAAAGAAGCATGAAAGTAGAATAAATGCTGTGGAAATGCGTTCCTTCCGAAGCATGTGTGGTGTGGCTATGAATGATACACTGAAGAATGATGTGCTAAGGCAACGGTGCGGTTTAAAGGAAGATGTAGTGACAAAAATTGAAAAGAGTATACTAAGATGGTTTGGTCATGTTGAGAGGATGAATGAAGGGCGATTAACAAAAGGTATTTACAAGGCAGATGTGAGTGGAAACGCCGGGAGGGGACGCCCTAGGAAGACATATAGTGACCTTATTGGTGATGTTCTTCAGAAAGGTCAGGTGCGTAGTACTCACAACCGGCGTGCGTGTATGACCAGATGTATGAACGTAAACGAGACAAAAGGAGTATGTATGCATCGTAGCAGGTGGCGTTCTGTAGTTTCTGCCTACCCCCATGGGAAGAAGGCGTGAGTTTATGTATGTATGTTGTTATTAATCTTCTATGTTCTTAGATACCTGACCCAAATGTCTGACTGGGTTGTGGAGCTCAGATAGGCAGTCACTCCATGTAAACTATTGGTATTCAGCTGCATCCGGTTAGACTAGGCAGTTTTGTGGATTTTTTTCCTACCTATTCCTTTCAACGGAAAGAAATATGTGTTTAACATTAAATAAAGGAAAAAAACTAAACACGTTGATAAGGAATCACCAAATTAGGTAGAATCTATTAAAGTGTTTCCGAAATATGTTTTGTTCATCTTCAGGCGCTAGTTTTGGTAGCAACAACACGTAACAAGCAATCCCTAATCCACTGTTCCTACCCTAGTCGCCGCAGGACGAGACACCCCGGGCGTCGGGAGTCAATAGCCGACTCCCGACCACCGTAGGCGCGGGCTTGCGGACGGCGAGCAATGGGCAGCTCGCCGTCCGGTAAGGACTAGGCCCGGGTCGACGGCACGACGTGTTCCACGCGCGCCTCAAAGAGATGTCAGCATAATTGACGGGGTCCGATAGGGCCGATGCCTCTCGGGGTCGCGGATTGTTCGAAAGAGTTACCGTGGCCCTGGCGCACAGGCAACTGAAGGAACACGGGTAGGTTTTAGTCAATAAGAGTCTGACACGCCCTTCCGCTCCGCCCAGAGCGGGAGAGGTCATTTGAGGAATTCCCACCAAAAAAAAAAAAACACAGTTTTTGTAAATTATTTGCATCATCGTGGTCCACAACCTGATTTTGTTACGCCACCTCTTCTTTCAGCTCACACGTCTTTCACTTATTCCTGCATGTCTATCTTTGTTCTTGGGTTTCACTAGTACCAAAGATCGCGGTGGCCGCCACATAGCGTCCGCAATTTACCGTCGAATAACGACACTGAAACGCTATTTATGAAAGTAAGTTAGGTGTATAACTAGAGAGCGTTTTTTGCACCGTAAAGTCAATTCCCAATGCCATCATTTTCTTGACGTTTGCCACTGCGACTGTTATGTGGCTCAATATTTTTAAGACAATGAATATGGAACAGAAGATTCTATATATCATCCCAGGTGACGCCTTCCATTATATAACCGTATCAGTCACTCAATTTCCGGACTGAATCCACAACCATATTACTACTTAAATATCAGTAGTTAAACTATATTAACTAGCATGTCGGCGTTAATCGTTGAGTTTGTTTGTAATTCACACTTTCTCATTATGAGTCGTGATTTTGAAGTTCAAAAACAACTTTCAAAAACCTTGGAGTAGTACTCGATTGAATGCAATTCTCTCAATGTCATTATCTATCCTAATATGATCGATTTAATATAAGATTTGTTATTGAATTAAGCTATGTAAAATTAAGGCTCAATGTGATGCGTCACTAAGTGGGTAATGTGGATCATTCTGTACACGAGTTTTTGACCTTTTTTATAACATATCTTTACTTGGCCTAACCTCATTAAATCGTCCCAGTGTTTTAACAATAAAAGTCAGGTTATTAAAAGTACTCTGGTCTGAAGAAATAAATAGATTTTCTTATTAGCTTATTATCGTCTTTACCTTTGTTCCCAGCTGCCTTAACAGTTCCAGTATAGTAACAGTAGTTGGTTTCGTGTTGTTGTTGGTTGGTTGGCTAGTTCTTCAATGTACAGTCGCCAGCACGTCCAGCTACACGAAACTATCAAATTTCTCGAAACAATTTTAAATCTTAAAATGTTGATGGTTAAGTTCAAAATCGAATGAGAAAATCTAACAGTTTGTGGTAACTTGATTTGCTGGCGACTGTACTTCTGTTCACTGTCTTATAAACACCTGAAGAATTCATCTTTTCCATTATTAAACAGCTGTCCCAATAGTAAAGCCATGATATCATATTTGTGTGTTCATATTCCTCTTCAGTCAGTAGTTATCTACTCCTAGATGTTTCATCCCTTTCAGTTACTATTAGCCTGTGGTCCTCTCTCATTTTGGACTTCATTCCATCTACCGATATTATCGCTTCTGTTTACTGCGTCAAACCGGTAGAAACTTTTGACATAAGGGTAAATAAAGCATTCAAAGTTTCTACAGGTCACACGGTTACATCAGCTACTTATCACCCCTTGTAAATAATCAATGCACTTCCTTATGAGCGTCCTTATCTATTTGCTATCTGAATCTAAGTTCTTAGATATTATTTATGATATTCCCATCATGTTTATTGGTTTTATTTTGAATAAGTGCACTCATTATCCATTAGCTGGGTTGTGGAGGTCAAATAGGCTCTATGTGGTAAAAACACTGATATTCATCTGCTTGCATCTGGTTGGACTGGAAACCGACCCCAAATGTAGTTGAGAAAAGGTTACGCAGATGATCCACAAGTACCTAGTGTACTCATGTCATTGCTCATGTTGCTATGCTAAATATCTTCAAAAGAATCGACTTCTATCTTTTGATCATTAAATCTGCCAAGGTCTGTTTATTTCAGGGTCTCGGCCTATCTTTGGTTTTATTACGTTTTCTGTTATCAAGCTTGCATCCCTGCTAGGAGAAACATAATTCTTGTTAGTTTCATTATCTTTGTCTGATTGCTTTAAGTCTAAATAAATTGGGATTATAGAAGCTTCTTTAGTTAGTTTTGAGATTTAGGAGGTTATAATTATTACATAGGTATTATTTGAATCTAATGAGAAAATAATCAATTAATAACAAAATAAGTTAGATGATCAACACACTCCCCAAGTTTCATAGTACAGGCATATCAACTCAGGCGCATGTGAAGTGTCGCACGGCGTCACGTTAACGCATTCCGTCCCCGACCGACGCGCGGAGCGGACGTCTAGATCGCTCGTCAAACAAACAACACAGTCTTATCTTGAAATTTTATGTTTTGGAACGCGTCAACTCCTTACCCGTGGTAGTGTAATAAAAAATTGCGATAAGCAACAGCACAGGATTGTCAAGTGTTTGTTATATGATAAAGTGGTACGCTTTCGGGACTCTTTTACGCTTTTATCGGTCTTCGGCAGCAACTTAAGATAACAAGGTGAGCGTTGATAGCTTTACGATAATTAGTTTGCTTTGCAGTCCATTCATATTGGTATTTAGTTAAGGTCTAATATCTGAAGTTTTGGAGCTAGGAGAATTTGCTGCTGGGGAGTTTGTCGCGCCAATGCTTCTTCCCAGCTTCTTCAAAGCACTAAGAAAAGGGGAAGGGTGGGCGATTTAGGGGGACTGTCTAGTTTCATTTTGACGTTCAAATAATGCTGATTTTCAGCTTAGTTTGAATAAATGACATTTGATTTGCTAGCGAATTCTTGATCCAGAGCCGTACCTAGGCTTGTTATTATTACTGTTGTGTTTGTAGCCCTTTCTTCTTAATTATCGATAATTAATTCGTTATTAGATACTTAAGCATTATTTACAACCAATAATTCATTAGTTATTGTTCATTTTACTCGTTTATGTCTTGAAAGAAACACATTTCTATTGTATTTAGAAATGATTAACAACAATTGTTTTATTGGAAATAATAGAAACATTACCTTTCTTACAAGAACAGTAACTGTCCAAGATATTGAACATAAAGTTTATGCCGTTGACCTCTAAAAGGTTAAATATAGTGTAAACAGTTACGATGACGGTAATAGGTCAAAGGTTCCGTGTGACTTTTGGCATGTAACAGCCACTCTTCTTATCCCAAGGAATACATAACTACCCTCTAACAGATTAAAGAGGAATGTCAGCAACGTTCTCCTGTTAATAAAATCAAAATACATACAATCGATCTTGTCATGTATAATGTTTAGGTATGCATGGCAATGTCTTTTTTGACCGTCAACTGAATTGGAAATTAGGAGGCTCATGACTTAGGGCGAATTTCACCAATGAATTAGACTCACGTTGAAAAGCTGTCAGTGTCAAAATTGATTTGGCATATTGACACTGACGGGTCTTAAACGGCGGTTTAGAATTGCTGATCGCGTTCAGTTTAATTGGTGAAATTGGCACTTATGCTGGCTGATAGAATGGCAAACAGCACCTTAATTGCGGAACTCACTATCAATCACATTCTAAATTATTTTGAAGGATATTGCTAATTCATTGCTTCATATGTTCGAAAAATTTGTCTGCTCAACAACGTAAACAACGCAATGAATATTGTTGAGCTGTCAAAATGAAATCGTTTGCTACTGATAGTATATATGTTACGCAATTACCTTGCTGATCATAGATCAGTTTGCTGTCAATATATTCAAAAGAAGGCGAATAATAAGGAACTAACCCAGACACATGTTAAACAAAACTTCAATGTTTTATTGAAAAACATCATTTGGAATACCTATCTCTCACCTTGGAATCAAACCAAAGTCATTTTGCTTATTCAAATTTATAACTTTATAGGTACCTACATATTCAAGAAACAAATGTCTCTAACGCCCACTCGTACCGCCAATCTGTCAAATAACAGACTAATAATTCTGTTTCTGTCAAATGTTTGAAAATGACAGAGATAGAATGATGTATACAACTCGTTTAGCGCTAAACGTGTTTAGTGATTGGCGGTGCAAGTGGTCCTTAAACACACCACAGTCACCTAGATTTAACTGTTTTTAGTAGCCGCAAGCACTAAGTCATGAGGTCCTGGGTTCGATTCCCGAGTCGGGTAAAGTGCTATCAGATTATTCCGTTTGGAATTTCTTAGTAGCAGCTTGTAGTCTGGATTTGTGCACGGTTCGCTCCCTGTTACACGGGACTTAAACATAATTGGCGAAATGTGGGTGTACATACCTTCTACAGTACAGTATAGCACCCTCTCTATATTACTTAACCTCTGCCTAAGCTTTCGGGGATTACAGGCGTGATGTTATGTTGTTGTAGATTTAAAGAAAGAAAAAGTATTTATCGCACAGGATTATCACAAACTAAACACTCTCATAAAAACAAAAATTAAATAAAAAAAAGGAAAATGAAAATAACAATAGAAAGTCCTGCACGAGGCAAAAAGGCTCCTATCTCAGCATGATGCTGCGACATTAAAAAAATAAGTGTCGCAGCGCAGCTAATTTAACCTTTATCACTTCTAATTTTAAAGTAAGTCAATACTCAATACGCAATTCTTTATTGCATTCCATTTCCATAGATGGTCTAACAAAGTAAAAGATCAATATGGATCCTGTCGGACACAGCAAAATTAGGAGAGAGCCCTCTTCTGGCTAAGCAGCAATTCAAGAAATTCAAAATTATTAAAAATTATTAGATGAGTTTAATTGGGTGTATAATTACTAAGTAAACAAGTATACGTTGTTCCAATTACTTATCATCGGCTAATGACATTATAGGTATGAATATAAATAAAATGCTATCGTCCTTCGTCACACCATAAAGGCTCCCGCAGACAGGCGCGACACAAAGGCGCCGCTCGTCACGCGACGAGCGGTGCTTTTGTGTCGCGCGCGATTCGCGTCGCGTGTCGCGCTTGTTTGTAGGATCCATTATGTAGGAAATCAATTATGTAATCCGTCGGTAAGACCCTATGTAACCGTAGCTAAAGATGTAGGTATCTGTGTTTACCGCAAATAAATGTATTTTCTTTCTTTTATTTATATTTTAAATTACTACAGTTTTCCTTTAGAAAACCTGACATAGTTTGGATAGAAAATAATTAACATAAGATCACGCCTGTGTTCCCGAAGGGTTAGTCAGAGGTGTACCTATAGTACACCCACATTTCGCCAGATATGTCTAAGTTCCATGTAATGAGGGGTGAGCATAGTTGCCATCAACCATTGACTTCACTATTACCTACTATTTGACTGGACAGGTCCACTCAAACTGTGTGGCTTTTCCTCAAAGACCATTTCAGACACCAATCTACGTGGTCTTCACATGATCTGATCAAAATTATGTCTGGACTTTAAAAGATACTGTGACCTCTGAGTTTTTTTTGGTCTTTCTTCTCAGAGTCAGATAGGAAACCTCCGACCGACCATCCTCATCAATTTTTTTAAATATGATTGACGTGTAACAGTGTTTGTACAAACCTACTTACAGAAATAAAATCATTTATCATTTAACCGGGCACAAATCCAAACTCGCTACTATGGAAAAACCCAAAACCAGTGCCCAACACGGTAATTGAAACCAGGACTTCATGTTCAGCAGTAGTGCTAGCGAATACTAGACCAACGATAACAATAATTATGTTGACTTTATAAAGGCTCCCGTAAACAGGCGCGACGCGACTCTAGTATAACAATTTCTATGAAAACTTCATGGAAATTGTTCCACAAGAGTCGCGTCGCGCCTTACTGCGGGAGCCTTAAGGGTATAACCATTCTAAAAGTTCATCCGTCCAATTCGAGATTGTCTTGTTAAACTCACGGTCCTTCCATGGTTCCTAATTCACAATAGCTACTTTTATATTTGTTTAACCCTTTGTTCATCTCTAGGCTTCTCCCAGCTAAATTGGGGTCAGCTTCCTGTCTAACCCGATGCAGCTAAATACTAGTATTTACCTGGAGCGACTGCCTACCTAAAAACTTTATCTTTCTTGCTGCACATGGGGCAAGAACCACAAAAGTTCCACAGATGTAAAATCATTTCACGCAAAACTTTAAGAGCCCTCTGAACGTAGGCCCGAGAACGAAACCGCGCATGGTACAGTTGAGTGAGAGTGAGAAAGTCCCTCGGTCACCTATATACATACTGCGCAGCCACTCGCGTGCAACTTCCGAGTGCTCATAAAGTTTTGCGCGAACTGTACTGGCTATAATTCGATAACTAAAACGCAGTCATAACTTTTAACTCCATCAATAACAACCCAAGATCAATCGGTCCTCCCATAAGTCAGAAATTATCACAAGATGAGCTGAAAGAATAAGAATAAGAACGGTGAAGGAAAGTATCGTTAGGAAACCGGCATGTCTTAGGACCGAAAATTCGAAGACGTGACATCCACCAACCCGCACTGGGTCCACATGATGGATTACCCACTCTCTCTCACATAGAGGACCTTAGTCCCAGCAGTGGGAACATTACAAACATTCTATTTTACACTTTCAACGCATAATGAATAACTTAACAGAAACGGGCGATAATTTTTTGCATCTCCTCACAATTCGTCCCTGCTTTTTTGGTGAAATAAAAACTCATTCGATAGGGTTCAAGTTACAACCTCTACGGAACACATTTGTAAGATTTATAGTGCGCAGGCGTTCCGGTGTGTGAAACGTGAGCCGCGGTCGCTAACACAGGACGCATGGTGACGATTTTGCGGATAATCGCATCGCAGATTGTTTTAGAATGAATTGTAGTTGTGTTGATACAGGATTACTGGTTTATAGCAACTTCTGCCCTCGTCTTTGTACGCGTGTTTTTTTTTGTTTTATCATAAAATATATCCAATGACACTCGGCAATACGAAATCGGATCATTATTTACGAAGACCCTAGCCTACCTGTGTTTTATATGTAGACCCTACATAAAATACAAATTTTACCTCTTTATAATTTTAGTAAAGATTATTATTTTATAGGGTAAAAAAAAATGCAAGGCTTTTTCGCAATATAATTTATGTTATATTTAAATAAATATCCATCATTATGACCTCAAAAGATAGCTCAAAGCACCATAATCTTAAATTCTATTGCCAAAAAGCCGTGCATTTATTTTATTTAAGCTCCCGTGTAAAAAAATATATTTTCGTTTAGTAACGGTTTGTCTTTAAAGGTGCGAATGACATGTGTGAAATGTAAGATTCCTCATGTATGGTGACAATTCATCATAATGCTGACTCAAAATATCCGTTCTAACAATTTTACGTCACGGCTAAAGTCTAAAATGTGCGCCGTCCTTTACTCGTCAAGTTTCGCAACGCCAAACAAATGGTGCGGATTGGAAATTGTCAACAAATGCCTGAGTAGTCAGCAACAAGAGTTACAGCTAAATGGCTAAATAGCCACATTTCATTTGCATGTCCTAACACTTTTATACATGTAATTTACTTTGCTGAATTCGCCGTAATTGTAGGCTAAAGTATTGTTTTAGATAGTGACACTGACATCATTTTAAATGGCTGTTACGAGCATTATAATATTATGCTTTAGTTACATTCATGACTGCTTTGGTGTAATGGTCGCACTTCGGATGCGTGACAGTTGAGCATTTGATCCTGGGTGCAAACCCGAACCCGAGCAAAATAATGTTTGGTTTCATCAGTAGGAAACAGTAGTAATCAGATTCTGGATTAATACCCGTTTGATTGCAATTATTGGCAATAGGTTTGTTCGTCCCCTATTAATGGGTCAGATAAAATAACTGGCGATATTTTGCTGTATTGGCCTCTGGCTTCTGAATATAGACGTGATGTTATATTATAGAGATTATTGTTATCATTATTCAGATCACTGTTGTTATTTATGAAATGTCTTACTAATAAAACTATGGCTTATGATTTATAAGTATAGTACAAGGCACAGTATGTTCCCTTGGGGAACTACAATCGATATAAATCCACCCTAAAATAATATTACTAAGAATTTTATGTGATTCTGTTTGGTTTTCTGTCTAATTTATAATCTACTGCTTAATTACAATTTTATTTTGTAGTTAAACTTACTTCAGAGGTCGGCATTGATATGTCTAAGTATCTCAAACGCCTTTCACCTTTATACCACTTGAATATTTATGTCATTATAGTAAATGCTATCTTCGACAATGGTAGGTCATATTATCTTTCATTGTTGTACTTAGAAGAGAACCGTCATAACATTTCTTGAAGGGATAGGTAGGCTGCTGTACTGTAGTGAATTTCTCCCCGCGTACCTACCTAAAACCTGCTCGTTTCGGATCAATAATATAGCAAACAGCGCGTTACAAGTAGAAACAGCAAGTCGTTCCACGCCGATTTGTATTTGAAATTAAAACTAGTAGTGTGTTAGCTCCTTATCATTCTGCGAACGAAGTGACTCATCGCTTCAGCCAAACATACAGGTATTGCAAAAAGGAAATGAATTGAAGTCTTTAGAAGCTATAAACAAATGACAAAATTCACATGTTACAAAATCCGTTTCCTTTGGTTTAAAGACGTAGATTTGAGCATGTGCTTCGTTTAGAACCAGTACATGGAGCGTTGTTGATAGTGTGAATACCGACTTGTGTAATGGAATGGAATTGTGGGAATCACTAAGCGTAATCACAAGAATTGTTTCTTGTTTCCCTTTAGTTGGTTGGTTTTTCCTTAAATGATTTTTCTCATCTACGACCATAAAGTAGTTGATAGAGAGCATACATAACTAAAATCTTGAAGATTGATTTCCTGAAGATAATTTTTAAGACGGAAAACAGAAGCTAAAATGTGTATTAGGCGTGAAAACATTTCTAAACGATAATTATTCATTGATACACCTGTCACCTAATTTATCTAAATTAATCAGACTAATTAACATTTATCTGATAAATCTTGTTTAATATCTACTATACAATGATAAGCAACGATTACTTCTTGTAAAATAATTTCTAACTGATAAGCAGTCTCGTGCAACAGCTGACTAGTGTGATGCGGAGGCCCGTGCTCGGCCAACGGCTGGCTGACTTCCCGCACCCCTCATTTACTGCCGCCAGCGCACGGCGATGTTCAGAGGAGCGGTCTCAACAGTGACAAAAATTTACGAAATATTGACGTTTTTATTCCATTTGTGTTATGAACACGATTGCCAACATTTCACTAATGACTACATAGTTAGATACCTACGACAAAGTAATATCTAAATTAGTCAACACGTCCCACAGTGACGTCACAGTGACACGTCATCTCATGGGACTTTTGTCACAGTGTTTCTATGTCTATATGTGTACCTACCTAAATATTATAAATTAAAGTCGTTTTTCCTGTCTGTGTGACCACGTAGTTCTTCTTAATTACACCCAGGATTTTGATTCGGTTTTCACCATCATGTAGAGAAATTAAACTTACATATAATAAAGAAATTTCGATGTTTTGTCAAGTCGTAAAAACCGTGCAAATCAGGGGCCGGTCGCTAGTAATATATAAATTAGTCAACGCGTCCCATAGTGCCGATGTCACAGTGACACGTCATCTCATGGGACCTTTGTCACTTTTGTCACAGTGTTTAAACAATAAAAAGGAATCGCCAATGTCGGAAGATAATATATCTTTCACAAAAGATCCATTCAATTATAAATAATGGATAAATAGCTTAGCAAATACTTCTCAGGATCCTCGTGCCATCTACTTATAAAGAATTTCCCATTCTTTAGACTTTTCAATGCTAACGACTGAAAGTTGAAGCCTTTATAAAGGTCTCATACATAAATAAGATGAGTAATCTATATAACTGCATAACACGAGGCAAATTCTTCTCAGGAATATGTCTCTGGCTCTTGTCATCTATAGTCTATTTCCAAAGTATCTGCTAAAAGTTCCCCAAACCCTGTTCAGTTTAAAATCTTACACAATCACTCACTAAACGGAATTAGTACCACATTACTCTATATTTAGAAGGTTTCAACTTTATAAAGACCATTTCAGACATCATTCTATGTGGTTTTCACATGATCTGACCAAGTTTGTATCGGCCTTTCGTCTCAGAGTAGTCAGATAGGAAACGCCGACCTCATCTAGTTTAAAAAAATAGGTTTGATTGACGTGCAATAGTGTTTGTACAAACCTACTTACAGAAATAAAATCATTATTTTATCATTTATATTTCACCACTTTTTGCAACTATAATTGTTTGTTAAATTGTAATGGATCATCATCACCTGCCAATCCTTTTTCCATCTATGTTGGGGTCGGCTTCCAGTCTAACTGGGTGTAACTGAAAACCAGTATTTTACACGGAGCGACTGCCTATCTGACCTCCACAACCCAGTTACTGGGTAACATGATACCCCTTAGTAAGACTAGTTGTCAGACTTTAGGGCAGCTGTTATTTTTAGCCACGAGGTCAATTATCAAATGAAAAACAAATTTGCGGTTAATTTAATTAAAATTAGAATATCGGATTAATAACGTATAATGAATCAAATCAAAACACTCAATGTGTAAGTGGCTCTACAAATCGTCATCCACAGGAGTGTTTTCTGAACCATTAGTTGAAATTTTCATCAGATACTTTCTGATTCCATCGGAAAGCTGTGACCGCGGAGCGAATAAAAAAGCCTACGCCGATGTAAGGTTGTTAGGATACGTGGACCATGACAAATTCGCCATGTTCGTGAACCCAATGCGTCGGCAACTGGGACGTTAGCGAGAGCAGGTGAGAAGCAGGTCCGTGCATGCACGCGTGCACGCAGGGCATACAAAGTCCCATAGTCTTCCCAAGGAATTCTGCAGCAAAAAACAAAAAACTGTCGACATCCTTAATACTCGTTTATGAAATGGTCAAATCAAATGTCATGTTAGTGTCGTAACATCATTGTTCAAGATGTTTTGATTCAGTCCTCAGCCAGTCCATAATGGACATTGTCCTCATGGGATCGTCACACGTAGGTATTACATATATTATTATAATAAATGACTTTACTTTTACGATTGTATATTTGAGTTGTGTATGGTGAAGACAGTTTTCTCTCGGGAGTCTTTGAATGTATCCGTATTTGTAGTTTCTGCTACTCTCTGTAACTATTGAATTTTGAGTTTTCACTTTTTGTCTACTTCCCCATGTATTGAACAGGCAATCAATAATTAACCTCAAAGTATCAGGGTCTTTATTTTAAATATGATTATCAAATATATCGAGTAATTCCACTTTGCCCCAGCAAGCCCGCCACCCTGGTGTGGCAAAGTGGACTGCCTAAAATTTTGCAGTGGAATATGCCCCACTATTCTGATTTGATGGGGCGGATAACACTAGCATAAACACTTTGTGGATTCTGCCCCACTAGGGTTGGCACCTCAGGATTTGTGTATGAAGGTTAATGAGGCGTAGCCGACGGAGTCCCGCTTCGCGGGACTCCTACTTCTGGGCGGTTTAAAAAAAAATAACCACGAAGGGGACGGCGGGGTCTTTCAGACCCCGCCGTCCCCTTCTAACCTAACCTGTCCGAGTCGGGGTGCCCCAAGTTGTACCAAATACCTGGGAACAATTTTTGTTTATCTGAGAACGAAAATATTTCGTGGCGATAGATGATATAGTAACAGTGTAACAGTAACTGTGACTCGTTGGGAATTATTATCCAAAACATTCCCAACGAGTCACACTGTTACCCGTTGAGGTGTGACTCGTTGGGAACAAGCTAATAAATACAGCAAAACTATATAATGTATTTATTTAAATCCAGGAAGATTTAATATGTGACAGTTTTTTACAAAAGTAGAACCTTAATACACTGTTTAAATAACCATTTTGATGTATTTAGATTTACGTTTGCTTGTCTCAGACTTGTCAAATCCTAACGTCAGTGGTTACATTTTTTTTTTTTACAAACAAATGTAAAAATACATGTTAACCTTCATACACAAATCCTGAGGTGCCAACCCTAGTGGGGCAGAATCCACAAAGTGTTTATGCTAGTGTTATCCGCCCCATCAAATCAGAATAGTGGGGCATATTCCACTGCAAAATTTTAGGCAATCCACTTTGCCACACCAGGGTGGCGGGCTTGGTGGGGCAAAGTGGAATTACACAATATATCTTCCCATTAGTGAAAGAATTTTCGGAATCGGATCAGTATTTCCAAAGATTACTCCTGCCTACAAAACTCACAAATTTTACCTCTTTATATAATATTACATCTATAGTATAGGTAAGCTTTCTTGCCGGTATGGAATTAAAACAGAGGTTTTCAATTTGATTATAAGGTTCGTCTTTTATTTTGGTAACATCCTATAAAATTTCATCACTAGCGAAGATTTGGTAAAGGCATTACATCACTGCTTCATCATTATCCTCCAGTCTTATCCCAATTTATTTCGGTTCGCTGTAACACGTCTTCTTCTTCGATACATCTATAAATTCTCCCTTACCCTTCATCATCATATCAACCGATCGATCTTCATCTTCTTCATCTCAATATTCCTTTTCTAGCCATATCATCTTTCACACAGTCCATCCATTGTTTTTTCCCTTGCTCTTATAGCCATCCATATCCATACTCAAAGTTACACCTCTATTAATCTTTTTCAATTAAAACATAAACCTTCGTCCCATGGCGGTAAGCAGAAACTCTAAAGCGCCATCTGCCATGACTCTTACATAATCCTTTTGCTTCGTTTACATTCACGTCTGGTGATACACGCATCCCGGTAGTATTACGCACCTGACCTTTCTGAAGAATATCACCAATAAGGTCACTATTATGGCGTCCTTTTCCAACTATCGATTCGCAAAATCATCAACAGCCGATTGTAATTTCTCATTCCAACATAAAATGGAATATTTCATAAACTACAAGTATTATTATATGTTCTGCTATCACACTTTGGGTCCAAGGATTTGTAAAAATATTGATAAAACAAATGACTTAAATAATTATAACTACTGTAATTATAATATGTTATATCAGCACATGGCTACTGCTTCACTCTATCAATACATTATTTACAAGTCACGCAGATAAAATAATAGAAACATTGTGTAGATAGTGTTGTTTGTTTAATATTGGAAGATTAAAGATATAAATTCATCATCTTCCTGCCCGTGTCTCATTACTCTTGTTACTTGTGGTCGCGCAACACTTTTTCTTCTGCCATTCTCCACTGTCAACAGTCACGCTATCATTCACTCCCTGCTCTTTCATATCATTCCTCACTCAATCCATCCATCTTTTCTTTAGTCTTCCTCCCATGCCCATCTATTAACATTTTATATTCATCAATCTTTTAGTAACATGCGTTTCTTCCCTTCTCATCTCATGCCCATACCAAGCTAACGATTTCCTTTCAACTTTTCTGTCATTCAAGATATACCTAATATTGGGCAGAAAAAGGAAATTGTGAAGAAACATAAACAACAAATATTTGAATCGTAAAAATGCACTAAATAAACGCGAAGTTATAATGCCAAATACATTATTCTGAGTACAACATTAGTATCAAAGCAATAAGTGCAGAAACCAAAGACCCACCCACACATCTTAGAACTTAACGATGGCAATGCTTGCAAATACATACATTCATACATCAACTCACGCCTTCTTCCAAGAAAGAAATTACAGAACGCCATCTACTACGATTCTTACAAACTCCTTTTGCTGGGTTTATGGTCATACACGCACGCTGGTTGCGAGTACTACGTACCAGACCTTTCTGAAGAACATCACCAATAATGCTTGCAAATAAAATTGAAGATTTAGAATCATGTCAAATACCATACATTTCAATTTGCTCCATATCCCACAACCAACCAACATAAGCTAGAGACTGCAAATAAAACTACGCATTAGTATCGACAGAACAACCATTAAACCAACAGATTATGACAATCTTGTTTCCAATCAAGAAGCTATTATCATTTAAAATTGCCTCCGTTAACTTTCCTGTGGTTTTTCAAATCAGTACTAGATAAGGAAATAGAACAACCGCACGGGTCGATCGAAGGTTAAGCTACGCTTGCCGCTGTCGGTTTCGTGAATGGGAGACAATCCATTACATATCGAGACCACTCCGTGCCTTGGAAAGCACGTTACACCGTTGGTCCCGGCTGTCATTCGTCGATTTTTGACAGTCGTTACACTCCACTACACTCGCCTCCCCTTATCGTAAAATAAATAGCAATAAGGCATAATTGAACCTGCTGTGTGAAAAAGTTTTTCAACTACACCCATTACAAAACTGGTAATCCTATCAGTTTGATGACCAAACTAGATTTTAGAGCAGAATAAAATCTTGGGAGTAGGCTTTTAGTCTAATTATAGTCATTTCTTTTTAACAGTAGATACGCCGAGACATGCCAACCTGACAGACAGTCTACGTTTGTATATCTTTGACAGTAGTTACGGGTGTAAGAAGCCCAAAAGTCTGACAACCAGTCTTACCAAGGGTTATCGTGTTAGCCAGTAACTGGGTTGTGGAGGTCAGATAGGCAATTTCTCCATGTAAAATACTGGTATTCAGCTGCATTCGGTTAGACTAGCAACCGACCACAACATGGTTGGGAAAAAAACTAAGCAGATTGATTGACTAGATAAGGAAATAAACTCACGTTGTTAATCTAGCAAACATAAATATGTATTTGTGATATAGATATTAATGTATCTTAAGTCAAGTGCATAAGCATCACTATCATTCATTGATAGTATAAATATTCCGATCTCTTTAAGAAAGGGAGAATTGATATAAGTATTAGTAGTATTATAATTAACTTAGGCTTTTATATATATCATTAGGTATCTTCCATTGCGTTGTGTAGGTCATATGGCAGCTGCCCTGGGAACTGATAACTTCCTAACTTCTCTTGATTTGTATGGCTTTACGGACGAGCCTTTATAGTTGCACCAATGCAATGTCACGTAAGCACTCAATCTCGACAATAAATCAATCAATCTCTCTAGCCAATTCCCAACTATATTGGGGTCGGCTTTCAGTCTAACCAGATGCAGCAGAATACCAGTATTTTACATGAAGCGACTGCCTTTCTGACCTCCGCAACCCAGTTACTGGGTAACACGATACCCCTTGGTAAGACTGGTTGTCAGACTTTTGGGCTTCTTACACCCGTAACTACTGTCAAAGATCTACGAACGTAGACTGTCTGTCAGGTTGGCATGTCTCGGCGTATCTACTGTTAAAAACAAATGATTACAGTTAGACTAAAAGCCGACTCCCAAGATTTTATTTTGCTCTAAAATCTAGGTTGGTCATCAAACTTATAGGATTATCAGTTTTGTAATGGGTGTCGTTGAAAAACTTTTTCACACAGCAGGTTCAATTATGCCTTATTGCTTTTTATTTTAAGATAAGAGGAGGCGAGTGTAGTGGACTGTGCAGATCGCGGATCGGAGGAGTCTACCTCCTCGTATCCTGCCCTGCATATTATATTCTTTCTCCATACATCTCTACAAGCTGTTATCTCAGTTATAACTTCGTTTTTAGCTATATCATCTTTCCCACAATCCATCCTTCATTTCTTTAGTCTTCTACTTACTCTTAGAACTTTTAATTTTATATTCGATACTTCCTAATTTATAGGCAGCAGAAAAATAGCTCCAAGGTGTATTTAAAAATAATTACCAATTATAAGTTGATCTAAGTACTCATAATTGAAAACGAATCGCACAATTGAGCTCACCCAACAAAACGAATAACAAGAATAAAATCATAAAATAATAATGATGTAGTGAATTTTACGATTCGTTCTGAGCTGCGCACGTCATGCGAACTGGCTCAAAATTATAGCTTCTGGAAACCATTGTTTCGTTACTATTTTATTAAAATATTGTTGCTATGCACGGAGGAGTAAGATAATTTAGGACAACAGACGATACTATTATTGTGTTACAAACATTCTGGGGTTCTCAGAATTTTATATATTTAGGCTAAATATCAAAAAGCTTCTTGGCAAGGAATACCGAGAGAGACCACCGCAGCTTAAAAGCATCAAGGCGCCGCGCAAGGCGGCCCACAGATAAGCTACGTGTAAATACTTAGCTTCACTTTGTATGACAGTTAAAGCGTGATCGTCCACTGCGACTGCGACCCACTGTCACGCTAATGATAATAATGAATGAGTGTCACGAAACAAATGAACCTTTCCGTGCACTTCCCGCGTAGCAGTGGACGGTCGACTTTAAAGCCCCATCTGCTGGTCCGCAAAAAATAACAAACTGCGTTCACAAATCTATCTAGGCATGACGATCGTGACAAATTCCATAAATTGTACTTTCGGCAAAACCCATATCCTTATTCAGCTATAGAATATGAAAATTACCGGCGACCTTATGTTAATGTGGGTGTACTACTTACACTTCTGGCAATATAGACGTGATAATATGTTATGTGCTAAGGTTCGGCTATGAGGACCATTATTTTGTTTTGTACACACGGCTATATATCAAGCTACACATTTCCAGTATAAGCTTACCTCTCATTGTACGGAAATCCTATACAATGCGAGATCACCATATACTGGAAATGTACAGCTTGATATGTAGCCGTGTGTACCACAATTATTCTGCCTAGCTTTTTCTCAACATGTTGGTATTGGCTTCAATTTTAACCGGATGCAGCTAGCTACCAGTATTTTACATGGAGCGACTGCCTATCTAAACTCCACAACCCAGTTACTGGGTAGCACGATACCCCTTAGTAAGACAGACCCCCCGTTGTCAGACTTTCGGGCTTCTGACTACCCATAACGACTGTCAAGGACCTACGAACGACAACCGTTTTGTACCACAGTCACAACAAAAAATATCATCAAATCAACATTAAATAAATTTTCAATAATGATTAATATGCCGTTTAAAAAGCAACTAACTGTAATCAGTGTGTAATTTCTATAGCAAAAATGTCATTGTTTTATTCTTTTAAACTCATTGTCCGTTATTTATAAGGTATTGCCATTAATGAGGCTGATAATAACATACTAGTACTCTAACCAAGTCTTGATTTTACCAAAGCTAGATTATTTTATATGCGTGGCATAAAATTGACGACTGACATTTCTAGCATGGAAAAACTGTCAAAAACACAACTTCTATTCTTAGTTGTTCAAAGTTTGATGAAATTCGCCCTAAGTAATTGTAGTATATACTTACGGTATTTACTTTTCAATAGAATTACAAATTCACTAAGAAAGCATAAATAGGTTTGTACAATAATATGTGCCATAGCTTAAAACAAAATATTAGCGCAGGTACGTATCTTAAAACTAATATTAATACTTATAATTTTACTTTGACTTAAGGGGACTACATGACCTAAACGCAAATTTATAATGCCTAAAAATATATGATCCACTTCAGTAATCAAAATCAGAAAAATATATGATATTCTTATGGATATATGCTAGTTAGATAGTGTGTTGAAAACATAATACAATTAACTTGATATGATAGAAAAAAACACGAAGATACCGCTAAAAAAATCTTTTAACGATTAAAAACCATAGTAATATACATGCAAACATTCAGATTTTTTGTCAGATTATTCTACAAGTAACATACTAACGTAATAGTGTTTTATTATTTTAGTGCAATGAATAGTTTTTTTGTAAATCCATAATTGTTTCATATTTTGCAATAAATTACCAGCGTTGTGTCATTGCGCGTCTCTTTCTTTTCTATGCAATCCGATAGTGACCGCGCTTTAGCTCTTGAAAGCCTCTTAAAAGTTTTGTCATACCAAACAAAACAAATCACAAGTCTGTCGCATAAGGATCAACAGAGTTCAGAGCGGTGCGGGTTTCAACGGTTGTGGCGTGTGTACTAAGGCCTACCCTACAGTGCAGATCAAAAGTAAAAAACGTAAAATGAAAATAATATTTTGTTTTATTTACTTTAAAAAAATCTAATGGTGCACCTTACTTTTATAATGTTAAGAACTTATACCTATAACTTTTAATAATTAATATAAAATGTATAATACAGGGTGGAAGGGATGTCGAAAACTGTAAGCATGAATTCAGCACATGATTCTAGACTGGACTCTAGATATAAATTTTAAGGGAGGTTCAGAATCATGTACTTAATATTATAATATCCATGGTAACAATTGGTGCGTCAAAATAAATAAATAAATATTGGAAAACAATTATTTACTTAAATAGAAAATTTCATCATTTTTTTAAACTTAACGCGTGTAAGAAAACATTCCAAAAACCATAATTTAAAATGCCAAATAAGGCGATATTTTCTCACGTTCTTGTCAAATGCATTGTCCCTGTTTACAAAGAGATTCGTCTTGAACATTGTAGATTATTACAGCACTTATTCTTGTAAAAAAAATCCACATAATAGGTTATGGTATGCGCAAACCACAGTGAAGGCTGACGCACATTTGGGCGACCGGCCGTAGCGCTACGCAAAATTCTCCTACATCACTTTTTTTTTTCAATTTGTATGAACCATCTTACACTACAGATGGGTCGCACCGCACTTTTTTATTGGCATGCGATGGTCTGTGGCCCACTGTGGCTGTAATGTGCGCTTAACTCAAGCTATGCTCCATTTCTTAACCTGATCTCTGTGTCCCAAAACATGCAATCAAACTGACTACTGACGACGCTGTGGAAGTGGCGAAGTTTTGGACCAATAACATTTGAAATACTGTCGTGCCAGCAACACGAAGAAGAAAACATGCGAGTGTCAAAACATTGAGTGCTATTCAAATCAAAAATAGAACACATTAATCTATGACAAACGTAAATTTCTCCCCTAAAATGTTGAAACAAATGACCAACGTGTTGTTTTGTATTGTTACAGCTCAAAGGACGATGAAATTGACGGTAACTGCATAGTACGCGCACGGGGTCTACCGTGGCAGTCATCAGATCAGGATATCGCCAAATTCTTCCGAGGACTCAATGTTGCCAAGTGAGTAATGAAAATAGAATTAATATGATGATTAAGGACACCAAAAATACAAACGAGAATTAATTTCACCCTGAATAAATCCAATCTATCAAAAACTGCTGGATTTTGTCCTCTCCCTAGTTGCGCCAAAACTCTCAGTTATCCATCTACCAACCGCATCCAACCTGTCCTACACAAAAAAACAATGCCCTATTCTTTTACTCTCACTTACACTATAAGCAATTCTGCCCTAATATCGGTTTCTGCTCATTTACTTGAGCAGTAAACCTGCAATGGAAAAGATTTGTATGACGCCTTCGATAAAGTTGTTACCGGGGCCAACTTCTCGTCAGCACTATATA
Source organism: Griposia aprilina (assembly GCA_916610205.1). Lineage (NCBI taxonomy): Eukaryota > Metazoa > Arthropoda > Insecta > Lepidoptera > Noctuidae > Griposia > Griposia aprilina. Next base: position 10,258,122 of record OU744304.1, on the reverse strand, counting down.
GGAATCAACAACCCAAATACTTATAACTTAACCTGTCTAAGGTCCACTTGCACCAAAAATCACTTAGGTAATGCAATTATCGCAAAAAGTATTTAAAACATTCTGTCTGTGTCATCTTTAAACAATTGTCAAGAATCTCTTATTTTGAATACGTACAGCGATTTGTGGTACAAGCGGGCCATAGTCTATTTTATCTTAAAAGAACATTATCTTAACATAATGCCTTTATCCTACAGGGGTGGCGTAGCCCTGTGCCTGTCGCCTCAAGGTAGACGTAACGGCGAGGCCCTGGTGCGGTTTGTGTCACAGGAGCACAGAGACATGGCGCTCAAACGGCACAAGCACCATATTGGATCGCGGTACATTGAGGTAAGCATACTATATTATAAATACCTATTATACATGTTGTTAGATCAAACGAGGAGCATACTTTAAGGAAGTGTATTTTGGTTAAGTACTAATATAAATAAACAACGTTTAATATGGGATCAAGTTGGAATATGAAAAAAAAAACAGCTGTTCCCTACTTTATGTCGAGTTATGCGAATATAAAATATAGCACGAAGTCGTCAATAAATAAGCAAGCTCGGTGCTCAATAGGTTCTATTTCTCTTGTCTGAGTGAGGTCTGCAGAGTGAAGGCTTCTTGGTCTTTATGCCACCCATCATAACCCTAGCGAAGCTTCTTTTCTCCTATATATTTTTCGATCACAAATACACATCGATTGAAAAAAAAATACTTCCTCAAATCCTTTTTATCCGTGAAACTGAATTATTGATCTTTCAAATGCTTCCCTTCAAATCTAGCTATTCCATAATACTAAATTCTCCTTGTTTCTCACCCAGGTGTACCGTGCAAGCGGCGAAGACTTCCTGTCAGTGGCAGGGGGCGCCACTTGCGAGGCGGCCGCGTTCCTCTCACGTGGTGCGCAAGTCATCGTGCGTATGAGAGGTTTACCTTACGATGCGACGCCGCAACAAGTTGTAAGTACATTATTGAATATTGGTGTTTTCGGATTGAAGGACCAAAAATTGGGCGTTTTGTCTTTTTTCTTACAACTGCAGCCTTACTCTGAATTCTGGTGTTCAACGATGCAACATGAGTAAAATATTTTAATCTACCTTAATGCAAGTCGGAATGCACGAATAGATTACCTGCGCAGTCGACACTTTTGGGCCTAAATGAGCTTAGTAAGGCTTTTCTGTATACCTACATTATATTACAGCATAGTGAGGAACGAAATGTAAAAGAAAAGACAACTAAGAATACTTATTCGGCCTCGTGACTAAGTAATAACATCCGCACGGGTCGATCGAGCAGGTTAAGCTACGCTTGCTGTTGGTCCCGGCTGTCATTAGTGGATCTTTGACAGTCGTTACGGGTTTTCAGAAGCCCGAAAGTCTGACAACCAGTTTTAATAAAGGGGTTTCGTGTTACCCAGTAACTGGGTTGTGGAGGTCAGATAGGCAGTCGCTTCACGTAAACCACTGATATTCAGCTGCATCCGGTTATTCTGGAAGCCGTCCTCAAAAATATTTGTTAAAAGTCAGGCAGATTATGAACTAGGGATCATATTCGTATTTTGATATCTGTTCCATTCATAGCGAGTTAAAGAATTATATTTCTAAATCGTCGACTTCTATCATTACGATCTAACTTCGCAATATTATTTTGCCAGCCAATCAGAAACCGTCAAATTGATAATATATTGTGAACTTCAACGATACGCCATAACCTCTGGGTTAGTTGCTGAGATTAGGTAGTATACCGCAGCTTAGTTAACTTATCTAACCTTTACTGTAATCATATTATTATCAATATACTTGAACTAGATGGCATTTGCGTCAATATTTTCTAGCTTTTCTATTTTAAATGGGCATGTATTTAATCGAAACTCTAATAATTTCCATTTTGCTTTCTTAAAATTATTATTGCACACTCTAATATAATGACGCCTCTTTTTGTAAACCTCAAATAATTGTGATTTTGGTGTCCTGAACATCCTACTAATATTATAAATGTGAAAGTTTTGTGATGTTGAATGATGGATGTTTGTTACTCTTTCACGCAAAAACTACTGAACGGATTTGGATGGAATTTGGAACACAGATAGTTCATAACCTGGATTAAAAAGTAGGATACTTTTTATTCCGGTAGTACGTTCCCATGGGATAATTTCCGACATCCACACGGGTGAAGCCGCGGGCAAAAGCTAGTACTACATAGCCAAGTAACTACGACCAACTTGGATGTAACGCTCGCCGACCGCTGCCATGGCATCGCTCGCTTCCCTCGCTCGGCTCGCGCGCGGTTGGTTGGAATTCTAACCTAACCTATTAGGTCGGGGTGTCCTAGCTTAGTTAATGCGACCAATTCGGCTCGCGCGTGGTTGGTGACAGTTCCCTTTGTTCTGGGTACCCTCGCTTAATTAGGTAACAAAAGTGTGCGTCAAATCTTTAGTAGCCTAAAAAATATTTAGAGGTTCAGTTAAATATTTCCCTTTTAAATGTCTCATAACAACTAACTCTTTCTTGACCAATAAAAAGGTCAATGACTACCTATGCTAACTATTTTCGTATTATTCAGCTCTCTAAGTTGCTTACTACCTCTACTAGAATTTGGATTCCCGTGGCTTGAAGTTATGTTTCCATTATCAACTCACACTACTTTTTTGTGTGAGCCGTTGTATTTAATCTTAACCTATCCTAATTTATTTGTTCACCATAAGACCAGGTAATAAACAAACAAAGTTCTATAGGACCTTTTTAGGCCTTCATAGATTTATAACCCAGGCCCACAGACGACCATACCTTGTTTGCCCCCAAGTTGCTTCTGTATTTAATAAGATCACAATGACAGCTTAAACTTTTGAGTCAAAATGTCAAAATTTTATTTATTTTGTATAAAAAAATACCCTCCTTTAGAAATAATCGGGTAAAAAGGGCCCATTTTTTTTTTGTAACTGGCCCCCTTTTGAACTGCTTTAGGCTACTGTTTCTGTAGCCGTACTCCGTAGCCAATCTCCAGAATTCTGGCTCACACGCCGCATACTAAAAACAATTATAATTTCCAGCTGGATTTCTTCTCAACGGGCGACAACCCAGTCTTAGTTCTGGATGGAGCAGAAGGTGTCCTCTTCGTCAGACGAGCCGACGGCAGAGCCACAGGGGACGCATTTGTTCTCTTTGCTAAAGAAGATGACGCGCCTAAGGCCTTGTCTCGACACCGCAAGTCTATTGGTGCCAGATATATTGAGCTGTTCCGATCTACCACTGCTGAAGTGCAACAGGTAAAGATATAGTTTTCGATGTTTGAGTTATAACCTTCTTGTTCGCGGCTCATTTCTAAGAGTGTCCATAAATTTTCGTGCCCGGTCTTCTCCATAGGAACCGACTACGCTTTGGGATGTATAACTAGGTTCATCTTTCTGACTGACCGACTCCTTGACAATTCAAAAGTGCCTGTAATTGATTTAATTTTAAATCAATATTTGTAGTTTGAGTTTAAGAAGATTAGCGAAACGTTTTTGAGATCAGCGTGGTGAATTGTATTAGGTCCACTGTTCAAAATATTGGCTAATCTTTGATGTATTCATTACTTTATAATTAGATATATTCAAGTATGGGTCAAAAAAGAAAATAAGTAAATAAAAATGGTTCATTTTATTATTTATAATTGTCAACATGGCTTGCTTACTGTGTGTACCTGATTCTATATTAAAGTTTGAGAACCTGTGAGTTGGACCATCGAATCGTTCTTGGATATCTGTTACACATAGCAGGAATGGCTTGGTTCTTATTTATATTAATAATATAAAGAGGTAAACTTTGTGAGGTTGTATGTAGTGGGTAAGCTCAGAAACTACTATCTGATTTCAAAAATTATTTCACTAATGAGGAGCTACAGTATTAATAATAATAATAATTTATTTCAGACTATTGTCCATAAAGTGTTAATGACACACTGAAACTTAGAACTATGTTAGTAATACACACATACAAAAACAAACTATAATAATTATCATATATGTAGGCGAATCCAGTGCCTCCAGATAGGACTCTCAACATGTTCAGCTTAAGACCCTCAGGTAGCCGTTAGGACTGTCTCTCACTCTGCGCATCAACGGTGCTGCTATTTTCCTAATTATGGCATAATAGCCATAGGTATTGCCGAATGTCATAGGATATATTTTATGTTCAAACAAGAAAAATCACGCGGAAGAAGTTGCAAGCAGAAGCTAGAAGTTCATATACCTAGTTATAGAGGTATGAGGAACAGGGTGTAAAGCTCACTCATACCTCCATAGAAAAGGGAGGATCCTCCGACCAGACGGGTGTTGTGTCTGGTGGGCAACTGCCCGACGGTTGATGTCGGGACGTTGTATATGCTAGTCGCGCGGTAAACTCTGCTTGCGCGATGCAGGATTCGCGTGACGTCAGTATGACGTGTAGCTCGCATGTGGCGATGTTGATACCGCTACATAGGTATTGATTTAAAACGTATTGAATGAACACGACAAACAGTTTGCAAACATGACTAAAATTCATCTGCCGTATTAGAAGCAACATTTGATAATGAGAAAGGACACAAACAAGCTAGGAAGCTCCTTCAAATCGTTAGCTATCTAAACATAACACTGATAACCTTTGAGTCGAATACATTGAAGCACAAAGATTAATAGAACATATGTATGTATGAAGCAAATATATTGGTTGGTTAGTCTAATTAATGATGTTCTACAAAAAGGTCAGGTGCGTAGTACTCGCAACTAGCGTGCGTAAATGACCAGATGTATGAACGTAATCGAAGCAAAAGGAGTAGGTATGTCAGGTTCGTAGCAGGTGGCATTCTGTAGTTTCTGCCTACCCCCATGAAAAGACATATATATATTAGCCCATTAGAAACAAGCACAAGAATCTAAGTTAAAGATGGCAAAAAAATTGGTCCTACGCTCCAAATTGTGTCTTAGGTAAAAATAAATGGTCCTTTGCACCTAATAAACTTATTTAGACGCGTTGAGCGATATTTGGCAAGGGGAATATCTTATGGGTTCCCAGTACCAACATGCTAATGTTAACAGTAGGTATATCAGTATGACGTGTGGTGCTTGGCCAGCAGTGAAAGCAATTCATAGTTTTAAGTTTTCACTTCTGTCGGCAGTCCCCATGGCTGCCTGTTTGTTTTTTGGCAACGGACCAGTTATGTTTGCCTCTTTAAGTATACGTATAAACTATTAATCTATACAGGGTGGCGGGGACATGGACGAGCAAACTGTAACGAGCACATAATTCTAGACTCACTAGCGTAGATATATAAATCTGTTGTTTCATAGAAAAGTGCACTACACGATCAAAATGTATGGAACAACATTTTTAAATATCCGACGATGAATTTCAACGCCGGGGTCGCGGATTGTTCGAAAGAGTTACCGTGTTACCGTGGGCGCACAGGCAACTGAAGGAACACGGGTGGGTTTTGGTCAGTAATAGTCTGACACACCCTTCCGCTCCGCCCAGTGCGGGAGAGGTCATTTGAAGATTTCCCACCAAAAAAAAAAAAAGTCTCAGAATCATGGTACTGAATCCATGGTAACAGTATGTACGTCGATGTCCCGGCCACCCTGTATACATATACACGCATTCATGTTGCGTGACTCGCGTGGTAGACGGTATCTTTGAGAGTAGAAATTCAAGTTTAAAGATAAGTAGGTAGCAGCCAGCAGGTCACTTTTCCTGAAGAAAATTAAATTATTCAGCAAAAGATTTGCTTTGTTCACTTGCAGCGAGCGTAAATATAATGTTATCAAGAATTTAGCCGTGTTGATATTTATTGGGAGCCGCCACCGTAGCACATTGTGCGATTGTAACCTATGTAGGTACAATCTGACGCTAAACGCACTGATTGCATAACACTTCGGCTTGAGATTTTCGTTTTATAATTACTTTTGTAGTAGGTTACCTAGGTCCAGAAAGTATCGCCATAAACGATTCCAACATATATTTTCAAACAGTCACAAAAGACACCAACACATCGGCAATTCCATGTTGCATGTTCTGTCTCTTTACTTAGGTACCATTGGACGTGGACTTATAGGGTTAAGTTGTATTCAGCAAATATGAAAAGGTATACATGTTCCGGGCACATTAACCGCTAAAAGCAGCATAGGAATATTTACAATTTACAGTATCTATACAGTACCCTAATTACGTAACACACTATCAATAACAATCTGAATCATTTTGAAGCCTATTGCTCATCCATTGCTTCGTATGTTCGAAAAAATCATCTGCTCAACAACGTAACTATCGCAATGAATGTTGTTGAACTGTCAAAATGTAAGTTATTCCTACTGTTAGTGTGTTAAGCAATTACCCCGCAGTATGATTTAGTACCTACTCATATTTCTAAACAAGCTCCTAACTACATTTTCAAGACATTACTCTACGTGCTCGCTATAAAAATATTGACGATAAGCCGATCTGTCGTTATTTTATCTACTTACAAACATAACAATATAATCGCTGAGAACAGTCGTAGCCGCAAACAATTGTACGTAAATTGTGGTTTTATGTTATACACGATGATTTGAAACATTACTGATGATGCAGCCAAGGTTTTTCGCTGTTTACTGCAGGTTTCTGAAAAAGACCTTGCCTTCTTTGACGGCCTTAATCTTCACAAGGTTGTGGTGGTAGTGAAATTCGTGTTTGTCTCGAAGCCTGGTTTCTGGAACCTTGGTCAGTGAATTTTACATGGAGCGACTGCCTATCTGACCTTCACAACTCAGTTACTGGGTAACACGATACCCCTTGGTAAGACTGGTTGTCAGACTTTTGGGCTTCTGACTACCCGTAACGATTGTCAAAGATCTACGAATGGCAGCCGGGACCAACGGCTTAATATGCTTTCCGAGGCCCGGAGTAAATCTGCTGTAACTTGAACGAAATTTAAGACCACCAGCCGATCTCGACTGTAAATAATGATTGAGTCTCTTGCCAATTTCTTACACTCTCTCCCGCATAAGTAGGATTCGCCGACCGAGACATATCTTAACTATTCTCGACGACGGTGACGCCACAACCCTCCTCCAGGAGAGTAGTAAGGCACTGTTCGAAAGTACAAAATCTGACCTGCGTCCTTTCGAACTCGCCGCCGAGACCCGCCGCGATGCTGAGCCTGTAGCTTTAAATTCGTCCCAAATTAATCCTATCTACCCTGTCCCTTGCTGCCCTCCCCCCGTGACGCCCTAAGCCGAGGTCTGTACCCCACAGGGGGTGCCTTTAGCGTGTAGTGGCTTAGTTTTTAAGATTTTAAGCCCTGGCTGGAGGCCTTAATTTATTGAGGCACCCACAGGCAAGCCCGGATAAGTAGCCGACAACCTTCTAAGTTGACCTGCGAGATGCACTATAAAAAATAAAAATAAATTGCCAATGAAAAGAAGGCTCCTGTTTAGCAATACACCTGTCTAAAAAACCTGCTTAAGCCAATAAGTTTATGTAACGTAACGTTAACTTTTGAATGAGCACAATTATACAACAAAATTAACACTTATTCGATGCATTCAAGACTCAATTAGCTGAATAGGTATTTAATCGCAAATAACACCCTTCTTAGAAACGAAATGAATTTAATAGGTAACTGGGTGTATAATACCTATTCAGAACTAATGCAGTGACGGATGTGACGAACTTCATATTTGTAATTTATCTTAGAAACATTTCTTGTAGGTACCTAAGTGACTTCGTGTCTTTTGTGAGACTAAATTATCTTTAAACCTCACTTAATTTCAAAGAGTTTTTTCTACTTCGTCTAATGGGATCCTAAAACGTTATTTTGATAAATATTTCTGTCTTTAGCCTACCCTTGAGGTTTCTGGTAAGTACCTAAGTTTAAGTGGCCGTTAGTCATTTATGCACACAGCACATGCAATGATTTGATACGCAACACACAAGGCCTTACATCATACACGTGCATTTTTTTAAACTTTTATAATGCTTTTTATTTCTCAATCTCAGTTAATTTACTTCCATTGCCACATACTCGACTGTCTAATTTAGCGTTATGTAGTATCACTACCTACAATATTATAATAAAACAAAGTTCCTCCGCCGCATCTGTCTGTCTGTCTGAACGCGATGTTCTCTGGAACTACTCATCGGATTTGAAATTTTTTTTTGCATTTGATAGCCCAATTCTGGAGGAAGGTTATAGCCTATTTAACATCACGCTACAACCCTTAGGACCCAAGCAAAAATAGAGTAGTCAGAAAGAATGCTAAGCGAAAAGGCGACGCGCAGGGAGACGCGGGGGATCGGTTGTTGAAATTTCACGCGGACGAAGTCACAGGTAGAAGCTAGTATAGTATAATTAGTAGCGATATTTGTAGTACTTAATTGGTCCTAAATACTGCTTGAATTGAACTTTGTCATTTATGACGTTGAGTTTGTTGTTGAAGATAGAAATATTGATCATTATGAGTACCTAGCTAAGTACTGGCAGAAACAAAAGTCGATTAACGCTTTAGTTTTTTAATCTTAATTTACTTGAACAGTACCTAATACACCCACTAACTAGATTAAAAACGTTTAATGAAACATTTTGTGTCAATTTTGATGATGGGTAAACGTGAAAGTGTTATTAGACTTTTGTTGCTAACTGTACAAGTATTTTTATGCCAAGTCCCTAAACACTCGGTCAACAACATATTTACATAATTAATAAATGCAATATAATACTTCGTCATCTAAATAAAATTGATCTTTTGCTAAGTCATCACAAATAAGTATTTTGCAATATCTACTTAGATCATAATAATTGATATGTGATATTATTTTCCTTGTAAATGCTTTATCAGTAGTTTTAATTGTGATTCATATAAAAATAATTAAGTATATGTATAAGAAAACAAAACATGCAACGTTTAATTTTTCATAAATGAATGTTGTGGTCCGTAAACGTTGTAGGTAATGAAATGGATATTATAAACATATATACATTGTATACACAATTTCATCAAATAGTGACGTTAATTTGTGTTACGTCATTATTTGAACACAAAACACGTTGAAAAAAAATAAACAACAACAACGGTAGAAATAGATAACATTGTCACACTTTTAACGTTTTAAGTACAAGGCTTTTGGTTACTTTTTAAAGCGAAACTTTTATTACATCGTCTCAAACTTTTTCGCCTGTGTGTTGCATGTCGCGTGACGGTCGGCCGCGGAGTAGGGAAAAAGTTTCACTTTTCCGTAGCTTCATAAAACCACACAATCCTTTTTTATTAGTGTAGCTATATATTTTGTCGTTTTTTTTTATATTGTGCGTTTTGTTTGTGCAGAATAAATATTTTTTCTTTCTTTTTCTTTTCTTTGTATTTAAAATAATCTATTACCCGCCAAGTGCTTGTCAGTGATCCTGGATTGATTGAGTGATTCTGGATTACAAGAACCAGACGTTACAAAAGAAAACACGTCCATGCAAAACATAATATAGTCTTATCACTAAGGAATCCCATAAACCAGCTATGTATTAGGTATCACCGGAACAATAAACATAAAAAAATCCTGTCCATAAAAAGGTTAGCCAAACACAATTTAAAAATAATTAAATGAAAAAAGAAGTTAAGTTACAGGATAAAGACTCCTTAAAACAAGCGCGACACGCAACGCCAATCGCACGCGACACAAAGACACCGCTCGCCGCGCGACAGTCGGTGCCTTTGTGTTGCGTCGCCTGTCGCGCCTCTTTTAAGGAGCCTTTATCCTGTAACTTAACTTCTTTTTTCATTGTTTAGCAACTAAGGAACAAAACAAAATATAAATACAATCATCACAAAAACCTCAATAGGTTTGTCCGGATGTTGAAACACTTTCAATCTAGACAACTAGATAGATGGCGAACCCCAGCCAGTTCTGCGATTTACTATCTACAAAGATAGTAAATCGCAGAACGGGCTGGGGTCCGCATCTCCACGTCCAACCGCGTATTTTACGTACGGGTGGAAAAATCGATCATTCGATCCACCCCCAGCTCCCCAAAAAAGGCCAGCAACACCTTCGTGTCACTCACAATCTCACGTAACTTATCTAACCACTTATCTTCTCCCCCAGGTCCTAAACCGGTCCTTAGAGACGCGCACAAGCCAGTCGAGCACGCCATCAACAGCGCCTGCTCCTGCTGAAGGTCTGCTGCCCGTGGCCCTCGTGCCGCAACACGTCATCACCTCTGGTACTGCTAAAGACTGCGTTCGGCTAAGGGGACTGCCTTATGAGGCGCAAGTAAGTGAATTTTAGTCAACTAACAAAAACCATTTTGTCTTGTAACTCTATAGTTGGATCCCGAATTCTTTTCGGACGGCCTGTGTAGTACTATCTTAATCCAATTAGTATCATAGTGTTCATAGATAAACATAGAAAAGTTTATCAGACGAGAACGCAGCTAAAATAAAATATTCAATAGGTTTTTTAGAAGACCACTTGTTATCTTTGCCAATTTACTTATGATTGGTAAGTAAAACGACTCGTCACTTGGATACAGGAAGCGGACAGAACATTCTTCTTTTCTTTATGGGAGTCGGGGCACGTGCTGTAGACCATAAGATTCAAATTTGCTTTTTGTCAGTGTCAAGTTGTATGTTGAACAAAATATGATTCGATGAGAAAATTTGAATTTCGCGGGCTACTCTGGTGCTTTCACCCTATGCCAAGGATCTCATTTTGTAATTGATTTATTTGCAGGTGGAGCACATATTGACATTCTTAGATGAGTTCGCCAAAAACATAGTGGTGCAAGGAGTTCACATGGTATACAACGCTCAGGTTAGTGTTTATTCCATTGATATATTTGATGAATCAGGGCCCGTCTGAACATAGTCATGTCTCAATTTGGTTCCTGAAAATGTTTATAGCGCAGCCTTCTGCGCAAAGTCCGGAACGGCCATGATTCATCGGCGGTACTGTATCGAAGGCTCAACTCCAGTATTGCCGACGGAACGGAATGTTGCCATTTAAATTATTGATGTGAAACATCTATGTATAGCCGCGGGTAAAATCGATTGTTGGCGTGGCGACGTGTCGCCACGCTATACGATCATATGTTTTACATCTGCCAGGCGTCCCGTGACGGCTCACATTTTTTTTATATTTTATATGTATATAGATTTAGAACTTGTAGGTATTGGGTTTTAATTTTATTTCTTCTTTTGCTTTTTGTATCTCATTTTATGCTACACCGGATGACGTCATCACGTCCCCGCCGGCTGTCTCTGAAAACTAGCGCTGTGGGTCTGTCTCGCAGTGTCACAGCATTATGCTGAGTGATGGCCGTTTTCCGTGGATATGACGCATATTTTTCATCAACTTATGGTTTTTTGTGTTTTTTTCTTTGCGTCATACTTACCGAATATAAATGTACTTATTTGCTTTCTTTCTTTCTTGCTTTCGGTGCATTCTTGAATCTATATGTTACAAATTGCGGCTCGATGGTACACTTAATGACGAAGGAGTAATTAAAACTAGTGCTTCAAAGCCAGCAGATCAACTGCTAAAATTTATGGCTCTTAACACAAACTCATTTTTTCCTTTTGACATGGTTGACCAGTTTTTGTTACAAGAACGTAACTGTGATTTAAACACAGTTCTTAATTCAAACTACGAACCACTTAGTCCGGTACTAAGGGCTAATTTCACCGTTGAAACTGAACGCTAGGACATCGAAACCGCGTTCAACCGCTGACAGTGTCAATATTCCATAACATGACACTGACAGCTCCTGAACGCGGTTTAGATGTGCTAATCGCTTTCAGTTTAATTGGTGAAATTCGTCCTTATTTGTCTAGTTTGCATTGAGAACTTTAGTAGGAGGAATAAAATTCGAAATTTAAAAACGCCTTCTTTTCTTAAACTTGGGTGACCTGGGTCTGAAGATAATTCTTGTTTAGCAATAAGACTGATGGTTTGAGTGGATGTTTTTTCCATTAACATTCGTCTAATTACATTAACAGGGTCACCCCAGCGGCGAAGCCTTCATCCAGATGGACAGCGAAGCGAGTGCCTTCCTCGCCGCTCAGCAGAAGCACCATCGTTACATGACCTTCGGCAAGAAGCAGCGGTATATTGAGGTAACGCTTTACCATTTATGCCATCTATACAGACGCTTACAACTCTCTCAACTCTTTATAAAACTCTCGGCAATCATTCTAATTTATACTTTGTAACAATGCTATAAGAGTTACATTGCAATAACTTACCTACTAAGGCTTTACGTATTTTTTTTATCGTTATTGTAGTCCTTAAACTGTGACATTATGTCATGTGAACATTGGGACCAAACCGGTTTCACGGTGGTCCTAATGTCTGCATGTAGGTACAGTCCTTCCAGAGCTATTTTACCTCTGACAGCAGCAACCTAACAGCAACCTTATTGAACAGGGAATAAAGATCACTGTGATTTTGACAGACTTGTCAGTGGCAGCAACCCAACAGCAACCTTATCACATTGAGAATAAAGATCACTGTAATATTCACAGTGATGCAAAATCAGAGGTAAAATAATTATGAAAGGACTGTAGACCACTTTCGGTAACTTTGTGGACGAAGTTCGAAATATAGGTATCACTTTTTCACTTCTGTTAAATGAGTTATAAAACTGGTCGCCCTATCGGTTTTCTTCAAAAGATATTTCAAACAGACGTGCTCGTTTAAACGAGTTTTATCGTTAAAATTTCACAACTGGTTCTTTCGTTAATTATCCACTGTTTTGCAGTTTCAATTAATTTGGGAAATTAAATATAACTATCGGGTAGTTCAGCAGATCAGTTTTTTTTTTTCTGAAGATGTTTCGTTTCATAGAAAATCGTCTACCAAGACCTTTCAGTGTAGAGTACACAAGGAACTTTTGGCGTCTGAATGAAATTGACAGGGGGGCGTTGTTGGTGATCATTTTTGAAATGGTCACAGAAATTGTATTGAAAAAACAAGATGGCGGCGCTAGTTCACATTTCGGCCACGCGCCAAAAGATTCTTGTACGGTCACGAGCGCTAATATAGTATGTATACACTAGGCATATTTTACAAGTGAGCTTCTCCTACTGTATTGATTGCAATTTTATGTTGTTACGAACACAGTATTCTGGGACCCATACTTTTATGAAATAGGTCGTATCTAAAAGTTGCAACAGTTATTCCAGGAAAAAGTCGCTTGTAATTTTGCTAAGTGTATAGGTACTTACATACTTATTTGTGCTCGTGACTACCTTTGTTAATATTTGTAACTTAATCACGCTGTTCAATCCAGGTGTTCCAGTGCTCGGGCGACGACATGAACCTGGTGCTGACCGGCGGCGTGACGCCCGCCACGTCGCCCAAGGTGCTCTCCCCCGGTACGTTGGTGTCCCCCCCGCCCGCGCCCGCGCCGCGCCTGCTCGCGCACCACATCGCGCACCAGAGCCTCCTCGCGCGACAACACGAGAACCTACTCCTCGCCTCCCTCCGCCCCCCCCTGCTCCCAATGCTCCCAACCTACGCGGCCGTCCGATCCCAACAACCGACGGCACAGGCCTACCAACTGCCGCAAATGTCGCAGATGTCCCAGATGTCCCAGATGTCTCAGATGTCTCAGATCTCCCAGATGTCGCAGATGTCGCAGATGTTGCAACAGCAGTCAATGCTGCCAACCAAACGGTCGTATGAACGCGCGTTTCAGCAGACTGAGGCGACGCCAGCAAAGAGGCCGTATTTGCCTCAGCAAATGCAGCCAGCATTATCCTTACCAGTCTTCTCCTATGGCACTTCATCTCCTATTTTCTCTTACGCGAATACAAGTCCTATGCTGTCAACTTATAATACGTTGCCGACTGCGTTGCCGACGGCCTTGCCGGCAGGGTACGGGTCAGCTCTATCGGCGGCCTTGCCAGGGTCTATGACGTCACCTTTCCCTACGTTGTCCATGTTCCCTACCTACCCGTATTATCCGGGCGTTTAAGTTGAACATTTAAAATAATGATAAAGAAGTAATGGCGATAGACGTGATTTTAAAATAAATGAGTCTGCGTTTTGAACGCTGTTTTGTTTTCAAAAAAGAGATTAGAAATGTTGTTTTTTAGATCTTGCAGTTGTGGTTTCAAATAAAAATACCTGGTGAGACTTTAATATTTTGGAAATATATTTAAAAAATACTACGACGCAAAGCTATTAAAAATAATAAAATAAAGACCTGCTTTTCAAACGTAACGGTTAAAAGTACCCGCTAATAGAACACAACAAAGTTTATAATTATTCCGTAAATAAATACGTTAAATACGTTTGCAAAACTACACGTTAAACTAACTACTAAACTAATCATTAACACCAAACTCATTACCTTACTGAGTACAAGAATACTAACTTGCTAAAACAACAGTACCTGAGGGTTAAAGGTTAAATAAAATAAGAAATACTTTTACTGTTACTAATATCACCAATAAAACTGAACACGTCATCACATATAAACCGCGGTCTAGAGCCGTCAGTGTCATCGTTGTAGTGGAATATTAACACTGACAGCTCTTGAATGCGGTTTAGAAGTGTTGATCGCGTTGAGTTTTATTTGTGATATGTGCCTAAAAAAGCAGCTTATATCGCTTAAGCAGTTTTGCGTTTGTTTTTTTTTTTTTTGCTATGCGTGATAAACCGCGTGAATGTGTGCGTTATGATGGCTACACCATGTCACAAATGTCAGGGAAAATGCAGAAAATATAAGTTGGGATTCTCGATGCGACGCTAACGTAAAATTTAATTTGACGTTTGTTAAAACCGGTTATTTGGCAGTGGTCTGTCTGTTACTTAGTAAAATTTTAGCTTGTTTGTTGGCCGGCCAACGCTAGAAAACGTCCAAAGCTGCATTATTTACTACTATGATGGACTTGTTGGACATATTTTTTGCTGACGTTTAGTCCAATATTGGCATAAAAGTCAAGGTCGGTTGGCGTTAACTCGGCAAGAAACAGGGTAGACAAAATGACATTTTGATGGTAAGCTCAAGAGTTTGAAGTGCCTTCGCTATTTTTACGATATTTTAGTTAATAAACATGAATTTACTACAAAAATTAAGTGTAAAACCTATAAAGGCAGTTATTTAGCAGCTCGATATTGATAGGTTAAGTACTTACTTAATAAAATACTTGTTGAATTTATTACTTGACTTTAAATATTGTTGAACTCTCATTTTCATATGTTTAATTATAATTAAGTGAACCAGAGGTTGTTAATCAATGACAAGTAGTTGTATGATTTATTTTACGTTTTAATATGGGGGCTGCCATAAAATACAAATGAACAGATGTACTTAATTGTTTTATCCTACTTTTTTGTCAGGTATCTTATTAGAAAACCGTTAAAATCAATGAGAAATAACCAAATCATAATTTAAATGTTTTCGACGATTTCTTTCCAAAATTACGAGGGCTTTTTCTATAAGAAGAGACATAAAAAGCCTTTTAGAAAATACCTTCCATATGGCAACCCCAACTGTGTGATTAGATGTCGTTGTGATTTTTAAATATTAAACATTCCATAATGAAAAGACAATGTTTTGCCAATTTCTTGAAGGCTGATCTTAAGTCTGAGAAAGTGTTAGGTACTTATTGTCGTATGAAGCTTGTGTATTGCATTAAACACGTATATTTTCATGATTAAATTATCAATATCTAGATAGAAATACTTGCATATTCAAATTATGACTATTGAGAAATAAAAAAATCAAGTCATATTTTATTCAAACTACACTGAGAATCGGCACTTTTTGAAAGTCAAAATTACATAAGAATTTCCCCCTAAACACCCACCTTTCACCACTTCCTCGTGCTTTAGCTGGGAAGAAGAAGTGACGCAACAAACTGTCCAGCAGCACAGCTGTCTGTTCAGTTTGATGAACTATTTCCTCGCTGTCTCCAGGCAACCCCAGGACCAATCCTAAATTAGGTATACAGCGTTATTTATACATTCCATAATCATAAACTAAAATATATTATACTTAAATATTTTAACATTTCTAAAATGTCATGCTTCACCCATGCAATACATTTGCTTCACGACATTTATTTGTAGGTTCTATAAAAGTTAAGATACTTACTTAAAGTTTGTTTGTTTTTTGTTTGAGTACAATATGTGTGTACACTTTGTGCTTAGTTTATTTTTTAATTATTTAGTGTTTTTTGCTACCGTAATCCTTTACTGGATGACTCTTTATGCAAAATGAATTGATTTTTCCATGAGTTTTTTCGGCTTTATATTTTTTTTGCCAACCGTTTATTAACAATCCGTATGAAGGTATAAGGACGAATTTTAAATCAATTAAATTTTCTGCAAAAATATTATTAAATTAGGTATTTATTTTCGAGGTTTTAGTTTCGTAATCGTCAATCAATAATTTCAGAAAAAATATATCTCGTTAAATTATAAACAAATCTTCCATTAGATATAACTATTAACATTAAAATAAGATCATTTTTAACGTAATTGAAAATATTTTTTGAAAATAATCGATTTTTGTTTCTAACTTTTTTTATGCTACGTTTAAAAATAACGGGACGGCCGCCAAATTCCATGAAATCCTTATCCTCTCCCACGAACAGTCCAGAAATTTTATTCAATATTATATCACCTAATAATAACCCATGATTATACTACCTAGCTTAACCCCATCGTCTGTACCTCACACCACATAGTATAGTCTACATTAAAATTATAATTTATTGCTATATCTTTGGTTTATATTCTCGAATTTTAACTTCATTTCAAAATTAAGACATAGTTTTGTCTGAAAAAGCCATTGTCATCATTCCTTAGAAAACAACAATTTTGTCCGTCAGTATGGCATGACCCTGTACTGAGTTTGATTCGGGAGTATAAACCAAATCGGGTGACTTGTTTATGGAACAATTTATACTTAAAGTTAACGTCATTTTATATGGTGTCGCCATTGTCTCAATAATCACAAATATAGGTATGGGGCTTTAGTCACAAGTACACGGTGTAATGGCTAATCTTTGTTCTGTCATTTCTAAATTTATTTACTTATTGTAATTTTGGCAATGTGAACAAGTGGACATAATTTTCGGAACTGGACTATTTGAATTGAAGTAAATCTAGTGGACTTGTCCGGTATAAAATCATGTTGCCAAAGTAACAATTTAGTTTATTTTACAATGCAATACTGTGTTTATTAATGGTTATATACAAAACTGTTGTATTATGGTGTATCCGTCGGGTTGTGTTATGGAAAATGTGCATGAAACCCATCAGTCAAACGGTAAGTGTTGCACACGTATTTCTGTATTAAAAAGCAAAATATATATGTCGTTTTTCAAATTAAAATTAAAGGGTGTAGCATGAACCGCTTATTTTTAAGGAAAAGGGTTGCATGGCTCGGGTTGACAAAATATAATCCGATATTTGAGCTTTCGTAGTTTTCCAAAGCACATCGCTGCCGGATACAAATAAGTTTCGTTTACGGAACTTTATGTTACTGTTTCATGAAATTATGTACATGGTTGTAACTTTATCTTGGTACTATGGTTCGAAATGGGTCACTTGAAATATATTAGCATTAAATGCATTTGTATCAAGTTACTAATATGGCGCTAAGTGACGATACGATATTTTTCTTAATCTACGTCTATGCATTGTGCTTCCATAATTTGTAGTGTAACTTTAAATGAATTCTACATAGTATCATGAGGAAAAGTTCATATATTCAGTCTTGGTAAGGGTCCTGTCTCCTCCAGTCATTAACACGCTACTCTTTAAACACAGCTTCCTCTTCTCTTGCTATCTTAAAGATGCTACGCTTTATTTTTATCTCGTTACGGAGTTAAAATTAAATTCGTTTTTTAAGGTACGTATTTTGATGATTTTTAGTGCATATTCATATTTTATTGAAGGGTCGTATCTGTTTTATCATGAAGTATTGGCGTATCCAAGTATTTATTTATATAAATTACATGATTTATTTACCAGTAATAAGAAAAAAGTTGCCAGAAATTAAAAAAGAAACAAAATTATTTAATGATCATATTATGTTGCACTAAATTTTATTAAAATATTCTGTGTAGTGACTGGGGGACGTGGTGTGAGGATATCGGATATTTTCTGTTCGTTATATTATACGACACGGGTTGTTGTCACGGGTCACAATATAAACTGCCAAAGCGTTTCGATTACAGTTGACATCATTATTATTTTGCAAACAAACAAACTTTTTCGATGCGCTTACCCGAAATTTTCACTATGAAGCCGGAAAATCATATCAAAATGTAGTTTTATTGAATAGAACTAAGTTTTTTTCCGTTTTACAGAGTTTTTTGTCTCATCTTGTTAGCATCATGATGGATTTTTTTATTATAATTATAGTTTGATAAATATAGTGTATTGCGATTAGAAATAAAAGGTTCATTTACATGTTAGATGATAATTGCGAGTTTCTCTGGTTTGTGGTTGTGCTATTGTCTCTTATATGTACTATTTCTAAGGTCGGGTATGGAATGGATCTGATTTTTCTATAAGCTTTATCAATTTACTTTGATTTTACGAGTTTTAATCTGGGTATGACGTATCAACTAATTTATTTTATTATGTCTGCATTTTAGGCACTGAGTAACCCAGAATAAAACTGTCTTATAAATAACAATTTGCAAACTTATGCTAGTATGAGATAAAAATGGAAAATCAGTTTTGTAGTCCAAGTCTATCCAAGGCTTCGTCGCGTAGATAGCAAGAGGTACTCGTGAAGGAAGGGTTACACTAACACTCGACCGCTTGATCTGTCTCCGCTACAGTAAAGTATCGTCCTTTTATGTTTTACTAACATACTTCCGGGTGAGTGGGCAAACGAATTAGGTAAGTATTATTTATATATTATACGAAAAAAAAAAACAAGAAATGTTACACACATTTTAGTTATAATTGAAAGTGGTCGCGCTATGATAACGGACACGCTATCTGTCAAACTTATGACGGTAAAAAATAAACAAGAAACGGGTTCGTTTAGAACTTTAGATGTATAATCAACCGTCAGAAACATGAACAGGCTGCACAACTTAATTTAAATGTTTTAAAATACACTCTTTATAATCTCACGTGCGTCGATACGCACATTTTTTTTCCTCTAGTATAACTTTTCCTTCACAAGATAACAGATACATAGCACAATCATGCCCCTCCTAATGCTTCTAACGTTCCTTTATGTCTAGTACGATAAATGGACATTGTATAAACCCATGGGGCACAACACTGAGGTCGTAATAACGAACACAGTAAGCACAGGCTTCATGATATTAATTACTGGGGCATAGTCGGGTTAAAATATAGTTCTTTAGTATGAACTAAAAATATAGAATTTTAATGTTATTACATTATACGAAAACTTACTTTCAAATTATAATGCAGTGTTTTTTTAGAAATGTAATTTTTTAACGAAATTATATTATAACATTTTACCCTACGCTTCTGTGTTAATAATGACTCATAATAATTATGTAGATATATTAGAACAGCTTGAAAACTCCTTTTGTCAACTATACATAGAATGCTTACAGACTATTAGCTTATCTAGCTCTGTAAATATATACCTTTCTATTAAAAAATATTATTTTACACAAATTATCTTTTCTGAAACAATATTTAGCCGCTATGCCCCAAAGTATAAAACAACATTATTCTGCATTGTTTCGCTTTAAAAATGCATGGACCGGTGACAGAATTAAAAAAATTAAACGTCCAAGGGACTTCAAAGCTTAGTGTGTTGTAGAAAAAATGTTTTGTGCTTGACTAGAGGTAGGTCCATGGGTGTAAGGTGTACCACTAGAGGCTGGGTCGAATAGTGGGCACACAGTGTTGGCAGTGTGTTTAACATGAAGCGGCGTAAGTATATATCTATCATTTGTTGTGGGAATCACATGAAATAAGCTCTATCTTACTCTTGATTTATCGCATTTATATTGTGACCTCAATTGTGCGATATTTTCTTAACTTTGTTGTTTTAACTAAATGTACCCTATGGAAACTTCAGGATTAAACCTGTACTGAGAAAACTTCTTTTAATAAGGCATTTTCATGAAACTATTTGAACTACCTAAATATAGATTCTAAATCGAAACTAAAAAAACTGGTTAAAATTAAAAAAAGTTTCTTAAATATAACGATGTATTTCTAAAATTTAAAACGTTATACTTACTTATAAATATTTTTAGAAATATTTTTCCCCTTTCCAATTGAGGTCGCAAACTAGTGGTGCTAAAAGTACTAGGGTTACTAGGCGTGCATAAGTTTGGTAAAGTCCGCAGACTGGCTTGGTGGTTGGCGGCATCAACGACGTGTGTAACATTACAGAGTATTGGTGTAAGTGCGCACTGCTTTGGTGAAATGTTAATGCGTTCAGAGATCCGGTGAGTTGTTCATCTTGTTCTTAATAATTACATACTTAAGACTGCTGTAGGTATTCGGCAAAAGTTGCGAATATTCGGCCTCGGTTAGCCGAATACTCGGCTTTTGGTTCTCGATTGGTTTGGGTTAGTGATTGATTGTGTTGAAGAACTATTTTATTTAAAAAAATAATTGATTATTTTTAAATGTTTTTCGCCAAATATCCACAGCAAATCTAACATACATAAACTGTGTACGTCCCTATCCGTATCGTATGACGTCACAAGGCACAAAATGCTTAGCTTTACCTCTCCGAATTTATAATTCGTTCTATAATCGCTAAGCATTTTAGTATTAACTTAGTATCACAATAATATACATGTATGGGACTTTCATATTAGGCGTATAAGTGGGTAAAAATTAATGGGATATAATGTAATATTGGTACATATATATTTATGCGACGTAAAGAAATAATTCTTGATATGTTTTCACTACACATAACATTACAGTTATATTTCCCTTTTTGCACGTCGTCAGAGCTGCACAATGAATTAAAAAATACCTAAACGTTGTACATCATTCAAGTACCAAGAAATAGGCATATCATATAGTGTGACTAACAAATGCATGACTTATTTAAGAACTAGCAACAAACATATTAAACGAGAATCTTCGCAATTTATAGATGAATATGATGTATTTGATATCATTCACAGATGGCTGGTGGAGTGTCGATTATTACGTCATGTTCCTAAGCTTTTGTCCACTATATTGCTACAACAACATTGACCTAATTTAGACTTATTATTTTTATTTACAATGTAGAATGTTTGTCCTTCATAATAATTCAAGTTGTTTTGTATATTGCAGTGAACAAACAGTTTGATAAAATTGAAAAGTAATAGTTGGGGCATGTGTGGCTTAAGTATTTTTAAAACAATTACAGATGGCTCCACTTTATAAGTCCCAACGCTTTAAAATATTTTTTATCTACGTGGTCCCACTGAATCTAATACTTTGGCTTACTAGGTACGGGTAGCAACTAAAGTCGATTAACACTTCAGTTTTAAAAATCTTATTTATTGAGCATAATACTCGTATTCATAAAAAGTTGTACCTACTGATATAAAATTTTAAGAATATAAAATCTTAGCTAATACATGAAATGAAGAAGTAATGTATCGAATCATTCAGTAACAATAGGTGATATGTAAAACGTTTAGTGTTAATCGACTTTTGTTGCTGAATGTACTCTCTTTTAAACAGATTTGTTCCAGAAATTCATAAAGCCGCTTATGCCCCAAAATCCGACACTGAATCTTCCGCACGTCACTCGCACGACCCTAACACCATCTTTATATGTATGACAGGTCCGCTGACGTATTACTACCCCGCAATGGGCCCGACGCTGCCACCCCCACCGCTGGTCTACTGGGGCTACCCTACGCCACCTGTGTCCCCAGCGCATTACTACCACCCCCCGCATCACCCCCAGACTATGGTGAGTTTCAACGTAAACCGAAGACCGATGCAGGAAATGGGGGCCATAATGACTGATACAAGGAACTGGCGTGGGAAATAAAGTAAGCTGGGTTCGCGCCTCCCCCCCAAAACACATGTATAGGAAAAGCTTTTTAATTTAATATTTAGGTACCTACTTACATAGATAGTCTGTAAAAAAAGGACAAAATTAAACTAATTACATGTTAACTGTTAGTTTCGGTCTTTTTTTATCTTCGCCCCTAATAATTTCAGATACCTGAAGTGGTGTCAGTGGGGGGAGGGTCACCTATTCCCATCCCGCCTCCAGCCGCGTGCCCCGAATGGCCCATATTCATGGTCAACTAACATGGACCTACACACCCTACACAACGAAGAACGCTGCTCAAACGGCAAATATAAAAGATAACATATATAAATTTTATATTTATTATTAATATATTCTATAAAATTAGAGAAAAATATTCGGAATTTAGTGTCTATTTTTATTATATGAATGAGTTTCGCTTGTATATACAGCGTTTGCTCTTAGATATTCATTTCAGTGCTCGATTGATTTCTCTGAATTTTTAATGTATGAGAAAAATAACACATTTTATAAAACTTAAAAGTGTCAATTTTTTCTCATTTTGCTCTCTGCATGATGTACCTACTTTATATACACACTTTACATTAAAACATCCTATTTTATAGGTGACTACATCAAATTATAAAAATCTAAACTCTGTCATACCATGTTGTACAAAAAAATATTTCGAATACTTTTGAAATCCCTAACATCACTTGTCAAAAACAAATGAAATGGCTCGAAATTTATCTAGAGTGATATTTCTTATAGGTATATAAATATAATAAGACATTTTATATTTACACATGCATACATAATATAAAATTTGTTGCAATTATGTTGATGATCTACTTTATTTGTTGATCATTCAGATATTTTAGCGAATCTTAAATAATTTACAAAAAAATATTGAATTATGTTTTTATGTTTTAGTACTTATAATAATTAGTAAAAGATATAAGATTAAGTAAGTTATGTTATAGTTTATGAAAAAAATGCAATGCTTTACTTGATGGCATTCGTAAAAAAAAAACACTATAAAAAGGCCAAAATCACACTAGGAAAGTTCCTCTTCATAGCTACATGATCTATCTGATATTTATTGTTTATCTCATAACCACAGAAGGCAATACAAGCAGAAAAAAATCACTATTTAAAAGAAAAAGGATGGTAGGATATCTTATTACTGCCTATTCTGGTGCTTAAAACACCTCGACAAAATATATTTTAATGTCTCGAAGATGTATCTCGATGTAATGTGTTTCACATAAACTTAAGTTAATTTGAATGTTAAAATTATTACAATACAAAGTTTTTTTTTAGAAAAGTTCTATTTTAACGAATTATTGCCTACATTTTCTTATTTCTGGTAGTAATGCCTCATATATAGATATTTTAGGACATTTTATATATTTATTTTGCAAAAAATAGTATTTGAAGATTAAGCTTTTTTTCTGCTGTATCCGCCTACTGTGTCGACCTCGACAACGAATGTATGTACCACAGTGATATAAAGGTGCTGTTACGTTATGTTTGTGGAAATTAAACCAAATATATTATGTTATTGAGTTTATGTTTACTTAGATTAAGTCGACGCTCAATTAGTAGTAGTAATTAAAGTAGTTATTCGAAACCAGAAATATGCCATAATTTTTAAGAATAACCCTTATTTCTACAGCCTTATGAGCAGCTCTTGTTTTTAAAATAAATGTTTAACTGTGATGGCAATGTTTAATACTTTTAATTTATCATGATTGAATTATTGTCTCGAAATTATATAAATAAGTATCGTTTGAACTGAGCTGCTCATTTGTGCAATTCATTGCTCATTCACATAGATAGGTCTATGTATTGTTTTGTGTCAGAGTGATCACTAACTTAAACATGAGTCAAGCCAAATTTGACTTAGCATTCTAAAAGCTTTTAGTTTTATACTTACATTATTTAGTTACTAATATAGTATTTTAACGTGTGAATGTCAAAGGCCAGTAGAATTATATTTTAATTTTAAATTTGGCTTGACGGTTTCACTAACTTGTGAAAAAAACTACGTCTCGATTTTATAATTGTGCTCAATTTTTAAGTGAATGCTCAATGTTGCTGGGATATTGAACTTATATTTGAGTTCAATCGTCTGGAAGTTTTTGATGTAGCTAATTTAGATAAATAATTGAAAATGGCTTAAAGCAACAAGAATAATAATCTTCTCTAAAACGATTTTAAGAATGTTGAAACTAAAAACTTGATTCTGTTTCTCTAAGGAATAGTGAAAAAAAACACCAAACTGCAAATGATACTATACATTATAAATTAAAAAAAACTTATAAAGTGCAGAGTATACAATATAAAAAATATTATTAAATAAATACTAAATTGTTTAGAAGCAGTATAAAATTTATATTTTATTGACTTTGTTGTAAGCCCCGGAGCTTCTACAGGAAGTTACTGAATTTAGAGAATAAGAGAAGATTGCATGAGCTTTAAAAAATTATATTTCAACTAGAATTCCCAACCAAATAAGATTAAAAATCCAGTTTATAAATCAGGATGAATGTATAATGCAACAAAATAACACTTCTGTTTTATAAAATAAAAAATAAAGTATTTTGAATAATCTTAAAATATAAAATTTGAGTGCCTACCAGTTATTTTAAAATATCTACCAAGTTGTAAATATAATTTCTTATTGATCATTCATAAAATATAAGTTATTATAATTATATTAAGTTAATATAATTATTATCGGCATAATACATTTTAGATAATAAATCATCATACCTACGAGTAGCTTACGAAATGAAACAACAAAATCATAATGTCTTCCAAGCTGTAAAATATTTATTTAAGTTGGTCACAAAATATTGTGTTAAGCTAAAGAAAATAATATATTAAGTTAAATATTATTCATGTTACAAAATATTACATGTATAGTTTGTTGATAGATATAATATGAAAAAAAAAATACTAAAGTGTTTTATAAATTACAGGTGGTTAGACTTTACCTATACATTGTTATTAAAATAGTAAAACTATATAATTATGATATCTACAAAAAGTGTTTTTAATCAAAATTTTAATATTTAATTCAGAAAAATATATAGTTAACTACTTATATTTTTTATATAAAAGATAAAATCGGAAATATAAAGATATATAAAATATTAAGGTGTGTTATAAGCTTATAAGAGATTGTATATTTCGTCAAAACACCTGTATTAGATATTTTAACACAATCTCCATTAGTCTAAGTGTTATCAATCATGTCCATGACACCACAATTTTTAATATTAGTATACTTATTATTGTTAAATAAAATTTAAAAGTAATTAATATTTCTCCCTACCTTATTTGTATGAAAGTACAAGAGCTCCTATGTTTTTAAAGGTGCCAATAAATATATTTATTTTTCTAGAATATATACAAGATGAAATCAAATTAACTGGCGAAATTAAAAAAGTCTGGTCGTGACCCAGTAACTGGGTTGTGGAGGTCAGATAGGCAGTCGCTCCATATAAAATACTGGTATTCAGCTGCATCCAGTAAGACTGGAAGCCAACCCCAACATAGTTCGGAAAGGGCAGGCAGATGATAACTAAGGCTTGTGATACCCATCACGTCTGTGAAGGTTCATCAGTTATGTTTATTTGACCTTGTATAGACAATCAACACGCGATTGTGAAAATAAATAAATCATTAGTAAGTATACCTTTTCTTTTGTTATGCCTAACCATAAAAAGGCAAAATATTATTAACTATGTAGAGTACAACAATTTTCTTAATATATACTTAACTGCGTAGAATATACTTCCAAGTCGATTGAGAGCGTCCGGTCCGCACCAAGTGCAAAGGGCAACTGATAGAAACACGAAGTTTGCCGAGGGACATTAAGAAAATAGTTGTACTGTATATTAGTACCAACCCAAAACTTCTTATTTCGCATACATTTTTGTAGTCATTAGGTACAAGAATAAGCCATAAAGCTTTGGTTTCCAAAGAAAGCGGTAAACGGTCGCACAATAACAGCTGTCCAAATATAGAGCGTTTTTTGACATCTTAATGTCAAATAATGGTGACAATGACAGACTTTAACTACGGCCGTTATAGTACGACGGCCACCGCTCTTTCTAGGAAACTGTAGTTCAAGCCAGTCCTTAGTACACACGGTTACATTGTTATAATTTCCAGTATAAGATGATCTCGTATTGTATAGGATTTGTGTATACGAGTAATGGGAGATCAGCTTATACTGGAAATGTATAGCTTGATATGTAGCCTTACGTACAACATAGTATTCTTGCCGAATAATGCGAATACAGGAGGTCTATGGTTTTATTTTTATCTACCTATAGATTTTGTCTATGGTTAATTAAATTTTTAGTTTACTAAAACAACGAATATACCTTTAAAGGTAGTTATTGTTTTATACCACTTAACAGCAAAAAATATAAAATGTTATCAAAGTCGATAAATATTTATAATTGAATTTCATATTCAGACAATATATTATTATAGGTACAGTCGCCAGCAGGTCAAGCTACATGAAACGATTTTGAACTTTAAAATGTTGACGGTTAAGTTCAAAACCGAATGAGAAAATCTGACAGTCTGTAGTAAATTGATGTGCTGGCGACTGTACAATACAAGACGTGGTGAGTATTGATAACCAGTCGGTGAAGTCTTGTCAGCTAAGTCAATTTGACCTGTTCCCTTTTTTTTGTTTTAGTTATACCTACTAAAACTTTTTAAAAATAATAAACAAATACAGGTCTAACTATCGGCTTTGATAATAATTATTTTCATAAATGATTCAAAATCTAAATACATTATAATATTATTAGATAGATATTATTATTTATTTTGTTACTTTTGTACTTCACATATATAATTTTTATCTCCGGTAACCCAGTGATATTCAAGTTTGAGTGATCTTGATTTAAATTGTTACCTTCTACGTTGTTCTTTATAGGTCTGTTATTAATAATTATTAAATAATAGTAGGTAGTAGCATTACATTTAGTAGTAGTCATTATTAGATGTGCAATTTTAGTAAATAGACATTTTTTCGACATTTAATGCCAAAATAACTGTTTGGTTTCATATCATACAAAGTAGTGAATTGTTCCGATAAATAAATAAATATAGACAAATTATAATATGTTGTTTTAATTTTACTAATATGTTAATGACAACCATTACAACCCACGTTTTAAAAATATTTATTTAATTGCCGATTTAAGTACCTAATTGCATACCTACGGTACGACATGTTATTTAATACCCAGCTGAAAAAGTCGTTTTATTATTTAGGTAGACAATAGGCTCGCCCCCTATTACATGGCTCCTAAACATAAATGGCGAAATGTCGGTGCACCTCTGCCTGACCCTTCAGGGAATACAGGCGTGATGATCATGTACGGTCACCAAAAGTGATAATTAACCAGGGTCGTTGGATATAGTTGAAGTTTATTAAGAAACCGATGGACGTTTTCGAATAAAATGAATTTAATTAATAGAAAACAACCAGTTAATTTATCAGATTAAATTTCATTCAAAAACATTGGATTGGTTTCTTACTAAAATTCGACTGTATCCGGGATATTTCAGCTATTCATGTATTGAAAAGGAACTAGGTACTTAGAAAATCTTATAACATACTTGTACCTATCAAAATGCGCAGTATTTTATACTCTAATGGGAAATTAAACAAAAATCTTTTTTTTAAGTAAACAATTTCCAAAAAAACTTAGGTAGGTACTTCTGTTTTTGGTGATTAAATTATTAAAGAAATCAAATTAAATTCATAACTAAATAAACATTAATAATCTGTAGTAAAAGCACCTTGGATGTTAAAAACGCATTTGCAACAATTATTCATACTCAAAGTGAGGTTATAGATATCTCCTTGTGGGTATAGGTCCCAGGTTCGTCGAAGATGCATGAAAGGTTCACTGTCCGTCACCAGATTTTCGGGAAAATTTTGTAAATATCTCCGTTGGAGCATATCCCACGCGTGCTCAATTGGATTTAAACTAGAGATGCCACGAATATTCGGCAACTATTCGGTATTCGGCCGAATATTGCAAACTATTCGGCCGAATACCGAATAGCAAATCATGAAATAAAAGAACGAAAAATATTACTCATAAAGATGTTTATTTAACCAAAAAATTAACATATTAATATTTAAAATCTACCAGTGGTAGATTTTAAATACAAAATTCGAGGGCGGCCATTCCGCAATGTGATTTGGATGAACTCATATTGAGCAATTTCGATTCGGCAATCGCTGCAATTGTTATACGCGTTAACGGCGCGGAAATGCAGACTTCTAATTGTTTATTTTACGCAATAAAAACCTTTATTTAATGTCAAGATTAACTAAGGTGAAAAATCTCTAGCATAAGCAAAAAACGCGAAGTCTATAAGAATGCAAAAGCCGAGAGAACTTCGTCGATCTACACATACGAAAACATTTTTAACCAACTTCAAAAAGGAGGAGGTTATCATTTCGGATGTTTGTATTTTTTTTATGTATGTTCGGGCATAACTCCAGTCATATATAGACGGATATGCAAAATTCCTTTTTTGTTTGAAAGGGTATACTCTCGAGGTGGTCCCATTGTCACCAAGTCAGAATCTGATGAAGGGATCCCATGGAAATCGAGGGAAATCCTCAAATTTTATAGGCACACCTATAGCGATTTGGGTATTTTTATACTAACTCGTGCATTTGGTCTCTGAAAGCACCATTCGGTGAAGGGGAACTGATGATGAAGTCCAGAGGTGAGAGGTGGCCACCGGAACTACTTAATATTATGTATTTCACTGGTTGCGATTCGATTACTTTATTATGCTTGCTAAGCAATTTATGCTCGTCACAATGCATATGGTGCAGTTCTTTTGATTCTTACCAGGAGAACTCCTCAACAGTTAACGTCCCTGCATCGGGAAAAGGAATATTTTGTAAAAGGTGATGAGCAGTTGACATTTTAAGCTATTGTAACAGATATTTTTTTAAGTGACTCACTAAAAAGTAAAAATTAAAAAACTTTTTTACAAAATAAATAACCACCGACTTCAAAAAAAAAAAGACGTGTGGCACTCGGGGACTGCCGCGGTAAAGCTATTGCATAGCATTTTGTATAAGAATAAGAAATAAGAATTTATTTTTTTTAAATCTCAAATAAATTTATAATGGGGCGTTTTACCCTAACCTTATCGGGGCCAAAAGATAGGCCCTTTACTGCCGATTCCAAAGACCCCAAACTCGATACCTCTACGACCTCCGGTTCAAAAGTTAAGACCCGGGGGGGTGAAGTAGCCCTGGACGGGTGGAGGGGTTGGTCAAAAGGGGTGACGCGGGGGGGGTCCCGGGATCATATATAAGTGGGATTGATTTAAATATAAATAAATATAATACAACTTAATATTGGGGTCGAAAAAGAGGGGGTCAAAAAAGGGGGATCAAAGGGGCTTGTCTGTATGTATGTACTATTTGAGAGAGGGGTTATAGGGGGGGGGGGGGGTATTTGGTCAGAATTTTGATATTCCCAGCCGTTTCCGTGATATTGGGATATTGAGTTTTAAGATAGTGGTGATTATAATAAATTTATGGTGTCCGACTGGTAAATGATAAATGGTACGAAAGTAAATGGAAATACATATTAATTCAAGTTACACTTTTTGATAAATACCTATACACCTATATACTTTCTCATAAACAGCTGCTTATGTATTCGTCCGATTTCGGAGCAGCTCGTCTCGATTCGTGCGAGCTTCGTAGAGTCGTACAATACGTCTAGTTGCACGCACACAAACACCGTGTCGAAGACTGCCGAAAAGAAACGACGTTAGACAATGCACGGCCTTCAAGCCACACCTCCGTGCCCGTCGGAGTGGGGAGCGTGAGGTTTTTTTCGTTACGGAATTTCTGGCTCCGGTCCCCGCGCTCAAGGCCCGCGATAGAAGCTATGCAATAGCTTAAAAAAACACTACAAAGTGAAAAATAACTTTAATATATAATAAGATATTTTTCACTTTGTAGTGTTTCTTTTTTGAAGTCGGTTGTATTTTTTTGTAAAAAAACTTTTTTTAATTAAATAAATAAATATTTTTATTTAATTTCAATAGGGCAAGAAATTAAATTATTTGCAGTATGTCAGCTAGCACACACCAATATACTGTAGCAGCTTATGTATAGTCATACTAATTAGAGGAGCGCACATGGCCGTTCGCCACCTCGCGCCCACGCATACTAAGCTAGCCGAGGAGAAAGAAATGTGAACCGGCCGGCTATCATCACGCTCGATGAACGTAGGGAGCGCGGCACATTCTACCGACATTACCAAATTGTGTTAGTCTTAAGTTTATTAATGTACCTTATATATTTTGATTTGTACTAACTAGTACTGTATTTAAGGAACGTTTCATATTAAATGGCACAGATCGTTATTCGCCTTCTTATTATACACAAGCTCCCCTAAAATACCAATAAAAACATTGAACTACTCAAGCAGAAATATAAACGTAAACAGAACTTAAATCCTATTTAGAAGCCTCCAGGCACAAAGGGCGTGCCCGCTTACATGTGTAAATAAATTAACGCTTCTCAAAGAAATCGTGTTGTTTGGTTGTGTTGCGGTAATAAATCGATTAGTGTAAGGGCTCCCACACAAAACTGCGAATTCGCATCGCATTGCAAAAATCTGCGAGCTCGCAGGTCGCAGCTCCAGGACGGTTCCTGCGATGTGGCGGCGTATTGCACCGCGGTTTTGTGTGGGAGCCGTAAAGGGTTATAAAATAAAACAAATAAAGTACATTTCTTTTCAATTTATATCAGTTAAGTCACCACAAATAGTTATGACACAATATTACAGGATGGAAACCTTAATTTACAATATAATCTAACAAATTCAATAATGTTAATCGGAAAGCTATGTCGTATCGAAATTGGATGTAGAAAGAAGTAATCACCATAATTGTAAAAAATACCAGCTAAAGTAATAAAAGTACCGTATGTAAATACTCAGTCACTAAAATGATATTAGTTTAAACGATTAAAATAATGATTAAGTATGATATTCAACATTTCGAGCCTATTATGGTGAGTCATGATCGCAGTTGGCTTCAGTATAAAAAATAACAAAAAAAAGTCGTAGTCACTATCATAAAAATAATAAAGTCCTGATCCAATTTCGACAAGTGACTAGTGCAATTTTACAGGATTTTTGATCACGTTATCGAAAACTTTAATTCGTTCAATAGCGCCGTCTGGTGACAATAATGGGAAACACAATTATTTAATGTATTATATTGACGTAAAGCTTGGATTTCCTAGGAAAGCGGTTCCGTCATATTATAACGGCTGTCATGAAACTGTCATTGTCACCAGTAATTGACAATAAGGTGTCAAAAAAAACACTTTCTATTTGGACAGCCGTTATTGTGTTACCGTTCACCGCTTTTTTTGGAAACCAGCTTTAGTGAACGTTAACGTGATCGTATAGGTACAATAAGTCGCACTAGGCTCACTGGAGCGATCCTAAATTGTTATTGGAAAGAACAGGCAATGAGGCAATTTGTCACGATCGAGTGTGTCCGCCTGTCACACAGTAGCAACGATTACAAAGTGAGCTATTCTGACTACCCACATCAAACTGTACACTTAAAGTTAGCCACAGACAGTTAAGTCCACAATTCTGTTCCGTAGGCATCGGACGGTTCGCATCCAAACGTATTAGTTTATGGTAGCGCCGCCACTGTATCTGCAGTAACTAGTTGGTTTGCTGACGTAACTGTCATTCGGCGGCGGGTGCGCGGGGTGCTTCCTCTGATCGACAATCCGTATGACATCGCCGAATATTGGTCAAATAGATGTATTATCTTCCTTTCATTCAGTGGCGGGAACGATGCGAGCCAGTGAACGAAATTCTACGTGTTCCTATACGAAGAATACTAAAATCCGCTTGATACGATCCGTCCGATTCATGGGAAACGGAGCTGTGGACGCTGCCCTTAAAGGTGCTCTTCCGAAGGCGACCGCAAACGCAAACCATAGCAGAAAATAACAGGCGACATTGACGCCATCTATGGAAGTGTTTTCATAGTCACATAAAAACCAGTCGAGTCGCTGCGGTCTGTAATACATAAGCAAGTTGTGCCACCGCCGCACTTACCCCAGGCCAGGCCTACATGGGCCTCCAACGAACGTCCCCGTATTGACGGGGACCATATTATACCGCGGGACCTATCGGGGACGCGATTGGAAAACGTTGCCGCTACGGTTGGCAGTTGCGTTGCGGACGCTTTCGGAAGAGCGCCTTAACCGTCGGTGTGAGCGTCGGCTGCCCGATCGAAGATTCGTTCAAGCTGGCAGGATTAAAATATCTTGTTCGTTACATTAAAGCAAAATTCGGTACTTGCGCTAAGTTACTAACCTTAAAAAATAAAAAGCATATTTTTTTTTATTAAAAAATCCTTGTAAACCCACACTTATCCCCATCACAACCTCCTAATCTGATCACAGCTTTACTTACGACAATTTTACTTTACTCTAACTTAAAATTCTACCAGACATACGCGGTTTATCTGTCCAATAATCGTTTATTGATTGATTTACTAGAAGCCGTTTGCATGTAAGCGCTCAACGGTTTTCACGATTATATTAATATTGTGGTTTCGAGTGTACTCTTGTTATGAACAATCGCTGGTCCATAAAACGTTTGTCGGGTTAAGAATAAAAAATGTGTATGCAAGAGACTTCAAAATACAGCTTTTTTTTGGAGCCAGTGTTTGCTAAACTACTGGTCATAATAATATAGAAAAACGCTGAAAGTGAACCATGAGCTCAATTTCAGTTCTGAATGTACCCAACTGGCTGTAAAAAAACACCTTTATACAACCAAAAATGTTGACTCATTGGACGAAAATACATTGATCATTGAATCGATAGCCAAAGACAGTCTTTCGGTCAAAAATCAAAACAGTTCTCCAAAGTTTTTTTCCTTGCTTTGGCTACTGTCCTGATGTCGACTATTCCACTAGCGTTATGTGGTGACGGCGACGCAACTTTGTGTATAGTTATCTATGTAGTTATATGCTCGTAGCTTTTTCAGTTATCAGCATTTATTTTACAGTGGTCAATAAAAAGGAAATGACGTCAACAGTAAACTTGTCAGAACAACTTTGCCTACAACTATTGCGCTAAATAAATTTAACAAAAAAAAATTTGTTCGGAAACAATTTGTGCGATATTTTTTATTGTAGGCGAATTTAGTCAAATCCCGTATATCTGGTAAAATTCCTCACACATTTAAACATAAATCCATTAGTTAGTACTTAAGGGGTGGACACGTAGGCTGACATCTATAGACCAATTTTTTACTGTATTCAAGCTAAGTACAGTAGAATTACATCCGAAAATAAACCTTACTCTTATAAAGTTAATGTTCATATTCGCATGAACATTAACGCTTATAGTCGATTATGGGAATGTGCACATTGCCCTCACACAAATAAGCTTCATTTTCGTATAAAGCGCGACTGTACTTAACTTGAGTAAAGACAAAGTTCGCTCTCGATATCAGGCCGAGATCTATTAACGTCATTTAGTACGTGCTTTGGC
The DNA here is from genome assembly GCA_916610205.1 of Griposia aprilina. NCBI lineage: Eukaryota > Metazoa > Arthropoda > Insecta > Lepidoptera > Noctuidae > Griposia > Griposia aprilina. Next base: position 10,224,530 of record OU744304.1, on the reverse strand, counting down.
TTACATGTCCGCGTCACTATCTTACATTTGTAGTTTGACAGTTGTGTGAAAGTGACAGGCATAACGCTTAGCTAAAGTACGAAATAAGTAACGTTTATAGGTTTCTGCCTCGACCTCAGTTTACGTGAGACTTTATACCAACTTTAATACAAATCTTACGTCTTCTCTTCTCAAATGGTTTGTCCAGTCTACCCACTCATACTGAGTGCCCACTAAGAATATAGATAAGACAAGTGAATTCCACCACTATCAAAATTGGAATGCTTGTGGATATCGTCAATCATGTGTTACATAAAATCCGGGATTAGTACAAAAATAAAAGTGATTCGTTACGATTCGCGATTGAGTGATAATGTCATCACAATAACCCACTTTAAAATTACACTTTTTGAAGTGAAACAAACTTCTTAGGCGGCGATTCGATAATTGAACGAGAATAGTGAGTGAAATTTCAAGGACGCGTCACGTTTACGCACATTTCGTTACATGAAAGAGAAGAAAGATATCTCCTATATCTCTCACACTAAATCTCTCTTATTCTTTATTTTTTTTAAGAAGTTTCACTTCTATCACGTGTACGGTGCCGCATGCGCAATTTCGAGTTATTTTTTTTATTGATAAGGAATGTTTAGTATTTTATTGAGAAGCCCTTATGCTGTTCGATAAGGTTTAAGGTTTAGTAAAATTAGAAACTCAATACATTTCTTTAGTAAAAGTTTAAAGAGCAAAAAATACTGGGAACAGCCAACAAAAGATTATGGTTTACTGAGAAAAAAAACCGTATCTACAATATTCTTTTTCGTTGCGAAAACATAAGACACACGCAGACAGGAGATTAACTCCTCTATTTTTACCAACCGCCTCAAGGGTTTATTGTAACTATGCATTATTAAATAAATAAACAAAAAAGTGTATAATGTCAAGTTAATGGGTAGTAATAAAAGCTCCGAAAAAGAATTAAAATATGAGCGTACTCAAAATATGAAATTTAATGCTTTAAATACTAACTTTCCGACAGCTTATATGCGAATACAAATAAAGAAACGACCGAATAAAATACTGAAAATACCGAAAAATTAATACAATATTTGCTGACGTAAAAATCTACAGGTAGTCATTTTTATTGTAACTTACCTATTATAAATTTAGAATCAACCTTACACCTAACATACCAAACCCCGGGGTGCCCCTGACGTCGGCCGGCTAGGGTTAGGGTTAATAAGCAGGTTGACGGAGCCCCGCTCTGCGGGGCTCCTATTTCTGTCTAAAGGGTTTAAAGGAACCTAACCAACCGAACCTCGGGGTGCCCCTGACGTCGACCGTTTAGGGTTAGGATTTTCGGGAACATATTATATGTTTTCGGCAACTTAGTAATTTTTTCGGAAGACTAGTATTTTTTTTTTTGAAAATTAGTTTATTTTACTTGAAAGTATAGATTATTTTTCGTAGAATTATAATTTGAATAAGTTCATGTTTGTTCGTTAAATACAACATTTTTGTCGGTTAATTTTGTATTAATTTTTCGGTAATTCATTTTAACACAGCTTAGTTAGTATTATAGTCAACCACAGATCGCTGGAAGTTAATTTGTTTTTCGGAAGCTTTATTATTTCCCCAAGTTAATTAGGTCTGGGGCCGTACTATGACGTGTTAATACCATCATGATTCCATTGCGAAAAAGGGATAGTGCTATCGGTCATATACAGGGTTAGTTTTCAAAGACCAGCCAAATTTAAGGATGTGGTACAGACCATCAAACTGAACAACTCTCTCCATGGGACCAATATCGTAATCACGAAAAAAAAATCAGCGGTCCCATACATTTAGGTCAAGTAGGTATTGAAGTTTTTTATGGGACAGTTTATAAATTTTTCGCGATGATGATATTGGTCCCATGGAGAGAGTTGTTCAGTTTGATGGTCTGTACCACATCCTTAAATTTGGCTGGTCTTTGAAAACTAACCCTGTATAGCTCCATCTCTTTTTCACACTGGAACAATGATGGCTTTAACACGTCATAGTACGGCCGCTGGAATCGCCAACCCGTCTTATGCAAACGTGATGATCAATGCTCGTGCCTTCTCTGTAAGAGAAGAGGCCTTTGCCGTGCTGTGGGACAATACTAGGCTGCTATTTCTACTATCACTGACGACATTATCACCCAATCTTACATCGTAACTAAAAAGCAGAAGTTCTAAGGATACGATGCGCCAGACTATACTTAAACTGTAAAACATTAAGTTTAATTAAGTATTTATTGTGTCAATGAACAGCGAGTATTATGAAACACCTCTTAGTGAGACTTCTCACTGTGTTGTGCCGACACATGAAAATCTTCCTGTACACGAACGTATTAATATTTTTCTTTATCTCGTATCTCTTTCTGTCACTTATGTCCGTTTATTATTAAAACATTAATAACAATAGGCGACGCCTAAATTAATGACGATGAATGTTGGATTTTCAACTTTCGGCGCTGAACGGAGCGTTGCAAATCCAACAGTGCACTTTTATGTAGGCATACATTTAGGTCTCGCTTAGTGTTAGTGGAATAAGATGCGTTATTCGCTAGAGCGAGAAGTCCCGCAATCTTACGCACCGCTTTTGCATTTGAGATTGGCCATCTCGCTCTTGCAAATAGCATTTCAGTGTCAGTAAAGGTCCTATACTACAAGAATAGTTTTGTAAGTGCAACATATTACCGATACAAATTCACAAATCTCCGTTCACATGACTAAAAGTCCTATCTCATTTTTTAGCTGATTTGAGTTAGGCCAACTACATTTTTCTATACTTACTTGTTTCTTTATATTTTTCACTAACCGTCATTTACGTCGTTTAACATAGAGAAACGACAGTTAGTGAAAAATGTAAAGAATCACGAATAGAAAAATGTAGTTGTCCTAACTCAAATCAGCAAAAAAATGAGATAGGACTTTTAGCCATGCGAGCGACGAAATATGCAAAATGGTATCAACGTTAACCTATACAAGTTTAAAACTATCGTGCCCATAGAACTCCGGCTATATATTTTGTCTAACAATGTTACACATTGCGTTAACCGTAGTTAATCTTAAAAATACATGATACACACTAATGTACTTATATTTTAACAGATTTCCGACCTGGTACCGTTTGGTACCACGGTACACTAAATGCAGACAGCGATCGAAGCACAGTGAAACTAGTTTCAAATGAGTTGTGAACAATTGATTTATTAACAAATCTATTCATACCACAGCTCACTACACTACGGCCGATGAATCATGGCTGCTCTGAATATAGGCTCTCCGAACTTTCGCGCATGTTCTCTCACTCACACTCGCCTCATGTCACCATTTAGTTCCTAAAAAATGTTATTGCGCAGCCTTCTGCGCAAAGTTCGGACCGGCCATGTTTCATCGGCCGTACTGTACAAGCTGTGATTTGGTCGACAATTATGATGAAAAGAATCATAAGGTTCATAATATTTTAAAGTAAATATAGAGTAAATAAAAAAAAAGAAACCGTTAAGTCAATTTTTCACAACTCCCTTCCTTAGGCCAGCCAGACATCCGGAATTACGGATAAATTTTTTGGTACGCCTAGAATTTCCCAAGTCCCGTAACACGGATCTTAAGATCCGTCCCGGAATTCCGGATCTCAAAAGCCAGTAACACGAAAAACCTACTAGAAATGGACACTTAAAGGTGAAAACCTATACACGAACAATTATTAGATTATTACGTATAATGACTGGATTCGCCCGCGATTTTACAGTTAACATTTACACACGATTTTAGTCTTTAATTTTATTACGATAAGAACCATAGTAGCTTAGTTATAAGATGATACGAGACTGGAAAGTTTGATCGATTTTAATACGGGCTAGAGGTTATGGAGGGTTGAAAAATTACGCATTTTTTAAATAGAATTATTTTTAAAAATTAAATATATTTATAAAAATCTGGAAGATTTGATTCGATGTCTCATTTATATTATTTGACTCGTAAATCGGATATGACAGATTATTTTCTTGTCCTATAAAACTGACTTGTCAATTTCAGAATGTCAAAATAAAAATCAAGACGTACAGTATTAAAAATTGGGAAGGAAGAATGAAAGACGGCTCACAATCCGAATTTCTTTTAAAATAGCACAACCTAATCTTTCACAGGGTTTCCACCCTAGAAAAAAAATCACAAAAGATTATGTACAAATATGCCCAAAGATGGACAATTTAGTAGTCATAAGAATGCACCCTAAAATAGTATGGGAGAAACTAAAAATATTGTAAAGCAATCGCTTTATTTATCATAAAAACAGCTTATTTTTGTTGTTTCTATACTAAAACTTGTTCATATTCATAAGTGCTTTCATGCTCTACAGCCAGCTCCCTACAGTTGCATAGGCCCTTTTCACAATCGAATTTACACCGTATTACCAACATATTTAAGATCGAAATAGGTGGGCGTAGGTCTCAAAACCGCTGACGCCAACGCGATTTTGATCTTTATTTTGTTAGAAATACTATGTAAGTTCCTTTGTAAAATAATTCGTCCGGAAAATCACGCACCATAGCGCCAGGAAACTACAGTTTCCGTCTGTAAGTATGGCACATCAAGTTTTACAGTCCAATTTAAATTTTATAGCGGCTCCGAACATGAGGCGAGTCGCCGCGCCGTAACTAATTCACGTGTGAGCGGCGGTGACGGGTGGGGTACTGCGCAGCTAGTAGCGCACTTCAGAGCTATCAAGTTTGAATCGGGCTGTAGTAAAGTAAAGCTTAGTAGAGCGCCCTCTGTGTCATCCATACCTACGACCACCGACCACGGAGACACCTCGGCGGCCGCTACTAGAGGCGGCAGTGTCAACAATTTCCATTCAAACCAAGCGGGTCATTGTTTACTCGTATTATGACACTAAGAGCAAAGCCACACTGCTCCGTTGTGTGGAGTAGCTTCGCCACATCGCAATAATTCGACGCATTGAGTGCCACGCGTGCGGTGCGACGTCGTAACGCAACGCCGTCTCAGTGGGGATTCCCAGTCTTAATCAACAATGGATCGTAGCAAAGTCCTCCGCTGCGTTGCCAATCCGATATCGCACCGCATCATACCCCTCCGCTTCCCCTTGTGCGTTGACGCAACGGACAATATGGGCTGTATTGCAATGTGTAAAATGACGCAGCGACATCGCTCAAACGAGGCAAAGTAACCCAACGGAGCAGTATGGCTTCGCTCTAAAAGCGAAGACACACGATGTGTTGCCGGTGTGTTGCGACGCCTGAGCGTTGACGCTGCGTCATCCCACATACAAATTACAGTGACATGCCACACGGTGCGTTGCGACGACGTGTAGCGATGCAACACACGCTCAACGGACAAGGCGACGAACGAAGCGGGGAAGGATGTTGCGGTGCGATACCGAGCGTCTGACAGGTCACAGCGCAGCGCACTATTGCACGTACTAAAGTAAACTGACACTCCCAACACCGAGACGTAGCGACACCGCATTGCCCGTGTGGCACTCGGTGCTTTGACATCGTAGCGGTGCGACGACGCCACGCACCGGCACTGCACATGTGTCCTCACTCTGATATTGTATGGAAACTGACGACATTAAAGGCGCTCTGTGACAGAAATACTGGGCTCAACGCACTTTCGGCGCCACGAATTTTATTAGTAGGAACTGCGGTTTCTAGACGCTGCCGCTGCGGCGATTCCGTGCTGTGCCTATGACAGTCAGCTTCTAAAACTTGATGTGTCATGTTTACATCCGGGTTCCGTACGTAATTCATCAACCCTGCCTGAGTGTAAGAAGGTAAATAAATTAAAAGAATACTAAAGCAAGCACCGGTAGAGGTAGAAAGAGCGCTAACGCAGTGACTCAAGATACGATACGATGAAGAGGTGTCGCGGGAAACGACGGCGCAAGAGTGTATATAAAAATATTATTAGAAAATAAAATATCTTGGCAAAATATAGGTATGTAAATATGAAATTTGCGCGATAATACTTGATGGGACATCGTGCATTATAATGTTTAAATTGTTCCTGTTTACTTACTAGGAAAAATAATTAATAATAGAGCCCCAAATGTTGAGCTTAAAGTTTGGCAATATTGTCAAAAAAACATGAAAAATCTATGTTAAGCCTTCATACAATTAAAAATAATATTGTACTCACTCACGCATAAACATTCTTCAAGATAAAAAAAAAAATACTTTTAAAGAAGCATCACAACAAAAAATTGCTCTCACCGCCGTCTCCCGCGCAGAATCTCACTAAACTATGGCAACACTGTTTACAGTCCCACTAACTTACAGCAACACTATCTGACACGTGCTTGTACCCTATAACCTGACTGCCGCTATAATTCATTATCTCGTCTACCTAGCTATCTTCTCTCACGGCCTTCCTTGTTTGCAATCTGAAAAGATGGAGAAAAGATTGGTTAATAAAAAAAAAAAATGTTTTTATTACAGGATGATTGAATGCTCGTGTCGTTACGAATAGTCAGAAGCCCAAACGTCTTGACAACCAATTTTACCTAGGGGTAGCGCGTTACCCAGTAACTGGGTAGTGGAAATACTGGTTTTCAGCTGCATCCGTTTAAGACTGGACCCCCACATAGGTGAGAAAAGGCTAGGCAGAGTGATTGATGATTAAATCAAGAGAAACTGGGCCTATCAAACGCCCAGACATAATCAGTAGGGTAGAGCGTATTTTTTTCTACGAATTTAGTTTTTCCCTAATTCATCAATAATTGTTGACCTATCGCCAAAGAAAGTGGAAAATTTCAGCCTGTTTTTTTGGCCTTTTCACTCCACTCTAATATAATCAGCCTGTAATGCTGGGACTCAGGCCTCCTTTCTGCCTACCGGAGGCTATACGCGGGGGTCGTGCGGTCCATGGCCCTTAAGGGGTATCGGTGTGGGCGCGTTCATTGAGGCGCCGACCACCCCGCCGATTGAACGCATCCCAGAGGGTCATGGCCAACCGGCTGGTGCGGGGATACCGCACGGTCTCCGGTGAGGCGGCGAGTCTCCTTGCTGGATTGCCGCCATGGGATCTGGAGGCAAAAGTCCTCGCGCACATATAGGAGTGGCGCGAGGAGGCGAAACGCCGGGGCGTAACTCCACTGCCGTGAGAAATCGCGGCACAGCGGACAGAGTTCCAACGGGATCTCATGGCGGCATGGAGAGTGCGACTGTCGCAACCCAGTGCTGGGCACGCCACAATTGCGGCGGTAAGTCCCCTCTTTGAGGAGTGGATTGAGAAGCGCCACGGCGTCCTGACCTTCCACCTGACGCAGGTCCTCACCGGACATGGTTGTTTTGGGAGGTTCCTGATTCGCATTAGGCGGGAGGAAACGCCTGGGAGTTACCACTGTGTGGATCATTGGTGGAGCATACTGTGGAGGTCTGCCCAGCTTGGGCGGAGCACCGCCGTGTCCTCGCGGAGGCGATCGACGGCGGCGATCTCTCGCGTCCGGCCCTGGTCCAGGCCATGGTACGGAGCGAGAGGGCATTGGAAGGTGTCACCTCCTTCTGCGAAGCAGTAATGCTCGCGAAGGAGGAGGCGGGGCGCGTGAGGGAGAGGCAATCGTTGCGCCCACACGCCTCTAGTCGCCGCAGGCGGAGACACCCTGGGCGTCGGGAGTCGATAGCCGACTCCCGGCCAGCGTAGGCGCGGGCTTGCGGACGGCGAGCAACGGGCAGCTCGCCGTCCGGTAAGGACCAGGCCCGGGTCAACGGCGCGTTGTGTTCCACGCGCGCCTCAAAGAGATGTCAGCACACATTGAAGGGGTCCGATAGGGCCGATACCTGCCGGGGTCACGGGTTTGTCCGAAAGGATTACCGTGGTAATGACACAAAGGCAACTGAAGGAACACGGGTGGGTTTTAGTCAAGAAAAGTCTGGACACACCCTCCCGCTCTGCCCAGAGCGGGAGAAGTTATTTGATAATTAACCACAAAAAAAAAAATATAAGGGCTCCTTTCTGTGTGCGTGAGAGAGAGAGAGAGAGAGAGAGAGACGAGAAATACGACCTGACGCTGTAGGCCAACAGCGCGATTTTGAACCCGTTTGGAATGGTATTTTCGCTTCTTTACGAAGATTTCTTTATAACCATAACTTTAGTTTATTTTGACGTTTCTTCTCGATGGTAAGCAGAAAGGAAAAACGAGCGTTAACCGGTTTATAAATCCACTCGCTTCTGCCTGCGACTTCGTCCGCGTTCTTCATGTTTTAACATAAAATATATCCTATAACCCCCGTTGCTTAGTTTTCGTTTCCTTTCCCATTTTTTTCTTTTTCTCGTCTCCTAAGGGTCGTAGCGTAATGTTAATTATTGAGCTATCAAATGCAAAAAGATTTTTTCAAATCTGACTGGCAGTTCCAAAGATAAGCGCGTTCAAACAAAAAACAAACAAACTCTTTAGCTTTATTATTAGTAGATTATTATAAATTACAAGAACGCAGACGAATGACGAAAAAACCCAGGATAGACCCGGTTACAATCTTGCTGACTGAATTTTTGCAACGGCATGAGATACACTTACGTACCGATACGAGATACGATCTTTCAAGACATCATTCCGTTATAGACAGACGTCGAATCTCCTGACTATAACCGTTAGAAGTTTCCAGAACATTCTTGTTACCTTAGTTCACTTTTTGTGGAATTCTTTGATGCAGAGCGCGCACGACCAGGAGCCCTCGGGCGGCGTGTTGAGCGGCGGCGCCAGGCAGTACATGTGGTAGCCGCGGTCGCAGTCATCGCAGAACAACAGCTGGTCCTAAAAACAACAAAAGTGATATTTTAAAGAACAGTGATAACGTATTTAGTATGATAAAATGACCTGCCAAGCTATGGGTAAAGCTCAAAGAAGGCCTGCATAAACCTCTGTGTAGGAAGCGACTGCGACAAGAAAGTCCCGTAACTATTGCGAACTTTGGCCATTTTAAAAATTACTTTTAGGTTTCACAAAAGGCTAAACAATAATCCATTTTACGATAGACAGAGGATTGATATAATGCAGTATTTTTTTTGTCAAAAAAATGGGCCTGTATCTGATGGAACTATTATTATTACTCCAACTATTTCTGCCAGTACAGAGCCATGTCATTATTATGGGGTACTGTGTTAAATGTTACAACAAAATACCTTGTGATATATTGCAAATAAATGAAAGAAAATTTAAAACTCATATTAAAAGTACACTTTGTAAACAAGCATATTACAAATTAGAGGATTATATCCTAGATAAGAATGCTGTGAAACATGCTGGTCCTGCTCCATAGGACAATCTAGAGTCTAGACAAAATCAAACTGGTTACTAATTTAATTGTATATTTTTTATGACTTTGATTTTTACATTATGTAACTACTTTAACTAACACACTAAATTATTACTAGTGAAATTTTGGAAAAATCATTTACTTTTCAATATTTGTAAATATGTGAGCACCATGTATCTATCTCATAATTGATTTATCTGTCATTGCGTTATATTTAATTCTTTTACCTATTGTGGTATGGTAATTTTATTCTAGGTGCATCGTCTTCACATATAATTATATAACTAATGTATACATCATATTGTAAAACATTTTTAAAAGAGTAACGGTGGAGTTTCTTGCCCATTCTTCTCCATACGAAACTACCTTTTGGAAAGGGGCAACTAGAATCAATTCTATTTTTTTGTAAATTTTGACGTTCAAAAGTGCCTTCTATGTGCCTATTTGAAATAAATGATTTGACTTTGACTATTGCTGTGTTTGTAATTGAGGAATAAGAGTTACAGTAAAATTATAGGGCCAACAGCGTCCCCAAAGACCGGATCTCATGTCAAAAATCAAGATGCACATTTTAGGAGCGAGCATCCGTCCTTCTATATGCTATTTTATTTACAAATGTGTGCCTTTAAGTCTGTGCTGAGCATGTATTTTCTTTCTATAGAGCCGATCACATGAACGTTCATGAAAACTGGGTCTAAATATGACGTGTCTATAATTGACAGTAACTGTTTCCCATCACGTGTAGTCAAACCTCAGTCAATCTGCCTGCCTTTTACCAAGAATGTTGGGGGTCAGCTACCAGTCGAACCGGAAGCAGCTGAATACCAGTATTTTACATGGAGCGACTGCCTATCTGACGTCCACAATTAATTTACTGGGCAACACGATACCCCTTGGTGAGACTGGTCGTCAGACTTAGGCTTCTGACTACCCACAACGACTGTCCAAGATCTACGAATAACAGCCAGAACCAACGGCTTAACGTGCTTTCCGAGGCAGTGAGGGAATTAATGGATGGTCACCCATCTACGAACCGCGGCAAGCGTAGCTTGACCTTCGATCGACCCGTGCGACCGTCATTATTTAGCCACGAGCACCTTAACTCCACGCACGTGTATTTAAACCTATCACATAAAATACACTTACATCATTATCACTGGTGCCACAAATAGAGCAGCACTTACACTCGATGCACTGCCAGCGATACTTGCGCACTGTCACGATCATGTTCATTGTGAACTGTAGACATGTCGGGTGACCTGCACATAGAGGGAGCTATGTTAATACGTGTAACATTTGAGTTGTGTGATAATGTATGTAGATATTGTTATGGTATTGTTGGAAGCTCTTCATTTCTATCAAGACTGATATGTGAGAGAAAAAATAAGCGTCACGTACTAGCATTTTCAGGGAATCTGGACGTGTTTAGAATAACAAAAGTTAAGGCGCCCGGCAAGTAAAAGGTCATGGTCAGATCACTTTGATATTCGCCAATTGCACCTAAAACGCTAAGTTAATGTCCATAGTGCAACTCCTTTTATGAGTATTTTATATTTTATGGGTTTAAAGACGTAACTTCGATAAAAAAAAGAACCAAAGTAGTAGCCTATGGCGTAAGATAGGCTTGTTAGCTAAAGAATTTTGACTATTTATCCACCGAGTTAATAATTACGTCATAGAAATCAAGAGCTCCAAAACCATTATAAAAATGAAACAAATTCACATATTGTAAGGCACATAGTATTTTCTTACCTTATCGAATCTTCAATCGCCTTCGCAATTTTATATAATTTTCAATTTTTTGTAAATAATTATAAAATATGGGAAAACATAATGTGCCGAACAATAGTGAAAAATAAAAAGTAAATAAACAACACTTAGAACAATTAGTGACTTACAATTTAATTAGAAGAGAAAAATAAAATGTCTAAAGGGAAGTGCACATTCACTATTCTTCAGCACAGCTAGACTAAATAAAAATCGACTAAGAATCGAGTTCATACAATTTAATTCTGGTAAAGTAGCAATGTTTTACAAAAAAATAAAAAAATAAAAAAAAACATGAATAATTTTTAATTTTTATAAATTCTCGGACTTACGCTAAAATAAAGGAAATATATGAAATAACAACGGAAACATTTGATTTTTATATTATTCTTTGGGTATCCGCATTTATGCACTTCCCTGCAGGCATTCAACTATTAAATAAAATATATAGATATTGCCGAGATAGATAAAATATGAGAAATTAACATTTGGTACCGTCAATAAACATTTATATTACAAACAGTGATCAACTGGCACTTTTAAGTACCACATAACACAACAACTCTTGAAAATAATGGAGATATTTAAAAACACTCCAGAAATTTCACATTTAAAATCCCACGTAAAATTGACAATAATAAATAATATAATGTTCTTTAAAATGGTTATAATATTATTATTCAATATTTTAGTAAAATTACTAAACATATATTTCATCTATAGTAATTATTTATTGTTTATGTTATACACTCTCGGACTTAAAAATCGAGCCACCCTGCATATGAAATGGTCGTGAATTCAAATTAGGAATAATGATGACACCAAAATGGTGGCCAGTATGACAGCTTTAAAACTGCATCCCAACTTTTTCTTTGACTCATCATTGTTTTCATGTTTTAGGTCATTATACCTGATATGGAATTGCACGGCGGCGCGACTTGAGGAGTCCAGGAGTGTATTTTATATAAATATTGCCGACACAGTTAACCACAGCACATTTACCATTACACAGGATGGCGATTTAAACATTAAGCCAATTTTTATTTTTAAAAAAAAATGAAAATTTTTTACCCTGTTACTTTGGATGTCGGGAGAAGCCAATGTACATAAATGATTTGAGTTCAGAAAGCGTTGCACGAACAAATCATTCATCTCAGTCAATTAATATCTATGGAGAACACAGGTCCTCTTCTTTACAAGAGAAATACAACCACCAAGCAATATCCCCCACTTTGACAGTTCTTTCAAACAACCATCCTGTATAACCAACTAAATATACAGCATGTATCAGAAAGGTGTGATCGCGAAAATATAATCAGCTGTCTTCAATACGTACTTGACTCAAATGGATGGGACAGCTGATATTTTTATCGCTGGTCCCATGGAGAAAGTTCTTCAGTTTGATGGTCTGTTCCACAAACATAAATATGACCAAACATTTCTGATACACGCTGTAAAAAAGATACAAATGTAATAAATACGAACTCTATCGAAGGTTACAATTGCACATACTAAGGCACCTAAGAGACGAGACACAATATTAATATAATATTTTATTTTTATAAAACGGTAACTTACACTACTTTCCTACTTTTCCGCTTCCCTGAAGGGCTTTATACGCGGCACCAGAGTTAAGTACATAGGTACCATTATCTAGCCACGGTCTGTACACAATGGCTTATTACTGGCCACACTTTCATTTCTATGCAGCTATTCGTCAAACATAGAAAATAAGATGATACTGTAGTCACTCGTAGATCTTTGACAGTCGTTACGGGTAGTCTTGCCAAGGGGTATCGTGTTACCCAGTAACTGGGTTGTGGAAGTCACAGTCGCCCCATGTACAATACTGGTATTCAGCTGCCCCTGGTTATACCGGAAGCTGACCGCAACGTAGTTGTGAAAAGGCCAGGCAGATTAATTGTGTGGAAAATAAGATGAAAATATCACAAGAGCCAATGATAGTCTAAACTAATATTAAAAAATAATTGATTATTTGTATGTTTGTTACGCTTTCACGCTAAAACGGCTGAACGGATTTGGAGGAAATTTGCCACATGGGTAAACCATGACGTAGAGAAGGACATATACTAGTTTTCATCCCGGGTCGCAGACGAAATCGCGGGCAACACCTAGTAATAAATATTTCCACAGAGCACGGAACCGCCTCGATAACCGCTTGGGATCGCAGCCAGCGCGGCGATTTCGTGCTCTGTGAATATTTCGTATTATCAATACTATAGAGGTGCTATAGACTGTATAATTAGCAGAATTGAAAGTACACTGCTACAGGGATCCTTTAGCATCCGAATGACGTTGACAGAGTGGCGCTGTTGGTAAACATTTGTTTTGTGAAATGTATTGGAAAAACAAGATGGCGACGTTAGATCTAATTTTGGCCACGCGCCAAATGAACCTTGTACAGTCCGTTCACAGTTATTTTACCTGTAATTTTGCATCACTGTCAATATCACAGTGATCTTTATTCCCTTGTAATAAGGTTGCCGTTGGGTTGCTGCCACTGACAGTCTGTCAAAATCACAGTGATCTTTATTTTCGTAACAATAAGGTTGCTGTTGGGTTGCTGCTGTCAGAGATCAACTATTCACAATTTTACACAAGTAGTTCCTTTGTTGTGATGTCATAATTACGTTTTAAGTGGGTAATAATTTAAGTGGGGACATTCGAAATGTTGCAAAGAGGCTATAGATGAATAATCAAAACTACAGTACATTATGAAGAAGATTGGGGTCAGAGACATGAAAATGTGGCCAAAATATGTCATTGAGCACAGAACCATGAGATTTTAATTAAAAGATCAAACAAGTGTACAATGTCAGATTCCATCGCCACAATAATTATCTAAACTATAAAGTATATATATTTCATAACTAATATAGTAATATACTATCAAAAAAAAAAATTGTCAATATATCGTAATATAAAATTTTATATCTAAAATTTAAAAACCTAAATATGATTAAAATTTTCTTAAAATTAAAACAAAAACATTCTATAAACTATAGGAATGATATTTTATGATCAATGCGCATGATACATAATGTATCAAAAATAAATAAAAGCAGAGATACTTTAAAAAACATGTTTAAATCTATAGTCATGAGAAAATATAATTGTAACGATAATAATATGGGGGGGGGGCTTATTTAAAATGGCCTTTTTAATATTTAAAAATATGTAAAAAGGTTGTAACAGTACAATAAAAACGGCGCATTGAAAAATAACATGAAGTTAATCTTTTTAAACTTTTTTTTTTTCAAAATCTTTGGGTTACTTTACATAAAATGGTGATAAAAAGGCACGTAAAAGCTCCTATTTATATGTAATGTTATAACATGTATGTAATAAGCTACTATTATTGACCCGCCTACGCTTAGGATTTATTATTATTTAACACTATTATACCCAGACTAAATAATTCTTGAACACAAGAAGTAGTAAAGTGTGTACAGGACTTTTATTACTAACTTCACTCTAGTGTTTAATAAACTAGTGACGATTCAATGTAAAATTCATTATCTAAATACCCGAGAAAACGCACGAAATCTATGTACGTAAAAACCTGGAACCAGTGCCACACACTTGTTCTGGTTGCCATATTCGATTCGGCAGAATTTGTTGAACAACAAAGCCGACCCGAAGTAATTACTAAACATATTCGGATTTCATTCGGCTCGTGCAGGTCGGTAAACTTTATTTGTCGTCTACCCTCGCTGAATCATGTTCTCGGCTCGTTACAATTCTAGCTAAACCAAGCGGTTTTTTCCCGAACTCTAAATATATTTGATTTTGCCGCACGGCTGTGCCGAATCATGCTGACCCGAACAAGTGTGTAGCACCCTTAAGAAATAGTCAATTGAAGTATCCGAGCGTGAATATGACACATCGCGCTTTTTAAAGAAATGGGCACCTGTCCCACCGCCGACGAGGTAGCAACTTGCAATCAACGATTTCCTCGCTCAAGTAACGTACAAAAGATTTTAGGTCCCGTGTATGTAAAAGAGATACATATATTAATAATTGATCGCTGACTGTTCACACCGCTGACGAGTACTCGTTTGTCGCAGCGAAAAGAGCTATCGAAGAGAGTACTCGCTCAGTGACGGTCGCTTGGCGGGCAGAACTCTCGCTGAGAGACTCACGCTTGGTACAGTCAGCAAAAGAGATAACTATCCAAGGTCGCCGGATATAGTTGAAGTTTAGTAAGAAGCCAATGAATATTTTCGAATGAAATTTAATTTGATAAATTACCAGTTTGTTTTCTATTAAATAAATTATTTTTTATTCGAAAACATTCATCGGTTCAACTATATCAGGCGACCCTGCATACTTACCTCTTTTGCTGACTGTACATATGCATACCAGCGCTCGTCGCGGTCGCGCAAACGCTACTAGTTGCTCGCCAACTCGTTTTTAGTAGCTAGCTCTTCTCGCTTCTCGCTAATCCCCAGCGGTGGCACAGGTGCAGAAGGGTGACGATGCTCTAAGGCGTTATTACAAAACAACATTTATCGTTAGACCCAGGTCAATACCATCGAGTATATTTGAATTTCAATCTTTATTGCGACAAAGTTAAAGTTCTAAATACAAAAACAGATTTTAAACACGAGTTGTCAATTATGTACTAAGAACTTTATGTCAGTCGGAATAAGGTTCGAAATACAAACACTGACTGAAAGATTTAAGCTTGGACCAAAGTCAGAACTCGTTTTGTAATAAGACGGAATGTGTCGTATTTTCAGCCGGGTATTTTACCCCAGCATCAGAGGCGAAAAAGAGACTCGAAGTCTTCTATCATCCCTAGCGCGAGTATCAAACACTTTCTCAACCAAATGTGATTAGAAAAATATTGAAAATATTGTATTGCTAAAAACATGTGTATAAAATTCATAATTATTGCTATCTATACTTGCGTAGTCGGGTAACTGTGTCTCTATGCCCAATTTATCTCGATTTTAAATGTACTGTTTCTTTCATAAAAAGCTGTGTCGTGCAAACCTAATCTATAAGTCATACAAATATTTGTTTCGTGCGGAAATCGAACTCATAAAATAAATAAGCCTTAGCGCAGAAGTCAATCGCTCAGCCTCTGCACCAATCGTCCCGTCAAGATTTGACATCATGATAAATGTGTCAATTTGACATACAAAATGTCAATTTAACGTACGTTTGACGTTTGCCTTCGCGGGCACCGCCGCCGTCTTTACTAAAGATATATTGGGCACAGAGTAACGCGTGCAGTGACTTTATTGCAGCGTGACTAGAAAGCTAGGGACATCTGAACGATTGGCGCCACTGTAGAACCCAAGTTCCCAAGTAGCGCCATTATTTGGCATCAAGCGAAGCTATGACTAAATTAAATTGTCTGTAGTGTTGCCAGATTACGACTGTTAAGTATTATTGTTTTTTTTATGTTTATAACTTGTCATATGTATTAAAAAATACGTTCTTATTTTAAAAAAATATGCAATATAAAAATAAATTCAATATTACTTTGATCAGTAACGCGAGTTTAATTTTAAAATAAGGTATACATAATGTATGTAATGTAAGTTTAATTTTATCTAAACAATAACAGAAATATAAATCTAAAAATGATCTCGCTCATTTAACGAGGCTACTGGCAACACTACGATCTAGTATTTCTCACACGAAATCATATAATTTTGATAAGGCACTTGTACTCACTAAAAATAATATAAAACATTAAGATATAAACATTACAACAGACAACAATTTAAAATATCTCATCATTTGGCATCCATCGTCACAAGTGTTGTTTTTCACATGGCAACACCAAGATCACAAAGTGCAACATTGACACAGATAAAAAAATCACAATATGTGATATAGAATTATTATAGGGATATATTTAAATTTTTATGTTTGGATATGCCATAGTATACTTTAGACAAAGATTTTGATATATTCATTGTGATGCCACTATGCTAATAATATGATTACAACATTAAAACTACTAAATATGCATCAAAGGTCTTTTCATTCGAAAATTAGAGTATGAAACCTGGAATGTAACATTTAAAACTAGCCATCAAACATTCTCTTTGGTAGGACCTACAAAAAAAAAATCCAAGAACTTTTTTGTGACAGACAAACACACAAATAATACTCAGAAACTCAGAATTTAGATGTTATTGGAGCGGGTAACGTAGAATTCACTATCGTAGGTAGGGCTTTGACGGGAGGGTGGGGAGACGGGGTACTGTCCGTACTCGTCATTGAGGAGTTTCGTTTGGGAAGCGAAGTTATCGAAGTCATCAGCTGAGTATGACATAGAGCTGAGTATCTCTACGACTCCATTGAGCTTTATGCTGTCTCTAAGATGTCTATGGCGTTCGCAGACGCGGTTCTCGAGGTGGTAGCACGTGGGCTTGGGGAGGCCGTTGCGCGGAGGCCGGCCGCGCCTCTTACCTGATCTGCCGCAGTCGGAGCAGCTGACTAACTGTTCGGGAGTGCCTGTCTTCTTGTTTTTGCGGTCGTCCCCGAGACAGAAGTCGCAATAGGGTGATGGTGACGCCTAGAAAATAAATGAGTATCAGTAACATTAAAATCTACACCGAAAGAGCAGTTTTGACGACAATACTACTAGTATTCGAATAGAAGTCGATACGATTTTCCCTACTAAAACTCAAATCATTTATTACAGATAATGTACAATCTACAGGCACAGTTAAACAAAAAAAAAAAAAAAAAGTTGCTAGATGCCCGTTCCAAAGCATAGATTCTTAACGGGAACAACGGACGACCAACTAGATTTTATTCTTTTAAAGCGCATATGGTGTAAAGGATGATGAGAGATTTTTAATGGTATTCCTTATGTCAAACTGCTAAAATCTTTTTGATTACGTTATATCACGTCACAATCAAACGCTAGGACGCTGGTACATAAAATAAATAGGTATACAACAGATTCCTCTGCCTCCTCAAGCTCTACTAACCTCCTTAGACTTAATGGCATCGCCAGGCTCCTTAACCTCAGGTGTAGCCGAAGCAGAGGGTACGGGCGCAGGGGGTTCGGCCGCGTGCACAACCGCTGACAGCGGAACATGCGCTGAATCTGAGCTCGATGTATCCGCTGAAGCGGGCCGCGGCGGTGGCGTCGCCCGACGTACTGGCGGGGTTGGTAGACCGGCTAGAGGGAGAAATAAGATGAGATAGATGGTTGTGTGAAGGGTGGTTGGAGTAGAAGCTATACGACTGGTCTTCAATATCATTCTAATCTTTTCGCAAGTCTAGGAAACAAATTGGAGCGTTGGCAACAGTGTTACAAAAGCAATACATATTTCGGCACACTAGTCCACCAAGACATGTCATGTGAAGACATGTCTAGTTTTATCGGTGGGGTAGCATTAACGCTATGACGGACCTTGATTCGCTATGATACTTTGAAAATAACAATTTTATGTTTGAGTCTCATGAAACCAACAACACAGTTATAGATTCAGGATGTTTAAAATTACACAATTTAAATAGTAACAAAATTGATTTCGATTCAGTTGTGTCGTAGTGAACAAGAGCCCTGAGCGTTGAAAGACTATAAAATAAAACGTCAAAAGGCCTATAATAAGTGCCAATGCTTAGTAAGCTGTAGCGGTAACTTGAGAATAGACTAAAACGAAAATGAAGGTACAAATGTGTATCTAACCCTCAGGAGGCGGCGTGGCGCGCCGAGCTGGCGTATCCTGGAGGCCGGCTGGTAAACAGAATCAGGGTTATAGCATGGCGGAAATATCTGTGGGCCTATTAGTCGACCACCTATCATCTAGTAAGGGTAGCAAAATAAACGTGGGAACTTCAATATACATTTGAAGACTGCTGATGTGGCTGCTGAATTGAGTAACGTCATTTAGAAAGGGCTCCGCAGATATTAACGCTAAATTAAGATGCACACATGTTACAGGATGTGAACCAAATTGTGTCAATAACTTGGCAAAGTAGTTAAGGATTATCTGCACACTTCAGCATTTTTGCTAAGTGTGCATGTGACAATACGTACATGCACACAGTTAAATTGAATTTGGCTAAGTGTGCATGTGACAATACGTACATGCACACAGTTAAATTGAATTTGGCTAAGTGTGCATGTGACAATACGTACATGCACACAGTTAAATTGAATTTGGCTAAGTGTGCATGTGACAATACGTACATGCACACAGTTAAATTGAATTTGGCTAAGTGTGCAAGTGACAATACGTAAATGCACACAGTTAAATTGAATTTGGCTAAGTGTGCATGTGACAATACGTACATGCACACAGTTAAATTGAATTTGGCTAAGTGTGCAAGTGACAATACGTACATGCACACAGTTAAATTGAATTTGGCTAAGTGTGCATGTGACAATACTTACATGCACACAGTTCAATTGAATTTGGCTAAGTGTGCATGTGACAATACGTACATGCACACAGTTAAATTGAATTTGGCTAAGTGTGCATGTGACAATACGTACATGCACACAGTTAAATTGAATTTGGCTAAGTGTGCATGTGACAATACGTAAATGCACACAGTTAAATTGAATTTGGCTAAGTGTGCATGTGACAATACGTACATGCACACAGTTAAATTGAATTTGGCTAAGTGTGCATGTGACAATACGTACATGCACATCAGCATTTAAAAATAGTGTGCATGTGCGCATATTTAAAATGTTAAGTCTGCTAGACAAAAATATTCATAACACACATTGTTTTCTACTCCACAAAACAATGTCACGACTTAACTTACAAAAAAAATGCATTAATTTCAGACTTTTTAATCCGATAGTTCTAAATAATTTCCGTCTTTAACAAAATACAAAAATAAAGTAGAAATAGTAGTCAAATAATGATGTATGAACACCACTTACACTGCCCTCAGGACACTTGAGTTGCATGAAATTATAAACAATTGTAAACTCACACGAATACTAGTTGTAATGTACATGCATCACTCATTGCTACGAACACTATACCAATATTATTTTTAAAACATAGACGTGTATTGACTTCATATTTAACCGACTTCACAAAAAGGAGGAGGTTCTCAATTCGTCTGTATGTTTTATTTTTATTTTTTATGTGTGTTAGCTCATAACTTTTTTCTGGGTGAACCGATTTGGATGATTCTTTTTTTATTTGATAGGTGGTGCTTCACATGTGGTCCCATTTAAATTTGATCAAGGTCTGACCCGAAGTTTTTGAGTTATCCTTAATACTGCAGATTTTTTCCACTTAGTTTATATGGATGATGTGTTAATAATTTCCTGTCACTGTTATTTACACACCAAGTAGTGGTATACGAATTTGTGTGAGGTAGGTACCGCAACTAAAAAGTGAAAAATAAAAACTTTTTTACAAAAAAACAACCGACTTCCAAAAAAAACACTAAAAGACGTGAAAAATAACTTTAATTTCGAAAGTCGGTGGCCAAACACGAAAATACAAAACCAAAGGCACCGACTTCCGAAATTAAAGTTATTTTTCACGTCTTTTAGTGTTTTTTTTGGAAGTCGGTTGTTTTTTTGTTTACATTTGAAAATGTTTCCTCAAATTATAACCCTCTAATAAGATATATTTAATTAGTAACTACGTAAAAGAAAGGGCGAATGAGCGGTAGCAAATTTTGACATTTGCGCAGATGTACGGCGATGCGCATGTGATCTGATGACGTAGGCATCTGATGTTCTTGTTTATTAACGAGAGGTTGACGAAACAACCATTCCCCGTCCGCCATCATCATTGTCATTTCGCCATTTGGCTGGCGAAATGTGGGTGTACATATACACCTCTGCCTAACCCTTCGGTGTTTACAGGCGTGATGTTTTTGTTGATAGGTAGCGTGCTATTTTATTTTCGGTAACGTATAAAACACCGTATTTCATGTGGTGGTAAAATACACGTAAGGGATCGTACAATTTAAGATGAAGTTTTTTGTTCGCGGCTAAGACGAAGGCTCACTGCAGAACAAAGAGCGCGCTACTTCCTATAAACTCATGTTGGACGAAGTTTCGTGCGCCACCAATTCAGGCCTTAAGCACCTGCCCCACCGTCCACGAGGAAGCGACTAGCTATCGACTATTTTCTCGCTCAAGAAATGTACTAATTTGTAGGTCCCGTGTCAGTAACAGGGAAACGTATATTAATATACTAGCTTCTGCTCGCGGCTTCGCCCGCGTTGATGTCGGAAATTATTCCACGGGAACGTGCTACCTGGACAAAAAGCCATGTCCTTCCCCAGGATGCCATCTATCTCCTTGCCAAATTTTAACGAAATCCGTTCAGTGGTTTAGGTGTGAAAAGTTAAGATACAGACAGAGTTACTTTCGAATTTACAATATTAGTATGGATAGTTGATCGCTAACTGTTCACACAATCGTTGAGAACTCTCGTCAAAGAAACAACTCTTTTTGAATTGCTAGTTCTACTCGCTTCTCGCTAATCGCCGGCGGTGGGACAGGTGCCTTATGCTTAGGTTTGAGTCTCGTTTAACAACAGAGGTTTACATAATAAATATGCTGTAACTCACCAGCCCCAACAGCAGGATTATTGAGGAACGTAACGTAACTGTCTTGGTATTCCGTGGCGGGTTGCGCGGGCGGCGGCTGGAGCGCGGGGGGTGTGTGCGCGCCGGGCCGCGAGTCGCGCGAGTCGCCGTCACTCGCGCCCGCGCCGCCCGAGCCGCCGGACGCCTCCTTGTGTGTGTGCGTGAAGTGGTACGTGAGCCCCGGACGTGTTTTGTACTTGGCGCCACAGACTGGGGGAAGGGGGGGAAGTAGTTTAAGTTAAGAGGTACGGTGGGGGGTAGTCGATTGGATTTTGTGTAGATTTGATGTGACTGCATGCAGTTCAAACGACTTCATTGATCAAATTTCTTTATAGAAAAGACAAAATCTAGAGCCAAGGTTTCATAAAAATTGATTTATTTTCGCAATCGGGGCTAATCTTTTAATTCACAAAACCACGCGTGGCTCCCGGGAGTTACGTATCAATAGGTCTCATTAAGCAAGACTTAACAGGTTAAACTTATAACCCAAAAACCTTTTAAATATTTCTAAAACCTCGTATTCATCGGTAATTTCCATAAATCTCCCAAAAGCTAACAGTAACAATTTTTTTCGCACCAAAAATACACAAAATTCTATCCACCGACATTACAACGACAAAAAAAACTAAACAAAAAAATATTCAAAATAAAACATTAAACCAAGACTTACCGCCGTGATGCCTCCGTCTGCTTAACACACTATACCGCGATAAAGTAAAGGTACCGACAGAACAACAGGTCATAGCGTCATCAGAACAGAGCATAGAGGAGGCAACACGACGGCATCGGCGTTACAGTGTGAACGAAGCCTTATTTATAGTTATCCGTCATCAATCAATACATAGGTTAGCCGTAGTTTGTATGAGAACATTTTTTGTACGTGAAATGGAAGAAGGATGAATAAAAGTGAATTTGAGTAAATAAAGTTAGAGAAAATTAGAGTTAGATTAAAAAACTTATCGGTATACGAAAGAATGCCCAAAGAAAATTCAACCCGCGTAAGCCAGAATTTTAAATAAAGAAAGTAGCTAACACAAATGACGCTAAAAGAATGAAAACCCAATAAAAAAACAACTACTTCTTCCTCTGACATTAAACTACCGCCCAAAAAAAACAGCACACAATGTTTTTTTACCCCAAAAACTATGTCAATCTAAATTTTTTCTAAAAATGTTCTCATACAATATACGTGGTGGAAAGCCGGCCCGTCGTGATTATCGTTCTATGTTCAGTTCTAGAGGACGCACGCTTAGGGGCTGTTTGATTGATGACTTCAAATCTATGGATCCGCCCAGCGATAGCACGGCCGTCATTATTATATTACTAGCCCGACCAAGATCATTTGACAGCTGTCAGTTGTGACGTCAAAAAGTTGTGTCTAACTTTCTTGATCGGATAGTAAGTGATGTTACTGTTGATTCTGCTCTGAAATAAAGGCCTAGGAATACATAAATATATTACGCTGTTGTACATTTTTGAAGGATAATACCATTTTAACCGATATTTGTCAGTTACGCTTGAAAATTCGGACTCAAACCCAAGTTCGCACGGGCGATTTTTTATGGCTCACAGGATTTCCAACTTACGGTAGTTAAGCCGAGCATTGAGAATCCAACAAGACAAATCCCAGCGCGTCAGAAAAACTCACTGTCGGATTTTCAATTCTCAGCGCCAACCAGAGCGTTGAAAATGATGAGCGCGCAAATAAAAACACCTGACAGTACGAGGGCTTAGGTATCATTCGTTAAATTGGTTTATCCGAGTCAAAATGAGAGTATGCAATTTTCTTTGTAATTCATCCTATCATAACTTTTCACTGGCGCACACATTTCTTCTTGCTGCTTCAAAATACAACCGAAAAACAATAACACTGTTTTAAATCCGAATAAATGAAAATAAGAGCAAAATAAACAGCACATCGCAAGATCCAAACTTGTAGTCAATCAAATCATAACTTTAACACAAGAATAAACAGTAATACATTGGATAATTTTATTTGTTATTCAACATAAATATTTCTTGTATAAATTCATAACAATCTTTGGGTGATAATAGTACACTGGCGTGCAGAAAATTGACCTACGTATTCAGTTTGCCTAAATTAGCAAAGAAAATGGATAAAGATTTGGTACAATTTTCTGCACGGCAGTGTAGTTTGGATCTAAGAATAACATCAATCGCTTAATACTTCACTGCTCCATACATACAAGAAATAATAGGAAATATGTACACTATTACCGGCAAAGTATTTATCATTCTGTACATCAGCGGGGCAATACCAACATTCTTAAAATAAACCAAGATAAACTTAAAACTAAACCTATAATGTTAAAATTGCCCGGGTGATGTGTATAATTTATTTTGGCGTTTTTATTGTCTGTAAAAAAACGTCTGAAATCCTGTTATAAAATATAATTTCATTTATTTTCACTGTAAAAATTTGTATAATAAAAATTCATAGTAAAAACATTTTGTAACATCAAATACTAGTTTTTTTTTTCCTCTGCAGATAATTTATGTCATATTCCCGCAAATTAAATAATCAAAATGTATAAATGTTAACCAAACGCAATACGAGATTTACAATGACTAAAATTTTACTATAATACTGAAATTTTGATATATTTCATGTTTAATAAATAATATTATGACAAACATTGCTAACGCCAGTGACCTATGCAAAAAATAAATTGTGCCGTCACGGGACACCTGGCAGATGTGAAACATACCATCGTATAGCATGGCGACACGTCGCCACGGTATGCGTCGCCACGCCAGCAATCGGTTCTACCCGCAGCTATAGATGTTTCACATCAGAAGTTTACATCTACATCTGAAATATATATTTGTAATTGGTATTTATATTTTCCACTTACAGTATATATTTTCAGATCTTGAATATTTTCTGTCTCGTTCAAATACCAAATGTTTCCTATAAATCACTTTTAGCATATTTACTTGCATGGCAGATGAGCCTAAAACCTTCTTTGTCAATAATGCAGGGCAAGATTTCGCACAGGCCATAAAACTTTAGTCATTGTGGAAGAGAAAAACAGACAATTTCCTAAGATCTATTACAAGAGAATTGAAAAAATAAATAAACTATCACAGACACCTGAGTCGTACACGCTCAACTAATCAGTGCACCAAATTCAAAACATTGTGATTATTAAAATTGTGATTGTTTCAAAAGATCCGGTTTAAAAAGGGCTTATGAAGCTATGACTGATGTGGTCAGTATTTCGGAACGCCAGTGTAATATGCGGTCTTACAGTCTTACCAAGGGGTATCGTCTTGCCCAGTAACTGGGTTGTGGAGGCCAGATAGGCAGTCGATACTTATAAAATACTGGTATTCAGCTGCATCCGGTAAGACTGGAAGCCGAAAGGCTTAGCATAAAAGTGTAATACGCGTTTAAATTGCCATAATTATTGTTTGCCCCTCAAATTAGACTTACGACACGACGAATATACAATCATGATGTTAGGTTATGGTGGTTTTCTGCGGATAATTTGAAATAGGCACATTCTCTTCGAAAAGGCGAGAATTTTAGTGTCAAAGGTTTTCATGAATAGTATTGTGTGGCTTTACCAAAATAAGCACCTAATAGCTCCCTAAATATACTTGAACACATACATTTAGTAATTAAGGCACAATAACGCCTTTAAAAAGTTAAAGGGTTGCGATCTTTTAACTCAAGATCAATCATAGCTTCATATTTTAAGAAAACATTTAATACCGATTCTCTCTACAAACCGATTCATGACGTCATTTCACTCTAAACCTTATATTTCTAAGCGTTACACGCGGTTTCTGAAAGGTTTGTCAATACAAAAACATGCTGTCAAATCTCATATTAACTAACCTTGAATTTCAGTATCTAAGATAATTATCAAAGTTTGGAAATACAAACTCTATGTTATACACGACAAAGGTCAAATTCCATTGCAAACAAAATTTATTAAGGACCTTTTCATTACAAATGAAAACGATCTAAGATTCTGAATTCAAGTATTTGATTATAATACCAGCCTATTATTGTCCTACTGCAGGGCACAGACCTCTTCTCATACAGAGAAGGCACGAGCATTGATCACCAGGCTTGCTCAAGACGGGTTGGCGATTTCAGACTTAAATTAACTAAAGTCCAGGTATCCTCATAATGTTTTTCCTTCACCAATGTCAGTAATGTACAGTACAACTATTTTCTTAATGTCCCTCGGCAAACTTCGTGTTTTGTCCGCTTCCTCCCATTTTTAAAATAAATTACATTAAGTTAAAAGAGTATTAACAACTCTATATTGTATATATACTTCCAAAATGATTGAGAGCGTCCGATCTGCACCAAGTGCAAACGGCAACTGATAGAATTATCCGACGACTGACGGAACTCGAATTTTGCCGAGGGACATTAAGAAAATAGTATTATTTTTATTTTTTAGATGGGTATTGCTCTTGACTCTAGTCTAGGTCAGAGATGACAGAGACAAAGTCGACGATGGAGTGAGCTTACCCAGAAGAAGCCTGTTCACTCTCACTTTGAAGAGATTTGGGTTGTATGGTTTTACTGTAAAAGATAAACTCAGAAAGTACATACGAATTGAAAAGTCACATTGGTACTTGCCCGGATTTGAACCTACCTCGTGCATTAGGGGCGAGACCTTAACCACTTGTATATGATTGTTTGATTCAAATAAACAACATCCAATCAAATCAAATGAGATGAGATGTGACAACAGTGTCGGCCAGGGCTTTCAGAATCCGGGAGTGAGTAAAGAGAATCGCATTTTAAACAATTATGTAAAAGATAATAATTACTAGTCTAGCCTACATTATAAATAACACAACTACGCTACAATATTCCAATTCAATAATAAGGATAGTTAGTGGCAGTGTTAACATTTTAATTCATTTCATTGGTGTTTTCAGTTATTTTTTTTGAACTTTCAGCATGTAATTGACTGTATCTAGTGTATTTTTTGCTTATACTTATTATTTGGTAAACAAACACGGTATAAAAAACAAGTTTTCGAAAAAAAAAAAAGTTTATCAATTTTTGTTTAGACGCTGCTGCTGCTGTTCGCGTTTCGTTTCATTGGTGAAATTCGCCCTTTTATATCTAACTTTAAGAAAATATAAAGACCGAGAGATTCAATCAAAAACTGCTTCTAATTATGTATTTAGTGACATGTATTTTGAGAAAATATAAATCTCAGTATGACTTGTTTGTATACCAGATAAGAGGAGTAAAGAAAAACACACTTTTAAGCTTATGCGAACACTTATCAGCAACCGATAAAAGTTATCGAAATTTAAGCGTAAGAACAATGTTTAAACTTTACTTCACTTGTATATCGGTTACATTTAAGTGTCAGCACACATAATATCCTTCGTTCGTCCTTTCGTTTTGCTGTCAACATTATAGACATGGCGCACACTATGTAACATGCGACTGCGACAGCTCGACGACACGACGCTGACCTGTCGCACGCGACTGTCATCGTGCAACTAGACGCTACCACACGTAGCGAGAGCGTGCGAGCCCCTAGCCTGTCGCTGCGACTCTGCAACTCTACGTCAAATGTGCGGAGCTTTGAACAAAATATAATCGTGTCGTCTGTCGTGGCGTCTAGTCGCCGATCTGTCACAGCAGCATGTCGCATAGTGTGCGCAATGTCTTAGGCTAATCACTGGCACTCGGAAACATATTGTATTGTTACAGTTGCAAAACTTATATAATATAAATATAACTAATATGCCATTGACATAACCGAGCGTATAAAATAACTTTATAACATTCCATTACTTGCAATAATTATTTCTACCTACTAGCATCCGTTAAACAATATTGTAAGAATGCGTGTTCTACTATTAAAAAAGTAATGTTGGTAGCAAAACGCAGACCGACAACCTAACAGTAACAAATGAGTGATAGAAACTTTAGGAAGTACACGGTTCCGCCAACTTAAGGAAGTTACATTCAAGGCAAACTGATGCCTAAAGGTCTTATAAACCACAAATGTAACTTGTGGAATTGCATAGTTAACAAAATATACAGTAAAAAGTTATAAGTCAATAGTTCTCATACACTCTGTTCTCACTGAGTAGCTATGGTCATAGATTACAAATATGTAAATTGTAGAGCTTACTGAAGATAGATTCGAATGAAAGAGACAGTTATGTACAATTTTGATGAAAGAAAACATTACCCATGGTCCCAGAAATGCAAAATCTTTTAATTTTGTCGTTATCATCGTCGTATTTGAACGACATGGCACTATAGAACAGATTAATTTAAAATTGGAACAGAATTCACTCTGAAAGTAACCGACAGCACTAATGCTTTGGTTTTGAAAGCGATGAACGGTCACACATTGGCTGTCCAAATACAGAGCTTTTTTTGACACCTTATGTCAAATACTATTGAAAATGTCAGATTTTCTTGACGACCGTTATAATCAGAGATCAGATATTCGGATGCATATTTACCTAAAGTAATTTTTTAGCTATGGTATGAAAGCGGCTTCTTAAAATATATTTTTTTTGTAAAAGAAATCTCGGGATGCCAGGAACACCGGGAATGCATAACTAGTCGGGTGTATAGTATTTTTTTTTTTAATATAAATTAAGTAATATATACTGTTTGGACGTAAATATTACTTCAGCTACAACAACTTTAATCACTACCTTTCGATCGCTGATTCGGTCCGGTTTGGTCACTGAAATCTGACGTTAGCTGGAAGCCAATGTTTCAACTTTAGGTTAATATGTATCCAAATATCCGATCTCCGGGTATATTATGACGGAACCGCTTTCCTAGACAACCAGAGCTTAACCGGAACTCATCCGGAGATGATAAAGCAGACCTTCTCGGAAATATTTTGAACATATTATAATTTGCAGTCTGGGATCACAAAATACTACGAACTAAAGGGAACCGATTACTTTATTTCTCGCGATTTTAACCCAGCACATTTTTTGTTATAAGGCCTCAAGCATACCGACGCGTCTCTAATAGAGTCAGAAGAGATAGAAGAATTACAAAGGAAACAATAAAATGTCATTTGATTGAAGCAGCAACCACGGGCGTAGCCAGAATTCGTTTCTAGGACACGTAGTTACTGATATAGAAGACCTGTGGGATTCCATGGGAGAATCGAATCGTTTATAAGTCTTCGCTCAGATCGCCAAAGGACAGAAACGCCAATACTTTTCCTACGGGACCCTATTACTAGGACTCCGCTGTCCGTCCGTCCGTCTGTCTGTCCGTCTTGTCACCAGGCTGTATCTCATGAACCGTGATAGTTAGACAGTTGAAATTTTCACAGATGATGTATTTCTGTTGCCGCTATAACAACAAATACTAAAAAACAGAATAAAATAAATATTTAAGGGGGCTCCCATACAACAAACCTGATTTTTTTGCCGTTTTTTATAGACAATGGTGCGGAACCCTTCGTGCTCGAGGCCGACTCGCACGTGGCCGATTTTTTTTTGTTAGCGAACCTTATGTTCGGGTGAATTAATCTCACGAAGTCAACACCAAAAGTTGTGTTGTAAAGTATAGGTCATTTATAAATATAGGTTATGAATGAAGAGATAAAGGTCCCATTAAATCTGGTAGTTATTATTAGATATGCGCATCTAGAAACGCCCTAGAAGGACATATAATGACCTTATTGGTTATGTTCTTCTGAAAGATCAAGCGCATAGTACACGCCCCGGCGGCGTGCGTGTATGATCAGATGTGATGTATGAACGAAAACGAAGCAAAAGGAGTATGTAAGGATCGAAGTAGGTGGTGTTCTGGAGTTTCTGCCTACCCCTCGGAAAGAAGGCGTGAGTTGATGCTTGTATGTATATAAATCTGGTAGTAAATAGTACAGTAGGTCGTTAGTTTTTTGTCAGTTAGAAAAATGAACTCTAGCTACGCCCATAGAAGCCTTAAATTCCTTAAACAGTTCCAACCACTAAGCTTCTCAGTGAGATACTCCAAAAATAAAACCTTAACAATAACTCAATCTAAATGCATTATATTTTCGCAATTATATAATATAAATAGTTAAATAAAATGACCACTAATAACCTTCCAATTCCTAACAGTTTGCAGTGTTTTGTAGAAGAGAAAGAGTCATTACTTATTTTAATTTAAACCTACCAATTATACTAGTATTGCCAGAAAAAAAAAAAAACACCAATTGGAAGCTTATTTTTTTTTTAACATGTTCATATTATTCTAAATTAGGACTTCCTTCGACTACCGGTTAGCAAAGTTGGCCCAAATACTTACTGAAATAGTTATAGTTGTCGTGTTTTAGCATGGCAACACCGGTCATTGCCCTTTTCCTAATATATCTCCGTAGGAACCCAAACAATAAAAAATGTATGGTTAGAAGTAATTGAAGATCACGAAAGATATTGATTCAGGACGTTAAAGGTCTTTATTATAGTTTATGCAATAAAAAATGCTAGAAAATGTAGGTGGGTCAATGACCGCTATTACCATGCTAAAACGCGACAACTATAGTTGTTTATCGAACCAAAAACAACGATTTTGACGAGAGACATGATGAGAACCAGTTTGTCACGGATTTTGTCGTAAAGCTACGGTTTCCTGTAAGAGCTTTTCCGCCATATTTATAACGGTCGTCATGAAAATGTCTGTCATTTTCACCAGTAATTGACATAAACGTGTCCAAAAACGCTCTGTATTTGGACATCACGGCCTCATGTGGCGGTCACCGCTCTTAAAAACTGTAGCTTTAGTATGTGAGTAACACATTATTCGAGATTGAACAAATTCGTGACACACAATTCGATTCCCTACAAAACAAAATCAGATCAATTCCACTGTACAGTCACGAGCATAAATATCTTACATTTACGCAAGATTCAAAAGCGATGTTTACCTAAAGTATTGATAGTGTTACGAACATAGTATTTTAGAAAGCATTCTATAGTGAAATAACGTACATACAAACGTTATTTCAAGAGAAAATCACTTTTGTATTTTGCATAAGTGTAAGGTATTTTCCTCGTGACTGAACAATCACCCCCGAAATCACAAACGCCACTTAACTTTAAGACGGTTTCAAGTGTTCCAGTCTCACCAATACACCTAATAGTGACAGAGACAGCATCATCTTTATCAATTTCAATTTTAGGTACGCACGGGCTATTTTTTAACAAGACGTTTTTTTTGATGCACTTGATTTTCAACTCTCGATATTGAGCCGAGCACTGAGAATCCAACAGCGCGTCCCAGCGAGTAGAAAAAACACACTGCTGGATTTTCAACTCACGGCGCTAAAGCAATGCGTTGAAAATCAAGTGCGCGAAAAAAATCGCCCTTGGGTACGAGAGTTAAAACGGTTTCAATTTTTTCTGTCTACAAACCTTTCGAGTGACATCGTTATCATCTTAAAATTGAGTAGCGTTAGTTTTCGATCGTCTCAAAAAGTTCATTCTACAAAACACTGGACAAACGCATCACCTACTTATATTTGTTACCTAAAATTTTTGCAATTTCATTAATTCCGATAGTGTTTAGAGATTCTTACGCTAACTAGTATTCACATCATACGTACACAACAATGAAAAGGCATGTTTGCAGTCCGCTGCAAGGACTTAAGGCTTATTATTGTGTGACTTTTAGTTGAAATGGAAGAACTGTGTTTATTTGCGCCAGAATAAACGTCTATATACAAGGTGGAGATGACCATAAGAAAATAAATACTAAAATCGCTTTTCGTGTCTGTCTCGTGTGACTGCATTGTTATTCTAAACTACGCAATGAATTTTGGTGCAATTTTCACCGTCATTTGGAGAATTTATTCCGGAGGATTTAAGTATGTGTAAAATATATAAATACCAAAGTTACATATAATAAAAAAACGTTGTTTTGTTAAGTCGTGAAAACCGTGAGATGCATCAATTAAATCCATACTAATACTATAAATTCGAAAGTAACTCTGTCTGTATGTTATCTTTTCACGCCTAAACCACTTTACGCATTTCTATAAAATTTGGCATGGAGATAAATGGCATCCTGGGGAAGGACATAAGTTACTTTTTATCCCGGTAGCACGTTCCTGTGGGATAATTTCCGACAAAAACGCGGGCGAAGCCGAGGGAAGAAGCTAGTTCACTATGTATATCTAATGACGTTACCAGTCTGCATACAAAAAATCATTCAAATAATTATATCCAATAGTTTAGTCAATAGGCTAGTCCGCTGTTCGCAAAACCAACCGCTCCACACCAATATTTAGTTTGTTCGAAAAAAAACACTTTTAAATTTTATATGTTAGAATTAATTTGATAGTTTCAAAATACTCCTATGCATTTGTATTATTTGTAGTTTTTGTTTGTCTGTTGTACATTGTCAAACTTTTAACGTTTAGAATACGAGGCTTTTGGGTACTTTTTATTAGTGTATATATTTTGTCCAGTTTTTTTTTTTAAATATACGTCTCGTTTGTGCAGAATAAACAAATTTTCTTTCTTTATTTTTACCAGTGTTTTAATTTATGGTCATATTGTCGTCTCCACGTTGTATATTTAGAATAAAAACATTTATTTTGGCAAGGGTTGCAATAGATTTGGTTAAATTGGAAGACTGTTTTCTTGATTTCTATGTTTCTTTGTATTTGGAAGTCAAACTGATTTATTTATTTTTAGGACTACTTAAAGTATTATAAAAACAAAATTTTCACAAATTAATTTCGCTCTTAACAAATTAGCTGCCTTAATTTTTCCTCGCAAGATTTTGTACTGAACGGAATATTTCGGTGAATGCCCACTTGCACTCTTTACCCGGCTAATTACCAAAATAACCGATGAAAACAAACTACATGTATTTTTGAAGAGTGAAAACTTCTTTAGGCGCACTTTTCGCTCTTTCTGACCAGTGAACGAAACTCAATGGTCACGCTCAGGTCGGTGACGCTGTGTCAGGTACACTGGGGCTGAATCACGCATATTCGGCTCCAGTCGTAAGTTTTCACTTTTATCGTGTGGTCACACACACGCGGTTTTTTTGTTAGTCTATATTCGTAATTTTCATAAATCTAACTATAATATTTACTTAGAAAAAACATACAATAATAAGCCTTTCCGTACCTAATTGCTTGCTTCGGACCCGCCTAGTTACTATAACGTACTATAACGCTAAATATTACAGTACTCATTGGCCCTGCACTAATAAACTATGCAATGCTTACTTCAATGATATTTTGTTTACAAATCTATACGGCTTGGGGCAAGTGGTCAATGTAAACATACAATAGCGAATAGAAATGTAGTAACCGTGGCGAATGTGCGAACTATCCAAAAAGTTGATAATACACTAGATATAATAATTAGATTTAAATAAATTTATTTATAATTTTATTGCCAATAATAATAAATTATTACTAATTTAATCAATAATATATGCATGCTAATATAATATAATAATTTAAATATGTTATTAATAATTTTAACACTATTAGTAACCAACAAAATGATGATACGACGCGCTCAGGTACATATTTTCAAAAACTGTAGGTTGCCATTATTTTGGAAGCAAAACCACACCACCTAGATAATTTTATTAAGGCAAAAGCTATGTATGGTTTTCAAAAGCCAATTTGGTAATGTTAGGATAGATTGATATTCTGGCAAACCAATCACAACACCTAACATGAGGTTTACTAAAGCTACGGTTTCTTATAAGAGCTGTGGCCGGCACACAACGGTCGCTGTAACGGCTGTCATGAAAATCATTGCAGCGGGGGCTTTAAGTTGTCAAAAACGCTCTCTAAGAAAACAGACCAACTTACTTTTATAAATAACGTTACCGTGACGTCATTCACCGGTAAACTGCGGACACTATGTAGCGGTCAGCGCCGTCTTAGGAAACCCTTGATTAAGACTTACTAGGCCCTTCGAAAAAGCGAGGTCTTTTAAAATGATGTTATGCAGTTTGTTGTTTTAACATAATTATTATTAAAAAAATACATCTACATTGACCACAGACCACAATATGTGTTTATCATTGAATAGTTCTACAAACGCTCAGGTCCTATACCATAACTGTTGAGCAAAAATTCACTTTGTTTTTTAGTATTTTATGGGTTTTAATGGTACGGTAGACAGATTTAAGCAGTAAATGTTTTGTTGATATAGGCAAAAATTGAGGATCGCAGACTTTATAAAGAGCATTTAAGTGATTCCTATTGTGATTTTAAATTTTGAACCACCCAAAACAAAAATTACTCTGACGATCCCAGCTGATCTATAAATGTTACTTAAAGTGCGCGCAAAATAATTGTGCGCGCGTCCGAAATCGGAAAAAATCTTTTGCCGCCATGTCGACGTTTATATCAGGTGTCAAGAGTGTGCTGTGTTCCGTGTTTTCCAAAGTAAATAATCGCCATCATTAGGCAGGGATATAGTCTTGAAGGTCAAACACGCGCCCCGACTTATTTTGCGCGCAGTACATACTTTGGTTTAACGTTATTCCTGTCACTGTCGCATACCTGTCAAACTACAAATACAAGATAGAGGGAGATGGCGACATGCTTAAGTCAAAGCACGTGCCAAGTGACGTTTATAGATCTCGCCCTATGATAGTCAGAACACAAATCTATTATTGAATGTGTTTATTTTTCAACTATATCAACACTGAATCGTGAAACCAAAATTAAATATTCTTTTATATATGGCATGAAATACAAATTCCGTAGTCAACATCGGTAATCAACATGGAATGAGACCAGGTTCAATCCACAATTCAAAAAGTATAAAAATAAATGGTACCAAAAAAATACCAAACAATATTAAATTCCCAAAAATCTTTTTTTTTATGTCTGGCAACATTACTTATTTCTGTGTTGCAATAATTTACTGCTTGGCCATCTACCGCATAGTATTGCACTCGCAGGAATGTCTAGCTGTATTCACTATTGTAGTTTTCGATGCGGGGTATACAATCTACTCTAAATGTATGTCTATAAAACTATGCCTTATTTAGTGGTATAAATCTTGATTGGTGTTGCTGTAAATTGTTGAATTTCAGTTGAAAATGTTAGCTGTGGGGAATGGAAGTTTGGGTACACTTTTAATGATGTTACAATTAAAAAAATGCTGTAAAAATTCTTCTTTATATACAAAATTAGTCTGTACCGAAAATCAAATGGATTCATGCATCTACAACAGCAAATAGTATTAAGTATGTTTAGTACCAAGCATAACGAGTTCTTCATAGAAAAAAAGACTCGAAAGAATTTAAGAACTCTATATTTTCTTATATAAAACATGCATTATCTTTATCACAAACCGACTTTAACCTATTAAAAACATTTCTTTTATAACTTTAACCTCCATTCCCCACATCAACACCCCAACTACAAACATGATATGTCTTCAGAACTGTCAGGAGATTGTATTGCCAGCGTTAAAGTACCTGACAGTCAGGAGGTTGTGTTGCCAGCATTAAGGACCTGAGTAAAGGCGGGATGACACTAGTGCCTCCTCCGAGAAGACTTACGTTCACAGGCGAAGGGTTTCTCATTGTCGCCGGGGACTTCGTAGGGTAGAGTGCCTTGCGCGCGCTTGCCTCGTCCTCGCCCCTGGAATTATAACGTTGGTTGAACTTCAAACTAAAAGCATTTATTACAATTATTCAATTTACAGGCACTTTTGTTATTGTCAAAGGAGTTGGTAATTCAGAAGCTAGTTGCCCATTCCAAAGCGTAGTACAGTACAACTATTTTCTTAATGTCCCTCGGGAATCATCGCATTTCCGAATACAAATGAATGCTAATTTCCATATCCGTCAATTATTAGATTTATCGTGTATAATAATTTGAATTCAGAACTAAGTACTTTATTGTTGTTTTGTTTTGACGTAAAGTAATAGTTGTACTGTAAGTTCTTATGGAGAAGAACGGGCAAGAAACTCCATGGAGACTCTTTTAAATTATAGTGTTACAAATAATTTCAACATTACATCTTTTAATCAAAGCTTGACATAGGCCTTTCCTAAATTCTCCGCGTTAAGCATCAAGTCGATCCCAGTCCCAGCAGCATTTTTAAGTTCGTCCTAACCTACGCCAATTCGCGACTTCATCATATGCCTAGCTTCCCAGCCCCCGATTAGAAAAAGCTATTATTTTGACATTACAAACAGAGTTTTATTTAGTTTTATAAATGTATAGATAATTATGACTACCTCATTGGTCTAGTGGTAGCAAGCGCGAATGTTGAACATGGGGCATTTAGATAGGCCCCCAAGATACAAGCGCTGCCTCTTTTGGGGACCACTGTTCAAATAACGCTCATACATCTGGTCATACACGCACGCCGGAGGCAAAAGGAGTACGTAAGGATCGTAGCAGGTGGCGTTCTGTAGTTTCTGCCTACCCCCATGGGAAGAAGGCGTAAGTGGATGTATGTATGTATGTTCAAATAACCATGTTAATTAATTTAGTTACAGTAAGCATACATTTCTAGTTATCCAACTAATATTACAAAGAGAAAAGATTTGATTTTTTTGTATGGATGTTTGTGTGTTACGTTTTCACGCTAAAAAGGCTGAATGGATTTGGATGAAATTTGGCACAAGGGTAGACTATGACCTGGAGAATGGCATATGCTACTTTTCATCTTGGATCGCAGTCGAAGTCGCGGGCAACAGCTAGTTACGATATAATTTTGTGACTATGAACCAATAAATTATTATTATTCTTAATTTGATCCCCAAGTCACCAACAGTATTTAACAGGAATTTATAGTAGCAGCTCAGAGTCTGGATACCGGTTTATGGCAATAGGCTCGCCCCCTATTACATGAGAAAACATAACTGACGATTTGTGTACGTGTACATGTCCTATACACCTCTGCCTATCACTTTGGGAATGAAGGCGTGATGTTATGTTGTTTATGAGCTTGATTTAATGAAAGCAAGCCAAGCCCGATGGGTATTCCCATCGGCAAAAACTTCCATACAAATATTTATCCCTTATTTAACCACTTTGTGGATGAATTTTCAAAAATAAGGTTTTTTTTATTTATTTAATGTATATTTTTGTTTTAGGTTTTTTTTTGGGCTTAGATAGGTCTAACTGCTCAGTACTTTTGATAAATAAGGATCTTTTGTGAAAAAAAACATGCTTCTAGAAGCAGCAGTTGAAGCTGTGCGTTGTCAACGAATTAAAGGTGAATCCTCAGTAGTAGTACGCCAAATTCATTCTTTGGTTTTTTGCAAATTACAGCTCTGTTTTTATTACGTCGTATGTTGATCAAAATGGGATTCCCGACAGTAGGAATGATATATTAAATTTATTGAATAATTATCATCAATTTCATATCAATCGCCAAACTTTGGAAATTAATTCCACCTAAGAATTTTCATATGAAATATTCTGATTTTTTTTTAGATGGAACTAATTTCCATAGTTGAGGCTATGCGTGTCTGTTAGTGAATGAATTTAAGATTTTTATAAAGTAGATTGGAGCTCCCAGAACGGATATCATACTCACAGCTCTCCCTCTTTTAGCGGGCGTGTCATCCGGCTGCGACTTCCTTGTCCGGCCGCCGCGCGACCCCGGTCCGGATGGCGTCGACCCTCCCCGACGTTTGCGCCGGTTCGCGTACGTATCGTCGAAGTAGTCCTCGTCCGATTCCGGGTCCGGTTCCTCGCCGGTTTCCATCTCTTCCATCGCTAGTTCGTCGTAGAACCATTCCTGTGGAAGCTGAGAGTGTAAGTTTTATTTATTTCCTGCACGGCTAGCATAGCAAGACCGTATTAAACAAAATCAATCGTAGCGCGAGTATGCATTCGTTGCGATCTTTTATATGAAGACTAGCTTCCGCCCATGGGCTAAAAAAACAAGGTCTGGCATTCCGGGAGTGACATATGCTTACGTCACTATCCAGTTGCCACTTTATTGCAACAAAACACGAATTATGGAAACATTTGTAGTCACCATTCTGTTAAAAAATATATATAAACCATATAAATTGTCGTTTCATTTTTCTAATCAAACGAAACAATTCAATTAACGTAATTGTTAGTTAAAATCTTTGTTTTATCGGATTCGCACAGGTAATAAAGGCGATTGGGGAGTTATTATTACACACTCTGGTAACACAGCGGCGATGATGACCTAAGCTTGTGTCACCCCAGTGACCGGAATGCTATACCTGGCGAAGTATATTATTATACCATGCTTCTGCCGACGATTTTCACACCCCATCGAATCGCATCGCCTGCCCGCGCTTCGCTTAGCATTATTTCTGTTTTTTTTTTCTTTTTGCTCGGCTCTTAAGGGTCCCAGTTGCGATGTTAAATAGCCTTCCTCAAGAATTAGGCTATCAAATGCAAAAAGATTTTCTTTTAATCCGCCTGGTAATTCCAGAGCTTAGCGGGTTCAAACAATTTTTAGTATAGAAATTAATAATATATATTAATATAAAATTATTAGTATAGAAAGAAGATGACGTAGTCGCGCGATCAGTCAAATCGAGTATGACATAAGGTTACGAAGGATCTAAGGCACATGAATAAAAAACCGAGCAGATGGAAAGCTTCATACTAACGCCGTGCGCGAGTACACTGCTACACGCATAGCTATGTGTGCGGGACCTGTCACCAGCGCCCGCGCGGGTATAAACCGGTATGGGCCAGCTTAGCAAGCGGAGAAAGTTAAGGGGTGCCACCGACAGCAATACGAGTGTTGAAACGGAAGGTTTTAAATGGCAGCCCGTGGCAGGGCTACTCTAAGTCCGTCAACGAAGATACGGGCCCGTGCGAAAGCAGTTCGAAGCTTAGGAACAAACCCTACTCCCGATCAATTAAC
Organism: Griposia aprilina; assembly: GCA_916610205.1. NCBI lineage: Eukaryota > Metazoa > Arthropoda > Insecta > Lepidoptera > Noctuidae > Griposia > Griposia aprilina. The sequence continues at coordinate 10,186,063 of OU744304.1, read as the reverse complement.
GTTTTAGTACAGGCATTAACACATTGGGAGCAGGGGCAATTGTCAAGTCAACTGCCATTAATTCTTAGGTCGGGCCCCAAACTAATCATATATCCGTTGGTGTTACGGAGAAGGAAACGCAATTTCGGACGAATCTACGGATTTCATGCTTAGGGAGTACGTGACTAGAAGTGGTCAACGCACTTTCGGTGCCGCCATAATTATTGCTACTGTTGTTTGCATTGCAGATGCTGCGGAGCGGCGAATCCATGCTCTGTGGCATTTTGATACAGAAGCTACTATTTGAATATTTCTACAATTCGTGCGTATTAAAAACTTTTAATGCTAGCTAGTTTTATTTTGCAATCGTCTTACTTTAGGGTCATCCTTGGTGGCAGTCTGTGATCCGTCTCTACTGTCATCTCCAGCTAACGCGTCCCCCGGTACTCCGGAACTGTTCTCTCCTTCACCGGTGGTATCTAAATTGTCCGATGCTCCCGTCCAGCCCCACCTCGTTGATGACATTGTTAAATACTGGCGGCGGGCTTTGCGCCATCTGGATGGAAATACAGTTCTTCATTTATTATGTAATCACCAGAGATCGGATATTCAGATGCGGAACCCAAAGTTGAGATGTTAGCTAATATGGAATGCGCTTTTGTATCTTTTTAGATTTCAGTGACGAAACTGGACCAAATCATAGCGATCGAAAGGCAGTGATTAAAATTGTTGTAGCCGAGGTAATATTTACGCCCAATCAGGATATAGGTAGTACTAAATTTAATTTAAAAAAAAAAAACATCGGGCTTTAAACATTAATTTTAAATAAATATATTAGGTCTTTACCTATGAAATTGCCGTTCTGCAGTACTGGCCATTTCAAATCAAAATAATTTTTGTTTGGCTAAGAATTCTAATTTCAAATTAATTTTATTTTAAAAACATGGATTTTTTTTTCTAAAAGTAGTCATTTCTTTATTGATTAGTGTTACATTTTCATCGCATTTCAATCTTTTTCGTCATCATGGATACGTTAAAAATTCGAGTAATTATGGAATATGAGTACCGTCGTGGCAGCAACGCGGCACAAGCGGCACGCAACATCAACGACGTTTACGGAGCTAACACTACAAACCAACGCACCACCTGTTATTGGTTTGCTCGCTTCCGTTCTGGAAATTTCGACCTGAAAAATGAACCTCGCGGTCGTCCGAAGACTTTGGTCGACAATGACGAATTAAAGGCGATTGTGGAAGCTGATGATACACAATCTACGGCTGAATTAGCAGCAGCTTTCGACGTTAGCGTCAAAACAATATTGGTCCATTTGCGTCAAATTGGCAAGGTAAAAAAGCTTGACAAATGGGTGCCCCACGAACTCAATGATCGCCAGCGCGAAGTACGCGTCGAGACGTGCCTTGCACTGCTCAACAGACACACAAATGAAGGAATTTTGAACCGCATTGTTACCTGCGATGAAAAATGGATTCTGTTTGATAACCGTAAGCGCTCAGCAAGTTGGTTGGATCCTGGTTCAGCACCTAAACAATGCCCTAAACGAAAACTTACCCCTAGAAAAGTGATGGTCACTGTTTGGTGGTCTAGCGCCGGTGTGATTCATCACAGCTTCTTACCAAACGGGGTGAGCATTACTGCAGATGTGTACTGTGAAGAACTGAACACAATGATGGAGAAGCTGGCGCATCTCCAACCAGCATTGGTCAATCGCTCGTCTCCGCTGCTCCTGCACGACAACGCGCGACCTCATACTGCACAGCAGACGGTCTCCAAGTTGCAAGAACTGGGGTTGGAAGCTCTCCGTCATCCGCCCTACTCACCAGACCTTGCGCCTACAGACTACTACTTTTTCCAGAATTTGGATAACTTCTTGGCGGGAAAAAAATTTAATACCCGAGAGGCAGTACAAAATGCCTTTGAAGAATTTGTTGCCTCCCGTCCAGCTGATTTCTTTAAGAAGGGCATCAATAAACTGCCACTGCGATGGCAAAGATGCATTGATTGCATGGGTGATTACTTCGATTAATACAAATAAAAAATTCATGAAAAAAATTCGTTTAGATTTTTTCATACAAAACGGCAATTTCATAGGTAAAGACCTATTACATTTGTTTTTTTATTTTATTTAAAATGCCACTTCTACAGTTTCATAACTATAAATTAATTTGAGGTAAATACACATCCAAATATCCGATCTCTGTTAATCACAATCATCATTTCAGTCGCAAAACGTCCACAGCTGGACATAGGCCTCCCCCAAACATCGCCAATAGTTTTAAATTAAATGAAATTATGAATGTGTTGTGTTGAAATGTTTATTTCGGTAAGTAGATCTTTTAAGACACTTTTATACGTCAATATTATGGTCAATATTTTAAAACGATGGCACCGCTATTTCTGACTGATCCCTGAGAGGAAATGCCGAAACAAACTCAGAACTCATGATCTCTTTTAAAGTCCAAATTAATTATCATAAGTAATATTATAGGTAGGTGCAGGTATTTGTTTTCCTACATGCCTCAGAGATTACACTCTCTTCTAGAAAAGAATGTTCAGCAGTGGTAGCCATACTGAAAACTGAGGAAGTATATAATAAGAAGAGGTAGAATACATGAATTTTATCTTCTGCACACATGTTATCTTGAGTTTCCATAGGAAATCTTTTCACTGTACTGACTATCCACAGTATCTGATGGAATAGTTCTACAGTCATTTCTTGAAAAGAAATATGTATAATGTATAAATATTTCTGGAATGAGGGGACATAATAATGACCTTATTAGTGATGTTCTTCATAAAGGTCAGGTAGTAGTACTGCAACCGGTGTGCGGTGTATGTGTGTGAAATGAATGAAAAAGGAGTATGTACCAGTATGGTACGATTCTGTACCAGGTGGCATTCTGTAGTTACTATTCACGCCTTCATCCCAGGAGATATCCATGATTAGAAGACATGAGTTATTTATGAAGGTTCCTATGGTAACTATGCTTACCTTTGTGCAGGATATGTGTACACTTGACCTTCTTTCTGGCCAGGCATGCGTTGTCTCCGGGTCATAAATAAATTGCAGTGGCTCTGTGCGACACCTGAAGCAACAAAATATCATTGATCAGTGAAAAATAATTGTTTGTTCACACAACATGTACCTACTATAAAGCTACCATTTACTAGGTTCGTCTTTCATTGTCTTGAATGTGCCCTGGCGGCTGAGAGCATGTCAGGCTCACTCAAATGTCTCGCTGGTGGTGGCGTGTGCTGCCTTCAAAATGGTTGAGCTGAATGGTGCAAATTCATGCGTCATGTTCGTGAAAGGGTGCCGTCAGTAGGAACTGGTCATGTCTTAGCTGCCATGGCTTATTTTAATTTAATTTAATAATTGAATTGTTTTTGTCTTTTAATTACGGATGCTTTAAATGTTCTGCATCGTTCTCACATGCATAATTTCAACATGAATGATGTAACCAATATTTTGTAATCATATTTTGATTTAAAAGAGTGTCTGTGGAGTTTCTTGCCCATTCTTCTCTATGAGTACCTACTACACTTTGGAATGGGCAACTAGCTTCATCTTTCTGACTGACCGACCCCTTGACAATTCAAAAGTGCCTGTAATTGGTTTATTTGAAATAAATTGTTTGAGTTTGAGTTTGACACCGAAATAAAATGAGACTTGAATTGTGTCATCACATAAGAATTACTTAAATGAAACAAATCACCGAATGAGAGAAGCAAATTGCGGGAAAAGAAGCATCCAGACTTCATCAAACCCCAGGTATATTTGCCACCCAGGCATGATCTGCAATGGCCTATATGGAGAGCTATCAATCGATTTTTTACCCAAGTAGGCTGCTGCAGACACAATTTGTCAAAGTGGGGGATTATTGACTGATCTAAAACCCAGTGTGAATGTGGTACTTCTTATCAGACCATGTCCCACTTGCTGGAGTATCCTAAGTGACCCTTCAATTGCACCTTTAATGACCTATTTAATGCCGCTGATGTCGTAACCACCTACTAGGTTCAACCAAAATAAAAATAAAGATCACCATAAACACGAAAAAGAAGAAGATTTATTCTAAGCTAAATTTCCATGCCCCTTCATCGCATGTGGTGTCACTTAACTTGCTAGCCAGCTAAACATGGTCAGCATATCATGAGATTTGAATTTAAATTATACAATTTAATCACAAATCATTGAAGTATATCAGTGTGGTGTTTTGTTTCAATCTTAAGTTGTGCTAACTTATAGCACTTGATTATTTCATAAATGATTTTATTACTGTAAATAGGTTTGAACAGACACTTACACTTCAAAAATACATGTTTTTCAAATTAGATGAGTTTGGTATTTCCTATCTGACTACTCTGAGAAGAAAGACCGAAACAAACTCAGAGTTCAGTCTCTTTTAAGTCCAGACATAATCTTGATCAGATCATGTAAGGACCATGTAGATTAATGTCTGAAATGGATTTTTGAGGAAAGAACAACACAGATTTGAATGGACCTGTCCATAGTCTAATTCACTTCAGCTTAGTTCATGGAAATCTTTCTACAGCACTTTCCTAGTACTTGATTAACAGGCAATACTTGTTTATGTTCACCATTCATATAAAATAGCATAATAATCAAGATACTAAGATCTAAAACAAAGATTAGCATTTGATCGATTTTTAGAGAGGGATAGTGAGATGTGTGAGGTTACATGTGGAAAAAGGACAGAAAGCTTTTGAATTTTTGTTATCACTCAAGAACATTATCGAAAGCACTTTAGCAATGGTAAATATTGCGTGACTATCTACGAAATAGGCCGGCAATACATTGACAATGATAAAACTGCTCGTTGTTTACATTTATAAAGCCAATGTTTTGTACTGTGATGGTAATGGGCGTAGACGCGTTGAACAAGTGACAAAAAATCGATTAGGTACTTACCGGTCTGTGTGTCGATGAACGGCATACGCATCCTCCTTTCCGCACATAGTCGCGAATTAAAGGTCGAAGAGTTCTCAATAATCTCTTTGTAACTCGGATCATTGAGAAAACTGGAACATTCAATCAAAAACAAACATTAGAATCGTACACGGACGGTAACTACACTTAACACACCGGGAAACCTAACTTTTTACATTATATTTGAACAAAACTGAAAACTATACACTTGTGACGAATATACTTGATTTACCTTTCAATTTTCGTTAAATTAGAAGGATTCACTATCTGAATCTCCGCCGCCGCCATTTTCTTAGCAGACGCTACTTTGGTGACGTCAACTGACGTTTATCTGTTTCCGGCTGTGCTGCCACATAATTTTATGAAAACTTACCATCTACAAGTTACTTACAAATTCCCTTTTTAGGGTTCTGTAGTAAAACAAGATCCCTTTTAGTTTCACCAAGTCCAAGTGAGTCCGAAGAGTCTCTGAGTTAAACCGTGGACGGCTTAACTCAAAGACTCTTGAAAAAGCTATAATTCGGCATGGTTATTAATATTATTCATTTATTTTCTCAAGTTACATGACTCATAAACAATAGTTAATACATTATAGACACAACAGACATTACATTATACATAGGAATCTCGCCTACAAAGTTGTGAAATAAAATCTAGAAAAATATTTTATTTTATGGTACGTCCCCGACACATAAAGTGGGGTTTTTACTCGTCTGTTTCATTGTATGGGGTGGGGGTGGATTGGTCTTTTAAAAATATAGAAGTAATGTGATCAACATTTTTTCGATTCAGGGTTCCGTTTACGAAATATTAAGCTTTAAAGTGGTAATTTTTGTTAGAATCAAGCTTTTTAGAACACTTGATTCTAACAAAAAAAGCTTAAATCCTAAGTCTTACAATAATAAGACTTGCGTTAGTTCTCTTTGAAGACTCAGATGATTTTGAAGACTCGAGTCTGATAAAAAGTATTCAGAGCTCAAGTCCTTTTGAGTCTTTTCAAAAGCACTCGGGACTAAGTCATCTGAGTCCTTATCTGGTAGGTAAATAAATTCGTTATTTTAATGGCAGAAGTCAGTACACATATTCTGATTATGTACATAATTTTGAGCTGGTTTTATATTTTATTCCTGAAATATTAATAACAATACACCAACTGTAAAGCTCATGACTCAGTTCTCACGATAGTATTACATACATTTATAATGAAATTAAGAGGAAACATCTCAGCTGAGTAAACTTTATAAGTTAACGAGTATTAGTCGATCATCTAATAAAATATACTTGGATAAGTAAAAAATCCATAGAAAATTACTTATATGGCGTAGACATAACTTTGTAATGTTATAGTAAAATGTAAAAATAAACATTTTATGAATAAACTACATATATGCACCTACTTTACGTTTTCCTTTCCATGGTGAGCACAGAGTTTTGAGGGGAACATTATGCTTGTGGAGTATTATTGGATACCATAATTAAAAAGATTATGTGATAGACATAATTTTAATACTAGAAATAGAAATAAAATAGATCAACCATTTTTCAAATTATTTGAAGTGCATACATCTTTTATGGGGTACTGTAATACCTTGTGATATATTGTAATTAAATGAAAGAAAATTTCAAACTCATATTAAAAGTACTTGGTATCAAGCATATTCCAAATTAAAGGATTATATATAAAAGGGTGGAAAGGATGGTATATGTGACCTCTGAGTTTGTTTCGGCCTTTCTTCTCAGAGTAGTCAGATAGGAAACGCCGACCTCATCTAGTTTAAAAATATGATTGACGTGTAAAAGTGTTTGTACAAACCTACTTACAGAAATAAAATCATTTATCATTTATCATTTATAATTATCGAAGATAAGAATGCTTGGAAACATGTTAAGTATCTAGAGTCTAGACAAAATCAAACTTAATTGTATAATTTATAATTCTTATCACATTGATTTTACATTCTGTGATTACTGCAACTCACACACTAAATTATTACTTGTTAAAATTTTATGAAAATCATGTACTGACTTTTACAATATTTGTAAATATGTGAGCACCATGTATCTTCACATAATTAATTTACCTGTCATTATTTTATTTTTAATTATTTTTACCTATTGTGGTATAGTAATTTTATTCTAGGTACATCGTTTTCTATATAATTAATGTTTACAAAATATAGTAAAACATTTTAAGAGTACCGATGGACTTTCTAGCCCATTCTTCTCCATACGAAACTACCTTTTGGAAGGGACAACTAGAATCAAAACAATTTTTTTGTAAATTTTGGCGTTCAAAAGTGCCTTTTGTGTGCCTACTTGAAATATATGATTTGACTTTGAATAATGACGTTTCTAAGTGACCTTGCTATTAAGGTCAATAGTTTTTGAGATATTTTTCGTTACTACCGAACTTTGAATTTCATGTTTTTTTCGAAAAATAGTATAAATACACTTAAAATTCATCTCAACTACGGAACGCTTCACTGTGCGTGGTCCGACATGCACTTGGCCGGTTTTTTAATTCTTGATTGAAGATGCTAATTTCTATACAAATAAACATGAATAATGTAATAATAATCACTATATGTCTTCCTAGGTTGATTTCCTGACATTTTGTTTGTGTTCAAACAAATAAAATGTTTGTTTTCGAAAAAAGAGGTGTGTTGGTAGATTTTAAACTTGAGCAAAGTATGGTAACACAAACCAAACGTCAAGCTTGTGACTGGTCATCGGTGGACGAATCGTGTGTCGGGCGCATTTTCAGTAATTGTTGATTGGAGATCTCCAAATATTACACTGATTATTGGTTACTGTGTTTTTATTAACTTTGGAAGCGGTTACTAATTTTCTAATCGCGATTTTCCGATAATTTATTTTGTTGAAAAGACTTTGTAATTTGTGAAAAAGTTGAGGTCGGCGTGTCGTTGTTTGTGAGACAAGATGTCCGTGTGTTTCTTTGTGCCTGCGTAAGTTCCTCTTTCGATAATAAATATTGCTGTTTTTATTATGGTTATTATTAAATCGTCGGCGTTTTTGCTGCTACCTATTAATTATTTTTGTGAAACTTTTATATTATTAATTACAAATAATGTCATACAAAGCTTCATTTTATTGATATAAGTTTGCGCCCCAGGTTTGCTTGTTGTTTTATTATATTTTGTTAACAGATTATTTATTAAAATAATAAACGCACGGCAATATTTTATTGGATATAAAATATTAGCCCTATGCCTTGTTCGAAAAAGGGATAGGTACCTGTGTACCAAGAGCCGTATTCATTTTGTATCGCAATTTAACAAATAGTTACGGCCAGCAACCCCGAGTGGAACTAACTCCCTTGATTTTCATTTCTTTTTTATTTCCTCTTTAGATAAACCCAAAAGCAATATAGGTACAGTGGTTGGAAAGTAAACCCGGTAGGTAGGTACCTACTTCCCGGTCGGCATTTGTTGACCTCAAAACCATCATCGTACATACATACATACATACATAAACTAACGCCTTCTTCCCATGGGGGTAGGCAGAAAATACAGAACGCCACCTGCTACGATCCATACATACTCCTTTTGCCTCGTTTACGTTAATACATCTGGTCATACACGCACGCCGGTTGTGAGTACTACGCACCTGACCTTTCTGAAGAACAGCACCAATAAGGTCACTATATGTCTTCCTAGGGCGTCCCCTCGCGGCGTTTCCACTCACATCTGCCTTGTAACCATCAGCTAAAACTTGGGTCACTGATTCATTCCTTGCCTTATTCCTTGCGCGATTGCGCGGAATGCGTCGTTATTGTAGGTAATGTGAAAACTTGTACGCGTCTGTGTTCGGAAAGTAAACTTTTTTCACAATCAAAACGATCTGTGTTTTTGTAGGTATTTTATAAAAAAGAATATAAACAATTTAGATACCAATTTTATTAAAAAAATATATACCTTTAGAACACAACGCCGATGGTAGGCTAAATCCAATCAGATAAAATCTTCAGATTTATTATATAGTATGGAGGTGGAAGGATCTAGATAATAGATAGATAGATATTAATAAAGCTGAAGAGTTTGTTTGATCGCGCTAATATTTGGAACTACCTACCAGTCGGTTTTTTTTTTGCATTTAATAGCCCAATTCTTGAGAAAGGTTAGAGGCTATTCAACATCACGCTATGACCCTAAGCAGCCGAGCATAAATTAAAAATGTCATAAAGAAAGCTAGGCGAAAACGAAGTACCTACCTAGGTAGGTAATAGCGCGGACGAGCAATGCGATGCGACGCGGTGGGTCGAGGGCAGAAAATTCACGCGGACGAAGACTCTGGCAGAAGCTAGTAATTTATAAAATGCGCAAATAAAGTTCTGCGTACTTATTGCTTTTTCAAGGAAAAATTTGATTGTTATAATAATTATAACTGTGGTGAATACTTAAATACCTACGACGTGATAAGCCAATCACTGCCCTTGAACGTGACGTGAACGTAATACCTACAACTATAATAGGTACTACCTAATACCTACTTACATTAAAATAATTCTGCAACGTGATTCAGACGTGTGTAATGTAACGTAACCCGAATTCTGCGTGTGGACGGCACTACGAGATATGAGCATCATGTACAGGACCAATATAACGCTCGGGCTGGCGCTCGCGCTGATCCATTGGCTGTCGGCTTTAGCGCGAACACAAAGCCCTTGCAGTCGAACACATACAGGATTCGTGTTGAATGTGTCCACACTACACTGCACTACACTATTCGCGAAGTTGCTTCGGCGAAGTACTGGTGAAAATTGACCGAAGTCTGAAGTACGTGACAGCCACATGAATAAATCCATTTATGTGCTCATGCTAAGAACTACAGGACGCTTCGAGTCCTTTGACTCGGGCGCGAAAACCGACAACGATCGGAAGTCGTCCGAGGCGAGTCGAGGCTGCATGAAGCGAACCGAAGTGTCCTAAACTCTCGTATCGAGTAGTTTAGTGTAGGTTTAAAACCTGCACTACACTACTCGCGTAGTTGCTTCTACGAAGTACTGGTCGAAATTGATCGAAGTCCGAAGTACGTGACTATACAGTCATGCTAAGAACTACGGGACACTTCGAATCCTTTGACTCGGGCGCAAAAACCGACAACGATCGGAAGTCGCCTGAGGCGAGCCGTGGCTGCACGAAGCGAACCGTAGTGCCCTTCTAAACTCTCGTATCGAGTAACTTAGTGTAGGTTTAAAACCTGCACTACACTACTCGCGTAGTTGCTTCTACGAAGTACTGGTCGAAATTGATCGAAGTCCGAAGTACGTTACTAAACACTCATGCTTAGAACTACGGGACGCTTCGAATCCTTTGACTCGGGCGCAAAAACCGACAACGATCGGAAGTCGCCTGAAGCGAGTCGAGGCTGCACGAAACGAACCGAAGTGCCCTTCTACACTCTCGTATCGAGTAGTGTGGCGCAGGTTTAATTTCGGTCATCTGAAAGGGTAAGTAGAGGTGCAGTAAAAGTGCAGTGCACACTCATCGCCGGTTATGTGAAGTCACAAACTCCCATAATAATAGGGGCGAGCCGATTGTCATGTTCAGGGAATCCAGATTCCAGTTCCAGGCAGCTACTGAAAAAAATATAATGGGAAAACCCCATGATTCAGGGATCGAGCCCAAAACTCCATGCTTAGCGGTTAATAATCACCACCAAAGTTCCTGAATAATTAATACTCTCGTACCTTTCTCATAAATACTTTTTATGTACTTACTTTTAGTTTTCGGAATCATCAATCATCGTTGGTCTAGTAATTACAAGCGCTGCTGCTGAGCATAAGGTCCTGGGTTCGATTCCCGGCTCAGGCAAAGTGTTATTGAGTTATTCCATCTGGAATTTAACAGTCATTCATCTGGAGTAGCAACCCGGAGACTGTATTTGTGCCCGGTTGATGGCAATAGGCTCACCACCTTTTACATTGGACATAGACATAGCTGGCGAACTGTGGGCGTATTATAATGGTGAACCTCTGCTTAACCCAATGGGGAATACAGTCGTGATGTTAATTTATCAAAGAACAGTCCGATGTTTATTTTAGTCATCAAAGACAAAATAAACAGGCTCGCCCACTATTAAATGTGGGAGGGGGACAGAATTATTGATCATCGCCATCAGAAGTAGGTCACTTCTGGCTACTTTTTCTAGGAATTCTGGCGTTCCACGTAAACTAAGTAATTCGAGCAGTAACTAGTCGAGAAGTCCAGTTGCACAGATCGGTCGGCAGTTCGGTAAATCAGCACTAGTGGAACAAGGCATTTCGTCGTGCAGGCAGAATGTATGTACTTACCTGTTTAAAGACACTTTTTCTATGTTTCACTCAAAATATGTCGCAATTATAGTTGTTACTGTTGTAGTGTTGCAAAACGCGCAGAATTCAATCGGATTTGAGTTGAGATTAAAGTTTTGAATTCTTAATAAATAGTAAAAAATCCCCAAGGTTCGATTTACTCCGACCGGTGCACCTCCTCGGGGCGTGCGGAGCGCATTTTACAAAACGGTATAGGGGGTTAAATTGTTTACAGTGATTAAATTTCATATTCGCAAGAAATTTATACGCCTTGGAACCCTGTCGGCTCCCCGTGGCCACTTCGCGAAAGCCGGCGTAAATCGTACCAAAGTCATATTGATAGATTTTCGTCTATATACATATAGACTTTTTTAACCAGTATCTCAGCAAGAGATGATGAAGTACAAACTACAAAGACTACAAAGTACAAACACTCTTGCCGAAAAGTATCCTATTTTCACTCGAGACTTGAAGACTCCGACCCAGTAACTGGGTTGTAGAGGTCAGATAGGCAGTCGCTCCATGTAAAATATTGGTATTCAGCTGCATCTGGTCAGACTGGAAGCCGATCCAATAGTCGGGACAAGGCTAGTCAGATTATGACTTGAAAACGTTGTAGCTAACTGGAACTGCAGTGATACAAAGATAGCTTTGTTACACAGGGACCAGGCGGGGTCGTCTAATGTGTCTGAAGAAGTGGATGGAGACATCATAGAAGAGAACGCCTCAGCGGAGTCACCACAGCAGAGCCTACAGCAGTTCTGGTGCAAAGTTACCGATGATATCAAGAAGGTCAATGCTGTAAGTGCCTCTTGTTAAAACTTCGTTACTTAGCCGGTATTTGAGGCGTCAGCTAAGTTGTAGGTCTTGAGTAGTCTACCAAGATATCCCAATTACAGGGATCACAGCCGTATAATAGGTACATTGTCGACACGTGGATACAGTTGTTTTAAAGAACAGTACTTCCGATAAGATCTCGCTAGCCAAAAATACTTGAAAATAAAAATGTTGGAAGTCGAAATGGTCGAAATGCTTTGACTTACAGAAGTTGCAGTTGCTGGGAGTAGTGTGCCGGGCTTGTCCCAAAAAGGAAGCTATTCAATCAGAAGATTGAATTCAGGAATGTATATAGTTTTAGCAGCATCTTAGTTGTTAGTAATATAATATACCTAACTGTATTCGGCTATATTTTATTGAGTCCAATTAAACGTTATCATTATACTTGCTCTCGATATAAAGACACACACGTTAGCACGTTGACAACGAACGGAGTTCTTTTGCAAGGCACATAGGTATGAAGATTGCGGAATCGTGTTGCCTAGTAACTGGGTTGTGGACGTCAGATAGATGGTAGTCGCTCCATGTTAAATACTGATATATGGCTGCATCCAGAGAGACTGGAAGCCGAACCCAACATAGAGTCTGGAAAAGGCGAGGCAGATGATGGTAGGTTGTAAGCATGGTAGGAATTAAGGTGCGAACCATGTGGTAGTAAAAAACTTTTTTACAAAAAAACAACCGACTTCCAAAAAAAACACTATAATACGTGAAAAATAACTTTCATTCCGGAAGTCGGTGTCTTTGGTTTTGTATTTTCGTTTTTGGCCACCGACTTCCGAAATTAAAGTTATTTTTCACGCCTTATAGTGTTTTTTTTGGAAGTCGGTTGTTTTTTTGTAAAAACGTTTTTATTTTTCACTTTTTAGTTGCGGTACCTACCCCACACAAATTCGTATACCACTACTTGGTGTGTAAATAACAGTGACAGGGAATTATTAACACAACATCCATATAAACTAAGTGGAAAAAATATGATGTATTAAGAATAACTCAAAAACTGCTGGTCAGACCTTGATCAAATTTTAATGGGACCACATGTGAAGCACCACCTATCGAATAAAAAAAATTATCATCCAAATCGGTTCACCCAGAAAAAAGTTCTGAGCTAGAGAACCTCCTCCTTTTTGTGAAGTCGGTTAAAAAATATGTGAAATCGGATGGCAACTATCATAGCATCGCATGGGCACTTAACGATGATATTTTATCCCTTTACAGGACGACTTCAAATCCCAAGCGCTTCCTCTAGCACGCATCAAGAAGATAATGAAGCTGGACGAGGAAGTGAAGATGATATCGGCCGAAGCTCCGGTGTTATTCGCGAAGGCTGCTGAGATCTTTATACATGAGCTTACTCTTAGGGCCTGGGCGCATACCGAGGATAACAAGAGGAGGACCTTGCAGGTATGAAGCACTTGAAAGCAGTATAAAAGGATTGTATTAGCATTATCAGCCTATAATGTTCCCACTGCTGGGACACAGGCCTCTCTGAGAGGGAGTGGGCCGTAATCTACTACGCGGGTAAAGTGCGGGTTAGTAGATGTCACATAACTTTGAATTTTTGGTTCTAGGACATGCCACTTTCCTCACGATTTTTTCCTGCACCGTTTTAAGAGCAGTGTCGATGCAATAATTTACAAAAAGTAAAGCGCCTGTCAGAGTTCGAACCTACGACCTACAACTCGTTAGTCGCGGCCGTTACCACTGGGCCACAACTGCTCCAATTAAAATGATTGAATTGTATTTATTTCAGGAAATTGGTTACAAAAGACACTTTACACGTCAAAAATTATTTATGTTTTAAAACTATATGAGTTTGGTGTTTTCGATCCGACTACTCTGAGAAGATAGACCGAATCAAATCGAAAATGAACGAATGAAATGGAATTTGATTTGTACTTTTTTTTTTGTGTGTGAATAATTTTTAAAACCCAAAATTAACTGGAAACTTTCACAGATTTCTAGACGTTCACCTAACTTGTTATTTCCAGGATTGATATTTAAACGAACCAATTGATAATCGTGGCTGTCGAGTTTGCCTGCCTACAGGTCAGACTGTTAAACTCTCTTTTCATACAGAGAAGAAACAATGACCATTAGTATGATTTTTTTTGCGCTTTATCGCTGAGTTCTGATGGCATTGAAATATGGCTGGTTTGAACCAGCAACTTAGTGCTTAGGTACAATATGACATACAAAGTGCATACCTAAAATGTTCAAGCCACCATCATAAAAGTATTCACAAACATCGAACTCGTCTTGCTACACATTTGCCTCCCCCCAATAACCTCAAGCTATACATAACACTATATCCTTTCAGCGCAACGATATAGCAATGGCGATATCCAAATGCGATCAATTTGATTTCCTAATTGACATTGTGCCGCGCCATGAGGTGAAGCCCAACAAACCGCGGTACGACCACGCGCCCAGGAGCAACCATGCTGATCAGGTAAACTCATACTTTAGTATGATATACTATTTTATTTATATACTAAGTAAGTAGCTTCTGCCCGCGTGAAATTTCTTGTCCCCCCCGACCCACCCCGTCGCATCGCATCACCAGTCCTGCCTACGCTACAAGTTAATTTCCGCTTAGTGTTCTTTCTCACTTATTTTTCATTTTTCTCGGCTCCTAAGGGTCATAGCGTTAAATAGCCTGTACTCTTCCTCAAGAATTGGGCTATCAAATGCAAAGATATCCGACTGGTAGTTCCAGAGATTACCCCCTACATACAACCTTACACACAAAACCGCTTTAGAATATTAGTACCTATATATTTGAATATTTATACGCCGCGGTTGGTTTGCCGATGTGTTATCATCTGTTACATATCAAGGCCCCTCCGTGCCTCGGAAAGCAAGTTAAACCGTTGGTCCCGGCTGTCATTCGCAGATCTTTGACAGTCGTTACGGGTAGTCAGAAAGTCTGAGGCATTTTCTACCTGTCATCCTTAGGGTCATCATAATCAGCCTATAATGTCCCCACTGCTAGGACACAGGCCTCCTCTATTTGAGAGGGAATGGGCTGTAATCTACCACGCGGGCCCAGTGCGAGTTGGTAGATGTCACGTGTCTTCGAATTTTTGGTTCTAGGACATGCCGGTTTCCTCACGATGTTTTCCTTCACCGTTTTGAGAGCAGTGGTGATGAAATTATTTACACAAAGTAAATCGCCTGCCTGGGTTCGAACCCACGACCTACAACTCGTAAGTCGGTGCCGATACCACTGGGTCACCACTGCTCCTCAGGCATCCTTAGGGTGGCAGGTGCAATTTAATGGATACAAAGATAGCTCGAATAAACATTGTTAGGAGAAATAACGATCGGTAGAGAGAGGCCAAAACGAATACAGAAAATCAGCGCTGGGATATTTCTGCCAACTTCTTACGTATGTTCACCTGCCCTCAGTTTAAAGGATAGCCGACTGGTTGCCGTCCTGATGTTCATTATCTATTTTTAGGTTGCACATCATCAGGCTGCAATGCAGAACGCCTCACAGTCACCACAGCCGCAGATTGTGATACAGCCGTGCGCACAGGTGGTACAGGTTATACACCATTTTGTGTTGTTCTTATTTAATAATAGCTGCGGAGTAATTACGTAACTCACTAACAGCAGGAATGGGTTTCATTTTGACAGTTCAACAACATTCATTGCGTTATTTACGTTCTTGAGCAGAGAAATTTTTCGAACATATGAAGCAATGGATTAGAAATAGGCTTCAAAATTGTTGAGATTGTGATAGATTTTGCGTTACGTAATTAGGGTGGTGGTCTAGTTATTTCCTCCCTAGATGTGTGGTGCAAGGAGATGTTCCAAAATGTATGGAGTCTGGGCTAGCCCAGCATTGCATTGTTGCATTTACATAAAATGTACATAGTGCTAGCACTAAGTACATTATATGTAAATATCGCTATACAATATAGTAACCGTTTTTTAATGTAAATTTTCTATAATTTTACTTCGTTTCAATGTAAATTCCAATTAACTTGATCAAGGAGAGCAATACAACATAAATAATATGGTGAATCAGCAATATGCGAAATGTCATTTTGACAATGATATTTGACTGACTTGCTTAAGTAATATCTACGATTTAATATTAATTAAATTAATATAATAATATTATTTACAATCAAACAATGTCTGTATTAGTAAACGACAACTGACAAAGTCAAAGAAAGACGTCATTTCACGAAACATAAAACTGTTAAAGTCGTCAAACGTCATGTCAAACACAATTGTCATGGCTGCCCTGAAAATAGGGTTATCTTATTAACTTATATTATATATAACTCTCTTCAAATTAATTTATTTGTATTTTTTATGAAATTTCTATTTTTTTTTCCTAGTGTACGTAGTGGTAGCCCAAAATCAAACATCTCCTTTTACGAAGGGGCATTTTTGAGCCTGGTAGTGGGTTGTCTAATGACGCGTAGCAAAACGTTTTAAAAAAACATACTCATGTCTGAATTACTCCAGTATGGATGTAGTACATTGGATGAAATTAAACTGTCTCTTAATTAAATATAGTACGAGGGTGACACTGAAAGTTCTTAGAAAATCAAAAACTGAACAAACTAGCAAGTTATTAGTTTTATTATATCTTTTCAAAATAGTGTCCATTTACATCAATACATCGCTGCATCCGATCCAACCACTGAGAAAAGCACTTTGCCCACACGTCCTTAGGGGGTCTCTTCGACGGCATTTAGTATAAGTATCCATAATAAAAAAGTAAGTTGAATTCTCAATTCGTACGAAAAGTATGGGAAAAGCTTTTTGCGATTTCTGACTTTTCTAGTACTCAAAACCTCAGTTGGTCTAATAGAGGTTTTTGATCCTTATATGATAAATTATCGATTGGAATAAAAAAAAGTTTTTGTGAATATTGCCGATTTTCCTGCTGACTGTACCTACATTTTTTTCAAAATCTGTTAATGCGAATAATTTTTTCTCAAAAAAAGTTAAGGAAAGTCGCCTAAGACCGTTTTCCTGTAGCTACAACGGTTAAGGCAGTTACCCTTGCTGCCCCATCTCAAAAAACCACCCTGTATATTATCGTGGGTCGTAGACCCATACTTGCGACGAGAAACAACTACAAGTAACGCAGTTTCATAAAGAATCAGGTGCCGTATTATGAAGCATTAATGCCATCATGATTCGGTTGCGAAAAACAGATGGTGCTTATATTCGTCATGTACAGCTCTGCCTCTCTCGCACTGAAAAAATGAGGGCTCTGAAGGTTGGCAACGTCGCAAATAGTTGTCAAATACTTATTGAATAATTTGCTAATATTACTGTATGGAAATAACGGTCTTTAGTGCACTAAGATATCCTAACTTGATATTATAATTTATAAATGCGAAAGTAAGTTTGTTTGTTACCTTTTCACGCCTGAACCACTGAACCGATCATCATGAAATTTTGCATATACGTTGTCAGGGGTACAGAAAAGGACATAACGTACCTTTCATCCCGAAAAAATACTTTTCCCGAGAGAAAGAACAATAACTTTCGACGGTCACAATTGCTTTAGGACGCTAGATGGCGCTACGTGTGTCGAATCATGATTGAATTATATGTAATACAAGCTGACCCGACAGACGTTGTCCTGTCTTAACTATGAATGTCATATGTCGTTTAGTTTTGATTGTTGACTAAAACTAAAACTATCGACTCATTTATCAACCGATCCATCTGTGTTAAACGATATTTCGCTGACAATTATTTCAAACAACTGACAGTTATGTAAAATTTATATTGGCTTTAAGTTTTCTTAAATTTTGTAACGTTCCGATCAACTTCCTTATTTTTTTTATTTCATAAGATCCTTCTCCAGACAAAGACGAACACAACAAAAAAAAAATTGTGAAATCGGTCCAGCCGTTCACGCGTGATGGCGTGACCAAGGGAAATAGGGATTCATTTTTATATATATATATTAGAAACTTTAGTATGTTTTTAGAATATAAATTCTGAAAAAAAAACTTATACATATAAGTAATACATTTTGTGAGTCTTCTCCAACACCGTTTGCCCGAACACCATGAAAGTTGACACCTAAGTATGTATTTTTAATGGAGAAGGATTTACACCGTTTTTTTTCGACCTCCACCTGAGCGAAGCCGCGGGCAAAAGCTAGTTAATTATAAAATGCAATCATTAACGTACACTAATATTAACAAAATCAAGTCAATATTTGATAGCTATTTGGACGTTGCCAACTATTGGAGTGCACGCTCTTAATACGACCCCAGAGTTGTGGAAAATGT
Source organism: Griposia aprilina (assembly GCA_916610205.1). Lineage (NCBI taxonomy): Eukaryota > Metazoa > Arthropoda > Insecta > Lepidoptera > Noctuidae > Griposia > Griposia aprilina. Next base: position 10,167,687 of record OU744304.1, on the reverse strand, counting down.
TTAAAGTGTGGCATAATTGAGTAGATTACTATTATTATTACTACTCGTGCATTACAGCAAGCAACAACGGCTTCGACATCATCGTCCTCCAACAACGTGGTGTCACAGCAGCCCGTCACTTTGATGCAACAAGTGGTCACGCCGTCCGGAGAGCTACAACAACTACCGGTCAGTTACTGTCATAGATTTCAACTTATTTTACTATAGTGTGACCGATATCGCTGCACAGCGCCTTAGGTATGTGCGCGGCTCACGGGGGGCAATGCAGACCGCTCATTGGTCAACGCTCACGGCGTCCCGCCCCCCGCCTCGCCGCGCATACCTAAGGCGCTGTACAGCTGTATCGGTCAATCTATAACACTATCGTTTAAATATAGTTGCCTGCGACCAAGATTTAAACATAAATATTTATTTATTATATGAAGCTTATATAGTAGTGTATTATTAAGAACGTTTCAAGTTCCTTCATGATACACATAATAGATACCTGAGGTCATCGGAAAACTTAAGACTAGAGATGCCGAGGCATTCCACCAGTTTTTATGACAAATCTTTTACAGTTCAAGCAGTACGGTTATGGAATGCCTTGCCCATGTCGATAAGGCGTGCTCAATCTTTGTCCACTTTTAAAATTCTGGTTAAAAAACACTTCCTCTCTCCTTAAACATTGTCATTACATTTAGTTTCCTTACTCTTGTTTCATGTTTATTATTGTATATATTATATTATGTAGATAGGTATATGTTTTATGTATGTATGTATTTGTTGAATATGTTAATGGTACACCACTGACTACCTGCATTATTGTCTCTCCTTCTACCTTGAATCCATCCAAAGGTTGTCTGTAAAAGATCGCTTTTAGCGATAAGACCGCCCATTGTGTCACCCTATGTAAAATTTCTACTTTTATATCTGTAATTTTTATGGTGTACATAATAAAGAGTATTCTATTCTATTCTATACACATAAACATTTCGGAATAAATTCTCGAAATTATGGTGAAAACCATATCAAAATCCGATGTGTAGTTTAGAAGAACAACGCGGTCACACAGAACAGACACGAAAAGCGACTACCTTTTTTTTTTGCGACTTTTGTTTATAATCCATACGAATATTCTAAATTCGAAAATAACTGTATGTTACCTTTTCACGCCTGAACCACAGAACGGATTTCGATAAAATTGTATTATTTTACACCTAATAATATACGATAATCGCATAATATTGTATTCATAATTCCAGATCCAGTTAACTCAAGCGCAACTGAACATGATCCGGCTGCAAGTGCAGAACAACCCGAACCAGCCGATCATCATACAGGCGCAGTCGCAGCAGTCACCACAGATTATACAGGTAAATCATAACTTCTTATTACATATGAGATGGAACTGTGAGATTAGCTCGTGTTGTATTAAGATTATTAGGCACTCAGCAAGGTCGGTAGTGGGGCTGACTTCCCGGAACTGGATGAGTTAGAGCTAGCGCGCACGACTGAATTAATTACCGTGACAAAAAAAAACTGTCACTATCACGTTGCGTCATTTGTCATCATGGATTTATCTACGAACCCATAAGTCGTAAAATAATATAGAGGTATGAGGAACAGGGTGTAAAGCTCACTCATACTCTATGGAAAAGGGAGGATCCTCCGACCAGACGGGTGTTGTGTCTGGTGGGCAACTGCCCGACGGTTTATGTCGGGATATTGTATATATGCTAGTCGCGCGGTAAACTCTGCTTGCGCGATGCAGGATTTGCGTGACGTCAGTATGACGTGTCGCTCGCATGTGGCGATGTTGATACCGCTACATGAAAATATCGTAAAAAAAGAACACCATAGGCCCCCTTTGACAGACTAAATGGAAAGTTTTACACTATGTTTTCATAAAATTCGACAACACCCAAAGCACATCATTGTCTATAGCGTCTTCGTCCACAGAAACTCTGTTAAAAGACGCTGTTGCCATGTTTGCGTGTTACTTTGTCGATAATCGGAAAGCGAATGGAGAGCGGGAGCGCAAGGTATGCGCGGAGTGTTGTCATTCGTGTGCGCGCATCTATTAAAACCTAGCGGCGCGGTGACAGTTGTGTCACGGGTTTGTTCGCGGGTCGGCGGACGAAAGTGTCACCAGGGGGCCTACCCTAACTCCGTCAGCAAAGTTACGGGCCCGTCCGAAAGTAATTCGATACTTCAGAATGAACCCTACTCCCGTATAATTAACTGTTTTGGACGGGCAAAAACACATTGGCAACACCATTTGACAGTTGTCTTTACTAACTGTCAAATGGTGTTGTCATTTATTCTTAGTTTGGTCCCTGAAGTAATCTTAAGTCAGTAGGTGATACGGATAAGAATATTATTAATTATACATACACCAGTAACGTCTGCCGATATTACGGTTTTCGTGCCTAGAGAGTAGACCCCCAGGTTGTCACTTGGTAATGTGCGCGCATCCTCATACATATCCATCGACCGGAAAATAGTAACGAAAACAGTGTCACAGTGACAAGTCACTCGTGCGCGCTAGCTCTAAGCTGTTTCAATGCATCTTACCAATATTGTGGTCGAATTATAGCAATCACAGCAAGGCGTAGGCTTTTGGAAAACCTAAATAATTATGGTAAAGAGGTCAAACTAAAGTAACTGGCGATACTTTAGACACGAGGAGTATCAATATTAAATTATGATACAAAACATGTTTGTGTGTTTGAAAGTTGGATTGTGGGCTGCGGCTGACCGAAAATGGCGGAAATTTTCCTAAAATTTGAACAATGGTTTTTATCAAAGCAGAAATAGATGAGCATGTTCTACTATAAGATCTGGACCAGCTCCAGATGACAAAACTCACAGGACACCGCATAGTGAATACTTCATGATGCAAGTGCAATGAGGGTTTTCATAAAAATTCACGCTACCGGTTGGCGCCCCTTTGACAAGAGGTCTTCCATTTCGACAATGAAAATAAAATATATGATGACGTTCATCTTGCGTTCATCATTCAGTCACGACTAAAGAAAATATAGGCGCTTTGGCACTTTTGACGGGTGCCCGGACCTGACGTCTAAGTGCTGCCACCTAGTAAACGTCATTACAGAAAACCCTTATTAATTCAATAAATATCTCTTATTTCCCAGGTCCAATCCCAAGCACAGCACCAACCACAGCAGCAGGTCTTCCTTGCTCAAGTAGCGACGTCTCAGGAAGACTCCTAGTACCATGAAACCGGCACTCAGTGTGCAGTGCTCAGCGACTCCGATTCTGACTAACTGAGGATCATAGGTCTATTATCTCTGTGGATAGTGAAGTGATATAATGCAGTGTTAAAGTGCAGACTAGATATTTTATGGTCTTATTACAAAACAAGGTTTATCTTTGTTTCGCCAACGTTATAAAATGCAGATATAGATGCATTTTATAACGTTGTTGTTGTCTTGTTTTGAACTACTAGCATTTCATTTTTATTTATATAAATAAAAATGAAATGCTATTAGTTTGTAAGGGCATCACTTGAGAACGGCTGAACAGATTTGGATAAATTTTCTTTTTTTTGCATTTTTGTTATATTCCAAATAACGTTTTATTGAATATGTTGCCCAGAAAATTGTAAAAAAAAAATACAAATTGTGTTTTAAATTGGGTTTATGTAAATTTGGACAGGACAACGTCTGTCAGGTTAGCTAGTTCTAAATAAAAAAAACTGATTTTAAACCCGAGACTGAGTCTTCAATCTATTAGGATCTATACGTCAGTCGGAATAGGATTCGAAATACTATAACTGGATAAAGGTTTAAGCTTGCACCAAAGTAAGAAATTGATTTGTAATGAGACCGTTAAAGCCATGTGTTCATGGTAGAAAAAGGTTCAGTAACATGATTTTGTGTTGCTGGTAACACTGTCTACAATATGTGTATGAAGTTTTACTGGCAACACTGCATGCAATATTTGCGTGACATGGTTCCAGGAATATAAAATCGTGTTGCTCAACTTCTCTTTGCCATCAATACCGTGATACAAAGTTTTATTTGAAACAATATAAATTATAATAGGTATAGACAACAAAAAAAAGTGGATGACATTTTCGATAATCTGCAGGGTAATTGTGTATCACACTTACAATGGCAATGCCTTTTATTTTGACAGTTGAACAACATTCATTGCGTTACGTTGTTGAACAGACGAATTTTTCAAACATATCAAGCAATGGATTAGCAATTTCCGTCAAAATCTTTCGGATCCTGATTGAAAGTGTATTACAGAGTTAGAGTGCTGATTTGATTTAATTGAATAACCCTGTATTATTTAAAGATAAATCATGTTTTTAGTAATTAATCACTTTTGAAACAAAACACTCATCATTTACTTTTTGATGTTGACTACTATAGCTTGACTGGTACCTCTGTACCGCGCCTTAGGTATGCGTGGCGAGGCGGGGGGCGGGACGCCGTGAGCGTTGACCAATGAGGGGCGCACTACCCGTCCGCAAACTGCTCATACCTAAGGCGCAGTACAGCGGTATCGGTCATTCTATAACACACCGCGGCTGCGAGTACCAATTACATAGCGATTGTATGGACTTAAATATCTAGTCTGTGGTTATAGTGCGGTGCAATGACTTATTTGATGACAGACAATACCATAGTGTTTCAATATAAGCAGGTGGTTTTTGGAATGTTCTCTATCTAACGTGACAAATAATGGCTCCGTTCGAGTCCGAAAAAAATCGGAACACCTTAAATAAAGTATGAGAGTGAAACTACACTCCTAGACTACTAAATCGAGCCTCCATGCTAGGTCTAAAGGCCTACAACATTAAAATAGTGTTAACTCAAAGAAAAAGTTCTGATGCAGTTTTGCAGCCCACGTACTGGCCATCATTTTTGTGTCAATTTTTTTTCAAATTTGAATTCACAACCATTTAAAAACTAATTTATTACAATAAAAAGCAGGTTGGATTTAATAGTTCGGGTGTTTCAAATAGCAATAGAAACATCACTGCCTAGTAACGATTATATTTAAACACCACATTTGCCTTTTTTTGTACTAAGAATGGGTAGGGTTACTTTTGTGAACAATTTCACAGCCTAAATTCCTATCACACTTATTTTAGCTCTGACAGCAGCAAACCCAACAGCAACCGTAATATGACGTAAATAAAGATCACTGTGATTTTGACAGAGATACAAAATCATAGGAGCTGCTGAAGATTGTAAAAACAACAACATCTTTGCATTGTATAAATTCAATCTCTTAACAATGTATAATTGCATAGCACATGTGTGAGCACTATGTACCTACTATAAAGCCACCATTTACTAGGCTCGTCTTTCATTGACTTGAATGTGCCCTGGCGGCTGAGAGTATGTCATGCTCACTCAAATTTCTCGCTGGTGGTGGCGTGTGTGTTGGATCATTAAGTTCCCTTCAAAATGGTTGAGCTGACTGGTGCTGATCCATGCGTCATGTTCGTGAACGGGCGCCGTCAGTAGGGACTGGTCAACTCTTGGCTGCTACGGCTTATTTTAATTTAAATTTTTGAATTGTTTTTTTATCTTTTTTATTACGGATACTTTATACGTGCACGTCTTTCTACATCGTTCTCACGTTTTTAATTTGAACATGAATGATGTAAACAATTAGTTTTTTGTAACTATATGTTGATTTAAAAGAGTGTCCATGTAGTTTCTTGCCCGTTCTTCTCCATAGGTACCTACTACGCTTTGGAATGGCCAAATAGCTTCATTTTTCTGACTGACTGACCCTTTGACAACTCAAAAGTGCCTGTAATTGGTTTATTTGAAATAAATGCTTTGAGTTTGAGTTTGAATAGGTAAAATAACTGTGAAAGGAATGGCCGCAATTGGTTGGCGCAAACGAAATTGTTCATATATTTTCTATGTATAGTCAATTGCACGTCGATGGTAACAACTTGACATTGACAGCGCTTCTAATCCGTAGTAGTAAGGGTGGTTTTCGTAGTCAAATGTTACTACTGCAAAGCTCTTCACAAACATTCGGATACGCTGTCGTGTCGAATCGAATATCAATCGATGCTATCGAAGGAATCCTCTAAGCGTTGTTGACAAATCGAAAACCCGAAGACTTTGTCATTTTAAATCAAATAGACGACCGCAATTCTTCCGTCAGTTTTTGTTGGCAGAAGCGAGGCAAATCAGAGGGCCTAGACAAATGGCATTCGCTTCAGAGCGATTCTATTTCTGCGATCGCTATCGCTTTCACTAAAATTTCCATTATACGAATCGAAAACAAAGCGATAACGCTTGTCAAAAACTGCCACTTGGCTGTACGCATCTTTAGGGAAGTAATCGTTCGAAGCTCTCGATTCGTTTCATAGAATCGAATGATGCTAACATTGTCTAGCTAATTTATATTCGTTGACCTATGATCACGTGACATTTCGATAGCTTACGTCAACCCCATACATTTTTTGGTTTTTCTACTAGCGTCGTCGCTAGTCGAACGTTACTTTATCTAGGCCCTCAGAGGGCCTAGATAAATGGCATTCGCTTCGGAGCGATTCTATTTATACAATCGCTATCGCTTTCGCTAATGATTCCAAAAACTAGCGATAACGCTCGTCAAAAGTGTCCCTTGGCTATGCAGTTCTGTGGAAGTACCTAATCTTTCGACGCTGTCGATTCATTTCATAATCGAATGTTGTTAACATTGTCTAGCTAATTTTTATTCGTTGACCTATGATCACGTGACATTTCGATAGCTTATGTCAACCCCATACATTTTAACTTTTCTACTAGCGTCATCGCTAATCGAATGTTACTTTGTCTAGGCCCTCAGGTAACCGAAATGTGTCATTTTCAACACGATAGCCTGTCGAATGGTTGTGAATAGCTATGCTGATGTGAAATGGAGCCTACGGTGTTTCACATTTAGCAATAGTAATAATAGTCGCGAGCCTCTTTATTTATAATAGGAGATAACTCATGTCCGCGACTGGGGTAATGGTCAATTTTGCGATAATAATATAAATAAAGGTAAATGTACACACTATAATAGATACCTAGCTGCTAACAACACTTTTGTACAAATGAATGTCTAATAATCAGCATAACGCACAGACTCTCAGCAGACTGAGTTGTGTAGGTAATGTAAACCTACGGTTTCCTAGAAGAATGGTGGCCGCCACATAGCTTCTGCAATTTACCTTCGAAAGACGTCACTGAAACGTTATTTATAAAAGTACAGTAGGTACAACTATTTTCTTAATGTCCCTCGGGAATCATCGGATTTCCGAAGACAAACGAAAGCTAATTTCCATGTCCATTAATTACATCAATTATTAGATTTGACGTGTATAATAATTTGAATTCAGAACAAAGTACTTTATTGTTGTTATTTCTTTTCACGGAATTCAAAACAACAATAAAGTACCTACTTAGTTCTGAATTCTAATTATTATACCCGATGATGTAAGTGATGAACATGGAAATTAACATTCGTTTGTAGTTGGAAATCCGATGATTCCCGAGGGACATTAAGAAAATGGTTGTACTGTACAAGTCAATTATAAAATAACTGAGTTAGAAAGGCAACAACGCATTATAAACCTTAACTCTTCTATAAATGTTCAATTTTCATAATAGCTTGAATATAATTTTATAATCCTTGTTCCTGAATTTAACACACTTTGAGTTGCAATAATATTTTTGTATAGTTAAGTTAGCTTTTGTGAAGCATTGCATTGTGAAGTATTTCTTGATGGCGCATGTCAAATAATTGTCGTTCATGGTGAGAATGACAATTTATAGTTTCCTTTGCAGTTTCACTGTACTGGTAGTAAATACTAATGTGCCTGACATCTGAATAAGTTTTAGTTAAATTATGCTTCTTGCAAATTTAGTTCTATTTTTAATTTATCTAGTGGATGTTTCCAATTCGCAGGTGGAGGTGCAAAGGGTCCTAAAAATGTAACTTTAAATTTTACATTCTTTCTTTGTGGAATATTATAATTAATATGGGTTTGAAAGGTGGAAGAATGCGTGACTTGAGGCACTGGGCCACAATCCGCCTAGTAACACAATTTTATTGGTTAGCTAGTACTATCAACAATAATTAAATCACTGCCAACCATAAATATTGGAAAAATCAACTGAATAATGCAAAAAGTTGTCATCAATGTTTAACGTAATAAGTGATAATAAGTTGATTGTTATTTAGGTGTATAAATATACATAAGTTATTAAATAAAACGTGTAAAATAAAAAAATAATAGTTTTATTATTTACTTTAAAAACATTAACTGAAAACTGCATATCTTATTTGATATGAATTGCTTAAAAATAAATAAAAAAAGAATTAACAATAACCATTGGCAACAGAATTAAACATTTGATATAAATCAACAAATAGCACTATAATAATAGGTACTAAAGAAGTAAAGAATAAAGATGCGTTGACACATTACTATATTGGTACTTTATACAGTTCAACCAATCGCAGAAATAAAATGTACTGTCAAACGGGGTGAATAAAGATGCAGGGGTAAATCGGGACGAAATTTGAAAAGGGATTTTATAACATTTAAATAATATAGTTTGTTGCCAAAAAGGACTCTTAATGTGTTTACTGTATATAATTGACGGCTAAGTGCCCTTGTTGGCAACAAACTATATTATTTCAATGTTAAAATCCCTTTTAAAGTTTCGATTGTTTCGATTCACCTCTGCATCCTTATTCACCTCGTTTGTACAGTACCTACAAAATATCTGTCATTAAGGCTGTAAATTCTAATAGTTGTTAACGTCACAATAAGTTGCCAAATACTTACCTGTTTTAATTAATTTGTCAATATACTGTATGGAAACATGAAGTATCGCTCTTTACTGCACTAAAATATTTAATTTCAGATGTAAAAAAAAGAACTTGAAACCTCTCTAAATGCCCTTTTTACACCTAAATCCGTGTTATTATTTTATATTTTCCTACAGTAATATTAACAAATTAATTAAAACAGGTAAATAATTTGCGACATTGCCAACTGTTACAAGATGAAAAATATTTGCAAGACGTGTGTAGCAAGCGTACTGTATTAACACAACTTTATTATTCGTTCTAAAGGCGAGTCCACACTGCGAGCATTCGAAAGAGAACGTCCACGCTGTTATAAAAAATCAGGTAAGACGAAACTTCGAAATAACGGTGCTCATCACTATTTTAAGTTCGCAAACGAATGATTGGTTCACAACGATAGTATCACAACATGTTACTGAATGGTCACAGTGTACAGTGTGGACGCGCCTTAATAAATATATAAACAGACTTCACAGTGGTATATACCGACAACGTAAAACTCAGATCATTCTATAAGCGAAGATCATAAATTATAAAGAGGATTCAATTAATACAGCAAAAATATATACAGACATTTTTACACATTACATAGTGAGCGTCAAACTTTACGGCGTCTCTGAAGTGCGCTACTCGCTGCGCAGTACCTCACCCCTCACCCCTGCCGACACGTGAATTTGTTACTGCGCAGGGACTCGCCTCGTGTTCAGAGCCGACATAAAGGTTGCGTCGGGTAGTCGGGCTGTACCAGTTGTCACATAAATATAACTTTATACACTGGTACTCTCACAAGACCCGGCAGTACGGACGCACGAGTAATTTTTGTGATTACGATTACTAATTTAATTAGTAAACGATCACTACTGAACTAGCATTCCTTACGATACTAAAAGGCCTCGTTCACACGGCGATGGTTAGTGCGATATTTACGGTAAAAAATTGGGATCACACGTCAACATTGGGATGTTGACGTGTGATACCATTTTTTTTTAAATTCATACGGTTAAAAACGAATGCAATATGGAACTGCAATGTGATCCCAAAATTTATATAGGATCAAATTTAGGACGGCATGTTTGGCGCAGTGGTTAACTGCTGCCGTGTCGCGGGTTCGATTCCCGCACGGAAAAAATATTTGTATGACCTACAAGTAGTTGTTCCGGGTCTGGCTGTTTGTGTATGCGAGTTTGAATGTTTGTAAACGCACCCACAATACAGGAGAAATTCCTAGTGTAGGGCAACGTTTTAAAAAAAAAAAAAAAATGCTGACGAAACTTCATAGACGTGATGGCTATCGCTATCCAATGACGATAAAACAAATGTGTTCTGCCTACCATGACGTACAGTGCTGAGACGTGTGGACGCTCACGCAGGAGGCTGTGTACAGGCTTAGAGTTGCACAGAGAGCCATGGAGCGTTCCATTCTTGGCATAAGGCTAATAGACCGAGTTCCAAACGTCGAGATCTGGAGTCGTACGAAGGTCTTCGATAGCAATAAAAATATTGGAGTTGGGATTGAGCAGGACACCTAGCAAGGTGCAGTGATGACAGGTGGAGTAAGGCTGTGACCGAGTGGCGTCCAAGGACTGGCAGACGAGGTGTCGGTTGTCGGGCGGCGAGGTGGGCGAACTGGATGAGGCTGGCACAGGAACTTAGGGATTGGCACAGGAAAAGAGAGGCCTATGCCAAGCAGTGAGTGAAGTCGGGCTGTCTATGATGATTAGAATGCACCCATCACGTCTGTGACGTTTCACCAGCTAAATTAATTTGACCCTGGAGAGTAAAAATATCGTACTGGTTATCGCTGTGTGAACGGGGCCGTAAACTCGCGCGCATATCTAATAACACCTCACAGAGTACCCTGCCTATCCATATGGTCCAGTACGGCCTGCACATCTTCTTTTAAGAGTCGCACCATAGCTTTCGTGTGCTTGCAATCCTCTCTAATCAGGTCTAAGGAACGCTCCTTGAGCTGATGCATGAAGTCATCGTCAAATTCTTGTAATCTGGGAGACGAAAATTAGCTTTTAGATCATCATTATTCTCTTCCTTTTCCCCAATTTATTTGAAGTCGACGCAACATGTCTTCTTCTTCTATTAGTCATCATCTCTGTAGGCACCCCCTATCGAGCCATATCATCTCTCACACGGTTAATCCATCGTTTTTTTGGTCTGCCCCTACTCTTATAACCATCAATATTCAAACTCAAATCTTGGTAATATCATCCAAATTGATACACTTCGGTTGAAAGACACAGAAATTGAAGGTTTAAAGACAAACATTGATTTATTCAGTTTTATGGTTACACAATTCAAATTGGCTGCTTCAGTGTATCGTTTAGTGGTGGAGGAACAAAGAAATGATAGATGGAATGTGTAACACTGAGATGACAGCTGATAGAGATGTATCGAAAAGAACCACAAACACACGTACCACAACCACACCACACCGCAGCGACAAAGTGTGGGCAAGCAATGTTTTTCTCTGCGTCATGTTTTCCGCAAATTATTTTTTTTTTCTTCCAATGATTACGTGTAAAAATAGTGTCGCTGCAGCTTCTTGCAGTTGCGTTATGATAACTAAAAAATTCCGATGTGGTAGCGCTGTCGCTAGTAGTTGCGATGTGGTTATGTTGTGGCTAGTCTTCAGACAAACGGAACTCGTGGCGACACGCAGGCGGGACTTGTGCACACAATGTCATCGCATCGCCGCAACGTTGTGCTGCGTGTGTGGGATGTGGTCGGCCGCTAGTGCACGGTCTCGCTGATGGTTGCGTTGTGACTACGTCGCGCGGCCTTGATGTGATCGGTATCGCCCACACGGCTTATTTTGACGGTCAAATGTGCAGGCGCGGATACAGGTGTGCGGCGGGTATAGTTGCCACCCCACTGGGCTTCGACTAAGCATAATCAGCCTATGATGTTCCCACTGCTGGGACACAGGCCTCCTCCCTGTGAGAGGGAGTGGGCCGTAATCCACCACGCGGGCCCAGTGCGGGTAGGCTTCGACAAAACTGAGTCTTAAACTGAGTTTATAACCTTTTACTCTGTATACAGTAAATTACTAAGATATATAAGTCGTAGTCATCCTCGAAAAGGGGAGCACATTGTTGAGGTTAGCGTTTTTTTTAAGGGATTTTGTGGCTTGACACATTCCACCTCCCCGCCATCCTCCCAGAAAGAAACATTTTCCCCTCCTTGAGCGAAAACCTAGATCCGCGCCTGCAAATATGGTCCGTGTGAATAAGCTTAGGTATATAAGTATTAATTTTCATATAAATTTGCGCCCGTCCACGTGTTGTCGTTGTGGTGTGGTGGTGGTACGTGTGATCGGGCCCTAAATAAATTGTGATAAGAACAGGACGATGATCAAGTGAACCGTAAATATTGTTATAACGTTAACGTCAATGCTTATGCTAACTTTTGATGTTATCTTCCGTCGAATTTGGCTGTAAACGAGGGGTTAAATGAAGTGGCTACACTGTGTTATGAGGAGTAATGTGACGCCGAAACATGCAGTTGAACACTAATGAGATGGACAAGTCTAGCAGCGATAGTATTATGTTGTTCCCTTTGTTATGTAAAAATATCTACATACTAGCGTCTGCCCGCGAATTCGTCCGTATGAAAATTTCTTGTCCCCCCGTACCACCATCCCAAACTTTTACTTCGTTTTCGCTTAGCGTTCTTTTAGACTATTTGTCTTGCCTATAACCGTCCTCAAGAATTGGGCTATCAAGTGCATTTTTTTTTTTTTTTCAAATCCTACCGGTAGTTTTAGAGATTAGCGCGTTCAAATAAACAAACAAACTCTTCAGCTTTATTGTACCTACTACTGGTTGCTTATCTAATCGGGTAAAATATAAGGTCAATAATGCCCGTCGGGGTAATTGCATAACACACTAACAATTGCAATGCCTTTCATTGACTTGAATATGCCCTGGCGGCTGAGAGTATGTCATGCTCACTCTAATGTCTCGCTGGTGGTGGCGTGTGTGTTGGATCATTAAGTTCCCTTCAAAATGGTTGAGCTGAATGGTGCTGATCCATGCGTCATGTTCGTGAACGGGCGCCGTCAGTACGGTCTGGTCATTTCTTAGCTGCCACGGCTTATTTTAATTTAATTTAATATTTGAATTGCTTTTGTCTTTTTATTACGGACGCTTTTAACGTTCTGCATCGTTCTCACATGCATAATTTCAACATGAACGATGTAATCAATATTTTGTAACCATTTTTTGATTTAAAAGAGTGTCCATGGAGTTTCTTGCCCGTTCTTCTCCATAGGTACCTACTACACTTTGGAATGGGTAACTAGCTTCATCTTTCTGACTGACCGACCCCTTGACAATTCAAAAGTGCCTGTAATTGGTTTATTTGAAATAAATGCTTTGAGTTTGAGTTTGAGTTTTCATTGTACAATTGGACAACATTAATTGCGTTAAGGCTCCGCGACGCGACTCTAGTAGAACAATTTCTATGAAAACTTCATGGGAATTGTTCTACAAGATTCTTCTTCATTTACGTTGTCTGGCAGGCATTTGTCTGCTCAACAACGTAAATAACGCAATGAATGTTGTTGAACTGATAAAATGTAAGCCATTCCTTCTGTTAGTGTGTTATGAAATTGCCCCGTGGGAAGCTATGGGTTACCTCTTATCTAGACCAGCAAGCTTATTGTCCATGATCTTCACTACTTCGCTCAGTATTTCGGACGCCACTTGACTGTACATGCCGTGACGTTTCTCTTTCAACTCACTCAAATGCTTCTGAGCATCCGTGAATAGATGTACGAATCTGGAAAATAAAGTCACGTTTTTATTTTAACATTAATATTGGCCCGTTTTATGGCAAACGCCTTCTAATTTAAAAAAAATGAATGGGCAGGTTTGGACCACAGATACCCCAGTTGCTCAATGCATTTTCAGACTAAAAACTTCATCGTTGGTCTACGTGAGCGCTCCTGCTAAATATGACGTCCTGGGTCCGGCAAAGTGCCTTTGGGTTTTTCTTAGTAGCCAACCCGGAGTCTGGATCAGTGCCCGGTTGATTGCAATAGGCTCGCCCCCTATTACATGGGACTTAACTTATTACATGCGAAATGTGGCTTAGCTTTAGGTCCACCTCTGCCTAACCCTTCTGGATACAGGAGTGATTAAAAGGTTTAAAAGTCCAGACGGCCTAGACAAATGGCATTCGCTTCGGAGCGATTCTATTTCTACAATTGCTATCGCTTTCGCTAATGTTTCCATCATACGAATCGAAAACAAGCGATAACGCTTGTCAAAAAGTGCCACTTGGCTACGCATCTTTAGGGAACTAATCGTTCGACGCTGTCGATTCGTATCATAGATTCGAATGATGTTAACATTTTCTAGCTAATTTCTATCCGTTGACCTATGGTCACGTGACATTTCGATAGCTTATGTCAACCCCATACATTTTTAGGCTTTTCTACTAGCGTTATCGCTAATCGAATGTTACTTTGTCTAGGCCCTCAGATTTCGTAAGTTAGCATCTTCATTTAGCCAAGGTCTTCTACAAGCAAAACCACAGCAACCTGTCCTGTGCATCCCTCATCCAGCAGAATCCTACGACCTTCTTGGTCATCAGTCCACCTTGGGTAACGTACTTTAAAGAATAGCATAGATCCATGGTGAATAGGTACATACTTTTTACTAGTACTCCTGTTTGTTTCTACGAGCGTGGTGTCCAACCTCTCCATTACTTCTTGCATGATGTGTCTGGTTGAAGCATTTATTAGTTCAGCTGAAAAATAAAAAAATGTATTAGCTTCAATAACACAGACAGACAACGAAGTATACTTTCTAGTAAACTACAATTTCTTATTACATACTAGCTTCTGCAAGTGGCTTGGTCCGTGTAGATGTCGGAAATTATTCCACGAGAACGTGCTACCGGGACAAAAAGTAGCCTATTTCCTTCCCCAGGATGCCATATATCTGCTAGCCAATTTTTATCGAAATCCGTTCAGTGGTTTAGGCGTGAAAAGGTAACAGACAGAGTTACTTTCGAATTTATAATATTAGTATGGATTAATAACGTCTTCTTTTGAATATGGGCATTATGAACAAAATAACCCTCAAAAATTGATCCATACAACATAATTCGCAGCCCACAGTTGGACAAGGGCCTCTTCTAAGTTCCGGCTTTTCTTGCAGTCAACCAACCCTCAGTTTCAATACAGGCTGATGCAGTATCTGATAGTTAATGTGTTTTTAATATTCATCATAGCTGATCGACCAAAATACTCACAAGTTATAAAAATTACATAATTCGATTAAAAACATAACATCACGCCTATTGTAAACCCAGAAGGTTTAGGCAGAGGTGTACCTACAGTACTCACATGTTTCGCCAGTTATGTTTCAAGTCCCATGTAATAGGGGGCGAGCCAATAAGGGCTATCGCGCTTGAGTTCGTCGCTAGAGGCGCTAGTATAGAGTAAGGTCTCTAGATGTCAAATGTACTGATCGTTCACTGTTTGCGGGATTTTTTTATCAAGGATTTTGACTAATGATTCTTAATTATTGTAATGGTTGTGTTTTTTTGATTAATCATGGCTTAAGATTTTAAGTAAAAAGTTAGGATCAAATTTGTTACCACTTGAAGGAAGAATAATATTTGTTTGATTCATGTTTGCCAATTTTAGGAACATTATAATCTAAATATTCATTTGAAGTTTTTAAATGTAATAAAATAAACATAATATGAATTTATAGGTACTTAAACATAACCAAAAACATCAAATAAAAGTACTGACAGGACCTTCATGATGGAAAAACCCAACAACACTTTTCCCGACCTGGGAATCGAACTCAGGACCTCATGCTCAACAGTAGCTTGTGCGGCCACTAAACCAACGAGGCAGATTGTAAAACCGTAACAAAAAACTCACTTCTGCTGCTTTCCGGCTCCATCCTCTTGAACCAGTCATCAACACTGGATACCGTCACTCCACTCGAGACCAACTCCTCATTATTATTCATTCCCACTTTTCTCTTCTTAGAGCCAACTCTTTCTTCCACCAATATCCTTTTCAAAATCCTTCTGGAATCTTCTATTTTCGTTGACGAACTTATCTTAGAATGACTTGAAGCTGAACTGATTGATTTTACAACCTTTTTCTGCGCAATTTTTTGCTGTAGGGACTTTTCTTGAGGAATTTTAGTTTTTGGAAGATTTTCTACTTTCTTGTTAGATAATGTGTGGATTATTTCTTTCATATATCCTTCGTCCTCTGATAGTGAGGTCTCTGATTGTTTATCAGCGTTAGATATAAGTTCGTCGAATAGTTTTATTGGTGAAATGACGGATGCTCGCTTTGGAATCTCCTTATTAACTGTTTTTTCTTTAAATTTAGCCTCTTTTCTCTTAGGTTCTACAACTTTAGGTGTACATTTTTCTTTTCTATTCATTTGAAGTATAGATTCACTGACGCTTTCCGACTCAGAATCATCTTGCGTTTGCCCGCTGTTAACAATTTTAACAGGTTGTGATTTTTGGAATATCAGCCTCAAAGATTTTCTCATTGTATCGTTAATGTCAAACACCTCTGAGTCATTATCATCATGTTTTGTTTCTGATATTCTGGGACTTTCAACTTTTTCGACAGCAATTTCTTCACTGTTTCGTTTTATCACTGTCTTGGCACTAACATAAGATCCTTCTGAATCCGAATTACGTCTTGAAGGTAACCATCTACTGATATCTTCTAAAGACAGCCTCCTTACAGACACTACAGGCGAATGAGACTTATTGCTATCGGCCTTAAGATTGATTTTACATACATTCTCATCGTTAGAACCACTGGAACCCCGATTATTTGACACATTAGTTTCCTTTGTGAGTTTATTGAAATAATCCTTCAAAGAATTACTAAGATCTTCAACCTCTAAATTCCGCGGTTCAAGTCTTTCAGTTATTAAGTTAGGACTGGGCGGAGCTTCTTCTAATTCACCGTGACCAGTAATTCCAATCGTTTCTATAGAGTCCTCTGATTTCACAACAGTTACCTCAAGTATATTATCCTTCTTTTTAGATGTGATTTTATCTTTGTTTGTATTTTTAAGTATAATGCTACTTGACTTTTTCTTTCTAATACTCTTTTTTATAAGCTCTGGTTCGTCTTTGCTTTGTAAATCCTCAATTTGTATAAAATCTTCAATAGTATCAACATTTGGAGGACTATTGTTATTTTTTTCAATATCTGAGAGTAAATTCTGTGTAGTATTAGACTCGTTAATATAATTGTCTGGGCCGTCCCGATAGATTTTCCTGAACTTATCAACCATAGTCGCTGATATATCGTTAAAATCCTCTTTATTGGCAGTAATTGGTTCTACTAGAAGCCCTGGTAATGGACTTTCAGTTCCATCTTCATCGAAATTGATTACTTTTTCAACTACAGCCTTAGTTAGTACTCTCTTTGGTCGTTTAGACTCCGATGTTTCAACTTTAATCTTCTTTGCTTTCTTTTTCTGATTCACTTCTGGTGTATCACTACTCTTTTCTTCAATAATTTCCATTTGAGGAGTGGTTTTAAGAACTAAATCCTGTTCGGTCACTGTGTTCTTAGTTTTCTCAACTATCATGGAAGTATTGAATATATCTTTCGGCTGTCTCATGCGTTCGTCAACTAATTCGTCTTGTTCGATATTGATCTTCTTCTTAGTTCTAGGTTTTCTATTAACTTTACGTTTAATCGTATTGTTTTCATCTGAAGACTTGTTATCAGTGTAATTTATTTTTTTAAGGGCTCGTCCCCGCTTGGACACTGTGGATTCAATACTAGCATTAGTAGTAGTACTATTTCTTTTAGATATTTCTATCTTTTTAACTATGAAATCGTCGTCGCTGTCACTCGTAAAGTTATAAACATCGGCTTCGAAAGTATTTTCCGCTATTTTTACTTTTTCGCTATTAGCCGATTTCTTAATTGTATCGAACATATCGTTCATTTTCTTAGTTCTAGGAGAAGGCGGTGTGGCGACCTTTGATTTCCTTACGCATGGCATTCGGATTCTTTGGCGGTCTTTTTCTATGTCTTTATAGCATGTAGCTGTGGATTTCGGCGTCTTTTTTATTTGTGTAATTTCTGATAGTAAGGTATCATCTTCCGGGGGCTGGGGTGATTCTACAGCGATTTCTTCGTCTTTTGGTGAGTAAAGCTTACGTTTTTTACGTGTTAAAGGTGTTTTTGAACCACCCACATCAATGGGAGGTGATTCTTTATTAGTATGCACGTCTATTTTTTCTTCCGGTTCCTTAGTTTCCGTTGGGGCTTCATTTTCTATTATCTCAGCAGCGCTCTCTAAACACTTATCTTCGATTATAGTTGACATCTTTGACGTAGACTGTAGTACAAGCTTGTTCTTTCTTTTAGCTGCACGATTTTTAGTCTTTTTCGGAGTTTTTATCTTAAATTTCAATTTGATTTTCTTTTTTGCATCCGATTTCTTTATAGTTTCTTTTTTGTTGGACTTGATATCTTGAATGGTATTTATGATATCTTTTAAAGGTATGTTGTCTTCAATACTGTCGTTAGGATCCGCAGTTATCTCATCTTCTTTATTCAAATATTTAGTGCACTTATTAAATTCATCGCATACCTTATCTATCATGCTATTAAGACATTCCAAAACCTCAATATTATTGAAATCGTAAGGCACAATACCCTCTTCTAAATCTTCCACATTTATATTTAAATTTTCATCAAAATTTTGGCTAGCTTCCGAACTAGTTTCATTGATTTTCTTAGCTAGTGTTGGACTAATGACAATTTCATCAACTTTGTTTTCAGTGAAATGTTGAGAGAAGAATTGTTCAACCACTTGTACATCAAAGGAGTCTCGTGGTGCAGGATCTTTTACTTCTTTCTTATTCCTCCTTCGCGTACTAACGAAAGACGGCGTTTCATTAATAGCTTCTGTATTTGATTCATCGTCCGTTGATGAAACCACTTTTGGTCGTTTTGGAACTTTTTTAAATTTAATTTTATCTATTTCTGGCGTATTATCAATCGTTTCACAAATTTCGTTCAGATCTCCAGATTTCTTTTCTCCTGTGTTAATCCCACTGTCAGATTTATCCCTATCTTCGTTTTTGGCTTGCAGCGCCTCTTGTACTAACAAATCAACTATATTGTTGGGATCATAATCTTTTGACTTAGACAGCCGTTCTACAGTATCATTGATGACTGAATCGTCAGCTGAACCTATAGTAGCAACAAGCAAACAGCTGGTTGTACTTTCATTAAGTATAGGAGAAAGCCTTCTACCCGTCCTAGTCTTTCTAGAAGATTCAGGATCGCTTTGAGATTTCCTACTCTCTTCTTCTAGTCTATTTAGATTCTTATAACAAACGCCGTAAGGTTTAAGTTTGAGTGTGGTGTTAAGGCTTTGTCTTTCGTCAACCTCACTGAGTTCGGTGACTATGGATAGTTCGGGAAGTGCGCAAACGCTTACTGGCTCTTTATCGTAACGGTATCGAGGTAATGCTGCTAGTTTTTCGTGGAGCTGAAAGGTAATTTGGTCTATTTAAGATTTTGCGTTTGAGAATCTAATGAATAATAGAAAAAAAAACCGGCCAAATGCGAGTCGGACTCTCACACGAAGGGTTCCGTACCACCGTGCAGTATTTAACACGTTTCTATTTTTTAAACACTTTTCTTGTATGGGGATGCGGACCTCATTATTTTTTAATTTCATTTTATTATTTGTGGTTATAGCGGCAATAGAAATGCACACTCTGTGAAAATTTCAACTGTCTACCTATTACTGTACAGCCTGCTGACAGACAGACGGTACGGACTGACAGTGGAGGCTAAGTAATAGGGTTCCGTTGGCACCCTTCGGGTACGGAACCCTAAAAATGGTCGAAATTCTGGAGCAATAAAAAAAGCCTTTTGGAATGAATACTATGCTTATTATAACAACACATTCAACAACTCGCCAGAGAGACTGGGTGGATTAGGGCAAAAAACAGGAAGAAAAGGAAGTTGAACACCACCCTAACTCCACCACCGCTACAAGAAGCTAGAACTAACGCTCAGCAGCAGCAACTCAAAAACAAAGAGAAGGCAACCACTAAAAAACTTCTAGCACCGCCTCCAATCGTGGTGGACGGTGTTAAGAATTATCAAACATTCTACGATTTTTTGACTGAATCTCAGCCAGTAGAAACCTTTACCGCCAAAATGTTAAGCGGTAATAGTGTCAAAATAAATGCTAAAACTGAAGAGTCCTACAGAGTGATTACCCGACGCCTAACAGAAAATAACTGTCTGTGGCACTCATACGAGGATAAGCAGACCAGGCCCATAAGAGTAGTGGCGAAAAAATTGCATTCTTCCTGCCTACCGGATCGGATTAAAGATGATTTAACGTCGCAAGGGTTCCAGATAGAAAATGCAATTAATAAGTTAAGTTGGAAAACAAAAGAACCACTGAACATGTTTATATTATCGTTCAAGAATGACGAAGATGTCAGTAAAATATACGGTATTAAACATATCCTAGGGTGTAAAGTTGAAATAAACCCGCTTAAAACGTCAAAAATAATACCACAGTGTAAGAGATGCCAGGCTTATGGCCATACCCAAAAGTATTGCTCAAAAGAGCCAAGATGTGTTAAATGTACAGGTAAACACCTCACAGCAGACTGCAACAAACCTGCACAAGACAAACCTAAGTGTGTCCACTGTGGCTTACCTCACCCAGCCAACTACAGAGGGTGTTTAGTTGCCAAGGAGATGCAAATGATAAAGAACAAAAAATCAAAAAATAATCCACATAACAACCCTGCCGTTAAGCAAATTGTTGAAACATACATCGACAAACAGACAACAAAGCAAAGTGCACAGTTTGCACAGACAGCCCCGATAACGGCACATACATCTAAAAGTGCCTCATATGCACAAGCGGTAAAACCAAGCACACGACCATCAAGTCTTGAGGACAAGCTCAACCAGATCTTGAAGTGCATATCCAAATTTGACAAGAGACTAGAGAAATTAGAATCAAACACTATAAAAATAAATCATGAATAACACACTAAAAATAATGGCGTGGAATTCCAACGGACTGCTGCAACACCAACATGAGTTGCAAGTAGTCTTAGACTCAGAAAATATTGATGTGTGTTTGATCTCTGAAACGCACTTCACTAAACAGTCTTTTGTAAAGTTTAAAGGCTATAAGGTTTATCACTCGCTGCACCCTAACAACACGGCCCGAGGAGGTAGCGCAGTTATTATTAGAGAAAATATCTGTCATTACGAACAGTGTAAATACGAGGAGCCAGACACGCAAGCTGTGGCGATATCGGTTAAAACAAATCAATTTAACGTTACAGTAGCGGCTGTGTACTGTCCACCAAGACATACGATAAACAAAGAACAATATGTACACTTCTTCAGACTCCTTGGTGAGAGATTTATATTAGGCGGTGACTTTAACGCTAAAAACACTCGTTGGGGATCGAGATTAACTTCAACTAAGGGAAGACAACTTCTAAGTGCAGTGAAAGATATGCGATGTGAGGTCATAAGTACTGGAAAACCTACATACTGGCCGACTGACCACCAGAAACTACCTGACCTTATCGACTTTTTCATTGTCAAAAATATATCAACAAATTATCTGAGTGTGGAAGAGGGGTACCATATGAACTCCGATCATTCTCCGATATTATTACAATTAAGTCACAAAATATTACTCAGAAAAAACCACCTGACATTAGTTAACAAGTTTACAGATTGGGAAAGTTTTAGCTTAGACCTACAAAATATTATTGACCTAAAAACTTCATTAAAAAGCAAAGATCAGCTCGATTCTGAAGTAAACAAGTTTAGCAATAATATCCAACAATGTGCATGGAACAACACACCACAACTTATAAAAAAAAATAAAGGAAATACCTACCCAAAGCAAATAATAGACCTATTATATGAGAAAAGAACCCAAAGAAAAAGATGGCAGCAAACTAGATTCCCGCAAGATAAAACTCTATTAAATAACCTTACGAAAAGACTGAAGAGAAAAATACAAACCTTTGAAGATGAGGCTCTCAATACTAACCTACGTCAATTAAGCAGCGACCATACAACGCAATACTCTCTTTGGAAAGCGACAAAGTCACTCAAAAGACCAATTACACCAATTCCCCCTATCAGAGATGGTAACGGAAAGTGGGCCATAAGCAATGAGCAAAAAGCTCTAAGATTTGCACACCACCTAGAAGAAACCTTTCAACCAAACGACGGGTCTGTTGACAACTTGCAGTTTGCCAATATACTGCAAGATCAAAAAATTAAGCTTGTGACCCCGAAAGAAGTTGCAAAGGAAATCCAAATCAGTAGCATTAAAAAATCCCCAGGGTATGACCTTATTACGGGAGAAATCCTAAAACATCTCCCGCGTAAAGCCATAATTAAGCTTACTAGGCTGATCAATGCTGCATTCGTGCTAAAGCATGTTCCTGAGCCATGGAAAGTTGCTGAAGTGATTATGATTGCAAAGCCCGGTAAACCGCCTCACGAAGCATCATCATACAGGCCCATTTCCCTGTTGCCTATACTATCAAAGCTGTTTGAAAAATTGTTTTTAAAACGGCTAAAATCCATCATAAACGAGGGAAACCTGATTCCCGACCATCAGTTTGGTTTCAGAGAGAAACACTCAACCATAGACCAAGTACATAGAATTACCAACATTATTGAGAAAACGCTTGAAGATAAAAAAGTCTGCTCCACCGTATTTTTGGATGTGGCACAAGCTTTTGATAAAGTCTGGCATAAGGGTTTGATATTCAAGCTAAAACTAATGCTGCCCAATGATTTTGCTGATATCTTGCAATCATATATTACAGATAGAATGTTTCGGGTAAGGCACGAGGATGCCTTTTCCGAATTAAAAATTATTAAAGCTGGCGTGCCTCAAGGTAGTGTGCTGGGTCCAGTCCTCTACCTGTTGTACACGTATGACATACCAGAGCTGGAAAATAATACTGTTGCAACCTTTGCGGACGACACAGCCATTATGGCGACAGATTCATGCCATACGGAAGCAATAAAAAAGGTACAAATCGCTGTAAACAAAGTTCATGAATGGGCACATAAATGGAGAATCAAATTGAATGAATCGAAGTCACTTCACATTGATTTCACCAACAGGAATTGTGATTACCACCCAATTTACATAAATGGCCAACAAGTGCCATACGCAAATACAGCCAAATACCTTGGCATAACGCTTGATGCGAAACTGCGCTGGAAAGCGCACGTCAAAAAGAAAAGACAAGAACTAGACATGCGTTATAAAAACATGTATTGGTTGATTGGACGGGATTCATGCCTATCGATACATAATAAAATTTTATTATATAAGCATATTCTTATGCCAATATGGACATATGGCATCCAACTATGGGGCTGTACTAAACCGACCAACATCAAAACTATACAAACATTCCAGAATAAGGTACTCAGGAGTATTGTTAATGCGCCCTGGTATATAAGAAATGACGACCTCCATCGTGACCTAAAAATGGAACCAGTCACCAACATAATACAAAGATTTGCTGAGGCCCATGAACACCGACTCCACCGACATGTGAACATCGAGGCAATTCAGCTGTTAGACCAAACAAATATAGTGCGAAGACTAAAACGAACAAAACCCTTTGAGTTAGTGTAGTGTAAAAGTGTAGAAATAATAGTGACAATGACACACATAATAACACATGAACAAAGTGTTTATATCATTATATCAGACTCTAAGAAAGTGGAACGGACTTGTAAAGTACAATCAACACTATTCTAAGTTTTAAAATAATTATCACATAAAAAATTAAGTTAGATTAAAATTGCTTATTAGTCTCATAGGCTAGATTGTAATTAATTATTAAGAACCTGGTTTCTTTTTAATAAAGGATAAAAAAAAAAAAAAAAAAAACACATTTTCCCTCAAATCGTCATCAAAACCTATATTCTCAGAACACCAAGCACAGATAGAATAGTAGGTATACACGGCTACAAATCAAGCTATACATTTCCAGTATAAGGTGATCTCAATAACTAACCTGTGCCAATGAGCTCGTTGACGCCGTAGACGGTGATTTGCACGATATGGGTTGACGTGGCTTCACTATGTATCCTACACAGAAAAAAACTTATTTATCACCAGTACTTGAGTGCTGCTCGGTAACTTTTAATTAATAAGTAATGTTTTTATATTGTTCCACTATTACTAGCGACCCGCCCTCTTCTCTGCATGAAAAGAAGTCTTTGCCATGCAGTGGGGCATTAATAGGCTGGTCTTATTATAACGATCCGCAACAGCTTCACACGGTTTTTCCGAATTGACAGAACATCGAGATTTCTTTATTACTTGTAAGTTTAATATTAATGTATTATACACGTAAACCCTCGCCAAGACGAGCCAAAAACCAAAAAGCCTTGGCACTACCTACCTTTTCTCGAAGCGTTTCATCGTATTTTCATACCCTTCATAGCTTCGGCTTGGACAATGCTAAACAGCTCAAATTATCAGAATAAAATGTAGTTAGCAGACTTATAAAACACACTAAGTTTTATTTGTCTAGCTTTTAAACTTTGGATTTTATTAATACCTACAATACGTCGATTTCGTCACTGACTGGCTCACTCACATGAGAACCAAGTTCCAACACAGTTATAATACGAGCCTATTATAGTCCTACTACACGGCAAAGACTTCTTCTCATAAAGAGAGAAGGCACGAGCATTGATCCCCACGCTTGCTCAAGACGGGTTGGCGATTTTGCTATAACTTCAGGTTTCCTCACGATGTTAATGTCCAAGATAAACTCAGAAAGTACCCAACACAATTGTAATCACACATAATTCTCACTTAAAATAAATATTCAATATTATACAAAACATACCAGAATGTTTACGTCGTTTCACTTCAACTGGATGCGAAAACCTCGGATCTTCATCCTACACAAAGATTTGTTCTAAATTATACGACTACCCACATTTCACATTAATAAAATTTAGCGTTTGATTTGACAGCTTTGCAATAACAATCACTTTTTTTTTGTTGTTTAATGTCTTGATTACTGAGCCCTTTAAGTCAATCAAATTGATTTAATACTGCCGCCAAAAATACAGGTTGTTTTTACTAGCGAAAAAACGTAGATGCTAAGCCGATTTTGAAAATATCCGCAACCATTAAATTGAGTAAATATTCAGCCGTAAAGCTTTGATTTCTTAAGAAAGTGGTGAAAGGTCACACATTAAGGGCTGTCGAAATACAGAGCGTTTTTGACAGCTTAATGTCAAATACTGGTGAAAATGACAGATGTTCATGACGGCCATTATAATACGACGGAACCGCTTTCTAAGGAAACATGTCATTTTCTGAATAAATCTTGACAACACCATAGTGATAAGCTACAATTAACATTACAACTTTCTATGGTGACGTAATAAAACTTACCGAATCTTTATTAGGGTTCGAGTTTTCAGCTCTCCTAAGCGGTGATTGCTCCAATTCTCTGTCCAAATCCAGTGACAACTAAAAATAGCTCAGTGAAATGTAAAGAAATGAAATTGGTTATTCTATAAATAGGATATCGGAATCACTTTTACACGTCATATTAAAACACAAACGTTTTTTTTTTCTGTAAGTAGGTTTATACAAACACGTACACGTCAATCATAGGTATTTTAAAACTAGATGAGGTCGGCGTTTCCTATCTGACTACTCTGAGAAAAAAGGCCGAAACAAACTCAGAGGTCACAGTCTCTTTTAAAGTCCAGACATAATCTTGGTCAGATCATGTGAATACCGTGTAGATTTGTGTCTGAAATTGTCTTTTGAGAAAAACCACACAGATTGAGTGGACCTGTCCAGTCAGTGCACGCATTTGGCAGTAATCGTGCAGCTCAACTCCGGAAGTCAGGACTTAAGGAGCTCAACGATTCGACGAACAATACCTACCAAAGAAAGGACATTTGGGTAGGTCAAAAAAATTAGTCAAACTGCCAGACTATGATTAAAACTAGCGGAGAAGAAAAAGAAAAAGCAACAATGACCCACATAGTCTTCACATTCACAATATTAAAATGAATATCATGTATGTAATCTAGCCTGCTTGCTACTCACATTCACAGACAGGTTTCTCTTTAAATGTCATCAAAAATATCATAATATGTAATGTCATGTAAATCAATAAAAATTACATTATTATTATAGTTACCTATTATCAAAGTTGTTATAGTTATACTACATATTTGACGAAATCCTGTTTTGAGGCTGTTAAGACACTTATGATGTACGATATAACCATAAACTACAGAAGAATAAGCATTTTTACTAGAGATGCCACGAATATTCGGCTACTATTCGGTATTCGGCCGGATGTTGCTTAATATTCGGCCGAATACCGCATACCAAATTATGAACAAAAAACGCAAAGATAAAAAAAAATGGTAAGTTGCAAAACATTTTTTCAACCGTTGTTGATAGCAAACGATTACACTTTTCTCACAAACTACGAGTATACCTGCTTCTGAGAATAGCCTTTTCTTTCAGGCTTGGATACTGTGCAGCGTTTGCTGACCACCACTTGTAAGAGTTTGCCGACCGATCTAGGCGAACAGTTTTAAAATAATGAGTGTCGCGACACAATATAATCGCTAATGAAATAAATACGAGTGCGGCGTCGCCACTATATGCACCACAATGAGACAGGTCGTATCCTGTCACCCGCGAAATATAGCTACACATGTTCTGCCGAACATTCGGCCGCCGAATATTTAACGCTTCGGCAGAGAGCGTTACCGAATAGTCGGTGTTCGGTAAAATCACTATTCGTGGGCATCTCTAATTTGTACATACCTTACTTCATCAATTAATATTACCTAGTTGAACAGTTAGTATACTATTAGCGGTCATCGAGTGTGCTCCCTCACGTCTTTATAATAATCAACTTTTGGTTCATTCAATACATTTTTTTTTATCTTAAAGGCAGTAGTATGATTTGATTTTTCGTCCAACCTTCTACATGTGACGTTGAACATAAGGTTCAAATTGCAATAACTAACGTCGTCATTCATCGTTCTCCTGCCCTTATTATCCCAATTTATTTGGGGTCGGCGTAACATGTCTTTTTCTTCCATACTTTTCTATTAGTAGTCATCTCTGTCACTCCCTGTATAGCACATCTTTCACACAGTCCATCCATCATTTCTTTGGCCTCCGCTACTCTTATAGCCCTCCACATTAATATTCAAAACTTTCCTCAAAACTATAAGACTTCGTGAAATAAAAAAATTATACTTGGTTAAATCACAACCACTATTAATCATAGCTTACCTCATACTTATCCACAAAAATCTTTCTCAGCGCATTATCTAGCCGTTTGACGTCACAGCGCGTGGTGACGACAGCGCTGACGTCACAGCCCACGTCATCGCCGAGACTGACACACGACGGCAACACTTGCGGTGGCGTGACTGTGCGGATTGATAGGAGCAGCTGTAGCGACTCCCTGGATGTTGGAGATTAAAGAAGATAATTTAAATTCCGCCTGTAAAGTTCATTTATTTAAAACTAGCAGTAAATTTATTTATTTTCTTTCTTTCTGAATGTGTTTGTATGTTGTTTTTTTTACGTAATGGCGGAGTAGCCTCTCTAGAATAAGTTTTGCGTAATGTTTAATATCAGGTACGCAAAACTAATGCTAGAGGGGCTACTCCCGATTTCTTTTGGAACGAAGTTCCTTATCGCCCGTTGCGAAAGGGGGCTAGACGGAAAAAATTAAGACCAAAAGTTGTAACGACACTTTTTGCTATAGTTGTAATTTATTTTTTAATTTAATTTCTATTAATTATACGGCGTGCGCGTGTTTCTCTGTCTGTCTCTCTCTCTCTCTCTCTCTCACAGAAAGCAAGCAACTGGAACTTCGTTCCATCCGGGTGTCCCTTGACACCTCTCAAGTTTTTATTTTCCTGATAACTTTTCCATTACCATAAACAAAACAAAAAATATCTACGCTTATACGTCGTTTGAATCGTGAGTAATTATTGTCAAGTTCGTACAAAAATCCCATTAAAAAGGACGTTCGGTTTTTTCCTTTTCCAATTTTTCTTTCCATAAACCTATCTTTTCAGCCTACCTATTTTTTCTTTTCTAATCAGACTCAATGCTTACCAAGGGGTACCTACCTATCGTGTTACCTAGTTACTGGGTTGCGGAGGTCAGATCTACCTACTGGTAAGTATTTAGCTACATCCGGTGAGACTGGAAGCAGAGTCCATTTTAGTGTAATCAGCCTATAGGCTGATTATACTGCTCTAAGTTCATATTACTGTGTTGAATGACTATTTCATGAAATCATGACATTTGACGCCAATTCTAACTTGTTGTATTATGTATTAATGACTTAAGTCTGCTACTCTGCCAGTCTTTCGCTGTCTACTCTACTGATGTAATTACTTGATTATCGTAACAAATTGGATATCCATTCAATACGAAAAATAATGGATTACTTACTTATTTGTTATTTTCCCTTCTAAAGATCAATGAGCCATTCCAACAAACAGTTTTAACTAGTTAGGTAACAAAAAAATGAACTACAAAGTGAAAAATAACTTTAATTTCGGTAGTCGCTGGCAAAAAACGAAAATACAAAACCAAAGACACCGACTTTCGAGATTAAAGTTATTTTTGACTTTGCAGGTTTTTTTTGGAAGTCGGTAGGTTTGTAAAAAAGTTTTTATTTTTCACATTTTTGTTGTGGTACCTACCCCACACAAATTCGTATAATACCACTACTTGCTATGTAAATAACAGTGACAGAATGCCAACTGAAAAACTACGAAAGCAAAGTTAATAAGTAAAAAAATATATGGGACCACCCCCGACCCTATCTAATACAATTACAATTTTCGAAATCGATCCACAATTACCGGAGATATCGCTTATCAAACATACAGACGAAATGAGAACCTCGTCCTTTTTGAAGTCGGTTAAAAATATCACACCCTGATCCATTTCATAATCTATACAAATAAATAAAATTATCTATACAAATCTATACATACATACAAATACATACAAATAAATAAAATTGAAGTGTCTGTTTGTAATGTCAAAATAACAGCTTTTTACTAAATGCATATGAAAGTATATACGGTACCTACTTAGAACAAAATACCATATTTTTATATTTTTTGTCTGTCTGTCTGTTTGCTCCGGCTATTCTAGGAAACGGCTGGACCGATTTTGACTGGACTTTCACTGGCAGATAGCTAATGTTATAAGGAGTAACATAGGCTACTTTTTGTCCCGGTAGCACGTTCCCGTGAGATAATTTCCGACATCCACGCGGGACTCCACTATGAATCAACAAAGTACGGATTATGAACTGCGGCAAATTTTTATACCGCCATTTTAGATAAAAACCGATAAAAATTATAATTAATAATAGATAGGTAATCTATTATTGGAATAATGTATAAAAACATTACTCTATGAACAACATACTCTATGATAGGTACTCTATGAATCATTATTTTATCAATAGGCGGTCAAAACCTGGAATGCAAAAGAATATTAAAATAATAGACAAAGGCTATGTAATTCCACTTTGATGAATCAGCATGGGTACCAATAACATAACGCCAGTAATTTTCGAAGAGTCAGGCAGAGCTGCACCTATTACACCCACATTTCGCCAGTTATGTTTAAGTCCCATGTAATAGGGGGCGAGCCTATTGCCATCAACCGGGCACAAATCCTGACTCCGGACTGCTACTGAAAAATTCCTGCTATTTATTAGGTAAGTTATCTATAAGCACCTAGGTAGGTACGGTATAGAAATGTGCGAGAGATGTCGCACGGACACCTTTATGTCAAAGGAAGGAAGAATTTCATAAAATTGGTCAGAACTACGCTGATTTTACGCATAACCGCATAATCCTCATTGGGAACTCCCAATAAACGCAAGTGTTTAAAGTCTTTAGAGTTTTTAAAAATAACTAGCGGAGAAGAATTTTATTATATTTTGAGCTTCCCGGCAAAATTTATGAATGAATGAATTCAGCACATGATTCGAGACCCCCCCTAGCGTAGAAAAATGTCCCAGGTTATCAAAAAAAAAAAAAAACTGCTGTTTCATATAAAAGTGCAATACCTACGCTACGCGGTCAAAATGTATGGAACAGCATTTTTTTTTTTAAATAACCGACTAGAAATTTCAACGCAGAACCATGTACTGAATATTGTGTAAAAGGTTGCGCGTCGATGTCCCTGCCACCCTCAAGATCTGTTCTCAATTTGGCACTCCCTGGAGCAGGACAGGATAGGCAGGACATAATTATGATACTTTTAATCCGCGTACATGAAGTTGGGCCCATAGGATGCAAGTGAAACCGCGGGGAACAGCTAAACCTTCTTTTCGTAACGATACCTTCTTTATCCTCCTATATGTATAGCTTGGGCCCGGTGGGTAGCCATATTAAAGCAGTTAGCAGCATCAGTGGCGTTCAAAGTGCAGGTCGATGGACACTTGTAACATTCCCGCCAATAATCGTAGTAGTCTTCTTCTTCTTTGTGTCGCTGACACGACAGTATTTCATATGTTTTTGGCGTAAAACTTCAGCCCTTCCACAGTGACGTCGGTGTTAGCGCAGAGGTCACTTTGACAGCATGTTTTGGGGACACCCAGGGCAAGATAGTAACACTTGAACTTCGAAAACTCAGCTTTATTGATATGAAAATAAGGCGTACTCAAAGTCAAAATGCTACCATGGACAGGCGGTTGACCTTTCTAAAATCATCACCATCTTCCTGCCCTTGTCCCATATTGCTTGTGGTCGCGCAACACATTTTCTTCTTCTATTCTCCGCTGTCAACCGTGACGCTATCATCCACTCCCTTCTTTTTCCTAACATTCCTCACACAATCCATCCAGCTTTTCTTTGGCCTTCTTCTAAAATAATAGCTATAACTTACCTGTGCAATTTGGCGCTGTGCGTGTTCTGCTGCGTCACGACTAGTGTCTCGAAGGACTTGTGGTTGTTGGAGCCGAAGCTCTCCAGAACACGCGGGTCTAACAACACAGACACACAGCCACTGACCAGGTTTATGTCTAGCCAGGATTCTTGGCGTTCTGTGCCCTAAGGAGAGAAGAGTAAGACATTACGTTTGTAGAAGGGGTCTAACAGCTAATTTACATACGAAGATAAAAAAAGAAGAAGTAAGGGGGGGGGGAGGGGGGAGAAGGTTTTTTATAGATATCTAGTGTCACAGTGTTTGTTATCGAACTCCTCCGAAACGGCTTGACCGATTTGTATGATTTTTTTTTGTGTATATTTGGTAGGTCTGAGAATAGGTCGTAAAATATATTTCATACCGCTGCGAGTGAAACCGCGGGGCGCAGCTAGTAAAAATATAATATCCTAACCCTAACTACAACTAATAACAAACTAAAATATGGCGTCGAAAAGAACAATGGCAGCTTCCCATACATTGTTTTATTTGAAATTAAATTATTACGTCTTTAAATGAAAAATATATTATAAAACTCAGCGTCATTTTCTGAGCTAGATTGTGTAAGATTTTTCGTTAGAGAAGGCGGAGCTTAATAGATATTCAGTGTTAAACTTTTGAACAACATAGGACAGAGCGCAAGCTTCTGGTCAAGAGTTGTAAACTGTCAACGGTTATCAATGTCAACAACCAAGCTATATTTTTTCCTTTTGACTTTATACAGGTACTAGTCTTTTTAGTTCAGAATTGCCATAACATTTGATATTTTTCCCACTTTACTGCAATATGCTTATCTAAGTAAGAACACAGAATAAACTTAGATATAGGTACAAAATAAATGTGTTACTTATTCATTTACTCCGTGTTAATATAATAACAAACTAAAAATGATAACAGCACCCCGACAATTACGCTATACCTACTATTTAGGAAAATAAATATAAAATGGCAATACTAAACCTATCCAACCAACAATTTCCTAATCTTTTAGAACGAAGTAGTCAAATAACTTTTCATTATACATTATTTTTTTACTCGGCCTTAACTAGATAATGTGATAGTTAAAAAAAAATGGTTATATAATTAAATTTATTTCGTTTAAGTGTCAATTTTAGACGTTCAATTTTTATTTCAAATAAGAATTCGCCATTGTTCTTTCCTACGCATCGCTGTTGACTGGTAATTCACGTACATGCGAAGTTATGTTTTTAGTGCTTTTTGCAAATGTTTTTATTTCGTGAATATTTTAAGTACCTATACCTAAGCCTTCGTACCGGCCGGATTTTTTTAACGCGACAATTTTTATCGCGTTTTGGCTTTTAAACGCACTCCGTAGCGCCGAGAGTTGTAAATCCAACAGTGTATACTCGTATTTTTGACTCGCTGGGATGCACTCCGTTGGATTCTCAATGCTCGACTCAAAATCGAATCCAGCACCCTAATTACGTTACACACTATCTAACACAATCTCAATCATTTTGAAGCCTATTGCTAATCTATTGCTTCATATGTTCGAAAAATTTGTCTGCTCAACAACGCAAATAACGCAATGAATGTTGTTGAACTGTCAAAATGAAACCCATTCCTACTGTTAGTGTGTTACGTAATTACCCCGCTAGGCGCGATAAAAAATCGTCACGTAAAAAAATCGCCCGTGCGTAACCTGGGCTTATCCTGGGTCAAATAAATGTATTTTCTTTCTGTCTTATCAGTGGGGTAAAAAAGCCTGGTGATTTAGTCACCTACAATGGTATGGGGGTGATTTTTAAACTCGTCATACTTGAACCACTTTCTCGGATCAGCGGCAGCGGGGTAATTGCGTAACACACTAACAGTAGGAATGGCTTTCATTCTGACAGTTCAACAACATTCATTGCGTGATTTACGTTGTTGCGCAGACAAATTTTTCGAAGATAAGAAGAAATGGTTACTAAATATCCTTCAAAATGATTCAGATTGTGATTGATAGTGTGTTACGCAAATAACGTGCATAAAAAATAAAAAGGATTAATGTTTCTTCTTAGGGATCAACGACCGCTGGTAGTGTTGTCACATGGAGTCTCTTAAGAGTTGAAAAAATATGTTTTATCTGTTTAGATATCGACAGCAAACACGTCTGTGAATTTTACACAAATAACTGCGGTCGATGACACCACAAAAAAAAAAAAAAAATGTTCTAATATGTTTAGATATCGAAGCACATTACATCTGCGGAGTTTCACTAGCTCATTTAATTTCTTATGCTCATTTTAAATAATTATCAATAGATATCATTATCAATAGGCTATACTATACAGTATAGAATATAGATGATGGCAGCGTGACTACAGGGTCTAGACAAAGAGACATTCTATCAGCGATAATTCGATAACGATGATCTAAAAATGTATGCTGATATTATTGTAGGTACCGAGAAGCTTATGTCAATACTTACCGTTGTAAAGTGATGTAGAAACACGAAATGCTTTGAAAGCCCCTTGAGATATGGTGTCTCGGTGAAATAAACCCTTACAAAATTCGGTATCCTGGACGACGTTCTAGGGTCGATTTTACAAGTTATTGAGTTCATAGCCTCAACATACACAGAATAAAAATAAACCCATGGCTGGGCGCGGAAAGTGTTGCTAAACCCTGAACTTTGACCTTGAATTTGGTCACGAAGTAATAGTTTAAAAATTGTTTGGTAGGTAAGTAGGTAGGTGTAGTCAATGGCCCTAAATTGGACGGCAATTTACGGCAATGAATATAAATAAGCCAATTGCCCTAAATTAGATGCCTTACTTACATAGTAGGTATACACCCATACAATTTTTTTGAGTTTCTCTTAGCTGCCACGGGTTATTTTAATTTGTCTATTGTTTTTTTTTTGTTTTTATATATTTTATAACAAACGCTTTTGACGTCTTTTTACATCGTTCTCATAAGTATAATTTCAATATGAATGATGTACCTAACCAATTTTTTTAAGAGTGTCCTTAAGTATGGAGTTTCTTGCCCGTTCTTCTCCATAGTTATCTACTACGCTTTGGAATGGGTAACTAGCTTCATCTTTCTGACTGAACGACCCCTTGACAATTCAAAAGTGCCTGTAATTGGTTTAAATTCGAAATACCTAAATGCATTGAGTTTGAGTTTGTTACTAATATTATAAATGCGAAAGTAACTCCGTCTCTCTGTTACGTTTCATGCCTAACTAATGAACCGATCGTTATGAAATTTGACATAATAGGTAGCCTAGGACCTGAAGAACGACATAGGTTTCTTTTTATCCTAGATCGCAGACAAAGTCACGGGCAACAGCTACTAACGTAAGTACCTTTAGATGACTTACCGAAATAATAACAACTTCGCCAACAGTCAATTTTCTGCACACAACTGAAGTTATGAAACCATGCCTTTGGTTGTGCGCGTTCAAGAAGTCTCTTGCGTCCTACAATAGAATGAAGAAGTTCTAATTCATCGGAGCATCACGCCTGCCTCCGAATGGGCTAGGTAGAGGTGGTAAGGCACACTTCCATTTTGCCAAGTAATTGGGGGCAAGCCTAATGCCATTCCTCCGAAATTCCATCGTTGATCATTGATGAATATAACAAAATAAACCTTGATTTTACACCAATCAACTCGCCAACATAGCTTAGGTACAAAGTAAGTAAGCTGAAGTGGCAGTGTGCTGGCCATGTTTGCGCATTACCGATGTCCGTTGGAGCAGTCGAGTCCAGGCTCTGCAGTCTCGACAAATATAACGACAAAAATCGGTCGCTAAGTCTAATCGATGTCAAATTTCTTTAATAGATTTTCAACCTTATTTTTTCGAGATAAAGTTGAAAATCTATTAAAGGAATTTGGCAACGATACGACTTAGCGACCGATTTTTGTCGCTGTCTAATGTCGAGACTGCAGGGGCTGGCGTGGAGACCGCGTATCGGCAATCGGTAGTGTGGGTCGCCCACTGGCTCGATAGACCGACGACCTTAAGAAGGTGGCTGTGACAGACTGCATGAAGGAGTGGCGGAAGGGGGAGTGGCGTGGAAGTGGCGCAGCCTGGGACAGGCCTCTGTCCAGTAGAAATTGGTTATAATTCCATTTATTCCATTCCATTCATTTTGCACTACAACCATTTACCCATACTTTCTTAGGCTCAATTTTTCAATCATCAGAAACAACTTTTATCTGAGGGATAAAAATGGCAGTTTGACAGTTTTTGTGTGGAAATATCAATTTATTCTTCAGATAAAACTTATCTGACTTGAAAAATCAGCCCTAGTTTTTACAAAATCTTACCAACCTGAAAGAAATTAACCCAAGGTCTTTCCAAGAATATATCCACGTCTCTCTCAGCATACTTTGCTGTAGGGAACCACTTGGCAGCTGATGTGACCCTGAGGGTCCGATCTTGACGGGGCAGTAGCCAGCGGAGTAAAGTCTCCATGATGCTGTACTGGGTTGGAAGGTGGCCACAGGATGCCATGTAGGTGGAGAGTTTGATGCTGGGCAAAGGAGGGATTTTAAGAAATAAGGAATGGAAAATGGATAGGTTTGTTACTATAAGTGGATTAACTTCTTTTTTTGGGAAGCAACCTTTAATTCACTATTTTTTGTGATAGAATGTGACTAAAATTTGAGAACAGTGTTATGCTCAAACTGGTTTGCTTCTTACTTAGAATATTTGTGTAAGTTATTAAAGTAAGTGATATGCAATCAGCATTTCAATTTATTATCAACAGTCACATTGAAATAAACAAAAATTAATAAGCTTGATTTCTTCCATAACCATTTGGATATTTTCTTTCCACATTATAGGTAAGTAAAACCCTAAATTCCCAAAACCCAATTTAAAAATAAAAATGTTAACTTACAATCGCTTTTAGCGATAAGACCGCCCATTGTCACACTATGTAAAATTTCTACATTTATATCTGTAATTTTTATTGTGTACGTAATAGAGAGTATTCTATTCTATTCTATTCATACTTAAATGTAGTTAAAAGTATACTGTTGGTTACAAGATATTGTTGATGTCATCAATTTTTTTTTTGTTATTCTATGCTTTTACGGCATACTTGACAGAGACGAGTAGTAAGTGAAATTGCTCCCACTAAAATATGCACGGATCTAAGTATGTAAGGATTGTAGCTCGTAGCATTCTATAGTTTCGGCCTGTATGCATGTATATAAATATGCAATAAAATTCTTCCACTTACAAATACTGCCCAAACTTGTTTCTCAAAGCAAATCTGATCTCCCGGCTAGATTCAGAACAGTACATGTTGAAACAATGCAGGATCTCATGTCTTTGATAGGCATCCGGACGGCTGTTGGTGGCCAGGTCCAGGAGACATTCAGCCGTTTGCTCTACAAGGATGTTGGGGAGTGAGACGTCTTTCTGACGGATCTCCTGTAAAGATTAGGGCAGTTTTAATGTAGGGTTGTTTTTGTTGTGATAATTTATATAATTAAATCGTGAAATATTGTTAATTTTATTAATTAGTATGAATTCTGATTATTTCCATAACTGTGCAGAATAATCAATTTTTCTATCTTTCTTTGTGCCTAGTAATGTAGATTGGATTAATTAATAATAATAATTAATTAATTTAATTAATTTACCTTTACAAATCTGAGCAACAACTTCAAAAAAGTCCACCATTGTAAGTTGTGCCTGACTAAATGTTTCCTTACAGCATCAAGCCAGTATTGCAGCAAGTTCACCAGCTCCTTGCTAAGCACGCCCCATGTTTTGGAAGGCGGTAAACATAACATACGCTCGAATATGAGGCACGCGATTCCATTTTCCTCACATTTATTGAAATACTGTAACAAAACGAATAATATACTAATTGTCCTTATTTTATGCCAATAACTAAAATGTTTTTAATATTCTTTGTTTTTGATGTAAGTAAATGAACAGACCTCGATTTCAAGAGAGCGTATTTTCTTGAGCGCAAGAACTGTAGACATATTCAATTCAATTCTTGAGGTTTTGCATTTTTCTGCAGCATCGTGAGTAGTTGATGTGTATTCATTCAAGTTATGAACGTTTTTCAATAGTTTTCCAACATCCATATCGAAGAAATAGCTATTCCATCACAAACAGAAATAAAATAACAAATTGCCGCGAAACAATTTGAAAAGACGCAATTTTTTCTTATTTGACGGCTTTCATCTTTATGTTGGTATTTCCCATGAATGATATAAAATTTCCTGTTTGTTTGGGACTGTTTATTCAAAGGGTCAAATAATTACAAACATTCTTATTTATGTCACTTTTAAAGATTGCTTAGAGCTTGGTTGGAAAAGAAAATCAATCGCTAGCCCACAGTGAGCCGTTTATGGCCACTCAGTGAATAAAAGCAATATTTGTTTTTCATTATTTCCAATCGTGCTCAATGTAAAACTTTCTTTACTAAAGCGAACGCACCTGCTAGCCTGCTACAAAGGAGATCGATAGTAGATTACGTTTTGTTTCTGTCTGTTTTAAAGAATAAAAAAAGACTCTTTCATTACTTCCATTTCTTTTACCTTTCAAGGACATACTAACTTATCATGATTATAACAAATTACAGCGAAATAGATTTAGATTAACAGCATATAAAATAATATTCTTGGGACGTTTCAGATTTGATCAAGCTCTCCAGGTAAAATTAAACGCTAATATTATTCCGCCAGTATGTTGGCAGCAGTGACGCTTGAAGTTTGTCGTGTGAAGGATTTTCGATTTGTCTCTGTGGGGTTCAGCCGTTTCTTATAGGAATTGATTGCTGGAACGTTTTCGAAATGATAAAACTGTAGAGATAACGTGATGATATAAAATGTTGAATCATTTTACGGAGTGTTCATTCTTCACGTTAAAACTTTTTTATCGCACGTTCAGTTCAGTGTTATGATCGCGTCATAGTGCACGTCTCCAACAAGAAACCAGTCGATATTATGCGGCCCGAACGCGACAACTACTTAAGGATACAATTATGATGCCTATGGTGTATACGGTGTATGGTTTTGCCATATTTTTCATTATCGCGTGGGTGTGTCTATTGATAATTCACATAATGGCTTACTCTTACTCAAAGTGGAAGCTCCATCGGACAGTGGACCGGTCGCCGCCTGAACAGCCGTACCCTGGTGTGTCAATCATGAAGCCGCTCACCGGGGTGGATCCCAACCTGTTCTCCAACCTGGAAACGTTTTTCACACTGGACTATCCTTTGTACGAGTTATTATTTTGCGTAGAGAACTATAACGATCCTGCAGTGATGTTAGTGAACAGTCTTATTCAAAAGCATCCACACATAGACGCTCGTTTGTTTACGGGTGGTCTGGAAGTCGGCGTCAATCCAAAGATCAACAACATGCAGCCGGCCTACTTGGCGGCCAAGTATCCGCTGTTGCTGATCAGCGACGCGGGCATCCGGATGCGCGACGACTCCCTCCTGGACATGGTGCAGCACATGAGGGACGACGTTGCCATCGTGCATCAGATGCCCTTCGTGTGCGACGCGGAGGGCTTCGCTGCCGTCTACGAGAAGGTGTTCTTCGGCACGGCGCAGGCGCGCATGTACCTGAGCGCCGACTTCATGGGCATCAACTGTCACGTAGGCATGTCCTCGCTGGTGCGGCGGTGCGCGCTCGAGGAGGCGGGCGGCCTGCGTGCCTTCGCCGACTACCTCGCTGAAGACTACTTCATAGCGAAGGACATCACGTCGCGCGGCTGGAAGATGCGCGTGAGCTCGCTGCCCGCGTTGCAGAACTCGGGCACGCGCTCGGTGGGTGCCATGCAGGCGCGACTGCGGCGCTGGGCGCGGCTCCGCATCGCCATGATCCCCACGACGGCCATGCTGGAACCGCTCAGCGAGTGCATTCCGCTGGGCGCTGGAGCCGCGTGGGCCGCGGGACAGTTATTCGGCGCGGAGCCGCTTCCGTTCTTCCTGGTGCATGTGTTAGTGTGGTTTCTCTCGGACTGGCTGATGCTCCGGTCAGTGCAGAACGGCTCGCCGCCGTTCACCAAAGTGCAGTTTTTGCTCGGCTGGGTGTGGAGCGAGTGCTGCGCGCCGTTCGTGCTGGCCGCGGCGCTCGTGAGCCCCGAGATCTCGTGGCGGACTCGCAACTACCGGCTGGACTGGGGCGGGCGCGCCCACGAACTCAAATCGAAACTTAAGTTCTGAGCCCCATCCCTCCCTCATACTCGAAAGCTTTAATTTGGTGAAAGTTTACGTTTTACCAGTGTATCATAGTCTGTTTGAAAGCGACTGAATTTCGGATGTGTGTTTATAGTTAATATAGTATTAAGTTTTTATTTTAATTGCTATGATGTTAGTTTTGGAATGAACAGTGGTCGATTGTTGCTTTTGTTTTAGAAAGATTTGTACATTTGTTAGTTTAAAGTTTCACACACATTTATTTATTTTTGGTAATTTATTTTTACCGCAACAGGTTTGTCATTTCCTGCATTGAATTGTTTGTCATGACAAGATAGTGGTGGGACTACAAGTATAGTAAAGTGAGTCATTGCTTATCAGAAATGTTTGGCCCTTCTGTTGTGATTCATAATGTTTTCACTTGAATCTTGTATGACACATGATTAGATGTTTATTAAAATATTAATTAATCTCAATATGGAAGGTGTTTGTTATTGTAATTATAACAGATTGCCATTCTACATACCTTGTATAAAATGTAAAATATTGAAATGTGATACGGTCCTAGTTTTACCTAACTAAACCGCATGATTCTGAAACTCAATACGTACATATTTGTATCATACCTATGTGTAATTCCCGCAAACAATTAATGTTGTATCGTAATACCTAATTCTAAATACAAGAAGTACAGGGTTATACTCTAAAGAATACATTGTGATCAACTTATAATATGTTTTATTTGAAGAGTGCCTTTGGAATTAGGCGAAGGCCGGCCGGCGATAACCGCAGGCGTGACGAAGGCGACACACCTAGTTATTATCTTTATGGGGTGATTGGCAATATCAGTTAAAAAGTTTTAATATTAATTTTAAAAATATGATTGAGGACTGGTCACCTACAAGGGGCTAACAAGGGTTTGTCCTTCTAACAAGTTGCAATTTAGTGTTACATAAATTAGGTGCAAAATAATTAAATAGGTTACAACTTTTTCATGGAATAGGCGCTCCCTTCTGGGATTTAAACATAACTGGCGAAATGTGGGTGAACTATACACACACACACCTCTGCCTAACCCTATGGGTAATGAGCGTGATGTTGTGCAATGTTATGTACTTAATTGTTGCAATAAACCTGCATATAAATGTACTGATTGTATGTAAATATATATATATATAATATAACTAACACCGCGTTCCTATGTGCTTAGGGAAATGAATCTGTCCTCATTATATCTGTTCATACACTTTTCCACTGTTTTAGTTTATTACATTACATAATGTAGGCATGGACGGACGGAACTCCGCTAAGGCAAAACTGAGTCCCGTTTATGTATGAGTGTTGTGTTTGCGCGCGTAATGGCCGACCGACTAATGTGTGAATCTGTCATTCTGTACCGACATTTTTGTTCGTCCATAAATGTAGGTAAACAAGGCCTTTTTTGTTTGGGACATCAAATAAGTTCTCCCGCTCTGGGCGGAGCGGGAGGGCGTGTCGAACTTTTACTGACTAAAACCCACCCGTGTTGAAGGAACACGGGTGAGTTTTAACTGAAGGAGTTGCCTGTGCGCCAGGGCCACGGTAACTCTTTTGAACAATCCGCGACCCCGGCAGGCATCGGCCCTATCGGACCCCATCATTTAGTACTGACATCTCTTTGAGGCGCGCGTAGAACACGCGCTTTCGATCCGGGCCTGCACCCTAATTACGTAACACACAATCTGAATCATTTTGAAGCCTATTGCTAATCCATTGCTTCATATGTTGGAAAAAATTGTTTGCTCAACAACGTAAATAACGCAATGGATGTTGTTAAACTGTCAAAATGAAACCCATTCCTAATGTTAGTGTGTTACGTAATTACCCCGCTGGTCCTTACCGGACGGCGAGCTGCCCATTGCTCGCCGTCCCCAAGCACGCGCCTACGGTGGCCGGGAATCGGCTATCGATTCCCGACGCCCAGGGTGTCGTCTGCGGCGACTAGGGGCGTGAGGGCGCAACGATTGCCTCGCCCTCACGCGCTCCGGCGCCTCCTTCGCGAGCATTACTGCTTCGCAGAATGATGCGAGAGATGGCCGCCGCCGAACGCCTCCGCGAGGACACGGCGATGCTCCGCCCAAGCCTTCCAGACCTCCACTGTATGCTCCACCGTGTCCTCCGGGCGATCCACACAATGGTAACACCCTGGCGTTTCCTCTTGCCTTATTCGAAACAGCCCTGTCCGGTGAGGACCTGC
Organism: Griposia aprilina; assembly: GCA_916610205.1. Lineage (NCBI taxonomy): Eukaryota > Metazoa > Arthropoda > Insecta > Lepidoptera > Noctuidae > Griposia > Griposia aprilina. The sequence goes on along the minus strand of OU744304.1, from coordinate 10,126,432 downwards.
GACAGTCGGAAGGTGAGGACGCCGTGGCGCCTCTCAAGCCACTCCTCAAAGAGGGTACTTACCGCCGCAATTGTGGCGTGCCCAGCACTGGGTTGCGAAAGTCGCAATCTCCATGCCGCCATGAGATCCCGCCGGAGCTCAGTCCATTGTGCCGCGATTTCTCGCGGCAGCAGAGTTACGCCCCGGCGTATCGCCTCCTCGTGCCACTCCCAAATGTGCGCGAGGACTTTTGGCGTCAGATCCCATGGCGGGGCTTAGCAGATTATTACATTCGGACTTAGCATCACTTTTATGGGAAACCATTGTGCATTTCATCGCGGTATCAAGTAGGTACGAAATTTTGCAGCCGGCTCTCTGTTATTTTTAACCGATTTCAAAAAAAGGAGGAGGTTCTCAATTCGACTGTATTTTTTTTTGTGTGTTAGCTCAGAACTTTTTTCTAGGTGAACCAATTTGGATGATTATTATGCTTCTCATGTGGCCCCATATAAATTTGATCAAGTTCTGACCAGTAGTTTTTGACTTATCCTTAATACCTACTGCGTATTTTTTCCACTTAGTTTATATTGATGATGGTTTATTATTTTCCTGTCACTGTTATTTACATATCATGTAGTGATATACGAATTTGTGTGGGGTAGGTACCACAACTAAAAAGTAGAAACTTTTTTACAAAAAAACAACCGACTTCCAAGAAAACACAAAAGAAAGTGAAAAATAACTTTAATGTCGGAAGTCGGTGGCAAAAAACGAAAATACAAAACCAAAGACACACGACTTCTGAAATTAGTTATTTTTCACGTTTTTTTTGTTTTTCTTGGAAGACGGTTGTTTTTTTGTAAAAAAACTTTTTGTAATTAGTGTATTTTATCTATGGGCCTCAGTTGCCTGATATTAAAGGAATTATTATTATTTTATAAATCGGCCGACGCCGACGGTCGGCCATTACGCGCGCAAACGGCAACACTCACACATATATATATACATAATTACGAGGGTGACACTGAAAGTTCTTAGAAAATCAAAAACTGAAAAAACTAGCCAGTTATTAGTTTTATTATATCTTTTCAAAATACTGTCCATTTACATCAATACATCGCTGCATCCGATGGTACCACTTAGAAAAGCACTTTACCCACTCATCCTTAGGGTTCTCTTCGACGGCATTTTGAAACGCAGCCACTGCTTCCTAGGCGTCCATAAAACGTTTTCCTCGAAGTTTTTCTTTTATTTTCGGAAATAAATAAAAATCGCAAGCTGCGAGGTCGGGGCTATAGGGCGGCTGACCCAGTAATTCCACGTCTGACATCGCCAAGTAGTCGATTGATTGCTTGCCGGTGTGCGACGAGGCGTTGTCGTGGTGAAGGAGGATCCTACTGCGAGGTCGTTTCTCCCGAACTTTTTCCAAGACAAGTGGCAAATAATTGTTAGTGTACCACTCCGCAGTAACTCTTTTTCGATCCTCTAAAACAATATTGTTCCGTAATGACCTGTCCTTCCGAAGAACAACGCCACCATATTTTTTCCCACGCATCGACCTCTCTTCACTTTAGTTGGCAACTCCTCGGAAGGAAACACCCAGACAGCAGACTGTCTCTTAGTTACAGTATCGTAACAATAAATCCAGCTCTCGTCACTCGTAAGTATGTCGAACACAGCATTTGAGTCACCTCAATTAAATCTTTGAACCATTTCACGACACCAATCAACACGACGGAGTTTTTTGGCTTCTGTCAAATTATGAGGTATCCACCGAGCACAAAGTTTCCTGACCGCTAAATGTTCATGGAGGATTTTGTGCACTTGACTCATACCGATGCCTAAGCTTGTCCGAATCTGCTGATAAGTCACTCTTTTGTCAGTCTCTATCATACGCCGCACAACACTGATTTTATCTTTAGCCGTCGCTGTAGAAGGCCGTCCCTCACGCAGATCATCGGTGAGATTAGTGCGACCACGTTTAACTCATTAAACCAGTTGTAAACAGTGGCACGAGATGGGGCTTCATCGTGAAAGGCCAATCGAAGTCTATCATAACTTGTTGATTTAAATGACATCGAAAGTCATAAAAAATCTTTGTACGAAAAATTTCTCGCGTTATATTCATGCTGACGTGACAGACAATTTTCAATTTGCCGCCAAATCGTAAACAAATGAATACATTAAATACACAATAATGTTGGCAAAGAGTTCCATTTTCAAAATTTGAACTTATTTTTTTATTATATCGTTTACAAGTGGCCAGTTCTAAAACTTTCAGTGTCGCCCTCGTACTCGTATATTCACACAAACGGGACTCAGTTTCGTCTTAGAGGAGTTTCATCCGAATTTTTTAATTCGTCTATGTTCAGATATAACTAGGTAGTAAGCCGTCGGTCCCGGCTGTCATTCGTGGATCTTTGACAGTCATTAAGGGTCGTAAGTAGCCAGAAAGTCTAAAAACCGCTCATAACAAGGGGTATCTTGTTATCAAGTAACTGGGTTGCGGAGCTCAGATAGGCAGTCGCTCCATGTAAAATACTGGTATTTCTATTCATCTGCATCCGGTTAGACTGGAAGCCGACCCCAACATTTAGGAAAAGGCTCGGCAGTGGATGATAGAATCACTGTCCAGAAATACAAAGGTAAACAAAACCTTATGCAATTAAGTGCGAAAATGCCAAAATTATAGTTTAGTATATGTATAGGATAAGTTTTTAACCAGTGCGCAAACTAACCATGAATTCAGCATTATATTATGATCTATCTAGCGTAGAAATTTTACGTCAGTTATAAAAAAAAAAAATAGTTGTTCCATACATTTTGACCGCGTAGGTGCACTTTTCTATGAAACAGGCGTTTTTTTTTTTTTTCATACCCGACCAGAACTTTCTGCACTAGATGGTCCACTATGTGCTGAATTCATGGTTACAGTTTGCGCACTGGATAATAAAATATCCTGTATATAGGTTAGCACTGGGACTAAAAGGGATCAAAAACTATTAAATGATAAATGATTTTATTTCTGTAAGTAGGTTTATACAAACACTTTTACACGTCAATCATATTTTTAAAACTAGATGAGGTCGGCGTTTCCTATCTGACTACTCTGAGAAGAAAGGCCGAAACAAACTCGAGAGGTCACAGTCTCTTTTAAAGTCCAGACATAATTTTGGTCAGATCATGTGAAGACCATGTAGATTTATGTCTGAAATGGTCTTTTGAGGAAAAACCACACAGAATGAGTGGACCTGTCCAGTCAGTGCACGCATTTGTCACTAATCGTGGAGCTCAACTCAGAACTTAAGGAGCTCAACCACTCGACGAACAATACCAAAGAAAGGACATTCGGGTAGGCCGCTTAAAGCACTCAAACTGCCAGATTATCATTGAAACTACCTACCTGAGAAAGTGAAAAATAAAAATAAAAAATAAAAGTTACCTACATAGTGCTCACATTCACAATAAATAAATAATAATACTATACTTCACAAACTAAATTGTCATGAAATTGTATATATAATAATTATCAAAATGTCAAAATTTATGTAAAATAAAAAACTAAAAATTTTAGCAAAAATATAAAACAAACAAAAAAAAAATAACATTCAATAAGCAAAAATTGGAGCAACTCAATCCCAAGCCTTTTTGTCCTCAATATAATCCTTAACGGTATAAAAAGCTTTCTGGCACAACTTACGTTTAATTAATGATTTGAATTTATTAAGGCTTAGATCTTGAACGTGGCTTGGAAGTTTATTATAAAAAAGATTAGATTTAATTTTACTGTTTAAATAATTTGTATGTTATTTAGTCAAATATGCAGGCATCTCAAAAATGTAATTTGGACTCTAGAAAGGACGCAATACACGCAATAATTATCTTGCCTTTTATACTGATTAAAATAATTTTCTAAAAGAATGTATTTTAACAATTTTAATCAATTTTTACATCTGTCTTTATCTATAAAACACTCATTTCGATAGTTGATAAAAATACTGCAATTTATGAGCTAATTCAAAATTAAAAATACTGCAATATAATCTGGTATTAGCTATACCTACCGTTAATACCTATTTCAAAAATATTTAGAGGCCATTGAACCTATTATCTCGTTGCCGGATATTCGGTAGATCACTGCTTATTCTGGGGCCCGTAAGGGGCCATCCTTTAATCACGTGTGGATTTTTTAGGCCACTTTAATAGCCCTCCCCCTCCGCCTTGTTTATATTTATTATTGAAAAGACAGTTTTCTATCATAAAAATGTATTCTGAAAAACCATAAATATTAATAAAATTGGTAATGTTGTTAGTATTTACTGCACGTGAAGTTTAATTGGTAACAATATTTTATACGTGACATTTTTTTTGTTTCATTATCTTCGTACTAGCTTTTTCCCAAATGTTGGGGTTGGCTTCCAGTCTTAACAGGATGCAGTTGAATACCAGTATTTTACATGGAGTAATTGCCTATATGACCTCCACCCTTGGTCAGACTGGTAGATAATTTTTTTTAGTCGCACGAAAATCCCATCCCGCATCGTGTTAGTAGTGATTTTTTTCTCCCATCCTGTTCGACCCCAGCAAACGATATCGTTAGATCACATTACTCTAACGTGTTCATATACTTACGGAATAACATTATCGAAATCCAAATCATTGAATTCGGTGACGGTTCGATAACCTTAACTTGACACGACTCTAGAAGTTTTCTCACAAAGTTGTAAATCGTGTGTTTTATTGAATTTTTATGGTTTATGTTTGACATTTACTCGATTCGCCAACATTTTATTATTCACAGAAATTTATTGAGTTTTGTTTAAGTACCTACTTATGTTTATTTTTACGGTTTTATAAAAGTCGCGTCGCCCCTATATACCTATCTATCTGGGTAGGATATTATTCGATTAGGTCACACAGGTAAAAACTTCTGCCGCGTCTAAGGGGCTCGTGTCTAAATAATAACAGCCGCACGGGTCGATCGAAGGCTAAGCTACGCTAGCCGCGGACGGTTTGTGGATGGGTGACCTGCATCCATTACATATCGAGACCCCTCCGTGCCTCGGGAAGCACGTTAAGGCGGTTCTCCGACCAAAACCTTGCCATAGTGCGTTATTCAGAGGCTATTATTAACTCATTCACTATGGGTAATAAACTACATCTAAAAGCACATTATTTCGATATCCTAGCATCACATTGCACGTTCTTATTTGTTCTTTTTTGTGTTATAAATACATTTAAAATCTCCTTGTAAAAAAGTGACTAAATTTATTGATTGCATGCATCTTTTGCTAAAGGTGACGTTCTATTAATTTGAGGATTACACTAATGGGTAGATAATTTAAAAATCTAAATAATTTCTGTTTTATTTTATTTCAAAACATCGCTTGTCTTTTTTTTTTTTTTGTGAATTCTGTGATAAATGAGCGTGCGCAGGGAGCGAGACTCAGCGACGGGACAGAGAAGGACCAAACGCTCAAGGTCGTTTGGTCGGGGAAGCGCCTTAAGCCGTTGGTTCCGGCTGTCATTCGCAGATCCCTGACAGTCGTTACGGGTAGTCAGAGATCAGATGGGTGGCCAAGTCGCTCCATGTAAAATACTGATAATCAGCTTCATCCGGTTAGACTAGAAGTCGACCCCAACATAGTAGGCAGATTGATTTTAGGTAACCCACACGGGTAAAACCTACCGTGGCTATTGTTCTCTTACTATTTTAGATGCCATTCCCATGGGATAGGTCATTATGATTTACCGGTCAAATTGATAGTTTTAATAAAACTTTTCCTTATTATACCTACTAGAAATTATACAATGACAATTTAACACACAAGTCTCATGCTCGCTTTTAGCGATAAGACCGCCCATTGTGTCACCCTATGTAAAATTTCTACATTTATATCTGTAATTTTTATGGTGTACGTAATAAAGAGTATTCTATTCTATTCTATTCATGTAGCTTCAATCAGACTCTTGTAACTATTAGTTCGAGAGCAATGCTGGCCAAGTGGTAACAGCCGCGTCTTACAAGTATTAGATCGTAGGTTCGAACCCAGACAGGCGCTTTACTTTCTGTAAATTATTTCATCACCGCTGATCTCAAAACGGTGAAGGAAAACATCGTGAGGAAACCGGCATGTCCTAGAACTAAAAATTCGAAGATATGTGACATCTCCAACCCGCACTGGGCCCGCGTGGTGGAATACGGCCCACTGCCTCCCACCGAGAGCCGAGAGGAGGCCTGTGTCGCAGCGGTGGGAACATAATAGTCTGATTATGCTGTCAGTTCTGAGCAGGAATCGAACCCGCGTACTGCTAGGGAGTTTGTTGCGCCACTTCTTCACTTCTTTACACACACTAGGAAGTGGTGAAGGGCGGGCGTTTTCAGGGAATGTCTTAAGTCATTTTGACGTTCAAAAAGTGCTATAAATGACTCTTTGATTTTATTTTCACCAACCACAGCGCAGGAGTCAATCGCTGCTGCGCCAACAGTACCGCTAATCAATCTCGCTACATATATGGTATTTTACGAACTTACTTAGCCTGATGTCATGTCAGTAACATAACATTACATCACGTTTTTATAATCCGAAAGGGAGGCAGAGTTGTATCCTACTTACTCTGTACACATTACACCCACATTTTGAACTATGGGCTTAAGGCGCTTCCCCGACCAAAACGACCTTGAGCGTTTGGTCCTTCTCTGTCCCGTCGCTGAGTCTCGCTCCCTGCGCACGCTCATTTATCACAGAATTCACAACAAAAAAAAAAACAAGCGATGTTTTGAAATAAAATAAAACGTAAATTATTTAGATTTTTTAATTATCTACCCATTAGTGTAATCCTCAAATTAATAGAACGTCACCTTTAGCAAAAGATGCATGCAATCAATAATTTTAGTCACTTTTTTACAAGGAGATTTTAAATGTATTTATAACACATAAAAATAAATAAGCACGTGCAATGTGATGATAGGATATCGAACATTAATAATGTGCTTTTAGATGTAGTTTATTACCCATAGTGAATGAGTTAATAGCCTCTGAATAACGCACTATGGCAAGGTTTTGGTCGGGGTACCGCCTTAAATATCAGGAAGGGTGAAGTTCGCTGTCCCCCCCCCGACCCTTGCTCGACGACGCGCCAGCCCGCGCCGTAGCTGAGCCTGTAGTTTTAAATTCCCCAGTATAATAATAATATAATTTAGATCCAGCCTGTCCCATCTTGCTGCCCTCCCCTCAGTGACGCCCTAAGCCGAGGTTCGTACCCCACAGGGGGTGCCCTTAGCGTGCGGTCACCTAAATTTAAGTATTGTTCGCCCCTGGCTGGAGGCTTTAAGTTAGTAGCTTAAGGCACCCACAGGTTTGCCCGGTTAAGTAGCCAGGACCTTAGTGGTCACAACTACGAGCTGCCAATTAGGAAAAAAAAAAAAATAATAAAAAAAAAATAGTTCGCTGTCGTTTTGCAGTTCGGCAGTTTGCAGTAAAATTCAAATACTGATATTTGCCTAATCTTGCGTCACTTTGACCTTCGCAAACAGTCTCTAGGAAATAGCAATAACATTCGTTTCGGTTATGAGATCTTACGGCTTCTGGGGCCTCTAGTAACGAATAGCAAAGTATAAAATAATCTAAAAATAAAAAAGTGGTTATCTATCATATCCTACTAATACTATAAATTAATGTGAAAGTTTGTGCGTTTATGACCAGATATATGAATATGGACGTAAACGAGGCAAAAGGAGTATGTAAGGATCGTAGCATCTGGCGTTCTGTAGTTGCTGCCTACCCCCATGGGTAGAAGGCGTGATTTTATGTACTCGTATGTGTGTGAAAGTTTGTGAGAATGAATGGATGTATGTTTGTTACTCTTTCACGCAAAAACTACTGAACGGATTTGGAAGAAATTTGACACACAGATAGACCATGACCTGGGTAAGAACATAGGCTACTTTTCATCCTGGATTGCAGACGAATTCGCGGGCAACAGCTAGTCTTTTATAAACTGTCCGCAGCAAGCTTAGCTTAACCTGGCAGATCGATCGTTACGCGCTGATGCCTCTCAACTATAATGTAATATCGTATCTTTTGAACAAAATAATGTTCTTACGATGCAATGTTTGCAATCTAATAAACCTGACCTACTTTCGACTCTAGAGTAGAGGTAGGCGAGGGGCCATCCTTGAATTACGTCACGAATTTCATGATTTTTGGGGCTCCGTACAATCACACAACAATTCACAAGGACGGAGGGGGGTTCCCCTCCTCCTCCCCTGGTGTGACATCACATATTTTATAATTTTAAACTAACCGTCTTCGCTTAGCGTTCTTTCCAACATTTTTTACCTTTTTGCTCCGCTCCTAAGGTTCGTAGCGTGATGATAAATAGCCATCCTCAAGAATAGGGCTATCAAATACAAAAAGAATTATTAAATGCGACTGGTAGTTCACGAGATTAGCCCGTTTAAACAAATAAAAAACAAACTCTTCAGCTATATTATTATTCTAGTATTATAGCCTAAAAATATAAGATACCTAGAAGATATAGATTTACAGAGGTGGTAATATTTTATGTTTTTCGAAGTTGTAGTATTGAGTTTTATAAGTACCTGCTTTAGATTTATACATTACACGTCTCACGCGACGAAGCATAGGACCACCCACCTTGTTACACGATGTCACACTTTGTTGATCCTCCCCCTTAACGTTTGACATAATTTATGTATAGCCCCTAGGTGGGTAGGTACCCTAGTTTTTATATCTAAGTAAATTGCTTTAACTTTTACAATAATAATGGCTAATTCTTCGAATGACTCAGTGAACTGCATTCAAAAACACGCGACAGTTATTATGTTACGGTTAGTGGCCCATTTGCCATGTACACGATGGATGAATGGGCCATTTTGGCTTCCTTGACGTTTGGGACAGCGGTTTGCAAAGTCAAAGTCAAATCATTTATTTCAAATAGGCACATTCAAGGCACTTTCGAACGTCAAAATATACAAAAAAAAAATAGAATTGATTCTAGTTGCCGCTTCCAAAAGATAGTTTCTTGTTCTTGCGGAACAGCCAGTCGTTTTTCTAGCACTTTCCTGTCGTACTTCCATAGTTGATGAATGTTAGACAGTCCTTTCACAGTTATTTTACTTACCTCTGAATTTGCATCACCGTCAAAACCAAAGTGACCTTTATTCCTGTTATGATAAGGTTGCTCTTAGTTTGTTACTGCTGACCAGTCTGTCAAAATGACAGTGATCTTTATTCACGTTATAATAAGGTTTTAGTTGGGTTACTGCTGTCAGAGGTAAAATAACTGTGAATAGACTGTACCTATGTATGGAGTGTTCAAATACTTCTGGTTCGTTCGTTGCTGTTTAAAAGATTGATAGACAAATAAATACCTTTAACATTATTAGGGCGATTTCACCAATGAAACTGAACGCGATCGCGTTCAGTTTTAGTTGCGTCAAAATTATTTTTGCAGAATAGTTATAAGATTCTCTTAGCCAAAAGTAAGGAATGTTAGAGATAGTTTAGTTAGTATAGTTCGGTGTACAAGAGAATCGGCACCAATATTCGGTTTCGGATTTATATGTATACTTAACATTGATTGATGTTCGATTCGGCTCGGAAGTGTATCGAATAGTTTTGAATATCTAACAAAGACATCTAAACCGCGTTCGATATATTCGATTTTGCGATAGGACTCACCATTATCGAGATATAAGCAAAATAAAAGAAAAAAAAGATACAGTAGGTAACTAGTGTTTTTGCACCTGCTACAATTTTAAGGCTCGTGCACACTGGCGCGACGCGACAGCGTGACACAAAGGCACCGCCTGCCGCGCGACGGGCGGCGCCTTTGTGTCGGGCTGTGGCGTCGCGCCTTTATAACTCATGACTTCATGAGTCTAGGTACGTATGTGAATTACTTTTAAAAATATTTTTCCTTACATACTAGCTTCTGCCCGCGGCTTCGCCCGCGTGGATGTCGGAATTCATCCCACGGGAACGTGTTACCGGGACAAAAATGCCTATTTCCTTCCTCAGGATGCCATATATCTCCTTGCCAAATTTTATCGAAATCCGTTCAGTGGTTCAGGCGAGAAGAGGTAACATACAAGAGTTACTTTCGAATTTATAATAGGTATTAATATGGATACATAATATGTATGTACAGTCGCCAGCAGGTCAAGCTACACGAAATTGTTAGATTTCTCCAAACGATTTTAAACGTTAAAATGTTGAAATTAAAGTCCAAAATCGAATGAGAAAATCTGACAGTTTGTGGTACCTAACTTGAAGTGCTAGCGACTGTACCTACATATCTACTTAATATTTTTTCTTCTATGGGAGAGCAAAATATTCAAATAAATTTATGTAGTTAGGTACCTATGATTTCAGTTAAGTACTAACCAAACAAAAGTTTTTTAATAAATATCTTACACGGAGGAGAAATAAATAGGGGCCTACTTTGCACATCAGCAAAACGCAACATCGTTTCAACTGAAAAACGTCCAATGCTGGACATAAGCTTCTCCCAAGCAACACAACGTTTAGTTTGCGCTGTCCGCATCATTAGATTCCCTCGATCTGCAGATCTTCGGGCCACCATGGAAGGGGGCCCACCACAGAGCACAGAATCGTCACACCGACAGCGTTAGAGAGAGACAGCAGTACCTACAGCCTACAGTCACCAAATGTGATATGTAACTAGGGTCGTCGGATATACCTAGTTGAACTTTAGTAAGAAACCTATGGACGTTTTCGAAAGAAATTTCATTTGATAAAATACCTGTTTGTTAACTATTAATTAGTTAAATTAAATTTAATTCGAAAACATTCATCGGTTTCTTACTAAATTCAACTAGGTATGTCGACGACCCTGGTTACTTATCTCGGGTTGTTCCCGGAGAACGCCGAATACAATAAATATGATTAGATTTATTATTTTGTCTATTTCCTATTATTTTCAACTTGTAAGGTCGACATAAAAAGTGCTTAAATGTAACTATGTGTTTGAAATACATAATACAAAAGTAGTTTATTTGAAATTTTGAACAATGTCGAATTATAGTTTTAATAGAGGTACTTACAGTTTGAATAATATGTATCAAAAATACAACAAAGAAGTGCAGAAGTATTTTCAACAAAAAAGCTATCGCAAAACTGACAAAGGACTATGAAGTAAGACATAATTATATATTGCAGTAAGTCAGTATCAGGTTGTATGGTGATCTAAATATTATTCACGACGGTATCAAATATGGCTTTACAGAATTATAATCATTAGAATCAGCAATCTCAAATGTCATGATTTCATGAAATAGTCATTCAATAGGTATGAACTTACAGAGATGTACCTATTGCTGATTCTAATGATTATAATTAAGTCTGTAAAGCCATATTTGTTACGGTCGCGAATCACACCATAAAACCTGATACTGACCTGCAAATGCAAAAAAACGTGAGAAAATCTGAATTTCGCCGGCAATCCTGATGGTTCCGCATTAACTAAGTTTTTAAAAAACCTTAGTAAAATCGTGCTCATAACGCCTAAAAAGAGAGATTAAAATTCTTATTAATTTGTCTTTAAATATACTATTTTTACATCATTTTTAATTTTAAAGTTAGGTAATTATTTATAATTACCAAATTACTGTGAGAAGAACTATTTGACATTACACTGACCTTGTTTGTTTTGAATAGACTGATTGAACATTTGTTATGATTTTGATTTTTAAAACTTTTATTACCTACTAAATTTGATTATATATAAATGTTATTTATTATTTATGTAATTTTTATAACGATTTTAAAAATATTTTTGTTTTTGTATGTTTTTTGAAAAGCCTGATTGAAAATGTAAATATTTCGTTTTTTAAACTGTTAGGTATTAATATTGTTGATTATTTTTATAGTTGATTTTTGCATGTTTTGATGCTTTTAATTTACGTAAGTATCAATTTTTAAAAGCATTTTTGATATTCTGTATGGTAAAAAAAATTATGGAAGTGAAATTAATTTTGCATGCTAAAAGATTATTTTAGAGTTATCTATTTACGCTACATTACAAAAATAATTCCTGAAAGTGAGGCTGTTTTTGTGTATTTTTTAAATTATGTTAATGTTTCATTTCCATTTGTTTTTTTTTTCAGTTTTTATTACGATCTGTTTTCATTTTTATTAGTCAATTATTATTGTCTGTACCATAAATGGAAATAAAAACCGCATGAAAATCCGTTTCGTAGTTTACAAGAACACCGCAGTCACACGATTTTGCCTTTAAGGTCTAAGGACTTTCTATTTATAGATTTATTAGTTTAATGTACGCAGGTATTGGGTATTTATTTTAGTTTTACATCAATCTTGTGTATTGTTACAACACACACACCCATGTCACAGCACTTTTAATTTAATAGAACGGACACACACTTCCCTATTATTATTTTATTCTAGCGTATGGCACTCGTGGGTTGCAGCTGAAAATCAGCGTCAGGTGATACACCTTGTGTTGTCATCTGACATTATGCTGAGCTGAGACCCCTTTGGCATTATAATCTTCATTTTTCTGTTTTTTTAGTTTTAAGTTGTATTTTGTTGCTGCAATACCAATAAACGCATTTTTCTTTCTTTCTTTCTTTTCTTTTTCATTTAAAGTAGGTATTTTAATTTACTGTACTTAATGAAAAAGGATCTATTGTGATAATAATTAAAATCTACAATATCAAGGCTGGCCAAAAGTTTTTCAGGTGAGCAAATATTCTTAAGACTGTGGCGGCGCGGCGCGGCGCCGGGCCACCACTGCTATCCTATCATATACATGTATTCATTCATATTTATAATTTATACACAAAAAAGACAAAATATGCTTTAATTTACTTTAACAAATTGTCATCAAACTGATTAAGTACTTGATTAGTAATCCAATGCACCCGAACATTCAAGTGACAATCCCGAACGACGCGGATCGGTTGCGTTCGGGGGCATGATTTCGTTTCAAACGACCAATCAGGTGGAAGCGGTAACACCGCGTGCTGGCTAGCCGACCGACCGAAGTGCTGGGTGGCAAATTTAAATGCCTTGGCGGGCCACTTCGTGGAGGCGTGCTTGGGTTTAGCCGGGCCTGCTCTATATAGTATTCTCTAATTGTAATATTTACCTTAACCAAGCAAGACTACCATTTTGTTCTGATCCTTAGAGTTAAGTATTATAATTTTAGTAAGTAATAAAATCTTATTTAACATAATATCATCTGCTGACGGTACTTTTAACCTAAACTGACTTTTTATTGAGTTTATCAAGATAAAAATTAATCGGGGTCCTCCGGGACGGGGGCCTCGGGGATTGGGGTACTCAGGGAATAACCCGAAAATACAACAGCGCGCTTTTATATAAGTAGGCATTTATTTAGGTGTCGCTTAGTATAACTGAAAAGGGGCATCAGTATTTTTAGCAGAATTTCTGCTTATTCCATTATTTATAATTGAGGAGGTTAGGATCAAAACAACTACATCACCAAACTTTTCAATAAGGCAGAAATAAAAAAAAAACTTAATAAATGGTGAGCACATTTTTTTTTTTTTTTTTAAGAATGCCATTTATGTACCTACGTGATAGATAGGTCCAAAAAACATTTTTTTATAAAATCAGGGTATGTTGCAGTTTTGAATTTAACGTTAATATTAGACATCATTTTACTAAGGAGAATAAGCTATTTTAAACGAAACTGCTAATGGTAGGTTTTAAAATTTTCTGCAGAAATCGTGAAAAAAAGAAACGAAATTGCCTTAAAGTGGATATGTTGCGGTTTTGATCCTAACCTTACTTACCTTTTCACCGTGATTCGTGACATTATAATATACCTAACTACCACACCATTACAATTTGTCCCTCAATAAGGCTTAGTCATGTAATTTGGTGATCATTACTGTTTGTGATTTGAGTGAGTTATTTACAAACCATAGTATTACAATTTAGACCTGACGGTTTCATTTAGCGCTCCTACCCACGGGCGAGTTTCCAACGCACTGATTGGCGCCGAGAGTTGAAAATCCAACAATACCTAAATTTTTTGGCGCGCTCTGAGATGCACTCTGCTCAATTCTCAATGCTCTGCTCAACACTTGAAAATCCAGTGCTCAACAAAAAATCGACGCGTTAAAAAATCGCCCGTCGAACTTGGGCTTAGTTGGCAGCCTTGCGGGGCATTTGGTATAATGTATTGATCTTTAGCCGTTCAAAACAAACATTCAACACATGTGGTGCAAATGTGCATCACACAAAATTAGTTTCTATTTAAAAGTTAATAGCGATTAAATTGCCGATGTCAAAGAGTCAAAGTTAATCAGTCAATGGCTACTTGGTTCATGGGAACAGAGGCCATTGTTTTGTGGGAAACAGTATAACAATAACCACACAACATCACGCCTGTAATCCCCGAAGGCTTGGGCAGAGGTACCTATAGGGCGCGAGCCTATTGCCTCCTCAACCGGGCACAAATCCAGACTCCGAGGGAGAAATTCCTGAAGGAAAAATGCAATAACAATCCCGAACCAGAGGAACCGTATAACGTGCTAATGTCACATAGAAAAAAAAAGTAAAAACACGTTTATTTAAAGTCAATCAAAGGCTGTCGAGCTACCTTTATGACCTACTAATTGAATTATATCGTCACACGTTCGTAAAAACTTTCTTGATGACTCCCCGATTCAGCAGTTTTGCTTATTAGTTATTTACAAGTCATAGGCCCAATTTTGTTTGTGTAGCTATCTGTACCTACATATTCATATTGTCATACCCATACGTACATATGTGTGTACACACGGCTACATATCAAGCTATATCTTTCCTGTTTTAGCGGACCTCGCATTGTATAGGCTTTTCGTACAATGAGATGTCAGCTTATACTGGAAATGTATATCTTGATAAAAATCTAGTCGTAAATCAATTTACATTTTTTTTATCTAAAAATGGTTTAAGTTAGTGCTCCAAAAAAACCCTGACTTCTAAACTAGGTGAACAATGGTAACATGAGGCGAGTGTGAGTGAGAGAACATGCCGCGAAAGTTCGGAGACCCTATGTTCAGACCCGCCATTATTCATCGGTCATATTGTACTTACACACGGCTACATATCAAGCTCATCACATCACACTCATTCATCCACATTTTCGTCATTCATATTCATGTTTTTATTTCGTATTTAATTTTTCGTCATTTTTCCACTCTGCTATCGTCATTTTGTTTTTGTTTGCTTGTTGTCATTTGCGAGTGTCGTAACACAGCAAAGTAAATAGATTAATAGATTCCTTGCAGAGAAATGTGAACCCATAGTAACTTACTCTTTGGCAATGTGTATTGTCTTTGGTCCCTGGCCCTAACCTCAAGCAATGGACGAAATTGTAAAACTTTTATTTTTTGGATACGAGGCTTTTGGCTACTTTGTACGTCTGTATTTTTAATGTCATTTATTTGTAATGTGCGTTTTGTTTGTGCAGAATAATCCATTTTTTTTTCTTTTATTTTCCAGTATAAGCTGACCTCTCATTGTACGGAAATCCTATACAATGCGAGATCAGCTTATACTGGAAATTTATAGCTTGATTTGTAGCCGTGTGTACATAAATGTAGGAATATTTAAGCTTTCTAGCTTGGTATCTTTTATTTTATTACCGCATAAAATAATAAAAAGGTACCGAACTATTAAAACTCACTGCTTCATTCAAAACATTGGCGATAGCATTAAGTAGGTAGGGTTTTTTTTTTTTTACTAAATGCCAGAAAACCTGACAACCAGTCTGGCCAAGGTGTATCGTGTTACCCAGTAACTGGGTTGTGGCGGTCAGATAGGCAGCTGCTCCATGTAAAATACTGGTATTCAGCTGCATCCGGTTACATTGGAATCCAACCCCAATATAGCTGGGAAAAGGCAGGTGATGATGATAATTATGTTGGTTATTATTTTTATTAAAACCGTTACCATGTTGCTTTTTCTTTTCGTAGGTACTTGTGTTGCTTTCGTCGTAGATACTTATCTATGTAACCAAGTTTATAAATGTATCGCCTCTGAGCTACCATTTTTAACCGACTTCAAAAAAAGGAGGAGGTTCTCAATTCGACTGTATGTTTTTTTTAATGTGTTTTAGCTCAGTACTTTTTTCTGGGTGCACCGATTTGTGTGATTATTTTTTTGTTGGACAGGAGATATCCCAGGGAAGGTCCCTTGATAAGGAAACCAGGATCTGATGATGGCATACCAGAGAAATCGAGGGGAACCTTCGAAAATCGTAGGGGCGACTAGTGCGTTTGTTAATTTTTTCATTAAGTATTTTAAAGCACTACGATTTAATGAAGGTCTGGAGTCGATGTGATGATGGAGCCGAAAGACAGTCGAGGGAATTCCTCAACGATTTACAGCAGTTACCTTGTGTTTGGGCTTGATTAATTTGTATTGATGAGAACTTTACACCTAGATGGGTTGTGACTGTCATTAGGGGTCTTATGATAAAGACGAACGACAGTTAGGGAACTCCTCAACGGTTTATAGTAGATACCTTGTGTTTGGACTTAATTCATTTATATTGTTGAGAACTTTGCACCCATATGGGTTATAAGTGCCATTACAGGTCTGATGATGGAGACAGTCGAGGGAATTCCTCAACGATTTACAGCAGTTACCTCTTGTTGGGCTTACTTCATACGGTTCAATATGCCAAAATATTCAATTGATACAAAAATAATACCTAATTAAGATTGAAGTTTTACATAGGACCACTACTTCCTTCTAGTCATGCTGATGCGTCAATTTGAGACTGAATTTAAGTTGCGTAATCGTGTCATCTCTAGCAATGCTCTTTCGGTGGTTGCTAAGCAATTTATGCTTATGGTGAAATGGAGCTGATGTTGGCTTCACAATCAGCTCCAGTTCTTCTGGTTTTTACCAAGAGAACTCCTCAATAATGAACTCCTCAATTCCTTGCATCGGGAAAATAAATATTTTATAAAAGGTGATGAGCAGTTGACATTAGGCTATTGTAACTTAGATAAATTATTACCTATCTAACCCACTAAAAAGTGAATAATAAAACTTTTTTACAAAAAAACAACCGACTTCCAAAAAAAACACTACAAAGTGAAAAATAACTTTAATTTCGGAAGTCGGTGGCAAAAAACTAAAATACAGATCCAAAGACATCCGACTTCCGAAATTAAAGTTATTTTTCACTTTGTAGTGTTTTTTTTGGAAGTCGGTTGTTTTTTTGTAAAAAAGTTTTTATTATTCACTTTTCAGTGCTGACCCTGCTCGACATGCTCTTTCCAAGATCCCGACCCAAGCTTTAATTTTAACGACCAACCAATTGCTTTTATTTGCATAAAATATAGGTGTTACCAGTTGTAAAAGGGTACAGTCCATATTTGCCTGTTTAAGGCGTGCAAATTAATTTTACATGAATACCTAATAGGTACTTACCTATTTACTTTAATAAGTTAATTATACTTACAGAATATACATAAAAATACTTATTAATTTTAAGTTAAAATAAATATACACACATAACAAAACTTAAAACTATAAAATAACATTTTTTGTTTAAGTAACATAAATTATTTAAAAGGTGAACTAAACAAAAACGCCAAAAACTTTTTTTTTTATGTTGCTTAAATTCTTGCAAACTATAAAAACAATTTTTTATCAACCATCTACACAGTTTTTAATTTAATATATGCCCGATGGTCTCCTAAAGACCTGAAGCCCTGACAAAAACCTCTAGATCATTCCAACAGCTTCTATTAGCAGCAGTTGTGCGCCGCACCAGTTTTCGGGAAAGCCATTTTCGAAGGAAATCTGAGGCCTATAAAATTAAAGGCAGCTAAACGCCATAAAGTCGTAAAATGAGTTAACTATGGTGCCATCAAGTTTAGGTAGTTGGACATGCGTTGGTGTAGTAATTTTTACTAACAAATGCAGCTAAGTCCCTAGCAAATTCAGTTAAAAAATAAAATATAGAGTTGCTACCTTGACAAAAATATTAGATTTTGTTGCTTCCTGAACATTTCACAGACTTGGATTTACCTGACTTTGATTTTATAGGCCTCATCTATTTAGGTGAATCCAGAAACTGAAAAGAAAAGAAAGACAATACGTTTATTTGCGGTAAACATGACGCAAAGAAAAAACACACAAATACAAAAAAGAACAAGTTGGGGGATAATATGCGTCACATCCACGCAAAACGGCAATCGCTCAGCATAATGCTACGACCCTATGCGAGACAGAGCCTCAGCGGTGGTTTTCAGCGATAGCCGGCGTTGACCTGATGACGTCAACAAATGCAGCATACGAAAATTAAAAAAAATGTATGAAATAAAATAAATACACTATACATAGTTCAAAATGTATAGGTACTTATACTTAAACATAATATGAACTGAATTCATGTGTTCAGTTTTACTGATTAGGAACCATTCAAGTATTACGTAAGCACCAAACGGCCTTGGGGGCTTTCCTTTGGTTATTTTTGATGACGGGGACTGGGGGAATGGGGGGTGATTACATCAGCAATATTCAGAAACAAATAATTAATATCGTTTTTAAGTTAAGAATTATTTAAATACGATGTAAATAATTTGCTTGAATAAATATTAAATGGGCACTTTCCTTTATAGACTCATGAACAACAATAAAGAAACCTGAACAGATTAAAAAAATATGTATACCACCATACCTAAGCATAGGAGTGGGGGGGGGGGATAAGAGTCTTGTTTACTTTTGCTGACAAGGGGGAGGAGTAATTACTAAAATTCTATGGCCCCTGATCTCAAGTTTGAGACCTCTTTTCATAGACCTCGTCAGTATCATATGCCTTTTCAGAACTATGTACGTTGGGGTTGGCTTCCAGTCAAACCACCCCAGATGCAGCTGAATACCAGTATTTGACATGGAGCAGCTGCCTAGCTGACCTTCACATTTGCACAATCTAGTTACTGGGTGATACGTTATCATCAGACCTACGGGCATTAATATAAAGTAAGTTTATAAGGAAAGTGTACCTTACTAAATAACCACGAATATTTTCCTTATGACGCTTTGAAGTGCGTTTTTGTTTCATAGTTTGCAAGTTCAAAATTAAATCAATTTGAATGTTTTAAATTACGTCGACGGGCTGATAACCCGCCCAATTACTGAGTCAAACTTATCATGAAATACCTACTTAATTAGGTTACTTTACGAACTTCTAGGTTCGTCTTTCATTGACTTGAATGTGCCTGGCGACTGAGAGTATGTCATGCTCACTCAAAAGTCTCGCTGGTGGTGGCGTGTGTGTTGGATCATTAAGTTCCCTTCAAAATGGTTGAAAGGAGTTATTATTATTTATTTATTTATCAAAAAAGTTTGTAAAAAATCTTAAATTAGGAACTATGCCCCGCAAAACCGTTTCCACGGTTTGTCTGTGGGAACGGAACAAACATAAACAAGTAAGTATATTCGAGCGGACACTTAATTATCATTTATTGTACATAAAGTAACTAATGATCTTAAAGATATGGAAAGTTAATAATGGAAAAATTTATTAATGGATGGTGCTAATCCATGCGTCATGTTCGTGAATGGGCGCCGCATGCCGCCGCGGCCGCCGCGCCGTTGATAGGGACTGGTAATTTTTCTTAGTTGCCACGGCTTATTTTATTTTAATATTTGAACTGTTTTTGTATTTTTATTGCGGACGTTTTTCGTTCTGCATCGTTCTCACTTGCATAATTTCAACATGAATGATGTAACCAATATTTTATAACCCTATTTTGATATAAAAGAGTGTCCATGGAGTTTCTGGCCCGTTCTTCTCCATAGGTACCTACTACGCTTTGGAATGGGCAACTAGCTTCATCTTTCTGACTGACCGACCCTGTTGACAATTCAAAAGTGCCTGTAATTTGTTTATTTGAAATAAATGCATGTTGAGTTGAGTTTGAGTTTTGAACATTTTAATTACACTGCCTCGTTATCTAGTGGTCGCAAACGCTACTGCTGAGGATAATGTTCTGGGTTCGACTTCCTGGTCGGGAAAAGTGTTGTTGGGTTTTTCTATCAGGAATTTCTCAGTTATTTCTTTAGTCATGTTGTTATACGTAGCCCGGAGTTTGAATAATGTGCCCGGTTGTTGGAAATTGGCTCTCCCCCTATTACATGGGACCTAAAAGCTGGTAAAATGTGGGTGTACTATAGTGCACCTCTGTCTATCCTTTCGGGGAAACTAGGTGTAATGATATGTAGGTATGTATGCTTCGCCCGCGTGGACGTCAGAAATTATCCTACAGGAACCTGCTACCGGGATAAAAAGTAGCCCATGTTACTCCTTATAACATCAGCTATCTGCCAGTGAGAGTCCTGTCAAAATCGGTCCAGCCATTTCGGAGATTACCCGGAACAAACAGACAGACAGACAGATAAAAATTGTAAAAAAATATGGTACATACGGTACTTATGGTACATACGGTATATGTGTCTAACATTCATATGCATTTAGTAAAAAGTGCTTATTTTAATATTACAAACAGACACTCCAATTTTATTTACCTGTATAGATACCTGCTTTTAATAAAAGATGACATTAAAATTAAATAAATAGTTGGTCACGATTGGTATGTTGGCCGGTTTTCCGATAATCGGAAAATGACAGTTCATGACATTCAAAACAAATAAAAATAAAAAAAAACAACCAAATTCCAAAAAAAAAACCTACGAAGTGAATTTTAATTTCGGAAGTCGTTGTCTTTGAATCTGTAATTTAGTATTTTGCGATCGACTTCCGAAATGAAAGGTATTTTTCATAGTGTAGTATTTTTTTTTTGTGTTAAAGTTTTTATTTTTCTATTTTTAGTTGTATGGTACCTCCCCACACCAATTCGTATACCACTACTTGGTATGTAAATAACAGTGACATGAAGTATTATAATAATATCACCAAGATACACACTAAGTGGATTAAATACGTGTTATCGAAGCTAACTCAAAAACGACCCAAGTAAAGTTAATAAAATGTATATGGGACCACCGCGCAAGCTTCCTCTAACAAATGCAAAAAGAATTTTCAAAATCGGTCCACAATTGACGAAAATATCGATGAACATAAATTAAAAAATACATACACACGAACATAATTATAACCTCCTCCATTTTTAAGTCAGATATGAGAAAATCTATACTTACTTATATAATCTAATCTAACTAGCCTGTATTGTCCCACTCCTGGGCAAACCTCCTTCTCCCTTTTCCACACAATTTTGTCTATTGCTAGTCCGAACAGTCCTTTCGGTAGGAGTTAAGCCCATACCGCCACGCCAGCGCCATCTTCTTCTCAATTCTCAATTGAACGTAGTTTAGCAGAAAGGACTCAACCCACAAAAAGTAATTTTTGAGTTATCGAGGTTTTAAGTTTAGGTGTGTATTGCTGCAATGATGTTACAGTTGGAATATTTTGGTTGGAGACAATTTTGTTATTTAAATATAGACTTGCTTCTTTCAAGTTGAATTTATTAAAAACTGCTTGGGTAGTTTGGGTTATTACAGTGGTTTGTAGAAAAAAAAAAAAAACATACAGACGAATTGAGAACCTCCTCCTTTTTGTGAAGTCGGTTAAAAATAGCCGTCTTTATGTGGGTTGGTTCGCATCATTCAAAAATCAGCCTTGTCTTTGTAGTATCACGGATCTTTTTTGCTGAGTCAAAGAGCTAACTTTTAGGACCTCTTTGGCATACCTATACAACTCATTTTTGACCATAGTGTGGGTTGAGTCCTTTCTGCTAAACTACGTCCAATTCTTTATTGCGTACCATAATGTACGTATATAGTTGCTAGGTAAACAATTATGGACCCTTTCGGGCCCAATAAACATGAAGTAGGAGAGAGCAGGAAGAACACTGGCCGTATAATATGATAAATTTAATTATTTGTTAAGTACCTAGGTAATAAGTTATATTTTTTTATTAATACAGAATTGAATTTTTGAATTACAGTTATTGTTTTATAAATTATATACATTAATTGTTAAGTAACATTGTAAAAGCCCTTTATTTTTTAAATTATTCATTATTGTTTTATTTACTCATTATTATTTTTATTTATTACGGAATTAATATTTATTACCCCTAGGGTAAGTTATTTATTTGACGCTTCATATTTTATTTTAAAAAAAAAAAACTCGGCCTGTCGTAACGCGACGAACACACTTGACGCGACGTGACTTTGGTGTGATACGAGTAGGTACTTATCTACTTACACTAATATATTAAAGTATCGTGCACACTGGCGCGACGCGACAGCGTACACAAAGGCACCGCGTGCAGCGCGACGGGCGGCGTCTTTGTGTCGGGCTGTCGCGTTGCGCCAGTGTGCACGAGCCTTTAAGCTGAAGAGTTTGTGTGCGTCATGTTCACCACAAATAAACGTATTTTCTGTCATTCTATTCTTGTATGAACGTGCTAATATCTGGAACTACCAGTCAGATTTGAAAAACTGTTATTGTATTTAATAGCCTAATTCTTGAGGACCTTATGAGCCAAGCAAAAACAAAACAAGTCAAAAACAACGCTAAGCGAGAACGAAGTAATAGCGAGGACGGACGATGCGACGCGACGCGGTGGGTCGAGGGCAGAGGTCGGCCGGCTGACGAGAAGAGCCGAACTGTGCATACATGTGCCTATTTAACGAGGTACGCTCGCCTATCAAGCTATACATTTCCAGTATAAGCGGCTTTCTCATTGTACGAATGTTTCTCATTGTCGGCTAAAACTGGAAATGTATGTAGCTTGATATGTAACCGTGTGTACCATCCAGCGCGGCTCAGACGCTTGGCCGGCGGGTGAAACCGCGTGGCACAGCTGCTATCATTGATATAAAGGCTCCCGCAGATAGGCGCGACGCGACAGCGCGAAACAAAGGTGCCGCTCGTCGCACTACGAGCGGTGCCTTAGTTTCGCGCCCGATTCGCGTCGCATGTCGCGCCTGCTACAAGAAAGTTTTGAGTGTAAAACCGTTTGTATTAATTACTAGACTAGTAATGACGACAGTAATTAATGACCAATAGTAATTATTGAGCTGATAAATAAATTGATGAGTTGTTATCGCTTTAGTTACGTTTGATAAATTATTAAAGCCAATTCATCGACATATTAAGCCTCCTTCTAACAGGCGCGACACGTGATGCGAATCGCACGCTACACAAAGGCACCGCTCGTCGGGCTCCGAGAGATAGGCGCGACGCGACAGCGCGACACATAGGCGCCGCGCGACTAGCACTGCCTTGGTGTCGCACGCGATTCGCGCCGCGTGTCGCGCCTGTTTGTAGGAGCCTTTAATTTATTTAACACGTAACGCCGTCTATTCTTCGAAAGGATAAGTAGAGGTTCCTACTCTGGCTACACCATAGGTACGTTCATACAGTACCTGCACCTACATTTCGTCAGGAATGTAATAAAGGGGGAACCTATTGGCACAAACAAGGACTAATACTGAGGAGTTCTGCTTGTTTTCTGTTATCTGTGTATTTAAGGGTCCCTCAGACAGGTGCGACACCAAGCGCGACGCGCCTGTTTGTGGGAACCTTTAAGCAGTAAGTTCTAGGTATGCTTATACCTACCTCGGGTCTGTTGCA
Source organism: Griposia aprilina (assembly GCA_916610205.1). NCBI lineage: Eukaryota > Metazoa > Arthropoda > Insecta > Lepidoptera > Noctuidae > Griposia > Griposia aprilina. Next base: position 10,102,804 of record OU744304.1, on the reverse strand, counting down.
AGCGTGAATGCTGACCTGGGGTTCTCAGGTTTGGTCCCCAGGTCGGATACAGGGTGTCGTTATATTTACATATAACACGAGCTTCGGCGCGCGGCGACGTGAAATTTCTTGTTATAACATAAAATATAGCATCGCGTCGCATCGCCCGCTCGCGCTATTAATTCGTTTTCGTTTATTATTATTTCTAATTTTTTTATGTTGTTGTTCGGCTCCTAAGGGTTTTAGCGTAATGTTAAGTAGCCTATAGCCTTCCTTAAGAATAAGGCTACCAAATGCAAAAAAAAAAAACAAACCCGACTGGTAGTTCCAGAGATTAGCGCGTTCAAACAAACAAACAAACAAACTCTTCAGCTTTATTATTTGTTTCTATGTATCTATCTTCTATATAAATAACAAATTAATCGCCGAAATGTTTGTACGCGACCTGTCGAGTGCTTTTCGTATGACCCTCTGGAAAAAGCTTAATGATGCGAAGCTACCACCTGAAATCATAAATATTTTTAAGTTTAGTTACGGGAACCAGGTCAATAGTGTTAGGTGGGACGGGGCTTACTCGAGTCCATATGGTCTTGAGTCAGGTGTGAGGCAGGGTGGTCTGAGTTCTCCTACACTCTTCAACCTGTACATGGACCAGTTGATTGGGGAGCTGAGTAGCACCAGAGTCGGATGTTATATTGATGGCATATGTGTCAACAACATTAGCTATGCAGACGACATGGTGCTGCTCAGTGCCTCAGTCTGTGGCCTGAGGAAACTGGTGAGTGTTTGTGAGAGGCACGCCAGTGCTCATAGCCTGTTGTATAATGTGAAGAAGAGTGTCGTGATGGTGTTTGGGGGCTGGTGGAAAATGCCCAGAAACGGTACCTCCAGTATTGATGAATGGTGTACCGTTATCGAGAGTGCACTCTTTCAAGTACCTTGGGCATATTTTGACCACTAGCCGTAAGGACGATGACGATATTGAGAGAGAGTGGAGGGCGCTATCGGTCAGAGCGAATATGATTGCCCGCAGGTTTAAGCGTCCTTCTACGGAGGTTAAAAAAACACTTTTTGGAGCCTTCTGTTCCTCGTTTTACCTTGTGGCCTGTGGGTACATTTTACGCAGAGATCGTATAGTACCCTTCGCGTGCAGTCCAATGGGGCTGCCTCGCTTCTGTAGCGCATCAGGGATGTTTGCAGAATCGCGGGTTGATAGCTTTTATGCATTAATGCGTAAAAGATGCGCATCCTTGGTGCGCAGGGTGCGAGCCAGTTCCAACAGAGTTATTGTTGACAGGTTGGACTGCAGTATTTTAAGTCATTGCTCCAGTATCTCAGCTGGAATGCTGAAGCAGTGATTATTTTGTTGTCTATGTTTGTGTAATTGTTGTTATAATTCTGTATCACTAACATAGTTGTTAAGTTTATTTTATTTTTACTAACACTGGTTGAGTCTCATGGTTACTCAATATAGAATTTATTATTTGTTATTATTATAACTTCCGAACGAACTGCAATACATTGAATAATTCTTCTATTTTTGTGTTCGTTATTGTCCGGACAAAGTTTGTATAAAAGGAAATTTTAAAAAAAGTGAGTGAATCAGTCAGAAGAGGTAGGTAGGTAGGTAGGGTAGGTAGGTAGGGTAGGGTAGGTAGGTAGGTAGGTTAGAGTATGGTAGGTAGGTAAGTATGTTAGAATTTGTAGGTAGGGTAGGGCAGGTAGGTAGGCAGGTCGTTAAGGTAGGTAGTGTAGGTAGGTAGGGTAGGTAGGGTGTGGAGTGGGAGCAGCGACTTGAGCAATCCAGCGCAGGGCACGCCACTATAGAGGCGCTAAGGCCTTTTATGAGGGAGTGGTTGGAGAGACGGCATGGCGCCCTTACTTTCCGGCTGACACAGGTATTGTCCGGACATGGGTGCTACGGAAAGTACCTGTGCCGCATAGGCCGAGAACCGACACCCCGATGCCACCATTGCGACTGTCTCAACGAAACGACACAGCACACCCTTGCAGAATGCCCTGCTTGGGCAGTGCAGCGCCGTGACCTCGTCGCGGCGGTTGGAGCTGCGGATACTCTCTCGCTTCCGGACATGGTCCAGTCCATGGTCGGAAGTGAAAGCGCGTGAGACGCCGTCGCCTCTTTCTGTGAGGAAGTGATGGTCGCAAAGGAGGCGGCGGAAAGGGAGAGAGAGAATACAACCTCCCTTCCAATCCGTAGCAGACGCACCGGGCGCCGGAGGACGCGTAACGATCTCCGGCCGCCGTAGGGTGAGGCCTGCAGGCAACAGACTCATGTACTCATGTATTCATGCGGGCCAACACCTGGCCGGGGGAGCGTGATGAAATGCGCAAGCACTCCAGCACCCGGCTAAAGGCAGCAGAAGAACAGCGTGTGGTTTTAGTCAGTAAGAGTCTGACAGACCCCTCCACTCACCTCAGGGTGGAGGACATCCATGAGGATTTCCATACGAAAAAAAAAAAAAAGGTAGGGTAGGTAGGGTGGCAGGGTAGGTAGGGCAAGTAGGGTAGATCGGTAGGGTAGGTAGGGTAGGTGTTAGATACTTAGTGCTCCCTGTGCGAAGCCGGGCCGGGTAAAGCTAGTAATATATGTATACAGTATGGAAACCACATATATGCAATAAATGAAACCACATACTTGTTATCGCCTTTTCTGACCATACACAAAAAATGGACGAAATCGGTCCAGTAATTAGGTAAAAAACTAGAGTTCTAATTTTGATCAAATTTGAACACTCTGTAGAATTGGATAACTAGGTCAATGATTCAATGAACTTGAATCCTTGAACATTGAAAAGCGACGTTGCCATGCAGTGCAAACTACATATCACGACGCTGTTACGTATTCTACTTACCTATTTGCCTAAAATGTAAAATCGGTATACCTAAACGACAACTTGGAATTTAAAAAAAAAAAAACAAATACAAAAGAAAAAAAAAAAAATGTAATACATTTTATTTCAACGTTTGATTGCGCAAACTAAGTGTGTATGGAGGCCGCGGACAGCATCGCCCGACTCCCCGCGTGATCTCCGCCGCCGCCGTTGCTCTATGCAAATACATTCGTTTCGCAAATGTATGGAATTTAATACGGTGACGGTACGGCCCACTTGCTCTCACAGACAGGAAAATAACAATTAAATTAGCAACCAGTTTAATTTTTGTCTAGACTCTAGTTTGTCAGAGCAGGACATTGAAGGAACACCAAATCTATCAGGCGAGATAAGCAAGGCCAAAATGTAGGACGCTGTATCGCGAAGCCGATACAGCGGCCTACATTTTCAACACATGAGTCAATGCAATATTATATTAACGGACATGACTTGGCTTGCTTCATAAATATCTGCCTACTCAGTTAAATTCAAAAGAATGTGATACTTCGTTGTGATCGAAAATATCTGACATCACTTTGGCAATATAACAATGCATTCAGGGTGCTGATGAGGTTGCCCCGATTCTGTAGCGCATCAGGAATGTTCGACGAGTCGCATGTGGACTGTTTCTATTCTACTATGCGAAAACGGTGTACATCCCTGGTGCGCAGGGTTCGGGCTAGCTCCAGCGGCATCCTGAGGACATTCGCGCAGAGGTTCAATTGCCAATACCTGAACCATTGAGCAATCAAGGTCGGTAATGTGTTTATGTCGCATTTTTAATTGTCTGTTTTTATTTATATTTTAATGTGTGTGTTTATTTTATTTTTAATTTAGTAAAACATTTTGTGCATATGATCCTTGTTGGTCGAAATAAACGTATTTTTTATTAATTTTTTGGAACGAAGTTCCTTACCGCGCGTTGCGAAAGGGGGCTAGACGGAAAAAATTAAGACCAAAAATTGTAACGACACTTTTTGCTATAGTTGTAAGCCGTGCGGCGTGCGCGTGTTTCTCTGTCTGTCTCTCTCTCTCTCTCATCGAAAAAAAAGCCCGTTTTTTTTTAAAATGGAACTTCGTTCCATCCTGGTGTCCCTTGACACTTGTCAAGTTTTTTTTTATTTGGCAGCGTATGGCTTGGCGTAGGGCAATAAGCACATAGTGATCAACGCATTCCTTCACTGTATGAGAAGAAGCCTCTGTCTTGCAGTGGAACAATGGGTAATAATAAGCAAAGTAAGCATATTATAATGCCAATTCGAATGTGTCATTGTTTTAGAAGAGGCGTGAGTTTTATAATGTTCTAGAATGAATGACGCCTCTTTATTCAGAACAATGAGAGTATGTTCGATAGTATTTTAGCAGACCTTACATTATTAATTCTTAGTACGTTAGTGGTATACAAGGTCTTATGTAGATAGGTACATTTTTATTTGATATTATTTTAAGAAATATATTGTTCAAGTTTACCGGACGCGATTATGGTTCCGTAGCTATTATTTGGATTTTCGCTTCTAAAAGTGACCTGCGGGGTAATTGCGTAACTCTAGGATAATGCCCAAAAATGTAATGGCAAAAAACCAGAGTCCATGAAAATATTTTATGTGGGGTAAAAAGGCATTAATTGTAGATAAAAATATGAAATTCCTTTCTTAAAAATCATCCCCATGATTGGCTACGTATTTTTTTTTATAGTTATTATTGACTTGCTTCCTTCATGTGCCTAAATAAACTTGGTTAGCAGTATATCTACATTAGTTACTTATAGTTAATTATATCGAAAACTACATCGCTGATACAATATTATCGTGATCAACTAAAAAAGATTCTAGAAAACTAGCTGGTTGTTGCATAAGAGCAATAGCGCACTAGCGGCTTGGACGCAGCGGCCAGGTCGCGCGGCCAGGCCGCAGGGATCGATTTGCAACGCGGCCAAAACCACGGCTACGATCGTCAGTTGCATGTACAGCGCGCTTCAAAATGGACGTTGAGGAAATAGCAGTGCTTTTGTATCTTATAAGTAAGAAGCGGAAAAAGAAAAGGAAAAAATATTGGGTTCATCCCTTGCTTCGTGAAAGGCGAACAAAAGGATTATTTTATACTTATTTCACGGACCTTCAGCAATATGATGACAAGTTCTTTAATTATTTACGGATGAGCAAGTCTACGTTTGAAGAATTGTTAAGAATATTAAGACCATCTATCACCGGCACCGTCACTAAATTTCGTCCCTGCATTTCTGCTGAGGAAAAACTCGTTGTAACTTTAAGGTAAGCCTATGCCTATCTACTTTTATTTAAATCATTTCTTTGCGGTCCCTGTGTCTATTTTATGAAAAAGAATGCAGGTAGATAAGTAAAACTAGTAGGTACATAAAAGTATTTAAGTACTGTAATTATCATAATCAAAAGTGCAGTTGTTCAATAATTATTATAAAAAGTTTCAATTATTTCTGAATCTTGCGAGGCCTGCGAGTAGTTTGATTCGGGTGATTGGATAGAGTTTTCTGCTCTTTGTGAATCCAAAGGCGGCGCCGGTTCACTGGGACGTAACAGAGAAGGGCGGCAGCTCATTGTGGCAAGTGGTTCATTATCCAAATTCTTAGTAAAATATCCCTGTTGATATTCTTGATGGCTGGTATAACTGCTTCGAGGGTAAGTAGGTTGGTTGTGCCTTGTCATAGTGGTCATAGGTTCATAGTGGCTTGGATCATATCTTGTATTTTGTGCTCGGTGGATTAGATTAATTATTTCCATCTTAGTTGTCAGCTTCGCGGATTCGGGTATTTTTTTGAAATCCTTTACTAAGGAAAGCATAAATAATCTGTCTTCGTCTTCGAGAAATGATTCATGTTGAGTTCTTGAATTAATGCTTTCTTTTAAAACCGAAACAAGGTCTTCTTTTTCCAAATTATTGTCTTCCTTTTTCTTCTTCGATCTTGGTTGTCCTTGAGATACTGATTCGGGGGTGGGAAGGACTATATTTTCCGTAACATTTAAGTTTGATTCTGTTGTATTCGGTTCTACCGTATCTTTAAGGAACATCAGGTTTTGAAAGTATACATAGGGAGATTTACGTTTCGCTGCAGCACCACTTTTTGCGCCTTTGACACGTCGTAGCTCCCTGAGGAATGAGTCCCTTATATTTTTCCATTTTTTTTGGAGTGACTTACCTGGAAATAAAAAAAAAGTTATCATAACGTGTTTGTTTGTTCCAGATACCTAGCATCTGGATGCTCCTTCAGAGAACTAAATCATTCATTTCGCATTGGACACACAACTATTCGAGAAATTGTACTTGAGGTCTGCGTCGCCATATGGCAAAATATAAAAGACATTGCCTTTCCACAGCTCAATAGAGACAAATGGCTAGAAATAAGTGAAGGATTCAGGAAGAGTTCGCAGTTTCCTAACTGTATTGGAGCTGTGGACGGAAAGCACATAAGAGTCATTCAGCCGACCCATACAGGGTCACTATATTATAACTACAAAAACTATTTCTCTATTGTGCTGATGGCTATATGCGATGCCAACTACAAATTTATATGCATAGACGTCGGCGCATATGGAAAATGCAGCGATTCATCGGTATTCAAGAACTCCCATTTTTATGTAAAACTTACAAATAATAATTTAGACATACCAGACAAAAGACCGATAACTGAAACAGGTGTGCCTCTGCCTTTTGTTATAGTTGGCGATGAAGCATTCTCTTTGTCAGAAAATATAATGAGACCATATGCCGGAAGAAATTTGACAGACAAGAAAATAATTTTTAACTACCGCCTTTCCCGTGCACGCCGGTACATAGAATGTACTTTCGGGATACTAGCCAACAAGTGGCGAATTTTTCATCGTCCTCTTGATGTACACAGAGAATTTGCTGTTGCAATCATAAAAGCATGTTGCGTCCTTCACAACTACGTACGGGAGCGAGATGGGTACAAATTCGAAGACACCTTGTATATTCCTCCGACTATTGAAGAAATACCTCCCTGCCAGCCGTCAAGAGGAAATAGAACATCTACTCAAAACAGAGATCTATTTGCTGACTACTTCGTGGGTGAAGGACAACTCCCGTGGCAAAATCGAGTAGCTTTGAGAACACAATAAAATAAACATTACTTACCGAGTTCGTTTTTTTCAGTTGTACTTAAGTTTTCATTTCCAAATATTTCAATTATTTCTTCCCACATTATCCTTTTTATATCTCGGTTGGCATAGTCTTCACAGGACATGTCCCACAACGCCCTCCTCGTCTCGATTTCTGTTATAAATCTTTCCGTGTACACGTGCGGCCGCCACGGCTAGTGCGCGCACACTGGTGATTTTACTACAATACTATAGATCTCAGTGGCCGCAGCGACCAGCGACTGAACACTGGCCGCAAACGCGCCGCTCCGATCTCGCTGGCCGCTGCGGCTGAGTGTGGCCGCTGGTCGCGTGCGACCAGGTGCGCGCGCTCTGTGGCGATTTCATACTAAGGTATCTATCTCGATGGCCGCCGCGACCTGGCCGCTGCGGCCAAGCCGCTAGTGCGCTATTGCTCTAAGTGTCTTCCAGCCTAGCATCTATAGGCGGCCAATATACAACATGCTAATTACATGCGCACAACTACCCAGCGTCTTTTTTTATGCTTGAGGCTTTGTTGAGTATGGTTCTTGATGTGCATTAAGGAGGGCCGCTGCGATTCTAAAGTCACTCATTGCATTCGTTGCCGTTTTATTGAAATAAGTGTTATTAGCGCTCTCAGTCTTTTGCTCTTATACTTTCGTTACGTTGTTGGATGGTGGAATATGTGCAACATTAACCGCATGGTGCACTCACTACCTATCTCTTTTTGACCACAAGAAACTCTTTATTTGACGCTTGCAATGTTGCCGGTTTGTGCACGCTGTGGCGCTTATAGTGATTATTTTGTGCGAAACATATTTCACATTTGATATCTACTATGTATGGCCTTACTATCGACATTTTAGTTTTTTTAATCGACCCTGGGTGTTGTTTGGGCATTCTCCTTTGCTATGCTTTTCATTTTGTCAGTTCAACAACATTCATTGCGGTATTTACGTTATTCAACAGACGAATTTATCAAACGTGTTGTTTGCAACGATGCGTCATACCAAACAGATTAAATTATGTAGTGTTATGTATTAACTTAAGAGTCATAGGTATATAAATATAAGATAGTGATTAATAAGACAGGTTAGCATCAAAATTTGTAAGTACAACCTTTATAATGTCAATTAAATGGGCTATATTGTCGTAATTTATCGTTTTTTTTTATGGGTCCAGGTACCCTAGACCGATATCTAGCCCTGGACCTAACTTTCAGATATCTAGTCCACGAGAAAAGCCGATTTAATTGAGTTTATAGGTTGTAACACTCATAGTTTGTTAATTTTTAGCCAACCTGCTTTGAGATGCGCGTCACGCCCTGAAAGACGTAGATGTAGGTGCCTATCGTTTTAAATATTAGATTTCTTTAGGTCAATGAACCAGCCTTTTTTTGGGGTAGGAAGTCGTCAAATAACTTCTCCCGCTCTGGGCGGAGCGGGAGGGCGTGTCAGACTTAATTTTACTGATTAAATCCACCACCCGAGTTCCTTCAGTTGCTTGTATGCCAGGGCGACGGTAACTCTTTCGAACAATCAGCAACCCCGGCAGGCATCGTCCCTATCGGACCCCGTCAATTAGTGCTGAAATCTCTTTGAGGCGCGCGTGGAACACAACGCGCCGTCAACTCGGGCCTGGTCCTTACCGGACGGCAAGCTACCCATTGCTCGCCGTCCGCAAGCCCGCGCCTACGGTGGCCGGGAATCGGCTATCGACTCCAGACGACGCCCAGGGCGTCTCTTGCGGCGACTAGCGGCGTGAGGGCGCAAAGATTGCCTCTCCCTCACGCTCTCCGCCTCCTCCTTCGTGAGCATTACTGCTTCGCAGAAGGAGGTGACGGGTAGACGGTCAATGGACCAGCTTGAAGTTACTATGTGTAACTTGGGAACGGTTCAGTAAATTTTCGAGTAATTTATCATGTAAACAGTTTTTAATTAATGAACTTAACATTTTCCCAATTACACTGAAATATCTTTTCAGCGGGAATAGATAGTAAACTCATATAAGTAATTTTATAAGGTCTCCGGTGATATGCAACATGTTAGTACCTGTATATTTAACGATGTTTAGCTGTATGATTTACTGTAAACATAGGCAAAAATGAACATTTTTTTTTAATTTAGAAAGCAATTTGCGGTCCTCATTACGGTAAAGGTGGACGGTACTTAAGCGCGCATGCAAATTTGAGTAATTTAGTCATCGCCTCATCGGCAAGGTATTTTATACCATCTAATACTTGAAATAGAACCCCTGAAAAGACCCGCATATATTTCCTAATCACTTAAGATGACATACATACATAAACTCACGCCTTCTTCCCATGGGGGTAGGCAGAAACTACAGAACGCCACCTGCTGCGATCCTTACATACTCCTTTTGCCTCGTTTACGTTCATACAGCTGGTCATACACGCACGCCGGTTGTGAATACTACGCACCTGACCTTTCTGAAGAACAGCACCAATAAGGTCACTATATGTCTTCCTAGGGCGTCCCTTCCCGGCGTTTCCACTCACATCTGCCTTGTAAATACCTTTTGTTAATCGCCCTTCATTCATCCTCTCAACATGACCAAACCATCTTAGCATACTCTTTTCAATTTTTGTCACTACAGCTTCTTTAAACCGCACCGTTGCCTTATCACATCATTTTCAGTCTATCATGCATAGTCACACCACACATGCTTCGCAAGGAACGCATTTCCACAGCATTTATTCTACTCACTCTATTCACTTAAGATGACTTGGTGTTATTATTTCTGAGACTTCAGGACAGGACCTACCGTCACACCGGGATAACCGGGATAGGCATACATCTTCCATGCACACTTCGCCAGCGATCACGCCCGTCCGGTACACGTATGAAGCAATGGATTAGTAATTTCCTTCAAAATCTTTCGGATTGTGATAAAAGTGCAATTACCGTCGCAATTACCCGTCGCACTTATAATCAGGTAGTATCGTAACATTGGCTGATGGTATGCCATTCCATAACTTAAAAAAGCTGTAGTGGTTATTCTGTTTTGTACCTGTAGGTGCCAATAAAAAACTCCCTTTTTTAGGATTCTTCAAATGTATGGAGGTCACACTTACTAGCAAATAGTGGCAAAATAATAATGAGTGCGTTTTTATAAAGTACCCGAAGGCCAATCATGACGGTCTCCAAAGTTGGGTTTTTTAAATTATGTTCCAGCAATTTGAACCTAATATTAACAGACCCGGCAGTGACTGAGTTCAACACATTGTTTTCGGCCAGTACGTAGCGTATTTGTACCACTAAAATATTTACCGCCGTTGAAGGTCAATGGCTCGCTCGATAAAGAATTACATCATATTCAAATGGATTTTAGAATTGGAACTATCGAATTATTTCGAATTTGACATTCTCTTTTTAGCAGCGAATTAAAAATGGCGGCTTGTTTTTAAATTAAATAACTAAGTTAGTACTTATTGCACACAAATGTCCGATGGGGCCGAAAGGTTCTGGAGTGGCGACCGTGTACCGGAAGACGTAGCTTTGGAAGATCTCCCAGAAGGTGGACTAATGACCTTGTAAATATCACAGGAATCCGCTGGATACGAGAAGCATGGAACCGGTCGAAGTGGCGGCTCTTAGGGGACACCTATGTCCAGCTGTGTCTGTGTCTTTCAGCTAAAATGGTGATGATGATGAAATGATTAATGCCAATTTACACTCATAAGGGTTTTTATTTGGCCAGGAACCCTGTATGGCTTACAGTCATAGCCCGGCCGAAAAAATAAACTATGATAAATTGATAATAGAGCAAGTAAAGAGGTTCTAAAAATAGTATAAATTCATAACGCAGGAACATTATCTACCTTTAAAAAATTTTTAAGTTTTTAACTTGTATGTTGTCGCTGATTAAGGAAAAAATCTTGGAAATAATAATGCTATGTCTGATACCAAGGACCACACAATTTAAATACTTCAAATTAAAACACAGTAGCCATGGACGAACAAAAATTGTCGGACAGATTCTCACTAATAAAAAACTGTCACGAGTCGGCCAGCTCACTGGTCGTACAGGCGGCTGTACGCACTCATTCACACATTAGTCAGCCGACGCCGACGCGACGGACGGTCGGCCATTAAGGCTCGTAGACGCTGGCGCGACGCGGCTGCACGACACAAAGGCGCTGCTCGTCGCGCGGCACGCGGTTCCTTTGTTTCGAACTGTCGCGTCGCGCCTGTGTGTACGAGCCTTTACGCACGTAAACGGCAACAATCACACATAAATGGGACTCAGTTTTGTCTTAGCGAAGTACCGTCCGACTTTTTTTGTTCGTCAATGACAGTAGGTACCTTAACTTGCTGTAGATGACTCTCTGAATCAGTAATTTTAAAATAGCTCGTTTCCTCCTCAAGCTACTTAATTCATTTGTTTTCTTGGTCATGAGGTTTATTAAAGACAGTTGGTTATATTATAAGGTAAAAGCCGTCTCTCTCTTAGTAATGAATAAGTATTAAACGCCTACATACAGTCAGGGAAAATTATTGTTTATCAAAATACCACACTTAATACGTAAATCTCCGTGTTAGACCAGCGGAGTAAATTGCTAACAGTAGGAATGGCTTTCTTTTTGAAAGTTCAACAACATTCATTGCGTTATTTACGTTGTTGAGCAGATAAATATTTCGAACATATGAAGCAATGGATTAGCAATAGGCATCAAAATGATTCAGATTGTGATTAAAATTAGAGTGCAGGGTGTCCTCCCTTAGAACGAAGTCCGTAGTTTAGGCCGATTCAGACGTCTAAATTGAGGAGCCACCTTAGAACTAGAAAACTAGTCGATGGATATTTTTGAAAATATGGTATGATTTAGTAGTAAGTGTGCGTGTGTGTGTGTGTGTGCGTGTGTGTGTGTGTGTGTGTGTGAGTGTGTAGTAAGTGGGTGAGTGTGCGGTGTGTGTGTGGCGTAATCTGTACAAATACATGGGTTTTGTACGGCTGAATTTGAGATAGCTACAATGCTTTGATTTGTCGTAAAAAAAACACAAATTTACCGCGCTGTTTTTCGAAAAGTAACCAGCCAATTAAAACGGATTTTTGTTATCATTTAGTACCAAGTAAATATATTCTAATTTATAGTAAGTATAAATAAAAATGGAAAAACTATATTATTATAATTTCGGTGATGCAACATATTGTGTATGTAGCTCCTCTATCCTGACGGTCTATAAGAAATAATCTAGGAATAAATAACTAGGAAATAAATAGTAGCTATGTACATAACGTAGCTACTAAAGCCAATCAAATCGGATGACAATAGCATACCCAACTAATAACAGAGCAAAACGAATGATTTATAGGGTAACAAATCTTGTACATGTTTTATAACAGCATTAGTTTTAAAGCTGTCTACAAAAAAAAGCATGTTTTAAGTGTTTTTTGCTATTAAGGTACATCGGTCTTATAACCTTATCATAAAAACGTTCATATAACCAATGTAAATAATCCTTATAAAGTATTGGACATAAAGAAGCTTATAATATAGCTTTTCAGACATATAATAATTTAGCCTTGTAGTCGCATTGGCCTGATACTATTTGTAAAATTAATAGGGCTATTATAAAACCTATTCTCTTATAATGTTTATTTGAATTCAGCTTAAAAGCTAATGCAAAAAAAAGGCAAGTTACATAGCTTCTAATAAAGTGTTGACTGCACCTCTATGTAACAGGTACAAGAACTTTATTCTTATAAGTATGCTTGAGTTTGCCTTTACATAAGTTTATCGTCAGCCATGACATTTTAGAATCGGTAACTTAATAGTAATTGTAAAAATGGATTTAAATGACTGGAAAAAATTGAATTCTTCTCTTATTATAAAATGTGTGTTTTGCCAAGGCCATATTATTATCACTTCAGTAAACAATTCGTGGAAATCGTTTTTTGTCAAGAAACGGTCCACATCCATATTTGGTCTATCTGCGTGCTTAGCATGGCGCTATCTATCTCTTCGAAGAATAGACACGGCTATTTCCATACAAAGTGACATTTCGTTTCTCCATTTTTGACATCGCACCGTAAAAATCCTTCTAAAATCTGTCATTTTGTCTTTCGTTTCTACCGATCATTGTCTAGGTCCTTTTTAATGTAGACTATTTCAGAAGACAGTTGTCTACGGTAGTGAAGAAAATTTGATTTTTTAATCGCCGTGCTAAAGACAGTAGAAAACTTTTTACTCGACGGACACAATGTATAAATAAATGGAATGTAAAAATGGAAAATGGAAAATGAGAAAAATGATTACCTACATGTTGAGTTTTAGGAGTTTAAGGGTTTCATAAAGGGGGGTCGAAATTTTCATTATTTTTGCGATAGGAATAGGACGCACCATTTTCGAGATATAAGCACAATAAAAGATAAACGTGAATAAATTACTGAATTTCGTAAAAAAGTGCAGTTGACTCTTTCTAACTTTGCTGCCATCGTACTGTCTTCACGAAACGTCATTTTTGTCTATTCTTCCGTCGACAAGACTGTGCTTGTGCTAAGAAGCCTGCAGTTCAACACCGCGAGTTGAAACTCCAGTGCGCGATAAAATCCCGACATACTTAGATACAAAATGAGTGAATAATTGGCATCTAAACAAGTGAACACTGTTTCCTATTTCCTTGTAAATTGTAACTTACCTAAAAGTTTAATAGCCCACATGCACTTAAAATAATGTTTTATTTTTGTAATTATCCTGTTAAATGTGGGTCAGAGCCCATTCGTCCCCTAAGATTCGCACCCTGTGCCCACTCGTCCCCTGGAACTTTTAAGGGGCCCATTCGTCCTCTGATGAATATTTATTTTTATTCATTCTTCTAATATAAGTACATGTATATGTGTATACTGCAGCTTAGTAGTCCTGGTACAGTCGCGCAGAAAAGGCTAAAATAAAAAATATAGTAATTCCGTAGATATCATGTTTATTTCAAATAAGATTAACACATACAAAATCACAATGTCCTAGAAACTAACAAAATACAACTCTTTTACAAAAATCAGCCTTGATTGACCATCATATAAATCAACATTAAATATAAAATATGCAAAAAAATAGAACACAATGTGTTATATTTTATATATACATATATATATGTCATATCAACAGTAAATACTCACTTCTTATTTTTTTGTATATTTACCAACTACATACATGCAAAATCATAATAACTTAAATCTAAAAAATTATAACAGTACAATAAAAATACTAAAATCACAGTAATTATTGAAGACTAGATAAATCAACATATTTTTTTTTTGTATATTAACCAACTACATGCAAAATCATAATAACTTAAATCTCTAAAAATATAACAGTACAAAAAAAATACTAAAATCACAGTAATTATTGAAGACTAGATAAATCAACATATTTTTTTTTTGTATATTAACCAACTACATGCAAAATCGTAATAACTTAAATCTAATAAATTGTAACTAGAAGTACCTACATAAAAATTGGCTAAAATCACCGTATTTTTTGTATATTTACCAACTACATGCAAAATCATAATAACTTAAATCTAACAAACTATAACTACTATAACAAAAAATGACTAAAATCACAATAATTATTGAAGATTAAACCAATCAACATTATTTTAGTATAAAACTAATCTTATATTTGTTTTTTCATTTTAAATTAATAATATATGCATAGCTTTTCCATGCAGTGGCCTAGTGAAATCTGATTTTCAAAAAATTGGCTAATTATGCGATTTATTCTCGCTTCATTTTCAATCGATTCAGGAGTCCGATTATTTGTTTGGACACCCCTTTGCACCTGATCCATTTTATTTTTTGATAAATTCGCTTCTTTATGTAGAGTGTCTAAAAATTTCAAAATATTTGGTTTATTTCTACCATTAATTTTACGATTAATTTTGGAATGCCAACTTTCTACAAGGTTAGTCGTCCGATGACGTTGTCCATATACATTCCAATTTCTGGCTATAGTTTTATTATCGAGCCAGTTCTCGACAAAATAATCATTAAAAGCTGAAATTAGATTATTTTGAGGGCAGTCCTCCATGATATAAAGCCAACCGTCATCTATATATTGTTCTGGTATTAAAGCTAGTGAGGCGCAAAGGGCAACGTGTCGCTTATGTAGTCTAGATTTGAGTTCCAAGTGTTTTGCTTTCTTCCACAGGGATTTCAAAAAATGGAAATAACATCCAGAAATCAGCGTATTTGGGAAAACTTTTTGTGCCGCGTTTTGTATTGCTATCTCAAAATCCATGGTAAACTGACGTGGACACCAATTGGGAAAACGGGCCTTAAGCATATGAAATAGAATTTCGTAAGTAGCTTGCTTTTTATTTAAAAGCAGCGCAAATACTAACGGTACAACATTTGTACTGGTGCTAGAACTTCCAATATCAGCGTGAATACTAAATAGCTGAACAAATGGATGAATTACAAATTTAAAGGTTCCATCTAAAAAGAAATCGGAGAAACTTGACATTGTCACCTCATTTACCACAGAAAATATTAAAATTCGGTTTGAACCATCTTGATAATCACATATTAAAAAGTCTTCATATTTTTTAGGTACAACTGCTTCTTCTGCTTTTTTAAAAATCAGCCGATTGGCACCATTTGCTTTTCTTCTTGCGTTATAGAGTCCATGTTTAAGGTTTTGGAAGTCGGGAATATTTTGTACATGGTTTAGTCCTTTGTCTTTAAATTCCCTCATTTCCTCGTCAAATATATTTAGTAGTGACTCGTTTCCTCTGGCTGCTCTATTCTTGCATGAATTAAGTGCTTTCTTGAGCTCATTTTTTGTTATATCTGGTGTACATAAGTGAGGTGTTTCTTTTAAGATTCGGTTTTCTTGAATTGTGATACTTCCATGGCAAGTATTTCTTTGAGTGCATTTCCAATAAAATGAGCCATTTTTGTATTTTTTCTTCATATATAACTGATACCCTCCTCTCAATAAAATTGGTCTACCTCTTTCAGAGGATATATACTCAATTCCTGTCAAACCACTACTGCACTGTGGTTCATCAGCCATTATTCTGTAAGAAAAAGTTACCAAATAATAACATTCCTCGACATAATATGCTACTTTAACTATAATATGCTTGTTTGACATGTATGTTTATTTAATTTATAATAACCGTAAAAACATTTATTTAATATAAGTTGTTATTATAGTTTTTACCAGATATGTAAAACATTTATCTTCGAATACTATATTCAAACAAGAGTTTTAAGATGTTGTATTCACACAGCACATCTATGTCAAATCGTATGTCCCTTGCTTTCCAAACATCCAATCGAATTAATGCAAAATAAATCAAAGCAACATTATTATCAAAACATGCTGTTTTTATATATGATGGTGTGATTGAATCGATTAATAAACAAACTATTTATCTACTCTATATAGATATGAAAATCACTGAAAAAGTAGAAAAAGTATTATTTTATCATACAAAATAGAAAATTATGTGAGTGCATACACAGTAGCATACTAAAAATCTATGTTTTACCTTAAAAGAAAATAAAGTATTTAATAGTAACTATTAAAAAGTAGCAGCAGTTGAATTTTTTTTTCTGTGTCATCGTTCCAATTATTTATTTATTTATTTATAAACATACAATTATAGCACTATTACAGAGCATTCCAAGGCATGTTCCAAGGGCATTTTTCAAGTCTTTTGAAATAGGGATATATAGGTAAATAGTAGAACTTACGTATTTTTCCTTCACGTACATGCACTGATCACTTCACTCACTAATTAAATTTAATAAGTAATCCTACAGGATACACTAATGAGTAAACTTTCACTCGAGACAGTATAAAAATCAGTACGCTTGGATTTGCAACTATAAGTAAACTAAATGTAGTAACACATTCCTGGAATAAATACGCCGAAGTTGTCTAGTACTGGTGTTAGCCAATCAGGTGCAAGTCCTTTCATCGAGCGTCTATTGTTTTGGGCTACGCCTTTGTTATTTGCTCGCGCGCATATACTCTGGCTAAAATTACCCCTCCCGCTTCGGCATTCCACACCCCGCGCACATCTGGAGAGTACTTACCAATTTTAAACACCTTATCTATTATTTGTAACCCGTTTTTTAACAAGCCATTCGTAGTGAGACAATTTTACATCGTAAGCCTATCGACAGGTTATATTATTATCATGACGGATTATCATTCATCATAGCTCTTTTTTCAATGATCTGTTATGAGTTATTAAATTAATGCCGTTAATAAACTGTTCACAAGTGTACTATGTTAACCGTTTCTTATGTAAAATATAGCTAATTTTATCTCAGGGGACCAATAGGCACCTGAATAGGTGCCGAATCTTTAACTTATAATGTATATATATTAGAGGGGACGAATGGGTACCTTAAAAATAATATTTTTTATTAAAATATTAATTGGTCCCCTACCAGGAGACCAATGGGCACCTATATAGGGGCCGAATCTACAACTTTAATGCTGGGGGACGAATTTTAGGGGACGAATGGGCTCTGACCCTTAAATGTTCTTTCATAACTCTAGCCGAAAGCCGTCCACTGCCGAATCAGAATCAGAATCATTTATTATATTTTATATATCCGCCATATTAGCCGTATCAATGATACGGGGCCTGCGGACTACAACCTCAAACGAAAATTCGTAAAATATTATCCACAACACCAAATTCTTATTGATAAATGGCCCGAATTAATGAATAGGTACTTAATGAAATTATGAAAAATGACGTAATTTTTTTATGGCTTACAAAGACTCATTGAGATAAAGGCGCGGTCTTCTTGCATTCTCCTAGTAAAATCACAACAACAGCTTAACTTATCCAAGTCAGGAATCTCCAGTTTTCTAGCTCACTTATTTGCTCGCTCTTGCATCCTCTAAAGATCACAATGACAGCTCAAACTTCTGAGAGTCTCTGTACGACAGACAACGACACTAATAGGGTCTCAAGTCCAGATATTGGCATCGTCTTAAAAAATATCTGACTATAATAAGTAGGACAAGGTCTGGAATGACCTATAATAATAGAGGAAGGAGCTCTTCCAATTGACCTGCTCGAACAGACGGCACCAAATCAATTTCCCTAGCCTTTTCACAATCATGTTCCGGTCGGCTTCTAGTCTAACCAAATCCAGCTGAATACCAATATTTTACATGGACTGACTGCCTATCCGTCCTCCACAACCCAGTTACTGGGTAACTCGATACCTCTTGGTAATACTGGTTGTCAGACTTCTGGGCTTCTGACTACCCGTAACGACTGTCAAAGATCTACGAATGACAGCTGGGACCAACTGCCAAGCGTGCTTTTCGAGGCAGGGAGGGGTCTCATGGATGGTCACTCATCCACGAACCGACCGCGGCAAGCGTAGCTTGACCTTCGATCGACCCGTGCGGCTGTTACGGACCCTCAGACGGCACTGAATAGTACATACTAATTCCATGGTCGGCACCTACTATTATTAGGTTCGTTGACTTCCAGGCTAATCTGATGCTTCCGCAAGTTAAATTATACACGATGTTTCATTGTGTTAACATGGGTCACCAGTGGATAAGGAAAAAAATTGACATTAAAGTCTCTTGCAAACAGGCGCGACACGCGACACAAAGTCATCACTCGTCGCGCGACAGGCAGTGCCTTTGTGTCGTGTCGCATGTCGCGCCTGTTTTAAGGAGCCTTAAGTAATATTGAGTGTCTGTTAGAGAAAGTTTTAACCACGCGTCGATTTTAGAGTTACGGAAATTGCACTAAAAGTGGCTTAATTATAATTAGGCTGTAGCTTCTTCTCAAGACTTACGAGTATTATATTAATTAAGTAGTATATAATAGATTATAATAATATATAGATACTGGAGAACTGCGGGGTAATTGCATAACATACTAAGAGTAGCAATGGCTTTCATTTTGACAGTTCAACAATATTCATTGCGTTATTTACGTTGTTGAGCAGACAAATATTTCGAACATATTGAAGCAATGGATTAGCAATAGGCTTCAAAATGATTCAGATTGTGACTGATAGTGTGTTACGTAATTTGGATGCAGACAAACATCTGTATCTCTTATACATAGTTGGCTCTTTCAGAGTTTTCCATAATGACTCATCTCAATTAATTATCCTCTCTAAGTTACCTACCTTATTAGATTATTATGTTAATTAGGTTTATTTACATCATTGTTATTCTGTAGCTCTAATATCAATTACAATTTACGTACGTCCATGTTTTCTTAGTGATGCATATTAAAAATATAATGATACCTACCGGTAAATACAAGGTTTTCAGTGTTACCGCGGATTGTTGACCATGTTTCAGTTCAATCAACATCGAAAAAGAACAATGATTAAAATTTAAAAATTTACTGACTATAAAACATAAAAAATAAACAAACATTTTATCTATTGGTTAATATAAACATAATGATCATTTTTGAGGGAGATAGTCAGTCAGCCTGTTATTAAACCTACCTACATATTTTTGTCAACGTTCGGTTTTCCTCATTTTATTAACACGTGTGGCGATATTTACGTGCGTACGTAATGAGCAGTCAGACGCACCCAAATCTATAACACACTATCAATCACGATCTGAATCATTTTGAAGGATATCTCTAAACCTTATGATATCTCTATCCTTAATTTTGAAGGATATCTCGAAACAATGCTTCATAATTGTGTTCGAAAAATTTGTCTGCTCAACAACGTAAATAACGCAATGAATGTTGTTGAACTGTCAAAATGAAAGCCATTCCTACTGTTAGTGTTTTACGCAATTAGTCCGCTCGAGCCGGGCCCTATCATAGGTAAGCGTACCGCCCCTATTTCCCACGGTTTTTAAGACTTGGAAAAACATCGAGATTTCATTATTATATTATGTAAGTTTAATATTGATGTTATTATACTTAAGCCTTTCGGAATAAATTATCTAAATGATGGAGAAACCCGGTTCAAAATCCTTTGCGAAGTTTAGAAGACCAACACGGTTACACAGGCAGGCACGAAAAGCGACTTTAATTTATAATAAACTAGCTTCTGCTCGCGACTTCGTCCGCGTGTTTCTTGTTCCCTCGACCCACCCCGTCGCATCGCAACTTTCATAAAATGATAAATGATGAATGATAAATGATAAATGATTTTATTTCTGTAAATAGGTTTGTACAAACACTTTTACACGTCAATGATATTTTAAAACTAGATGAGGTCGGCGTTTCCTATCTGACTACTCTGAGAAGAAAGGCCGAAACAAACTCAGAGGTCACAGTCTCTTTTAAAGTCCAGACATAATCTTGCTCAGATCATGTGAAGACCATGTAGATTTGTCTGAAATGGTATTTTGAGGAAAAACCACACAGATTGAGTGGACCTGTCCAGTCAGTGCACGCATTTGTCAGTAATCGTGCAGCTCAACTCAGAACTTAAGGAGCTCAACGATTCAACGAACAATACCAAAGAAAGGACATTTGGGTAGGCCACAAAAATTACTCAAACTGCCAGACTAAGATTAAAACTACCTGAAAGGAAAAAAAAAGCAACAATGACCCACATAGTCTTCACATTCACAATATTAAAATGAATATCATGTATTTCATCTAGCCTGCATGCTACTCACATTCACAGACAGGTTTCTCTTTAAATGTCATCAAAAAATCATAATATGTTATGTTATGTAATTCAATAAAAATTACATTATTAATTCTAAAACACATAATCACAGTATAAAATGGATTGTTGCTTGGGGGTACATTGAAGTAGCTTAATTAATCCCAAGCCTTTTGTCATCCAAGTAATCTTTAACTTTATAGAAATCTTTTTGACAGTCTGTTTAATAAATGATTTAAATTTATGGAGGCTCAGTTCTTTAACTTGGGAGTTTGTTGTAAAAACGTATACTTTGGCACTTAAATGAATTACTAATTTTTTGGAGCCTAGTCGAGGGCACAATAAGTAAATCTTTGTATCTAGTATTTATGTTATGAATGTCGCTGTGTTTAGAATATAGATTAATATTCTTTTTTACATAAATAAGGTTTTCATATACATATTGAGATGCGACAGTCATTATGTTTATTTCCTTAAATTTATCCCTCAGTGAATGCCTACAACTAAGGTTATAAATTGCTCGAATGGCTCGTTTCTGCAGCACAAAAATAGCCTGAATGTCGGCTGCATTTCCCCACAGCAAAATGCCGTACGACATTACACTATGTAAATAACTAAAATATACTAATCGGGCTGTTTCGACATCAGTCAAATGACGGATTTTATAGACCGCGTAGGCTGCAGAGCTTAGCCGCTTCGACAATTTGGTTATATGTGGGCCCCACTGTAGCTTCGAGTCCAAAGTAACACCTAAAAACACAGTGCTGTCCACAAGATCCAATTCCGTCCCATTTACTAGTACATTGGTTTCTTATTTTTTTTCCGTAAGAACCTTCTACAAAGTATGTGTGTGTGTGTAAAGTATGTATGTGATACACTTGCGCCATCCCATCTTCCTGTCTCGGCGTGCTGTGCTGGCGGCGCTGGCGCCGCTGCTGCAGCTGCGGAAAACCTCAAGCGGCGTAAGTATAACAAACCTTATCGGTAATTATATTTTCGAGCCGTTTGGGGTTGAAATCCTCGGGCCGTGGGGTCCGAGTGCCCATGCTTTGTTCAAGGAAATCTCCAAACGCCTGTTTGATACTTCCCGTGACCCAAGGGCTGGCTTTTACCTTGACCAGAGGCTAAACATTGCCATACAACGTGGCAATGCCGCCAGTCAAGGGCGAATCCAGGATTTATTTTTGGGAGGGCCAGACAATTAAGAAGTGTTTCCCACATCTTTTAATGCACTCTGCTGTTTTTGGGATTTATTCTTTTCCAATAACATTTAAGAATAAATACAAACAAATTTGCAATTTCAGCACCCCGCCTCGGATAGGATTGATTTTCTTTTGACCGTAGATACAGAAGAAATAAGAGTAACTTTGTCGTTATGGGTAGTAAAGTTTAAGAATTATGAGACCCTGGGGTGCCAGAGCGAGCGAAGCGAGCTCAATTATTATAGCACCCTACCTCGAATTGGTTTCGTTAGTTTGTCTTTTGAACATTCACATTATTAGCTAAATATATTTCATGAGTTGAGAAAAGCTGTTTAATCTATGGATGCGCGAGGCCCCTCAGACCGCGCATATTTTTAGCATTATATCGCTCATTTGGAGAAACATCGACGTAAATGTAATTTTTCCCAAAAATTAGTTGTTGATATTTGTGCTCGAACAAATTTTCAGAGGAGCAGACGAGTGAAATATTTAATATGTATTGGGATTTATCAACATTTCAGAACTAGTCTTTACCGTCTCGTACTGAAATGTTGAACCCCATTACAAAGAAAAAACCAATTTAAATGACTCTCCTGTTATATTTGAAAAGCACCAGTTACGTCGTTCTTTCTCCAAATGAGTGATATGTTATCCTAAAATCCTCTCGCCGACCCTAGGCCGGTGCATTGTTGGCATAGCAGACCTCAGTGCCTGAGTACGAACTGACTGCACCACTTTGAACCATAATACTTATGCCAAAGCTGCTGAAGATATACTCGTAGTAGGTACTTCTTCAGCGTTTATCATTGAAGCAACGTCATGATGGATATGCATTCAGGCCAGTCCTTTCAAACGATTCGATTATATTTCATTTGAACCGTTTGCGGGGGGGCACGTGCCCCTGTGCCCCCCCCCCCCCCTGAAACCGCCCTTGCCGCCAGTCTCTTGGGTACATTACCAGTCGACAGCGATGCGGACCATTTTTTTATTTGTTAATAATTTTAGTTAGGTTAGGTTATTATATTTTAATTGTAAATACTATTGTAATTTAATAAAATACCTATCATTTTCTTTTACAAAGTACCTATTACAAAACTATGGATGCAATCGGTAAAGTCGCTATCAAGTTATGGCGTGACCAAGGGAAATAGGGATTCATTTTTATATATTTAGATATATATACATAAGTACATACATAAACTCACGCCTTCTTCCCATGGGGGTAGGCAGAAACTACGGAACGCCACCTGCTTCGATCCTTACATACTCCTTTATCCTCGTTTACATTCATACATCGTTCGTTGAGATTTAATTATAGATATATTGGTAGATATAAAAGATGCAACACATTTGTAAGAAAATTACATAAAGGCCTAGCAGCACTATTTTATTTTTTGTGACACGATTTAAGAATCGCGAATTTGCAGCGGGGCGCGGGGTGCAATCTTATTATCGGAGTGCGCGCGGGGTCATACAACTTCATAATTATGCTGCATTTCACTTTTGCGACAATCCACAATAAAAAAATCGTGGCGTAATTTTTCTCGTCTATGTGCACACTGCCATAAAAACCAATCCGTTTAATTTCAGCGACAAAATAATCGCGCGATAAAAAATTCGCAGCGCGCGCTCGCCCTTACTGTCACATTTTCACGACAGCTGCTGTTCATTAGAGCAGAAGACAATGAAAAACTTACAAAATTGTCAGAGTGTCAGATTGTCGCCTAGCTGTCACTGCTCAGTATATGAAATAGGCACTGCTACTGAGTACCTACCTTCTTTTCTGTAATCTTGTACGAATATCCCCATATGTGGCCCCAGGAAATCGTCTCTAGAACAAGCCAGCATTGGGCTGTTTGGTGAATAGGGTGACCCACGGTTGATCTGCACCCTAATTTCGTAACACATTTTCAATCACAATCCGAGGGTTCACCATCAATTACTTCATAGGCTTCAACGTAAATAACGCAATGAAGGTGGCTGAACTGTAAAAATAAATGGAATAGCGATCAATTGTCAGTTTAAGTGTATTATGCAGATGCGGGAATCGGCTAGCGCAATCCCGCAGTGGACTGGTTGGAGAATAGGGTGATTCACGGTTGATTTGATTTACTTGATAAGTCATGTTGGTCGCGATCAGCGGCGGCGAGATCTCGCGTCCGGCCCTGGTCTAGGCCATGGTACGGAGCGAGTCACCTCCTTCTGCGAAGTAGTAATGCTCGCGAAGGAGGAGGCGGAGCGCGTGAAGGAGAAGCAAACGCTGCGCCCTCACGCCCCTAGTCGCCGCAGGAGGAGACACCCTGGGCGTCGGGAGTCGATAGCCGACTCCCGGCTACCGTAGTCGCGGGCTTGCTAGACGAGCTGCCTATTGCCCGCCGTCCGGTAAAGACCAGGCCCGGGTCGACGGCGCGTTGTGATCCACGCACGAAGAAGAGATGTCAGCATAATTGACGGGGTCCGATAGGGCCGATGCCTGCCGGGGTCGCGGATTGTTCGGAAGAGTTACCGTGGCCCTGGCGCACAGGCAACTGAAGGAACACGGGTGGGTTTTAGTCAGTAAGAGTCTGACACGCCCTTCCGCTCCGCCCAGAACGGGAGAGGTCATTTGACGATATCCCACCTAAAAAAAAAAAGTCATGTTAGTCACTGCATTTTATACAAAGAACAACATTACATCTGTAAATCTGTAATGATTCTTTTCCTGGGTTAATACGACCCTGATATTGTAGTGAGCAGCATTTTGAACTGCCTGTTCAAAGTTCAAGGTTTTTCATTCATGAACAACGAAACAATGGCGTGTACAATTGTTTCTTTTTTCAAACGTGACGTTTTTTACTCGTCTGACGATGATTTGAGGACTAAGGTATAGACGCCAGCAGGTCAAGCTACACGAAATTGTCAAATTTCACCAAACGATTTTAAACCATAAAATTTTGAAGGTTAAGTTCAAAATCGAATGAGAAAATCTGGCGGTTTGAGATAACTTGATGTGCTAGCGACTGTCCATACTTGCGTGTGAGATTTATGACATAACATAACATCATGCCTGCATTTTGCCGAAGGATTAGGTAGAGGTGTACCTACAGAACACCCACATTTCGCTAACTGTCCCATGTAATAGGGGAACATCTCCATAATTAAACATCTGTCAAATCGTACAAGTCTTTAATACACCGACATGATAATGTGACCTCTATTATGACGAGAATTTAAGAATGCAGTAGAATGTATGTTAACCTTCGCTGTATCGTGTAATAGGTAAGTTAGGTACTGATGCAATTCGAACGAAATATTTCTGGTATTATGTCGTATTATTCCGTTTTTTTTAAAGAATTATTTTATCGATGATGCACAGTAATAAAGGCTCAGCCCGACTGACAGAAGCACTATAAAAGATTACTTTCAAGTGTTGCCATTTGTGCAGTATGAATGATGCTTTGGTATTAATTTATGTGCTCCAGTGTTATTTTTGGCTCAAGGCAGCCATAACCGATTTAGGTACTTGCGTCATGGGAAAAAAGAGATTTGCAAAAACCTTTCTTAATTTAATTATATACACTAAGCTTTCTAACATTATATCACGCCTGTAATCAACGAAGGGTTGGGCAGAGGTGTACCTATAGTAACTCCCACATTTCGCCAGTTATGTTTACGTCCCATGTAATAGGGGGCGAGCCTATTGCCATCAACCGGGCACAAATCCAGACTCCGGGCTGCTACTGAGAAATCCCTGATGGAAAACCCGATAACAGTTTGCCCGACTTGCGGGGTAATTACGTAACACACTAACAGTAGGAATGGCTTTCATTTTGACAGTTCAACAACTTTCATTGCGTTAATTACGTTGTTGAGCAGATTTGTATTTGTCGAACAATGGATTAGCACTAGGCTTCAAAATTATTCAGATTGTCTGGTTAGATTAGTTTGAATCAGTTGGCTGAGTCTTGAATCTTCAAAGGGCCGACTTTCAATACGCCAAGTTGTTAAACGTTGAATGATTCTAGAATAGAATAGAATACTCTCTAATACGTCCACCATAAAAAATACAGATTTAAATGTAGAAATTTTACACAGGGTGACACAATGGACGGTCTTATCGCTAAAAGCAATCTTTTACTGACAACCTTTGCATGGATTCAATGGAGAAGGAGAGACAATAATGCTGGTAGTCAGTGGTGTACCATTTACATATACAAAACATACATAAAAAATATACTTATCTACATATAATATATACAATAATAAACATGAAACAAGAGCAAGGAAACGAAATGTAATGACAATGTTTAAGGAGAGAGGAAGTATTTTTTAACCAGAATTTTAAAAGTGGACAAAGATGGAGCACGCCTTTTCGACACGGGAAAGGCATTCCATAACGGAACTGCTTGAACCGTAAAAGACTTGTCATAAAACCTGGTGGAATGCATCGGCCATCTCTAGTCTTAAGTTCAATTAACTGTTGGCTAGGCATCCAATTGGATGCCGGGGTTTAATGAATGGCCTAGGTGTCCAATTAGCTGGCTAATTTAACCAGATGGCTGCGACAGATACTTTGATTCGGAACGTTAATTGACTTTATTTTCGCTTTTGAATTGAAGAATGCTAAAATATGTAAGTGAGTCAACGACCTCTACTGCTATGATGAAATCAACAACAGATACTCTTTTTAACCGACTTCCATAAAGGAGGAGGTTATACCTATGTTCGGCTGTATGTATGTTCTTTTTTTTTTATATGTGTTCACCGATTTCTCCGTCATTGTGAATCGATTTCTAAAATTATTTTCTTGTTTGAAAGGGTATGCTCTCGAGGTGGTCCCATTGTCACCAAGTCAGAATCTGATGAGGGGATCCCATGGAAAACGAGCGAAATCCTCAAATTTTATAGGCACACCTATAGCGATTTGGGTATTTTTTATAGTAACTCGTGCATTTGCTCTCGGAAAGCACCATTTGGTGAAGTGGAACTGATTATGAAGACCAGAGGTGGCCACCGGAACTACTCATTGTGGTTGCGATTCCGTTACTTTAATATGGTTGCGAAGCAAGTTAAGCTCATCACAATACATATGGTGAAATGGAGCTAATGGTGGCTTCTCCATCAGCTCCAGTTCTTCTCGTTTTTATCAGGAGAACTCCTCAACAATTAACGTCCCTGCATCGGGAAAAGCAATATTTTGTAATAGGTGATGAGCAGTAGAAATAAGGCTATTGTAACTTAGATAAATTAATAACTGACCCACTAAAAAGTGAAAAATAAAAATAAAAAATACAAAAAGAAGGATTGTGTGGTTTTATGAAACCACGGTAAAAGTGAAACTTTTTTTCACATTATAGACATTTAACTAAAAAACTCCTTCCTTTCAGTTTTCCCTACTCCGCGGCCGACCGTCACGCGACATGCAACACACAGGCGAAAAAGTTTGAGACGATGTAATAAAAGTTTCACTTTAAAAGACAACCGACTTGTAGAAAAAACACCACAAAGTGAAGTCGGTGGCAAAAAATTAAAGTTCTGTAATCCTGTCCCAGTTTGCTATTTATCACCAGAAAGAAAAGAGCAAAAATTATATCAGAGAATACATTACATTATGTTTATAAGAGAATTTATTCCGAAAGGTTTATGTGAGTAATTCATTAATAGAAGAAGAAAGAAAGAAATAAAATACGTTTATTTGCGGTAAACATGACGCAGAGAAAAACACACAAATACAAAAAAGCACGAGTTGGGGGAAAATATGCGTCACATCCACGCAAAACGGCAATCGCTCAGCATAATGCTACGACCCCATGCGAGACAGAGCCCCAGCGCTCGTTTTCATCAACAGCTGGCGTTGACGTGATGACATCAACCGGTGCAGCATACGAAAATATAAAAATAACAAAAAAAATAAGAAATAAAATAAATACACTAGACCAGATAACCTAGTAGTAGTAATATTAAAATTACTTTAAATCTTGATGTTTTGACAAGTTGTAAAAGCCGAGCGAAACAGGGGCACCCATATTTTGTTCTGAAAAACCCGTTATGACGTTGTTTATGAAGGCATATTTGGTATGTGTAGGTACAAGAACAATAAAATTCGATGCGTAAGTACATACTTACCTACCCAAAGATTTAAATCGCTAGATTTGCCTTAACGGAACTTAGTCAGCTCACACATGATTAAGTGCGAATTTCACCAATGAAGCTGGACGCGAGCAGCACATAAACACGTTTAAGACCTGAAAATATTTAACAGAAAAACAGGACTCTGACAGCTCTTAAACGTGGTTTGTGTGCTGATCGCGTTAAATTTTATTGGTGAAATTCGCCCTTAATAGCGTTTCCATGACAATCAAGTCAAGTCACTGCGTCATTGAGTGTCAGAGGTGTCAAAACAAAACAGAAACGCGACTTTCTTTTGACGCGGTACGGTGAATCTAACGATTTAAATCTTTTTACCTACCTTGTAGTTGTATCAATAAGTACATACATTCGTAAAGTAAAGAAGACCGTTCGGACGGGTTTCCCATAAGGAAACAGCGTTTTATTTCTGAGAAAGAGTAACCGCGAACTCTCGAAAATACCTGATTGTATGAGGAATACCGAAGAAAAACGTAGGTACAATTAATGGGTTGAAAATTAATGATGTGTTGTTGATTAAAAACTACTTTTTACAAAGTTTCATCTGGGCGAGAAGTAGCCTTATCCCAACTTGACATCGAATATTCATATATAAATACAAACTGCCGGTATACAGTACCCTTTTTGTATGACTCCAATAATACACCGCTAATCTCAAGTACCTTATTAATTCGTTAACTTCGATGTAGATTCAATCTCAGTGGCGGACTCCTCCATCTACGACTTAGAGCAATGTATACCGCTTAGCTAGCTATAACTCTAACAATTGCCATAAAATTATTAACCAGAGCATTCGTAGTATGAAATAAAAACATAATTCTGGATTTGAAACTGTCCTCGCCAGAACCAAAGTGGACTTGGACGTAATCCTTCTATCAGAGTGCTGACCCTGCAGTCACGACAAATATAACGACAAAAATCGGTCGTTAAGTCTAATCGATGTCAAATTTCTTTAATAGATTTTACCTTATACTTTGAACCTTATACTTTCGAAATAAGGTTGAAAATACATTATAAGTTTTGACATCGATACGACTTGGGACCGATTTTTGTCGCTGTCTAATGTCGAGACTGCAGGGTCCGGTTACTAAAATCAAATATTATTCCACCTCTTTATAGATACAACTCATACTCAATCACACGTAACCACACAAAATGAAGGGGTAGTTGTCTGTACAAACACAAATCTAGACGTCACGGTCATGGCGGAGGAAGATGAACTTCTTGACTCAGATTGTTTACAAATACAAATAGATAAAACAACGGATCTTTTAGCAATATACCGCTCACCGGCCCGCAGAGATACATTACCGGATTCTTAAACTCATGAAAAAGCGTACTAGGCAAAATTAAAATATCTCGGGACCCTCGGATCCCGGACCCGTACGAGGGGCCGAAGCCAAATCGCAGAGGCCCCATTGACAATTTTAAATGATAAGGGGGCACCAACCGACTATTATCCCTGTATGCACTATGCAAGTGTATCTAACGACAACCCTTGGTTGGTGTAGGACTATTGCAGGATATGGAAATAAAGGTTTTGGACTATGGATTTGGGTGGCTAAAGTGGACTGGTTACCTAAAACTTTGGAAGGACTATGGCCCCCGCCTAACCAATGTTTTATACGTACAATACACGGATAAAATGACAGGGGGTGTCTTGCACACTCAATAACGGGCCCCCGGAAACGGTTACTAGCACATAGTGACGTAGCGACAAGGGGGCAACATATCCTGAAGTGCTTGAAGAGTGGAGAGGTATTCCAAGGCTATCAGGACAATCCTGGAAGTAGTAGTAATTCACTCCAGCCGGCCAATAAAGGCGAGTCTAAGATGAGGAACATGACTTCTCCCGGGAGACAGGGTCAGTGGGGACATGCTGTCCTGCGGATTTATGTATCACTCTTGGTCTGGCTTGACCTTAGACCTGTTTCGGCAAAGCAAACTTTACCTACACAGACCTAGAGTTCAGAGCGCGCAAGCCCCACCACGACGTCAACGTAGAGATTCGGCGGTGGGGTTATTATTATTATTAATAACTATGTTCGGGTCGGCTTCCTGTCAAACCGGATGCGGCTGGATACCAGTATTTTACACGGAGCGACTGCCTATCTGACCTCCACAACCTAGTTACTGGGTAACACGATACCCCTCGCTAAGACTATGGTTGTCAGATTTTCGAGCTTCTAACGATCCGTAATGACTGTCAAAGATCCACAAATGACAGCCGGGACCACGTGCTTGCCGAGGCACGGAGGGGTCTTGGTATGTAAAGATGGTCACATGGCCATCCATGGACAAACCGCGGCAAGCGTAAGTTAACCTGATCGATCGATTACTTAGCCACAAGGTTCGCACTGACTTTATTTATAGGTAATTATGTAAAAAGTGCTCATCTTTGACTTTTTAAATAAACGAAGAAAAAACTTCAGTGTGTTGTGTAAATATTTAGTGAGTCTGCATTTGCATGATGTGTAGTGTCTTTCCTTTTGTTTCTTTCCGTAATAATTACTTACATATATCAAGTACTATTTGTTTTAGTTTAAAGGCACACAGGCGCGACATGCGACGCGAATGCACGCGACACAAAGGCACCGCTCGTCGCGCGACAGGCGGTGCCTTTGTGTCGCGCCTGTTTGTAGGGGCCTTAGGAGAAGTATCCTCTTTTTTCTCTTCCTGTCTTCTTCTTTGTTGTTGTAACTTGAATAGTGTGTCTTTCAAAGTCAAAGATATTATTTGTAAAACATAGGTGTGTGTAAAAACAGGTGTTGTAAATAAGATATGTATACGTACACTATGTTTTGCAGTTGACGACGTACAAAAATCAATAAAATAGGCATCTAAACTTAGGTATGTAACAGAATTAAATTTCATTAAAATTAAATGACAAAATCTTTCCATTTCACGCAAAAGTGACAAAAACAAAGATACCTAGAACAAAGTTAACAGTTTTACGTACAAAATTTATACAAATTTAAATGATTAGAATAACATAACATTTTTCCTACATTATAATCACCACACCATCTACATCTACCTATATATTATAATCATAGCATTTAACTACCTCTAACTCATAATGCACATATTTATCCACATAATTTGTATTAATAATATGCCTCATGCGATAGGAAAATGTTTAAATGTTTTTTCAAATTAATCAAATCGCGTTTGTCTCTAGTCTTCACAGTATACTTAACCTAGGCAATCTGTGGAAACGTTGTGGATTGTATATTTTCCCACTTCCAATTATTTGTAATCATAGATGAAATATATACGAGGGTGACACTGAAAGTTCTTAGAAAATCAAAAACTGAACAAACTAGCAAGTTATTAGTTTTATTATATCTTTTCAAAATAGTGTCTATTTACGTCAATACATCGCTGCATCTGATGGAACCACTGAGAAAAGCACTTTGCCCACTCGTTCTTAGGGGTCTCTACGAGGGCATTTTGAAACGCAGCCACTGCTTCCTCGGCGTCTATAAAACGGTTTCCTCGAAGTTTTTCTTTTATTTTCGGAAATAAATAAAAATGCAAGGTGCGAGGTCGGGGCTATAGGGCGGGTAACCCAGTAATTCCACGTCTGACGTCGCCAAGTAGTTGTTGTATTGTTTGCCTGGCGGTGTGCGACGAGGCGTTGTCGTGGTGAAGGAGGATCCTACTGCGAGGTCGTTTCTCCCGAACTTTTTCCAAGACAAGTGGCAAACAATTATTAGTGTACCACTTCGCAGTAACTGTTTTTGGATCCTCTAAAACAATTGTTGCGTAATGACTTGTCCTTCCGAAGACCGACGCCAACATCATTTTTCCCACGCTTCGACCTCTCTTCAGTTTAGTTGGCAACTCCTCGGAAGGAAACACCCAGACAGCAGACTGTCTCTTAGTTACAGTATCGTAACGATAAATCCAGCTTTCGTCACCCGTAAGTATGTCGAACACAGCATTTGAGTCACCTCCGTTAAATCTTTGAACCATTTCACCAATCACACGACGGAGTTTTTTGGCTTCTGTCAAATTATGAGGTATCCACCGAGCACAAAGTTTCCTGACCGCTAAATGTTCATGGAGGATTTTGTGCACTTGACTCATACCGATGCCTAAGCTGGTCCGAATCTGCTGATAAGTCACTCTTTTGTCAGTCTCTATCATACGCCGCACAACACTGATGTTATCTTTAGTCGTCGCCGTAGAAGGCCGTCCCTCACGCAGATCATCGGTGAGATTAGTGCCACTACGTTTAAACTCATTAAACCAGTTGTAAACAGTGGCACGAGATGAGGCTTCATCGTGAAAGGCCAATCGAAGTCTATCATAACTTTCTTGTTGACTTAAATGACATCGAAAGTCATAAAAAATCATTGTACGAAAATTTTCTCGTGTTTAATTCATACTGACGTGACACAGACAATTTTCAATTTGCCGCCAAATCGTAAACAAATGACAAATGAATACAATACATATTTACAGAATAATAATGGCAAAGAGTTCCATTTTCAGAATTTGAACTTATTTTTTTATTATGTCGTTTACAAGTGGCCAGTTCTAAAAACTTTCAGTGTCGCCTTCGTAATGTACAATTAATTGTTTTCCTTAAAAAATATTTCATTGACCTTTTTAACAGCTGTTAGATAAGTAATATAAATAATAATACGAATCAATGCGAATTCCGACAGTTTGGAACATTGTAGGTACCTACATATATTATTATCGTCGACCTGTTGGTGTTGATGACCTGCTCACCTTTGACATATCGTTGAGAAGCATTTCTCTTATTTAATTATGTTCTATCTGTTATCTATACTATATATTAGTATATCTAAATTACGTTGGTAAGCGCATCACATGAGAACGGCTGTACCGATTGGGCTAATAGGTATCTGTTTTAAAATGTTCGTAATAGTTCGAATTAGGTTTTTAGGGTAAGAAAAATTTGAAAAGTTACCCGAAAATTTGGAAAATTCGGGAAAATCGTAGGTAACGAACTGTTTTCTATGGGATCTTGTAGGAATTATTGAGATTACAATAGGAAAACGTTTGTCGGGTCAGCTAGTATTTAATATAACATCGAAAATATTTAATAATGTACTTTCAATATGAGAGGTGCTGCACACAACGACATGTTCGGGTCGGCACACTCGATTCGACAGTACTTACTTATTTGTTGAACATCAAATTCGACCCAAAACAATCAAAGCACATTCGGTTTTCATTCGACTTGTGCCGACCAACAACTGTTTTTGGCATCTACCACCCTCGCTGAACCTTGTTCGCGTCGGCTTGTCACAATTCGAGCTAAGCCGAGCGGCTCTTCCAAACATAATACTTTATGACATAATATAAAATCACGCCTGTATTCCCCGAAGGGTAAGGCAGAGGTCTAACTCCCAAAATACCTACACCCACATTTTGTAGTTACTAGTTTGTTTAAGTTTCATGTAATAGGGGGCGAGCCTATTGCTATCAACCGGACACAAATCCAAACTCCGGGCTGCTACTGAGAAATTCCAGATAACACCTTACACGACCCGGGAATCGAATCCAGGACCTCATCATGTTTAGCGGTAGCGTTTGCGACCACTAGACCAATGAGGCAGTTACTTAGTATGTTCGATTTTTCCGCTCGGCTGTGCCGAATCATACCGAGCCGAACATGATGTGGGTAATAGTACGTACTGCTGAGACACTAAGCTAATCGTCCCAGAACAGTTGATAAATGTTCAATTGTGTTGGTCTACTAGTAGGTATACTAAAGTTACTGTTAGTTGAACTTGTACGAGTATATTATAATGTCGCAGCCGTGTCGTATAACACGCCGTATTACAAATTGGCGCGCCCGATTGAAAAACGTAGCCGTTTTGTAATGTACTTGTGTACCTATTTTATTTATAATTCATTCATCATTTCATTCATCATCATTCATTCCCAGGATGCCATCTATCTCCTTGCCAAATTTTATCGCAATCCGTTCAGTGGTTTAGGCGTGAAATACAGACAGAGTTACTTTCGAAGTTATAATATTAGTATGGATTACGTTATTTTTTTAATATTTTTTAAATATTATTATCTCCTCTCAAACTGAACACCTGCCATCTTATCTCTTCATCACCCTTGGTTGACTGGTAGAGAATGCCTAAGGCATTAAGGCCGCCCTCGTACCTTATTGTGTGGCAGAAGTTTAAAGAAATAAATAAATAAACTCGTATTGCACGAATGAGGTGCCAAAAAGAGTGACTGTGGATTTAAAAATAACTTTTACGAAGTAAATGCTAAACTACCTATATGGAACTCCTTGTGTTCTGTGGCGAAAACTAACCGGAAAGTGAAGCGTGGGATGTTATGTCCCACGCGGGACAAACGACCTGTGAAGGTCGCCGTGATCTGTAGGATACAAGCGCATCAAAAAGGTTCCATTTCTATGTTTTATGAAGGCGGAACCTTCAGGGTAGCCCGCGAAATTCAAATTTTGTTACGTTTTTTGCAATTTGCAGGTCACTGTCAGGTTGTATTTTGATTAAAATATGATTCGCGACAGTAACAAATATGGCTCTAAAGAATTATAATCATTAGAATCAGCAATACATCTCTATAAGTTCATATTACCCTATTGAATGACTATTTCATGAAATCATGACATTTGAGGGCAATTTTACCTTAAGGAGTTGTATTGCTGATTCTAATGATTATAATTCTGTAAAGCCATATTCGATACGGTCGCGAATCCTATTTAGATCACCATACAACCTGATACTGACCTGCAAATTGCAAAAAACGTAAGAAAATTTGAATTTCGCGGGCTACCTTGGCGCATGCCCCTTAAACTAATGGAGACCCGCCCTTCTTGGCAAGTTTAATATAATGTATTATACACATAAACCTTCCAGAATCAATTGTCTAAACGACGGTGAAAACCGCATCGAAGTCTGTTGTGCAGTTTATATCAGAACAACGCGGTCACACAGGTAGACACCAAAAGCAACTTAAATTTATATGTATATAGATTGAAAACGGCAAGTCCTAGAACCAAAATTTCGAAGAATTTTTCCCTTGTCCTAAGTTTCAACAATAGGATGCACCCTAATCTAGTCTTGTAAATGTCATTCAATTTTATCCTAATTGTCTTTACTAAGAATGTGTCCAATAACACTTTTCTTATTGTCTATAGCAAAGCGAATACACTTCGTTCTCGTGTTTGTTTGGCACTTTAGTACTTTACACTATTCACTAACACTATACACTAGCGCGAACGGTTTTGTTCTTTTTAGCCTTCTATGTTTGTGTGGTCGAGAAGCTGATGGTCGAAGACATGTGACATTTACCAACCCGCGGGCCCGCGTGGTGGATTTCAGCCCACTCCCTCTCACTGAGAGGAGGCCTGTGTCCCAGCAGTAGGAACATCGTAGACTGATTATGTTACAGATGGAAGTCAGTCAGTTGCAGGTAATTTTGAAGCATATCGCCTCTTTTTTAAACGACTTCAAAAAAGGAGGAGATTCTCAATTCGACTGTATTTTTTTGTAAGTGAACCGATTTTGATGATTCTTTTTATTTGAAAGCTGGTGCTTCTCATGTGGTCTCAAATAAATTTGATCAAGTTCTGACCAGAAGTTTTTGATTTTGATAGTGCGTATTTTTTCCACTTAGTTTATGTTGATGATATTTTAAAAAATTCCTGTCACTGTTATTTACAAATCAAGTAGTGGTATACGAATTAGTGTGGGGTAGGCACCCCAACTAAAAAGTGAAAAATAGTCAGTGTCTTTGGTTTTGTATTTTCGTTTTTTGCCACCGACTTCAAAATTAAAGTTATTTTTCACTTTTTTTGTGTTTTTTTTGGAAGTAGGTTGTTTTGTTGTAAAAAAGTTTTTAACTTTAATTATCATAAGCCGTAGAGAGTAGAGGTTATGATCATACTGCAACCGAGCTATCGGAATTACATCGAGGAAATGGGGAGAGAGGGTTCTAATATACTGAATATTCAGCCGCATTTTATTAAATTAAAAAATTAGAACATAAGAGGAAGTCTGAAATTAGCACCGGTGACTAAAAAGTTGTGTGGAAATCGGTTGTCAATGTGATGCGGAGGAATGAGGAAAATGTTGTGAGGAAATTTTGTTGTGAAACATCTATAGCCGCGGGTAAACCGATTGTTAGCGAGACGACGCGTCGCCACGCTGTATTTTCTTTACAAAATAGTTTTTGATGTGGACCTTGAACATAACACACACACACGGACACTTTCCTACTAATTTCTCACTATGCACTTTACACTTTTTATTTGTTTGTTTTATTACATGTTGTGCCTTGTAGTTTGTGCTAAATAAATTCATTTTCTTTCTTTCTTTTCTTTATAGGGTAAATAAGAATGAATTTGCAATGTTAAGCTTCGCTTGCAAAGGTCAGTCTTTAGATGGGTGACTATTTTGATTATATTGAGTTTTACCTTAATTCGTTCGCAAAAGTGAAGCCGCCAGGTTAAGCAGCGCTTGCCAAGGTCAGTCTTTGGATGGGTGACCATTTTGATTCTTGATTAGCTCGCAACAGTGAAGCCGCCAGGTTAAGCAGCGCTTGCCAAGGTCAGTCTTTCGATGGGTGACCATTTTGATTCTTGATTAGCTCGCAATAGTGAAGCCGCCAGGTTAAGCAGCGCTTGCCAAGGTCAGTCTTTGGATGGGTGACTATTTTGCTTCTTGATTAGCTCGCAACAGTGAAGCCGCCAGGTTAAGCAGTGCTTGCCAAGGTCAGTCTTTGGATGGGTGACCATTTTTGATGTGAAACATCTATAGCCGCGGGTAAAACCGATTGTTTCCGAGGCGACGCATCGCCACGCTATACGATGGTATGTTTCACATCTGCCGTGACGGCTCAATTTTTTTTGAGTATGAATGTGGATGGCTTTAAGAGAAGGTGAAGACCAAACAAACGATGGATGGGCTGTGTGAAAGATGAAGGATGAGAGATGATGAGAAGAAGGCCAGAAAGGGGGTGACTACCGAGATTACGACTAACAGTAAAGTACGGAAGAAAAAGACAGCTTGCGGCGACCCCAAGTATACTTATTGGGATAAATAATAATAACAATATGAATAATAATTTATTTATTCAGACATGATGCTAGTCCATAGTTTTAGACACATAGGTACCATATATTAAAAATTATAAACTATTTTAAATTCTAACAGATAAAAACCCAAAATAAAATTGTGATTAATTAAATTTAAATACTTAATCAACAACTCATAAAAATTAAAAATATATAGAAATGACAGAATCGTATAAAAATTAAAATATCGCATATAAAATTGTCAAATTGTTAAATATTATAAAAAATTAAAAATATTATAATTATTAATTAAAAAATTAAGTATATAAATTGCAAACGAAATATATATATATGGTAATTATATATTATTTTGTTCTGGGAGCAATATGCTTTGCCCACTGGACTTTCTTCGGGGTATGCCCAAATATTATATTCTATGTTACAAAAATACTATGGTAATTATTTTACATTTTTACCTGCCCCAAGCCCGATTTAAGAGCGCATGTAAGGCCCGTCCAACCTGTTGGCAACAACGGGCTTAAGGCGCTTCCCTGACCAAACCTTCTCTGTCCCGTCGCTGAGTCTCGCTCTGTCTCGCTCCCTCTGCGCGCTCATTTATCATAAAATTCACAAAAATAATGAAATTACTTGAATAAAAAAAGACAAGTGAAGTTTTAAAATAAAATAAAACGTGTATTATTTAGATTTTTAAATTATCTATCCATTAGTGTAATCCTCAAATGAATAGAACGTCACCTTTAGTAAGAGATGCATGCAATCAATAATTTTAGTCACTTTTTTAGAAGGAGATTTCAGATGAATTTATAACACATAAAAACAAATAAGAACGTGCAATGTGATGATAGGATATCGAACATTAATAATGTGCTTTTAGATGTAGTTTATTACCCATAGTGAATGAGTTAATAGCCTCTGAATAACGCACTTTGACAAGGTTTTGGTCGGGGTACCGCCTTAAGTTCTCTAAAGGCAGGAGAATGATGATTTTTTCAGAACCATAGTGCCAGTCCCAATGTTCCTAAAAACAAATATTAAGTATTCAACATCAGATCGTCACTCACCAAAGTTATTCTAAAGAGGTTTAATCAAACAGGTTGTTCCAGTATGTATTTATTTGTTATATTTTATTTAGTGCTATACGGACGGTCCGTACGGACGACCGTTGTGCGGAGCTATTGTATAGAAATCAACTATTGCGTTTACTAGCCACACGGACTGGGGACCGTCGGTCCGTCCGTACCTACGTCCTTTTCCCAAGGCGCGATTTTACTCGTCCGATCCGTACGGTCGTCCGTACGGACCGACCGTATAGCACTAATACAGCCTTACCTGGCAGGTAGGTTATCTAAAAACATCATGTGATGACGATCATCATTTGAATTTGGCGAAAAAACTGGAACCATAAAAAAACTGGTTTAAAAATTTATATTTGCATCTACCAGGTGAAACCTGAGATTTTTTACGGTGATCTTTATATTAGATGTTGAAGTTTAAAGATTTTTGAAGACAGTAAATTGAATTACACCATCATTAATGAAGTAAAATCAAAATTAATTTAATCAGTATCTGCCTAGCCCATCCTAGCCTGAATGGATGTAGCTGAATAACAATATTTTACATGGAGCGACTGTCTATAGATCTGACGTCCACAACCCAGCTACTGGGTAACACAATACCCATTGCTAAGACTATT
This sequence comes from Griposia aprilina, assembly GCA_916610205.1. Classification (NCBI taxonomy): domain Eukaryota; kingdom Metazoa; phylum Arthropoda; class Insecta; order Lepidoptera; family Noctuidae; genus Griposia; species Griposia aprilina. The sequence goes on along the minus strand of OU744304.1, from coordinate 10,064,123 downwards.
GGGCTTCTGACAACCCGTAACGACTGTCAAAGATCTACGAATGACAGCCGGGACCAACAGCTTAAGGCGGTACCCCGACCAAAACCTTGCCATAGTGCGTTATTCAGAGGCTATTAACTCATTCACTATGTGTAATAAACTACATCTAAAAGCACATTATTAATGTTCGATATCCTATCATCACATTGCACGTTCTTATTTGTTTTTATGTGTTATAAATTCATCTGAAATCTCCTTCTAAAAAAGTGACAAAAATTATTGATTGCATGCATCTTTTGCTAAAAGTGATGTTCTATTAATTTGAGGATTACACTAATGGTTCACTTTCACGTTTTATTTTATTTCAAAACATCGCTTGTATTTTTTATTAAAATAATTCCATTTTTTTTTTATTCTGTGATAAATGAGCGTGCGCAGGGAGCGAGACAAAGCGAGACTCAGCGACGGGACAGAGAAGGACCGAACCCTCAAGGTCGTTTGGTCGGGGAAGTGCCTTAACGTGCGCACCGAGGCACGGAGGGGTCTCGATATGTAATAGATGGTCACCCATCCACGAACCGACCGCGGCAAGCGTAGCTTAACGTTCCTTCGACCCTTGCAGCTGTTATTATTTAGCCACGAGCCCCAAAAATAATTGCAATACTTATAAAGAAGAATGGCAGGACTTCATGTAATCTGGGTCTCGCACTTACCCTTCGCGTACATTCGTACAAATACTATCAAATGATAAATCTCGGTCAAATTAAGATATAAGGTAATTAACCACAGCATATTTTTTAATGTTGGGTTTCGCCAGAAATAGTTGTTTAAAGAACAGGTGGCTCCGTACAAACAGCCCATGACAGCAAAGTTCTTGAACGTTTCTGAAACCGACATCAAAACTGCCATTCTTCTTACGGCACTAGCTGCTGTTTTCATAAGAAAAGCCAATATGGACGGGAAAACAATTGAAAAAAAAAAAAAAAAACAAAACAACGCCATTTAATTGTTTTCTGAATTATATTTGCTTGCATAATGCGTGCCTGTTCCGCTCTACCACACATTATAAATTAATACTTATTTATGATACTAGTGCGGTATATTGGTTTTTACAAACGAGTAGACGAATGTAAGCCCGAGACGAAGTCGAGGGCTTAACATAGTCACGAGTTTGTAAATACCAATATCCGCACGTGTGTCATACAACGGTTTTCAACACATTTGCGAGAAAACAGTACAATAATATCGGATTCCTCGCTGGAACTCATAATATTATTTTGTTTTTAAATATCAATCGGAAAGTCGCAACAATCTTTGACGTTTCTTCTCCAAAATTAGAACCACGTCTTTCGTCTCATTTTCTCTTTAGCATTAAATTAAGACAAACATATTGAGCAAAAGCGCTTCCAAGGAGGTTCGATTATTCAGCTTACTTATTCTCGTAATGTGAAACTCCTTGGTGGAATTCTTATGTATTTTTTATGGAAATTAAAAATAAACCGCAAAGGATACGCACGGCGCTATACAACCGAGTATGCGGTAAAACATGTACTTAGGAGTGAGTACCTATTTTACCGCACGTTCCGTTGTATGGTGCGTAATTTATAACTTTCGAACCATGTATACAGGCATCGTAAATGCATTTTTTGAGCAAATGTGTTGAAAAATATTTTTTTAATGAGTCATATTTGAAAATACTCACGTTGTGCTCAACTCACTTAGGTACCTATTCTATAAATATTTCTTAACTAGCTGCTGCCTGCGGCTTCGCCCGCATGGACGTCGGAAATTATCCTACAGGAACGTGCTACCGGGATAAAAAGTACTCCTATGTTACTCCTTATAACATCAGCTATCTGCCAGTGAAACTCCCGTCAAAATCTGTCTAGCCGTTTCGGAGATTAGCCGGAACAAACAGACAGACAGACAGACAAAAATTGTAAAAAAAAAAATTGGTATACCTATGTACCGCGTATACATTCATATGTAAGTTGTATGTTAGTAAAAAGCGGTTATTTTAATATTACAAACAGACACTCCAATTTTATTTATATGTATGTATAGATTATTTTTTAAGCTTTCGAAAGAGTGTGCCTTTAAATGAATATGGACAAAATGAAGTTCATGTCCATATGCCCATGTAACACACCGACTCTCATAGATCGGAGACTACACCCAAAGTTGTGGACGATTTTGTTTACCTTGGACAAACTATCCGGTAAGTATGTCCAACTTCGAGAAAATGTGACTCGGCTGGGCAGCCTTCGGGAAGCTACGCTTATCTTCTGGTCCCACATAAACCAGTGTCTCAAGACGAGTCTTTGACCAGTGTGTGTTGTCAGTGATGACCTATGTATGATACTGCAACGTTGTCGCTCACAATGGGCCTCAATAAAAGCCTTGGAGTTGCCTTAATCGATCGAATCAAAAATGAAGAGCTCCGCAGGAGAACCCCGGTAACCGACATAGCTCTGAGAAAGGTCAGTGAGCAAAGCATATTGCTCCCAGAACAAATGGCCGATGGGGCCGAAGGCTGAAAGGTCCTGGAGTGGCAACCGCGTACCGGAAGACGTAGCGTTGGAATGCCTCCCACAAGGTGGACCGATGACCTGGTGGAGGCCGCAGGAATCCACTGGATGCGGGAAGCACAGAAGCGGTCGAAGTGGCGGTGCTTGGGGAGGCCTATGTCCAGCAGTGGGCGTATTTCAACTGAAAAGATGCTGATGATGACTGTTTCACAAATTAATATAACTCATTGATGACTCTATCATATTAATCGACGAAAGGTTTCTTTTTCCCCACACGATTATTTATACGTACTCTACAAGATTATTTATACAAGGTACTTTTTTAATGACTTTTAATGAATGTTTAACTACTGTTAATGTGTTACGCAATTACCTAGCCGCGCTGATTATAAACTATATGTGGGTTGGTAGAGATCACATGTCTTCATACAATCATGCATACTCAGCTTATACCTACTGCTGGGTCTTTGGCCTCCTCTCTGTGAGAGTAGGTTGTCCACGCGAGCCCAGTGCGGTTTGGTGGATGTCACACTCATATGCCTTCGAAGTTTTGTTTCTAGGACATGCCGGTTTCCTCACGATGTTTTCCTTCACCGTTTTGAGAGCAGTGGTGATGAAATTATTTACACAAAGTAAAGCGCCTGCCTGGGTTCGAACCCACGACCTACAACTCGTAACTAGGGGCCACCACTGCTCTCGCAACTACAAATAGCAATACTGGTGCCGATTCTCTTGTCACAAAATTCTCTAAACTAGACTAAAAATCACTAAAATTTTGTTTAGTCCTGTCAAAAGACGATTTCTCATTCTGAAATAGACTAAAGTGACACAACTTAACTATATTTTAGTTTGACAGCACTAAGATGGTACTGAATAATTAGTTTAGTGAAAATGGCAATTTTGCTATTCTGAATTTGACGTTTTTAACCTAAAATTTTGGTTGTCTTAACTAAATCTGGCTATTTTTAATCGCGATTAAAAAGGTGTGGAATAAAATTAGTTGTCATGAACTAAGATTCACCACAACACCTCGACTTCAGGGGCAAAAACAGTACTGTATTTTTTTTTTAATTTTGCTTATATCTTGAAAACGGTGTGTCCTATCGCAAAAATAATGAAAATTTTGACCCCCTTTATGAAAACCTTAAACCCATATAACTCTACACGAAGGTATTTTTTTTTTAAATATTTTCCGTACAAAAAGTGAAAAATTCCATATAAAACACGCCGAGGCTGCCAAACATGCGCGCCTCCGGCTCTAAAAAACAATCACGTGGTAGGGTAAACAAGTAGGTACCATGTGGAGTCGCGATTGTCAAATTAAATTTTAGTTGCGTCAAACTGATTTTTAAATTTAGAGATATTTTATTGCAGAATAGCTCTAAGATTCTCATAGCCAAAAGTAAGGAATTTTAGTGATAGTTTAGTTAGTTTAGTTCGGTGTACAAGAGAATCGGCACCACTGTCAAATTCTATTAAAAAGAGCTCGTTTGTATCAAAGCCTATGATTAAAAAGAGTTATTTCTCAATCCCACACGTCTGTGTACAATAACATTACGCATTTCTTTTTATTTACTATCGTCAGTGTTATGTTTCCGATAAGTCCACTATTTCTTTATTATTATTTATATTCAGTTATTTACTTAACGGTCTATAGTACTCTCGGGTTCAATGGAACATCCCTCGGTACGAGGTACAGTCGCAGACACATCAAGTAACCACAAACTGTCAGATTTTCTCATTCGATTTTGAACTTAACCTTCAACATTTTAAGGTTGAAAATCGTTTGAGAGAAATTTGACAGTTTCGTGTAGCTTGACCTGGTGGCGACTGTATAGAGAGTGAATAAGTAAACAAACAACGGTTTCATAAATATGTCGGTAATGAAAGATTTCAACCAGACATGAGTTAGCAGTATCGGTATATTTATTTGTAATCTCTTAAAAAATGTGGGAATGAGTGTATGACCGCTGTATGCACGGATAAAGAGGATTATTGTTGTGACTCCTAATCGGCTTATTATACAGGCGTGATACACGGACTAGGAAAAAAGGACTCCGCGCTGTCGAAAGTGAAGCACCGTACCGATCTATACGTGTGTGTGTAAATAAGTGTCTTACTTGTAATATGTTATTCCTTGACACTTTTTCGGGGATGTAAAATTATTTTTACACCATTTCACAACACAAGAAGGCATTATTTTATTACTTGACGTAAACAGTACCTACAATGACGCCTTCGTGCCGAGTAATGGCACATATGATGTAAATGTGTGCGTGAGGCATATTTGTACAAACGGTCCGGCCGGCATACTTATAGTGCTTCACTTTCGATACGCGTGGCGCGGAGTCCTACTTTTTTTTCTAGTCCGTGGCATGATATTAATCCTAAAGATGTGTATAGTCGCCAGTTGTTTTCAATCCTGTGTGAGAGGGAGCAAGACCATTATCATTTGTCATTTCATGTAAAGTAAGTTGCCAAGACTCTCATAACACTTTCACTGTTAAATAGTTATCAGATCTAATGTAGAGCCAAGACCCTAATTCTACAAGGCCTAATTCTACAAAACTTACATCTTGGTCAAAATGTACGTCTTGGCCATTTCGTGGCCGTTGCACAGTCACTCCTTTGGGTAAGAATTTAAGAGCGCGTACACGGGTCCACTAACGCCACTCCTTTAAAATAATATTATCTCGTGACTGAGGAGGAATTTTGAAAAACGGCTCAATAAGCGACCTCGGTAAGTGTGTCTAGAATTTTCTAATACCTTTTATAAACTTTCACATTGAAACACGAAGCAACAAAAACGAAATTACAAAACCAAAGACACCGATTTCCGAAATTAAAGTTATTTTTCACGTCTTTAGTGTTTTTTTTGGAAGTCAGTTGTTTATTTGTAAAAAAAGTTTTTTTTTTTTAGTTGCGGTACCTACTCCACACCAATTCGTATACCACTAGTTGGTATGTAAATAACAGTGACAGGAAATTATTAACACATCATCAATATAAACTAAGTGGAAAAAATATGCAATATTAAGGTTAACTCAAAAACTACTGATCAGACCTTGATCAAATTTCAATGAGACCACATGTGAAGCACCAGCTATCAAATAAAAAAGAATCATCCAAATTGGTTCACCCAGAAAAAAGTTCTGAGCTAACACACATAAAAAAAAAAGACACAGACGAATGAGAACCTCCTCCTTTTTGTGAAGTCGGTTAAAAATTCGATCTAACCAAAAGTGGCCACATTTATTTAGGTCGCTAGTGGACCCGTGTGCGCCCTCTTAAGTCACTGGTCTTCATTGTTGTGTCATGCAACGCGTGTCTCTAGTCACGTCACCATTGACCGTCGTCGTCGTGTGTCGTGTCTTCAATGTTGTGTGTTGTTCAATGAAACGGCCAGGCCATACATTTTGACCAAGATGTAAAGTTTCTATAGTTAACTGGCCACAAAAATCATACTCTGAGAAGCTACTTTGTATTATCGAATAACTCTGGTCATTTAGGTACAAAAAAGATAACCAAAAAAACTGTATCAATAATCGCACATTTAAATTAATTACGTCAGGGTCAGAGGTTTTTGTTATTTATATAATTATTGTGCCTACCTATTTTTTTGTCTTTTTATACGCTAGAACAAACAAGTAGTCAGCTTTGCGCTATGTTTAAATTATCTTCGTGATAACTCGTGAACGTTGAACAGGTACTGAAATAAATATTATCGGCCTATAATGTTCCCACTGCTGGGACACAGGCCTCCTCTCTGTGAGAGCGAGTGAGCCGTAATCCACCACGCGGGCCCTGTTAAGGCCCTAAGATTTTAAGGCTTCTATGGCTAACTAATAAACATTTTATTGAATGCACGGCCACTTTGGTCTAGTGGTCATAAATGCTACTTCTGAACATGAGGTCCTGGGTTCAATTCCCAGGTCGGGCAAAAAGTTAAGTTATTGGGTTTTTCTCTCAGGAATTTCTCAGTAGCAACCCGGGCCTGGATTTGTGCCCGGTTTTTGGGAATAGACTCGCTCCCTATTACATGGGACTTAAACATCACTGGCGAAATGTGGGTACCTATCCCTTGGTAAGACTGCACTTTTGGGCTTCTGATTCCCCGTAACGACTGTCAAAGATCTACGAATGACAGCCGGGACCAACAGCTTAACGTGCTTTCCGAGGTTCGGAGGGGTCAATATGTAATGGATGGCCATCCATCCACGCTCTGACCGCCGCAAGCGTAGCTTAACCTTCGATCGAACCGTGCGGATGAAATCAAGTAGTATTTTATGAGTAGGTATTTATAGTATAAGTTAAAATCTCACATACTAGAACCACTGGCGTAGCTAGCATGGGTGGCACCCGGTGCGCATCATCGTGGTATCACCCAAGAATAAGAACTGTTAAAATTAATAAACATCCTATAAACGTTAAGGCTCCTACAAACTGGCGCGATGCGCGACACAAAGGCACCTCCCGTCGCGTGACACGCGGTGCCTTTGTGTCGCTTGCGATTCGTGTCGCGCCTTTACTTGTACGAGTATGATTTAATTTAATTATTACTAATGAGTCTTTCATAATTAAAATACAATATTATGATAATATTAGTTACTAATTATATTTTTTGTTACATGGATGCATGAAAGTGAATGTTGGATTTGGCAAAAGAAGAATGAGAATAGAATATACTAAAAGTCATATATATTATGTACAAGCACTAAAATCTCATTTTTCTAGCTTTAACAGCTGCAAACTCGGAAATCACATCAACAAAATTTATATGTTGTGTTGCCTCGTTCTATTGTTAATAAGCCAAGATTGTTAAGTCTCATTTCGGTCACTGATTCTATTTTAATTTAATTTTAGAATGCTGAAACTCCTCTCACACGAAGTATCGTGCGACCATAAGATTCGGAAGAGATTCTATAAGTCTATGTCTATGGTCCCACCATAGAAATATAAAAAACAGAATGGGACTTGAACAACGCTCAAGCCTTTACTTTGCAATACTTTACTTTTTTTTTGTAACTAGGTATATGATGTTGATTTAGAAGAGTGTCTGTGGAGTTCTTGCCCGTTTTCTCCATAGGTACTTCGCTTTGGGGTAACTAGCTGCATCTTTCTGACTGACCGACTCCTTGGTAATTAATTCAGGAGTGCCTTTAATTGGTTTATTTGAAATAAATGCTTTGAGTTTCAGTTTGAATGCAATTTGAGCACAATTTATTTCTCTTATGACCATTCAAGTATAACGTAAGCACTATAGGGGGTGGGGGGGTATTTGCGTTGCTTATTTTTGATGACATGGAGACGGAGGGGAATGGATGGTGATTACGTCAGCAATGTTTTTTTACATTTTCTGATTTTTCTGCAAAATTTAGTAATTCTGATTTGGACAAATATGGCAACCCTACTTGTTCGAAAGCGAAAAGCATGTTCCGGGATTCCCCAAAATAATTGATATTTCTTACTCGCTCTTAAACGGTGTTTTATGGTTAAGTTAGAAAGAACTCAAGTAGGGAAATTACTTAAATGGGCATTAAAATAGTCTATAAATTCCTTATTTCTAGACTCATGAATAACAATAAAGAAACCAGAACAGATTAAAAAAAATAGCGATGTTTACGTAAGCCTAAGAGGGGGGATAAGAGCTTTGCTTACTTTTGCTGACAAGGGGGAGAAGGGGGTTAAAAATTACTTTAATTCTGCTTACGTAATAATTGAATGGCCCCGGTTACAACGGCAAACGATACATAACTCCAAGAGAAAAGATAGCAAGGAAATGTGAAATCACACGCAGCAAGCATAAGGTTCTGTACAGCACGTTTGGTGTTAAACTTTTCTTGTTGATCACATAAATGCTCCTACAAACAGGCGCGACACAAATGCATCGCTTGTCGCGCGATGAGCGGTGCCTTTGTATCGCGTGCGATTCGCGTCGCGTGTCGCGCCTGTTTCTAGGAGCCTTAATTCCTGGATTGCAGCCACAATACCATCAAAATTTTGCCAATATTTTTACTGCAGCATAATGAGCAATCCAATGCGTTGTTAAGAGTTTTTTAACAGTTAAAATGGTTTCAAGCCTAAGTGATTAATCGTTGAGAAACGTGATAGTTTGTGTAATTTGTTTTTCACGGTTTTTTCACCCCGAAACAAGTGGCCCCCGGTGCGGACCGCCCCCGACGCCCCCCCTAGCTACGCCACTGACTAGAACACTCGACAGTGCAAACAAAGCTCGTCCATGACCTAGCCGATTATTACATAAATAAATAAGTAAGTAGTAGGTTGAGTAAACCTTTGGAAAGAATACTGGAAATCAATTCTCTGACGCTGCCGTGTCCTTGTGGGTAGGTAGGTATCTAGTTTGTGTTACCTTTGTTTGGGGTAGCTTTTTGATTTAAAAGAGTGTCCGTGAAGTTTCATGCCCGTTCTTCGCCAATGTCCCTTATTACGCTTTGGAATGGGCAACTAGCTTCATCTTTCTGACCGACCGACCCCTTGATAATTCAAAAGTGCCTGTAATGTTTATTTGAAATATTTGGTTTGGGGTAAAAACTTACATGTAGGTAAGTACCTACAAGGCTAGACCATAAAAGCTCCCTCAAACAGACGCGACACGCGTTGCGAATCGCACGCGAAAAAGGCACTGCTCGGCGGTGCCTTTGTATCGCGTCGCGTGTCGCACCTTTTTGAAGGAGCCTCAACTCGTTACCTTTCCTTTTGCTACGCCCTTTAGTCGGGTAAAGAAACAATTTTGGAAATCCTGACCCCTTTTTATTTGATACTAACTTCCGCCCGCGACTTCGTTCGCGTGGAAATCATAAGATACAAAATATACGAAAATAACCCACCGCGTCGCATCGTATCGCCCGCCTGCTCAATGACTTCGTTGTTGCTTAGCGTTCTTCTTGACGTTTTTTATTTTTGTTGGCTCCTAAGATTCGTTGTTTGATGTTAAATGGCTTATAACCTTCCTCAAGAATTGGGATATAAACTGTAAAAAAAAAACTGACTAGTAGGTCCACAGGAAAAAAAAACTCTTCAGCTTGATTATATTAGTACCTAAGTAGTTACTAGCTTTTGCCCGCGGCTTCGTATTTTAACGTACTACCGGGATTTAAAGTACCCTATGTATTAATCCAGGTTATAAACTATCTGTGTGCCAAATTTCATCCAATGCTTACGCGGTGCACGCCAATAAGCAATCGGCATGACTTTTTCCGACATCTTCAACAATCATCACCATATTTCAGCCATTTTACCGCAAAACCTTAATTAATTATACACCTAGACCTTCCTCATGATACACTTCGGCCATTGGTGACAGACAGACAGACGCGGGTGGCGTGACTTGGTTTTATAATACGTACCTAGTGATAGTGATGAAGTTTTTTTTTTTATTTTTATTCTTACATTTTGTAGGAGGCTTTTATCTACAATGGTGCCGATTCTCATGTCACAAATTTCTCTAAACTAGACTAAAAATCACTAAAATTTAGTTTATTCCTGTGAAATGACGATTTCTCATTCTGAAATAGACTAAAGTGACACAAATTAACTATATTTTAGTTTGACAGCACTAAGATGGCACTAAATTATTAGTTTAGTGAAAATGCCAATTTTGCTATTCTGAATTTGACATTGCTTTATCTAGCTAAATCTAGCTATTTTTAATCGCGATTAAAAAAGTGTGGAATAAAATTAGTTGTCATGAACTGAAATTAACCAAAACACCTCGACTTCAGGTGCAAAAACAGTACTGTATCTTTTTTATTTTAGTTTGCTTATATCTCGAAAATGGTATGTCCTATCGCAAAAATAATGAAACTTTCGACCCCCTTTATGAAGCCCTTAAACCCCTAACACTCTACATGTAGGTAATATTTTTTTCATATTTCCATACTTATAGTAAAATAATCCATATAAAACACGTCGACTGCCCCCTCACAAAAAATCACGGGCAAACAAGTACCTACCTCGTGAAGTCGCAAATGTCAAATAAAATTTTAGTTACGTCAAATTTATTTTTAAATTTAGAGATATTTTTTTGCAGAATAGCTGTAAGATTCTCATAGCCAAAAGTAAGGAATTTTAGTGATAGTTTAGTTAGTCTAGTTCGGTATACAAGAGAATCGGCACCAATGGCATATCAGCCTCATCATATTAACTTAAACTAATCTAAACTACATCTACAAATACAATATACATTATTAATGTCGGGACAAATCAGTAATAGTTTTGCTATTTCAGGTGAAGGCTGCGCTAAAACTATAGACTATTTTTGACTATTTTTGAGTAAGAAGTTTAATACACACCTATTACCAACACCAACATCTGCATAGAATTGTATAAATGTATAGTCTATAAGGCCGGCCGCGCACGAGCATCTTCGTCGTTGGAAAAGTGCTCTTTGAAAAATAATTGTAGTACATAAGAAGACTAAACAGCACCCTAATTGCATATGTTGCTTAACACATTTCAATCACAATCCGATAGTTTTAAAGGATATTGCTAATCCATTACTTCATAGGTTTGAAATATTCGTCCGCTCAACAAGGTAAATAACGCAATGAACGTGGCTGAACTGTCAAAATGAAACCCCCCAAAATGATATGCAATTAAACAAATACAAAAAAAAAATACAATAATTATTTATTGACTTATAACATGTTTTACAAAAATGATAGAATTCTCTGACTCCTGCGCTAGTTATAACTGTGTTGCAGAAACAGTACTTAAGTAGTAGAGCTTTTTACAAAGGAGCTCATCCGAAAAACTGGGAAGTACTATATTAGGGACCATTAAGTATTAAGTAAGCACCAAAGAGGGGGGGGGGGGCTTCCTTTAGTTATTTTTGATGACGGGGACGGGGGGGAGTAGGTGGTGATTACGTCAGTTTTTGTAGAAACTGAGTCGTTTATTAAAATAATATAAAAAGTCAGCCGGATGCAGCTGTATTCTTACCAGTATTTTATTTGGAGCGACTGCCTACCTAACCTCCACAACCCAGTCACTGGGTAACACAATACCCCTTGGTAAGGCTGGTTGTCAGACTTTCGAGCTTCTGACGGCCCGTAACGAGTGCCAAAGATCGACATGCAATGATATAAAAAGCGCTCGTGACAATCAAACCTAAAAGCTCCTTCAAACAGGCGTGACAAGCGACGCTACACAAAGGCACCGAAATTCGCGCGACGTGAGGTACCTTAGTGTCACGTGCGATTCGCATAGCGTGTCGCCCCTGTTTGAAGGAGCCTTACCGATTTTTTTATTCATAACATAACAATCACTGTAGAGTCAGTTTGTACACACGGCTACATATCAAGACATTTCAAGTATTAGCCTTCCCTCGCATTTTATAGGCTTTTCGTACATTGAAAAGTCAGCTTATACTAGAAATGTATAGCTTGATGTAGTCGTGCGTACATTGAAGGTTCCATGTTAATAATAATTTTATCTAATAATAATAAGTTAATAAATCAAAAAAAAAAACACTACAAAGTTAAAAATAACTAAGTAATTTCGGAAGTCGGTGGCAAAAACGAAAACACAAAACCAAAAAACACCGACTTCCGAAATTAAAGTTATTTTTCACTTATAATAAGCATAATAATATAAGTATAATATGACCTAGGTATAGATAGAAAACCTTCCTATAGATAGAAAATTACAATTTCTGTTAGTCATCGTTTTCGAATACCTATCGAAAAAGAAATAGAAATAAATGTTACTGAAGTGTATTTTCCAAGTAATTTTCATCAATCATCAAGTGCATTTGAAAATTAAAATGTATTTAGCAACATTCAACACTGAATAAATAAATATAAAATCGTCACGCTTACGTGCTTGTGGATGTGATTACAAACAGTTAGATAAAAAAATAGTGTTACCGCACCAACACGTGAATGTCCACTTTTGATAAAAAATAGATAGGTACATATATTAGAAACTTGAAATTCATTGTCACAGTTAAGGTACAACTAATTTACGTTTATCAAATAAATTGTATTCTATCTAGCTCATTGGTTTTTAACCAGCGGTACACTAGTGGTCCGCAAGAGTTAAAATATGGTTCACGAATGGACTTTAATTTGAAACTTCAACTCGAAAATCTTAATGATGCAAACCGAATTTAATTTTCTATGACAGGTAGGTACATAATCGCTCACAGCGCTCACATCAATTATTTGCGTTCCGATTTAGATATCACGATTATGACAGCAGAGAGCTGTCAACAATTCGGAACGCGCTGACAATGCTCGCTCAACGTCAACCCCAAACTTTGCAAAAGAAAGACAGATGTTTTTTTTTTTTTTGATAATTGGATTTCAACGCATTGGCACTTTTGTTTAGTTGATGCACTCTATCGACTCTGATAACTCACATTTTGAGTTTGAGAACGACAATTCGAAGAGGATGACGAAATACTTATATTAGCGTATTTATATGCTCCTGGTAAAGATTTAAGGCTCCTACAAACAGGCGCGATACGCGACGCGAATCGCGTTCGACACAAAGGCACCACTCGTCGCGCGACGTGCGGCGCCTTTTGTCGCGATGTCGCTTCGCGTCTGTCTGCATACATACATAGATGTAACAATAATTAAATATAATGCGCATGAATTTAAACTCATTTCAGGTATGCTGTTACATCTTGGATATCAGCTCAATTTCGAAAATGCCACGTTAGTTTAAAGATATGATGCGACTCAAAACTAACAACTGTCATTTTTGACAGCGCTCACGGTGATATTAATTTAGTTTTAGGGCATAGTCGGCGTTATCGCAAGATGGTGCATGTCATGACGTCATCTATGACGTTTCAGGGGACATCGTTATCGCGCTCACGCTAATTCGGAATGTACCTTAACGTTTTGATTAAAGTTTATTTTTATATTGACACAGTTTATTTTTCTTCTGGTCCCTGCTAACAAAAACAGAAATCAAGATGGGCCTTGCAATCGAATGCAAGGAAATAATCCATTGCGTCACCGATTTGAAAAATTCATCTGCTCAACAACGTAAACAACGCAATGGATGTTGCTGAACTGTTAGAATGAAAGGCATTGCGATCGATTGCCTTTGTACAGGTAAAAAAAAAAGTTTGGGAGAGCCACTGATCTAGTTCGTCACCTTTGCAAAGACTGGCCACGAATCATAACTTGCGTAGATATTTCACCCGTCCTCATTGCACTTAGGTACATAAGTTGTAGGTAGTATGAAATATGTAGGCATTTTTTTTTTTTTTTTTTTTGGTTTATGGCTTCGCACGGTTTGTGCATTTAGCCAATGTCATGTAGGCATTTAATGACATCACAAAGAAGATATTGAAACAGCTGTAACATGACAAATAAAACTTAAGTAACTATTTATTTATGTACGTTTGTAATTAATTAATTAATGAATCATGCATAATAAGCCTATATAATGTTTCCACTACTGGGACACAGGCTTTCTCTCAGTGAGAGGGAGTGGGCCGTAATCTACCACGCGGGCCATAGCGGGTTGGTAGATGTCAAATGTCTTCGAATTTTTGGTTCTAGGACATGCCGGTTTCCTCACAATGTTTTTCTTCACCTTTTTCAAAGCAGTGGTGATGAAATAATTTACACAAAGTACCTGTGCCTGTCTGGGTAGGAACCTACGACTTACAAATCGTAAGTCGCCGCCGTTACCACTGGACCACCCACGGCTAATCATTTCAATGAATAAGTTCATGTACATTGTGTTTTTATTGAAATGTTAGTTTTACATAAATAAGTACCTGCATGATAACAAAATGTGAGTAGGTAATTAGCTCATATGAATACTTATAATAGTTGACTTTATTGTGTGTTGTGGTATCGAGCAGAGATGTTAGGGATATGATATTTCGGATCTGGATACGGATATGGATGTAGGAATAAAATTATATCGGTTTCGGATACGGTTACGGATATGTAATTATTTCGGATTATCCGTTAGTTTCGGATAGTTTCGGTTACGGATATTACATTGAAGTTAAATATAAACACAATTAGTATGTAATAATTTGGTTGTTATTTATAGGTTTTATCTAGTCTATGTTATCATTTGGTATTATAATCAGTCATATAGGTAAGTAATTATTTAGAGATGTTATAATAATTAGTTAGACTCCGCCCTTATGCGAAACTATCCGAAACTTGTAAAACGGATACGGTTACGGTTACGGATATATTTTTATTTCGGATATCCGATAGTTTCGGTTACGGTTACGGAACTCCATAACATCCCTGGTATCGATTAGGGTAGTACGGGTAGACAGAAGCCTGGAAGCCTGACAACCAGTCTTACCAAGGGGTATCGTATTGCCCAGTAACTGGGTTGTGGAGGTCAGACAGGCAGTAGCTTCATGTAAAATACTGGTGTTCAGCTTAATCTGGTTAGACTGGAAGCCGACCCCAAGATAGTTGGGAAAAAGGCTGGGATGTTGATGAAGAGTGATGAAAAGATCAGACTACTTCGAACACTCACAACATTGTTTAAAAGTAGGGTAAAGGTACAAGTTCGTAGCAGACTGCAGGCAGAAGTAGCAGATGACGTGTCGCTGCGACACGACTGTATTTCTATGAAATACTTTCCGCAGCTAGCGACACGTCGCCCGACTACACGTCGCACGATCGCAGACGGCGTGTCGCCCGACCGCAGATTAGTAGTTTCACCGACACTGGAGCGACAACACGTTGAATCTTGTCTCACGGAACATTCAGAACTAACTGGATGTCTGCTGCAGCCATCTGCAGTTGAGATCAGAATCATGATTGCAGCCACATGACGCTGCGACGTGTCGCTGCGACACTACTGGTTTCTATGTATTTCTATGAAAAGGACGTGTCGCTAGCTACGAAAAGTATTTCATAGAAATGCATAGAAACCAGTCGTGTCGCAGCGACACGTCGTCTGCTGCTGCTGCATGCAGTCGGCTACGAACTCGTACCATTAGCAAGTTAGCTGCTTGTATACCAAGTAGTTTGTCCAACTGACCATAGCCGATTTAAACCTCTACAACTCTACATTGACTTCCAAATTCTGTGGTGCTATTTTGTAAAAATCACCCAGTTTGAAATAAAGGCTCCTACAAACAGGCGCGACTCGCGACGCGAATCGCACGCGACACAAAGGCACCACTCGTCGCGCGCCAGACGGTGGCTTTGTGTCGCGTCGCGTGTCGCGCCTGTTTGTAGGAGCCTTAAGGCGCAGATATACGACTTTTAATGATTTCAAATTGAACATCACCTCTAAACGAATAGTCTTATTTGTTTGATTTTTTTTAATGATAAACTAGACGATTTTCTTCGTAATTTGATATGTGAATATTTGAAATTATATTTTTATACCCTACTGTGACATTAATTTGTAAAGTAATGTCTTACGCGAACACAAAAACGATAATCACGCAAAAACTATCGGGCGTATTTTAATGAAATCTGCACCATCTAAAAGACAATTTAATTACCCAAATTTTTATATACGGATTTTATTTGTATTGTCTTTGATAAATCAAGGTGGGTTGTTTTTGCGAAAAAACTTGATGCGCGTTGAAGCGGGGGCTCTTGCGGGCGACGGGCGGCAGTGCATCGCTGACCAATGTCCGGATAGACGCTAACGCTCTGTGCAATTTTATTCGCTTAAAAGTTTCGCATGCTCCTCTCACTCGCTCAAGGTCGCTGGCACTTATTGTCGCCTTAAACAACATTGCATAACATCACGCCTGTATTCCACGAAGGTTCAGGCAGAGGTTTACCTATAGTACACCCACATTTCGCCAGTTATGTTTAAGTTCCATGTAACAGGGGGCGAGACTATTTCCATCAACCGGGCACAAATCCAGACTCCGGGCTACTACTGCGAATTACCAGATGGAAAAACACAATAACACTTTGCCCGACCCGGGAATCGAACCTAGGACCTCATGCTCCGCGGTAGCGCTTGCGACGACTAGACCACGATAGATGCAGTTTAAAATAAAATTGCGCATAACATGACCTTGAAATGATATTCTCTTTTACGATCGCATGTTAATGACAGTTTCAACATCGCAATAATTATAAAACCTACCGATACCGAGGTCTGAGATATTTCCTGCTGTCGTAATAGGACCGGTAATAAACAAGATATTTTCAATCGAGCTAGTTTTTGTTTAGTTAACGACCGCTCGAACATTTTTTGAGTGAATAAGATTTAGAGCTCTGTCGATGCTACGAATTTCTATTAGCAACTCTATGAATAATAGATTAAAAAAAAACCGACACAAAAAACTGATGACCTTGAAACGTCTGAACTGATTTTGATAAAACATGTTTAAGAAACACTGTTACAAAAATTGCTTTCAAATTTAAAAAAAAACACCGCATCCAAATCGGTTCATCCGTTTAAGAGCTACGGTACCAAAGAAACACACACACATAGCGGTCAAACTTTTAACACTGCGTCGGGGGTTAAAAATAATAAATTATACTAACAATTAAATTAGCAACAGCAGACGATTTTGCAATGCAATGGTTTACCAAATTTCTTTCAAAATCGGTCCGATTGTGATTGAAAGTGTTTATCTAACACAATTGGGGTAATTTGAATCATTATTATGAGACTTGAATGTATATTTACTAATTCATATCATATCAAAATATTTTATTTCACATAAACCAACATGGGCACTTATGAAACGTCAGAAGCTAGGCGCAAGGTTCCAATTGGTTGTTTCCTATGGAGAAGAGCCGGCAGGAAACTCCACGGTTACTCTTTTAAAAATAAAGGGCTTTTACAATGTTTCCAATTACAGTGTTGATAGATATGGGAGGACAGTGTAGGCCTGTCAACAAGTAACATGTACTCAACAAAATATAGAAAGGTCCACAAATCTAGTCTACAAGTTCGGTTTACAACGTTCTCACATTCACAAAATATAAAAGAATCTATATAAAAATAAAAGCCTATTTAAACTAAATGACAACACAACACAATTCAGAGACTTGATCATGCTCATAGAAACATGTGATTTTGCTATATTTGGTGTTTAAGTTGCCACTGCTTCATTGCAATTTAAATAGTGTACAGAGTAAAATCCATTAATTTCAGCCTTTAAAATCCGAACAAAGTTAGATAGCTGATAACAAAATACCACTAAACAATACTTACCCACATAACCGTATTGGGCTTTTCCATTAACGCAGTATAAAATATTAGCATATTTTCCCTGATACCATGCAAATTGAGGTTACCTAGGCAAAGTTATAAATAAACAGATGATGCCGATTTAGCCGAATTTGATCGCGCATGCACTACAATTACTATACAGGGTCAAATTAAATTACCCAGCGAAACTCCACAGACGTGATGCTAACGATAAAACAAAAAAATACAGATATTCTCAACTACTTCAAGTACTATCAGTGGCCATTGAACCCAGTTTTTTTTTCTTTGTTTAACGTGTTTAGATATCAATACTCATGACGTCTACGGAGTTTCGCTAGCTAATTTAATTTAACCCTGTAGAAGGAAAAAAATCGAATCCAATTTATAATATTAGCATGGATATTATTAATAATAAACTATGGATTCGTAAGAAGTTGGCAGAAACATCCCAGCGCTGAGTTGTTTTATATCTCCTGACATAGTTTACTTTGTTTATATGTATACAGTATTTATATATGTATAAGTATTTATTATTGTATTTTATAGTTATTTCCGAGTTATTTATCTCATGTTACACCTGTCATGTTTCCTCTCTGCATCAACCTATGGTTGACTGGTAGAAAATGCCTCAGGCATTAAGTCCGCTTTTGTACAGTATTAATTTACTTGTGTATAAAGTTTTAATAAGTAAATAAAACATTTTTTACCAAAAAAAAACAACTGACGTCCGAAACAAAACCCTACAAAGTAAAAAATAACTTTCGAAAGTCGGTGTCTTTGGTTTTCTTCGTAAAAATGATTTTATTATTCACTTTTTAGTTGTGGTACCTACCCCACACAAATTCGTATACCACTACTTGCTATGTAAATAACAGTGACAGGAAGTTATTATAACATCATCAATATACACTAAGTGAAAAAAATACGTACCTACCTACCTATTATTGAAGTCAATAAAATTTATACATTATGAGACCACCCGTGAGGCATAACCTATGTATTAAAAAAAAATGGTTACCGATCCACAATTGCCAGATATATCGCATAACAAACATACAAAAAAAAACATACAGACGAATTGACAACCTCCTTTTTGAATCGGTTATTGAAGTAGCCTCCTTAATTAGCGTCACCCTTAAGGATTTCCTTAAAAAATACCTAGGTAAGTACATCGATCACTAATTACTGATCGATGGGTAAGTATAATTGTTTGAATGTGCCAGTTACATCCACGTAACTGACGTTATGGATTATAAATGATACTTACATAAATTACCGCACATAACTATTTCTAAAAATCCGATACAAATGACGTCACTCAATATTTATCATACATAACTAACTAACTCACTTAATACTAAGTCAGACCTGTCTGCCGCACGACCATGACCTTCACACAGAATTGTATTACATAAGGCATAATTTAATATTAGAACTATTGTGGTTTTAGATGACGCGTTTCGCGAGATTTGTAGGAAAACGTTAGAGAATCCTATCCTACTAATATTATAAATGTGAAAGTTTGTGAGGATGGATGGCTGTTTGTTGCTCTTTCACTTCAAAACTACCGAACAGATTTGGATGGAATTTGGAACACAGCTAGTTTACAACCTGGATTAACATGTAGGCTACTTTTTATCCCGGTAGTACGTTCCCGAGGGGTAATTTCCGACCTACACGCGGGCGAAGCCGCGGACAAAGACTAGTTGTTATCTAAAGCCTCCTTAAATGGCGATACTATAGTCTTACCAAGGGGAAACAAGGTGTTACCCAGTGACTGGGTTGTAGAGCTCAGATAGGTAGTCGCTGCAGGTACCTTAAATACTGCAGGTAGGTATTCAGCTGAATCCGGATTTCGGTTAGACTGGAAGCCGACCCCGAAATAGTGACTGGCTGCTGGTAGTGTGTAGTTGGTTTAGTTTTTTTTTTTTAATCTTCGTTTGATATCGATTACCAAGTCTGTGAAGTTTTGCTAGGGAAGTTTATTTTATTTATTTATTTATTTGGATCGCCAACAGAGGCTACACAATAACATGCATGTTAACCAACACAGGGATAAATAACAGTGTGCGCCTCCAATTACAGGAGACCACATCATTCACTTAATAACTAGGTAGGTACAAAAAGTTTGACACGGTAAAACATTAAAATACAATCATACAAAAAAAAAATACAAATTACATAGCAACAAATTCAAAAGATAAAAAAATTATTCAAAAATATAAAATAAAATAAAAAATACCATAGATGTCAAAGGAAATGAATAACAAAATATTATGCCTTATTATCTCTTAGGTCCTTTTTAAACTTTGCAATTTTGCATGTAATATCGAATTCTTTATTTTTCGATACTTCGTTATACTGCCTACAGAGCCTTGGCAAAACGGCGAAATGTCCGAGGTTTGTTTTGGATCTCGGCACATAGAAAAGCCTATAGGTACGTAAGTTAGTTTAGTTAAGTTAGGTACATAAGGTAAGTACGTAAGTACGGTAAGTTAATTTGATACTGTAGGTAGTTCTTCCTGATACGACAGAAGACGTAGAAAACATAATACATTGGGCTAACTATAATCAATTAGTACAATTAACTCGGAAAAAAGAGCGGTAGCCTGCAGGAACCTTTTGAAACTATGGATCTACGAATGTTTACATGTATTGCTTCGTGTTTTTAGCAATTCTTCGTAAAACTTCATTTATTTAAAAAAATACATTCATGAGGTTATAAATACGCACGATAGCCTTTATCAGAAATAGTCATCGTATTAGTGGTTCACAGCTTCAGTATCATCAGTATTGTGCCGAAATTTACCTATAGTATTTCGCCGTGGACGTGGTACGACCACTGTACGACTAAACGCCGACAGACCGATTACCGACAAGACTTTATTTCGACGGGACTCTTCGCCGACAGGACACTTCGCCGACAGGTCTCTTCGTCGACAGGGCTCATCAGCGACGCATTCAATATTTTAGCGATAATTGTATTTAGATGAGCTTCAAAATGCAAGGGTCTGAAAGACCCCGCGATCCCCTTCGTGGTTATTTTTTTTTTATACCGCCCAGAAGTAGGAGCAGCGTTATGCGGGGCTTCGGCGACTACGCCTTATTATTATCGGAGATAAGTTGCGTCGCTGATGAGCTCTGTCGGCGAAGAGTCCTGTCGGCGAAGTGTACTGTCGGCGAAGAGTCCCGTCGAAGTAAAGTCTTATCGGTGATCAGTCTATCGGCGTAGTGTCTGTCGGCGGTTAGTCGTACACTATAGTACGACAGCGGCTCTGACATCATCTCTGTCGTCAGAAGACAGCCGCCACGCAGCCATCGATGCGACGCTCTGTTAGAGTAAATATAGTCAGCCAGTGTCCATCTTCTGTGGTTCCTAGTACCTTCTTAAAAAACTAGACGGCTCCACTTGCTACGGCGTCACATTATTATGTTTTTCAGACGCGGTAATGAATGCAGTAGGTATATGTAAAAAGACCCATCACTCAAGGCACTTCCCCGACCAAACGACCTTGAACGTTCGGTCCTTCTCTGTACCGTCGCTGAGTCTCGCTCTGTCTCGCTCCCTGCGCACGGTCATTTATCATAGAATTCACAAAAAAAAATGAAATTATTTTAATAAAAAAAGACAAGCGATGTTTTGAAATAAAATAAAACGTGAATTATTTAGATTTTTAAATTATCTATCCATTAGTGTAATTCTCAAATTAATAGAACGTCACCTTTAGCAAAAGATGCATGCAATCAATAATTTTAGTGACTTTTTTACAAGGAGATTTTAAATGTATTTAAAACACATAAAAACAAATAAGAACGTGCAATGTGATGATAGGATATCGAACATTAATAATGTGCTTTTAGATGTAGTTTATTACCCATAGTGAATGGGTTAATAGCCTCTGAATAACGCACTATGACAAGGTTTTGGTCGGGGTACCTACCGCCTTAACCGTCTACTACGCATTCTGTACATCAAACTAAGTAACATTGTACAAAAATAATTGCTGGGAAACGAATTTTATTTTGGTGTGAAAAATTGCTGTTTATGGTAGTGTACAATATAACACACGCAAATCATTGTGCTATATGGTTGCATGCCACGGTACAAGGGTCGTGGGTGAATTTAAAAGTTGTGCTATAAAATTAAAAACTTGTTTTCGTAAAAAAAAGACGGTATAAGTTGGAATTTTGACCTTCAATATCTCCGTAACCAGAAGGTTCCCAGGTAAGTATGGTGCAGTACAAAATAAAAAACACAATGATGGGGAGTACAAATGAATCGGCATCGTTTTACACCTGTTATACCTCATAGCATATTATTTAAATGAGTCAAATCAAGTGGTGCCTACATGATTATCTTATGTTTTATATCTACTTTACCTTTTAAGTAACTACTTTAATGATGTGTTTTCCTCGTACATCGAGTACATTTACAGGATGTGCATTGCAATAAAATGTAGACTTATCGTAAATTTACCATTTTATCCGACTGCGCGACGCAAAGGCGGGTATTGTGTTTTTGTTGATTATCCTGGATGGACAAATCGACCTTACAGTAACAAACGTTTTTGTATTCCGAACTGTTTTTTAGCTAACAGTATGGTAAACCCACGAAATAAACCTCAATTTTATTGTCAAATGAAAAACGTATTTTAGGTGATTTTAAAATTAAAATGTTTGGTTTGGTCATGTTGAGAGGATGAATGAAGGGCGACTAACAAAAGGTATTTACAAGGCAGATGTGAGGGAAAACGCCGGGAGGGGACGCCCTAGGAAGACATATAGTGACCTTATTGGTGATGTTCTTCAGAAAGGTCAGGTGCGTAGTACTCACAACCGGCATGCATGTCCGACCTGGATGTATGAACGTAAACGAGGCAAAAGGAGTAGCCTATGTAAGGATCGTAGCAGGTGGCGTTCTGTAGTTTCTGCCTACCCCCATGGGAAGAAGGCGGTGAGTTTATGTATGTATGTAAAATTAATATTCCGGGTTTAAGTTGAAATAATCAAATCAAACTGAGTAATTTGTAAATGGCACTACAAAATGGCTGCCTCCTCAATGTGTCGATCGAACTAATTAATTTCGGTTACAGTAGTAAAGTATTTGTGTCTCATTAGCGACAGTTGAGTTGGTAAGTTCATTTGTTCACATTTTCATCAGATATATTTGGAACAGCTCGTTAATTGCGTAACACATTAAGTATCAGTCACAATCTCAATAATTTTGAAGCATATTGCTAATCCATAGCTACATGTATTCCAAAAAATTGTCAGCTCAACAACGTAGGTAAATAACGGAATTTATGTTGTTGAACTGTCAAAATGAACGCCGATCCCACAAAGTACATTTTATATAGGGAGATAGAGACGTCACTCAAACATTTCAAGGCGCTGGCGCCCTCTAGCAACAACTAAAAACAACACTCCATGAAGCAATTTATAGGTACGTATAGCTACTAGCTATACGTATACATATAATGCTTCATAAAGCTATAATAGTTTCAAATCTGCAGTATGCCCTGTCCTATTTCCTTCCATTTTAGTTAGGTAGTAGTTTTTAACCAAAAATAAAACACTAAATCCAATGTCAAATACCTACTTTATTTCTTCTTCAATATTTTTTTACAATATTTGAAGGCCAACTCCTGAATTTTTGCAGATCAGCACACAACACTTGCTCGCGTTCATATTTTTATACAACAATATCGGTGCGTTTCACAAACAAGAACACAGTCCAGATTTTCGTGCAGAGGTCGTTCCGATAAAGCGAAGTTGTCGGTTCCCGGTATCCAATACCTTTCCAGGTCAATGGATAGAAGCAGAATCCTAAATGTCCATACAAGCAAAGTCGTCAAGAATAATCCAGAAATTAATCGAACCGCATCCATAAATTCTACTCGGAATAAAAAAAATTACAACATATTTTGACAATTACGCGAGTTGCGTTCCTTTTTTTCCATTTAAACTTAAAACAGTTTCAAAAATTTATGTTGCGTTATTAGATGATTTTATCCATTTAAACAAACGTTGTATGTTAGCACAATAAATTTAAAAGGTGTTTCAACTCCTTAAATATATTTATTTGTAAAAAAAAATATGTTATTATAAGAAAATCTGATTAAAATGGAACATACTGTGTTTAAACCTATTTATACATAGTATCTCTATGTAGTCTGTGGTTTAGACGAAACCCATGAACATTTTGAGAACAGCGCCATCTGCCAATAAGAAAATTCATGTTTGATATTACTCTACTAGTAAATTAAAAATCTATAGAATTGAGTAGTGTATCTCCAAAAGCAGAAGCCTACTTAAACTGATCGGATATGATTCCCATACTTTTGTTCTAAGCTACAGCACCGTGGCCGATCCTACTGTTAGTGTGTTACTCAATTACCCCGACGGGTGACTAAACCACCGACAAGATTGTAGACTTGTAGTAGGCACCTATTAGCTATGGTCAGCGGGGTAATTGCGTAAAACACTAACAGTAGGAATGCCGTACATTTTGACAGTTCAACAACATTCATTGCTCTAAGTTTTTCGAACATATGAAGCAATAGTTTAGCAATATCCTTCAAAATTATTCAGCTTGTGCTTGATAGTGTGTTACGCAATTAGAGCGCTGGTCTCTTATTCCTTCTAAAATTCATTAATCATAGGTAATGATCATTGATCGATCAATCATCGATGACTCACGTGCCTACTTTAATGGGTAAGTACCTATCTAAGTGAGAAGTTATCACCGTTCTTTGTCATATCTATATATATAAAAATGAATCCCTATGTCCCTTGGTCACGCCATCACGCTTGAACGGCTGGACCGATTTCACTATTATTTTTTTTGTTGTGTTCGTTATTGTCAGAAGAAGGATCTTATGAAATAAAAAAATAAGGAAAATGATCGGAACGTTACAAAATTCAAGAAAACTTAACGCCAATATTAATTTTAAATAACTGTCAGTTGTTTGAAATAACTGTCAGCGATTGACAGAATGCGCGCTGCAAATATCGTTTAACACAGATGGATCGGTTGATAAATGAGTCGATAGTTTTAGTTTTAGTCAATAGTCAAAACTAAAACTAAACGACATATGACATTCATAGTTAAGGCAGGACAACGTCTGTCGGGTCAGCTTGTTACCAATAGAAGCACTTACGATGAGTTTCGGAAATACATAGAATGTCGACAAACGATTTGGAAATTCCACGATTAATGTATCAGTTGTTATCTAACATCCACGCACATAATATAAAGTGATATTGATCGGAAAAGATTAAGGTAAATGATTTTATTTCTGTAAATAGGTTTGTACAAACACTTTTACACGTCAATCATATTTTAAAGCTAGATGAGGTCGGCGTTTCCTATCTGACTACTCTGAGAAGAAAGGCCGAAACAAACTCAGAGGTCTCTTTTAAAGTCCAGACATAATCTTGGTCAGATCATGTGAAGACCATGTAGATTTGTCTGAAATGGTCTTTTGAGGAAAATCCACACAGGTTGAGTGGACCTGTCCAGTCAGTGCACGCATTTGTCAGTAATCGTGCAGCTCAACTCAGAACTTAAGAAGCTCAACGATTCGACGGACAATACCAAAGAAAGGACATTTGGGTAGGCCACAAAAATCACTCAAACTACCAAACTATGATTAAATCTAGCTGAGACGGAAAAAAAAAGCAACAATGACCCACATAGTCTTCACATTCACAATATTAAAATAATAATCATGTATTTAATCTAGCCTGCATGCTACTCACAATTGCTTTGGAAGTTGTCGTTAACTCTGTTGAAAACATCAACTAACCTTTTTTTCATTTTGTATGTATCGGACAAAAACTAGCAGTTGACAACATCTGTACTCTCATCCAACTGTATTGCAGAATAACATGATTCTTTCACGGCCTCGACTACCCGATTTTTTATATCTTCAGCCATATCATCAATGCGACGTTTAACAGTGTTGTCAGAAAGAGGTATTTGTGTTTTTTTTTCGAAAATCCGAATAACACTGCTCGACCCGGGAATCGAAGCCAGGACCTCTTACTCAGCAGTAACGTTTGCGACCACTGGACCATGGAGGCAGCAAATTAATAAACATACATTAAATTATAGAACACTAGATTCTGCCCGCGGCTGCGCCCGTGTGGATGGCGGAAATAATCCCCAGGGAACGTGCTACCGGGACAAAAAGTAGCCATGTATCTTTGCCATATATTATCGAAACCCGTTCAGTGGTTTAGGCGTGAAAAGGTAACATAAAGACAGAGTTACTTTCGAATTTAAAATATTAGATACCACCACCAAATTCAGTTGCCAAAAATTTGCCAACTGTATTGGGGTCGGCATCCAGTCTGACCGGATGCAGCTGAATACCAGTATTTGACATGGAGCGACTGCCTATCTGACCTCCACAGCCCAGTTACTGGATAATACGATACCCCTTGGCAAGACTGGATATCAGACTTCCGGGCTCCTGACTACCCGTAACGGTACTGGTATTCTATAGATCTGTACGAAAGCCAGCCAGGACCAACGGTTTTACGTGCTTTGCGAGGCACGGAGAGGTTTCGGTATGTAATGGATGGTCTCCCATCCACGGACCGACCTACGCAAGCATAAAAACTGCTTAACTTTGAAGACCTACCCGAGCGGCTGTTACTAATTAGCCACGAGCCCAAGCAAATCGTGTTACCAAACTCTACATATTTTTTACTCCGTAAATTATTCTTACTCATACATTTTAAATAAATTAATCGTGGTAAACAATGGCTCCTAATTATAAACATGACACAGGCATTACTAAACAAACTGAGATTCAGCGAATTTTAACCGATTATCAAAACACTTGGAATACTTTTGCATAGCTGTTCAAAATCGCGCTCGCTCGCATTGTTTGCGAACAAACAACATTAAGTAATACTGATAAAAAAACGTTCTGTTTTAATTTTTTATCGATAAAGGGACTTTGGCAAAAATCTATTAACGATCCAATGGGCATTTTTCAGATAAAATACGCATCCTTTGCTGAAGTTATGCGGCTCCTCAGATTGTTTAGATTTGCTTTTGACCATTCATAGTATCCTTCAAAGAGACTCCGAACATAACCCGCTTCATAGCGCGCTGAGCGACATTGAGCTTATGGACCAGCCCCCACGTTTCGTCAGCGCATGTCGTAACGGGCAGGGAGCACTAGTTCAAGACCTTAGTCTTCAAACATTGCGACATTGGCGACGAGAACACTTGATGAAGTTTTGCAAACGCTGCCCAAACCAGCTGGATCCTTCTGTTCATTTCTTCTTCTATGTCCAGCAGTGAACTGCGATCGCTGAGTTGATTGATTCACAGTATAAAATGGCCCCTGCTTTTTTGGATTACGGTGAACTTTCTTCTTCTAAGTCATTCTTAAAGCCTTTCGGCGACTGAGGCTCTAGGCCGGTTTCTTGTTGACTTAGCAGAACTCCCGACCCGGACACTGTGTGGACCCCCGAACACCGCGGGCCCTGGTGCCCCGCACCACTTTGCACCTTAGTAGTTACGCCACTGATCTCATGGATCACTTAGTAAGTAAGATGCTGTTAGAGATACCTGTGGTGTAATTGCGTAACACACTAACAATTCCTATGACAATTCATATTTTGACAATTCGACAACATTCATTGCGTTATTTACGTTGTCGACCAGACGAATTTTTCAAACATATGAAGCAATGGATTACGAATTTCTTTCAAAATCCTTGGGATTGTGAAAGAGAGTGTGTTGTGCACGGACTTTGTCCGAACAGCCGTGGAATATTTCTCCACTCCACAAGTAACTCAGGATATGAAGTTAATTGTTTGTATTAACTTCTTACTTATCATGACAAGTGGCATATATACCTGTATATTGTACCAATAGGTACCATATACCTGTATATTGTATCTATAGGTACCTACTTAATGCTGTCGAGTTACAAGCCAATTAATTATCGATCGATCACATTCGACATTGTTATCTAATCATTTTGATACTAAACCTCCGAGATTTGGTAATCTGACGCATTCTACATGCCAAACACAGGGTGTTAGATGTTCTGCTTTAGTAGTATTGTGAATTATAGACCCTTCAACATCCAAGGAGAGAAGGAACATCGGCTCTTGGTTGGTATCCCAACCAGTCGTACTCAGCACTTCTCGTCCACATTTCTTATGCGCTCGGCCATAGTGTGGCCGTTTTGCGTGGATGTGACGTATATTTTCCCCAATTTGTCTTTTTTGTGTTTGTGTTCAGTTTTTGCGTCATGTTTACCGCAAATAAATGGATTTTGTTTCTTTCGTCTTCTTTGTGGAACTCTCTGCCAGCTCTGTGTTCCTTTCCTCATATAACCCGTTAGCCTTCAAAGCAAGAGATAACAGGTATCTTCTGGGCACGGTCGTTTCATCGTAGACCTCATCCACCGGTTTCCATCAGGGGAGATCGAGGTCAAAGCAGAACCATTTCCCAATAAAAAAAATAAAAGGAAAGGCGAAACCCCTGAATGAAAGAATTTTAAGACCGTTACCTTTTTAACCGACTTCAAAAAAAAGGAGGAGGTGTGTAACCTCAGAACTTTTTTCCAGGCGAAGCGATTTTGACGATTCTTTCTTATTTGAAAGCTGGTGCTTCTCATGTGGTTTCATATAAATTTGATCAAGATCTGATCTCTAGTTTTTGAGTAATCCTTAATAATGCGTATTTTGTCCAACTAGTACATTGATGATGTTTTAATAATTTCCTGTCACTGTTATTTACATATCAAGTACTCGTAGTGGTATACAAATTTGTGTGGGGTAGGTACCTACCACAACTAAAAAGTGAAAAAATAACTTTAATTTCGGAAGTCGGTGGCAAAAAACGAAAACACAAAACCAAAGACACCGCTTCCAATAATAAAGTTATTTTTGACTTTTAGTGTTATTTTGGAAGTCGGTTGTTTTATTTTTGTAATTCGATTTTTATTGGAACTTGCATTACCCACTACTTGTTCGTCATAAATTTTATAGTGCGTTTGTTATTACTTATCTATTTACCGTTTATGACGGGGATCGGAACTGTTTCTTCTAAACACATGGTATTTCGTAACATATCTAGGAGAACATTACGGTTCCCACTAACTACATTAAGAAACTTTAAGCCTGTGCCTTAAAAATTACCTTGCCATGTAATCTGGTCCTGTTTGAACAATACATCTTTATTATTTACTTACATAAACGCCTTCTTCCCATGGGAGTAGGCAGAATTTACAGAACGCCACCAGCTACGATTATATAAAAGTACTCTGTGCTACGATGTTTACATACCTACTCTTTTTGCTTCGTTTACGTTCACACATCTGTACGAATCGGTATCTGTACGATCTGTACGAATCAAATATCAGATGTCAGATGATCTGACCATACACGTACCGATTTTTTTGTTAGATTTCTGCAGTCCTACTATAATTTATAAAGATTCAAAAGAACATCAACATAATATCTTTTGATACCTATTTTGGATGTTTTCGCACCTGACGATAAAATGCTTGCCCACACAATTTAAAACACAGGAACAGTACCTACTTTATTAATTGATTTTGATACGCCGGTTGCGAGTACTAATAAAGTCACTAATTATGTCCTCCTAGGGCGTCCTCCTGCCTTGTACCTTTTGTTAAATACCGTTTGTTAGTCGCCTTTCATTCATCCTCTCAACATGACCAAACCATCTAACCTACTCTTTTAAATTGTTGTCACTACATCTTCTTTTAAACCGCACTGTTGCCTTATCACATCATTCTTCAGTCTATCATTCATAGTCACACCACACATGCTTCGCAAAGAACTCATTTCTACAGCATATATTCTACTTTCATGCTTCTTTTGCCACACCCAACATTCACTTCCATACATAAGCGTAGGCACCATCACGCCATTGTGAACAGCCAGTCGAGTCTTATTTATTTATTACTAAGTAAGTATTGATATTTTAGTTCAAATGATTCATACCAGAAACAATAATATTATCTGAGCGTAACATTTTTGTCTATCAGATAGTATGAGATAAGTTAGTAAAGCACAGCGGAAGCGTTCGATAATATTATCAGACTGACACAGAGCATGAACAAAATGGAGTGCTAATCATTTAATGTGGACACTAATAAACAAATATTTGAAGCCAGCGTTGCTTGTTTTGTATGAGGTAATCGAAGAGGATATTGCCTTTCGTATTGGGGAAAACAAATGGTTATATCGAATTGGAACCGATTAGATAAAACTTCCAAGTACTTGTAGGCGAAGTGTCGGTCGTCCGGCGGCAAGGTGGGCGGACGACATTGTTACTATCGCGGGTAGAACCTGGATGAGGCTAGCATGGGAGCGCGGGGATTGGCACAAAAAGAGAGAGCCCTATGCCCAGCAGTGGGTGAAGTCGAGCTGAGGATAATGATGATGATAGGATGCTCCTGTCCTTGTCACGAAAAGGGTTACAAATAAAAAGTTTTGTAGAAACTTTCACATGCAGGCATACTAAACAACGTGTAGAACACCTGGATCTCTCCCCGAAATTCCAATACTTATGTGACGTCCGGGAAACGTGAACTAAAAACTTAAACCAAATTATCAAAATTGTTACAGTCTAAACAATTAAAATGCTTTTCAAATTAACATAACATAACATCACGTCCAAAGGTGGTACTATAGTACACCCACATTTTGCCAGAACAGTTATATTTAAGTCTCATGTAATAGGGGGCGGGCTTATTTCCATCAACCGGGCACAAATCTATACTACGAGTTGATGGGAAATTCCTGATGGAAAACTACTAACTTACTTACTAACACTAGCAGGTATTACTAACATTATGGATCTTTGTTGGCCTAATAAGAAATTTTGCTTTTGATTTGAAAATCTAATAATACTTTGCCGGGCCTGGGAATTGAACCTAGGACCCCATACTCAGCAGTAGCACCTTCGACTACTAGGCCATTTGTTTGAATTTAACGCAACAGTGTTTCCTCCATTCATTGGTTACTCCATGTATTGTTGGGAAGTAATAAGGCAATATTGTCGGTAATTTAAAATTTAATTTCCTTTTATAATAGCTGTAAGAGATCTTTTGCTGGATACGGTAGATATTAACGTCACTTTTGACGATTCTGACGCCAATGACAGCGCCATTTCCTTTAAGTACATGTCCCACCGCCGGCGATTAAGGGGGAAGCGCCCGGTTGCCTACGAAATTCAAATTTTGTTACGTTTTTCGCAATGGAATGAGGCACCAACCGATGATTATCCCTGAATGCACCATGCAAGTGCACCCAAAGACAACCCCCGGCTGGTGCAGGACTATTGCAGGACATGGAAACAAATATATTGGTCTATGGGTTGGAGTGGCTAATTGGCTATAGTGGATGTGTTACCTTGAACTATGGGAGAACTATGTCCCCTATCTGGCCAATGTTAAAAACAAAAAACGGATAAAATGGAACGGGGTGACTTGCACATTCAATGATTGGCCCCCGGAAACTGTCGCTAGCACATAGTGACGTAGCAACAAGGGGGCAACATATCCTGAGTTGCTTGAGGAGTGGAGAGGTATTCCACGGCTGTGACCTCTGAGTTTGTTTCGGCCTTTCTTCTCAGAGTAGTCAGATAGGAAACGCCGACCTCATCTAGTTTAAAAATATGATTGACGTGTAAAAGTGTTTGTACAAACCTACTTACAGAAATAAAATCATTTATCATTTATCATTTATCATTTATGAGGACAATCCCAGAGTTCGGAAGATGGTCAAGATCCCTACCAGCATCTTACTGGAATACTTCCGTCCTCCGAGCACATTTGCTCTTGCAAATCTCCACTCAAGTCGGCCAATAAAGGCAAGCCAGAACTGAGGAACAAGACTTTGCGGGTGATAGCTGCTCCCGAACGTATTAATAAAACTAAATCACTTAGGTTCGAGATCAAACAGCTTTTATTGTGCCAATCAACCAAATTATAGAAAAAACAACCCCTCACTTTTCTGCCAAACGTCGGTAGTGATGTGGTCACTATCGTAGTGATGTTACATAATCATTTTTGGTGGACGATGTGATAATCGCCACAACTTCTCCCGGGAGATAGGGTCTGCGGGGTCGCTACTGACCAACAGCTGGCCACATGCTGCCCTGCGGGTTTAGGTATCTCTTTTGGTCTGACTCTTCAACCCAGACCCGTTTCGGAAAAGTAAACTGTACTAACACAGACCCAGAGTTCACGAGCGCGCAAGCCACAGCACGTACGACGTCAACGTACAGATACGGTGGAGGAGCTATTATTATTATAATTTTAAAACGATTAGCTTATTATGTAAATATTAACTTGTTTAAAAATAAGAACGACTAGCTGCTTTAGCTATGTTTGCTTTCGAAACACCAGATTAAATTCACAGATCTATAATTATAGATTATAATTTTGATTATAATCAATATCAAAACCTACACTTAGAAATCACCGGTTAAATGAAGAGGGAAGAAGTGCCATCACATTTTTTTCTAAAGCCGAGCATAGATGTCTCATTTGCCTGTAATTTCGAACCGAACACAGCATAATCACCAAAGTGATTTGGCGGCAGAAATAACTATTGAGGTGGATAAACTAAATTTCTAGAACGCACATTTTCACGAGTTCTGCTTAGTAACAGAACTGCTACCATCGAATCTATTCTGTGAAAATTTCAGCGTGAAAACTTAGGTGATGTGAGCTGTCAATCTGTGTCAATCCCTAGCACAGAACGTACATACTCTTAGTACATACTCTTATTGATCCCTAGCCTCAGGTGGATTCTCACTTCAAGCTGAGTTTTTTTTTAAATATACCTGCAGAAGTGCAAAAAGGTGAGTACTCACTGTTTTCCTACTCTGGTAACAGTTGGAAAGTAGCCGAGGATCAAGTTGAATAGTATGCTGTTGCAGTTTGACAGGTCTTCTAGCAGTGGATTGGCAAATGTCCTGCAGATCTGGTAGCGTCGTGTGACGACTCGTTGAGTTCCCGTAAATACGGTTGAGCTACACGATGACTGATGCAAGCATGCCGTCTGTCCGGACAGGTGAACTCAAAGCTGCCATGGTCTTTTTTCATAGCCGTTCCAGAAATGTCCCTGCATTTTTAAACTCACAATAAAATTAAAATTTTGACTTAAAACGTGACCATGACCTCCGAGTTAATTCCGGCATTTCATCTCAAGGATCATTAAGCTAGGAACAGCCGGCGCCATCTAGTTTAAAAAAAATGACCAAAAAATTGACGTGTCTGAAAAGATCATTTCATCTATAGGATAGACTGATGATGGTGACGTTCTGCTACTACTAGGCAAGTAATGCTTCCAGCTATACATTCAAGGCTACACTATAGACTTAATAAAACATTCGCAGCGAGTAACGTAATGCATCATACATGGTTTATTCATCGAGCTGCGTTCGCTTTCGGCAGGTAACGAATTCGCGTTCAACTGGGTCATCAACCTTTTGACAGTTCTGAATGAATGAATTTCCTGTTGGTACGTTGTCGACCAACAAGAAAAAAAAATAACCAATACCTCCTTTTTTTAACCCCCGACGCAAAAAGAGGGGTGTTATAATTTTGACCGCTATGTGTGTGTATGCGTGTGTCTGCCTGTGTGTCTGTCTGCGGCACCGTAGCTCTTAAACGGGTGAACAGATTCGGATGCGGTTTTTTTATTATTTGAAAGCAGGTTTTCTAGCGGTGGTTCTTAGATATGTTTCATCAAAATCGGTTTAGCCGTTTCAAGGTCATCAGCTCTTTTGTTAGCTGCGGTAGTGATCTTAGACGCATAATAGGTATTTACTTTACTTTCAAACATAAGTGTGACCTAAAATTTGAAACACACATGTATGCTACATAACTATGTAAGATTATGGAAAAAGCGTCGTCTAGTCGGGGGACCGCATACGGTGACGAAGTGCTCCGACCCGAATGGGATAGATTGATGTACGAAACTAAGTTCATACGTATAAATAAATAGGTCCATCCATAATTTTAGACTAAAAAAATAGTTATTTACAGTACGTATAAATAATTGGTTTTCTGTTTGTTATTTTATTTATTTAATGGTCCCGCGACGCGACGACGCTTGAATCACAAAATATTACTAATTAATTGTTTAATTATTAAAGTTAAAGGACCAGCAGGTGTAGCACAAGCACCGTCTTGTCGACAGAGGAATAGACAAAAATGACGTTTCGTGAAGACAGTACGACGGCAGCAAAGTAGAAAAAGTCAACTGCACTTTTTACGAAATTCAGTAATTTATTAACGTTTATCTTTTATTTTGCTTATATCTCGAAAATGGTGTGTCCTATCGCAAAAATAATGAAAATTGCGACCCCCTTTATGGAACCCTTAAACCCCTAAATCTCAACATGTAGGTAATAATTTTTCACATTTTCCATACAAAAAGTGAAAAATTCCTTTTTCCTTTCTATTTTTATACTTTGTGGCCGTCGAGTAAAAAGTTTTCTACCGTCTTTAGCATGGCGATTAAAATATCAATTTGTCTTCACTACCTTACACAACTGTCTTCTGAAATAGTCTACATTAAAAAGGACCTAGACAACAATCGGCAGAAACGAAAGACAAAATGACAGATTTTAGAAGGATTTTTACGGTGCGATGTCAAAAATAGAGAAACGAAATGTCACTTTGTATGGGAATAGCCGTCTCTATTCTTCGAAGAGATAGATAGCGTCATGCTAAGCCCGCTGGCCCAGTTTTTTTTTTTTTTACGTTTTATAGGTTTTTTTTTGTGTTGAGTTTTTTTTTTTTTTTTTGAATATCATTACGAATAAGAAATTAGTATTAGGAAACCTATTGAATTCTCTTTAAATGTTTGGAAACTTACATTTATTCTGTTTTTCTTTGTCTAACTACTTATCCGAGTTCGTCCTTAACGTGGCTTCAATAAAATACTCATTTTTACCTATCTATATAACTGCTTTAATATTATAAAGATATAGTAAATTTCTATGTAGGGGGAAATATTCGGAATTGATCGGATTCAAAAAAATCTTTCACTAATGGGAAGCTAGTGTCATAGAATATATTTTATCTACAAAAAAAAAAAAACACGGTTACGAAGTCGCGGGCAGAAGCTAGTATGATGATAAAAGCCAGTTCCCTGACCGTGCCGAAGGTTGTCAACCCAGACAGGAAAATACGTCAGCAAGTATTGTGTGACCAAAATTAACCTCGTCAAACCAAACGCGTGAATAAGGAAATGTACTATATTGATTCTATTTTTGGACTAGTCCAAAAATAGAATCAATATAGTAGCGTCCATACAACCACTTAGTTAAGTGGTTGTATGGACGCTAACAAAATAGGTAGGTACAGATTTATGAAAGGTTAGAAATATCATGACCCCACAATTATTTAACGATAGTTTTATAGGTAGGTACTTAGATTAATTGTCAATTCTTTATTGCCTACCATAATGTATATAGTCGGTAGGGAAATAATTATATTAGTTACAATTACTGTCGACCCTGTCGGGCACAGCATAGATCAAGAAGTAGAAGAGAGGAGGAAGAACACGGGCTATTTAATAATAACACATCATACATCCTATTATTAGTTAAATATTAAGTAACGTAAATCGTTTTATTAATACAGAATTGAATTTAAGAATTACAATTTTTGTTTTATAAATTATATACCTACTTACATTCATTTATTTAGTAACACTGTAAAAACCGTTTATTTTTTAAGTTATTCATTATTGTTTTATTTACTTATTATTATTTTTAATTATTACGTACCTAATTAATATTTATTATCCCTAGGGTAAGTTAATTATTTGTTTTTTTTTTCGTGTTGTGAGTTGGTAGGCGTATCATTAGTGAGTATTTGTAGATACAAATAGATAGCTAAGAAGTTCCCTAAAACTTATCATTTAAGTATTCGCATACCATACACTACAGTAAGTAGCATTTGCTGACAAGGAAAAGCTTCAATTTATTGACAAAGATGTTATATTTATTTAAATTCTTTATTATTTCGGGTAACTTATTATATTTTTTTATGGTCATGACAAAGGTACTATTGTAGTGCATTTAAGTCGCGATATTGGTAAGTTTAGTCTATTTTTGTCTTAAATAATATTCGTATGTATGCCCTCTCTTTTTCTAAAGAATTCTGGGTACTTACGCACGAACTTACAAACTTCAAATATATAGAGACAGGGTAGGGATAAAATCTTTAGTTCCTGAAAGTGGGGTTTACAGCTGTCGGTGACTTCAATATTTACTATAATAGTTTTTTTTTTGTAAGGTAAATAGCGTGGGCGCGTCATTGCTGTTGCCCCATAAGATGACACCACGCGTGCACGCGTAGTACGTTACTAGTGCAGTTTTAAGCAGGGATGTTATGGAGCTCCGTAACCGTAACCGAAACTATCGGATATCCGAAATTAAAATATATCCGTTTCACAAGTTTCGAATAGTTTCGTATAAAGGCGGAGACTAACTAATTATTATAACATCTCTTAATAATTACTTACTTAAATAACTGATTATAATACCAAATGATAGCCTAGATTAGATAAAACCTATAAATAAAACCAAATTGTTACATACTATCTGTGTTTATATTTTACTTCAATCTAATATCACTAACAGAAACTATACGAAACTAACGGATAATCCGAAATAATTACATACCCGTAGCCGTATCTGAAACCGATATAATTTTATTCCTATATCCATATCCGTATCCAGATCCGAAATATCATTTCCATAACATCTCTATTATTTTTGATCTCGCGGCGGGCGTATGAAAATTTTGATATGTTTGCTCTTACTTTCTGAATGTGTGACTTCCAATTTATGTGGGTATTAATGTTTAGGCCTAGTGGGGTGAATTTTTCAACTGCTTCCAATTTATTATTTTTAAAGCTAAAGTTTATATTTATTGGTAGTTTTTGGCGAGGGTGGAATGAAATTAGTTTAGTTTTATTTAAGTTGATTTC
Source organism: Griposia aprilina (assembly GCA_916610205.1). Taxonomy (NCBI): domain Eukaryota; kingdom Metazoa; phylum Arthropoda; class Insecta; order Lepidoptera; family Noctuidae; genus Griposia; species Griposia aprilina. Next base: position 10,027,443 of record OU744304.1, on the reverse strand, counting down.
TAGGTTGTGTTTAGTCATCGAATTTATTGTAGAATCTAGTATGGAATTTAATTTATCATTGAAATTTGTGCTATTTTCGCATGAGGTTAGTATAGATAGGTCATCCGCAAACAGGACACATGGCTCATTGATTTTATTAGGAAGGTCGTTTACGTAAACAAAAAATAAGAAACACCCTATTACGCTTCCTTGCGGGATTGAAGGCTCGTGCACGCTGGCGCGACGCGACAGCGTACACAAGGGCACCGCGTGCAGCGCGACGGGCGGCGCCTTTGTGTTGGGCTGTCGCGTCGCGCCAGCGTGTACGAGCCTTGAGGCGGTGATTTGTTTGCTTTCGGATCTGATTATTTCTATTTCATTTATGCTATTGTTGTAATGTTCGATTTCAACTATTTGTTCTCTATGTTTCAAATAACATACAAACCAGTCATAACATTTGCCGCGGAGTCCTATACTATATGTATAGTTTGTTTAATAATATTTCAAATTGTACTTTATCATATAAGTACTTTAGTTATATCAAGCAGAAATCCTATCGTGTACTTTTTATCATTAATGATATCAAGGGCTTTTCGAATATATTTGTAAACGCCCAAGATAGTGGAATGGTTTTTTCGGAAACCGTTTTGGCAGGCATTAAATATATTATGATATTTTTCACAAAACGCATATAATCGATTACACATGGCTTTTTCGAATATTTTAGATGCAGTCAGTAAGAGGACAATGGGGCGGTAATTATTCGGATCAGTTTTATAATTCTTTTTGTGAATAGGTTTTATAAGAGCTTGTTTTAAGAGACTGAGTAAAGCTCTTTCATCAAATGACTGATTTAATCATTTATAAAATGGTAGGGTTAATAAATTCATCTGCACATTGTCTTATTAAGGTAGGTATGGAAGTTCATCAACGCCGAATTAGCAACATACAACAAAAAAAAAAAATAACTTCAGGTCCATTTATGTGCCAGCTTACTCCACACAGCAATGATATTATGTTCTGAATCGTATTGAATTTTATACATAGGTGATTCAATTGAATCAAAATCGATTATAACTAGTGCGTCAATTGACATTCGAATTCAATTTAACTGACAGAATTGAAGATGGTAGCCGTGGGAGTAAACAGCTGTTTGTAGATGTTTTTCTATCGAGACAATTTTAATATTAGGTACATTTTGGTTTAGAAATATCATGTAACTTTACTCATATTATTTTTATTTTTTACCTATGTTTTATCATTTTCATGAAACATCAAAGGAGATGTTTGATTTTGGGCTACCATTATGTATACCTACTACATAGATAAATAGGACAAAAAAGGGGATATTCATAAAAATACTAGCAAATTAATTTGAAGAAGATAAGTGTACAAGCGTACAAAAATGATCATACAATAGGCATTCTTGCTTACGGCCTTCTTCAAGCTGAACAGACAGCTGTGCTGCTGGGGAGTATGTTGCGCCACTTTTTCTCCCTCTCCCCCCCACCATCTCATATTTTTATTTTTTTTGTTCTTTTTCTAGGAAGTGGTGAAGGGCGCCCGCGTTTTGTAGGACTGTCTCATGTAATTTTGAGGTTCAAAATGAGCTCAATCTCTTAAGGTAACTTTCCTACTTAGCTACACCCAAACTAGAAGACGTCTGACTTTTGTTATGTCATTAATTTCATCGTGAAATGATAAAATTATATCACTGTCGTAGCTATCAAACAAAACTTATCAACATCCTACGCTTACTCATAAACTAAACATCTATGATAATGATAGCAGTAACCTTGGAACATATATTTATCTACTTATCGATAAGAAGCGTCTTTTTTATCTTTTGTCAAAGAAAACCGCGGCGGAAGCGCCAGGTTGCTCGCGAAATACATTTTTTTTTTTAACAAAATTTGATTCGGAACCTTAACAAGTATGTATTTCCAGAATTATAATAATAAAAATTATCAACAGAACCCTCTAAGTTCATATAATCCTATTACTTGATATTTTATGAAATTGATATTCAATGTATTAAAAAAAAATGAATAATACAAAACGCTGGAATTTAGCAACATTTACAGTCATAGTATTTATAGTACCTCTGCCTAACCCTTCGGGGAATACAGGCGTGATGTTATGTATGTAGTATTTATAGTTACAGTGTTAAAATTGCATTTGCTGGCTCTGGCCCACCAGGTATCTCTTCCGGCACCGCTGCTGTGTTGTGGGTTTGAATCCTCAGAGGCTGCGGTTCGGGCGCTGCGATCATTTCCAATTATTCTGGCTCGCACTGATGGATGCTTGCACCGCTCGTGCTGCTTGTATCTGTAAAACAAAAGTAGGTATCTGTAATCTGTAAATTGGTCTAGTAGTTTTTGAATTTATTCGTTATCCTTCCTTTCTATAATATTAGTACCTACATAGATAATAGTATTATCTTTTGTCTATTATCAGGGATGTTATGGAGCTCCGTAACCGTAACCGAAACTATCGGATATCCGAAATAAAAATATATCCGTAACCGTAACCGTATCCGTTTCACAAGTTTCGGATAGGTTCGTATAAGGGCGGAGTCTAACTAATTATTATAATAACTCTAAATAACTAATTACCTATATGACTGATTACAATACCAAATGATAACGTAGACTAGATAAAACCTATAAATAAAACCAAATTATAACATACTATTTGTGTTTACTTAGTCTGGCCATAAATACTGTTACAGTTAAAAATAAGAATGAATGGATGAGAATTTGGAATCTGTCATTTTTATACTATTGTGTTCATTGAGTTTTCTAATTTTAGCGCCAATACATTGTACAATATTTTGCGATATTAAAATAGAGTGGGGTGATAAAGAGAACCGAATCGCTGTGATTGCATTACACAAAGTTGGTATGGAGCCAAATGCAATTTTAAAAATTCTCCATACGCTTGGTATTAGTCAAATGTTTATGTACCGGGCTATTAATAGGTACAATGAGACCTCCTCTGTTTGTGACAGAAAAAGATCTGGCCGTCCACGTAATGTTCGTACGAAAAAGGTGGTCAAAGCAGTAAGGGAAAGAATTCGAAGAAATCCTGTCCGAAAGCAAAAGATTTTATCTCGGGAGATGAAGATAGCACCCAGAACCATGTCACGTATTTTAAAAGATGACTTAGGACTTGCAGCCTATAAGAGATGCATTGGTCATTTTTTTACAGATAATTTAAAAAAGAATAGGGTGGTAAAATCGAAACAACTACTGAAGCGGTACGCAAAGGAAGGCCACAGAAAAAAATTGTTTACGGATGAGAAAATCTTTACTATTGAGCAACATTTTAACAAACAAAATGACCGTATTTATGCTCAAAGCTCTAAGGAAGCTTCCCAATTAGTCGACAGAGTGCAACATGGGCATTATCCGACTTCAGTGATGGTTTGGTGGGGTGTTAGCTATGAAGGAGTGACTGAGCCATATTTTTGTGAAAAAGGTATCAAAACATCGGCACAAGTGTATCAAGATACCATTCTTGAGAAGGTGGTTAAGCCCCCTTAACAACACCATGTTAACAACACCAAGACTCGGCGCCGGGTCATAAAGCTCGGTCCGCGCAGTCTTGGTTGGAAGTGAACGTTTCGGACTTCATCAGAGCTGAAGACTGGCCGTCGTCTAGTCCCGATCTTAATCCGCTGGATTATGATTTATGGTAGGTTTTAGAGAATATGGCTTGCTCTAAACGCCATGATAATTTGGAGTCCCTAAAACAATCCATACGATTGGCAGTGAAGAATTTTCCCATGGAAAGAGTGCGTGCTTCTATTGATAACTGGCCACAACGTTTAAAGGACTGTATTGCAGCCAATGGAGACCACTACGAATAAGTTTTTTTTTTTTAGTATTTATGTATTAAACTGACACACTGTAAAAGTAATAAATATTATTTGCAATAAAAAAAAAAAAATTTTTCTTCGTGACAATATTTATGACAAGACTAGGTATATTTTACTTTAATCTAATATCCGTAACCGAAACTATCCGAAACTAACGGATAATCCGAAATAATTACATATCCGTAACCGTATCCGAAACCGATATAAGTTTATTCCGATATCCATATCCGTATCCAGATCCGAAATATAATATCCATAACATCTCTGGATAATACCAACGTAAAGTTATACAGGGTTATTTTTATTATGCTAACAACCTCCTAGGGGCTGTTTCTATACACGATTCTAAACAAGTTTTGTTCTACAACCTTTCGAAATTCATCCATCATTTTTTTTGCAGTTGGATGCTCTTAAAGCTATGCTCTTAATATCCTTGAAGCGGTATGAAAAGTATGGCAATATGCTTTTTTATTTTATTTTTCTTCAATGGATGAACAACAATGCGCATGTAAAACGCATATAGTTACCGAGTTGTTTTTTTTTTTTAAATAATAATAATTCCAGTTAAAGTATTGAGTATTTTAAGAAGTTGTAGAACAAAAGTTGTTCACTATAATCAAAAGAAGCTGCCCCTAAGAGGTTGTTAGCATAATTATTACAAATAACCCTGTTTATGTATTGCCGATTCTGAGAGGCGAATATGTTAAAATTGGTCATCTCTCTTGGTCTGGGGTTTGTTTCCGGTCGAGACAATACATAAAGATTGATTTCTGTTTACCGTGGGATCAGAACAATGTCATGTTGCTTAACATTTATTTATCTATCTATATATATAATAAAATCTTTTTTACAAAAAAACAACCGACTTCCAAAAAAAACACTAAAAGACGTGAAAAATTACTTTAATTTCGGAAGTCGGTGTCTTTGGTTTTGTATTTTCGTTTTTGCCCACCGACTTCCGAAATTAAAGTTATTTTACACGTCTTTTAGTGTTTTTTTTTGGAAGTCGGTTGTTTTTTTGTAAAAAAGTTTTTATTATTCACTTTTTAGTTGCGGTACCTACCCCACACAAATTCGTATACCACTACTTGGTGTGTAAATAACAGTGACAGGAAATTATTAACACATCGTCCATATAAACTAAGTGGAAAAAATATGCAGTATTAAGGATAACTCAAAAACTATTGGTCAGACCTTGATCAAATTGAAATGGGACCACATGTGAAGCACCAGCTACCAAATACAAAAAGAATCATCCAAATCGGTTCAACCAGAAAATGCTATGCTTATGAGCTAACACACATAAAAAAAAAAAAAAACCTACAGACGAATTGAGAACCTCCTCCTTTTTGTGAAGTCGGTTAAAAATGAATCCCTATTTCCCTTGGTCACGCGTGAACGGGACCGATTACACTCTTTTTTTTTTTGTTGTGTTCGTTATTGTCAGGAGAATGATCTTATGAAATAAAAAAATAAGGAAGTTGACGGACCGTTACAAAATTTAAAAAAACTTAACGCCAATATTAATTTTACATAACTGTCAGTTGTTTGAAATAACTGTCAGCGATTGACAGAATGCGCGCTGCAAATATCGTTTAACACAGATGGATCGGTTGATAAATGAGTCGATAGTTTTAGTTTTAGTAAATAGTCAAAACTAAAACTAAACGACATATGACGTTCATAGTTAAGACAGGACAACGTCTGTCGGGTCAGCTTGTTTTTAATAAAAATAAATGTGATAAAAATAGTTTACTGATTGATTGATAGTTGACTGATTGAGATTTACTGAATTTGGAGGAGCCCAGCAACCCTCTTCAATAGACGCCATATTTTGAAAACCACGATGCAACTTCCAACTTCTCTTGGTAGATACTTTGAGCGTTGTCTTTTCAAAGCATATGAAATACTGATTCAACTGATGATGTAAGGGTTTGTCGGTATCGCTTGAGCGGATATTATGACGAATTATTTAAGCTGAACTACACAAGTTTAGCAACAACAATATGCAACAAAGTAATGACGTCAATTGCACGTAAAAGTTGGGGTATGGCCGACATATACGGCGACGCGATATGGGCGTAGATATAACTGAGGGTCCAAATCGGTACCAGTATGAACAGAAATTGTATATTAATAAATAAAGGGTACTTTAACGTTGTCTGTACCTCTATACATTTTTGTCAAGTTTTGTTTGGGAAATCATCAAATGACCTCTCCCGCTCTGGGCGGAGCGGGGGGGGGGGCATGTCAGACTCTTACTGACTAAAACCCACCCGTGTTCCTTCAGTTGTCTGTGCGCCAGGACCACGGTAACTCTTTCGAACAATCCGCAACCCCGGCAGGCATCGGCCCTGTCGGACCCCGTCAATTAGTGCTGCATCTCTTTTAGGCGCGCGTGGAACACAACGCGCCGTCGACCCAGGCCTGGTCCTTACCGGACGGCACGCTGCCCATTGCCATACCCATTTCTACCATCAGCCAGCGTAATGCTCTGTTCCAGTTTCAAAGATGGCCGGTGTAAATAATAATACCAGCCTATTACTGTCCCACTGCAGGGCAAAGGACTTCTAGCGGTATCAACATCGCCACATGCGAGCCATGCCATGATGCCATGTGTGTCATACTGACGTCACGCAAAATCCTGAATCGCGCAAGCAGAGTTTACCGCACGACTAGCATATATACAACGTCCCGACATCAACCGTCGGGCAGTTGCCCATCAGACACAACACCCGTCTGGTCGGAGGATCCTCCCCTTTCTATAGAGTATGAGTGAACTTTACACCCTGTTCCTCATACCTCTATACTGGTGACCTTGAACATGAACGTCAGCGCAGCCTTCGTGCAACTACTTCAGCGTGACGTCATCATCACATCATCATCACTTCCGCAAGCTTTAGAGCGGCGAGCCACACAGCCAGCCAGCAACCAGCATGCAGCAACCGCGCATACCTGGTCATCACCCTCAGCCTCATCAGCAACCTTGGCACAGCACACTGCACTCTCGACCAGTTCACAAGCAGAGCCTTCAAACCCTCTCCTGGTCGACGCCAGCAGTCAGCCTCAACCCGGCGCTGTACCACATCCGACGCACTGGAGCATAACGCAGCGCCACCCTGACTCACTGGGGAAACCTTCGGAGACAGTTCCGACTCACCGCGAACTATGCGACAACTGGTTTCGACTCACTGGAACCTCAACTGCCCCTGGCAAGCATCGCAAGATACAAGACTCAGCCCACTATCGACCTCCGGTCTCCGAGGGGGAGTGATGATAGATAGAGTATGAGTGAACTTTACACCCTGTTCCTCATACCTCTATAGACTCTTCTCATACAGAGAAGCGCCTGTGACATTATTGCCATAATAATTAGGATTGTACTCGCCATTGAAAAAACAAGGAGTGCGGTGTTCTTTGAAATCATAACCAAAAAGTTCGGTTTCACAACAGACATTGCATAACACATTGAGAACTGAGGACTGGCTATAAAAAAAAAGCATTCAAAATCATAAGTCATTTATTTAAACTAAACCGAGATACCGCACTTTTTGAACGTCAAAATTACATGAGACAATCCACCATTGATCACCGCGCTTGCGCAAGACGGGTTGGCGATTTCAGACACAATACAGCTAAAGCGCGGGAACTGTCGGACTGCTTATATAGAAAGAGACGCGCGACGACACAACCCTGGTAATTTATTGCAAAATATGAAGAAATTAGATAACTATTTACAAAAAATCTGTGGATCGGACTCAATGATATTTTAATATAGCTACCTAATATCATTGATCGGACTAAACAATTAAAACACTATTACGTTAATATGTTGCTTGTAGAAAAATCTGTCAAAAATCAGAATTATTGCATGTATATATTAGTATGGATTTAATCGTTAAAAGATTTTTTTTAGGTATCTTTGTGATTGTTTCTATCATATCATAATTTTTTTATTATTAGATGGGTTTGCTCTTGACTCTAGTCTAGATCAGAGATGACAGAGACAAAGTCGATGATGGAGTGAGCTTACCCAGAAGAAGCCTGTTCACTCTCACTTTGAAGAGATTTGGGTTGTATTTACGTTTTCAACACACTAGCATATAATTATCCTGAAGAATAACATATATTTTTCTGATTTTGTTTACTGCAGTGGATCATAATTATTATACTTTTAGGCATTTAGGTCCTGTAGTCCCCTTAAGACTTTCACGGACACTGAGATGGAGTAGACATTCAGAAAACGACACTAAAAATATTCATACATTTAATACCACACCTATAGCTGGACTGCCGTTAAAAAACAAGTCAAGGTACATGCAATATGACACTAGAAAAAAAAATGTGGGGCAATACGACACTGGATCACATGACTCAATTCCTATTAAGAGCGCCTACACGGGTCCACTAGCGCCACTCCTTTAATAAAATGTTATGTCGTGACTGAGAAGGAATTTTGAAAAACTACTCAATAAGCGACCTCGGTAAGTGTGTCTAGAATTTTCTAATACCTTTTATAAACTTTCATATTGAGACACGAAGCAACAAAATACGATCTAAATTAATGTGGCCGCTTTTGTTTAGATGAATTTTGTTGCTTCGTGTCTCAATATGAAAGTTTATAAAACGTATTAGAAAAATCTTGAAACACTTACCGAGGTCTCTTATTGAGCCGTTTTTCAAAATTCCGTCTCAGTCACGAGATAATATTTTTTTAAAGGAGTGGCGCTAGTGGACCCGTGTATGCGCTCTTAATGTACGCAAACTTACACGACTAGAGACGGTTTGTCTGTTTAGACTTGTTAAAATTAACCGCCTGCGGGTGTAGCGTCATATCAAACACAAAAAAAAACCCCCTTCAGGCCGTGACGTCAGTGAAAGTGTTAATTACAGTTGTTCTATCTGACGAAGGTGGGTGAGCAATACTTCTAATTAGTTGTAATGTGTAGAGACACGTGTTCTTGTGCGCGTCACTGCAGGTAGCGTTAGCAAGTTCATCGTTATTGAATCGTTGAGCTCCTTAAGTCCTGACTTCTTGAGTTGAGCTGCACGATTACTGACAAATGCGTGCACTGACTGGACAGGTCCACTCAATCTGTGTGGTTCTTTCCTCAAAAGACAATTTCAGATACCAATCTACATGGTCTTCACATGATCTGACCAAGATTATGCCTGGACTTTAAAAGAGACTGTGACCTCTGAGTTTGTTTCGGCCTTTCTTCTCAGAGTAGTCAGATAGGAAACGCCGACCTCATCTAGTGTACAAAATATGATTGACGTGTAAAAGTGTTTGTACAAACCTACTTACAGAAATAAAATCATTTTTCATTTATCATTTAACCAAATAATATAAGTAGGTACCTAGTTAGATTTACTTGCCCCGATTTGAAAACACAACCTCTTGCATGAGAGGCGAGGCCATTAATTACTGCGCCATCACGACATTTGCCGATGTAAATACAGGCACATAAAACATATCAGAGCTGTCTCTGGATGCCAGCACACCATCTTTGTCTTTGGTATTGCAGGTGTCCACTGTTTAGAGATGTCAGCACACATTGACGGGGTCCGTTAGGGCCGAGTCGCGGGTTTGTCCGAAAGGTTTACCGTGGCCCTGGCACACCGGCAACTGTAGGAACACGGGTGGGTTTTAGACAGTAAAAGTCTGACACGCCCTCCCGCTTCGCCCAGAGCGGGAGAAATTACTTGAAGATATCCCTATAAGATAGAAAAGAAGATAACCTAAAAAAAAAATTGTGAGCCGTCACGGCACGCCTGGCAGACGTGAAACATCCAACAACAACCGGTTTTACCCGTGACTATAGATGTTTCACATCAAAAAGAGTAAAAGATGTCCACTGTTTGCCATTAAATAATATTTAAAAAATAAATATAATTTACAAATATATTATGACATATTTTGTCGATGGCGTATGGTGACACCGATAACGGTGACTATACCTAATAAGCATTTAGTTAGGTATATATTATGTTCGTGTTAGTAAGTACTGATAACAATACACGTGGCGTTAGATAAGTGACTGATATTCATTAATTAATTCAGGGTAAATTGGACAGTCATGTGCTGTGACTATATTCACACCTATGTTAGGTTTACCTCATAAGTTAGACTCTTCTACCATCAAAGGCACGTATGTACCAGTACCTATAACATTTTACATCCCCAGAGTCACTATGTTGCCATATGGATCCTAGCACAGTTCAGTTTACCCCCAGTCCATGTTAGTTTTAATTAAATTATGTACCTACAACAGAATTGTCAATATTACGAAGGTATCTTTTTATGTTTTTATGTTAATCAATTATTAGTACCATTTAACTGTCAATAAATAAATAAGTGCAGGTTTTGATATTTTTTTTCTAACTCTTCCAGGGGTTCCCAACCTTTTAAAACATGATAGAATTAAGAATGCGAGGGAGCGAAGTGTGCTTGAAGATTTAAACACCCCACGCCACGGATGGGTTCGGTTTTCTTTTGACCATTCATACAGAACGAGGAAACGTCATTTTGTCGACTTATGCAGAGTGGTTTAGGCTCATTTTACAGCACCTAAGTATATGAAATCTAGCCTTAATCTTTCTATAAATACAGGGTGTAAAAAGACCCATCCCATAGCCATCATCTACTCATTCTGTACATCAAACTAAGTGACAAAGCACAAAAATAATTGCTGGGAAACGAATTTTATTTTTGGTGTGAAAAATCGCTGTTTACGGTAGTGCGCGATGTGACACAAGCAAAACATTGTACATGCAACGGTGCGGGGTATTTAAAGTGGAGTTATAACATGAAAAACTTGTTTTCTTAAAAAAACGCCAGTAAAAGTTGGAATTTTGACATTCAAAATCTTCGTAACCAGAAGATTCCCAAGTATGGTCCAGTGCACAAAAAATATTACAATGACGGGGAGTACATGTTCTCGGCTTCGTTAAGTGTCTTTTTACACCCGTTATATTTTTGGAGCTGCGGCCTTTGGGTCACTACACCCCCCAAGTGGGGAGCGCCCCACTGGTTGGGAACCTAGACTAAATTGTCAAAAGCACGTTTGGCGTTGTATTTGCGTTGTTAAATTGATAGATCAGTTCAGTTGGGAAAACAACTAGAACTCTTGGCGGGATGTGTGTCCCCTTAGGGCGGATTAATTGAGTAATAAGTAATTAATTACCCTACCCTTACTTTTAGCCATGAATTTGTGGTTAACAATGAAAAAACAAGAAAACACAGTGAACACTGTTCAGTAGTTGATAAATGAATGCCCTGTTGTTTGTTTAATTTTATGTTTGTATTGGCTGAGAAGGAGGGAAAAACGTAGTCGTAACTCCTTCCTCATTTGACATCCTTGTCTGAGGATGAGAATGAAGGATTATTTTTATTCAGATATCTGTATGTAACCCTATTTGCCTTTTACACCAACAAAATCCATTACTTTTTGTACCACCTTTCAAAGCAAGCGAGAGCAGAACGGCTGCGACTTCCGAGTTGTGACAGATAAATACTTTACTCTGTGTAAATTATTTCGTCACCACTGCTCTCACAACTGTGAAAGAAAACATTGTGAGGAAACCGGCATGTCCTAGAACCAAAAATTAGAAGACATGTGACATAGATCTACTAATCTGCACTGGGCCCGCGTGGTGGATTACGGCCCATTCTTTCTCATCGAGAGGAGGCGTGTGTCCCAGCAGTGGGAACATTAAAGGCTGCTTACGCCTCAAAGCCAGAGTGAGCCTGTTCACTCTGGCTTGGGGTACCTACGCTTGTTCCATCGTATATCTTATGAATCGCTTTCCACCAGGCAATATCAAAATCCAAAACAGACAATTCTCAAAAAGTTCTCACAATAGGTATGTACGTAACCACAATTTCAACATGGATGATGTAACATAACCAATATTTGGTCACAGTATTTTGATTTAAGTGTCCGTGGAGTAGGAAGAATGGGCAAGATAAGAAACTACCTGCTACGCTTTGGAATGGGCAACTAGCTTCACCTTTCTGAGTCTGACTGACCGACTCCTTGACAATCCAAAACTGCCTGTAAATGGTATAAATTTAAATAAATACTTTCGAGTTCGAGACAATAACAAAAGACGGTCACACACACTAGACCGCTACCACGAACAGGGGACGTCATCACTCAACATCACGCATCGCAGACCATGTGACTTCATGCTAGTACGTCTCGATCGGCAGGCGTCTACCTTTGTTGACACATACGTCATTCGCGGGTTTTCCGAACAAATAAGACGAACGTTGTTATATTATTATACTGTCGAGACTGCGAATATTGTTAACCACTTTGGGAGTCGTTTGGTGAGAGAAGAATTTAAAACTGACAGGAAGAAAGGGAAAAGCGTAAAGGCTCCCGAAAACAGGCGCGACGCGACAGCCCGACACAAAGGCGCCGCCCGCCGCGCGGCACGCGGTGCCTTTGCGCTGTCGCGTCGCGCCAGTGTGTACGAGCCTAAAATCTTCGAATATCATTATCCATAGGTACCTACTAATATCTATACTTCCTTCCATTTTTATTTATTTTTTAATCTTTGTATTTCCTGTGCGTGTCCCAAATAAAATATTTTTCTTTCTTTCTTTCTTAGTAATAATATATTAAACTGCGTCGTTGGTCTAGCGGTCCCAAACGCTATGGTTGAGCACGAGGTCCTGGGTTCGTTTCCCTGATCGGGGAAAGCGTTGTTGGGTTTTCCATCTGGAATTTCTCAGTTGCAGCCCGGAGTCTGGATTTTTGCGCGGTCGATGGCAATAGGCTCGCCCCCTTTAATACATGAGACTTAAACAGGCGAAATGAGGGTGTAATATAAGTACAACTCTGCCTTACCCTCGGAGATTACGGGCATGATGGTATGTTATGTTAATAATATAAAATTGAAAAAACTAAAAAAAAAAAAACAAGTAATTAAGTAGATTGACGTCTAAAGTCCGCCATTTCGATTTTATAACAAAACCTTGGTTATCTGTGGTTATACCATCCAACGATCTAGACGAATCGATAGACAACTCATCCATCCTGCCGTTAGGATGCTTTGAGGTTATACAGTCTACTACAAACAGACGCGACACGTAACGCGAATCGCACGCTACACAAAGGCAACCCTCGTCGCGCGACTGTCGGTGCCTTTGTGTCGCGTTGCGTGTCGCGCCTGTTTGTAGGAGCCTTAAGGCGCAGATATACGACTTTTAATGATTTCAAATTGAACATCACGTCTAAACGAATAGTCTTATTTGTTTGGAAAAAATATATGATAAACTAGACTATTTTCTTCGTAATTTGATATAATTATGAATATTTGAAATTATATTTTTATAACATAGTGTAATTAATTTGTAAAGTAATGTCTAACGCGAACACAAAAACGATAATCACGCAAAAACTATCGGGCGTATTTTAATGAAATCTGCACCATCTAAAAGACAGTTTAATTACCCAAATTTTTGTATACGGCTTTTATTTGTATTTCGTTTGATAAATCAAGGCGGGTTGTTTTTGCGAATAAACTTGATGCGCGTTGAAGCGGGGGCTCTTGCGGGCGACGGGCGGCAGTGCATCGCTGACCAATGTCCGGGTAGACGCTAACGATCTGTGCAATTTTATTCGCTTAAAAGTTTCGCATGCTCCTCCCACTCGCTCAAGGTCGCTGGCACTTATTGTCGCCTTAAGAGTTGCCCGCGACTTTGTCTGCAATCCAGGATGAAAAATAGCCTATGACTACCATCAGCCTACTCCAGCACCCTAATTACGTAACACACTATCAATCACAATCTGAATCATTTTGAAGCCTATTGCTAATCCAATGCTTCATTATGTTCGAAAATTTTAAATAGTACGGCGGCTATTACAAGTTGTTATCAGTCTGTTAATTTTTTTTTTTTTTTACTAACAATAGTAAATTCTGAATTTTTCAAACAAAATAAATAGTGTAAAAGTTGGCCCGAAATAAACCACTCTTAAGGGGCAGTACCAGGAAATCGTGCTAAGGGACACGCACGGGGCGATGGTAATATCAACAATTCAACACTTCAAACTTTATGGTATTGTTACCAAATATGTACCTAATCATAATCAGTAATCACTAATTAAGTTTAATATTGTTAAATACTAAAACGAAAATAAAAACCGGACAAGCGCGAGTCGGACTCGCCCGCTGAGGGTTCCGTACAAATTTGTAGGTACATATTATAAATAGTTCAGGAATCGAGTCTCGCAGTTTTTTCGCGAGAAATTCAGTTTCCAAAACCTATAACTATTTTTATATTTTTTTTTTTATAAGTGAAATTGTGGTTAAACTAACAGTTCATACTTAAATTAGTTAGGTAACCTAATTAAAGTTGTTTTTTACTTAAATATCAAGATTTGTAAGTGGTGACTGAAAAAAGAATGAATAGTATCGCATTGTACATCAAAGTTGGAAAAAGCTTTGTCTATAATAGTGTTCGTTTTTGTAGTGCTAGTGCTTATTAAGGGTAACATGCCTATAGAAGAAAAATATAATGAAATTGCATTTTGGGGATTGCTTTTAAAATCTATGTTGAAATCTCATACAACAATCAGCCGGCTTAGCATGACGGTATCTATCTCTTCGAAGAATAGAGACGGCTATTCCCATACAAAGTGACATTTCGTTTCTCTATTTTTGACATGCACCCTAAAAATCCTTCTAAAATCTGTCATTTTGTCTTTCGTTTCTGCCGATCGTTGTCTAGGTCCTTTTTAATGTAGACTATTTCAGAAGACAGTTGTCTAAGGTAGTGAAGAAAATTTGATTTTTTTATCGCCGTGCTAAAGACAATAGAAAAGTTTTTACTCGACGGACACAATGTATAAATAAATGGAATGTAAAAATGGAAAATGGAAAATGAGAAAAATGTTTACCTACATGTTGAGTTTAAGGAGTTTAAGGGTTTCATAAAGGGGGGTTGAAATTTTCATTATTTTTGCGATAGGACACACCATTTTCGAGATATAAGCAAAATAAAAGATAAACATGAATAAATTACTGAATTTCGTAAAAAGTGCAGTTGACTCTTTCTACTTTGCTGCCGTCGTACTGTCTTCACGAAACGTAATTTTTGTCTATTCTTCCGTCGACAAGACGGTGCTTGTGCTACGCTTGCAGGTGAGAAATATTACCACAGCAACATTGGTTAGACAACGTGGTGACGTATAAACAATAATCAACCGGACGTTATACACCTCAAAATGTATTCACTCACAGTCCGTTCACAGCTGCAGTGCCTGGATTACTCAAACAGTATCCTTATCCATCTGACACACATCTGAGTTCTTAAGATTGCGACGTACATACAAGACACTTAAGTACCTATTTAGAATTGTGTTTAATTACAAAATTAAAAAAGGAGTAAGTAGGTACGCATAACAGTGCAAACTGTTAGGTACTACATACACCAAAGTTATTAGGTACATAAACATATAAAAGAGGGAAAAGGTTTTTTTTTCATTCTTCGTTATAAATCGAAAACAACATAAAAATATTTAATAATTTGTTTAAGCTTGTGCCAATGAAGCCCTTTCATATGATACCCCATATAACACGGTTTAACTCACTTCATAAGGACCTCCGTTCCTTGCATAAAGATCCTGTTATTTTTTGTGATTTAATTACAAATATACGGCTTTCAGATGTTTCTCTTCTGTACAAATTAGTAAAAGTCTAATAAAATCTACAAAAAGATTTGGTCACCCATACAATTATGAACGCGCATACCGTTGTTTAACCTCGATGATTGATTACGTACTATAAATAAAGACTATATTTTTTATGATTTAATTACAAATTTATACTTTTCAGATTTTTCTCTGTACTTGTAGTATAAGACGATATTATTTGTCAAATTTCATAGTTCTAGGTCAACGGAAAGTACCCTATAAATTTTGATTCCCTTGGGAGTGTCGAAATATACGTTTTTTGCGGCATAAACGGCCGTATCTTTTTTTTACGTTAACATAGAAGGTCGATATTTTCACCGCTTCAACGGGCTATAGACCTGAGTAAATGATTTTAATTTTAGTTGGATACCTCCACGCGTTCCCGAGATAATGGGTCCTGACAGACAGACGGACAACAAAGTGACCCTATACGGGTTTCGTTTTTTTCTTTTTGAGATACGGGACCCTAAAAAAGGTTCTGCGCCTAGAATGTTAATTGTTATTAATTATTTTAATTGGGTATGTTTAAAATACGTAATGTCGAAAACGTGGTTTCAATTAATATGATAACCTAATCGCCACACTGTATAAAATGGTGAAATACAATGTTTAAAATCGCACAATTTTTGTCAATTTAGTTAGATGATGCCTTGTGTAAAAGTAGCAGTGTTAATAAATAGACTTTTGTCGCTGACCGTATCAGGAAACCTTTTAATAAAGGGGAAGCGCTAGGTTGCCCGTAAAATTCGAATTTTCTTAAGACTTTGCAATTTGCAGGTCAATGTCAGGTTGTATGTTGAACAAAATATCATTCGCGGCCGTAACAAGTATATATGTATTTATACAGAATTAAAATCATGAATACAAACTTTATAAGTTCATATAATCCTATTGATTGATATTTTATGGAATTGTCATTCACATACACATACTTACATAAAATCACGCCTGTATTCCCCGAAGGGTTAGGCAGAGGTGTACCTATAGCACACCCACATTTCGCCAGTCATGTTTAAGTCCCATGTAATAGGGGGCGAGCCTATTGCCGTCAACCGGGCACAAATCCGGAAGACAAAAATCCAAAAAGAAAAAAAACATCAAATCTGGTCAATCCAGATGTCATTCAATAGTATTATTTTATGAATTTAAGAGGGTTGCATTGATGTTTTTAATGATTATAATTCTATAATATGTGATATGTAAATGACCCTTAAGACGTGAAAAGGTACCTAACAGACCAGACAGAGTTACTTTCTCATTTATAATATTAAGTATGGGGAACTTAGCGAGCTTAATTGCCATCAACTGTACAAAAATCCAGATTCAGGGCTGACACTGCAAAATTCCGTCCCGAAATTCCCTACACTAAACCGGCACCATAATTACGTAACACATCTAAATATGACAATCTGAATCATTTTGAAGCCTATTGCTAATACATTGCTTCATTTGTTCGAAAAATTTGTCTGCTCAACAACGTAAATAACGCAATGAATGTTATTAAACTGTCAAAATGAAAGTCATTCCTACTGTAAGGGCCCGTTGTTTGATCAGTAGTCAAACATACTAATAGTTAAAATGTGTTAGTTAAACTACACATACATACATACACATACATAAACTCACGCCTTCTTCCCATGGGGGTAGGCAGAAACTACAGAACGCCACCTGCTACGATCCATACATACTCCTTTTGCCTCGTTTACGTTCATACATCTGGTCATACACGCACGCCGGTTGTGAGTTAAACTAACAATTTGTTAAAAATTACAGAAGTATGTTGTTGCGTATTTTTGCTATAAAAGTTAATCATGCGCAGACCGAGTAGTTAAACTTTGACAGCTATTGACTATTGTCAAGTGACTAATTGTTAAATTGACTAATGGTCATGTTTAACTATGTAAGTATCAAGCAACGGGCCCTTAGTGTGTAATTACCCCGCCGGTCAAGTTTAGCAGTTGCGTTTGCGAGCGCTACACCAACAAGGCATTCAATCAGTCAAACTGGGGGGGGGGGATACATTACATAACATCACGACTGTAATCCCCAAAGGGTTAGGCAGAGGCGTGCCTATAGTACACCCACATTTCGCCAGTTATGTTAAAGTTCCATGTAATATGGGGCGAGCCTATTGCCATCAACCGGGCACAAATCCAGACTCCAGGCTGCTATTGAGAAATTTCTGACGCCAACACCCAATAAAACTTTGCCCGATCCGAGGATCGAACCTAAGACCTCGTGTAGATAGCCAACATTTGCGGTAATACATAGTACATACTAATTCCTTAGATAATACATTGCATACATAACATTATGTCATTATGTTAATATCGCTCCTTAGTAGACAAAACAACGCCTAAAGGAAGGGACACACATGGCGACCACACGTCATAAATACATAATGATGTAGATACCCAAATGTCAATGATACCAGTAATCGGTGATTAGCATTCAAGTCGGGTTAGTTGAGATGACCTAGGTGAGCGATGGATGCGAGAATGCGATACAAAAGCGATGTTTTGCGCAGGCTTCGAAGTTACAGAGGGCCTAGACAAATAGCATTCGGTTCGATTCTATTTTATTTTATTTTACATGGGTTTGCTCTTGACTCTAGTCTAGGTCAGAGATGGCAGAAAAAAAGTCGACGATGGAGTGAGCTTACCCAGAAGAAGCCTGTTCACTCTCACTTTGAAGAGATTTGGGTTGTATGCGGTCGGAAACACAGGCGCAGGTAGAGAATTCAACTCTTTTGCTGCGCGCATTATAAAAGATGTTTGGAAGCGCTTAGTGCGAATTGGTGGAATAGCAACTAGGTAGGGATGGTAACTTGCAGTGCGCCTAGATGTCCGATGGTAGAAGGGGGCCGGTGGAATGAGGTCGTGGAGTTCTTGGGCACACTCACCGAAGTACAATCTGTAGAAGACCGACAAGCAGGCAACCTTACGGCGATGAGCCAAGATGTGAAGGTTGGCATCCACCAGTTTCATGTCGCCAATGAGTCTCTTAGCTCTGCGTTCCCCCGAGTCAAGCGCGGCAAGTTGGTATTTAGCTGAGCCATCCCAAAGGTGGCTGCAATACTCCATGCAGGATCGGACAGTTTGCGCTTTGTACAGGGTTAAAAGCTGTCCAAGCGTAAAGTATCGCTTCACCTTATTTAGGATGCCCAGCTTCTAAGCCGCAGTTTGGGCTATTTCTACAATCGCTATCGCTTTCGCTAATGTTTCCATCATACGAATCGAAAACTAGCGATACCGCTTGTCAAAAAGTGCCACGGCTACGCATGTCTAAGGAAGTAATCGTTCGACGCTGTCGATTCGTTTCATAGAATCGAATGATGTTAAAGCGGAACCTTCAGGTTTTTTGCAATTTGCAGGTCACTGTCAGTTTGTATTTTGATTAAAATATGATTCGCGACCGTAACAAATATGGCTTTACTGAATTAGAATCAGGAATATTTGACACATGGGTAGACCATGTCCTGGGTTAGGACATAGGATACTTTTTATCCAGATATTCTCACAGGATCGATACTAATTCGGGTAAAACCGCGTGGCGCAGCTAGTAATTAAATATTCCATAATTTTTCTGATTATTTGAATCTTTTCCATATTTTCACGTCTGTCTTATCAGTCTTTAAATGTTCAGCAACATTTAAAGACTACCGTTCCGTTCAGCAACATGAATTGTCCAAGAACGGTAGAGAGGTGTCATGTTCACATTCACAATATAAAATAATAATCATGGTTTTAATCTAGCCTGCATGCTACTCACATTCACAGACAGGTTTCTCTTTAAATGTCATCAAAAATATCATATAAATGTTATGTTATGTAAATCAATAAAAATGACATCATTAATTCCAAAACACATAATCACAGTATTAAAAGGATTGTTGCTTGAGGGTAGATTGAAGTAGCTTAATTAATCCCAAGCCTTTTTGTCATCCAAGTAATCTTTAGCTTGATAGAAACCTTTTTGACAGAGTTTCTGTTTAATAAATGATTTAAATTTAATGAGGCTCAGTTCTTTAACAAGACTTGGGAGTTTGTTGTAAAAACGTATACTTTGGAACTTAAATGAATTACTAATTTTTTGGTATATTATGTCAATGTTAAATTCCTTTTTAGTTTCGCCCCGATTCACCTCTGTAACGGTAATAAGGAACTTCTTTCCAAAATGCGTCTTGATGACTCATAGAAATTATAGCGTAGCATCTAACCTTCACGTGGAACAGCGCACCACTCAGTTACAGGTGTCGACTATTCAATTAGCTGCATTACTGCACGTCTACCAGCCCTTTGACACGCGCAATTAACAATTAACCTTGTTATTTAATTAAGTATGACAGAACTTAATGTTTTTGTTTACTGCTTCTATGTGGTTATTGTTGGAGAGTGTGAGAGCATAAATAATTTTAATGGTATGTAAGAATTTTGAGTGAATACCAGTATTTTACATGTAGTGACTGCCTATCTGACCTCCGCAACCCAGTTACTGGTTACACGACACCTCTTGGTAAGATTGATTGTCAGACTTTTGGGCTTCTGACTACCCGTTACGACTGTCAAAGATCAATGAATGAAACATTAAAGAATGCCAGCCGGGACCATTCCGAGGCACGGAGGGGTCTCCGTATGTAATGTACTTAAGGTAATCATGTCTGTGAAGTTTCGTCAGGTAATTTGATTTGAACTTGTTTTTTATGAAAAGCTTAGAAAATCACAAGACTGATTATTGGCGTAAGAGTAATATATAGTGTCGGCGCAGGAAGTGGCGCCATCTAGTTTTGTTACGAAGATACTGGAATCAGCGAAAAGATCGGGTAATAGTGACACTGGCTGGTGATAGTCACTCTAACAGAGCGTCGCATCGATGCGATGGTTGCGGCGGGTGTCTTCTAATGACAGATATGATGTCAGGGGAACCGCTTTCGTACAACGTCGACGACGAACTGCTTTATAGGGTAGCAAGAACATCAACGCGCAACCCTGTTACCATGGATTCAGTACAAGATTTAGGTCTACTTCCTTAAAAATTTTCGTCGATAAAAAAAAAATGGCTATTCCCATATAAAGTGACATTTCGTTTCTCAATTTTTCTAAATTCAAATCTGTCATTTTGTCTTTCGTTCCTACCAATCGTTGTCTAGGTCCTCTAATGTAGACTATTTCAGAAGACAGTTGTCTAAGGTAGTGAAGACAATTTGATTTTTTAATCGCCATAAAAATGGAATGGAAAAATGGAATTTTTCACTTTTTGTATGGAATATGTGAAAAATTATTACCTACATGTTGAGTTTGAGGGGTCGAAATTTTCATTATTTTTGCGATAGGACACCATTTTCGAGATATAAGCAAAATAAAAGATAAACGTGAATCAATTTCTGAATTTCGTAAGACGTGCAGTTGACTCTTTCTACTTTGCTGCCGTCGTACTGTCTTCACGAAACGTAATTTTTGCCTATTCTTCCGTCGACAAGACGGTGCTTGTGCTAAGCCTGCTGTACCCATGTATGTACTGTACCACTGTACCCACTGTACCTACCTACCTCTTCATAATATTTTCTTACGTACCTAACGTAACAAAATGTATTATAAAGAGGTAAAATTTGTTTGTTTGTAAGTATGAATGTAGGGGGTAATCGCTGGAACACCGGTAGGATTTGAAAAAAGAAAATTGCATTTGATAGGCTAATTCTTGAGGAAGGCTATATGCTATTTAACATCACGCTATGACCCTTAGGAGCCGAGCAAAAGGAAAAAAAGTCAGAAAGAATGCTAAGCGAAAATGAAGTAACGGCGCGGGCAGGTGATGCGATGCGCAGGAGTGGGTCAGGGAATAAGAATTTCACGCGGACGAAATCGCGGGCAAAACCTAGTCCTACTTATATTATAAATGTGAAAGTTTGTGAGGATGGATGGATGGATAGATGGATAGATGGATGGATGGATGGATGGATGGCTGTTTGTTACTCTTTCACGCAAAAACCCCTGAACGAATTTGGATGGAATTTAGAAAACAGATATTTTATAACCTGGAAAAGTATTCTACATGTTAATGTAGAATAATTTTTATCCCGGTAGTAAGTACCCGTGGAATAATTTCCGTACTCCACGCGGGCGAAGCCGCGGGCAAAATATAGTCATACATAATTATGTAGGGAATCATTGAATAAGAAGCTTTATACTTCTTTAATACGTATCCAAACAGGAGCGAGTAGGAAGCTTTATGTGACATAAAAAGAAGC
This sequence comes from Griposia aprilina, assembly GCA_916610205.1. NCBI lineage: Eukaryota > Metazoa > Arthropoda > Insecta > Lepidoptera > Noctuidae > Griposia > Griposia aprilina. Next base: position 10,005,632 of record OU744304.1, on the reverse strand, counting down.
ATTTTAGAATAATTGGAGTTCGAATTAGTTTTCGTCAAAGACATTAAATTATTTACTTAACCATAGACAGGACATAGCGAACAAAATCGTAATCCGGTAGATTTGTCCTAGTGGGAAAAAGTCGCTCAGTCTAGCGTGGTACGCCTACATGCCGCTCTAATTTTGCCATATTAGACTAGATGGCGTCACTGAGACATGGGATCACAGTTTTTCTAAAACATTTTATTCGCATAGCCTCTCTAAGTATCTTAAATCTCTTTGGTTTTCGTATTGTTTTTTGTTAGGACAATGATGTGGTATGTCGGTTGTGTTTTTAAGTTATAGTTTAAAAAAAAAAAAAAAACTAGTTGAATACTGAATTTTATTCAGCCCACCACCCCTCATGTCTATTACACATTATATTGCTACTATATTGACCACTAGCTGCTGCCCGCGGCTTCGCCCGCGTGGATTTCGGAAATTATCTCACAGGAACGTGCTTGCGAGACAAAAAGTAGCCTATGTCCTTCCCCAGGATGCCATCTATCTCCTTGCCAAAATTTATTGAAATCCGTTCAGTGGTTTAAGCGTGGAAAGGTAACAAACAGGAACTAAAAAAAAAAAAATTTGAAGAAAAAATATTTGTATGGATTTATTGCTACTATAATATGTTATCAATGTTTGAGGGTTATTCCGTTTATGCACCCCCACAGGCACCCTATGTTGGATCCTCGGAAACGCGTGTTCATCTATACCAGAGTTCCCAGTTCTCACAGACGTACAGTACAACAGTAAATATACCTACTAATACACTTTAATACAATATTAATAAAAAAAAAACTCAAATAGCTTGGAAATTCAGCATTATTTTGACAATCTTCTTCGAGATAAATCGAAAATGCTGTAAAAAATCTGGTCAAAAACATGCGAGCAGCGGCCGGCAATGTTAGTATCAAAATCCATATCTGTCGTGTAATTTAAAAATGGAAAGAACTTTTTACTTCGTCAAGGCAACCAAGGATTATATTTAAGGCGGTACCCCGACCAAAACCTTGCCATAGAGCGTTATTCAGAGGCTATTAACTCATTCACTATGGGTAATAAACTATATCTAAAAGCTCATTATTAATGTTCGATATCCTACCATCACATTGCACGTTCTTATTTGTTTTTATGTGTTATAAATACATCTAAAATCTCCTTGTAAAAAAGTAACAAAAATTATTGACGTTCTATTCATTTGAGGATTACACTAATGGATAGATAATTTAAAAATCTAAATAATACACGTTTTATTTTATAACTTTACTTGTCTTTTTTTATTCAAATAATTTCATTATTTTTGTGAATTTTATGATAAATGAGCGTGCGGAGGGAGCGAGACAGAGCGAGACTCAGCGACGGGACAGAGAAGGACCGAACGCTCAAGGACGTTTGGTCAGGGAAGCGCCTTAAATCTCGAACTGGCTAAGCAAATACAGCCGTTTAAAGTGAAAAAGAAACATATGTACATATTGACGCACGAAAAGTTATCGTTGTTCGTCATTGATTCTGAAATTTAAAATTAATTTACTTAAGTTTGAATTTCCGCGCATTATTTGAGAAAAGTACTATACAAGCCTTGGCCGCAACCAGGCATTGGCACTCGCATATGTGTGCCTCGGCTCATATTTTCACGTTCGTCCATCAGTGCCTCTGTTGCCGGCCGCTGCAGTAACGTACCTACTATATTAATAATTAATAACCACAAACTTAAACAGAAATCATATTATATATTGCATCAAATTAAACTGCCTCGTTTTAAATAATATTGATATCTAACTTATAAATTCTGCAATATTTCCAGGAAATGACCAACGCTAATTTCATTATTGAGTATATCCTGGATAAATTCGTCTCTTCTAGTGTACGTTTGCAATCGTTATCTAAATTTCTTTGCTACAATCATGGGCCAGTTTCTATCATGTTTCTCTATAGGACTGTATACAGCCGTGAGAGAAAATCGGAAGAAAAATAATATACGGATTCCGATTATCGACCCCGTCTGGGGTGGATAAACGGAATAATCGATGTTTGGACATAACATAACATCACGCCTGTAATCCCCAAAGGGTTAGGTAGAGGTATACCTACTACGATATAGTACTTGACAGACATTACACCCACATTCCGCCAGTTATGTTTAAGTCCCATGTAATAGGGGACGAGCCTATTAACGCCAACCGAGTACAAATCCAGACTCCAGGCTGCCACTGAGACTGCCATGGGATCTGGAGGCAAAAGTCCTCACGCACATTTGGGAGTGGCGCGAGGAGGCGAAACGCCACCGCGCCGGGGCGTAACTCCGCTGCCGCGAGAAATCGCGGCACAGCGGACAGCTCCGGCGGGATCTCATGGCAGCGTGGAGAGTGCGACTGTCGCAACCCAGCGCTGGGCACGCCACAATTGCGGCGGTAAGTCCCCTCTTTGAGGAGTGGCTTGGGAGGCGCCACGGCGTCCTCACCTTCCGCCTGACGCAGGTCCTCACCGGACATGACTGTTTCGGCAGGTTCCTGTTTAGGGTAAGGCGGAAGGAAACGCCCGGGTGTTATCATGGTGTGGATCGACCGGAGGACACGGTGGAGGTCTGCCCTGCTTGGGCAGAGCACCGCCGTGTCCTCGTGGCGGCGATTGGCGGCGGCGATCTCGCGTCCGGCCCTGGTGCAGGCCATGGTACGGAGCGAGAGGGAATGGGAAGCAGACACCTCCTTCTGCGAGGCAGTAATGCTTGCGAAGGAGGAGGCGGAGCGCGTAAGGGAGAGGCAATCATTGCGCCCTCACGCCCCTAGTCGCCGCAGGAGGAGACACCCTGGGCGTCGGGAGTCGACAGCCGACTCCCGGCCACCGTAGGCGCGGGCTTGCGAACGGCGAAGAATGGGCAGCTCGCCGTCCGGTAAGGACCAGGCCCGGGTTGACGACGCGTTGTGTTCCACGCGCGCCTCAACGAGATGTCAGCATAATTGACAGGGTCCGATAGGTCCGATGCCTGCCGGGGTTGCGGATTGTTCGAAAGAGATACCGTGGCCCTGGCGCACAGGCAACTGAAGGAACACGTGTGGGTTTTAGTCAGTAAGAGTCTGACACACCCTTCCGCTCCGCCCAGAGCGGGAGAGTTCAATTGATGATGACCCACACGAAAAAAAAAAAGGCTGCCAGTGAGAAATTAGACTGGCCGACCCGGGAATCGAACCCAGGACCTCATGCTCAGTAGCAGCGTTTGCGACCGCTAGACCAACGAAACGAAACACTAAACATCAACTCGTAAAACCTTTAATGGTTGTGCGTTGGACCATTCGAATAAAATAATATATAGTGGTTAATTTCATTAACCACTTGTGGCAGAACATATTACTCATAAAAAAATTCAATAAAATCTTTTTAATTCAGGCATACTTGGCCCATAATATTGTTAGTAGAACGACTTAAAAACTATGTTAGTACATTAAAAAAAAAAAAAGTATTTGCCGCCCTCTGGGGCCCTGGGCACACGCACTTGTGCTTGAACCCAGTGACCCAGATGGAGGCTGTCCAGCATGTGGCTGAGCACGCTCAGGATGGTGTTGACGCGCCCATGCGTCCGGAACATCAGCGAAGCGATGCGGCACCGCAGCATGGTATGAAAGCCGTCTGTGTGCCACACTGCACTACACTACAGCAGCGCGGGAGCACCACCAGGCACCCTGAACGCGTTATTATATTGTATTCGGAGAGCGTTGATGGCCCGCTGCGTGTAGTTGAACCACAGATTGCAGGTGTACAGAGTTTGGCAGAATGCTTTACACAGAGTGACCTTTACCCCTAAACTACACCTCGCAAATCTGCGTGCCATCATGTTACAGCGGACCGCCATCGCTCTCCTCTCCCTTTTTATGTCCCCATCGTCTTTTAAATCCTCGGTGATCACATGGCCGAGGTACTTATTTAAACTTACGACCCCTGGCTTGAAATACCAAAAGCTCACTTTTCTGTACATTGTACAGGAGACCGTGTACCCTGTCATATTCCTTACATACGCCTATCCTATTATATGCCTATGTAAACTATGTAGTTATTAAATCTATAGTGTTTACTAATCTTTATATACGGGGTGTAATTTTAAACAGCATCAACCTCTTAATGGGTCATTGTATTGATCATTATGAACATCTTTTAGTATGGGACCAAACCTGAAATTGCGAAACAATATCAGCTGTTTCCTACATTTCGACGAGTTATGCTAACATAAATGTAGGGAACAGCTGATATTTTTTTCGCGATTTCAGGTTTGGTCCCATAGTAAAAGATGTTCATAAGGATGAGTACAAGGCTCCCTAAAGAGATTGATGGTGTTTAAAATTACAGCCTGTATGTACCTTTTTAGCGTTCCGTACCCAAAGGGTAAAACGGAACCCTATTACTAAGGCTCCGCTGTCCGTCTGTCACCAGGCTGTATCTCATGAACCGTGATAGTTAGACAGTTGAAATGTTCACAGATGATGTATTTCTGTTACCGCTATAACAAGAAATACTAGAAAACAGAATAAAATAAATATTTAAGGGGGATCCCATACAACAAACTTGTTTTTTTTTGCCGTTTTTATAGACAATGGTGCGGAACCCTTCGTGCTCGAGGCCGACTCGCACTTGGCCAAATTTTTTTTGGCTGTTGCCCGCGGCTTCGCCCACGTGTTTGTCGGAAATTATCCCACGGGAACGTGCTACCGGAACAAAAAGTAGCCTATGTTACTCCTAATAACATTAACTATCTGCCAGTGGAAGTCCTGTCAAAATCGGTCCGGCCGTTTCGGAGATTAGCCGGAACAAACACAGACAGACAAAAAAATGGTATTTTGTTCTAAGTACCGCATATACTTTCATAAGCATTTAGTAAAAATCTGTTATATTGACATTACAAACAGACACTTCAATTTTATTTATTTGTTTGTATTAATATGTATGTATAGATGTATAGATGGTACGGAACCCTTCGTGCACGAGTCCGACTCGCACTTGGCCGGTTTTTTACTTACACGGGACGGGACCCACAATCTTTAGTACGTTTCTTGAGCGAGAATAGTGTTGATAGATAGTCGCTTCCTCGTTGGCGGAGGGAGGTGCCTCATTGTCAGTTAGGTCTTGCAGAAACTTGCAATGAAGGGCGATAAACTCATTATGTGCTAATTACATATTAACACCTATAACCTGCCAGTTGTTAAGTAGGTCAAGGGATCCAACTCAACATTATAATAAGGTTGAAAAGTTTCAGCAAACAACGCAGCCGCTGAAACTTTTACGGGAATATGCTGAGGGACAGAATGCCCATAAAAAATAAGAATTTATGAATATGAAAACCAAAAACTTTTTTACAAAAAAACAACCGACTTCCAAAAAAAACACTAAAAGACGTGAAAAATAACTTTAATTTCGGAAGTCGGTGCCTTTGGTTTTGTATTTTCGTGTTTGGCCACCGACTTCCGAAATTAAAGTTATTTTTCACGTCTTTTAGTGTTTTTTTTGGAAGTCGGTTGTTTTTTTGTAAAAAAGTTTTTTTTCACTTTTTAGTTGCGGTACCTACCCCACACAAATTCGTATATTCGTAATTCGTATTCGTAATTCGTATTCGTGTACTTGGTGT